>OX104123.1:65779316-68630715 GCA_944474755.1 Limnoperna fortunei
AAGTCAGGTAAGCTAAAAGGTCGTAGGTTATGACTAAAAAGTGTTTAGGCTAAAAAATCAAATAAGACCAGTAAACGAAGTACTGTAAACAATCTGTGGTTACTAGTTGTTAGCTTGGTATACAAATAAAATCAGTCGAAAAGTATATACCTTCTTGGTAGAAAATGTCCGCGGACATCGAGGATTTAAAAAGCTGGAAGGGGACATGAAAATTAAATTTCTCTAATTTTGACGTAATATTTCAACCGCTTGACCGGTGTGGAAAATATAGTTCTCGTCACTAGTGAATTTGTTGTTCTCAGCAGTTGATTGGTTTAAAATAATAACGTCACAATAAGAACGTCATGACGTCATAAACAAAACACCTTCCATTTACCACGTATTCAAGTCATGAACGTAAAATTGCGGTTGGGAGAATTTGTACTACATTTCGCAAATTTACTACTTTTTTTTAAAATTAGAGAAACAGAATCTTACATTAGTACTCTTGGAATATCGGATTTCTCCAATCTCGATAGTTAAATTATGGAAATTTAAGTTCTCGCCAAGGCTCGGACTTAAAATTCCATAATTTAACTATCTCTATTGGAGAAATCCGATAATCCACTCGTACCAATGTAAGATCCTATATATAACGCATTTAATCACTTTCTGATTCAACAAGCTTTTTTCAATCTCCCGTGTGTAATCCGTAGTTTTATTTTTTTTTTTTTTATTATTATAAAAATAGACTGTGAAAATATAGTTTGCATATTCCCCAAAAACAACGACATTGAGCATAGCGCAAAAATAGAAATCGTCAGTAACATTCGCGCGTTTAGGAGTTTACAAATTTTAGATTGGAGGAATTGAAGCTGTTGGTTTTATAGTGGAGGGAAACAAAATTTCTTTTAAAAACAGTTTGACTCCGGTCTGACACATTTTTTCTCTTACATACCCAAACACCTATGCATTTAATCAAAACTTCAAACCACCCCCACCCTTCCACTCGATATGACAGTGGTTTGTCCCCAAAAATATACTGTCGAAAACTAATGTTCTTTATCTTAATTAGGCAGATAATGAATAGTTATCAAATATACACAAAATGTACATAATATTGTTTTAATTATTTGTACATAAACAAACCTTCATTTTGACAAGTTTAGTTATATTTCTTAGACTTACCGAAAAACACGTGGAATTCATGCAGCAATTTCTTTTTCTGGAAATCGGAGAGTTCTGGATTAAACAATCCTAAGATGATTCCCATAGTTTTACCTTTGCTGATAAATCCGGAACGGACTGTAAACAAATACGTCAAAACATGTGTTTTATAAATATAGAATTACGATCCTATTAAAAGCTTATGTTCTACAGACAGGAACGGTTATATTAAAGTTCTCTTATTTATCAGTAAGGAATTTATAGGTTCAGAAACTACAAAGTAATTAATGAATCAATATCGAACAGAATATTTCCGGAAAATGAGTTTGTTGCAGCGGCAGTTTCCGAAAACAAACGAAAATTAGCGAAAAAAGGTAACATACGCAGTTTAGTCAAAATAAAAGCAATACATTACCAGGTTAAAACAATACATGTAACTATATCCAAGGTTACAACAGAAATTTCGTTGACTTCTTGTAACTGACGAACATCAAATCCAATATTTTCCCGGCAACAGCTTGCACGACCACGTGAAATATATCTTTGTAATGATATTGATTTGCACGTTTTTTCAATGAATAACTAAAACATTGCAGTCCATAAAATTGAGTGAAAGGAGACGAGTTGCTGAAATCAATCAAATCGTTTATCAAAATTGTACAGTTTATGTTGATTTTACTATTGCATCCGTTCACAGTTGGAGTAAGCACATGGTGGACTTGTAAACCCTGCCCACCCATTTGTTGGAATGGTGTTTATCGCCACTGTCAGCAATTTTCAGCTATATTATGTCGTCCAGATTTTATTTCGGAATACCCGGAGGAAACTCTCGACGTTCGGCAAAAATACTGGCAATCTTTGTGAATTAAGATTCGAGTCGAGCACACCCTGCCGCAGGGAGATTAGAACCTGCAACATCAGTGTTGACATTCACGTGATCAAACGTAGATGCAAAGCCATCCTCAAAAGTCAGGGTTTCTATTTCCACATGTGTCCACGAAACCCAGACAAACTTAGCTAGGAAATTTCCGGGCTAGAAGTCACTATTTTGATTGGCTACGTCATATCTTTATGTAGCCAATTAAAAGCTCGCTTTCATTCACTACTTGGTTAGGGAATATCTCGATGTCGATTGTAAATAAACCAAACGGATGTGTTACATAGACCATGTAAAAAACAGTATATTTTGTACAGTCGTGTTAATAATTTGTTATTACCGCGTTATTTATTAGTTGCGTTACGTTTTCTTCCCAATCAAGAATGAGTAAGAATGACTACTGCCAAACACTTTGTTCTTTCAAGCAATTTCATTAGTTGATATTTTGAAGGTTTGACGTCATAAGAAAATCTTCTAGCCCGGGAATTTCCTATCTAAGTTTGTCAGGGTTTCGTGGACACATGTGGACACAGAAACACTGACTTGTGAGGATGATGCAAAGCAAGGGCATTATCAATGTTAAGGGTAATACCACTGTTCCGAGTTATGTCAAGTATCGTGGCAATGCCCGTTGTATCAGCAAATATTATATTAATTTCTTTGAAGAATGAGGAAACCTCATGAAATATCATTAATGTGTATTAATTGGGCTATATAGAGTTCGTTTTCTATTTTTTATGGCGTTTTTTCCTTTAATTTGTAATTAAATATAAACGGTTTGGGTTGCTTGTTACTGGGGGGGGGGGGTCGTTATCACGATGTGATGCGATAATGCCCACGGGCGTTATCACGTAGTTATAATGCCTTCCTGTTAAATTACTGCCGATTTATAAACAACAGGGCTGGGCCTTGTATCCAATTGAAAAAAACTTTACTGATATGAAATAAATATAAATTGTTCACATTTAAAAGTTGTCATTGCAAATTAATAAAAAGAGAAGAACACGGCTGTCGAGGGTGGTGTGAATGGCATGAAGTAGTCAGTTCACATTCAATGTATGGTTGGGATCTTAATGTAGTAACTGTGTTTACTTTCATGCTTATAACAATAACAAGTAAAAAAACATTGAATACAGAGCGTGCATCATTGTGTGTGCTGAAAATATTCTGGTTTATCTTGTAACGAAAAGCCTCTGGCTCCAGGGGTCGAGGTTGACAGTAACTTATTTCTGATCGCAGTGTTGCCACTCCTGTTGCGAGTTCGAGCTCTACTTTGATCAGCTGTGCACTACTACCTGAATTGACAAAGATTTGCAGTTTTTTTTTTCGAAGGTCAGAAATACCTACCTAGTACTCCGGCCTAATCCCCACTAAAGACTGGACGCCAAGATACAGGTGTAAAATGGCTGAAAGTGGCGTTAAACAACATTTAAACAAACACAAACAAACCACCCCAATAAAATCTTACTACCGTCAAATAGCTGAAAATTTGCGTTAAGTTGCATTAAACCATCAACAACTAATTTCTAAATGCATTACCGACATTAAGTTTAATTTTCACCTAAATAACATAACTGATGGTTGTTTTTTCATATTACAATGGGTTCAGTGTTAATTTTGACACGCAAAAATGATGTAATTATACAATTTGTAAAACAGTACTTATGTTGTATGTACAAAGTTATAGTGTGTACCAGCAGGTATAAAGCCTGAATCGGTTGTATGTACAAATTAAGTTATAGTGTGTACCAGCAGGTATAAAGCCTGAATCGGTTGTATGTACAAAGTTATAGTGTCTACCAGCAGGTATAAAGCCTGAATCGGTTGTATGTACAATATTATAGTGTGTACCAGCAGGTATAAAGCCTGAATCGGTTGTATGTACAATGTTATAATGTGTACCTGCAGGTATAAAGCCTGAATCGGTTGTATGTACAATATTATAGTGTGTACCAGCAGGTATAAAGCCTGAATCGGTTGTATGTACAATGTTATAATGTGTACCAGCAGGTATAAAGCCTGAATCGGTTGTATGTACAGTGTTATAGTGTGTACCAGCAGGTATAAAGCCTGAATCGGTTGTATGTACAATATTATAGTGTGTACCAGCAGGTATAAAGCCTGACTCGGTTGTATGTACAGTGTTATAGTGTGTACCAGCAGGTATAAAGCCTGAATCGGTTGTATGTACAATGTTATAATGTGTACCAGCAGGTATAAAGCCTGAATCGGTTGTATGTACAGTGTTATAGTGTGTACCAGCAGGTATAAAGCCTGAATCGGTTGTATGTACAATATTATAGTGTGTACCAGCAGGTATAAAGCCTGAATCGGTTGTATGTACAGTGTTATAGTGTGTACCAGCAGGTATAAAGCCTGAATCGGTTGTATGTACTAAGTTATAGTGTGTACCAGCAGGTATAAAGCCTGAATCGGTTGTATGTACAAAGTTATAGTGTGTACCAGCAGGTATAAAGCCTGAATCGGTTGTATGTACTAAGTTATAGTGTATACCAGCAGGTATAAAGCCTGAATCGGTTGTATGTACAATGTTATAGTGTGTACCAGCAGGTATAAAGCCAGAATCGGTTGTATGTACTAAGTTATAGTGTATACCAGCAGGTATAAAGCCTGAATCGGTTGTATGTACAAAGTTATAGTGTGTACCAGCAGGTATAAAGCCTGAATCGGTTGTATGTACAAAGTTATAGTGTGTACCAGCAGGTATAAAGCCTGAATCGGTTATATGTACAAAGTTATAGTGTGTACCAGCAGGTATAAAGCCTGAATCGGTTGTATGTACAAAGTTATAGTGTGTACCAGCAGGTATAAAGCCTGAATCGGTTGTATTTACAAAGTTATAGTGTCTACCAGCAGGTATAAAGCCTGAATCGGTTGTATGTACAATATTATAGTGTGTACCAGCAGGTATAAAGCCTGAATCGGTTGTATGTACTAAGTTATAGTGTGTACCAGCAGGTATAAAGCCTGAATCGGTTGTATGTACAAAGTTATAGTGTGTACCAGCAGGTATAAAGCCTGAATCGGTTGTATGTACTAAGTTATAGTGTGTACCAGCAGGTATAAAGCCTGAATCGGTTGTATGTACAAAGTTATAGTGTGTACCAGCAGGTATAAAGCCTGAATCGGTTGTATGTACAAAGTTATAGTGTGTACCAGCAGGTATAAAGCCTGAATCGGTTGTATGTACTAAGTTATAGTGTGTACCAGCAGGTATAAAGCCTGAATCGGTTGTATGTACTAAGTTATAGTGTGTACCAGCAGGTATAAAGCCTGAATCGGTTGTATGTACAAAGTTATAGTGTCTACCAGCAGGTATAAAGCCTGAATCGGTTCTATGTACAAAGTTATAGTGTGTACCAGCAGGTATAAAGCCTGAATGGGTTGTATGTACAATGTTATAGTGTATACCAGCAGGTATAAAGCCTGAATCGGTTCTATGTACAAAGTTATAGTGTGTACCAGCAGGTATAAAGCCTGAATCGGTTGTATGTACAAATTAAGTTATAGTGTGTACCAGCAGGTATAAAGCCTGAATCGGTTGTATGTACTAAGTTATAGTGTGTACCAGCAGGTATAAAGCCTGAATCGGTTGTATGTACTAAATTATAGTGTGTACCAGCAGGTATAAAGCCTAAATCGGTTGTATGTACTAAGTTATAGTGTGTACCAGCAGGTATAAAGCCTGAATCGGTTGTATGTACTAAGTTATAGTGTGTACCAGCAGGTATAAAGCCTGAATCGGTTATATGTACAATGTTATAGTGTGTACCAGCAGGTATGAAGCCTGAATCGGTTGTATGTACAAAGTTATAGTGTATACCAGCAGGTATAAAGCCTGAATCGGTTGTATGTACAAAGTTATAGTGTGTACCAGCAGGTATAAAGCCTGAATCGGTTGTATGTACAAAGTTATAGTGTGTACCAGCAGGTATAAAGCCTGAATCGGTTGTATGTACAAAGTTATAGTGTGTACCAGCAGGTATAAAGCCTGAATCGGTTGTATGTACAAAGTTATAGTGTCTACCAGCAGGTATAAAGCCTGAATCGGTTCTATGTACAAAGTTATAGTGTGTACCAGCAGGTATAAAGCCTGAATGGGTTGTATGTACAATGTTATAGTGTATACCAGCAGGTATAAAGCCTGAATCGGTTCTATGTACAAAGTTATAGTGTGTACCAGCAGGTATAAAGCCTGAATCGGTTGTATGTACAAATTAAGTTATAGTGTGTACCAGCAGGTATAAAGCCTGACTCGGTTGTATGTACAAAGTTATAGTGTGTACCAGCAGGTATAAAGCCTGAATCGGTTGTATGTACTAAATTATAGTGTGTACCAGCAGGTATAAAGCCTGAATCGGTTGTATGTACAAAGTTATAATGTGTACCAGCAGGTATAAAGCCTGAATCGGTTGTATGTACTAAATTATAGTGTGTACCAGCAGGTATAAAGCCTGAATCGGTTGTATGTACAAAGTTATAATGTGTACCAGCAGGTATAAAGCCTGAATCGGTTGTATGTACTAAGTTATAGTGTGTACCAGCAGGTATAAAGCCTGAATCGGTTGTATGTACTAAGTTATAGTGTGTACCAGCAGGTATAAAGCCTGAATCGGTTATATGTACAATGTTATAGTGTGTACCAGCAGGTATAAAGCCTGAATCGGTTGTATGTACAAAGTTATAGTGTATACCAGCAGGTATAAAGCCTGAATCGGTTCTATGTACAAAGTTATAGTGTGTACCAGCAGGTATAAAGCCTGAATGGGTTGTATGTACAATGTTATAGTGTATACCAGCAGGTATAAAGCCTGAATCGGTTCTATGTACAAAGTTATAGTGTGTACCAGCAGGTATAAAGCCTGAATCGGTTGTATGTACAAATTAAGTTATAGTGTGTACCAGCAGGTATAAAGCCTGAATCGGTTGTATGTACAAAGTTATAGTGTCTACCAGCAGGTATAAAGCCTGAATCGGTTGTATGTACAATATTATAGTGTGTACCAGCAGGTATAAAGCCTGAATCGGTTGTATGTACAAAGTTATAGTGTCTACCAGCAGGTATAAAGCCTGAATCGGTTGTATGTACAATATTATAGTGTGTACCAGCAGGTATAAAGCCTGAATCGGTTGTATGTACAATGTTATAATGTGTACCTGCAGGTATAAAGCCTGAATCGGTTGTATGTACAGTGTTATAGTGTGTACCAGCAGGTATAAAGCCTGAATCGGTTGTATGTACTAAGTTATAGTGTGTACCAGCAGGTATAAAGCCTGAATCGGTTGTATGTACTAAGTTATAGTGTGTACCAGCAGGTATAAAGCCTGAATCGGTTGTATGTACAAAGTTATAGTGTGTACCAGCAGGTATAAAGCCTGAATCGGTTGAAAGTACAAAGTTATAGTGTATACCAGCAGGTATAAAGCCTGAATCGGTTGTATGTACTAAGTTATAGTGTATACCAGCAGGTATAAAGCCTGAATCGGTTGTATGTACAATGTTATAGTGTGTACCAGCAGGTATAAAGCCTGAATCGGTTGTATGTACAAAGTTATAGTGTGTACCAGCAGGTATAAAGCCTGAATCGGTTGTATGTACAAAGTTATAGTGTCTACCAGCAGGTATAAAGCCTGAATCAGTTGTATGTACAATGTTATAGTGTGTACCAGCAGGTATAAAGCCTGAATCGGTTGTATGTACAAATTAAGTTATAGTGGGTACCAGCAGGTATAAAGCCTGAATCGGTTGTATGTACAAAGTTATAGTGTCTACCAGCAGGTATAAAGCCTGAATCAGTTGTATGTACAATGTTATAGTGTGTACCAGCACTTATAAAACCTGAATCAGTTGTATGTACAATGTTATAGTGTGTACCAGCAGGTATAAAACCTGAATCGGTTGTATGTACAAAGTTATAGTGTGTACCAGCAGGTATAAAGCCTAAATCGGTTGTATGTACAAAGTTATAGTGTGTACCAGCAGGTATAAAGCCTGAATCGGTTGTATGTACAAAGTTATAGTGTGTACCAGCAGGTATAAAGCCAGAATCGGTTGTATGTACAATGTTATAGTGTGTACCAGCAGGTATAAAACCTGAATCGGTTGTATGTACTAAGTTATAGTGTGTACCAGCAGGTATAAAGCCTGAATCGGTTGTATGTACAAAGTTATAGTGTGTACCAGCAGGTATAAAGCCTAAATCGGTTGTATGTACAAAGTTATAGTGTGTACCAGCAGGTATAAAGCCAGAATCGGTTGTATGTACAAAGTTATAGTGTGTACCAGCAGGTATAAAGCCAGAATCGGTTGTATGTACTAAGTTATAGTGTGTACCAGCAGGTATAAAGCCTGAATCGGTTATATGTACAATGTTATAGTGTGTACCAGCAGGTATAAAGCCTGAATCGGTTGTATGTACAAAGTTATAGTGTATACCAGCAGGTATAAAGCCTGAATCGGTTGTATGTACAAAGTTATAGTGTATACCAGCAGGTATAAAGCCTGAATCGGTTGTATGTACTAAGTTATAGTGTATACCAGCAGGTATAAAGCCTGAATCGTTTGTATGTACAATGTTATAGTGTGTACCAGCAGGTATAAAGCCTGAATCGGTTGTATGTACAAATTAAGTTATAGTGTGTACCAGCAGGTATAAAGCCTGAATCGGTTGTATGTACAAAGTTATAGTGTCTACCAGCAGGTATAAAGCCTGAATCGGTTGTATGCACAATATTATAGTGTGTACCAGCAGGTATAAAGCCTGAATCAGTTGTATGTACAATGTTATAGTGTGTACCAGCAGGTATAAAGCCTGAATCGGTTGTATGTACAAAGTTATAGTGTGTACCAGCAGGTATAAAGCCAGAATCGGTTGTATGTACTAAGTTATAGTGTGTACCAGCAGGTATAAAGCCAGAATCGGTTGTATGTACAATATTATAGTGTGTACCAGCAGGTATAAAGCCTGAATCGGTTGTATGTACAATATTATAGTGTGTACCAGCAGGTATAAAGCCAGAATCGGTTGTATGTACTAAGTTATAGTGTCTACCAGCAGGTATAAAGCCTGAATCGGTTGTATGTACAATATTATAGTGTGTACCAGCAGGTATAAAGCCAGAATCGGTTGTATGTACAAAGTTATAGTGTGTACCAGCAGGTATAAAGCCAGAATCGGTTGTATGTACAAAGTTATAGTGTGTACCAGCAGGTATAAAGCCAGAATCGGTTGTATGTACAATATTATAGTGTGTACCAGCAGGTATAAAGCCTGAATCGGTTGTATGTACAATATTATAGTGTGTACCAGCAGGTATAAAGCCAGAATCGGTTGTATGTACTAAGTTATAGTGTCTACCAGCAGGTATAAAGCCTGAATCGGTTGTATGTACAATATTATAGTGTGTACCAGCAGGTATAAAGCCAGAATCGGTTGTATGTACAAAGTTATAGTGTGTACCAGCAGGTATAAAGCCAGAATCGGTTGTATGTACAATATTATAGTGTGTACCAGCAGGTATAAAGCCAGAATCGGTTGTATGTACAAAGTTATAGTGTGTACCAGCAGGTATAAAGCCAGAATCGGTTGTATGTACTAAGTTATAGTGTGTACCAGCAGGTATAAAGCCTGAATCGGTTGTATGTACAAAGTTATAGTGTGTACCAGCAGGTATAAAGCCTGAATCGGTTGTATGTACAATGTTATAGTGTGTACCAGCAGGTATAAAGCCTGAATAGGTTGTATGTACAATGTTACAGTGTGTACCAGCAGGTATAAAGCCTGAATCGGTTGTATGTACAAAGTTATAGTGTGTACCAGCAGGTATAAAGCCTGAATCGGTTGCAATATATTGTTTATTCTTGACCTCTGTGTCTGAAGTCAGACCTATAAGCAACTGACCTAGAGAAGTATTCCCTTATATCTCAACCGGGGCCACGGTGGCCGAGTGGTTAATTTAGTTCGTCTACTATTGATCACGTGGTCTGTCAACACTGAGGTTGCTGGTTAGAATCTTACCTCTGGTAGGATGCACTCGACTCTAATTTTTATTGACAAGGATTGCCAGTTTTTCTACCGAAGGTCGGGGGTTTTCGCCGGGTAATCAGACTTCCTCCCATACTAAGATAAAGCTGAAAAATTCCTGAAAGTAGCGATAAACATATTTTAAACAAACAAACATATTGATTGCCATATGTCGCATTACTATCCGTACCCTCAATGTGTGTATAATATAAATCTATCAAGACAAACAAACGTAGTTACCGTTGCAAAATCTATATTTTAAATATTAATACATTTTGTGAATATTAGTAAAAAATACTTACTTGACGAAAAGAAACACTTCACAGCCTGCATTTTAGTGCCTGTGGTATTCCTCGAGGAGTTCCGAGCACTCTGGGTTGATGATATATGAAGAAATTCGAAACACATTTTTTTAACATTAAAAACTCTTAACAAATTCATAGAAGTGGTATTAAAATACGAGACATTATGCAATGTGCCTCGGGATATCCATTTAATCGATATGTATTGTTAAAACTGATTTTCGTCCATTTTTACGTTGTAAACAACAGTACAATAATGGTCTTTGTATTAAATTAAACGATCTTCTTTTTTCAATCAGTGAAATAGATTATTAATCAATTTCACAGAGACGCCGAAAATCGGATTAGCAGACTTCCTGTTAAACAGAACATGTAATTAATTTTTGATTCCAAATATTCACGTATTTGATGTTGATTCAGAAGTTGTTAGAAACTATTTTACGATATTTTGGAATAAACTGACATAAACTCACACCAGAGTTCTATAAGTAAAGGGTTATTTAATTTGGGAGGTACTTCCTATGTCATATTTCCTGGCAAATTAAGATAATGGCGCAATCACCAGTAACCGTGTTTTTTCAAGAAACATACAATGTCCAAGAAAAACTCAAATAAACAATCATTGTAATCCTTGTTATTTTTCACTGCGTATTATTTATAACAGAAATTAAATTGCAAACTTAAAATGGTGCGCATTCAAATCAGTGTCCAGAATTGTATTCCGATAAATTATTACACATTTAGATATGCGTGTAAAATCTAAATTCAACACAATAGTTTAAGATAAAACTGTTGTTAATGACAGTAAAACAGTTGTCACGGTTGATTAATTCAGCCCTGAAGCTATTTATAACTTTCAAAACACATTATAGAAATGTTGTTATAAGGCTTTAAAATGTCAATAAAGTTATAATTCAGTTGTGGGATTCCATTCAGACATTACATACATAAGTATCTTTGTTCTCATTAAAACATGTACATATTAAGAGCGACATTGATTATGTTTATTTGTTGATCAATGTTTACGTCAGTTGGACATGCTGTATACTGAACGTGTAATTGTTTCGCAGTTGTTAAGTATATGTAAGAATATGATAATCCCTGTCTTCATGATTATGTACGAGCGGTAGCGAGTACTAATCATGAAGACAGGGATTATCATATTCTTACAAACTTAGACCATTGTAAAGTGGTCAAGAGATATTTAATTGCATGATTACAATTTATTAATCTGACTGGTATATATAAGGATCAGAATGTGTTAATAGTTTGATGACACCGTATTAGCCTTTTTCCGAAAAAGTCTAGATAGCAGAATGAAGGAACTAACCATTCAGGGTATTGGAACAGATACCAAACATGCAAACCCCGTTCTTTCACCTGATGAAGCACAGTTGTGGGATTCTGGTGTTTTTAATACAGAGACTGCTTCTGGAATAAGTAATATTGTGTTTTTCTATAACTGCAAATTGTTCGGGTTCAGAGGTATGGATAACGGCACAAAGCTCTTGATACATCACAGTTTTCTATATCAACCGACTCGTGTGGTGCTAAATTTCAATTATACTGGACGATTATGTAAAAACATATGGTCTTTATAACCGAAGTGTTGATGTTAAGAGAATTTCTCAAAAAAGTGATCCAACAAACCCAAGATGTATAGTTAAAATTTATGATAAATATTTATCGCTTATTCCGAGACAAGGGCGGTTTTATAGGAAACCGCTTCCACAGTGCTCTTTTGGTGGACGGCCTAGATTTAGTAAGTCCATCTGCATAAATATGTCTAAAATGAAAGAGCTTTTTCAAAATTCAGGCATTGATGTTAACAATGAAGTGATAACAAACCATTAACTTGTGCCACAACTCTTTTCAATGCTGGGTATGATGACCTTGTAATCAAATCAAGACGTGGACATTGTTCAAACGCTGTGGATTTTTACAAACGCCCTCTTGAGTCTATGTCTGAAAATGCGCAATACGCTTCAACCACCGAAACCACAAGATTATGACAAAAGACCACAATTAAGTACAAAGGAAAACACTAAATCAACTGTAAACACTGTCAAGTAAGAGTCAAATGATGATGATGATGTTCTTACTATTACATTGCCTAATTCTGTTTCAAAAGTTGTTTTTTTTTAAATGGAAAAAAAGATTTGCTTTAGAGTTATGAAAATAAATAAACTATTTATGTGTACATTTTATATTTTATTCAAAATGTGTCTTCTTTATTAATTGAGCAATTCCTCACATTTCTTAATACCAAATTATGCCCTGGGCAATTATAGTCTAGTCCCTTACAATTTTAAACAAAAGTTAATCCTTTATGAAGACCATGAAAATGTCATGGTCTTCACAAATAAGACATACAAAATTAGACGTTTTCATTGGTCGAGAGCACTTTACTATGGTCTAAGTGCAGCGTTCATAACAGAACATTTGCCAGTGCTACAATCATATTGACACATTTAGATTTTGGTCATGCCTAGTAAAATTGCATTGACGAGTTCAAATATGCAAATTGACAAGGATTTTAATTGGTACTTCCAACACATTTGTTGTCCATAAATAGAAATTAAATTGAAAACTATTCATATTATTATTTTCAACGTGTATTGTGTAATACGATTATTTAAGATATAGAGCGATTTATTAACACAATATTTGCTAAGATGACTACTTGAGAAATAACAGTGATTTGGTGCAATATATGTAAAAACTTAATATCGACAAGTATGAAATAGCTGGTCAATCCTTCACGTCCTGAATAATTATACACCTACTTGTGAAGAAATATTGCTCGGTGGAGTTTTAAATAAATAAATCAATCAATCAATCAATCAATCAATCAATCAATCAATCAATCAATCAATTAATCAATCAATCAATCAATCAATCAATCAATGTTTCGTTTAAGTAACAATCAACCTATCACTAAGTAATAAATGCGATTAAGCGATTTTACTAGTACCAGTGTTTTGTAATACGCTTGCGTTTAAAATATGACATGTTTTAAAGAAATCGAAAGCATCACATTATGTATGACCCAAACTGATAACATTATCCAGACCGATCAGTCTTGTTATTACCGTCTCCCATGGGAGACGGTATACATAGTCAAATTACGATCAGTCTTCGGAGTAAATGACTCTCTGTTACTTGATTGGGTGGTTTACTAAATCTATAAATATTTTTGTCATTTCATTGGTTTACGTCAGGATTGCACTAGTATGAGTACTGAAATTTCGAAATATTCTTAGGTTGAATCGGGGTTGTAATCAGTATTTTAGTGCAGTAATGTTACGTTCCACATATTGACTTCTATAAAGACGTTGACTTTGCCCCGACAGTTAGTTGGATTTTCCCATTTGTGTGGTTGTTCTGGATCTTGCAGTAGTTTACGAAGATGTTCGATGAAAATAATTATAAATTATCACCATGCGGCCTAATCATAAAGTGGATCACAGCATTTCCAGTACTTTGATCGAATCACGTGATATTCAGTCGCCATATTGATTATATGTATATTATCGGACATTGTATGGCATAAAGAAAAAAGTGATACAAGTTTAGCTTTTCTAAAAAGCTAACCGTCTCTTAGCTGCATTACAAATTTTAAGGATTTATTAAAGTATCTGCTTTTTTGTAATTTATATGTAGGATAGGTAAACAATGTACATGTACCTTTTAAGGACATTGTTTACGCGAAACTATTATCCAGTGGTGCTTGAGAGATTTAAATGCCTGTCGTCACTTCACACGTGCTTTTTAAAAAATAATTAGGCAAAAGTTGACTCCCTAAACAAATGTTTAAAATGAGCGGTAAAAATATGTTTTGTTAAATTTGCATCAAGATCATAACGAAAAGAAAGATACAGAAACATATAATTTTTTCATACCCCAAACAGCTTTAAAAAGTAGGGAGATTTCGGTACAATGTTTACCTTTTAATTGTTCACTGACCAATCGTTGAACGAAATAGAAGTCAACATGTGGAACGTAACATTACTACATTAAAATATTGATTAACGAAAATAAAGATATAGAACATATAATTTTTTCCAAAACAGCTTTATAAAGTAGGGAGATTTTGGTACAGTGTTTACCTTATAATTGTTCCCTGACCAATGCATTGAATGAAATAGAAGTCAATATGTGGAACGTAACATTACTACACTAAAATACTGATTACAACCCCGATTCAGCCTAAGAATATATCGAAATTTCAGTACACATACTAGTGCAATCCTGACGTAAACCAATGAAATGACAAAAATATTTATAGAATAAGTAAACCACCCAATCAAGTAACAGAGAGTCATTTACTCCGAAGACTGATCGTCATTTGACTATGTATACCGTCTCCTGGGAGACTGTAATAAATTTGTCATACATTAATATTTTTTCATAAAACTTTTTGAATAGCGTTTCTATTACGTTAAACATACAGTTTTGAACAAAAAAAATTTACTTTAATGCGTTTTTCGGTCATTTTTTTTTGTTTTCGGTTATTCCTCTTGTTTTCTGTTATTAGAGCTACCGCTTCTATTTCATTTAATGCATTGGTCAGTGAACAAGTATAAGGTAATTATTGTACCAAAATCTCCTTACTTTATAAAGCTGTTTTTGAAAAAAATATGTTCTATATCTTTACTTTCGTTAATCAGCATTTTAGTGTAGTAATGTTATGTTCCACATATTGACTTCTATTTCATTCAATGCATTGGTCAGTGAACAATTAAAAGGTAAACATTGTACCAAAATCTCCCTACTTTTTAAAGCTGTTTGGGTTGGAAAAAAATTATATGTTCTGTATCTTTATTTTCGTTCTGATATTGATGCAAATTTAACAAAACATATTTTTACCGCTAATTTTGAACATTTGTTGTTTAGGGAGTCAACATTTGTTTAATTATTTTTTAAAAAGCACCTGTGAAGTGACGACAAGCATTTAAATCTCTCAAGCACCATTGGGTAATAGGTTAGCGTAAAAAATGTCCTTACAAGATACATGTACATTGTTTACCTATCTTACATATAAATTACAAAAAACCCAGATACTTTAATAAATCCATAAAATTTGTAATGCAGCTATGAGACGGTTAGCTTTTTAGAAAAGCTAAACTTGTAATTATTAGGTTTTAGTTGCGTAGTAGGTCATGTGACCCAAACTGATCACATTATTCAGACCGACCAGGCTTGTTACAATTATTAGGTTTTAGTTGCGTAGTAGGTCATGTGACCCAAACTGATCACATTATCCAGACCGACCAGGCTTTTTACAATTATTAGGTTTTAGTTGCGTAGTAGGTCATGTGACCCAAACTGATCACATTATTAGGTTTTAGTTGCGTAGTAGGTCATGTGACCCAAACTGATCACATTATCCAGACCGACCAGGCTTTTTACAATTATTAGGTTTTAGTTGCGTAGTAGGTCATGTGACCCAAACTGATCACATTATCCAGACCGACCAGGCTTTTTACAATTATTAGGTTTTAGTTGCGTAGTAGGTCATGTGACCCAAACTGATCACATCCAGACCGACCAGGCTTGTTACAATTATTAGGTTTTAGTTGCGTAGTAGGTCATGTGACCCAAACTGATCACATTATCCAGACCGATCAGGCTTGTTACAATTATTAGGTTTTAGTTGCGTAGGTCATGTGACCCAAACTGATCACATTATCCAGACCGATCAGGCTTGTTACAATTATTAGGTTTTAGTTGCGTAGTAGGTCATGTGACCCAAACTGATCACATTATTCAGACCGATCAGGCTTGTTACAATTATTAGGTTTTAGTTGCGTAGGTCATGTGACCCAAACTGATCACATTATCCAGACCGATCAGGCTTGTTACAATTATTAGGTTTTAGTTGCGTAGTAGGTCATGTGACCCAAACTGATCACATTATCCAGACCGATGGAGAAGACACGTCTAAGTTCTGGTAACGTGCGTCTAATCCCAAACGTTTTACTTCAACTATAAAATATGTTTAAACTATCCAGACCGATCAGACAATTATTAGGTTTTTGTTTTGGTTCAATCAGATCTACCACTGAGATACATAAAAAGTAAAAGGCTTAATTCGCCACCCATACCCAATAATCCTTACCTTTCCAGCGGCAGTCTAAATTTTGGTCCACCCATACCTAATAATCCTTACCTTTCCAGCGGCAGTCTAAATTTTGGTCCACCCATACCTAATAATCCTTACCTTTCCAGCGGCAGTCTAAATTTTGGTCCACCCATACCTAATAATCCTTACCTTTCAAGCGGCAGTCTAAATTTTGGTCCACCCATACCTAATAATCCTTACCTTTCAAGCGGCAGTCTAAATTTTGGTCCACCCATACCTAATAATCCTTACCTTTCCAACCAATATGTCAATATGGTAAAGGGTAGTAGCAAAGTTTGTACTGATTATTTGAGATTTCAAGTTTTAAATAATTTGGCCATGAACTATAGTCTAGAAGCCAGGGGGGACACTTCAATCAATGTCTACTAGTGCAATATTGCATATGCATGTGCACATATACAGTTCACCCTTTTTTTCACGTGATGTTCGACATGACCTGACATAAAAAGAAGACAGAAAGTTTTAATGTTAAAGGGGAAGAAATATAGAATTTTACAGTGGTGTGAGTGGATGATCGAGATTGGAGGAATCCTATAAGACTTAAAGTATTATGTAAGATCCTGTTTCTCTAATTTAAAATGTTGTACAATTGAGAAATGAAATAAAAAAATCTCCCATCTAAATTTTATGATCACGCGGTATTTCGTTTATGACGTCATTATTTTTGTTTATAACGCTATTTTGTTTAACCAATCAGTAGATGAGGAGCTAATATTCTCTTATGATTGGGCTGTTTTCTCATATTCCCGAACGACTGTGTCGCACCCTGGACGTATGATATTAAAAAAGTTGTTTAAAAATCGACACATCTGATTGGATGATCGTTCATTGTGTATCACTTTTAACGAATTCTGATTGGCTGTGTTTGAGTAACTGTGAACATTACGGAGTTAATCTCCCCTGCCAAGTGTTAACGTTAAAAAAAGGAATGCAAGGAAGTATGCGAAAGCGGGTGCCGTTTTAATGCATGAGAAATAATCCGTACGGAATCATAAGAGAACACGGTTCAATAACTCGCGAGAGTTAAAAATCACTTAATATCAATTCTCAGGCAATAACCAACTCACCAGAGCTTGTTATACACTGAAATTACATAACTCAAGCGGTTTAAAAATTACGAAAATATTGGAGAAATTTTGATAGCAGTCATTATCAGCATACATACTGTTCCAAGCGGGATAACTCTTTTAAATTGAAATTTAATTTGAAGGTGAGACAGAAACAGTTCTGTGTACAACTCAATTCAATTCAACAAAATGCGAAAACACGTTATACCATCATTTTTCATTTTTGTTTTATCTAAATGTAAAATATATTATTATCTTATTTAATAAGTAACTGCAGTAAGCAACACTATATATACCAATCCTACTTATGATTATCTATTTTTAATAACAGTGGCCATCATAGCTAGATGATAAGGCGATTAGAATAGAGTCCTGTCATACATATTGTTTTAAGTGTGGACTTAAATTTAAGTTACACTTTAAGAGTTTTTTTACCAAAATTTAAAACACAACACATCTTAAATACCGAACTTATTTGAAATTCTAATTTTCAACTCATCGACTGAATATCTGTGAGAGCTAGGATTTTCCGTCCCCCAGTTACCTTTTCACTTTTAATCTTCTCCCGCAAATCTATGTTCAACCAAACTTGATATAAATGAGCATTACTGACATTATAACCTCTATCCCCTCCTTCCAACGTGAGCCAAGTCTCTTTCGAACTCTGCATAAAAGGTCTTTTTATCGGGGAGTGATACTTTCAAAACAGGTGACCCAATGTAATAAAAGATTTGAATTTGCCTGCTAGATATTTACGCACTTGGACTTTGATTTGAATATAAGGAGTTATTGCCCAAGATTTATGATCACCTTATTTATCTCATGTTAGCCGTTCCTTGAGGACCTTCATGTCTCTGATTAATGCTAAGAATAAGCGACTTCGCAATTTCTTAATGCGCATGTCAATAATTTTTAAAAGGGGAATAACCCGCTAAGGTTAAAAGGTCAAGGCAGATAAACAATAACGGTCGGGACGCAGATCGAGTGAAAAGAGTAAAAGCGACAAAATCAGTATAAACGCTTTACGTGTGGTGTTTCTATTCATCTCTTGACTATATGTCTGATGCTTATATAAACCACCACGATCCGTTTTAAATTGAATTTCGGCAAAATTGTTTTAGAATCGGATACTAACCGTTTCTAACTAAAAGTATTTAGAAATTATGCGTAACACACCTGCCGTTATCCTATGGTAAAGAGAAATTTTTACATATTTGGCATTGTTTTAAACTGAAATCACGGGACAAAGAAGTAGGTGTGATAAACACTGTCAATTTAGTTGTTCGTGTTTTGCCCAAAAGTTTTTATACAAGCAGAATTAAAATAGTCTATTATTAAGAGCCACCTTTTTTACTGAGAAAAAGTTTTTCATATACTAGTAAATGCAAGCAATCAGTGGGATAATCACTGTAGAATTGTAGCCAAGGGTCCAAATATTATGGTACTTCTCTCCTGTTGCTTTTTATACAATATAATGTTAATGGTCAATGCAGTAATTTTGTTATGCCAGGCTGCTTCTGCCTCTTAGTGCAGTGTTCATAACTTTCGCAAAAGTGGTCTTGCAATTTTTCTGCTGTGGTCTGGTTGTTATATTTTTGGAATTATTCAATGTGTCCATTTTATTTGAAGAAATTTGTCAATGATGGCATAATACCTGTACATGTCAAAAGTTGCCCCAAAGCCTCAACCATCACAATTTCAACATACTGCCTTGTGTTTTCTCAGCTGTCTTGGTTGGCAGGGGCTTATCCAGAAGGTTTAGTGATATGCAGACAGTGGTGTGAAAATGTTTAAGAAAATATATTTTTTTTTATTAAAAAATCTTTAAAAATCATCTTTTCTTCATTTTAGGGTAAGCATCTATTTGACACCTTCTTAAACCATTCTATAATTGCTGGCTTTTACAGCTGATGTGAAAAATGTGACTTTTTTTTTACGGAATGACAGCCGAACATACAGAGAGGTAAAGCAGTATACCCCTTATTCTTTGGAGTAGGGAATAGATTTTATTTAAATCATTAAATATTAAAGTCAAAAAAATTACTACACAAACGAAATGTAGCAAATATGCTCTCTCTTTTTGTTTGTTTGTTTGTTTGAATGGTGTTTTAACGCCACTTTCAGCAATTTTTCAGCTATTTCATGGCGTCCAGTTTTTATTGGGGGAGGAAGCCGGAGTACCCGGAGAGAACCCCCGACCTGCGGTAGGAAAACTGGCAATCCTTGTCAAGTAAGATTGGAGTCGAGTACACCCTGCCTGCAGTGAGAATCGAACCCGCAATCTCAGTGTTGACAGACCACGTGATCAATAGTAGACGAACTACCTTGACCACTCGGCCACCGAGGCCCCCTCTCTTTTTGATACTGAGACAAGTTTAATGGTCTTGTCAAATGAATCTTAGAAAAATTGAAGCGTTGAAATTGGGTTGATGTATGCTTACCATGTGTAACATAACAGCAAAGTTTTATCCGTGTTAAATGAGGGTATTGTCAATTTATGAGGAAAACGTCCCATAACATAACTCATATTAATCTACTTAACATTCCTGCGCAGTTTCATTTGACATCCAATTCAGGATGAGTTGCAGATTCTTCAAGTGTAGGACGAACGGAAATGTACACGTATACTTCAATTTCAACTAGGGCCATCTAATATTGATCACTTGGTCTGTCAACACTGTGGTTAGATGTTTGTGTCTCACTGTGGACAGGGTGTTCTCGATTCACATCTTAATTGACAAGATTGCAGTTTTTCTACCGAAGGTGGGCGTTTCTCACTTTGTACATGGAATGTACACTAATAAAAATTGGACGCCATGATATATCTGAAAATTTCACAGAAAGCCACATAAAACATCATTCAAACAAACAAACAAACAATCAATCAAGTTAAATCTTTATTGATAGGGGTATAAATGTAGATTATCACACATTCTTTAAAAAATGAATCAATATATATAAATAATAAGTATGTAAAATATTTTAGACACATACATACAGTACTCAAAGGAGAAATAAAATCTAACAGGCAGATTAAAGGAACATACTGAAATAAAACACTGTCCTGCATAGTAACAAGAAATTAAGCTCCATTCATTTGGAAATTAAAACTAGTTACGGTAAGAAATTAAATAGTTAACATGATGTTTGAAATGAACATTTTCACGATTGATATTTAACAAATGAAAAGAAATGGAAAAATATGTCGGAGACAATAGCCTTACCAAAAAATAACAGTTAAAAACAAATGAAATATCAAATTTAATCAAGCTCATATAAGCTGTGATTCATATGTTAAAACAACACAAATATTTCAAACATTTTTTTATTCACGAAATAAATTAGTTGTTAAGGTTTAAATTATAAAAAGTAATCTGATAAAAAAGCTATAGTTCAGTTCTTGGAATAATAGCTCTCTAGTCTCACTGATGGAAATTAACATTCAACATAGACTCTACTTATTGAAATATATTCCAGAAATATATTTCAGAATTCAGTATTCATAAATCTGTGAACATAACGAATATATTTCATATCTTACATGTATCTTTTTTCCCCAAAACATATTTGCTCGCAGTTTAATTTAAAACATCAGTAACATCAAGTTATAAAATATATATCCTCATACAGTTCTGCACCCATCTAAAACCTTTGGATATTTGTGACATTGGTTAAAATAAAGATACTGTGTCTCATACACATATAGTCAATACAAATTCAGTTACATTGTATCCAGTGGCGGATCTAGGGGGCGTAGGAAAGGAAAGGAAAAAAATAGAACAGGGAGGGTAACAACCAGCGCCAAAGGCAAAAATGTAATCCCCGCTCGTCCTCGCCATAAATTAATGCATTAACGGTACTAATTCGTTTATTATGATATCTCTGTTTTATATACTGTACCAAATAAAGGTTACTGAACACTATAAAAACCTTGTTCGTGGCCTTCCTTTTCCGATATCCCCTTTTTACGACCCCCCCCCCCTTTCGAAAATCCTATATCCGCCCCTGGTATCTGTCTTCTACAGCTTAAGCACAGCACATTAAATCCCGAAGTACATATAGTCAGGCCTTCGGCTTTATAACCACTTACTTCATTGTCTTCATGTTTCCTACAAGTAACAGAACAAATGTTTTGTTTATCAAACAACAAAATATGAATGTATCTTGTCAGATGTTTAGTAAAAGATTCAGAATCAAAATCTTCTATAGGGATGATGACAGTGGTACAGTATTCATCATATATACATGTACTTATAATGAGAAACAATTTAAATATGTCCATCAAAATTTGTGCAGCTTTAGGAAATATTAAAGGTTCATGTTTCACTTGTGTGCTCGACTTAATTGACAAGGCTTGCCAGTTTTCATATTAAAGGCGAGGGGTTTACTCAGGGTACTATGGCTTCCTCCAACAATAAAATATAGCTGAAAAATTGCTGAAAGTGGCGTTAAAACAACATTCAAACAAAAAACAAGAAACATTTACCAAAGGTGAATATTTATAATATGTATACACAACTACATGCATGATAATGTTTAAGTTGGTGATCACAAACTTGAAAGCAGGCATAGGTATGTTTTGAATGTCCTGTTGAACATCTTAAATTGCAGCTGCGGAACCGTAACTCATCGGATCCTTTGACCCATGTCCGCCAAATCAAAAATATCCAAAGGACCTAAAGCGCTACGAGCCCGCAGCTACTTATATTGTAACTGAAATAAGGTCTGATTTTTCCAATATAAATACATAAAAAACATTGCAGGGGGCCTCGGTGGCCGAGTGGTCAAGATAGTTCGTCTACTATTGATCACGTAGTCTGTCAACACTGAGATTGCGGGTTCGATTCTAACTAAAGGCAGGGTGTACTCGACTCCAATCTTAATCGACAAGGATTGCCAGTTGTCCTACCGCAGGTAGGGGGTTTTATCCGGGTACTCCGGCTTCCTCCCCCAATAAAAACTGGACGCCATGATATAGCTGAAAAATGGCTGAAAGTGGCGTTAAACACCATTAAACAAACAAACAACAACATAAAAACATTGCAATATATAATTATATATACTACAACTATTGGGTATATCATATATGATATTTGTTCAACTGCAACCTGCCTTAGGTGCAGGTAATACTTACGAGTTTTGAAATTTTTGTTATATATTTGTTTCTGGTTGGTTTGTTGTCTTCTTAACATATTACCACTGGAACCATACTGGGAGGGTTCCCAGTGCTCGGCCCACAGAGCAGCCCAGCTCGTCCCCGTGTGGCGGATAGAGGAGACCCTCTCATTGGGATGTTGTCAGGTCATAATACGGAATGCCTGGCCGCGGACCGTAGTGGGTAACGTGTTTGGAGAGTGCCACACTGCTTGCACTATAAAGACCCCTTTTGTAGATTTCGAAAAAGAGTAGGCGCATTGTAGCCGCTACAAAAGGCTAAATTTTCCGCCCCTACCAAAAACTCCATACTTTTCCAGGGGCAGTCAAAACTGTATTCCCTGTGACTCATCCCATCCCCATTTTCCGTTGATTTATTGTTTGTTAACTTGTTCCCGTCCTGAATATAGCTGAAATACTGCTCGCTGGACGTAGTTTTCCATTCAATTATTTATTCCCCATTCATTGTCGACCCATTGATGGCTTTGGGATTTTTTTTTTTGCTCACTGGTTGGGTTGTGCTCTTTCTTTGACATATTCCCCATTAAATTATATTCTATATTTTACCTTGCAAACATCACAAAACCAGGTATCACCGTCTTCGTGTCCATTTTAACCTTTACCTACCCAATGGTACCTTTTTTATTATCACACCTTCCTCTTTCTCAAGGTTTTCTTGTTACTGGTATGCCTTTAATTTAGTTTCCTTATTCGCTGACAAAACCGGTTTTACTCCCATCAATTTCAAAGCTAGCGCCATGTAGCGGAATACGCATGGACAGCCAGTTCTTTCTCCTGCCAGCTGTTCCCGACATTGCAAAAACTCATGCAACACTTGAACCGTCCACCTTTTAAGGTGTCAATCGATACGGTGTCTAATTTCTCAGCCATCAGCAATATAGCTTTGTTTTCTCACATGTTACTAATACGAGATGCGCCAAAATCTGGATTGTTTATCTTTCTTACAATCCCACAATGCCTCACTAGTTTTCTCCTATAAACCAGAAGTGCGAACTCGCTTATGGGTAGAAAAAAGTAATCCAATTCAATTTATTATTTTTTTTTAATTAGCGCACCTCTTTTACCTTAAGTTTAACTTGACCGACATCATATATATCCAGAATCGTACGTGACAGGCCTATGTTCTCTCAAAATCTCATGACCACTTTAAAACCTTCCAAGAGAAAACTAGCTACTATTTTCTTATATGTTCTAAATTTAACTATTCCCCTTTAGTGTCTTGACCCCTTATTGTCGTCCGATAAAATTTTGCAGACCGGAAGTAACATTTCTTCGGACTTAGCAACGGAAAGGGTATGATCAGTTTCCGAACTGAGCGGGTGGTATTCTACAGAGCGTGATATTCATCTAGGAAGTTGATATTCTTCACAGAAAGATGGTATTCGTAACAGAAGGCTGGTATTCGCGAAGAGTGGTTGACTGGGAAACGGGAATAAATTCGGGATTAGACTGGAATAATACACCTAATTTAACCAAAGAAATGTCTAGATATTTGTATGAAGTATAATATTAAATATACCAATGATGCTAACAGTGATGTAGCTAACAACTATATTTTTTCAGAAACAATTGTTGTTATAACACAAGCAAAATAGCCTAAGGATCATTAGTTTTAAAATGCAAATATGCAAATACCACCTTTGTTCATCACAGCTGCAGATATTAATATTTAAAAATTTGAGAATAACATAATGTTTAAATGAAGTTTAATTACTCAGCCTGCAGGTTTGTTGCATCTCTCATGAAAGCTATGATATATATAATCACTAAGTTTAACAACAACACATAACGCAAACAATGACACCAGTTATTGCAGTCTTGTGCCGTTTGGTGGCACACTGATGAAGTAAAATGTTGAACATTAATTGTGGCACTAGAATCGAACCACAATCTTATGGAAGACCATACGTGCCATGGAAAAAATTTATAACTCGTGCGCACGAGTTTCAAACTTGAGCGCAAAAGTTAGTTACTCGTGCGCACAAGTTATACATTATTTTTCCATGGCAAGTACGGGCTTCCATACAATCTAAATAGAACGTAAACATACATTCACATCATTAACAGATAACCGCACAATTCATATGAAACAGTTTCAGGCGTATATATTTAGGCAGTGCTGGTAAAAATACCATACTTATTTAGAAGTTTAATGCCCATTTCGGCTATCCAGGACACAACAAATCAACTGAGGAGAAGGATGGGGAATTTGACATGCAGATAAAGCTGATTCTAGAAATTATGGCAATTTGATATGGCTAAAAAGAGCTTCTTAAGCGGCGAAAATAAGGCTAATCTGATTCGAAATCTACCAACGTAGTTATTCCGAGTTAGCGGCATTCTCCAATCACGTAATACACTTAAGTCCGAAACATGTCTTTCCTTCGTAATAAACAGATAAATTACTCTCTCCCATGGAAAAGCCATTTGCAATACGCCACCTAGGGACGCCTAGCAGCAGTGTTACTGATATTATGCTTACGTAAAGTGAATCAAGTTATATTACACACAAACACGTCAAGCTCTCTAAATTGAAATCTGCATCGAGCAGTGGCAACCACCGAGGTACATATCATGGCAGCCGAAGTATTGACATGAATTTTAAATACGGTAGCTCTTCAGCAACGTCATGGCGTTTAGTTCTTATTCTGGGGAAAAGACGGAATACCTGATGAAAACCCTCCGATAAACTTTAATTAAGGATATACAAGTACACAATTTGGGTGGTTTGCCTCGAACTCCGACCTACCGATTACAACATTAAGGTGGTTTGCCTCGGACTCCGACCTACCGATTACACCATTTAGCTGGTTTGTATGATCACGTGGTCTGTCAGCACCGAAATTTCGGGTGCGAGTTTCAGGAGGCGCTCTACTCCAATCGTAATTGACAAGGATTTCCAATTTTCCTACCAGAGATCGGGGTTTCTCCGGGTACTACGGCTTCCTCTCCTAATGAACGCCATGGTACAGCTAAAAAATTGGGGAAAGTGGCGTTTATCACCATTTAATCAAACAAACAAACAAAAACAAATGTGATCCAGTTAGTATGTTTTAGTGTCCAAATGCTTCACGTCCTGAATATACGCGTACATAGTGCTAAAATAGTTGTTGCTTTAAGTTAAATATCAATCAATTGTTTCATATAGGTAAACTTTGAGTAATCGACAGGTGACAGTTGTATGAAGCGACAATTTACTATGACTCTAAAATTATTTTACATGGATTGCATGTAAACGTTTTCGTCCTAAATATAGCTGAAATATTGCTCGCTGGAAATTAGAAATCGATCAATACATCCGCACGTACCTACACACTGTTATGTATGGCTTCATAGTTGTAAACGAGGCCCAGCCGCAAAGTCTACCATTAGAAAATGGGTACAAATCGGCATACATGTCATAGATGTAAAGAAGGTCCTTATCTTTACAAGTCCATCAGAACTGACAACTAAGACCGTGCACAAATCTCCAATTACCCCTCGCTTAAGCTGTGCGGTTACATAGTACAGTCATGTTTGCGTCTGTGCAGACAATTTAATATTTCAAGGACTGCAGTAATGTACACACGTCTCGACGTCAGCGGAAATGACGATAGTATGCTTCTAGTGCGGAAGAGTGCAGAAAATTTTTAATTGTTTCTCAGCGATTAAGTCATTCCCTAAAATTCCTACCCTTAAATTTCGAAAATGATATAAATTGTAAACTCTTTCCATTCGCAAGGTGTAGATAGCTTTAGCCGGATTTGCCTACTAAGGTTCTCGTGTATGCGCATGTGCAAATACCAATTTTATGCAATTACTATTAACAGCTTATCCTTTATTTGACGTGATGTAATGATATAATCCTCGTCGGCAAATATATAAACTATCAGAGCAAGGGCGAATTTGAGCTGAGTCAGTAAATGAAAATCAGAATAACCATTCTGTTCAGACTGAAAAAGATAAATACAGGTATTATTTGATGCATTCAACAATAAAAACACAACTAGAACTAGTATTATTATGTTTTTTTTCTGAATTATATCATGATATTAGTGAAGAGACGTAAAATAAAACAGGTGTCATAAAATGTTATCACACAACATTTTACAACTAATTTAGAGCTGACCAAAAAGAGGTAACACTTTTCTTAAGCTCATATCATGTATGACATATGTGCAAAAATGTTTTACCCCATAAATTTTATTATTCATTAATAGTGGCCATATTTGTCCATGGAATACCCCTGAAGTGCTCAAAGCAGGATAACTCTTTTAAATTGAACGGGTTTAGAAAGTAAAAAATTGACGCCATGATACATGTGTACTTGTAGCATATAAACTGACATTTGTTAAATAAATAAATAAATGAAAAAAAATCTAGCGAAACATAATCTGGAAAATTTACATTTCAATATTTAAGTAATAATGTATGCTTTATGAAGAATCAGATGGACTATCAGTTACAATCAGATGGACTATCAGTTACAATCAGATGGACTATCAGTTACAATCAGGTGGACTATCAGTTACAATCAGATGGACTATCAGTTACAATCAGGTGGACTATCAGTTACAATCAGGTGGACTATCAGTTACAATCAGATGGACTATCAGTTACAATCAGGTGGACTATCAGTTACAATCAGGTGGACTATCATGCAGTTACAATCAGATGGACTATCAGTTACAATCAGATGGACTATCAGTTACAATCAGGTGGACTATCAGTTACAATCAGGTGGACTATCAGTTACAATCAGATGGACTATCAGTTACAATCAGATGGACTATCAGTTACAATCAGATGGACTATCAGTTACAATCAGGTGGACTATCAGTTACAATCAGGTGGACTATCAGTTACAATCAGATGGACTATCAGTTACAATCAGGTGGACTATCAGTTACAATCAGATGGACTATCAGTTACAATGAAATGGACTATCAGTTACAATCAGGTGGACTATCAGTTACAATTAGATGGACTATCAGTTACAATCAGATGGACTATCAGTTACAATCAGATGGACTATCAGTTACAATCAGATGGACTATCAGTTACAATCAGATGGACTATCAGTTACAATCAGGTGGACTATCAGTTACAATCAGATGGACTATCAGTTACAATCAGATGGACTATCAGTTACAATCAGATGGACTATCAGTTACAATCATATGGACTATCAGTTACAATCAGATGGACTATCAGTTACAATCAGATGGACTATCAGTTACAATCAGATGGACTATCAGTTACAATCAGATGGACTATCAGTTACAATCAGATGGACTATCAGTTACAATCAGGTGGACTATCAGTTACAATCAGATGGACTATCGGTTACAATCAGATGGACTATCGGTTACAATCAGATGGACTATCAGTTACAATCAGATGGACTATCAGTTACAATCAGATGGACTATCAGTTACAATCAGATGGACTATCAGTTACAATCAGATGGACTATCAGTTACAATCAGATGGACTATCATTTACAATCAGATGGAATATCAGTTACAATCAGATGGACTATCAGTTACAATCAGGTGGACTATCAGTTACAATCAGATGGACTATCAGTTACAATCAGATGGACTATCAGTTACAAACAGATGGACTATCAGTTACAATCAGATGGACTATCAGTTACAATCAGATGGACTATCAGTTACAATCAGATGGACTATCAGTTACAATCAGATGGACTATCAGTTACAATCAGGTGGACTATCAGTTACAATCAGATGGACTATCAGTTACAATCATATGGACTATCAGTTACAATCAGATGGACTATCAGTTACAATCAGATGGACTATCAGTTACAATCAGGTGGACTATCAGTTACAATCAGGTGGACTATCAGTTACAATCAGATGGACTATCAGTTACAATCAGATGGACTATCAGTTACAATCAGGTGGACTATCAGTTACAATCAGGTGGACTATCAGTTACAATCAGATGGACTATCAGTTACAATCAGATGGACTATCAGTTACAATCAGGTGGACTATCAGTTACAATTAGATGGACTATCAGTTACAATCAGATGGACTATCAGTTACAATCAGATGGACTATCAGTTACAATCAGGTGGACTATCAGTTACAATCAGGTGGACTATCAGTTACAATCAGATGGACTATCAGTTACAATCAGGTGGACTATCAGTTACAATCAGGTGGACTATCAGTTACAATCAGGTGGACTATCAGTTACAATCAGATGGACTATCAGTTACAATCAGATGGACTATCAGTTACAATCAGGTGGACTATCAGTTACAATCAGGTGGACTATCAGTTACAATCAGATGGACTATCAGTTACAATCAGATGGACTATCAGTTACAATCAGGTGGACTATCAGTTACAATCAGGTGGACTATCAGTTACAATCAGATGGACTATCAGTTACAATCAGGTGGACTATCAGTTACAATCAGGTGGACTATCAGTTACAATCAGATGGACTATCAGTTACAATCAGATGGACTATCAGTTACAATCAGGTGGACTATCAGTTACAATCAGGTGGACTATCAGTTACAATCAGATGGACTATCAGTTACAATCAGATGGACTATCAGTTACAATCAGGTGGACTATCAGTTACAATTAGATGGACTATCAGTTACAATCAGATGGACTATCAGTTACAATCAGATGGACTATCAGTTACAATCAGATGGACTATCAGTTACAATCAGATGGACTATCAGTTACAATCAGGTGGACTATCAGTTACAATCAGGTGGACTATCAGTTACAATCAGATGGACTATCAGTTACAATCAGATGGACTATCAGTTACAATCAGGTGGACTATCAGTTACAATCAGGTGGACTATCAGTTACAATCAGATGGACTATCAGTTACAATCAGATGGACTATCAGTTACAATCAGGTGGACTATCAGTTACAATTAGATGGACTATCAGTTACAATCAGATGGACTATCAGTTACAATCAGATGGACTATCAGTTACAATCAGATGGACTATCAGTTACAATCAGATGGACTATCAGTTACAATCAGGTGGACTATCAGTTACAATCAGGTGGACTATCAGTTACAATCAGATGGACTATCAGTTACAATCAGGTGGACTATCAGTTACAATCAGATGGACTATCAGTTACAATCAGATGGACTATCAGTTACAATTAGATGGACTATCAGTTACAATCAGATGGACTATCAGTTACAATCAGATGGACTATCAGTTACAATCAGATGGACTATCAGTTACAATCGGATGGACTATCAGTTACAATCTTTTTACATATAAATGTCCTCTAAATTAACATGCAAACTGTAACCAACCCTGTATGAATAATCCTTGGGAGGTTCTGTACTCCCACAACCCCGCCTTTCATAAAGGACAGCAACTATTGCTTAGGAATAGAAAAATATTTAATTGGTTTTTTATTGCGTAACTTCTCTTGAAGAATATGCAAAAAGCTTAGTTTGATAATTTAAAATACTCTTAAACATTTCTATTTAGAAATCATATAGCCAGCAAACCAGCAAAATTTGTTCTGACGATCCACAGGAACAAAAATAGTGTCTGACTTTTAATCCTGCAGCTAAGCATTCTCAGATTTAGGCAAATCATCAGTTATTTTCAGATATTCCAACATTCTCATTCCTCTTGCTGTATAACCATAATAACTGTAATGAAAAATTACATCGTTTACTTATTTATTACATTTTTGTCTTGGCGAAAAGTTGGTGTTATCAAATTAATATTTTTGATAATTACTTCTAGTTATCGGGTAGTGGCCATACGGAGGACAAATTTGTTTCGAACAGTTTATTCACCTCCATTGTATACATGTTCTGAGGAAAACATTTTTAACCAATGTCGTTTACAATTCAGTGCCACATCATTTTTTTTTCAGACCACGCCCATTTATTGCCAAAGGTTAGGTAGGCAGACGTCGTTTCGTGTTTTATTCGATTAGAATATAATTCAAATAGAACAAAATAAAAATATGACACATATATCTATTTGTTATATAAAAAATGATGAAATCCTCCACTCCCCCGACACATAATTTTTCAGTACTTTACCTGCCAGTACGTCTAGTTGATATTTTAAATTATTAATTAACTACTATAATATTCGCTTAAATAACAGTTAAACTGCCAATATGATATATTTTGCTGAACCAGCCCAATACAGACTTAACTAGTCCAATATCAATATTGGCCCGATTCGTCCTGTATTGGCCTAATTCAAACCTGTATTGGCCTATAGTTATTGGTCCTTGGCCAGATGTATTGTCCTTCGGCTGCGCCTCAGGCCAATACAGCAAGCCTTGGACCAATAACTAGGCACGTAATAATATCATAGTAGCAATCGAGTGATCAACATCATTAATAGTCAAAGCTGACTCTACTTATATAAGAGGTAAGTTGAACTCAGGTAGCATCAATACACACTCTTTTTGTTTTGTTTGTCAATTTCATCCATGATATATTTGGTCTAGTTCGTAACTAAATTTTATGAGATCGTTGGACCGATCTTCCGCAAGGTAAATGGGTATGCTCGCCCTGCGCATAGGAAATTGTTGGTTCGATCCCATGTCCCAGGAGAAAAACCCTTCGGTAGGAATATTGGCAATTCTTGTCAATTAAGATTGGAGTCGAGTGCACCCTGCCGGCAGTGAGACTCGAACCTGTAACCTCAGTGTTGACAGACCACGTGATCAATACTAGACTAACTATCTTAACCACTACTTAACATTGTTGAAATAGTCATTGAAATTTAGTGATATGCCCTTTGGACAGATAAATCAGACTGACATTGTTTACGTATATTCTGTTAAAAAATTCAGTTTTAAAGGTAGTCGAACACATAGACAGAACATATACAGTATAATGGAATTGGACGGCTGATTATTATGTTCCGCTAACGAAAGTTGAAGGCATAGGTTCGTTTGTCCGACCGTCATAACTCATATTTTCATTTTCACCTAGAAAAGTATTATATTATATACTCATATAGAAATCTTTATTTTGATTCGCTAGACGCCGACGCTGGGTCAACCGGTAACCGTTGGGTCGCATGGTAAGGTCACCCTCGCGTGAGATTTTGCACGTGATTGAGATGTTTGGATAAATGTACATAAAACATTCAAACCAAACAGTAGTATATTTTAACATGTTTCTGTCTACATTGTATGGGCTGGATTTTTTCCTGTGGAAAAGGGTTAAAATGTCCAAAATATGTTGCAAATATTGAATTGTTTTCATTTAAATATTCGATATAATATAACAGTTATCACCATAGTTGATATATGACCCGGCATTTCTTTCCCCACGAAAAGTAAGTTCACCCTCGGGTGACCTTATTTTCTCGGGGAATAAATCACCGGGTCACACAACAACTAGGGTGATAACTGTATAATGTTTAGGGTAGAGGCAGAAAATGCAGCTTTGTGTAGCAGTATAATGAACCTAATCTAATCATACTAACCACAACATTGTAACAGTTCTTGTTTCATGCGTTTTGATTGGATGACGCGAGTACAGACGAGTGCGCTTGAGCTCATCTTTACTGGTCATCTGTGTCAGAAATCGGCCATTTACGGAAGAACAAAAAGTTTACGTTGTAGCATAGAAATCATTCCAAGAAATTAAAGTACCACAGAAAAAAATCACAGGGAATTCAAATACTTGATCAATCAAGAATTGGGAAAGACCCAATACCAAGCATCATTGTATAGAGACAAATAGATCCAACAGAAAATGTATTCTACAAATATAACACGGTTTAAAAAATTAAAAATCTATTTTACCTGTCTGTTAATTTATTGCATTTTTTTACAATTATTGGCTGAATGGTTGCATTATGTCCATCCAATAATATTTTAGTTATATTCAGGACGAGAGCAAGTTTTGTATTTTTTGAATGCTTAAGAAAATTAAGCAGGTTGGGTAGGTACAGAGGAGTACAGAAGGTTGGGAAGGTACAGAGGAGTACAGAAGGTTGGGTAGGTACAGAGGAGTACAGAATGTTGGGTAGGAACAGAGGAATACAGAAGGTTGGGTAGGTACTGAGGAGTACAGAAGGTTGGGTAGGTACAAAGGAGTACAGAATGTTGGGTAGGTACAGAGGAGTACAGAACGTTGGGTAGGTACAAAGGAGTACAGAAGGTTGGGTAGGTACAGAGGAGTACAGAAGGTTGGGTAGGCACTGAGGAGTACAGAAGGTTGGGTAGGTACAGAGGAGTACAGAATGTTGGGTAGGTACAGAGGAATACAGAAGGTTGGGTAGGTACAGAAGAGTACAGAAGGTTGGGTAGGTACTGATGAGTACAGAAGGTTGGGTAGGTACAGAGGAGTACAGAAGGTTGGGTAGGTACAGAAGAGTACGGAAGCATGGGTAGGTACTGAGGAGTACAGAAGGTTGGGTAGGTACAGAAGAGTACGGAAGCATGGGTAGGTACTGAGGAGTACAGAAGGTTGGGTAGGTACTAATGAGTACAGAAGGTTGGATAGGTACTGAGGAGTACAGAAGGTTGGGTAGGTACAGAATAGTACAGAAGGTTGGATAGGTACTGAGGAGTACAGAAGAATGGGTAGGTACAGAGGAGTACAGAAGGTTGGGTAGGTACAGAAGAGTACAGAAGGTTGGATAGGTACTGAGGAGTACAGAAGAATGGGTAGGTACAGAGGAGTACAGAAGGTTGGGTAGGTACAGAAGAGTACGGAAGCATGGGTAGGTACAGAGGAGTACAGAAGGTTGGGTAGGTACTGAGGAGTACAGAAGAATGGGTAAGTACAGAGGAGTACAGAAGGTTGGGTATGTACAGAAGAGTACGGAAGCATGGGTAGGTACTGAGGAGTACAGAAGGTTGGGTAGGTACAGAGGAGTACAGAAGGTTGGGTAGGTACAGAGGAGTACAGAAGGTTGGGTAGGTACAGAAGAGTACGGAAGCATGGGTAGGTACTGAGGAGTACAGAAGGTTGGGTAGGTACAGAGGAGTACAGAAGGTTGGGTAGGTACAGAGGAGTACAGAAGGTTGGGTAGGTACAGAAGAGTACGGAAGCATGGGTAGGTACAGAGGAGTACAGAAGGTTGGGTAGGTACAGAAGAGTACAGAAGGTTGGATAGGTACTGAGGAGTACAGAAGAATGGGTAGGTACAGAGGAGTACAGAAGGTTGGGTAGGTACAGAAGAGTACGGAAGCATGGGTAGGTACAGAGGAGTACAGAAGGTAGGGTAGGTACAGAGGAGTACAGAAGAGTACAGAAGGTTGGGTAGGTACTGATTTAATGCTATTTAGATTTTGTTTTATCACAGCTGTAGATGTTGTTTGTCTGAAATGAGCTAATAGCATGTATTTTGATGACGTTTAATTACTCAGCCTGCAGGTTTGATCCATCTGTCTCCAACGCTATGCTATATATAAATATTAGGTCTGTACATCAATGATAACACATCAGAAAACAATGACTCCAGTTATTGTAGTCCTGTTCTGTTTAGTTGCCCGTTCGCTTCAATGTTCCTGTCCTCAACGATTTACCCAGTCGAGAGTATGTAATTCAATGCATGGTAAGTCTTTAATTCTTCTGAGAAAAAAACTGCTTTATATAGGTTGTTGTAGGTTTTATCCAACTTTCAGCAACTGTTTAGGTATATCATGGCGTCAAGATTTTATTGGAAAGGAAATTGACAATAATGTTTGCATTTAAGTTCGAGACGAGAACACTTAGCACTTAGCAATGCGCCTAATGCTTCCAGTAGGTGGCGGCACACAAGAGTACCCATTGATAAAATTGCACGTTGATTCGTTGTTTACAAATGAGATTAACAATGTAAATAAACTGTCAACTAATTAATTCATTGAATGTGTGGTTTAATTTCCAGCGACAGGTGTAAACAGACAAAAATATCAATTCAGTTATAGAAATCTGAACAATAATTAATAACTGACACTTTGGTTTTGATGGATTTGAAGATCTCTGTTCGCAAATATTATTTTGTCTTTTGAATTGTGCCGTCACAGAGAAGAAAATAAAACAGATATTGTTTTAATATTCAATCGGCGGGTTAGATGGTTCTATTGTCCCAGCGTGTGCCCGGATATGGAATGAATATGTAATATGTTATATAAAAACGATGATCGATGTAAAATTTAAAACATTGCTGTCTTTAGTCACATTAATATGTACCACGTGACATTAATGACTTTATTTTTATAGTTTTGAATGTGACGATTGGAAAGTTCGAGCGGAACGAACACGAAACGGTGTATCAAGTTACCGTCAACAAAGTATTCCATGTAGGTATTTCAATTTTGAAAAAAAAAAATTTTTTAAAAATAATAAAATTGGAGGTTAATTCGATGCACGTGTCTATGGAATAATTGACTGATTGTTGTTAACATCCAGCAAGCAATATTTTAGCTATATTCAGGACGTTCCATGGAATAAAACCATCTAAACATGAAATAAACATGCATTGACACCATTAAGCGATAGTCGCACAATAAAAGACAAGTTTTCGGCGTAGGTATTTCAGTTAAAAATTATATATCGTTTGATTGAGTAGTCCCCACTGCATCAATATGTCTCTACTGTACTATACCACTAAGGGTTTTTGTTCTCGTGTACTTGAATCAGACATGACGGCATTTTCAATATTTTTTTTTTTGGGGGGGGGGGGTGGGTGGGGGAAAGAAGTCGAAATACTTGCAAAACCCGAGATACGGAAGGAAAACTGGCTATCGTCTTCAATACAGGTGTAGTAAAAGACGACGCCTGGTGTACATGGTACATAATTATATGTCTTTTTGACCAAAAATCTGCCATATATTGTAAAAAATGTTTTTAAACAAGAAACGACTGTTAAACATTCAAATTTCTTTCAAAAATCCAACCGGCGGTAACATTTAATCTTCACCTCACTCCGATCTACCGATTACACACATGGACGGTGTGCTTTTAAAAAATGTCATTATTTGTTAAGGGTAATGCAGCAGTGGATGATAAACTGGCAGTTACAACCCCAGAAGGAACCTCAATGTGCGGACCTATAAGGCTTGAAGAAGGAGAAACGTACATCTTAGCAGGTAGTATAAACAAGTGTAGCTTAGATAATACTGTCGCCTACCTCCAATTTAAATTTCAAAGTCCAAGAGCTATAATTGCGTCAAAAAAAATCCTCAGAACACAACGAAATTCTAACTTGATCTGTAACTTATGATGGTGTAATGACATACCCAATATCAGCTTAATATCTGCAAATAAATAGATAAGAATAAAGTCCTGAAACATGTGTGTGACGCACGGCCAACCCACAGTTCCCTTCAGCGATGCAGTAGAGGACTAAAACATTTATACCGGAATGTTGAACAGACTAGTTGATAAATTTGATGCTTAACAACCAAGAAACGGTATTCATCTGACTTTAGCAATATTCAGGACAACAAACCATACATCACGACAGAAATGGGCTGTCATGCGTATCGAGGAACGATAGGTATCAAGGGAGACCTCTTATCAAAACTTATCTTAATAAAATTGGCTTTTCGTACAATATTTAATTTACTCATCAAACAATTACACATAGAGGTACATGCAACTAAATCAGATTTATTTATTATGTATACATTTTAGTCAATAATATTGAATAATTGTTCTTCGTTTGTACTGCACACCTGCTGTTGTTACAGAATCAGAAAGGGGTCCGTCCGGGATGTGGACTATGACAACACAGTAAAAAAACATAAACATTTTTTTATCATTTACCTTATGTCTGAGAAAAGGAGCTAACAATCATGAACGAGAATAAAGAAAGTAAGAGAGAAAAGAATGAACGGAAGATAAAAAAGGAAGAAAGAAGGATAAGGAAAATTAAAAAAAATATATGTCTTCCATAATTATAAGCATGTAAAAAAATAAACATTGCACTTAAACATTTTTGTTTGCTAAACTACACAAGAAACAATTCATATCTACTCTATTCTTCAGCAAATAAGTATACAGATTCCATCAATCTGAATCTGTGTAATTTCTTCACCAAAGCGAAAGACATCAGTTTAACAGAATTAAACGGAATTTCCGATGCCTATAGACAGAGCTGTAATTGTAAGGTATATGTCTAGGTATAACAGTAGTAAAAGTGTACCAGTAACAGGTTACCAGATTGTGTACCCTACATTAAGAACAGGACTAAATATTTTGTTGAGTTCTGATTTGGTCAATAGTGGTTACATGTGTATAATTATTTGTATGTAAGCTCCTGCATAAATTAAGTTTCAAAAAGTATTAAATTTTTGTCAGATCTTACAAGATAAAATTTTGGTAATTTTTAAAACAATTTAGTATTTTTACATTTACTGAATGAGAAAGTGCCTGTAAAAGTGAGAGAGTCTCAAAGTGTTCTAACTGGCGAAAAGACGTCACGGATATATATGGTATATATTTGTTTAATGTTGAATGAAAGTTCATTAATTTCCTAGCACACATAAATGCTGATCAATGTTATAGAAAGGTATGCAAATCACAGAAATGTTAGTACTTTCGACTATAACTAAAACATTTACTACCGTTCTACATCTAATCTATTGATTAACCGCATGAAATACAAGAACGATGTTTACAAAACCCGTTGCCTATCGCTGTATCGTGCCGCGGCTGCCGTAGACTAATATCACGAGTAAGGTTTAAAATAGTCTCTTTGCTCTGCTCAAAAGGAAATATTTTCTGCATTCCTTGAGACACCCTGGACTGTTCGAATATCAATAAATGACAGAGTTTGAGAGTACAATATTCAGTTTACCGAGCGTATACTGATTGATTGTTACAAGTTTTTTAACATCATGAAACAGTATAAAAACAACAAATAAAAGACAGTTAGAAATTAAGCATCGTAAAGGAAATCGCCTGCCAAGACAGTAATAGTTAAGAAGACGTGACGTTTTTGTTGATAATATATAAACATAATTTATCACATATTAACATTATAATTGTGTACATCGAATTTTCCAGCAACCTTACGAATTTGAGCTTGGACTACCTGGTGGAGCCAGGACTCCGGACCAATGTGGTTCCCCACCAGACTCATGCCGCGGTTGGGACTCAATTTGTGCAACAGATGCAATAGGGCAATGCAACTGGACTTGCTGAGATATATATGTAGCAAAAAAAACACAATATTTTGTTTTATTTTTCTGACTTTTGAATGTCATTTGGAATGCAAATATAGTTAAATTTTAATAACACTGGACAAGTAAAAAACGAGTGATTACATATTTTTTACTGGTAGAGATACTACTCAAATTTATCCTGTATCATTCTGGAAGGCTCCCACAGCTCGACCCAACGAGCTGCCCAGCACTTCCTCAGATGATGGATATAAGGCCCTCTCGTTGGAGGGAGGGGGTTGTCAAGTTATAATACGGACAGCCTGACCGTGGACCGTAGTAGTGGGTTACGTGTTTGGTGAATGCCACGTTCCGTGCACGATAAAGACTTATTTGTAGCAGTGGAAAACGAAAAGGTTCATTGTAGCCACAACAAAAGTCTATATCCTCGGCCACTACCTATTAGTCCATACTTTTCCAGTTGTATTCAAAATTTTAATAGTGTTGTCCAATGCATTTTTAGTTTGATTTTTTTAAACTTTCTCTAGTCCTGAGTACAGCTGAAATATTGCTCGCTGGGCTTTAAACAAACATTTAATCAAATCAATCAATTAAAACTAATCAAGTTAATATATATTTATGACACCTGATTGTCACACATGTTGTTATACATCCTCGTCTTTCAGGATAAGATAAGTCTTGATTGGATGTTCTGTTGTGGTCTTTAACATCTAACTAAATCCGGTAATCAATTTACTGATGAAGATGAAGTTTTCCCAAATTTAAGTTGTGGACCAAGCAATCAGATTTATCACGTGACCAACCAGAGAACGCGTCTACTAACATAAGTATTGTCTGGCCTCGCACTTGCACTTTATAAACAAGCGTAGTTTTATAACAATTTTAGTTTTATAATTATTTGTCAAACAGTACTTTGCTGTTGCGCGAATATACTTCTGACGATGATACATTATGTAAATAAGATAAACCCAACCAGAAATTAAAAAAATAAGCAAGGTATCCACAGAGTCAGAGGAAATGCAAATACTTATGAATCCAGGTTTGGTTAAGACATGTGCATGGATCCAGCTTTGGTTCAAGACAAATTTCTCATTTTGGTTTTAACTTATTTTTAACATCTAACGATAAATAACTTAAGGTATCCGACCATAATTGACGTCACCGTTTAATTTTATTTTACGACCGAGAAATACGGCTTTCTTACATAAAGGTATTGCTAATTAATGATACAAATTAAATATAGTGTTTAAATTCGAGTCAATGTTACCAGTTTTGAGCAAAAAAGTTAGTTACTCAACTAGTATTTCCGATGTTGCCGGACATTACCGAGGTCGGCTCCATTGAAAAACAATGGCCATCCGGGACACCAAATATGATCACGTGGTCAATTATGGTCCAGATACCTTAAGTTTATTCAATGTTAGGAGAATATGATAATGTTAGCCTTAAAACAGAGTTAAAGAAATCGAGAGCAATATCTCGGATCTATTCAGGACGAGAACAATACACACAATAAATTAACTGTGAAAAGGAAAGGACCAACGATAATACAATGTCAACTACCAATAGAAAATGAAAAGGGTAGCGACGGGGAATGTAGCTCTTTGTAGCTGTTGCATGAGCCCACTGTTTTCGAACCTACGTGCGTGGCACTTGTTCAATATGTTACCTATCAAAGACCTTAGTCATTTGTTCCATATTATAACCCGACAACCCCTTACCGGTTTCCGTAGCGGCCAAACGGGAGCGAGCTACGCAGCTAGGTTGATCGCGCAACCAGAACACTCCATTTTTGTCCCTGGTTAAATCAATTATACTTGTTATCACTCAAACTTGGAATACCGACGACAAAATCGACATGAAAGATAAGCGAGATAAAATAACTACAAATATTTCCCACTGTCTTCATCAAAGCACAACCAGTCTATTCTGTCCCAGTCATATACAGCTGAACCACTTAAAATTTGTTTCGGTGTCGCACATATTTGCGCAGATTGACTGGATAATGTGTTAACATATAGCAAGTAGAGCTGTTTTGACTTCAAGAATGTTTTAGGTAACTATAATTCGAGTAATGAGTAAGGGTTGTCCGTCTATCGGAGGTAGGGTCCAAAGAGGTTATCGAGACAATTTACCCTGTCGTTTTACGAAAAAAAAATAGCAACACACCTGCCTCGGTTTGTAGTCTCTTACTACAAACAGGAATGTTTGTAAAACAGGAAAAAGGTGTAGGTATATTCGGGATGTGGGTCAACTCAGGAGCACCCTGATAGAGGGCTGGATAATTTGATAAACTAAAATGAGTTTTAGGGCTGGAAAAGTTTATATATACGTTTGTACCAGTTATTCAATACTATGATAAATGCCTGTTCTAGAACAGTTTTGTGATCATGACACACATAAACTGTCAAAGATAGATGTCCAATAAGATGCAACTATTTGATTGGTTTATTTTGTAAATAAATAAAATAATTACAAAAGTAATAAATATTATATTTAAAAAATACAGCTGGCATATAGAATTGCTTTCTATACATGTACATACACCCGATGGTTGGATTCCCCACTGTATTTTTTATTTATTTAATTTTGTATTGTAATACGATTTCTGTATTTCAATTGCGCAATATTGAGTAAATCGGATTACGATTTTCTTTACTAGTTTGCGGGCCGTTTCATCACACACACAAAACTTATTTGACAACTGGATTGTTCAACATTAGTTAAAACGTCCAGAATTACTTTTTTAACAAGGCTAGTGAGTGACGCGCCAATTTTAAGTAATAATACTGGATTTATTGAATACCAAACGTAAAAATCAGCTGCGTTCGTCTGAAGTTATAAGGGCAATAGTTATAACTACATGTGTTCTATCTGCACTGATAAGACATAACCACAGCTATGAATATCACCAATGCCCTGAAATTAAAAAAAATTGTACATGCTTACTGGAGTTAGTCTGAAAATTCCCCCCCCCCTTTTTTGACAAAATTATCTAGTACCCAAATTTATATAAAACGAATGACAACACTTTTTGTTTTAGTCTGAAAACAAACAAATCCCACAATGTCTCAAAACTCTATAACGATATACCTTACAAAGGAAGCTCGCATTTATCAACACAAAGAATTCAACAAATATGAAATCATTGCTGGAGCTAGAGTCTGAAAACTAACAGATCACTCTTTTTTCACGAATCAAGTCCAATAAATCTACAACGATAAATCAAAATTTTACTTTAAACTCAAAGATACTAAAATAAACAATTTTTTAAACTTACAAAAAATTCACATAAGCGTTTTTAAGTTATAGTCTGAACAAAAAATCCTCTTTTCACAAGCAAATTCCATAACTCTATAACGGAACATCAGAAATTTACCAAAAAGTATACATACCACTATCTGCAGTTTGACGAAAATCTGTGTAGGCACAGTGCTACGACGTGGACGACACACGGACGGGCATTTGCATACCTTTGATGGGCGTATAAAAACGCGATCTCATCTGAACCAAGAGTGAAGCCAAATTAACGACACCGTTAAGATTTAAGGTAATGTTAACGGCACATATTGCTACGAACAGTCAAGACATTGTATGTTGGTGTTAATTTATAGAAAGAAAACAAATGAATAACAAATTGTGTTTTGATCATGATCCACGATTCTAATATATTAAATCTAATTCTATTTTATTTGCAAACCAAACTTGCATTTGAAAGTTTCGTCTGACCACCGGTAAAATGTACAGTCTGTTAAATCAATCAATCAATCAATCTCTCTTTCATGTATTACTAGCAGGTGCGCGTAAGTGCTTCAGTGTAAAAAAAGATAAAACTAGACAAAGTCGATCTAGCGATCGCTGATACCCCCGCTTTTGTGAAAATTTCTAACGTTTTTTGTGGATTGTGACCTTGAAATTGGATGGATTTCAACCAAAATCAATAGGCTTCTTACCAACAAAATATATTAGAATATTTTACAGTTTCATTAAAATCGGATGAAAACTTTTTGAGTTATTTTCCAGAAACAACTTTTTGTAAAAATTTCTAACATTTTTCATGGACTTTGACCTTGAAATTTGACAGATTTCCCCCAAAATCCATAGGCTTCTTACCAACCTGATATATAACAATATCCCAAAGTTTCATTCAAATCACATGCAAACTTTTTGAGTTATCATCCGGAAACAACTTTTTTGTAAAAATTTCTAACGTTTTTCGTGGACTGCGACCTTGAAATTTGATGGATTTCCCCCAAAATCAAAAGGCTTTTTACCAACCTGATATATAACAATATCCCAAAGTTTCATTCAAATCAGATGCAAACTTTTTGAGTTATTGTCCGGAAACAACTTTTATGTTAAAATTTCTAACGTTTTTCGTGGACTGTGACCTTGAAATTTGACGGATTTCCCCCAAAATCGATAGGCTTCTTACCAACCTGATATATGACAATATCCCTAAGTTTCATTCAAATCGGATGTAAACTTTTTGAATTATCATCCGGAAACCAAATGTGGACGGACGAACGGACGGACGGACGGACGGACAGACGGACGGACGGACGGACGGACATGAGGACCACTATATACCCCCGACTCTGTCGAGCGGGGGTATAAAAAATTAAAGCCGACAGGAAGACATCTAGGAACTTTTGTTAGTGAATAAAAAGTCAGGGAAATTTAATAAGATTTAGTAGTGGAATTCTTAAAGACCTAAAAACAGGATAAAACAGTGTTTTGCTACCAAGGCAATGTTTAGATTATTCAATACCTGTCTGAAATGATCAGGATCATGCCTCATAACGACAGTTTAAATAAATATGAATTATTATTTGAACTTTGCTGGTATATTGTGATGTTAATATGTTTTATTCATCTTAAAGTTTAGGGCCTCGGTTGCCGAGTTGTTAAGGTAGTTCGTCTACTATTGATCACGTGGTCTATACAGTGTGTAATTTTATGTGTCTGGTATAGAGTTGTAAGCCTTAAACGTCTATTTGCAAAATATTTACAGGTGAATTGCGGTAGTTCGTCTTCTATTGATCACGTGGTCTGTCAACAATGAGATTTCGGGTTCGATTCTCACTGCAGGCAGGGTGTACTCCAATCTTAATTGTCAAGGATTGCTACCGGGTTCTCTGGCTCCCTCCACCAATAAAAACTTGACGCCATGATATAGCTGAAACAAAATACTGAAAGTGGCGTTAAAACACCAAACAACAAACAAACAAACAAACAATCTTAAAAGGTTAAATAAATTATTATCATAAAAAGGAATTATTCTCGAAACGTCTACGTGCAAAATAAAAATTATTTTACTCATATAGCCACAGACATGTACAGTGTGTCCGGTATATAATTGTTATTCCTTAAACGTCTATTCGCAAAACATTAATAACTTTACTTGTGAATTACAGTGTATTTTCATGTAACTTGGGACTTGTGCAGGTAGAGTCATCATCTCCCATTTTATACTCTATATATATAAATGATATTGAAGCTGGACTTATCAACAAAGGTTGTCAATCAAATGAACTTAAAAACCTTAACATATTCCTACTTATGTATGCTGACGTCACAGTTATATTTAGTGAAAATGTAGATTTGCAGAAATCGATTAACTCTGTGTAAATGTTATTGCTAATAATCATGGTTTATATAAACCATGATCTTTAAGCAAGATAAAAATTGTAGTTTGTAGAAGTAAAGGACAAGTTAAGGTTGGAGAAAGGTGGTTTTTAGATAACAATATCATTGAGATCAGTGATAGTTTTGTATATCTAGGTTTACTGTTTTACTATACTGGCAAGTTTTTGCATACAAAAAAATCACTGTCTAATCAAAGCGAAAATCATTGTTTAATTTATAAAGTAAAAATTTATAACGACTGTTTTAATCATGAAACCTTATAATAATTATTTGATAAGTGTGTATTGTGTATATTGAACTATGGTTGTGAAAAATGGGGTTACCATAAAGGTGACGATATTGAAAAGGTCTATCTAGAATTTTTGAAAAATGATCCTTAAGGTTAGAAGGTCGACATCAAATGATATTGTGTACTTTGAATTAGGAAGAGTTCCACTTTATGTTGAACGTTATTATAGAATGGTTCAATATTGGTGTAAATTATTAAAAACTTATAATATTGTTTTGAAAACTTGTTATGATGCAATGTTTGAATCTCGTAATAAACTTTGAATGAAGACTTTAAACTGGGCAAACAATTTACATACAATCTTATGTAAATATAGCTTCAACAATGTATGGATTTCACAGAATGTAGATAATGTAGATTTATTTTAAAATGAATTTAAACAAAGAGTAATTGATAACTTCATTAATGAATCTGTTGCATTTTTTTTAAATTCGACTAAATGTTTTTTTATATAAATAAATACATGATAACCATAAGCTATAGTTTGATTGATTCGATCAGTTAATTACTTGTTTGCAAATATCGTATACACGCACATAACTTGACAATTGAAACTGGTAAATATTATAGTATATATAGAAACGAAAGGTTTTGTGATTTTTTGTACTAATTACATTAAGGATGAGTTTCATTTTCTTTTCAATTGTAGTAAATATATTGACATTCGTAAGATGTATATTAAACCTTATTATTGGAAAAACCTTGTGCTTTTAAATTGGTTTAGCTATTGTCTGTATATCACGTTAAAGAGCTGAATAACTTATGTAAATTTTCGTATTGTGCTGAAAACATTAGAAATTGTTTTTAATTGTCATAAAAAGAATTTAATCTCGAAACGTATACTTGCAAAACAAAAATTTTTTTACTCGTATAGCCAGAGACATATACAGTGTGTTATTATGTTAGCATAGTTATTCCTAAAGTCTATTTGCAAAATATTATTAATTTTACATGTGAATTACAGGTAAACAAACTTTATCGCACCTCATATGTTAGTTTTGCGGTGTCTTCTGGCTATTCCAACGGTTTATTTACGATTCTCGAACATTAAAAAAAAATTATTCACGTTTCTCCAACATGAAATGAACAATGAAATGGCTTTTGACAACAATCCAAAATGTTGTTTTCAGCAGTTTACAGTAAAACCTGGAAAAATTATCTGAAATTAGTGGCAAAGTTATAATTAAAAAAAGAAATAAAAAGAAATCAATATTTTTTTATTCTGCCTGTATGACAAATCACAATAATTTAATAATAATCCAATCAGTAAAATTAATTATATAATAATTAAAGTGCAATTAAAGACCACTCAACCAGTTTTCAAATTAGTATACAATTATTTATTATTGAAGACGCCGAGGATATCAACATCGACATGACCAGTTTCACCGACTATGTGACATAATAACACTGGGTTGAGAACGACAACCGCATCCACTTAGATTGATTGATATTAACATCCAGTAAACAATATTTCAGCTATATTCAGGACGGGAACAATTTTATAAACTGATATCTTTAAAAAAAATTAGAAAAAACCCTGTTGTGGTGTAGTAAAACTGTAATCTCACACAATAGTAAGAGGGTATATACAAATAAAAATAACATGGTTAAAATGATAAAATATGAATAACAGTATATTTATTGTATTAGATTATTATATTTTATTGTACAAATTAATTCTTTTACGAACTGTAGAATTTTGTCGCTAGCGACAGTTTAAAAGAAGAATACACAGTATAAAAACGTTCCCGAATGTGGGCCACGTCAACACAGTCCCACACACTCGGGTCGTGGTTCACCATTTAAAATATAATTATGGTTCGTCTAGGTCGAAACCGTGTTAAAACTACTTGGTCTCAACGACATGTAAAAGTGTTAGAATTTGTATGGCGAATTAGTGGCCTGATCGCATTAAGTTTATTATGAACTTCGTGATTCCAACTACCCTGCCACAAATTATAAATATATTTTTAAAATAAAGGACTTAAAATCAGTAAAAGGTAGTTTACAGTTGATTATTTAAAGCACTCATAGCTTCTCTGTCCAGGACTGTTTCCATGGATTCCCACTGGGAATCAAGAAAAACACAACTTTACCCAAAGTTGTTAAGGATCTGTAAATTTGAATAATTTTTAAAATAAATGGATTTTTAACTCATATATCCTCCACTGACGAGGCAACAATTGTCAGTGCAAGAAGAATGGCTTGGGCTTCAGCACTAAATATGGAAAAAGCAGAAGGAAGACGGCGAGTTTCAACTCGCTCTCCGAAGACAGCGGCTGAAGCGACTTTATAACCGTCCTTCGAACCACCCGTATAAATTGAGCTGTAATCAGGATAGCAAGATTTAATTTCTGCAAAATGTTGCTGCATTATCAAAGGGTTTGTGTCCGATTTTTTATATTTTCGCAAATCATATATAAATACTGGTTTAGGATTTAACCATGTATGATTGCGAGGAATTTTAATTGGGGCAATTTCACCTATTCAGATACCAGAATTTTCCAAATGAGATTCAATTCGTAAGCCTAAAGATTTAATTTTGTTTGGATGATTACTGAAAATTTGTTTCTAAAAAGATTTGAAAACACAGTCATGAGCAGGATTGGTAGGATAAGCCTTAAGTTTTGTTGCATATTGCACACCGAACTGAACTCTTCTTTGATACAAAGAAGGCTCGTTTGCTTATACAAATAAACTATTTACAGGCGTGGTTCTAAAAGCTCCAATGCATAGTCGCAACCCTTGATGGGAACCACTTCGAAAACAAAGGACCTAGGACCAACAACCACATAGATTGATTGATTGATTGATTGATTGATGTTTAACGTCCAGCAAGCAATATTTCAGCTATATTCAGGACGTGAAAACCATAATTTTTAAATTAGTAGAACGTCATGCCTCCTTATACTAAAACGTGATCTCATACAATAATGAGAATATACACAGATAAAAATGGTAGTTAAAACAATAAAAAATATGAAGTATCACAATTAATAGTGGAATTAAATTTTATTAAATAAATTAATTTCCTTTAAGAACTTTAAAATTGTGTCGCCTGCGACAGTTTTAAATAAATTGAAATACGTATCTGCACTATAGAAACGTTCCCGAATGTGTGCCACGTCCACACAGTCCATCAAGACATGCTTAACGGTGTATGGGCTGTTGCATGGCACACATTCGGGTCGTGGCTCATTGTTTAAAATATAATTATGTGTCGTCCTGGTATGACCAAGACGACATCTTGTTAAAACAACTTGGTCTCTTCGACCTCTAAAACATTTAAAATTATTTGTGTGCAGTAGTGGCTGGATCTCATGAAGTTTATTATGAACTTGGAGATCCCAACCACTCTGCCACAAATTAGAAATATATTTAAAAATTAACGGTTTAAAATCGGTAAAAGGAATACTGCAGTTAATGATGGTATCCTTTAGTGCATTTTTAGCCTCCTGATCCACGACTGTGTTTCCACGGATTCCGACATGACTGGGAATCCAGAAGAAAATAATTTCTTTTCCCAAAGCAACAAGTGATTTGTAGATTTGAATAATTTTTAAAATGTAAGGATTTTTAATTTTGAAATTTTCAATAGCCAGTAGACAAGACAGGGAATCGGAGCAGACAATAAATTTGCATTCGTCTGACGAAGCAACTATTTTCATCGCAAGAAGAATAGCTTGCGCCTCTGCTGTAAATACAGATGAGGCAGACGGAAGGCGGCGCGTTTCAACACGCTCTCCGAAGACAGCGGCCGAGGCGACTTTATCACCGTCTTTTGACCCATCTGTGTAAATAGTACCATAGTCAGGGTAATAAGATTTAATTTCTGCATAATGTTGTTGTATTAATAAATGGTTTGTGTCGGATTTTTTATGTTTTCTTAGATCATAAATAAATATCGGTTTGGGGTTTAACCACGGAGGATTATGCGGAATTTCGATTGCAGCAATTTCATCTAAATTTATACCGGAATTTTCCAAATGAGATTTAATTCGGAGGCCAAAAGGTTGAATTTTGTTTGGATGTTTTTCGAAAATGTTTTGATAAAGAGGTTTGAAAACACAGTCGTGGGCGGGGTTGCCAGGATATGCCTTTAATTTGGTTGCATATTGCAAAGCGAGCTTTATTCTTCTTTGATACAAAGAAGGCTCGCCTGCTTCTACATATAAACTTTCAACAGGTGTGGTTCTGAAAGCTCCAAGGCATAGTCGCAATCCTTGATGGTGTATAGTATCAAGGATTTTGACATATGACTTGCGAGCAGAACCATAAATAAAACAACCATAATCCGATTTAGATCGAACCAGCGATCTATATAGATTAGTAAAACGTCGCACTCAGCACCCCAGTCGGTGTTGGCTACAACTTTTAAAATATCTAATGCCTTTAGGCATTTATTTTTTAACATTTTGATATGGGGTAGAAAGGTTAGCCTTGAATCAAATATGAGACCAAGAAAAGTAGTTTCTTTAACAATTTTTATAGGATTATTATGTAATTTTAATTCGGGATCAGGATGCATCTTTCTCTTATTACAAAAATGCATCCCAACGGTTTTTGCTGTAGAGAATTTAAAACCATTCTCCATTGCCCATTTCTCTATTCTATTTAAACATAACTGCAGTTGACGTTCAATATTATTCATGTGTTTTCCTCGGTAACATATGAGGAAGTCGTCAACATATAGAGAACCATCAATATTATCTTTTAAAACTTGAGCAAGGCTATTAATTTTGATACTAAATAAAGTGACAGAAAGGATGCCTCCCTGAGGAACACCCATTTCCTGTTCAAAAGGGTCAGATAAAGTAGAATTGACCCTAACTTTAAATTCTCTGTCAGATAAAAAGTTTGCAATAAAGGTAGGAAGTCTACCTTTCAATCCCATATCAAAAAGATCTTTTAAAATACCATATTTCCATGTTGTGTCATACGCTTTTTCTAAATCGAAAAAGATAGACACAACATGCTCATTTTTTGCAAAGGCGTTTCGAATATACGTTTCGAAACGTACAAGATGATCTAGGGTACTTCGCCCTTGTCTGAAACCACATTGAATATGAGAAAGTAGATTGTTGGATTCTAAAAACCAGACAAGGCGATCATTGATCATCCTTTCCATGGTTTTACAAAGACAGCTTGTGAGGGCTATAGGCCGATAGTTTGACGCTTCAGAGTGGTCTTTTCCTGGTTTTGGAACAGGCACAACAGTGGCCATTTTCCAAATAGATGGTAAGTCACCAGTTTCCCAAATGGTGTTAAGAAGATTCAAAAGGCATTGGAGAGAAGGCTGTGGTAGATGTTTGAGAAGTTGATAATGGATGTCATCTGGGCCACATGCTGTATCGTGAGATTTGTTCAAAGAGGTTTTTAGCTCTTCCAAAGAAAACGGTGTATTGTAATCTTCTAGATTTTTTGACTGGAAATTAAGTTTTGATTTTTCTTTTTGAGTTTTGATACGCTGAAAATCGGGATGATAATTTTCAGCGGACGAGTGTTTTGCAAATGTTTCGGCCAATTTGTTAGATATTTCCGACTCTGATGTTAACAAGTCTTGTCCATCCTTTAAATGATGGACATTTGCTTTACTGTTTTTACCTTTAATTTTACGAATCATATTCCAAATTTTATTCATGGGGGTATGGTTATTCAGTTTAGAAACAAAGTTACGCCAAGAAGTGCGTCGTCTTTGTTTCGTTACCCTGCGAGCTTTCGCTCGAAAAATTCGGAAATGGTTAAGATTATTTTGAGTTGGGTGTTTATTAAAGAGTCGTTCGGCTTTTTTCCGGTCTTTAATAGCGTCCTCACAGCTGTCATCGAACCATGGTTTACTAGGATGTTTTGGATTTGTCGAGGTCTTAGGAATTGTTTCATCAGCAATTGAAATAAGTGTTTCATTGAATTTTAAAATTGGATCAGAAATAGCTTCAAAAGCATCCGAGTTAAGTCGCTCTATACAGAGTTGTTTGAATAGAGGCCAATTGGCCTTGCCAAATTTATACCTAGCGACTCGTTCTGTGTTTGACGAGTGTAAAGATTGCAAGATAATGGGAAAGTGATCACTGCCACAGAGATCGTCATGGACTTTCCATGAGAAATCGGGCAACAGAGACGGATCTGCTATTGTTAGATCAATAGCCGAATATGATCCATTCCCAGGATGTAAATATGTATTAGTTCCATCATTAAAAATGCACAGATCTTCCTGATTCATTAAGCTTTCAATAATTTTACCTTTATCGTTTATTGTGTTACTGCCCCATAAAGGGTTATGCCCGTTGTTGAAGTCCCCAAGTAATATGTAAGGGGCTGGAAGCTGATCAGTAAGATGTTTCAACTGATTTAAATTTAATGAAGAATTTGGAGGGATATACACAGAGCATAAAGTAATTGTTTTGTCTAAAGAAATTCTAACAGCAACCGCCTGAAGATCAGTGTTGAGATCTACAGGGCTATGTAGAACTTGGTCTTTTACAAGAATGGTAGAGCCGCCAGCAGCTCTATCATTCTCGTCTACATATGTGCTGTATATAGAGTAGTTTTTTAAGGATATGTTATCACTTCGTTTTAAGTGGGATTCTTGAAGGCAAAATGCAACAGGAAGAAAGGCTTGAACTAATAAAGTAATTTCAAGAAAATTAATCTTAAGACCTCGACAATTCCATTGTATTATTGTACCCATTATGGTCTGCGAATAGGGGAATAGTTGACAGTTTTTTTGGGGCTATTCCGCCGGTTTCTGCTGGGGGATCTACTTTTAGATCCAGTATCTGGGGGTAGTGTATCCATGGGATCGCCCCAGATAGTAGTGTCTAGATGATCTAGACTTCCAAACCTGTTGTGGACCTTTATCGGATCCCTCAGCAGTTTTGTAGTACGATCTCCTTTCTGATTTGAGTTTTTATTAGAGTTAGAAGAATTTAAATTGGAGTTGACATTTTTTGAATTTTTTTTTGGCTACTTGAAGAATTGGTTGAGGATTGAGAGGGTACTGAAGACGTAGCAGTTTGAGAGGGTGCTGAAGACGCAGGAGTTTGTGAAGATGAAGATTTTCGTGAAGATGTAATTATTTTGTCTGTTGTTGTAACTGCTAATTTTGAAGGTTCCTGTTTGTCAATAGGCCAGGTGATGATTGTCTGCGTTTCAACTGAAGTGAGAACGCGTTTGGCAACACTGGCGTATGACGTTGATGCAGGAGACGAGGGATTATTCGTTGTATTATACAGACGACGAGCCTCAGGGTAAGAGATGTTTTTTTCAGTTTTAATTTTTTGAATTTCTTTTTCCTTTTTAAAATGCTGACAGTCCTTAGATGAGGACATGTGGGCTTCACCACAATTAGCACACTTTGGAGTTTTAGTGCAGGTGAAGCCCTCATGTCCTTTCTCTGCACACTTGAAACAAATCTGGTGACCTCTGCACTGTCCTTTTCCGTGGCCGAACTTTTGACACTTAAAGCAGCGCACAGGGTTGGAGATGTATGCGCTGACTTTAGCTTTGTACAGACCAATCTTGATGGATTCGGGGACAGTAGATGTTTTGAAATTTAACAGAACTGTCTGTTAGCAATAAATCTTTTAACTTTTGTAACACCCTGAGGCTATAGTTCTGAACAGATTTCATCGTCCGATAATTCCGAGAGATCTTCGCCTCGGTAACGAATAATCCCTTGACTCGAGTTTAGAGTTCTGTGGGGAGAGCTAGATATTTCTAAGTCAACAATTTTTGAAAGTTTTAGTAAATTTGTAGACTGGTGTTTTCTATTACATTCAATAAGGAGGGAACCGGATTTCATTTTTGTGACGTTTTTAACGTCTCCTGCACACCCTTTAATAGCTTTTTCAATGATGAAAGGAGATACTTTTGCCAAAGGTTTAGTTGGGTCTTTGCTAGATAAAACAATAAATTTAGACCAATTTTCTTCAACAACCAATTCTTCAAGAGGAAAGTCATTTTTTCTTTTTTTTTTGTATCATTTTTTATTTGAATTTCTGAAGCCATGATGAAAGAATATGGTTCACCACCCTTGTCACTCACCCGCCACGGAGTGCCAACAGGGGCGATGCTTGGTGTCTGCGGATCACCAGCAGAAAGCATCAGGTGTTCCAAGGGTGGTATACTCAAACAGACGAATTTCTTAATGAACGCATGCCTCGTGCCCGGGGTTACCTGGCGATACAACCGTTCGAAACTCGGTCTACTTGATTGACCCATGAGCCACCGCCTTCTTAACAGCCTGTTACTGAACAATTTTGTTTGTAAGATTTACAAGACAGAATCAAGTAATACGAAAGATGAAGTCAAGCTTGTTAAGGGCTCGGCGTGACCAGCCGATTGACCGAACCGGGTCCATCCGGCCTCCCGTCTAGTTGAAGTCAAGGCCAAAGTGGTGTATTGAAAATCGAAACCCGCTGACCCGCACTAATGGATGCAGCAGAGAGTGATCTCTCAACCACCAGGATCCCTTCCTCCACCGACACGGGTTGCAACACACGGCAAACATGTCGCCTCTATAAAGCTGAGGAAGCTTTGCCCTTCAGCCACCGCCTTCTTTGTAAATCCTTAAAGGAAGCTGTCTATCAACTGGTTAATACATTTCATGGAATAGTTTGAAAAGAAATAAATGTAATAGAAAAGCTAAAATGAGAAGGATTCACAAAGGGCAAGACATGACATGCCGATTCATCGAAGTCAGGGCTAACTCGATTTCCCGTCTAGAAAAAGTAAGGGTGCAGTAGGTTATCGGGACCGTTTACCCGGCCTACTGAAATCCCGTCCTGTAATCGACACGGGTCGCAACACACGGCAAGTGTTGCCTCTGTTAGCAGACTCTTACTGCAGGCTGAGGAAGCCGTGGGCCTATTCTCCTGTGCCCCGGGTCCCACACGGGGATCAACCACATAGAAGGATGGCACAGCGACCTGAAGAAACTACTACATCACGCGCACCCAAATGTCTTAAAACGGATAGAATTTTTTCGACACTCTATACGACCATACCTCATATGCAGCTTAAAACCAGGATTCAAGATCTTATAAACGCTGCTTTTTCAAGAAATACGGAAAGAGACGATATAAATACCTGGTAATTAGTCACGACAGAACTTACTTTGTCATCAAGGACTCTAAATCTAACACTAAATACACTAAACTGAAGCTCAAATCCGTCTTATGTTAGATTTTCTGGTTGACAACATATTCGTCATGTTTGGAGGACTGTTGGTATTCTAATGGGTACTAATTGCGATCCGTTCCTCGCCGACCTGATTTTGTACTCCTATGAGGCTAAGTTCCTAGAAGGCCTACTGACGAAGAAAGAAAAGACACTGACCCATACCTTTAATTTAACATTCCGCTATATTGATGATTTTTTGTCACTCAATGCTAAAGTGTTTGACTATTTAAATTCAATTTACCTTAGCGAGCTTGAAATCAAAGACACCACCAATACACTAAGGTCAGCCTCTTACTTAGACCTACTTCTAGAAAGAGACTCAGGAAACTAAAAACTAGACTCTACGACAAACGTGATGACATCAACTTTCCAAGAGTCAACTTCCCGTTCATCGACAGCAACTTTCCAGCAGTTCCCAGCGTATGGTGTGTACATTTCACAACTTATACATTATTCTAGATCCTGCGATCGGTATTCCGATTTTCTAAACCGATCACAGCGGTTGACTACTAAACTACTCAAACCTAGGTTGATATCTCCAGAAGTTCTATGGTCGTCACCATGACTTAATTGATCGTTATGGGAAATCCTTGTCTCAAATACGATCAGACATTTTCGCTGCGTCACAGGTAGTGTTCCTATTCCTGAATTTGTATTTTTCCTAGACATGACAATGAGTAACTCGACGGGTGTCTAATTAGAAGCAGGCATTGCTTACTCGTCTGGAGCATCTGAGTGCACCCATGGTTTTTATAGGGTTCCAGTTGCTCTCTGTTTCTTTTTTTTCGTGTTTTTGGTTTGTGTATTGCGTTTGTCAATATCCGGATTTGAAACTGTCCCTTGACTTTTGGCTCTTGTTGTGTTCGGTCTGTTTACTGTGCTAATTTTCGTATAACTTAATTTCATTTAATAAATTATTATATGATATAATTTGTAATAATTAGACTTGTCCATTGTTGCAGATGAGGCCAAGCTGACAAGCTAGGCATGTTTGAGATCTGTTAAGCATTGAACAGTGTTCACAGTAAGCTAATTATGTTAGAAATACCCATGTCTTTGCTAGTACAATCACAGTTTATCATGGCTAATGCCCAGTTAGATGCAACAACAAGGCAACCAGAACTTGATACTTGTTTTCAAGTTTTTAATTAAGACAAGACGAGGAGAGAGATGTTACTGGCAGTCTTGCAACCGTAACTGTCCAGGAAATATAAACACCCGTAATGTTCCAACAAAAATAGGTGGGAACCACATTTACCCACAAGACAGAATACACCTCAAAGTTAATGATGGTATTTAGTCCATGAAAGCCAGAGACAGAAAAGAACTTACTCCTATCCCAACAATTTACGAAGAAGAATTGGTCGCACTTCCTTACAGAATGGAATGATGAAAAGCAGCAACTTGGTGAAATAATACCAACATTCTACTCGTGCAAAGACCAGCTGTACAACGAAAGACATAAGACAATACCAATATCCAAAGAAGAAATCTTGATAAACGGTGAATGGGCAGAAACAACTACCGGCCAACCATGCCTACTAGCAGACAATACCAATGAACACGTGCTGGTCTCCAGTACCCAAGAAATCCTGACACATCTTACAGCAGCAGACACTATCTACTGTGGAACATTCTATGCAAGTCCCGCACTATTTTTCCAGGTGTACACATTCCATGCTATGATTGACGGAACCATGTTTCCACTGGTTTACAGTCTCCTACCTGGAAAGGATTAACATGTATATACCAGACTTCTAACTGTACTAAAATAAATTTGCCAGAGAGACAACATTTAACTTCAAGCAACTACTGTGTTTCATGACTATAAGGTTGCTGCTAGAAACGCAGTTGCTGAAATATTTATACCTGTCATCAACATCAAAGGTTGCTTTTTTCATTATACGCAGTGTATTTGGAGAAACACACAGAAGCATGGTTTACACAGCTGCCGTTCTACCACTACTGAGACCAAACAGAGTTGAGGATGTATGGTTAAAATCGATGATGCTGATACCAACATTTCTACTCTTCCGTTCACCGATTATGTTACCAGCTAGCGAGTGGAGACCAACTGAAATCTCTGGAACCACTATGCCACAGAAGGTCCCAGGACTACAAATAATCTTGAGTGGCATGGCAAACTGAAAAAAATTGATCAAGTCTCCACATCCAAATATTTTCAGTATGATCAAGCTGCTAAAGCAGGAAGAAGCTGTCCATGCGTGTACATTAATGCAATACAGGGATGGTGGAAAACGTGTTCTAAAGAAGAGAAAAGACATAGAGCTAAAAACAGACTTGCTACTGTAAGACACGTTTACTAATTAATTAGAAAACACCAGTACAGTATGATGATGCCGCATCACATCTACTGCATATTGATTTACATGTTATGACTTGACAATTCTGTGTACGTGTTGTGTGCTATTTATTTTATTTTGTTTAGTGCTAATGGAAATAAATATATGTTCTTTTCTTTTAGTTCTCACACATTTTACATGTAATTTTGGCTAATAAAATAAATAAAATAAACTAGGATGTTTTTACAGTATACAGTAACATAATCCCTTGTTTATGTAAGTATTCTGGCTACTCCAACATGAATTTTAAACATTTTTCCTATAAAATTTAAAATGTTAAAGTAGCCAGAATAAACCTATTTTGCGAGGTTTGGGCACATTCCAAACAAACTTAATTAAATGAAATTCATAATTGAATGAAAAAGGTCAATAATAGATTCAATAAACAATTTCGTTTATGTGTACAAACATATAATAAAGGACAGATTCGTGTTACAGATTGTTACCCGAGGACATATATATACACTAGACACACGTGTTACTTACTGACTGTTACCCGAGGGTATAGATACATACAACGAATACTGTAACATGAATCAAGTGTTTTCCTTTGAAGAAAAAAAAACAAGAGAAGGAGAGTATATTCTCTAAATTAAAACACTTGCATAATTTTGCATTTTAATAGAGGATATGGAGTAGACTGTTTCGGTTTATTTGAGTAAAATATTGTTTTTGCTCAAAACTGTTAACATTGACTCAAAGTGAAACTATATATTTAATTTGCATCATTAATAAGCAATACACTGATTTAATAAAGCTGTATTTCTTGGTCAAAAATAAAATTAAATGGAAACTTCAATTATGTGTCGAATATCCTAATAACCTTCAATTTTTGGGATAATTTTAGATTTCCAAACATTCTTATGTTCGTCAAAACATTTAACATTTAATGAAACATTTAATGTCTAAACATATGTTGAATATTATCTGTATGAGCCTCAAGAGTTTTGTGCTAAAATTCAATTATTAATAATCTGCCATCAAAAGATAATAGCCCCGTGCGGGATCCGGGTGGCTAAAAGAATAGACCGCAGTACGACAAGCTAGCTTGTCGTAAAAGGCGACTAAATAGCGCCCAGTACCCTGACCGGCGTGTCAGGTCGGTTTGCCTAAAGACCGACTGGGATGTGTGCCCCAGGTGGTTGATTGATTGATTGATTGATTAATGGTGTTTAACGCCCGAGCAGCAATATTTCAGCTATATTCAGGCGACCCAGGTGGTTGAATGGGGTACCCCTGGCAAGCTGGGGTTGTCGGGCCATAATACGGAAAACCTGACCGCAAACCATATTAGTGCACCGCTGCCGTAGTATTCGCTATGAGTAGGGATTTCGATCACGCTACAGGAGGCTAAATTGCCCGACCCTATCCATCCTCCCATTTGCCAGTGGCAATCTAAAATCCGTTACCCCTATTTTTCCTTGTGTCCCATCCCATTTTCATTCATCATCATTTCATGTTCATCGCCTGAATATAGCTGAAATATTGCTGCTCGGGCGTTACACCATTAATCAATCAATCAAAAGATAATAAACAACGGTTAGTTTAATGAAGTTCAATTACTCGCCCTGCAGATTAAAAACTTCGTACCAGCTGTGTACAAATCTATACTATATAAAGGTAATGGTCGGACACAACTACATACACATACAAAATACGATGACTCCAGTTATTTTAGTTTTGTGGTGTTTAGTTGCGCGTTCGCTTCAGTGTTCGTGTCCTCAACGGTTTACACAAGGAATAGTATGCGGTGCAACGCACGGTAAGTTTAATTACTCTAAGAAATAACTGATTTGCATATAACCAATACTGGTGTTAGTCGTGGGCAAAAATTATTGAGGAGTTAAGAGTTATTTCTGTTCTGCTGGTCTTTCATTGACAGTTATCCAGGTTGGCAGCTGTGGGTGAAACAACTTGTATAACAGCTATAGCTTAAAATAAAATTAAGATTTTCAGAATACCTTTATCATCTGGTTTGTAGTTCGATCCTGACTGTGCGGATGGTATGTTCGACAACAATTTATTTATATGGATTGACGGTTTTAAAGCGGAGGTAAGAGCTTTCACGGCGTACTCCGACTGTCTCCCCGACAAAGACTGTACTCCATGACCTACCAGCAAAATTAATTAAAGTTTTGTGAAACCTTATTTAAAAATACACAAACAAAAGCACTGGGAATATTTATCATCAAATATTTTGCTGTGCATGTACCTACAAGTATCTTAATTATCTATACAAGTGAAACTTGTAAGTATTTACATATGCATCGATCACATAATTATTTTAATATTCCTCTTGCAGACAATTTTATTTATAGACTCATTTTTAATGTTTTAGAATAATGACTACTATTTTCAGTTTTGAATGTGACAATTGGGAAAGCCGAACAAACTCCCATGGAAACCGTTTATCATGTTACCGTCAACAAAGTCTTCAAGGTAATCATGCTGCGTAGTGGAATCTCATACATTTTTTGCAACTCTGATTCACATTATCTTCTATGCAATCAGACCAAACAAAAACATAGTTATTCTTCCGTAAATAACCAAAATTGGTACCGACGACCCAGTACAGATGAGCTCACGCGCACACATCTGTACTTGCTGCGTCCTCCAATCAAAACGCCATAAACAAGAACGTTGTTATGGAAGCATAACAATGTTCTTGTTTGACGTTTTTTCCGGCGTTCTGATTGGATATCAGAGAAAATTGAGTATAAAACAATGGAGAGTCTATAGGATATAGCGATGTGAAAGCTGTTGGTTTACGGAAAAAGCAGGTACTATCATGCGCTTTTGGGAAAGCCCGTGGGAACTTTTCGTGATAGAAATTTTCAATGTTTTTTTGCTCGTCTCGCTGCGCTCCACTCGCGAAAAGACATAAAATTTCTATCCCTCGTTAAAGATAAACCCGTTATTCCACAAAACGTATGGAAGAACCTATTAGTCTTTACGTGTTCGGGTCTCACTGCTGGCAAGATGTACTAAACTTCAATCTTGATTGACCTGGAGTGCCAGTTTTTCTTCCGAAGGTCGGAGGTTTTCTTAGGGTACTACGGCTTCTATCCCTATGCAAAACTGGACACAATGATATAGCTGACAAAATGCTGAAAAACGTAATTTATTTAAACAAACAATAGTCTTTACCTTCGTATTGAATTTGTGTAGTACAGTTACAACAATAAACATTTTCTAGTTTTATCGAACCGTTGATCAAACCCACGATCCCACTACAAGCCAGCAATTGCATATTATTTTGATGTGACTAATGTATTACAATTTCCACAGGGAAGTAGTGCAGTGGATGATAAACTGAAAATAACAGCCCCAGAAGAAAGCTCGATGTGTGGACCTGTTAGACTGGCTACAGGAGAAACCTATATCTTAACAGGTATTATCGTCATGTTATATATTTGCGTTGGTTTGTTTTACGCCTCTTTCAATAATGATTGAGGTATAGCATTGCGTTTAGCTTTTATTGCCAAAGCCAGAGAATCCGATACAATCACCCGACCTTTAACAGGAAATCGTATATCCTTGCGAGTTAGGTTTTGAATAAAGCCCCACATTGCCAGGTAGGAATATATTTACGGACGCTGTAATACATATTTTGTAAAGTTTGCGATATAAAATGATTTTAAAAGGGCTGTAATTTTTATAATTTTTACTCTGTTTATTTAACGTTAATGTCAAATGTTTATTTGCTTTGTATTTAATAACACTAATTGATTGATTGATTGCATGAATTCACGAGACGAGATGAAGTAAACAAACAACCAGTTCAGGCAATGGTGTTAAATTTTGTAAAAAGTACTAGTTAGAGGCAACAATTTTGATACTGTAGCAGCTACAACTAGACTAATGTTATCAGCATCAATTAAAGGGGGCTTTATCGTAAAAAGGAGCGCGACACTATTCAAACACTTCTCGCTATGGTGTGCGGCAAGGCTTTTTGCTTTCGGCTTGTCGAAAGAGTATCACATATCCTCCACCATGGGATACGTGTACATGCTGGGCAGCTCCGTCGGTCGAACACTGGGAACCGTCACTCAATGGTCTAAATATAGCAATACATAAAATGTAATTAAAGTATATATGAATGATTTGTGCTTAATACAACTATTTTATAATTACAAATCTAAATAACTGTCTATATAACTTGTTATCTTGTAGCATTTTCGTATATGAATGGCATTGAAGTAAGTTTATGTGATTTCATCACCAAAGCAAAAGATATCAGTTCGGAGGCTTTAAACGGAATTTCCAGTGCTTATAGACAGAGTTGTGAATGCCAGGTATAAGAGTTTATTTCACTTCATTATATTTTATTAGCCATTTAAATAATCTGCTTGTGCTCTAAGGACCACTCTCAAGACTAAAACGAGTTCAATAATTTGAAAACGGTAAAAGTTGGATTGAAGGTAAACTGAATTATAAATAAGACCTCGGGCACACTTCTTTTAATACTTAAATCTGAAAAATGTTTTATTTGTGAATCAAAACCAGTTTCAACCATTTATAACACGTATGTTCCAATTATCTGATTTTAAACATGGCTGTCAATGAAACATAAATTCGAATCAATTTTATTTTTAATTTTCACATGTTTCGAAATCAAGTTTTTGCTTCAAAACGATGTGACATTGAAATGATCTTTAAGATTCAAGTAAAAGAAAGGCGCCCCAATATGTGACTATACATCTATACTAAATGCCAACCCCACTTCGAAAAATTTGTTTGCTTGCATTTTTTCATTACTCTATATTTTACCTTTTTATTACGAAAATTCAGTAGAAAAAATGTAGATACGATAACCTGTCCATGTTTTATAATATGCCTCTGGTGTTAAGTTGTTACAAATCGTCCTTGACTTTTGCTAATAATAAGTTAGCCATTATTGTTTCTAAATGGACCTTACGATGTTTACAAATGTTCGTCTGCTTTCGTGACGTTCAATGGTATTCGGACAAACCGCGAGACTTTTCCCGCCATAACTGCAGACGACATTACCCGAAGGATTTCGAGTAGACAACAATCGATTGTTCCTAAATTACACTTCCGTTCTAATTGAGGTCAAATTTTAGCATGGAAAATCGCCCTTTGAAAATTTAAAAACTGTCATATTTCAAAACGCTGAATATCTCGAGGAAATAATTATTGATTTCAAAAAGTAAAATTCTTGATCTACAAAAGGAGCATAAGCTGAACCATACGCGGTAAGCAGTTTTCATTTTTCACGCAAAAAACACTCTCAACAATACGTCAACACTTAGTATAGTCTCTTTCTAAGGACGATGAGCTGTAACCAGTAATGATAGTTCAGTTGAGGTCGCCCAAGCGTTACTTGTATATTAGTTTCCGATTTTCTGCCTCTAGTACAATATACACTTTTTTCCGAAACATCATGTATTACCTATTTCGCGGCGGAGGGTTCAGGAAGAATAGCTTCATATCAGTAGGACAGCAAAGGCCCCGATTTGACAGATAAAGGTCAATTTAACGCCGTAAAAGTTACCCGTATGTAAACCAAAAATTTCTTAACAGCGCCACCTATAAAAATTGTTTAGGTCAGGAGAAATTGGCGAGGTTATGTTTTTCTTAAATTAAATCGTTAAATTAAATGTAACAATTTATACGTAATACAGGAATCGATCAAGGGTATATTTTGATGCATGACTGTATGTATGCGACACAGATATAATCAACAGATTGCGTAAGATCTATGATACAAAATCGTCATTTTTTTACGTAAACATGGCGCGGGCCGTTTGTTTACAAATTTATTCAAAAGTAAAAGCTGACACAATTTTATTCCCGGCCCTTTTTATGTATTTTTACAACTGTTTATTCTTTATTAACCAATAGTTTTTCTCGTTATGCCAGTCGAAATGTGTCACCATCTCTGGTAAAAAGCCACGAGGTTGTTTACCAACATGACCAAAACACGTGTGAGTTTTCAAATGTTGACGAACACATTTCATGTTTAATCCACGAAACTGTCGTTTTGAAGAAGAAATGTTTGTTTAAATTTGACATTAAGCATGACTCGTTAAAAGTCTAGTATATAACGAATTCCCAAGAATTATTTTGTGCCAAAACACGGTGCAATTTGACAGGAATTGAGGAAAGCTCCATGTGCCTTCGTGTTAGTAGTGAATTTGGACACACAGCGTACGTAAGTCGTATAATAGTTTCAAATATGCTGTCTGTTGATAATTAAATGTTGATATATGTTTTTGGCATTTAATAACGTATATTACACGTAGAGTGACATAGGCCCCTACCCCCCCTTTTCACACACACAACCACCCACACTTTTAAGAGGGTGAACCTTTAAGGAATGAAAAATTAATATTGAATTCCAACAATCACACAGTTTAATGATGCCTATAAAATTCTATAACCAACCATGTCATATACTGTGGCCTCCACAACTTCTAGTTGAATTAAGATTTTTTCAGCTGGCCCATACATGTAGGTTACTTTTTACAACCGATGAAGTTAAATACCATACTGCAAAATAACTAGTTAATATTTCTGACATTTATTGCTGTCATTATTTTGCAACTTATTGCTGTTTAAAACAAGTATGGGTCTTTATTATTTATAACTGAAGCTGTTTTACGTGTATAGATGCATTTTGACTACCATATTAAGTCAAATGTAGCATTATGCAGTTAAAAACAAAGAATTTATTTAATTTTAGAATTTAAAGGAATTGCTTAAATTTATTTATATGGAGAAATTTATATACATGTCGAGTATTTTATAAATAGGCTTTGCTATTTTATGTCTGAACAAAGTAAGCTTGGGAGATTAAATCTTGAGCAGTAAATAAATTTTTTGGACTGCATTGTGATAGTATAAATTCCATTTTTTACAAACATTATCGAGTTAGCTATTAGGTAGAAAATTTATGTAATGATGGTTTCTGCACTTGGTATAGATTTGCTTCTTGCTAATATTCATTGAATGTGAAGCTGATATTGAATGGCATAATTAACATTTCTTGATAAACCAATTAGTAAACTTAAGCATCCTTTCCACAAAAAATTTAGACTTTAAATAAACACTTAAATCAAACTGGTATTGTTTAATATTATTTTATAGTTTACAAAAATGTGATATTAAAATTTATGGAAACTTATCTCCAGCAAGAAGTAAGATTTAAAAAACTGGCAGCTATTAACATAATTTTAAAATCTGTGATCATACCTTAACAAAAGAAAAAAGGGAAATAAAATGTGAATTAAGTTCTGTGTATAAAAAGAACATTTTTAAAAGAAATTTATAAAAATAATAGTGTCAGTAGATCTATTTTATAGACAGAGATATTAAATCCTAAAAATTAGTTGTTGACCCTAGCATGTGAGTTTATAAAGCAATCTAAATCACAGGCATTTGGGGTCAGTATAATTTGTTTCTATGGAATAAAATGCCAGTTAATGAGTTTTATAACATGTATTCACTCATTCGATAAGTTAATATCAGTCTGACATGTCTCAATGCAATATATTGCCCTCAGAAAAATGATAAATTTCTCATTGTAGTATAGACTAATTATGAGAAATTCATGCAAAGAGAAAAAATTTATAAACAGGCAGCTAATAACGCAATTTTGTGCTATCTTCTGTTAATTAAAACTGGATGTAAAAAGAAAATACCAAGACAACAAAGTCTCTGTAAATTATCAAATGTCCTTAATTGTTCATGTTTATATAACTTAGGTTTTTTGATAAAATTAAGATGGTCAGAAACTTTTGGATTACTAAAATTTGTATTATATTGTATTTCTGTTATTTCCATTTTTTTAAATATAATTTTGTATTTTACTGGACCCATAGTTGTTATTATGCCTGAATAAATTAATATAAATTTAATGTTTTGCAAATAATATGTTTAAATCTTGTATAGTTTTATGTAGTTTATGGAGTTTTTTCACTATTTATACTGACTGAAATAAGTGTCGTGTAATTGAATAAAAAAGAAAGAAACATTGTTTCCATTCTGCTTATGGGTCACTAATATTCACTGTATCTTGCATTGTGTCTACTTAGTCAATCTTAGTGGACTTTAAAACTCTTGCAAGGAAAATTTGCGACATTGAGAATTTTAAGGGTAGCATATCGACTGATGTGTTAAGCTAGGACAAGGAGTGCAACTTTCCTTGTACAAACCCTACAAGCTGCTGTCAGTGTAAAAAGCGTAGGGTCTTTCATGCTACAAGAAAAAGGCATTTTTTGTCCTTTACTTTTACATTGTTTTCCAATGGCAGACAAAAATATTTGTCTACATGGTTTCCTGAATTTTGTTCAGCTTGAATATATACATGTATATATTGAACAATCATGTTGATTTGGTATTTCTATAATATATTTTAATGATTGTTATGATTATACCACACTTTTTTTTTCTAATGCACACACAGCTCCAAAAATTTACCATTACATTGCAAATGTATTTCAGCCTCCCCCCTTTTTGTAGAAAAAGCTGACACAAATTTGTTCAAAGAGGTTTTGAGACCCACAAATTACACAAAAGACGTAATACTATTATATATTATATATTTTATAAGTACTGATATGTTATCTATTCTACTTTGGCAGACAGATGCTAAATATTTTTCGAAGCGTACATCGAGTTGCATCCAGCACCCCCCTTTTCGGCATTTTGTCACCGAAAAAGCTGACACAAATTTGTTCCCGGGGGGTTTGAAAGCTGAAAATTGGACCGAAGACGTAATATTATAATTGATTTAATAATTTATAGGTCGCGATTTGTCACCATTATTATTTATATTTTTAATTTAGAGTTTTCTGTACGGCGAGTGCCGAGTTCAGATCAAAACATGCCACTTCAAAGGGCATTTTAACCTAGTAAATTAAAACTATACAGAACAAAATTTCTATAAATGACAGGTAATTGTCTTAGGACTTAGCTGTATTTTATTTTATTGATGTATGTTACGACAGTGCTACGTACGATAACGAAAACTGAGACACTATCACGCTTACAAAAAACCGACAAAAAGTTGACCTTTAGTCACGTGACTGAAGTCGTTAAAAATCGGCCATTACAGGCGTTTGCTTTCCTACTGATATGTTTAAACATTATATTAGTAAAAACTGTTAAGTATAATCGTGCATGTTATATGACACATGTCAACACACCAATTGTAACAAACATGTAGTAAATGTTTGACATGCATTTTCCATGTCTCAACACTTTACCCATTTATTTATTTGTTTTTGTTTTGCATAATGCTTGTTGTTGGTGTTTGTATTTGTAAGCCGAGCTTGGTAATGTTGCCACGTTTGTTTTCGTCTTCAGTACATGGCTATTTATGAACGCAACTGAAATATGTACTTATACGCTAGCGAAAGTTAAACAACGCTTTAGGACTGGGCTTCTTTACATTCGACTGCCTCATTAATGCTGAATATCGTTTAGATCTGGACACTCCATAAATATAACCTTATTCTGTTGTAAGAGATACCGTGTTGAACGTAATGTATTCGCACGTGTTTTTATCATTCATTAATGTAAAGTTTTACCACGTACAAAGGTGCATGATATGGGTTCAAGAATTAGTCAATGTGTCTGGCAGCTTTTTACTATTGCCTTTTCATAGTCAAAGGACAGTGTATCTATTCACGCTAAGGCTAGTAACTTATGTTCAACCATTCCGTGACTGTTCATTTGCGCCGTTTCTGGTATTTAAACGTATCCTCAGACGTTCAAAGGGTCCAGGTAGCACAGTTGAAGTCGTGGGCTATAACTCTAGCGGACTGCCCAACATGTAGTCCAGTTATGTATTGTTCTCTGTTGTGGAATTCAATCGTGGCATAATTTCTGTGTCAAAACTTATAACGACAATCAATTTGTTACGCCATTTCTATCTATACCAAAGTACGAAATCATTAACATTTTAATTTAAAACGATGTTTATTGCCATGTGTGTCCCGCGAGTGGCCTAAGGTACATATGTTCTTTAAAATTAGTGACAAATCATTCAGGCGAACAATAATTTAAATGTGAATATTTATTCGTTATAATTTAATATTTTACCTCGTAAGATTACAAAGGTACAAATCTCATTTTAGAAAGATTCAAATATTACATTATAATTGCTCTAAAATTAATTGACGACGTTTGCTGGTGTTTTAAATAAAGAATTGTTAGGATATTTCAACATTACAATGTTTAATTTTTCAGCCACCGTACGATTATGAGCTTGACGGTCCTGTTGTAGCAAGGAATCTGGGCCAGTGTGGTTCTCCTCTTCCTTCATGCAGTTGGGACGCACTATGTGTAAAAGATTCCAGTGGCCAATGCAACTGGACTTGTTAGCATATAGCTAAAAAGAAATAAAATATATATACATTTTGTAGTTTTGACATACAGCAATTTCATGCCTCTTTTCAACTGTATAATTGTCCAATTTTTCAGCTTTATTTAAGTCCATTGTTGTAGGAAATGGAAGCCAGGATTACGACAAGAATCGTGGTTGCCTTATTACGTAGAAAATTTGACATCTAAGGCCCTTAATAGCTGCATCGTTGGCAATGCTTTTTTTAAAATCATCTTGGCGCCTCAAGACCTAGGTGTTAAGGTAGTTCTTCTACTATTGATCATGTGATTTGTCAACAGAGGTTGCAATTTCAAGTCTCATTGCAGGCAGGGTGAGCTATGTCTATATAATCTAAATTGGAAAGGATTGCAAGTTTTCGGGCGTTTTCTCCGGCATCCTCCCAAAAGAACAAACTTGATGCCATTATATAACTGAAAAGTTGCTGAAAGTGGTGTTAAATACCAAACAAACAAATAAGATCAATTCATATATACATGTAGCACAAGACAGTAACATAAATATGTCATGTTGTGATATTTGACAACATATTACGACATGTTATTTCAAAGTTTGAAGTTTCTTTCTGTTTGTGATTTTAACGTTTAATTATCCTACCAATTATCGGATTAAGAGATTAAGCTTAATTAATCTTACTTTTGGGGTTAAAGTATTTAATAAGTAATATTCTTTTTTATTATAACTATTTGAGAAGTCTCGACATGACATATGTGAGTGACAACGTATTTTTAGAATTCCGATATTAAAGTGGACAGTAATATTTGTTAATCAGTTCTGATCAACGAAAATCTACTGTGCGGCAGCTGTTACGAATCTTAATTGTTCTACAGTGATTTTCCGTGGTGCAATAATACTGGACATTCCGTTTGTATTTGAACTCCTTTGTTAACTGTGTATTCTGTTGCTTAGTGCATTTGTTTAATATAAAAGTTGAAATCTCAATTATCTCTCGCATCTACGTGCTAGTTTATTGCTCATTTGTCATTTGTGGTATCCGCAAAAACCAATTGAAATATAAATTTATAATCATAGCTTTAGCAGTTGACTGTTATAAACTCGCATTTTCAAAAAAGTTACAAGAATCTGTAATGAAGTTTTTGTACTTATAGCTTGAATAAATTGGACACTTTCTTTACTTTATACTGTGGCCTTAGGGGCATGGAATCTTAGACCTCCACAAGTAGTTCTACTTGCATACATTTTTATTTCTTGCATGTTAAGTTTACTAAAATTGTTTTGATCTGCCCTATTTATTGCTGCCGGTTTGAAATGCGGATAATTTTTCCCTTTGCAGCAGCTACAATGCGGCTTTCTTGTATTCGAAAAAAGTCTTGAACGTGTAAGGCGGAACAGACACTCACCATGCACATTAAAATTTGTTTAAATCATATAAATTATTACGAAATCTGCATATTAAACAATTGAAAAATTAAGATCAGTTACTAAGTTTCAACCGTTATAAGAGTGTTAGTGACCTATAGCAATTTAATGTGTTAATGTTTCTTGAGTTATTAAGGAAGTCAAATAAGTACATTTCTGCATTTAAGGTTTCCATTTTGAATGTCAGTCATATAGCGATTGAATATTTTAAAACATTTGCTTTGAACCTGTTGTTTTCACAGAAAAATAAATAATTTATTTTCTTTATTGTTTACGAGAGGCAATTAAAAATGCTTTTGTGGCCAATGTAGTCAATAGAACACAGATGCCTCCATGTTAGGAAAAGTCTTTAGTTGAAATTTAAAACAAAATTTTTGTTTGGTTACTTTTGGTTTCCTGTAATTTTTTTAAAAGCTAAATTTAAACATTTCAAATACTATATAAATACAATGTTTAGCGTTACCAACTAAATTGAATGGTGGCAACATCAGAATAATAAAAGAATAGTTAACCATAACGTTTGGTTGCAATTCAGTACATGGTTTCAGAGGAGTGTGAAAAAAGTTAACAAATGAGATGCCAAGTGATGGCAAAAGCACACACAACTCATCAAGGCAACTGTGTGTTTAAGAATTGAACATAATGTACATTTGTATATAAGCTGAAACTATACCATGGTGTCAGTCACCTCTATGAACAGATGAAATATGAACTAGAATGTGTCTTTTGGATGAGCGTATTTTTTGACAGACTTTGCACATAAAAGCGAATTTTCCCCTTGGTCCTTCAAACACCGTGTACACACATCTTGTATCACTTGCATCTTCCATTTTTAGCTGAAAATAAATGCAGTTAAAGCAACATGCTGCATTAGATTGTATCTTTATTAATTTTATTAGAACATGTTTTAAATGTACATTATTTTGTCTATAAATAATTGATATACAAGCAATTTGCACGTCATGTGCAAAGTGTCCAATCTCCTCTAACTAACATAGCAATTTTCAACACAGAATTTGGGACCAAAAATTGATAACATACATGTAAAACCTCATGCGACGCCATTATTATTTTACATCCCTATTTCTTTCACCCTACCCTTAAGATTATATTAACATTTCGAAACAAGCACTTTCAAAATCCAGGTTGCTTCCCCATTGATTTAAGGTAAAATAATTTATAACAAAAATAAAATAATTTGCCTACCCTGTGAGTTATGGAAATTTGTCTTGAAATATTTTCCAAATTTTGTAAAACAATATGTATAAAATGTTTTAAAGTCTCGCATTCGGTCAAATGTGAACTACTCGGCCTTTCAAGATTCGAGAAGAAAAACCTTGGATGCATAAGTGGATAGATCGCACTAGTATTTACACTTTCTGATATAAGGATAAAATACAAGTGAGCATAAGAAAATTGTGGACAAGTTATCAGTATGGGACTATGAACGAATCGACTTGGGGACAGATTGTCAGGGGATGTATCTTCTATAGAATTCAAAAGAGGTGCATTAAATATTAATACGCATGAAATTAACTCTGAATTACTGATCTTCCTATTCTGACCAAAGTTTTGCAGAAAAGGTCTTTCTGAATGTATGCAGATATCTATCAGTCGCTGTGTAGCCGTCATGTTTTAAACAGAACCAAATTGACTAATTGGCCAATCGCTACAGATAATGAGGAAAATTTTAAAACACCAATTTGATTGGTTATAACATTTCGTCTGCTTTGGCGGCAAAATTGTTGGCGCGAAGTATTTTCATTATCATCATTTTGAAAGCGATGTCGGTCATCCCGATGTCAAGGAACTACGTCGCCAAAGAATACTATGGAGTTTGTCACTGGACAAATGATGGTAATCGACTAAGCGTTCATAACCTGAAACATGCTGTGGCAGTTTAGACTTCTACAAATTGGAGGTACTGTAAGGGGTAGAACACAATTGGCATTGATTAAAGAAAGAAAAAAAAACTTGTGTTCCCATACTTAAAATAGTCTGGTTGTAGGTTGGTCCCAGAACTTTTTAGTTTTTCAAAAGTGTTTTAACATTTCAAATTTGCCTGATACAAGTAAAAATGGAATTTTTATATTTTCACCAGTTTAAATTACTATTTAGCGTGTCGATTGACAAATTAAGCAAACCCCTGTTTTTACTTTGCCTTTCATCATGCGTCTCACAGCAATTTGCTGACTACTTGACAAAACCACTTAACCCAATGCAACAATGGGAATTAGCAGGTTTGGCATCTTAAAACATGTTTAACCCCACATTTCTGTACTAAATATGTATTAAGTATACCCTTTAATAAAGGTCATTAGGGATACATATTATCACCTTAAATTCTATTATAGTTTTGTAAAGTATAAAACATAATTTTCATATGTCAAATAACCAATTTATACAAAAAAATTTCAAAAGCTGCAAATTAAAAAATATGGTAACTTTATATGATGTTTTTAAAGCATGGAGCTAAAAGCTTTACAAATTTCATTTTTGATAAACAAGCTATGACAACTTGTAAGCATGCTCTTGGAGGATGAATGTGACAGTTTTATGGAAAAAGTATGGTAAGTTTAGAAAACGCTAAAGTACAATGTACAGTTATTCTTCTTGTCCGTCTGTACATTTTTTGTATGAATTGTTTTCAATATTTATACTGAAAGTTGCTAATTGTTAATAGCAAAGACTTCTATTTGTAATGTATTTAAGCTCTCCACCCTGTCTGTACACGTGTCCTGAAATTTAGTTTAAGATTTTCTTTATTTTTAGGAAAAGGTAAAGATTCAACACCTACATGTACAGAAACATCTGTACCCAATACAGTCAAAAATATGAAAAAAAAAAATTTAAGAAAAGGACACCAAAGTTCAGAAGACAAAGAGGAATCAAAAAGTACTTGTGTAGGAATTTTAAATTGTTAATTTATTTAACATGCGGTTGCATATACTGGTATTCTGATAATCGCAAAAGACGCAATGCATGTGTATACAATGACCATCTAGATGCGACAATTTTAACAATAATGCAAATTACACAAAATTATTTTTTTTGACAATTCGCATTTTTTGCTAATACTCCTGTACAAATATTTGGCATAAAGTGACTACCCATGATGTTATTTACCCTTCGATGATTTTTCTTAAATTTTTTTCAGCAATTGGATTACAAGAAGAGACACTGAAAACGTTTACAAACTTCTGACCAAAAAGAGAAGGTTTGTGTGACTTATTAAAATTTGAATATAAACATTAAAAACCGATAAAATGTATTATTTCCTTAAACAAATATTGGGAACTAAGTATCATGTATTTCAGTCAGAATGATCTATTAAGTCTTAGATAAAAAAAAGTCTGATTCCTTGTTGCCTTAAGTAAACTGAACTTCATTTTGTTCCTATTTGATCATGCTGACAGCTATATTTTATTGTTTGATTTGGAGGAGCTGTAACCTTTAAAGAAAATTGAGAGTCAAACTTGCAAAAGAATTGCTTTTGTTGTGAAGTTAAAATTGTGAACAGCAATGTTTGAGAGTTATTTGACATGTAGTATATTGAATATAGAATAGGCAATAATTTTTAATAACATATTTCTCAGCAGGGTATCTGGACGAGACTGCGTCATACCCAAGTGAGAAAACCAGAATCTGAAAACCATTCGCCTTTTTTAAAATTCCTAATAGAAAGAGTGTTCGTTTAGTTAGGAAAGTGTTTTTGCAAGGGAACGTTTTTATGAAGAACAAACTTTGAACTCTTGTTTGCTTTACAAAAAAGCAAGTTTCTCCTTTTGATGCAGCCCGTCTTGATGCTTTCATGTAATACAATATCCAAGCACAGTTTTTATTGTTTGTTCATGACACGGAAATAGGTATATATTATATACAGTCTTCACGGTTTAAATTTTTGAAGCACAACCCCCAAAATGGTATTTTTACTATATTTTTTGGCTTGTAACTCAATAATATGTGTAAATTTTACTGGTCCTAAATATTTTATCAGGTAGTGTTTTTCTTGAATGAGTCCAGTGTGCCTATCGTTAAAGGATAATTTGTATAAAAGGGTAATTTTTATAAACGATCACAAAAATGCTGTTGTATGTATGAATTGGTATTGTCATGAGGCATATTTGGTTGCTGTGCTCTAATTTGACTAGTTCCCTTTTTAAAAAGGGTAACTGGCTCTTGAATTGCTCATTATAAGTTTTGTATCCAAAATTATTTCCCAACAATTACACAGGGTATTTAATGTTGCAGTCATATCAGTCTGTGCTCTGCAGACCACAAGATCATTTTTTGGAAGCCTTAAGTAATACTTTATTGAGATCTATGTAAATGAAAGGAGTAAATCTATGACGACAAGTTTTGTAGGGTTGCAAGTAAGTAAACTAGGCAACAATTTTGTCTTTTTCTTGTGTTTTGAGTTCGTGTCGAGAATTTCAATACACTGTTAGAGTGCACTTTGCAAACTATGAAAAATGTTGATAATATAGGTTATTTACGTTTTGTGAAACGAGATGCGTTTTCTCGTCCATATCTCATCGAAGGGCGACAGCCCTGAGATGAGATGACGAGAAAATGCATCGAGTTTTATAAAACGTAAATAATCTGTTAATCGCTGTTTTGTAACATTGTGACGTCACAGTTTACTTAACGACGTCTTGACAGCGAGCTGAGATTTGCCCATCTCAAGCTAGTAGAGTGAGATGGAATAATATCGCACACAAAGATCAAAGGAAAATACTGCAAAATAGCGATAATTATGGACGACCACTAAGTTTCAATTGTTATAGTTAACTTATTATAAACAGATATATCATGTCTGGGAGGGGTATTTGTGGAAAATACCAGTCGAGAGATAAAATATTTCCCGAGCCGTTAGGAGAGGGTGATTGATTAATTGATTAATGGTGTTTAACGCCCGAGCAGCAATATTTCAGCTATATTCAGGCGATGAACATGAAATGGATGGTAAAATGAACATGAAATGATGATGAATGAAAATGGGATGGGACACAAGGAAAAATAGGGGTAACGGATTTTAGATTGCCACTGGCAAATGGGAGGATGGATACGGTCGGGCAATTTAGCCTCCTGTAGCGGGATCGAAATCCCTACTCATAGCGAATACTACAGCAGCGTTCTTTACCGTGCGAGGTTACGTTTACTTCGGAGTGAAAGTCAAAACTTCCGAATGAATATTTCCAGCATAATAATATGCGAGGGTTTTTTAAGCAAATACCACGGCACAGAGGGTATTTTTTTTGCCAAATACCCCAGTGATGACGCAATCGATGCAAAATCCGGAAATGTGCGAAAAATACACTGTCTATTGACCAATCAAAAGCCAGCATTTTTATATGAGGTGTAATTATTGAAGCTTTCCCTCTCGAAATGTCAAAATTCCAGGTGAGCAATAAAGGTCCTCTGGGGCCTATTTGTTATAATAATTTATGAGTCTAAAAATAGACTCATTTAAGACTTTTAAAATCTGAGTACATGTTGATTGTAGAAAGGCCAGTAACAAGGAACTGGACAATTTTGACGAATTGGACAACGAAAAAGCAACTAATTAAGTTTTTGGCATATTTTAATAATATCGTCTAGTGAAAAAGCTGCTTATTCCTTCTATTTCCATGCCTTGATTTAAGTGAGCAAACCTTTCACAGTTTAGAACTGACAGTTTTAAAACAAATTTTACAGCTATGAATAAAAGGATAGTACAATATCAAATTTTGCATGTTTTGTTAAAACGAAATGCCCTTGCATCACAGCCCATACCTTTCCGTAGGCGCTAGGTCTGTGCTATACTGTGACTAGTAAGTATTTTTAACACTAGTACAAATCAATATAAAAAATAAAAGAAAATCTAATTTAAATTAGCTGTTTGATCCGCTACACTGCCCTCCGCTCTCGGACAGTAGTGGGTAACATGTTTGGAGAGTGCCACGTTTCTTGCACGATAAAGACCCCTTTTGTAGATTTCGAAAAAGAGTAGGCTCATTGTAGCCGCCACAAAAGGCTTAATTTTCCGCCCCTACCCAATACTCCATACTTTTCAAGTGGCAGTCAAAATTGTGTTCCGTATGTCCCATCCCGCCCCTCTTTCCGTTGATTTATTGTTCGTTAACTTGTTCTTGTCCTGAATATAGCTGAAATACTGTCGTTGGACGTAAAGCAAAAATCCAATTAATGAAGTATTCTTCAAATTGTGTAATAGGTTCATGATTAAATTCATGTTTTTTAAAAATTTTAGTGACTTTGTTTCAAGACAAGAATTCAAGCAGCTCAAAAAAAAACCAAGGCATTAAAGGAACGTATAGACAAAGAAAGAAAATTTCCAGCAATAGAAGCTTTTAACTTTGCACCAGCAGTTACATCTACATCAATAGTTACAGCTGCAGTTCATGAAACAGATGAGAATTCTAGTTTTTATAACTGCAAAACATGCCCTCTATAAAACTGTATCCATCACCTAATGTGTCAATTATTCACGAAAGAGTAGATTGTGTCACATAGCGTGACAGGCCAGGCATCCAACAACTCATGCATCGCTAAGCCCAAGTTTGACAGCAGGCTGTATGAAACTTTGGTTTAAATTGAAACGAAAAAATTCACAAAACCAGAAAAACAGACATTACGGAGAAAGTGCAGGCTGTACAAAAAAACCCGTCAAATGAATCTTGAAACGCCGAAAAAATAATCTCAAATTAAAAATTTATAAAGTTTGATTTATTATAATTAAATATATATAAATGTTTTACTTGTCTTTATTTTTCAATAATTCATACAATGACAATCTCTTTAGGGTTTGAATGCTGATTACTCAAGGCTCTTTATAATGCAGTGACTTGAAAGAATGTTTATGTTGAACTGTATTCTGCTGAAAGTGTTATAGTTGACCAGATGATGGCAACATCTATCCTTGAACATGAATTGTTGATTGAGCCTATAACTGCCAAAAACCATGGTTGGCTGCCTAAACCATTAAAACCAATAAAAACTGGCTCGTAGTTATACTGTAAAAAAAGAATAACAGTAATAATGTGAAACAGTCAATGTGTAGCTCATTCGATTGCATTTTAATCTTATAGGATATAGCAGATTTATTATAAATAATTTCGTTCAGAGCACTATGGCTTTATCAAATGCGGAACGTCAGAGAAAATGGAGACAGTGCCAAAAGGAGAATAATATCAATAGCTTTATGGAGAAGGAGCGTAACAATGCTTCAATGAAAAGATAAACCTCTTCCAATCACAGGAACTTTCAGAATACATGTTGTTGTCCTAATATCCAAGAACAAAGTTATGACCAGAGACATGTCTTGCTGTTGTGAAGAATGCCTCAAAGATGTGACAACAAGTACACATGGATGGACAGAACACATTCTGTGTAAAGGAGAAAATGACAGTCGCTAAGTGAGAGCAAAAAATGTCAATAGTTTCCCCTATACAAAAATAATTAAGAGGCCGTTGTCAAGTTGAAGTGTTGATTTTTTACTTTGTTGTCTAAAAGTTGGTATGTCCATGATGTTATTAGTTCAGCCACTGCAGCTATAATGCTGTAACTTTCACTTTATTCTGTCAGATAACAGTAAACAATTAAAAAATATATCTTGCTGTCTAAATTTTACTCGAAATTAATTTACTTATTAAACACTATTGCAACTAGTAAATAAATTTAACTTTGAACAAAACCAAAAAAAAAAATCCTGTGTGTACTTCAACCCTTTAGAACAGCAAAACATAGCGCATGGGAAATCTGCGGGATTAGGTTCTATATGATATTGCTCACAAATGTACTTTCAACCAAATCCATGATACTGTTTACCCAAAAAGCATGCAAAGCCAGTAAAATATGGTTTGTATTTTATTTATATCATTAATTTTTGTCTGAAAAACTGATCCAGTAGCAACAGATAGAGTCGGGTCATAATCTAGCACGCACTTTTCCCCCCAAACAAATTATGATTGCATGACCATTTCTACAAGATGTATTTAAATCCAGCATTTTTCCTCAAATGCTTAATTTTACCAAGGGGAAACACTTCTAATCAGCATTCATATTTCTACCTTTTAGCAATTAACAAAATAGACATTAATAAAGTTAAAACCTTGTCAACCAAGGGAGATAATTGTAGGCACTGATTAATGTAAACAAACTATAAAATGAAGCTTTTATTGTCAATATATGAAATTGATCCATATTTAAAGAACAAAATTAGAAGATAATAATCCGATTCCTATTTTAGAAATACATCACAGAAATGTCTTCATGAGATTACAAAGATAGCTTAAACATTGTTTGTGGGGAGGGGGGGGGGTGCACATGTAGATGGAAAAAGCCAGGATATGCGCATATATATATAAAAGTGACATATCAGTAGGTGGAGTGGTTTCATTTGGTAACCATGGACCTTGTACACAATAAATGCACTCGGTTACTAATTTTAAAAACATGTTTTTTTTGCTTTCACCATTTATTTCAAATTCTTGTATTGATGTTTACTTGTTTACAATATATGGTTACAACATCATAGCATTATGACGTCACAGTTTGCATGATGTCATAAAGGGTACTTCAAAACTCCTGGCTGTGTAAATCTCTTTTTTAAGAAACTTCTTTGGAAATATTGCTATTAACCTATTAATAATCAGTTGAATTTTAGTAAATACAAATGTACACCCATTTCTGAACCATAATAATTTGATTTATATATTGAGTACTGTTTAAGAATGTTTGATTGTGAAATTAATACAAAAATTAGAAAGTAAATGTAAAAATTTGTTCTAAAAGATAAGTAATGTGCCCATTTTTCTTCTTAAAAAGGTAAAATTTTTATAACTTTGGAATTCAGTATTGATATTATTTAAAGATATAGCCTTCCTATGGTTTATTATGACATATATATAGGATGCGAAAGCGAAAACTTATCATCCAGCTATAGATATAATGACACATGAAAATTGTTGATTTTTTTTAAAATCAAGTGTTGAGTTGAACAATTGAAAGCGTTAAAGTTTGTTCATAAAACAGGTTGAAACGGCTTTATTTTATTTCGGAATGAGATGAAACTTGGTAGATTTGCTCGTAATATGGGGAACAAAAATAAAATACAGTAAAATTTTGTTTTCAATTTGACAACGGTTTGAATGAGGGAGAGGAAAATAGTTCTTAGTTTGATATTTGACTGTGCCAAACTGTAGCATAGACAGTGGATTTATTATTCAATCGAATTTTAATATTGGAGCTGTATTTAAAAAGCAGTTTCATATAGAATTTATTAAATGTATTGGGTATTTTTTTATCTGATTGTTCAAAGCCTATTTCTGGACTATTTTATGGGTGTAAGGGAGTTTCCATGAGTACCCTTCGGATTTTCTAAATTTGCAAAAAAATTTATCTGACATGGCACCCCGAAAATTTAATGTGATATACGTGAAATTATTCCGGTCGTTTTGAGGGGTCTCTCATTACTCAACGAAACTTGGTGCCTAAGTGAGAGCAAAAAATGTCAATAGTTTCCCCTATACAAAAATAATTAAAAGGCCGTTGTCAACTGGCTTTCTTCATCTAACGGAATTTGCCAGTACCCGGAATTCGCATCTAATTTACTGAAAACTTTCACACCTGACATTCTCGTGGTAATGGGAAGTTGAAAATGTTCCCTTTTTATAGCTTTATTTAAGTCCCGCGGATCTAAACATATTCTAAGTTTGTCAGATTTTGGTTTCTCAACAACGACCAAAGAATTGACCCAATCAGTGGGTTCATCGACCTTTCTAATTACGCCATTTTCTTCCAATTCTTTTAAATTGTCTTTCAGTTTTGCTCTTAATGCAGCTGGTACGTTTCTGGTACATTTTTATCAATTTCAATATGGTAGGGCTTCTCAAGACAACCTAAACCATTAAAAACTTTCGGATAGCTTTTGATCGGATTGATTGATTGATTGATTGATGTTTAACGTCCAGCAAGCAATATTTCAGCTATATTCAGGACGTGAAAACCATAATTTTTAAATTAGTAGAACGTCATGCCTCCTTATACTAAAACGTGATCTCATACAATAATGAGAATATACACAGATAAAAATGGTAGTTAAAACAATAAAAAATATGAAGTATCACAATTAATAGTGGAATTAAATTTTATTAAATAAATTAATTTCCTTTAAGAACTTTAAAATTGTGTCGCCTGCGACAGTTTTAAATAAATTGAAATACGTATCTGCACTATAGAAACGTTCCCGAATGTGTGCCACGTCCACACAGTCCATCAAGACATGCTTAACGGTGTATGGACTGTTGCATGGCACACATTCGGGTCGTGGCTCATTGTTTAAAATATAATTATGTGTCGTCCTGGTATGACCAAGACGACATCTTGTTAAAACAACTTGGTCTCTTCGACCTCTAAAACATTTAAAATTATTTGTGTGCAGTAGTGGCTGGATCTCATGAAGTTTATTATGAACTTGGAGATCCCAACCACTCTGCCACTCTTTTCCCAAAGCAACAAGTGATTTGTAGATTTGAATAATTTTTAAAATGTAAGGATTTTTAATTTTGAAATTTTCAATAGCCAGTAGACAAGACAGGGAATCGGAGCAGACAATAAATTTGCATTCGTCTGACGAAGCAACTATTTTCATCGCAAGAAGAATAGCTTGCGCCTCTGCTGTAAATACAGATGAGGCAGACGGAAGGCGGCGAGTTTCAACACGCTCTCCGAAGACAGCGGCCGAGGCGACTTTATCACCGTCTTTTGACCCATCTGTGTAAATAGTACCATAGTCAGGGTAATAAGATTTAATTTCTGCATAATGTTGTTGTATTAATAAATGGTTTGTGTCGGATTTTTTATGTTTTCTTAGATCATAAATAAATATCGGTTTGGGGTTTAACCACGGAGGATTATGCGGAATTTCGATTGCAGCAATTTCATCTAAATTTATACCGGAATTTTCCAAATGAGATTTAATTCGGAGGCCAAAAGGTTGAATTTTGTTTGGATGTTTTTCGAAAATGTTTTGATAAAGAGGTTTGAAAACACAGTCGTGGGCGGGGTTGCCAGGATATGCCTTTAATTTGGTTGCATATTGCAAAGCGAGCTTTATTCTTCTTTGATACAAAGAAGGCTCGCCTGCTTCTACATATAAACTTTCAACAGGTGTGGTTCTGAAAGCTCCAAGGCATAGTCGCAATCCTTGATGGTGTATAGTATCAAGGATTTTGACATATGACTTGCGAGCAGAACCATAAATAAAACAACCATAATCCAATTTAGATCGAACCAGCGATCTATATAGATTAAGTAAAACGTCGCACTCAGCACCCCAGTCGGTGTTGGCTACAACTTTTAAAATATGTAATGCCTTTAGGCATTTATTTTTTAACATTTTGATATGGGGTAGAAAGGTTAGCCTTGAATCAAATATGAGACCAAGAAAAGTAGTTTCTTTAACAATTTTTATAGGATCATTATGTAATTTTAATTCAGGGTCAGGATGCATCTTTCGTTTATTACAAAAATGCATCCCAACGGTTTTTGCAGTGGAGAATTTAAAACCATTCTCCATTGCCCATTTCTCTATTCTATTTAAACATAACTGCAGTTGACGTTCAATATTATTCATGTTTTTTCCTCGGTAACATATGAGGAAGTCGTCAACATAAAGAGAACCATCAATATTATCTTTTAAAACTTGAGCAAGGCTATTAATTTTGATACTAAATAAAGTGACAGAAAGGATGCTTCCCTGAGGAACACCCATTTCCTGTTCAAAAGGGTCAGATAAAGTAGAATTGACCCTAACTTTAAACTCTCTGTCAGATAAAAAGTTTGAAATAAAGGTAGGAAGTCTACCTTTCAACCCCATATCAAAAAGATCTTTTAAAATACCATATTTCCATGTTGTGTCATATGCTTTTTCTAAATCGAAAAAGATAGACACAACATGCTCATTTTTTGCAAAGGCGTTTCGAATATACGTTTCGAAACGTACAAGATGATCTAGGGTACTTCGCCCTTGTCTGAAACCACATTGAATATTAGAAAGTAGATTGTTGGATTCTAAAAACCAGACAAGGCGATCGTTGATCATCCTTTCCATGGTTTTACAAAGACAGCTTGTGAGGGCTATAGGCCGATAGTTTGACGCTTCCGAGTGATCTTTTCCTGGTTTTGGAATAGGCACAACAGTGGCCATTTTCCAAATAGATGGTAAGTCACCCGTTTCCCAAATGTTGTTAAGAAGATTCAAAAGGCATTGGAGAGAAGATTGTGGCAGATGTTTGAGAAGTTGATAATGGATGTCATCTGGACCACATGCTGTATCGTGAGATTTGTTCAAAGAGGTTTTTAGCTCTTCCAAAGAAAACGGTGTATTGTAATCTTCTAGATTTTTTGACTGGAAATTAAGTTTTGATTTTTCTTTTTGAGTTTTGATACGCTGAAAATCGGGATGATAATTTTCAGCGGACGAGTGTTTTGCAAATGTTTCGGCCAATTTGTTAGATATTTCCGACTCTGATGTTAACAAGTCTTGTCCATCCTTTAATGATGGACATTTGCTTTACTGTTTTTACCTTTAATTTTACGAATCATGTTCCAAATTTTATTCATGGGGGTATGGTTATTCAATTTAGAAACAAAGTTACGCCAAGAAGTGCGTCGTCTTTGTTTCGTTACCCTGCGAGCTTTCGCTCGAAAAATTCGGAAATGGTTAAGATTATTTTGAGTTGGGTGTTTATTAAAGCGTCGTTCGGCTTTTTTCCGGTCTTTAATAGCGTCCTCACAGCTGTCATCGAACCATGGTTTACTAGGATGTTTTGGATTTGTCGAGGTCTTAGGAATTGTTTCATCAGCAATTGAAATAATTGTTTCATTGAATTTTAAAATTGGATCAGAAACAGCTTCAAAAGTATCCGAGTTAAGTCGCTCTATACAGAGTTGTTCAAATACAGGCCAATTGGCCTTACCAAATTTATACCGAGCGACTCGTTCTGTGTGTGAAGAGTGTAAAGATTCCAAGATAATGGGAAAATGATCACTGCCACAGAGATCGTCATGGACTTTCCATGAGAAATCGGGCAACAGAGAAGGATCTGCTATTGTAAGATCAATAGCCGAATATGATCCATTCCCAGGATGTAAATATGTATTGGTTCCATCATTAAAAATACACAGATCTTCCCGATTCATTAAGCCTTCAATAATTTTACCTTTTTCGTTTATTGTGTTACTACCCCATAGAGGGTTGTGTGCGTTGAAGTCCCCAAATAATATATAAGGGGCCGGTAGCTGATCAGTAAGATGTTTCAACTGATTTAAATTTAATGAAGAATTCGGAGGGATATACACAGAGCATAAAGTAATTGTTTTGTCTAAAGATATTCTAACAGCAACCGCCTGAAGATCAGTGTTGAGATCTACAGGGCTATGTAGAATTTGATCTTTTACAAGAATGGTAGAGCCGCCAGCAGCTCTATCATTCTCGTCTACATATGTGCTGTATATAGAGTAGTTTTTTAAGGATATGTTATCACTTCGTTTTATGTGGGATTCTTGGAGGCAAAATGCAACAGGAAGAAAGGCTTGAACTAATAAAGTAATTTCAAGAAAATTTATCTTAAGACCTCGACAATTCCATTGTATTTTTGTACCCATTATGGTCTGCGAATAGGGGAATAGTTGACAGTTTTTTTGGGGCTATTCCGCCGGTTTCTGCTGGGGGATCTACTTTTAGATCCAGTATCTGGGGGTAGTGTATCCATGGGATCGCCCCAGATAGTAGTGTCTAGATGATCTAGACTTCCAAACCTGTTGTGGACCTTTATGGGATCCCTCAGCAGTTTTGGAGTACGATCTCCTTTTTGATTCGAGTTTTTATTTGAGTTAGAAGAATTTAAATTGGAGTTGATATTTTTTGAATTGTTTTTTTGGCTGCTTGAAGAATTGGTTGAGGATTGAGAGGGTACTGATGACGTAGCAGTTTGAGAGGGTGCTGAAGACGTAGCAGTTTGTGAAGATGAAGATTTTCGTGAAGATGTAATGATTTTGTCTGTTGTTGTAACTGTTAATTTTGAAGGTTCCTGTTTGTCAATAGGCCAGGTGATAATTGTCTGCGTTTCAACTGACGTGAGAACGCGTTTGGCTACACTGGCGTATGACGTTGATGCAGGAGATGAGGGATTATTCGTAGTATTATACCGACGACGAGCCTCAGGGTAAGGGATGTTTTTTTCAGTTTTTATTTTTTGAATTTCTTTTTCTTTTTTAAAGTGCTGACAGTCCTTAGATGAGGACATGTGGGCTTCACCACAATTAGCACACTTTGGAGTTTTAGTGCAGGTGAAGCCCTCATGTCCTTCCTCTGCACACTTAAAACAAATCTGGTGACCTCTGCACTGTCCCTTTCCGTGGCCGAACTTTTGACATTTAAAGCAGCGCACAGGATTGGGAATATATGCGCTGACTTTAATATTTTGGAGACCTATTTTGATTGATTGGGGGACAGTTGGAGAGTTAAAATTTAGAAGGAAGGTGTTCAGTTTAACCTGAACACCTTGTCTGTTGGCAATAAATCTTTTAACTTTTGTAATACCCTGAGGTTGTAATTCTGTACAGATCTCGTCGTCTGTAAGCTCGGCGAGATCATCGTCGCGATAATGAATTATTCCTTGACTTGAGTTTAATGTTCTATGGGGGGAGGCCGAAATTTCTAAATCTATAATTTTTGTAAGTTTTAGCAAGTTCAAGGATTGGTGTTTTTTGTTGCATTCAATGAGAAGACCACCAGATTTCATCTTGGTGACGTTCTTAACATCTCCTGCACAACCTTTTGTCACTTTTTCAATAACGAATGGAGAGATTTTAGTTATTGGTTTACTAGGATCTTTGCTGGATAATACAATAAATCTTGACCAGAAGTCTTCATCAACCATTTCTTCAAGCGGTAAGTCATTTTTTCTTTTTTTTTGGACCATTTTTTATTTGTTTTTCAGTAGCCATGATGAGAAAAATGCGGTTCACCACCCTTGTCACCCACCCTCCACGGAGTGCCAACAGGGGCGATGCTTGGTCTCTGCGGATCACCAGCAGAAAGCATCAGGTGTTCCAAGGGTGGTATACTCAAATAGATGAATTTCTTAATGAACGCAAGCTTCGTGCCAGAGTTAACTGGCGAAACAACCGTTCGAAACTCTATCTACTCGATTGACCCATGAGCCACCGCCTTCTTAACAGCTTGTAACTGAACAACTTTGAGACTGAAATTCACAAGATATGATCAAGTGATAAGAAAAATAAGACAAGCTTGTTAAGGGCTCGGCATGACCAGCCGATTGACCGAACCGGGTCCATCCGGTCTCCCGTCTAGTTGAAGTCAGGGCCAAAGTGGTGTATTGACGATCGAAACCCGCTGACCCGCACTAATGGATGCAGCAGAGAGTGATCTCTCAACCATCAGGATCCCTTCCTCCACCATCACGTGTTGCAACACACGGCAAACATGTCGCCTCTATAAAGCTGAGGAAGCTTTGCCCTTCAGCCACCGCCTTCTTTGCAAATCCTATAAGGAAGCCGTCTATCATTTCATAGAGCAGTTTGAAGGAAAATAATGTAATAGAGTAGCTTAAATGATAAGGATTCACAACGGGCAAGACGTGACATGCCGATTCATCGAAGTCAGGGCTAACTCGATTTCCCGTCTAGAAAAAGTAAGGGTTCAGTAAGTTATCGGGACCGTTTACCCGGCCTACTGAAATCCCGTCCTGTAATCGACACGGGTCGCAACACACGGCAAGTGTTGCCTCTGTTAGCAGACTCTTACTGCAGGCTGAGGAAGCCGTGGGCCTATTCTCCTGTGCCCCGGGTCCCACACGGGGTGCTTTTGATCGGATCTTTGAAAGAATTAACAGTCATGATGACCTGAATTAAACCTAAATCTTTTGACGCTTTGAACCCAAGAAGCGGACATTGTTCTGTATCAGGTACAAAGAATTCAATGCGCTTATCTTGTAGAATTAATTGACATTTGCTTTTAACTTTCAATTTATCACCTGAATAGAAAGTGTTGTATGCGTGTAAAAACAATTTGACATGCGATAATTTTTCTTAGATCTTGGTCGGCAAAATGTTAACTTGGGCACCTGTGTCAATTTTAAATTTAATGTTCCTACCTTGAACTTTGTAGGTTGTGTAGCATTCATTTCCAAAAATTTTCGTGTTACCATTTTCCGTTATACTTCCGACAAAGAAATCATCCGGACAGTCGGGATCTACGTTCGCTTCACGTTCTTCTAATCCATGAATTTTTCTTTTCGAACGACAACATTTCTCGAAATGATGCAAGTGCTTGCATTTTCGGCAACGCTTACCACATGCTGGACAATTACGTTTTTCGTGTCGGCATTTTCTACACTGAAATTCCCTTTTACTGTTTCGGATGCTGCTGGTGACTGTTTTGCGGTTTCTGTCTACTTCGTAATTCAAGAATACTTTCTTCTTCTTTAAACGCTTTTAGGTTTCGGCGCGACTCTTCGTCTGCTCGGCAGACAATTATAGCTCTTGTTAATGCTAGTTCATCATTACGTAAAAGTCTCTCTTTCACCCTTTCTGAATTGGTCCAACAAACAATGCGATCACGAATGAGTTCTTCTTCAATTGCTTCAAAGGCACAGTCTTTGAACATGTTTCTTAGATCAATTACAAACTGATCAATCGATTCACTTTTGTCCTGCATTCTCGTGTTGAATTTGAACCTTTCCATTGTCACGTGTTTGCGTTGAATACAGTAGTTTTCGAATTTTAGAAGTAAAGGATTGATTTTGTCCTTGTCATCCCCCGGTATTGTGAATGTATTTACGACATCTCGCCCATCTTGTCCAATGACATACAAAAGTGTTTTACATCTGTCCTTTTCGTCTGCTGCGGTCATAGCAACGTCTTTGTAAGTTCCATGGTCTGACGCCATTTTTTTCCATCTTTAGGACATATTCTCGTCACTGGAAAAGTTAAACTCGGGCGGTTGTTTTAAATGTTCCATGTTTTTGCTTCTTTGTTCGGCAAACAACAATTTGAACATTCATACGTTCACACACCTGACACCATGTAACGAGTTCGATAGGGTGTCATAATAATTAATCCATAATAACAATTATATTTATTAAACACGACTAACATCTACATGATTACAAACAGTAATGCCCCAGAGATACAATTTCAAGCTTTACAAAGATAACTGTCAATCAGTTAGAAGGCGGTCCTAACTGCACGTGTTAAGAGTCATTAACTTCATATCATTACAAAACAACAGGCAATAACAAAGATGCATGTGTGTTGCAACAAGCAGGAACTGCTTACCCTTCCGGAGCACCCGAGTTCACCCTCGTTACGACTTGTTGATTGCTATTAAGTTGTTTTGTGTGTTTGTATGTTGTCCGTTTCTTTGTGCTATTCTCGTTTGTTTTAGCTGATTTTGTTTTTGCCCTTTCGGACTTTTGACATTCGAATGCCGCATTGGTGCCTCTGCTTCATGCATAATAGAAACATTGGTAACAATTAAGAGACTGTTTTGATGCACAAATTTTAGTTTTAATTGTTCAATAAATGTTTAAAAACAAACTTGCGTAACACCATAGAACATCCGTAACGCTACGGCCCTCTGATATTAAGATCACCTATAAACAAACAACACATCTTCGGATTGAAAAAGATGAATTTTATTTGCATCTCGTATAATTAAGATTAAAATACAATACTTTATGAATGACATATGGAGCTCGTATAAGCCATAAAATAATATGACCACGTAAGCCCCTTTTCTTGAGCTGTAAGGCTAGTTTTAGAAATTGAATTTTTAATTTTTTTCCACTTTTGTCCGACATTGGGCATAGTTTTTTAGGTGGAGTGTAGGTTGATCATTGATAAAAATAAGTTATTTTTGTAAAAACTCAATTTAAACTATTTAAGAGAACAAATTCTTTCCACACTAACTTCCGTAACGGCTAGCCTGTTTTATATAGAGTGATTTTTTTGCTTGTAACTAAAGTTGTCGTCAGTTTATTTCCTCAGGAAATATTGACTAAAACTGTTTCCTCAGGAAACTGTGTGTAATGGGTGTATAATTTTAGTCTGTATTCCTCCGCTTTTCTCAGTCAACTTCGGTCGAAGCCGAATTTGACCGATGTTGCTCCACTCTCTATAGTGAAGTCAAGTTAGTTGAATTGACCACGAAGGGTTGGCCAAGGTCAAATCTATATAATTCCTTAGATTGACCAAGTAAGCTTACCGGACTTTTCTTTATTCTTTAATTTTACACCCGATTTTACACACGTCTAGTGCATGTAGCGTAAATTGTTGATTATCCGGCATGTGATGTATTAGTCAGTATGAAATGTACATGTACAACAAAATACAAGAATCATGGGGCCATGGACGCAGTGTACATGTACGTCAATACATATATAGTGATATAGTGTTATTGTATGAATATTGGGGAATGGAGTAGAATTCAACCTTGCATATGTTAAGTATAGATTATTGCATGTCTTATTTTATATCTTACCCCTTATCAGCCCCAGGTTATTTTATCAGCCTGAGACTGAGAGCCGAACACTTTGGCTGATTTGGATATTTATAATATTATCGGTAATTAGCGTTTTTTCCCTTTGATCTCATCTACTTGATATTTTTTAGTATCATGGACAGTCCGTGATACTTAAAAATATCAGTTGGGAGCACTTGATTACTGTGACGTCATGTGATGTAATGTAACTTAATTTGTGACGTAACATGACATTATTCCACTGAAAAACTTGTTAAATGTGTATTTTTTTTAATAACCGATAAAAAGAATATTATATTATTTCCATTTTGATACTATCTCGTATCAGACTCGCTATATCTGGGCTCGTCAGATACTCACCTCGATATAGATAGTATCAAAATGGAAAGTGCATAATATTCTATTTATAATACATGTATTTATCCATTTCCACATCTACATATATGCTATCTCAATCTTGTTCACACTCAAAAGAACTATTTCTGAGTAGAATATAACTGTATTGTACTTACATAATGTATATGTTTAGACATGTTGTCAGTGTTTAAAGAAAGAGCTGGAGGTATTTATATAACATACACATAGCCATAGGTCTAAAAATACAAATACCAAAACGGTTATAAAAATGGTTAATTTAATTATGCTGTATATCGATATTTCAAGGAGTAGAAATAACCTTTTTAATCAAAACATTGGAAGGTTATAAAGAGGTCATACTGTAAAATTTTAATTTCCTTAAAATACTCAATACATGTGCAAAGTTGGTTATTTCGTATAACCTAACTTGGTTTTTCAGCACGTGACTGATTGTGACGTCATAATAAGATGTATTGATGATGTTGACTATACATGAATTCTTCCGCAAACAAGTGACGACACTAAAATTCTTAATTGCAAATATTATTTGAATACTTGTTAACTAATGTTCTTGTTTCTTCATTTTTTCTAAGTTTAAAATATAAGGTTTGTTTTTCTCTGAAACTTTTTACCATAATATTAACTAAGAATGTTTCCCAAGGAAACACATTATACATGAAATCTTTTAGTGATCATGTTTCCTCATGAAACACTTAACCATAATATTAACTATAAAGCATTTTTCCAAGAAAACACAATTTGGGTGAAATTTTTGGCCTAACAAATTTTCATGTCAAGAAGATCTAACTTAATTGATTTTTTTTGTTTATTTGTACACATAACTATCCTTGTTACTGAAGTACGTGTATAAATTTGTTCTTTTCCATGCCAGATGTTTTAGATGCCATATTTAATATGGGCAATTCTGATACACTTACACTGTGCGAGGTTGTTGGAACTATTGTTGGTTCCAATAACTTTTTAAGTGATTTAAAAACTTTAACTGGAGAGTTTAATGATCAGGTAAGTGTAGTTTTTCTGTTTATTAAATTTTTTAAGTCACAGAGTTAAATTTCAAAAACATAATAATAGCAAATTATTACACTCATTATTCAATCTCAATCTCATACACAAACATGGGATATTGAAAATGGTAACACAATTCATTTGATAGTAAGACATGTTCAGATCAACCTACTATCACATTGTATTCAATATATAGTATATAAAATACTTAATAACGATAAAATAAAATATTATTTAATTATGGGATTGCCCAAATTGTATTGTTCCCGAGTTTTATCCACCTCTATTGCACCATATGAATAATCTTAGATTTGACGAAGCGTTAACAAAAAAAACTGATTGTTCCATTTTATGGATAAGAGGAGAGCAGTGTCTTTTATAAAAGTTATTTTGATGATGCTAACGTTGAACATCATTAGAATGTCTATTGATATCTATGGTTAATTTGTTGTGATGCTTTTTAAGTCTTTTACCCACTGTGATGATTGGATAAATGTTAGTTTATTAAATAACTTTCTATTGTTTTTCAGGTTATAAATTCTTATTGCTTTATTTTGGCTGGGAGATCTAAAACTGTAAGTTATTTTAAAAATTGTATAATTTGGAAATTTTAGCTGTTATAATTACCGAAGAGTTTAGTCACAGCTATAGGTACGATAGCCTTTTAGTTATAGACCAATGAAAAGCCAGCCATATTGTCATGTTGCTTCATCACATACCAATACACATAGCAATATAGTTCCTTTTCTACTCTACTCATATTTCAAACATCAATAGTATTGTAGATTATCCCAGCTACTTTCAGTACTTTGATTAATGCTTTCTCCGTAATAAAAAAATAATCTACATATACAATTTGTATATCAATGCAAAACACAATTCTGTCATATTACAAATGTATAGCCTCTTACACGTAAACATTCAGAAGCTGTTATCGTGCTGTCAAGCAATATTTAAATATAATGGATACTAGTATTATACTGCCAGATGGAGTTTAATGAAAAGTACATCATATGGAGATTTGCAAGATGAAATTTGATTACTCCCATATTTTATTCAGGAGATATAAATTTGTGAGCTCACAGTTTCCTTGTTATTTTTAAATCTTCACAATTCTTTTTTATTGCAGCCAGTAAAGGCAATAGACAGTTTTATCCTGGTGGATATGCTGCGACATAAACAGAGGGTGTCTTGGGGTCTGTCTCAGGTGAATAACATTCTTGTGTCTCTTATTTTTTGTTTGTTTAGATTTATGTCATTTATATAAAGTGACTTATACTTCTACCTTTAATCTGAGAAAATCAATTATAACCATTTTTTTAAAATTAATTCTAGCTCAACCATAGATATAGTGGTTTTACGAAAAGAAATTGATTACTTCTTACATTTTATTCATTTTGAAGAGAAGTTTGATTATTGATGTTCTTTTAATGCATCAGTTTAAATAATTTGACCCTTTCAGTATGACCTGTTTCAAAACTGCTTACAGTTATTAACAAATTTAAAACCTTTATTGTAGGATGAATTAAAACCAAATGACATTCTATTTGGATGTGTGAATGAGACGGGGCGTCATTGCATTTCTATTGTGAGTTAACTATTTGCTTATTTTGCTTCCTCTCAGAGCTTACATGTGTATGTTCATTTGTTGTTCAGCACACCACAACAGGGGTAGGGTCACTTAAAGCCCTATTTAGCCTTAGTTCAAAAGTCTCATAATAATTATTAAGTGATGACTACTTATAAGAGATGGTTACTTTGTATTATAACTTAAGGCACCTTTTAATACCATCACATTTGATTGAAGCTTTTCTAATTTAAAATTGGTTCAAGGTATACCAGACCAAACCTTCAATTTAGAACTTATTTTTGTTATGTAATTAAATAGTTCAAAATTTGGAATTTTACCAGATATTTCATACGAACATTTGAATATCGCTTTTACTGCATTTTAACTTGATATTTATAGCAGATTTCTAAACAATATGAGAAGATGACTTATTTTATTCACCCCAATGTTTTGCTTGAAAATAAATTTTCTATGGTCAGAACATGTGGTTGAATTTGATTGTGATATTGATAATGAAATGGGCTAAAATTGACAAAATATATGATTTTATTTTAAAAATTATATTATTGGTGACCTTATAAAATCTTGTCAAGCGAATAACTGGATTTATATTTTTATGTCACGACCACGTATGTGGATCGGACATATAGTTTTACCCTTGTCCGTCCGTAACACTTTGGTTAAGTTCTTGGTTATGGTCCATAACTCAGATACTAGGGGGGGGGGGGGTCAATGATATTTCACTACTAGATGTGTCGTGAGTGATGCTACATCACCCACTAGAAAGTAGGTCACTGTGACTTATATTTTACGCATGAACTGCTTTGGTTAAGTTCTTTGTTAAGGTCCATAACTCGGATACTAGATGTGGGGGTCAATGATATTTCACCACTAGATGTGTATTGTGTAGCACTACATCCCCCACTAGAAAGTAGGTCACTGTGACCTATATTTTACGCATGAACGACTTTGGTTAAGTTCTTGGTTAAGGACCATAACTCGGATGCTAGATGTTGGGGGTCAATAATATTTCACCACTAGATGTGTCTTGGGTAGCGCTACATCACCCACTAGAAAGTAATGACCTATATTTTACGCATGAATGACTTGGTTTAGGTCCAAAACGAGAGGGCCATCTGTGGCTTATAGACAATTTAAAAAAAAATCCTGGACCAAAACACTTTGATCTAATAATTATATGAAATTGAGTTTTAATTGAGTTTTCATACAATTTATATGTCCAATTAATGGAGAGTTAAGCTTCGTTAGGCTTCAGATTTCTAAAAATGAGTATTGTTAGCTTTAGCGTGTCTATCCAGAAAAGCGCTTCACACGCAGTGAAATTTTGCCTTCGTCACTTTCCAATATCATGGATCATGTCTTTCTGGCATATATTCCATATTCTTTCTTTTTAATTTTAATAAGTTACAAAGAAAATTAACAAAATGGAAGTATTCATACAATATCCGAAGAATTTTATTGAATGATTACATCTAGATATATACATGTATATAAGTTACTAGTCTAATTATTTCAACACAGATACTTGATACAAGGAGGCAGTCTATTTTATTTATGGACCCTCTAAAACAGCCAGGAGCAACAAAGATGGCCACAAAAGTTTCAAACGAGCATGAAACATATTATATTAGTTACAAAAAACATTAATCTTTGTTGGTTAAAAAAAAAGAACGAATTATTTCTCTGATTATAAAATGAAGCAAAAGAAAATCAGGAAGGTTGGCAGCCCTGTTAGCAATATTAACAATCGTTCAACATATTTGATTTGATTTGTATGGTTGCCAAGCTTTTGGTCCAAGTAATTATTTAAATTTGTTAATTTAATAGTGAATATTAATTTTAATATATCTAGATTGCTACACTTAGCCAATGTCTAATATTTCAAGTTTGAAAATTTCTTCAACTTAACTCTTATTTTACTTGATAGAAAAACAAGAGCATAGCATAGCCAAGTGCACAGCATGGCTATGCATGGGTTCCTGTTCATATCTAAAATTCTATTTCCCTTGACATTTGACCTGCTGACCCCAAAATTAATAGGTGTTTTTCCTTATATGCCTAAAACTAACAACTGTTTTAATTTAGTCAAATTCTATTCAAGCATTCTTTGTATGAGAAATTCAACTTTGGAGGAAGGGGCAGAAGGATGGAGAGCCCATTTCTATAAACTTCTCTGACTATTTCAAGAGTAGATTGGTTTTGTTTGCATCTTATTTTGACCTTTGGCCAATCACAAAACGGCAAGCAGTGCCTACTGCCTTGTTGAAGGCTGCTGGCTATTTGTCATTGTGGTTTTTAAATATCTGCTTGTTTGGTTGTGCTCAGCAGTCTGTGACTTTAGTCACTAGCCTAAAACTTTCTGCTAGTGAAAATTTCTTGGGGCTAGTGAAAATTAGTGATTTCTTGTATGCCCATATAGAGAGATTTTATGAAAACATAAGAATTTCATGGTTCAACTAGTAGCTGAAAAAGGTTTTGGCACAGACTGGTGCTGTGTCGTGTACAGCTATTCTAAATCTATCTTCTATGTAAAAAGGTTCTTTCAACAGGTGTTTACTTTTAAAATGAATAGTTTTAGGGCTTTTTATTATGACATTTTTTTAATGATCAATTGTCATGCTCATCAGTATATTCTATGTTATTTTAGTGCTGCATCAAAGGCAAAAGGATTAGGGGTTTGGTCTCTTAAACTAGCCCCTAATTACCCTTTACAGGAAGATGGCATCTCATGTGAGGTGTTTGCTTTGAAGGTAAGAAATAAGAGAATTCTATTGATTTCAGGAACATTTTTCTTGGTATTTTTACTTGGTATCAGAATATCATAAAGTACAATATCCGAATTTGAAAATCAAAAAGAAAAAGGCTCAGTTACTTCACTTTGCACAATTAATTCTCATACAATCACATTAAAATACTAATGCCCTTTAAGCAACCCAATTATTTGATGAGATTGCTGTTCAGTGCAACAGAGAGTTACTGCACATCCAATTTTATATAGGTTTTTGTTATGTTGTCCACTTTTTGTTTAGTTTTTAGAAAGGTTTTTGACCAGAGAAGAGACTTAATCCCCCTTTGATGTGGACCAATATAGGATTCATTTAGGAATCGCTATCATAGAAGCCTTTGGTATGTTTGTCATGTTTGAAAACAGAAGGAATTGTAATGAAAAGAGTAAGCACAAAGAAAATACACATGATATAAAATTAACTACACAGCAATCAACAAAGTAACTCAATTTTTAATGAGCTTGAAATCAGGTGCTTCGGAAGAGTAAACAGTTGCTTGCTTTAATTAGCACACCCGTCATTTAAATGGTCAATTCAGCGTGTCATATGGTGAAGAAGGACAAAACAAAAGTCTTAAGAAAATCAAACAATGGCACTCATTTAAATACATACAAGTTGATGTGTAGTTTTCATAACTTTTGACAAAAAAATTGACAACCATTACTTTACTTGGAGGAAAAGGGAAACTTTTAAAGATTTTTTATGTACAACTCTCACAACTGACAAGTGAAAGCTCTCATTGTTTTGCCCCATCTTCGAAAATAGGGGGCATATATTGTTTTGGTCTGTATCTCTGTCCATCTATCCGCCCCACCAGGTTAACCTACAGGTTGAAGTTTCTTTTCCATGGTATCATCTTTATACGCATATACATCAGGGTAAGAACAAACAAAAATCTTCACAATATTGTACCTGCCTTATCAAGTTTATGGTTGGTTGATCATAGAAAAATGGAGGGGGTGTTATACTTAGGTTAACCTAAAGGTTGAAGTTTCTTTACCATGAAGAAAGCATGGTATCAACATGAAACTTTATACACATATACATCAGGATATGGACAAACAAAAATCATCATACAATTATACCTGCTTCATCAACTTAATGGTTGATTGATCACAGAAAAAAGGGGGGGGGGTGTTATACTTAGGTTTTCTTAAAGGTTAAAGTTTCTTTACCATGATGGAAGCGTGGTATCATCTTGAAATTTTATACACATATACATCAGGATGTGGACAAACGAAAATCATCTTAAGGTTGTACCTGCCTCATCAACTTCATGGTTGATTGAACACAGAAAAAAAGGGGTGGGGTGTTGTACTCACATGTAGGTTAACATACAGTTAAAAGTTAGTTAACAATAAAGGAAGTATGTTATCATCATTTAACTTTATACACAGCTAAATTAGGATATAAATGAACAAAAAGCCTCATGAAATTGTTTTTTTTTTGTAATTTTGTAAATGTTGTCAGATGGGGCATTATGTCTTTTGGACATTTTGTTGTTTAACTATGTTTAATTTTTAATTTTAGCTCCAAAGAAAAGTGTTTCATGTTACAGGTGCTATGGGACCCCTAAAAACTTGGTCAGTAAAAATACTGTTTAAGAATAATATTCAGCTTATAACTACATTCACTGAATTCAGAAAAAAGTAAAATATTATAAAAAAACAAAACTACAAAGATCCAAAACACAACTACACTGGTCTTGTATGTCCAGTATGGATATTAGTCCATATTACTGATATTTCTTAATTTAAAACCCTCAGCGGCTTTATATTGATTCCCATTGCAGAAATAAAGTAATTCATTTGATGTGCATAGTCACAATAGGACATTATAGCCTAATCTATAAACCTAGATTGGCAACTTTTTGGTAGGGCTGGCTTAAATTCATGATAATGTGACTGGCTATATAATAAAGAACACGTAGAATTTTAATCTGGTTGCTTTTTCAGCGTATATCCTAACCTGGCATAGTACAGTAAATGACATCTTCTTTATAAGTACACACTATAGATCACTAGTCAATTACCACTTCATGTTCTTGGATTGACTCCCATTTTGTAATTTACAAAATACAAACTTTCCCACCTGAATGCAATTAGGATTGTCATTTACCTTCCCAAGGTCAGGGGTTTTCCCCGGGTACAACGGTTTCCTCCACAGTGAAAAACTGGTCGCCCTACTTGGCCCAGGTGCGTCAATAAAAGGCACTAAACATCAACACGCACACACTTTATAAGTTAATTTTTTTTTCAGAGAAGATGCATACTATGTGAAAGAACCTTTCATAACAAATGTTATCGAGGGAGACTTTGCACAGTTTGAAAGGTTTTAGATTTAGGTGAGTAGAATAAAATGTCTTCCATAATTATATCTATAAAAATTGTTGGTTATAACATGACAAGTAAATCAAAATGGTTATCGTGTCAAATACATGGTTCTATATCCACACTTGCCCCAAACATGCATGGCTCACATATTGGTTAGGACTATTCGTCTAGTAAGTAGTGTTATTATACTTTTTTTTTCAATTGTCTGCATGAATTTATATATCCAGGTTCACAATGAAAGTCTTTTTTGTTTATACTTCTTTAGATAGAACAATAAAATAATTTTTTGTCCTGCTAAATAAACCAAAGTAGAAAATTATAACAAACAAACAAAAATACCCAATTTAGCCTTTTGACTATGTTTATATCAAACTTAAAGTTAATTGAAGTCTTTAGGACACAGTATGGCACCCCAATTAGCATGTAATGCATGCCGCTTATTGCGTGACGCTACAGTGACTCCCTAAAATAGGAGTTCCAATAATGTCCTTATACACATCATGCATTACACACCCCGGAATCTACTATTTTTGAGTATAGTATAATCGCTAATGCTATAGGGTTGTTTAGTTCTTTATTTCAACTTGTTGGTGTCCTAGTTATGGCTGAAATATTGCTGACAGGACATTGAACAAACAACAATCAACCAATACTTATATTTAATGTACTTGTATATCATATTAATTGATGTTTAAAAATATCTCGGTCCAAGTAAACATAAGCACACATCTTTTTAGGTTAAATACAAAACAGAGATATTTTTCCTCAATATTTTCTTCTTTTACATTAGCTGTAGGAATGTGGTAATGTATATTATTTACATTGATTATGTGTGTTCAAAAATTCATACATATATCATAGCATAACTTGTTTATATGCTTGTGAACTTGACTTTAAATGTAGAAATCCGATTAACTATTGATATTTTTGTATGCTTTGGTGTTAGGTCTATTTCACTTTCTTTACACATATGTATATTTGTATTGCATCACTCAAATATAAGGATGTCCTTATTTGCCTTGAACTAACCAGTTGAACCCAAGTTGTTGTAATGCATACATGGTATATTTTAATTTTAATTGATTAGACAAGCCTCTGTTGTATCATTAAGACGTAAAATAGTTTCCGTTTTCATCATCCAATGGTTATCTTCAAAATCACATAGAATTAAAACTTGATAATATTTAAAGGATTGTAGGAATTGTTTATCATGTACTTAACTTTTGTTACTACTTTTTTTGATACAGGGATATTTATTGGTCAAATAATTTGAAAAATAATCATATATATTTGCTATACAGTTCATATATTATAAATGATGTGAAAAGACTAGTCTTGCTCATGACAGCAGTTAGTTTATATGTGTAATTTGCTTATTTATCTCTTTGTAGATCAATTATCAAAAAAAGAAAACTAGACATGTGTTGTAAGTGTATTGATATGCTCATGATATATATTTGTCATTCCAGTTATTAAGATTATATTAACATAACATAATAAATTTACATATGGGAATTCATTCTGTTAACTTATCTCACAACAAAACATAGATGGTCTCCAATTCTTATGATATAAAAGCAGGTCATCATATTTGTACCATTTTTTTTTAAAGTTAAGTGAAATCATCGTACTTGTATATATACATGATAATTAATTGGAATGAATAAGTACAGTATTCATGATCTACAATCATGTAATTAATGACAAGTTTTACATTGTATCATCAAGGTGCCACCTCTTAATCTTAAACGTTGAGTTATATTCAGATCACATTTATAGGAAAATTTACTGATGTCACAAAAATATTGGCTCCTCTAAATGAAAATGATTTCGAACTTTGTTGATTTTTTTTAAAGTGTTGATTTTTACATTGCAAGTAATTTGGTTTTCTCTTATACATCATTTTCCTTTTTGTTGTGGACTTTTGCATCAAGGGATATACTTGTAACCAAGACATTACATTTAACATTTTATATTGGCTTGACAAAAAAAAAAATTATTTTTATGCGTGATTTGTTGTCTTTGTAGATCCAGCATCCAAAAAAAGAAAAATAGACAAGTCCTTTAAAGCATATATGTTTGTAATATATTTTAAGGTGTGCAGGAGTAATAAAAATATATATTAGTGTAATGAAAACAATACAAGCATATGTTTTAGTGCGAAATGCGAAGCAGTGCCAAGAATCGTGCCAAACACAAATGCAGAACTTGTATGATTTGACAATACTGTCCTATCAAAGATAAGACATATAATCATATACTGTTGTCTTTACTTCCAGGTATTTATCTTGTTTCTTGAAATAGTTTAAGATTTTTATGTTGATATATGTGAGGTCGCTTCATTTTAGCTTACATTATTATGTCACAAAAACGTTGTTTCATATTACCGCCAGGTTATAGCTACAATGTTTCATTTCATTTGGAGGATTTATTAAAAAAGGCAAAATAAAACGTTTCATTTTCATAATGGTAAAATTACAAGAGGGTCAAATTTCGCCCTTTTACAACTGTGTCAAAAACCCAACCAAACTCTGGAATTCTAAAAATTGAGGTACTTGGAAACAGTATAAATCGATGTATGCAACTCAAGGGTTGTGCAGAGATTTCCACAAGATCGTCAAAATTTTCCAGAAATAGAGTAATGAACAGTCCCTCTAGGCTATGCCATGTGGTTATTAAAGGTAACAAAGATTTCCATGTTAAGGATATCTTTACAACAAAATGTCTACAATGTGTACCCTTTATTTTGCAATATTGTGAGAAAGTAATAAATTGTGTCAATGTTACGGTTTATTTTAAAGCAAATCAATCGGGTACAGTGACTTTCATTATATGCATTATATACTGCTACAATACAAAGTCCTGATAAGTTATTCAGTTGGTAAACAAATAAAAAACATGTAATATATACATCGTTTTTACAGCTATTGAAGACAAAAAGACAAAAGTCGACGATGTAAAATATAAAAGTAAGTAATTGAAGGAAAATAACATTCTATTTATTTCTTTTTCTCAAGTTCAATTTTAGGTTACCTATTAATTTTGTAAATACATGTACTCTTTAGTTTGATATATAGGGAACACTGTAAACAAATTATTGAAAAAATATTTTAAGTTTCCAATGGTAGTTATACGAAAATATTGAATAAACAAAGACATAGCATTCTGATATTTCATAAATTCAAACTTTTGATGTATCTTTCGTAGAGCCAGATAATAATGACAAACATGGTGAGTTTGTTGTGCTTGAATACCTTTTTTGCCATCAACTAACATTGTTTATTGATTGTGTTATTTCTGGTATGAAATCTCTCATTTATAATGGTTCTTTAGTTTGATCCATATGGAACATTTTAAAACTTTATTGAAGAAATATTTTAAGTTTCTTTTGGCAGTTATATGAAAATATTGAATATAAGATAGTTTGGGCTACTGATATGTTGAAATTTAACATTTGTGTTTATCTTTTGTAGAGCCACAGTGTAATCAGAAGCAGACTGGTGAGTTTGTTATACTTGAAGGCTTTTGACAATAACTAATATTGTTTATTAATTTTTAATATTTTTTTTGGTATGAAATCACATTTTCATTTATGCTCGTTCTTCAGTTTGATCCATAGTGAACATTAAAAAATATTATTGAAAAAAAATTTTAAGTTTCCACGAGGAGTTATACAAAAACATTGAATAAACAAAGACGTAGCATTCTGATATTTTATAAATTCATACTTTTTATTTATCTTTTGTAGATTGATTGATGTTTAACGTCCAGCAAGCAATATTTCAGCAATATTCAGGACGTGAAAATTATAATTTTTAAAATAGTAGAACGCCATGCCTCTTTCTTATACTAAAACGTGATCTCGTACAATAATATGAGAATATACACAGATAAAAATAGTAGTTAAAACAATAAAAATATTAAGTATCACAATTAATAGTGAAATTATATTTTGTTAAATAAATTAATTTTTTTTAAGAACTTTAAAATTGTGTCGCCTGCGACAGTTTTAAATAAATTAAAATACGTATCTGCACTATAGAAACGTTCCCGAATGTGGGCCACGTCCACACAGTCCATCAAGACATGCTTAATGGTGTATGGACTGTTGCATGGCACACATTCCGGTGGTGGCTCAATGTTTAATATATAACTATGTGTCGTCCTGGTTTGACCAAGACGACATCTTGTTAAAACAACTAGGTATCTTCGACCTCTAAAACATTTAAAATTATTTGTGTCTTTTGTAGAGATAGATGATGGCAAACAGAATGGTGAGTTTGTTGTGCTTGAAGGCTTTTTGCCATAAGCTAAACATTGTTTATTGATTTGTGTTATTTCTGGTATAAAATCTCATTTTCATTTATGATGGTTCTTTAGTTTGATCCATATGGAACACATTTAAAATTTTGGGCAGTTGTATGAAAATATTGAATATAGGTAGATATTATGGCCTATTGATATTTTTTGAAATTCAATATTTAATTTATCTTTTGTAGAGACAGTGTAGTCAGAAGCAGACTCGTGAGTTTGTTATACTTGAAGGTTTTTGACAATAGCTTTTGTTAGTTTTTAATATTGTTGGTATGAAATCTCATTTTTATGTTTGATGTTCTTTAGTTTGATCCTTAGGGAACCTTTTATATAAATTTATTGACAAAATATTTCAAGTCAAAATGGGTAGTCATATGAAAATATCGAATAAAGAAAGAATAGCATTCTGATATTTTATAATGTCAAACTTTTTATTAATCTTTTGTAGAGCTAGAGAATAATGAAAAACAGAATGGTAAGTTCGTTGTGCTTGAAGGCTTTCTTGCCATAAACAACACATTGTTTATTGATTTGTGTTATTTCCGGTATAAAATCTCATTTTCATTTATGATGGTTCTTTAGTTTGATCAATTTTCTAGTACGGTTCATTTTTTGTGAGTGAATTTTTTTATTCGATTTAACAACGGGTTAGCTTTATTAGAAACACACAATTTAGATCATCGCTCTCCATGAATTTTTCTGTTAAGATGTGCATCTGTTGGGTCAATTTGGTTAGAATGACCGTGTTACGTCAAAAGAAACAGAGAAGAGACGCCATTATAGTAAACGTTCCCGTGTCTGTCCAACAGGTTCATCATCGCTCTCCATGTATTTTTCTGTTAAGATATGCATCTGTTGGGTCAATTTGGTTAGAATGACTGTGTTACATCAAAAGAAACAGAGAAGAGACGCCTTTATAGTAAACGTTCCCGTGTCTGTCCAACGGGTTTTTGCCTGGCAAAATTGAAAACTGCTGCCGCGTATGGTCGAGTTTATGGTCTCATATTACACTTTTTGTAATCAACAACTATTTTCCACAGTTAAACGGCGTTTTGAAGAAATGCCGCTGAATTTTCATTTTGATAGATCGAATTTCCATAGGAAGTCAGCCATTTTTGTTTCTAAAGGGATCTAATGTTGTTTACAAACGTTCTTCTGTTTTCGTAACGTACAATGGTATTCGGACAAACCGCGAGACTGTCCCCGCCTCAACTGAAGACGATATTACCCGGATTTCGAAAAGACAGCAATGGAATTTTCCTAACAAGTAGCATACACTTCCGTTCAAAACAAGGTAAAAATTTAGTATTGAAAATCGCTGTATCAAAATGAAAAATTCAGCCGCATTTCAGAACACTGATTCACTGTGAAAAAATAATTGTTTATTTCAAAAAGTGTAATCCGAGATCTACAAAAGGATCATAAACTCGACCAAACGCGGTAGCAGTTTTCCCTTTTGTTAGGCAAAGACCCATCGGAAAGACACCGTAAAGTTTACTATAGTCTTCTGCAGGTATACCAAATCGAGTCAGGTAATTGCATTCACACATTGGCCCAGTGTCAACCCTGCAGCCCCCCCCCCCCCCCCCCACCCGTCAAGGAAATTATACAATAGAACTGAGAAAAGGAGAAAAAATAATTTATTTTATATCTGTTTGCTGCATTTATGTTTTGTGTAAATATGTATTCTTCAATTTGATTCTTGGTAATGTCTGTCATGTATTGGATTATCCCAACAGGTATTTTTTGTCTACAATAAAATTTGAATTAAAAAATAGTTTTATTGAAAAATAAAATATATAACATAACATATACATACAACGATAAATCGATTTTTGTTATAAATTAATTTTTGTATTTGAATGTACATAGACAAAGGATTTCAATTTTCAATTACATGTTTCTTATTTTACGCATGCTCTTATTAAGATGGAGGGGTACCATACTGTTCACAGTGACCAACAGATCTCCCCGGTGGCGTATTTTAATTTTTTTTGTTGGGGGGGGGGGGGGGGTGGAAGTTGTCAGGTCATTATACGGAAACCGTTTTTATAACTTTTTGGAAAGTATTGCGCACGATGAAGAACTCATTTGGGAATTTCGAAGACCTCCCACCCTATCTTCATACTTCTTTAGTAGTAGTCAAAACTTTGTTCCTAATGTCGCATCTCTTTCCTGTTGATTTATTGTTCTCATCCTGAATAAATCTGAACTACTGCTCTCGATTGCCGCATCTCTTTCCCTTTGATTTATTGTATGTTCACTTGTTCTCATCCTGAACCTGAATATAGCTGAAATACTGCTGGGTGGACGGTATAACAACGACCACTGTTTCCCTGGGTCGCGCACCAGGCTAAGACCAATTCTGCGTTGTCCTCGTTGACATTGGCCTACCTTTCCCATTGGTAACCGAGACATTCCTTCAGTCGGGCAATACTGCCTGTACGTACCCTTATGGTTCAGTTCCTTTTACAGTACGATTATTTATGTCCGTTCATAATTACGCCCCTGACCGGATTTCTGACGGAAGTTCGGGACTCGTTTCCTTGTTGGATCAAGGTTTCAAATATTGGAAGAGATCTCAAATCTGACGGTTTGACCCCGTAATACATGTGGGGATTTCTCGATGAGTTTCTTTCAATCCACCAACCCTGCTGGTGTCTCGACGCACCTGGCCAAAACATGGGCATTCAGGGCTATACACATCACATCGTACACTAGAACGAATAATCGTACCCTCGCTTTTTTCTTTTGGCGAGGGTACGAATTTAGTCCCATTACTCGTAATGTAGCAGAGCGGGAGTGAATCACTCCCGGCACTTTGATGTTCTAAAGAAGTTGCATATACAATAAGACGTGGTCGATCTTGATATCTTTTAACAGTGTCACTATTTTTTCATCGGTTTCGTGTTTAAAATCGATCATTATTGATACGTTACGATAGTTATTGCCGTTTTAATAACCCGCTGTGCTTTGTGTATTAATTGACATTTGTGTCTCTTTTTAATTGCGTTTACTACATGAAAAACATTGAGAAACCCGAAAATGAAATGCCAGTTGCATCTTGGGTAATAGATTAAATTACTGGATTCTTACTACGGAATGGTTGTTATAGTATGCAAATTAGGTCACATTATCCATATACGGAAAAATGATCAACATAGCATTGTCCACGTGCATCTTCTAAGACGAAAAAGGAATTTCTTCAATAAAGATCTTTTCTCGTTAGTTTTGCAATGTCTAAAGCTTTAATAACGTAAATAATATGAATATTATGTTTGAATTTTGTATAAATAGACCGAAGTTAGAATTTTTTATTTGCTACATTACGAGCAATAGGACTGAATTCTGCCGTTAATCCGACAAATCATTAAACTAACTTCGGATTATAACGGCAGTAAAATTCGGCCTAATCGTACACTGCTGTTGTCTGGTGTTGAGGTGGTGGAGGAATTGGGCCTACACTTGGTAAATGATGTATACTGTACTATTAGTCTTATATCCAAAGTAGGCTAGCACATAACCTGGTATACCCGTTAATACCGGGGCATCTCTTGGGTTAACCTTTTCAGCAATTCAATATGATCGTACGCTTTGGCGACTTTGACCGGCACATCCTACAGGTCCGTGCGGTTACTATCTGTGCCCTTATATTTGTACACATTTTTACTGTGCAGCCACCTGCTGTCGATATTCATTCCGAAAATGAGAAGGGGACAAATTTTCTTTAGTACATGCCTTCGCATCCTGCGAGATATCACCAGACAAGCCGTTACTTGGCAAGGTGAAGCTCCTCCACGTATCCACCACGTGCGCGCTTCTCTTCCTCTATTGGGGGTATCTCCCGTTTCAACGTCTGAGAAGTATACATGTCATCGTAATTGGTCATTTCACATAATATTTGCACTGAAGAAACCCTATTGCCAATCACGATTGTAAATTTTGCTAAAGAACCACACTGTAAGGGTGCCAGTGCTCGGCCCAGCGCGATCCCTGTTACAATACGAAATTCATGACGGGGAACCATTAGTTAAATAGTTTGGAACGCGTCTCAAACTCATTGCATGGTAAAGGCCTTTTTTTTGTAGTTGTCTATAATAGTAGGCTCCTTGTATAGAATACATTTTTTACCGCTACCCATACCAAATACTTTTTCAGTGGTAGTCGAAATGTGTGCCATTTGGTCCATCTTTTTGAAATAGGTTTTTGTTCATTTGTGCTAGTTCTGAATATAGATACAATATATGCGATATATTGGAATCTTCAAAAATCTGTGTGAAGGAATTGCAAGGTGTGAGAATTGTTAGTTTCTTTACAACACTGAAGGTACTGCACCGAACTTGGGAATAATTTTACGCACTCGAGAGCAGCGGGCTAGGTATATTAAAACAAAATTACAATTTAGGATCCTTCACTAGGCAGTTATCAGATGAGAACTGAGGTTGCTATTATTAATTTGAAGATTCGACTATAATTCTGTGCAAATTATATCCATTAAATTGATTATTTAATAATACAATTTCCACATTTTAGGTGGGACCATCCTTCGAGGTTTCCCGAAGCTCCACCCCAGCTTCATTGCCGGGTGACGGATAGACAGGACCCACTCGTTTGGGTTGTCGGGTCTTAATACGGACAGCCTCAAAGTGAGTAATAAATGCATAGAAACGCATCAGACAATGAAGAGCACTATAACCCGTCTATATCCACATTGGATACTTTAAAGGGTTTCGATTCTAACATGTCTCCACAACATCTCTAGGAAGAGTATTAGTCTAAGAGCCCTAGGAAGGTACCTTTGCAAAAACATGAGAGGATGATAAACGATAACCTCTTCCGAGAAATCGTTTCATGCTTTTTAATATCGATAAGTCATCCGTTTCCCAAAGGTTTTCAAGATTGGAAAGACGATTTTGACATGTTTGAGTAGTTGGTAATGAGTATCATCTAGATAACATGCTGTAACGTGATATTTGTTTAAAGAAAATGATTTATTGTATAACTGAGAAAACCCAGACCTTCTCACTTCCCTATAAATAGTAGCTGCGATACTTTGGGTCGAGCACTGGGGAACCTCTCATTATGGTCCCAACGGCCTGTGGAAGAATTTCGCCTAAGTGTTTAACGATAATATTTAAATATCAGTAAAGTTCATCATGTTATAACTGATTCCGCCTCATCTATCATTCAAACTTCTGCACGTTTATCTCTTGGGTTTACAAGTTACAAGTAAACCCGACTACAAAATATAGTTTAATAAAATGTAGTTGAAATCCGGTAACCCTTATAAAGGGACACGACAACTGAGTATGTGTATGGTCACTCTGATTCCGTGTTTGAATTTGGGATCTCTTAAAGTGTTATGTTTTACTATTTGTGCTACAATTAGGGTTAGATTTAGGAAATATTATTGTCACCAATGGTCCCTTGTGTGCTCAGCAAGAAGTTAACTTTGTAGCAGAGGCTAATCTTTCAAAGACAGGTCAACGCAAATCGATTTCCGTTTTATAGAAAAATTGTGCCAACTTATTGTCAATGTGTCCATTGCACCATAGATTGCAAGGTACAAGACTAATGAGACTTTGATGAAAAGCAAGATTTTTTTTAACAAGTACTTTAAATTTTGTCTTATCTGCATGTGGCTCGTATGGATCATTAATAATTTGATATTTTGGATTTTTACTTCGCTTTGTTGGTAAATAATCCAAAAGGTAATCTTCTTTGAAGACGCTTTTTTATCGATAAATCGGGGTCACGTGTTTTATCAACTTCACCGAACTGCATTGGAATCTCGTTGTTTGCAATATAGTATATTTGTTCAGGTTTGTAGCATCACAATATATTATTTTGGGTAATATATATTATATATTTTTTATTTTTACTTCATTTCAAACTTCACCGAACTGCATTGGAATCTCGTTGTTTGCAATATAGTATATTTGTTCAGGTTTGTAGCATCACAATATATTATTTTGGGTAATATATATTATATATTTTTATTTTTACTTCATTTCAAACTCTGCAGATGCCCTACATTCATACAGACACGCCTTAATATGATGAAATCGGAAATTGACGTCATTGTCTTTTGACGTTATGATAACGTGACTTGAGCCGCCAAAATAACGAAAGTAGAAAAAAAAACAATGGAAAATAGAATTAAAACTAATAAAACTCGTTAAGTCTGAGGCTGGTAATTAAAGGTACCATCCACGACCTGGTAAAATCGGCACATTTAGCTTATTTCTGACTACAAAAGAACCTATTATCAGCCTTTTAAAACTTGTAATCCGGAAATAAACACTTTACCTACGTTATAATTCGGGTGTATGACAATTTTACCACCTAATTTCGGCTTCCGAAGTACTTTCAGGTGGTACAATTTCCATACACGCGGCCAACATGTGAACTCAAATGCAAATATGCAAGGACTGAAAAGTGTGAGACGTCAACCTTATTTCTATCGAGTTGCATAACATAAAATAGTACATAGGGTTATATGTCATCTCTCACTGCTTCAACTGTAACCTAGCTTCAGAGTTTATCGTCACAGTGAGGAATGTCAACACCACATGAGATTCTAAAGTAGTAAACTGTCCTGTCTGGTATTGGAGAACAATTACAGAGTTCAGATAAGTTTATCACTCATTATAGTTCCATTTATAACAATACAACCATGTTCATTAATTAAAATCAAGTGATAACTTGAATGAATAAAAGAAGTGTCAAAAGTTTACTTCTAACACCTTCCCACACAACTTTTCAATGTTGAAATTTCATTGACTATCATGATGTTTCGACTATTTATTTGTGCACCGTCTAAGATCATGAAGGAGTGTTTAGTATAAATCCACTTCAGGTATGACACTCTTCTTATTTCTAGCATTAAAGATCCTATTCTTTTATGCCATAGCATGGAAGGAGAGTTCAAGTGATAAAGGGATGTTTTCGAACCAATAAAACAATTATATGTATATAGCAAACAACTAGCAAAAATATTGGTTTTAGCCAAAATACCCGATACGTACCCACAAATAATGAAAGTCACTATGACGAGGATATCGAAAATAAGCATCTTTTCTGGTTACCATAATCGTTTAGCCAGTCTTGTTTTGCAATCGTCGGGGTCTTTTTAAAAAAAAATCAAAAACCAAAAAAAACTTATTACACCTCGGTCCGACTCTTTGGGGATGATGCAGTGCTAACGTCTTTGGTTTTCTGTGGATTGGCGTAGGTCTAATCAATACTCTCTTTGTGATTTGGCGACCGAAAACCATTTTCGAACAAAGTTTACGCCCTGAATATAGCTAAAATATTGCTTGCTGGACGTTAAACAAAACACAATCATTTTTTTTACTGCTAGGACATCTTGGATTCCTCCTTTTATTAGCTCAATTGGAACAAAAAATAGGTCATAATGTCCATTAGATGGACCTTTACAGGTTTTTTGTGTGTGGATTGGACTTGGTTTGACAATAGGACCCTATGGGGGAAAAGTGAAAAAAGGCCTTTTTTCTCTGAAACCAATGAAAACAAGACTTACTAGCATTTATGTTTGGATGGTCCTCTATAAAGTTAAAGTTTTTTATGCTAATAGGAAAATCAAAATTCCTATAAAGTTATTGTTTTGCATGACATTCGAATAATCGGAATGGCCGCCGCCGCAGGACATAGTTTAACATAGGACCTTGTGTGAACAGGTTTTAAAAGGCTTCTTTGAAACCGGTTAATCAATGTTAACAAAACTTACTACCAGTATTTTTTTGATGGGCTTCTATAAAGTTAGTTGTTTATGCAAACTGAAATTTAAAATGGCCGCTATGGAAACAAACCTTACTACCAATGTTGTTTGAATGTTTTTCTTTAAAGTGTATGTTGAAAATTACAGGACTTAGTTTAACATCAGGGAAATGACGTTTTCATTTCGTATAAAATCCGGTGAACGATACGTGCTCTTAAAGAGCCTCTGGTCACTGGTTGTAGTGGTACATGTACGTTTAATTTCTGTGGTGGTTGATTTGTAACCAGTTTACTTATTTTAGCCAATTCTTCACGAATTCTAGCGTCAAACCAAGTCAGTCTGTCCTCCTAGTCCACAGTTATTTTGTTAACTTTGCGTCGTCCCCTCCCTTTTGATAATCTCTCATTTTCTCGGAAGCACAAGTGATAATAACATTTCGTCTGTTACCTGTTCATCTGTCATTTCCTGTAGAATATGTATTGTCATTGATCAAACCCGTCATGACACTGTGAAAAAACATAGATTGCACTAGTTCCTGACTCTAGTTTGGTTCATTTTCCTTTAGAGAGAACAATATATTTTGTCGAATATCGAGCGATTTGAGAAGTGTACATGAGGTTTTTGTGATTCTGATTTTGATAGTAAATAAAACGTCGCCAAAGATATCCAGTTTCGCCCCCTTTTCCGTTGATTACTGTTTGTAAACTGATCTCGTCCTGCATATAGCTGAAATATTGTTCGCGAGACTTAGAGGAAACATCGAATCTATCAATCGCACGAAGTTAATTATTTCATTCATTTTTTTTCCTGTTGAAAAATAGAAAGTTTTTTGAAGTTAAAATCCATTTTTTTCAAGTTTGTAAAGCTTGTTAAAACACAAGGAACATAAAAAAGACGATAAACCACCGTCTACATGAAAATGTACAACAACTTCTGACATGCGTGTTTAACGTAAACTTTTCTGAAAAAAATAAACGTCTGTTTTTCTTCGACAGTATATCCTTAAAACATCAACAAATACTATTTTTATCCATTGTTCCTCAAATTTCTAAATAATGGTAGCATACATTATGTTCGTGTTTCATTTCCGACCCGCAAAATATGAATGTATGTTGTCAGGGTAATGATGGAGCAAAAGTGGAATCAGAAACCCACACTTGGGCGATGTATCTGTCAATTGATTCCTCCTTATTTATTATTGACAGTTAAAAGTCTGCATGTGCATCACTTTATTAGTCCTCTTTTTAATGATACATAACACCAGTATAAACAATAGATTAATGTTGGTTTTATATGCAAGATCAAATGAGTTTATCCATCCTGCGGCTCGATGATATAGTTGAAATACTGATTTATTTGTTTGTTAACTTATTCACATTACAAATATAGCTGAATTCACATTACAAATATAGCTGAACTACTGCTTGCTGGACGGAAGCAAATATCCAATCAATCAAATCTTTAAAGTTCTCGGTTTCAGCCTCAAGCTTCCCGAGTTGTAATTTCTCCTTTTCCTTCCCTGTCAATTGCTTGTATCGTCGTTTCTTGTACTCTTTCAACATGCAGACCTGATCCATGTAGTTGCAGAGAAAACGGAGATAAGCCTCCAGGTAAAGCCATGATGACGGAATAAGCAGACCGACTATGGGCCATGTCCAATCAATCTGTGAGGCGGAGTTGATTGATGTTGGGGATCATTAGAATCACTGACCATCGGAATAGCAAGAATATTGAAAGTAATCGAGCTCTTCTATTCCTAGAAAACAAGTTGTTGGTAATGGTTTCTGGTCTAATCGTGATGTCAGTACAAGAGGTAAATGGTTTAGGAGTCTGCGGAGGTCTCTTGAGGAAAATTGGTGGAGAAGTGACATATCTGGAATATGACTTGGTGACGAGCAAAGACGACCTAGAGAGAGCTAAAGATGATGAAGTGAAAGGCGGCAAATGATACACCGAGGAGACGCTAGATGAAACTGTCGCTACAGACTTTCTTAGACTGAAGACCACTACCCATGGATCAGTATAGTTTCAGATCTTAGTTTTCCCCTTTTTGTGTATTAAATCTCATATGTAAAACACCCCTTCTTGCTGAGTCATTTAATAGTTGATACTGTCAGAGCTACCAAAAACAAAAATTTCGATTTTTAAATATTTATTTGTAATTTTCTTTTCTTACCTCACTTTATTTATGACACGGTATCCATTTTAAAGGTACAGTTTTAAAATTGGGTGAGATTTTCTTTTGTTTGTTTTTTGTAACAATCCAATGGTGGCAGCCATTTTATAATTCAAAGGTAAATGTTTGAAATTGAAGTTTGTGTTGGGCATTTCTCACAAGTTTTTTCAATGGGGAAGGGAAAGTCAAAAGGGGGAAGGGTATTTGAAAGATCTTGGCTCATGAGAAAGATTGGTGTTGGCCAAACTCATTTTATTGGAAATGAGTCATGCACCAATCTTGAAAGATGATAGATATGCCTACCTGCTAGTTTTTATAATTGGCAAAGATTTTTTTTGTTTTCTGTTCTGTGAGTCATCTCAAATGCATTTCTGACTGGACGCTGTGCAATGGTTGGTGCACCTTCATCATGTTCAGATTGTCCGGGTTCTAAACATTTCAGTCTAATATTTTGTGTCTGGTAAGGCTTTGAAAATGACCCCCATTTCAGCATTTCAGCTTTGTAGAGGTCTATGAAGTCGTCATCTAGGTTTGTCCACGGTCTTCCTTCCTTTGTTGATAATGAAATTTCTAGCATTTGGCCTGGACAGACATATAATGCTTCAAATTTGTCAAAAGTCCTATCATGTTTCACAGCACTGAATATTCTCTCCTCCGGTGCATGTTTGCATTTAAGCTTCCAAATATTTACAATGGAACACGATGCCATACCTATGACATGGTGTAGGACGATCAAATACCGGGAACCAGTCCAGAGGTTGTACCGAAAAAAGTATTACTATTCAACAGACAGGTTCACTCTTGCTCATATAGAATTTGAACCGCACATGATACCAGAATAAATTTGGTATTTTTGGAAAGCTGAATAGTCTAGGAAACTTCAGGATAAAGTTTTATTGGTTTTAAATGAACATAAAATTGTTGAGAGTAAATTATGGACATGCACTATTTTTGGACTGAAATAAACTTAATAGAAATAAGAGATATAAGTCTTATTCCAACAGTTTGAAGGTACTCTGAATCTCACTTTTGAAAAAAGGGGTGTGTGAAATAAACTTAAAAACTGCAAAATGTATGATAAAATTAGGTAATTAGTGCCTTTCTATGTGTGAAATAAATTCATTTGTGTTGGATGTATATTGCCAAGCTTGCCATTTACATAAAAAAATTAAGGAATAATGCATTTCTGGATCACCAAGCTCATTTTTCATGACAATTCGCATTTGAGGTCTTTGTATGTTTTAATGCATTTCTTGAAAACCTCTTAAGGAAGTTTAACAAAGTTTTAGAATTTGTTTTGAATAACATAAATCTAAGACCAGGAACAATTTTATTTAATTTGTTGAACAAAAACATCTTTAAGTGTAGGACCACCAAATACCGAGAACCAGTCCAGAGGTTGTACGTAACAGTAGTACTATTCAACAGACAGGCTCACTCTTGCTCAAATAGAATTTGAACCGCACATGATACCAGAATAAATTTGGTATTGTTGGAAAGCTAAATATTTGAGGAAACTTGAGGATAAAGTTTTATTGGTTTTAAATGAATATACAATTGTTGGGAGTCAATTATGCACATGCACTGTTTTTGGACTGAAATAGAAAGTGAAAGTAGATTTTTAGACCACGTGGACTTGAGGTTGAGCGTTCGTTCTTATATGCAATGAAACATATTGTGAAATTTTGAGAGAATGGTCACCCAGTGCATTTAAATGTGGGACAGAAGTGTCACTGAATTTGAAATGTAAATTTTCTAGGAGAAGTCAAAATTATCAGATTTTAAAGCAATATGGGCTGTATTTTTTTGAAATTTTGGTAGATCAGGAAATTAAATTATATCAATCAGTATGTTACAGAATGATTGTAAAGAAACGTTAAATGCATCCAAACGTCATGAAACTTGACAATTTACGAATATTTCACTTCGATTTCTTGCGCAAATTTGAACCTTCATGGACGCTAATTAAAATTCGGCACCTTTTATTTTCACCCATTTGTCCTTTAACAGGAGAGGGTGAATGCTATGGACCTGGATGCTGCTAGATCCGTATTGCTATTGGCCTGCAGACGTCAGCCAAGTTTTGTTTTCAACTTGCTGTAGGAAGATGGTGGAAATGCTGGTGGTCATCCCAATCCCCAGCCAGATGTACTAGTGGTTCCTAACTGGTGTCAGTGTAGCCATTGCAGAGAGATGCCACCTGGAGAGCAACTGTGTTGTAACCAGAACCCACAGAACTGCTACTCCAGACTGCCAGTAAGTAATGATAATAACCCCCACCCCCTTTTATTTTAAGTCTCATCTACATGACCTTGTAGTTTAATTTTCCAGTTGGACATTCCGTTTATCCGATTCCCTTCAGATGCACAGATGTATTGACATTAATTGTATATAATTTTCTAAAACATTTTTTTATAACCTTTTCAAGTGAAGCTAAGATTGTTTGAAAACTTTTAAATTCTTTTGGTATTTGCATTATAGGACTTCAGCACTGTTGTCTTGGATGAACTGGTTTTGGAGGTGGCAATGAGATATAGGGATGACATACTGAGGCAGCCTGCTGCTGCTGATTACAACAGATCACATAGGCATGCTGCCTACCGACAGTTTATTCTGTGGATTCATGGCTACCTTGGTGCCGGAAATCGACGGGTCATCCCAAGCTGTTGTCTGTGGCGTATTAGAGACAAATATCCTGATCCACTTGGCCATTATGTTGGTTTTATAGCAGGGAGACTAAGCTAATTAAATATTTTTTCAAATCTTGTTAATGAATTGTGTTTATTCCAATTACAACTGGACTGTCCATTTTTGAGTGTTACAAGTAAATTAAAAAAACCAGCCCTTATAGTTCTGTATAAGTCATCATCTTGATTCAGACACAAATATTAATATTATGCAATAAGGCCAATATGTCTCTGCAAGACTACTGTACTCCGAAAGATTTTCAAAAAGCAAATAAGATATCAAGATAGCAGTTTTTATTTGTGAAAATATGCCACCATGGCTCTTACAACGCGTGCAGTGTGTTGTAAAATTCTAGCAATAAGTACCATGATACTATATTGCCCTGGCAAGAACACTGAATACCATCTACTTTTTTGTAACAATGAACGATCGATCACAACAAATTTTTTTCAGATCATACCATGTGTAACAAGCAAAGGATTTTATTTCATAACATAAATAAATAAAAATAAATATATACAAGTATACATATACATGTGTATTTTCAATTGTCATTATTTTGCCAGTTATAGCTGACTGTTTTGTCGGGGTCCTCTCTGTTTTTTCTTGACTTCTGTTCATCGACAATGTCAGATGTATTAGATGGTGGTATTGGTGCCAATACACAAGAAATTCGTCTTGGGTCTGTTGGGTCCAAAATAAGACCGGAGTTCATACCAACACGGTCTTCTAATCTGGTCTTTACAATCAGTTCAATGATGTTAAAAACATGATTGTAGGTCTTGTCCTGCTTCACAGAGTAGGCTGACCATCTTCCTCCTTTCTTGCTATAGTATCTTTGATATCTGAAAAGACATGAAGATAAAAACATATTAAAAAATTGTTTTTTGCCATTATAATTTATGGTAACTTTACTAACAACTAGGTCATTGAGAGAAATTCTATATCACATAAAAAATAGGAAGTATGCAAAACTGACAATGATAATAACTATTATGATTTAAGTCCATAAATCTGGGGTCAAATTGTAATGATCCAAAAATGCATTAATGACAAGACGTAAAGGTATACAAAATGTTTAGACATGGTATACCTTGTGCTTCCATCTTTGTTAGTAAGATCGCTTCTGTTGCAGTTGACATTGTTGTCCAAGGCTGCAAGCAGGTTTCTTCCTCTGTATGTTGGTGGCTTGTATGCATTGCGCTTGAAGGCATACTTTAAGATGAGGTTTTGGAAATTCTCCAACTCTGATGTTGTCCTAAATAATGTAAAAATTTCATTCAGCCCTGTCATCATTGTTATTGTTAATAAATCAAGATTACAAACACATTAGATTTTCACAAGTTCACGCTCTATTAAAATAATGATGAAAATCAATACAATGTTCAAAGCTTTGTAAAATTTTACTGCAGAGAAGTTAAATGCATACTAATATATTAAAACTTGATATAAATTGTAATGATATATTACATCAGACAAGGCCACTGAGGAGCAGTGCATCCCCTCGCCTTGCTACAAGTATTTTGCAAAACAATTATTTGATCAAGCAAGAAACCAACTAGCCTACAATTAAGGTAATATGAAATCTTCTGAATAAGCCTTTTGTTCATCACTATTTCTGCAATGCCACATGTGGTGGAGACCCTGGCTTTAGCCAACCTTTATCCCTTGGTGTTAATAAAGGACCATGTCGACATTCATTAACACCAGAATCTGTGTAGGACAGGATCCAACTATGTTCATTGGTAACATGTTGTACCATGCCGAACCAAATACCCTGTAATAACATATGTCACATGTATGGTATACCATAGAAATATATATACATTTATAAATATATCAATTCTCACTACTTTAATCTAAAAATACATGCTTAAAAGTCCTTAGGTCCTTTATATGCATAATAAACAACTATTTTTCTGTAGTTATTTATTATTTTCACAAAGCATTTAAGAAGTGAGCCAGTCCACGTAAGGAAATACTGTATCAAGAAAATTATGTAGAAACTTTCATGTGTTTTGTCTCAATTTTTATAACAAACTGCAATATTTTTCAATGTTTTCTGAAAGATGTATGCACATACAGTTAGGTGCAGTCCTAACATAACATAAAGTTAACTTAAACCAGTCCAAATCTCTGGTCAAAATCTCTGCTTTTGAGAAAAAAAATCTCTGCTTTTTGACCAAAAACCAGTCAATTTGACCGCTTTGACAGGACAAAATTTTGTCCAAATCTCTGCTTTAAATATTGTCAAATTCTCTGCTTTTGTCAAGTGGACAAAAACGGTCCAAATCTCTGCTTTTGTCAAGTGGACAAAAACGGTCCAAATCTCTGCTTTTGTCAAATTGACAAAAACGGTCAAAATCTCTGCTTTCAAATGTCACGTGACAAAAATGTCCAGAGGACAAAAATTGTCTAACTCTCTGCTTTCCAATTGTCACGTGACCAAAATGTCCAGTGGACAAAAATTGTCAAAATCTCTGCTTTTCAATAGTCACGTGACAAAAATGTCCAGTGGACAAAATCTCTGCTTTTCAATTTTCAAGTCACAAAATGTCCCTTTGTACAAAAAGTCAAAATATATGCTTTTTTTAATCATTTCGTTACAAATTGTCAATTAGACAATCATAAAAAATTAGTTAACGAAATCTACGGCAGTCTATTTTTAAGAACGCGGCCGATTTCTTTCCCGTCCGCGTTTCGGTAAATGTATAGCAAGCCGTTGTGGTTACCTTAGCCGTGCAATTAAAAACCATATTTTGCATATAAATTCAATCCTGAAACCTTGGCAATACCATTAAAACAAAATATTCAACATATAAAATCAATCCTGACACCATAGTGATCATGGTGATGGAATTAAAAAACCATATTTCACATATAAAATCACATCCTGAAACTTTTAAAATACAATTAATATCTATATTTAACATATAAAATCTCTAATGATACTGAAGCAATGTAATCAAAAACCATATTTCACATATAAAATCACCCTGGAGACCTAAGTGATGCAATTAAAAACCATAATTAACATACAAAATCAATAATGACACTGAAGCAATGAAATTAAAAACTCTATTTCACATATATAAAGTCACTCTGGAGACCTTAATAGCCATGCAATTCCAAACCATATTTTACATATAAAATCAATCCTGAGACCATATAGATGGAATTAAAACCATATTCTGCATATAAATCAATCGTGAAACCTTGGCAATACAATTAAACAATATATTTAACAAATAAAATCACTAGAAAGACTTTAGCAATCTAATCAAAAATCATATGTCACAAATAAAATCACTCTGGAGACCTAAGTGATGCAATTAAAATCCATATTTAACATATAAAATCAATCTCGACACTTTACCAATGCAACTAGAAACCATATTTCACATATAAAATCAATCCTGAAGCCTTGGTTATGCCATAAAAAACAATATCTCACATATAGAATCACTCTGGAGACCTAAGAGATGCAATTAAAATCCATATTTAACATATAAAATCAATCTCGAGACTTTAGCAATGCAACTAGAAACCATATTTCACATATAAAATCATTCCTGAAGCCTTGGTAATGCCATAAAAAACAATATGTCACATATAAAATCACTCTGGAGACTTAAGAGATGCAATTAAAATCCATATTTAACATATAAAACCAATCTCGAGACTTTAGCAGTGCAACTAGAAACCATAGTTCATATATAAAATCATTCCTGAAGCCTTGACAATGCCATAAAAAACAATATGTCACATATAAAGTCACTCTGGAGACATAAGATATGCAATTAAAATCCATATTTAACATATAAAACCAATCTCGACACTTTACCAATGCAACTAGAAACCATATTTCACATATAAAATCACTCTGGAGACCTAAGAGATGCAATTAAAATCCATATTTAACATATAAAATCAATCTTGACACTTTACCAATGCAACTAGAAACCATATTTCACATATAAAATCATTCCTGAAGCCTTGGTAATTCCATAAAAACAATATGTCACATATAAAATCACTCTGGAGACATAAGAGATGCAATTAAAATCCATATTTAACATATAAAACCAATCTCGAGACTTTAGCAGTGCAACTAGAAACCATATTTCACATATAAAATCATTCCTGTGGCCTTGGTTATGCCATAAAAAACAATATCTCACAAATAGAATCACTCTGGAGACCTAAGAGATGCAATTAAAATCCATATTTAACATATAAAATCAATCTCGACACTTTACCAATTCAACTAGAAACCATATTTCACATATAAAATCATTCCTGAAGCCTTGGTAATGCCATAAAAACAATATGTCACATATAAAATCACTCTGGAGACATAAGAGATGCAATAAAAATCCATATTTTACATAAAAAACCAATCTCGAGACTTTAGCAGTGCAACTAGAAACCATATTTCACATATAAAATCATTCCTGTAGCCTTGGTTATGCCATAAAAAACAATATCTCACATATAGAATCACTCTGGAGACCTAAGAGATGCAATTAAAATCCATATTTAACATATAAAATCAATCTCGACACTTTACCAATTCAACTAGAAACCATATTTCACATATAAAATCATTCCTGAAGCCTTGGTAATGCCATAAAAACAATATGTCACATATAAAATCACTCTGGAGACATAAGAGATGCAATAAAAATCCATATTTTACATAAAAAACCAATCTCGAGACTTTAGCAGTGCAACTAGAAACCATATTTCACATATAAAATCATTCCTGTAGCCTTGGTTATGCCATAAAAAACAATATCTCACATATAGAATCACTCTGGAGACCTAAGAGATGCAATTAAAATCCATATTTAACATATAAAATCAATCTCGACACTTTACCAATGCAACTAGAAACCATATTTCATATATAAAATCATTCCTGAAGCCTTGGTAATGCCATAAAAACAATATCTCACATATAAAATCACTCCGGAGACCTAAGCGATGCAATTAAAAACCATATTTCACATATAAAATCATTCCTGCGACCATAGTGATGGGAAAAAAAACTATTTTACAAATAATATCAATCCTGAGACCTGAGCTATAAAAGTAAAAACCATACTTTTATTTATAAAATCACTCTGGGGATATTAGTGATGGAATTAAAACCATATTTTACACTACATATAAAATTATTCCTGATACCCAAAAGATGCAACCAAAATGTCATGAATGTGGGTTTAACCATTGTAAATATATGATATTTTACATTATTGTTTAATTGTTGTGTACTTTAATAAGATTTAGTTGTTAAAATACAGAACTCTCATAGATTTTTAACCTTTTTTATTATTATCACACATTTTGGATATGCATTGTACTTTCAATTGGATACATGTAGACTTAATTTATATTTTGAATGATTGCTAAGTTCAAGAGTTGTAATTTATATTATGATATCGAAGAATTGCTTGAATTATAGATTTTTATATAACAAAGATATGTCTCACTTTATTAGACTATACATTAATATTTAATTAAAGGAAACAACGGCGCAATAAGTAATATGTTTCCGTGCCGTAAGATTTAAAACATTTGATATCCTCCAGAAACACGTAAATAGCAAACAAATCTGCAATTCTTTCATTAACTAATTTTGTATTTTATCGATTGTTTTTTTTGTAGTAGGATTTTAATAAACGACAAAGGATTTGATTCATCTTTCGTATACTTTTCATTCCGACAACGCGCAGATAAAATAAATGGACGTACGGTACAACCAGTCGGTCTTTCGTAAAAAAAATTGTCAAAAAAACATTAAAAAGGTAAAAGTTAAAAGTGTTTTAAAGTGCAGTCGAAAGGTTAGCAAGTTGACATAGTGGACATAAATTTCCAAGAAAATAAAAAAATGTCCAGTGGACAAAATTGTCACGTGATAAAATTGTCAGAACAAAAAATGTCCTGTTGACAAACTTGTCACGTGACAAAATTGTCAAGAGAAAAAAAAATTGTCCAGAGGACAGAAATTGTCAAAAGAAAAAAAAGTCCAGTGGACAAAAATTGTCAAAAGAACAAAAATGTCCAGTGGACAGAAATCGTCAACAAATTGTCAAATGGACAGAAATATATTGTATAAAAAAATTGTCAAAAGAACAGCCCAAGTTAACTTGGGTTGTCAAAATCTCTGCTCAAACCAGTCAAATTCTCTGCTCGAAGTTAACTTAAAGCAGTCAGAATCTCTGCTTTACAAGTTAACTAGCATGTTATGTTAGGACTGCACCCAACTGTAAATGTGATAAATTGTCTCACCAGAAACTCATCCACAGATGTGCTTACATCAGCACAATACCAATAATGGTTTACAACATCCCTTGTCCAATCTAAAAGAGCATTGTTCTGCTTTTCCTGGCCTGCCTGAAAAATGCAATCAATAAATAGTAGTACTATTGCTCCTCAGTAAAACATGTCAAGAAATTTACATGATTTTGTAATGTGTTTGACAAGGCATATGTTACTTTAAAAGGTGGTCAATGTGTTATAATGTCCTTTGACACGATGAGATAATAAAATTAATAATAATCATACAAAAATTTAATCGTGACAATTACTTTGAGTATTTTCTTTCCGAGGTTTTTTGCCCCATGCCAGATGTCAAAAGAGTGTTTGATGCCAGGGTAATCATTTTCTGTAAAATATCACAAACATGTACATGTTGCATTTATTGCATGTAACACATTTTATAAATTAATGCAATAAGTATTAAAAACTGCTGAAACGCCAACAAATTAAATAACAATCATTCTGAGAAACAGAATACAGGTCAGTTAAGTCTAATTAAAAAAAAATAATTCAATTACCCTGTATAAACTGGAGTTACTGTTAATATAGTAAACAACCCAAGGTCAACCATTAAAATGACCAATATTGTGTAAATGAACAAAGGCGGAATTGATATAAAAAAAATGAAAATAAAAAGAGTAGATAACAACTTACTCATAACATCTTCGATCTGCACATGGGCATCGGTGACAACTTCCACCACTCTTATATGTTTTCCTAACAAAAATGTGAGTCCTTTAATAAAGCATGCCTTCTCCAAGTTTGTGCTTTTTCTTTCAGTCATATTTTTGTCCATGGTTATGAGGCACAGTACTTTCTTGGTTTCATTCTCCATAAAAGTATACGAACAGTACTGTGCCGAGTGCCCAGGACTATCCATTCTACCATCTCCTGAATAACAAATAAACCCGTTACTTTCAGCTGTTCAACAATAAATCATATACATGTACTATTTTTGTGTTTTCTAATTAAAAGACATCAAATAAGAGAAGAATTCACTGGTTACAGGTAAGTCAAGTGACCAGCTAAAGACATGCACAATGTACACGATTGAGACTTGTACTAAACATAACTTCAGTAAATTATTCATTATGAAGGTAACAAGTACTTTAAATTGACTTACCCAGTAAGACTACATCTTTGTCTCTGAACTCCTGAAGAACTGCTTCTTGGTGACTCAGCCAAAACTTGTCAATTGAAGGTACCAAATATGACCGTTGAATTTTAAAAAAGTTGAAGAAGAAAGAATTGGTAATTTCAGAAATTTTGAAAAAGAGATATTTTTTGAAAATTATTTCCTGACATCAACAGGGCAGCTGAGAATAAAAGATCACCACTATGTAATCGTCTGTTCAAGATTGGCTGAGAACACCACTTGTGTGACGTATGATTGTTCTAGCATATCTGCAAATATTTTAAAATTACTTTTTAGGTGTTGGTCTACAAATACTTATAAAATTTTGTAACTAAATTGACACCAAGAATTGAAATAACAAGTATTGATTGTTGAAAAAAAATCAAGCTGTGAAAAAGAGTGATGCATGTATAGTCCGATATGGTTCTTGTTGCAATACAGGACTACTTAGTTAATTAAGCAAGAAATATTCGATTTGATAAAAACAAGTACGTTTTATATGTACTATATAACACCTTAAATAGCTGTTATTTTTAGGATTCATTACTGCTAATTAAAAGCATGCAGGTTCTGTCAAGGGACAGTTTAAATTTCTTACCCACTTCAAGTATATTGCTGAGGACACAGTTTCAGTTGTTATAGATATCTGTGTTCCACAATCTTTACAGGTGGAAGGGATAAACGTCATGGCCAACTCTATCAGAGGTCCCCGGAAGACTAGATATGGATTATCTTCCAATAAGCCATCAACATCATTTTTAATTCGTTTAATTCTGGGTCCGAGTGGTATTTCTGGAAGGTCGGCAATATCGGTGTCATCATCCGTGTCTTCTTCCATATCAATTTCAACATTAAAGCCATGATCCTCTCTATGGAAGACATTAGAATATTTAGTAAACATGACAAATACTAATGATGAACAATCTGAGTCTTTTATATATAAAGGAGGCAAACAATAGTGACCAGGATGATTAAACAAAGCAATCGAAAGGAATGAGGGGACTGGAATAACATTTTTTTATTATGTCACATGGGCTTTTGATTCAGGTTCAGTTTTTAAGTTCAAATTAAACTATTGTAAATAGAGAAAAGGATGGAAATTTCTTTTCAAGTTTGGGTATAATATTCTTACCTCAATGTCAAATCAAAGCTTGGTTCATAGTCTTCATCAGAAGAATCATCTCTTTCTTCAGTTTTTTTCAGACTTTGTTATTTTTAAGCCAAAGTTAAAATGAACAATTAAGGTTAATTGTCAGCTATAAGTTGACAAAAAGCATTTCATTTTATGGCATGCATATACAAACTTAAGAGAAGTGTTCATAAAACAACCAGCCATTGATAGAATAATTTTAAGTGTGATTATTACCCCAATACTTCTATGCATTATTTACTTCCGAATCCATGCACATATACCCAGATATACTAGTACGGTTTCCTTGAGTATCATTTTTCTAACAAATTAACATTTAATGCAAAAAGCAGATTCAGTAAGATTTTCTTCCTTTACAGTTGGAAATTGCTTTGTTTTATGCGCATCTAGATCTCTCAAATGTTTTTTTTTAAACATTATCAAAATCTAACTGCTTGGGGGTACTTCAATGAAAGATTGACCATAAGTACATGTATCATTTTTCTCTCTAACAACTATTAGTTTAACTAGGGTACAGATGTAGAAACAAGACTTACTCAAACGGATTAATAAAACTGCTCTCTGATGCTTTAAAACATGTTTTGGTTTTCTCAACAGTTATAGCACTCATTTCTTCAACACCTGAAATTATGCCCCCACAACTGAAAAAAAATATAAATAAGAATTGAAAAAATCTAAATGTTGTAATTATTATTAAAAATTTATAGATCACATTTACAAACGTACATTTGAGAAAAAATTAGAAAGAAGTAGTTTTAATCCTTTGTATTCAATATTTTCAATTCAAGTGAAAATTTCATACCGAGATCATTTGAACCAATTGAAACTAGGACAATTCTATGTCAGGGCGTAGAATACTAGTAATATGGATTTTCAAATTTGGTAAATCAGAACACTGATACTAACAAAACAACTAGTTTAACAATGTACACTGATGTTAAAAAAATTTTTTTTTCCATACTAGTCCATATATCTTATTTAATTGGCTCTAGAAATAGCAATAAAATACAATGACCTTTATGGAAAAAAAATCAGCAAGTATGTGAGTTTTTCATTATTACTGGACCAGACTATTTTCATACCCATATTCCTGTTCTGAAGATGAAATTTCTGACACATCAGTTAATAGAGGAAACTTCTGAATCAAAGGTCCTGGTGTTGAAGTGCAAACCTTCTGTCTTTTGGGCACACTAACAGCCTCTTCCGACTTTACACTATAACTACAACTAAACTCCATTTCACTTGATTGGTACCTAAAAATATGTCCTATATGAATAAACTTTAAAATTAAAGATGTTGTTTTAATATCAAATAAAAAAGTCGTAACAATAATTCCCCGCCTTTTACAATTAAAACATTGAAAATTAAATTAATGGTGAGTTACATGTTCTTTAGTTATGTTACAATATGAACTCCCCTTGCGGGTCCCCAATTAATGTCTCGATGTTGTGTACACATTTGTTATCCAGTTTTCAACACACATTAACGATACCAAAAAAAAAAGAGTTTACTGGTAATAAAAACTTTAACGACCACCAATTAGTAGGATAGCTGTTTCAACTTAACTGTCAAGAAATAAATGTTGTAAAAGGTGGAAATTTGTAAGACTTACCGATCAAGAAGAAGTTTGGCGACTTCGGCATTCGTTTCCAGCATCAGCGTTGCTTTTTATTCCGTCCAACGATCATACTGGTCGCCCAAATACACACGGTTTTTGTTTAATCTCAAATTTGAGTCTCTCTTCGTTTTCTCTCAGAATCAGTCAATTTTCTCTTTGGACCGCCTCGTGCGGGATCCGGGTGGCTAAAAGAATAGACCGCAGTCGCGCTAGATTGTCGTAAAAGGCGACTAAATAGCGCCCAGTACCCTGACCGGCGTGTCAGGTCGGTTTGCCTAAAGACCGACTGGGATGTGTGCCCCAGGTGGTTGAATGGGGTACCCCTGGCAAGCTGGGGTTGTCAGGCCATAATACGGAAAACCTGACCGCAAACCATATTAGTGCACCGTGTTGGGAAAAATGCCACGTTCCCCGCACGTTAAAGAACGCTGCTGTAGTATTCGCTATGAGTAGGGATTTCGATCCCGCTGCAGGAGGCTTAATTGCCCGACCCTATCCATCCTCCCATTTGCCAGTGGCAATCTAAAATCCGTTACCCCTATTTTTCCTTGTGTCCCTTCCCATTTTCATTCATCATCATTTCATGTTCATTTTATCATCCATTTCATGTTCATCGCCTGAATATAGCTGAAATATTGCTGCTCGGGCGTTAAACACCATTAATCAATCAATCAATCAATCAATCTCTTTGGACCACGCTTCGCAACTTTCTCCAACTCGGACATCTTGTCAAGAACGTGCCTTTTGCGCGTGCGTCGGTAAAGTTCGCAAGGAGGTCACATGCATACGGAAATTTTCGACAAAATTATTTGCTTCCCAGCAAGTAATTTTTCGGAGATCAATTTCTTTGAATTTCGATAAAATTAACTTGTAAAACGGGAAATATTTATTATTACTTGCTTAAATATTGTAATTTATTATCAAAATATGCATTTAAAAAACAAAATAAAAAAAAATAACAAATATGCAGCTTATATTGCTTTAATATAGCCGAGGAGTTAAAAAAACAATGGTCCTTCACAACATGTTTTTCGACCTTCAGTGTCAATTTAAAACGTTTAAATCGTATTAAAGATTTTCTGTCAGTAAAGCGCAATGAAGACTTCGATCATCGCTGTACTGTTTTATATAGAGACTTAGTCGGAGCACATCCAGACACCACTCTTTTACCGCGATTTTCAGTTTTTGAAAATTTTGACTAAAAAAAAGGAGTGTCGTGTTACCCGAAACTCGCATATTTGTTTTGCTTTGGCAATACTGGGTTTGCGTACGGGTCAATCCAATTCGTCTTCTCTCTCTCTCTCTTTAATGTCGTAACACTGACGTCTAGATTGAATCGTTCGTTAACTAGGTAGAAAATTTCTCATGTGGAAATTTCTCCATCGCCCCTAATTGGTCAATAAAATCGGAATGTACAGTTTTCAACAGTTTTGGGCGAGAGCCCAGCTTTGGTAGGTCGTCTGTCGAACCTGTTCTTCTCTCGTGTATGCAACAAAAGCACTTATTGCCTGGCGTATGACTTGTATCAATGATTATCCAAAGAGCCACCACACTCCAAGTAACTGGATAGAATGAGTATTGGAGGTGAAAATTTGAGGAGCATCCAATTCCTGGAGTGTGAAACCATGGCTATAGAAAAACTGGGTGGGGTGGTGGGCAAAACATCAATACGTTAGAACCAAAACCTTTTCCTAACTATAATCCCAGTCATAACTGGGACGAAGGTAAAGAATCACTTTCAATCCAAAACCTGACTGCGTTTCGAAGAATGATTTAAATTGGTATATCTCGTGACTTCTCGTGTGATGTCACTTAGGATAAATGATTATCCAAAGAGCCACCACACTCCAAGTAACTGGATAGAATGAGTATTGGAGGTGAAAATTTGATACGCAACGACACCCCCATGTTGTCTGAAACTAAATCGGTTGCATTTACCACAAGAAACCCCAAAACTTAAAATTCTCGAAACTCACCAAAACTTATTAAAATAAACTTGCAACTCGGCACTTAATACACTCAACTTTCAGTAAAATCTTTACGAATGAGCCTTTAACAATATAACAAAGAAATAAAATGTATGTTAACCCATGCATATTAACGCTAGCAATTTCAAACTAAAAGTTTAAATTTTAGATAAGTATTCGGTACATTTACTCCACAATCATGCAAGTGCACGTTCTACTGAGCACCAGCGGACAGACGCCAAGTAATGACAAATCCAGATAAAACACTTATAACACAAAAACTTTATTACAAAATAAAATACAAAGGAGATTACAAATTATGAACGTTTCTAGTCATGTTTACCACATTGAAAATAAGTCCAGTATATCACTGAAACGCAGATGGCAGTTTGCTTACATCCCCCAACTCCGCATAAATATTGGTAGCATTTTTGGAATTTCGAGCAACCTCTTTAAACAATGATGCAACTGTGTTGTTCGTAAATGTATGAACCCTTGAATACCTCTCGTAGCTTTTCCGGGAAAACCAACCTACATGGCTCATTATTTCTTCACAAGACCCGAAACCTGATACAGCTAAAGTGATTGCGCACCCACCCCTAAGTGAATGTAGGGTCTCGCCCTCATCAATATTCAACGTTTTAAGATAAAGCTTGAGCCTTCCATACATTGTAGAGTGAGATACTGGCGATTCCAAAACCTTCTTCTTATTCCTGTCCAGGATTCTAAAAAGATGTCCAACCGAAAGATCCACTCCCAATTCTTTAGCACCAGTAACGTATTTATCGAGAGCAAAGACTGGGCAATTAGAATGATCTTCCATCCTCATGACATGAAATTCATTAACCTTACCGTTACCCAAGGTTTTCCCAATAGTGTGCGTAATAAGCAAACCCGAGTTATCTTGCAAACGCTTATACTCTTGCGACAGAGACTGACCTAAATCCGAAGCCCTGTCACCGCCAAAAAATTGAAGTTTAAAGAAGGCTTGGTCCCTGAGAAAAATAAATTTACTAGCTGGACTATCAGCCTTCACAATCTGCGTATCAATGTGGAGTGCAATTTTGTACAACTTATCGTAAAATAAAGGCTTAGCCTGCTTGACAACCCTATCTGATAAAGCCTGTTCCCGTTTTACCGCAGTAACATATTTTGCAACTTTTGAACTGCAAGCCGGATTCCCGAAAGAAAGCTCATCATTCCATTTATCGCCCCTACCATAACTCTGAAAAACTGACTTAAGTTGACTGACCATAGTTTGAACTGTTCCTGATGCCAAGCGTAAAGGACAATTGCAGTTTTGCGAACTTAACTTTGACAAATTTGGACAGTTAATTTCATGGACTGAAGTCTTGCCCATGGTATCTTTAAAAACAAGGAATTTTCTTACATCCTCTGGACAAGCAGTACAAATTGATTTAGAATAATAAAGAAGAAACTTAGAACAATCTTTCTCTAATGCAGATTTCTTACTGCCATAAGGGGTATCTTCAACCAAATTATCCAAATATCTTAAGCGTTTGTCTATCACATAATCAAATGTTCCTAAAGACTGTGTGGGAGTGAAACAAAACTTCAATCCACAAGACTGACAAAATTTTGAACCTTCGTCATTTGGATATGCACAAGATGGACAGGGAACTGCTGGTTTCCAAACTCGTGGGATTCCATAAGCAACCTAAAATTAGAAATTTAACCGTGCTGCAAAAAGGTTAAAGCTGAACTTATATGGCTGATAACCATTTTTAGAAGGCGATTCAAAGACTCCAATATCCCCAATTTTTCCAAGAACTACAAAATCTTCTACAAATGACCACATTTTAGGCCACCAAGAAGGCAAAACAGTGAATTCAGGGAACACAAAAGTGCACATCTTGGGTTTCTGATCAAACAGCAACTGTAAAACTGGAGATACCAGACAAAAAGGGGGGTAAACATAGGGATTGTCATCCGAAGAAAAATCTTGCGCCAACACGTTCACCGGAGACAAGGACGGGCAGGGGTAGGGAGTAAAATGCTTTAAAGGATTTCCTTTGATGTCACGCATTACATTAGAAGCAAGAGCCATAAGATCAATGGAATGTGGGCCAAATTTTTCCTGTAAAATTTCCCATGATTTAACAGATAACCTACAATCTTGAAGAATCAATAGCCTAGAGCCAGAATCCGCAGGATTCATATCAGTGGGTATATACTGCAAATGCAAATCAATGTTCTGCTTTTGGCACAAAACAAAAATAGACTTCATTATATCGTTTAATTCACTGCATCTTCCACCTTCCCTTTCCCATGATGCAACAACAGCCTGATTGTCAACTAACGCATCCACCCTATGATTAGCAAATCTATCGACTAAAGACAGGAGGGTTTTATACAAAGCGTCCGCTTCTTTTAAATGAATAGGACGAGTATCATTTTGATCAAAGAAATCCCCAAGCTTGTTTTCCTGATTAACAACTGCAGCCCAACGGAAAGCAGAAGCATCAGTAGCCAACACAACCTGCAGATGTTTTTCACTTCGCCAGGGGATAAAACCTTCCCAACTATCAAGGAACTCCCAATGTGCAATTTCCTCCCTTAATTTCCCTTTGACTTGTATCATTCTACTATTTTTTATTGCTCTCCCAATTGCTAAGTTTGCTTCACGGTTGTACAACTTGGCTGCCGGTACAGCCAACATAAATGAGATGCATTTACCCGTAAAACGCTGAAGACATTTTAAAGAAATTGATTTCTTAACCAGGATAGTAGTTCTAAGTTCAGCAAATGATTTCTTCTTCTTATCTGGTAGGACAAAAGCCTGTCGAATTGAATCAATAAGCATACCGAGAAAGATCAGTACCTGACAGGGTTCAAACACGGATTTACCGAGACCAATAAAATAGCCCAATCTAACAAGGACCTCACATACTATACAAAGAGATCTGTATGCTCTTGCTATAGAAGATTCATAATGGGTTTGAGCTTGAAAAAACTGAAGAATAAGTCTATCATCTATATATTGTAGACAAGGAACGCCAAGTTTCCTACAATAACCAGTCCCGTACTGTGATAAATGTAGGCACTTGCCTTGAACCCGAAAGGAATTGTATTGTACACAAAATACCACCCCCCAAACTGAACACCAAAATATTTTCTAGAACTTTCACTCAAAAATATATGATCATATCCAGATTTGTCATCTACAGACGTCATGAAGGAATCTTTTTCGACTAATCTAGGGACTTCCTTTAAAGTATCCAGTAAAAAAGGTTTGTCTACAATCCAAAGGTTCAAAAACCTTTCATCATGACATAAACGTGGTTTTGTTTCTTCTATTGTAAGAGGCATAACTAAGTGTGGAGGATCGATTAAACCTACCCTCCCCCAGACATACATGGAACCATTTCTGACTCTATCAAGTAAAGTGTTCTGAATAAACTCAATATGGTCTTGACAAATTGGAGAGTTTTGGAAAAACATCGAAGGGGGTTTGTCTGAATCAAACGACCGCCCTTTAAAATTACCTTGGAAATGCCTAAAAAACTTTTCAACGTTCACCCCATTTGTTAACCAGTCTAAGACTTCTTCATTTGCGCCTATAAATTTCCACATGTCAAAATTCTTATGCAAACTGCCAGCCTTACAAAACTGTGGGTTTCTAAATGGTAATTGTTCTAAATCAAAATCACAATTCTCTGCATTGTGAAACTGAAATGGAGGCTGCAGAACTTCTCCTCTGTAGTTTACAAAATTTTCATCAGCTGCGTTCGTTTCAAGGTCATCTTTGGTAGGATCAAAAGAAATGTTCAACTCCCATTCAGGAATATCAGTTTTACAAACGAATCCTTTACACCTTTGTACAATTCCCTAAAAAGAAAATACAGAGAAAAAGTTCTCCAACCCCCATTCCGCGTGACTTAACGCCACTAAGGATTAGATTCCCTGGAATGGAAATTAGAAAACTAACAATACGTTCAAAAACTAAAAAGTTTTAAAGTATTCTAAACTTTGTAAAATGACTTCAGAAATTGAAGGTATACTATTCTTTTTTCAACTTCGGGCAAGCATTAACATGATGACCGTTTTCCTTGCAAAAGAAACATGCACCTCTACCAACAGATTTCCTAGAAAACCTGGGTCGATACCCCTGCGGCTGACACGACTGACCATTGAATGGAAACCCTTGAAACAGACTATGCTGCACAGTAGGGCCATTGAAATGAGGTACACCGACAGGGCCACTAAATGGATAAGGAGGACAAGGGTAGGGAAAATACTGCTGACCGAAAACCCCAACCCCAGGATTGCAAACTTTGCCATCAGGTTTCAAATCTTCCCTATTTTCACGTTTACAAGATTTTTGCCAATCTGCAATAGTCGCAGAAATTTTTTTATCCTCAGACGACCCTAGTAGCTTTAAACATAGTCCACATATATCATCATGTGTTTCAAATTGTTTGCATGCCTGCAAGGCTTTATTATAAAAATCAGTTTCAGGATGATTGGCCTTGAGAGCGCTCTCAACTAATACCTCCATGGCGGCAATAAGGACACTAGCAGGTGTCAATTTGGGTCTTCCTGCCATTGCTCGGACGTTTTTTAATACCTCTGCTACCTTCTCATTATCTTGATGGGCTTTCATACTATCAAAATTGTTTTCAATCTGTTTAAGCCTCCCTTCAATGTCTAACGTATTAGAATTACTTGCAGACGTAATGGTACTAACCGGAGCTGGAGTTACAGCAACAGCCGCGGCTGGACCTGACCTTCCAGAAGCAGATGTCGAAGGGCCTACAAAACGACATTAGTATGTTACAAGATACAACTCGGTATACTTATATACAATACATGTATCACAAATCTATAACTCATTCACAACATACAAGTGTAAAAGCAACAAATGCATATTCAAGTATAAATGTCGGGACGACATAAATGCCCCGCCGATGAATTATCCAAACTACCAAATTGTAGCTGGAATAAATTCTAGTAACAGATAAGTGTACAAGTCTTACGAGGATTCGAATTGCAGTCTTTCTAGAAATCAACTTAAATTTGAAAACAAAATATGCGACTATAACATACAATGGTTAAATATACGCATCATTTTAGCAATCGAATTCTAAAATGGCTAACAGTATACTACCGATCATACCTCATTAGTACACTTTTGGTTAAACAAAATAATGTCAAAATGTTCATAACAAGACATCCCTAAAGAAGAATAAACGTAATGATCGCAGGAACATAATTAATCTCAAAGTCAAGGTGACACTAAATGGTAAAATACTACCTGAAATTTAACAAAATTGACCCTGACTTGGCGCAGGTATTTAAAATGGTCGACAAATTAAATCAACAGCGGGAAAAGGCAGAAAAAATAAATGACAATAGCATTCCAGACGTTTCACTAAACACAATATACCCGTTTACCTTGCTCTGCAGCATCTAAAGCCGATCCTTTCGGTCCCCCGACTAAATTAGACATCAAAATGGCTTTATGCATCAACTGCTGAGCATTTTCAAGGGTTAACTGTTTTCCCGCCAGGACAATTACATCCTTTAAAGCCTCTCCTGTCAGTTTTTTAAACTCTGCTAACAATTCATCTAAAGAGTAGTTTTCCAAGGGATGACCCTTTTTTAATCTTGCAAGGTTCTCCGTAGCCACGTCTGTTTCCAAAGACTTAAATTCTAGGATCAAAGGCAGTAAACCTTTTCCCACCAAAGTGTGTCTCGGTTTTAAGATAAGGTGTGCTTCGGTCATCTACAAGTAAATCAAAATGACATCTACATTTATTTGCACACAATTACAAATAACCTTTAAGTCAGAGATCAACACTGTCTCTAGCGTTTTAAATCAATACTTATTCGAGAACTCCTTAATCAAACAGGTTTTCTTAATTAGGCCACCTTACAGGTAAATACATTACATAATAAACTATGGACGTAAACGAAACATAGCAACTTCAGAAAAATATAACAGACGACCAAAAAGTTCAGCGGCCATTTCTACCACACGCTAAACTAGTTCCAATTCTTCATTAAACTGCACAATTATACCTCAAACTCTCCTACTACGAAAATTAAAATAACCAACAGACAACACCGTCCGTAACAACAAATTCAAAACTTTACTGACGGACGGCAACATCCTTACTTCAAAATTAAAATTAAGCAACGAACAGCACAATCCGTATTAAAAAATAAATATAACGGACGGACGACACCATCCGTACTTCAAAATAAAAATTAACCAACGGACGACACCATCCGTACTTCAAAATTAAACTTTAACTTACGGACGACACCATCCGTATTCCATTTTTTTTTTAAATTAACCAAACGGACACCATGCCGTAAACTAAAAGTTTATCCAAAAGGACGCCACCGTCCAAGCATAAATTGAAATAAAAGTAAAATATACTTACATTAAATAATTGGTGAAGTCGTTAACCAAGCAAGAGTTGCACGTGGCCGTTCAGTACCGCGAACTGAAGAAGAGGACAGGAGAGCGTCTGTCCTCGCCGACTGCGTTTCGAAGAATGATTTAAATTGGTATATCTCGTGACTTCTCGTGTGATGTCACTTAGGATATTAACATAAGACTTACCGCTTCTACGCAGTCAATATTCTATCTCTTACAAACGGCGTCAGTCGATTTACTTTACACACATCCATGATCTTTTAAACTCGAACCTATTTTAATATTGACTAAAATTAAAATAATGAGAGGCCAATTTTCAAAAGAAAACAAAATGTAAAAAAAAATCACGTAACAAAACTGTCCTGTGGACAAAAATGTCAAGTGAGAATATTGTCAAGATGACAAATTGTCCACATAACAAAAATTGTCAAAGAACAAAAAAATTTCCAGTGGTCAAAATTGTCGAGAGAAAAAAAGTCCAGTGGACAAAAACAAATTGACAGAATTTTTTTTGTTCTAAAATTAACTTTGGGATGTCAACATCTCTGCTTAAACCAGTGTAATTCTCTTATCCAACTTAAAGCAGTCAGAATCTCTGCTCTGCAAGTTAACTTGCATGTAATGTTAGGACTTCGCCCAGCTGTAACATGGAGGATTTTTAACATTTATTAAAAACAAAAAATATTTATTGTTTCCCTTTTGTAATAAATTTCGATAGGATATTGATTTGTATTTCTTATCCCTCTCGGAAGCCTCGGGTTTAAATGTCCTGCTCGCGCGCGATGAATCCTCAGTATCGGTTCCATATACTTCACTAAATGTCTTGTATTCACCTGCAAACTGATCTACTACTGGATCTGGGAGAAAATGCAAGTCTGCAAATAGGTACTCAGGGAGTGTTGGTGTACTTATTCTACAGTATGCCCGTTTACCAACTCATTGAAAGGACACTTTATCCCCTAAAAAAATATTTACTGCATATAAAAAATGAAAGACGAGAACAACATGGAATACCAAAGACTAAATGGTGGGAGTGAACTCGGTTGCTTTGCGAGTGTAAGCAGTTCCTGTTCAACACATTGTACACCATGTGGCTAAGAAAAGTCAAACGAGTTAATCAAAGTCAAGTAAAAACGGCAAAATAATGCTTCTGACAAGTAGATTGTTCGTTTGTTTTCATGTATACAGTGTTTGCAGCTATATCTGCATGGCATTTAGTTAATTTATGTTAGAATAAATTTGTATAATCTGTGACACAAATGTTCCAAAACATACACAATTATTCAAAGTTTATCACATCTATGAAAGAGAATGGAAACAGAAATACAGTACTTGCACCCGTAAACGCAACACTTCGACTGATGGATAACTGATTGCTGACGGATTTTGAAACGCTGGCGGATCGCTGAAAACACCCGTCTAAAATTATGAATCCGTCATCACCTTGGTAACCGTCAGCGATCAGTCCTATCCAGAATACGTCAAGTTATTATATGCATAAATCTGACAGTTTATTGACGGATACATATAACTTAATAATTTGAAGGTGAAACGAAATCCGCGTTATTTGTATTAATAAAATAAACGCAAGTATTTAAAAGAATAGAAAATAGAAATGTCTTTGAAAACAATAAATAAAAATATATAACAAAAAAAACAAAACAAAACAAAACAAAAATATTTTCTTTATATTATAAAATTAGGCAAATTTATTTAAGGCAGGACAGCTCTGCGGGTATTGCCTTGTAAACCTTCGAAAAACTTCGTTCGATTTAAGGCACATCAGTAGCGACGAAGTAGATGTTTTATTTTCGTAATTCATTATTTCAGCAACTCGTGATTTCGGCTTTTTCTATTGTGTGACATGTTACACGTATGTGTGTCGTAAATATTTATCCGACCCGTCCCCCACTGAATAACATATTTATTTCACATTTAGCAAAGGGCATGGCCTCGTTTTGACAGACATGAATTTTACATGCAGTTAGAAAAAAAATAAGTTAATTTAATGTATGTCTGCATTATAAACACTTGTTGAACTGTTAAACAAGCATTGTTAATCAATATTGAAAAATATACAGCGATTCTTGTCGCAAGTTTTATTTGAAGTTAAATAAAAGTAGTTAAAAAGTATACTTACAATTACTCTGGACTGTTCGATTGTTTCGAGTTTTCAGAAATATTTCATGGCGTCCAGTTTTAATTGGGGGGTAGGGTGGGAGTAAGCCGAAGTACCGGTTAAAACAGACAATCCATGTCAATTAAGTTGAGTCGGGCACACCCTACCAGTAATTTGAAAATCCACAACCTGTTGACAGGCATGTGATCAATAGTAGAGGTGGCCAACTTAATCAACCACCGATGCCCCGATAACGATGGGGAAGTAAAGTCTGCGAATACTGCAGTTTAGATAAAACATGTGTTACATGTAGACACGTTTTATGGTACGAAATAGTAATATTTTGAACAAAACGTCATTACTTCTTGAGGTCTACAAAGATCGGATTAAACATTGTCATTACCGTCAGATCGATAAAACAGAGCCTTTTCAAAACTTTCCCTTAAAAAGAGCGTCCTTCAATTTGATTATTTTTTGGATGTTTGCTTAACTTCCAGGCAGTAGTATTTTAGCTTTATTCAGGACGAGAGCAAGCTCAAAAACAATCAAATACGGAAAGATTCCAATTCCACTGGAAAAATAAGGGGTAAATGTAGGACGAATAATTTTCCTTTTTGAGCATACTCTTCTCTAAAATTTATAAAAGGGATCCTTATCGTGCAAGGAGCTTGGCAATCTCTTTACACGTCACCCAGTATGGTCCGCGCCAGGCATTTAAGCATTATGACCTGAAAACCCACAACGATAGGGCATCCACCGTCCGCCACCTGAGGACGCGCTGTGCAGGTCAGTAAACCCATAGTAACCTATTGCAAATACTCCCAATTTTTAAGAAAAACATTTATACTTATATATCATTAAATATTGAACGCCTATAACAGGCATTGTAAAATAAACCACACATTGACTAAAACATCATTTCATGAACGTCAACTACTTATTATTTCTTTTTTAGTAAACAAAAGAGGGGTACAAAACTAATCCGTCCGATGTTTTAAAAACTGTGTAGAATATTTACCTATCTTATTTAAGTATTATTGAATGGATAACAAAGTAGCGTTTTCAATCTTAAAAGTACTTCGCTTTTGATCTTTTATAAAACGAAGACTAAAAATTGTGACGGCAAAATTGAGAAATATTACGTTTACATGTTGTCATCTTAACCTATAGTTATCTATATACAGGCATGTTTAGTAGTTTATTCTTTATTTGAGATTTAATTCTTATAAATTCATGTGACATAAATTCATCTTATTTAGTATTATACCGCAGAATTCTTAGGAATTGTGGCACAGAAAGAAAACTGATCAAATTGCGACAAATGATCTTTTAAAGCGTTTATAATTTAAAAAAACTCGACCTCGGTGGTTATGGTGGCAGTAATCTACTATTGATTACCGACCCTTACAGCAAGAGAGTGTACTCGACTTGCCCATAAATTTGCAGAGAGTAACAGGTTCCTGTTGAAGGTCGTCGCTTTCGCTGGTTACCCTAAACACTCGACGCCCTATAATTTAGCGTAATATCATTACAACCACTGTGAAAAGTTGAAAGGCTTCCAGACTATGTGCACCTTGGACAGCCCCATTTCCGAACAGCTATGAGAGCCCAGATCAGTGAAAATATGTTACATGACAGGACCATAGAACAGAGAAGTGAACAGAAAACACTTGTCTTGAAGTGCAGAAGTTCCACGGTTGTGACGAAGCTGTTGGAAACCTACAACAAAGATGTGAGTGAAGTGGGTAAACACTTACCTGCATCACTTGAGGCAACTGTGCGATGTGACAGTGGTGACTGCACCATCTGTGATAAAAACACTAGTCTGTCCAGATACTGATTCTTCCGACTGGTGGCTAAGGTTCAAATATCTGTCAACATCCATGATCACTGTGCTGCAAATGATTGAAAAGGATGTAATATTATTGCAAGAAGTATTAAAAATGAAGTTAAGTGAAGATGCAATAACCAGTATGAAGTTGTTGGACGGTACAAAAAAGAACGAAGAAGTTCACACTGCACCGAGTGTAAATTTACCGAAGAATGTGAACTTTTCCACAAACATGGAAGGAAGACTGTCCACAGAAATAATAATGGCCAGGGACGTCATAAATCAAGAAAAGTCAGCACTTTGGCATTGACCTCAGTGGAGGTAGCACCAAGTAACTAACGAAAATTGAAAAGAGAGCCGACTACCACAAAGAACGAGAAAAGACCACGTCATAAAACGAAAACTCGAGCAAGCAAAGTTTTGACAGACTACAAGAACACAAGACATATACAGAACTCCACTCTAAAATCCAGAGTACAAGAAAGGACAGTAAGACATACCACCAGCACTTGTACATCACAGCCATTACTGTAAGAAGAAGCTACCTAGAGAAGCATGTTGATTGCTTACAAACGGTCCTTTTAAGGGCCACCAACATTTTCCAAAAAAGAAACTATATTGTTGTTGAACTTCAAATAAAAACAAAAATAAACAATTGAAATAAAATAGACCACCTGCTTCCTTTTGCCATTAATAGTATTCAAAAGTTAGCCCTCCCCCAATTCAAAATTACTTTAACTAAAAGTAAAAAAGAAAATACTACCATGGTTGTTTTTAATTTCTATCTTATGATCAATTTTGAAATCAGAAAAAGGAGCAGGGTGGCCTTAACAGTGAATACACGAAACGCATGTCTGTCTACTGTTGTTGAAGCCATGCGGCTCCAACACCACATGATTGACATTCACACATTTAGTGTTGTGGCACATATGTCAGCATTAAGAAAATGAAGAATCCCATGCTGCATCATGTATGCCAATTTGTGCAGATGCATTAATCTCCACCCTCCGACATCTGACAGTTTACAATTGAAAACCTAATATGCTATTGGGTGTGCAAGCTCCTTGCCAAATTAAACACTTTCGATTGAGACCAATGGCATTGTTTTCTTCTATTTTCTGGCTGTATTTTAGAACAAAGGCCTCCATTTTGTAATCCTGTATCTTTTGTTCTATACAAATGGCTATTAATTATGTTATCTAAAAGATGGGGGCTACTATGTATGCCCCCTTTTGGAAAATAATATAGAAAACTAAAAAATTAGAACCCAAATTAAAACACGACCCTAACAAACAATAAAACTTAAATTTTCATACCTTTCTTGTATTCTATTGTTTTTCATTAAACATGACCAAATTGTTGCATTTGGTCCCATTATAGAGTGAAAAATCTGGCTCCTAGGAACAAAACCACACTTGATGAGAGCTCTGTTTTCCTCTTTGTTAATATTAACATAAAGCCAATAAAAAACATTCCATCTGTGTTTCTGGAATGCCATTTGGCGATCTGAACTTACATACTTCCAAACTATATCCAAAAATTTAGAAAACTGTAATACTTCGTTCTATTTTTAAAGCTCTGGAAGCCTCCCTATCTTTATGGATGAAGTCTGAGAACAGGAATTTGGCAAATCAATCTCTCTTGTTTCATTTATTTTACGAGATAAATTCTTACTAAGATTGTTGAATGAACTGTTGATCCGAGTGGGTAGAATGCAGCATATGTAGTCAGTGGTTCCACTAAAATTGTCAACGTCTATATGCGGAGGACGTCAAGGTTTTAAAGGTGGACCACTATCATTCACTCGTTTTAATTGCTCATGACAAGAGGTTAACTGTCCCACCTACATTGCTGATATCTTTAGCACATAAATGATTCATTAAAAAGGTTATGTAATAGGGTATGCCGAAAAAAGGCTAAAAAAATCAAAAGAACACACAACCAAGAGTTATTTTATTTTTGATTCCAAATATAAGAACTATGGTAAATAATGTATATAAATGAGACAAGATATTTAATATTGTAATGATTTTATCATAATTAATTTAGTAAGGTCCATGGCTTCTTCTTACAAAATTTAAATCCGTATTCTAATTTATTCATGGAATAATAATATTTATGTAAATAATACAAATTTCGTGAAAGACTATGAACAGTTGAACTGCATGGATTTTATTTTTTTTCAAGATTTTATTAAGTTATATTGTTTGTTTGAATGATGTTGAACGCAGTTTGTCAGCTATATCATGGCATTTAGTTTTTATTGGGGGAGGAATCCGGAGAAAATGGCAATCCTTGTCAATTAAGGTTGGACTCGTTTAAACCCTGCCCGCAGTGAAAATCGAACCCACAATCTGTGTTGAAAGACCATGTGATCAATAGTAGAGGAACTACCTTAACCACTCGACCTCCAGGGCCCCTTATTAAGTTATAAAAAGTCTAATAACATTTTAAAGCAGTATCTAAAGTTTCCTTAAATTACAAATTTATGGTTCTTTGTATGTTGATATATCAAATTATAAGTAAGTAAATATAACATAAATACAAAATATATTATGTAAATAAGTTAGTAAATAAAAGTTTGCAATAGGGACGAAACCTGAACCATTCTAAAATCCATGTATTTTCAGAGATTCTGTGCGATAGATATTCAGCCATAGTCTACACAGCTAAACGAGAAGCAGCAATGATGCCGACGGATGATTTATAAAAACCTAACGTGAATCCGAATAAATGGAACGCCACTACTAACTGTCAGCTTCTAACTACTATAACAGTTTGGAATTAAAGTGTCTAAAAGGTATGTATCGGCTTTTTGGCTTTGTAAGAAAACCAGTTGTATGCAGCCCAAATCAAAATATGAACCTGTTATCTGATGTGCATCAATACATTACTATAAATTAAATAATATATTCGTCCGATGTTTTCATTGTATTTAAGGTATACGAAGACGCGTGCATTGACCGTGCTTAGAACACGACATATTCTTCAGCTTGTACCATTATGGCCGCCGCGGATGTTTTAGGAGTTATATCCTCCAGTTAATGCAGAACAAGACCTTGCACACAATACTCTAAACACAGTTTCAAATCACTTCAACATTTGGCCAAAGACAATGCGGACAAATACTGGTACGACAACAAGAGGAATATTGACGCCGACCCACTTTGTACCATTAATACCTACATTGTCAGCTGCATCTCCACAACCATCAACTCCATTTCCACCGTCACCACATGCATCTCTACCTCGATCGCTATTACATTGTATGTTAAGAACAACCGCATTATCTGCCGTACGTTCTGTAACGCCCATTGGCTTAGCTTAAACATATTTTATTTGCAAAAAAAAATCAGCAAAATGGATAACACACAAGTTAAACAAACTTATGAAGTCTTCTCCGACAATAGCAAATATTTTATAATAATATATGTAGAGCATGCTAAAAAAAGTATCAGTATATACATTTTTAAAAGGTAGGAATTAAGTAACGAAAGCATAAACATAAACATATTGTAAACATATACATATTGTGTGTGTTTGTGGATTATACTATCATGAATCTTTTTGACCGTTTAATAAATGTTAACACGTTCCTAAGTATGTCTTTATTTTCTTGTAATGAAAATATATCTGTTCCTGACACCAGTAAGCGTCTATTGTGGACCCATTGAAGGTTTTGCATTAGTATTTGTCTTTGGTTTATGTAGCGAGGACATTCAAAGAAATTATGGAAGGCATTTTCTACTGGGGCTCCACATTGACATGAGGGGTCGGTGATTAAGTTGACTCTATATAAGTCATAATTCAAAAAAGACGCACAACATCTCAGTTGTGTAAGAATAATATTTAACTTTCTTGGGCCGTATGAAAAGTAATTTGGAATTGATAAGTCGTTTGAATATGACATTTGAAGTTCGCGTTTAAATTTTGATGCTGAACCTGATTGTCTCATTTCAAGTTCAAGATTGTTCCAAAGCCTTATGGTTGATGGTATGTAGGAGTTCATGGTTAGGGATAGTCTACAAAAAGGAATAATAAAGTCATTCCCGTTTCGTAAAGGGTATGTTGTTGTACTTTGAATTTTTGGAGGAATAAGTTTGTACATAAAATCCGGTTTCTGTTCCTTTTGGATATTATAAACATATTTAATTTCCGTTTTTCGCGTCTAATATTTAGTTTTTCCCATCAAAGTTCACTATAAACTCATTGGCCTATCACCTGCACATTCAAACACTACATTTTTGACCTTACCACAAGCAACTGTTCACCATCGTTCTTCTGTCTTTTTGACCAAATTCGGTTTCAAGTTAAATCGCTAGCTTTTTCCTTACCAGATAATCAATCAAATAAGAGATACAATTATACCACTAGAGTCTGATCTTAAAGTTTGCTTTTACCTTCATTTTAACCGTTACTGTACTTTAAAGATTGTGAAGTTTGCGATTCATCCATGGGAAAACTACTAAAAGTTAAAAATTGAAACTAATCGCAAAAGTGAAGACAATCATGTTCCATATTCATCACTGAAGACAGGGAGTCTTTATAGATATGACGAAGAGCCCTCAACCATCTGAGAAAAGCATAGTTATAATGCACCGCTATTATAAACGCCCTAAATAGACCATAATTACGGAGCGTCAAAGTGTTTTTCTGATGCAGATTGGAGTCGGAGCAAATAGCAGTGCATGAATATATGGAACACTTTCCACCACTTCTTGAGGACAAACCGCAAGACCATTCACAAAACTGCGCTGGCATTCTCTCCAAAAAGATTTATTCCGGCCATCTGAAGAATTAAGACATTTGCTTACCACCAACAGATACTAAACAAATTAGAAACATTAAACATCAAGAACAGACAAAAGTAAAAATAAACTAATGCACTCACAACGTAGTCAACGACATTTTACAAGTTGTTTCTCCGTTTTATAGTTATCCGTTGGAAGAAGAAACGGTGCATACAAAGGATCAGGTCCCGTCAATTATCTGTTACACAACGGAACAATTTTTGGACTGATAGTTGTGCTCAGAGACAGAGGCCAGTACTGTTTTTAGTTTACACATAGACAAGCAATTGTCTTTTTTGTAAGTACGCATTAGCTGATGTGTGATTGTTCTAAAGAAGCTGCGGTAAAACAGTGTCAGATTATTAGTTTACTTTTGTTCATGCTATTTGATATCTATAAGCAGAAGACGCGAACACTGATGTCGACGCGCAAAATAAATAATATAAGAAAATATGTGCATATTTGAATTTGTTTTTGCAGCGGACAACAATAACCATATTTTGACATTTAATTTTAACACTGCTTTGATTTTACATTACCAAAAAGAAGTTTTTAGACTTTTCATAACGGGCTAAATTCTATTCATTTAATGTTGATAAATATTAAACTAGAACAAGACTGATGAAACAATAATATCCCATATTTAAAATATTCGAAATTTTTAAGGGAAGAAACCAATGAAGACTAGATATTAGTGAGATGGTATCCTTCTCTTTTGGCCCGCAGACATTGAGGTCAAAGATCATCAACCGTGGGATGTGACACATCGCCTTAAAATTGTCTACCCACATTCGAAAATATCCATAGCCTACCTAAAATGACAAAAAAAGTTGTTTTCGTCAAGTCACAATAAATTTTGGACGGCAGACTGACGGACAGATTTATCACTATACAGCGTCCGCTACTACGTACTGGGTCAATAAGAAAGACAAACATACTGAATGTTTTCATGTTTCTAAACATGGGTTCAAAAAAGCCAAAAAAATATTTCAACTGCAAACGAAGCGAAATTCAGACTGTTCGATTGTTATTATCTTCGAAATGCCAAATCATAAAATTAACTATTCGAAAAGGTCAGCTTTCTGGCCATGCAGAGATTGTTGGAGGAACTGTTTAGCAGAGTGCAGCATAGTATATGTAGTCAGTGGTTCCACTACAATGGTCAACATCTATATGCGTAGGACGTGAAGGTTTTACAAGGACCAGTACCGATAGTTCGAGAGGTTAACTTTTCCATCTACAGTTTTTCTGCAGTGCAAGTAAGATTGCCTTAAGTATTAAGTATATTCGTTTTTCAATATTACTTATTTCTGTCGGAAAATGCAAAGAAAAATTTTCATTCTTGATATTTAAACATAAAAGAGTTATCAAAGAACGGTATATTATAGATTATGCAGAACCAAAATGGTATAAAAAATTTAAAAAAAAACACAAACAAAAATAAAATAATTGGATTTACTGAAACTGGAAAATTGTGCTGCATATGGTTCCTCTTAGGATGAATAATAACATTATAATTAGGTGGTAAATATAAAATAACAAATTAATTAATACAAGTTTGCAATAGAGACGAAATCCAGGTAATGTTTTACCATGTTATGAACTATAGATATTAAGGCCTAGTATACACAGCTATACTAGAGGCAGCATTGATGCCGACGAATAATTTACCATAACCTTATTTAAATCAGAATGGGTGGATTGGCACGCCTGCATACTGCAACAGTGTAAAATTAAAGACTCGGAAAACACCAGTATCCGGACTTTGTTTGGAATCCAATTGTATGCTGCCCAGATCAAAATGCGAACAAACATTCAGATATGCATGACTAAATCACTATATATGAGGAGACATTCAAAACGCTAAGGACAAGTTTGTTCTTCAGTATTGACCATTATGTTTGCCGCTGATGTTATCTTTCCATTAATAGGAAACACGACCTGACATACACAACTCTAAACACCGTTTTTAATCCCTGCAACATTTGGATTATAGGTACTGTAAAAACAATGTGGACAAATATTGGTACGAAAGCAGGAATATAGACACCGAACCACTTGTACCATTACGCCTACATTGTCACGTGCATCTCCGCAGTCATCACGTGCATCTCTAACTAGAACGCCAGTACACTGTATGTTAAGAACAAGCTCATCATCTTCCGTACGATCTCTAACGCCACTGGCCTATGTCCTGTACAGCCAAACATTTCATTGCCGACCTATTCACAATAAAGAACTGCTGCCTATCATTCTTCTGTCTGTCTTACCTATTCGGTTTCAAGTTAACTCGCCAGCACTTTCTTCGCCAGATAATAAATCAAAAAATAGTTATAATTATACCACTACAACCTCTCCTTAAAGTATGCTTTCACCTACACATGAACCGGTAGTCGTCGAGAAACGTCGATAATGTTCCGTAGGAAAACGACTTATTTCTAGATAATGGATGACTTATATATCCACCTATCAAGAAATTCTAAACACAGAGAAAGCCTTTGCTCAAGTTCCAACTTGACCCAAAAACCAAGTTTTTAAGTTTTTCGTTGAAGATAATGTAACCAGTGAAAAACATTCCTAAAATCTTCCTTCTTCGATGATTGTGAATTTTGAGATTCATCCATGGAAAAATTGCTAACATTAGAAGACATGTTCTACATTCGTCAGAGGGGAAGGGAGCCGTATTTAATGTGCCAATGAGCCCTCAGCCATCTGCGAGCAGCATAGTTATTATGCTCTGATATTATACCGCCCTAAAGAGACCCTAATTGAAAAGAGACTGTACTTTGAATCGATGTTAAAATTTTGTTGTTACAGAATATGAAAGACCGAAACCGAGATTGACTTACGAAGACCCCGACACTCTACTTAATCTATGCAAAGAAAAAAGACAAGATACTGTAAAAAAAACACGAGGAATCACCTAAAGCACGTTGTTAATATTGTTACATTTAAAAATCACGTCATACGGTGTGTTTCCTGAATGACGTCATTTTTTAAATCACATAATTGAAAAAAGCCAGAACTTTACGAGAACCTCTATAAATTGTATTTTGTCTCCGGAATCATTTTGCATGCACTGGAAACTTATCTTTACTGGTGTATTGAAGTAAATTAAATTTAATTAAAAATAAGGTCTATAACAGTTATTTTAACGCATCAAGCTAAATTTTCTTAATGTTAAAATTACCAAATTATGTGATTGTAATATAAATTACTATAATTATAGTCGATACCAAACTTCTAAATTAATGAATACTAAACAGTGACTACTGCTTACCCTTTCTTGCTAACATTTAATTGTTTTATCATGCAAGGATTTCAGTGTATGAACTTTCATGTCGAAATACGAGTTCTCCAAACCGAAGCTTAACGAGCTTTGGGTATAAATACCCCCACTGACTACATGTATCACCATTCAAAGTTAATCATCGCTATTGCACAGTTAGACTTTAAGTAAATAACCAACTGATTATAATACAACAACTAAGCCTTCAATGGTTCTCTTTTCCGTGTAAAAACTACCCGTAGTGAAAGAACTTACTGGAAGTGTACTATACCAACATACCCAAACACTATCAACACCATGCCCATCACTTTTCAAACAGATCTACAACATTCATATCCAACTTGAGGTACTATGTATCCAGGGAAGAGCAAACACACTTACAGAAGTCTCGATACTAAATAGCCAACATAAATCAATATATTCATTTGGTAAAGATCAATTGAATTCGTGCATATTACCAAGATACAGTAAAAAATGAAAATCGAATCATTAAAAATGTTTCAATATTTTACTCCTAGTGCGTCCTAAAACTCAAAGTAGCATTGCACCTTGTGTTTGTTTCTTAAGTTTTTTTTTATTAGAGTTAATTACATCAAAATATGTACTACATATTTGTATTTAATCGATTAATTCGTTCGCCGAAACATCAATAAAACACTCTGTAAAGGATGCACGCTATCATATTTCTGTTATTGATTATGTATGCATTTTGAGTGTATCGTTTTATATTTTAAGACGGTTATTGAAATTCAAAGCTAGTTATGAATACAACTGATCAATGTAAATACTGATATCCTGTTTCCCCATGTAACAACTAAACGTCACTGGAGCTTATTGTATTGATCTTGAACTTTCTAAGAAGGTCATTGACAAGAAAGATTTCATTGTGGACAAGATAACATTGTTGATTTGGTTATCACGATTTGTTTAATTAGTAAGTTATAATGATTATTGGTATTTCTCACTGTAAGACCCTGGGACCATACTGCGAGGGTTCCCATGGCTGGACCAACAGAGCAGCTCAGCACATCTCCAGTGGACATCTCAATGGGATTGTCCGGTCTTAATATGGAAAGCCTGCCCGCGGACCTTAGCGCTAGACGTGTTTTGAGAGTGACACGCTCCTTGAACGATAAAGATCCATTTTAAAATGTTCGATAAATAGTAGGTTCATTGAGGCCGCTACAATAGGCTAAATTCGTCGCCACTTTCCAATACGTAGTGTTGGGGAATCGGAAAATTTTCATAATCGATTATCGGAAATAATCGAAAAGACATAATCGATTAATAATCGGAAAATCTTTTTTAGTGTATCAATTAACATTGCTTAAATTGTCTCTTTACTAAAACATTGTTTTTTTCTGCTTAATAAAACAATTTTTAAATTTTTGGGCTTTTTTTATCATTGACCTTCTTGAATTAGGTAGCATTTTGTTTAAATGCTATTTTAGATATCAGGACCATTAAAAATGTCTGCACCAATATTAATTCATGACATAAGTGTACAAAATGTATGACTAGATCTAACCCCTTCAATGGGCCTTCATCCAGTAGCAACTTTAAACTACAATGTACTGCTGTACATGAACAGAAAAAAAAATTCTTCTATGCAAGTCTTAGCATGGTGATGCCATTATCTCAGTCTCTCAAACATAATTATTCATTTCCTGTTTCTTTTTACTACCTTTTTTTTAAGTCAAGCTCACCAAAATCCACAACATGCTCTTTCTGTGTTATTAAAGTTGGAGCATTGTCCAAATATCAACATACATGCCATAGGTAATTAAAAATCAATGCCAGAAAAACAATTTAGCTAATTGTCAGAATCCTTCTGTGGATCAATGTTTAACATTGCAAGTTTATCAAAATCCTTTAACTGCTTCAATCTTATATTATGAAGTGTCTTTTTTTAAAGATTCGTTTGAAAAAGAAAAGCAAAATCATTTGATTTTAAGTCTTTTTAAAACTCTGAAAAGTAAACATAAACAACAAACAATTCATTTTTAAAACATTCTAAAACATCTGGACAGTTTCTTTTCAAGTACTAGTTTCACCAGTAATCAAGGTTTTTGTTAAGAAACACTAGCATATCAATGTTTTTGGGTGCAAGTCTACATCTCTTTTTGTTGACTTTCTCCCCACACAAACTAAAGACCCGTTCAGAAGACACTGAGGATGCTGGTACAGCCAAGTATTTTTTGGCAAGAAGATTGAGTCTTGGAAAGAATTGTTCATTTTCTTTCCACCATTCCAAAACTGTCAGGTTATAGTCCTTTTCAGGTAACTGTGTCCCTAGGTATCTTTGTATCTCAGTTTCAGCTGCCAATTCTTGATTGGGCATTACCTCCCCTGTACAGACAACATCTTCCAACCATTCATCCATGTCTGCCGACTTTATTTTCTTTGCCTTTGGTTCAACATCTTTTTCTAGTGCTATAACTGCTATTTCTTCCACAGTATCAATTTCCATAACTGGAAGATTAGGAAGTGGTGGATTTTCATTAGTTTCTTCATCTTTTTCAGTTTTTATTCTCACTCTAATTAGATTTTCTATTTCCAATTCTTCTCTAAGGAGTCTACGAGCATTTTCTTGAATCTGTTCTTCTACAAAGTTTAAGTCCTTGGTAAAAGGGTTTAGAATGCACCCAAGTAGGGTTATATTGTCAAGGCAAGTTCTCTTATCTATTTCAGCCTGTAGTCTTTCTTTCATTTTCTTGATAGCTGGTTCATCATACTCCTTAACTTCAACAATTCTCATTAATTTAGTGACAATAGGGAGAATTTTCTGGATGGTTGGAGATTTGTCAGCACATACAAGTGTGGTAGCTTTCTCAAATGGTTGCAAAATTGTTACAATTTTTTCAATTAAGCTCTGTTCCTCAAATGAAAAAACTCAATTTTTCAATGTAGAACTTGCATTCTTGCTCAAAGACGGGTCATTTGCTAATGACATCAGTACAGGAAATTGCTCTATCAATCTTTGCAGCATATATAGAGTGGAGTTCCAACGCGAAGCAACATCTATGATTAATTTATGACCAATTAAATTCATTTGTTGAGGCTGTCCATCACATAATAGTTTTTGCTTGGCCATGTACATGTCATTAATGCTGCTGGACTGATGGAAAAATGTTACGAGTTTTCTTGCCTTCCCAAGAATTCTCCCAATTTCAGGTGTGTCAAGTGCATTCTTTACCACTAAATTTATTCTATGACCATAACATCCATACCGTTCCCAATTCAGTATTTGATAGGCCTTCTGCTCATTTGCAGCGTTGTCTGTTGTGGCAATGGGTTTAGGAAGTCCCAACTTCATCTTGGTAGCTGACAATTCATTTGCTATGTTTTCACCAGTGTGACTGCCTGTTACCTTGATAGTACCTAATACAGCTGACTTCAACATCCAGTATCCATCAATGTAATGTACAGTGGTGGTAAAATATGACTCGGTGTTTAAACTGGTCCATCCATCATGGGTTATTGCAATAGATTTTGTCTGTGATAAATCCTTTTTAAGTTTTTCATCCATCTCAGTCTTTTTCTTGGCCAAACGAGACATAACTGTAGCCCTGGAAGGAACCTTGTACCTGAAATTATAAGAGTTGTTGATTTAGTGTAAAGCATTTTGAAATTTAGTGTCTTTTTTGCAAATAAAATTGTTTTAATACAGGTTATAGTGTTTGTTGTTTTTTTGCCAAATAAAATTGTTTTAATACAGGTTATAGTGTTTGTTGTTTTTTGCCAAATAAAATTGTTTTATTACATGTTTGTATGTTTTTCTTTATGCATAGTTTAATGACCCAAGAATTTAATTATTGCTATTTTAAGTCCTAAATACCAAGACTTGGTACATGTACTTGTAGATATAACTAGAGGGTGTGTCTGTAAGCCACGGATGGCCCTCCCATCATAAAAACATCAGTCATGCTACCATATAGACCTAAACCAAGAATTTAACCTAAGTCGCTCGAGCGTAAAATGTAGGTCACAAAGACCTAATTCTTAGTGGGTTGGGTCATGTTACCCAAGACACATCTACTGGTGAAATATCATAGCCCTACTACATAAATTAACCGAGATATGGACCTTAACCAAGAACTTAACCAAAGTGTTACGGACGTACCTACGGACGGACTAGGGTAAAACTACATACGTGGGCGGGCCATAAAAAAAATCCAATTACCTTTGATCCAGTAATCCAATGAAGAGTCTGAAAAGTGCATTATCAACAATGCTGACAGGCACAGCCTTCCCTGCAATAAATTTACAAACTTAAGGCTATCATCTATTTTCTCTTGCCTCTCTTGGCTGATTTTCCCAACAGATGCAACGTTGACATAAGATGTCATGGAAGTCTGGGCTTTTTTGTGGTTCTTTTTCATTGCTCCCAAGTCTTCTCCCACATGTTCATGTTCTATGTGTGTCATGAAATTGGTAGTGTTCCCTACAAAATATAAAGTTAAAAAATCATTTCATTTACATGTTAAGCCAACTTTTTTCATGTCAAATAGACGATAAAGAGATGTGAAAAAGTGTATGCGACATAATATCATAAACTTCAAATCCTCAACAAAAGATAGAAATCAACCTTCCAGGCAGCCCTAGGGTGCTGCTTGCTATATATCTTGCTATGGGCCCCAAGAACTAAACAAAACACACATATTTCAACATCTTTCTTATTCATTATTCTTGTATGTTTATATATGGTTACAGATGTAAATTGATTTCAATATTTAATTGTTTTTTTCTGGCAAGTTTTGCACTTCTTTGGACCATGTTTACATTTTATTTTTTCTATGAGTAGGCCTCTCTGCACCCGTACACTCACTCCCTTTTATGATGATTATCATAAATTTGTTCATTATTCCGAAATGTTTGCTTTTTAACAACAGTTGAACATAAATAATTGCCTCGTTTGCTTGAATTAGTCGCCTTGTCGCGGCATTAGAAGATTTGTTTACATTAACATACCCTTGTTGATATATTTTTTACGGCAGATTTTGCAAACTGCATGTTGCATATCCAAGGTCTGCTTTGATGGCGGTCCTTCTTTTATTTTATAAAATCCAAAATATTCCCAAACCCTGGATTTGGTTTTTCCAGGGTATGAATAAATTTGTCTAGTCTCGTAGTTGTTGTTATTTGGGTCATGATCGACCGCTTCGACCTTGTCATCCATTTTACTATACCCGGAAACGGATCGGACAGGTTAATTACAGAACAAAACCGGACAGAATTGAATTTCCGTATTTCGATCGGCGATGTCTGCGACATCCGATTTTTATTTTGAACATCGATTAGTAAGATCGGCGGGTGAAAAACGACAGTTTATCGATTGTAGGCGATAATCGTTCCATCACTACCAATAAGTAATACTGTTCCAGTGGCAATCAAACGTTTAACCCTATATCCCATCCCGTCCCTAATGTCTTTAATTTATTGTTTGTAACATTATTCACGTGGCCCACTTTCGGGAAAGTTTTTACACTTAAGATAAGTTTTCGAATTTGTTTAACACTGGCGCAGCCGACACAATCTTGCAATTTTTCAGGAAATTATTTTTAAATTGTAAAATATCATTTGACTATTGCATCTAAAAAGATGTCATATTGGTCATACCAGGACGACACATAGTTAGATTTTAAGTAACGAGCCACGACCCAAATGTGTGCCATTTAACAGTTTTTACACCACCATGCATGTTTTGATGGACTGAATGGACGTGGGGAAAGTTTCTAAACTGTTGATACGTATTTTCATTTGTTTAAAACTGTCCTAGGAGAAACAACAACTGGGACCATTCTGTACGAGGTAGACAAATACACTTTCGAACGTGACAGCGTGAGAAAGTGTATTTGTCTAACAAGGATTGATTGATTGATTAATGGTGTTTAACGCCCGAGCAGCAATATTGGAGCTATATTCAGGCGATGAACATGAAATGATGATGAATGAAAATGGGATGGGACACAAGGAAAAATAAGGGTAATGGATTTTGCCACTGGCAAATGGGAGGATGGATAGGGTCGGGCAATTTAGCCTCCTGTAGCGGGATCGAAATCCCTACTCATAGCGAATACTACAGCAGCGTTCTTTAACGTGCGAGGAACGTGGCATTTTTCCCAACACGGTGCACTAATATGGTTTGCGGTCAGGCTTTCCGTATTATGGCCTGACAACCCCAGCTTGCCAGGGGTACCCCATTCAACCACCTGGGGCACACATCCCAGTCGGTCTTTAGGCAAACCGACCTGACACGCCGGTTCTAACGAGGAAGGCGCTGCTATAAATTACTTGAATAAACCCCTCGATCCCACGCATTAATAATTGGTGATAAATAAGGAGGGTGGTATTTATTATGGTGCGACTCGTATTCGACCAATCAAATGAAAAGCTGATATTCGAAGCTCGTGCTATCGTTTTGCAGTGACATCAAAATTTGACATAATTAAGGCGGAGTTTTTCTGTGCATTATTGGTTGTAATTGTAGTTGGTTATTGCATGGTTGTTTTTCCCTTGAGTTTACAGAGACACGTGACCTTTAATACAATATTATCCAAGAGTTTTAATTTAGAACATATATACTCGTCTCTTGTTTATTCGCGAGAAAAGATCAAAAGATTTCATGTTACAATTGTGTTCAACTCACACCTTAATGTGTATGTTTGTTCGGCAAGGCTATTCATGACGTCTTGAAACCCTGTGTAATATTGATTTGGGTAATTAAAATTTTACGTAAAATCATTTTTTTACAGAATATGAAAGACCGAAACCGAGATTAACTTACGAAGACCCTGACACTCTGCTTGATGCACCTATGCAAAGATTGATTGATTAATGGTGTTTAACACCCGAGCAGCAATATTTCAGCTATATTCAGGCGATGAACATGAAATGGATGATAAAAATGAACATGAAATGATGATGAATGAAAATGGGATGGGACACAAGGAAAAATAGGGGTAACGGACTTTAGATTGCCACTGGCAAATGGGAGGATGGATAGGATCGGGCAATTTAGCCTCCTGTAGCGGGATCGAAATCCCTACTCATAGCGAATACTACAGCAGCGTTCTTTAACGTGCGAGGAACGTGGCATTTTTCCCAACACGGTGCACTAATATGGTTTGCGGTCAGGTTTTCCGTATTATGGCCTGACAACCCCAGCTTGCCAGGGGTACCCCATTCAACCACCTGGGGCACACATCCCAGTCGGTCTTTAGGCAAACCGACCTGACACGCCGGTCAGGGTACTGGGCGCTATTTAGTCGCCTTTTACGACAAGCTAGCGCGACTGCGGTCTATTCTTTTAGCCACCCGGATCCCGCACGGGGCCCTATGCAAAGAAAAAGATACTGAAAAAACACAAGGAATCACCTAAAGCACGTTGTTTATATTGTTACATTTAAAAATCATGCCGTCATACGGTGTTTCCTGAATGACATCCGATGGCCGAGTGGTCAAGGTAGTTCGTCTACTATTGATCACGTGGTCTGTCAACACCGAGATTGCGGGTTCGATTCTCACTGCAGGCAGGGTGTACTCGACTCCAATCTTAATTGACAAGGATTGCCAGTTTTCCTACCACAGGTCCGGGGTTTTTTCCGGGTACTCCGGCTTCCTCCCCCAATAAAAACTGGACGCCATGATATAGCTGAAAAATTGCTGAAAGTGGCGTTAAACACCATCAAACAACAAAACAAACTGAATGACGTCAATTTTTAAATCACATAAAAAGCCAGAATTTTACAAGAACCTTTTAAAATTGTATTTTGTCTCAGGAATTATTTTACATGCATTGGAAACTTATTATTACTGTTTAATTCAAGTAAATTAAATTTAATTGAAAATAAGGTCTATAACAATTACCAAATTATGTGATTGTAATATAAATATAAATTACTATAATTATAGTCGATACCAAGCTTTTAAATTAATGAATACTCAACAGTGACTACTGCTTACTCTTTCTTGTTAACATTTAATTGTTTCATCCTGCTAGGATTTCAGTTTTTGAACTGTCATTTCGAAATACGGGTTCTCCAAACCTAAGCTTAACGAGCTTTGGGTTCGTGGCATAAATACCACCACTGAATACTTTTTGCACCATTCAAAAACTTAATCATTGCTATTGCACAGTTAGACTTTAAGTAAATACCCAACTGACCAGAATGCAACAACTAAGCCTTCAATGGTTCTCTTTTCCGTGTAAAAACTACCCGTAGTGAAAGAACTTACTGGAAGTGTACCCTCCTATCATGCCCAGACACTATCAAAACAAGAACGACACTTGTACACATGCTAATCACTTTTCAAACAGTTCTACAACATCCATATCCAGCTTGAGATACTATGTATCCAGAAAGAGCAAACAAACCTACTGCAGTCTCGATACTAAATAGCGACCATAAATCAATATATTCATTTGGTGAAAATCCATCGAATTCGTACATACTACCAAGATAAAGTAAAAATGGAAATCGATTCATTAAACTTCAAAAAAAAATATTTTACTCCTTGTGCGTTCGAAAACTCAAAGTAGCATTGCTCTTATGTTGTTTCTGAAGTATTTTGAGTTAGTTAGAATGGTGTTTTAACGCCACTTTCAGCAATTTTTCAGCTATTTCATGGCGTCCAGTTTTTATTGGGGAAGGAAGCCGGAGAGAACCCCCGACCTGCGGTAGAAAAACTGGCAATCCTTGTCAATTAAGATTGGAGTCGAGTACACCCTGCCTGCAGTGAGAATCGAACCCGCAATCTCAGTGTTGACAGACCACGTGGTCAATAGTAGTCGAACTACCTTGACCACTCGGCCATCGCGGCCCCGAAGTTGTTTTATGAGTGTTAATAACATAAATGTATGTACAATATATCTGTATTAATAAAAAAATCGTTCGCCGAAACATCAATAAAGCACCCTCTAATAGATGCATGCTGTCATATTTCTGTTTAAGAAATAATTCATGGCTGCCCCAATTTTATGGATTATTTAAATATGGTTAAGCATTATAGTCATAAATATTTTGCCATGAGCGTTAGCGAATGGTAAAATATCATGAATATGATGCTTACCCATATTTAAATAATCCATTAAATATATAAATATGGGTAAGTATTATATTCATGAATATTTTGCCATGAGCGTTAGCGAATGGTAAAATATCATGAATATAATGCTTACCCATATTTAAATATCCATAAAATTGGGACAGCCATGAATTATTTCGATTCTGATATGAAAATACAGAAATTTTACATTTCGCGACTACCTAGGTAAAGGTTTATTTTGGCTGTTCCAATTTCCGAGAACCTCCCTTGTTTCGAAATTATTATATTTCTCGTGTAAAATTTAATAGAAAAAAACGAAGAAATATAAATTAAAAACAAACAAACATTTATTAACATTTACAATAAAATTTAACAATCAAAACAAAGAACGACAAAATTAAATGCTTTATTACATCAGTCGCCGTGTGGCGTGTCTGGGACTGTTCATGTGTTGCTGTGTTTGCGTGAGAAATGAAAACCGCTTACCGAATTTGGTCGATCTTATGCTCCTGTTTTAGATAAACAATGGTGCAAATTTAAATCGACAGTTATTTTCCAAAATTAATCAACATTTTGAAATTCGGTTGCGTTTTCATTGTGATACGTAACGGTAAATTCGTTTGTGGTGGGGGCGGGAAAAGTCTCGCGGTTTTCATTGAACGTCATTGTAAACCACGCAACGTCCCTTGAAAACACAACGTAGCTAAAGTCAAGGAAGACTTGTAACATGTAAACAATAAAGGCATAGAATAGAAAATGGACTTGTTATCGTGAAAACATGTTATCTATTGGATTTTCTTACAAAGGTACAAAATAAAAAAAATTTTGAAGCAAAAACATCAACACACGGGGGTTTTTGAAATGGCTGGAACAGCCGTATTTTGTTAAATATTTAAATATTTACCAAAACGTTTGAAGGACGTCATATTAGAATATTGATTATGTATGCATTTGAGTGTATCGTTTTTATATTTTATGAAGATTATCGAAATTGTATAAAATCACTTCAAAGCTACTATTGAATACAAACGCTTGAAACTTCATTGTAAATAATATCATGTTTCAAATGTAACAACTTATCGTCACTGGAACGTACTGTGTTGATCTTGAACTTTCTTAGAAGGTCAGTGAAAATGAAAGAATTCATTTTGGATAACATTGTTGATTTGGTTATCACGATTTGTTTAATTATTAAATTATAATAATTGGTTTTTCTCACTCTAAGGCCCTGGGACTATACTCCGAGGGTATCAATGGCTGGACAACAGAGTAGTTTAGCACATTTCCGGGTGGACCTCTCGGTGAAAAGTCTCGGGGTCATAAAACGGAAAGCCTGGCCGCAGTGGTTGACGTGTATTGCGATTGACACGCTCCTTGAACGATAAACACCAATTTTGAAATTTTCCATAAATAGTAGGTTCATTGTAGCCGCTTCAAAAGGCTAAATTCGTCGCCCCTTTCCAATACGTGAAACTTTTCCAGTGGCAGTCAAATATTTTTATCCTATGTCCCATCCCGTCTCTTTTTTCTTTGATTTATTGTTTCTGACATTGTTCACGTGGCCCATATTCGGGAGCGCTTTTACACTGAAGAGACATTTTCTCATTTGATTAACACGCAGCCGACACAATCTTGCAATTTTTCAAAGAATTTAATTCAAATTGTAAAATATCATTTTACTATTGCCTTTAACAAGACGTCCTCTTGGTCAGACCAGGATGACACAAAGTTGTTTTTTTAAATAACAAGCCACGACACGAGTGTGTTCAATGTAACAGTACATACACCACCAAGCATGTCGGGGCCTCGGTGGCCGAGTGGTCAAGGTAGTTCGTCTACTATTGATCACGTGGTCTGTCAACACTGAGATTGCGGGTTCGATTCTCACTGCAGGCAGGGTGTACTCGACTCCAATCTTAATTGACAAGGATTGCCAGTTTTCCTACCGCAGGTCGGGGGTTTTCTCCGGGTTATCCGGCTTCCTCCCCCAATAAAAACTGGACGCCATGATATAGCTGAAAAATTGCTGAAAGTGGCGTTAAACACCATCAAACAAACAATCAAACAAACCAAGCATGTCTTGAAGGACTGAATGGACGTGGTCTACATTCCGGAAAATTTTCACTGTTGATACGTATTTTATTTTGTTTAAAACTGTCGTAGGCAAAACAATTTTATATATTTTTGAAAGAAATTACCTTGTATGGTAAAATTTAATTTTGCTGCTTTTTCAGATGTTACATACATTTTGGTTTCCCGTCTTATTTGTATATATTTTCTGATTATTGTGTTCTCGTTTTGTTAATAGGGGAAGGATATCCTATAAATAATCGAATTATTAAGGTCTTTCCCACTTCCAGTGGGAAGACCTTATTGTTTTTGTTCGGATTATTTTTAAGGTATTTCCCACTTCCAGTGGGAAGACCTTATTGTTTTTGTTCGGATTATTTTTCTTTTTTTTTCGCCAACTTCAAAACCAAACAGTTAAAAAAACTACGCGACATATCATTTTGGTCTTTCGCGACAAGTTTTTTGGCACTGAAAGTCTATTCGGAATTCATCCTGAGAAATCGAAACCTTTTTCTTTATGGGGTTATCTGCCCAAACACCGAAAACCTTGTTATCGCGTAATCTCTGGAACTATAACAGATACAAAAAAAAACTAAAAAAACATGTTAAGGAACTTTTGAGACAACTTTATGACATATTTTGGCTAAAAATTTCTGACTAGCGAAGGCGAGCGGTATCCCTTGAATGTTTCAAAGACTCTGCTTATCACAGTAACTCACAAACCGTAAGTCGAAATCATGAAAGGTCTTCACCATTTGTCGTCCTGTGAAATGTCCTTAAAGAAAATCTCAAATTGACCTCGACCTTAGGCCTCCAATCTTGTTATCATTACAACTCAAAAACTATAAAAGATAGAAGAAGACAATAAATGGGGAAAATACTCCTCATCAAGGCCGTCATTGATACATTTGGTCCGAAACTGTGCGATGAACCGTTTTCGAGTTCGGACCCTTAACTCATTTCGGTTAATCAGTTTTTGGCATACAACTTGAAAACCGTTACAGATAATATAGTAAAGATATAGGTTTTAACATGATCACCAAGTAAAGGCCTTCAATTTGAGCCAAAATTCAAAGGTCACAGGTCAAGGTCATACCATGGCAAACCAGGTCAGCATTACAAAATGTACATATATTTTTAAAATTAGTATGATGTACTTTACTAAAATATGTCATTTTACAACCGGAAGTTGCATTTTATCCTTAGCAACGGCCACAAAAGTCCTTGACAACTATATATTTTTTTACTCATGGCAACAGAAATAGTCTACTCCTCCTGCTGCACGTAAAACAACAAATCTATCAAATTCAATTACGATCGATTGGGGTCATGTTTGTTCAATGAGTCTGCGTATCCACTCATTTTTGCTACGATTCAGAATGTAGTCTATAGCCAAATTGAGTTGTCTCGCTTTAGCTGCTGTTCCTGTTTTACAATATTGACAATGCTCGTATTATTGTATGAGATAAATTTTTAGTATATCGGGATGGTAGGTATTAAATAATTCAATGTTATTGAACTCGCATGGTTTGTGCACTCCAGTTTCAACAACATTAAGAAGCTTCTCAGCATCTTTTTCGCCTTGTTCATCGTGTGGGACCATTCTACTAGGGTTCACAAGGTCTAATTGCTAAGAGGAAGTCCACTTTTTGTAAGTGTATCCAATATAAATTTTGTATCCACCATGTCCCCCTAACATAGAGGGTTCAACATATTATGGTTATATTGTTCTCTGCTAATATAGAGAAAATGACATTAGATGAATTATCAATAAATCCGTGTAATTGACGGGAAAAACCGCGCTGCCTTCTTGTAAAATTGTATAAGAACATTAATTAAAAAATTCTGGTACTCCACGTACCTGAAATGTCTTTGTATTAGGTATTTGTCCTTTTTAACCCTTTAATACATGACATGCCCTTCACTCTAATCAGGCTATAGAAAGTCTTTAGTTTTAGCAAACACAATTATACACTCCAAAGTTCATTCACATGTGAACATGATTAGCAGGGGCTGATTAATTTAATTTTATTTTAATTTTTACAATGACCGCAGGCTATGTAGAAGAAAATTTTTAACATATATCCATTAACATTTTAGTTCTTTAAATTTACATCTTTTTTATTTCTATTTTATCTGACCTTTTTATGACATTGTCTTGAGGACATCATGACGCTCAGTTATTGATTATAGAGATATTGAATATGTAAAATGGACATGATTATTTTAAATAAATATAAACAGAAGAAAATATAGAACTATATTATTCTAAATATTTTTGTATGAATCATATATAGTAATAAATAGAATAAAATCTCGAATCTGAAATTCAAATGACCACATTTATAAGCTGGTAGAGTTTGAAAAATGTGTTATAACATCATTCTTTGATTTACTTTTGACCCATACGCTATTTAAATTGAAACAACTCGCATCTTATTAGTTGTCTGGACCCTTGTGACGGGGGTTCTCGTTGCTCGACCCACAGAGCTACCCAGCAAGACTGTGGGTGAGAGATAGGGTTGGCCAGTTCTTTGTGGTTGTAGGAAAATAGATAGCGGACCAAAGTGAAGGACCTGTTTGGACAGTATTACGTTCTTGTTTTAAAAGACCCATTTTGTATATTCCGCAAAACAGTAGGCCCAAAGTTGCCGACGGCACCTAAGAAGAATGTTCTGTCCCTACGCAATAAACCAGACTTTTCAGTAGTATTCAAATTTGTGTTACCGTGTTTCCGTTCGCCTAATCCGTTTTCAAGAATTTTCGTCGAGCTGAAACTAGACGGAAATCAAACATTAAATCAATCTTATAAATCGATCGTAAATATACTAAGTGTGTGATTTTCGTCGAAATACAATGTTTTTAAATTGGGTTTTTAAGGTTATGTTTGCTACGATTTAATTTTCTTGATCGTGATAAATAATTTCTGTCCGAATATGTATTGCAACAACAAATTTGCGTCAAACACATAATCTCGTTTCTACAGAGATACCTGACACCCTTGGCGGAAGCCTGGTATCCCTTAAAGATAATTCGTTTCTCCATTTTTCTGTGAATATAGTACATAATTTCCATCGCAAAGGGCATTCAGCGGATTTTAAATAAAAATGATATAAAACATATCTGGTGTTAAATATTTTCAATGAATATGTTTACGTTTATGTATCATCGACTGCAACAGAACATTACGCGATAATGTATGCTGTAGTTTAATTTTAAATTTGAAATTAGAAGTCACGTGATCTATTGTTCTATTCAAAGTTTCCACAAAATAACGGTTTGAAACGGCTACTTTCAAATAAAATCAAGATACCTTTCAATTTCTTTAATTAATATAACATGCTGTGTATTGAAACATGAAATGGTCAGCTCATACTTTTATCACTTTGAAACCTGAAAAATTGTCTGTTTCATCATTATCACGCAACTCGTTTTAATATTGAACTTGTACAAAAGTTAGGTTCATATCACTTTTTAAACTCGAAAAAAGCTCTACTTTCCGAATATATTTAATCGTGTACGTATGAATCAATTTGTAATTGCTAGTTTCAACATGTATAACACATCTATTGGGTCATTGTCGTTTCTGTAATTAAAGTCAGTAAACGATTACATTATCACGTTCACTGAAGACTTGACGTTAGATTACGGTAAATTAGTGTCAGGAATTTAAACGGATATGTCAAGAGGTAATATCATCGCATATCAAGGACCCTTTATAAAATAATATTCGATAACAACTTTTATTTAAATTATTTGATAGATTTTGTTTAGCCTCACATGTTCGATGCCGAAATGTCATCTACATTTTTCTTCAAGTAAATTATAATTGAACGTTGAATGAATAAAAACAATTTCTGTGAAATTTCAATAAATTAACCAAATCGAAATTGGTATATTTCTGTATTTTTATATATACACTTATAAAATGTAGTAAACAAGGGAATTTTTTATAAATGTTTTATTATGCAAACTGTGGTAATAATATTAACTAAGTGGAATAATGCAACTTGTAACATTAGTTTTTTTATTTAGTGTGTCTGTACAATGTGTGTAAATTGGGGGATTGAAAAAATAACAAAAAATATATAAATTAATACCACTTGAGTATTTCCGTAGACCTACCTTAATGTCCGTCGTTGTCTTACATAAGGTAATGACAAGTAAACTTGGTGAGCGTACCGGAAGGAGCATAGTTTTGTTGTAAATAATGCACAAGTTATTCGGATTGAATAAATAGATGACATTTGAAGTTGTTTTTCCTGAATTCAACTGTAGTGGATTGAAAAAATCTTAATAAACTAACAAATTTCAATGGATTCTGCAATATGTTTGCAACTTATAACAATTGACTGCAGGCAGGGTGTACTCAACTCCAATCTTAATTGACAAGGTCGGGGGTTCTCTCCAGGTACTCCGGCTTCCTCCCCAATAAAAACTGGACGCCATGAAATAGCTGAAAAATTGCTGAAAGTGGCGTTAAAACACCATTCAAACAAACAAACAATATAGCAATTGACTAATTACAACGTTGTAAGCAAAGGAAAGTGTGTCGATTTTAGATGGCAATTCGATCGTCAAAAACGTTTACTGGATCGTCTTAACGTCGATGCGATATTGGTGATAAAACATCGTAATCATTTGGATTTTAAATATTGTTTGGGTTTGAGCGCTACTGACGAGTCTCGATTAGTCGAAACGCGCGTCTGACGTTTTAAATTATATTAAAGTTGTATTTTTGATGACATTTAATCTATATACTATAGCGTAGCGTTCTTGCAGCTATGTTGCGCAATTATGTGATATTGCCATCCACCTTGCAGAAAATTAAAACTAATGTTCTACCTTGAAATTTGTAAATACGATTTAGAGATTTCATCATGGAGTTTGAAATAGTTTATTTCAGTTTTATCTGTTTTAGCATTCATGAATCGTTATTATTGTTTGTTATTTTTCGAGACTTATTAAAGCGACTAATGAACACTTGGGCTGCGAGCTCGACTCGAATAGGAGAAATGAAAGCTATTTTTAATAAAGGTTATAACAATGATTGCCATGTTTCCTTTTGAGGGTTTAGTTTTTTCAACAAGTTCTCCGACTTCCGCCTAAAATATTATAGTTAATGCCACGTTATAGATGAAAATTTTCTTTACAGAGGCGTTAATTCCACTAACATTTTGTTCATTCAAATGTTAAGATTTAAAACTTGTTTATATTGCATTGTATTGATATAAAGTATCAAAAACATACCAAACTAAGCGTGGCATTAAAATATAACGTAGCCGTTATAATATATTATTTTAAGAAAACAAAACATAATAACAGTTAATAAAAATTATTTTAAAACATAAACATGTTGTGAACTTAATTTTATTCGAAAACGATTTTTAACACCTTAGAAGGTTTCAAAAATAACTTGGACAAATTAAAAACATAAGATTACTTTAAAATCTATGTGTTTTCAGTATTTGGCTGTTTAAGCTATCTTAAGATGCTAAAAATAAAAAAAAATTAGATTGAAGTAGTAATAATTAGTATTGAAAACCCAAATATAAATCGCTGTTAAGTTACCAGATGCATATTCGGTATCTCTATGTTTTTGTAAAGTAATCAGCGAAGTGAAGTGAGTCTTAATCGAGATAAAAAACTTACACTATGATTGAGTGTTTTTTGTTTGTTCTTGTATGTAAAATTTTAATATATAAAACCGAAGCTCAAATTTATGTATGGCAGTTATTTAAATTTGAGCATGCAGTATTTCAGGTATATTTAAAAAACAGTTGGTTTGGCGAAAATACAATTACGAAGTAAATATTATTTTAATATAACATTATTTTTACGTGGTTCAACAGAAGCCCTTGATTGTAGAATTGTTTAAAAGAATAGCCTTCGGTTAGCGAGGATGATTGTCTACTATTTTAAATGACTGTGATTTTCAATTCAGATAACAGTTATTTTAATGATACACATTAACATCTGAATAAATAAAAATCTTAACTTGATGTGACCCTGTCCAAATCGCAGCAATGTACCCTTTTAAAAGTTCGACTCAATAAAATGTTCAATTTTAAATACATTTCAGCGGAACACAATTATGAATTGTGATATTCAGAATACAAGTCCTGGAGTTTAATCATGTTCTAGATAAATAAAACACGAATACAATAATGCACTGTAAAATAAAAGTAATCAAAGATAAGATTTGAAATTCAGGCGAGCTTTGCTCCTAATCAAAGTCTCATTTTATTAGAAGCAAATCAATAATATCCATTTGAGTCGCTTGCACCACAACAAAGAAGGCTCAAAAACAAATATTTTTTGTATTTTTTAAATAAACGGTTAGCTTTCCGAATATTTTAATTATAATCAGATGTACAACACACTGAATTTGTGCACACGTTACTTTAACATATTTAATGAATCATAAAGCAAGCGGCGTAAAAAAACTACTATTAAAATTTAATCTTAATGTCCCTTGATTATCTATTAAATCATTCAGAATTCACAATGATTTTAAATATCTTTTTGACCGAATGACCTGTCCTTGAGGTAAAACGTCTTTAAACGACGTGTGCAACGATGTGTAAGACTTGTAAGTATATAACAGGGTTCAAAAACAAAAATCAAATCGACACTTCCACAGCTTTCATTTAGTGATCCTTTGTCCTGAAAAGGTAAGTTAATTATATTTTTTTATATGCGTCGGTTGTCTATTATTGAGCATCAACATGTAATTTTTATTAATTGTACTATTTCATATAGATAGATAGATTGAATAAATGAAATGTTTAATATCTAGAGAGCAAATTGCCGTATTAAGAACTGCTTAAACGCAAAACGTGGCACCAAATACGCAATAAGCAGGGACGTGTTCAGCCGCTCTGCGGGTCAAGCACTAGGAGCCCTCCCAGTATAGAGTATTGACCATTTGAAACTAGACTACAGTGTTTAAATGAACGACAAAGTAACCATTCTGCAGATGTATAATTTAGATTTTTGTTGCAGATATGAAAATGAAGTGTATATTTGTGGTTATTGCTATCCAGTTAGCCTATATATGTGTAACCGAAGCACGACCAAGCTACAATGAAGAAAATCAATTGAAAACATTACTTTTGAGACTTCTTGATGAACCGAATGACGATGTTGACAGAAGAATGAACGAACCTCAGTCCCTTGAGGTTAAAGATGCAGGTAAAGATATCTCTGTTTACATTATAGTAAAGTCGCTTCCTGCACTAATTTGTAATTTAATTAAAAAAAATTAAAAATCATGTTAATAAAAAACATGGAAAATAAGTGGCAAATATTAAAACGTCAATGTGTCTGAACAGCGCTTGTTGTCCTTTATTCGCATTTGTCATTTTGGCAGTTGCAAGAAAACATCTAGCTGATAAATGTTTCTGAAGTTAGAGATATATTTGTACAAATTACACATATCTTTGTTCTTTGTTGTTGAAAATAACATTTTAATTTTTACTAGTTATATCAATTCGATACAGGTAAACTATATTTATAGATTATTTGCGTTTTTTGAAACGAGATGCGTTTTCTCGTCCATATCTCATCGAAGGGCGACAGCCCTGAGATGAGATGACGAGAAAATGCATCGAGTTTCAAAATACGTAAATAATCTGTTTATCGCTGTTTTGTAATATTGTGACGTCATAATGTTACTTAACGACGTCTTGACAGCGAGCTGAGATGGGCCCATCTCAAGCTAGTAGAGTGATATGGAATAATATCGCACACAAAGATCAAAGGAAAATACTGCAAAATAGCGATAAATACAACTTACAAACAATTTATTTATGTTGGATGATATAAGGATAACAGTTATATCAGTATATATTTTTTTCATTTTAGTGAAAAGACTAGTGATACCCGGATGTAAGTTAAAATATAGTTGTTAGTTAAAAAATGTAAAATGCGATTTTTTTGTGTCACTTATGTAATGTTTTTGGGCCAATTATGATAAACAAATTTTCATTATTTTAATTTGTGTAATTTTCTTGCGACCGTATTTACAGTAAATATTTTTGTTCGATATGAAATAATACAGATACTAAACCATTCGGCAACATCAAAGTGGGTTTGTTTGGTTGTTCTTATTATATGACCAAATAAAATGTGAAAAAATAAAAAAAACAACACCTCTTGCAAACATTCTGAAACGACGACTGACTAAATGGCGAGTTTGCTCTTGATTGCGTAAATCGGCTCGCACAAGATATATGACCCTTTCCTGGTTTATAAGATATACTTTGTATACATGATTTTCCTCTTTATTTTGGGGAAAAGAATCCCGTCCGAGCATATTTATGTGGAAATAACATATATTTTATTAGTTTGTACAATATTATATATTTTAACAACTTGACAAATCTATATTTACTGTAAAGTAATATATGAATTCTTTGTTCCATCCGCTCTTGCATTAACACGGATTGCACACAGAAAGGGATGTAAGTCCTGTTTAAAAACGGATTTTTAATTTAATATAGGAATGTATTGGTGTTTGTTATAAAAAAGCCATAACTGGAAGAAGTCTGAAAAGACACAAATAAATGTTGATTATTATTAATGATCTAAGATCCAATAACAAACACTTACATTTCCATAATACTTTTATTCCAGGTCAGTCCGGCCAAAGTGAATTAGGGTATACAACTACAGAAAAAGCCAAGTCTAGGACAGTCAGTATCACGTTCAGCCCTGCATTTACGGCAGCTCCAGCAGTGGTGTGGGGACTTACACATTTGGATTCAATTAACTCGGAAAACGTCCGTATCAACTCGGAAGTTACAGGCATCACTACGTCTGGATTCACTCTGAAAATCAATTCTTGGGGACCAACACTTACATACAACGCTAAGGTTTCATGGATGGCATGTCCCCAATAAACCTATGAGATTATCAAATAACCGAAACACTCTTGTTGAATCGTATCTCTTTAACCATTTATTGTAGTGTATATATGCCTTCGAAATAAAACTTACCAAACAGCAATACTTGCATCTTTCTATGTCCTAAGGTTGACGATATGACTAAAATAAAATCCGTTAAGAAAACGTTTTACTTTTCAAAACATTTTTTTAGGTTGTGCCATCTTTACTGTTCATAATCTGTTTTTCAGAATGGAAGTCCTTGTTAAATTTATCAGCTGTATATTTGGATTTTTGTTTGAATGGTGATTTAACGACACTTTCAGCAATTTTTCATCTATATCATGGAGTGCAGTTTTTATCGGAGAGGAAGCCGGAGTACCCGGAGAAAACCCTGGACCTTCGGTGGGACAACTGGCTCTCCTTGTCAATAAGATTGGAGTCTAGCGTACCTGCCCGAAGTGAGACTAGACCCACAATCTGAGTGTTGACAGACCACATTATTAATAGAAGACGAACTACCTTAACCACTCGGCCACTGAGCCCCTGCTGCATATTTAGAATATGATTAATATAGCAAGAAAGTATTGTCTTATCCCCCAACATAGAGTTAAACAAGATTTTATTCAAAGTTGAATATTTATATTCAAACACATAAAGTAAAATGGCTGAAAGTGTTAAAATTATAACGTATCAAACAATTTTGTCTTAAACAAATTAATTTCTGTTAAAAAGTATATTAGTGTCTCCAGCAACTAATGAAGTTTTTATCAATATAATAAAATAATTACCGAAAGAAGGCCACGTTTATCCGGTCTTTCAAAACTTCTTGTTTGTCTACAGATAGTTGTATAGCGCACACCTTCGCCATGATAAAGACCTGGTCACCACAATCTCTGTAGAAAACTACGGTCTTATAAAGGAAGAAAGCTATATTTGTATCGAGTTAAGCAAGTCTTTGTAAATTTCAATAAGTTTTAAAATACAGGAGTGTTTAATTCGTCAACTTCCCACAGCTATAATACACGATAATAACACTAATTTCGCTAAGAAAATTGTTTAGTATATAAATATGAACGAATCAGTCGAGTTTCTAATACTGCTCGCTGGACGTAAAGCAAACATCCACTCAATAAATCACTATGGTCCGCGGTCAGGCGTTCCGTATTATGACTTTACCAATCCAAAAATTCCTGTCTTGATTATAGCTGACATAGTGCTTGCTGGTCATTGAGTAACCAACTTATCTAGATATCAGTCACTTGTTAAATGGTTTTGATCGATCAAACGCGCGTCAGTAATAGTAAGATTTATAACCTTGGTATCCTGAATGACATTTTGAGAAGATTTATTAAATAAAAATATAACTATAATTGTAAATGTTTTGTACTGCATATATAAACTGGATTATCAATGATTGATTGATTGAATATTTGGTTTACGTGCAGCGAACAGTATTTCAGCTACATTCAACCATAGAAGCAGATAACAAAAAATAAACCAATTTTGGGAAAATTGATTGATTGATGAATGTCCGTTTTACCTCAGAGCGAAAGAATTTCAGTTATATTCAGGATTACAACAAGATAGCAAACAACAAATCAACGGACAAAGGGGTGGGACATACGGAACGAAATTTTGACTGCCACTTGAAATTTATGGGGTATTGGATTGTGGAGATAAATTAGGCCTTTTGTATCGGATACAATAAGCCTACTCGTTTTCAACATCTACAAAAGGGGTCTTTATCGTGCAAGGAGCTTGGCACTCTCCAAACGTGTTATCCACTGTGGTCCGCAGTCAGGCTTTCTTTATTACTTCACAAACCTGAAACAGCCCTCCGAAAGGGCATCCCCTATCCGACAGCTGGGGATGCGCTGGGAAGCTCTGTGTGTCAAGCAATGAAAATCTAAGTTAATTGGAGTAAACTCTGGGATAAAAGACTTCAGATCTGTCGTTTTAGTTTTTTAAAGCTAGCTTTTTAGTCAACGTTTTATTAATAATAAATTTCAAGAATGAATTAAACATATCGTAAATATACATACCTCAATCTTTCATTTTCTAGTTACATAATAACGAAACAGGTGAAATGGCAAAAACGTATAAAAATGAAGCTGTGTTACATCTCGCATATGTAGGTTTATGTCTCCCAAACGAGGTTTTGGGAAACATTTTTTTTTTACCTTTCTTATTATTAAGTCAATCCAAAAATGTTTGGGCAATGTATTGTTCTTATCCGGTTTCTTCTTACTATTATTCTTCTTTTTTCCTTTTACCGTCAATCTTATCCGCTCTTTTATTTAGAGATGTGATGTGTGACCAACATGAAGCCTTGTGTTGGGGATGACCTGAAATTAAACACTCAACTTTTAAAATGTTAAAGATATACACTCCAGTTTCTCAGATCTCATGGATGGCTAGAGAGATCTCATGGAAATTGGTACACTGATACAGCCGACTATCTAAAGCGTTTGACGCGAATGCCGCCATTTTTAATACCACCCTCCCCCTAAATGTCAACGTTGACCGATTTCAGTGATAAAACTAGCTTTCTTAGAGATGCGTTGTCTGATCTATACGAAACTGTTAAACTTGTTTTTGGCTGATCTGAAGTTGCGTTGTCAGCTTTACATCTTTTTGGAAGACATTTTTGTTAGCATCGCAACAGTTATTCTTAAGGATGTGCTGTATGATCGATACGAAACATTGTTAGTATTGTTGGTGTGACTCGAGTTGAGCAATCAATTTTTCACACTATATTTGGGAAACATTGGTGTTGGCATTCCAACATATTGATAAGTAGTTACTTATTCTTCACGGGAATACAAGGTTATTTTAATTTAGTTTTTGTGATAACATATTATGATAGTATATACTGCTGCGACCACCTAACTCTGATACAGTGGTTGTCGCGTCTTAGAAATAAATTACAATATTGTTTATTGTATGCAAGAACCAGTTATTGTTACGATGTTACAGCATATGTTAACATAATTCATAAATTCAATTTTGCTGTTCAAATCGTATTTTTTCCAGATACCTGGTTTTCAAAATTAATCATTGGGAAATGATAATCGGTCACTTGTTTATAGCAATAACCTCGCGAAAAACTTGTTAGTAGCGAGTATAGTTTGAAAAGGTAAGAATTTGATAGAATAGATGAGAATTACTCGTACAAATCAAGACCTGATATTCCGATTCATAGAATTAAGATTTTCATTCTAGAAGGTTATCGGGACAGCTACTGAGATACCGCCTTGTAATGGACATGTCGACTTACTCTTACTACAGCTGAGGACACTTTGGGCGTATTCATAAGTGGCCCGTGGCTAACACGGGGTTCTCAAATATAACGATATTTAAACCAAGAGAAGAACACACACTGTTTAGAAGCCGTCTCCAACTTCAATATAATGGACCACCTTGAATTTATTTTGCTACAGGCGTAGATTTATAAGTGATGGAGAATAATTGTCATAAAATAACTAACTTTTTAAAACTATTTTTTACTTACTTGCTTCGACGAATTATTACAAAGGAATTTTATAAATTAAAGTACAGTGCTTTGTTCGTTTTTTGTTCCTTTTCGTTTATATTACCATGGACAATACTTTCAAAAAAACTTTCAAATTTGTATGCAACCCAAGTATAAACTTCAAAGACGAAGGATGTACATTTACCCCGATAACTTAATACTCAACCCCGAAGTAACGCAATATGCAGACTGCACTTTATGGTAGATAATTATGTTTAACCTGCAAAAATGCATAAAAAATTTTAATCCTCAAAGAATAGTTCGTCATTGTTTGTTATATTTACATGCGAGTAGAATTGATGTATTAACTATTTAAAGTTCAGATAGCAGCGTTAAGTTTATTCAAGGAAACACAAAATTTCATCTGTATTACAGTATAACAGTTGACCATTTTAATTGTTGTGTTCAGTTTTATTAAGTTATTTAAAGAAGATTCAATGAAGGATGACTGTTTGTCTTACGAAAAGGATTATGTTTAGCTATATTTAGGAAGAGAATAAGTTAACAAATTAACGGGGAATTGATTTTATTTTCGGAGAAAAATTAAATTAATTTTTGTCCGTATAGAAATTCTAGCTCAACGGCGGAGAAAGGAAAAAAAGACAAGTTCAAATATCGGAAAATATTATAAATCCCAAGGATGTGTTTGCTCTTGTATGAGTAATGGGCCACCTTTGGAACCACCTGGATAAACTGTTCAAATGAGCTTCATTATTGTAGCTAATTGTTATGAAAAAGAATTAGATGTGATGATATAAGTTGCCTTTAAAATTGATATATGATGTCCGATGTGAATTTAGACGGGCATTTAAACGCCAGTGTATATGAAAATCTTCCATTTTAATATGGTTCATTTTATTTTAATGTATCAGCACTGATGGCGATGGAGGTTTTAAACGGTGTAAAGTTCAGATGATTACAGAAAATACAATGATACTTTTTTTAGCATTTTGGTTCAAATCCAATAACTTATTAAAGGGAAACGGTGTATATATTAATTGACTGTTAGCTCAGCGAGGAGTAATTCAGCTCTGTTCAGGGCGAGAATAAGTGAAGACGCAAAACATCTACGAGGAAAACGGATGGGTCAATTGGAACACAATTTCGACATTTTACTACTAGTGGAAAAATAAGTGGTATTTGGTTGGGTATACACATTTAGTCTTTTGTAGAGCCTGACACTCTCCTAACAGGTCACCCACTACGGTATTTCTAAATAAATACCCCTCGCGGACATGATATATCTGTTTAATACAGCATGTTGTCCAGGTGATATCCACTACCAACTACTCGATCATATACCACAATCTTCTCTCCAATGTCTTCTGAATCTACTTAACAATGTTTGGGAAACTGGTATCTTACCATCTATTTGGAAAATGGCACTGTTGTGCCTATTCGAAAGCCAGGAAAAGATCATCCAGAAGAGTCTTAGTATCTGCCTACAGCCGTCACAAGATGTCTTTGAAAAATCATGGAATCGCCTTGTCTGGTTTTTAGAATCGAGAAAACCTTTTATTTAAATTTCCAGTGTGCTATTGATCATCTGGTGCGTTTTAGAAACATTAGAAACACATTAACCAACAAACGAACGTGTTGTTTTAGAAAAATTAGAAACGCATTAGCCAGCATACGAACGTGTTGTTTTAGAAACATTAGAAACACATTATCCAACAAACGAACGTGTTGTTTTAGAAACCTTCTAAACACATTAGCCAACAAACGAACGTGTTGTTTTAGAAAAATTCTAAACACATTAGCCAACAAACGAACGCGTTGAAAAAGCATATGACAAAACATGGAAATACGATATGTTTTTGATATGGGGTTAAAAGGTAGACTTCCTACCTTTATTTATATATATTTTACATATATTTTCATCTTAAAGAGAATTTAAAAATAGGGTAAATTCTACTTTATCTCTGTCGAACACAAAATAGTGTACCAAGGAGGCATTCTTTCTGTTATTTCATTCAATATAACATTTATTTAGTATAAGAATTAATAGTCTGGCTCAAGTTTTAAAAGATAATATTGACGGTTCATTTTATGAGACAATTTCGTTATTTCGATGTTAATAGCAAAATTAGCAATGGGGAATGGTTTAAATTCTCCAATTACCAAACCCGTTGGGATACATTTTGCAACAAAACAAAAATGCATCATGATCCCGAACTAACATTATATAATAATCATATCAAAATTGTTGAAGAAACTACTTTTCTTAGGCTTATATTTGACTCAAGGCTTTTGCGTCATATTAAAATGTTGAACAAAAAATGCCTGGGGTGCTGTATGCGATGTTTAAATTAAACTACAGATACTGGTTACATTGTAACAGGTGCTTCCGCATACCCCACTTGGTGAGATCCTGTATATGAATATCCTGTTTCCATTAGCAATCATGGCAGACGGCATTCCAATACCAAAACAATAGAAAAAAGCAATTTTTATTGCTGAATTCAGAGAGAAGAAAAAAAAGTGTCGAACACAGTATCATACAAAAGCATGGAAAAGCATTGACGAAAGGAACAGTGTCTCAAGTACTTTGAGGACGGCCAAGGAAGTGGTCCAACACCAAAGAAGCTGTCTAAAAGCCTTTTTACAGAAAGGAAAATGTATGTACTAGACTTTGTGTCTCATTTAGCATAGAATATATCCGTTTTATTAATTTAACTTGTAAATTGTCGATAGTGTGACCAATAATAACGCTAAATGCGAAGTCGACTTCCTTCCATACTATAGTAACTATAGTTCTGTGTCGTCCGCTTTCTTTACAATTTTTAGTCCGCGACCGTAACCTTCGTCAGTCTTCGAATCTAATGTTAAAGTTTTTTAAACATTGCTTGTCACTACTTGCTATCGCTTTTGAAAGTAAAAAGTTGAATATCATGTATCATGATATCTGGCCTTACAAAATATATAACCTAAATAACTGATGCATGCAATACAACCTTAGCACATCATAAAGAAAATTTACGTCATTGTAGGTCATTCAATAATATTTTCATTCCTAATTAATATGAAATTGCTTGAAATACAATGCATAGATAATATGTTTGTATGAATGTTGTTTGATACCACTTTCAGCACTTTTGGCTATATCTAGTTTTTATTGTGGGATGAAGCCGGGGTACCCGGAAACTCCGACCTACGACAGGAAAATCGACTGACAACCCATATCAATTAAGGTTGAAATCGAACACATTCTGCCCGCAGTAATCAATGCTCCCTAAACCCCCACGTCATCGAGTCAACCTTATAATGTAAATTTTGCTGTGTAACATTATGCAAATTTGAATTTATAATTCCTATTAAAATATATTTTTAGAGTTGCTAAGAAGTCAGAAGTAGCAGAAAAATCAAAAACACCAGCTGATGTTATTCAAATTGTAAAAAAGGAAATAATCAAGTAGGACAAAGAAATAATACAACTGTATTTAATAAATAAAACTATTGCAGCAGTTGTTGGATCGAGCACAACCTTTTCCCACATATTCGCAGCTTAAACCAGCTAGGTTTTAACAACTTATTAAGGTGAAAAAATAAATTAGAAAATTCTTATCTTAATTTAATCATTGACCGCAGAGCCTGCTACGTCATATCCTATGTATCTTGGTACTGTGTTGCTCTTTTTCAATTTTACAGTCCCAACTTAACACAGTCCCATCATTACACAGTCCCAACTTTACACAGTCCCAATTTTACACAGTCCCAATTTTACACAGTCCCAAAGTAAAATACATTTGAAAAAAAAATAAATAACACCATAGGATCTCAATCCATAAATTTATGCAGATCGCGTTTCAAAAATGAGTCATTTACAGTATCTTACTCCATGTTGACAACAACTTTAAATTACTATTATTATTACCCCAACCTGCGTGGTCACACACTGCTTGTACTATGGTATCCTTTCCATTTGACAAAGGCAGTCTCATCTTCAGACGGGGCTTGTATCTTCCTATGCACCAAATTACATTAGCAAAATGTGCAAGGAAAATAACCGAACAAGAGCCGAATGTTAATAGACGATTACAAATCCGGAATCAGACAAATATATAAAAACCACTATTATACCAAAACTGTATCTGTTAATTACTAATTCTTTACATATAAACAAGTTTCCTAATGTTGCATTAAACATTTCATGTATTATTAAATACACTGTAAGCATGACGGACGAAATAGAAAACAAATAGATAGGGTGTGTGCCATTACACATCTGAACAATTCCTGTGGAGCAGAGATTCAATAACTAGCCGATACTATACTGTGATTGTTACATATGCTCGACTACAGAGCAGCCCAGCGCGTCCCCGGGTGGCGGATAGAAGACACCCTTTCGTTGGATTTGTCAGGTCATAATACGGAATGCCTAGTCATGGACCGCAGTCGATAACGTATTTGGAGAGTGCCACGCTCCATGCATGATAAACACCCCCTTTGTTGCTTTCAATAAGAGTAGGCTCGTTGTAGCTGGTACAAATAGCTAAATTTTCCGCCCCTACGTTGTCAATGGTAGTCAAAATGACTACTGTGGACCACAGTCCGGCTTATTATGACCTACAACGAAAGGGCCTCCGCTATCCGCCATCCATGCATATAATTTACAAATTATGTATTCAACAGAAATTACTTAAACTATGACATAATGTCTGTTTAACAATATTGTAATACTGTTTTTTACATTATGAAATGTACACATTATAATATAAAACAATAATACGAAAGTGAATATTCTTCCAGTACAGTACCAGTTTACGGTTGTGTTACCTTGGTCCAAAAATATATGGCTATATTGATTGATTGATTAATGGTGTTTAACGCCCGAGCAGCAATATTTCAGCTATATTCAGGCGATGAACATAAAATGGATGATAAAATGAACATGAAAAGATGATGAATGAAAATGGGATGGGACACAAGGAAAAAATAGGGGTAACGGATTTTAGATTACCACTGGCAAATGGGAGGATGAATAGGGTCGGGCAATTTAGCCTCCTGTAGCTGGATCGAAATCCCTACTCATAGCGAATACTACAGTTCTTTAACGTGCGAGGAACGTGGCATTTTTCCCAACACGGTGCACTAATATGGTTTGCGGTCAGGTTTTCCGTATTATGGCCTGACAACCCCAGCTTGCCAGGGGTACTCCATTCAACCACCTGGGGCACACATCCCAGTCGGTCTTTACGCAAACCGACCTGACACGCCGGTCAGGGTACTGGGCGCTATTTAGTCGCCTTTTACCACAAGCTATCGCGACTGCGGTCTATTCTTTTAGCCACCCGGATCCCGCACGGGGCTATGGCTTTATTTATTACTAAGATGGTTTCCAGGTGGCGAGGACAGATACCCTATAGTCGGAAAAGCTATGACAGATATCGGAAGATTTAAGACTCTGAGAACCACTTATTCAATAGTATTGTTGATAAATTTTACATTCCTGTCTATGCAAGTCAGTAGGTCCGTTTTGGAAAAGTGTAATAAATAAAAAAAAATATTGTCTAGTACACATGTTAATAGACAATAAAACTGAAGTTAATCAATACCAATGAAAGGTTGACATCTGTTTCACTTTTATTACAGATTTTTCCACAGCTGAAAGTTTTTCAAATGACTTAATCACTTATTACTGACAAAATTTTCATTAATAGACAGTTTTGTTTTAGAATCAAAGTGTATTATCTGTATGAATGTTTATGTCAAAATATCTGTAATATTGTAATATATATTAAATTAATTAATGTACCAGAGGCCTAGCATCGCATTTGATATTGGTACGGCTTCCACCGGCTGCTACGCCTATGTATTTGAGATGAGAGGAGAGTCAAAAGACGTCAATGATAAAGAAAAATCTGAACATTTTTTTGTTTATTTCTGAAAATTATTGGTACGGCATGCGGTACCTGCAATAGTTATTGGTACGGAGGAAGCCGTACCTGCCCTACCGGCTGCTACGCATATGTGTACAAAGTGACATAAATTATAAACAACCCACTGGTTTAAATTTAATAGATTATCTCATCTTGTTATCAGATAAGTAACAATGAATGTTACAAAGAACAAGTAAGCAATACAGCTCAATTATGTGAACAGGTAACACGCTATAATAAGTTGTCGTAGTCTAGTTTGTAGTTTCCCCGAGTCTATTTCTCTAAGAGGCCTATCTAAATGTTAAAGTGGTGTATTTTATATTTATGCTTCCTATGATAGTTTTTTTATTCAAATAGTTACCATGTTTAGGACTGTTTAGGGACAAAACATCATTAATAAAGTCGAACAATATAATTTGCTTTTGATTAATTTATCTCAATTCTCCAACTCATTTATTATTTATATTGTTTTTAAAGTTTCACGTCCCTAATATAATAGTTGCAATGCTTATGACTAAACGTGAAGCAACTATTCGTTCAAAAGTAGATAAATCATATGTCGAGACTATATTTCCAGAAGAAAACCGTGCTCCTAATTACCATATCCAATATTAAAACATTGACCCGCAAGGGTCATTGTTTGGTATTGTAACAATATTCTACTCTATTTTATGTTATACAATGAAAAAGTAATGGAGTTGCGTATAGTGATAGAAATGTCATCTAACATTCATCCCCAATAGATCATGGCTGCGTACCCTTTATCACATTTGTTGAATTACATCGTTCAGCTGTTTTCCGGTTAAAACAGTTTACACAAAAAACATATAATGTTAAAAATATATTTAAAATAAATATAAACGGTTGCAATACACTGCTTGTTCGACGTTGAGCAACCAAAACCTTATCAAATTAATCAAGTTTACTCTTTCCGTTTTTTCGTTTGTTCAACTTTGATCATTTAGATATAATCATTTACTGTTTGTTTGTAGCTCACCCAAAGGTCCTCACGTTGCGTCCGTCCTCGGTGTCTGTAAACTTTTTACATTTTAACCTTTATCTCTAAAACCACCTGGCCAATTGAAACCAAACTTGGTCATAATGTTCATCGGAGGGACCTTTACAAAGATTGTGTTTTTTTTAATTTGAATTGAAAAACTAATATGGCCGCCACCGCAGGACTTAGTTTAACATAGGACCCTATGGGGAAAAGGTTTTAAAAGGCTTTTTCTCTGAAACTGGTTAACTAAATATTAGAAAACTTACTAGCAATATTGTTTGGTTGGTCTTCTATAAAGTTTGCTTTTTATGCCAATCGGAAATTCAAAATGGCTGGCACCGCAATGCTTTGGTTAACATAGGACCCTATGGCAAAAAAGTTTAAAAAGGCTTCTTGTCGGAAACTGGTAAACTAATCGAAACAAAGCTAACTATCAATATTGTTTTGATGGTCCTCTAAAAAATGTTTGTTTTTTAAGCCAATTTGAAATTCAAAATGGCCGCCTCCGAAGGACTTACTGTAATAAAAGACCCTATTGGAAAACGTGTTTAAAAGCTTCTTCTCTGAAACCGGTTAACCTATGGAAAAAAACTTACTAGCAATATTGTTTGGATGGTCCTCTTTGAAGTTTATGTTGAAAGTTACAGGACTTAGTTTAACATCAGGGAAATGCCATCTTCATTTCCTATAAAATCAGGTGAGCAATACAGGCAATTAAGGACCGCCTAGTTTTTGTACTGATCGACAATTAAACACTTTTAAAGATGAGGATGAAAGAAACAAAAAGACAAAGTAGCAGGTTGATGTATCAACATGTTTTCGCATCGCGATTTCGGTTAAAGAATGTGTAGTTTAAAAGATGTCTTGTTAACAGATTGGTTATTGTATATAACATAAAATTGATAAGCCCCGATGTCCCTAGACACGATTCTTGACTCATAATCATTTGATTGCAACCAAATTTCGATATCGTTCTTCAGACTTGTTGACTGGTGTTGCATTGTTCATAGAACGCATTAATGCGGTTTAACTCATGAAATAACTCCAGATTATCAGTGTTATTGTTATTTAAATTAAAGGTCACATTTGATATCATATGTCGTAAATTGACAGGAAAAAACGTTTCGTTCAAAAGAGGCAGTAGAAAATGATCTCTTACGAGTCTAAGGTTTTCTTTTGCATTGAATCCAATACATTGCCCAATATAGCAATAACCATCAGTACCGCAATCTATAACAGATTGAACTTTTTTCATACGACATGGCAGATCAAAAGGACATTTAGTAGACGAATTACACACTGGTTCAGCGTCGAAAAAGTAATCAAAGTCGATCAATTTGACTGTATTATTTGTAAACAGAAAATGTCTGTCTTCAAAATCACCAATACACAAGGATCCCAAAGGTGAATTTTCAAGATATAACAGTAAATCAGCAAATTCCAACGAAACTATTAGTCTTTGTTTCACAGAAAATTGCATCGATTCGACTTGTATCATTTCACCACCATATTCCATTACAGATGTGATGTCAAGGTTTAGCGGTAGGTTGAATACGTCATGCCTGTGATCCCGTCTATGAACACAATAACCTAACATTTTCAGCAGATTTGGATGGTCTAGTTGGTCCATCATTAATATTTCATTCAAAAACAAATGTTGTCTGAGCGCTTGGTCCTTTAGATCACTTTCTACTTGACGATATCGTTTCACAACAACTTGTTTTCCGTTGAAAGTCCCCAAGTCAATAACCTTGTATCGTCCGTGAAGTACATTTCTGTTAGTTATATTTATTTGATGTAAATTGTGGCAATTTATTATGTATTTTAATTCCCTGTTGGCAGTTGTCCCTGTTCCTTCATGGTGCGATACTGACAAGTAATCGTGATTGCATGACGTTTGCATTTTTACGTTCATTAAAATAGTCAAACACAGTATAATTATAACTGATATTCTAAGTTGCATCCTTTTATCCATGAGCGTGTAGTTACCACTGACATACAAAAGAAACCTAACGTATATTAATTTACTATCGATTATTATCATATGTTCCAATACGTTTGCAACATGTATTCAGCTTACTAGACCATAGCGTATATTACAAATACTTAATTATTATGCTGAGTTGACACATTATATTGCTGAATGATAAAATAAAGGTGTTTACTTATTCTTTTGCGAGATATGGTAAGAACTATTTTATTAATACACAACTTACACGCCAACGCTGACATTTACTACTTGTATGATAAATTTATTGCGTATTAGATGTATATGCGCCACTGTCATTGATAAAATAAAATTGTTTAATTAATAATTCTAATATGATTTGCATATTTAGAAATACGTTTATTTGATTGGTCTAGATTACTTCCGGTTGAGGTTTTTCACGAAATAAATTTTTTGATAAATGAAGTTAACTCCATTTATTTTAGGATAAACGACGTTTACCGAACTATTTTTAGCGTAACCAATGTAAACAAAGATGGCGGCTTTCAATATCGAAAGTAGCGATCAACTTACAAATTATTTGTTTGATGAATTATCATTAATGATTTGTTAAATTTAAAACTTTCCTTGTGTTCGATACAGAAAATAAGGTTACAGATTGATGTAAAACTAAAAATTGTGTTTATTAAAATCAGAAAATGGTTTATGGAAATAATCGTACGTTTACAAATAAACAATTATTCATACGTTCAGTGAATCCCGCTTCCAAATACACAAGAAATATGAAGTTGAGAAACACGTTAGATAAATTAATTTCTTAATGCAATTTTATAGAATTATATGGATTAAACACCGTTTTCAATGGATTTATCGGTATATCAACAAGACCAACTCACTCACAAACATATCATAAAAGTCCTGCTGGAATCTATTAAAATCCCTTATCTCAAATTCGAAAATTTGTAATTACGAATTATATTCTGTGATCACGGATTCAGGAATGCGTTATAACGAACTAAAAATATTTTTGAGGTCCTGAAAAAACTTCCGTTGGTTCTAGCATAAACCTGTATAGATACTTATAGATTATCTACGGTTTTTGAAACGAGATGCAGTTTCTCATTCGTATCTCATCGAAGGGCGATAGCCCAGAGATGGCGAAATAATGCATCGAGTTTGAAAAAAAAGTTAAGTAATCTGTTTATCTGTGTTTACCTACCGACGTCACGCTAGTAGAGTGAGATGAGATAATACTGCACACAAAAAAAATACTGCAAAATGGCGATAATCAATAGTCTAGTCATTAGTAGTTAATATGCTTACAGATTAGGATCCATTCAACGATGAACACTCCTATAGATTACTTACTATCTTTTAATGTACAATCAGTAATATTAGAACTAAGGATTCTTCAAGAATTCAGCTCGATTTGACTGACTAAAATGTCTGGACTTTAGGGAATATTTGTTAAGAGTTGTGTATCCGTTATATGTTAATTTCATTGTTTTTTTTTAAACTTGATCTTTTACTTCAAATCTGTTCTCATTATATAAAAAGTATGTATTGTTTTATGTTAATTTGTTCTCGAGAGGAAACTTTAATAGTAACAGCTGAACATTATACTATCAATCAAAAAGGGCTGACTAAAGTTGTCTAGCTATTAACATTTCAGCTGTATTCAAGAAAAGAACAAGTAAAACAAATAAACAATCATAGCGGCTAACAGAACAAACTTCGACTACGACAGGAAAGACATAAATCATTGGCTAATAACAGAAAAATCAGCCGGTTGTATCGTTAAACAATGCCCCTACATTTTAAGACTCTGATCGTGCAAGATAGCCCCGTGCGGGATCCGGGTGGCCAAAAGAATAGACCGCAGCTTGTCGTACAAGGCGACTAAATAGCGCCCAGTACCCTGACCGGCGTGTCAGGTCGGTTTGCCTAAAGACCGACTGGGATGTGTGCCCCAGGTGGTTGAATGGGGAACCAGTGGCAATCTAAAATCCGTTACCCCTATTTTTCCTTGTGTCCCATCCCATTTTCATTCATCATCATTTCATGTTCATGTTATCATCCATTTCATGTTCATCGCCTGAATATAGCTGAAATAATGCTGCTCGGGCGTTAAACACCATTAATCAATCAATCGTGCAAGATGTTGGTAGTCTCCAAACACAATACCAACTCGTCCTTGGTCAGGCTATTCGTATTGTGACCTGAAAACCGCCATCGAGAGGGCTCTCTGATCAACATCAAGGTGACGCGCTAAGCAGCTCTGTGACAAGCAAGGACATCCTTCTCAAGATTGACTGCCATTAAACAAAAGTAGATTGGGATAAAGAATTTAGCCTCTTGTAGCGGAGTTTTCTCTAGTTAACATCTACAATAGGGGATTTTATTGTAGAAGGAGCTTGGCACAATTCAAACACATTACACACTATGATTCGCCTTTGATTTTCACCTATCCGCCTCCTGTTGACACACTAGGCACTGTTGTGGATCAAGCACAAAAAACCCTCCCGGTGTGAACATTTCTTAAAATGTTTGTCAGGAATATAATGTATTTTGTGCTTCACTCAATGAAACTGTTGCAACATAATTTTTAAGGAACATTCATTCTTTTCTCAGGTGATATAAAAGACATTTTTGTTACACAACAACTAGCATCATTTGCACTCGAGCGTTTGCTGCCGAAAACAAATGTTTTAAAATATTTGCACTTTTCAGTTCAATTTTTACGTTGACATGTTTGCGGAAAAAATCGTTACAAAGTAATTTTTACAAACATTTAAGTTGTCAATGAAACGTGCTTCTTTGTAATATGGAAATAATTACAAAAACATTTCATCTAGTTTATTATGTTCTTCTTTTCGTTTTATGTAATAAAATAACAGTTAACATTTTACAGTTTACATACATAAATATTATAAGCATCATTTAATCCATGTGAGCAAACTTGTGTACAACAAAAGGAATCTTATAATACCACCAACAAAGAAAATTGGCAAAACAAGAAGTAGAAACACACAAGGATTGCAAACATTAGGATACATGCGTGCACTGAAAGAATAAAAAAGTTTTCGTAATTGTCGAGGAATTATGTCAATTTCGATGTCTGAGAAAGTTATAAAAAATGTATTTGTAGTTTTGTGTTCTTTGCAATACGCTACCACCTCATTTAACAATAAGTAATAATTGTAAAATAATATTGAGCATGTTATAAAAGATACTGTAAATGTTTTTCTCTACCAAGTAGTTGATCACTCAGTTAAAATTTACATGTGTATATGTTGGTCATGTGTTAAACTTTGAGATAAAATATCATTAGTGATCGGTAACTTAGCATCCGTCGAACGGTACTTCAGCTATAGTAGGGCAAAAAGACATGTATACATATATACAGAAAGTCATTAGCATGCAAATTTATGGATCAATACGCATGTGTGTTTAAACAATTTTCAACTATTTGTTTTCAGCCTATTCATGACATTGGTTTAATTTAGGAAAAAGGTCCAGGTAACCTGTGAGCAATAGGGTAAAAAGTTAAGATACAAAATAACATTAATAACAAAACAAAAATGAACTACAAAAATGTTAATTTTACAATCTCATCCTTCGCTTTACACGTGAATGGTTCCGGAATAATGGCAGGACAGAAAATGCATGTAGCTTCGGTAGCATAAAATCTTCCAAAAGTTCGTCGTCAAAGGATATTGTTTTGTACGCAATTCCTTTGTTTGTCTAAACAACAAAATGACACCATGAACGTTCACTTATGGCAACTTTTCCCTGCATACAATACTAATACTAATAAACATGGTTTCTTTTCAGTTTTATTTGGCCAGGACTATCTAATGCACAAAAAATTGTGTATAGGCAGCCTATACCAGATGCCCATCTCTTAAGGAATATGGACATTCGATGATAATGTTTACAATTAGCACTGTAAATTAAACCGTCAGAACTAGGAACCAAGTGTGGATAGTGTTCGTTCACAATTAACCCGTATTTTGTCACTGTAAGTGGCGGATGTGTTTCTCTTACTTTTATAATTTAACTGTCTATTTCTATCTGTTCATTATATGAACCCCATATAGTTGCAGCATTTGTAAATGACGGTGACTATTCCAAGGGGTATGTTAAAAAATTGTCTGGCTCTAATTCTGGCTTTCTGCGCATAATTTGACCAGAATAGGACGCTATAAGACGTCCTTCGTTTGCGCCTTTCCCTACACAAGGGGTTTTTGTGCTGGTTTCTTGTACAAACCTCATTCGACAGCATTCTTTCTTTGAAATTTTCAAACTAAGTATGAAGCAAAATGTTCAGTACATTTTATGCCTGTAACATCAACTTCGGCCATACAGGAGAACCTTATGTTATGGAGTAAAGATTTCTGGATATTTTCATGTTTTTCCTCCGATTTAAGATGGCAGAATTTTTTTCCGTTGCGTTAAATACAAGTTTTTGTAATTATATATTTATATATATACAAAAATGAATAGTAACAAAAGGTTGAACTATGTAGTTTCAACAGGTGAAAGGCTAACGAATAATAATAAGGCATATTTACTAAATGAGTTGACAAGCACAAAATACAAAAACTCCAAAAGAAACTATATAATGCATAGAAGAAGCTGAAAAAAAAATAACAAACTGAGTCACTATAATGAGAAAATTTCAATGGCATCAACAATCATTAACACAATAATGAATTATGTTCGTATTGCTAATATTCATAATTAAAACTTAAAGAAAAATTCCGCATTAATTACAATTATAATAAATCGTAATGTTTGAGTTGACTTGTGTAATGAATTACTTTCTCAATATTGTTCTTGATTTGGTTATTAATTTTTCCAGACGCATACTAGTTTGATTACCTTTGTATGATTATTCACACCTACTTCAACAACACTACCGTCGTGTATGTGTGTAGTGATGCGGTTGATGTTTATTACGCAACATGGTGCAATAAACAAAGACACCTGTAAATTCACGAAAAGGGTCCAATATTGAGATACATTTATCTTATGATAAAAAGAATATGTATTGTTATATTAAACATGTAACAATGTATAAACCTTAAATTATTAAAACACATATTTTGCAATTTGAAGTTTGTTTGCGTAAGCTTGAACATACCTAATTAGTGCAATTAATGTCTATAGACCTCGATATGAATCTATCATATCGGTGGACAGAAATGAAGGCTAAAATATATTCATAGAGAAAGTACTCGGCGTAAGTTCCTGTACAGAAGGCCTGGGACCATACAGTGCTCGACCCACAGAGCAGCCCAGCGCGTCCCCGAGTGGCGGATAGGGGAGACCCTCTCGTTGTGGGGTTATTAGGTCATAATACGGAAAGCCTGACCGAGGACCATAGAGGGTAACGTTTTTGGAGAGTGCGACGCTCCTTCCAAGATAAAGATCTCTTTTGAACATTTCGGAAAAGAGTAGGCTCATTGTAGCCACTACAAAAGGCTAAATTCTCCGACACTACCCAATACTCCGTACCTTTCCAGTGGCAGTCAAAATTGTGTTCCCTGTGTCCCATCCCACCCCCTTTTCAATTGATGTGTTGTTTGTTAACTTGTCCCCGTCCTGAAAAACTGCTCGCTGGGTGAAAAGCAAACATTCAATCAATCAATCAATGTACAGCAGGCATCTTCTTATTATTCAGCGCACAGTGCGTACCTGCCATGAAAAATATAACCTGAAATGGGCAACTTATTCCGTCTATCCCGCATTGATGGCAAGTGTAAACATTGTGTAGCTGTTTGTACCTACTTACTGATTTAGCAAGACAAAGTGTTTCAGGATTACTCGTCACCATAACTTGCACCGGAAAGCTCCATATATGGCACGTGGGTAAACCAATTACCGACGACCACTATTATTCAAAGATATCATTCATGAGGCATGATCCAGGGAACTAGGGCACTCAGCTGTTCAGCCTGGTATTATAACCCAAAACCCAGCATTTGCCAGAGCTGTAACCAGACAACAAATTAGAAACCTTTGCATGATGTCCAATGCAAAAAAGTACAATACTCTCCGTAATTGGTACAATAGAGACGAATTCGGCTATAACCGTTAAACCAAAACAATAATCCATAATATCTCTACACATCTATGTTTGAAGCCATGCGTAAAAAATCTTTCAACTTTTCGTCATATACGTCACACTTTGATTTGTTTCAAGATTACTACAAACGCTCGAGCGTCCTTGTTGATATAGATAGGTGCAAGCAGATTGAGAAACGAACAAGATTACAAAGCAAGTCATCTTTCTGGTTTGAACAATGTGCATGCAGAATTACATCTTAATCATTTGAACTAATATTTAAATTAAAGTTCGTTTTTGCATACAAAAACGATGACTCCCCATGTTCCTCAGATTTGACCCAGATAATAAACATTTCCTTGTAATATGGACAACTAAATATGGTGTACTTGCTACATAAAATTAGGTGCAGTAGTTTCAGAGGAGTTGAGCGGAATCCATGATTTATAAGGATTTTTTGGAAAATTCTAAGTTCAAAGGGCCATAACGCCCACAAATTTTGAGGAATATAATTTCCAGATAATATGCACAATTACATATGGTGTACTTGTTAAAAATCAATCTTTTTGGCCGAGTAGTTTCAGAGGACTCTGATAGACGGACGGACAAGACAAAAACAATATGTCTCGCAGTCATGTGGGGAAAGACATAATGAAAGATACTACCGATAGATGTGCCACATTTGTAAGGACCAAGACACGTTTTAAAAGTATGAACGTACAACACAGCAACATTTATGAGAGTGCAGCTTTGGCCAAATTTGTTCCACCAATGAATGTTTAGACTGTCCAGTTGGACTGATCGTCAATCCCGCAATACCCTTTTTATAAACGTCATCCGAATGCATTTCTTTTAACAAAATGACGTTTTTAGGCTAATTGAAAAACGTCCATCCACGAAAGTTAGTAATACACAATCAAATCGGCATTTAAAGGTGCATTTTATTAAATTTGTTTTGTATTCCATCCTTAACAATATTTTTATAACGGCTGGCATAATATCACGTTCTTATAAATTTATGAACATTTAACAGAACATGTTTATTGCTAAATAAAAAAATAAAAAAAAACTGATGAAATAGATGTGTAGCAATTGTAACAAGTTACGTTATTATCCACTTAAAACTTGGTGTCTAGTGCCGCCCAGATAGTGGTAAAATAATTGTTTATTGAAAGGTCATGTGTGACATTTATATTATCGCTTGTTTTAAGACATAGATATTTCATTACAATAAAGACCCCACATGGGGTTTGTTAGTACAATATAACAACACTGAGCATATTTACAAGTAACAAAATAATGCACATAAGAAACCAGCGTTACAATATATAATTATATTATTATGATATGATACAAAATGCAATTAATTACAAAGCTTTTAATATAACAATTATGCAAAATTTGGCAATACCAGTAAGTGTGAATACATCTTATGTTCTCACGAGTTTGCGGATTTTTAATACATCTGGGTTGTCATACGAGGCAGATATTTTTTTCTAACAGAGTTGAAAACAGTACAGTAATCAATAGTGAAACTCATCAAGTTCGTTAACATTACAAAGATTACAATATCGCTCAGATCTATCAATATGATATAATCTCCCAATTTAAATGAGTAAGTTAAAATTGACAAATAGTGCTCAAGACAGAAATTGGATTTACATAACCTGTAGTTAAGACATTTAGCAGAATACATGACCTTATTTTTTCAGTTTTGTATAACCTTATCACTAAGACATTTTTGGTAATACAATAAGATTTCTAAATTCTTTGATCATCTCACAACAACTCAATTCCTACCAAGTATATTAATTTCACATAACCATTTAGACTGATAACTATTTCTCTCGCTAAGATGATACAAATAAGAATAGAGAGTATTATATGATATTTTTTGTTTTACCAGACATAATACATTGCCAGAAGCCGACCAATCTAGCTTTTATAAGAATATTTAATGGTATTCTAAATAATTCTCCATACACTAAACAAAGGGGGTAATTGTTTTAATTGTCAAGACAGTTTCACAAAATTGCATATGGTAGTTTGCTTCAATATTGCAATTTTCAAATTCCCATATTTATGCACCGTACATAAAATCGGTACTACAATTGGATCAAAAGTTGGATATTTATTGGTAAATTCGACTTCTCGCCTTTCGAAATATCACAAACATGGCTTTTCTTGCTTGCTTTTTTGGCAACTACATATACGTCACCGGATGTAAACGACGGCGCACAGTGTTGAAATGTTCAAGAGAAAAATATCATTTATACGAAGAGTAATGATCAACAATGCCTAAATTAATAACATTTCCTTGTCATTAACTTTATATTTGCACCATATATGATCATCACATGTCAAAATAACAGATTATCTACATAAACACACAATTTAATTATGACACATCCATAGACAAAAAAGAATTTCTCGGCCGTAACCAGAGGCCTGGACGGTATTAGTGGTATATTCCTCGAGTGGAATGAATGTAGTAGATTTGTGCTTAGTGTTAAAGGCAGAGATACATCGGACATATGAACAAGCAAAGGAAATTGTTATAAAAACTAATGGTTCCCTTCAAGTGTTTAAAGAGGGCACCTTCATTGCATGTGCAGACTCCTATGCACACACTTTTAGAAAGTAAAGAATCAGACTCGGAAAATGATGATGAGTTTGAAGAGATGAACTGTACCTTTATACATGAAGAGGAGCAAAATAACAATGACCCACGTGAACAAAACAAAAATGAAACTGAATTAAAACAAGTAAATTCTGATCATCAAAGTGCTACGAGCGAAACACATAAAAAACAAGCCGGCGTGAAGACATTAAAGTCAAGGTTGCCACATGCGAACAAAACAAACACGACAATCCAGATAATTCGCGTGTATGCTCCAAAGAACAATGAACACATGTTACAATGTCTCATAAGTGGATACACTATTCTTGTTCACTTCTTCCAGACTATGAACTAGCAAGATACATCAAAGTTAAAAGCAAAAAGTAAAAATTGCCGAAGCTGCTGTGTACAGTAAACTAGGTTTAAAGGTCTCATAAAGAAACTACAACGCTCTGTCGCAACATGTTAAATGAAAGACTAAACCAATTTACCACAGATATACTTGAGCCCATAAAAAATAGCTTTATGAAGGCTGCTGAAGGTCAAAATGACAGCTATAATAAACGTAGTCAGTTTATACGCAACATACACTCAGTACAAACTCGCATAATTCATAAACTCGAGCAGTTCAATAAACAAGCACGTGCCAACTGTAGTGAAACCCAAAACTTCAATACATCGAGTGATGAAAAATATAAGAACTTCATAAAATATAACGACAAAACAGAACCTCACTTCAAAAATCCAACAGATTAGAACTGCCCTGCAGTCCGAAAAATATAACTCCAGGTTAAGAGAAGCAGAAATTGAATTCAATTTAAAACAGGAGCAAGCTAAAGTACAACGCTTACAACACGCTCATAAAATAGAACTTGAATCACTCAATGAAGACATACATGGAAACGAGAGATAATTGAGTCAACTAAATCATCACGGGACAAGTTGAGAGCAGAAAACAAAGAAATTAGACAAAACACAGAAAATGCACATAAAAACCTGTCCCTACAACTTGAGGTCTTAGAGTCAAGATCTAAAGAAACTTTTATGCCCCAAAAGCGAATACTGATGTAAAAAAACTACATGTAGAAGACAAGAAAACAACAAAACAGAAAGCAACACTTATATTATTTGGGACATCCAACACTGATAAAATAGATACATCACTCTTTTTCGCACAAGTTGAACTGAAGAGCACTACGAAGTATACGATAGAAGCAGCTAAAAGTTACATTTCAAATCTAAAAGCATAGGATGCACCTGCAATCATTTTCCATGTTCTCACAAACGACATGATGACCAAAAGCACTGAAGAATCTTTTGTAGAGCTAAAAGATCTTGTAAAGCTTACAAATACAAAGTTTGTGAATTGCAAAGTCTTGATATCACTAGCAACTAACAGAAATGATATTGAAATATTCAACTTGAAAATAAATTGTATCAATGGTACGATAAGGAGCACTATTTTAGTGTTAAAAATGTATACATCTCAGATATTCTACAATTAGCGTCTCATGGAAGTCATTTCAGAATTTGTTACACGTGATGGAAGGCACCTTTCTGAAGAAGGAGTAATTGGTATCAAATCTAACTTTAGTTGAAAAAAATCCTTGGCCAAAAATCTGAGCAAGCAAAAACAAATACTGGAACTATTAGTCAAAACAACTCATCGAAATACCCCAAGACAGGCTATCGTCAAGGACATGACAGTTATTACAACAATTATTACGATCCGTACTATAATTGTTATTATACATGTAACTACAACAGACGTGGGCATGGTGGACCCAGATACTAAGAAAGAATGTCAAGGGAAAACAGTTTAAGATATCAGTTGTTTTAAGTGAACATGTGTAAAACCTTAAATGTATTTTCATCGAAAAGATCTTTAAGCTTAGCTGTATGGAATGTTAATGGTATAAAATCTAATGTACAAAACAAATTTGAAGAAGAACCATTTGTTAACATTATTAAAAATTGTGATATCATTGGGTAAACTGAAACACACCTGAATGAATCTCTACCATCCCCAGACAAAAACTTTAATATCCACCATTTTTATAGAGTCCAGAACAAAAAATGTAAACGTGTGTTTGGTGGTATAAGTATATTAATTAAAAAATCATTAAAGAATGGAATAAAATTACTAGAAAACACAAACAGCAATTTTATCTGGGTTAAATTTGAAAAAAAACCTTTTCCAGCTTGAAAAGGACCTATGTGTTTGCTTTTTTACTTATCCCTCCAGAAAACTCAACTTATAGTACCAGTCAAGGGGACCAATTTTCATGCTTAGTTAACAGTGTAATAAAGTATCACAACGAAGGTGACATCATTTTGCGGGGTGATTTTAATGGTGGAGTTTTAACCTCAATTGACTTTATAAATAATGATTCCTACAATGAAAATTGGAATGATATTGAATATATGGTCGATAATTGAAGACAGACAAAATCAAGAGTATACTGAGAGCCACAGGGAAGAATATATTAGATTTATGTATTGAAAGTAGATCGAGGCTTCTAAATGGTAGAACGTTTTAGTGACATGGAAGGTAAATTCACATTTCATAATTCCCTAGGTAGCAGTACCATTGACTACTTTATTTCAAGTGAATATTTCTTAAACAAAATTAATTCCATGAAAGTGCATAATATCGTAAGAACATTATCTGATCACTGTTGTATATCCTTAAATTTTGAAGTTAATTTGGATGTTGGTGATAGCAAAAAATGTAAAAATAGGCATGATGCTTATACATCTTTCCCGGTTAAATTGTTTTCAGATGAAACTAGTATTACAAAATTTCGAATGTCTTTGCAATAAGAATCAATCACATGATCAAAAGCTACCAAAATACTGATTATAATGGTTGTGATAGTCCTGTTTGTACATCTGCCATCAATGAAATTCTTTTAAAAGCTGCAACTACGTCATTAAGAAAAAAACCAACTTCAAAAAAGAAAAATAATTCACATAAGAAATGGTATGACAGATCATTACAAGAAATGAGATCTACTGTTAACCACTATTAGCAATATTTTAGCAATTAATCCTTTTAATATAGAAATAAGGCAGAAATGTTTTATGCTTAATGCTAGATACAATAAAGAATAAAGGAAAAAGGAGCGAAACTATTTTCAATCAATTATGAATAAAATAGATAATCTAGAGGAAACTAATCCAAGTATGTTTTGGAAATTGTTTAGTTCACTGAAACCAAAAAAAAAAACAGTCCTAATGATGGTATTGATATTAAGGAATGGGAAGAACATTTCAAAACTTTGAACTCCCTGCCAGAGTGTAAACAGGACCTTGCAAGCAAATATCAAAAGTTATTTGATGAATTATTGTTAAATAGTAAAAATGATTGGAACAATGTTTTGAATGAGAAAATATGTAAAAAAGAAATATTATTTAAGAATGACAAGTCTAGTGGCCTGGATGTCATACGGAATGAAATGATTTAATAAAGCCACTTTATTTTATGACCATGTCTAGAAAAATTCTTTAACTTAGTTTTAACTCAAGGCAAATACCCACAAGTCTGGAGCACATGTTATCTCGTCGCAATATTTAATTGGACTCACAATCAAACCCTTGTAACTACCGTGGTATAACTATTAATAGCTGTTTGAGTAAGATCTTCAATAGTATAGATAAATCAACTTCTTGAAAGAGAAAAATATTATAAAAGATTTAAAAATTAGATTTAGAAAAGGTCTGAGAACAACCGACCATACCTTTTACTTAAAACGCTAGTTTGCAAGTATTTTAAACACAATAAAAAGATATATTCTTGTTTAATTGACCTCAGAAAGGTCTTTGACTCAGTGATCCATCAAGCACTTTTTTACAAAATTTTAAAATAAGGGATTAATGGAAAATTTTAGATATCCCAATTTCTATGTACTGTAGTAGTGCTCCTAGGGTTAAAGTTGATAATAAATTGTCCAATGAATTTATCTCTAAGTAAGAGTTAAACAGGGAGACAATCTGAGCCCTACTTTATTTAATATATTTCTCAATGATCTAGTTGATATTTTTGATCAATCTTGCCATCCTATCCTTCTATACAATATATCATTTAGTAGTTTGATGTATGCTGATGATATTATACTTCTATTGTCCAGTGCAGAAGGTCTTCAAAATTCATTAGACAAGATGTCTGATTACTGCTCTAGTTGGGGCTTATCCATTATCATTGAGAAGACTAAAGTAATGATTTTTAATAAAGGAAGTAAGCTTATTAGAGGAAAATTTTCCTTACAAAATGAATACTTAAAATGTGTGAAGGAGTATAAATATTTAGATATTTAGGATTAATGTTAAATTGTGGATGGCATTTTTGCATCTGCAACTTCAGATTTAATTAATAGAGGATGCAAATCATTGTTAAAACCTTCAATAATGGGAATCCAAGTGTGAATACTATTTTAAAAACTGTTATTTTGTATTCATCTGAGATATGGGGCATGTTTAATATTACTACCAGAATTAACAAGTCAAAAGAAAACATATACAGTGCTTTCAAAGACCATAAAATTGAAAAATTCAAAAAACAATTCAGCAAATATGTACTAGGAGTCTCTAATAAAGCATCCAACTTAGCGGTAACTGGAGAACTTGGAAGGTACCCCTTATATCTTGATATTGTTATTAGACTAAGTATGGTTATGTACTGGATTCATTTACATACAAATTTATCATTTCCCGTCTTGAAAGCTGCACTAAAAGAAAATTATAGTTTATTTAAGAGAGATCAGCATTGCTGGATGAATTGCATACACATTATTCTCAAAGATCTCAATATGTTACACATATTTAACTCACCATCAAGCTGTGGAACGAAAGAAATAAATCAACTACTCCATAAATTAAAAATAGGGCATCTAATGGGACATTAAATGATACCCCGCCACGATTTTCATCAATAGCTAAATATATGTGTATATACTGTATATACTATACATCCACTATATACTAGTATATAGAGACAGAAAGAAATGAGTTATCTTTCTTAGACCAGAAAATTGCATTTGTGTCAAATTTGAAAATTTATAAAGTGGCAAAACTTCAATAATATTTTTCGGATCATCCTGAAAATTGAACTTGACCTGTATTTTATTGTACTGAACAGCTGTGCAAAATATTATTCAAATTCCTTGAGGCGTTTTCAAGTTATCATCTGGAAACCTTCGGGGGACGGACGGACACACATTGAGGCATATATTGGGTACTTAGTGTGGTTACTTGTTGGGTTTGTTTACTGGGTAGGAAAAAGGTGTTCACACATCTGGGCATATATTGGGTACTTACCTGAAAAAAAATTGAGTTAACAAAATTCTTTGATTTTAAAAGTAGAATTTAGCATGACCATAATATTTTCTATAGAATTAATGCCATGACAACTAAATGATTGTTGGAATATAGTTCAACTATATTTTAATGTCATTGATGCATGTTGTTTGTTTTTATGTATGTAAATAAACTATTAATTTATGCATTTGAATTAATGAAAACATATGTTACACATGACAATGTCAAAATATAGGGCAGGAATCATATGTTCACCCCAAATTAATAATAATTTATGTAATGGTTAAATAAAAATTTTCAAATTCAGTTTTGTCATACAATATTATGGCTAATTGTTGGATTCCGAACTGAACTCAATATTTCAAGATAAAATAAAAACTGAATTTAGTATTAACAATCATTTCTACATGTCCTACTGATCGGGAGTATCAAACTTAATGGACATTCCACATAGTTTTGAGGACCATACCCAATAATGAATGGACAGGCCAAATAGTTGTTGGGTACGTACCAAATAATCAATGGACAGTCCTTATAGTTGTTACGTACATACCCAATAATCAATTGACAGTCCATAAAGTTGTTGGGTACATACCCAATAATCAATTGACAGTCCATATAGTTGCAAGGACCATAACCCAATAATCCATGGACAGTCCATAGTTGTTGGGTACATACCCAATAATCAATGGACATTCCATATAGTTGTTGGGTACATAACCAATAATCAATGTACAATCCATATAGTTGCGAGGACCATACCCAATTATCAATGGACATTCCACTAAGGTTTTGGTACTTTTATCAATGTTTTCCATTTTCCATGAACAGTCTATATTGTTGTGGGTATAAAACTGCATTTTGACCTCTTTGTTCTATGCTTATAAATTGCAGGCATTTTATATCAGAACCCTCCCCAAAAAGGAATTGTTGTGGCCAACATATTTTGGATCAATATTATTAAGTCACATGCAAATCTGTTCAGCATTTTAGAGGAAACGATTTTTGAAATATCACACAGCATACAGGTATAAAACTTGAATTGACTTGTCAGTAAGCGGAAATGGACTTGAAACATTCTTATGTTAGTGAACGCAGACGCGGATGCTGACGCTCAGTGTATCACATAAGCCTCCTCGCTTCGTGAGGTGAGCTAAAAAGGCATAAATTTAAGTTGATATCCATAGTTTCATTTTATTTTAACAGAATTCATTGAAAAGAGAATACATATATGTTTCAGTTCATTTTCTTTTGTGTATAATGTTCCAAACTTTCTTTTTGACTGTTTCCCATGATCTTCTTTGAAGGTACTGACTAGACTCTATTGCTCTTTTACACTGACTAACACCTGGTGTTACTCCTGTATCTATGTTTTCCTGGAAAAGTTCCAACAGTTCTTCTGTTTCTTTCTGATTCCATTTTACTCTTGTTGCTGCTGCAATAAAATCATATTCATATATCTTTAAACAAAAAGTTCTGCAAAGCTCAGTATAATACGACTAAATACTTATATTTTAATTTCTTTTTAATACTCAATACATGAGCAAAGTTAGTTATTTTGGTATTTCAGCACGTGACTGATTGTGACGTCATAATAAGATGTATTGATGACGTTGACTATACATGAATTCTTCCGCAAACAACAAGTGACGACACTAAAAACAATGAATTGCAAATATTATTTGATTACTTGTAAAATACTGTTGTCGTTATTTCCTTTTTACTATACAATTTAAAATATAAGGTTTGTTTTCAATTGTTCGTTAGATTATTGGATATAAACGACTTTGGATCGATTTACGCTTTTCCCTTTCAGATCATACCAAATCTATTGCCATATATTAATACAGCTCATATATATATATATATATATTTCAGGAACTGTTTTATCTAGTTTCTAACATTTGCCATGTAAATCCTGACTTGATGTTGAAATATAGGTGTTTCACCTGCAACTCCATGTCATTAATTAAATATACTTACAGTCATATATATCTGGTGGTGTGTCTTCATCCAGATCCAGATCTAGCATCTTGCAGCTATCTCTATATAATAAAACAATAAAAAATAAAGTAACTTAGCCAGGGAATCTTTTTTGTGGTGGTTTATTTGTTTAATATCACAAAAATTCTTTCAGTCATGCAAAATGTTGGAAATTTTTAAATCATTTTTACCAACTCTGAGAAAAGGTTTTAGGCAGGGTCTCCCAAAGAAGCAAACAAATAAAATGTGCCGGAGATTAAAATGGTCTGGGTGTAAATCACCAACAGACTTGACATAGAATCCTGCAATATGAGACTCCATTTTGAACAATCATACCATATTTCATTTAATACCTTAAAATCTTGAAAATATGTCTTTTAAGACTTTATAGTTTACTTTGATTTAAGAACTTCTCTAGTCTTATAATTTTTGTATTTTGCCTTTTTTAATGGTGGCCAAATACAAAGCTTTACCTATCAGACACCAAATTATATTAAATCTAAATACTAGTGTTATAGTTGGAGCTTTATCACAGATTTGGATTGATGGAAAGAGAAATGACTTTTAAAAAATCTCAGTTATCATACTTTGGATTCATTTATATAAACATTCATAGTTTTGTCATTAGCTTCGACAAAGAAACTAGTCATGCTAGTAAAATAAATGCTTCCTGCAATCAAAAGATCTGCTTCGAAGGCTCTAAAACCATGTCTCAGAATTTTAAGATGAAAAATCATTTTTGATTTTCATTTCATAATATTTTACTTCCTTAACAAAATTTAAACAAGACCTGGTATCAAAATTCTGAGACAGAGTTTTTTTAAGCAGTAAAATTGATCTTTTGATAGCAAGATTGATTGATTGATTGATGGTTGTTTTACGTCCAGCAAGCAATATTTCAGCTATATTCAGGACGTGAAAGAAAAAATAATTTTATTATTTAAACATGTTTAACTATCGTTCATCTCTTTCTTAGTTCTAAAACATTATCTCATACAATAATATGAGCATATATACAGATACAGGTAAATAAAACAATAAAAATATAGATCACAAATTGCCGGAAAATTAAATGTTTACTGTACAAATTAATTTCCTTTAAAAATTTTAAAATTGTGTCGCCTGCGACCGTTGTAAACAAGCTACTGTAAGTATTTACAGTATAAAAACGTTACCGAATGTGTGCCACGTCAATGCAGTCCATCAAGACATGCTTAATAGTGTATGGACTGTTGCATGGCACACACTCGGGGCGCGGCTCATTATTTAAAAGATAACTATGTGCCGTTCTGGTATGGCCAAAACAACACCGTGTTAAAACAACTTGATCTCTTCGACCTTTATAACTTTTAAAATTATTTGTGTGCAGTAGTGGCTGGATCTCGTGAAGTTTATTATGAACTTGAAGATCCCAACCACTCTGCCACAAACCGGAAATATATTTAAAAATTATTGGTTTAAAATCAGTAAAAGGAATCTCACAGTTTATAACATTATTCTTCAGGGCATTCTTTGCCTCCTGATCCACGACTGTGTTTCCATGGACTCCCACATGACTTGGGATCCAGAAAAACACAACCTCTTTTCCCAAAGTTATGAGAGATTTGTAAATTTCAATAATTTTTAAAATATAAGGGTTTTTAATTTTGAAATTTTGAATAGCAAGAAGACACGAGAGAGAATCGGAGCAGATAAAAAATTTGCACTCGTCTGACGAAGCAACTATTTTCATGGCAAGAAGAATAGCTTGCGCCTCAGCAGTAAATACGGATGAGGCAGACGGGAGACGACGAGTTTCAACACGCTCTCCGAAGAAAGCGGCTGAGGCAACTTTATCGTCGTCTTTTCACCCGTTTGTATAAATAGTACTATAATCAGAGTAACAATATTTTATTTCTGCAAAATGCTGTTGTATTATTAGAGGGTTTGTGACTTTTTATGTTTTCGTAAATCATAAATAAATACCGGTTTGGGGTTTAGCAAAGGGGATTATATGGAATTTTATTGCAGCAATTTTATCTAAATTTATATCCGAATTTTCCAAATGCGATCCAATTCGTAGGCCAAAAGGTTGAATTTTGTTTGGATGCTTTTCGAAAATGTTTTGGTAAAGAGGTTTGAAAACACAGTCGTGGGTGGGTTGCCAGGATATGCCTTTAGTTTGGTTGCATATTGCAAAGCGAGCTTTATTCTTTTTTGATATATAGAAGGCTCGCCTGCTTCTTATAAACTTTATATAAACTTTCAACAGGTGTGGTTCTGATAGCTCCAAGGCATAGTCGCAATCCTTGATGGTGTATAGTATCAAGGATTTTGACATATGACTTGCGAGCTGAACCATAGATAAAACAACCATAATCCAATTTAGATCGAACCAGCGATCTTTATAGATTACGTAAAACATTGCACTCAGCACCTCAGTCGGTGCTGGCTACAATTTTTGAAATATCTAATGCCTTTAAGCATTTATTTTTTAACATTTTTATATGGGGTAGAAAGGTTAGCCTTGAATCAAATATGAGACCAAGAAAAGTAGTTTCCTTAACAATTTTGATGGGATTATTATATAATTTTAATTCGGGATCAGGATGCATCTTTCTCTTATTACAAAAATGCATCAAACGGTTTTTCCAGTGGAGAATTTAAAACGATTCTCCATTGCCCATTTCTCTATTCTATTTAAACATAACTGCAGTTGACATTCAATATTATTCATGTTTTTTTCTCGGTAACATATCAGGAAGTCGTCAACATATAGAGAACCATCAATATTATCTTTTAAAACTTGAGCAAGGCTATTAATTTTAATACTAAATAAAGTGACAGAAAGGATGCTTCCCTGGGGAACACCCATTTCCTGTTCAAAAGGGTCAGATAGAGTAGAATTTACCCTAACTTTAAATATAAAAAAGTTTAAAATAAAGGTAGGAAGTCAACCTTTCAACCCCATATCAAAAAGATCTTTTAAAACGCCATATTTCCATGTTGTGTCATACGCTTTTTCTAAATCGGAAAAGATTGACACAACATGCTCATTTTTTTTGCGAAGGCGTTTCGAATATACGTTTCGAAACGTACAAGATGATCTAGGGTACTTCGCCCTCGTCTGAAACCACATTGAATATTAGAAAGTAGCTTGTTGGATTCTAAAACACAGACAAGGCGATCGTTGATCATGGTTTTACAAAAACGGCTTGTGAGGGCTATAGGCCGATAGTTTGACGCTTCAGAGTGATCTTTTCCTGGTTTTGGAATAGGCACAACAGTGGCCATTTTCCATATAGATGGTAAGTCACCCGTTTCCCAAATGTTGTTAAGAAAATTCAAAAGGCATTGGAGAGATGATTGTGGCAGATGTTTGAGAAGTTGATAAAGGATGTCATCTGGACCACATGTTGTATCGTGAGATTTGTTCAAAGAGGTTTTTAGCTCTTCCAAAGAAAAAGGTTTGTTGTAATCTTCTAGATTTTTTTACTGGAAATTAAGTTTTGATTTTTCTTTTTGAGTTTTGATACGCTGAAAATCGGGATGATAATTTTTAGCGGACGAGTGTTTTGCAAATGTTTCGGCCAATTTGTTAGATATATTCGACTCCGATGTTAGCAAGTCTTGTCCACCCTTTAAATGATGGACATTTGCTTTACTGTTTTTACTTTTAATTTTACGAATCATGTTCCAAATTTTATTCATGGGGGTATGGTTATTTAGTTTAGAAACAAAGTTACGCCAAGAGGTGCGTCGTCTTTGTTTCGTTACCCTGCGAGCTTTCGCTAAAAAAATTCGGAAATGGTTAAGATTATTTTGAGTTGGGTGTTTATTAAAGCGTCGTTCGGCTTTTTTCCGATCTTTAATAGCGTCCTCACAGCTGTCATCGAACCATGGTTTACTAGGATGTTTTGGATTTGTCGAGGTCTTAGGAATTGTTTCATCAGCAATTGAAATAAGTGTTTCATTGAATTTTAAAATTGGATCAATAACAGCTTCAAAAGGATCAGAGTTAAGTCGCCCTATACAGAGTTGTTCAAATAGAGGCCAATTGGCCTTGCCAAATTTATACCGAGCAACTCGTTCTGTGTTTGAAGATTGTAAAGATTCCAAGATAATGGGGAAGTGATCACTGCCACAGAGATCGTCATGAACTTTCCATGAGAAATCGGGCACAGAGAAGGATCTGCTATTGTTAGATCAATAGCCGAATATGATCAATTCCCAGGATGTAAATATGTATTGGTTCCATCATTAAAAACACACAGATCTTCCTGATTCATTAAGCCTTCAATAGTTTTACCTTTATCGTTTATTGTGTTACTGCCCCATAAAGGGTTGTGTCCGCTGAAGTCCCCAAGTAAAATATAAGGGGCCGGAAGCTGATCAGTAAGATGTTTCAACTGATTTAAATTTAATGAAGAATTTGGAGGGATATACATAGAGCATAAAGTAATTGTTTTGTCTAAAGATATTCTAACAGCAACCGCCTGAAGATCAGTGTCGAGATCTACAGGGCTATGTAGAACTTGGTCTTTTACAAGAATGGTAGAACCGCCAGCAGCTCTATCATTCTCGTCTACATATGTGCTGTATATAGAGTAGTTTTTTAAAGATATGATTTCACTTCGTTTTAGGTGGTATTCTTGGAGGCAAAATGCAACAGGAAGAAAGGCTTGAACTAATAAAGTAATTTCAAGAAAATTAATCTTAAGACCTCGACAATTCCATTGTATTAATGTATCCATTATGGTCTGCGAATTGGGGAATAGTTGACAGTTTTTCTGGGGCTATTCCGCCGGTTTCTGCTGGAGGACCTACTTTTAGATCCAGTATCTGGGGGTAGTGTATCCATGGGATCGCCCCAGATAGTAGTGTCTAGATTATCTAGACTTCCAAACCTGTTGTGGACCTTAAAGGGATCCCTCAGCAGTTTTGGAGTACGATCTCCTTTTTGATTTGAGTTTTTATTTGAATTTGAATTGGAGTTAGAAGATTTTGTATTTGAATTGGACTTCATATTTGAATTAGTTTTTGGGCTGCTTGAAGAATTAGTTGAGGATTGAGAGGGTGTTGAAGACGTAGTAGATGCCGAAGGCGTAGAAGTTTGAAATGCCGAAGTTTTTCGAGATGATGTAATTATTTTATCAGTAGTTTGAGCCGGTAGTCTTGTTGGGTCTTTTCGATCTATAGGCCAGGTGATCATAGTTTGCGTTTCTGATGTTACATAAACGCGTTCGGTCACACTGGCGTATGATGTGGCAGAAGATGATGGATTACTCTCCGAACTTTACTGACGACGAGCCTCAGGGTAGCTGATGTTTTTTTTTCGATTTTTAATTTTTGAATGTCCTTCTCTTTTCTAAAGTGTTGACAGTCTTTTCAGGAGGACATGTGGGCTTCACCACAGTTAGCACATTTGGAGTTTTAGTGCAGGTAAAGCACTCATGCCCTGGCTCTGCACATCGAAAACATATGAGCGATCCCCTACACTGTCCTTTTCCGTGTCCGAATTTCTGACATTTAAAGCAGCGCATAGGGTTGGGAATGTATGCGCAGACTTTAATGTTTTGGAGACCGATTTTGATAGATTGGGGGACAGTTGGGGTGTTGAAATTCAGAAGGAAGGTGTTCAATTGAACCTGAACACCTTGTCTGTTGGCAATAAATCTTTTAACTTTTGTATTTCCCTGAGGTTGAAATTTCGTGCAAATTTCCTCGTCAGTAAGTTCGGCGAGATCATCGTCACGATAATGAATGATTCCTTGACTTGAGTTTAATGTCCTATGGGGGGAGGCCGAAATTTCTAAATCTATAATTTTGGTTAATTTAAGTAAGTTCAAGGATTGGTGTTTTTTGTTGCATTCAATGAGAAGACCACCAGATTTCATCTTGGTGACATTCTTGACATCTCCTGCACAACCTTTTATCAATTTTTCAATAACGAATGGAGAGACTTTAGTTATTGGTTTACTAGGATCTTTGCTCGATAATACAATAAATCTTGACCAGAAGTCTTCCTCAACCATTTCTTCAAGCGGCAAGTCATTTTTTCTTTTTTTTGGGACCATTTTTTATTTGTGTTTCAGAAGCCGTGATGAGAAGAATGCTGTTCACCACCCTTGTCACCCACCCGCCACGGATTGCCAACAGGGGCGATGCTTGGTCTCTGCGGATAACCAGCAGAAAGCATCGGGTGTTCCAAGGGTGGTATACTCAAATAGATGAATTTCTTCACGAACGCAAGCTTCGTGCCAGAGTTAACTGGCGAAACAACCGTTCGAAACTCTATCTACTTGATTGACCCATGAGCCACCGCCTTCTTAACAGCTTGTAACTGAACAAGTTTTGTAGTAAGATTTACAAGATATGATCAAGTGATCAGAAGAATGACGACAAGCTTGTTAAGGGCTCGGAATGACCAGCCGATTGACCGAACAGGGTCCATCTGGTCTCCCGTCTAGTTGAAGTCAGGGCCAAAGTGGTGTATTGAAAATCAAACCCGCTGACCCTCACTAATGGATGCAGCAGAGAGTGATCTCTCAACCACCAGGATCCCTTCCTCCACCATCACGGGTTGCAACACATGGCAAACATGTCGCCTCTATAAAGCTGAGGAAGATTTGCCCTTCAGCCACCGCCTTCTTTGTGAATCATTAAAAGAAGCTGTCTATCAACTTGTTAATACATTTCATGGAATAGTTTGAAAAGAAATAAATGTAATAGAAAAGCTAAAATGAGAAGGATTTACAAAGGGCAAGACGTGACATGCGGATTCATCGAAGTCAGGGCTAACTCGATTTCCCGTCTCGAAAAAGTAAGGGTTCATTGGGTTATCGGGACCGTTTACCCAGCCTACTGAAATCCCGTCCTGTAATCGACACGGGTCGCAACACACGGCAAGTGTTGCCTCTGTTAGCAGACTCTTACTGCAGGCTGAGGAAGCCGTGGGCCTATTCTCCTGTGCCCCGGGTCCCACACGCGGTTTAATGTGATCTGAGAGGAAACTTGAAATTACAAATGACGTTTTAAAACTAATTAACCAAGACCATGTATCATTAGATAATGTGGAAGTAGAAAAGCTACTTGGATTGTATATAGATAAAAATTTGTCCTGGTCAAATCAAATTGATAAAATATGTGAAATAGTGTCAAGCAGTCTTATGAATAGATTAAGACAGTACCTGCCACTAAAGGGGCTTATTTTGTATTATAATAGTTACATATTGCCAGTATTTGATTATTGTAGCACAGTGTGGGGCCGAACTACAAAATATCATCTTGAGCGTATGTATAAGTTACAAAAACGTGCCGCCAAACTACTCTTAAACAATTCTTTTGATTATCCACCAATGATGATGTTTAAAGAACTTAAATGGATGACTATATTTAATATTTCCAGTCTCTTCTGATGTTTAAATGTATGAATGGATTATCTCCAAATTATCTTGCTGATAAATTTACTACATGTAGTGGTCTATATAAATATTCTCTTAGATCTGCAACAGCTGGACTACTACATATTCCACAACCTCCTTCTGAATATTTCAAAAGAACGTTTGAATACTCTGGTATTATTGTTTGGAATAAATTACCAATTGAAATAAGGGGAGCTGAAAACTTTGAAACTTTTAAAGTAAAAGTATCAGAATACTTTATTAAGCTTCAAAATGAAGGTACACAAACTGTCTTGTAAACATTCATGCCATTACCAAACATATTTATATAAATGTAATTTCTTTTATTATTGTTATTGTACTGTTAATTGTATATGCAATTAGTCTGTAACATCATATACTGTTTGTGTGTGTGTGTTAGTGTGCGTTTGTTAATAGGTACAACTGAGGTAAATCATAGAAATACACACCCACGTGTCGAGGTAATCAAAAATAGCGAGGTACATTTTCCGTTAATTAGCAGTTGTGTTTCTAATAGTGGTTTACTGCAGTTAAATCTTACTTTAAAAAAAAGGTAAGATTATTTTTTAAATTCTAAATTGAGATATAATGTTCTTAGATTATTTTGTGGTAACTCAGGGATCCTCCAACGCGTCTAGATGCGTATTGTACGTGTCTTTTCAGTTCTGGATGCGCCTTTTCAAAGTCTTACGCGTCCCAGTACGCGTCCATGTCAGTGGTCAGACGCGTACGTATTTCCGTCATGTCAATTCCGTCTCGGATACACGATTACATTTTCTTACAAATGGCGATCAATATTTACCTGTTTCGTCCAATTCTTAGCAGGTAGCAATCACTCGGGCGGCAAATATGCTTTTCTTAAGATGTTTATTAAACAATAAACGTGCAGTGTTGATTGACACTTTTTATGGTTAAAATTAAGCGTTGATAATACACTTGTTTCAAATTTTATTTACAGAACAGAATAAAAGAAATGCCACTGATGACGATGATGATCATCGTGAATCTAAAGATAAAAAGTATGACCGTGAAAAACGAGTCCGAACTTTCCAACCATCAACAAAAAAAGTTTCCATGGGTGTCATTTAATGAGGAAGAGGAAATTAACTGTTTTTATTACAGATAAAATTGCTAATACAACAATGTCAAATATCAATAATATTTTAACATTAATAGAATTAGTCCATTGGCATTCCACACACCTAAAAATAATATCCATACATTTTATTGTCATAAACCAGTTACAAAATATATTGGTATCAGTTGGGCTTTGAATGAAAACAGCTGGGCTTGGGCATTAAAAGTCTTAAAAAGGCCTGGGCTTGACCTCAAGGAGAACATTTTTCCACCACTGTCAATTATAAAAAAAATTGATGTAAGTAAAATAAAAAAAGTATGTAACGACTGCGAAATCAATTATTTGTATGGTCCCCCTGACTTCTCCCTAGTTCTTCCTGATGTCTCCATATCAAGGCCTCACTTCTCACTGTTTGGTTGCTAAGGAGAAGTGACCCCTGTACAGATTTAATTACTTATGTAATTTCTAAATATTGTTAACACCAGACAATTAAATATACAGACATGGCAATCAATTATGCTAGTTGAAATTTGCTTTTAATTTTCAATGTGTTTTAATTTTTAATTAAAATTAATTACTGGTTGTAATAAACAAATTTACAACATTGGTGTGATGGACGCATGGCAAATCAATTTCAACCCTAATTTGATGAGCCTGATTAATTACATGTACTTTATCACTTCACTCGAAATGGTTCAAACAACAAAACACAGCAAATTATCATACAAATCATACCCCCTATATACTGTTTAAAATGTTATTTTCAATGAAGGGAGGGCCTCGGTGGCTGAGTGGTTAAGGTAGTTCGTCTACTCTTGATCACGTGGTCTGTCAGCACTGAGATTGTGTGTTCAATTCTCACTGCGGACAGGATTGCCAGTTTTCCTACCGAAGGTCGGGGTTTTCTCCGGGAACTCCAGAGACAAGGCTATGTGGCATACAGCACTGAAAATGATCCATTCTGATCCAAAATTCTAGATTTTGTAACATATTAAAAAATGTCAATGGGCCATTGAAATTTATTGAACAATCGTAAGAATAGCCATCTTCGCTAGCCAAGGCTTACGATCCGATACTCTTATCTTAGGGACCTGATCGTAACAATTGGCTAGCGAGGATTAAGAATAGCCCATTTTTATCAATCCTTTTCACATCACAGTGGGGAAATCATTTTATGAGTATGCTTTAAACATCATTGTTCGCTAAAGTGTAGCAAAACGTTGCTATTTAATGTAAATACAGCATGCCCACCACTTTTTTAGTTGGGGGTTCATGTACCCTTTGGCCTAACAATTAAGGGGTACAGTGTAAATTTTGGGGGTACATATTTTTATGTGTGTTTTCATCTGATTTATTTTTTAAAAATTTGTTTATGAATGGATGACAACAGAAACTGAATGAGCTCAGTTTACAGACTTTGTGAATGTGTTTTGAAATAATGACATGGGTAATTATGACGAAAAAATTGCAATAAAATGGTAAAGATGCTCAAGTTCGCTGCATATTGTTCCTCGGCAGCCTGAAGGTCAAACGAAATCGTGGAATTGAGTCAATGACCGTCAATGAGAGGGTAAAAGAAGCATCGCTTTGGTTGGATTAAATTGATAAAATCATCCAATGAGAAGCGATTTAACAATTGGACCTTCAATTCAATAAGTAGGGCGTTGTTATGTTTACAACTTAAATTTTTCGAACTTATACATGCATGCATTTTATACGTTCAAATTACTTTTTCTACGTGATCATGAACTGCAGTACATGAATGGGCATGCTGAAACAGTGTGTTATAGCTGGTATTAGACACAGGGTGCATGAGCTTTAAAGTGCAAATCAACATGTGAAATTTGATGAAAAGGGCACCATGTACTACTAACCAACAATTACATGTGCAAGTAAACAGGGGTCAGCACAATTCAAAATGACAAATCCTTCAGGTAATGTCGTCTGCAGTTAAGAAGGGGAAAAGTCTGGTGGTTTGTCAGAATACCATTGAGCGTCACGAAAGCAGACGAACATTTGTAAACAACGCAAGATACCTTTAGAAACAAAAATGGCTGACTTATTATGTAAAAGTTCCTTAGCAAAAGTCGAGGATAATTTGTAACAAGTAAACAACGGAGGCATAGTATTAGGCATGAACAGGTTATCATATCTAAATTTTTTCTACCGGATTTTCTTAATAAAATGATAAAATATGGAATAATAATAAAAATGCAAGCACACAATTTTTTCCAAGGGGATGCGGCATGTAGTATAGATGCATCATGAATGTCCAGCATTCAAAGTAACTTTCTGAGATGTCATTGTTAATGAAAGTTGAGTTTAAAAAAAGAAGTGGAGTTTCAACTTAGTGTAATTTTGTCTTTCTTTTTTAGAAAAGTTTCTTAATAAACAGAATGTAACCTTCAAGAGAAAAAGAAGTATTAGCTCTTCAGAGGATTCAGAAACCATAATAGAATTGTCTGATAAGGAAAGCAATACAGATTATGATAAAGACTTTGATTATATTCAAGCAACATCCGATGAGGAAACTAGTGACTGTATATATGAGGGTATAGTAAAGTTTCTTAATAAACAGAATGAAACCTTCAAGAGAAAAAGAAATATTAGCTCATTAGATGATTCAGAAAACATAGAATTTTCTGGTCAGGAAAGCAATACAGACGATGATAAAGACCTAGATTATGTACCAGTATCATCCGATGAGGAAACTAGTGACTTCCATGAAGACTGTAAATATGGAAGAGATGAATATATATCGGACTCCTCATTGGAATTTCCCATTTCAATGCAAGCTCATAGAAGTCAAATAAATGACGGTCAAGTTGATTCAACAAGTAATGCTACAAATAAAAAAATTCCAAAGAAATATGGTCTTCCTTCAAATAAGGTACAAATGATAAAAAAAGAAAATAACGTCACCTCAACCACAGCAGATGGTATAGAACTACAATTTAGTAACAACTCAACTGAAGGTAGAAGGTGGGACAAAAAACACTTGTTTTTATTGTGAGGAATCTTCCACAAACATTACAAAGCATTATTTAGGAAGACATAAGGAAGAGGAAGAAGTTTAAAAAATTGTGTGCCTACCATTAAAATCTTCAAAACGAAAACTGGCATTAATGAAGTTAAGAAACACTGGAGATGATAAGCACAATTATGAGGTTTTGAAAAATAAGAATGGTCTTTTAGTGACTTGGGCAAGGAAATCGGAAGACAACAATCCACTTCCTACTGATGTTTTACCATGCGAGGATTGTTTAGCATTTTTCTTGAAAACAAACCTCTGGCGCCCTAGAAAAAGTGTGCAGATTGAGGAAAGATACTGCACATAAATATAAAAAAGTGCAGTCAAAAGCATCAATGCTTCTTCCTTCTTTTGTTGATGTGAATGAAGGATTGGAGGAAAAGGTACTTAAAAGTATGATTAACGATCAAGTAAAAATAGCTGCTAGAAATGATTGGATCATAATAAGAATAGGGGAAAAGCTCTTCAGCAAACATGGCCATCTACCTCATCTATATTCTCATATCTCACAAAAAATGAGAGAATTAGCAAGATTTCTTATAACTGCACGGAAAGAAGATCCAGAAATAACATCAATCAGTGATGTAATTGATCCAACAAAATTTAAAGTTGCAGTAAAGGCGACAAAAGATTTGTGCAGCCACTCTATAGACACCAACATGTATGGGAATCCTTCTCTGGCACTAAAAATAGACACCAACATGTATGGGAATCCTTCTCTGGCACTAAAAATAGACCATCTTCTTGGAAAGGGAATCCTTCTCTGGCACTAAAAATAGACCATCTGGGAATCCTTCTCTGGCACTAAAAATAGACCATCTACTTGATGGGAATCCTTCTCTGGCACTAAAAATAGGCCATCTTCTTGGAAAAGGTGCAAGAATTAAAAGATCAGAATCCCTGTTTAAACGGGACTTCAATGGATCTACCAAAGCAGATCATTTTTTGTCGCTGATAAACAGTGATTGGGCGGATGAAGTTTCTAGTGCAGCACTTAAGACTTTATCTGCTGCTAAGGTCAACTAAGGACAATTAATTCCACTAACAGAGGATATAAGAAAGTTACAGACATATCTAAATGAACAGACAGAGTCCCTTTCATCTGCTTTGCAGAGATCATTCTCACAATCGGCTTTAAATGCTTTAAACCAGATCACTTTAGCACGTCTGGTTCTCTTTAACAGGAGAGGTGGAGGTGGAGGTGGAACGAATTACAGTAGAATCGTATGTCAAAAAAGACTAAAAATGTCAGTTTGAAAGATATTAAAGAATCTCTAAAGCACAGTTGAAAAAATGTTATGTTCCACCTTTGAAAGAGTTGAAATTCGAGGAAAGAAAGGTCGAACTGTACCAGTTTTAATTCCTCCTGCTTTACAGAGTTGTATTGGTCTTCTCCTTAAGTGGCGAAAGGAATCGGGAATTAACAAAGACAACCCATTTATCTTTGCAAGACCAAATTATGAGTCATTAAATCCAATCAGAAGTTCTGATGTTATGAGAAAATTCGCAAAAGAAGCGACCGTGTGTCAGCCTGAAAATATCACAAGCACAAAGCTACGAAAACATGTTGCCACAGTTTCACAGATATTGACCTTGGAGAAAAATGACATGGAAATTATGGCTAGTTTTATGGGGCACGATATTGCAATCCATCGATCATTTTACAGACTTCCACAAGAAACTGTACAGATTGCGAAAATGGGACGTCTCTTAACTGCCTTTGATAAAGGAATTATCAGTAAATTTGCGGGCAAATCACTGGAGGAAATTAATCTTGATGAAGGTATAACACTACTTCTTTGTCAGTTTGCAAACCTTTTCCAGTCCTCTTTTGAACAGACACAAAAATGGCTAATTAAGACAATTAAGAGATCCATAAAAACTTACAATGCATGTATGTTAAAAGAGACTGGCTCACATATTAGGATAAATATACATTTAAGCATTATTTTATAACCTTGCAGTCCGTCAATATTAGGTGGGTCTTAGTTGTTGTATGGATTTTTTTAGAAAATTAAATTATCTTTTCAATTAATTTTAGCTCACCAGGGTCAGGTGAGCTATTGTCATCACTTTGCGTCTGTCGGTGGCGTCTGTAAACTTTTTACATTTTATCTTCTCTGAAACCACTTTGAAACTAAACTTAATGTTCATTGGATGGACCTTTACAGAGATTGTTTTTTATTTGGAAAACTAATATGGCCACTACAGCAGGACTTGGTTTAACATAGGACCCTATGGGGAAAAAAGTTTAAAAAAACTTCTCTGAAATCTGTTAACCAATCAAAACAAAACTTATTAGCAATATTGTTTGGGTGGTCCTCTATAATTTGTTTTTTATGCCAATGGAAGTTCAAAATGGCCGCCACTGCAGGACTTAGTTTAACATAGGACCCTATGGGAAAATTTTTTAAAAGGCTTCTTTTCTGAAACCGATTAACCAATGGAATCAAAACTTACTAGCAATATTGTATGGATGGTCCTCTATAATAAAGTTTGTTTTTTGCCATTTGGAAATTTAAAATGGCTGCCACCACATGACTTGGTTTAACATTGGACCCTATGGGGAAAAAAGTTTAAAAAGGCTTCTTCTCTGAAACCGGTTAACCAATAAAACACAAAACTTACAACCAATGATGGTCCTTTATAAGGTTTATGTTTTTATGCCAATGGCAAATTCAAAATGTCCACCAACGCCGGACTTTAACATTTGATCCTATATGAAAAAGTTTTTAAAACATCTTCTCTGAAACTAGTTAACCAATGGAAACCAAAACTTACTAACAATATTGCTTGGATGGTCCTCTTTAAAATTTATTGAAAATTACAGGACATAGTGTAACTTCAGGGAAATTCCATCTTCATTGCCTATAAAATTATGTGAGCGATACAGGCTCATGAGAGCCTCGGGTTTTTCACAGTACAGATTTCTAATTCATTTCAGACAATGTAAATCTAAATTTAAATTAAGAGATCCATGTTTCACTACACAGAATAAACTTGTCTTTGAAGATTTTTATACAGATCTCGCAGCATAGTTAAGGCAATATTTTAATAATGAAGCATTGAACTAGACGTCTTAAAGTTTTTCCAATTACAAATTAAAATTAATGTAGTTCTTCTATCCAAATAGCAAGCGTTCAATTAAACTAATATTTTATCGCTTTTTCAAATGGAAGTAAAATCACATGACTTGCAATTTATCACGTGACAACCAAAAACCTACAACGGTCCACTACCTTTTTATCAATCGTTATCGCAGTACCTAATTAACACTTTCGTGCATTATTTTTTGTATTTTTAGACTCTTATAACTTAGTAGTACTCAAACAGCTTTGGGGGTAAAAAATGTAACAAACGCGTGAATTTTTATTACATCTCGATTCTTGTCTATGGAAACAATAAGCCATTTTCAACCGATATTCAGTCGATTAATATAAAGTAATATATAAACGAATTTTTAACCCCAGACGATTTCTATACCAGCCAAATACGGAGAATGTAATTAAATCAACATTGATGATGTACGTCCTTGATTAGGTACTGCGTTGACAAACTTTTATTAACGAGAAATGCATGTTTACATTTGTATTGCAGGTAGACAAGTGCACCAGTGAACAAGATATAAAACTGGTACCAAAACTGGCAACCAGACTCCATATGACGTCGTTTCGACGTAAAGTTTTAAATAAAAAATAAATCTTTATTTCTTGTAATTAAAAGAATTTCAAACGTGTAATGGTCCGGGGAAATACAAAAAGGCAAGAATATGCGCAATTAAAAGCAGAACTTTCAAGTATACAATCATATATCATCCCATCAGTTAACGCCGTGTTGAGTGAACTGTTGTTCAAATGTTGCTGACTTGCATGTATTTTCACATTTGCTTCGTACGAAGGCAACAAACATTTGTGTTTTAATAAACCATACAGCAATTTTCTTCTGGTTTCGGTGGGTGTGCGCTGGAAAGGGTCAGGGAAAAGGGGGGGGAATTCAACGGCTTCACAATCTCCCCCCCCCCCCTTTATGGCTATGTTATATCAGTATTATTATATGGTCTTTGCTAATTTTTGAAAAAATACATGTCTACTTACAAGTGTTAATAAACTCTGTCTAAAAAAGGAAATCCCAGATGGAACTCCATCACCAATTAAGAAAATACTTTTGTACCTTATTTATAACTATTATATTATAACCATTTATTGCGTTGGACGGCATAGAATTCTCAGATTTGAAATAATTTAACATGACCAAAGCTGAGTTGCTGGGTCACATTTTATCCTGAATGTTGCCTGCTTATTTGAGAATCAAAAAATAATTTTGTGTATTGTTGTTAGTTTATTGTAACGAGTTAGCATATAAACCAGAAATGTCTTTAATATAAACTGCATGAGCAGTTATCTGTGTTGTCCCTAAAAACAAGACTGTAGTCAAGTCCATATTTTACATTTCTTTGTAATTTAGCAAAATTCTGGGCTGGAAGTTTAGAGAGATAGCAAGTACATACTGGCATCCCAAAAACATGTCTGCAAATTAGATCTATCAACTCAAGCAAACACATAGATAAAATCTATCTTCTTTTATGCTGTGTGCATAACTATTTTCTTATCACTATAAACACCAAATCTAAACCTTATTTTCCCATGAACATCTCAATCTCAGCGTAAAAACCTTAATGTTTTAACTAAAGGGAATCCTGTAAAATTAAGTTTAAAAAAAATTTATTTGGCAATTAATTGGGGTTTTTTGTAAACTGGGTCGATTTAAGCCTTAGGGCATAGTTGTTGATGAAGCTACCAGTTAATCTGCATGTACTGTAAACGTCTATGATTACATTTCAATGTATAATATGGCTGTTCAAATAATGTTTAACATTTAAGGTTTTGGTGTTTGTATTGTACATGTATTATCTAATTGGGCAGGGAGTAGGGTTGGCATGCCACAATAGGATCCTGTCTTTAATGTTCATCAGATAAAATATACCATGCATGGTTACAGTGAAATTGACCTAATCCACTAACTTTAACCTAGTAACAGGACCATGAAATTGAGGTCAATGTCAGGTGATACCAACCAGAAAGTCAGGTACTATTCATCAGCAACCAATATACCAAATGTTGTCAGTAAAAATGAAACATAATCACTGGACCAAAAAATGAGGTCGATTGATTGATTGATTGATTGATTGTTGTTTAACGTCCAGCTAGCAATATTTCAGCTATATTCAGGACGTGAAAAGAATCATAATTTCATTATTAGAACTTCCAATCCTTAGGATTAAAACATGATCTCATACAATAATATGAGAGTATATACAGATAAAAAAGATAAAACAATAAAATGTATGAAGCATAACAAATTCTCAGACATATTAAATTTTACAATACAAATTAATTTCTTTTAAAAACTTTAAAATTGTGTCGCCTGCGACAGTTTTAAATAAATTAAAATATGAATCTACACTATAGAAACGTCCCCGGATGTGTGCCACATCCACACAGTCCATTAAAACATGCTTAATGGTGTATGGGGTGTTGCATGGCACACATTCGGGTCGTGGCTCGTTATTTAAAATATAACTATGTGTCGTCCTGGTATGACCAAAACGACACCTGGTTAAAACCACTTGGTCTCTACGACTTTTATATGATTTAAAATTACTTTGATGCAGATGTGGTTGGATCTCGTGAAGTTTATTGTGAACTTCCAGATCCCAACCACTCTGCCATGTATTAAAAATATATTTTAGAATAAATGATTTAAAATCAGTGAAAGGTATTTTACAATTAATTATGTCATTATTTAAGGCATTCTTAGCTTCCCTGTCGACGACTGTGTTTCCATGGATTCCCACATGACTGGGAATCCAGAAGAACACAACCTCTTTACATAAAGTTGTCAGCGATTTATAAATTTGAATTATTTTTAAAATAAATGGATTTTTAATTTTAGAATTTTCAATTGCCTGAAGACATGACAAAGAATCTGAGCAGATAATAAATTTATTCTCATCTGACGAAGCAATAATTTTTAGTGCAAGAAGGATAGCTTGCGCTTCTGCACTAAATACAGAAGAAGCGGAAGGAAGACGGCGAGTTTCAACACGCTCTCCAAAGACAGCGGCCGATGCAACATTATCGCCGTCCTTCGATCCATCCGTATAAATTGCAGAATGGTCAGTATAGTTAGATTTTATTTCTGCAAAGTGTTGTTGAATAATTAAAGGGTTTGTGTCAGACTTTTTATGGTTTCTAAGGTCAAAAATAAATACCGGTTTGGGGTTTAACCATGGTGGGTTATGAGGAATTTCAATAGCAGCAATTTCATCTAAATTTATACCAGAATTTTTCAAATGAGCTTTTATTCTGATGCCAAAAGGTTGAATTTTGTTTGCATGCTTTTCAAAAATGTTTTGATAAAGAGGTTTGAAAACACAGTCGTGGGCGGGGTTGCCAGGATAAGCCTTCAATTTGGTTGCATATTGCAAAGCGAGCTTTATCCTTCTTTGATACAAAGAAGGCTCGTTTGCTTCTACATATAAACTATTTACAGGTGTGGTTCTAAAAGCTCCAAGACATAGTCGCAATCCCTGATGGTGTATAGTATCAAGGATTTTGACATATGACTTGCGAGCAGAACCATAAATAAAGCAACCGTAATCCAATTTAGATCGAACCAGCGATCTGTAAAGATTCAGTAAAACATCGCACTCAGCACCCCAGTCGGTACTGGATACGACTTTTAAAATATCTAATGCTTTAAGGCATTTATTTTTTAACATTTTGATATGGGGTAGAAAGGTTAGCCTTGAATCAAATATGAGACCAAGAAAAGTAGTTTCTTTTACAATTTTGATAGGATTATTATGTAATTTTAATTCGGGGTCAGGATGCATCTTTCGTTTATTACAAAAATGCATCCCAACGGTTTTTGCAGTGGAGAATTTAAAACCATTTTCCATTGCCCATTTCTCTATTCTATTTAAACATAACTGCAGTTGACGTTCAATATTATTCATGTTTTTTCCTCGGTAACATATGAGGAAGTCGTCAACATAAAGAGAACCATCAATATTATCTTTTAAAACTTGAGCAAGGCTATTAATTTTGATACTAAATAAAGTGACAGAAAGGATGCTTCCCTGTGGAACACCCATTTCCTGTTCAAAAGGGTCCGATAGAGTAGAATTGACCCTAACTTTAAATTCTCTGTCAGATAAAAAGTTTGAAATAAATGTAGGAAGTCTACCTTTCAACCCCATATCAAAAAGATCTTTTAAAATACCATATTTCCATGTTGTGTCATACGCTTTTTCTAAATCGAAAAAGATAGACACAACATGCTCATTTTCTGCAAAGGCGTTTCGAATATACGTTTCGAAACGTACAAGATGATCTAGGGTACTTCGCCCTTGTCTGAAACCACATTGAATATTAGAAAGTAGATTGTTGGATTCTAAAAACCAGACAAGGCGATCATTGATCATCCTTTCCATGGTTTTACAAAGACAGCTTGTGAGGGCTATAGGCCGATAGTTTGACGCTTCCGAGTGATCTTTTCCTGGTTTTGGAATAGGCACAACAGTGGCCATTTTCCAAATAGATGGCAAGTCACCCGTTTCCCAAATGTTGTTAAGAAGATTCAAAAGGCATTGGAGAGAAGATTGTGGAAGATGTTTGAGAAGTTGATAATGGATGTCATCTGGACCACATGCTGTATCGTGAGATTTGCTCAAAGAGGTTTTTAGCTCTTCCGAAGAAAAAGGTTTGTTGTAATCTTCTAGATTTTTTGACTGGAAATTAAGTTTTGATTTTTCTTTTTGAGTTTTGATACGCTGAAAATCGGGATGATAATTTTCAGCGGACGAGTGTTTTGCAAATGTTTCGGCCAATTTGTTAGATATATCCGACTCTGATGTTAACAAGTCTTGTCCATCCTTTAAATGATGGACATTTGCTTTACTGTTTTTACCTTTAATTTTACGAATCATGTTCCAAATTTTATTCATGGGGGTATGGTTATTTAGTTTAGAAACAAAGTTACGCCAAGAGCTGCGTCGTCTTTGTTTCGTTACCCTGCGAGCTTTCGCTCGAAAAATTCGGAAATGGTTAAGATTATTTTGAGTTGGATGTTTATTAAAGCGTCGTTCGGCCTTTTTCCGGTCTTTAATAGCGTCCTCACAGCTGTCATCGAACCATGGTTTACTAGGATGTTTTGGATTTGTCGAGGTCTTAGGAATTGTTTCATCAGCAATTGAAATAAGTGTTTCATTGAATTTTAAAATTGGATCAGAAACAGCTTCAAAAACGTCCGAGTTAAGTCGCTCTATACAGAGTTGTTCAAATAGAGGCCAATTGGCCTTGCCAAATTTATACCGAGCGATTCTTTCGGTGTTTGAAGAGTGTAAAGATTCCAAGATAATAGGAAAGTGATCACTGCCACAGAGATCGTCATGGACTTTCCATGAGAAATCGGGCAACAGAGAAGGATCTGCTATTGTAAGATCAATAGCCGAATATGATCCATTCCCAGGATGTAAATAAGTATTGGTTCCATCATTAAAAATACACAGATCCTCCTGATTCATTAAGCCTTCGATAATTTTACCTTTATCGTTTATTGTGTTGCTGCCCCATAAAGGGTTGTGTCCGTTGAAGTCCCCAAGTAATATATAAGGGACCGGAAGCTGATCAGTAAGATGTTTCAACTGATTTAAATTTAATGAAGAATTCGGAGGGATATACAGAGAGCATAAAGTAATTGTTTTGTCTAAAGATATTCTAACAGCAATCGCCTGAAGATCAGTGTTGAGGTCTACAGGGCTATGTAGAACTTGATCTTTTACAAGAATGGTAGAGCCGCCAGCAGCTCTATCATTCTCATCTACATATGTACTGTATATAGAGTAATTTTTTAAAGATATGTTATCACTTAGTTTTAGGTGGGATTCTTGGAGGCAAAATGCAACAGGAAGAAAGGCTTGAACTAATAATGTAATCTCAAGAAAATTAATCTTAAGACCTCGACAATTCCATTGTATTATTGTACCCATTATGGTCTGCGAATAGGGGAATAGTTGACAGGTTTTTTGGGGCTATTCCGCCGGTTTCTGCTGGGGGATCTACTTTTAGATCCAGTATCTGGGGGTAATGTATCCATGGGATCGCCCCAGATAGTAGTGTCTAGATTATCTAGACTTCCAAACCTGTTGTGGACCTTGATGGGATCCCGCAGCAGTTTTGGAGTTCGATCTCCTTTTTGATTTGATTTTTTATTTGAGTTAGAAGAATTTAAATTGGAGTTGGTATTTTTTGAATTTTTTTGGGGGCTGCTTGAAGATTTGGTTGAGGATTGAGATGGTGCTGAAGACGTAGCAGATTGAGATGGTGCTGAAGACGTAGCAGTTTGAGAGGGTGCTGAAGACGTAGCAGTTTGAGAAGATGAAGATTTTCGTGAAGATTTAATGATTTTGTCTGTTATTGTAACCGGTAATTTTGAAGGTTCCTGTTTGTCAACAGGCCAGGTGATGATTGTCTGCGTTTCAACTGAAGTGAGAACGCGTTTGGCCACACTGGCGTATGACGTTGATGCAGGAGACGAGGGATTATTCATGGTATTATACAGACGACGAGCCTCAGGGTATGAGATGGTCTTTTCAGTTTTTAATTTTTGTATTTCTTTTTCTTTTTTAAAATGTTGACAATCCTTGGATGAGGACATGTGGGCTTCACCGCAATTGGCGCACTTTGGAGTTTTAGTGCAGGTAAAGCCCTCATGTCCTTCTGCACATTTAAAACAAACAAGGTGACCTCTGCACTGTCCCTTTCCATGACCGAACTTTTGACACTTAAAGCAGCGCACCGGGTTGGATATGTATGCGCTGACTTTAATTTTGTAGAGACCAATCTTGATTGACTCGGGGACAGTGGGTGAATTGAAATTCAACAGAAAGGTGTTCAGTTTTACCTGAACACCCTGTCTGTTAGCAATAAATCTTTTCACTTTTGTTACACCCTGAGGCTCTAGTTCTAAACAGATTTCATCATCTGATAATTCCGAGAGATCTTCACCTCGATAGCGAATAATCCCTTGACTCGAGTTTAACGTTCTGTGGGGTGAGCTAGTTATATCTAAATCTACAATTTTGGAAAGTTTGAGTAAATTCAGCGATTGGTGTTTTCTACTGCATTCTATTGGCAGGGAACCGGACTTCATTTTGGTGACGTTTTTAACGTCTCCTGCACAATCCTTCATAGATTTTTCAATGATGAATGGAGATACTTTTGCCAAAGGTTTAGTTGGGTCTTTACTAGATAATACAATAAATTTAGGCCAACTTTCTTCTACAACCAAATCTTCGAGAGGGAAATCATTTTTTCTTTTTTTTGGACCTTTTTGTGTTAAAGGGGGTGTTTCGGAAGCCATGATTAGAAAATTGCGGTTCACCACCCCTGTCACCCACCCGCCACGGAGCGCCAACATGGGCGATGCCTGGAGTCTGCGGATCTCCAGCAGAAAGCATCAGGTGTTCCAAGGGTGGTATACTCAAACAGACGAATTTCTCAATGAACGCATGCCTCGTGCCCGGGGTTAGCTGGCGATACAACCGTTCGAAACTCTGTCTACTTGATTGACCCATGAGCCACCGCCTTCTTAACAGCCTGTTACTGAACAACTTTTGTAGTAGAATACACAAGATAAAATCAAGTGACAAGAAGAATGACGACAAGCTTGTTAAGGGCTCGGCATGACCAGCCGATTGACCGAACCGGGTCCATCCGGTCTCCCGTCTAGTTGAAGTCAGGGCCAAAGTGGTGTATTGAAAATCAAACCCGCTGACCCGCACTAATGGATGCAGCAGAGAGTGATCTCTCAACCACCAGGATCCCTTCCTCCACCATCACGGGTTGCAACACACGGCAAACATGTCGCCTCTATAAAGCTGAGGAAGCTTTGCCCTTCAGCCACCGCCTTCTTTATGAATCCTTAAAGGAAGCTGTCTATCAACTGGTTAATACATTTCATGGAATAGTTTGAAAAGAAATAAATGTAATAGAAAAGCTAAAATGAGAAGGATTCACAAAGGGCAAGACGTGACATGCCGATTCATCGAAGTCAGGGCTAACTCGATTTCCCGTCTAGAAAAAGTAAGGGTTCAGTAGGTTATCGGGACCGTTTACCCGGCCTACTGAAATCCCGTCCTATAATCGACACGGGTCGCAACACACGGCAAGTGTTGCCTCTGTTAGCAGACTCTTACTGCAGGCTGAGGAAGCCGTGGGCCTATTCTCCTGTGCCCCGGGTCCCACACGGGGTAAATGAGGTCGAGGGCAGGTGACAGGTGACTGACTGGCAATTAGTGTTATATGTTACAATTGGACCAAATTTGATGGCCTAGGGCTTAAGCTTACAAAGATATAAAGCTAAATGTCAAGAGTTAATGCCGCCACTGCTGCAAACCCATTTATATATAGCCTGCAGTGACTTTCAATCGACGAGACGAAAACTGCAAACAGAAAATATAACTACACACCAATTTACTATAAAACACATTATAATTTTATTTTGCTGGCTCAAGACAAGGTAAACTATTCCAGGCTAGATTACGCATGAACTGTTCCAATTAAAATGAACACCGGCTTTAGCTACCTCGTTGATCATGAACTGTACATATTTCCAGATTGAGTCAAGTGCCCAATATTTATTTTACTGCCATAGATAAACCACATTAGGGACAATGCATTTTTTTCAAATAACTATGATATGCCTGTTGTCGATGTAAATCTTTTATTTATTTGTGAAGTATAATATTTTTCGTGCATTTCAAAATACTCCACCATATAACTTTTGCTATAATTTAAGGTACTAGTATCTGTCCCATATTTGAAGTCGCCATTTAGCTTTATTTTTCTACCAAGAAATACTGCAGCTATATATCAAACCAATGTACTAGTATTGCTTATTAAAGTCTTTACTGAATAAAAAAAGTACAACTGTGACCCAACAGGGCAACCAATGAAATTTGTTTAAAATTTATTGCATTTTCTTCCTTTTTTGAGACCGTGCTTTCTTCACTGTTGAATGGAATAACTACTGTTAATGTGATAATTATTACCATTTAAAAATAACTTTAAACCCTATTTTTGTAATTGTTTATGCATATGGCTTGTATGAAAGTTTGTCTCCTGACAATGGAGACCAATGAAGAAGAGGCAATTTGACTAAAAATAAAATATTCAGATTTCTTTTAATTAAAAAAATTAAATGCACTATAATTGTCATACATATTTCAAACTAATTAAGTCAGTTTACATCTAACATGTCTAAATACCTATATGTTGGATGCATCTTTTTTCCATCTCATTAAGTATTGATTTTATCTTCTTTTGTCAAAGTCCACTATGAAATAGGTTAATTTGATATCCAATTGTCTATTATGAATTTTCATGCAACACAGGTTCAGTAAAATAAAGTAACTAGGATTTTCTATATAAGCAAATTCCAAGTATCACTGTCAGCAAACATTTTTTTCAATTACATATTGACATTGGAGAAAATCTGGTTCCCTGGAACTATTTCCTCTCTTCTACATTTTTTAACCTTAAAATAAACAAAACAGACTTAATAAAAATAATTCATCAAATTGAATATTACAATATTAATAACTGCTTGCAACTTCGAATATAAAATTTCATCACTGAAGACGAATTTGTATAAGTTGTAGTTTTCCATCATTTAGTGTATGTTTGCTGTTATTCAGGTATCATAGCAAGGTACTGTCATTATGTACATGTATGTTACTGATATAACAACTTCTATAAATACATATTGTTACACTAAATATTTGTATTCTCATTGCCATATGCATACTAGTACTAGTATGCAAATAGAAGCCACACAAATAACAATATCACAAGTGTCATAAGTTACTAGACGTATATTCCAATCTAACTAAAATTATATTTTAACTTGGCTCACCCCTTCTTGCTACAGCGACAATAGCAAAGATTTTAATTAGATTGTGCAATGTAGTATATTCACAAAATTTATAAATTACATTTGTTTCAGACTGGAAAACTGCATACAAAACTGTCTTATAATACATGTATTAATCAAGGATAGCTTTACCTAAAACAAAACAATCCATATGCATTGCACAATATTACCATACACTACTGTTATGATAAAGTGTATAAAACACATCAAAATCCACATGCTGTATTACCCCTTGACCAATATGAGCCCCTGGCCAGCATCCCTATACTGCTACAGCTGATATTGATTGGTACATGTATCTTGGGATGAGAGCATCTGAAAAGCAATTTGGTACATTTTATTCTCTATAAAAAATATGAACATATTCATTTACTTATGGACAATATAATAAATAAAATTGATAAATGGTTATGCTAATACTATCTGAGTAAAATTTATAGTTTAATGATCCATCTACACACTTATTAATATACAATATTGTCAAGTACAGAATTTATTTCATGATTTTGGTGGGGTTTTTTTTGTTTCATATACACTTTAGATTTAAAACATAAGAGGTCTGTGCATGGCTCAAATCTTGATCTACTAATAATTACAGTTATGTATACATAAATTGTGCAAGAATACTGACTTTTGAAAATATTTTCTATAAGAGGGTGGACAAAAATTATCATGGAGACATGCACCCTTTGACGTCATATATTTAATATAATCCGCTAAACGAATTATACAATGTCATGAATGTGCAAAATGGAAATTTTGTTATCACTCGATGGAGAAAATATGTTTTGTAGTTAATGCTTAGATATAGATAAGTGTGTATGCATACAGAAAATACATATTTTTTCTCATAAATAAATCATGTTAATTTTAATAATCTTGTGAATTTGTGTTTCTGAAATGCACCTCTCAACATAACCAATGAATTTTATAACTCTTTCTATCTAAACCAGAGTTTGATTATTAATGCCGGTCTTATTTCAGTTCAATCATTTCATAGATATAGAATAGGAATATAAATCTGTTTGGGCAGCACATTTGTGTTCTGTTTAATCTTTAAGGTCAAGACTGTAATTATGTTAACCGGGGACATTATGTCTATGTGTAAACTATACAGAATTATTCAAAAGAACTAATAGCAATTTTAAGATTTTGTTTTATAAGATGTTTAATATTTTCAGTTTCAAGTGTTAACTAACTGTCTATGTGTGTGGTTTGGGGGGGGAGTGGTAACGGAAAGTGTATTCAAGTCTAACAATTGACATAGTTAAACAGTTGTTGCCTATACACTAGTTGCAACCTATTATTAAAATTTTTACTTGAAATGGGGCAACACCTGACACTCTCTCAGTGTCTGACATTGTCAGTACAACTACAAGACAAGGTATCATTCCTGAGCATTTTTTCGATGACAATTGTATATAATCACTATACTGATGTAAACAAAACTTAAGTATTTTCTTAAACATACCTTATAGTTTCATCTTTTCGGGTCCGGCTTCATATCACTGCTGGTAATTATAGCTGGTTGTCAATTTTGAACTAGCACGTTTAACGGTGATGCAAAATTCTTTTTCACGTTGAATGTACCGGAAGCTGATTATTTCATCGTAAATAAAGCTCAATTAGTTGACAAAATTTCAATAATTTAAATAAACAGAAAACGTTCAATTGTTTTTAATCAATCTGACCTTAGAGGATGAAAATCAATTCCATAATTTTAATATAAGAACAATGTTCACTGGATGTTTTCATTTTCTCCCAACCTAAAACAATTGACCAATCAAAACGTTGTATCCATGGGAATGAGTATCGTTAGTAGATTGCAATGCGATCGTCAAAATCAGTTTAATATATTGCCTTAACCACGCTGTGCTGTAAATTTCAAGACTAGATCTAAAATTACAATTTAGAGAGGGATACACAAGTTATTATCCTAAGCTATTGATTAAAGGCATAATGTTTAATATTTGGTAAGACAGGCAGCTCATGTATAACTGTAAGTTGAAGAAATTTATTTGTCCTTTTTTCTACATCTATTCTTTGTAAATCTAAACCAGTCCTATCAATCTTTACTTCTGTCAGATGCACTTTTATTTGTCTGTTGAAAATCATTTTGTGTATCGAGCTAGTGTTTAGAATTACCTCAATAGAGAAATTTGTTCTATTTATTGATATTTAAAGGATATACAATATTTATCTGTGAAATGCTTTTATTAACTTAATTAAATTTGATGCATAAATTAAGTACAAATGCAAACTTATGACTATCAATTTCTTAAATCTTTTTTGCAAGGTTTAACATGTCATATTTAATCCATATCAAGGTTCCCCATGGAGAAATTCTAGTTTGAATGTGAATATTGGTTAATGTATTAATGAACAAACATGTATTTAATCCAATTGTCCATCTGCAGATGATCAGCTTAGCAGTGAGGAAGAGGATTCTGATGATGAGGATAAAGATGAAGATAATGAGGGTGATGATGGTAATCATGATTTCCAGGAGGCAGTAACAGATAAGAAAGAAAGAGAAGGTATGCCATGAATTTGTAATGTTACCACACATTTTTTTCAGTGTGTTAAGAGAGTATGCCATTAACACATTTCATTTTATCCATGGAAGGGGAAAGTATTAACACATGTTCTGATCTTTGTTAAAATCGTTGGTAAATGTCTAGTTCTCAGAAACTAAGTATAGGGTTAATAATTCAAATAATTTAATCACAGTAAGCATATATTAGTACAGAGGGAACAACATGGTTTTTTTTTAAAACAGTAACCCACCATGGAAGTTAATCTTTCCCACTTTTACCCATCGTGGTATATCCACGCCTACTTTCGTGGATAAGACATCTGCTCATGTAATCTTACCACGGTGGATGCATAGAGGGCGTACTGGGCATGTCGCCACAGGGGTCCGGCCACGATAGAATTTCAATCTCCGTGGTGGAGATTACAACATAAACGTTGTCATTTAATTGTTTCGGGTCTAAACATCGTTATCCGAAAGAAAAGAAAACATTTTTAAGCAGTGTTAATGAATAGTTTGCACATGTATTTTATTTGTTGATGATCAATAATGATTTAATGTGCCGGTACACTTGAAGATGATTATTTGTTCAACCGGATGCATGTGTTATGCATTAAATAATCACCATGAACAAGTTCGGTAAATTATCCGGATTTGAATTGTCACATTACGTTTTTAGTGTATTACAGCGTATAACGAATTGTCCTGAAGTTGAAGGCGAATTTTCTTTAATCAATTATAAGCCTTTTCGACAGGAAACACGCAGTTGAGCGGCGATCTTTTTCTTTCTTTGGTATTTAAAACCAGAGTTGTTACAAAAGTTTACATCACGTATCATTATTTAAAATTCGTTAACAGGCCGAGATCCAACAATAAATTATTAAAATGAAGCCAACATGCAGCAAGAATAATAAATATGTGAAAAGTTTATAAACGAGATTCGATACATACAATATAGTTTAACTACGAAATTGTACAAGCGCCCTTTCCACTAGGTTGAATGAATTCTTTCGTACACACAATTCTAAATACACATTTATCTTGGACAATGGTGTTTTGTACTATAACAATTAACAAAACAGGTTTATATAAAAAAAAAGTAGTGATGTGCTTCTGAGCTAGTTATATCTTACGCTAAACTTAAAAGTTTTCAAATGGACGCAGACGTGTTATATGTATAAAGTTCCAGTAAAAATTAACTCGCAGTTTCGGTGTTTTTTGCATGACACAGTATTTATTGGGATGAATGTTCTCGAGATCAGATTCCTTTATGACTTTCTTAAGTTCTCTAAATACAAATAAATATTCTTGATATTTTAGTGTATTGTGTTACATTGAACAATAAAATAGGCATAGTTACTTACGTCTGTTCTAACAAAACAAATCGGAATAAAATTATTTTTGCAGACGAAAGAACTGATTTGTCCACATACACTTTTATATACAAAATAATTGCCAGAATTTACACAACAGCGTGTTTGAAATGTTTTGTTTTTTATGCCCCGCGACGACATGTCGGGGGGCATTAAGTTTTACTCATGTCCGTCCGTCTGTACGTCCGTACAAATTTCCGTCAAGCTTTTCTCAGAAACCGTACATCAGAACAATTTGAAATTTAACAGGGTGGTTCAGTATCACAAGTTGTACGTCCTAAGCGACTTTCAGACCTGTCGGACAACTACTTCCTGTTTGGGACTGGGCCCGATATGAAAATGTGTTAACACGAGTATGAAAATTTCCGTCAAGCTTTTCTCAGAAACCGTACATCAGAACAATTTGAAATTTACCAGGGTGGTTCAGTATCACAAGTTGGACGTCCTAAGCGACTTTCCGACCTGTCGGACAACTCCTTTCTGTTTGCGACTAAGCCGATATGAAAATGTTTTAACATTAGTATGAAAATTTCTGTCAAGCTTTTCTCAGAAACCGTACACAAGAACAATTTGAAATTTGGCAGGGTAGTTCAGTATCATAAGTTGTACGTCCTAAGCGACTTTCAGACCTGTCGGACAACTACTTCCTGTTTTCGACTGGGCCGATTTGAAAATGTGTTAACACGAGTATGAAAATTTCTGTCAAGCTTTACTCAGAAACCGTACATTAGAACAATTTGAAATTTGGCAGGGTGGATAAGTATCACAAGTTGTACGTCCTAAGCGACTTTATTTTTTTTGCGCGGCGATACGAACGTCTGTTTGCGGACATCATGACATGTCGTAATATAATAGAAATTATAAGGATGCCACTAAAGTCTTTTCTACAAAAAAGTTGATGATGTGACAGGCTTTCAACACCGAAACGACTATTGGTTGAATCTATATCACGATTGTATTTTTTTTCAACACACGTGGTTCAAAATCGCATACGAATCTGGTATAAAGTAATTCATGGAATGATATATCGGCGACATTCAGATTAAGTGATAATTTCGAAAAAATTTCGAAAAATAAAAATGTAGCTTCACATTAATTTTAAAGTTTTGAAACGAATTTCTTTACAAGTCTCGTATTTATTGTGTAATGTGCTATTGTACCGTTAAAAACCTGTGAAGCGCGTGTTAACCTGTTAATCTTAAAATTATACAATACACAAGTTTATTGAAATGTTTGGGAGAACGTGCTTGATTAAATGATGACCAGACAATACTAAGGTAATCGATCGATTTAAGGTGTGACACAATTTACATCCGGTAAAAGTTCACACGTTGCAACATTAATCAGAGGCGCTGAGAGGGAAATTTTTACAATAGAATAGCATAGAGATGTAAATATTTTGACAATTTTAAGGGCAAAATTCAATGTTCTAACCTTTTAGAACACTTTAAGGGAATTATTGTCAATCTAAACCAGTGACAATAAACTAAGGTATTCTTGTATTCTGAATAGATAAGCAAGAACGCAGATTAATTTCGTTTCAAACAAACGTATTAAAACGCAAATTTTAAAACAAATCTCTAAATTAAATAGCAACACTTAATTTTTTCATTGCGTAAGCATGAAAGGAAATTGATGGTGACGGTGGGTCACGGTATGTAGTGGACAGAACACAATATACCACAGAATACCACCGTGGCGTATGGTGGAGAATTTCTGAATGAAAAAACCACGACCACGGTATATAGTGGGCAATATAAAAAACACGTCATGTCTGTATGTCTCTTGATGTGTTTTAAACCTAAGATAGTAATCTCCAGGCTCATGGCCCAGATGTTTATTTGCATCTTTTGTTTTAAGAGTTTCTTCCTTAGCAACTTGCGATCCTCCTGTTTGTTTATCCCCAAACAAACATGAATGTTTTATTCATATTTTACTTTTCCAGTGACTAATGTAACATCAAAGAGATCAAAAAGATTCGAGGAACCTAAAAAGACAGGTTTGTTTATTCCTCATTCCTCAGATTAATATTATTAGAGGTAACATTTTAAATGTTTGTTTGAATGATGATGATTATAGCTGAAAAATTGCTGAAAGTGGCTTTCAGCAATTTTTCAGCTATATCATGGCGTCCAGTTTTTATTGGGGGAGGAAGCCGGAGAAAACCCGACCTTCGGTAGGAAAACTGGCAATCGTTGTCAATTAAGATTGGAGTTGAACGCACCCTGCCCGCAGTGAGGCTCGAACCCACAACCTCAGTGTTTACAGACCACGTGATCAATAGTAGATGAACTACGTTAACCACTCGGCCACCGAGGCCACGCCACAATAATAACTTCTTTGAAGGATAACTTAAGATTAAAAAAAAGTGAGTGCAGGCAAAATTATTTTATGTTCCCGTACTTTCATTTTCTTTCAAATTTCATTTTATGGATATTCAGTTTAATAGGCAGAAATAAAAGCTTATCGCAGTTGCATCCTCATCTTTTGATCTTGAACTTAAATTTACGTTTGAGTGACTTGGACAATTTCTGATGGTGCCAGTAGGCCAAACATACTTGTTGACTCTTGTTAATTAGTAATTTGGGTACAAAATGTGTAATCCCTAATTTCGTTTAAATATTTTAGGAAAGAATCAGCGTCTCACAGATGAGCAAAGCAGAATTTTGAAAAGGCTCTTTCAAGCCAATGTGTTGCCTTCAGACTAGAACTAAAAATGGAGGAATGCGTTAAAGCCATAAAGCATAATCAAGCACTAAACAACCTTAATTGGAAAAAAAATAAAAAAACACTGTTCACAACTGGATAACTTTAGAAAAGAAGAAAGTCGCAAAGCTCTCTAAAACAGTAATTTCACATTGCATCCTCTACTATACTATTCATTTATGTTAAATTTGTTATATGGAAGGATCCTAATAATAAAGATTTAAAAAGGAAATATTTGTTTAATGATACACATCCTTAATTGGAGACGAAGCATAAACTACAAAAATGTCACGAGGATCTGGATTGTAAACATATTAGGTTATTTAGGTTATGTGATATTATTTGTGCATTGTACATGTAAAGTAGAAAATGCTGATGAGATTATCTCCAGAAAAAATCTATTGCCAGCAGTAATAAAGCCAAAACTGGTAGGCCAAAGCCAATTCAAGCAAAAAGGACCTTAGAGAAGTCTGTTGTCCTCAAGGGTTTTAAATTTAATTTTAGATAAAATAAATAATGGAATTTTGGTTGGACAAGTCTGACATCAAGGACGGTAATTTCCCCCTGGGACATTTGGCATCGGTATTGACTTAGTATGTCAAAATTCCTCAGTAGGTGGAAGTTTTCTAAAAGTATCTACTAAACACTGGAGATAAAAAATTGAAGACAAAAAAATGTTGTGTAAATTTTCTAGACAACACAGCATGCTTTTATTGCTGTTTTTTTACACTTGAGTCCTAATTAGGCCTAAAAACACACATACTATTAACCTAAAAAACATGAAATTTGTTACTCAACTGGCATAATTGTTATACAATCAAGGATCAGCACCATTCAAAATGACGGAGAGATAGACATCTGTAGGGAAAATTTTTCCTTGTATAAGCAGTCACATCTTTTTTTGACATAATTTTATAGAGTCAATATGCACTTTGTGTGTACATGTACCTAGAAATCTTGTCCATATGTACACACTATTAATCTGCACACTGTCAACATGTTAATAGATTGTTGTTTGTTTTGTGTCTCGTCACAATTTTTCAGTTATGATCAGGTCTTGTCTTGCCTTGTTCTTGTTAAACAAAAAAATCGAAACAAACCCTGTTGGAGTAGGACAGAAAGAGATAGAAAATAGAAATTTTGACTCACTGGAAAAGGAGATCAGTGGGTAAGGGCAGAAAATGTAGCCATCTGCAGCAGCTCGCAATGGACCTTCTCTTTGCGAACTTTGTAGATTTTTTTTGCATACATTAAGCGTTAACATTTCTCTACACGCAACTCTTTAGTTGCCTTTTACGAAAAGTTCAGTAGCTGCAGGCCTATTTTATCCTGGACCCGCAATGGGAGTTAACATATGTGCACATTGTACCTCAGGATGTCAACATAATCTGTACCTCTTTATGTTGTCAACATGAAACACTAGTGTACATTGTACCTCAGTATTTTGTCAACTTGTTCATCGTGTGTACATTGTAACTCAATATGTTGTCAAGTTGTTAATCGTGTGTACATTGTACCTCAATATGTTGTCAACTTGTTAATGTGTGTACATTGTACCTCAATATGTTGTCAACTTGTTCATCATGTGTACATTGTACCTCGGTATGTTGTCAACGTTAACATCGTGTGTACATTGTACCTCAGTAATACTGTTTTAAATTTATACATGTATATCATGTGTAATTTGTACATCTGTCTGTCTGCAACATGTACTGTGTGTGTACTAGGGTACATTTTTCCTAATTATGTTGCCAATTTTTACAATGTGCATGAATCTACATCTGATTTTCATGCTTCTATTACTGTTCTTTTGACCTAAGTCACAATCGTGTCCTAAACATATAAGCTCGCATGTCACGTTCTCTAGCACCAGTTTAAGCAGAATCTGTGCTAAATGTCGACAACGCTACATTTATATGTAAAAATGTACGAGTCCTGGATTATAAACAAATTACACCAGTCAGCAAAAAATTGAGCAAATACTGGTGTATCCTGGATTATAAACAAATTACACCAGTCAGCAAAAAAATGAGCAACTACTCTTGTCAGACGAACACAAATAAATCACAGGATATTGACCTAATGATAAAATTAATGAAATGGATTTCTTAAATCGTGAACCCAAGGATATAGAGGGGGCTCTCAGTATAAACATCCTTGGTAAGACCAATAAACAAAGAGAAAAGTTGACCATAGAAATATTTAAAACCGCAAAGGTAGTAATTTCAAAAGAAATGATATTACATCAAGTATTTTGTAGTGCCAAACCTGTCTTTCATTATGGTCTTGGATGATCGATGGTATACCAACAGCACAACACTTCTGGTCAGACAACAGTAGTAAACAAATGATCATCTCCGAACGAACGAAATCATGGGAATTACATTTCCCGAATCATAGCATAGGCTTAAACCGTAAATTTATGAACAAAAAACCAATTTGAGATTTATGGGATATGTTTGCATAAACAAAAGTCTGTCCTAGAGATTGCCAAGTTGAATTGAGAAATCATAATAGTTAGTGCTATCCCTTGTGCATCTTTTTAGAGATTTACTCCTCTGTAGTTAAAAATTTATCTGTCTTAATATGGTAGGGTAATTTCCATTTATATGAAGATACCTCTGTCTGCAATTGAAGGAATATGTGTGTTGATAATTACCTTATATGGAGATTCCTCTGTTTGCATATAAAGATGTGTGTGTTGATAATTTCCTTATAAGGAATACCTCGGGATGTAGTTTCCTTATATGGGCAAACCTCTGTTTGTTTGTAGGAGGCTTCACTGTTATAAATATTAATAAGGTTTAAATCGTGTGCTTACTAGCATCCTTATACAATGTATTAATAAAATTTCACTCGAATATTCAATTATTTCTTTCAGAAAGCATAGACCTCACTATGCTTGTACAGAAACTCATACCTCTCTTTGTAATGTAAACCGGTAAGTGTGTGTGTGTGTGTGTGTTTTTATGTGAAGGCCTCTAGTGAGATTAACATTGTATTGTTAAATGAGTTACCTTCGTTAAATAAAGAATTTATTATTATTATTATCAGACTTGCCTACCCTTACGATTTTGGCGTAAGGCTTCCGATTTTTAAGGCTATATTACGCCATTACGATTTTTACTAAATTCCTTACGATTTTTAAAAAATCCGGATCTTTGTCATTTCCGTTCCGTCATTATAAGTTTGCACTCTGTGTATTATTTTTACATTGCCATTTCCGCTTCCTGTTATGTCAAACATCCTGGGCGTGCTCGATTATGCTGTTCTGGCGCAGTTCTGTCTAACACCTAAAATCGAGTTATCTTGAACAGGATGTGCTTTTTAACAACATGGAGGACAGAGTTGCGTTATTTGCTAGCTGTGCAATTCAGTTACTCGAAAGCGAATCGGAAAAAGAATCAGATGACGACGCCTTCGTTTTATCAGCTTTATTGACCGAGAAGTATGAAAATACGACATATACTTAGTCAACTATTGACCTTTTATCTTGCTTGCAGCTTTTGAAACAAAAATTTCACATTCGATGAGTCAGAGAATTTTAAAACTGGTTATTTTCTTTACGTAATCTGGAGTAAAATGTCCTTATAAGCGTTACAAAAGTATGCATAGACCTGCCTGTTTTCATATAAGTCGCCAAACCCAAACATAATTAAGTTTTTTTATTTTTATTTTTTTTTATTTTTATCAAGGAATTATTTATCTAATTCGTTGTTATATAAGGAATAAACCTTTCCTGTGCATAAGATAAATTGGAAATATAAAACTAAATGAGAAATGATTCGTCATTTATAACCGTGAAAAACTCGGATGTGTAAAAAAAATCAATTATTTTTATTAGTTTAGAAAGCTGAATCTTTCAGGGATGAAATTGTATCCTAATTGAATGTGTTATGATTTAGTTAGCATTGGATGAAAGAAAAAAGATGACGAAGGCGAAATATAAAAAATGCAAAACAGTATCTATTTGAAATTGGCATAAAGACATATAGGTCTATGATATTGGTCATTATTGGCTAAATATTATACTTTACAATAAATCTTTTCTTGTATGTCTATGTATTTTGCTCCGGGCACTATTTTTGTATATGGCCCGGAGCTCCGGGCCATACACTATAAAGGAGCTGATCTCTATATATACTATATAGAGATCAGCTCCCGGTCCATATAACGCCATATGGCCCTCAGTATCATGAATTATTTGATATATTATACTTTATAGTATATTTCGCGGAGCTCCGGGCCATATACAAAAATAGTGCCCGGAGCAATATACATAGACATATAAGAAAAGATTTATTGTAAAGTATAATATTTTTGTATATAGCCCGGAGCTCCGGGCCATACACTATAAAGAATAATATGGACCGGGAGCTGATCTCTATATAGTATATGGACCGAAGCGAAGAGATCAGCTCCCGGTCCATATAACACCATATGGCCCGCAGTATCATGAATTTGATAAATGTATATTACATCGCTTTAAAATAAAAATTTCTATGTCTGTGTTTAAGTTTAACTTTTTGCATTGTTTTCATTTATTTCATAGGAACCAACGAAAAACACCAAAGATAACTCACTATGTGGAGAATGTTGTCCCGCTTTATGATAACACTTCTTTCAAGCGAATGTTTAGGATGACTCGTGAAACATGTAACATAATAGCCAATTACTTGAGCCAGTGCCATGAACTACAAACCCATGGGCGTGGAAAGGAACCGGTTCCAATAGAAAAACAATTACTGATGTTTCTGTGGTATGTTGGTAGTCTTGATACCATCAACAAAATAGCCGATAGATTTGTCGTATCCGAATCTACGGTCATTGTTTCTAGAAATAAAATATTGAAAGCTATTAATGAAAATTTATTGGTTAAATTTGTTAAGTGGCCAAACGTATTAACTTTACCAGTAGAAGCAGATAAGTTTGCACAAAGAAACGGGTTTCCTGGAATAGTTGGTGCATTAGACGGTACACATATTCGCATTAAGGCACCAAACGACCACCCACAGTCGTACGTTAACAGAAAACATTTTCATTCACTTCAGCTTCAAGCTGTCTGTGCTTCCGACATGACTTTCACCCAAGTAACAACTGGTTTTCCTGGAAGTGTACACGATGCTAGGGTATTGCGTCAATCTGACCTTTGGAGTAATGGATTAAGGATGTGCAACATGACTTATCATATAATTGCAGACGCGGCTTATCCTTTAAGACGGTGGCTGCTCACTCCTTACCGCGACAATGGACATCTAAATGACAATGAAAAAAAGTACAACCGCTACTTGTCTTCTTGCAGGGTAATTATTGAAAGATCCTTTGCAGTCCTAAAAGGCAGATTTCGTCGTCTTCAGTTTCTGGATACATGTTCAGTGGAAACCGCGGTTGAAGTTATTATGGCTTCCTGTGTTTTACACAATATATGCATGTTCAATAAAGAAGAAGTTGAGGAGTATATTCAATACATAGATGATGGAAACTTCGGACAGATGGCACTTCCTTTTATTCAAGAAAATGAAGCAGAAGGCGTCTTAAAAAGATCAAACATTACAAGAAATTTACAGTAGATATGTTGTTGTCCAAATTATCTGTACCGAGATTATAGATCAAATTAAATAAAGGTCAATTATTTTGTTTTCTGTACTTTTTTTAATGATACCTAACACATTAAATGTATTAAATTGAAAGGTTAAATGTCAACGAGACACCACTACAAGAAAAAAATAATCCATCTTTCCATATCAGTTTCCACCGTATCTCATGATCATTTTTGGTTAATTTGACATATACATAGTATATGCAATGGTTTGTTAGGGGGAATTATACTGTTATGCTGAGCTGAGAATTGTTTTCAGACCGTTATAGTTTTGATTGATTGATTGTTGCATGTTTAACGTCCTGTCAACAGCTAAGGTCATAAACAGGACGGAACAATAGTTTTAGGCCTAGGTAGACCTTCATAGAGTTCTGTGGTGGAGCCGACAGGCGAGACATACTTATTTTCTCTTCATGTGCCTTCTTTTTTGGGCTTAGAGATGAGAGATAGGATTGCCCCATATGTATTTCTTTGCTGCCTTCAAAACAATAGTTTTGAGGGCAGCAAAGAAATAGTAAGTTTTGAAGGCAGCAAAGAAATACATATGGGCCGATCCCATCTCACATCTCTATTTTTAGAACCATTGTCCATGTTTTTATCGAATCCCTTCAAAAGGATGATGGTTTGTTGTAAACATGTCATTTATCATTTCTGACAAGTTTCAGCCAAATTGGTTTACTGGTTTCAATGGAGAAGATTTTTATAAATGTTTGCAGACAACAATGAAAGATTGTGATGCACCAGCTCACATTGCCTATTTCCAGGTGAACTAAATATACAGTGAACTGGGTGTTCAGTTCTTGTTTATTGCAGCAAACACATTTGAATTAGGCTATGTCATCACCAGTGAAAAAATGCACTCTGACAAATCAACATCCCAACTCTGTATTCCATAGACTCTTTTGGGTAAAGACAACAATCAAGGAGCAACATATCCTTGACTTATCAGCTTTAGTATCAGACACAATTTTCACAAATAGCTGTGGAGTAATCTACGAGTTAGGACACATAAACTCCACAAGCAGGAGTTGACGGAATGTTGCTGCACAAAAAAAGAAAAGTGACTTCAGTGGGGGTAGAAATATATTACAGCAATGTTTTTATTATTGAATATAAATTGATTTTCTAGGCGTCATGCCTTGCATTTTTTAGATATTCCTAAAATGACAATGAAGAGCTAAGGAGACTATTTAAGCTGATACACGTAGATCTTGTCATCATTTGCACATCAAATGTACATTTTGGTATAGAAAACAAACAGAAATAAATTATACATTCTTATGTATTACTTTAAATATAATAACAATAACAAAACTAAAAAACTGAACTATCTATAAAATAAAAAAAATGTAAAAAAAAAATAGCACCTTGCAATAACAAATGTATAAAAATCATAAATCATTAATAAAGCATCTTTACAAAAAATGATACATTCTTATGTATATCGTGGTAAAGAAAAACAAGAATAACAATAATAATATTACATTAAATTTAAGAGTTCTGCATAGATGTAAATTAAAACAAGACGCCCCAAGGGGCCTGTATCGCTTTGGACCTTTGGTCCAGTGGAGCTAAAAAGGAAAGTTAGCACCTTGCAATGACTATGATAACATATAAATCAAAATAAATCATAAATCATTACAATAAAAAATTACACGATAAAATATCTTTGGCATTTCTCAATATCTGTCCTACAAATGGGGCACTTGTCAAGAACTAAACCGCATTCCATGCAGGTGCATATGTGGCCGCAAGGGATCAAAATTGCTGATAGTTCTTGGTCCATACAAATCTTGCACTCTGAAATGAAAAAAATGTTAGATTATATTCATGCAAGAAACATGTAAATAAGAAACTGATAACTGATGATTCAAGAATAAGGAAAGATGTAACCTTGTGTAGCTTTTCATGAATTGTCTAGAATTACAATGTATATCTATATACCACAGATTTTGAGATATGGTTCAGGAAAAAAAACCTTAACAAACAATGAGAAATGTGTCCATAATACATGTATAACTCTACCCAAAAATTTTAGCTCAACAAAAGGTAGAAGTTAGTATCACAGCAATGATTTTCAAAAACTTGTTATAATAAAGATGCATTCTATTTTTATATCATTTACAAAAGTGATGAAAGAAAATCAAAAACATGTGTAATGATGTTACATGTAGTGTAAAAATTATAAATTCAAATGTCTTAAAAGTGGGTAATAAAAAATCTATTTTTTCACTGATGTCTTCCACCTTATATGATGTGTAACACAAAAATATGACAATAAAATTGCCATTACATTATTTCTTTTCAACCATTTTTGTCATGACATCAATGAGACTGTCAAACTTTTGCATCTTCTCAGAATGCATTTGCTTCTGTCTATTAACTGCTTGCAACTTTTCATCCTTCTGATACTGAATATAATCAGAGATAATCTTTAGCAGTTGAACGTGTTTTGCACTGGGTACCAGAAGTTGAAGGCACTGCATCTAATGATGGTGGTGTTAATTCAGAAGATGTATTAATTTGTTGCTGTTGGGCATCTTCGTCAGAATTATAAGCATTGTCATCATCCTACTTTCTTATCCTTCCACTTGTCAAAACCTTCACTGGCTGAACAATGGGATCATTTCCAAAAATTGCATCAAGCTCTTTTTGAAACTCATATTCTTTCTTATCATTGCAACTTTTGTTGTTGTGGTCTTTTATATTTTTATATGCTCGAACACACGATTTCCACCTTCCGTTTACTTTTTCGGCTGTATAGCTGTAACCTTTTTCAGCCAATTTTTTTTGCAATGATTTCCCATAATGTCTTTTTTTAATAATTCCTTTATCCACTTTCTCCTTGTTTTCTATAAACACATTGATCAAAAGCAAAGTTGCACTCTTGCTAAAGAATGTGGTTGGAATTGATTTATTACCTGCAGCTGGTTCATTGGTAGCCACATCTAAAAAGAAAATAATTTTTACACACTCCTTTTACTTTTAAATTAATGATATTAACAAAATTTTATGGAAGACATCATGCACTTAAAGACAAAAATGGGATTTCTCTCCCTCAGATGAGAAAAGGAGAAAAGATGTTGGTTTGTAGGTTTTGTTTTGTTCTTCTTTACCAAATTTGACATGCTGAAATAAATAGCAACACCACAGGTCTGTTGCAACAAGCAGGAACTGCTGATCCTTTAGTATTTATTGTTGATTGCTATTCAGTTGTTTTTGTGTGTTGTTTTTGTGTGTTTTTATGTTGTCAAGTTTCTTTGTGCTGTGCTGTTCTCATTCATGTTTGCTGGTTTTGTCTTTGTTTTTTCTGACATTTGACCTTTGAATGCCCATTGTTACCTCTCTGTTTCTTCAGTCAATTACTGTTTACAAAATAACAAAATATTACCTGCTTGAGCTGCTTGAGGACATTTATGTGGTCCTGAATACCAAACATCACACACATCACAATAAGACTGTCTTCCTTTTACTTTGGTCTAAATTTAAAATTTTACTTCAAATATATTCATATTTTCTTAGCTTAGGTGTAAAATTCCTATTAAAAAGAGAGATTACATGTACATACAGAAAACGCAGCCAGCCAGGCAGTCGAAAAAAAAGGTCTAGATTGGGCATGTTGTGGAACAAGAAATGCATGTACATTGTAGAACTTACAACTTATATGATACAAATCATCCTGCCAAATTTTAATAACTATGCACAATTATAAGATTCAGTTATACATGTACTGTGACAGGAAGTTCCCACATTTATGTAAATATGAATACAAGTATTTATCAAATCAATGCCCAAAAGGGGGATGAGTGAATTTTGTTTCCATAAAGAGAAATAAAATTGAAATGCAAAGAAATTTGTTTCTTACCAGCACATGCCATCTCTTCTTTTGCAATTTTTATTAATTTCTGTTGAGCTTGTGCTTTAACTGCTGGGTCTGAAAAAAAATCATTTAATTTAACTATAATGTACCATGATTTCCTCTCTGACATGAACTTCGTAAAAACATGATTATGATGATAATAAAATTAAAATAAGGACCAAAAATGTAAGAATTATACATATTGATTTAATTGTGTATATGTACCAAATGTTCTTATTAAATGAATTTTTTTGTAAATATTTCGGACATTTGTAACTTTTATGATGTGCTGTGATTATTGTACATAATAAACAGCATTGTCAACTTAAAGTAAATTAAATCATATTTCAAAATAAGATAACTCAACAATGATTTTATATGTATACATAAACACTTATCTCTTAAAAAAGCAAAATGCCAGCCCGACAGCCAAATATCCTTAAAACTTGGAGGATGCAGGCTTCTTTATTTATAATATTTTACAATACACAACTTATACTTAATATACTGTTTGTATTTTCAAACTGTTAGACTGTGTTCATACCAGTTGATTTTAAATCTGAGTAAAGTGGATCATCATGATCGATGTGCAGCTCAAACTTCATTTCGTCAACTGTAAGGTGAAAAACTGCTTGGCTAAAAACAATGATATAGTGTTAATAGTACATGTGCATGTACAAATGTATATGTGGAAGGCATACAAAAAGCAATATATTAAATTAAAATCAGTGCAAAAAAGGCATTTTAACATGTCAGATTCTTCATCTGAAGCAATTAACTTAATCATGTTAATTACAATGTAAATTAAACAGTTTGTTTTTTATGTAAAATGTATAGCAAGTGTACTTGTACATGTAGACCGAATTTTCCCCTTCTTGTGTGCTTACATGTATATCAACATTCCTTATTTTAATTTCTTTATTTTTCCACATTTATCTTTTTACTATTTCCTGTTGCAAGCACATGTACATGAGGCAAAAATATTCTGTCTATATCAGTATTGTAATTTAAATGAATGACATATAGAAGATAAAAACCACTTTTTAAAAACAGAGAATTGATACCTTTAAAATGGAAACAGTTAAACAAAATTAACAGACTTGTTGAAATATTGTCTCTATCAAACAATTTGCAATATGTGGCTCAATTTATTAAAAAGTCAGTTATACTGAGAAAAGTGGAACCTTGATTGTATGATACAACACAAACAATAATTTACTTGTTATTACATGTATTAATTTTATATTATAAATATGTTACATATACTGTTATAACAGGGAACATATAAAGTTAGTTATATATGGTCCCTGGTTATAACCATTCTGTATTTGTTCCATGTTTATATGCTTTCAACCCTTAGGGGTATATAAACTTGCATTAAAAAAGATTATTATACCAATCAACAGCCAAGTTCAAGGTGGGAGCCAGGAAAGCAATAAGAGGAAGTCATTAAAATGACTTTAGTGGAAGTAAAGAGTTCAACTTCAATTGTTGAATAAAAGTATAAAAGATATGGATTATTTAAGTTGCCAGACAATTTATATGCCTAATTAGTAATTTTATTTAGTAATTAGCTTAATACAAAAATTGGAAACATGTGAACTATTGACTTTGGAATGACCCAAAATAATTCTTTCTTAATTGGTGATGGGTGGTAGGTGCGTGGGTAAGTCACAGGGTAACACAAATTATTTTTTATAAGTTGTTCTATGAAATTGAAAACTTTTTGTTGACTAGAAATTCGGCGCTTGTACATTTTTAAGATATATACGTATATTTATATTGAACGAGTCAGAGAATATCATGAATATGTTTCAATAGGTGCAACTTTTGGTAAATCATAGTAATTTCAATGTTTTTCTTATATTGGTGCAAACTGCAAGCGATTAGAGGGATCGTTAATTAAAATTCGCTCCTTACTTCGGTTTCGTCGCCATCTTGCTGTTCCAACTACACCACCGATCACGGAACAGACAGAACCTGTTCCGGACAGCTGTTCCGAGTCACTCGATTTATGTTCGGAGTGTTCAGAGTGTTTAGAACCTATAATCGAGCACAGCCCCTGTCGATGTTGTGTTCTTTGAAATTGTGTGTTTAAATTGAAGCTTCAGGGACAAGTTTAAAATATACAGCTTTAAACCAGAAGTCAACACATTGAATTTGATATGTCCATTTGGTTATTTGTTTAAAAGTAAAGACAAGAAAAACATGCAGTTTCTACAATATATATATTACAACTTTTTTAACACTTAAGATATGCTTTACTATTTTTCACCTCAAATTACGATTTTTTGGGAGTGCCTTACTATTTTTGCCTGAAATGGGTAGGCAAGTCTGTTATTATTATTATTATTATTATTATTATTATTATTGGTGGCGCAGATGTCAACACCCGAATTGAACGCACAACGTGCAAAACTTTTTTTGTAAGTACCGGTATAAATAAAATATTAACATGACATTCCTTATAATACAATATGTGAATGATTTATCTTTATACGGAGCAATTAAAAAAATCACAGGCTAGGATGGAGCATACATCTCTAGTAAGTTCGCTGTAATAAAGTTATTATATCTTTCGTGAAATACATATGTAAAAAGAAAAATAAGTTACCTTAGCAATTCGGCTACTTCCATTGTCATTTACCGCCTACAAAAGAAAAAGAAAAACCCAGTACATGTATTTTCACGTATATTACACATCATAGTTTACATGAAATTATACAAGCTTTTCACCAAATACGCTGTGGCACACTGCATCAACATACATTGGATAGCGGAAATAAAATCAGTATGTTGATTATCGCAGTAAGAAATTTACTTTTCTACATACATTAAGACTATCACAGTATGGCGGGAGTTTTATAGGATGTAGTGGCCCCGTGCGGGATCCGGGTGGCTAAAAGAATAGACCGCAGTCGCGCTAGCTTGTCGTAAAAGGCGACTAAATAGCGCCCAGTACCCTGACCGGCGTGTCAGGTCGGTTTGCCTAAAGACCGACTGGGATGTGTGCCCCAGGTGGTTGAATGGGGTACCCCTGGCAAGCTGGGGTTGTCGGGCCATAATACGGAAAACCTGACCGCAAACCATATTAGTGTACCGTGTTGGGAAAAATGCCACGTTCCTCGCACGTTAAAGAACGCTGCTGTAGTATTCGCTATGAGTAGGGATTTCGATCCCGCTACAGGAGGCTAAATTGCCCGACCCTATCCATCCTCCCATTTGCCAGTGGCAATCTAAAATCCGTTACCCCTATTTTTCCTTGTGTCCCATCCCATTCTAATTCATCATCATTTCATGTTCATTTTATCATCCATTTCATGTTCATCGCCTGATTATAGGTGAAATATTGCTGCTCGGGCGTTAAACACCATTAATCAATCAATAGGATGTAGTGAGGTCATGGCTTGATATCCATGAAAATGAGATACTTTTTAGCCGTTTTCACAATATTACCATGTCCTTGATACATCCTGGGGTTGGTAAGGGTTATTTTCGTGCAATGTTTTTCAATAATTTTATTTTCCATTCAATGTTTGTTACGCGATTCATATTTGTGTGTTTTTAGGCCATGTTTTCTTATGATCTTTTCCTGACAAAAACCCAGAACGTGTTTCAATTCGAATTTTGAACCAGAACGACTTTATTACGGAACATGCTGAAGGTACGACCATTCGTTTTTTTAACATTTTCTTCGAAAAAAATCGATCAGTTATTTCCTTCTTATAAGTTTCTTGCATGTTGTAATAGAATGAAATGGTATTTTTGCAATTGAGTAGCATCTTTGTTTGAATGGTTTGATGCGACTTGCAAGATTTTCTCAATTTCCATAATTTTTAAAATAAACTTGTGAATGTTTACATCTAATGACATTGGTATTACAAGTTAGGAATCTTGTTCTACTTTGGTTGTTGTACGACCCCAAAACTTTCATGTGACTTTACTAAGAATAGGTCATCCTTCAATTCTCTTATTTCCTATATGAAAATAAAATGTGTAAACTTCACTACATGTATCATTGAGAATAAACTAGTATGAAGCCATCCAGGGATAGCATATGTTGCCTGCGCATAAGTTTTCGGTAAGCCCACAGTGAAAGAGTTACAGCTAGAAAATCATTTTACATGTTACAGAAATAAGAGGTCAAACCAAAATTATGTTTGGATGGGGTCACATTGTGGATACTCCAATAGTTCAACTACCTCATTTTCATTAAGCAAGGTGAACTAAAAAAAATCCACTGACCTACCCCTATTCTATAATTCTGTGTATTGCCAGGAAACATATATTTTTTGGACTTGAAATAAATATCAAGAAAGAAAAGTCAAAACAGCCATTAGAAAAAGTCACTGAACCAAAGAAAATTACATTCCTCTTATGACAGGGAACATGTAAATTAAAAAAAAAGTGGTTATTTTTCAATAAAACTCACTTCATTATCATCTCCATTTGCACATGACTCGTCTTCCATTTCATATATTTTAAGATACATCAATAAATATGCATGATAAAAGTCAGCCAAATTACCATTACCCTTTCATGGTATCACCTACCTTTTTGCAATATTGGCAATAGAGAATAATACAGGTGATGATAACCAGCATCTCCCCCCCGAGCAGGGATATAATCAGGGGTATAAGTGTGATAATTCTTTTATTTGTAATGTCCAGTAAAAATTATCATAAATTATCTTTAAACCTTAATAGAACAAATATTTGACAATTATTACTTTATACTTCAGAAAATTTTAGCAAAGCTCTTTTTAACCATATTTCCAACAAATAGCTTGTATAAAAAACTAGGCAAAAAACATTCAGAGGTTGTGATTTATACGCCTGCGGTACATGGACTTGCAAGAACTTAACAGATCACAGAAATGTTTCGAAGTCAATGATTCATTACTATGTATTATTGAACCTTGATATACCAAAACGACGAGCAAGGTCTTTAAGATTCTGTGCCAATCTCAAACGAACAAAAGTCAAATAGTATCTGGTCTTTAATGGGTAGTCTGTATGGCGGTTTTTTCTCATGCTTCTCCATTACAATTAACAATGTCTTGTACTCGGACAAAGGAAGACCTGTGTAAAATATTGAATCTGACTTGGTGTTTTTTAATCGGCAGCTCTGTTGAACTGGTTTGGGTACCACAAGACTTTTGCAAGTATTCTGTAGGCTTTGAAGCAGCATAGCTGTGCTCAAAAACTTCATTTTTTAATTTATAAAATAAAAAATAAATTTAAAGTTAATTCATGTTCATGGCCAAGGTAAAAAAAAAAACATCCTGTGTACATGTATCACGTGCACCTAAATATTACATATTATTAAAATTAAAAAATAATATAATAATAATTGCATTATCAAATGTTAAAAGATTAATTACCCGATGATCTTTCGGTAAAAAGCCCTTTCTGTTGACTGCCTTGACCCACAGTTGACGAACGGTGCTGTCATTTGGGAAGCTGTGCAAACTAAAAGGCGTTAAGCACGGATATTCTTTTTTGCAGCTAATTGCGAGATGAATAGACGCTACTTTAACACTTATCCATTGTCTTTTGGCTGTTTTGACAATCGACGGCCGCAAAATGCGACCGCCACGTCTAGTATTCGAGATAATTATGACTACTTTGTTGATAATCCACATGCTATATCTATCACCAATGAAAACCATCTGTAGCGTGTACCAAGTAATGACGGACTGTTTATTAGGCCACCTGTCGACACGAACAATAACTCGTATCTGACCAATTTCTGACATCGTCTATAATACCTAGCATATCGCAAGACGGATCACACTAGACCATAGATGGAATCGCAACCAAAAAGAGGGTACCTTTGATTGTCTTGTTCTATTCTTGGTATTTATGATGACAAAAGCACTATTGAAAACAACTGGTCTTCCTTTAACTCCAGGTTCGTTCCATCGGAATCTGCGTATGTAAAATTAACACTATTTTACTCGTACTCATTTTTTCATTTTATTAACAACCATAAAAATATCACCTCATAAAAAAGAAAACTTTAATATACAAAGTTGATCCTAATGACACTGTTAGAAGTTAAAGAAATAACAAAATTGTTCGAGGAAATTACTGGATTATATGGCTTGAATTTCATCCCACCCACCCCAAAAAAAGTTTGCTCCCGAGTCCATGCACTTACCATAATTAAGTCTCAGAAGACTGGTTTTCATATAGAAAAAGCCAAGAAAATTAACAGAACACACACACACATATATATAATATATATATACTAAAAGAACTAGCTCGTCTTGTCCAAAGTTGTCGGCCTTTTTGTAAAGAATCCCATTCCTGATTTCTAAAGATTCCCAAAAGCTGCATAAATTTCGAACCTCATCAGATCATGTTTTAGTATAAAGAGAGATATGTCATAATAACAATTTAGAAATTATAATTTTCACATTCTGAACATTGCTCAAATATTGCTTGCTGGACGTTTAACAATAATCAATGAGAGATGCCCAGTGCTTCTGCGGGTTGCTGGTAGGAGATATCCTCTAATTATACCCCCCGCAAACTTGTTTGGAGGTATATAGGAATCACTCAATGCTAATTTAAGATTCAACGTCCGAGTCTAAATGTTGATGCCATGCCAGGGGTAATTGTCCCAAAAATGGTTTTAGATGATCAACATTGATGATGATGACCCTACTGTCTGGGGATTCTTGCATTTTATATGTAACCTCAGTTAATTTTTCAAGAATTTTGTAAGGTTCCATCCACCATAAACCTAGTTTGAATTTAGCAGTTGGGGATACCATCTCCAAACAAATCTACGAAACCTGAAAATTTCTGCCTAGTAGCTGCTGTTAATCAATTATCTTAGCAAATTTAAGTGATTTTAAACGTATGATTAAGCCATTGAATGTATTCAATAGGGCAAAAATATTTATTATAATTTGGAACTCCTGCAATAACATCGATAGGATATGACATTCACTTCCATACATCATTTTTAAAGGTGAAATACCTCAACTGTCATTGACACTTGCACTGAATCCATTAAAAGATAGGTAAATATTCCAATCACTTCATTTATTGATAAGCGCCGAAAGCATGACTTGTAAAGTTTGATTAAATTTTCCCTACCAACCCATCACGGTGCGGTACGGGTCTTTTCGATTCCTAAACGTGAAGATACTGCGTGAAATACTTCAGACTCAAATTTCTTTCCTTGATCTTCATGTTACTGTTTTGGAACCCCAAATCTATTTAGAAAAATTCAGAAATTATCTTGTCGGCCACTGTTATAATTAGACAGCACAGGTTTCCTCCATTTTGTAAAATAATCACAGATTTCAATAATGTATTCATTTCCATTTTCTGTTCTAGGGCAAGGGCTAACTATAAAAACTGCCACCCTATTGAAATAATAACCAACCTGAGACTGCTAGAGCGGGGTTGTCCCAAACCGGGACCTCGCTTAGTTCTTGCACAAAAGGCACACTGTTTAACCGATCTACTGATATCTAAAAACAAACCAGGCCAAAAGATTCCTTTTCTTCTTTTTACAGATTGTATAGTGCGAAATTCTATTATGAAATTCTTTCAAAAGCTTTGTTCTTTGTCAAAAGTTGTCTGCCTTCTTGTAAAGAATTCCTTTCCGGATTTCAAGACTCCCACAAGCTCCATAAATTTCGAACTTCATAAGATCACGTTTTAGTATAGAGGGAGGTATGTCATAATTACAATTAAGAAACTAGAATAATTACTAAAAATGATGTCTCCCCTTCTTATGAAAATTGTGATTTAATTTTCATCTGGAACTATGTTGTGATTGTGTTTCTATAAAAAATGACAATGTTGTTAAGATGACAATGGGTTTTTTTGGGGGGGAAGGGGGAGGGGTAAAAGGTCTACTATTTCTGGGTTGTTGGAGCTCATATTGTGACTGAAACCTATCATTACTCATACTTTCATCAATTGTTGGGTATAATTTTTTTAAGGTCAATGTCATCTGAGGTAATACTATGAGGTATGGTATACATTCTCTTGTACTGATCTACATACCAAACATCTAGTCCCTAGACCAATGTTTTTTAGACCAAAGGGCAAAAAAGTAAAAGCCTGGACACAAAATTTTCTGTTGTAAATTTGACCTTGAGGGCATCCAAGGTCATACCTTGAGGCTTAGTGCTAACCTACCTACGTACCAAATATCTAAGTCCTAGGTCTAAAAACAAAAAGTTGAAAATTTGGCCTTGAAGGTCAATCATGTTGGTCCTTGACATCGTCTTGTAGTGACCTACCTACATACCAAATATCTAAGGTCTATGTCAAAAGACAAAAAAGTCATGTCCTGGACAAGACTGGTCCAAAATATCATCAAAAATGACCTTGAGGTCAAAGGTCAACCATATTGGTATGCGACACATCGGCTTGAAGTGATCTACCTACATACCAAATATCTAAGGCCTATGTCAAGACAAAAAAATATAAAAAATGACCTTGAGGTCAAAGGTCAACCATGTTGGTACGCGGCACATCGGCTTGTAGTGACCTACCTACATACCAGATGTCTAAGGCCTATGTCAAAAAGACAAAAAAATATTAAAAAATGACCTTAAGGTCAAAGGTCAACCATGTTGGTACACGGCACATCGGCTTGTAGTGACCTACCTACATACGAAATATCTAAGGCCTATGTCAAAAGACAAAAAAGTTATGGCCCGGACAAGACTATGGTCCAAAATATCAAAAATGACCTTGAGGTCAAAGGTCAACTATGTTGGTACGCGACACGTCGCCTTGTAGTGACCTACCTACATACCAAATACCTAAGGCCTATGTCAAGAGACAAAAATATCAAAAATTACCTTGAGGTCAAAGGTCAACCATGCTGGTACGCAACAAATCGGCTTGTAGTGACCTACCTTCATACCAAATATCTAAGGCCTATCTCAAAAGACAAAAAAGTTATGGCCCTGACAAGACTATGGTCCAAAGTATCATCAAAAATGACCTTGAGATCAAAGGTCAACTATGTTGGTACGCGACACATTGTATTGTAGTGACCTACCTACATACCAAATATCCAAGGCCCATCTCAAAAGACAAAAAAGTTATGGCCCGGACAAGTTTCGCTGAGAAGAATAAGATGAACTCATGGTAAAACAATACGTCTCCCTTCCATGAATGGGAGACGTAATTATAATTTTCACGTCCTGAATATATCTGAAATATTTCTTACTGGATGTTAAACGACAATCAATCAGAGCTGCCCCGGATGGCGGGTAGGGATGCCCTCTCGTTTAGGGTTGTGGTCATAATGCTGAAAGCCTGACCGCGGACAGAGTGGGTTATATGTTTGGAGAGTGTCATACTCCTTGCATGATAAAGACAACTATTGTAGATTTGAAAAAAGTATGCACATTGTAGCCGCTACAAAAGGCTAAATTTTCACTATAGGTCATAGTTCTCCAGTGGGCAGTCCAGAATATGTTCCATAGGTCCCACCCATTTTTCCATTGATTTATTGTTTGTTAACTTGTTCTCGATCTGAATATAGCTGAAATACTGCTCGCTGGACGTAAAACAAACACCAAATCGAATAAAACAATATTACACAGTCATACTGGTATACAAAATATAAAAAATATAATATTAGGTATAAATCAATAAATAATGTTAAACTGAGATAAATTTTTCAATTTTTTCACCAAACTTTCAAAACTTACACATGAATTACATTACAGATAACATTATACTGATAGAAGAAATTGCCGCTATTCTGTGGCTTTTCTACTGTCAATGTCAGTAAGGGGCTTTCGTTACCGAGTGAATTCTCAGTGAATGTATGTTTTTAAATTTGTTAATGAGCTGATATTTCATCAACTGCCTGCGGTTCAATTCTTCAATCTAAAGGTCCTTTAGTCTACATCAGCAGCATGCGCTATGTGACACGTAGACAAACTAAATGCATATAATCTATAACTGACTAACCATTCCCACTACAGCATGAATAAAAGGAGATTCGCCAGTGTGATGTTCTTCATAAGACTGAACAAGGAATCTTTTGTCCGTGAACGCAGTCGCTTTCACCTCTTGAAATGTTTTGTATCAATTAAGAAGCCATTTTTTTCAAGTCATTGTATTCATAAATACATCTAAAGTTTGTAAATATGCATTCGCATTGTCGGGTTTTTATTACTCGCAAATAGTGCAATTATGAAGGGATCTCTAATGGACAGAAAATCGGCCAAATTGTTGACTTGTACTCTTAAATAACGGTAAACGCTCAATATTTATTTGCAGCTCAAATTAATCATTCTTTGGAAGAATCTCTCAGTATTTGCTTATTTACTTTGTGAACGCCGTTCAGTATGCCAAAATGATAATATTCCACACCACAACTTCTAACGATTTTAACCATGCTTATGTGTTCTCATCAAGTTGTGCGAGTGGTCGCACAATATTCAATAAATGTCCCAAAGCTCTACATCAAATCTTAGTTGGAATGTTACATACAGCGAACATATTGTGATGATGATTTGCTTAAATAATTAAAGAATATTTTTTGGCATACCAAAACGATGTCCCCCAACCCGTTCCTCATATTTATCCCCGAGGATAAAACTTTCCTGGTAATATGACTAATTAAATATGGTGCACTTGCTTTATACTAAGTTCGTAAAATTTGGCGCAGCAGTTTCAGAGGGGTCAAGTGGAAACCATGAAGTTCCAAGATCAATAACTCCTATAAAACTTTGAGGACGAAAAGTTCCTAGCAATATGAGATGTAATAATTCATACCAGATTCTTTATCTGTTATGTTCGTTAGATCTTTAGCTGTTAAAGTAACTTTGGACTGACTCTTTAGAAGGTTCGCAGGGATTTTCCTACCTTTTTTCAAATGGGGCCTGGGCCCCTGTTAATTGGGAAAATTACGACGTAAACGCCACAATTGGGAAAAGTCTTAAATATGAATAAAGTAAAAACATTGCTTTTAAACATCAATGTTTTTAACGAAAATGTTTCTTGTCTGTTAATTAGTCATTAATGACAAGATGGAATCTATAAGCCTGACCCCAAAACTGACAAATACAAATAAGTTTTTATAAAGAGTTTGGAAAAAGTTACCAAAATTTACATACATGTATGTAGCCAACTGTGCTGACATCATACTTACAGAGATAAATTTCAAGGAATCTTGGTGGAATTGATTAGGAACTGAATTGCAAACATCAGATTTTACTTTCACTCTCAATCTCGTTTTTTCTGTGGTCTTAATAAATGACTGGATAAGAACTCAATCAGATATACTAAACTCTAAAAATGTGCTTTGCGTAGGCTTTTAGTTCGTAATCTAATGAAAGAGTCAGTTAAATGCTGATAATGAATGGGTCAATCGGTGCAAGAAAAATCATGATTTTCTATTCATCAAGGCTCGGGTCAATATTTAATTTCTTATTTTTTTTTTAAAACAAAATTTCCTAGTTTTGATAGAATGCACCATCCTTCCATTTCGTTAGTATATCGCATTGTGTAATGTCATTTTGAACGTTACTGCAGGGTCACGCTTCATTCCAAATGTTTCCTCCGACTTATTCTTTTCTAGACATGCTATTTTTAACCAAGAAACCAGCCCATAACACTGGACATCCGTAAATATAAAGTAATTTCTGTTATTTGCGACATACAATTATCTTTCATATTATTGAACAAAGTTCTGCCACTTATGAAATCAAAGGTGTTTTTCATATATTGTACCGGAATATGCGTATTGTTATAAAGCAAGCAAGCTCTAATATACAACTGGTTGCCATTATCAAAGATACCGGGAACAGTAATTATAAACCAATGTTCGCAATTTTGATGATCTTTGAAATATTTCGGCTTAGGGTGATTGAATTTATTTTTGAATCGGGATAACAAACCTTCTGAATTGGGAATTTTTACTTTCATAATTGGGAAAAAATAGGGGTTTTTTGCCGTTGGGAACGGGTCCGAATATCGGCCCCAAAATAAAGGCAGGAAAATCCCTGGTTCGGCAACATACATTTTAAATTCTATGATATGTGAGAACATTTTACTGTGTTGGGACCAGTAAGATTTATTGCTTTATTATATTTTGCACTAGAACAATGCAGATTTGTATCATAATTAACAAACCGTTTACTTAATATCCAGATTTTAGACGGTTGGGATATATAGGCTTAATGCAAGACATTAATCCAATTTACGTTAATGTTAAGAGTTATGATCTTCACAGGCAATATGGTAATTATATACCTTGTATAATTTGCATGGGATTTAAAAAAAAAATCATTTACAAATCATCCGATATCGTAAAAAATCTTGCTCCGGTTTCAGATATCAAATATTCTCCAATAAAGAATAAACAAAATGTACATACAATTCGTCGTGTCTTCCGGTTATTTTCACAATGTATTATTTACCTCAACATCAGGGATAACATACATTTTCGATCTGCGACATTCTGTTTTCACAGCTTTCATTTTTCAGATGCCAAAATCTTTTATGGCTTTCTTATGTAAACCTGATGTATTTTATTCACCAATTCATCATGTGTTGCACAGCCCCCTACTCTATTGGTGTTTTCCTTAAGTTACAAAATGTAGTGAATTATACATATGGACTCGGAAAAAGGACAAAATTGTACATATAGTAAACTACTCGATCCGATGCCAATTTGACAATATATGTTATGTTCATGAATAAAATCTGCAATGTTTACAGGTATTTTACCTCACATTTGGCTTGCCCTAATTATTTCTACAAAATATACAACGATAGATGTATTTTCTTTGAGTTTTCCTCTTGGGAGGCATATTGTTTTTGTCCGGATTTTTCTTTTTTTTTTCGTGTAATCATGTCTGCACAGTTTCTCTGCGATGCAATGTACAATTAATATACTTCGGGAACGTGTTAATGGTGAACTGAAGTTTTGCAATCGATTTTAATAATTTTGAAAATGGTCGCCGTTGAAGAAAAAAGTGCAGTTTTCAAGAATGGCCAGAGCCAGTTCAATGAAAATTGGTCTACTGATATAGCTAACTATCCTGAGCATTTTTGCCAAAAAAACATTGGACGATTGGAACGAAATTTGATATGAAGGTTGATTTTAATGCGCAAACTAAGAATATCGTGTGTATTTGTGGGTTGCCAACCTGCTCAAGAATATAGTGGCAATGGGGGTTCGTTTGGGAGACATTCTGCGTAGGCATCCCAACACAATCAGCACTAGTTGTAAATTGCTGTGCTAGGACAATAATGTGTCATACGTGCAAGCGCACAAAATGTAATGTTCAAATAAAAAACGGTTAAAGCTCTTAAACTCGCCTAATCTGTTCTCATAAATTCTCTCGCAATGCCTGGATTGATTTGCAGTAATTGGGTCCATTCAAGCACACAAGACAAGACTTGGAGTATGTGGTTCCTCTTTATCGGATGCCCTTGTCTGTGATTTTCATTCTGAAATCTATAGAAACAAAACCGCGTTTTTATTGATCAATTGAAGGTTGGGAGAAAATGACAATATTTCTGAAAATTTTTATATTAAAATTATACATCGTTATTGACTCCGGTTAAAAAAAATAACGTTTTCGTTCGATTCGAATTTCGAAGACTTATGAACTATAAAACTACAAAATCTACTGCAGTTGCTGGTATGTTCAAAGTAAAAATTCCTGCATCGCTATATAACGTGCAAATGAAAAGAGATAAACACTTTGGTATGTTTATGGAAATACGCAAGTGGTGTTGCCATAGTTATAATAATTATACACATATTCTTTAAAATTTCTCGTCCAAAACCTGATCGGGAGTCGGGGAATGTTGTTGATTAAAATTAAAATGTTACAAATCTTATAGGAACTACCTATGCGATAATTATAGAATAACTATAGAATAGATTGAGTGTTTGTTGTACGTCCAACAAGCGATATTTCAGCTATATTCATGACGTGAAAATTATTGTAATTTAGTTATAAGTAGAACACCCCTTCCTTAATACTAAAACGTGATCATACAATACAATTCCTGAACTTCCGTGTCATACTGTAGTTTAAAAACCTAATTTTGCATAATTCCAAAAAGTTAACATGATCTCTACACTTTTCACATTTAAACATGAGCAGATATGTTTGGGCAACACATGCATAATTCCAAAAAGTTAACATGATCTCTCCGATATTATTTCGAAGTTCTGAGGAAAAACTAGTTCTATCTTATTGTCTAGCCCAATCGGATAATGCTTTGTTGAAGTTAACAACATTTGAACAGTAGTTTATAGTTAATCTAGGAATGACAGAATTCATCGATAGACAGTTTGAGAGGAGATTTCATTTATCGCAGAGATTCTAGATTGGCAGTTATTGGCCACAGCTTTATTATACAAATACAATATATCATATACATATTTTTATTTGAAATCTAAGATAGATTAAAGTTCAAGTAAGTATATTGGTCGACCCAACTTGATGGCAGACCATAGATAAATTAGCAACTGATATATGGGGGATGGGCAACCCTGCGAAACCGAGGTTACTCCAGAATTTAGATATTTGCTAAGTGACAGTTAATAAAAAGGGGGCCAGTGCAGTAAAAAATCTTATAATGTCCGAATCCAGGATTTTGCTCGCTTCTCACTCCATGACGATACCAAGACTACGTGTTTTTGCCTTACAAGGCTTCTCAATCCATAAACTCCAAGCGGTCCCAAAACCTGAAAATATTCAAGGACAGGAAGCGCAGTGCCAATTTCATTGGCAAGACGATTAGAAAAAATATTACCAAATGAATTAACCTTTGTGTGTGTTATGTAATGGTGGTGGGTGGGAGGGTTTAAAAAATTCAGATTGTAAAACCGACATTTTTCCTGTCACCTCCTTGCTGTCGATTTTCAATAAGACCGAACCTCAATTTGCTTTTTCTATTTTTAGGACAGGTTTAACAGATCGCCTATCATTTTTTAGGAATACGAGAATAAAACGCAACAACAAACCAACTACTATAGTCATTCTTCCTTTGATAAAGGAATTTAATGCTAAAAATATAAATATATATATATATATATCATATTTGAATAAATAATTGCAGCAACATATATATAAATTCCTAATTTCAAGTATATATATGGCATATTTAACTAAATAATTGCAGCAATGTAGATGTGTGTAAATATTTGTTTATCATTTTTTGTCAATAGTAAGAACACAATTTGTCAAAATTATTTAAATATATCCAGGTAAGTGCAAGGGTTGTGTTTAACAAATTGCTCAAAGGCTCATGGAATTGTATTAATTAAAAGACTTCTCAAGACTTGTAAGGTGAACTCCTTTTTCATGTGAGAAAGTCGAGTTCCCTTTTATCTTAAATAGCCGCCCCCCATTTTCGGACAAAAGCAGCAACAAAATTATTTAATCTCTGTCTGGCATTGTCCATGGCAGCAAGGTTACTAGAGTAGCGCCAGGGTGTTCTTGGCTATATTTGCGACCACATGATAATAACATCTGGCATTACATTTTTTAACCAATACATGCAATTTTTCAAATTACAGTGCAAATCTCCTAACTTTACCAATATAATTCCCCCCAATATGTATAATAAAATTGGAAGGGTCTTTCAATTTAATCAAGGCCCTAATATATCCTATATGTAGGGTTAAGCCACCTCTCCTCTACCAAAACAAACTGCTCTCCAAGAAGTCCGAGGGTCGGATTGACACCTTGCGGACTCTTTTTAGCTTCAATAAATGCATTCCTTATGATGGATAAGCCAACAAGGCAGAACTTTTGTGTTTGACCTACAATACTTGTATATCATTCAGAATCTGTAGTTAATTGCTAACATACGTGTATATACTAGTATTAAAAGAAAGATATCAATTGTAAACATTAAAAGTTTAGCTACATGAAGAGATTGTAATATAATTTCTGGAAAACATTGAATTTCCACCTTCCAAGAGTTTTATATCTTCAACTGACAATTCCTCCCAAGGAGGAATATGATGCCAAAACAATGCGAAATAAAAGAGACAATATGTTCTCATGATTGACTTTAAGTAATTTTAATGTTCTCTTTAATATGGTTGTAAACTGGTAGCATGCTGAGGGGGACTCCAAGTTCACACTTCTGAACTAGATGTTATGCTTCATTGTTAAGAAAAGAAAGGGTCTCATGAGTTTCATGACCTGTGTGGATTTTGAAGTTCTCTTGTTAATAATTGCCATAAGTCATTATTTTAGATAATGACCAACAAAGTATGTTCCTCAACCCAGAAAGGTTTGGGGGGGGGGGGGTACCTGAACTATCAATGAATAATTCAATAGCTGGTCATATGATCGTCTTAAGAACGCTCCAGATGAGGCAATTGCCTTTGAACAAGATGTCATAAGGTTAATCACAGATTCAAAGTATGCGAAATATAACTTTTTAAACTAAACGTAGGGAGATTAACTGCTTTAAGCCTTTCACTTCGAATTCTTAGTGTCGTTGCATTGTGTCTATATCCAAGCCCAAAAATGTCAATAATTTTGTGAGCTAAATTTTATTATTATTAAGGTCTTTCCCCTTTCCAAAGGAAAGACCTTAATGTATTTCTTCTGATTACTATTATTTTTCTTCTTTTCCACCGTCAATGTCAAAAAATGTCTTGACGTATCGCTTTGAAACTTGGCACACTTAACCGACACTACCTGGACTCGACCTGGGTCACCTTGCGAAACCGATCTATTGTTAGTAACGGAGTTATCTGCCCCAAACCCAAAACTTTTGTGTTCAGATAAACTCAGAAACCATGACATATGTCAAAAATCTAAAGTGGGGAAAATGTTGTCTGACTCATGGCCATGATTTGTCATGCCAAACAAAATGTTTCGATCACTTCCTGTTTACGCGATTTTGACGCGAAGTTTGTCGAAAACGTCAAAGTTGTTCGATTTCCACAAAACTTGGTTTCCAAGTAGATATGAGGGTCCTAATTACAAATGTCGGATCAAAATTTTTTTTCGGTCCACTATTTTCAAAATGGCCGCCATTGAAATTCAATATATCTCAAAAACCATAAAAAATTAAGCAGACAATATATCAGAAAAATGTTCCCCTCATTGAGATCTACATTTGATATAAAGGGTCGAAAACAGTGCGACAAACCGTTTTCGAGGTTATGGCCCTTGACAGTTTTCGGCTAAATTTTGTTTTCAATATATCTCAAAAACCATAAAAAAATTGAAGCAGACAATATATCAGAAAAATGTTCCCCTCATTGAGATCTACATTTGATATAATAGTCGAAAACTGTGCGACAAACCGTTTTCGAGGTTATGGCCCTTGACAGGTTTCGGCTAAATTTTGTTTTCAATATAACTCAAAAACCATAAAAAATTGAAGCAGACAATATATCAGAAAAATGTTCCTCTCATTGAGATCTACACTGGCTATAAAGTTTTGAAAACTGTGCGACAAACCGTTTTCGAGGTTATGGCCCTTGACACGTTTCGGCTAATCAGTTTTGGGCTTATAACTTTAAAACCGTTAGAGATAATAGAGTAAACATATAAGTTTTTTGTGACCAAAGTCGAATGGTTATGGGCAGCCATTTTCAAAATGGCTGACACCATAAACAGTTTTTTTTATAAAATAACACTTTAACCTTACAAAATTGAAGCGGACAATACATGGGAAACTGAATCGGGATCACTCACTGAATTCAAATATTGTATGACCGGAAGTGACATTTTGGCAACTATATACCTAGACATAACACTAACAAAATGCAAGGAAAGACCTCACATTTGTTCTCTGAACAAATGACTTTTCATTATTAGTATTATTATAAAGTTACACATTTTGGAAAAAGTGTGCATCAATAGATCTAGGTCTTGATGTTTTTTGACGTGTTTAGTTAATTTTGCAGTAAATGCTCGAATGTGGCTCATTGCATTTTAGACACTCGTGCCTATACACACAATTTGACTTAACACATCTTCCATCATAAATAAAGGAGTAACATTTTAAAGGTGTATTGTGTATGTTTTTTGTATTTGGCAAATATTGATTGGACTGTGTCTGACCATTTGAAATGTACAGGAGCCAAAGCTCATTGTCTATTTGATCCCAGGGGCTTGTTGGGAGCTATAGATTTACGTTGTCGGAATTGTTCATCATACGATTTCCAGCCTAATGTTGGACAAAGCTTTGAGGCTGGACGAATAATATTCATGTATTTTAAAAGGTGTGGGTTCAGATTTGTATGTAGGGAACAGTATATGCTCATGTAAACTATATATATTGGCATCTGTCCAAGAATCAATACTAGGGACGTGTTTATCTTGTTTGGATTGCAGTACTAGTTCACCATTGATCAGGACAATTTTTTGACTTCTGTTCATAAGTACTGCAAGGTCAACATATTCGCCAGGTAAAATCTTTTGCTTTATGTCAGGCAAGACATACATAGAAATATCATCTGTTGGTTATCAAACAAGGCATACTTGTGAATTGTCCAACTAGTAACAGACGTACTTGACGACTCTGTAACAATATATTTTATTTGGCTAATCAGAATGAAACCTGTCCTAATGACATTTACATTGATTGATTGTTTGATGTTTTACGTCCAGCAAGCAATATTTCAGCTATATTCAGGACGTGAAAATAAGAATTTTAATTATTTAAAGAATATCCATACTTTATAAAACGTGGTCTAATATAATAATATGAGCATATATACAGATAAAAAGAAAACTAAAACACTAAAAAGTATTCAATATCACAATTTAAAATCCAATTAAATTTTTCTGTACAAGTTAATTTCCTTTAAAAACTGTAAAATTGTGTCGCCAGCGACAGCTGTAAATAAAGTCTTATAAGAATTAACAGAATAAAAACGTTCCCGAATGTGTGCCACGTCAACACAGTCCATCAAGACATGCTTGATGGTATATGGACAGTTGCATGGCACACACTCGGGTCTTGGTTCATTGTTTAAAATATAACTATGTGTTGTCCTGGTATGCCCAAGACGACACCTGGTTAAAACCACTTGGTCCCTACGACCTCTACAAGATTTCAAATTATGCACGTGCAGAAGTGGTTGGATCTCATGCAGTTTATTATGTACTTCTAGATCCCAACCACGCTGCCATAGATTAGAAATGTATTTAAAAATATATAATTTAAAATCAGTAAAAGGAATTTTACAGTTAATAATATCATTTTCTAAGGCAGCCTTAGCCTCCCTGTCCACGACTGTGTTTCCATGGATTCCCACATGGCTGGGAATCCAGAAAAATACAACCTCTTTACCCAATGTTTTCAAGGATTTGTAAATTTTGATGATTTTTAAAATAAATGCATTCTTTATTTTACAATTTTCAATTGCCTGAAGACATGACAAAGAATCGGAGCAGATAATAAATTTACTCTCATCTGACGAAGCAATAATTTTTAGTGCAAGAAGGATAGCTTGTGCTTCTGCACTAAATACAGAAGAAACGGAAGGAAGACGGCGAGTTTCAACACGCTCTCCAAAGGCAGCGGCCGATGCAACTTTATCGCCGTCCTTCGATCCATCTGTATAAATTGCAGAATGGCCAGGATAGTGAGATTTTATTTCTGCAAAGTGTTGTTGAATAATTAAAGGATTTGTGTCAGACTTTTTATGGTTTCTAAGATCAAAAATAAATACCGGTTTTGGATTTAACCATGGTGGGTTATGTGGAATTTCAATAGCAGCAATTTCATCTAAATTTATACCAGAGTTCTTCAAATGAGGTTTTATTCTGATACCAAAAGGTTGAATTTTATTTGGATGTTTTTCAAAAATATTTTCGTAAGGAGGTTTGAAAACACAGTCGTGTGCCGGGTTGCTAGGATACGCCTTCAATTTGGTTGCATATTGCAAAGCGAGCTTAATTCAAGACATAGTCGCAATCCCTGATGGTGTATAGTATCAAGGATTTTGACATATGACTTGCGAGCAGAACCATAAATAAAGCAACCGTAATCCAATTTCGATCGAACCAGCGATCTATAAAGATTCAGTAAAACATCGCACTCAGCACCCCAGTCGGTGCTGGATACGACTTTTAAAATATCTAATGCTTTAAGGCATTTATTTTTTAACATTTTGATATGGGGTAGAAAGGTTAGCCTTGAATCAAATATGAGACCAAGCAAAGTAGTTTCTTTTACAATTTTGATAGGATTATTATGTAATTTTAATTCGGGATCAGGATGCATCTTTCGTTTATTACAAAAATGCATCCCAACGGTTTTTGCAGTGGAGAATTTAAAACCATTCTCCATTGCCCATTTCTCTATTCTATTTAAACATAACTGCAGTTGACGTTCAATATTATTCATGTTTTTTCCTCGGTAACATATGAGGAAGTCGTCAACATATAGAGAACCATCAATATTATCTTTTAAAACTTGAGCAAGGCTATTAATTTTGATACTGAATAAAGTGACAGAAAGGATACTCCCCTGAGGAACACCCATTTCCTGTTCAAAGGGGTTAGATAAAGTAGAATTGACCCTAACTTTAAATTCTCTGTCCGATAAAAAGTTTGAAATAAAGGTAGGAAGTCTACCTTTCAACCCCATATCAAAAAGATCTTTTACAATACCATATTTCCATGTTGTGTCATATGCTTTCTCTAAATCGAAAAAGATAGACACAACATGTTCATTCTTGGCAAAAGCGTTTCGAATATACGTTTCGAAACGTACAAGATGATCTAGGGTACTTCGCCCTTGCCTGAATCCACATTGGATATTTGATATTAGATTGTTAGATTCTAAAAACCAGACAAGGCGATCATTGATCATCCTTTCCATGGTTTTACAAAGACAGCTTGTGAGTGCTATAGGCCGATAGTTGGACGCTTCCGAGTGATCTTTTCCTGGTTTTGGAATAGGCACAACAGTAGCCATTTTCCAAATAGATGGTAAGTCACCCGTTTCCCAAATGTTGTTAAGAAGATTGAGAAGACATTGGAGAGAAGATTGTGGCAGATGTTTAAGAAGTTGATAATGAATGTCATCTGGACCACATGCTGTATCGTGAGATTTGTTCAATGAAATTTTTAGCTCTTCCAAAGAAAAAGGTGTATTGTAATCTTCTAGATTTTTTGACTGGAAAGTAAGTTTTGATTTTTCTTTTTGAATTTTGATCCGCTGAAAATTGGGATGATAATTTTCAGCAGAGGAGTGTGTTGCAAATGTTTCGGCCAATTTATTTGATATGTCTGACTCTGATGTTAACAAGTCTTGTCCATCCTTTAAATGATGGACATTTGCTCTACTGTTTTTACCTTTAATTTTACGAATCGTGTTCCAAATTTTATTCATAGGGGTATGGTTATTTAGTTTAGAAACAAAGTTACGCCAAGAGGTACGTCGTCTTTGTTTCGTTACCCTGCGAGCTTTCGCTCGAAAAATTCGGAATTGATTAAGATTATTTTGAGTTGGGTGTTTATTAAAGCGTCGTTCGGCCTTTTTCCGGTCTTTAATAGCGTCCTCACAGCTGTCATCGAACCAGGGTTTACTAGGATGTTTTGGATTTGTCGAGGTCTTAGGAATTGTTTCATCAGCAATTGAAATAAGTGTTTCATTGAATTTTAAAATGGGATCAGAAATAGCTTCAAAAGTGTCGGAGTTAAGTCGCTCTATACAGAGTTGTTCAAATAGAGGCCAATTGGCTTTGTTAAATTTGTACCGAGCGGCTCGTTCTGTGTTGGAAGAGTGCAAAGATTCCAATATAATGGGAAAATGATCACTGCCACAGAGATCGTCATGGACTTTCCATGAGAAATCGGGCAACAGAGAAGGATCTGCTATTGTAAGATCAATAGCCGAATATGATCCATTCCCAGGATGTAAATAGGTATTGGTTCCATCATTAAAAATACAGAGGTCTTCCTGATTCATTAAGCCTTCAATAATTTTACCTTTATCGTTTATTGTATTACTGCCCCATAAAGGGTTGTGTCCGTTGAAGTCACCAAGTAATATATAAGGGGCTGGAAGCTGATCAGTAAGATGTTTCAACTGGTTTAAATTTAATGAAGAATTCGGAGGGATATACACAGAGCATAAAGTAATTGTTTTGTCTAAAGATATTCTAACAGCAACCGCCTGAAGATCAGTGTTGAGATCTACAGGGCTATGTAGAACTTGATCTTTTACAAGAATGGTAGAGCCGCCAGCAGCTCTATCATTCTCGTCTACAAATGTGCTGTATATAGAGTAGTTTTTTAAAGATATGTTATCACTTCGTTTTAGGTGGGATTCTTGGAGGCAAAATGCAACAGGAAGAAAGGCTTGAACCAATAATGTAATTTCAAGAAAATTAATCTTAAGACCTCGACAATTCCATTGTATTATAGTACCCATTATGGTCTGCGAATAGGGGAATAGTTGACAGTTTTTTTGGGGCTATTCCGCCGGTTTCTGCTGGGGGATCTACTTTTAGATCCAGTATCTGGGGGTAGTGTATCCATGGGATCGCCCCAGATAGTAGTGTCTAGATGATCTAGACTTCCAAACCTGTTGTGGACCTTAATGGGATCCCGCAGCAGTTTTGGAGTGCGATCTCCTTTTTGATTTGAGTTTTTATTTGAATTTAAATTGGAGCTGGTATTTTTTGAATTTTTTTTTTTGGCTGCTTGAAGAAGTGGTTGAGGATTGAGAGGGTGCTGAAGACGTAGCAGTTTGAGAGGGTGCTGAAGACGTAGCGGTTTGAGAAGATGACGATTTTCGTGAAGATTTAATGATTTTGTCTGTTGTTGTAACTGTTAATTTTGAAGGTTCCTGTTTGTCAATAGGCCAGGTGATGATTGTCTGCGTTTCAACTGAAGTGAGAACGCGTTTGGCAACACTGGCGTATGATGTTGATGCAGGAGACGAAGGATTATTCGTTGAATTATACAGACGACGAGCCTCAGGGTAAGGGATGTTTTTTTCAGTTTTTAACTTTTGTATTTCTTTTTCCTTTTTAAAATGATGACAATCCTTGGATGAGGACATGTGATCTTCACCACAATTGGCACACTTTGGAGTTTTAGTGCAGGTAAAGCCCTCATGTCCTTCTTCGGCGCACTTAAAACAGATCAAGTGACCTCTGCACTGTCCCTTCCCATGGCCGAACTTTTGACACTTAAAGCAGCGCACAGGGTTGGAGATGTATGCGCTGACTTTAACATTGTAGAGACCGATTTTTATTGATGAAGGGACAGATGGAGTATTAAAGTGTAGGAGGAAGGTATTCAGTTTGACCTAACACCTTCTCTGTTGGCTACGAATCTTTTGACTTTAGTTATACCCTGAGGTTTAAGTTCTTCACAAATTTCGTCATCTGTAAGTTCAGAGAGATCTTGGTCTCTGTAACGAATAATACCTTGACTGGAATTTAACGTTCTATGAGGAGAAGAAGAGATGTTTAAATCAAGAATTTTGTTTAATTTTAACAAATTGAAGGATTGCTGTTTCTTTGAACATTCAATTAACAAAGAGCCTGATTTCAATTTTGTAACATTTTTTACATCTCCTGCACAACCCTTTATAGTTTTTTCAATTACAAAAGGAGAAATTTTGGATAAAGGTTTATTTTGTTCAGTACTGGTTAGAACAATAAATCTTTTAGAAGCCATGTTGTAAGAATGCGGTTCACCACCCTTGTCACCCACCCGCCACGGAGTGCCAACAGGGGCGATGCTTGTCTCTGCGGATCACCAGCAGAAAGCATCAGGTGTTCCAAGGGTGGTATACTCAAATAGATGAATTTCTTCACGAACGCAAGCTTCGTGCCAGAATTAACTGGCGAAACAACCGTTCGAAACTCATTCCACTCGATTGACCCATGAGCCACCGCCTTCTTAACAGCTTGTAACAACAACTTGGAACTGAAATTCACAGGATATGATCAAGTGACAAGAGAAATGACGACAAGCTTGTTAAGGGCTCGGCGTGACCAGCCGATTGACCGAACCGGGTCCATCCGGTCTCCCGTCTAGTTGAAGTCAGGGCCAAAGTGGTGTATTGAAAATCAAACCCGCTGACCCGCACTAATGGATGCAGCAGAGAGTGATCTCTCAACCACCAGGATCCCTTCCTCCACCGACACGGGTTGCAACACACGGCAAACATGTCGCCTCTATGAAGCTGAGGAAGCTTTGCCCTTCAGCCACCGCCTTCTTTGCAAATCCTGCAAGGGAGCTGTCTATCAAATGGTACATACATTTCATGGAACAGTTTGAAGGAAAAAATGTAATAGAGTAGCTTAAATGAGAAGGATTCACAAAGGGCAAGACGTGACATGCCGATTCATCGAAGTCAGGGCTAACTCGATTTCCCGTCTAGAAAAAGTAAGGGTTCAGTAAGTTATCGGGACCGTTTACCCGGCCTACTGAAATCCCGTCCTGTAATCGACACGGGTCGCAACACACGGCAAGTGTTGCCTCTGTTAGCAGACTCTTACTGCAGGCTGAGGAAGCCGTGGGCCTATTCTCCTGTGCCCCGGGTCCCACACGGGGTATGACATTTACAATGTACTATTTTCTTAAAATTATACAGTAAAATATACACCTCTAATAATATTTCAAACTTATACCGTTTCGTTAAAAACTAAAAATACTTGTCAAAATAACAGTTGATTTCCATTTTAAATTAAATTTATCAGCAGAAGTGGTGTCTAAAACTGCAACAAGTTGTTTAATTAAGTTGTAACAACATTTGGTTTCCATTTTAAATTGATTGTGCCCCGTGCGGGATCCGGGTGGCTAAAAGAATAGACCGCAGTCGCGCTAGCTTGTCGTAAAAGGCGACTAAATAGCGCCCAGTACCCTGACCGGCGTGTCAGGTCGGTTTGCCTAAAGACCGACTGGGATGATGTGCCCCAGGTGGTTGAATGGGGTACCCCTGGCAAGCTGTGGTTGTCAGGCCATAATACGGAAAACCTGACCGCAAACCATATTAGTGCACCGTGTTGGGGAAAATGCCACGTTCCTCGCACGTTAAAGAACGCTGCTGTAGTATTCGCTATGAGTAGGGATTTTGATCCCGCTACAGGAGGCTAAATTGCCCGACCCTATCCATCCCCCCATTTGCCAGTGGCAATCTAAAATCCGTTACCCCTATTTTTCTTTGTATCCCATCCCATTTTCATTCATCATCATTTCATGTTCATTTTATCATCCATTTCATGTTCATCGCCTGGATATAGCTGAAATATTGCTGCTCGGGCGTTAAACACCATTAATCAATCAATCATTAAATTGATTGTTTTGCACAGCGGTGTCCATGACTGCAACCATTTGTGTATTTAATGTAAGGAAGAGTTTGTTTCTCATCGAGGTATTGAAGATCAAGGTAAACACAGTTTTGATATTGTGAAACGGTTGAAAGGATGTAGTAAATAATATTAAAGCGCGTAAAGTTAATAAATTGAAAGGTTTTATCATTGAAGATAACGGGGGCTTCTCGTGAGAGTTTCAGACACAAAAGAAGTCATTGTCAGCTATTGCGGGAATTGATAGATTGGATGTTTGCTTTACGTCTGGCGAGGAGTATTTTTGCTCTATTCATGACGAGAACAAGTTAACAATGAAACAAAATAAACGGTCAAACCTATTTTGACATCGGCAACAAATTTCCTGTCTTAAACGGTGTTTGATACAGTGATAAGGAAAAAAAACTCGCGTTTATAAGGTTATATAGCAGAAAATTGATAAGAATCGGACTTACAGCATAAAGCAACATTCTTCAATTTAATTTCATATGTTTTCACCAGACCATAAAAGATGAATATAACTGATAGTTTTAAATTATAATACAAAGAACCTTTTTTGCAAGTCGATTTCCGGTAAAAAGTGGCGGATTCGGGCATATTGTGTTACCTATTCCAGTTCTTATGTTCTGGATAAAATGTACCAATCAATCCAAGTATCGTGCTTTTTAATCTCTAGCACACGCCATTGCCTGGGTATTATAGCTGGTTGTACGGGTTTACGTCATTTAGGTCAAAGTGCAGAGCTATTTGATGACCTTAGACTTGAAGTTCTTTCTCTGATCCGATTGTAATCTTTCAGGTATCCCGTAATGAACGATAAAATGGTTAAAGAGCTTCGTTTGTTGTTCTTGCCATCTAGATTTTGATTAGAATAACATACACATACCTGGTAAAATGAACCACAACGACAAGGCCCTACGCTATTACCGACGATTTCTTTGCTAAGACACGAATGCGGATCAAACGGTATTTTAGGTTTAAAATGAACGCACCCGTTCTCGGAACCGCTCATCAATGTTTATTGTTTGTTTGAATGTTGTTTAAAGCCACTTTTAGCAATTTTTCAGCTATATCATGGCGTCTAGTTTTTATTGGTGGAGGAAGCCGGAGAAAACCCCGGACCTTCGGTAGGAAAACCGGCAATCCTTGTCAATTAAGATTGGAGTCGAGCGCACCCAGCCCGCAAGGGCTCGAACCAATCTCAGTGCTGACAGACCACGTGATCAATAGACGAACTATCTTAACCACTCGGCCACCGAGGACCCCCATAATTGTTTTTAAAAAATTAAAGAAAATATCTGCAGTGAACACGAAATGACAGGTCCTTTTGGTGCTTTACTTAGTAGTATTTACTCTTTATATAATGCGTTCAGGTGATACACGTCAGTTAGATACACAAAAATCTTTACGTGTCAAAATGCCGAAACGAAAAGCTGTGGAATCAAATGAGGATTCTAAAAAAGTCTTTTCAGAGGTTTAAAGTCGAGTATATAGAAACTTGCAAATAAATCTTTCATTGTAAAAACTACTCTGAAATTGGTATGGCACTAATATCTTGTGAAAAAAAGTGGTAAACATGTCTGCACTAGCTGCAATGGGTAAGAAGTCTCAATCTTGACTATTGGAGCTCTCTAGTTAAGATTGGTTTTCTTTCTGATACATCTATTAAATGAAATAATCCAAACTTCAACATCCTTCGCCATTACGAGCCAGAAGAAGTGATAAGTACGGTCCTTCGCTGGGTGACTCATGTCAAGTAAAGCCTGGTGAACTGTATTGGAGTGTGGAGCAGGAAAAAACAGCTGCTGTTTTATCTCGTAATCTATCTTGACCTCGCGGTACAGTATGTTATCCACGATCTTAAGATGCTGATTCATTCAAGACCTTTACTTGGCTTAAGCTCGAACCATTTTGTACCAATTGCTTACCATTGTTTGTTGTAATTTTGCCTTCCTCCTTAAGTTTGCTGTTTGTGTTTGGACTTGTGTATCATTATTTTTAATTAGCTCTGATGAAACAGCAAGGCACTCTTATGTATGGTAAAGAGGTGGCAGATTGCCGTATGGCTTTAAAAGACTCGCTATTGATTGGTTTATTGATTGATTGGATGTTTGCTTTACGTCCAGCGAGCAGTATTTCATCTATAATCGGAATGAGAACAAGTTAAACGATAAATCAACGACAAATGGGTGGTATTGGACATAGGGAACACATTTTGTCTAACCGTAAATAGATGGGAGTATTGGGTATGGACGGAAAATTTAACCTTTTGTATTGACTACAAAAAAAGCCTAATTTGTTCTTAATCTAAAACAAAGCGCCTTTTATCGTGACAGGCAAGTAACCCATTATGGTCCTCGGCCAGGCTTTCTGTATACGACCTAACAACCAACCCGCCTCCCGTAACGATAGGGTCTCCCCTATCCGCCTCCTTGGTATGCGCTGGGCTGCTCTGTGGGTCGAGCACTTGCAACCCTCACAAAATGATATCCGTTATGATAGGCAGTCGACTTGAACCATCAGTTTCCATTGGTGTTGCCTGGGCGGTACTGTATGCATACGTCGGATGCAGGTAACCGCACGTCGCGTCCAGTACCGAAGTAATTGTTATCAATAAGAACACTGAATCTGACACCGTACAATTTGTACCTGAATTTGTCACATACTTTCAACTTCAGGGCAGCTGATTACCCTTTTCTGTTGTTCCTGGTATAGGACGGCTCATTACCCTGTCAAGTACCAGGCAACTGTATGACACGTTTAGCCTATAATTGGTGCAAGGTGTTGTTCAAGTATAGCAGTAGCGGGGTTTATTATTTTATTTAACTGTTAAATTTCAACTGTGTATTGCCTTTTTAAGTTTCAATAATTTATAAATATATATGTTGTTGATACTTTTGATTCGCTGACGTTGTAATCTGGTACCTTATGTATATCTTATGTAAATGCAACTAATTGTTAAGTTTTGTTTAGTCTCGGACATTCTTTTGACCGTCCCAAGGCCACAGCAACTGTCAAATCTTTGGATATGATAAGGATATCAAACCCCAAGTATGTTAGTTCAAAAAGTGAATGGCCAGCTGAAAGAAATTTCGGAAATGAAATCTCCATGTACTTTTGAAGAAGTAATAGAAATAGGTGATTACATCCCACGAGACGTAGATTTGGAAATGGTTGAAATGGACACTGTCTTTGTAGCTGAAATTAAGAGACTTTTTAAATTGTAGTTTGTTGAGAACAATTTTTTTTTCCTTTTCATTTTTTACAATAAGTGTTAATATTAATTTTGTTGATTATTGGTATAAAGCCATTATATTTTAATGGTTTAAAGGTGGGGGATTGTAGGCTTTTTTAATTTACTTTCAATTGTGTATTACCTTTTCAGTAGTTATAATATAAAAATATTATGTTGTTTATACTTTTAATACGCTGATGTTGTTTACTGGTATCTTATGTAAAGCAACCAGTTGTTGTTCCGAGTTTTGTTTAGTCTCAGATTTGTACCATTTCTATAATTGTATTTTCAAACTTTTCATAACAACTTTGTTATCAATTCAATCATTGGTTCACTTTATATTAATTAAGTTTTAATTGGATAAGTGTTTAATACTCTGTTACTATTATTATCCATAAATTGGTATATAAGCTCATTATTTTCTAGGCGGGGGGGGGGGGGGGGGCTCGGTGGCCGAGTTGTTAAGGTAGTTCGTCTACTATCTGTCTCACTGCGGGCAGGGTGCACTTGACTCCAATCTCAACTGACAAGGATTGCCAGTTTTTATACCGACGTTTGGGGGTTTTCTCTAGGTACTTCGTCTTTCCTCCCCAATAAAAACTGGAGGCCATGATATAGCTGAAAAACTGCTGAATGTGGCGTTAAACAATATTCATAAATACATACATTATTGTCTAATTAAAACGCTTTTTATAGAACCACAGTAGCATACGCAAGGTACTAGGTAGGTGCATTCCATCAAAGCACCAATTCACAAAGTATTTGTATACTTCTTAAGGCTAAATATGTGAGGAAGGGGATACATTATTCATAGAATTTTGGCTATTTGCACTGGCACTTCTGGTTGGGCCCAGAAATCGTTTCCATTAAATTTTGAATAAATTATTATTTCAAGTTTTCTAAATATTTTTGATAGGAAATACAATAGTACAAATGGTAGCTATTTTAAAATTCAGGAGTATATGTAGTTTTATCTCGAGACTGTTTCGGAATAATTCCAAATAATGTTATATTGCTATATATTTTGTGTAAAGTAAAATCTATTAAACACTTATTCGTTTTTGTTTCCACTTTAGTAGAGACTTGGGTCCAATGATTGGATCCTTTAGTATTTATTTAAAAGGGAGTTCACATTTCGAATTACAAATCCAAGTCAAACTTTCGGCTATGGATGTCTTAAGTATTGATGTCGTCGAAAACCCAAACGTAAAGAGTGATTGATGGTTGTTTTACGTCCAGCAAGCAATATCTAGGCTAAATTCAGGACGTGAACATTATTTTAATTTCATTATTAGAACCTTCAATCCTTAGGATTAAAAAGTGATCTCGTATAATAATATGAGAGTATTTACAGATAAAAAAGATAATTAAAACAATAAAATGTATAAAGCATAACAAATTCTGAAACTCAAACAATAAAACACAAATCAATATTTCTACGTTTATTTAAAATAACCCTCCTATCCCTGTTCCTTACCCCAGTGCCAGTCTTGCTTCTGTGTGCTCTTTTTGTTCTCGATTTCTTTATACTTTTTTACACAATAATTAAATGAAATCACGGTTACAAAAGACTATTATTCTCGAGATTGTCCAAGAGTAATTAAATACAGACAAAAAACTGTGTGACGAAGTTTGTAATTGAGCTATTTTTAGATGGTGGTAGACCGGAATTTGTTTACTTGCCGATAAGGGATGGTGTATTCGGTACACACACGTGTAAACATCATAGTGGATCTTTTAACTAGGCTTTGGTTATCGCAACTGGAAACGTTCTGGTGATGAGAATATTTCATCCAATCAAAATGCAGCATGGGGGTATATAAGCCAAGAGTTTCAGTTATTCGTTAATGGTGCTGAAGTTGAACCTGTGAGACGGATTGAATTTAAGAGTTATTAATACAGAAGGGTTTGTATACTACTATTTCTTATTACTACCGCACATCCTGAAAACGGCTTAGGGTCGTACTATAGAAGTAATTAGTATAGGCACGCATACATTGAATTCCCTTATATCTGAGTGCGTACCGAGTGTAGTGGTTGCAATCTGTCTCTAAAGTCGTAGTAGGTTTATATATCAGCGCCTGCGTATCAAGGGAAGCGTATGAGCCCAGCCCATGCGACGATTATATATGCAGTAGACACGAACTCATTAAACACGTTACACAATTGGTGGCAGCTGTGGCATAGGGTACATATTGACGATACATATGAATCCAAGTTTAGCGAAATTAACGTAGGAAATGGAGGCGCTTAGGTCTAACATTGAGGAAATAGAATCCTCTTTGCATTCGACCCCAATACGATACAGAGAAGACAGAACTATTGGGAGCTTGTCTAGTGTTAAGTCGGTGAAAGATTCGAGAATAGCGAGCGCCAGCGGTATAGGAATGAAATTAAGGATGCCTATAGAGGATAGAGAAGATGTAACGCCAAAGTTGAGATTCCGCGAGGACGTGAGTGGAAACTCGGCGGACTCGCAGCGAGGTAAAAGGACGAGCGGCAACATAACAACGGAATATGATGTGAAAGGTGGATTTATGAAACTGGCGACTTACGATGGTAGTACTCCATGGATAGACTTCAAGGCGCATTTTGAATCGATGGCGCTGATAAATCGCTGATCGGACATACAAAAAGGCCTGTACCTTGCCGCCTGCCTACGAGGAGCTTCACAAGGAGTATTAGGAAACTTACAGGGTGACGAAAACCACGAGTATAAGGAAATAGTAGAAGCAGTAGGAAGCCGATTTTTTAGTCAACCAGACGGAGTAACGTCAAGAGACAGAAGACTGAAGCCAGGCGAGACCCTTCCAGAATTAGGTGAAAGTATCAGAAGACTGGCGCATCTAGCGTATCCGTCGGCACCACGCGATGTGACGGAAACGCTAGCGAGGGATTATTTTGTAGACGCTTTACCGGACTTTGATATGAGGCTGAAAATTCAAGAGTACAGTCAGCAGTATCTTTACGATGCTATTTGACTCGCGCTTAGAAACAACGACGCGGTGAAAGAGGTTACGAACTACCGGCGCTTGTAAATGAGAGAGATGGTACAGATAGCCAACCCGTTGATAATTTCATGCAGAAATTCGTTGATAGGGTGAATCAGTTGCTAATGGAAATAAAAGTAGGAATAAGAAGTTTGCAGAAAGACGCAACGAAAGCGAAAGCGCAAGAGACAAGGCAAAAATCGCGTCCAAAGTGCTATAACTGTGTTGAAATAGGTCACATGCAAAGAGATTGTCGTAGCACAGGTGGATGCGGTATGCGTCGATTTTCAGGTCGTAAACCACAGCAGAATGGTAAAACAAACGTCGAGGCAATACAACTACTTGTTAGGGTCTGGACGAAAAAGGAAGCAGGTCTTTACATTGAAGCCTTGGTCAATGGAGTTCCTATGACGATGTTGAAAGATACTGGCACCACTGTCACACTTATTTCGGCGACAACGTACGGGCGGATATGTGACAAGCCAGAATTAAGAAACGAACGACAAGAAATTTTGGCCGTGCAGGGCACACCTTTAGAAATTATAGGAATCGCCAATTTTAAAGTAGAAATCGTGGATATGAAGTTTGCAAACTACGCGCTTGTATCGAAATTGGGGGTTGATGGTAACCTGGGATTAGATTTTTTTCAATGTCACCACGGAATAGTCAATGTTGCAGAAAAGATGTTGACTCTAAACGGCACGGAATTGTCTTAATTCATTCATTGAACTAAACAAAGAAATTGGAGGGTTCGATGCAGTTGTCGAACAGGATCTGAAGTTTGCCGACAGGGGAATTGCGATGGTAGCCCGAACTTTGGTTACGTTTTCGGACAATGTTCCTATACGACTAATGAATGTTACCGACGAAGTTAAGCAAATTCACAAAGATACAATCGTGGGAAACCTGTATCCTGTTTAAAGAATCGAAAACACAGATTTACTGGCCAACAATGAGACGAAGTCTAAGCTGCCTGAAGATGTGCAAAAACTGTATGAACAAACCATAACGAATTTGGACCCAGACCAGTCTCAAAAAGTTTATTCTCTGTTGGGCAAGTATTCTCATATTTTTTGCAAAAGACGACAACGACATGGGTAGAACGAGAGAAGTTAAACACAAGATAGAGACGGGTGATGCTGCACCCATAAAGCAGCCTCAACGACAATTCCCCCGACGCTCGCTTATACTGTCGATAAAGAAGTAGATACAATGATCGAGAGAGGTGTAGTGCAGCCCTCACGCAGTCCATGGTCATCCGGAGTTGTTTTGATGAAAAAAGACGGGACACTTAGGTTATGTCGAGGATAGGCGCCTGAACCAGGTAACGACGAAGGACGCTTATCCGCTGCCAAGAGTCGACGTCTCGATTGACACTCTCGCGGGAGCTAAATAGTTTTGCACCATATACTTATTTGCGGGTTATTGGCAAGGAATAATGGAGGTTGACAAAAGACTGCGTTTTCGACTTGAAAGGGACTTTACGAATTCACGGTGATGCCTTTTGGATTATGCAATAATGGGGCGACATTTGAGAGGTTGATGGAGACAGTTCTGTCTGGATTCACTGGGATATCTGCTTGGTCTATATTAAACATCGTGATTGGAAAAACATTTGAGGAAACATTAAGAAATTTGGAGACTGTTTTCTAACGACTCAGCGACTCTGGTTTAAAACTTAAGGCGAGAAAATGCGAGCGTTTTAAGAAGAAAGTTCTGTTTCTTGGATATGTGATCACAGGTGAAGGAATAATGAAAGACGACGAGAAAATCAAGGTGGTCAAGCAATGGCCAACGCCAGTAAACGTGACAGAAGTTCGTTCCTTCGTAGGGCTTTGCAGCTATTATAGAAAATTCATTCCGCGATTTACTGTTGTAGCGAGACCACTACACCGCCTGACAGAAAGGGGGCTTGAATTCAAGTGGACGCAGGAATGTGATAAAGTTGATTGATTGATTGATTAATGGTTTGCGGTCAGGTTTTCCGTATTATGGCCTGACAACCCCAGCTTGCCAGGGGTACCCATTCAACCACCTGGGGCACACATCCCAGTCGGTCTTTAGGCAAACCGACCTGACGACCCGATCAGGGTACTGGGCTCTATTTAGTCGCCCTTTACGACAAGCTAGCGCGACTGCGGTCTATTCTTTTGGCCACCCGGATCCCGCACGGGGCATTTCCAGAGCTAAAAGTACGGCTCACGAATTCACCTATTCTCATTCATCCTGATATGAATAGCGCTTTCATCTTGGATACAGACGCTAGTGGCGAGGGAATCGGTGGCATACTCAGTCAAGTACGTGTTGGGAAAGAAAGGGTTGTTGTTTATACGAGTCGAGCGTTCAGTAAAGCGGAAAGGAAGTATTGCGTTACCCGTAAAGAATTGTTAGCTGTCGTAACCTTTGTTAAGTACTTTCGCCACTATCTATTCAGTCAGAAGTTTACCATTCGGACGGATCATAGCGCATTACGGTGGTTGTACAATTTCAAGGAGCCTGAATGGCAAGTGGCCAGATGTATAGAAGTTTTAGGTTGTTATAATTTTGAGATTCAGCATCGACCTGGCGTGCGGCATCGCAATGCGGACGCGTCGAGTCGTATCCCAGAACAAAATCAAGGCGGGTGCGAAGGCGATAAATTCCAGAGCGTGAACATTGTGTTGCAGAGACATCAAAATCAGAGTGGACCGGGTTGCCAGAACATCCAGATTATTCAGGTTCTGACGACGATGTAAAACATGTCAAGCAGTGGGTTTGTAATGGCATAAAACCGTCCTATCCATCAGTGAAGTCGAATAGCCACGTGGTCAAGGCTGTTTACAATTATTTTGAAGCGCCTTTTGTCGAAAAGAACATTTTGTACAGGCGTTAGAATGACGGAATTTGGACGATTTACATGAGGATAGAACAGAAAAGGCAGAGCGGGAAGACCGCATAAACGGCGATTCTCTTGTGTCGTTGCCTGCACCGTACGCTTTAGACAGTTATTTAATATCGAGTCGTACGCGCGTACGAAAAATGCCTGCCAGGTTCGCATATTACGTGTTCTTAAGTTAGAGTGACTACTGTAAATACCGTAATATTGAGCTGTATATAATTCGATTGCCATTGTTTGAAATTGTCATATTATGTTTTTCAGAATGGTGAACATAAAGGTCACTGCTCGAAAAGATGTTGCAGGTGTTGATGCGAACGATGAGTTAAGGTGCGCCATGTGCTCTTAGATTTTAGCTACGGATGAAGAATGGAGAGAGCATACACTCGACTGTGCTTAGCAGAGAAGGGTGAAGAAATTCAAATGTAAGGACTGTAACTACGCCACGAATAAGTTGTGCGATATGAAGAGGCATATAAATAGGATGCACACCCAAGGGGCGGCTGATAAGTAAGATAGCGACGACGATGGAAGGCACAAGACCCCGGATAAATGACAGATATTCTCGGGGCGGCATCGGAAACTGAAGTGATTAGCGGACAGTCGGACACAGAAGGTGAAGTAGTTAATGAGCCACAGAAATCGGAGAAATCCGTCCATAACGAGTCATCCTGTGTCCGGCATTCTTGAACCTGGGCGAATTATAAGAAAGCCGACGACACCAAGCATTATGTGCTCCGCAATCAAGAGAAAGTTGACATTGTCACCGAAGAAAATCGACGAAATTAAAAAGAGAATCGTTTTGTCCAAACCTAAAATACCATCTAAGAAAACCGGCAGTGAAATGTGGCGTGCCACTAGAGAAACAAAAGGATACCAAGGACTGTATAGAGGTCGGCGTGCCTTCGGTTTCTACTTAGTCTTACAGAGGAGGAAACGACTCTGATAAGTTGGGTGGAAATTGTACGCTATGTGAGAAATCGCGAAACGAGGGAAGGCTTATCAGGAGGACGAAGAAGATGACAAGAACTTATCAGGAAGGCGGGCAAACCATAGTTGAAGTCGTCGAGGAAGAATATTTGTTTGGATAATTTTTAAAGACAGTTCTTGATTTGTGATTTTTATTCTTTAGGAATAGTTTACGATTTCAAGTTCGATTGTGGAATGTTGATGACGTTTATTTACTTTGATTAGAACTGTAGTTTAGAGTCGAGTTGTTAATTCGTTCGCTTATAAAATGTTTTAGTTCTTATATTTTCATTTTAATCTATGTAGTCCTTCGGATGAGACGGTAAACCGAGTCTCCATGTTTAGAAACGGTCACAGCCTGTGCACGTTGAAGATCCCTCCTGCAGAGTTCGATAAGAATAAGGCCTCTTGGGACCGCTGCAGAGGCAAAATTTGTTAAGGAAAAGAAAAGTTGTTCTTTAGGCCGTGATACTTTAAATTACAGTCTTCAGAGAAGAGTTAAAATTTATGGAATGGCGTATATTTTTGCGAATTGGTCGCGTTATCTCGGTAGATTTCAAAACTGTTATTTGGTCTCAGATTACTTTCAAAAATGTGTTGAATGTTGTGCTGTCGATTGAACAAATGTAGGTTAAGATTTTCAAGGATAGAGATCATAATTACCGGCTTCTGTTCGGTGATTCGAGCGTCATGTACCGCATGGAATCAAAGTGAATTCACAATGGAGTTGATGTAGAGCCGGAACTGTGGGTAGAATTTGCTTCTACGATGTATTGTTTTTGGCTTATGTTATACCAGTTTTGTCGGATTTGAATCAGTTCATGGGTGTTTAACCTCTGCTTCGCAAGTTGATAGAGTTTGAGCCTGAGAAATGTCTACATGAATCGATGATTACAATCTCCAGTTGTTGATTGAAAACACTTTTGCCGATGTGAATGCGGGGTCGCATTGTTCGGAGACGTGGGTAATGTGACGAAGTTTGTAATTGAGCTATTTTTAGATTGTGGTAGATCGGAATTTATTTACTTGCTGATAAGGGATGTTGTATTCGGTACACACACGTGCAAACATCCTAGTGGATCTTCTAACTAGGCTTTGGTTATCGCATCTGGAAACGTTCTGGTGATGAGGATATTTTATCCACTCAAAATGCAGCATGGAGGTTTATAAGCCAAGAGTTTCAGTTATTCGTTAATGGTGTTGAAGTTGAACCTGTGAGACGGATCGAATTAAAGAGTTATTAAGACAGAAGGGTTTGTATACTACTATTTCTTATTACTACCGCACATCCTGAAAATGGCTTAGGGTCGTATTATAGAAGTAATTAGTATAGTCACGCATACATTGAATTCCCTTATATAAGAGGATGCGGCATTAGTTGACTGAATCTGCAACAGCGAGTGCGTACCGAGTGTAGTGGTTGCAATCTGTCTCTAAAGTCGTAGTAGGTTTATATACCAGCGCCTGCGTATCAAGGGAAGCGTATGATTGATTGATTGATTGATGTTTAACGTCCAGCAAGCAATATTTCAGCTATATTCAGGACGTGTGGGAAGCGTATGAGCCCAGCGCATGCGACGATTATATATGCAGTTAATATTACCCTATTCAAGAACGAATTCATTAAACACGTTACAACTGTTACCTTTGAAAACGTATTTAAGGCTTTTTATTTGTGACAATGTATAACGTCGGATTAATACATAACGAATATATATCTAATTTAATACTGGTATATCCAAGGATTGCCAGTTTTCCTACCGCAGGTCGGGGGTTTTCTCCGGGTACTCCGGCTTCCTCGCCCAATAAAAACTGGACGCCATGATATTGCTGAAAAATTGCTGAAAGTGGCGTTAAACACCACCAAACAAACAAACAATACTGGTATATCAGATTTAATCAAATGACACATTACAACCTGAGAAAGTTCAAGAGTACGAGATAACAATTTAGTGACGTACAATTAACACCTTTCGGTAGTGAACAAAAATATTGCCACATCATCAGTACTGAATGTCGTGAAATGTTTGTTTAACGCCGTTATTGTTGCAACAATTATACTTTGAAAATTCATTGACACATTTAAAATAATTTTGAAATGATAACATGTTTCAGTTTGTCTTCTTTATAGCAGTCATTCAAATATAGTTCAACCACTTACCAAGTCTGCATAACTTTCAATTTCCAAGTCGTTTGTTCAGAATATAAAATACGTCAAATAATCAATGTATTAATTACATGTGCAATCAACGGATATTATAATGTCGAATAATAAGCCATAAAATGTACAAGTCTTTTAATGCTGTCATACTTATCCACAAGGACCTGAAAAAGCAGTAAATACCCAAGGTTCGAATATGTTATAAAAACTTCGTAATAATCTTTGTGAAAACTGTTGGGAGCCCAAGGAATTAAAAAAGTAAACAGTTTACCTTTCCATAAAAGTTTCAATATTTTTTGCACGATTTATGTATTAAAAGTGAAAAATACAAGTCAATCAAGTTTACACTTGTAAGGAAGATATTTTTAGAAATGCAACTTTGTACAAAACAAAAGTTTCTTGTTTATATTGATGATACTGAACACGGATATTAATTTTTTCTAATTTATAACTGGTCTAAATTTGACATAATTTTTCTGTTTAAATCAAACGTATACTAGAAATAAATATATCAACTTCTTGGGTTAAAGGTTAAACAGTCTTTTCCAATCATAAATCTTAAATTTTTAATCTCTATAACTTGAAATTTCTTCACTATTAAACAGTCACATTTGGATACCTTTTTTTGCATGTGTATTTGTAAGAATCCAAGTCGTAAGTAACAGCTTTTAACGGAAGATAAATTAAACATCAAATTTAAATCATGGGTAACATAAAATTCGCCAGTAGTCTGGACAATACGGAACGAAAGAACTCTTTTTGAATGCTAGACATTTGACAAAACGACTTGCAGCGATCTCGCATCTTGAAATATCATCTAATTAGTCGTTCATACTGTCTCACACGAAGACTGTAACGCGGCAAAATTGACGTTGTGCTCTTCCAGACCACAGCTTGACTCCTCACAATTCGTACTTGATAATCTGCATACGTTGCATCTCGTTTCCGGTGCACAAGCATCACAAAGAATATTATATGGTATTGGGTTTGTATCTCTCCTTACAAGATTTTAAGTCGTCTTGTGTCGTTTCGAAATCGTAAAATAATTTGGGGGTGGGGGGCTTTTGTTTGTTTTCAAAAAGTCGACGTTGATAACACAAATGTTGATCCAAAAAATATTTTTTACATGTGTATTCTGCACAAATTTTCTCTTTCTTATACTTTTTTACAAGTTCTACTTTGGTCTATTTTTTCTTATAAAAATTTGTCAACCTCATCTTATTTTTTTATACTGTGTGCTACGTAGCATTCGTACGCTCGACAAGTTCTTTGACAATCAATAGTTAATTTGTAAATGTATCTCTACAAGACACGTTATACACTCGTTTCACCCGAGTCTTTTCCTTTGTTTTAAGGTTCTAGACATGTCTCGCAGACATATCCATATCCAAAGAATCCGTTCATGCTTCCGATACCACCGAAATGTCCAATTTAGTCCGTTGACGTCATGTATAGATACAGGTTGGTCTATCATGATTTTTGGCAATTAGACATTTGTTTAATAACTTGGGGGATAACACCAGGATGTTTACGTCCAAAAAAGATCTTCAAATGTTTTATGTCTGATAAAACTAATGGTCTATCGATTGGAACTCCCGCTTCCCTACACAAGGTAACAGCCATGTTTAAGCATGACTTTTTACAGTATTATCCCCGACATGCGTATAAAAACTCTTTGTCGTTTTTCTGTGTTTAATGACTTTCATCGTGGTATTCATCGATGAATGATTTTTCTCCGTTATTCTTTTCCATTCGTCTAAGGGTACAATTGTGCAATGCTTCAAAAAGCATCTCCCAATGGCCAACGTCATGCAAAGCTGATCGTCATTGGATACTTTCAATAAAGACTTTTGAAGATATATTGAGTTTTGTTGACCGATTAATCTGATTATATGGGTAGGCCCGGAACCATTAGGGATGTCTATATTTCCTATAGTTACCTCCTTTTTAGAGACCCCGTGTGGGACCCGGGGCACAGGAGAATAGGCCCACGGCTTCCTCAGCCTGCAGTAAGAGTCTGCTAACAGAGGCAACACTTGCCGTGTGTTGCGACCCGTGTCGATTACAGGACGGGATTTCGGTAGGCCGGGTAAACGGTCCCGATAACCTGCTGAACCCTTACTTTTTCTAGACGGGAAATCAAGTTAGCCCTGACTTCGATGAATCGGCATGTCACGTCTTGCCCTTTGTGAATCCTTCTCATTTTAGCTTTTCTATTACATTTATTTCTTTTCAAACTATTCCATGAAATGTACTAACCAGTTGATAGACAGCTTCCTTTAAGGATTCACAAAGAAGGCGGTGGCTGAAGGGCAAAGCTTCCTCAGCTTTATAGAGGCGACATGTTTGCCGTGTGTTGCAACCCGTGATGGTGGAGGAAGGGATCCTGGTGGTTGAGAGATCACTCTCTGGTGCATCCATTAGTGCGGGTCATCGGGTTTGATTTTCAATACAGCACTTTGGCCCTGACTTCAACTAGACGGGAGACCAGATGGACCCGGTTCGGTCAATCGGCTGGTCATGCCGAGCCCTTAACAAGCTTGTCGTCATTCTTCTTGTCACTTGATTTTATCTTGTGTATCCTACTACAAAAGTTGTTCAGTAACAGGCTGTTAAGAAGGCGGTGGGTCATGGGTCAATCAAGTAGACAGAGTTTCGAACTGTTGTATCGCCAGGTAACCCCGGGCACGAGTTCATGCGAAATTCGTCTGTTTGAGTATACCACCCTTGGAACACCTGATGCTTTATGCTGGAGATCCACAGACTCTAGGCATCGCCCATGTTGGCACTCCGTGATGGGTGGGTGACAAGGGTGGTGAACCGCAATTTTCTAATCATGGCTTCCGAAACACCCCCTTTAACACAAAAAGGTCCAAAAAAAAGAAAAAATGATTTCCCTCTCGAAGATTTGGTTGTAGAAGAAAGTTGGCCTAAATTTATTGTAGTATCTAGTAAAGACCCAACTAAACCTTTGGCAAAAGTATCTCCATTCATCATTGAAAAATCTATCAAGGGTTGTGCAGGAGACGTTAAAACGTCACCAAAATGAAGTCCGGTTCCCTGATAATAGAATGCAGTAGTAAACAACAATCGCTGAATTGACTCAAACTTTCCAAAATTGTAGATTTAGATATAACTAGCTCACCAAACAGAACGTTAAACTCGAGTCAAGGGATTATTCGCTATCGAGGTGAAGATCTCTCGGAATTATCAGATGATGAAATCTGTTTAGAACTAGAGCCTGAGGGTGTAACAAAAGTGAAAAGATTTATTGCTAACAGACAGGGTGTTCAGTTTTACCTGAACACCTTTCTGTTGAATTTCAATTCACCCACTGTCCCCGAGTCAATCAAGATTGGTCTCTACAAAATTAAAGTCAGCGCATACATATCCAACCCGGTGCGCTGCTTTAAGTGTCAAAAGTTCGGTCATGGAAAGGGACAGTGCAGAGGTCACCTGGTTTGTTTTAAATGTGCAGAAGAAGGACATGATGGCTTTACCTGCACTAAAACTCCAAAGTGTGCCAATTGCGGTGAAGCTCACATGTCCTCATCCAAGGATTGTGAACATTTTAAAAAAGAAAAAGAAATACAAAAATTAAAAACTGAAAAGACCATCTCATACCCTGAGGCTCGTCGTCTGTATAATACCATGAATAATCTCTCGTCTCCTGCATCAACGTCATACGCCAGTGTGGCCAAACGCGTTCTCACTTCAGTTGAAACGGAGACAATCATCACCTGGCCTATTGACAAACAGGAACCTTCAAAATTACCAGTTACAATAACAGACAAAATCATCATCTTCTCAAACTGCTACGTCTTCAGCACCCTCTCAAACTGCTACGTCTTCAGCACCCTCTCCATCTGCTACGTCTTCAGCACCATCTCAATCCTCAACCAAATCTTCAAGCAGCCCACCAAAAAATTCAAAAAATACCAACCCCAATTTAAATTCTTCTAACTCAAAATAAAAAATCAAATCAAAAAGGAGATCGAACTCCAAAACTGCTGCGGGATCCCATCAAGGTCCACAACAGGTTTGGAAGTCTAGATAATCTAGACACTACTATCTGGGGCGATCCCATGGATACATTACCCCTAGATACTGGATCTAAAAGTAGATCCCCCAGCAGAAACCGGCAGAATAGCCCCAAAAAAACTGTCAACTATTCCCATATTCGCAGACCATAATGGGTACAATAATACAATGGAATTGTCGAGGTCTTAAGATTAATTTTCTTACATTATTAGTTCAAGCCTTTCTTCCTGTTGCATTTTGCCTCCAAGAATCCCACCTAAAACGAAGTGATAACATATCTTTAAAAAATTACTCTATATACAGCACATATGTAGATGAGAATGATAGAGCTGCTGGCGGCTCTACCATTCTTGTAAAAGATCAAGTTCTACATAGCCCTGTAGACCTCAACACTGATCTTCAGGCGATTGCTGTTAGAATATCTTTAGACAAAACAATTACTTTATGCTCTCTGTATATCTCTCCGAATTCTTCATTAAATTTAAATCAGTTGAAACATCTTACTGATCAGCTTCCGGCCCCTTATATATTACTTGGGGACTTAAACGGACACAACCCTTTATGGGGCAGCAACACAATAAACGATAAAGGTAAAATTATCGAAGGCTTAATGAATCAGGAGGATCTGTGTATTTTTAATGATGGAACCAATACTTATTTACATCCTGGGAATGGATCATATTCGGCTATTGATCTTACAATAGCAGATCCTTCTCTGTTGCTCGATGTCTCATGGAAAGTCCATGACGATCTCTGTGGCAGTGATCACTTTCCTATTATCTTGGAATCTTTACACTCTTCAAACATCGAAAGAATCGCTCGGTATAAATTTGGCAAGGCCAATTGGCCTCTATTTGAACAACTCTGTATAGAGCGACTTAACTCGGACGTTTTTGAAGCTGTTTCTGATCCAATTTTAAAATTCAATGAAACACTTATTTCAATTGCTGATGAAACAATTCCTAAGCCCTCGACAAATCCAAAACATCCTAGTAAACCATGGTTCGATGACAGCTGTGAGGACGCTATTAAAGACCGGAAAAAGGCCGAACGGCGCTTTAATAAACATCCAACTCAAAATAATCTTAACCATTTCCGAATTTTTCGAGCGAAAGCTCGCAGGGTAACGACACAAAGACGACGCACCTCTTGGCGTAACGTTGTTTCTAAACAAAATAACCATACCCCTATGAATAAAATTTGGAACATGATTCGTAAAATTAAAGGTAAAAACAGTAAAACAAATGTCCATCATTTAAAGGATGGACAAGACTTGTTAACATCAGAGTCAGATATATCTAATAAATTGGCCGAAACATTTGCAAAACACTCGTCCGCTGGAAATTATCATCCGGATTTTCAGCGTATCAAACTCAAAAAGAAAAATCAAAACTTAATTTCCAGTCAAAAAATTTGGAAGATTACAATACACCTTTTTCTTTGGAAGAGCTAAAAACTTCTTTGAACAAATCTCACGACACAGCATGTGGTCCAGATGACATCCATTACCAACTTCTCAAACATCTGCCACAATCTTCTCTCCAATGCCTTCTGAATCTTCTTAACAACATTTGGGAAACTTACCATCTATATGGAAAATGGCCACTGTTGTGCCTATTCCAAAGCCAGGAAAAGATCACTCGGAAGCGTCCAACTATCGCCCTATAGCACTCACAAGCTGTCTTTGTAAAACCCTGGAAAGGATGATCAGTGATCGCCTTGTCTGGTTTTTAGAATCCAACAATCTACTTTCTAATGTTTAGTGTGGTTTTAGACAAGGGCGAACTACCCTAGATCATCTTGTACGTTTCGAAACGTATATTCGAAACGCCTTGCAAAAAATGAGCATGTTGTGTCTATCTTTTTCGATTTAGAAAAAGCGTATGACACAACATGGAAATATGGTATTTTAAAAGATCTTTTTGATATGGGGTTGAAAGGTAGACTTCCTACCTTTATTTCAAACTTTTTATCTGACAGAAAATTTAAAGTTAGGGTCAATTCTACTTTATCTGACCCATTTGAACAGGAAATGGGTGTTCCTCATGGAAAAACTCTGCAAAAACTGTTGGAATGCATTTTTGTAATAAACGAAAGATGCATCCTGACCCCGAATTAAAATTATATAATAGTCCTATCAAAATTGTAAAAGAAACTACTTTTCTTGGTCTCATATTTGATTCTAGGCTAATCTTTCTACCCCATATCAAAATGTTAAATAAAAATGAATGCCTTAAAGCATTAGATATTTTAAAAGTCGTATCCAGTACCGACTGGGGTGCTGAGTGCGATGTTTTACTGAATCTTTACAGATCGCTGGTTCGATCGAAATTGGATTACGGTTGCTTTATTTATGGTCCTGCTCGCAAGTCGTATGTCAAAATCCTTGATACTATACACCATCAGGGATTGCGACTATGTCTTTGAGCTTTTAGAACCACACCTGTAAATAGTTTATATGTAGAAGCAAACGAGCCTTCTTTGTATCAAAGAAGAGTTAAGCTCGCTTTGCAATATGCAACCAAATTGAAGGCGTATCCTGGCAACCCGGCCCACGACTGTGTTTTCAAACCTCTTTTTGCGGATGTACGTAATCTCCTTGCACATCGCCCCCTCCGGATTCAACTGTCGGTAATCGAACTAGTGCTCGTGTTTGGTAAAGAATCAATGTCTACATCGGTCATCATCGGAGCAACAGTTAAGTGAGTTGCATGAACTTAATCATTCAAGTCGAAATAACAACTATTTGTATTGTCGTAAGAAATATTTTCCAAAGGCGTCATCGCTGTATAATCAGAAATGACTGTCTTTGTCGACGTTACGTTTGTCATTTTGGAATTCACGATTTCGTCGAATTACTCGTGAGTAGTCTCGTGTTGTTGTAATTCAGACTCTAAGTAAATGTTACATTACATTGTTTGCACGTTAACCATGCATTCAATCTGTCAATGACTGCATCGTCGCATAACGTTGTTCTCTACTGCCCATTGTGTTAAGGAAGGTACGTCGGCAATTGTGTTTATAGTCTTACGAATGATTACATCTCTTTTTTGTTGAACAAAGGGATGCGTTATTAATTCATTTTCTAATATCCATGAAAAAAATTCATCGTGCGTTTCGACAGAGTTTTAAATGTCCTTCAGGCTGATTCGTTTCCTTGTATCCATTTTTTTTTGTTTTCTATTTATAAAGAAAATTTTTGACGTTGCATTTGAGGGTACATCTTTTTAAAGGTGGTCAGGATAGATTACTTTTCTGATTGTAACTTTTTGCTTGTGTTTGAGCATTGTAAATGAGTGGTTGTGTGTCATTTTTGACTGTGTTTTATTACATGAATGCTTCCGTTAGAAGATAATTGGTAGTCGCAAATGAATATAAGATTGATGTGTTCATAAGAAAGTATATCGAAAATGGTGATAAAAATATCCAACTAAACAGGGAGTTAAACTCACTATGTCGAGATGGCTTATGCTTGAAATGAAGCAAGACGAGATCGACAGCATGTTCCATGACGGTCTAATGGATACACTGGACGATGATGAAGATAAATTATTCCATTTAGGTAGTGGGGTGTATGTCACCATAAGCGCAAATTTTCCCACAGTAGACATAAAACATTTCTGGAAACCCTCAGACTCGCTAAAACATGTGGCCACAAAAAGGGAGTCTCTTTAAATCAGCTTAAATAAGAAAAGCGACACAATGTAATGGATATAAGATATTTTGTCCCAGAACCTAATTCATCAGTAATATCTGAATACACACCTCATCCACAGGCCGATCTATTGTATGAGTGTACACTATTTCAAGAGAAAGAAGAAGAAATGGAAGAAACGAGTCTAAACCAAGAAGGAAATCTAGAATTCGTGAAATCCTTTTGGGCTTCAACGACAGACGATGACACTAATTGATGTGAAAATATATTATTCTTTGTCCTTACATATTATTCATATTTAAGTCATCGGTCTACTTATAGTTATTGTATGTATACTCGTTTATGCAAATAATAACATAAATTTAGATGTTTTGAATTTTATCACACACATATATTTATTGTTCTTTAAACGATTTGATTGAGGCAGACATGCATGTCTTTCTATATCCATACACAATTAAAAACACGTGATTTTAATTGAGAAATTTACATTATACAAATACAAAACATTAAATTAATTTTTTTTTAATATGCATATCGTGTTGCCAACACGTTGTGGTATTTTTTTCCATGTTCAGTTTTTCTCTTTCACAGTCTATTATTGGTTGTAAAAACGCAATTTAAGATGTTCTATCCTTTTAATAACAATATCGTGATTTTTCTGAATTAAATCTCTCTCCATTTCATTTAAGGACGTCGAGTGAACTTCATCGATGTCACTAAAAAACCAAATAATTTAAAGGTGTATTAAACGTCAAATTAGTAAAAAAAATCACTTATTAGAAACTTATGAAACGTGTAAATATATAAATAAAAAGAGCGTCCGCGTTTTTAAAAAGTACCAGTAACATCGTATTTTATAAATATTTGCTAAAATTCCATCGAGATTTTCTCGCGTTGATGATGACGACGCCATCTGTTTAATTTTCGGAAATAAACGACCTTGACCTCCGGAAAATACCGATCGCATTGTTTTTATCCTGATGGATTACGAGGTAAGAACGTGTATTGCTGTTTATTTAATTAATATCATTTGAAAAAGTTGTGAATCGTGATTAAAGTAATTTATTACTATGTCAATAGTCTTTGTTAATAATATTCAAGAAGTTAACGATCTCTAAATCGAGTTAATTAAATGAAAATGCCATTTGCAAACATCGAATGAAGAATGGGGTACCACAAAGGGACTCGACATCTTCTCGGTATCAACTAACTGCGCATGCGTGACCTCGTACTTCGGGAGTTCATGTGAATGTTGGGCGGTTTACCTCCGAATTTTTGTCATCCACACAATAATTCAAAATAACCAAGAAAATTGTATTTTTACGATATTTACAAGGGAAATGTCGCATTTTTTCTTACTATTTTATACAATATTTTTCAATTTCGATCTCATTATAAAGTTGAAAATTTTACAAATTTTGACGTTTAATACTGCTTTAAGCGTATGTATGAAGCCTTCAATACTTATACATAGTTATATACAGTGAACTGATTATTTGCGGTGATCAAGAAATTCCTTATTTACGCTCATTAATACAATATAAAAAAACTACTAAACATATATATCTTAAAATCAATTTCATATTATAATATATATATATATATATATATATATATATATATATATATATATATAAATATTCGTTTAAAAGACTGTACACCATCTGCGTTCTAATTCAATATACATGTATAACCCATATTTGTATTGTATTTTATACAACATGGATAACCTTGAAAGGTTTGCTTACACCAAATACTAATTGTGTATGATAGTATGAATTAAACTGAAGTCAAAAGTTGGTTGTACTACCCAGGAGTATCGCTATATATATCAGGCAAAAGATGGGTCAGTCAAACTGTCATTTATTTATTTTGTTTTATCTTTACTAATCATTAATAATCAATCTTAATTTGTATATTTTATTTTTCTTATTGTTTCTTTATTATTGTAATTCCACTGCCCACTGTGGGCGCCGTGATTGGCAAATAAACAATTTGTTGTTGTTGTTGTAATTAACGAAACAATTTTTTGTTAGTGCTATTACACGAATGTACAGGTGTATAAGTAAGTAGCACTATTAATAAGGTTTCAATCAATATGGATGTATCTGATCTACAGTCCTAGAATTTTTCATTATTCCTTTCGGAAATGATGTTCCCAATGTTTTTATCCAAACTCTTTCTCTTTCTCTGTTTGTCTGTCACCTTGGGTTATGGTCTATTTGGGTCTCCTTGAGTTCATTAAAAAAATTCATTTATTACAGTGCCGTGCGTACGTAGATGTATATTTAGGGATAGGTTGAGTTGTGTCGCTTCTGGGTGTCCATTCATTCGTTTGCTGAACCTTTGCACAGACTCGCCAACATACTGGAGATGGCATATATCACACTGCAACAGGTATATGATATTCTCACTTTTCCAAATTGTTTGACCCCGTGTGGGACCCGGGGCACAGGAGAATAGGCCCACGGCTTCCTCAGCCTGCAGTAAGAGTCTGCTAACAGAGGCAACACCTGCCGTGTGTTGCGACCCGTGTCGATTATAGGACGGGATTTCAGTAGGCCGGGTAAACGGTCCCGATAACCTACTGAACCCTTACTTTTTCTAGACGGGAAATCGAGTTAGCCCTGACTTCGATGAATCGGCATGTCACGTCTTGCCCTTTGTGAATCCTTCTCATTTTAGCTTTTCTATTACTTTATTTCTTTTCAAACTATTCCATGAAATGTATTAACCAGTTGATAGACAGCTTCCTTTAAGGATTCATAAAGAAGGCGGTGGCTGAAGGGCAAAGCTTCCTCAGCTTTATAGAGGCGACATGTTTGCCGTGTGTTGCAACCCGTGATGGTGGAGGAAGGGATCCTGGTGGTTGAGAGATCACTCTCTGCTGCATCCATTAGTGCGGGTCAGCGGGTTTGATTTTCAATACACCACTTTGGCCCTGACTTCAACTAGACGGGAGACCGGATGGACCCGGTTCGGTCAATCGGCTGGTCATGCCGAGCCCTTAACAAGCTTGTCGTCATTCTTCTTGTCACTTGATTTTATCTTGTGTATCCTACTACAAAAGTTGTTCAGTAACAGGCTGTTAAGAAGGCGGTGGCTCATGGGTCAATCAAGTAGACAGAGTTTCGAACGGTTGTATCGCCAGGTAACCCCGGGCACGAGGCATGCGTTCATTGAGAAATTCGTCTGTTTGAGTATACCACCCTTGGAACACCTGAAGCTTTCTGCTGGAGATCCGCAGACTCTACGCATCGCCCATGTTGGCACTCCGTGGCGGGTGGGTGACAAGGGTGGTGAACCGCAATTTTCTAATCATGGCTTCCGAAACACCCCCTTTAACACAAAAAGGTCCAAAAAAAAGAAAAAATGATTTCCCTCTCGAAGATTTGGTTGTAGAAGAAAGTTGGCCTAAATTTATTGTATTATCTAGTAAAGACCCAACTAAACCTTTGGCAAAAGTATCTCCATTCATCATTGAAAAATCTATCAAGGGTTGTGCAGGAGACGTTAAAAACGTCACCAAAATGAAGTCCGGTTCCCTGCTAATAGAATGCAGTAGAAAACACCAATCGCTGAATTTACTCAAACTTTCCAAAATTGTAGATTTAGATATAACTAGCTCACCCCACAGAACGTTAAACTCGAGTCAAGGGATTATTCGCTATCGAGGTGAAGATCTCTCGGAATTATCAGATGATGAAATCTGTTTAGAACTAGAGCCTCAGGGTGTAACAAAAGTGAAAAGATTTATTGCTAACAGACAGGGTGTTCAGGTAAAACTGAACACCTTTCTGTTGAATTTCAATTCACCCACTGTCCCCGAGTCAATCAAGATTGGTCTCTACAAAATTAAAGTCAGCGCATACATATCCAACCCGGTGCGCTGCTTTAAGTGTCAAAAGTTCGGTCATGGAAAGGGACAATGCAGAGGTCACCTGGTTTGTTTTAAATGTGCAGAAGAAGGACATGAGGGCTTTACCTGCACTAAAACTCCAAAGTGCGCCAATTGCGGTGAAGCCCACATGTCCTCATCCAAGGATTGTCAACATTTTAAAAAAGAAAAAGAAATACAAAAATTAAAAACTGAAAAGACCATCTCATACCCTGAGGCTCGTCGTCTGTATAATACCATGAATAATCCCTCGTCTCCTGCATCAACGTCATACGCCAGTGTGGCCAAACGCGTTCTCACTTCAGTTGAAACGCAGACAATCATCACCTGGCCTATTGACAAACAGGAACCTTCAAAATTACCAGTTACAATAACAGACAAAATCATTAAATCTTCACGAAAATCTTCATCTTCTCAAACTGCTACGTCTTCACCACCCCCTCAAACTGCTACGTCTTCAGCACCATCTCAATCTGCTACGTCTTCAGCACCATCTCAATCCTCAACCAAATCTTCAAGCAGCCCCCAAAAAAATTCAAAAAATACCAACTCCAATTTAAATTCTTCTAACTCAAATAAAAAATCAAATCAAAAAGGAGATCGAACTCCAAAACTGCTGCGGGATCCCATCAAGGTCCACAACAGGTTTGGAAGTCTAGATAATCTAGACACTACTATCTGGGGCGATCCCATGGATACATTACCCCCAGATACTGGATCTAAAAGTAGATCCCCCAGCAGAAACCGGCGGAATAGCCCCAAAAAACCTGTCAACTATTCCCCTATTCGCAGACCATAATGGGTACAATAATACAATGGAATTGTCGAGGTCTTAAGATTAATTTTCTTGAGATTACATTATTAGTTCAAGCCTTTCTTCCTGTTGCATTTTGCCTCCAAGAATCCCACCTAAAACGAAGTGATAACATATCTTTAAAAAACTACTCTATATACAGCACATATGTAGATGAGAATGATAGAGCTGCTGGCGGCTCTACCATTCTTGTAAAAGATCAAGTTCTACATAGCCCTGTAGACCTCAACACTGATCTTCAGGCGATTGCTGTTAGAATATCTTTAGACAAAACAATTACTTTATGCTCTCTGTATATCCCTCCGAATTCTTCATTAAATTTAAATCAGTTGAAACATCTTACTGATCAGCTTCCGGTCCCTTATATATTACTTGGGGACTTCAACGGACACAACCCTTTATGGGGCAGCAACACAATAAACGATAAAGGTAAAATTATCGAAGGCTTAATGAATCAGGAGGATCTGTGTATTTTTAATGATGGAACCAATACATATTTACATCCTGGGAATGGATCATATTCGGCTATTGATCTTACAATAGCAGATCCTTCTCTGTTGCCCGATTTCTCATGGAAAGTCCATGACGATCTCTGTGGCAGTGATCACTTTCCTATTATCTTGGAATCTTTACACTCTTCAAACACCGAAAGAATCGCTCGGTATAAATTTGGCAAGGCCAATTGGCCTCTATTTGAACAACTCTGTATAGAGCGACTTAACTCGGACGTTTTTGAAGCTGTTTCTGATCCGATTTTAAAATTCAATGAAACACTTATTTCAATTGCTGATGAAACAATTCCTAAGACCTCGACAAATCCAAAACATCCTAGTAAACCATGGTTCGATGACAGCTGTGAGGACGCTATTAAAGACCGGAAAAAGGCCGAACGACGCTTTAATAAACATCCAACTCAAAATAATCTTAACCATTTCCGAATTTTTCGAGCGAAAGCTCGCAGGGTAACGAAACAAAGACGACGCACCTCTTGGCGTAACTTTGTTTCTAAACTAAATAACCATACCCCTATGAATAAAATTTGGAACATGATTCGTAAAATTAAAGGTAAAAACAGTAAAGCAAATGTCCATCATTTAAAGGATGGACAAGACTTGTTAACATCAGAGTAAGATATATCTAACAAATTGGCCGAAACATTTGCAAAACACTCGTCCGCTGGAAATTATCATCCGGATTTTCAGCGTATCAAAACTCAAAAAGAAAAATCAAAACTTAATTTCCAGTCAAAAAATTTGGAAGATTACAATACACCTTTTTCTTTGGAAGAGCTAAAAACTTCTTTGAACAAATCTCACGACACAGCATGTGGTCCAGATGACATCCATTACCAACTTCTCAAACATCTGCCACAATCTTCTCTCCAATGCCTTCTGAATCTTCTTAACAACATTTGGGAAACGGGTGACTTACCATCTATATGGAAAATGGCCACTGTTGTGCCTATTCCAAAGCCAGGAAAAGATCACTCGGAAGCGTCCAACTATCGGCCTATAGCACTCACAAGCTGTCTTTGTAAAACCCTGGAAAGGATGATCAATGATCGCCTTGTCTGGTTTTTAGAATCCAACAATCTACTTTCTAATATTCAGTGTGGTTTTAGACAAGGGCGAAGTACCCTAGATCATCTTGTACGTTTCGAAACGTATATTCGAAACGCCTTTGCAAAAAATGATTTAGAAAAAGCGTATGACACAACATGGAAATATGGTATTTTAAAAGATCTTTTTGATATGGGGTTGAAAGGTAGACTTCCTACCTTTATTTCAAACTTTTTATCTGACAGAGAATTTAAAGTTAGGGTCAATTCTACTTTATCTGACCCTTTTGAACAGGAAATGGGTGTTCCTCAGGGAAGCATCCTTTCTGTCACTTTATTTAGTATCAAAATTAATAGCCTTGCTCAGGTTTTGAAAGATAATATGGATGGTTCTCTTTATGTTGACGACTTCCTCATATGTTACCGAGGAAAAAACATGAATAATATTGAACGTCAACTGCAGTTATGCTTAAATAGAATAGAGAAATGGGCAATGGAGAATGGTTTTAAATTCTCCACTGCAAAAACCGTTGGGATGCATTTTTGTAATAAACGAAAGATGCATCCTGACCCCGAATTAAAATTATATAATAATCCTATCAAAATTGTAAAAGAAACTACTTTTCTTGGTCTCATATTTGATTCTAGGCTAACCTTTCTACCCCATATCAAAATGTTAAAAAATAAATGCCTTAAAGCATTAGATATTTTAAAAGTCGTATCCAGTACCGACTGGGGTGCTGAGTGCGATGTTTTACTTAATCTATATAGATCGCTGGTTCGATCTAAATTGGATTACGGTTGCTTTATTTATGGTTCTGCTCGCAAGTCATATGTCAAAATCCTTGATACTATACACCATCAAGGATTGCGACTATGCCTTGGAGCTTTCAGAACCACACCTGTTGAGAGTTTATATGTAGAAGCAGGCGAGCCTTCTTTGTATCAAAGAAGAATAAAGCTTGCTTTGCAATATGCAACCAAATTAAAGGCATATCCTGGCAACCCTGCCCACGACTGTGTTTTCAAACCTCTATATCAAAACATTTTCGAAAAACATCCAAACAAAATTCAACCTTTTGGCCTCCGAATTAAATCTCATTTGGAAAATTCTGGTATAAATTTAGATGAAATTGCTGCAATCGAAATTCCGCATAATCCCCCGTGGTTAAACCCCAAACCGATATTTATTTATGATCTAAGAAAACATAAAAAGTCCGACACAAACCATTTAATAATACAACAACATTATGCAGAAATTAAATCTTGTTACCCTGACCATAGTACTATTTACACAGACGGGTCAAAAGACGGTGATAAAGTCGCCTCGGCCGCTGTCTTCGGAGAGCGTGTTGAAACTCGCCGCCTTCCGTCTGCCGCATCTGTATTTACAGCAGAGGCGCAAGCTATTCTTCTTGCGATGAAAATAGTTGCTTCGTCAGACGAATGCAAATTTATTGTCTGCTCCGATTCCCTGTCTTGTCTACTGGCTATTGAAAATTTCAAAATTAAAAATCCTTACATTTTAAAAATTATTCAAATCTACAAATCTCTTGTTGCTTTGGGAAAAGAGGTTATCTTCTTCTGGATTCCCAGTCATGTCGGAATCCGTGGAAACACAGTCGTGGATCAGGAGGCTAAAAATGCTCTAAAGAATAATGTCATTAAATGTAATATTCCTTTTACTGATTTTAAACCGTTGATTTTTAAATATATTTCTAGTTTGTGGCAGAGTGGTTGGGATCTCCAAGTTCATAATAAACTTCATGAGATCCAGCCACTACTGCACACAAATATTTTTAAATGTTTTAGAGGTCGAAGAGACCAAGTTGTTTTAACAAGATGTCGTCTTGGTCATACCAGGACGACACATAGTTATATTTTAAACAATGAGCCACGACCCGAATGTCCATACACCATTAAGCATGTCTTGATGGACTGTGTGGACGTGGCCCACATTCGGGAACGTTTCTATAGTGTAGATACATATTTTAATTTATATAAAACTGTCGCAGGCGACACAATTTTAAAGTTTTTAAAAGAAATTAATTTATTTAATAAAATTTAATTTCACTACTAAGTGTGATGCTTCATATTTTATTTTTATCTGTATATACTCTCATATTATTGTATGAGATTACGTTTTAGTATAAAAGGGGAGGCATGACATACTAATAAGTTAAAATCTACAATTTTCACGTCCTGAATATAGCTGAAATATTGCTTGCTGGACGTTAAACAACAACCAATCAATCAACCAAATTGTTTGCCATTTGATGTGCTAGTGAAGTATTGGGTTTGTTGTATGTGATCATATGTCATACAACGACCGGCTCCGTGCGGGATCTGGGTGGCTAAAAGAATAGACCTGGGTCGCGCTAGCTTGTCGTAAAAGGCGACTAAATAGCGCCCAGTACCCTGACCGGCGTGTCAGGTCGGTTTGCCTAAAGCCCGACTGGGATGTGTGCCCCAGGTGGTTGAATGGGGTACACCTGGCAAGCTGGGGTTGTCAGGGCATAATACGGAAAACCTGACCGCAAACCATATTAGTGCACTTGTGTATTAGTGCACCGTGTTGGGAAAAATGCCACGTTCCTCGCACGTTAAAGAACGCTGCTGTAGTATTCGCTATGAGTAGGGATTTCGATCTCGTTACAGGAGGCTAAATTGCCCGACCCTATCCATCCTCCCATTTGCCAGTGGCAATCTAAAATCCGTTACCCCTATTTTTCCTTGTGTCCCATCCCATTTTCATTCATCATCATTTCATGTTCATTTTAACATCCATTTCATGTTCATCGCTTGAATATAGCTGAAATATTGCTGCTCGGGCGTTAAACACCATTAATCAATCAATCAATCATACAACGACCGTCACCCCAGATGCAACATTGCCCCATTTGGCTTCTACGTGACGACATATCTGCTCTGACTAACTGATCTTTTGAACTTTTGGGTCGGAGCTCTCCGCGACGCTGCGTAGTATTAGCCTCCGTAGAACAGATGCATTTAACTCGCAGAGCTTGGCTGAAATGAATACTTTTGCTGCATTGTTTAGGATGACAGCTGTTTGGTGAGAAGTACTGATGTTTATCTGTGGGTTTACAGTTTATATATATATTGCATATGGTAATTAATTCAATTATATAATGCTGATAAAGGTTATCACGGTATTTCATTGTCTTCATTACCTGTTCAAAAAAACTGTATGTTAATCCCTTTCCTTATTTTACCATTGTAAATGAGGGGTCTTATGACGATGATTTTGAGATTAATCTCCATTTATAAACAAGTAGTCATGATTAAATACGTTTCGTATGGCGTTTCATCATTGTCAAAAGGGGGGGGTATTTTTAATTCAAGGATTCACAACTTGTTTCATACAGTTTTGTAATCTTGACAACCAATCGGAGTTCTAGTCATCATTCATGTGTGTACTCTTCACGCATACAAAATAAAAATTACACTTTCATTACCTGAGTAGCATTAACGAGCTTCGTTATGGAAAAAGGCAAAAGGATTGATTGATTGTTGTTTTACGTCAAGCACGAAATATTTCAGCTATATTCAGGACGTGATAATAAGAAACAATTAACATAAAAAAGAGTATGGTGGAATGCAGAAGTGTCCTTATTCGTAAAATTAATACCGATATGATTATTCATCACCTCAGACTCCAAGGGGTATTATCAGAGAGACGCAAAATGGAATTTACCAACCTGACAGCAAAAAGACGGATGTATGCTTCCGTTAGAAGATAATTGGTACGTAGTCGCAAATGAATATAAGAATGATGTGTTCATACACATTAGAAAGTATCTCGAAAGGGGATAGAACTAAACATGGAGTTAAAATCACTCTGTCGAGGTGGCTTATACTTGAAATAAAACAAGACGAGATCGACAGCATGTCCCATGACGGCCTAATAATGAACTGGACGGTGATGAAGAGAAATTATTCCATTTAGGTGGTGGGGTGTATGTGACCATAATCGCAAATTTTCCCACAGTAGACATGAGACATGTCTGGAAACCCTCAGACTCACAAAAAGGAGTCTCTGTAAATCAGCTTAAATAGGAAAAACGAAAAAATGTAATGGATTTCATTAGAGATTTCGTCCCACAACTTAATTCATCATTAATATGTGAATACAAACGTCATGCACAGGCCGATCTATTGGAATGTAATGAGTGTACACCATTTCAAGAGAAAGAAGAAGGAAATCTAGAACTCATGAAATCCTTTTGGGCTTCAACGACAGACGATGACACTAATTGATGTGAAAATATATTGTAACGAATTTCTCATGGAGTGTCTCCGTTATCAGACATGAATAAGTTCTTATGATTGAAACCTCGTAGTTTTCTTAAATATTATGCCTTTTTATAATTTTTATTATTGTCAAATAGACCACGTAAAGATAAAACGTCACTTATTGAAAACCTACCAGGTATTATGTTGAAAACTTCAAATGACGTCAGTAACAAATGTACACTATTTAAGTCCAACGAATATTGTTTGATACAGAAATATGAGTTTATTTGTTATAACTTGACTTGTCTATCGAATGTTTATTATAATGTATGAATATTTTGTCATTTTGCTTACCTTTTAGCTATGCGGATAGCCCTGGTCAAGCGCCATCTTGTGTCTATTTGCTTACTGCCGTAAATCAGTCTAGATGTCGTATAGCGTTTAATACGTCAAATTTAAGTCTTTTAAGTATCCGGTGACGTCATAATCAAAATTAAGTCACCCGATAGTATAAATAGAGCGAGATTTGAGTCTTAGTTCAGTCGTGATTTGACTCCCGAATCGTTCACTTGAACGTCAAACGTCCTTCGAGACTCAGCTAAGACCTTTTCATAGCGACATCATAAATTCAAGGTCAATATTTATTCGAGTTGATAAATTCAGTGTTTAAACGCAAAGTGACTCAAGTTACAATATTTCAATTATGTCGAGACTCAAGCAGTTCTAAGGCGCAACGACCATATAAGGAAATAACAAACTATAAAAAAAATATTTGCGTCTCATTTGTTCCGATTTTATGAGTCTTCTTTCAACACTAAGTCACTTCATTACTTATTAATTTGTGTTAAGAGTTTACAAACAAGACTCAACGAGCTCGTGCACTATACGAACAAGACACTAAACAACTTACATTACGAACAAGACACAACAGAAAATCACATATAATTATTATTGGGTATTTTAACTTAAATATTCGAATGCGTACTTGACCAGAGCTATCCGCGCAATAATGTGTTGAATGAGTCTGAATAATAATAATATAAAATGAGTCTTACTATGTATTAAACTCAAAGTTGTTAAGTCTCAATAAACAATAACATCCTTACAAGATATTGTAATCCTTGTTAAAAATCTTCTTGACAACGCACATACTTAACTATAATACAGTAACACAATAGATTCTCGAGTCTCAAATTTATATTGAGCCAAGACTACGAAGTCTCAAGTCACATGTCAAATATTTGTCTTGTGTCGCAAAATAAGGAACTTAAGTAGTTCCTCAAAGAACACATATCCAAAACTAGTGGTCTCGGAGTCAAGGAGTGTCGGTTGCCATTTCGTGTCCTAAGGTAAAACTTACTTAAAAATAATTAGCGGGGTAGGTTCGCTACATTGGTGGCCAGTGTGGGGATCCCTGTCATTTCAAAGGGATCTCCACGAACTTAATTTTAAGTAAGTCAAAACAAAATGTCGAGTTCTCGTGTGTCAAGGCAACCGAGTTTTGTGATGTTAGAACAGACTGAAAGTGAAGGTACATCATCATTGGAATCGGGAGTCGATCCACGACTCCCCGCATCGAGGTCGATGGACTTAAACTCTACGAAATCGAGTCATTTAGATCTAACACCATCAGGTGAAGTCCAGATGCGGGTAAAAACATCTGTTTCCCGACGAGAAACGAGTCGTGACATTGATAATTTGCAAAACACAAATACGGAAAACTTAAATTTACAAAAGCGCGAAAAACTGAAACGGGAACTAAGTGAACTCAGGGAGACTGAAAGACGAATTATTGGTTTATTGGAGAGTCATAATGACGATGAAATTCGTTTTGAGAATTTCAGGCTATCCCATGAAGGGGGAGACAATCATCTAAATGATGGAGTGTTGCCAGATCTCCGCGGTCAGAGTGATCAGTGCTATGGGCCCAGCACTAACTCTTCATGGAAGGCACCACCAACTTTACGTGATGAGGTGTGCGGACCTGTCCGAATGGACAGAAACGGGTGTGTAGACACCATGACTCCTCCCGATCGAAGGTACACAAATGTGGGGTGTGGTAAACGTGAAATGGAAAACTCCCGAGTAAAACTTACAAAGACTGACGACTCGTACTCGTGCAACCAGTTAGTCTCGAATGGGTCAAGTTCATTGTCTCAATTTAAGCCTAAGAAACCACCAACTTTTGACGGTTCAAACAGTTGGCAAGATTTTCTCGTTCAATTCGAAATGGTGTCCACTGTCAATAGGTGGGATGAATACACCAAAGCTTACGAAATTGCCACAAGTTTAAGGGGTGTGGCACAGGGTGTTGTTACGGAAATTGAGCCGGCAAAAAGGTTTGATTATGATTATTTAGTTTTGGCTCTGACTTCGCGGTTCGAGCCCGTAAATCAGCAAAACATGTATAAAGCACAATTGAATTCCTTATACAGAAAACCGGGACAGGCATTACCTGAAATGGCACAAGAGATACGACGTATTACTAGGCTTGCATATCCGTCAGCTCCTATAGATATACGAAATCAACTTGCAAAGGACTGCTTTATAAGAGCGATTAACGACTCTAAACTTCAACTCTCGATCTTCCAGCGAGAGCCGAAGTCCATAGACGACTGCGTTCGTTTCGGTGTAGAATATGAGTCTTTCATTGTCGATCAAAAAAGACTTCAAAGTGGGAAACAAGGACTGCGCATGATAAATGCAAATGATCAAAATGAAGATGAAATTCATGTTCGGCTAGCAAAAATTAGTGATCAAATAGAAAAACTTAATAATCAGTCACATAAAATTTCAAAAGTTATTACGTGTTTTTACTGTGGCAATAAGGGTCACATTAAGAAAGAATGTCGAAAATTCGAGTGGGATAAGAAACACAATTGTGTCAAGTACAAACAAGCGGACAAGCAAAATACAAACCCCCCACAACAGACTCAAATGGTTGAGTCGAATTCAACCCGACATCAGGGAAACTAATAAAAGCTGGAGACGAGGACCGGTCACCAGCAACTTGTCATGAAAATTTTAGGTCCCCGGAAATAAATAAACAAGACAGTTTATATTTGAAATGTTTTATTAATTCTCTTGAAATTAATTGTTTAATCGATACAGGTTCAACGATATGCATTCTACACCCTAGGAAATACAATGTTATACCTTCAAATTATAGACCAGATATAAAAGCTTATAACACAAGACTCTGTCTTGCTGATGGAGGACAGATAAAAACTTTCGGTTACATAGATTTACCGGTAACCATACATGATATTACATTGACTCACAAATTCATAATAGCTGAGATTGACGTACCAGCTATCATAGGTTATGATTTCTTAAGTAAATTCAAATGTACTCTCGACCTTGGGGTGGGAATACTAACTCTATATCAAAATAAAATACAGTGCATCAAAGAAAGTCAAATTGACTCAGTGTTTAAAGTATCGCTAATGGAAAAGGTTACCATTCCACCAAATGCTGAAATTATCGCAACAGGACAGGTCAATGGCGACTCAAGTAGTGTCGTTAATGCCATTATCGAGTCGTCTCATTCAAAACACGTCAATAATGTCCTAGTAGCAAAAACGCTTGTTGATCCTAGTTGCGGGTTAGTTCCGTTGAGACTTGCAAATATCAATGATTTTGAAATAACTTTACCTTGTTCTACATGTGTAGCAACTTGCGAGTCTGTGCACTTTGATGTTTCTTTCAATCGTAACAACGCAAAACTAATGAAGGTCGATACTACCGAAACAGACGTACTACCCGAATATTTACTCGACCTCAAAAACAGAAGCAGCGAAAATTTAACTGAAAACCAAATTGAACAATTAGAGAGACTTTTGAAAAAAACATAGACACGTGTTTTCTAAAACTAAAGACGACTTAGGGGTTGCGAGTAGTATTAAACACAAAATAAACACTGGCAACGCACAACCTTTCAAACAACCGCCGAGACGGATCCCGCACACAAAAAGAGACGCAGTCGATCAGGAGATACAGCGACTTATCGGTTGTAAAATAATAGAACCATCGACGAGCCCATGGGCATCAAATATAGTGCCAGTCACAAAGAAAGACGGTTCTATTCGTATCTGTGTTGACATGCGTTCTCTCAATAATTTAACTATTAAGGACTCATATCCTCTACCACGAATAGACGATTCTCTTGATGCTTTACGGGGTTCAAAATGGTTTAGTGTCTTAGATTTATCGAGCGGTTATTTTCAGGTCCAAATGGACGAAAAAGATAAAGAGAAAACTGCATTCTCAAGCACTAAAGGCTTATTTCAGTTTCGGGTAATGGCAATGGGTCTATGCAATGGCGTCGCAACTTTTCAACGGTTAATGGAGTATGTTTTAGAAGGACTCAATTGGAGAACCTGTTTAATTTATATAGATGACATTATTGTTTTCTCTGATTCATATGAGTCTCACTTGGAAAGACTCGCTGAGGTTTTAAGTCGGATAGCCAAAGAAGGCTTAAAGATATCGCCCAAAAAGTGCTGTTTCTTCCAGAAGCGTGTTTTGTTTCTTGGACACACTGTGTCTGCAGACGGTGTAGCTACTGACCCTGATAAAATTGACTCTGTTAAACCATGGCCGAGTCCCAAATCACTAAAAGATGTCCGAAGTTTCTTGGGTACATGCTCTTATTACCGTAAATTTATCAGAAACTTCGCTGTTATAGCAAAACCCATGCATAAGTTGACAGAAAAGAATTGTCCTTTCAAATGGACAGATGAATGTGAAACGGCTTTTCAACAACTAAAAAACTCACTGTTGACTGCACCTATACTTGGCTTTCCGGACATGGCCAAACCTTTCATTCTTGATACCGATGCTAGTGGTTACGGTATAGGCGCAGTTCTGTCACAAATATCAGATGGCAAAGAAATTGTCATAGCGTACTTTAGTAAAGCTCTCAGCAAAGCTCAAAGACAATATTGTGTCACACGACGTGAGCTATTAGCAATTGTTTTAAGTCTCAAGCATTTTCACCATTATTTGTATGGAACACAGTTCTTAGTTAGAACAGACCATGGCGCCTTGACATGGCTTTTACGTTTCAAAAACCCCGAAGGTCAAATGGCGCGTTGGCTCGAAATGCTCAATACATACAATTTTACGATACTGCACAGGCCAGGTAAACAACACGGAAACGCCGATGGCCTGTCGCGGCGTCCGTGTAATGAATGTAATCACTGCAGCCGTCGTGACGAAATGGAATTGGAATCAATGGGTGGAAATGCATGTAACCAAGAGTTTTTACGAAGAACTAGAAAGTGTGAAATGAAGTCTTTAGAAGATGATGATCACTATACATTTCAATGGTTGTCTCACAAAACTGATGTGGAAATGTCAGATGCTCAAAAATCTGATATGGATATCTCTATTCTGTATAAGCTGAAAGCTTCAAGTCGCGAACGACCCACTTGGGTAGAAATTGCCATTGAAAATGTAAGATTAAAAAAATATTGGTCACAGTGGGATCGGATTGAAATTATTAATGATGTCCTTTATCGCAAATGGATACATCCAGTTACGGAGCAAACAAATTTACAATTTCTGATTCCAAATGTCTGGAAGCAAGAAATATTATCACTGGTCCATGATGACCCTTCTGCAGGTCATATGGGGATCCACAAAACAACTGCAAGGGTTCAAAATAGGTTTTATTGGGTTGGATATAAAAATGATGTAATTAACTATATAAAAAACTGTAAAACTTGCAGTTCGAGAAAGCAACCACAACGCAAAGCAAAAATGAAGCAATACAATGTGGGTGCTCCCCTTGAGAGGATTGCTTTAGACATTATAGGCCCTTTACCATTGACGAATAAGGGAAATAGATATGCACTTATCGTCGCAGACTATTTTACAAAATGGGTTGAAGGTTACTCTATTCCAGACATTGAAGCTGCAACAATAGTTGAAAGTTTTACTACTAACTTTGTTAGTAGATTTGGTGTCCCTCGCGAGATACATACAGACCAAGGAAGGCAATTCGAATCTGCGTTGTTTAAAGAATTGTGTAAACAATTCAGAATAAATAAAACTCGAACTACTGCATTTAGACCACAAAGTGATGGCCTTGTTGAACGATTTAACCGTTCCCTCGAAGATATTTTAAGTAAATATATAAATAAAAATCAAAGAGACTGGGATGAACAGTTACCGTGGGCTTTAATGGCCTACAGGTCATCTGAACATGATAGTACTAAGCTCTCCCCTTGTTTAATGATGCTCGGACGAGAAATTGAGCTCCCTGTAGACTTAATTTATGGCCCCCACCCACAACGCGAACATTTCAAAGATAAAGTGGATGCAAAACATGAATATGTTCTTAACTTGTAAGAAAAACTTTGGAAAGTACAAGAAAGAGCACGAAAAAATATTATCGCAGCCAGTGATAAACAAAAACGACAATATGACATTAAAGCAAAGCAAAATTCGTACAAAGTTGGTGATTTTGTGTGGCTATATTCTTTAGTGAGAACTAAAAATGCGAGTCCAAAACTGCAGAGGCATTGGGATGGGCCATACTGTATATTAGAAGTAATATCAGATGTTATCTATAAAATCCAAAAGTCTCAGAATTCAAAAATTCAAGTCGTTCATCATGATAGGCTCAAACCATATTTTGAGCAGGCTGAATAAAAAAAAAAGAAAAGAAGTGTCATTAGTCTGTTACTTGATCTGTAAAAAAAAGTATATTTTTAATAAATAAAATTAGAAAACAAACATGTTATACAAAACGTGTATTTAAAGAAAAAGTTTGGACTAACGAGAAAACACAACATGTGAGATAGCTCTCTGGTCAATGCGCAATGTTAAAAATGTATTCTCAAAAATCTTGTTTCATCCTTGTAGATGGGTTTTGAATGTTATCAATGCGGAAACTGGTACAACACTAGACAGGCACTAATGAGACACGTGAGGGTGGTACATCCTAGCAAGGTTGTTAAATGTAACCTGTGTTCATATGTAGTTTCTTCATCACTGAAATACCGAATGACTGACCACCAACTGCGTAAGCATGGCATAGCCTATACTGATGACAAGGAAAACAGAAATATGACACACATGACCATACCAGACATCCCCTGCAGCTACTACCAGGATCTACCCACATATAGTACATCTGCCAGTAAAACTTTGGAACTGAAGCCGAGCGACAGAGATACATTCCAACCACTTACTCCTCTACAAGTTCAACGACCAGCAAACCAGTTCAGCCCTTGTTCCACCCGTTCATCACTTGTTTCACCTGTAAGCATCACACTCGGATATGAAGACCATGAAATTGAACAGGAAATCATTGATACCTCGTTGTTTACCAGACCTGTCAGAATCATCTCTCCAATACCATCAACACCACCTTCAAAGAAACCTAAAACAGACCGTGTCCCAGCATTTGTAACCGAACCAACTAATTCACCTGTAATCATCATTGAGGATGATAATCTGTTGCCTGATGAAATGAGATCGGAAATCATACCAAACTTGTCTTCCACTAGCTCATCTTCATCATCATGCACATCCTCTGAATCTTCCTGCTCTTCACCCTCTGTCATGAAACCGCATATGTATACTACAAAAAGAGACTCAAGCCATCTTGCAGTACCTAACCCTGAGGCAACTTCAAAAGGAAAATTGTGGCACAGATTTTTAGCACCTCCCAGTTCATTTGATGCATCTAAAACAGGAAAACTTATTCAGAACATCAGAAAGGAAGCCGTAAAAAGCTCAACTTATCAGGGCTCTGTTATTCCTTATGGGTACAATTGTGTCAGGAAGGAAGAGAAAGTAGTGTTACCAGATGGAACTGTCTATGTTCTGACAGCTACTTGGGTGGCTGATCCAACAATTAGTTCAAGGAGGACAATTGGTGTACAAGTAGATGTACCGTATTATATTGCACAACCGATTGCGAATGCTTCTATCCAAGTAGAGCCTGTCAGGGAGGAGGAACAAACACAGACAGAAACAACAACAGAAGAGAAGGGGACCAACACCCGTTTTCTTAGGAGGAATGTTTCAATTCAGAACTCTTTACAAGTAACAACAGCTCACGCTTCTACACAAACCAACAAACCCCGTGTGGGACCCGGGGCACAGGAGAATAGGCCCATGGCTTCCTCAGCCTGCAGTAAGAGTCTGCTAACAGAGGCAACACTTGCCGTGTGTTGCGACCCGTGTCGATTGCAGGACGGGATTTCAGTAGGCCGGGTAAACGGTCCCGATAACCTACTGAACCCTTACTTTTTCTAGACGGGAAATCGAGTTAGCCCTGACTTCGATGAATCGGCATGTCACGTCTTGCCCTTTGTGAATCCTTCTCATTTTAGCTTTTCTATTACATTTATTTCTTTTCAAACTATTCCATGAAATGTATTAACCAGTTGATAGACAGCTTCCTTTAAGGATTTACAAAGAAGGCGGTGGCTGAAGGGCAAAGCTTCCTCAGCTTTATAGAGGCAACATGTTTGCCGTGTGTTGCAACCCGTGATGGTGGAGGAAGGGATCCTGGTGGTTGAGAGATCACTCTCTGCTGCATCCATTAGTGCGGGTCAGCGGGTTTCGATTTTCAATACACCACTTTGGCCCTGACTTCAACTAGACGGGAGGCCGGATGGACCCGGTTCGGTCAATCGGCTGGTCACGTCGAGCCCTTAACAAGCTTGACTTCATCTTTCGTATTACTTGATTCTGTCTTGTAAATCTTACAAACAAAATTGTTCAGTAACAGGCTGTTAAGAAGGCGGTGGCTCATGGGTCAATCAAGTAGACCGAGTTTCGAACGGTTGTATCGCCAGGTAACCCCGGCCACGAGGCATGCGTTCATTAAGAAATTCGTCTGTTTGAGTATACCACCCTTGGAACACCTGATGCTTTCTGCTGGTGATCCGCAGACACCAAGCATCGCCCCTGTTGGCACTCCGTGGCGGGTGGGTGACAAGGGTGGTGAACCATATTTTTTCATCATGGCTTCAGAAATTCAAATAAAAAATGGTACAAAAAAAAGAAAAAATGACTTTCCTCTTGAAGAATTGGTTGTTGAAGAAAATTGGCCTAAATTTATTGTTTTATCTAGCAAAGACCCAACTAAACCTTTGGCAAAAGTATCTCCTTTCATTATTGAAAAAGCTATTAAAGGGTGTGCAGGAGACGTTAAAAACGTCACAAAAATGAAATCCGGTTCCCTCCTTATTGAATGTAATAGAAAACACCAGTCTACAAATTTATTAAAACTTTCAAAAATTGTTGACTTAGAAATATCTAGCTCTCCCCACAGAACTCTAAAACCCCGCGTGGGACCCGGGGCACAGGAGAATAGGCCCACGGCTTCCTCAGCCTGCAGTAAGAGTCTGCTAACAGAGGCAACACTTGCCGTGTGTTGCGACCCGTGTCGATTACAGGACGGGATTTCAGTAGGCCGGGTAAACGGTCCCGATAACCTACTGAACCCTTACTTTTTCTAGACGGGAAATCGAGTTAGCCCTGACTTCGATGAATCGGCATGTCACGTCTTGCCCTTTGTGAATCCTTCTCATTTTAGCTTTTCTATTACATTTATTTCTTTTCAAACTATTCCATGAAATGTATTAACCAGTTGATAGACAGCTTCCTTTAAGGATTCACAAAGAAGGCGGTGGCTGAAGGGCAAAGCTTCCTCAGCTTTATAGAGGCGACATGTTTGCCGTGTGTTGCAACCCGTGATGGTGGAGGAAGGGATCCTGGTGGTTGAGAGATCACTCTCTGCTGCATCCATTAGTGCGGGTCAGCGGGTTTGATTTTCAATACACCACTTTGGCCCTGACTTCATCTAGACGGGAGACCGGATGGACCCGGTTCGGTCAATCGGCTGGTCATGCCGAGCCCTTAACAAGCTTGTCTTATTTTTCTTGTCACTTCATCATATCTTGTGAATTTCACTTCCAAAGTTGTTCAGTTACAAGCTGTTAAGAAGGCGGTGGCTCATGGGTCAATCGAGTAGATAGAGTTTCGAACGGTTGTTTCGCCAGTTAATTCTGGCACGAAGCTTGCGTTCGTGAAGAAATTCATCTATTTGAGTATACCACCCTTGGAACACCTGATGCTTTCTGGTGGTGATCCGCAGAGATAAGCATCGCCCCTGTTGGCACTCCGTGGCGGGTGGGTGACAAGGGTGGTGAACCGTATTCTTTCAACATGGCTTCTACAACTAATAGTATAATGGGTTCAAAAAAAAGAAAAAATGAATTTCCTCTTGAAGAAATGGTTGATGATGAGCAGTGGTACAGATTTATTGTTCTAACAAGTACTGACCAAACTAAACCTTTATCTAAAATTTCTCCATTTGTAATTGAAAAAACTATTAAGGGTTGTGCAGGAGATGTAAAAAATGTAACAAAACTGAAATCAGGCTCATTGTTAATTGAATGCTCAAAGAAACAACAATCCTTCAATTTGTTAAAATTAAACAAAATTCTCGATTTAAACATCTCTTCTTCTCCCCATAGAACTTTAAATTCCAGCCAAGGTATTATTCGTTACAGAGACCAAGATCTCTCTGAGCTTACAGATGACGAAATTTGTGAAGAACTTAAACCTCAGGGTATTACAAAAGTAAAAAGATTCGTAGCCAACAGAGAAGGTGTTCAGGTTAAACTGAATACCTTCCTTCTGCACTTTAATACTCCATCTGTCCCTTCATCAATAAAAATCGGTCTCTACAATGTTAAAGTAAGCGCATACATCTCCAACCCTGTGCGCTGCTTTAAGTGTCAAAAGTTCGGCCATGGGAAGGGACAATGCAGAGGTCACTTGACCTGTTTCAAGTGTGCAGAAGAAGGACATGAGGGATTTACCTGCACCAAAACTCCAAAGTGTGCCAATTGTGGTGAAGCCCACATGTCCTCATCCAAGGATTGTCATCATTTTAAAAAGGAAAAAGATATACAAAAGTTAAAAACTGAAAGAAACATCTCTTACCCTGAGGCTCGTCGTCTGTATAATACAACGAATAATCCTTCGTCTCCTGCATCAACGTCATATGCCAGTGTGGCCAAACGCGTTCTAACTTCAGTTGAAACGCAGACAATCATCACCTGGCCTATTGACAAACAAGAACCTTCCAAATTATCAGTTACAACAACAGACAAAATCATTGAATCTTCAAGAAAATCTTCATCTTCTCAAACTGCTGCGTCTTCAGCACCCTCTCAAACTGCTACGTCTTCAGCACCCTCTCAATCCACAACCAATTCTTCAAGAAGCCCCAAAAAAAATTTAAAAAATACCAACTCCAATGTAAATTCTAACTCAAATAAAAACTCAAATCAAAAAGGAGATCGTACTCCAAAACTGCTGCGGGATCCCATTAAGGTCCACAACAGGTTTGGAAGTCTAGATCATCTAGACACTACTATCTGGGGCGATCCCATGGATACACTACCCCCAGATACTGGATCTAAAAGTAGATCCCCCAGCAGAAACCGGCGGAATAGCCCCAAAAAAACTGTCAACTATTCCCCTATTCGAAGACCATAATGGGTACAATAATACAATGGAATTGTCGAGGTCTTAAGATTAATTTTCTTGAAATCACATTATTAGTTCAAGCCTTTCTTCCTGTTGCATTTTGCCTCCAAGAGTCCCACCTAAAACGAAGTGATAACATATCTTTAAAAAATTACTCTATATACAGCACATATGTAGACGAGAATGATAGAGCTGCTGGCGGCTCTACCATTCTTGTAAAAGACCAAGTTCTACATAGCCCTGTAGATCTCAACACTGATCTTCAGGCGGTTGCTGTTAGAATATCATTAGACAAAACAATTACTTTATGTTCTGTGTATATCCCTCCAAATTCTTCATTAAATTTAAATCAGTTGAAACATCTTACTGATCAGCTTCCGGCCCCTTATATATTACTTGGGGACTTCAACGGACACAACCCTTTATGGGGCAGTAACACAATAAGCGATAAAGGTAAAATTATTGAAAGCTTAATGAATCAGGAAGATCTGTGCATTTTTAATGATGGAACTAATACATATTTACATCCTGGGAATGGATCATACTCGGCTATTGATCTAACAATAGCAGATCCTTCTCTGTTGTCCGATTTCTCATGGAAAGTCCATGACGATCTCTGTGGCAGTGATCACTTTCCAATTATCTTGCAATCTTTACACTCGTCAAACAAAGAACGAGACGCTCGGTATAAATTTGGCAAGGCCAATTGGTCTCTATTTGAACAACTCTGTATAGAGCGACTTAACTCGGATACTTTTGAAACTATTTCTGATCCAATTTTAAAATTCAATGAAACACTTATTTCAATTGCTGACGAAACTATTCCTAAGACCTCGACAAATCCAAAACATCCTAGTAAACCATGGTTCGATGACAGCTGTGAGGACGCTATTAAAGACCGGAAAAAGGCCGAACGACGCTTTAATAAACATCCAACTCAAAATAATCTTAACCATTTCCGAATTTTTCGAGCGAAAGCTCGCAGGGTAACGAAACAAAGACGACGCACCTCTTGGCGTAACTTTGTTTCTAAACTAAATAACCATACCCCTATGAATAAAATTTGGAACATGATTCGTAAAATTAAAGGTAAAAACAGTAAAGCAAATGTCCATCATTTAAAGGATGGACAAGACTTGTTAACATCAGAGTCAGATATATCTAACAAATTGGCCGAAACATTTGCAAAACACTCGTCCGCTGGAAATTATCATCCGGATTTTCAGCGTATCAAAACTCAAAAAGAAAAATCAAAACTTAATTTCCAGTCAAAAAATTTGGAAGATTACAATACACCTTTTTCTTTGGAAGAGCTAAAAACTTCTTTGAACAAATCTCACGACACAGCATGTGGTCCAGATGACATCCATTACCAACTTCTCAAACATCTGCCACAATCTTCTCTCCAATGCCTTCTGAGTCTTCTTAACAACATTTGGGAAACGGGTGACTTACCATCTATATGGAAAATGGCCACTGTTGTGCCTATTCCAAAGCCAGGAAAAGATCACTCGGAAGCGTCCAACTATCGGCCTATAGCACTCACAAGCTGTCTTTGTAAAACCATGGAAAGGATGATCAATGATCGCCTTGTCTGGTTTTTAGAATCCAACAATCTACTTTCTAATATTCAGTGCGGTTTTAGACAAGGGCGAAGTACCCTAGATCATCTTGTACGTTTCGAAACGTATATTCGAAACGCCTTTGCAAAAAATGAGCATGTTGTGTCTATCTTTTTCGATTTAGAAAAAGCGTATGACACAACATGGAAATATGGTATTTTAAAAGATCTTTTTGATATGGGGTTGAAAGGTAGACTTCCTACCTTTATTTCAAACTTTTTATCTGACAGAGAATTTAAAGTTAGGGTCAATTCTACTTTATCGGACCCTTTTGAACAGGAAATGGGTGTTCCACAGGGAAGCATCCTTTCTGTCACTTTATTTAGTATCAAAATTAATAGCCTTGCTCAAGTTTTAAAAGATAATATTGATGGTTCTCTTTATGTTGACGACTTCCTCATATGTTACCGAGGAAAAAACATGAATAATATTGAACGTCAACTGCAGTTATGTTTAAATAGAATAGAGAAATGGGCAATGGAGAATGGTTTTAAATTCTCCACTGCAAAAACCGTTGGGATGCATTTTTGTAATAAACGAAAGATGCATCCTGACCCCGAATTAAAATTATATAATAATCCTATCAAAATTGTAAAAGAAACTACTTTTCTTGGTCTCATATTTGATTCAAGGCTAACCTTTCTTCCCCATATCAAAATGTTAAAAAATAAATGCCTAAAGGCATTAGATATTTTAAAAGTCGTTGCCAGCACCGACTGGGGTGCTGAATGTGATGTTTTACTCAATCTATATAGATCGCTGGTTCGATCGAAGTTGGATTACGGTTGTTTTATTTATGGTTCTGCTCGCAAGTCATATGTCAAAATCCTTGATACTATACACCATCAAGGATTGCGACTATGCCTTGGAGCTTTCAGAACCACACCTGTTGAGAGTTTATATGTAGAAGCAGGCGAGCCTTCTTTGTATCAAAGAAGAATAAAGCTCGCTTTGCAATATGCAACCAAATTAAAGGCATATCCTGGCAACCCCGCCCACGACTGTGTTTTCAAACCTCTTTATCAAAACATTTTCGAAAAACATCCAAACAAAATTCAACCTTTTGGCCTCCGAATTAAATCTCATTTGGAAAATTCTGGTATAAATTTAGATGAAATCGCTGCAATCGAAATTCCGCATAATCCCCCGTGGTTAAACCCCAAACCGATATTTATTTATGATCTAAGAAAACATAAAAAGTCCGACACAAACCATTTAATAATACAACAACATTATGCAGAAATTAAATCTTGTTACTCTGACTATAGTACTATTTACACAGACGGGTCAAAAGACGGTGATAAAGTCGCCTCGGCCGCTGTCTTCGGAGAGCGTGTTGAAACTCGCCGGCTTCCGTCTGCCTCATCTGTATTTACAGCAGAGGCGCAAGCTATTCTTCTTGCGATGAAAATAGTTGCTTCGTCAGAAAAATGCAAATTTATTGTCTGCTCCGATTCCCTGTCTTGTCTACTGGCTATTGAAAATTTCAAAATTAAAAATCCTTACATTTTAAAAATTATTCAAATCTACAAATCACTTGTTGCTTTGGGAAAAGAAATTATCTTCTTCTGGATTCCCAGTCATGTCGGCATCCGTGGAAACACAGTCGTGGATCAGGAGGCTAAAAATGCACTAAAGGATTCGATCATTAACTGTAGTATTCCTTTTACCGATTTTAAACCGTTAATTTTTAAATATATTTCTAATTTGTGGCAGAGTGGTTGGGATCTCCAAGTTCATAATAAACTTCATGAGATCCAGCCACTACTGCACACAAATAATTTTAAATGTTTTAGAGGTCGAAGAGACCAAGTTGTTTTAACAAGATGTCGTCTTGGTCATACCAGGACGACACATAGTTATATTTTAAACAATGAGCCACGACCCGAATGTGTGCCATGCAACAGTCCATACACCATTAAGCATGTCTTGATGGACTGTGTGGACGTGGCCCACATTCGGGAACGTTTCTATAGTGCAGATACATATTTTAATTTATTTAAAACTGTCGCAGGCGACACAATTTTAAAGTTCTTAAATGAAATTAATTTATTTAATAAAATTTAATTTCTTTATTAATTGTGATACTTAATATTTTTATTGTTTTAACTACCATTTTTATCTGTGTATATTCTCATATTATTGTATGAGATCACGTTTTAGTATAAGGAGGCATGATGTTCTACTAATTTAAAAATTATGGTTTTCACGTCCTGAATATAGCTGAAATATTGCTTGCTGGACGTTAAACATCAATCAATCAATCAATCAATCAATCAGAACTCTAAACTCGAGTCAAGGGATTATTCGTTACCGAGGCGAAGATCTCTCGGAATTATCGGACGATGAAATCTGTTCAGAACTAGAGCCTCAGGGTGTTACAAAAGTTAAAAGATTTATTGCTAACAGACAGGGTGTTCAGGTAAAACTGAACACCTTTCTGTTAAATTTCAACACACCTACTGTCCCCGAATCCATCAAGATTGGTCTGTACAAAGCTAAAGTCAGCGCATACATCTCCAACCCTGTGCGCTGCTTTAAGTGTCAAAAGTTCGGCCACGGAAAAGGACAGTGCAGAGGTCACCAGATTTGTTTCAAGTGTGCAGAGGAAGGACATGAGGGCTTCACCTGCACTAAAACGCCAAAGTGTGCTAATTGTGGTGAAGCCCACATGTCCTCATCTAAGGACTGTCAGCATTTTAAAAAGGAAAAAGAAATTCAAAAAATTAAAACTGAAAAAACATCTCTTACCCTGAGGCTCGTCGTCTGTATAATACAACGAATAATCCCTCGTCTCCTGCATCAACGTCATACGCCAGTGTTGCCAAACGCGTTTTCACGTCAGTTGAAACGCAGACAATCATCACCTGGCCTATTGACAAACAGGAACCTTCAAAATTAGCAGTTACAACAACAGACAAAATAATTACATCTTCACGAAAATCTTCATCTTCACAAACTCCTGCGTCTTCAGCAACCTCTCAAACTGCTACGTCTTCAGTACCCTCTCAATCCTCAACCAATTCTTCAAGTAGCCAAAAAAAAAAATTCAAAAAATGTCAACTCCAATTCTTCTAACTCTAATAAAAACTCAAATCAGAAAAGAGATCGTACTCCAAAACTGCTGAGGGATCCGATAAAGGTCCACAACAGGTTTGGAAGTCTAGATCATCTAGACACTACTATCTGGGGCGATCCCATGGATACACTACCCCCAGATACTGGATCTAAAAGTAGATCCCCCAGCAGAAACCGGCGGAATAGCCCCAAAAAAACTGTCAACTATTCCCCTATTCGCAGACCATAATGGGTACAATAATACAATGGAATTGTCGAGGTCTTAAGATTAATTTTCTTGAAATTACATTATTAGTTCAAGCCTTTCTTCCTGTTGCATTTTGCCTCCAAGAATCCCATCTAAAACGAAGGGATAACATATCTTTAAAAAACTACTCTATATACAGCACATATGTAAACGAGAATGATAGAGCTGCTGGCGGCTCTACTATTCTCGTAAAAGATCAAGTTTTACATAGCCCTGTAGATCTCAACACTGATCTTCAGGCGGTTGCTGTTAGAATATCTTTAGACAAAACAATTACTTTAGGCTCTGTGTATATCCCTCCGAATTCTTCATTAAATTTAAATCAGTTGAAACATCTTACTGATCAGCTTCCGGCCCCTTATATATTACTTGGGGACTTCAACGGACACAACCCTTTATGGGGAAGTAACACAATAAACGATAAAGGTAAAATTATTGAAGGCTTAATGAATCAGGAAGATCTGTGTATTTTTAATGATGGAACCAATACATATTTACATCCTGGGAACGGATCATATTCGGCTATTGATCTTACAATAGCAGATCCCTCTCTGTTGCCCGATTTCTCATGGAAAGTCCATGACGATCTCTGTGGCAGTGATCACTTTCCCATTATATTGGAATCTTTGCACTCTTCCATCACAGAACGAGCCGCTCGGTATAAATTTAACAAAGCCAATTGGCCTCTATTTGAACAACTCTGTATAGAGCGACTTAACTCGGATACTTTTAAAGCTATTTCTGATCCAATTTTAAAATTCAATGAAACACTTATTTCAATTGCCGATGAAACAATTCCTAAGACCTCGACAAATCCAAAACATCCTAGTAAACCATGGTTCGATGACAGCTGCGAGGACGCTATTAAAGACCGAAAAAAAGCCGAACGACGCTTTAATAAACACCCAACTCAAAATAACCTTAACCACTTCCGAATTTTTCGAGCGAAAGCTCGGAGGGTAACGAAACAAAGACGACGCACTTCTTGGCGTAACTTTGTTTCTAAACTAAATAACCATACCCCTATGAATAAAATTTGGAACATGATTCGTAAAATTAAAGGTAAGAACGGTAAAACTAATGTCCATCATTTAAAGGATGGACAAGACTTGTTAACATCAGAGACAGATATATCTAACAAATTGGCCGAAACATTTGCAAAACACTCGTCCGCTGAAAATTATCATCGCGATTTTCAGCGCATCAAAACTCAAAAAGAAAAATCAAAACTTAATTTCCAGTCAAAAAATTTAGAAGATTACAATACACCTTTTTCTTTGGAAGAACTCAAAATTTCTCTAAACAAATCACACGATACAGCATGTGGCCCAGATGAAATACACTATCAACTTCTTAAACATCTCCCACAGTCTTCTTTGCAATGTCTTTTAAATCTTCTTAACAGTATTTGGGAAACGGGTGACTTACCTTCTATTTGGAAAATGGCTACCGTTGTACCTATTCCAAAACCAGGTAAGGATCACTCAGAAGCGTCGAACTATCGGCCTATAGCCCTTACAAGTTGCGTCTGTAAGACCATGGAACGGATGATTAATGATCGCCTTGTCTGGTTTCTTGAATCCAATAACCTTCTATCAAATATACAGTGTGGATTCCGACAAGGACGAAGTACCATGGACCATTTGGTACGTTTTGAAACTTTTATTCGAAACGCCTTTGCCAAAAATGAACATGTTGTGTCTATCTTTTTCGATTTAGAAAAAGCATATGACACAACATGGAAATATGGTATTTTAAAAGATCTTTTTGATATGGGGTTGAAAGGTCGACTTCCTACCTTTATTTCAAACTTTTTATCTAACAGAGAATTTAAAGTCCGGGTAAATTCCACATTATCGGACCCATTTGAACAAGAAATGGGTGTCCCTCAAGGCAGCATTTTATCAGTAACTTTATTTAGTATTAAAATTAATAGTCTGGCTCAAGTCTTGAAAGACAATATTGACGGTTCTCTCTATGTTGACGATTTCCTCATTTGCTATCGGGGAAAAAACATGAACAATATTGAGCGTCAACTACAGTTATGTTTACATAGAATAGAGAAATGGGCAATGGAAAATGGCTTTAAATTTTCCACTTCCAAAACTGTCGGTATGCATTTTTGTAACAAGAGAAAAATGCATCCTGATCCCGAACTTTCATTGTATAACAACCCTATTAAAATTGTGAAAGAAACTACTTTTCTTGGTTTGATATTTGACTCTAAACTCACCTTTCTTCCCCATATAAAAATGTTGAAATCTAAGTGCCTTAAAGCACTTGATATTTTAAAAGTCGTATCCAGCACTGACTGGGGTGCGGACCGCGACACATTATTGAATCTATATAGATCGCTGGTTCGATCGAAATTAGATTATGGTTGTTTTATTTATGGTTCAGCTCGCAAGTCATATGTCAAAATCCTTGATACCGTTCACCATCAAGGATTGCGACTATGTCTTGGAGCTTTTAGAACCACACCTGTTAATAGTTTATATGTAGAAGCAAACGAGCCTTCTTTGTATCAAAGAAGAATTAAGCTCGGTTTGCAGTATGCAACAAAACTTAAGGCTTATCCTACCAACCCTGCTCATGACTGTGTTTTCAAACCGTTTTGTAAACAAATTTTTGATAATCATCCAAACAAAATTAAACCTTTTGGCCTAAGAATTGCATCTCATTTGGAAAATTCTGGTATCTGTATAGATGAAATTGCCCCAACTGAAATTCCTCACAATCCTCCATGGTTAAATCCTAAACCAGTATTTATTTATGATTTGCGAAAATATAAAAAATCTGACACAAACCGCTTGATTATTCAGCAACATTTTGCAGAGATTAAATCTTGCTTTGTTGATCACAGCTCAATTTATACGGATGGATCGAAGGACGGTGATAAAGTCGCTTCAGCCGCTGTCTTCGGAGAGCGAGTTGAAACTCGCCGTCTTCCTTCTGCTTCTTCCATATTTAGTGCAGAAGCCCAAGCCATTCTTCTTGCACTAAAAATTGTTACCTCGTCAGTGGAGGATAAATTTCTTGTCTGCTCCGATTCTTTATCGTGCCTTCTTGCCATTGAAAATAACAAAGTTAAAAATCCATTTATTTTAAAAATTATTCAAATTTACAGGTCCTTAACAACTTTGGGTAAAGTTGTTGTGTTTTTCTGGATTCCCAGTCATGTGGGAATCCATGGAAACACAGTCGTGGACAGGGAAGCTAGGAAAGCCTTAAATAATGACATCATCAACTGTAAACTACCTTTTACTGATTTTAAGTCTTTTATTTTAAAATATATTTATAATTTGTGGCACATTGGTTGGGATCTCGAAGTTCATAATAAACTTCATGAGATCCAACCACTAATTCGCCATACAAATTTTAACACTTTTACATGTCGTAGAGACCAAGTAGTTTTAACACGGTGTCGTCTTGGCCATACCAAGACGACCCATAATTATATTTTAAATGGTGAACCACGACCCGAGTGTGTGCCATGTAACAGTCCGTATACAATCAAGCATGTCTTGATGGACTGTGTTGACGTGGCCCACATTCGGGAACGTTTTTATACTGTGGATTCTTATTTTAATTTGTTTACAACTGTCGCTGGCGACAAAATTCTACAGTTCTTAAAGGAGATTAATTTATACAATAAAATATAATCATCTAATACCATAAATATGCTATTGTTTCATATTTTATCATTTTAGTCATGTTTTTTATTGTATATACTCTCATACTATAGTGTGAGATTTCAGTTTTATTATAATTCAACAGGGTTGCTTCTAACTTCTGAACGATATCAATTTTGTTCACGTCCTGAATATAGCTGAAATATTGCTTGCTGGACGTTAAACATCAATCAATCAATCAAACAAACCAACAAAACAGAAACAGGACAACAGGACACAGAAACAGGACATACAGATGAATTAGTGTTTTCCTATATAAGTTGACAATTTATTTTTTCTTTTTGACTTTTGATAATAATATAACGATAATCTAAATTGAAAATGAAAATTGATCTGATAGAGTAAATAATTTTGCCTTAAAAACAAATTAATCTCATAATCAAGAATTTTACAAAATTAACAAGGTCTTTGAAATTTTGGTGTTTTTAAGTCATGGTCATTTAGCCTGAATTTAGTTAAGGTTAGTTACTATATAAAACAAGGTTTTGAGTATTCATTAAGTTAATTGTAGAAAGTTTTTCTGAAAATTTATGTCTACAAGACTTAATTTTTGTTGTTGTAAATGATTAGATTTTTTTTACCAGTTAATGTGTACATATTGTTTTATTCCTGTCCGGGACGGACAGACTCTTTGAGAAGGGGGCAATGTAACGAATTTCTCATGGAGTGTCTCCGTTATCAGACATGAATAAGTTCTTATGATTGAAACCTCGTAGTTTTCTTAAATATTATGCCTTTTTATAATTTTTATTATTGTCAAATAGACCACGTAAAGATAAAACGTCACTTATTGAAAACCTACCAGGTATTATGTTGACAACTTCAAATGACGTCAGTAACAAATGTACACTATTTAAGTCCAACGAATATTGTTTGATACAGAAATATGAGTTTATTTGTTATAACTTGACTTGTCTATCGAATGTTTATTATAATGTATGAATATTTTGTCATTTTGCTTACCTTTTAGCTATGCGGATAGCCCTGGTCAAGCGCCATCTTGTGTCTATTTGCTTACTGCCGTAAATCAGTCTAGATGTCGTATAGCGTTTAATACGTCAAATTTAAGTCTTTTAAGTATCCGGTGACGTCATAATCAAAATTAAGTCACCCGATAGTATAAATAGAGCGAGATTTGAGTCTTAGTTCAGTCGTGATTTGACTCCCGAATCGTTCACTTGAACGTCAAAAGTCCTTCGAGACTCAGCTAAGACCTTTTCATAGCGACATCATAAATTCAAGGTCAATATTTATTCGAGTTGATAAATTCAGTGTTAAAACGCAAAGTGACTCAAGTTACAATATTTCAATTATGTCGAGACTCAAGCAGTTCTAAGGCGCAACGACCATATAAGGAAATAACAAACTATAAAAAAATATTTGCGTCTCATTTGTTCCGATTTTATGAGTCTTCTTTCAACACTAAGTCACTTCATTACTTATTAATTTGTGTTAAGAGTTTACAAACAAGACTCAACGAGCTCGTGCACTATACGAACAAGACACTAAACAACTTACATTACGAACAAGACACAACAGAAAATCACATATAATTATTATTGGGTATTTTAACTTAAATATTCGAATGCGTACTTGACCAGAGCTATCCGCGCAATAATGTGTTGAATGAGTCTGAATAATAATAATATAAAATGAGTCTTACTATGTATTAAACTCAAAGTTGTTAAGTCTCAATAAACAATAACATCCTTACAAGATATTGTAATCCTTGTTAAAAATCTTCTTGACAACGCACATACTTAACTATAATACAGTAACACAATAGATTCTCGAGTCTCAAATTTATATTGAGCCAAGACTACGAAGTCTCAAGTCACATGTCAAATATTTGTCTTGTGTCGCAAAATAAGGAACTTAAGTAGTTCCTCAAAGAACACATATCCAAAACTAGTGGTCTCGGAGTCAAGGAGTGTCGGTTGCCATTTCGTGTCCTAAGGTAAAACTTACTTAAAAATAATTAGCGGGGTAGGTTCGCTACAATATTATTCTTTGTCCTTCAACGTATTTTAGTCATCGTCGACTTATTAGTTATTGTATGTATACTCGTTTAAACGAGTATTCATAATTTTAGTTGTTTTGAATTCTATCACAAACAAAAAATTGATTTTAATTCAGAAATGTACATACAAAACTCAAATTAATTTTATAAATATTCATATCGTGTTGCCAACACGTTGTGGTATTTTTGTCCATGTTCAGTTTTTCTCTTTCACAGTCTATTATTGAATCTAAATACGCAATTTTAGATTTTCTATCCTTTTAATAACAATATCATGATTTTTCTGAATTAAATCTCTCTCCATTTCATATATGGATGTCGAGTGAACTTCATCGATGACACTGAAAAAACCCAAATCATTTAAGCGTATGTATGGAGAGATAACCCTTCAATACTTATACATAGGTATATACAGTGAATTGATTATTCGCGGCGATTAAGAGATTCCATATTTACGCTCATCAATACAATAAAAAAAACTCCTAAACAGATATATCTTAAAATCAATGTTCTTAATATTGTAATTAATTCAATTACATGTGCTGATGAAGGTTATCACTTACGGCGTTATTTCATTGTCTCCACTACTGTTTTTTCTGTACAAAAAAATTATATTTATCATTTTGCTTATTTTACCACCGAAACAAAAGTGCGAAATTAATTGTTAACGTTCCGAATCATTAAATTGGTAAAATTAAAAAAGGAGTATAAAAATATTCGATTAATTCTAACATCTTGATTTGTTTGGAAACACGATTTAGGTGAAGACATGAGTTCAGCTGCCTGCGAAAGTATATTAGATCAACCCGGGACATCTGTTACGTTTAAAATGGGTAGTAAAGTGCCCTCCCAATCTAGTATTGTTTCCAATTTATCGTTTATATATGAACAATATAATATGCATATCAGCATTCTGGATGGACTGACCCCGTGTGGGACCCGGGGCACAGGAGAATAGGCCCACGGCTTCCTCAGCCTGCAGTAAGAGTCTGCTAACAGAGGCAACACCTGCCGTGTGTTGCGACCCGTGTCGATTATAGGACGGGATTTCAGTAGGCCGGGTAAACGGTCCCGATAACCTACTGAACCCTTACTTTTTCTAGACGGGAAATCGAGTTAGCCCTGACTTCGATGAATCGGCATGTCACGTCTTGCCCTTTGTGAATCCTTCTCATTTTAGCTTTTCTATTACTTTATTTCTTTTCAAACTATTCCATGAAATGTATTAACCAGTTGATAGACAGCTTCCTTTAAGGATTCATAAAGAAGGCGGTGGCTGAAGGGCAAAGCTTCCTCAGCTTTATAGAGGCGACATGTTTGCCGTGTGTTGCAACCCGTGATGGTGGAGGAAGGGATCCTGGTGGTTGAGAGATCACTCTCTGCTGCATCCATTAGTGCGGGTCAGCGGGTTTGATTTTCAATACACCACTTTGGCCCTGACTTCAACTAGACGGGAGACCGGATGGACCCGGTTCGGTCAATCGGCTGGTCATGCCGAGCCCTTAACAAGCTTGTTGTCATTCTTCTTGTCACTTGATTTTATCTTGTGTATCCTACTACAAAAGTTGTTCAGTAACAGGCTGTTAAGAAGGCGGTGGCTCATGGGTCAGTCAAGTAGACAGAGTTTCGAACGGTTGTATCGCCAGGTTACCCCGGGCACGAGGCATGCGTTCATTGAGAAATTCGTCTGTTTGAGTATACCACCCTTGGAACACCTGATGCTTTCTGCTGGAGATCCGCAGACTCTAGGCATCGCCCATGTTGGCACTCCGTGGCGGGTGGGTGACAAGGGTGGTGAACCGTAATTTTCTTATCATGGCTTCCGAAACACCCCCTTTAACACAAAAAGGTCCAAAAAAAAGAAAAAATGATTTTCCTCTTGAAGATTTGGTTGTTGACGAAAGTTGGCCTAAATTTATTGTATTATCTAGTAAAGACGCAACTAAACCTTTGGCAAAAGTATCTCCATTTATCATTGAAAAATCTATCAAGGCTTGTGCAGGAGACGTTAAAAACGTCACCAAAATGAAGTCCGGTTCCCTGCTAATAGAATGCAGTAGAAAACAACAATCGCTCAATTTACTGAAACTTTCCAAAATTGTAGATTTAGATATAACTAGCTCACCCCACAGAACGTTAAACTCAAGTCAAGGGATTATTCGTTACCGAGGCGAAGACCTCTCGGAATTGTCAGACGACGAAATCTGTTCAGAACTAGAGCCTCAGGGTGTTACAAAAGTAAAAAGATTTATTGCTAACAGACAGGGTGTTCAGGTAAAACTGAACACCTTTCTGTTGAATTTCAACACACCCACTGTCCCTGAATCCATCAAGATTGGTCTCTACAAAGCTAAAGTCAGCGCATACATCTCTAACCCTGTGCGCTGCTTTAAGTGTCAAAAGTTCGGCCACGGAAAGGGACAGTGCAGAGGTCACCTGGTTTGTTTTAAGTGTGCAGAAGAAGGACATGAGGGCTTCACCTGCACTAAAACTCCAAAGTGTGCTAATTGTGGTGAAGCCCACATGTCCTCATCTAAGGACTGTCAGCATTTTAAAAAAGAAAAAGAAATTCAAAAAATAAAAACTGAAAAAAACATCTCTTACCCTGAGGCTCGTCGTCTGTATAATACAGCGAATAATCCCTCGTCTCCTGCATCAACGTCATATGCCAGTGTTACCAAACGCGTTCTCACTTCAGTTGAAACGCAGACCATCATCACCTGGCCCATTGACAAACAGGAACCTTCGAAATTACCAGTCAAAACAACAGACAAAATCATTCAATCTTCACGAAAATCTTCATCTTCTCAAACTGCTACGTCTTCAGCACCCTCTCAAACAGCTACGTCTTCAGCACCCTCTCAATCCTCAACCAATTCTTCAAGTAGTCCCAAAAAAAATTCAAAAAATACCAACTCCAATTTAAATTCTTCTAACTCAAATAAAAACTCAAATCAAAAAGGAGATCGTACTCCAAAACTGCTGCGGGATCCCATTAAGGTCCACAACAGGTTTGGAAGTCTAGATCATCTAGACACTACTATCTGGGGCGATCCCATGGATACACTACCCCCAGATACTGGATCTAAAAGTAGATCCCCCAGCAGAAACCGGCGGAATAGCCCCAAAAAAACTGTTAACTATTCCCCTATTCGCAGACCATAATGGGTACAATAATACAATGGAATTGTCGAGGTCTTAAGATTAATTTTCTTGAAATTACATTATTAGTTCAAGCCTTTCTACCTGTTGCATTTTGCCTCCAAGAATCCCACCTAAAACGAAGTGATAACATATCTTTAAAAAACTATTCTATATACAGCACATATGTAGACGAGAGTGATAGAGCTGCTGGCGGCTCTACCATTCTTGTAAAAGATCAAGTTCTACATAGCCCTGTAGATCTCGACACTGATCTGCAGGCGATTGCTGTTAGAATATCATTAGACAAAACAATTACTTTATGCTCTGTGTATATACCACCGAATTCTTCATTAAATTTAAATCAGTTGAAACATCTTACTGATCAGTTACCAGCCCCATATATATTATTTGGGGACTTCAACGCACACAACCCTTTATGGGGCAGTAACACAATAAACGATAAAGGTAAAATTATTGAAGGCTTAATGAATCAGGAAGATCTGTGTATTTTTAATGATGGATCAAATACATATTTACATCCTGGGAATGGATCATATTCGGCTATTGATCTTACAATAGCAGATCCTTCTCTGTTGCCCGATTTCTCATGGAAAGTCCATGACGATCTCTGTGGCAGTGATCATTTTCCCATTATCTTGGAATCTTTGCACTCTTCAAACACAGAACGAGTCGCTCGGTATAAATTTGGCAAGGCCAATTGGCCTCTATTTGAACAACTCTGTATAGAGCGACTTAACTCGGATACTTTTGAAACTATTTCTGATCCAATTTTAAAATTCAATGAAACACTTATTTCAATTGCTGATGAAACAATTCCTAAGACCTCGACAAATCCAAAACATCCTAGTAAACCATGGTTCGATGACAGCTGTGAGGACGCTATTAAAGACCGGAAAAAGGCCGAACGACGCTTTAATAAACACCCAACTCAAAATAATCTGAACCATTTCCGAATTTTTCGAGCGAAAGCTCGCAGGGTAACGAAACAAAGACGACGCACTTCTTGGCGTAACTTTGTTTCTAAACTGAATAACCATACCCCTATGAATAAAATTTGGAACATGATTCGCAAAATTAAAGGTAAAAACAGTAAAGCAAATGTCCATCATATAAAGGATGGACAAGACTTGTTAACATCAGAGTCAGACATATCAAATAAATTGGCCGAAACATTTGCAACACACTCCTCTGCTGAAAATTATCATCCCACTTTTCAGCGGATCAAAATTCAAAAAGAAAAATCAAAGCTTAATTTCCAGTCAAAAAATTTAGAAGATTATAATAAACCTTTTTCTTTGGAAGAGCTAAAAACTTCATTGAACAAATCTCACGATACAGCATGTGGTCCAGATGACATCCATTATCAACTTCTCAAACATCTGCCACAATCTTCTCTCCAATGTCTTCTAAGTCTTCTTAACAACATTTGGGAAACGGGTGACTTACCATCTATTTGGAAAATGGCCACTGTTGTGCCTATTCCAAAACCAGGAAAAGATCACTCGGAAGCGTCCAACTATCGGCCTATAGCCCTCACAAGCTGTCTTTGTAAAACCATGGAAAGGATGATCAACGATCGCCTTGTCTGGTTTTTAGAATCGAACAACCTAATCTCGAATATTCAGTGTGGATTCAGACAAGGTCGTAGTACTATTGATCATCTGGTGCGTTTCGAAACATATATTCGAAACGCATTTGCCAAAAACGAACATGTTGTGTCTATCTTTTTCGATTTAGAAAAAGCATATGACACAACGTGGAAATATGGTATTTTAAAAGATCTTTTTGATATGGGGTTGAAAGGTAGACTTCCTACCTTTATCTCAAACTTTTTATCTGACAGAGAATTTAAAGTTAGGGTCAATTCTACGTTATCTAACCCTTTTGTACAGGAAATGGGTGTTCCCCAGGGCAGCATCCTTTCTGTCACTTTATTTAGTATTAAAATTAATAGCCTTGCTCAAGTTTTAAAAGATAATATTGATGGTTCTCTATATGTTGACGACTTCCTCATATGTTACCGAGGGAAAAATATGAATAATATCGAACGTCAGCTGCAGTTGTGTTTAAATAGAATAGAGAAATGGGCAATGGAGAATGGTTTTAAATTCTCAACTGCAAAAACTGTTGGGATGCATTTTTGTAATAAACGTAAGATGCATCCTGATCCTGAATTAAAATTATATAATAATCCTATCAAAATTGTAAAAGAAACTACTTTTCTTGGTCTCATATTTGATTCAAGGCTAACCTTTCTTCCCCATATCAAAATGTTAAAAAATAAATGCCTAAAGGCATTAGATATTTTAAAAGTCGTATCCAGCACCGACTGGGGTGCTGAATGTGATGTTTTACTCAATCTATATAGATCGCTGGTTCGATCGAAATTGGATTACGGTTGCTTTATTTATGGTTCAGCTCGCAAGTCATACGTCAAAATCCTTGATACTATACACCATCAAGGATTGCGACTATGCCTTGGAGCTTTCAGAACCACACCTGTTGATAGTTTATATGTTGAAGCAAACGAGCCTTCTTTGTATCAAAGAAGAATTAAGCTCGGTTTGCAATATGCAACCAAATTAAAGGCTTATCCTGGCAATCCTGCTCACGACTGTGTTTTCAAACCTCTTTACAGATCCGTTTTTGAAAAAAACTCAAATAAAATTAAACCTTTTGGACTGAGAATAAAACCTCATTTGGAAAATTCTGGTGTAAATGTAGATGAAATTGCCACTATTGAAATTCCTAAAAATCCCCCTTGGTTAAATCCGAAACCTACATTTAATTATGAACTTAGAAGATTTAAAAAGTCCGACACCAACCCTCTATTATTACAACAACATTTTGCAGAAATAAAATCTTACTATCCTGACCATAGTGCAATTTATACAGACGGATCGAAGGACGGTGATAAAGTTGCATCAGCCGCTGTCTTCGGAGAGCGTGTTGAGACTCGCCGTCTTCCTTCTGCATCCTCTGTATTTAGTGCAGAAGCTCAAGCAATTCTTCTTGCACTGAAAATTGTCGCTACGTCAGATGAGTGTAAATTTATCATCTGTTCCGACTCTTTGTCTTGTCTTCTTTCTATTGAAAATTCGAAAACAAAAAATCCATTTATTTTAAAAATACTTGAAACTTATAAATGTCTTGTTACTGTTGGTAAAGAGGTTGTGTTTTTCTGGATTCCCAGTCATGTGGGAATCCATGGAAACACAGTTGTTGACCAGGAAGCCAAGAAGGCCTTAAATGATGAAATTATTTTGTGTTCAGTTCCTTTTAATGATTTTAAACCTTACATTTTTAAATATATCTCTACTTTGTGGCAGAGTGGCTGGGATCTCCAAGTTCATAATAAACTTCATGAGATCCAGCCACAATTGCGCAAAGGTAATTTTAATTGTTATAGAGATCGTCGAAGAGACCAAGTTGTTTTAACCAGGTGTCGTCTTGGTCATACCAGGACGACACATAGTTTTATTTTAAATAACGAGCCAACACCAGAGTGTGTGCCATGCCACTGTCCATATACCATCAAGCATGTCTTGATGGACTGTATTGACGTGGCACCCATTCGGGATCGTTTTTATTCGGTTAATTCATATTATAATTTATTTACAACTGTTGCTGGCGACAAAATTTTACAGTTTTTAAAAGAAATTAATTTATACAGCAAAATTTAATTTGTCTTTAAATTTTGATATCGATATATTTTATTGTTTTAATTTTCATTTTATCTGTATATATGCTCATTGTATTGTATGAGATCAAGTTTTATCATTTAAGGAGGGATATTCTTGAAATAATTTAACTATTTCCAAATTTTCACGTCTTGAATATAGCTGAAATATTGCTTGCTGGACGTAAAACAACAATCAATCAATCAATCAATACTTATACATAGGTATATACAGTGAATTGATTATTCGCGGCGATTAAGAGATTCCATATTTACGCTCATCAATACAATAAAAAAAACTCCTAAACAGATATATCTTAAAATCAATGTTCTTAATATTGTAATTAATTCAATTACATGTGCTGATGAAGGTTATCACTTACGGCGTTATTTCATTGTCTCCACTACTGTTTTTTCTGTAAAAAAAAATTATATTTATCATTTTGCTTATTTTACCACCGAAACAAAAGTGCGAAATTAATTGTTAACGTTCCGAATCATTAAATTGGTAAAATTAAAAAAGGAGTATAAAAATATTCGATTAATTCTAACATCTTGATTTGTTTGGAAACACGATTTAGGTGAAGACATGAGTTCAGCTGCCTGCGAAAGTATATAAGATCAACCCGGGACATCTGTTACGTTTAAAATAGGTAGTAAAGTGCCCTCCCAATCTAGTATTGTTTCCAATTTATCGTTTATATATGAACAATATAATATGCATATCAGCATTCTGGATGGACTGACCCCGTGTGGGACCCGGGGCACAGGAGAATAGGCCCACGGCTTCCTCAGCCTGCAGTAAGAGTCTGCTAACAGAGGCAACACCTGCCGTGTGTTGCGACCCGTGTCGATTATAGGACGGGATTTCAGTAGGCCGGGTAAACGGTCCCGATAACCTACTGAACCCTTACTTTTTCTAGACGGGAAATCGAGTTAGCCCTGACTTCGATGAATCGGCATGTCACGTCTTGCCCTTTGTGAATCCTTCTCATTTTAGCTTTTCTATTACTTTATTTCTTTTCAAACTATTCCATGAAATGTATTAACCAGTTGATAGACAGCTTCCTTTAAGGATTCATAAAGAAGGCGGTGGCTGAAGGGCAAAGCTTCCTCAGCTTTATAGAGGCGACATGTTTGCCGTGTGTTGCAACCCGTGATGGTGGAGGAAGGGATCCTGGTGGTTGAGAGATCACTCTCTGCTGCATCCATTAGTGCGGGTCAGCGGGTTTGATTTTCAATACACCACTTTGGCCCTGACTTCAACTAGACGGGAGACCGGATGGACCCGGTTCGGTCAATCGGCTGGTCATGCCGAGCCCTTAACAAGCTTGTTGTCATTCTTCTTGTCACTTGATTTTATCTTGTGTATCCTACTACAAAAGTTGTTCAGTAACATGGGTCAGTCAAGTAGACAGAGTTTCGAACGGTTGTATCGCCAGGTAACCCCGGGCACGAGGCATGCGTTCATTGAGAAATTCGTCTGTTTGAGTATACCACCCTTGGAACCCCTGATGCTTTCTGCTGGAGATCCGCAGACTCTACGCATCGCCCATGTTGGCACTCCGTGGCGGGTGGGTGACAAGGGTGGTGAACCGCAATTTTCTAATCATGGCTTCCGAAACACCCCCTTTAACACAAAAAGGTCCAAAAAAAAGAAAAAATGATTTCCCTCTCGAAGATTTGGTTGTAGAAGAAAGTTGGCCTAAATTTATTGTATTATCTAGTAAAGACCCAACTAAACCTTTGGCAAAAGTATCTCCATTCATCATTGAAAAATCTATCAAGGGTTGTGCAGGAGACGTTAAAAACGTCACCAAAATGAAGTCCGGTTCCCTGCTAATAGAATGCAGTAGAAAACACCAATCGCTGAATTTACTCAAACTTTCCAAAATTGTAGATTTAGATATAACTAGCTCACCCCACAGAACATTAAACTCGAGTCAAGGGATTATTCGCTATCGAGGTGAAGATCTCTCGGAATTATCAGATGATGAAATCTGTTTAGAACTAGAGCCTCAGGGTGTAACAAAAGTGAAAAGATTTATTGCTAACAGACAGGGTGTTCAGGTAAAACTGAACACCTTTCTGTTGAATTTCAATTCACCCACTGTCCCCGAGTCAATCAAGATTGGTCTCTACAAAATTAAAGTCAGCGCATACATATCCAACCCGGTGCGCTGCTTTAAGTGTCAAAAGTTCGGTCATGGAAAGGGACAATGCAGAGGTCACCTGGTTTGTTTTAAATGTGCAGAAGAAGGACATGAGGGCTTTACCTGCACTAAAACTCCAAAGTGCTGAACAACTCTGTATAGAGCGACTTAACTCGGACGTTTTTGAAGCTGTTTCTGATCCGATTTTAAAATTCAATGAAACACTTATTTCAATTGCTGATGTGCGGTGAAGCCCACATGTCCTCATCCAAGGATTGTCAACATTTTAAAAAAGAAAAAGAAATACAAAAATTAAAAACTGAAAAGACCATCTCATACCCTGAGGCTCGTCGTCTGTATAATACCATGAATAATCCCTCGTCTCCTGCATCAACGTCATACGCCAGTGTGGCCAAACGCGTTCTCACTTCAGTTGAAACGCAGACAATCATCACCTGGCCTATTGACAAACAGGAACCTTCAAAATTACCAGTTACAATAACAGAAAAAATCATTAAATCTTCACGAAAATCTTCATCTTCTCAAACTGCTACGTCTTCAGCACCCCCTCAAACTGCTACGTCTTCAGCACCATCTCAATCTGCTACGTCTTCAGCACCATCTCAATCCTCAACCAAATCTTCAAGCAGCCCCCAAAAAAATTCAAAAAATACCAACTCCAATTTAAATTCTTCTAACTCAAATAAAAAATCAAATCAAAAAGGAGATCGAACTCCAAAACTGCTGCGGGATCCCATCAAGGTCCACAACAGGTTTGGAAGTCTAGATAATCTAGACACTACTATCTGGGGCGATCCCATGGATACATTACCCCCAGATACTGGATCTAAAAGTAGATCCCCCAGCAGAAACCGGCGGAATAGCCCCAAAAAACCTGTCAACTATTCCCCTATTCGCAGACCATAATGGGTACAATAATACAATGGAATTGTCGAGGTCTTAAGATTAATTTTCTTGAGATTACATTATTAGTTCAAGCCTTTCTTCCTGTTGCATTTTGCCTCCAAGAATCCCACCTAAAACGAAGTGATAACATATCTTTAAAAAATTACTCTATATACAGCACATATGTAGATGAGAATGATAGAGCTGCTGGCGGCTCTACCATTCTTGTAAAAGATCAAGTTCTACATAGCCCTGTAGACCTCAACACTGATCTTCAGGCGATTGCTGTTAGAATATCTTTAGACAAAACAATTACTTTATGCTCTCTGTATATCCCTCCGAATTCTTCATTAAATTTAAATCAGTTGAAACATCTTACTGATCAGCTTCCGGTCCCTTATATATTACTTGGGGACTTCAACGGACACAACCCTTTATGGGGCAGCAACACAATAAACGATAAAGGTAAAATTATCGAAGGCTTAATGAATCAGGAGGATCTGTGTATTTTTAATGATGGAACCAATACTTATTTACATCCTGGGAATGGATCATATTCGGCTATTGATCTTACAATAGCAGATCCTTCTCTGTTGCCCGATTTCTCATGGAAAGTCCATGACGATCTCTGTGGCAGTGATCACTTTCCTATTATCTTGGAATCTTTACACTCTTCAAACACCGAAAGAATCACTCGGTATAAATTTGGCAAGGCCAATTGGCCTCTATTTGAACAACTCTGTATAGAGCGACTTAACTCGGACGTTTTTGAAGCTGTTTCTGATCCGATTTTAAAATTCAATGAAACACTTATTTCAATTGCTGATGAAACAATTCCTAAGACCTCGACAAATCCAAAACATCCTAGTAAACCATGGTTCGATGACAGCTGTGAGGACGCTATTAAAAACCGGAAAAAGGCCGAACGACGCTTTAATAAACATCCAACTCAAAATAATCTTAACCATTTCCGAATTTTTCGAGCGAAAGCTCGCAGGGTAACGAAACAAAGACGACGCACCTCTTGGCGTAACTTTGTTTCTAAACTAAATAACCATACCCCTATGAATAAAATTTGGAACATGATTCGTAAAATTAAAGGTAAAAACAGTAAAGCAAATGTCCATCATTTAAAGGATGGACAAGACTTGTTAACATCAGAGTCAGATATATCTAACAAATTGGCCGAAACATTTGCAAAACACTCGTCCGCTGGAAATTATCATCCGGATTTTCAGCGTATCAAAACTCAAAAAGAAAAATCAAAACTTAATTTCCAGTCAAAAAATTTGGAAGATTACAATACACCTTTTTCTTTGGAAGAGCTAAAAACTTCTTTGATCAAATCTCACGACACAGCATGTGGTCCAGATGACATCCATTACCAACTTCTCAAACATCTGCCACAATCTTCTCTCCAATGCCTTCTGAATCTTCTTAACAACATTTGGGAAACGGGTGACTTACCATCTATATGGAAAATGGCCACTGTTGTGCCTATTCCAAAGCCAGGAAAAGATCACTCGGAAGCGTCCAACTATCGGCCTATAGCACTCACAAGCTGTCTTTGTAAAACCCTGGAAAGGATGATCAATGATCGCCTTGTCTGGTTTTTAGAATCCAACAATCTACTTTCTAATATTCAGTGTGGTTTTAGACAAGGGCGAAGTACCCTAGATCATCTTGTACGTTTCGAAACGTATATTCGAAACGCCTTTGCAAAAAATGAGCATGTTGTGTCTATCTTTTTCGATTTAGAAAAAGCGTATGACACAACATGGAAATATGGTATTTTAAAAGATCTTTTTGATATGGGGTTGAAAGGTAGACTTCCTACCTTTATTTCAAACTTTTTATCTGACAGAGAATTTAAAGTTAGGGTCAATTCTACTTTATCTGACCCTTTTGAACAGGAAATGGGTGTTCCTCAGGGAAGCATCCTTTCTGTCACTTTATTTAGTATCAAAATTAATAGCCTTGCTCAGGTTTTGAAAGATAATATTGATGGTTCTCTTTATGTTGACGACTTCCTCATATGTTACCGAGGAAAAAACATGAATAATATTGAACGTCAACTGCAGTTATGCTTAAATAGAATAGAGAAATGGGCAATGGAGAATGGTTTTAAATTCTCCACTGCAAAAACCGTTGGGATGCATTTTTGTAATAAACGAAAGATGCATCCTGACCCCGAATTAAAATTATATAATAATCCTATCAAAATTGTAAAAGAAACTACTTTTCTTGGTCTCATATTTGATTCTAGGCTAACCTTTCTACCCCATATCAAAATGTTAAAAAATAAATGCCTTAAAGCATTAGATATTTTAAAAGTCGTATCCAGTACCGACTGGGGTGCTGAGTGCGATGTTTTACTTAATCTATATAGATCGCTGGTTCGATCTAAATTGGATTACGGTTGCTTTATTTATGGTTCTGCTCGCAAGTCATATGTCAAAATCCTTGATACTATACACCATCAAGGATTGCGACTATGCCTTGGAGCTTTCAGAACCACACCTGTTGAGAGTTTATATGTAGAAGCAGGCGAGCCTTCTTTGTATCAAAGCAGAATAAAGCTTGCTTTGCAATATGCAACCAAATTAAAGGCATATCCTGGCAACCCTGCCCACGACTGTGTTTTCAAACCTCTATATCAAAACATTTTCGAAAAACATCCAAACAAAATTCAACCTTTTGGCCTCCGAATTAAATCTCATTTGGAAAATTCTGGTATAAATTTAGATGAAATTGCTGCAATCGAAATTCCGCATAATCCCCCGTGGTTAAACCCCAAACCGATATTTATTTATGATCTAAGAAAACATAAAAAGTCCGACACAAACCATTTAATAATACAACAACATTATGCAGAAATTAAATCTTGTTACCCTGACCATAGTACTATTTACACAGACGGGTCAAAAGACGGTGATAAAGTCGCCTCGGCCGCTGTCTTCGGAGAGCGTGTTGAAACTCGCCGCCTTCCGTCTGCCTCATCTGTATTTACAGCAGAGGCGCAAGCTATTCTTCTTGCGATGAAAATAGTTGCTTCGTCAGACGAATGCAAATTTATTGTCTGCTCCGATTCCCTGTCTTGTCTACTGGCTATTGAAAATTTCAAAATTAAAAATCCTTACATTTTAAAAATTATTCAAATCTACAAATCTCTTGTTGCTTTGGGAAAAGAGGTTATCTTCTTCTGGATTCCCAGTCATGTCGGAATCCGTGGAAACACGGTCGTGGATCAGGAGGCTAAAAATGCTCTAAAGAATAATGTCATTAAATGTAATATTCCTTTTACTGATTTTAAACCGTTGATTTTTAAATATATTTCTAGTTTGTGGCAGAGTGGTTGGGATCTCCAAGTTCATAATAAACTTCATGAGATCCAGCCACTACTGCACACAAATATTTTTAAATGTTTTAGAGGTCGAAGAGACCAAGTTGTTTTAACAAGATGTCGTCTTGGTCATACCAGGACGACACATAGTTATATTTTAAACAATGAGCCACGACCCGAATGTGTGCCATGCAACAGTCCATACACCATTAAGCATGTCTTGATGGACTGTGTGGACGTGGCCCACATTCGGGAACGTTTCTATAGTGTAGATACATATTTTAATTTATATAAAACTGTCGCAGGCGACACAATTTTAAAGTTTTTAAAAGAAATTAATTTGTTTAATAAAATTTAATTTCACTACTAAGTGTGATGCTTCATATTTTATTGTTTTAAGTCCCATTTTTATCTGTTTATACTCTCATATTATTGTATGAGATTACGTTTTAGTATAAAAGGGGAGGCATGACATACTAATAAGTTAAAATCTACAATTTTCACGTCCTGAATATAGCTGAAATATTGCTTGCTGGACGTTAAACAACAACCAATCAATCAATCAATCAATGGATGGACTGTAGTTATTGTTCTCCTTACTGTTATGGCAATTAGTTTAGCCATAACCAGTAATTCAGTTAATTATTCAGTTGAAGTGAAATCGGACTGTGTCAAAATCGCCACGCCGTGGTATGAGGAAATAGAAAATGAACGTAATTAAACTGTCAACATATCAAACAACACGATTTAACACAACAATATCAAGTGACAGTGTGTTTATATCAACAAATTCGAATTGACATCAGATATTTCATTGAAAATAAGGCAACTATAAAAAGGGATTTATAAGACTGAAAAACAATGGAATTACCTCCAGAGATTAACTCAACATATCAACGATGTTGTAAAACGAACCGACAGAATTTCAAAATAAACTTAACGAGATGCTATGATAGTGTAGTGTATTTATATTATTTAAACAATAAATTGATTTATCAAAAGCTGTTAATATGTTACCTTTTTTATTGATTATTTTCCCCCATTTGCCACTTTTGGTGAGCAAAGTGCAGATGGTTATTAATTTTATCGATTGATCTATCGATAGATTGATAGGTAGATAAGAGTGTAAAATAAATAGGTACTTACATTTGGATCATCTCCTGTGCCATTTTCAATGATATTTGGTTACCTTGTCGATAATACATAAAAATCGAAAATAATTTTTATTTTGTATTTTTTATTATTATCAGGAAATATCATGTATATATATAATAAAACATCCTTTGAAAGGCAAATTTTCTTAATAAAAATTTCATTAAATCGCAAACATTTTGATTGACTATAATTGAACATTTATTTCACACATCAAAATCGCGTGAACCTTGGACGTTTCTAAATGATATCTTTTAGGAGAAATGAAATCATACGATTCACAGGCATTTTGCGATAGACGTTGACTGATTGACCAGTCAGCATTTTTTACGCAAAAAGTTTATTCTGGATGGTTGTATAATAAATTAGCCCCCGCCTTATTTACAACGGAAATATTTTCACATTTTTTCAATAAACATGTTTAAAAAGTATAAATAAATGATTTGTAAAAGCCTCCCTTTATTTAAAAAAAAACGTGTGGGAACCCGGGGCACAGGAGAATAGGCCCACTAGACGGGAGGCCGGATGGACTTGGTTCGGTCAATCAGCTGGTCACGCCTATCTCTTAACAAGCTTGTCGACATTCTTCTTATCGCTTGATCATATCTTGTGAATCTTACGATTCAAGTTGTTTAGTTACGGGCTGTTAAGAAGGCGGTTGCTCATGGGTCAATCGAGTAGAGTTTCGAACGGTTGTTTCGCCAGTTAATTCTGACACGAAGCTTGCGTTCGCAAAGAAATTCATATATTTGAGTATACCACCCTTGGAACACCTAATGCTTTCTGCTGGTGATCCGCAAAGACCAAAGCATCGCCCCTGTTGGCACTCCGTGGTGGGTGGGGGACAAGTGTGGTGAACTGTGTTATCGCATCGCGGGTTCTGAAATCCACCTTTTACACAAACAAGCTCCAAAAAACAAAATTCCTCTCGAAGAAATGGTGGATGATGACCAGTTGTCAAGATTTATTGTACTGACCAAAATAAACTTTATCTAAAATTTCTCCATTTGTAATTGAAAAAAACTATTTAGCGGTGTGCAGGAGATGTTTAAAAATGTAACAAAAATGAAGTCGGGCTCTTTGTTGCTTCTTTGAGCATTCAATTAACAATCTAGATTTAAACATCTCTTCCTCTCCTCATAGAACTTTAAAATCCAGCCAAGGTATTATTCGTTACAGAGACCAAGATCTCTCTGACCTTACAGACGACGAAATTTGTGAAGAACTTAAACCACAGGGTATAACAAAAGTCAAAAGATTCGTAGTCAACAGAGAAGGTGTTCAGGGCAAACTGAATACCTTCCTTCTGCACTTTAATACTCAATCCGTCCCTTCATCAATAAAAATCGGTCTCTACAATGTTAAAGTCGGCGCATACATCTTCGGCCACGGAAATGAAAAATGCAGAGGTCACTTGATCTGTTTTAAGTGTGCAGAAGAAGGACATGAGGGCTTTACCTGCGCTAAAACTCCGAAGTGTGCCAATTGTGCTGAAGCCCACATGTTCTCCAAGTATTGTTATCATTTTAAAAAGGAAAAAGAAATACACAAGTTAAAAACTGCAAAGAATATCTCTTACCCCGAGGCACGTAGACACTCGGTGGTGTTTTCGTTTTTTACTTTTAATAAAAGTACTATGGAAAAATAGGGGGAGGGGGGACTTTTGAATTTTATTAATGGCAAAAAGGAGCAGGTGGTCTTTTTTATTTCGTTTATTACATTTTAACATTTTTAATGTTAAACAACAATATAGATTCTTGTTGGAAAATCTTGGTGGCCGTAACAGGGCCTTGCACGAGCAAACAACATGCTTCTCTGGGTAGCTTCTTACAGTAATCACTGTGGTGTTCAAGTGCTGGTGGTATGTCAAACCGTCCTTTCTTTTACTGTGGATGTTAACAATGAAGTTCTTTATATGTCGTGTAATCTGTCAACACTTTGCTTGAGTCTTCGTTTTAATGACTTGTGTTCGTTTTTCATATTCTTTGTAGTATGCAGCTCTTGTCAATTTTCTTTAGGTACTCAAGTGTTGCAGTTCAGTGTTTACACATTTCACTCGCATTTTTCTTGTATGTTTCCATCAGCTTCTTCACAACTATGGAAATTCTGCATTTTAGGTCAAGACAAAATTTTTTTTTATGTTCACTTCCCTGGGCTCTCATTGCTGTTCGGAACTGTGTCTGTCCAAGGCGCACATGGTCAGCAAGTCTTTAATTTTTCCACAGTGGGTGCAAGCCGTAACGACCATCCACTGATGTCAATTTCGTTTTCTAGTTTGCCTATCTTTCTGTTTTCAGTTTTAATTATCTCCATCTTTTCTGCCATGTCTTTTTATTCAGTTCTACCATCTACTTTGCAACTCTGTTTGAAGTTCTGTTCATACTGGTAAGGCTTGGTAGGGTACAGTTCATCCGGGCTAATATCTCTTGTGTTGTGCTGTTCCCAGTTGATGAATTGGGGTACCTTGTTGTAACACAGTGGCTAAGGCAACATTTGATGCTCCATGATAAGGACCAGGTTTCTTGGTTGGAATTTTCTTTTAAAGTTTAAATGGCTGCGTAATAAACTTCATAGATCCAACCACATCTGCACCCAAATAATTTTAAATCCTGTAGAGGTCGTAGAGACCAAGTGGCTTTAACCAGGTGTCGTCTTGGTCATACCGGGCCGACACATAGTTATATTTTATATAACTAGCCACGACCCGAATGTGTGCCATGCAACACTCCATAGACCATTAAGCATGTTTTAATGGACTGTGTGGATGTGGCGCACATCCGGGAACGTTTCTATATAGTAGTTTCATATTTTAATTTTTTTTAAACTCTTGCAGGTGACACAATTTTAAAGTTTTTAAAAGAAATTAATTTATATTGTAAAATTTAATATGTCTGAGAATTTGTTATGCTTCATACATTTTATTGTTTTAATAATCTTTTTTATCTGTATATACTCTCATTTATTGTATGAGATCACTTTTTAATCCTAAGGATTGGATGTTCTTACAGTAAAATTATAATACCTTTCACGTCCTGAATAAAGCTGAAATATTACTTGCTGGACGTAAAACAACTATCAATCAGTCAATTTGTTTTGTCCTTACAACTACATAATGTGTATACATGTATACGATATCAGTGTTTGTTTCCTTATTTTATTCATTTTTGCTTATATTTATATTTATTTATAAATTCAAGGACTTAAAACATTCAAAATAGCTATTTGTACAGTTCTATATTTTTTTCATTCCTAAATCAGACAAATGTACTCCATCATTATGAGAATTATTACATGGACTGTTCATCAGCCTTAAATGCTTCCAAAAATGTCTTGTGTAGGGATGCTGCAATTAGATCCGGTAACATCTGGTTTACAACACTTCTGCGGTAAGAATTGTTATGAGACGGTATATATCGTGGTTGAGTTCGCTCAAATAGTTCTGGATGTTGACAGATATTTAGAATCTCAGCCACCAGTTGAAAGAATCAGTACCTGGACAGACCATGGAGTGTTCAGCACACATGCTGCAGTCACCACTGTAACATCGTACAGTTGCCTCAAGTGTTGCAGGTAAGTGTTTACACACTTCACTCACATCTTTGTTGTATGTTTAAATCAGCTTCTTCACAACCACGAAACAGTGTGTGCAGGGCCTTCATTCCATAATCTATTCCACTGGTTGATCTTTCATCACCATTTGTGGTTGCATACTTCACTAGTATCCCCTGGAGTGAACGCTGGGTGCCATTTCCTTCTGCATGTCCACCTGAACACTCTACTTCAAAGCCCTTGCCTCTTAACCAAACTCCCTTCCAACAAAGTTGGTTCTGTTGGACTGCTGCAACAATGTATTTCCTGTCTGTTACTGTCTCTATTGCAAGGGAAAATGCCTGAAAAGCATTCTGACCTGTCTTCTAATTGCTGGTAATGGCCTAGCTTCCATAACGACCACCCATTGTGATGTTAATTTCGTTTTCTAGTTTGCCTCGCTTTCTGTTTCAGTTTTAACTATCTCTACTTTTCTGTAATGTCTTTTTTTATTCAGTTCTACCATCTCTTTCGCAACTCTGTTTGAAGTTCTGTTCATAATGGTAAGGCTTGGTGGGGAACATTTCATCCGGGCTAATATCTCTTGCGTCTTGCTGTTCCCAATGGGTGAATCTTTAACACAGTGGCTAAGGCAACATTTGGTGCTTCAGGATTAGGACCAGGTTTCTTGGTTGGAATTTCCTTGAAAAGCGTAAATGGCTGACTATGGAAACTGCAATGCAGACATCTCAGGTAGTAAATCCAACAAACTCCCCATTGTTCTGCTTGTAAGCATCCATGTCAGGGTCTGTTCATGAAGGGGATACCTCTCTGTACATGTGCTGCCTATTGACTGTATTTAGCACGTACATCATGCATTCACTTTCAACAAATCTCATGCCTCCATGTTCATTATTCTCTTATTGTTTTATATTCAGGCTGCTGGATTTACCAACTGACGAGCGGAGTGTGAGTTGGAATTCATTGGAGTCATTCTATCATTCCATGTACATCTTGTCTGGAGTCCGTGTGATTGCTTGAGGTGTTGTCATCTTCATCACAAGATATAGGTGTAGCATGTTTTTTCTCAAATATGCATGAATCTTCTTGAATCTACCAGCATGTGGAACCTTCATTTTCTGCAGTCCAGATATACCTTTGCGGGGACTTATTTGACCAGTGGTAAGCATCTTCAATAGCTTACTGGCGTAGTCTTACAACGTCGTCAAAGAAGTTATTACAGGACCACAGAACTACAGGTTTTTATACTTTTTGCTGTGGCAACTGACAAATACCACAGTAATACACACCATAATGCTCTTTGCCACCCAACTACTTGACAGCAGTGACACCTGTTAGTAATGCATACATGTTTATTGCATAATACTCACAAGTGTCACTTCGCAGTGTCAACGTTTTTCCCCAATTGGTAACTTTTTTTGTTATTGTGTAAGTTCGGATTAAAGGTTTTTCATTATATTACATTTTTAAAATAAAACTTATTCATTTTTCAGGCTAAATTCAGGATTTATAATTTTTAAGTTTCTTTAAAGTTTTTTTTTTAACTTTTTGCTCTATATCCAAAGAATGAATGTTTATTTTTGGGAAATTTATCTTCAACAAACAATCAATTAAGCTAAGACATAATTTTCATTATCTTAGATTAAACTTGTTATGTTTTAATGAATACATGTGTTTCAGTACCCTCACCCTCATGCCCAAGTGAATTGACTACTAAGTAAGGATCAACAGAGATATGTTTTATAACATATAACAAAAAAACTTTCTATAACTCAAGCACATGATTCTCATTATTTGTTCAGTTCCCTTCACTAGTATAACAAATCCTATCGCCACTACATCCGAGAACACCATTGCTACAGTAATGTCATCAGATTTAGAGGCAACACGTACCATCACATCTCATAAAATAATGATTAATATTTCCACTCTTGCCTTTTTTAGGTTTGACTCGGTTCATAATTCTATCAGGAAAATTGTACACAACATCACGTCTACAACTTTACCCAACATATAATCAACCAAGATGGATATATTGACCAATGACTTTAATTGGAACATGATAATGAGTATTGCTATATCTGATTTCTTTAATGAACAGAAACATTAATTTGACTTTATTATTATATTTTTGAATATTGGTGTACAAGTTATTATACTTCCAAGTATATGTGACATTCTTATAATTTCTATTTCTAATTATACGAATGCCACATATAATTGAAAGTATTATAACTTGTAAACCAATATTTAAAAATATAATAAAGAGACTTTAGATGAAAATCATCCACAGAGATATATTTATGACATGTAACAAAACAAAACTTTCTATAACTCAAGCACATGATTAGCATTATTTTTTCAGTTCCTTTCACTAATATAACAACAAATCCTTTCGCCACTACATCCGAGAACCCCGTTCCTAACGCAATGTCATCAGATTTAGCACCATCACATCTAATAAAATAATGAATAATATAACCACACTTACCTTTTTAAAATTTGGACTCGGTTCATCATTTTTTTAATTGATTGATTGATTGGATGTCTTCTTTAAGTCCAGCGAACAGTATTTCAGCTATATTCAGGACGGTAACAAGTTAACAAACAATAAATCAACGGAAAATGGGGGTGGGATGGCTTACAGGGAATACAATTTTGACTGCCACTGGAAACGTATGGAGTTTTGGGTAGGGGCGGAAAATTTAGCCTTTTGTAGCGGCTACAATGAGCCTACTCTTTTTCGAAATCTACAAAAGGGGTGTTTATCGTTCAAGGAGCGTGGCACTCTCCAAATACGTTACCCACTACGGTCCGCGGTCAGGCTTTCCGTATTATGACCTGACAACCCCCCAACGAGAGGGTCTCCCCTATCCGCCACCTGGGGACGCGCTGGGCTGCTCTGTGGGTCGAGCACTGGGAACCCTCCCAGTATGGTCCCAGCATTTTTTTAATAAAAAAATTGTACACAATATCACAATTAAGTCTACAACTATACGTAACATATAATCAACTAAGATGGATATATTGACCTATGTCTCTAATTAGAACATGATAATGAGTATTACTATATCTGATTTATAAAATCAACAGAAAATTACTTTGACTTTATTATATTTTTTGAATATTGGTTTATTTGTTATAATACTTTCAATTATATGCGACATTCTTAAAACTAGAAAAAGAGACTTTAATATAGGATTAAACACCGTTTTCAATGGATTTATCGGTATATCAACAAGACCAACTCACTCACAAACTTCCGATATGTAAATTTATTATGTTATGTTAATATAATCTTAACAACTGGAATGACAAAATGTGTGCCCATTCGAAAATATATATCATGAGCATATCAGTGCACTTACAACACATGTCTAGTTTTCTTCTTCTTTTTTTTTGGATAATGGATCTACTATAGGATTAAACACCGTTTTCAATGGATTTATCGGTATATCAACAAGACCAACTCACTCACAAACAAATAAAAGTCCGAAGACTTTTATGATATGTTTGTGAGTGAGTTGGTCTTGTTGATATACCGATAAATCCGTTGAAAACGGTGTTTAATCCTTATAATTCTTTAAAATTGCATTAAGAACTAAATTTATCTAACGTGTTTCTCAACTTCATATTTCTTGTGTATTTGGGAGCGGTCTTAACTGAACGTATGAAAATTTTGTTTATTTTTAAACGTACGATTATTTCCATAAACCATTTTCTGATTTTAATAAACACAATTTTTAGTTTTGCATCAATCTTTAACCTTATTTTCTGTATCGAACACAAGGAAATCATATGATAATTCATCAAACAAATAATGTGTAAGTTGATCGTTACTTTCGATATTGAAAGCCGCCATCTTTGTTTACATTGGTTACGCTAAAAATAGTTCGGTCAACGTCGTTTATCCTAAAACAAATGGAGTCAACTTCATTTATCAAAAAATATATTTCGTTAAAAACCTCAACCGGAAGTAATCTAGACCAATCGCCCCGTGCGGGATCCGGGTGGCTAAAAGAATAGACCGCAGTCGCGCTAGCTTGTAAAAGGCGACTAAATAGCGCCCAGTACCCTGACCGGCGTGTCAGGTCGGTTTGCCTAAAGACCTACTGGGATGTGTGCCCCAGGTGGTTGAATGGCGTACCCCTGGCAGGCTGGGGTTGTCAGGCCATAATACGGAAAACCTGACCGCAAACCATATTAGTGCACCGTGTTGGGAAAAATGCCACGTTCCTCGCACGTTAAAGAACGCTGCTGTAGTATTCGCTATGAGTAGGGATTTCGATCCCGCTACAGGAGGCTAAATTGCCCGACCATATCCATCCTCCCATTTGCCAGTGGCAATCTAAAATCCTTTACCCCTATTTTTCTTGTGTCCCTTCCCATTTTCATTCATCATCATTTCATGTTCATTTTATCATCCATTTCATGTTCATCGCCTGAATATAGCTGAAATATTGCTGCTCGGGCGTTAAACACCATTCATCAATCATCATCAATCATCTAGACCAATCAAATAAACGTATTTCTAAATATGCAAATCATATTAGAATTATATAAGGATCATCAACAGAGATATGTTTATGACATGTAACAAACAAAAACTTTCTATAACACAAGGACATGATTATCATTATTTTTACTGTTCCCTTAACTAGTGTAACAACAAATCCTATCGCCACTACAACAGAGAACCCAATTGCTACTGCAATGTCATCTGATGCAACATGTACCATCACATCTAATAAAATAATGATTAATAAATCCACAACTGTTTTTAGTTTTGACTTGATTGATAATTTTACATGTAGGTTTATTATAGAAAATAATACAAAAATCATACCATAACATTACAATGTACATATATACACGTGGCCATAAGTTAGGGACCACCAGGATTTTAGCGGAGGTGATTTTTTAAAACCAATATTTTTATCAATATATAACCATCCATTGTTCATTTCACGTTTCGTTTAATATAGTCGACTATATTAAAGAAGTTTATGATTTTACTATTCAAACTATTCAAAATGTATAGAAAAGACCAACAAGGTGTCGTTTGTAAAAATATGCCATAATAAACTTCGAAAGCATAACTCAAAAACAGTTTCAGTTTGAACAGCTGGTAATGTTACATACAAATACATACAGACTACGCAACCTGTTTACAGTGGTAAAAGGTTGTTGTCTAGCAAGTCTTCGAAGTAGTCTATCTTCCCTCTCTGTTGTCTTCTTCGGTCGCCCTGATCTTGGCCTTTCCCCAACAATACCAGTTTCATTATATCGTCTCATTAGACTACTGATGACAGAATGGCTAACATTGAACTTTTCTGAAACCTGCCGCTGTGTCATTCCAGCCCTTATCATACCAACTGCTTGCCATCTCTCTGCATCTGCTAGTTTTCGATGTACTATGTTGAAATGATGTCAAAACAGGCTAAATTTTACATGAAAAGCTGAGGGGAGTGTTTTTTAATCTCTATTGTTATATTATCGTGAATCGAGCGATTTAAAAAATTTTAACAATAGATACTACAAACCTAGCTTTTGTTGATAACATATGTACAAAGAACCAGAAACAATTACTTTATTTATTTGAAGCAAAACCTGGTGGTCCCTAACTTTTGGCCAAGTGTATATTAACCAGTGTCTTTAATTTGAAATTTGTTACTGATTACTAAATTCAATTCTTGATTTGATTTGTTATGTATCTCCAGGATTTAGGTTATATTTGTTTCATTATTTAAATATAGGATCTTGCATTGGTACGAGTGGAACCCGGATTTCTCCAATCGAGATAGTTCAATTTTGGAATTTTAGGTGCGAGCCTTGGCCAGGACTTAAATTTCCCTAATTTATCTATCGAGATTGGATAAATCTGATAATCCAAGAGTTCTAATGTAAGATTCTGTTTCCCTAATTTTAAAAAGTAATAAATTTGCGAAATGAAGTACAAATTCTCCCAACCTCAATTTTACATTCATGACTTGAATACGCGGTAAATTGAAGGTGTTTTGTTTATGACGTCATAAGTTTTTATTATGACGTTATTATTTTACACCAATCAACTGCTGAGAACAAGAAATTCACCAGTGACGAGAACTATATATTCCACACCGGTAAAGCGGTTGAAACATTAAGTCAAAATTAGAGAAACATAATTTACTTTAAATGTATGTAATTAAAATCGTACTTGTTATGTCATTTTGGAGTTGCATGTCCTGCTGAATTTTATAATAATTTTTTTTTGTTTTTAAACCAATCATTACATCCATCATCTACTACTGGTACAATTATATTTGTTGACATTTCCCTTGAAAACGTAGAAGAACCAGTTCTAAAAGAACCCGAAGGCAAACAAAAAGAAAATTATGTAAAAGGAATCATCTTTGTAATTTTTTATCACTTTTTTTAAAAACTTTGATAATTTTTTAATAAAATGTTAAATAAACATTGTATTTTTTTAAATATGAATGTAAAATATTTAATATACCTTTATTTAGATTTTTTTTTTAAAGAAAATACTTGATTTTTTTATTCTACCTCAAATTTTATATGTAGCTTAAATAAATGAATGTAATAATATTTCATTTTATACTAGTTCAATTGTATATGTAATTTCCATGTTGATGTTAAATTCTTATACACCTTTGTTGTTCACATGATTTTAAAGTATTTTTTTAAAGAACAGTTCTCTCTAAAAACCATGCAGATGGTGGCAAATGAGTTTTTTAAAAATGGATAAATACTATTATCAAACTTAACAGTGTGTTATAACGTAACTTTCAGCAGAGTGACTCAACCTAATATTATACGTTACCATGGCAACAGGCTATAACCAATATTGATTGGCCCAGGGTTAAAACTGTCTCAAAAAAGGCATTTTTTTGGGTCAGGTGAGCTATTGCCATCACTTGGCGTCCGTCGTCGTCGTCGTCGTTAACTTTTCTTTAAAAATCTTCTCCTCCAAAACCACTGAAGGGATTACTTTGAAACTTTGCACACATCATCAGTAAAATGTCCTCTGCCAAGTTTGCACAAATCATGGCCTCAGAACAACCAACATGGCCGCCATAGTTAAAAATAGAACAGTGGGGTCAAAATACAGTTTTTGGCTTATAGTTCAAAAAGTATAACAGATACAGGAAAACCAAAGAGACTTTCCTTCTTCAGCATCAAAAGCTCTACAGAACACTCCATTGGGTCAAATTTGTATGACGACTCCTTATAGGAGTTATTTCCCTTTAATTGTCGAAATTGATTATTTTTGACATTTTTGCCTCAAAATCTTGAAAATTATTAGAACTAGAGAAAAAGTTAGCATTGCTTAATTGTTCTGCTCTATGAGGGCTACAAAAATGGCTTTAGAGTCAATATTGTCTGATTAACTGTTTAAGAGTTATCCCCCTTGAACTGTTTATTTTAATCGGTTTTAATTGATTTTTTAAAATTTTCTCCTGAAACCACTCAAAGTACTGATTTGAAACTTTGTACACATCATCCGTCAAATGTCCTCAACCAAGTTTGCACCAACCATGGCCGCAGATTATCCAACATGACCGCCATGGCTAAAAATAGAATGAAAGGGGGGGGGTAAAATACAGTTTTGGCTTATATTTAAAAAGTGTAACAGTTACAGGAAAACCGAAGAGACATGCCTTCATCGGCATCAAAAGCTCTACGAAACACTCCATTGGGTCAAACTTGTATGATGACCCCTTATAGGAGTTATTTCCCTTTAATTGTCGAAATTGATTATTTTTGACATTTTTGCCTCAAAATCTTGAAAATTATTAGAACTAGAGAAAAAGTTAGCATTGCTTAATTGTTCTGCTCTATGAGGGCTACAAAAATGACTTCAGGGTTAAGATTGTCTGATGAACCGTTTAAGAGTTATTCCCCTTGAACTGTTTTTTTTTAATTGGTTTTAATTGATTTTTTAAAAATCTTCTCCTCTGAAACCACTGAAAGTACTGCTTTGAAACTTTGTACACATCATCCGTCAAATGTCCTCAACCAAGTTTGCACCAACCATGGCTGCAGATTAAACAACATGGTCGCCATGGCTAAAAATAGAATGAAAAGGGGGGGGGGGGGTAAAATACAGTTGTTGGCTTATATTTAAAAAAGTGTAACAGATACAGGAAAACCGAAGAGACATGCCTTCATCTGCATCAAAAGCTCTACGAAACACTCCATTGGGTTGAAGTTGTATGAGGACTCCTTATAGGAGTTATTGCCCTTTAATTGTCAAAATTGATTAGTTTTGACATTTTTGCCTCAAAATCTTGAAAATTATTAGAACTAGAGAAAAAATTAGCATTGCTGAATTGTTCTGCTCTATGAGGGCTACAAAAATGACTTAGGGTCAAGATTGTCTGATGAACCGTTTAGGAATAATTCTCCTTGAACATTTTTTTAAACAATTTTACTTGATTTTAAGAAATCTTCTCCTCTTTAACCCATTAAAGGACTGCTTTGAAACATTGCACACATCACCTTTAGGACGTCCTGTACCAAAATTGTGCAAATCATGACACCTGACTAGCTACATAGCTAAGTTGGCATAAAATAGAAAATGGGGGGGGGGGGTAGGGGAGTCAAGAGAGTTTTCGACTGATAGTTAAAAAAGTATAACAGGTACAGCAAATTTGAAGTGAACCTCCCTTCTCCCTCTAAGCATCCTCCTTATAGGAATTATTTCCCTTAAAAGGTAAAAATTAATGACTTTTGCAGAAGTGTTGGGCAATTCCTTATAGCAAAGAAAAGCTGGATAAAAAAGGGTTGTTTGGTTTCGGGTTCAGGTGAGCGATACAGGCTCCTGGGAGCCTCTAGTTTACAAGATTGGTGCTAGCATAAAAATATATCTACAAGGGTCTGGCTAAAACAATTTTATTGCTAATACGCATCATTTAAGATAATATGATTTAAAAAAAATATATAATAATTATGTATAAGCTAACATGTTTTCCTTAGCACCTAAATATCATCCTTAGCAACCAGTATCAAATGGCTAAAATATCAATTTTTTAAACAAGGTGTAGAAAATTCTTGCATCCATGAAAACAAAATACAATGAAGGTTTTTGTATACTTCATTTGTTAGTTAAAACACCAGTTGAAAAATAGGACTGAATTCATGGGTCTCTCGCCAAACAAAATAAGTCGACTCGTGAAACAACGATTAGCAACGAATCTGAAAACACATTCCACCCTATAAGACCCCTATCTTAAGCTGCATACCAAATATCAAAAGCCAATGAATAGTATTAGCTGAAAACTCTGTTATGAAAAAAGGCGACGGACGCATGCGTGGACTGATGCCTGGCATTTCTATCTCCCCACCCCATGTTGTGGTTGGGGACAAAAGTGTCGAAATCTCACATTGAGTGAAATTTTTTATGACCATCCATTTTTGTATGCCATCTGAAGATATCACTGACAGGTGAAGGTGACCTTAATTCTTATTTCAATGCTTTTGGCATGTCCTGACAAACTGATATGATATTACCTACCTCGCATTTATATACAGGCAGTCATAGAACATACTTTTTATTGCAATTATATATTCATCTCACATAGCCATTCACTAATTTGAAAACCCATTTACTTGGCTAAAAAAAAAACTAGCACACAAACACTTTCATCAGTATTTTTTAGTTTAGCAACTTTTAACCTCAAGTTAATCTTTAATGTTGGAGAGAAAGTTGCACCAAGTAAAACGACATTGATTAAAACAATCAAGTAAGTCTATAAGGAAAATAATAAAAAGCCCTGCACAAGTTTGTTTATAAGTAAAAAACATCCTTAAATGCCCCCGACATGTCATCATAAGGGCATAAAATTACATGATAGCGAAACAGACAGACTGAAAAAACAAAGTTGCTATCTGACAGTACATTAACTTTAATAACAAGAGTTAAAAATAAGGTATGTCTCCCTTGCTGGCACCATTAGAACATCTAATTTTCCACCAATTATTAATTTAATAATTGTTGAGAAAAAATGATGATGGATTGCTTGCAAAACTTTATCTTAAGACCGAGGACAAGCACAACAAGGAATGAAATAAATGACATGAACATTGCATGCTTTCAACATTTTATGCTTGTCCAAATGTCACTATGGTAAACATATAATATAAAAGACATAAAAAATATAAAGCACAGGGACTTTTTCACTTTGTTTTGTGGGGCCTCGGTGGCCTAGTGGTCAAGGTAGTTCGTCTACTATTGATCACGTGGTCTGTCAACACGGAGATTGCGGGTTCGATTCTCACTGCAGGCAGGGTGTACACGACTCCAATCTTAATTGACAAGGATTTTCAGTTTTCCTACCGCAGGTCGGGGGTTTTCTCCGGGTACTCCGGCTTCCTCCCCCAATAAAAACTGGACGCCATAATATAGCTGAAAAATTGCTCAAAGTGGCGTTAAACACCATCAAACAAACAAACACTTTGTTGTGTTAGATATATCGAAATGTAAGTTTTTGTTACTATCACTAGCTACCGAGTTAACGAGTCAGGTCAGATTGTAAACTAAACCTCGAGTTAAAAGTTGATAAGGCATTGATTTTAAAGAATATAAATACCTCCTGCTTTGATATTCTTTTACCAGTGCCAATGCTATAGGCCTTCCAAACTGTTATGGAACCATCATCATTAAAGTTTAGGTTGCTTAAGTGTCTAACTCCCTTCCACTTATGGCTGTTAATCTGTTGAGTTGTTGTGTCTACTCTGGCAATAGATACATGGCATCCAGTAACACCCTTTCTACTTGTTATTGCATCTTGCATGTCATTTGCAGTTTGAATGTTACCACCACCAGCAACAATGGTTCTCATGTTGCAACGCATGTGGGCAATCTTACTGTCACAATATGACTTGACAGACTGTCTTTCGCTGTAATTGTAGCTTTTGATCTTTACAGCTAAAAAAATAAAAATTAAAACAAAGTTCCAGACAACAAATTTTCCTTATCAAACTTTTGTCTATTATGTTAATAATAGAAAACACCGTGTGTTCTATTTATAAAAATGAGCAGTCCTGTTTTTATCCTTTCATTTTAAAATCGACACTCAACATGCAAAGTTCAAAGAAATGCAGGTTATTTTAATACATAGTTTTTAAGAAATTTCTTCAATAAACTAATATGTTCAAAAGACACGATGCCCAACCTAGCAAATTTTTTTTTCAACAGTTTTTTATAATCATTTAATTTGTTCATCTTTAAATACCTATTATATTTATACATTTCAATAAAAAGAAAAGAAACTTCTACCTGATGATAAACTGAAAGATAAAATACTACTCAACCGAATTTTAAAAAATTGGTATGTAACAAGTACACCATACATATGTAGTTGTGCGTATTACCAGGAAATATGGTTCCTTAATTTATTTGGAGTTATAGCCGTTTGTTTGAACTAAGAATTGTTTAAAGGCCAATCCAAACTTCAATAAATACACTTTTTAAGCTTTGTTTCGAACAGATGGACAGACAGAGGTAAACCAAAATACTTTTTAAAAAGGGGCTCTAATTTGCCTAAAGACCGACTGTGATGTGTGCCCCAGGTGGTTGAATGGGGTACCCCTGGTAAGCTGGGGTTGTCAGGCCATAATACGGAAAACCTGACCGCAAACCATATTAGTGCACCGTGTTGGGAAAAATGCCACGTTCCTCGCACGTTAAAGAACGCTGCTGTAGTATTCGCTATGAGTAGGGATTTCGATCCCGCTACAGGAGGCGAAATTGCCCGACCATATCCATCCTCCCATTTGCCAGTGGCAATCTAAAATCCGTTACCCCTATTTTTCCTTGTGTCCCTTCCCATTTTCATTCATCATCATTTCATGTTCATTTTATCATCCATTTCATGTTCATCGCCTGAATATAGCTGAAATATTGCTGCTCGGGCGTTAAACACCATTAATCAATCTTATTTATTACTTCACTTACAAGTACGTTCACTGATTCAATTCAAAGATAACCACAGAGGACCACAATGGTAGCAACCAGCATTGTCAGATCTTAATGTTGCAGTGTATACTGATGGCATTATCTTCTTTAAATGTCGAAAGAGGCTTTCAAGTATTGATGCCACTGTATACCAATCCTGCTTTACTGAGTGAAAACAGTGGACAAATGTTAAAAAAGAATACAACAATGTTGAACCCTGAAAGTTGGAAGTCAATAATTATGGATAGACAATTACTGTGGACACATGCAGACTATTATGGACTTGCAAAGTTTTTTGACACATGCATTCTGTGGTGAACTTTCCATGCATGTTGAGATTTTAAAATACATTTATATCAATGAAATTAAATCTCTATAATTGATGTTTTTTCACTCCCTTTGACCCCTATTTTCTCAACTAGAATAGCGGTTTTCCATGGAAGCCGTATGTCGCCTGAATCTTAAAATACAGTCATGACATAATTATTATCTATTAATTTATAATTGACATACCTGTATTAATTTTGTTATGGCTTCTGTTATCCACGTTCTTTGTACCTGAAGTTAATTGCTTCGCACTGACGCTTATAAGTTTAGTTCGAGTTATTGATGGTGACTTACACGAGTTTACTATCAAAGGGACCTATACATGAGTTCGAGTTTTCGATAAATCGGTGTTCGAAAAACCGGGGATTATTGTACAAACATATATAGAAATAAATGTCGGGGACAGTTCGAGAAATCGGTGGTGTTCGAGCTACCGAAGTTTTACTGTATTTGGAAAACAGGAAGATGAATTGCAAGCGTAAAATCGCTTTACACCATATAGTACTAAAGGACAAAGCTACATGCCAAATATCAAGAGGTTGTGACATGTAGTTACCCGGAAAAAAATTGAAAGTAACTTGGACAGCATTTATATATATATATATATATATATATATTTGAGCATATATACAATGATTACAATCATTACAAAGTTTCAAGCAAAAAATGTGTTTATTGGGAAGAAAATTTTTGAATAAGTTAGCCAATATAAATAGTAAACTACAGTTTACCTTTACATATTATCCGGGTCCTTAAATATAACAACCGATACAGGTCATGATAGTCCTTTCTGGCCAAAGAAATCAGTCATTTTCTCACGATGCAAGGCAGGCAAGAACTTCATAGCCCAATCTATAATTATCAGTACAGTTTCATGGTCAAGGCTATCCAAAGTGAAATTTCTAGCCTCGTCCTGATTTACAGTTTTCAAAATATGGGCTTTCCACAAGTCTACACTGTTTCTAGATGAATCAATATCATTGATATACTCCTCCTTTTCCCCATCTTCAAGAATTGTAAAAGAATATTATCAATAGTTTAAAAGAAGCAAACGCATCAGACATAAAGGATTAGCAATTAATATTTATATACGTCTACAAATTAAGCCCAACGCTGTTAGAATTAGATATTCATATTGTCAAATTTTTGCATATATGTGCGTGTACGCGTGTTAATAGGTACAACTGCTGTTAATCATAGCAATACACACCCACGTTGCGAGGTCATCAACAATAGCAGGGTACATTTTCCGTTACCTCGGTATGTAAACCTCGTCATTTTCATCGACAGTTAGTGCTGACCGTGTAAGCAAAACATCACCTGTACCTTTGCGTTATCGGTGTGTATGCGAGTGTGCACCACACACGGAGAACACTATTCCTTGTAGTATGATTGGTCTGGTTTTTTTGCGCCCGGTTTTCTGAAAAATTTTTCTTTCCCATTCGGATCTCATCGGTTTGCTCTGCCAGATTGCAAACAACACGAGGTTAGTGTGCAATGTTTGTGTAAAAAAGAGAATTATCTTAAATTAAATTACTTTTTACTGTTATATTAATCAGCATACAGTGTATAGGTTTAAAAATGTTTAAACATTAAACGAAATCTGGAGAGCTTTTGAATTCGTATTTAAAATCTTTTTGAGAAACGCGGCAATGCCAATATAGCGGGTTGGGATGCATTTTTGTAATAAACGAAAGATGCATCCTGATCCTGAATTAAAATCGTATAATAATCCCATCAAAATTGTAAAAGAAACTACTTTTCTTGGTCTGATATTTGATTCAAGGCTAACCTTTCATATCAAAATGTTAAAAAATAAATGCCTAAAGGCATTAGATATTTTAAAAGTCGTTGCCAGCACCGACTGGGGTGCTGAATGTGATGTTTTACTTAATCTATATAGATCGCTGGTTCGATCTAAATTGGATTATGGTTGTTATCTATGGTTCTGCTCGCAAGTCATATGTCAAAATCCTTGATACTATACACCATCAAGGATTGCGATTATGCCTTGGAGCTTTCAGAACCACGCCTGTTGAAAGTTTATTTGTAGAAGCAGGCGAGCCTTCTTTGTATCAAAGAAGAATAAAACTCGCTTTGCAATATGCAACCAAATTAAAAGCATATCCTAGCAACCCTGCCCATGACTGTGTTTTCAAACCTCTTTATCAAAACATTTTCGAAAAATGTCCAAACAAAATTCAACCTTTTGGCCTCCGCATTAAATCTCATTTGGAAAATTCAGGTATAAATTTAGATGAAATTGCTGCAATCGAAATTCCACATAATCCCCCGTTGTTAAACCCCAAACCAATATTTATTTATGATCTAAGAAAACATAAAAAGTCCGACACAAACCCTTTAATAATACAACAACATTATGCAGAAATTAAATCCTGTTACCCTGACTATGGCACTATTTATACAGACGGGTCAAAAGACGGTGATAAAGTCGCATCGGCCGCTGTCTACGGAGAGCGTGTTGAAACTCGCCGCCTTCCGTCTGCCTCATCTGTATTTACAGCAGAGGCGCAAGCTATTATTCTTGCGATGAAAATAGTTGCTTCGTCAGACGAATGCAAATTTATTGTCTGCTCCGATTCCTTGTCTTGTCTTCTGGCTATTGAACATTCCAAAATAAAAATTCTTATATTTTTAAAATTATTCAAATTTACAAATCTCTTGTTGCTTTGGGGAAAGAGATTATCTTCTTCTGCATTCCCAGTCATGTCGGAATCCGTGGAAACACAGTCGTGGATCAGGAGGCTAAAAATGCCCTAAAGGATACTATCATTAACTGTAATATTCCTTTTACCGATTTTAAACCATTAATTTTTAAATATATTTCTAATTTGTGGCAGAGTGGTTGGAATCTCCAAGTTCATAATAAACTTCATGAGGTCCAGCCACTACTGCACAGAAGTAATTTTAAGAGTTTTAGAGGTCGTAGAGACCAAGTTGTTTTAACACGGTGTCGTCTTGGTCATACCAGGACGACACATAGTTATATTTTAAACAATGAGCCACAACCCGAATGTGTGCCATGCAACAGTCCATACACCATCAATCATGTCTTGATGGACTGCATTGACGTGGCCCACATTCGGGAACGTTTTTATACTGTAAATACGTTCAGTAGTTTGTTTACAACGGTCGCAGGCGACACAATTTTAAAATTTTTAAAGGAAATTAATTTGTACAGTAAAATTTAATTTTTTCGGCAATTTGTGATCTATATTTTTATTGTTTTACTTGCCTTTTATCTGTATATTGTATGAGATAATGTTTTAGAACTAAGGGCGAGATGAACAATTTTGAAAAATGTTAAATAATCAAATTATTATTACTTTCACGTCCAGAATATAGCTGAAATATTGCTTGCTGGACGTAAAACATCAATCAATCCATCAATCAACCAATATGGTGGAATGTGCTAGAACGCCTTCAGTCGGTTGTGTACTAGCCAGAGATTATAAATATTATAAATCATTGGTTATGCGGCTACTTTTGTTGGTAAACGTGTCAGTGAAACTGATTACCGGATTTATGTTTTTTCATTGAGAAAAAACGTAACTCCACTTAGTGACTTTATTGCGCTGAACGAAATCTGGGCTATCATTGTGAACATAATTAACCCATTAGTGGAGGAAGAAGCACATAGTAACAGCAGTTAAAGGTATGAACATGTAAATTAAAATCAAACTATTATGGCATTGTTTTCATCAACGTGTACTGTTAACAGAAATTCTCTTTCTTTTTTCATCACTATATTTCATGGTGAATATAAAACAAGTTTGTGGAAATTTGTAGTACTTAGGAACACTGAGAAACAATAAAGGCCTTTCATAAAATCTCTCTCAATTCTGTGTTTTTTATTGCGACAGCTCCTTTGATCTTAATCTAATAAACCTAGCGGGTAATTAGGAGCCATTGTTTACCTAGAATAAAAGTCCCGTGGTGGAGGTTTGTTACCCGACAAATAAAAACTGCTTACTGAATTTGGCCGAGTGTATTGAAGATTTCGAAATCCCATACTCTCGCGCACTAGAAAGAGGCTTGGGGTGGGTAAGAGATATTTATGTCATGTAATTGCATGTCACAAAAGATGTGGATTTATAATTAATAACAGATTTATCAATTTTGATGAAAGACTATTTTTTTAAATGTAAGTAAAAGTTAGGTACTTATAGAGTGAGATTAAACATACCTATAATCGTATATGAAGTAAAACTAACACACTTTAAAAAGGCTAAATTAAATTTTAGAATAAATGTGAATATAATACAATAAAAAAATTAATTCAGTTACTTCAGAATAAATGTCAACAGTTTATATCTTTTTAAAAAATTACAAAAATTAATTTAATTATTTTTTAATTGTTTTCCAAAGTACGGTCTCTTCTTGTGTGTGTGTTGGTGCATTTGTGTGCGCGTGTATGACCATTCAATTAAAGTTACTTTTCCATACGGAGGTCAATTTGTTAGATTATGCAAAGATACAGTCAAAGGCAAAAATGCTTACATATAAATATGGGGTAACTGAATGATTTTCAATACAATTTTATTGTAAATAAAATGCTTTATGTTGGCGACAAAAGTTTATTTGTGAGCAAAGGGAAACATAAGGAATTTTAATCACTTGTTTGTGTACACAATTAATTTAATTGTATAGCTTTGAAATTATGTAACCATTGAATAGATTTGTAATTACGTAACCAATCCTCGGCCAATCAAATTTCAGATGTCACGTGACTCCCAGATGCTAACTGATTTCTGTTATGAAAAGGTTTTTTCACGTTTTTGCTGCGGGTCAATTAATTTGGATTATTCATAATTAACTGTTTGATACCTTGTGGATTTACTTCAGACAGTGAGTATTAACAGTTTTAATCAATCTTCTCAGACGATTGATGATGAAGAGACGCTATTCTAAATTTAGATAATGATGTATGGATTCACATGAATACGCATGTGCAAAATTTTGGTAGTTTCTCCTCTATATTGTTATAGATGGCATCTCAAACGGAAGTTGTCGTACTGGGCCACAGTTTCATACGCCGTTTACGTGATTACATGAGAGACAGTGGGCAATATAATTTACGTCTCGATTATGAATGTTTTAGAATTTTATGTCGCGCTCAAGGTGGACTACATTACACCGATTAATCCATGAGAGGAGTGACCTTTTCACATTCGGCAAACCACCAGACATTGTTTAATTACAAGTTGGCTTTAATGATTTATCATCACACTTAGACGCTGAACAAGTAGCCACAGCTGTGTTCTCATTGGCTAACTTTTTACATCATGGTTTGGACATAAAGTTCATGATTATTAGTCAGCTATTACGTAAACGTCCTGATAAGGTTCCAATTAATTATAATCACAAAGTTTTATTTACAAATATGTTGTTGGACAAATTATATGTAGACAACGACTCACAACAATGATAACATCATGGGTGTGATTGTACATGTACGTCATGGATAGATTGTCTGATTTGATAGGGTGTTACTTTATACTTATTAATGTAGTGCACGACAAACAACATTGTTGTTACATCGTAATAAGTTAATGCTTAGATCTTATCTTCTTTATTAAGGGGTCAACCATTTTCATGTGTGCAAACCGCACACTTGAGGGAGGGGGTTAAAAATTTCAGCATTTTGGCGTACAACTTTTTTTTATTTTCACAAATTTTTCGTTTCCGTAGAGTTTGGTTTTTATATTAGTTTAATGGTTGATGTACACTTTTTGATGGGGAGTGGGGGGTCTCAAAAAGTGTGCTATTTGCACACTTGTGAAAATGGGTGACAATTATGGACGACCCCTAATGCAAAAAATGTCAAACAATTTGGTTGGTATGTCATGAAAATATACAAACAACGTGGTTGTTGCGTCACACCTGGATATATTGTTTTACATGACAACAACTTGGTTGTTTTGTCATACTGGAAATATTTACATAAGTCAGTGCATGACTAAACAAAGTGGTTGTTTTGTCATGCCTGGATATATTTATTTACATGACAAACAACGTGGTTGTTTTGGTCATACCTAGCTATAGTTATTTTTTTATTTACATGACAAGTAAGCACATGACAAACAACGTGGTTGTTTTGTCATACCTGGATATAATTAAGGTCTTTCCCTTCCACAGAAGGAAAGACCTTACTGTATTTCGTCTGATTATTATTATTAATATTATTGTTCTTCTTTTCTGCCATCAATTGACGAAGAGTGTCGCGACATATCTTTTCGATACTTGGTACCATTGTTTGGTCATACCGGTACTCGCCTTAGCCGACCCTGTGAAACCGATCTATTTTTAGTAATGGAGTTATCTGCCCCAGACCGGAAAACCTTGTGCACAGATCTCCTCCTAAACCATAACCGGTATCAAAAATCTGAAGTGTGGAAAATCGCGGGTAGGTTAAGGCAAGTTCATTAATTTATTTGACGATCGCATTGCAATCTACCGACAACAGACATTCCCATGGTTACAGCGTTTTGATTGGTCAATTGGTTTTAGGTAGGGAGAAAATGACAACTCTCCATAAAAGTTTCCTAGGTATTTAAATTATACATTGTTTTTTATTCTTTAGAGTCAGGTAAATAAAAAATCTTAAATGTTTTGTATTTAGTCGAATTCGTCGACTTGTGGAGCATTCTGTATGACATAAACTACATGAACTAATGCAGCTTCCGGTAACGTCAACGTGAAACACATTCTTGCATCGCCATTTAACGTGCTAGTGAGAACCAGCTACATTTTAAATTACCTTAAGCCATACGAGGCTGCACCAAAGACACGAACACTAAGGTATGTACAAGAAAATAGTAAATGTGTGTTGCCGTTACAATAATTGTACACAAATTCTTTAAAGAGATGTCGATTTAAGCTCTCGGGGAATGAGTGATGGCAGTGACCAGTGTATTATTAAACCTGTCTTGACTACTACCTATTTCGACCAGAACTTTTTATCAAAACGTTACAAGTCCGTATTGGAACTATCTGTATGCGAGAATTATGAACTAGCTGTTGAACAATGGCTATAGGCTTGCTTGCAATTCTTATACCCCCCCCCCAAAAAAAAAAACCCATTACACAATATACTCAAACCATGTAACTTTAAACTAAAACTTAATTTTGCACAATTCCATGTAAGTACATTGTCTTTAAAATTTTCATGCTAAAACATTAAACAGAAATTCTAGTTTATACATGTTGCTCAAACAATAATGTCACATACATTTGTTGAAACATGCAGGTCAATTCACTCAGGTTTAGAAAGAGAGAATGACAGATTTGATAGATAGTTTAAGAGGTGAAAGTTCATTAAAGATATATGTATGCTGACTCCAAAACATTAGATTATGATTCATTTATTTAAAAAAATGCTTTTAATGTCTTAAATATTTCATCTATATTACTCATTTACACCCACATAATTTTAAATGGTCAAGATTTGACCCTTTGGGTTTTTTATTATAAAAAAATTGTCAGTATTTGACAATATATTAATACTCTTTATATTTATTCATAAATGTACAGATGGGTCCATAATATAATATTATAAAACTAAATTCCTCTTTTATTTAGTTTTAACATTAACTTTTTATCCATTTTAATACCTAGATTCCCAAATTTTAAAATTTATGATTATAATAATAAATTGAATATTATAATTATACATTTATAACATTATATTTAAAGTTGGTTGTTTGTTTATTGTAGGGTTAAGAGAAATGCATTCCAGTCTATTTCATCATTTTCTGGCAGTGTCATGGATTTAAAATTTGTGCTGACACTGATAGTTTACTTATACAGAAAATCTTAATGAAGTTATGAACATACTGATTGGCAATTAATGTGGATAATTAGAAATCATATGGTCTTTTTTATAGTGCACTTTGCTACAAAGACACAGCTTCATGTATTTTAAATCTGATGGAAAGAAGAGATACATAACACAGAACTAAATTGACGAAATTTCAAGTAATTCTGGAACAATATTTTCGCCAAGTGTCATGGATTTTAAATTTGTGCTGAAAATGATAAATACAGTTTACATACACTTAAACATAAAATCTTAGTGAGCATATGTTGCTTGGCATATATTATGGAAAATTAGAAGTCATGTGACCTATTTCATAATGGACTTTGCCACAAAAGATGAAGCTGATATTCCAAGATGTATTTAAGATTTAATCGAACTAATTGTAACATGCAGCATATAAGTATTTAGAACTAAATTTACTTATTAATTACAAAATCCAACATTTAAATTGAGCGTGATCTTTAATAATTAAACGAAATGTGAATATATGTATTTTTATTTTATTATTATTCTTCAAATAATTCCTTTGCCAGGAGACAAAACTCATACAATCCATGTCAAATTTAGAATGTAATTGCTAATTTAAATGTGTTATTTCATACACACATGAGAATTTGCAGTAATGTCTGAGACCAGGAAGGAAATTTTTAATAAATTTTATTGCTTGGATAAGAATAGTCCATGGGCTGAAACCATTTATAGATTTATATGTCTGTTGATACTATGACTACACTTAACTGTATTTTCAAGAAGATCTATAAAAAGTAGTCAAATGCGATACATTGCATTAACCACATAGCATTACACCCCCTTTTTTATCATGTTTAGATTGTGAACAGATACAAAATTGACAAATATTACCTAAATGACCAAAATCTCAATGCAAATATCAAATTAAAATTCAGCCGTTGATGAAGATTATTTACATTTATAACAATTATGGATAAACACTGCCCATGGCTGCAGACAGGACCTCACATGTTGCTTTAACCAACAGAAATGCAGTTGCAGTTTACTGGAACTTCCTGTTTTGTTTGCATTCAGTTAGTTTGTTCTGATATTTTCTTTTTGCATAAAAAAAATAAAATAGGAACTTGTTGAGGTGGTTTTTACTTGGATCAGGTTTTATTTATCTAGGAGTAACCTATTGTCAAATTAAGATAGAATGCATGGGGAAATTGTGAACATGAGAACTTTTTTTTTTGTTCTTGACCAAGAACAAAATATTTGTTAAGCACACAGCTTGAGGAGGACATAACTTGTGTGGTAGTATGCATAATTTGCTTTAGGAGTCTAGATTTTTGGTCTTTTATAAAATAAAAGAAAAATATGCAACAAATTACAGTCTCAATACAGCCATGATCTAGATAATTGATACTTCATATTCAAGACATTTAAATCTTATATACTGCACCAAAAAGGTACAATTATTAACATTAAGAGCTATAATTTATTATGTTGCTTCTCTAATAAGAAGGTACAATTCAGGGTAAAACAAGGCACCAACACAGCATGGCTCAGTATTCAGTAATTTACTACTAGATACTAAACTATTGTATTAATTAGGGAGTTCTTGTTCAGTCAGAGCTTACCAGTATTAATAAGACCATGTACTGTTACATGGTATGGGAAATGTTATTGCGAAGCAGCAAAAATTGCCTGCCCTTAAACCCACCCACTGTCTCGTGGATACAAATAAAGTTTAAATTGCAAGACATTTATCGAAATATCAACCATAGCGGCATAGCATAGGTATTCCTTACGGTTCTTGATAATCCATAATAAATTGCATCATTAATCTTGTATGCTAAGGGTTATTGTTCAGTATAAGTATTAATGACGTAAATTTTACAATGTAAATGGTTTTTTTTTTATTAATAAGAACAAGAAATATGGTAATATCTCTGCGCTTTCGTAATCATTCAAAACTTGACGACGATAACGTCGTTGCCGTTTTTAGGCCGTTCCGGAACTGGTGTAGTCACTCGTTTTAATACGCAAATTTCAATCGCCAAAAAAGGTTGTTTGATTGATTATTTGTTGTTTAATGTCCAGCAAGCAATATTTCAGCTATATTCAGGACGTGAAAATTATAATTTTTAAGTTGTTAGTATTTTAAATTAGTAGTACGTCATGCCTCCCTTTTTATACTAAAACTTGATCTCATACAATAATATGAGAATATATATACAAATAAAAATGGTAGTTAAAACAATAAAAAGTATTAGTCTTCACAATTAATAGTGAAATTAAATTTTGTTAAATAAATTTATTTCTTTCAAGAACTTTAAAATTGTGTCGCCTGCGACAGTTTTAAATAAATTAAATAACGTATCTACAGAAGAGAAACGTTCCCGAATGTGGGCCACGTCCACACAGTCCATCAAGACATGCTTGATGGTGTATGGACTGTTGCATGGCACACATTCGGGTCGTGGCTCATTATTCAAAATATAACTATGTGTCGTCCTGGTATGACCAAGACGACACCGTGTTAAAACAACTTGGTCTCTGCGACCTCTAAAACTTTTAAAATTAATTGTGTGCAGTAGTGGCTGGATCTCATGAAGTTTATTATGAACTTGGAGATCCCAACCACTCTGCCACAAACTAGAAATATATTTAAAAATTATTGGTTTAAAATCAGTAAAAGGTATATCACAGTTTATAATTTTATTCTTAAGGGCATTCTTTGCCTCCTGATCCACGACTGTGTTCCCTTGGATTCCAACGTGACTTGGGATCCAGAAAAACACAACCTCTTTTCCCACAGCTATTAGAGATTTGTAAATTTCAATTATTTTTAAAATATAATGGTTTTTAATTTTGAAATTTTGAATAGCAAGTAGACAAGACAGGGAATCTGAGCAGATAATAAATTTGCACTCGTCTGACGAAGCAACTATTTTCATGGCAAGAAGAATAGCTTGCGCCTCAGCAGTAAATACGGATGAGGCAGACGGGAGACGACGAGTCTCAACACGCTCTCCGAAGACAGCGGCCGAGGCAACTTTATCGTCATCTTTTGACCCGTCTGTATAAATAGTACTGTAGTCAGGGTAACATGATTTAATTTCTGCAAAATGTTGTTGTATTATTAACGGGTTTGTTTCTGACTTTTTATGTTTTTGTAAATCAAAAATAAATACCGGTTTGGGGTTTAGCCAAGGGGGATTTCGTGGAATCCCGATTGCAGCAATTTCATCTAAATTTATACCTGAATTTTCTTAATGAGAATTAATTCGAATGCCAAAAGGTTGAATTTTGTTTGGATGTTTTTCGAAAATGTTTTGATAAAGAGGTTTGAAAACACAGTCGTGGGCGGGGTTGCCAGGATATGCCTTTAATTTAGTTGCATATTGCAAAGCGAGCTTTATTCTTCTTTGACACAAAGAAGGCTCGCCTGCTTCTACATATAAGCTGTCTATAGGTGTGGTTCGGAAGGCTCCAAGGCATAGTCGCAATCCTTGATGATGAATCGTATCAAGGATTTTGACATATGACTTGCGAGCAGAACCATAAATGAAACAACCATAATCCAATTTAGATCGAACCAGCGATCTATAAAGATTAAGTAAAACGTCGCACTCAGCACCCCAGTCGGTACTGGCTAAAACTTTTAAAATATCTAATGCCTTTAGGCATTTATTTTTTAACATTTTGATATGAGGAAGAAAGGTGAGCTTCGAATCGAATATTAAACCCAAGAAAAGTAGTTTCTTTCACAATTTTTATAGGATTATTATATAATGTAAGTTCGGGATCTGGATGCATTTTCCTTTTGTTACAAAAATGCATGCCAACAGTTTTGGAAGTGGAGAATTTAAAACCATTCTCCATTGCCCATTTTTCTATTCTATTTAAACATAACTGTAGTTGACGTTCAATATTATTCATGTTTTTTCCTCGATAACATATAAGAAAATCATCAACATACAAAGAACCATCAATATTATCTTTCAAGACTTGAGCAAGACTATTAATTTTTATACTGAATAAAGTAACAGAGAGGATGCTACCTTGAGGAACACCCATTTCTTGTTCAAAAGGGTCAGACATAGTTGAATTTACACGAACTTTAAATTCTCTATCCGACAAAAAATTAGAAATGAAGGTAGGAAGTCTACCTTTCAACCCCATATCAAAAAGATCTTTTAAAATGCCATACTTCCAAGTTGTGTCGTAAGCTTTTTCTAGATCGAAAAAGATCGACACAACATGTTCATTTTTGGCAAATGCGTTTCTTATGTATGTTTCGAAACGCACCAGATGATCCAGGGTACTTCGCCCTTGTCTAAATCCACATTGGATATTGGACAGAAGGTTGTTTGATTCTAAAATCCAGACAAGGCGATCATTGATCATCCTTTCCATGGTTTTACAAAGACAGCTTGTGAGGGCTATAGGCCGGTAGTTGGACGCTTCCGAGTGATCTTTTCCAGGTTTCGGAATATGCACAACAGTGGCCATTTTCCAAATAGATGGTAAGACACCTGTTTCCCAAATGTTGTTAAGAAGATTCAGAAGACATTGGAGAGAAGATTGTGGGAGATGTTTGAGAAGTTGATAATGGATGTCATCTGGGCCAGATGCTGTATCGTGAGATTTGTTCAATGAAGTTTTTAGCTCTTCCAAATAAAAAGGTTTATTATAATCTTCTAAATTTTTTGATTGAAAATTAAGTTTTGATTTTTCTTTTTGAATTTTGATCTGATGAAAATTGGGATGATAATTTTCAGCAGAGGAGTGTGTTGCAAATGTTTCGGCCAATTTTTTTTATATGTCTGACTCTGATGTTAACAAGTCTTGTCCATCCTTCAAATGATGGACATTTGCTTTACTGTTTTTACCTTTAATTTTACGAATCAAGTTCCAAATTTTATTCATAGGGGTATGGTTATTTAATTTGGAAACAAAGTTACGCCAAGAGGAGCGTCGTCTTTGTTTCGTTACCCTGCGAGCTTTCGCTCGAAAAATTCGGAACTGGTTAAGATTATTTTGAGTTGGGTGTTTATTAAAGCGTCGTTCGGCCTTTTTCCGGTCCTTAATAGCGTCCTCACAGCTGTCATCGAACCATGGTTTACAAGGATGCTTTGGATTTGTCGAGATCTTAGGAATAGTTTCGTCAGCAATTGAAATAAGTGTTTCATTAAATTTTAAAATTGGATCTGAAATAGTTTCAAAAGTATCCGAGTTAAGTCGCTCTATACAGAATTTTTCAAATAGAGGCCAATTGGCCTTGCCAAATTTATACCGAGCGACTCGTTCTGTGTTTGACGAGTGTAAAGATTCCAAGAGAATGGGAAAGTGATCACTGCCACAGAGATCGTCATGGACTTTCCATGAGAAATCGGGCAACAGAGAAGGATCTGCTATTGTTAGATCAATAGCCGAGTATGATCTATTCCCAGGATGTAAATATGTATTAGTTCCATCATTAAAAATGCACAGATCTTCCTGATTCATTAAGCTTTCAATAATTTTACCTTTATCGCTTATTGTGTTACTGCCCCATAAAGGGTTGGGTCCGTTGAAGTCCCAAGTAATATATAAGGGGCCGGAAGCTGATCAGTAAGATTTTTCAACTGATTTAAATTTAATGAAGAATTTGGAGAGATATACACAGAACATAAAGTAATTGTTTTGTCTAATGATATTCTAACAGCAACCGCCTGAAGATCAGTGTTGAGATCTACAGGGCTATGTAGAACTTGGTCTTTAACAAGAATGGTAGAGCCGCCAGCAGCTATCATTCTCGTCTACATATGTGCTGTATATAGAGTAATTTTTTAAAGATATGTTATCACTTCGTTTTATTGATTGATTGTTTGATGTTTTACGTCCAGCAAGCAATATTTCAGCTATATTCAGGACGTGAAAATAAGAATTTTAATTATTTAAAGAATATCCATCCTTTATAAAACGTGGTCTAATATAATAATATGAGCATATATACAGATAAAAAGAAAACTTAAAACACTAAAAAGTATTTAATATCACAATTTAAAATCCAATTAAATTTTTCTGTACAAGTTAATTTCCTTTAAAAACTGTAAAATTGTGTCGCCAGCGACAGCTGTAAATAAAGTCTTATAAGAATTAACAGAATAAAAACGTTCCCGAATGTGTGCCACGTCAACACAGTCCATCAAGACATGCTTGATGGTATATGGACAGTTGCATGGCACACACTCGGGTCTTGGTTCATTGTTTAAAATATAACTATGTGTTGTCCTGGTATGCCCAAGACGACACCTGGTTAAAACCACTTGGTCCCTACGACCTCTACAAGATTTCAAATTATGCATGTGCAGAAGTGGTTGGATCTCATGCAGTTTATTATGAACTTCGAGATCCCAACCACGCTGCCATAGATTAGAAATGTATTTAAAAATATATAATTTAAAATCAGTAAAAGGAATTTTACAGTTAATAATATCATTTTCTAAGGCAGCCTTAGCCTCCCTGTCCACGACTGTGTTTCCATGGATTCCCACATGACTGGGAATCCAGAAAAATACAACCTCTTTACCCAATGTTTTCAAGGATTTGTAAATTTGGATGATTTTTAAAATAAATGCATTCTTTATTTTACAATTTTCAATTGCCTGAAGACATGACAAAGAATCGGAGCAGATAATAAATTTACTCTCATCTGACGAAGCAATAATTTTTAGTGCAAGAAGGATAGCTTGTGCTTCTGCACTAAATACAGAAGAAACGGAAGGAAGACGGCGAGTTTCAACACGCTCTCCAAAGACAGCGGCCGATGCAACTTTATCGCCGTCCTTCGATCCATCTGTATAAATTGCAGAATGGCCAGGATAGTGAGATTTTATTTCTGCAAAGTGTTGTTGAATAATTAAAGGATTTGTGTCAGACTTTTTATGGTTTCTAAGATCAAAAATAAATACCGGTTTTGGATTTAACCATGGTGGGTTATGTGGAATTTCAATAGCAGCAATTTCATCTAAATTTATACCAGAGTTCTTCAAATGAGGTTTTATTCTGATACCAAAAGGTTGAATTTTATTTGGATGTTTTTCAAAAATATTTTCGTAAAGAGGTTTGAAAACACAGTCGTGTGCCGGGTTGCCAGGATACGCCTTCAATTTGGTTGCATATTGCAAAGCGAGCTTAATTCTTCTTTGATACAAAGAAGGCTCGTTTGCTTCTACATACAAACTATTTACAGGTGTGGTTCGAAAAGCTCCAAGACATAGTCGCAATCCCTGATGGTGTATAGTATCAAGGATTTTGACATATGACTTGCGAGCAGAACCATAAATAAAGCAACCGTAATCCAATTTCGATCGAACCAGCGATCTATAAAGATTCAGTAAAACATCGCACTCAGCACCCCAGTCGGTGCTGGATACGACTTTTAAAATATCTAATGCTTTAAGGCATTTATTTTTTAACATTTTGATATGGGGTAGAAAGGTTAGCCTTGAATCAAATATGAGACCAAGAAAAGTAGTTTCTTTTACAATTTTGATAGGATTATTATGTAATTTTAATTCGGGATCAGGATGCATCTTTCGTTTATTACAAAAATGCATCCCAACGGTTTTTGCAGTGGAGAATTTAAAACCATTCTCCATTGCCCATTTCTCTATTCTATTTAAACATAACTGCAGTTGACGTTCAATATTATTCATGTTTTTTCCTCGGTAACATATGAGGAAGTCGTCAACATATAGAGAACCATCAATATTATCTTTTAAAACTTGAGCAAGGCTATTAATTTTGATACTGAATAAAGTGACAGAAAGGATACTCCCCTGAGGAACACCCATTTCCTGTTCAAAGGGGTTAGATAAAGTAGAATTGACCCTAACTTTAAATTCTCTGTCAGATAAAAAGTTTGAAATAAAGGTAGGAAGTCTACCTTTCAACCCCATATCAAAAAGATCTTTTAAAATACCATATTTCCATGTTGTGTCATATGCTTTTTCTAAATCGAAAAAGATAGACACAACATGTTCATTCTTGGCAAAAGCGTTTCGAATATACGTTTCGAAACGTACAAGATGATCTAGGGTACTTCGCCCTTGCCTGAATCCACATTGGATATTTGATATTAGATTGTTAGATTCTAAAAACCAGACAAGGCGATCATTGATCATCCTTTCCATGGTTTTACAAAGACAGCTTGTGAGTGCTATAGGCCGATAGTTGGACGCTTCCGAGTGATCTTTTCCTGGTTTTGGAATAGGCACAACAGTGGCCATTTTCCAAATAGATGGTAAGTCACCCGTTTCCCAAATGTTGTTAAGAAGATTCAGAAGACATTGGAGAGAAGATTGTGGCAGATGTTTGAGAAGTTGATAATGGATGTCATCTGGACCACATGCTGTATCGTGAGATTTGTTCAATGAAGTTTTTAGCTCTTCCAAAGAAAAAGGTGTATTGTAATCTTCTAGATGTTTTGACTGGAAAGTAAGTTTTGATTTTTCTTTTTGAATTTTGATCCGCTGAAAATTGGGATGATAATTTTCAGCAGAGGAGTGTGTTGCAAATGTTTCGGCCAATTTATTTGATATGTCTGACTCTGATGTTAACAAGTCTTGTCCATCCTTTAAATGATGGACATTTGCTTTACTGTTTTTACCTTTAATTTTACGGATCGTGTTCCAAATTTTATTCATAGGGGTATGGTTATTTAGTTTAGAAACAAAGTTACGCCAAGAGGTACGTCGTCTTTGTTTCGCTACCCTGCGAGCTTTCGCTCGAAAAATTCGGAATTGGTTAAGATTATTTTGAGTTGGGTGTTTATTAAAGCGTCGTTCGGCCTTTTTCCGGTCTTTAATAGCGTCCTCACAGCTGTCATCGAACCAGGGTTTACTAGGATGTTTTGGATTTGTCGAGGTCTTAGGAATTGTTTCATCAGCAATTGAAATAAGTGTTTCATTGAATTTTAAAATGGGATCAGAAATAGCTTCAAAAGTGTCGGAGTTAAGTCGCTCTATACAGAGTTGTTCAAATAGAGGCCAATTGGCTTTGTTAAATTTGTACCGAGCGGCTCGTTCTGTGTTGGAAGAGTGCAAAGATTCCAATATAATGGGAAAATGATCACTGCCACAGAGATCGTCATGGACTTTCCATGAGAAATAGGGCAACAGAGAAGGATCTGCTATTGTAAGATCAATAGCCGAATATGATCCATTCCCAGGATGTAAATAGGTATTGGTTCCATCATTAAAAATACAGAGGTCTTCCTGATTCATTAAGCCTTCAATAATTTTACCTTTATCGTTTATTGTATTACTGCCCCATAAAGGGTTGTGTCCGTTGAAGTCACCAAGTAATATATAAGGGGCTGGAAGCTGATCAGTAAGATGTTTCAACTGGTTTAAATTTAATGAAGAATTCGGAGGGATATACACAGAGCATAAAGTAATTGTTTTGTCTAAAGATATTCTAACAGCAACCGCCTGAAGATCAGTGTTGAGATCTACAGGGCTATGTAGAACTTGGTCTTTTACAAGAATGGTAGAGCCGCCAGCAGCTCTATCATTCTCGTCTACATATGTGCTGTATATAGAGTAGTTTTTTAAAGATATGTTATCACTTCGTTTTAGGTGGGATTCTTGGAGGCAAAATGCAACAGGAAGAAAGGCTTGAACCAATAATGTAATTTCAAGAAAATTAATCTTAAGACCTCGACAATTCCATTGTATTATAGTACCCATTATGGTCTGCGAATAGGGGAATAGTTGACAGTTTTTTTGGGGCTATTCCGCCGGTTTCTGCTGGGGGATCTACTTTTAGATCCAGTATCTGGGGGTAGTGTATCCATGGGATCGCCCCAGATAGTAGTGTCTAGATGATCTAGACTTCCAAACCTGTTGTGGACCTTAATGGGATCCCGCAGCAGTTTTGGAGTGCGATCTCCTTTTTGATTTGAGTTTTTATTCGAGTTAGAATTTAAATTGGAGTTGGTATTTTTTGAATTTTTTTTTGGACTGCTTGAAGAAGTGGTTGTTGATTGAGAGGGTGCTGAAGACGTAGCAGTTTGAGAGGGTGCTGAAGACGTAGCGGTTTGAGACGATGACGATTTTCGTGAAGATTTAATGATTTTGTCTGTTGTTGTAACTGTTAATTTTGAAGGTTCCTGTTTGTCAATAGGCCAGGTGATGATTGTCTGCGTTTCAACTGAAGTGAGAACGCGTTTGGCAACACTGGCGTATGACGTTGATGCAGGAGACGAAGGATTATTCGTTGAATTATACAGACGACGAGCCTCAGGGTAAGGGATGTTTTTTTCAGTTTTTAACTTTTGTATTTCCTTTTCCTTTTTAAAATGATGACAATCCTTGGATGAGGACATGTGGGCTTCACCACAATTGGCACACTTTGGAGTTTTAGTGCAGGTAAAGCCCTCATGTCCTTCTTCTGCGCACTTAAAACAGATCAAGTGACCTCTGCACTGTCCCTTCCCATGGCCGAACTTTTGACACTTAAAGCAGCGCACAGGGTTGGAGATGTATGCGCTGACTTTAACATTGTAGAGACCGATTTTTATTGATGAAGGGACAGATGGAGTATTAAAGTGTAGGAGGAAGGTATTCAGTTTGACCTGAACACCTTCTCTGTTGGCTACGAATCTTTTGACTTTAGTTATACCCTGAGGTTTAAGTTCTTCACAAATTTCGTCATCTGTAAGTTCAGAGAGATCTTGGTCTCTGTAACGAATAATACCTTGGCTGGAATTTAAAGTTCTATGAGGAGAAGAAGAGATGTTTAAATCGAGAATTTTGTTTAATTTTAACAAATTGAAGGATTGTTGTTTCTTTGAGCATTCAATTAACAATGAGCCTGATTTCAGTTTTGTTACATTTTTTACATCTCCTGCACAACCCTTAATAGTTTTTTCAATTACAAATGGAGAAATTTTAGATAAAGGTTTAGTTTGGTCAGTACTTGTTAGAACAATAAATCTGTACCACTGCTCATCATCAACCATTTCTCCAAGAGGAAATTCATTTTTTCTTTTTTTTGAACCCATTATACTATTAGTTGTAGAAGCCATGTTGAAAGAATACGGTTCACCACCCTTGTCACCCACCCGCCACGGAGTGCCAACAGGGGCGATGCTTGTCTCTGCGGATCACCACCAGAAAGCATCAGGTGTTCCAAGGGTGGTATACTCAAATAGATGAATTTCTTCACGAACGCAAGCTTCGTGCCAGAATTAACTGGCGAAACAACCGTTCGAAACTCTATCTACTCGATTGACCCATGAGCCACCGCCTTAACAGCTTGTAACTGAACAACTTTGGAAGTGAAATTCACAAGATATGATGAAGTCACAAGAAAAATAAGACAAGCTTGTTAAGGGCTCGTCGTGACCAGCCGATTGACCGAACCGGGTCCATCCGGCCTCCCGTCTAGTTGAAGTCAGGGCCAAAGTGGTGTATTGAAAATCGAAACCCGCTGACCCGCACTAATGGATGCAGCAGAGAGTGATCTCTCAACCACCAGGATCCCTTCCTCCACCGACACGGGTTGCAACAAACGGCAAACATGTCGCCTCTATAAAGCTGAGGAAGCTTTGCCCTTCAGCCACCGCCTTCTTTGTAAATCCTTAAAGGAAGCTGTCTATCAACTGGTTAATACATTTCATGGAATAGTTTGAAAAGAAATAAATGTAATAGAAAAGCTAAAATGAGAAGGATTCACAAAGGGCAAGACGTGACATGCCGATTCATCGAAGTCAGGGCTAACTCGATTTCCCGTCTAGAAAAAGTAAGGGTTCAGTAGGTTATCGGGACCGTTTACCCGGCCTACTGAAATCCCGTCCTGTAATCGACACGGGTCGCAACACACGGCAAGTGTTGCCTCTGTTAGCAGACTCTTACTGCAGGCTGAGGAAGCCGTGGGCCTATTCTCCTGTACTCCGGGTCCCACACAGGGTCGCCAAATAAGGAAAGAAATTTAAAATCGGTTATAAATTGCACTAGCGCATATTGAAGATGAGGTCAGATCTAAATAAAATTTTACAGGTAGGCAGATGGTGTTGACTGTTTATTCAATCTCGCTGCACTAGATTGTCTGATGCATATTTTTCCAAATGATCGAACACGCTATCCTTAAGGTAAAAGGGGGGTATTGTATACACTTGGAAAGTGGTCCCGAATAAAAGAGTTATGGATATATCATAGTAATAGCAGATGGTTACGCTTTGGTATTTTACTTCTGAACACAGAAATACCAGGTTTTAAACAAATAGAATAGATCTACTTGGTGCACCGGACGCATTTTGGGTCCCACAACTTGTTCCATTCACAAGTCACGTGACAGTAAGGAGAAAATGACGACAAATCTTATTTCACAATAGGTTGTTTGGGCGACACCATTACATGTTAAAAATACAATGTATATTAATACTTTTAAAACGTTGTGGTTTTTTATGTGTAGTACGGTTTTTATGTTGATACCCTGTTATATATCATTTTACATCCATATAACTCCGTGGTTGCCTTAACACAGCCGCGATGTCGCTGGACTCCTGGCGACATGTCATCACGCAAAAAAATTTTTTTCGATCCACTTCCTGTTTACGCGATTTTGACGCGAAATTTGTCGAAAACGTCAAAGTTGTCGGATTTACACAAAACTTGGTTTCCACGTAGATATGAGGGTCCTAATAACATATCGGATCAAAATTTTTTTTCGGTCCACCATTTTCAAAATGGCCGCCATTGAAATTTTGTTTTCAATATAACTCAAAAACCATAAAAAATTGAAGCAGACAATATATAAGAAAAATGTTCCTCTCACCGAGGTCTACATTTGATATATAGTGTCGAAAACTGTGCGACAAACCGTTCGAGGTAATGGCCCTTGACAGGTTTCAGCTAATCAGTTTATGACTTATAACTTTTAAATCGTCAGAGATAATATAGTAAAGATATTGCTTTTATGTGACCGTCATAATAAGCCCTTCGATTTAAGACCAAAGTCGAATGGTTACGGGCAGCCATTTTCAAAATGGCTGACACCGTAAACAGTTTTTATGAAATAACACTTAAACCGTAAAAAATTGAAGCGGACAATACACGGGAAACTGAATCGGGATCACTAACTAAATTTTAATATCATATTGTATGACCGGAAGTGACATTTTGTCCATAGCAACCAACTAAATGTCATTAGCAACCATACATTTTCTGACTTAGGACCACTTGCTTTGTACACTAAAACCATGGTAACTGACTGTCAAGTCATTAGCAATTATATACCTAGACATAACACTAATAAAATGACTTTTAATTATATATTTATTTACATGAAAAGTCAGCACATGACAAACAACGTGATTGTTTTGTCATACCTGGATATAATTATATATTTAGTGACATGACAAGTCAGCACATGAAATATCTGGATATAATAATATATTACTTTACTATGCAATGCATAAAAAACAACATGGTTGTTTTGCCATACCAGGGGTATGGTTTGTTTAATCAATCAATTTATATTGCCACATACAGCTGTGTACAATGGTGCAAAAAAGTTGTATTGTATTCTGTTTATTGTGCACATTTGATTTTTCAGCCATTCTTCATCATGCGGTTACCACCAAGAAAAAGACAGAGGACGGCAAAGGCAACAAATAGTGTCTCGGAAATTAGTAGTAACTCTGCTGACAAACTCGTTATTACAAAGGAATACCACAGATCAACCAATTGTTGTACCACAAATCCTTGCGCAAGAAATTTTGAAGCAACAAGGAAATGTGAAACGTTATGACGATGATAGATTTATCTTAATTACTTCCTTCCTTGGAAGACTCAGTTTATTTTACAGTTGCTCCAAATATTTTAAATGTGCAGTCCAAACCTCCAATCAAGTCCAAATTCCCCTTATCATTGTACAAGTGGAGTGAAGCACATGACAATATATATAAATCAGAAGATGCTAATATGTTAAAATATATGTCCATTATTCAGGACTTGTATGAAATAATCCTTTACCATGGCAAAACCCCATCGAGGAATTAGTGACCAAAGCCATTAATCTGAAGAGGCCATTTCTTGCCCAAAATCACTCAAATCCAATTACCCATATTATGTGCAATTTAAAAAGACAAACCAATATCCCCAAATAATGACGTGTCTCCAATATAACACTTATCGGTCCTGCAGTCGACAAAACTACTTTCAGACACATCTGCAAAAATTGTAAAGGACGCCACTCCAAAGTCAATTGTCCCAGAATTCACCCAAAAGGCTCAATTTCAACACAATCCAATGTTTCAAACAACACTTACAACTCCAATAAAAAGTGATCAACTTGAACAGGAACTACAGGGCTATGATAACCGAAAAGAAAATACTTGGTTGATGGGTTTCGTTATGGTTTTCGTCTTGCGTTTAAGGTGTGAAACAAAATTTTATGGCCAAAAATCATAAATCAGTGCTTGATAACAAAGAAAAAGTTATGATAAATTATCCCATGAACTGTTAAAAAGGTAGGATTGCAGGTCCATTCAAGTCTCCCCTCCCCCTTTCACTAATTTGGTATGTTCACCTTAAGGTTTAGTGCCTAAGTCTATTCCAGGAAAATATCGTTTAATTCATGACTTGTCTTATCCAAAATGACATTCAGTTAATTCCCTTAAACCGTCAGAGAATTCTGTAGCAAGATATGACAAAATTGATACTGTTCTGCAACTGGTTCGTCATTTTGGCAAAAATGCATTAATGAACAAGTGCGATGTTGAAAATGCTTTTCGTGTCATTTGTTTACATCCAGGAGATTATTATTTACTTGGTTTCACATGGAACAATTTATTTTATTATGATAAATGTCTACCAAATATTCACTTTAAAGGGTTATGGAAAATAAATATCATGTTGCAGGAGTATCCCATCTAAAAGATGATTTCAATTTTGTGCCCCCCCCCCCCCCCCAACTCGTCAAAATGCGGAAAAAATTTAAGTCATTTTTTCAGCTCTGTGATAGAATAGGGGCACCTAAAAAGATATACATATATTGGAGTAGACTCAGAAAATGTGTTTGTCGTGTTGCCTGAAGACAAAGTCTTAAAGATCCGTCATTCTCTTAATTATGCACATAAATGAAAGAAAATGAAGTTAAAGAATTACAATCTTTAATTGGTCTCGTGAATTTTGCTTGTTTGGTAGTTTGCCCAGGCAGAACTTTTATAAGATGTTTAATTAATCTCAATATAGGTGTAAAAAGCTTTTCACATTTTCTACGTTTAATAAGAGAAGGTAGGGCGGACATCGAGGCCCTGGAAAATTTTTATTGATAATTGCAATGTTAAATCATTTTTCGTATCTAATAAATGGCAATCTTCAGACTTTTATAAATTATATACAGATGCCGCTGGATCAATCGAGTATGCAGCTGTTTTTGGGTCGTGGTGGTTTGCTAAGAAATGGATGGAGCAAATTTATTGCAGGACAAATAGTGTGGCTGAATGTTTGTCACTTTTTCAATTTCAGAAAGCCAAAAAAGTGGCACCATGGCCTAGTCCTCAAGACACACAAGTTCCAACCTGTCTAATATACATCTGACTCCACAAACATTACTCATTTTACGGTCATCATTGTCATATTATGCATGTAAGACATACCATCATGCATAGAAACATTTCTTTGAATTCAACCCAACAGTTTGAAGTTTACCCTTAACTGTGGTAGACGTTTGTAATTTCATCTGTCATTAATTTGGTAAATCTCTAAGCTAAACACCATTACTTCACATGTTTGCGATATAAGTTATGTATATAAGCTTTTTGGTTAGTTGATACTACTACACAGTTTATCATAAATTTTTTTTTGAAAGGATGTGAAAATCTAAGAGGTTCAGTTGATACCAGGCTAACTATTAGCTATGAATAAGGTTTGAAATTGGTAACAAATTTGGATAATTGCATTCAAAATTTTTACCACAGGATTTTAATAACAGCTGTTTTTCTTTTAGCATTTCATGCGTTTCTGCGATTGGGGGCAATACTAATAAGGTTAGATCAGATACAGACCTGAGTCCTTCAAAAGCATGTTAAATAAACAAGTCCAACGATTTTTTACTAAGTGCGACAATAACTCTTGGATCATATAAAAATATGAAACACAATAAACTTGTTAACATCTCGCTATCGGTCAATTTGGACAATCAAATTGTTTGCCTGGCTAAAGCACTAGTTATATATAGCCCATTTTAGCCAATCTGACGACCTTTATTTCAATTTCAGAATGGTAACCTGTAGCTCACCAATTTGTTACTAAGAATTTATCTTTTCTTTTAAAATTTGTGGGCTTAAATTCGAAATTATACAAAGGGCATAGTTTTCGCATTGGTGCTGCATCATTAGGAATACCAGAAACTACACAATTCGGACGTTGGAACTTAAATGCAGTTAATCATTATGTATTCGCATTTCAAAGTTTCATACATAAAAATTTGAAGTAATCATATGTTTTGTTTCATTTTCTCTATCTCGCATGTTTGTTATAATAGGACATGTACATGAGGTCAGGATATGGCTGCTCATTTGTATATTGTATATTCAGTTTATTTAAAAATTTTAATTGCTTTTATTTTAGGTTTATCATCTGCCTCTCATATGTTGTCATAATTATTAGTCAGGATATGCCTGCTTATCAAGTCTTGCCAAGGTCAATATGTGGTGGTTGTCTCAATATTGGGAATTATTGGACTGTGTTACTTTAATTACACATTAATCTACAAGGGGTCAGCATGTGGCTGCTCTTCAACAAGCATGTGATTTTATTATATTTTTATTTATTATGTGCTCTCAACTTAAATTATATGGTCTATGCTTTAAGAACTTTATATATTTAAATAGAATTGAACCATGTGCTTCATAAAACGTATGGCATTTTATCGAGTATGTATACCTTTTCAAAACGAGCAACAAATCCAGGTTCGGCCGTTACCCCTTTGGGGTTTGTGGCCGACTTTTAAGGGTCAACCCCTTTTTGTCTCAGTGGTAAATATAAATTTACTTGGAGTGTTTTTTTACATATTATGTTGATATTGAACATTTACTGTTTTAAGGAAACCTTATATATCACTCCCTGTTTGTATGTATATATTTTAAGTTTCGGCATTTTAAATAAAATGACATTTCCTGGAATTTCGAGTTTGTATTTATCCTTAACTATCCCGAGATCAAAAACAAGTGGATTAATTGCTCTGCATTAATATGTCATTTGATATTGGACTAGGAACTTTGGAAGGAGGATTGTGGCAGTAACAAATTGCTTTGACTGCTGCTTGTAGTTGTAAATATGGTAGTTTATAATATAACAAAGATTCATAGATAAAATCCAACATAAAAGAAATTATATTGTTTATACTATTATTGAAGCTTGGATGAGAATCTATGCATAAAACTCGTAACCTATGTAAATTATCTGCATTTATCCTTTTCTGATACTAATTTACAAAAAGTTTTAAAGCGGTAAAAGTTACTAACGTTGGGTGACAATTTCTAATTCTTTTTAGCCCAAATAACGTTTTCTTGTGGAAAAAAAAAACAAACAGCAAAAAAGGTCCGAAAAAGTTGGACTTTGAAAAATTTACCTGGGGTTAGGTACATTTCACCGCAAAAAAGTTACCAATTTACCTCATTCCGGAATTTTTTTTTGCGGGGATACCACAAAAAGTATCCCTTTTACCGCAAAAAGTTACCAATTACTGCGTTTCCTCCAAAAAAATGAAAAAGGGGAATGACTATGCGGTGTTTTACTTCACCTAACCCTAAACCTAACTCAAAGAGCTAAGCTTACAGACGACGGAGTTGCTGTAATCGCTGTGAGTATACCTGTTAAACATGTTGCCTTTATTTTAAATAAAGTTCGTTTCACTATAAATATTGATTAGTAATAACTTGAGTAAAAGTAATTACTTTAAAAATATTGAATAAAGTTCACTTTAAATAATAATCTGAACCAATTCAAGAATCCGTTCCGCTCGTTTCAAAATAATACCGAAAATAAATTGCCATTTACTGCAAAAATGTCATTTCCCGCAGCGTTACATGGCAACACATGCGCTAATTGGTTACATGAATGCGGTAACTACTACTTTCTATCCATTTACCGCAAAAATGTTGCCACTTACCGCAAAAATGGTGCCATTTACCGTAACGGTATTTGGAAACCTTAATTGCGGTAATACTTACTTTGTATTCATCTACCGCACGGTAATTAGTTACATAAATGCGGTAACTACTACTTTGTATCCATTTACCGTAAAAATGTCGTCATTTACCGTAACGGCATTTGGCAACATCACATGCGCCAATACCTACATTGTATCCACATACCGCAAAAGAGGTAGTCATATACCGCAACGGAATTTGGCAACATTTATTGCGGTAATACCTATTTTTTGTATCCATCTACCGCAAAAAATGATACCATTTACCGCAAAAAAGATGCCTTTTACAGCACTGAAACTGGCTACTTTGTAGCCATTTAACACACGTTGACGTTTACCGCAACGAAACTGGTTTCTTAAATGGCAATAGCTCCTTTGTAGCCTAGAAATGGGTTTTTTGCGGTAAACTGGATACTTAAACGGTAATGGCTATTTAATACAAAAATGTAGTTCTTTGCGATAACGGAAATTTTACTATTTTTAATTATGAATGTCACTAGCAGCAACAGATGTTTTCCATACTTAGAAACTGTTTCATTTTTGTCGGGTTACAGACGTAAGACAGAAAATTTATATCCTGCTGTTATTGGACTTGACCCGGAAAGTGCACAATGCTACGTTCCTTCACCGAGTATTGTAAAAAAAGTCCTCGTATAGTACATGACAAACGTAGAAGCGTATTTTGTTAGTTGGCCGAACCACATGGAGGAGATATAGTTTCCCTCACATCTTCCCAAGTAAATAAGGCAGTCCAAAGAATATGGAACATGTGACCTGTGATGAAGAAAGTAACCGCCATCCTTCTAAGGAAGGCAACAGCAATCAGAACAGAGGTACCTGAATTCAGGTTCAACCTGGCGCGCCACATGACCCATTTAGTGGAAACTTCGGACAGGCACTATGCCATATACAACCAAATAGAAATGGCAATGCCTGTCACCAAGTTAATTGCCACCAAAATGGAGGATCCAAATGCCAACATTCAACATGGTATTGATTGACCATCGAAATCTAGCTAAAGTTAAGGCAACGATGATACAGAATACGAATATGGCGAATCGCATATTTCACAAAAAAATAGACGACACGGAATCTAGCTAAAGTTAAGGCAACGATGATACAGAATACGAATATGGTGAATCACATATTTCACAAAAAAAGATGACACGGAATCTAGCTAAAGTTAAGGCAACGATGATACAGAATACGAATATGGCGAATCGCATATTTCACAAAAAAATAGACGACACGGAATCTAGCTAAAGTTAAGGCAACGATGATACAGAATACGAATATGGTGAATCACATATTTCACAAAAAAAGATGACACGGAATCTAGCTAAAGTTAAGGCAACGATGATACAGAATACGAATATGGCGAATCGCATATTTCACAAAAAAATAGACGACACGGAATCTAGCTAAAGTTAAGGCAACGATGATACAGAATACGAATATGGTGAATCACATATTTCACAAAAAAAGATGACACGGAATCTAGCTAAAGTTAAGGCAACGATGATACAGAATACGAATATGGCGAATCGCATATTTCACAAAAAAATAGACGACACGGAATCTAGCTAAAGTTAAGGCAACGATGATACAGAATACGAATATGGTGAATCACATATTTCACAAAAAAATAGACGACACGGAATCTAGCTAAAGTTAAGGCAACGATGATACAGAATACGAATATGGCGAATCGCATATTTCACAAAAAAATAGACGACACGAAATCTAGCTAAAGTTAAGGCAACGATGATACAGAATACGAATATGGCGAATCGCATATTTCACAAAAAAATAGACGACACGGAATCTAGCTAAAGTTAAGGCAACGATGATACAGAATACGAATATGGTGAATCACATATTTCACAAAAAAAGATGACACGGAATCTAGCTAAAGTTAAGGCAACGATGATACAGAATACGAATATGGCGAATCGCATATTTCACAAAAAAATAGACGACACGGAATCTAGCTAAAGTTAAGGCAACGATGATACAGAATACGAATATGGCGAATCGCATATTTCACAAAAAAATAGACGACACGGAATCTAGCTAAAGTTAAGGCAACGATGATACAGAATACGAATATGGTGAATCGCATATTTCACAAAAAAATAGACGACACGGAATCTAGCTAAAGTTAAGGCAACGATGATACAGAATACGAATATGGTGAATCGCATATTTCACAAAAAAATAGACGACACGGGGGAGGAGATTACGCAAATAGAAATACCAACGTGACAGAGGAATGCGAGGAAGAAAAACACGATACCAGTCTGAGTGGGTCTTGTGAGAAGAATTTAGAAATGGCAAACAGAGAACCGAAGAAAGGAATGAGAGACTACGCAAAAGAACTAGAAATTATTCAGAAAAAAGAGAGATATTTGACAACTTATTTTACCCACAGAAGTTTTCATCCAGAAGAATCCAAAATGCTCATTGAACTTTGTGAAGAGGTCATTAAAACATGACGACTACAAAAGGAACATATTATTTTAACACTATAGTCAACTGTTCTAGGCTACAACTTTTGATTGATTGATTGATTGTTTGATGTTTTACGTCCAGCAAGCAATATTTCAGCTATATTCAGGACGTGAAAGTAAGAATTTTAATTATTTAAAGAATATCCATCCTTTATAAAACGTGGTCTAATATAATAATATGAGCATATATACAGATAAAAAGAAAAAGTATTTAATATCACAATTTAAAATCCAATTAAATTTTTCTGTACAAGTTAATTTCCTTTAAAAACTGTAAAATTGTGTCGCCAGCGACAGCTGTAAATAAAGTCTAATAAGAATTAACAGAATAAAAACGTTCCCGAATGTGTGCCACGTCAACACAGTCCATCAAGACATGCTTGATGGTATATGGACAGTTGCATGGCACACACTCGGGTCTTGGTTCATTGTTTAAAATATAACTATGTGTTGTCCTGGTATGCCCAAGACGACACCTGGTTAAAACCACTTGGTCCCTACGACCTCTACAAGATTTCAAATTATGCATGTGCAGAAGTGGTTGGATCTCATGCAGTTTATTATGAACTTCGAGATCCCAACCACGCTGCCATAGATTAGAAATGTATTTAAAAATATATAATTTAAAATCAGTAAAAGGAATTTTACAGTTAATAATATCATTTTCTAAGGCAGCCTTAGCCTCCCTGTCCACGACTGTGTTTCCATGGATTCCCACATGGCTGGGAATCCAGAAAAATACAACCTCTTTACCCAATGTTTTCAAGGATTTGTAAATTTGGATGATTTTTAAAATAAATGCATTCTTTATTTTACAATTTTCAATTGCCTGAAGACATGACAAAGAATCGGAGCAGATAATAAATTTACTCTCATCTGACGAAGCAATAAGTTTTAGTGCAAGAAGGATAGCTTGTGCTTCTGCACTAAATACAGAAGAAACGGAAGGAAGACGGCGAGTTTCAACACGCTCTCCAAAGACAGCGGCCGATGCAACTTTATCGCCGTCCTTCGATCCATCTGTATCAATTGCAGAATGGCCAGGATAGTGAGATTTTATTTCTGCAAAGTGTTGTTGAATAATTAAAGGATTTGTGTCAGACTTTTTATGGTTTCTAAGATCAAAAATAAATACCGGTTTTGGATTTAACCATGGTGGGTTATGTGGAATTTCAATAGCAGCAATTTCATCTAAATTTAAACCAGAGTTCTTCAAATGAGGTTTTATTCTGATACCGAAAGGTTGAATTTTATTTGGATGTTTTTCAAAAATATTTTCGTAAAGAGGTTTGAAAACACAGTCGTGTGCCGGGTTGCCAGGATACGCCTTCAATTTGGTTGCATATTGCAAAGCGAGCTAAATTCTTCTTTGATACAAAGAAGGCTCGTTTGCTTCTACATACAAACTATTTACAGGTGTGGTTCTAAAAGCTCCAAGACATAGTCGCAATCCCTGATGGTGTATAGTATCAAGGATTTTGACATATGACTTGCGAGCAGAACCATAAATAAAGCAACCGTAATCCAATTTCGATCGAACCAGCGATCTATAAAGATTCAGTAAAACATCGCACTCAGCACCCCAGTCGGTGCTGGATACGACTTTTAAAATATCTAATGCTTTAAGGCATTTATTTTTTAACATTTTGATATGGGGTAGAAAGGTTAGCCTTGAATCAAATATGAGACCAAGAAAAGTAGTTTCTTTTACAATTTTGATAGGATTATTATGTAATTTTAATTCGGGATCAGGATGCATCTTTCGTTTATTACAAAAATGCATCCCAACGGTTTTTGCAGTGGAGAATTTAAAACCATTCTCCATTGCCCATTTCTCTATTCTATTTAAACATAACTGCAGTTGACGTTCAATATTATTCATGTTTTTTCCTCGGTAACATATGAGGAAGTCGTCAACATATAGAGAACCATCAATATTATCTTTTAAAACTTGAGCAAGGCTATTAATTTTGATACTGAATAAAGTGACAGAAAGGATACTCCCCTGAGGAACACCCATTACCTGTTCAAAGGGGTTAGATAAAGTAGAATTGACCCTAACTTTAAATTCTCTGTCAGATAAAAAGTTTGAGATAAAGGTAGGAAGTCTACCTTTCAACCCCATATCAAAAAGATCTTTTAAAATCCCATATTTCCATGTTGTGTCGTATGCTTTTTCTAAATCGAAAAAGATAGACACAACATGTTCGTTTTTGGCAAATGCGTTTCGAATATATGTTTCGAAACGCACCAGATGATCAATTGTACTACGACCTTGTCTAAATCCACACTGGATATTTGATATTAGGTTGTTCGATTCTAAAAACCAGACAAGGCGATCGTTGATCATCCTTTCCATGGTTTTACAAAGACAGCTTGTGAGGGCTATAGGCCGATAGTTGGACGCTTCCGAGTGATCTTTTCCTGGTTTTGGAATAGGCACAACAGTGGCCATTTTCCAAATAGATGGTAAGTCACCCGTTTCCCAAATGTTGTTAAGAAGATTCAGAAGACATTGGAGAGAAGATTGTGGCAGATGTTTGAGAAGTTGATAATGGATGTCATCTGGACCACATGCAGTATCGTGAGATTTGTTCAATGAAGTTTTTAGCTCTTCCAAAGAAAAAGGTTTATTATAATCTTCAAAATTTTTTGAATGGAAATTAAGTTTTGATTTTTCTTTTTGAATTTTAATCCGCTGAAAATCGGGATGATAATTTTCAGCAGAGGAGTGTGTTGCAAATGTTTCGGCCAATTTATTTGATATGTCTGACTCTGATGTTAACAAGTCTTGTCCATCGTTTAAATGATGGACATTTGCTTTACTGTTTTTACCTTTAATTTTACGAATCATGTTCCAAATTTTATTCATAGGGGTATGGTTATTTAATTTAGAAACAAAGTTACGCCAAGAGGTACGTCGTCTCTGTTTCGTTACCCTGCGAGCTTTCGCTCGAAAAATTCGGAATTGGTTAAGATTATTTTGAGTTGGGTGTTTATTAAAGCGTCGTTCGGCCTTTTTCCGGTCTTTTATAGCCTCCTCACAGCTGTCATCGAACCATGGTTTACTAGGATGTTTTGGATTTGTCGAGGTCTTAGGAATTGTTTCATCAGCAATTGAAATAAGAGTTTCATTAAATTTGAAAATTGGATCAGAGATGTCATTAAAAGTCTCTGATTGAAGTCGTTCCCTACAGAGTTCTTCAAATAGGGGCCAATTTGCCTTGTTAAATTTATATCTAGCTGTTCGTTCTGTGTTAGAAGAATGAAGAGATTCCAGTACAATGGGAAAATGGTCACTGCCACACAGATCATCATGGACTTTCCATGAGAAATCGGGCAAGAGAGAAGGATCTGCTATTGTTAGATCAATTGCCGAATATGATCAATTCCCAGGATGTAAATATGTATTGGCACCATCATTAAAAATGCACAAATCTTCCTCATTCATTAAGCCTTCAATAATTTTACCTTTGTCGTTTATTGTGTTACTACCCCATAGAGGGTTGTGTGCGTTGAAGTCCCCAAATAATATATATGGGGCCGGAAGCTGATCAGTAAGATGTTTCAACTGATTTAAGTTTAATGAAAAATTCGGTGGTATATACACAGAGCATAAAGTAATCGTTTTATCTAAAGATATTCTTAACGCAGCTGCCTGAAGATCAGTGTTGAGATCTACAGGGCTATGTAAAACTTGATCTTTTACGAGAATTGTAGAGCCGCCAGCAGCTCTATCATTCTCGTTTACATATGTGCTGTATATAGAGTAGTTTTTTAAAGATATATTATCATTTCGTTTTAGATGGGATTCTTGGAGACAAAATGCAACAGGAAGAAAGGCTTGACCTAATAATGTGATTTCAAGAAAATTAATCTTAAGACCTCGACAATTCCATTGTATTATTGCATCCATTATGGTCTGCGAATAGGGGAATAGTTGACAGCTTTTTGGGAGCTATTCCGCCGGTTTCTGCTGGGGGATCCACTTTTGGATCCAGTATCTGGGGGTAATGTGTCCATGGGATCACCCCAGATAGTCCTGTCTAGAGAATCTAGACTTCCAAATTTGTTGTGGACCTTAATGGGATCCCGAAGCAGTTTTGAAGTTCGATCTCCTTTTTTATTGGAGTTTGCATTTAAATTAGAGTTAGCATTTGAATATTTTTTTGGGCTGCTTGAAGAAGTAGTTGATGTATTATTTTGATTTGATGCCGAAGATGTAGGAGTTTACGATGCTGAAGATTTTCGAGATGTAATGATTTTGTTAGTGGTTTCAACTGGAAGTCTTGTAGGGTCTTTTTGTCCTATAGGCCAGGTGATCATGGTTTGCGTTTCAGATGTAGCATAAACGCGTTTCGTCACACTGGCATATGACATTGCAGAAGACGATGGATTATTCTGTGAACTAAACAGACGACGAGCCTCAGGGTAGGTAATGTTCTTTTCTGTTTTCAATTTTTGTATTTGCTTTTCTTTTATAAAATGTTGACAGTCTTTAGAGGACGACATGTGGGCTTCACCACAATTGGCACATTTAGGATTATTTGTGCAGGTAAAGCCCTCATGCCCTACCTCTGCACATTTAAAGCATACCAAGGAGCCTCTACATTGTCCCTTGCCATGACCAAACTTTTGACATTTAAAGCAGCGCACAGGATTTGGAATATATGGGCCGACTTTAATTTTGTATAGTCCAATTTTGATTGACTCGGGGACGGATGGTGAATTGAAGTTGAGTAGAAAGGTATTCAGTTTTTACCTGAACACCTTCTCTCTTGGCAACGAATCGTTTGACCTTTGTAACACCCTGAGGTTTGAGTTCTTCACAAATTTCGTCGTCTGTTAGTTCAGAGAGATCATCATCTCTGTAATGAATGATCCCTTGACAAGAATTCAATGTTCTGTGAGGAGTGGAAGATATGTCTAAATCGAGAATTTTATTGAGCTGAAGTAAATTTAAAGATTGTTGTTTTTTTGACACTTCAATAAGTATTGAACCGGATTTCATTTTTGTGACGTTTTTAACATCTCCTGCACAGCCTTTAATGGTTTTTTCAATGACGAATGGGGAAATTTTTGATAAAGGTTTGTTGGAATTTTTACTAGTCAAAACAATAAATCGGGAAAATTGATCCTCAGCAACTATTTCTTCAAGCGAAATGTCATTTTTTCTTTTTTTGGAACCTGTTTGACTGAACGGGGGGTTTTTAGAAGCCATGATGAGAAGAATATGATTCACCACCCTTGTCACCCACCCGCCACGGAGTGCCAACAGGGGCGATGCTTAAACTCTGCGGATCTCCAGCAGAAAGCACCAGGTGTTCCAAGGGTGGTATACTCAAACAGACGAATTTCACAGTGAACGCAAGCCTCGTGCCCGGTGTTACCTGGCGAAACAACCGTTCGAAATTCTGTCTACTTGATTGACCCTTAAGCCATCGCCTTCTTAACAGCCTGTAACTGGACAACTTTGGTAATAAGATTCACAAGAATTGATCAAGTGATAAAGAATAACGACAAGCTTGTTAAGGGCTCGGCATGACCAGCCGATTGACCGAATCGGGTCCATCCGGTCTCCCGTCTAGCTGAAGTCGGGGCCAAAGTGGTGTGTTGACAATCGAAACCCACTCATCCAAAATAATGGATGCAGCAGAGAGTGATCTCTCAACCACCAGGATCCCTTCCTCCACCATCACGGGTTGCAACACACGGCAAACGTGTCGCCTCTATAAAGCTGAGGAAGCTTTGCCCTTCAGCCACCGCCTTCTTTCTTCTTTGCAAATCCTGTAAGGAAGCTGTCTATCAGACTGTCAACACAATTCACAACATGGATTGAAAAGATAGTACAATTAATAGAAAATAATAGAATAGCTTAAATGAGAAGGATTCACAAAGGGCAAGACGTGACATGCCGATTCATCGAAGTCAGGGCTAACTCGATTTCCCGTCTAGAAAAAGTAAGGGTTCAGTAGGTTATCGGGACCGTTTACCCGGCCTACTGAAATCCCGTCCTGTAATCGACACGGGTCGCAACACACGGCAAGTGTTGCCTCTGTTAGCAGACTCTTACTGCATGCTGAGGAAGCCGTGGGCCTATTCTCCTGTGCCCCGGGTCCCACACGGGGTTACAACTTTTGATCAAGATGAAATATAGATATCCCGATTGCATCCAAAAAAAACAATTGCGACCGTGTGCGTACGGAATATATGAAAATGAACACGTTTTTGCCTGAACATTCGAACAAAACCTTTGTATTATGTTTTTGTAAGGCTTGTTCAATAAAGACAATTTTTCGGTATTTTGAATGATACATTGTTTTTAAAGACTTGTTCAATAAAGACAAGTTTAGTTCAAAACGTATTGAGAAGGCTTTTATTGTAACAAATACAATAATAATGTTCACAATAACCTTTAAATTGTGTGCTATAATATTATGTCGAAACATATGTACTATGTTTTTCGTAAGACATGTTCAATAAAGACAAGTTTTGTTTAAAACTTACTGATGCGTTAGTCATTACAGCATATACAATAATGTTTAAAATAAAAAAATGAATCAATACTACGTTTATTCATCAATAACTATACACTGGCCAAAAATACTTTAGAAATATGATATATGGAAAGTGATGAATACAAACATGCATATGCAATATTCAGTATTGTACACTCTTAACCAGATATCAGTGAGATGGTATCCATCTCTGCAGGCCCCGCCGACCTTGAGGTCAAGGTCAAAGGTCATCAACCATGGTATGCGACACATCGCCTTGATATTATCTACCTGCATTCCAAATATCAAAAGCATACCTCAAAAGATAAAAAGTTACAACTCGGACATGAATTTGTTATTCAGAAAGCAATAATGTGACCTTAAGGTCAAAGCTCAACAACCACGGTATGTGACACATCGCCTTGATATTATCTACCCACATTCCAAATATCAAAAGCCTATCTCAAAAGATAAAAAAAGTTACAGCCCGGACATGAATTTGTCATACTGAAAGCAATAATGTGACCTTAAGGTCAAAGTTCAAGGTCAAAGGTTATCAACCACGGTATGCGACACATCGCCTTGATATTATCTACCCACATTCCAAATATCAAAAGCCTATCTCAAAAGATAACAAAAATTTATAGCCCGGACATGAATTTGTCATACAGAAAGCAATAAAATGAACTTAAGGTCAAAGGTTATAAACCATCACCTTGATATTATCTACCTACATTCCAAATATCAAAAGCCTACCTCAAAAGATAAAAAAGTTACAGCCCGGACAAGATTAGTTCGGACGGACGGACAGACTGATCACTATAGGGCGTCCGCCACAAAGTGGCGGGGCCCTAATTAAACCTTAATATTCAGTGTTGATAGGTATTTCAAAGCTAGGTTTTTTGTTCAGAAAGACAAGATTTCTGTATTTGTATTTTCCATGATCTACTGGATATTTTTTCAAAGCTTATTGATAAGTTTTTTATTGCAAGAAATACAATTATAATGTTCACAATAAACTTTGAATCAAATACTAAGTTTCTTCATTGAAATTTACAAACCCCAATTCAAAGTCGTTAATGGTATTATGAGGTTGCAGTTTTACTGTGTAATATATCTTCCAATACAAGGTCGTTGGGGCTACTGGTGTGAAGTATATTAGCTTGTTGTGCGATACACGGTCGTTGAGGGTAGTGTTATTCCGAACTTTATAACTTCCACTTCAAGGTCGTTTGGGTTATAAAGTGAAGTGGGTATATATGACGTACGAGGTTGCCGTGTTATACCTTTAAATTTACAACATTCCTCCCCCCAACCCGAAAAAAGTGTGTAATACTTGGGGTTTGGTGGTCAATCCGCCATATTGTGCAATACACAAGGCGTTAAGTGATGCTCGGCCACTGTTGTGTCCGCGTTCCAGAAAGTGACATACGATATTAGGAATGAATGATGAAATTAAAGACAAAGTAAAAGATTTATGCAAGACCCGGACCGACAAAATAATACAATAATTCAAAAATGGACTCGTACTTTCTGTAAGCCATTCTTGTCTTAGGAATAACATTTTTGCCAGGTTTGTAGTTTATAACAAAGTCAAAAAATGATTTTCATTTGTCCACGTTTTACTATTTTATACAAGTATAACCATAAGAGTTCTTTTCCACATCTTACACTATCTTTTTTCAATATTGAATAACTTCAATGATTTGTTCTTACTTACCAATGTCCCAACTGGTTTATCAGTTGTTATGAGTTTATACAGTTTTACATGTACCTGATTTTCTCCAGTCTCCTGTATTTCTTCAATGTATTGTATTCGTTATTTACATCGTACATTCGACTTGCTTCTTCTGATTGTATTTAGTAGAACGTTCTGTACAGCCGAAACACCGTTTCCCAAAAATCAAATTGTTTGGAATTTTCCAATGTTTTATTTTAAAGGGCTCTATGCTTCCTTGCAAATCTGTGACTCAATCTGTCAGGCTTCACTCTCACCTGATCACTCTAGTTCAAATAATTAAGGCAATTCTTGTTTATTTTATGACGTTTTGTCCATAGGTAGCTAAAAATTGAAATGTTGAGAATAAATATTATTTTGTGTTTTTTTGAAAGAGCTTGTGCATGTGAGGAAGAGGCAGTCACGCTATTTCAGTATGCCTTGTGGCCATCTTCCCCAAACATCCCCGTCTTGCTTTTCATATTGAGCTGTTACGGTGGTTAAATGGGCTCTACTAGAAAGCCAGATTTCAGCAAAAGGATTTTATGAATCTTCGAAAGCACAACAACCCAAGCTGTAGAGATACTTGGTGACAAAGGAGGTACATATGTATTAAATTTTTAGGGTCCCGAACGAGGATGAGACAGCCTTATAGTTTTGTCTTTCGTGAAAGCATTTTGTAAAGGTTTGAATAGGGCAGTTTAAATGATAATATGATCTCTTTTCTCGACCCCTTATTAATCTTTTCCCATAATTACTGATGATAGGGTTTATATGGCCACACAGATATTTCCATATCACCGATCACAGGTTTATAACTGATGTTTGGTACACTTATGCATAATATCTCCTAGAACTCCATTGCATGAAGATTTTACATGTATAATTCCATAGTCATGCTTCAACTACTTTGACTTTTCAGATCTAATTAATAATATCAAGAAGATATCTTGAAGAGGCCAGAAATTTGTGGCGTCAACTGTCGTTCATTATATTTCTCAGTTCAAAAGATATTGAAAATGATTTTGGTTATTTATTTCAAATATATATTTTGTAGGCAACACTGTTTTCATTAAAGAGCCAGTTACGTTTAAGAAAGGAAAGGTTGATTTAAGGCAGGATGTCGGACAGATTTTAATTGATTGATTTGATGTTAGCTTAACGTCCAGCGAGCAGTATTTCAGCATTATTCAGGACGGGAACAAGTTAAAAAAATCGAAGAATGTGTCCATGGGACACGGATGCCCCCGCTAAATGAAGTCCCAAACAGGAAGTAGTTGTCCGACAGGTCTGAAAGTTGCTTAGGACATACAACTTATGATACTGAACCACCCTGCCAAATTTCAAATTGTTCTCATGTACGGTTTCTGAGAAAAGCTTGACGGAAATTCGTACATACGGACGGACGTATTTACGTACAAATGAAGTCCCAAACAGGAAGTAGTTGTCCGACAGGTCTGAAAGTCGCTTAGGACGTACAACTTGTGATACTGAACCACCCTGCCAAATTTCAAATTGTTCTCATGTACGGTTTCTGAGAAAAGCTTGACGGAAATTTGTTCGGACAGACGGACATGAGTAAAACTTAATCCCCCCCGACATGTCGTCGCGGGGGCATAAAAACAACAATCAATTAAAAAAGGGGTAGGATGAGACATAGGGAACACAATTTTGACTGCCACTGGAAAAGTATGGAGTATTGGGTAGGGTTGGAGAATTTAGCCTTTTGTAGCGGCTACAATGAGCCTTCTCTTATTCGAAATCTACAAAAGGGGTCTTTATCGTGCAAGGAGCGAGGCACTCTTCAAACACGTTACCCACTATGGTCCGCGGCCAGGCTTTCCGTATTATGTCCATGCAACCCCCCCCCCCCTATCCGCCACCCGGGGACGCGCTTGGCTGATCTGTGTGTCGAGCACTGGGAACCGTCCAGTATAGTCCCAGACAGTTTTTGAACTCTTTGTTGGGGTAGGCTTTAATGCGACTACTATTTAATTACTTTTACCAGACGCAATGAACTAGTGTGGCAGTCAATTGTAATACATGTACTTTCATTTTAAAAAATGGAACAAAAGACATCACACTGTCTTATTTTGATGACAATGATTATGTACAGATATTATTTTGTCCATGGTGCTAATGGGGTTAGAAAAAGTGGCTACTGCTTAAGTATTAATATCCATTTGTATTAAGATTTGATAACATTTTCAGAGAAAACCACAGGTAAAGGAAAGACAATGCCATATTCTGCCTTAATGTACAAAAATAAGGCGTGGAAGGTAGTGGGACTGCCAGCGGCTTTCAAGGACATGAACAATTATGGCATCACCGATTTAAAAAAGATAATTGAGAGCAAGGAAGAGATAAAAGTTAGTAAAACGGATCCACTTAATGAAAAATACAATCTTTTTGGTCACTAGGTTGAATTAATGTCTAGAATTTTTTTTGTCACTCTCAATACCAATATCGTTTAAGCATCGTATTCAATCAATGCAATCCTCCGAGTTACCTTAACAATTATGATAAATGCAATAATTTAGTCTCTAAATAGACAATATGGGCCAAATAAGAATTTGTTTTTAAACTTTTAACTGGGGTTTCCTACCTGAAATACAAGTAGTTCTAGAAAAGTCTATTTACTATACAAAATCAATTATTTCTGGAAGCTGCAACCTGTGAACATACTGAGTCTGTAGTTAAAGAGCCTGGTCGTAAAGTCATTGATTCAAGTATTTCCAATGAGTTTGAACCGGAAACTGTGCATGATTTATGTACTGGCAAGATAAAAAGATAAAACATTGTCAGTTTCGACAATCTATATAAATCAGAATAAATTATACCAGATAATGGCAGATATGCGATTTTCAGCCAAGGCCACACTAAATTACTTACTTGTTCGTCGGACAACTCGCATGTTTAAATCGTCGCCAAGAACAATATATATATATATATAGACAAGTCTAGAAGATTATGCAACGATACAACTGACGGTGTTTCTTGTCATAAATTTAGACACAGACTGACCAACGAATGGCCTTAGTCATTGAGTGTCAATATAAATTAATCACGTAAACAATCATAACATATTGATCTTAAACTTTCTCATTTTAAATGAACCCAAAACTTTTTTTATAGTTGCTTCTCAGTCCGCTAACCGGGGACGTAAAAATATTTTGACATATTTAGACATATTTTACATAAAAAAAATACATTAGAATATGAATTTTTCAAATAAATATTGTCGCTCGATTGACTAAAACACTCGAAGTGAAAGTAAATATTTTATAAAATATAAAAATCGGTCTCTTCCCAAAATTTTTCTCGCTTCAGATAATAATTTTAAAAGAATTGAAAACATCGCTCGTCCGCACCACTTTTCCTGGAAAGAATCCGACGAACAAGTAATTAATTCGGTGTGGCCTAAAATGCACATTTTGAAATTTTCGTAACATATTTCTCAGCTTCCACCTAAAGAGTTAGTTTGAAATTTGGTAATCAACTTCAGCAGGATGAGTTATACCTTGCCCCTCTTTTCCAGGTTTGTCGGACATCTACTTGCTGTGTGCCAAGCTGACTTAAATGTTGTAACGAGTGGGGGTATGCTTTTATCTAAACTAGTTGTGACGTCACAATATGAAGACTGAGAAAAGCCATAGCACCACGATTTACACTGCACAAACTATAAAACTATACGAAAACAATAAAAAATCAGAACTCCGTACCTGTATCAACTATACCATTCCAACTCAGATGATTTTGACGAAGATTAATAGGTTATCACAAAAAAGAAAATTGAAACCATATATCAACACATACTTGATAATTTGACTCAGGGCGGTAATACAGCAGTGTAGGAGATTCAGCCATGGGTTTTCAACACATTGGTGGATTGGTCACCATTGTTTGAGGAACATGTTTGCTCCAATATATTACATGGTAAGCAGCACAATAGATGCAGAAGATGAGAATGCATTTTAAACACAATTTTAAAAAAGAAGAGCTTTTATTTCAATAATTGTTACAAACATTACAAATGGAGTTAAAAAAAGGCTAAAACTAATTTTGTTTGCCCAAACTCAATCTATTCCAAAATAATTTTGCCTAGTCAAATCTTTGTTCAAATAAAAATTTGTCAAGATTTTTTAATTGGTTTTATGCCTTATTTTAGAAGAAAGAAATATTTTGGTATTCCAGAGAAAAATTTACAATTTTTCTATTATAGTATGGTGAAGTCTGGCGAGCTCGGAAAATAAGGTATCTATTTTGTGTGATCAACTCCACCTACGTTTTTTACACAAATCCAAAACCAGCTACAATAATGTAACACACTTTTTATAAGTTTTAATTAATATAATGAAATAATCATTTTTGTTGTCCTCATTTCACCAGAATTTAATTGGAATTGGTTTTCTCCTGACATCTGTATATTTATTGGCACATGCATATTGTATAATTTTGATGTTTTTCAATAAGTTGCTATATTTTCTTAGCAATATACATGTAACATTCAAACAATTCAATCTCTACTGATTGAAAATGTTGTTGCAATAGTATGTACTTTTCCAGTGGCAGTCGAAATTTCGTTCCCCGTGTCCCATCCCACCCTTTTTTCAATTGATGTATTGTGTGTTAACTTGTTCCCGTCCTGAATATAGATGAAATACTGCTCACAGGACATAAAGCAAACATCCAATCAATCAATCTACAATATGGATGAAACAGATCAGTATTCATAATTAGATTGTTACCGGTTTACCTTATTACTTATTATGTAACAACACTGGCTGGTGTGAATGCATTAAATAAAACTGTACTGTTTAGAACCATAAAATGCAAGACAATTTTGGTGTATTGGCATTTACAGAGATATGACTGTTTTTTTATATTTACATGTATCAAGTATCAATATTTTATATTTTCATTATATGAAAAACTGTTCTTTATTTTCAGATACTAAACAGGACAAAGAAGTGCATACACAAGAAGCAGTCCCAAAGGCCTGGTCGAAACAAGCAACCCACAAGTTGATTGAACTGCACACAAAATTTCACAATATTTTTAATTAACCTTCAATAAAGAAGAAAGAGGTTTGGCTCAAGATTAGCAGTGAAATAAATCAATCAGAATTTAATTTTTCTAGTTCTCAGTGCGAGAGAGAAATGGAAACATTTGACTAAAACTGATAGGGACACCATAGACCACAACAGAAAAAGTGGCAATGACAAGAAAAAAAGAATGCGCTTTCTTTAACGAGTTAGACGAGTGTTTAGGTTATCGACCTTATGTTAATCCTGTGTTCACATTGGGTTCAAGTTCTTCTGAAATCAGTTTGAAAGATGGAGATGCCAATAACCCTTGTGATGCCTCTCCAGATGAGAAAAGACAAAAAATATCAGCTAACAAATATCAGGATGCGACAACATTCCTGCTGAACACTTCATTCGAGGAGCAAGACGATTGTTCAAAACCTGTGGGCCAACCAAAAAAGTCTCCAAATGATGAAATCTTGAAATTTTTGGGCACTATGAAACAAGACCAGACTTAATTACCATAAAAGAACAACCTAAAGACCGAATGAGGAATGAAAAACAGAAGATTGACTTGTTAGAAAAACTTATTGATACACTGTCTAAAAAATGACTCCTTATGATTTTTTTATCTCTATACTATATTTACATTGGTACCATAAAAGATACATTTATTTGATCTCAACTTTTCATTAGAATATTTCATGTTTAAAGTTTTATGAAGTTATTATTTGATGAGTTAATCCTAATTGTTATTTGTTAATTTGTTATACTTCATGCTCCTTTGAGCCTCCAGTTATATTGTAAACATTTATAAAAACTTAATGTGTACGAGTTTGTTTTGATTGATTGATTAATGGTGTTTAACGCCCGAGCAGCAATATTTCAGCTATATTCAGGCGATGAACATGAAATGGATGATAAAATGAACATGAAATGATGATGAATGAAAATGGGATGGGACACAAGGAAAAAAAGGGGTAACGGATTTTAGATTGCCACTGGCAAATGGGAGGATGGATAGGGTCGGGCAATTTAGCCTCCTGTAGCGGGATCAAAATCCCTACTCATAGCGAATACTACAGCAGCGTTCTTTAACGTGCGAGGAACGTGGCATTTTTCCCAACACGGTGCACTAATATGGTTTGCGGTCAGGTTTTCCGTATTATGGCCCGACAACCCCAGCTTGCCAGGGGTACCCCATTCAACCACCTGGGGCACACATCCCAGTCGGTCTTTAGGCAAACCGACCTGACACGCCGGTCAGGGTACTGGGCGCTATTTAGTCGCCTTTTACGACAAGCTAGCGCGACTGCGGTCTATTCTTTTAGCCACCCGGATCCCGCACGGGGCAGTTTGTTTTGAAATTGTATTGTAAATTAACAGTATGGATGTTGAGACAAGTGGCCTACAAACTCCAGTGGTTTTATGACTTTAGAGTAGAAGGCTAGATTGTTAAATGGAAGTGGTAACAATTATTAGTAACCCGACCAGCTTTGCTGAAGGGAACAATAAGTTTACACTATCAGCTGTCATTCTGTCACCCACAAGTTTTCCTAAATTTTTTCTAAACAGTTAAAAAATAATCAATTGAAAGTTAGTATGTTGACTAACATTTTCAGTTACCGATCATTTCATGACTAGGTGATTTTAAGTAAGTAAGTTTTTGTCCTTGATAGTAAAAGTTTTTCAAGACTTTGCTCTTGAACAGGTAATAAGTTGAAAATGGTATGTTAGTTACAGATCATTTTCAGTTGTCCTGGTCATCCAATAATTGTTAAAGTTTAATTGTGGAGTTATCAGCATGGGCTTTTAAAAATGTCGACACAACTTTGTGTACAGGGTCAACCGTCATGTGAGCAATGGTTATAACTTTGTGTCCATCGTTGTCAGAGGAGTCTGTAAAAAAACCTTTTACATTTTAATCTTCTCTGAGACCACTTTGCCAAGTGAAACCAAACATGGCCAAATTTCCTTTGAATGGATCTTTGCATTCGGATTGGCAAACTTATATGGCTGCCACTGCGGGACTTGGTGTAACATAGGACCCTATAGGAAAAAAGTTTAAAAAGACTTCTGCTTTTAAACCAGTTAACCAATCAATACAGAATATTTATGTGATAGCTGTCTTCAATTTTTTATGCCAGAAAGAGTGAAAATGGCAACAAATTACCATTTCTCACTAAGTTTAACAGTGGAATCTTTTCAAATGCCATCTTTACTGAAACTGCAAAGCCGATTACAGCCATTTTGTATGTGATTGGATGTTCCCTTAAAAGATTTTTTGGTTATTTGATCAAAAAACCATGATGGCTTCAATTTTTGGAATTAATTCAACATAGAAAAGTACAGGATAATGTTAAAATAGATTCATATCTAAAACTATTAAAACCAGTTTAAAGTCAAACAGCAAGATTCATTGTGAGGTCTCAACAAGATAATGCTATTGATACCAGTAGATAATTGAAATTACAGGACTTAAATTTACATCAAGGAAATGCCATCTTCATTGGATATAAAATCAGGTGAATGATACAGGCTGTTACGAGCCTCTGGCTCCGGACTTTTCTTCTAAACGGTTCAAAATAATCAGTATGGTATACAGATTAACTTGACAAGTTACAGTCAAAAACCAATGAAATGAGGAACATTTATTTCAAAATGGGCAACATGGACCAACGAGCACTGCATGTTTATTTCCTTATTGACCTAGATAAAACATAATGTGCATAATGTGAGCAATTAAACACCAGATTCAAGAGGTGCCAAGTGGTTCAAGTTCGTCTACTATTGATCACGTGGTCTGTCAACACTGAGATTGCGGGATCGATTCTCACTGCAGGCAGGGTGTACTCGACTCCAATCTTAATTGACGAGGATTGCCAGTTTTCCTACCGCAGGTCGGGGGTTCTCTCGGGGTACTCCGGCTTCCTCCCCAATAAAAACTGGACGCCATGATATACCTGAAAAATTGCTGAAAGTGGCGTTAAAACACCAATAAAACAAACAAACCAGATTCAAGACTGGCCATGAGAGACTCCCCTTCTCGACCAAATAGGACGCCGACTTACAGAGACAGTCAAAAGTTGATGCATATAAAACAACAACAAAATGTAATATGACTTGGGATATTTCTACATAATGTTATTACTATGAAATGCTGTGATCATCACCTATTCTTTTAATACAAGTTTGTCTACAATTGCGCGTCTCTTTTCCTCTGCTGTGTCAGAAGGATTATAAATCTCGAAAAAGTTGTTTATTTCTTCCATGTCCATAGCTCCTTCTATGTACTCTGTCATGTCATCATTTTGCAGGATACATAACTGGTGTAGCACACAACAGCTGATAGAAACCTCCGCAATCTTTTTAATGTCTACTATATCAATAAATTTGAGACGGCGGAATCTGCCTTTAAGGGCTCCAAATGAATGATCAATTACCATCCTAGTGCTGCTGTGTATAAAGTTTTACTTTTTGTTTATTTCCGTTAAGGTTGCCATTATCTTTAAACGGTGTCATTAATCATGTATTTAAGCCATAAGCAGAATCGCCAAGGATATATGTATTACATGGAAACATCTCGTCAGTTTTGTTTTCTATAATTTCATGAATTGGCGAATTCTTCAACACACGCGAGTCGTGAACCGAGCCCGGCCATTCACAAAAGACATCAATAAAGTGCATGTCACCATCACAAATCCCTTGTAAAATTATGGAATGGAAAAGATTTGCGATTGATGTAGTTCACATGAAACTCTCTGGGTGCCCGTATTGGAATGTGTGTTCCATCAATTGCTCTTAGTACACCAGGAAATCCTTTTTTTTTTCTTCGAAATTTTCTAACAATTCTTGGTACCTGGGTCCTGTTTGGCCATGTTATATATTTCGGAAGTAGTTTTTTCAAAAATCACACCTGCAAGGTCTTTTACAATCTCAAATACAGAGTACTCGCATACTCCGAAGTCATCTGGCTTGATAAATACTTAATGAAAATAAGAGGTTTTTTTTCTCTATTGTTATCGATCTAGATTCCCTAGTGAAGCCTCTTAATTCCTCTACCAGTGTATAGAACTTACTTGGATTTAACCTAAAGCGCTTTCTAAACTCTTCTTGGCTGTATGTTGAAACAATACTATCAACATAATTTATTACACGTGGAATACGTGATCTGTCCTTCAAAAGTCGAATGCATGCCAGTGTTGTGTTGTAGCCATTTAATATTACAAAATGAGATACAAGATCCCCATCATTTTCATTCATAAGATCTGTGGTGAAATTAGGCACTTCCCTGTTTATGGGTGATTGTTCAGACCCGATCTCTTGTCCAGGGCATCACGGGGGTGTTCCAGAGACCAACCATTGGTGGAGCGCAGAAGACCGAGAGGTTTCCCGCCACCACAAGAAGCTGTGACGTAATGAGCAAAAAGAGAGACGCTATTGCTTTAACCAGCAGCATACAAATAGCGATCAGGTAACATTGCACTGACACATTGCCCCAGGGCGAACCCTGTAACCCCCACCTACCGAAGGGAAATTACACAAGTGGCGACGAGGATATTTTGGGACAATTTGGGTGGAAATCGAAGCGATTTAGGGCTTGATTCCCATTTTGAAGCGGCAGGTCAGGGTGCCCTATTGGGGACTTTTTTGTGAAAAGCAGGGGCTTGGAACTTTTCGGGAAAGTTGTATCAGTGAAACTTTCATTTTCATATGTAATTGGAGTTCCGTGACAACTGCATTGTAGTTTGGTTAAATTCCTGATAGTTATTTTGGGGTTATTGGACAATTGTTTATTGAAGCGTGTGTAGCACACGACACGTTTCACGTGGTGATTTCCCGCCATTGTTGGGTCTTGTCAACCTTTTGGTAAGGTGAAGGCCAACCGGAAATTGGACTTTCGGAATACACCACTGTGTACTTGGAGCAGAAATCAGGTCAGTCATTTGTTTACATTTTGTAGTTGTAAATAGAATTGGATAGTGATTGATTTTACATAGCGGAAGGCTATATCGTAGCTATATCGTACCACTGAGTGAATTTCTGCGGTGTCCAATTGTTTTTCCCCAAGAAGTAACTGGTAAATATTGTATGTCAATGGCACACAAGAAAGGCGTTTTGTTTAGGAAGGTTGATATAAATGATTGCGACTATGAGCAGTTATTGTTACTCCCAGGAGTGGGAAAGGCCACTGCTCAATATTTGTTCAAATTACAGGACAATAATATTTGTATCACTAAAGAAATTGTTTGTAGAATTCCATACTTCAGGCCCAGTCCTGAGTTTTTTTAATCTGTTATATGGCCAGATCGTGTTGATTTAACACAGGTTGATAGGGACTGTGCTGATCTGTATAACACGTTGGAACTAGAGGCTCCCAGGAGCCTGTATCGCTCACCTGAACCTGAAACCAAACAACCCTTTTCTATCCAGCTTTTCTTTGCTATAAGAAATTGCCCAACACTTCTGCAAAAGTCATAAATGTTGACCTTTAAGGGGAAATAATTCCTATAAGGAGGAGCTTTTGATGCTAAGAGGGAGAAGGGATGTTCACTTCAAATTTGCTGTACCTGTTATACTTTTTTAACTATCAGTCGAAAACTCTCTTGACACCCCTCCCCCCCCCCCCCCCATTTTCTATTTTAAGCTAACGTAGCTATATAGGTAGTCAGGTGTCATGATTTGCACAATTTTGGTAAAGGACGTCCTAAAGATGATGTGTGCAATGTTTCAAAGCAGTCCTTTAATGGGTTAAAGAGGAGAAGATTTTTTAAAATCAATTTAAATTGATTAAAAAATGTTCTAGGAGAATAATTCCTAAACAGTTCATCAGACAATCTTGACCCTAAGTCATTTTTGTAGCCATCATAAAGCAGAACAATTAAGCAATACTAACTTTTTCTCTAGTTCAAAACTTAGCATCACCAGCAGCTAAAAACTACTATATAAACAGATCACTGTTCTACTTGGATGACCAGGGGATATTGAGAAACATTCCCAAGAAGGAGGGAGCAGGAACTAGGTTAGTTGTCCCTGCTAGCCTGAGGGAGGAAGTACTAACTCTTTGTCACGAGTTACCGTCAGCTGGTCACCAAGGAACAGAGCGTACAATGGCCAGAATAAAAGACAAATACCATTGGTACAATATGTCGAAGGAAATAAGGAACTTCGTTGTAACATGCGACATATGCAGTAAGAATAAGAAACCAAATAGACATGCCAAGTGTAAAATGACACCGTATCATGCGGGTGCACCGATGGAACGTGTACACTTCGATTTCATGGGACCGCTGCCAAAGACTAAGAATGGGAACGAATACATTCTTATGATGGTAGACCAATTCACAAAATGGACAGAGTGCATTCCCTTACCGTCCCAGACAGCGGAAGTAACGGCTAGAGCAGCCATTAATGAATTTTTCACCCGGTTTGGGTATCCATTCGAGATTTTCACAGATCAAGGGAGAAACTTTGAAAGTTCACTATTCAAATCAGTGTGTGAACTCCTTAGAATACACAAGGCTAGGACAACGCCTTACAGACCATCGGCGAATGGTCAGGTTGAAAGGAAAAACAGAGTCATCATGGACGCCGTTCGATGTTTTGTGGACGGTTCCCAGGACAATTGGGATGAGCACATTGCTCAGCTAGCAGGAGCTTTACGTTCATCTGTGAACAGAAACACGGGATTTACCCCTAACAGGCTCATGTTAGGCAGGGAAACAAATCAACCTGCAGAACTTATGTTCTCACATGGAATGGACAAATTGTACACCGGAAGTGATGAATATATAGCAAGCTTGGAAACTGCTATCCGTAAATCTCGCGAAATTGCGAGGAATACTCTCAATACGACCCAGAACAGGATGAAACGAGATTATGATAATAAAATCTTGGAACACCAATATAAGATTGGAGATCTAGTATACGTGCTGGACACAGCACAAGTAGTAGGGAAGAATAAAAAACTTAGTAGTCCGTGGAAAGGACCGGGAATAATCGTACAAGTGATTACACCGTATGCTTACCAGATTAAGTTGCAGAAAGTTGTGTAAAACACAAATCACGATAGACTTGAAGCATGCCGGGACAGGAAAATCCCAGCATGGCTGGAGAAAGCACAAAAGCGACTTCTCCAAGGAGAAAACATTTTAACAGAGGAGAATTCTCAGACTAAGAAGGACAAAAAGTACTGCATTTGTCAAGGTCCGGACACTGGAGAAACAATGGTACAGTGTGAGACTTGTAAGGAGTGGTACCATTTAACATGTGTGAACTTGTCGGCATTGGAGGCCGAGGAATTGGACACATATAAGTGTCCCAAATGTCAAGTAGTCGGGAAGAGGACCTCCCCTCGAGGAAAGAGGGGGAGACGGGAGAACAAGTTCAGCAGTGTTAGGGACTCGGTAATCGGGGCGTGGCACCACCACTGAGGGGTTAGTCAGTTGTCACGGACAGTTTTTTATTGTTTAAAGGTCTCCAATGGTCTCCTTTTATGTTGCAGGATGTATAGATGCAGAGGAGGAGTTGTCAGGAATACGCTGTATATGGGCATGGGCCGAGGGGAGGAGTTGGGAGCGACGAGAGGGAGAGGGGTGACAGTCTCTCCTCCCTCACCCAGGAGGGTTCTCGTTCCTCAGGGAACTAGGAGCGTGGGGACTCAGACCCCAGAGGACAAGATGGTATCCAGGGCTACGAAGACAATTGGGCTACAGACAGACGGGCCCAAAGAGGTGGCCACCCCGACGGAGACGCCTGGGGAGCCGTAGTATGAGGAGGTGGTGTTGGGCGTCTTGCCGGACGAGGCCCCAGTACGATCGGGAAACAGCCCTCTACAGCGGGATACGGACACAGACGGGAAGGCAGGAGAAGCCAGTCCCCCAGATGAGGTCCCTGGCACAGACGGGAGGTCAGGGGAAGCAAGCCACCTACAAACTGGGGCAGTTGGTGGTCAAGGGCCCTGCTCCAGTGTTGTCGGTTGCGCCTAAGCCCAGGGCTTACAACAACCACGATAGTTCCTCCTGCGTGATCCCGGGATGTGGACTGCGGACGAGAGGGTTGAGGCGCCATGTGGTGTGTGAACACCTGCCCAGCCTGTTGACAGACAGACAGAGTGAGGCGCAGATGGGATCCCGGGCATTTCAACGGGAAATCGGATGCCTGCTAAGGTACATCACCCAGTTTTTCTGTGGGGACAAGGCCTCCATATCAGACCTGATGGAGCTGGTCAACGGGCATGGGGGCATTCCGAAAGCCTCCAGGATAGACAAGGCATATGTGCCCCAATTGAGAGCCCTGTGCCGAGAGATGGGCTGGAAAGTGCCCGACTACTTAGGGCTGCACCCCGTCACCAGTGAGGCCACCCTGGCTTACTGGCGGGTGATGATGGTGCTGATCTTGAAATAATTAAGCGAAAGGTGCCAGTACTGGACGAAGATTATTTACAAATATATATGTATATGCAAAGTAAATTCGCTTTTGACATAGAACCAGAAATGATTAATATAACTCCCGGCTTCCTGCTGAAAAGAGGGAGATAGTGAGGACATGGGGGGCATCATGGGTGTGAAGAACCCATGAAAGGTCAAGACAACAGCTAGAATGCGGGATTCTTCCACCATTGGCCGTCACCAGCAGAATGGATGTATATATGTTCAACTCCAGGGAGGAGCGTCCTGCTGTGTGTCCCATTCTGTGATGGGTTTTTTCTGACATGAACTTTTTGTATATAGTAGCGTAGAGAATTAGAAATTAGGAGAAGGGTAATGAATTGGTTCCATGTAATTTACGTGAAAATGAATTTATTAGTCTTGGTTCTTGTGGTGTTTTCGCAGTGTCGTTGTGCCTGAGTATTGGACATGTTTTCTGTTCTTGTGGCGAGGAGTTGGTTGGTGTCGGCTGTTCGGTAGTGAGGAAGGAGATGGCCTCAGTGCATTTTACATATTATGTGAAGTGAAGGTTCGCCTAGTTCAGTCCCATGGTTACGGGGAGTAGTAGGCTAGGTGTACTCAGTTGAACGGAACAGGGGTCCCGTCCCTAAGAAAACGGAGGGGGGTGTGGTGAAATTAGGCACTTCCGTGTTTATGGGCGATTGTTCAGACCCGATCTCTTGTCCGGGGCATCTCGGGGGTGTTCCAGAGACCAACCATTGGTGGAGCGCAGAAGGCCGAGACACGAGAGGTTTCCCGCCACCACGAGAAGCTGTGACGTAATGAGCAAAAAGAGAGACGCCATTGCTTTAACCAGCAGCATACAAATAGCGATCAGGTAACATTGCACTGACACATTGCCCCAGGGCGAACCCTGTAACCGAAGGGAAATTACACAATAGATCAAACAAGCTCTGACGCCATTTTAAAACCATGAACTATATATTTGTTGGAAACACCAAAACCAAAACTAGTTTGGAAACCAGAACTAAAACCGGTTTGAAACCAAAACTGAAAACCGAAACTGGTTTAGTTGTAACAAATACGCCCAAAGATTGGAGTCTAGTACACACTGCCTACAGTGAGAATCGAACCCGCAATCTAAGTTTTGGACAGATCACGTGCTCAATAGTAGACGAACTGCCTTTACCACTCGGTTACAATTTGGATAAGAGACACAGTTTATAGCTAGCATTTACTTATAGATTCAACATATTTCTAACATTTGAAAATTTGTTTGCGAGACACGATTATTACAAAATAAGTTAAATTTAAACACTATATCAAATAAATATATTACAAGAATGTTAGTACGAGTTGATCCTGTTATATTTGTAGAGGTGATGACAATATTTTTTAGTAGGCATACGTCACTGCACCGTTATTTATTGCTCTTGAACTTTCTCATATCATTTTAAATGATTAAAACTGCTTTTAATATAAAATGTCTCAGAATGTAAGTATCAAAATTTCTCTGGGACTATACTTGGGACGGTTACCAGTGCCCAACCCACAGTGATGTCCAGCGCGTCCCTTGTAGGTGTATGGGAGGCCCTCTCGACAGAGGTTGTCGGGTGATAATACGGAAATCCTGGACGCGGGTACTGGGGAAACAAACTAAATTCTTTATTTAACGAAGGTAACTCATTTAACACTACCATGAGGCCTTCACAGTATATGATGCTACAGAAAAATTATATAAATAAACAGTATAATAACAATAATAAAAGAAACTACATTATATAAACATATTTACAAGACAGTTTGTGTACCTTCATTTTAAAGCTTAATAAAGTATTCTGGTACTTTCAACGTTTTCAGTTCCCTTTATTTCAATTTCGTAATTTATTCCAAACAGTAATACCAGAGTATTCAAACGTTCGTGTGAAATAAATATTCAGAATTACGTTGTGGAATATGAAGTAGTCCAGATGTTGCTGATCTGAGAGAATATTTATATAGACCACTACATGTAGTAAATTTATCGGCAAGATAATTTGGATAATCCATTCATACATTTTGACATTAGAAGAGATTGGAAATATTCAATTCTAGTAAATATAGTCATCCATTTAAGTTCTTTAAACATCATCATAAACGGTGAAGTGTTTAGAGAATGTCTGTCTAAATACTGCTTATCCCGGGCTAGCTGCACCTAGCCCCAAATATAATCATAGCATATGAAGGAATCAATTATTTGGACTTTTTAAATGTCGATAGATTAATTCGAAGATACCATTGTACCGGTGCAATTTTTGTGACCTTAATAAATGATTAGATAAAATTGCAAAGAAATATTTTTATTGGGCACGTGCCATCAATCATATAACCACTCAACCGTTAAGGATTATCATACATCTAGGAAGGAATCTTACACAGAAAAGAATAAACATGTTAATATTTTATTGCCAGAACATTTTTAATAATTCAAGTACTTGAGAGAAAAATAATAAATGTTCCAAGAAATTTACAGAATAAAATAAAAATAACTGAAAGTGTGGCTTTGTCCTTCAATATTTCGCTTGCTATCTCTGATATGGTTTTGCGGATATTATTTTTGTTCTGGGGACTTTTGTAAGATGATTTAAATTTTTTCTTCTTTGCTGTTACTCTGAAGATGATTTTGACTGCTAACATTGATATTAAACTAGATGCATACTGTATTGACCTAACAGTTCAAAATTATAGAGTCGATAAATGAAATTTTATTACAATGATTATGTGTCTATTTATGACATTTGCTACACTGGTTTCCCGATTCGCAATTTGCCGATTCCCAGATTGCCGCGTCCCATTTGCCGATTCCCTATTATTCAACCAATTGAGAACAATAATTAAGGTGTATAAAAGAATTCAATACAAGGCATATGCGAGTTTCACATATTTAAAAAAAAAACATGTGAAGCATATTTGAATATTTAAATGATTATCCTGTGAAAAAGTCTGATTTGTTGTATATATTAAAATCAAAAGAAGATTTAAAACCGCCCTTATTCACCTGACCTCCAGTTTTAACTCGTTCTGGGCATGCGCAAAATAGCCATAAACATTTAAAATGTCGGTAGTCAAACCATCAAATCGCGGACGAAAGAGAACTTTGACGGATTCTGCTAGAAAGCGAAATGGGAACAGTTCGAAACTGAAATGGAACAAAACAAGGGTGTACATTCGTGATCAACATTACCATTGGAATGAGCTAAAGGACGCTTTTGGAGTCCAAACACACGCTGACGTGTCTTAAATGTTGCTCGAAAGGTAAGCCAAAGTTATTTAACATTTCTATGTTATTGCATCAATTTGCAGGTATCGTTAAATTTTAGTATGTTCTTAACCAACGAGACAAGCAATACATCAACTTTAAAACGTTTTATTATTTCGACAAATAAGAATCCAACATATACCCAAAATCAAAGTGACCAGGTTTTACAGCGACTATCATGAAGCCCATCAAGGAGAATACTACTATAAAGTATTAAAACTTGTTTTCACATAATAATATATTGCATTGTGAACAAAATATTAAAAACATTTAAATTTGGTGGATACTTTTTTACTTATTATTATCATTATTATATTTTTTAAATTATCATACTAGTTTTATGATTTAAAATGAAATGGTGCTTTTGATGATGGTTAGATTTGGTTGATTTGATATTTGTCTTGAAAAGACAAAATAATAAGATTAATAAGAAAGTGTTACTTTTGTCAAGGAAAGCATGCATGATAGAGAAATACATTTCTATATCGAGTTAAATTTTAATTAAAACGTCCTGCTGTAAATCCCTTGTATTGTCCATATAGGTCTCAGAATCTGTCCCTCGTCCTTCATACACAGCAGCTAGGGATCACTCGCCGTTGCTATGCTCCTAGTGTTATTTAAATTTGAGACAAAGTTGGACCTATATACATAAAAGACTTGTTCTCTACATTTTGAAAACTGATGTTTACAGCTACTAGTATACACAATGTAAAAGTATACAATACTATTAATAATTATAGAATGTATTTAATATGTATTTATTCCTTCATAATAAGACAAGGTCTTAAACGACAGTGGTAAAACCGCTAAATTAGTCATAGCGTTTTAGTTAACAGTAGTTGTAAGTATCATTTATTTTGTATGACTTGACACTTACACGAAACACATGCTGATTTAAATACATATACATGTACTCGAGTAAATAATGCCTTAACAGTCTTTGCCCTTCTTAATATTTTTATTCCATAAGAAAAAAGAACAATGTTGCATAAAGTTTTCTGCAGTCAATATAGGATAGTTGATCTTTGATGCGTTTTAGCCCGGAATTGTCCTGTTCATTTATTTGGCTGTTTAGATTTCCGAGTGATGGGTCTATGCAATAACCAATACAGACAGCAACCTGAAAATATATCAGTAGTAAATTTCAGTAGTAGTAAATTTATCATATTTTATCCACAACACTGACACCAGAGCTCCAGATAAGCTGCGTATTTGCGTTATTACGCAATTAAATTTTCATAAAACCTAATTATTTTTATTGCTTTGCGTTGCAAAACGCAATATCAAAGGTCTAACACCCAATCAATTTTTAGAAATATGCTTAATTCACTCAATGAGTGCATACAATTGTTCAGTGATTGCGTTAATTCATTCAAATAAATACACAAAGTTGCGTTATTACGATCCCATTATTTCACAACGTAACAACCGAGATATTCCGAATGTAATGTCTATTTCATGCAGCATACGGTGCTCCAGGTATGGAGATTTATTTCACAAGAAGAGATGCATGTTCCCTGTTAAATATAAATACTTTTCTTCCAAAATCGTATTTATAATTAGAACCAGTCTAGTATTTTGTTGTTGGCACCATGAGAGGTCATTATCCTTTTGGATGGCTTGTGCAAAAGTAACAGAACGGGCGAAACATCAAAATTTTGTAATATGAATGTAGGCGCAGCCTAAATGCGAGCATCGCACATTGTCCATGTCGTTACTTCACAGCCCCCTAACAGTGCCTCTACATTCCATTGATGACGTAACGTCTTTTCTAATGTGTTGGTGACGTCACAAAACTCAATTTCAAATACAGCGTTTCAGATTGAAAAAAATTTGTCTGGCATTTTTGTAGTAATTTAAAAAATAAACACTTTAATTTTATCGATGTCAAAATTATTTTTGTCTACTTTTATATTATATATTTTTTCGTTCGTCTACAATATTTTCTTCGGATAGCTCAGCTACCATCTGAAATGGATTTGTTCATATGGATCAGGTGACTTTTTTTACACACACGCATGTAATCGTATAGCTCGCATCTGCGATGCTCGCTATTAAAAAAATCTTTCTTTCACGTAAAATTTCATATATGGGGCATTACACATATAATGCTAATTTACATAAAAATGGAGATAAAAGTATACGTGTCCACGGACTTTTTTCGGGAATTTTACCTTAAAGTTTAAGAATGGTTTTTCTACTTTCATTTCAATGTTGTGGTCACATTGTACCACATTACACACTTTAGGAAGTGCTTCCACTGTAAAGACATTGACTGGAAAAAAATATATTCTTGTTCTACAGTAATGCCATACCTTTCAAAATATCCAACTCTTAAGCAATAGCAGTTATAAGCAAAAGCAGAAACAAAAGAGAAAATTGGGACTATTTTTTCACCCTGCCATGTTGTGAATGCATTCCATGGAAAATTAATTCCATGAATAGGATATAATGACCCCATGATGAATAGAAGTGGAAGAAAAAGTGCTTCCGTGACATCAACCAACCAAACAATACTAATTGTAATAATTTTATTGGAGTGCACATATAGATTAGAAATGCTGGCTGTCCATTAATTATGAATAGACATGTGTGCTCTCAATTAACTATTGTCTATAAGTAATCTTGACCTCAAGATAGTTTCCATTGTCAAAGGTACAATATATTTGTTGTGTTATTTAAGATGTATGTCTTGGTCAAATGGAAGATCTATGCTCTCTGCACAATACATTCAAATGTTTCTGTAGTTGCTGCAAAACCACAAAAGGTTATATACATGTATAAAACCATAGTGAAGTACATTTTTGTCAGCTTAAATAAAACCCAATTCAATAAATTTTAGATGGGTTAAAAACCCAATTAACCTATTTTGGAGTGGGTAAAACAAATGATAAAAGTGATATATAAAAAAAATACCCAATGAAATAAATCATATGATGGGTAAAAAACCCAATTAAGAAAATCTTATCTGGAGCTCTGACTGACACTTTGTGCCAATTCTTTCAATAACATACGTTGTAAAATCAATCGGCAATGTTTAATTTACCGTTAAACTTGAAAGCTTAAAAACAACACAATTCGTTTTATTTTCTATATGAAAATGTATGAAAAATTAAAATTATATGAAAATAATGTACATGTGCAATCTGGGTTCTACATTAAGGTAAGAGCAAATGAGATTGTTTAGTAAATGTAGGCTTCGGACGAGTATACAGTTTTTTTTTTACTAAATGCCAGATGACTGACCCTCTTCAACAGTAAAAGTAAACAAACCTCCATGATTTTCCCAGTGTAATCTGCCACCAAAATGATTGTAGTCTGAAAGAATGCTGGGTCTCTGTTCATGCAATATGCATATAAAGCACATGCATTATCATAGACTACAATTCTTGGAGCTGAAATAGATAACATCATGTATATATACTTCTGTTTTTACTACAATAAAAGATATACAAAATAACAATTATAATGTAGCCATTTAAGGAAGTCACTTTGGTGTGTGTGTCATAAATATGCTGGAAGTTAATTATATTGATACGATTTCAAGCTATACTTAACAAAGGCGCAACACTTTCTGTTTGAGCGACCAATTTGTGTGCATTTGCATTAACCCTTACTATGCTAAACACGACATAGGTCAAGCTGACTTTTTTTAATTAATAACTGCTGGATAAAGCATATGTCGTTTTGACAAAGTCATTATTTTTGTTTTCGTTGCAATCTCTAGATGTGAGTAACAATAACTACCAAGAGGTTCATGTAAGCATGATTGAGGTCTCGTTTGCGTTTGAAATCGAGGGAAATTTATTTTTAAAGTGAGCACAATATTGACTGATACAAGTTTGAAAAAAAAGTAAAATCGCAATGGCGGACGGCCATAAAAGCGAACATATTGATGATGAATTCTTGCATATATTTAAAGGCAATAAAGGTGAATTTGAAGGATTCGGACCTGAAGACATTGAACTTTTGAATGAAATAGACTTTAATCAATCGATAAAAGACATAAATATCTGTGATGAAAAAAATTTGTTGGAAAAAAATTAAGATTCTTTTCCAATATGTAACTATGTTAATAACCTGAAAAAGATTGTCAATCAATGTTATATTTTACATTTTGTAATGTGTTGAATATTATACTTGAGACTACAGAAAACATGGTGAAAAAAATAAACAAAAACTTCATTAATTTTATTTACCTGGATTAGCTGTGTTTACCTGTTGCAATAGATAAAAAAGACATTATAAGTTATTATGGTATATTCACAGATACTGAAAAAACTAAAAAAACCAAAGCTACTTTCAAATTTTTGCAAGTATGTGGCTTCACACATACTGTACTAAAAGTTTACTTTTTACCTGCTAACACAGGTGACAGATTTTACAACAACAAAATTTAAAATACATTTTGAAAAGGTGGAAGTTTTAACAACAACTTACATATGGAAAGGTTTTTTGTATCTTTAAAGGTTAAAAAGTCATAGCTTTTTGATAAATGTGCAGCAGGCCGGGTAAACGGTCCCGATAACTTACTGAACCCTTACTTTTTCTAGACGGGAAATCGAGTTAGCCCTGACTTCGATGAATCGGCATGTCACGTCTTGCCCTTTGTGAATCCTTCTCATTTAAGCTACTCTATTACATTATTTTCCTTCAAACTGATCCACGAAATATATATACAATTTGATAGACGGCTTCCTTACAGGATTTGCAAAGAAGGCGGTGGCTGAAGGGCAAAGCTTCCTCAGCTTTATAGAGGCGACATGTTTGCCGTGTGTTGCAACCCGTGATGGTGGAGGAAGGGATCCTGGTGGTTGAGAGATCACTCTCTGCTGCATCCATTAGTGCGGGTCAGCGGTTTGATTTTCAATACACCACTTTGGCCCTGACTTCAACTAGACGGTAGACCGGATGGACCCGGTTCGGTCAATCGGCTGGTCACGCCGAGCCCTTAACAAGCTTGTCGTCATTCTTCTTGTCACTTGATTTTATCTTGTGAATATTACACCAAAATTGTTCAGTAACAGGCTGTTAAGAAGGCGGTGGCTCATGGGTCAATCAAGTAGATCGAGTTTCAAACGGTTGTATCGCCAGGTAACCCCGGGCACGAGGCATGCGTTCATTGAGAAATTCGTCTGTTTGAGTATACCACCCTTGGAACACCTGATGCTTTCTGCTGGAGATCCGCAGACTCGAGGCATCGCCCATGTTGGCACTCCGTGGCGGGTAGGTGACAAGGGTGGTGAACCGCATTTCTCGAATCATGGCTTCCGAAACGCCCCCCTTTAGCACAAAAAGGTCCAAAAAAAGAAAAAATGACTTTCCTCTTGAAGAATTGGTTTTTGAAGAAAATTGGCCTAAATTTATTGTTTTATCTAGCAAAGACCCAACTAAACCTTTGGCAAAAATATCTCCTTTTATCATAGAAAAAGTTATTAAAGGCTGTGCAGGAGACGTTAAAAACGTCACTAAAATGAAATCCGGTTCCCTCCTTATTGAATGTAATAGAAAACAACAGTCTTCAAATTTACTAAAACTTTCAAAAATTGTTGATTTAGAAATATCTAGCTCTCCCCACAGAACTCTAAACTCGAGTCAAGGGATTATTCGTTACCGAGGCGAAGATCTATCGGAATTATCGGACGACGAAATCTGTTTAGAACTAGAGCTTCAGGGTGTTACAAAAGTGAAAAGATTTATTGCTAACAGACAGGGTGTTCAGGTAAAACTGAACACCTTTCTTTTGAATTTCAATACACCCACTGTTCCCGAATCCATCAAGATTGGTCTCTACAAAGCTAAAGTCAGCGCATACATTTCCAACCCCGTGCGCTGCTTTAATTGTCAAAAGTTCGGCCACGGAAAGGGACAGTGTCGAGGTCACCAGATTTGTTTTAAGTGTGCAGAAGAAGGACATGAGGGCTTCACCTGCACTAAAACTCCAAAGTGTGCCAATTGTGGTGAAGCTCACATGTCCTCACCCAAGGACTGTCAGCACTTTAAAAAGGAAAAAGTATTTTCAAAACATAAAAACTGAAAAGAACATCTCTTACCCTGAGGCTCGTCGTCTGTATAATACAACAAATAATCCCTCGTCTCCTGCATCAACGTCATACGCCAGTGTGGCCAAACGCGTTCTCACTTCAGTTGAAACGCAGACAATCATCACATGGCCTATTGACAAACAGGAACCTTCAAAATTAACAGTAACAACAACAGACAAAATCATTAAATCATCACGAAAATCTTCATCTTCTCAAACTGCTACGTCTTCAGCACCCTCTCAAACTGCTACGTCTTTAGCAAAATCTCAAACTGCTACGTCTTCAGCACCCTCTCAATCCTCAACCAATTCTTCAAGAAGTCCAAAAAAGAATTCAAAAAATACCAATTCCAATTCTTCTAACTCGAATAAAAACTCAAATCAAAAAGGAGATCGTACTCCAAAACTGCTGCGGGATCCCATTAAGGTCCACAACAGGTTTGGTAGTCTAGATCAACTAGACACTACTATCTGGGGCGATCCCATGGATACACTACCCCCAGATACTGGATCTAAAAGTAGATCCCCCAGCAGAAACCGGCGGAATAGCCCCCAAAAAAACTGTCAACTATTCCCCTATTCGCAGACCATAATGGGTACAATAATACAATGGAATTGTCGAGGTCTTAAGATTAATTTTCTGGAAATTACATTATTAGTTCAAGCCTTTCTTCCTATTGCATTTTGCCTCCAAGAATCCCACCTAAAGCGAAGTGATAACATATCTTTAAAAAACTACTCTATATACAGCACATATGTAGACGAGAATGATAGAGCTGCTGGCGGCTCTACCATTCTTGTAAAAGATCAAGTTCTACATAGCCCTGTAGATCTCAACACTGATCTTCAGGCGGTTGCTGTTAGAATATCATTAGACAAAACAATTACTTTATGCTCTGTGTATATACCACCGAATTCTTCATTAAATTTAAATCAGTTGAAACACCTTACTGATCAGTTACCAGCCCCATATATATTATTTGGGGACTTCAACGCACACAACCCTCTATGGGGTAGTAACACATTAAACGAAAAAGGTAAAATTATTGAAGGCTTAATGAATCGGGAGGATCTGTGTATTTTTAATGATGGAACCAATACATATTTACATCCTGGGAATGGATCATATTCGGCTATTGATCTTACAATAGCAGATCCTTCTCTGTTGCCCGATTTCTCATGGAAAGTCCATGACGATCTCTGTGGCAGTGATCACTTTCCCATTCTCTTGGAATCTTTACACTCTTCAAACACAGAACGAGTCGCTCGGTATAAATTTGGCAAGGCCAATTTGCCTCTATTTGAACAACTCTGTATAGAACGACTCAACTCGGATACTTTTGAAACCATTTCTGATCCAATTTTAAAATTCAATGAAACACTTATTTCAATTGCTGATGAAACAATTCCTAAGACCTCGACAAATCCAAAACATCCTAGTAAACCATGGTTCGATGACAGCTGTGAGGACGCTATTAAAGACCGGAAAAAGGCCGAACGACGCTTTAATAAACACCCAACTCAAAATAATCTTAACCATTTCCGAATTTTTCGAGCGAAAGCTCGCAGGGTAACGAAACAAAGACGACGCACCTCTTGGCGTAACTTTGTTTCTAAATTAAATAACCATACCCCTATGAATAAAATTTGGAACATGATTCGTAAAATTAAAGGTAAAAACAGTAAAGCCAATGTCCATCATTTAAAGGATGGACAAGACTTGTTAACATCAGAGTCAGACATGTCAAATAAATTGGCCGAAACATTTGCAACACACTCCTCTGCTGAAAATTGTCATCCCGATTTTCAGCGGATCAAAATTCAAAAAGAAAAATCAAAACTTAATTTCCAGTCAAAAAATTTAGAAGATTATAATAAACCTTTTTCTTTGGAAGAGCTACACAATTCTTTGAACAAATCTCACGATACAGCATGTGGTCCAGATGACATACATTATCAACTTCTCAAACATCTGCCACAATCGTCTCTCCAAAGTCTTCTGAATTTTCTTAACAACATTTGGGAAACGGGTGACTTACCATCTATTTGGAAAATGGCCACTGTTGTGCCTATTCCAAAACCAGGAAAAGATCACTCGGAAGCGTCCAACTATCGGCCTATAGCCCTCACAAGCTGTCTTTGTAAAACCATGGAAAGGATGATCAATGATCGCCTTGTCTGGTTTTTAGAATCAAACAACCTTCTGTCCAATATCCAATGTGGATTTAGACAAGGGCGAAGTACCCTAGATCATCTGGTGCGTTTCGAAACATACATAAGAAACGCATTTGCCAATAATGAACATGTGGTGTCGATCTTTTTCGATCTAGAAAAAGCTTACGACACAACATGGAAATATGGCATTTTAAAAGATCTTTTTGATATAGGGTTGAAAGGTACCCTTCCTACCTTCATTTCAAATTTTTTGTCTGATAGAGAATTTAAAGTTCGTGTGAATTCAACTCTATCTGACCCTTTTGAACAAGAAATGGGTGTTCCTCAAGGTAGCATCCTTTCTGTTACTTTATTCAGTATTAAAATTAATAGCCTTGCTCAAGTCTTGAAAGATAATATTGATGGTTCTCTTTATGTTGACGATTTTTTAATTTGTTATCGAGGAAAAAACATGAATAATATTGAACGCCAACTGCAGTTATGTTTAAATAGAATAGAGAAATGGGCGATGGAGAATGGTTTTAAATTCTCCACTGGAAAAACAGTTGGGATGCATTTTTGTAATAAACGAAAGATGCATCCTGATCCCGAATTAAGATTGTATAATAATCCCATCAAAATTGTAAAAGAAACTACTTTTCTTGGTCTGATATTTGATTCAAGACTAACCTTTCTACCCCATATCAAAATGTTAAAAAATAAATGCTTAAAGGCATTAGATATTTTAAAAGTCGTTGCCAGCACCGACTGGGGTGCTGAATGCGATGTTTTACTTAATCTATATAGATCGCTGGTTCGATCTAAATTGGATTATGGTTGTTTTATCTATGGTTCTGCTCGCAAGTCATATGTCAAAATCCTTGATACTATACACCATCAAGGATTGCGACTATGCCTTGGAGCTTTCAGAACCACGCCTGTTGAAAGTTTGTTTGTAGAAGCAAACGAGACTTCTTTGTATCAAAGAAGAATAAAGCTCGCTTTGCAATATGCAACCAAATTAAAAGCATATCCTAACAACCCCGCCCACGACTGTGTTTTCAAACCTCTTTATCAAAACATTTTCGAAAAACATCCAAACAAAATTCAACCTTTTGGCCTCCGCATTAAATCTCATTTGGAAAATTCCGGTATAAATTTAGATGAAATTGCTGCAATCGAAATTCCACATAATCCCCCGTGGTTAAACCCCAAACCGATATTTATTTATGATCTAAGAAAACATAAAAAGTCAGACACAAACCCTCTAATAATACAACAGCATTTTGCAGAAATAAAATCTTGTTACCCTCACTATAGTACTATTTATACAGACGGGTCAAAAGACGACGATAAAGTTGCCTCAGCCGCTGTCTTCGGAGAGCGTGTTGAAACTCGTCGTCTCCCGTCTGCCTCATCCGTATTTACTGCTGAGGCGCAAGCTATTCTTCTTGCCATGAAAATAGGTGCTTCGTCAGACGAGTGCAAATTTATTATCTGCTCAGATTCCCTCTCGTGTCTACTTGCTATTCAAAATTTCAAAATTAAAAACCATTATATTTTGAAAATAATTGAAATTTACAAATCTCTAAAAGCTGTGGGAAAAGAGGTTTTGTTTTTCTGGATCCCAAGTCACGTTGGAATCCAAGGGAACACAGTCGTGGATCAGGAGGCAAAGAATGCCCTTAAGAATAATATTATAAACTGTGATATTCCTTTTACTGATTTTAAACCAATAATTTTAAAATATATTTCTAGTTTGTGGCAGAGTGGTTGGGATCTACAAGTTCATAATAAACTTCATGAGATCCAGCCACTACTGCACACAAGTAATTTTAAAAGTTTTAGAAGTCGCAGAGACCAAGTTGTTTTAACACGGTGTCGTCTTGGTCATACCAGGACGACACATAGTTATATTTTAAATAATGAGCCACGACCCGAATGTGTGCCATGCAACAGTCCATACACCATCAAGCATGTCTTGATGGACTGTGTGGACGTGGCCCACATTCGGGAACGTTTCTATTCTGTAGATACGTTTTTTAACTTATTTAAAACTGTCGCAGGCGACACAATTTTAAAGTTCTTGAAAGAAATTAATTTATATAGCAAAATTTAATTTCACTATTAATTGTGAAGATTGATACTTTTTATTGTTTTAACTACCATTTTTATCTGTATATATATTCTCATATTATTGTATGAGATCAAGTTTTAGTATAAAAGGGAGGCATGACGTACTACTAATTTAAAATACTAACAACTTAAAAATTATAATTTTTACGTCCTGAATATAGCTGAAATATTGCTTGCTGGACGTTAAACAACAAATAATCAATCAATCAATCAGAACAGACCGCTAGATATAAATTTAACAAGGCAAATTGGCCCCTAATTGAAGAACTCTGTAAGGAGCGACTTCAATCAGAGACTTTTCATGACATCTCTGATCCAATTTTTATATTTAATGAAACTCTTATTTCAATTGCTGACGATACGATTCCTAAGACCTCGACAAATCCAAAACATCCTAGTAAACCATGGCTTGATGATGACTGTAAGGACGCTATAAAAGATCGGAAAAAAGCTGAACGACGCTTCAATAAACATCCAACCCAAAATAATCTTAACGAATTCCGAATTTTTCGAGCGAAGGCTCGCAGGGTAACGAAAGAAAAAAGACGGACCTCGAAACTAAATAACCATACCCGAATGAGTAAAATGTGGAATATGATCCGTAAAATTAAAGGAAAAAATAGCAAGACTAATGTCCATCATTTAAAAGATGGTCAAGACTTATTAACATCGGAATCAGACATATCAAACAAATTAGCTGAAACTTTTGCAAAACACACATCCGCTGATAATTACCATCCAGATTTTCAGCGAGTCAAAATTCAAAAAGAAAAATCCAAAATAAATTTTCAATTAAAAAATTTAGAAGATTACAATAAACCATTTTCTTTGGAAGAACTTAAAATTTCTCTAAACAAATCACATGATACAGTATGTGGTCCAGCCCCGTGCGGGATCCGGGTGGCTAAAAGAATAGACCGCAGTCGCGCTAGCTTGTCGTAAAAGGCGACTAAATAGCGCCCAGTACCCTGACCGGGGTGTCAGGTCGGTTTGCCTGAAGACCGACTGGGATGTGTGCCCCAGGTGGTTGAATGGGGTACCCCTGGCAAGCTGGGGTTGTCAGGCCATAATACGGAAAACCTGACCGCAAACCATATTAGTGCACCGTGTTGGGAAAACTGCCACGTTCCTCGCACGTTAAAGAACGCTGCTGTAGTATTCGCTATGAGTAGGGATTTCGATCCCGCTACAGGAGGCTAAATTGCCCGACTCTATCCAACCCCGTGTGGGACCCAGGGCACAGGAGAATAGGCCCACGGCTTCCTCAGCCTGCAGTAAGAGTCTGCTAACAGAGGCAACAATTGCCGTGTGTTGCGACCCTTGTCGATTACAGGACAGAATATCAGTAGACCGGATAAACGGTCCCGATAACTTACTGAACCCTTACTTTTTCTAGACGGGAAATCGAGTTAGCCCTGACTTCGATGAATCGGCATGTCACGTCTTGCCCTTTGTGAATCCTTCTCATTTACGCTACTCTATTACATTATTTTTCTTCAAACTGTTCCATGAAATGTATTTACCAGTTGATAGATAGCTTCCTTTAAGGATTTAGAAAGAAGGCGGTGGCTGAAGGGCAAAGCTTCCTCAGCTTTATAGAGGCGACATGTTTGCCGTGTGTTGCAACCCGTGATGGTGGAGGAAGGGATCCTGGTGGTTGAGAGATCACTCTCTGCTGCATCCATTAGTGCGGGTCAGCGGGTTTGATTTTCAATACACCACTTTGGCCCTGACTTCAACTAGACGGGAGGCCGGATAGACCCGGTTCGGTCAATCGGCTGGTCACGCCGAGCACTTAACAAGCTTGTCTTCATTCTTCTTTTCACTTGATTATATCGTATGTATCTTAGTAGCAAAGTTATACAGTTACAAGCTGTTAAGAAAGCGGTGGCTAATGGGTCAATCGAGTAGATGTAATTTCGAACGGTTGTTTCGCCAGTTAAGTCTGGCACGAAGCTTGCGTTCCTTAAGAAATTCATCTATTTGAGTATACCGCCCTTGGAACACCTGATGCTTTCTGCTGGTGATCCGCAGACACAAAGCATCGCCCCTGTTGGCACTCCGTGGCGGGTGGGTGACAAGGGTGGTGAAACGCATTCTTTGCATCATGGCTTCCGATGCACCTTTAATTCAAACAAGTTCCAAAAAACGAAAAAATGAAATTCCGCTTGAAGACATTGTTGATGATGAACACTGGACAAGATTTATTGTATTAACTAGTAAGGATTTAAACAAACCTTTATGTAAAGTTTCTCCCTTTGTCATAGAAAAAACCATCAAGGCTTGTGCAGGAGACGTTAAAAACGTCACTAAAATGAAATCTGGCTCTTTACTTATTGAAGTTTCTAAAAAACAGCAATCCGTAAATTTATTACAACTGCATAAAATTTTAGATTTGGAAATTACATCAACGCCTCACAGAACATTAAATTCCTGTCAGGGTATTATTCATTACAGAGACGATGATCTCTCTGAACTGACAGATGAAGAAATTTGTCTTGAACTGAAGCCTCAGGGTGTTACAAAAGTAAAAAGATTTATTGCAAAAAGACAAAATCAACAAATTAAACTTAATACCTTTCTTTTAAATTTCAATACTCCATCTGTCCCTAAATCAATCAAAATTGGACTGTACAATATTAAAGTCAGCGCATACATTCCAAATCCTGTGCGCTGCTTTAAATGTCAGAAATTTGGCCACGGAAAAGGACAATGTAGAGGCTCCTTGGTATGCTTTAAATGTGCAGAGGTAGGACATGAGGGCTTTACCTGCACAAATAATCCAAAGTGTGCCAATTGTGGTGAAGCCCACATGTCCTCATCCAAGGAGTGTGCTCACTTCAAAAAAGAAAAAGAAATTCAAAAATTAAAAACGGAAAAAATATCACATACCCTGAGGCACGTCGCCTCTTCAATTCAAACAAACAATCTCTCGTCTCCTGCATCAACGTCATACGCCAGTGTTGCCAAACGCGTTCTCACTTCTGTTGAAACGCAGACCATCATCACCTGGCCCATTGACAAACAGGAACCTTCAAAATTACCAGTAAAAACAACAGACAAAATCATTCAATCTTCACGAAAATCTTCATCTTCTCCAACTGCTACATCTTCAGCACCATCTTCATCATCAGCTAATCCTTCAAGCAGCCCCAAAAAAAAATTCAAAAAATACTATTTCCAATTCAAATTCTTCAAATTCAAATAAAAACACAAATCAAAAAGGAGATCGTACTCCTAAACTGCTGCGGGATCCCATTAAGGTCCACAACAGATTTGGAAGTCTAGATCATCTAGACACCACTATCTGGGGCGACCCCATGGATACACTACCCCCAGATACTGGATCTAAAAGTAGATCCCCTAGCAGAAACCGGCGGAATAGCCCCAAAAAACCTGTCAACTATTCCCCTATTCTCAGACCATAATGGATACAATAATACAATGGAATTGTCGAGGTCTTAAGATTAATTTTCTTGAAATTACTTTATTAGTTCAAGCCTTTCTTCCTGTTGCATTTTGCCTCCAAGAATCCCACCTAAAACGAAGTGATAAAATATCTTTAAAAAACTATTCTATATACAGCACATATGTAGAAGAGAATGATAGAGCTGCTGGCGGCTCTACCATTCTTGTAAAAGATCAAGTTCTACATAGCCCTGTAGATCTCAACACTGATCTGCAGGCGGTTGCTGTTAGAATATCATTAGACAAAACAATTACTTTATGCTCTGTGTATATACCACCGAATTCTTCATTAAATCTAAATCAGTTGAAACATCTTACTGATCAGTTACCAGCCCCATATATATTATTTGGGGACTTCAACGCACACAACCCTCTATGGGGTAGTAACACAATTAACGAAAAAGGTAAAATTATTGAAGGCTTAATGAATCAGGAAGATCTGTGTATTTTTAATGATGGAACCAATACATATTTGCATCCTGGGAATGGATCATATTCGGCTATTGATTTTACAATAGCAGATCCTTCTCTGTTGCCCGATTTCTCATGGAAAGTCCATGACGATCTCTGTGGCAGTGATCACTTTCCCATTATCTTGGAATCTTTACACTCTTCAAACACAGAAAGATTCGCTCGGTATAAATTTGGCAAGGCCAATTGGCCTCTATTTGAACAACTCTGTATAGAGCGACTTAACTCGGATGCTTTTGAAGCTGTTTCTGATCCAATTTTAAAATTCAATGAAACACTTATTTCAATTGCTGATGAAACAATTCCTAAGACCTCGACAAATCCAAAACATCCTAGTAAACCATGGTTCGATGACAGCTGTGATGACGCTATTAAAGACCGGAAAAAAGCCGAACGACGCTTTAATAAACACCCAACTCAAAATAATCTTAACCATTTCCGAATTTTTCGAGCGAAAGCTCGCAGGGTAACGAAACAAAGACGACGCACCTCTTGGCGTAACTTTGTTTCTAAACTAAATAACCATACCCCCATGAATAAAATTTGGAACATGATTCGTAAAATTAAAGGTAAAAACAGTAAAGCAAATGTCCATCATTTAAAGGATGGACAAGACTTGTTAACATCAGAGTCAGATATATCTAACAAATTGGCCGAAACATTTGCAAAACACTCGTCCGCTGAAAATTATCATCCCGATTTTCAGCGTATCAAAACTCAAAAAGAAAAATCAAAACTTAATTTCCAGTCAAAAAATCTAGAAGATTACAACAAACCTTTTTCTATGGAAGAACTAAAAACCTCTTTGAACAAATCTCACGATACAGCATGTGGTCCAGATGACATCCATTATCAACTTCTCAAACATCTGCCACAATCTTCTCTCCAATGCCTTTTGAATCTTCTTAACAACATTTGGGAAACGGGTGACTTGCCATCTATTTGGAAAATGGCCACTGTTGTGCCTATTCCAAAACCAGGAAAAGATCACTCGGAAGCGTCAAACTATCGTCCTATAGCCCTCACAAGCTGTCTTGTAAAACCATGGAAAGGATGATCAATGATCGCCTTGTCTGGTTTTTAGAATCCAACAATCTACTTTCTAATATTCAATGTGGTTTCAGACAAGGGCGAAGTACCCTAGATCATCTTGTACGTTTCGAAACGTATATTCGAAACGCCTTTGCAAAAAATGAGCATGTTGTGTCTATCTTTTTCGATTTAGAAAAAGCGTATGACACAACATGGAAATATGGTATTTTAAAAAATCTTTTTGATATGGGGTTGAAAGGTAGACTTCCTACCTTTATTTCAAGCTTTTTATCTGACAGAGAATTTAAAGTTAGGGTCAATTCTACTTTATCGGACCATTTTGAACAGGAAATGGGTGTTCCACAGGGAAGCATCCTTTCTGTCACTTTATTTAGTATCCAAATTAATAGCCTTGCTCAAGTTTTAAAAGATAATATTGATGGTTCTCTTTATGTTGACGACTTCCTCATATGTTACCGAGGAAAAAACATGAATAATATTGAACGTCAACTGCAGTTATGTTTAAATAGAATAGAGAAATGGGCAATGGAAAATGGTTTTAAATTCTCCACTGCAAAAACCGTTGGGATGCATTTTTGTAATAAACGAAAGATGCATCCTGACCCCGAATTAAAATTGCATAATAATCCTATCAAAATTGTAAAAGAAACTACTTTTCTTGGTCTCATATTTGATTCAAGGCTAACCTTTCTACCCCATATCAAAATGTTAAAAAATAAATGCCTTAAAGCATTAGATATTTTAAAAGTCGTATCCAGTACCGACTGGGGTGCTGAGTGCGATGTTTTACTGAATCTTTACAGATCGCTGGTTCGATCTAAATTGGATTACGGTTGCTTTATTTATGGTTCTGCTCGCAAGTCATATGTCAAAATCCTTGATACTATACACCATCAGGGATTGCGACTATGTCTTGGAGCTTTTAGAACCACACCTGTAAATAGTTTATATGTAGAAGCAAACGAGCCTTCTTTGTATCAAAGAAGGATAAAGCTCGCTTTGCAATATGCAACAAAATTGAAGGCTTATCCTGGCAACCCCGCCCACGACTGTGTTTTCAAACCTCTTTATCAAAACATTTTTGAAAAGCATGCAAACAAAATTCAACCTTTTGGCATCAGAATAAAACCTCATTTGAAAAATTCTGGTATAAATTTAGATGAAATTGCTGCTATTGAAATTCCTCATAACCCACCATGGTTAAACCCCAAACCGGTATTTATTTTTGACCTTAGAAACCATAAAAATTCTGACACAAACCCTTTAATTATTCAACAACACTTTGCAGAAATAAAATCTAACTATACTGGCCATTCTGCAATTTATACAGATGGATCGAAGGACGGCGATAAAGTTGCAACGGCCGCTGTCTTTGGAGTGCGTGTTGAAACTCGCCGTCTTCCTTCCGCTTCTTCTGTATATAGTGCAGAAGCGCAAGCTATCCTTCTTGCATTAAAAATTATTGCTTCGTCAGATGAGAATAAATTTATTATCTGCTCCGATTCTTTGTCATGTCTTCAGGCAATTGAAAATTCTAAAATTAAAAATCCATTTATTTTAAAAATAATTCAAATTTATAAATCGCTGACAACTTTAGGTAAAGAGGTTGTGTTCTTCTGGATTCCCAGTCATGTGGGAATCCATGGAAACACAGTCGTCGACAGGGAAGCTAAGAATGCCTTACATAATGACATAATTAATTGTAAAATACCTTTCACTGATTTTAAATCATTTATTCTAAAATATATTTTTAATACATGGCAGAGTGGTTGGGATCTGGAAGTTCACAATAAACTTCACGAGATCCAACCACATCTGCATCAAAGTAATTTTAAATCATATAAAAGTCGTAGAGACAAAGTGGTTTTATCCAGGTGTCGTCTTGGTCATACCAGGACGACACATAGTTATATTTTAAATAACGAGCCACGACCCGAATGTGTGCCATGCAACACCCCATACACCATTAAGCATGTTTTAGTGGACTGTGTGGATGTGGCACACATTCGGGGACGTTTCTATAGTGTAGATTCATATTTTAATTTATTTAAAACTGTCGCAGGCGACACAATTTTAAAGTTTTTAAAAGAAATTAATTTGTATTGTAAAATTTAATATATCTGAGAATTTGTTATGCTTCATACATTTTATTGTTTTAATTATTTTTTTTATCTGTATATACTCTCATATTATTGTATGAGATCATGTTTTAATCCTAAGGATTGGAAGTTCTAATAATGAAATTATGATTCTTTTTACGTCCTGAATATAGCTGAAATATTGCTAGCTGGACGTTAAACAACAATCAATCAATCAATCAACCGACTCTATCCATCCTCCCATTTGCCAGTGGCAATCTAAAATTCGTTACCCCTATTTTTCCTTGTGTCCCATCCCATTTTCATTCATCATTTCATGTTCATTTTATCATCCATTTCATGTTCATCCCATGAATATAGCTGAAATATTGCTGCTCGGGCGTTAAACACCATTAATCAATCAATCAATCAGTATGTGGTCCAGATAATATTTATTATCAACTTCTCAAACATCTTTCACAGTTTTCTTAACAATGTCTTTTAAATCTTCGTAACAATATTTGGGAAACGGGCGTTCTATTTGGAAAACGGCTACCGTTGTACCTATTCCAAAACCAGGTAAAGATCACTCAGAAGCGTCGGACTATCGGTCTATAGCCCTTACAAGTTGCGTCTGTAAGACCATGGAACGGATGATAAATGATCGCCTTGTCTGGTTTCTTGAATCCAATAACCTTGTCTCAAATATACAGTGTGGATTCCGACAAGGACGAAGTACCATGGACCATTTGGTACGTTCTGAAACTTTTATTCGAAACGCCTTTGTCAAAAATGAACATGTTGTGCCTATCTTCTTCAATTTAGAAAAAGCATATGACACAACATGGAAATATGGTATTTTAAAAGATCTTTTTGATATGGGGTTGAAAGGTAGACTTCCTACCTTTATCTAAAACTTTTTATCTAACAGAGAATTTAAAGTCCGGGTAAACTCCACATTCTCGGACCCTTTTGAACAAGAAATGGGTGTCCATCAAGGCAGTATTTTATCAGTAACTTTATTTAGTATTAAAATTAATAGTCTGGCTCAAGTCTTGAACGACAATATTGACGGTTCTCTCTATGTTGACGATTTCCTCATTTGCTATCGGGGAAAAAACATGAACAATATAGAACGTCAACTACAGTTATGTTTACATAGAATAGATAAATGGGCAATGGAAAAGGGATTTAAATTTTCCACTTCCAAAACTGTCGGTATGCATTTTGTAACAAAGGAAAAATGCATCCTGATCCCGAACTTACATTGTATAACAACCCTATTAAAATAGTGAAAGAAACTACTTTTCTTGGTTTGATATTCGACTCGAAACTCACCTTTCTTCCCCATATCAAAATGTTGAAATTCAAGTGCCTTAATGCCCTTGATATTTTAAAAGTCGTATCCAGCACTGACTGGGGTGCGGACCGCGACACATTATTGAATCTATATAGATCGCTGGTTTGATCCAAATTAGATTACGGTTGTTTTATTTATGGTTCAGCTCGCAAGTCATAAATCAAAATCCTTGATACCGTTTACCATCAAGGATTGTGACTATGTCTTGGAGCTTTCAGAACCACACCTGTTAATAGTATATATGTAGAAGCAAATGAGCCTTCTTTGCATCAAAGAAGAATTAAGCTCGGTTGGCAATATGCCAACAAACTTAAGGCTTATCCTACCAATCCTGCTCATGGCTGTGTTTTCAAACCGTTTTATAAACAAATTTTTGATAATCATCCAAACAAAATTAAACCTTTTGGCCTAAGAATTGAACCTCATTTGGAGAATTCTGGTATCTGTTTAGATGAAATTGCCCCAACTGAAATTCCTCACAATCCTCTATGGTTAAATCCTAAACCAGTATTTATTTATGATTTGCGAAAATATAAAAAAATCTGAAACAAACCCCTTGATTATTCAGCAACATTTTGCGGAGATTAAATCTTTCTATCCTGATCACAGCTCAATTTATACGGATAAATCCAAGGACGGCGATAAAGTCGCTTCAGCCGCTGTCTTCGGATAGCGAGTTGAAACTCGCCGTCTTCCTCCTGCTTCTTCCGCATTTAGTGCAGAAGCCCAAGCCATTCTTCTTGCACTAAAAATTGTTGCCTCGTCAGTGGAGAATAAATTTCTGGTATGATCCGATTCTTTATCGTGCCTTCTTCCCATTGAAAATAACAAAGTTAAAAATCCATTTATTTTAAAAATTATTCATATTTACAGGTCCTTAACAACTTTGGGTAAAGTTGTTGTGTTTTTCTGGATTCCCAGTCATGTGGGAATCCAGGGAAACACAGTCGTGGACAGGGAAGCTAGGAAAGCCTTAAATAATGACATCATCAACTGTAAACTACCTTTTACTGATTTTAAGTCCTTTATTTTAAAATATATTTATAGTTTGTGGCAGAGTGGTTGGGATCTCGAAGTTCATAATAAACTTCATGAGATCCAACCACTAATTCGCCATACAAATTTTATCTTTTTTACATATCGTAGAGACCAAGTAGTTTTAACGCGATGTCGTCTTGGTCATACCCATAATTATATTTTAAATGGTGAACCACGACCCGAGTGTGTGCCATGTAACAGTCCATATACAATCAAGCATGTCTTGATGGACTGTGTTGACGTGGCCCACATTCGGGAACGTTTTTATACTGTGGATTCTTATTTGAATTTGTTTACAACCGTCGCTGGCGACAAAATTCTACAGTTCTTAAAGGAAATTAATTTGTATAATAAAATATAATCTAATACCATTATTATGATGTTTCATATTTTATAATTTTAAGCACGTTTTTTATTTGTATATACCCTCATACTATTGTCTGAGATTACAGTTTTACTATATTTCAACAGGGTTGTTTCTAATTTTTGAACGTAATCAATCATTAAATTGCTCACGTCCTGAATATAGCTGAAATATTGCTTGCTGGACGTTAAACATCAATCAATTAAAATTTACACCCTATATCTTAAAAGAAGATTTCCCTCGTGACCGTTGTCGAATTAGTAATGACCTTACTATTTAGAAACATATACAGGGGTGGACATGTTCTAAGATTGTTTATAACTTACTTTCAGAATGAACACATCTGTAAGTGTAAGCCTCGTATGTACATTCAGTGCTTTGGCTTCTGAAAGGAATAAAGGTCAGGCAATTGGAATTTGTTTATTTCCAACAACTCTTCATCATTGAGGTGCGCCTCTGTTTCCAGAAAATGAAACTAAAAGATTAAATTATTTATAGTGTTGCCTTCATTAAAAAATGGTTTGTATATAAGTCTTGTTAATTAACTTGTCCCTACAACTTGGATATTAATGTTTATTGTACAGAAGATGTTTTGTCGAGGCTTTAGCTGCGATCGAATTGTGTGTCTTTGCGTGAATGGAAAGCAGGATAGTAAGCAAAATAACAAAAATGTATATATCGCTAGCGGAAGATCCACCATAGTTTAATTTACTTGCTGGAACCATTCTGGGAGGGTTCCCAGTGCTCGAACCACAGAGCAGCCCAGCGCGTCCTCTAGTGGCGGATAGGGAAGACCCTCTCGTTGGGGAGTTGTCAGGTCATAATACGTCAAGCCTGACCGCGGCCCGTAGTGGGTAACGTGTTTGGAGAGTACCACGCTCCTTGCACGATAAAGACCCCTTTTGTAGATTTCGAAAGAGTAGGCTCATTGTAGCCACTACAAAAGGCTAAATTTTCCGCCCCTACCCAAAACTCAATACTTTTCCAGTAGCAGTCAAAATTGTATTCCCTGTGACCCATCCCACCCATATTTTCCATTGATTTATTGTTTGTTAACTTGTTCCCGTCCTAAATATAGCTGAAATACTGCTCGCTGGACCCAATCAATCAACTAATTTTCTTGAAATGCATAAAAATACTAAAAGTTATCCCCTTGAGTGCTCAGTTTTTTGTTTGCAATTTTTATTAGTACATACATTTTTGTATTACAAATACCCAGTTCGAAGTAACTTGTCAAAAACGCAAAAAAAACTTTAGGGTCTGGATTTTGGCTTCAAAAAATTGGTATGGTTGGTTAACTGTAAACACACAGATATAGCCAAATATCTGGAAACTATCTGTATTAAAGTCCTTTTTTCGTCTATGAAATAGCTGTTTGTTGATGTAATGGTGTGAGTTGTCCGTCATTGTATAAGCTTACTGCAGTAAAATATTATTTATTTTCATACTTCATGTACAAACATTACTTTTAGATAACCATATATGGAACATTATAAAGGTTGATGACACCTTTCCAACATGCAGTACATCACTCGTCGGTTCTTAATGTTTTTCATGTATTAAATTTTGGACAAAATGGAAAATCGATACATAACCCATAGAAGGTGATTGAAAAAAGCAATTATTATAATCTAAAAGTGATAATAAGCAATCTTAAACATCAAAACTTAAAACAAACAATGGTGACACTGTCTTACAATATCAAAAGGGCATAAGGCCGATTTCATATGCAAATGCTTTTTGTCAACAAAGTGTTATGTGAATTGTATTAGTACTTTATTATTATGTGAATTGTACTAGTACATTGTTACATGACAAGTATAGGAACTTAATTTAAAACCTTATCCTCACACAATTGAATACATATACAGGGAATCTTGGCATCAAAAGCTCTACAAGATTCTCAAATGAGGATGTGCCCTTAGAAGTTATAGCCTCAAAATTGTTGAAATTGTCCATCAATTTTTGTTATTTTCTTTCAATATCTGAAAAACTGTAAGAGCTAGAGGAAATCTTGTTTCAAAATAATTCAGCTCACCAAGATCTGCAAGAATGATAATGGTGCACGTGTTGGACAACTCTTTATGGGATTTATTCCCTTTAAAACGCTTACACGAGTTGTATTGCAATAAGCAGGAATTTTAATAATTTGTTTTAAAGTGTTTTGACGACTTCCTGTGTTTATATTTTAGATTCTTATCACCCTTCAAAATGGAAATGTAGAGGGAATTTGAAGAGTAAAACAAGAAGCACTAGATATTGTAGACAAACAATTTATGTAACTCTGGTGTCAAAGTTCACATTTTAAAAATGTTTGGGTTAACAACAATTCACTTGTAATAGAAATGAGGAGTCATATTTTGCAGAATATACAAGCACATACCTTTGAGGTCTTATTAATGTTTAGACTATATGATTTGTGGTTTCTGCCAAGTCCATAAATCACGTCTTTCTTTAGTTCATTTACATTGTGGGAAATATATAACATACTGGATATGTTTTGTATCATATTTTTGTCGATGTTATAAATTGCTGCCTAGTGCAGCACAAACCTCTGCTGTTTCAATGCAGATACAAATTCTCGTTCTTGTGGAGGTTCAAGAATATAGATCTTGTAATTCTGTAAAATATTTGAATGAACAGTTGAAAAACAAATATGCAAGTGACTATTTTCATTATAAAGATTTAAGAAATACATTTTGTATATGATGGTTGCAACTTGAGTTTATTGGCTTTATAAAAAAATGAAATGTGGTTTTGCTTGCGTTCGTTCAGACATTCATCTATTTGAGTATTCCACCCTTGGAACACCTGATGCTTTCTGCTGGTTATCCGCAGAGACCGAGCATCGCCCATGTTGGCACTCCGTGGCGTGTGGGTGACAAGGTGGTGAACCGCATTCTTTTATCATAGCTACACAAACACAATTGAAATTAGGTCCCAAAAAAAGAAAAAAAATGATGTTCCCCTTAAAGAGATCGTGGATGAAGATCACTGGTCCAGATTTATTGTTTCATCACGTAAAGATCCCAGTAAACCCTTATCAAAAGTATCTCCCTTCATTATTGAAAAATTAATCAAAAATTGTGCAGAGAAGTAAAGAATGTCACCAAAATAAAAACTGGTCTCCTGATTGAATGCATTGAAAAACATCAGTCCTCAAATCTATTTAAACTTACAAAAATTATTGATTTGGAAATGTTGGCCTCACCCCATAGGACATTGAACTCCATTAACTACCGAGACGAAGACCTCGCCGAACTGACTGACGAGGAAATCTGCAAAGAATTACAGTCTCATGGTGTAACAAAGGTGAAAAGGTTCATTGCCAACAGACAGGGTGTTGAGCTTCAACACCCCCACTGTCCCTCAGTCAATTAAAATGGGTCTTTACAGTGCTCAAGTCAGCGCCTACATACCGAACCCGGTGCGCTGCGTTAAATGGCAAAAGTTTGAACACGGCAAGGGACAGTGTAGAGGTACACTGATCTGTTTTAAGTGTGCGGAAGTAGGGCATGAGGGCTTTACCTGCACAAACAATCCAAAATGTGCCAATTGTGGTGAAGCCCACATGTCCTCATCAAAAGACTGTCAACATTATAAAACGGTGAAAGAAATTCAGAAATTGAACACAGAAAAAAACTTCTCTTAACCTGAGGCTCGTCGTCTGTTCAGTTCGGCGAGGAATTCCTCTACTGCTACAACGTCATATGCCAGTGTGAACAAACGCGTCTATGCTACAACCGAGACGCAAACAATGATCACCAGGCCTATTGATCAATAAGCTTCTGTGAGACTACCAGTGGAAACTTCTAACAAAATTATATCATCTTCTCGGAAATCTTCAACAAATCAAACCTCTACATTTTCATCATCTAATAAATCTAAACCATCCACCTTTTCCTCAAGCTGTCCCCAAAAAAAGTTAATTCCAATAAAACTCAACAAACAAATACCAAAATTAAGGAAAATAAAAATATCGACCGTACTCCCATGAGGGTCTATGGTGAAGACCCCAGGTCTGTATCATTTATAGTTTATGAGTAATAGTTGAAAGACCAATAATTTGCATTTAAAATGGGGAATAACTCCTATAAGATGACTTTAAATGCTTTTCCTGCAATGTGTCAAAGTTGCTCCTTTAAGAGATCAATATTTTGCACTCTTTGGTTTTTCTCTATCTTAGAGTAAGGAGGAGTAATGAACACAAGCAGAGGTCAAAATCAATAACGTGACCTTGACTTGTGACCATTTTCAAGGTCAAAGGTCATGAGGATCTATGGTGAAGACCTCGGGTATGTATCTTATAGTTTCTGCGATTTCTTGTCATGTCTCCCATAACCAATATATAAGGAAAGAAAAATCCCATAAGATGTGAAATTCTATTCGCGACATGTGACAAAGTTGCGCACAACTATACTGAAGACTTTGGGAAAGGTTGCGAAGCGACATCTTTTACGGTGTCGGAAGAGAAGTGCACACAAACTTTCCGGTGTTAGAGGAGATAACTCTGTAATGACAAAGTTTGCGACACACTATTCATGGCAGAGATCACGGTTTAAATGACCGGTCACATGTACAAAATACCAAAGCGACACGACAAAAAATGAGCTGTCCAGACTTGGCGGAAGAAATTTTTTCCATAACATAATAATCAGAAAAATAATAAACAAAAGAAATACAGCCCTTAATATTCAGAATTATAACTATAGGTCTTTCAACAGAAAGGTGGAAAAACCTAAAAATGGTCTTATGTTCCTTTCACAGGGGACTGGTTTATGGTTCGATAAAGTGTTGCCTAAAATTCCTTGAAAATTAGTGTCTAAGGAAAGAGAAGGACCCAGTGGTTAAAATAGTAGAAAAAGGCTTAGCTTACATGACTGAACAGTTATTTAACAGAGGTTTGAATACTAACAGCTGAAAAGTCATAATTGTTGATTTAATTGTTTATGGAAAAATATTTTGGACTAGACAGACTATACAAAATTATTTCAGTCATTGATAAACGTTACCTCGGGTTGGAACACGCATGGAGAGACTACGAGTAGAATACACTGGACTGTGATCAACATTTTCCTTTTTTATATTTTTAGTTTTGTATTATTTATTTTCTTGTGTGTCGATGTGTTGTGAGATATTGGTGAGGTGTGCATATTGTTCGTTTGTTTCATGCTGTGTCGATTGTGTAGCGAGGTAGTGGTGAAGGCTGCACACTGTGGTTCTTTCGTTTCAATTTTGTGTTTATTAAAAGTGAATCTTATTTTCAGGGCAAATGGCAGACCAAGTAGACTCAATATGAGCGTGCTGTGGTGCATCGACAATGTCTTCATCGATAGATTCTGGACTAGGCTGCATTTTCTAAATCAGCTACTGAAGGCTATTCAGGTTATAGTGGTATGATGGAGTTTTCTGTCAATAACTTATGTGCATAATGCTGTGTTTCATTCAAAAAGTCAAGATTCTCCATTATTGGGTTCAAAATACATGACGACAATTATATTTCCTCGTCATTGTCCACCTCATACCCTTTGGTCATTTCTTCGGACATTTTCTTCTTTTTTCTTACATGTTGCATCATTATAAATGAATGGGTTTGATCCCTACTGACAATAAATGTGGCTATTTCAAATTGACTGAGAACGTATACACGTTTTTCTATTAAACCAAGTTCACTTATTTCATCAAAATAGAAAGCAAAGCTGTTGATAGTTGTTTTGCACTTTTACGTATTGAGTCCCCAGTATCAGAGGCAAGAGCCATGATTGCAGGTGCCGGTTCCAATAACCTCCGTAACAAAGCTAAAGTACTGTTCCATATGGTGGGTACCTTCATAATTATATATATATATGTTGTTGACCGAACGATGATCTAATAGGTCACAACAATATACCTCAATTCCGTCTAAGCGACAGTGGAAAAAAGTCGAGTTTACTCAAAAACCGTTATACCCCATTTCCGTCAAAGCGAAACCTTAACAAAATGCCATCATTGTACTGTTCGATAATCTGGTTTCTTTCAAAATGGTCTATTTTTCAAAACAACAAAATTGTTCAAGAAGTTTCTATATGCTACTAACTAGTTTACACGGACAATATACAATTCAAGTCAGTAAATTGGTATTTTTTTTAGTTCACTCTATTACCAAATTAAATGAAATAAATGATCCAATTTTACCAAAAGTTAAAAAAGTTATGACAGATAGAAGTGCAACGGAGGAAAAAGTAAATAAAATTTTGTCACGATGTAACTAAAAATACTTCTCCAAATTCATTTAAATGTTCTGTGCATCCCCTTTTCCAATTCAGTAAAGTTTGCGAAAAAGTAATTTATGAAATTGAAATATAATTTAAATCCGATAAAATTTAACACCACTGCCATACGTGTCAGCTTTTGCATCTGATAATTCAACTATGCCAGCTGTTCAACGTTTTACTACCATTATTTATTTCTACACCATAATAATGTCTGCTCTCTTTAGTTGTGGCGTCTCTCTGCATAGTCAGATTAGAGCTGGATTTCAATTCTTCCCAAATGTGATGCATAGCTATGCACCCAATTTCATTCGAAAGATCCACAGTTGTGCTTAAACTAGGAAGTTTTTCAACTTCAATATCCACTAAAGATAAAATAGCCTTTACAATAGGGGCAATATGGTTAACTCCAATTTGCCTACTACGCATCATATAATAAACTGATCGTAGTGTTGAACTGTAGGGTCTACCCATAGTGTTGCATCTACTTTAAAATATCTTGTCATCAGTATTATTGGTATTTTCATCAATTTGAGATTTTAAATCGTCTAATTCTCTTTCTAGTTCAGATATTTTTCCAGTAGTCAGATTACACTGTGTTTGTGAATAACATATGCCTTTTTCAACTGTTCATCAATTCGGTGTTGCCTAATGATGCCTTGTAAGCGCATTATTGTCTGTCGATGTCTCTTTATTTTTTTATTTAATACACAAATATACTTTGTTCATTCTTTATCTTTACACTGATTTTTATACAACACTTTCATTACTTTATTATTTTTTAGTTTTAACGCCTCAGAGTCTAATTTCATTTTTTTTTAGTTCTGGCAATTCTGATATCTCCAATTTCTTTTACTGTACTGGAAACGAAATTTCTCAAATTTTTCTAGCCCCGTGCGGGATCCGGGTGGCTAAAAGAATAGACCGCAGTCGCGCTAGCTTGTCGTAAAAGGCGACTAAATAGCGCCCAGTACCCTGACCGGGATGTTAGCCCCAGGTGGTTGAATGGGGTACCCCTGGCAAGCTGGGGTTGTCAGGCCATAATACGGAAAACCTGACCGCAAACCATATTAGTGCACCGTATTGGGAAAATGCCACGTTCCTCGCACGTTAAAGAACGCTGCTGTAGTATTCGCTATGAGTAGGGATTTCGATCCCGCTACAGGAGGCTAAATTGCCCGACCCTATCCATCCTCCCATTTGCCAGTGGCAATCTAAAATCCGTTACCCCTATTTTTCCTTGTGTCCCATCCCATTTTCATTCATCATTTCATGTTCATTTTATCATCCATTTCATGTTCATCGCCTGAATATAGCTGAAATATTGCTGCTCGGGCGTTAAACACCATTAATCAATCAATCAAATTTCAATAACGATACCTTGCACACTTGCATACAAATTGCTTATATTAACATCTTTGTAAGATGTATTGGTCATGTCACATATAATTTTCTGGTTGCCACATAGACTGTCATACACCTCCTTAACAAGTTTATTGGTAGGAAAATTGCTGCACTGAATATCCATCCTGACAGTTCATAAAATGAAAACTTTCTGTTGTTTACCTGTTGATTAGCTAAAGCAAAAAGTACGAGACTATCTTCAAAAACATAAAATATCAAAGCAAGTCGTATAAAGCATAGACAAAATAAAACGCATTAAAAGCATTTGAAAAATTCCAAATTATGTATTACAAAATATCAACCTTGTATTTGTTTCTGTTATTAAAAAGATGTGAGGTCGAGGGTTTTCTCCGGGTACTCCGGCTTCCTCCCCCAATAAAAACTGGACGCCATGATATAGCTGAAAAATTGCTGAAAGTGGCGTTAAACAAAATCAAACAAACAAACAATAAAAAGATGTGCAGAAGGGTCTAAATTGTGTAGAGGAACCTAGAAACAAAAGAAAATTATCTTGCGCTTGAAACCATTGCTTGGTTCATTATTAGTATGAAATCAGTACATGTCCTGACGTTTTTGTGTTTATTAGTTTCCTAACAAGCACGTCCTGATACTTACTTTACTATATCATAAATGCAATCTACCTTTTTAAGAAATATATCACATTCAATAAAGAAATAATTTTGAAACTAAAGTTATCTCCCATTTTTAACATTTATCAATATTTGTTTCACAATTTTGCAAAAAAGACATTTGTATTCTAATGTTTCAAATACATGTACACTTAGATAATAATATACTGAAAAACACTGAAGCAATCTTAAACAGATGTCCTAACCCCCTTTTTGTATTTTAAAGGACATTAACTCAATCGAACAGAAATTATAATCAAAATACTTTATTTTTAACTATAGCCTTCTAAAACATTAACAGATCTTATTTGTAAACTGTAATGTTAATTATTCTGAATCTGTAGAACTGATCAGAATAATTGGATTTGCACATTTAGCTGATTTTGTTTTTTAATGGATACAAAAGCATGGTGAAATAGTAATTACAAGAGATTTCATGCATGATCTTCATCTTTTTTGGTCTCGATATCATCTCTGATGCAGATGAGGAATCACCATGTACTTCAGGCACTGTAAGTGAAAAGTCACCTAAAGAGTTTGAATCGGAATGCTCTTCACTAGCACTGGTGGTGGAAATCTGACTTGTACTGGTGGATGAAAATACATCCATGGAGTTGTCATACGTTGATGTTTCACTTGATATTAAATCTCTAGAAGTGCTAACATCACTTGTATTTTCCATCGTGCTACATGTATCACATGTACAGGTGTTATATGATTGCAATTGAATTGCGGAATGCTTGGGTGTTACAATTGCATATTCCCCAAAAATATATCTATGCATTATTGTCTGACGTGCATTTGAAAACGGAAGCTTTGGGACTATTTTTTAAAATTCAGGAACATGTATTTTAAAATTTCATTGTCTTTTAATGTCAAAGTAATTGTTCTTGAAGTTATTGATGCCATTTGCAATTTTCTACAAGAAAATTAAGTAAAGAGCCTGATCAAATAAAATAAACTACTTTTTCATAGTTGAAATAAAGATTAAATCAATTTATTATTACTAAATAATATTTTTTGTTGAAAGTAGAAGACCATAGAAAAATAATTGACATCAGAACTATAATCAAGCACAGTTGTAATCAAACCAGGTTGACAGTAATATATGACAAAACACCTATTTTTATCATACATATTGGAAAAACCAAGCAACTCATAAGCTTACATTAAACAAGTTTTTCTTTGTCTTTTCAATAATGTGTACCCAAAACTCCTTTAAATCTGTGTATTCAAAAACTCAATATCTACAATTAAGAAAATGACATTCAAGCAAACTGCATGGAAAACAATTTTCACAAAAACTGAAATAGTGAACATGATGATATATCCAGACTTTGTCACAAATAACATATTGTTATAACATTTGTATTTCTTCATACTATATGACATCCCCCTTGCCTTTTTCCTTTGCCAATATATTTGTAAGTACGCATAAAGAAAAAATTTAAATAATATAAAAGAGATTGTATATCTTGAATTTCCAACACACTATAAAAACTGTAAAGAAACCTATTTTAATCCTACATATCTGAAAAAAACCAGCAACTGAATAATCTAATAAACCTTACATCTAACAAGTTTTTCTGTGTCTTTTCAATCTGTGTATTCTATAACTCTTTTAAATCTGTGTATACTCTAAAACTCAATATCTACAATTAAGAAGGTGACTTTCAAGAAAACTACATGGAAAGCATGTTTAACAAAAATTGAAATAGTGTACATGTACACATGTTGATATATCCAGACTTTAGTTGACTGTCCATTCACTTTGTTAATGTTATAAATTAGTTTAAAATTTTGTACCCTTAACATCGGTGCCATGCTTTATTTATTAATTTTACAAAAATCAATGTTTAATTTTGGTTATAAATCCCATTAAAGTGCAACGGTAAAGTGTGAGACTGTAATTATTGTTAATCAGTTACCCTTGACCGAAGTACATGCAGTAATTATGGTGAACACATCTCAATAATAATCATTGTAAATCCAAAATTCATTTTGGTAGGATTTAGTTTTTATTTATTGCTAAGAACACAAACTGAAAGGAATAGATTGAAACCTTACGAAAAAAATGACATAAGTACGGTTTGTATATCTATCATTGCAATGTACTCATATGTATTACTAATAAACATGGATGCTAGCAGTTTACATTCAACCACTTATATGTATGTTGATTAATCATTGCTTCATTAACATGATGTATTAGGAACAGATGTTCTTTATTGAACAATTTTATAAAAGAGAATGCTAATGTGCGATAATAGTTCTAGATTTGCAAAATCAGCCTTGAACATATTTTTAAACAACTTGCTTATATGGAAGAATGATGAGGAAAACATTTATTATTATTAGAGCCCCCTTTTTCCCTCACATTGGTCTGTTTGTTACTATTAAAATGTCTTATTTGTAATAAGGAAAATATATTACACATCATTTTATTATTTTCTGATTATAATTCGTTTATTTCTATAGAATTAATACAAGTATGTATACAGTAGGGCTGGAATGCACTAAGTGAAAGGGAGGAAACTCCAAATACAACAATATCATCAAAATGAATAAAAATCTGCCGGTGTTGATTGGTTCAATAAATTAGGCTAAAAATTGGTAGGATAATAACTTATCTATGTATTGAACGATTTCTTTGCATTAGAGCACTGTAAACACGCAAAATAATAATTTTTTAATAAAGGGGGTTAAAGACCTAACAATATTATTTATATATATATAATTGTTCGTGTTTTCATTTGCATTCCATGTCAATATTTTTGCAATATGTTTTACCTTTTCCTATCCACTAATATTTCACAATATAATTAGTAAGTAATTTTTATCAATGATGGCTCAATAAACACGAGAAAATCACACACCGGAAGTACAACAGTTGTCGACCCTTATTGTTAACTGACATGTCTGTATAAACTTGATCGTGGAAACTCATATATTTTGTTTTCATGTTAATATTTAAAGGGCCAGAGTACACAACTACAACAAAAGCAAATATTGTATTATTTGTATTCCTGAACCGAAAGTTGATTTCACAATACATTTTATGAAAATCGACAGTGAACTTCTTGTCTCACCCGAATTAAAGAAATATCTCGTGACTTTCTGTTAGTGAGTTTTCTGTCTCATTGGGCGAGATAGCTTATTGTGACGTCAATTGATTATGGACGTCAAGATGCGTATACACAGATGGCTACCAAGCTTACGGAAAAAAAATGCTTAAAACATCTGGACTTCTTGTGTGGAAAACTATCAAGTCACTTGTGGAAAGCCGATAGAGAAATTCTTGCACACAGATAGTTGTTTGCCCAATGGACAAGATACATTTGCACTTGGGTTTGAGAATTTCTTGTCTCGTCTTTGATTCCTGAATAAATCATATCTGGCTATCAAAAGCTCGCTTTCATTCCCGACTTGGCTAGGGGATATCCCGATGTCGATTGTAAAATAAACCAAACGGACCTGTTGCATAGACCATGTGAAAATAAGTTTATTTTGTACATTAGTGTTAAAAGTTTGTTACTACTGCGTTATTTATAAGTTGCGTTAAGGTTTCGTCCCACTCAAGAATGAGTAAGTATGATTACTGCCAAACACTTGCTTTCAAGTCATTATTAGTGGATATTTTTAAGGTTTTACGTTATATGAAATTCTTCTAGCCCGGGAATTGTATAGCCAAGTTTGTCAGGTTTTCCGAGTACACAGAAACCCTGACTTGTGATTATTGGACCACTAGAATGACTAAAAACTTGCGCTGTTCTAACTTGTTGGTTGGTAACATTCTCATACCATTTCTTTGTGCTTTGTGAATATTTGTCTATGTTGTGATCATAGTCACTATGCCATAGCAGATTTGCCATGTTTCTTGTAATACATAAATAATAATTAATCTTCTACTTATGAGAGGCCTCGGCGGCCGAGTGGTTAAGGTAGTACGTCTACTATTGATCACGTGGTCTGTCAACACTGAGATTTCGGGTTCGGTTCTCACTGCAGGCAGGGTGTACTCGACTCCAATATTAATTGACAAGGATTGCCAGTTTTCCTATCGCAGGTCGGGGGTTCTCTCCGGGTACTCCGGCTTCCTCCCCCAATAAAACTGGACGCCACGATATAGCTGAAATATTGCTGAAAATGGCGTTAAAACACCATTCAAACAAACAGACAAAATCTTATGTCTAAAATAATAAAATTCTAAATAAGACAGCTCAAACTAATGCAACAAAGATATAAAATGACAATATAAAAATCAGTTATATTGGCAGGGGTTCAATTAAGAAGGTTACAACCGAACAGAAGAATTAAAGGACGGAAATTCTGTTCTAATAACTGACCCCGTCAAAACCTTTTTTTTTTATCTAAACTTAAATTTTCAGACCGAGGGTCAACATATAAGGCCACCTCTGAATGGCCCAGAATGGGTGTATATTTGTTTCAATGTTTGAACTAATTCAACGAAGAATATTATTAGTATAAAAGTCTTGGTTTAATGTTGCCTAATTTTTATAGTGGATATAGGTTTTAACAATATGTCGTTAACTATACGTCTTTACAATTTTACAAATGAAATTTTATTTTAAGCTTTGCAGTGATATCCTTGTTTTTACAGGGCTCCTTACATGTTGTAATATTATATTACTTCAAAAGGCAATAGGATGAAGAGAGATAAACTATTAGATTGTACGGCATCTAGCTGTTTTTTACATCTTTCCACTTTTTGATATTAACAAAAGGACACTTCAATAATCTTCAAAAGATTGGCAAGATGCGACAAAGCACACATCTTTGAATATATTGTTTTCCGCGAAGCTGCCATACTGCTTTGGTCATATCCAAGTTTTTGTTTTGTTGCCGGTCCTTGTCGTCCTACTATCATGGGAAACCCAAAGTATTTCCACACAACTGACCTAGCTCATCCTCCTATGTGATAAAAATTGTGTGTAACTGCGTTAGTTCAACTTTATTATCATACTCATCTGCTTCCACCACCACATTTTTTCATCTGCTTCCCCTATCACGTCTTTGTCACCAACCGCCATGATTAATACACTAATTTCCAACGCATTAACGGTCCGGAAGTAAAGATGCTATTAATTCACGATGGCAATCGATTATCAACATCGCGGACCCAAACGAACTGATTTGCGACTGAAAGCGATCATCAGAATCCTTAATGGTGTGTGTACCTTGCAAGTTGAACCAGAAATCCGTACAACAAACAACCATAATTCAATTTGGATGGAACCAGCTATCTATATAAATGCGCTAATGCAAATGCATACACGTATTAGCATTTGTGAGGTAATATTATTCTGTTCTCTGTTAAAAGAAATATAAGTCAATATAAAATTATTGCCGATGTCACCGGAGTCACAAAGATTGCATAATCTCTTTGCCTACTGTAGATTATGCTACCTTCCTTTCTTCAGGGCAACCAGTTATTCCCACATGTAAATATACACAATTGCAATCCAAATTTAAATGAAGAATGGAGAGATAGTTTTAATTTGTTAAATTTCGACAAGGCGTTTTTTGAATATTTTGATACGGGGAAGATGGTTAGTTTGAAAAATTAAATTTCAAACCAAAAAATGTGGTTTTTCACAATTATAATAAGATTGTTGTATAATGCTAGTTCATGATAGCGATGCATTGTCTTATTAAAAAAAGCATACGTCCAACAGTTTTAGGAGTGGAAAATTACAATCCATTCTAAGAAGCTTATTTTTTTCTGCTTAAAACAAACTGTAGTTGACACTCAATATTATTAATGGGTTTCCCAGATATCATATGAGAAATTCGTCAACATTGTCTTTTAAGACGTGAACAAGACTATCTTGTAATATCGAAGTGACAAAATGCGGAACACCATTCTTTTGTTCAAATGAATAAGATAATGTTGAATTCACCCGAACAGATCAAATGTTCGAAATAAAAGTGTAAAACTAGTGGATGACGCATATCTTTTTTGTCCCGTACAAAGTTTATAGGAAATATAAGACGGATGCTACATAATAATCTAATACAACTTAACAACGCTTGCTGAAACGTTTTAAAATGCTTCACCGGCAAAATCAGGAAACAATTAAAACAAATCCTCTAAACACAACTCATTTAAACCTCTCAAAAAGTATATCTTGTTGACGCCAATATGTTTACGTTGGACGAATGTCAAAACCGGAGAGGTAAAAGAAGCAGACATTTTAGGCAGTCTTGTTTGTTTGCATGTTGTGTAACCCAAAATTGTTTTGCTTCTTAAACCTCTCAGTTTTTGACATTTATCTCGGTGTAAAATATCTACTTTGTGCAATCAGCAAAAGGTTTAATACAAATTTTAATAAAGTTAGGGGGCCTCGGTGGTCAAGGTAGTTCGTATACTATTGATCACGTGATCTGTCAACACTGAGATTGCGGGTTCGATTCTCACTGCAGGCATGGTGTACTAGACTCCAATCTTAATTGACAAGGATTGCCAGTTTTCCTACCGCAGGTCGGGGGGTTTTCTCCAGGTACTCTGGCTTCCTCCCCCAATAAAAACTGGACGCCATGATATAGCTGAAAAATTGTTGAGAGTAGCGCTAAACACCATAAAACAAACAAACAATAAGTTAGGAGCACAGTTTGAAAGTCGAAATGTTCTAGATGTGCATGGACTATATTGAAGCGTTTCATGGCCCTCATTTAGTAGGCTCATTGTAGCCAATACAAAAGCATTATTTGCTTATCAATATATTTAACCGCACCTGTTTCTTTAGTAAACCGGCTTCCCATACCCGAAAACATGTTTTATCTATATTGTTCACTCAGTGAAACAGGTGCTGGCTAAAGTATAAAAAAATTAATGTGTAATTTTTTTATTCTGTATATTGTCTTTATGCTATCAGGTGATAATGGGCATAATCTGTTGTTGGTAGAGTTTCAATTATTGAAAATTTTTAGAATAGTTGTTTAGTTATGTTTTCTTGACTCCAAGGAGGTACGTAAGTTTTTTCTTCTTATTTAAATATTTTACACTAAAACCAAAAACAACAAACGTAACAATGGCGATTCCAAATCTCCAGTATATCCTCTTTGGATTAGACTCTGCGCCTCTTGGCTGGTCCGTTGTATTTGTTTGGTTGTTTGATTCATTGTCTTGATTTCTGAAATCTTCCTGAATTTCACTGTGTTCTGTATTTTCATCGTCTGATATAGGGGATTCATTTGTGGCTTTATTTAAAGCGTTGTTTAAAAACACAGCCGACCTCAAACGCAATGTTCTTTCAAGATTGTCCCTCTCTCCGGGTTCGCCGGCTATTGCAATCTTACGGTGGTACTGAAATTATAATTATATACTTGTTAATATGTATTCTCTCATATGTCATCAACACGAAACAAGTGTGGACTGTGAGCACGCTCACAAAGCGATACCCCCCGATTCGATTTCAAGTCCAATTATCTCCCCTTAATGATATCCAAGATCAATAAACATCCTTCATGCACATCTACATATAATGTACTTCCTTTATGCTAAATTTCATTAAATTTCATCAAGCGTTTTATCAGTTGCGCTTACAAGAGATGTGGACAGACAGACAGGGTGATTCCTATATACACCCCAAATTAGTTTGCTTGGGGTATAAAAACATACGCATTATTGTGCTTGTTGCGCCTGGACAAGAAATATTGAAATTGTAACATTGTAACGTTATCCTGATGTAATGCCTAATTGTTTACATAATAAATGCACCTTTTGTATTCTATAATTACTAGATCTGAAAGGAATTAATCCTGTCAACCAAAATTTATCATATTGTACAATATAATTTTACGTTCACTACAAACAGGAAACCAACGACCGTTGTGCTTAACGCGGTAGATGATTCTGAAAAAAGAGGACGCATTGTAGTAATTAAAAAGACTATTTTGCGTCCCTATACCAAACTGCATACTTTTCCAATTAATCTGATTTGGTATACAGTTTTTGAAGTTTGTTGATATAAGCACTAGCTGTTTGCATTTTCAAATATTTGGGTTAAATGACACTGATCAGTCTCGATAAGACGAAACGCTTGTCCGAAGTACTAAAACTTATTACTTTGGTATCTGTGATGAAATTTGCTTTGCAATCAAACTTGTATGTTTATTGATAATTTTATTAAACAATCTTTCTAATATGAATATATTTCAGTATACAAATTAAAATTACAATCGATTATTATACACCACATAATGGTTGATTGGATGTTTTATTGAACGTCACCGAAAAGTATTTCAACAATATTCAGGACGAGAAAAAGGTTACAAACAATAAATCAATTTGGAAAGATGAACCAAAGGGCCAAACTTTTGAATTCCACTGGCAAAATGAACTTGCTAAAACGCGCCTTCTCGTATCAACATATACAATAGGGTCTTTAACGTGCAAGGAGTGTTGCCTTCTCCATACATGTTACCCGCAGTGGGCTCCTGTCATGCTTTTCACATTATGACCTGACGAACCCCAACGATAGCAAACCCTACCCTCCACCTGGGACGCACTAGGCAGCTATGTGGGCCGAGAAATGTGAATCCTCACAGTATGGTACCAAAACCGCATATTTGAGAGATACAGGAATTAAAGTTCACAGTCCTGCGAGCAATATTTTAGCTATAACAAATTTTTGTTAACAATCAATTATTCATACGTCAACAGGGCTGTATAGTTGGAAGAACTGCAACTTGATAATTGAGTATTTGATACGGACAAGGAATTCAGCCTTAGCAAATTCTACAAGGCGCCGGATACAAAAGGCTTCTTATTGTAAATACAGTGTGACGTTCTTAAATTAATATTATATTATCCCGACTGTTTTATTATACACTTCATTGTAAACTTCGCAAGAGGCTGGGAGCCTCAGTGGCCGAGTGGTTAAGATGGTTTGTTAACTATTGATCACATGGTCTTTGAACACTGAAGTTGCGGGTTCGAGTCTCACTGCGGGCAGGGTGTACTCGCTTGCAATCTTAATGCCAGTGTTCCTACCGAAAGTCGTTTTCTTCGGCTTAATCCCCAATGGAAAACTGGGCGCCATGATATCGCTGAAATACTGCTGAAAGTGGCCTAAACATCATTCAAACAAACAAGAAGATGAATATTTCGTCTTTATCCAAATTTTACTTTTACAGTGGTAGTTAAAAGTTTGTTATGTTGTTCTTTCTATATCTCCAAGTATATTTAACGTGTTTAACATGTTTTCGTCCATATTGTAGATGTAATATGCAATAATCCGCTTAATCATGATTGTTAAGCAAGATATCCTGGGTAGTTGGAATATTATTTTTAGGCTAAGCATTCTACAGATTTGAATACTTCTTACTGCTAACCTAACTTGTACGTAAATCGTTCTCCACTTATACCCGTCTTCGAAGAAGAGGGGGGGCTGATATTTTGCATATTGCTGCATCTTATAGTACCTTATGGTGTGTAGCGATTTCGTGGTCAATGGTCATCTACTACATGTTTACCGAATACTTTTTACACATAGTTGACATCCATGCAAGTCTTTTGGAAAGCTTGATTATCATTAGCGTGCAGTAGCTAACAGTCCACACTTGTTTTATTTAATTGTAAACATTAGAAATTCGTAGCAAGCCAGCCATTTTATAAATATAATAGTTGCTCTGTGTTTAATGATACTCTTATCGCCTTTTATATGATATCGTCCAATTAGGCTTATAATAATATTATAATATTATAATATTACAGATAAAAGTTTTGATTTGATTGGATATTTACCTTACGTCCAGCGAGCAGTATGTCAGCTATATTCAGGACGGGAACAAGTTAACAAACAATACATCAATTGAAAAAGGGGTGGGATGGGACACGGGGAACACAATTTTGACAGCCACTGGAAAAGTACGGAGTATTGGGTAGGGTCGGAGAATTTAGCGTTTTGTAGCGGCTACAATGAACCTACTCTTTCTCGAAATCTACAAAAAGGATCTTTATCGTGCAAGTAGCGTGACACTCTCCAAACATGTTACACACTATGGTCCGCGGCCAGGCTTTCCGTATTATGACAACCCACAACAAGCGGGTCTTCCCTATCCGCCACCCGGGCTGCTATGTGGGTCGACTACTGGGAACCCTCCCAGTATAGTCTCAGACAGCTACAAGATATTTTGTTAATGAATTGCAAGGTTGCATACCGATCCAGGTAACAGTAGTTTACCTATATGCAGAACGAGAAAATTTACCTAAGATAAAATAAATTATTGAATTGGAATGGTTCCGTGTGATAAAACTTATCATCCAAATGTATTTGTAGCATTTTTCTCTATACGTTAATTAATCAGTCGATCAGCCAAACTCGAAGGTAATATTACGAAATGATATTACAACTGTTTATAAAAGCATTGTTCAAGGTAATGTTTTTGTATATAACAAGACAAAAAGAAAAGCTAATTTTACTGACCGTATGACTATTATTTATTTACACAAAATATTGTTTTGAACAAATCTGAAAAGTTTCATTTGATAACAAAATAATGTATTGGGCTTATGTTTATGTTGTCCCCGTTTGCACTAAAACTATATTTCCAAATATTCATGGTAATTTCAATTCTCTGTTGCAGCTTGCATTGGAAGCATCATGATATTTAAAAAGAACCTAGTTTGTCCAACAAACACTTACATGAATTCTTTATTGTATCTCCGTCGCCATGTTTAAGTTAAAACCACCCTTCTTAATGTCACGTGATGTCTTGATTTTAAAGAATATAGTGCAAGGTTTTACATTTATTCTGACCTTGATAAGTTATTTAAACGACGACCACAGTTATCAATAATGATATTTTATTTCCTGACATGTTGCAATACATTTCGTTGTGCTTTTTAAAGATTGATTTACTGATTGATTGATTGATTAAGATTGACTGATTGAATAACGTTCAGCGTGAAGCTTTTAAGCTGTATTTCTAAAAGAACAAGTTTACAAAGCAATGACCGGAAAAAGGGATGATGGACCAATGATAAAGAAAATCTGAATGCCAACGGAGAAAGTATTTTAGGATTGGTAACGGACGAAGTATGCAACCTTTTGTAGCGGCCACAATGTTTGATTTATAAATAATACATGGCTGCCCAACTTCTATTGGTTATTTAAATATAGGTAGGAATTTTTTTATTTCGCGCCTTCACCGGTAAAGGTTTATTTTGGCTGTTTCAACTTCCGGAGATTCTTTGATGTTACAAAATTAATTTTTATATATCTAGGTAATAACAAAATACTGAACACCGATGAAACTTTCAAAAAGACCATCTACAAATCAAAGTATGAGAAACCGGCAAATTCCAGAACCAACAACCAACATAAAGCTACTACAGCAAAAAGGTCCCGACCCGACACAGGCATCCCAAAAGGAATGATGGCGGTAAACCCATTTCTACGCCAAACCTCCCGCTTCCACCATTGTTGAATATGAGTTGATTAGTTGATTAAAATAGTTGGGTATTATATACCACTGATAGGTGTATCAAACATCATCGTCGCACGTTCACTGATCAGAACTGTCTAAACCATATCATAGATAATTTGTAATATTTAGTTTAATAATAGAATAAATATAAATAAAAACAAAGTAACATATTTTTAACAAAATATAATATAAAAATCCTAACAAAGAACGAAACAAATATTGAATGTTGCGTCACATGACATCGTGAGTCCTCATTTTCATTGATAGTATTTTGTTCTGGAACAGCCATAACAAACGCATTGCTACATGTAGGTCTAAAATGTTACACAATTGTCTTTATAAGGTGTAATAACTCCAGAGCTCATGTATTTTATCAGTTTATTTACAAGAGGTGACGATAAACAATTAAACACCATGACCTCGTTGAATATCGCAGCTTCGTTTATCTTCACAGTTCTTAGACAGCTTTGATATATTAACATAAAAACAATTATCTCATTATACAATTAAAATGCTAATGATTGTTTTTTCATGCTGGTCTGCAAATAAAAACTTGCATTTTTATGGCAGTCTTGAACTAATTTATGAAAAAATAGGTAAAATTTGTAATAAAAACTCAACTTCTGTTACTTATTATCTTGAATAAAAATCTTTAGTACTATATAGAATTAGATATTTATGTTTTATTATAGTTAGTATGAAATATTACTGAATAGAGGTAAAAACTTGCATTTTTTAATTTTTTGAAATTGTTGTTCATTGAAACCAGTGGTATAAGGGATTCAAATTATTTTGATTCAATGGTTGTTCCTTCTTTGGAAAGGAGATAATAGGAAAACGTTCAGATGGGTCTTGTGATAACTAATAGGTTCCTGCTGCTTTTTACAGACTTGTTTTTGTGGTGGGGGATGATGGCAAAAATGGATAAGTGAAAAAATATCCTTGGACTTCTTTTAATTAATGTTATGTGTCATGATTGGTAAAATCTCTCAATACTGTTAACATGCTACACATGCTTATTTGGTAGTTTTGATTAAATCTTTTAAACTTATTACAAAATTCCTTTACTTGGGACTTGATACACCCAGTGCATTATAAATAGTAGACCACTGCATTAAACCACTGAACAAAAAAAAAATATTATTAAAACATTTATATTCGTAATGCTGCAATATTCATTTCCTTCAACAAATGCGTTTTAATGTCGTAACTGTCTGCTTTAACCGCCTCGAAAAGATTGCAGAAGTCAACATACAACTGTTATAACTTATTACCCCTGACTTCAATATTAATTTACACAACAACGAAACAACGATTCCTGCATTTACTATTTTGATTTTCAAGATTTTTTTACATTTTGATACGACTTGCAATTCTTACAACAGTCAGCGTAAAAAACACAAGATTTGACCGGTGAAATTGGAATTTAATACGGAGTATTGCATCAGTTGACACATGATGATAACAAGTAAATGGCGAAACCATTCTAGCAGAAATTAAAGCGTTTATAGCTGACATCCCTTTCTATTTTAGCGTAAGGCTTCCGAGTTTTGCATAACAAATACGCCTTACAAATTCAGAAGAAAAACCAACGATTTTGCGGGGGGGGGGGGGGGGGTGCGGTAAAAAAATAAAATTCCGGATTTTTTTTCATAGTCGTGACCTTCATTGGTTGGAATTTTAGAAAAATCTTATAATCATTATAGTGTTTGAAAAAAGGTAAATCCTATTAAATGTGAACCACGTGGTTATAGATCGCGATCGTTTTGACGCTTTATTATAAAAATGAAAGGATAGCACGTCCATTCACAAAAAATCTCCAGTAGCTGGGGCCCCATACCCCTTGCCTTACTATGTTTCACCTTATTGGGTTCCCCCAGCAGAAACCGGCGGAATAGCTCCAAAAAAACTCAACTATTCCCCTATTCGCAGACCATAATGGGTACAATAATACAATGGAATTGTCGAGGTCTTAAGATAAATTTTCTTGAAATTACTTTGTTAGTTCAAACCTTTCTTCCTGTTGCATTTTGCCTCCAAGAATCCCACATAAAACGAAGTGATAACATATCCTTAAAAAACTACTCTATATACAGCACATATGTAGACGAGAATGATAGAGCTGCTGGCGGCTCTACCATTCTTGTAAAAGATCAAATTCTACATAGCCCTGTAGATCTCAACACTGATCTTCAGGCGGTTGCTGTTAGAATATCTTTAGACAAAACAATTACTTTATGCTCTGTGTATATCCCTCCGAATTCTTCATTAAATTTAAGTCAGTTGAAACATCTTACTGATCAGCTACCGGCCCCTTATATATTATTTGGGGACTTCAACGCACACAACCCTCTATGGGGTAGTAACACAATAAACGAAAAAGGTAAAATTATTGAAGGCTTAATGAATCAGGAAGATCTGTGTATTTTTAATGATGGAACCAATACATATTTACATCCTGGGAATGGATCATATTCGGCTATTGATCTTACAATAGCAGATCCTTCTCTGTTGCCCGATTTCTCATGGAAAGTTCATGACGATCTCTGTGGCAGTGATCATTTTCCCATTATCTTGCAGTCTTTACACTCTTCACACACAGAACGAGTCGCTCGGTATAAATTTGGCAAGGCCAATTGGCCTCTATTTGAACAACTATGAATAGAGCGACTTAACTCGGATACTTTTGAAGCTGTTTCTGATCAAATTTTAAAATTCAATGAAACAATTATTTCAATTGCTGATGAAACAATTCCTAAGACCTCGACAAATCCAAAACATCCTAGAAGACTATGGTTCGATGACAGCTGTGAGGACGCTATTAAAGACCGGAAAAAAGCCGAACGACGCTTTAATAAACACCCAACTCAAAATAATCTTAACCATTTCCGAATTTTTCGAGCGAAAGCTCGCAGGGTAACGAAACAAAGACGACGCACTTCTTGGCGTAACTTTGTTTCTAAATTGAATAACCATACCCCCATGAATAAAATTGGAACATGATTCGTAAAATTAAAGGTAAAAACAGTAAAGCAAATGTCCATTATTTAAAGGATGGACAAGACTTGTTAACATCAGAGTCGGAAATATCTAACAAATTGGCCGAAACATTTGCAAAACACTCGTCCGCTGAAAATTATCATCCCGATTTTCAGCGTATCAAAACTCAAAAAGAAAAATCAAAACTTAATTTCCAGTCAAAAAATCTAGAAGATTACAATACACCGTTTTCTTTGGAAGAGCTAAAAACCTCTTTGAACAAATCTCACGATACAGCATGTGGTCCAGATGACATCCATTATCAACTTCTCAAACATCTGCCACAATCTTCTCTCCAATTCCTTTTGAATCTTCTTAACAACATTTGGGAAACGGGTGACTTACCATCTATTTGGAAAATGGCCACTGTTGTGCCTATTCCAAAACCAGGAAAAGATCACTCGGAAGCGTCAAACTATCGGCCTATAGCCCTCACAAGCTGTCTTTGTAAAACCATGGAAAGGATGATCAACGATCGCCTTGTCAGGTTTTTAGAATCCAACAATCAACTTTCTAATATTCAATGTGGTTTCAGACAAGGGCGAAGTACCCTAGATCATCTTGTACGTTTCGAAACGTATATTCGAAACGCCTTTGCAAAAAATGAGCATGTTGTGTCTATCTTTTTCGATTTAGAAAAAGCATATGACACAACATGGAAATATGGTATTTTAAAAGATCTTTTTGATATGGGGTTGAAAGGTAGACTTCCTACCTTTATTTCAAACTTTTTATCTGACAGAGAGTTTAAAGTTAGGGTCAATTCTACTTTATCTGACCCTTTTGAACAGGAAATGGGTGTTCCTCAGGGAAGCATCCTTTCTGTCACTTTATTTAGTATCAAAATTAATAGCCTTGCTCAAGTTTTAAAAGATAATATTGATGGTTCTCTATGTTGACGACTTCCTCCTATGTTACCGAGGAAAAAACATGAATAGTATTGAACGTCAACTGCAGATATGTTTAAATAGAATAGAGAAATGGGCAATGGAGAATGGTTTTAAATTCTCCACTGCAAAAACCGTTGGGATGCATTTTTGTAATAAACGAAAGATGCATCCTGACCCTGAATTAAAATTACATAATAATCCTATAAAAATTGTTAAAGAAACTACTTTTCTTGGTCTCATATTTGATTCAAGGCTAACCTTTCTACTCCATATCAAAATGTTAAAAAATAAATGCCTAAAGGCATTAGATATTTTAAAAGTTGTAGCCAACACCGACTGGGGTGCTGAGTGCGATGTTTTACTAAATCTTTACAGATCGCTGGTTCAATCTAAATTGGATTATGGTTGTTTTATTTATGGTTCTGCTCGCAAGTCATATGTCAAAATCCTTGATACTATACACCATCAAGGATTGCGACTATGCCTTGGAGCTTTCAGAACCACACCTGTTGAAAGTTTATATGTAGAAGCAGGCGAGCCTTCTTTGTATCAAAGAAGAATAAAGCTCGCTTTGCAATATGCAACCAAATTAAAGGCATATCCTGGCAACCCCGCCCACGACTGTGTTTTCAAACCTCTTTATCAAAACATTTTCGAAAAACATCCAAACAAAATTCAACCTTTTGGCCTCCGAATTAAATCTCATTTGGAAAATTCCGGTATAAATATAGATGAAATTGCTGCAATCGAAATTCCGCATAATCCTCCGTGGTTAAACCCCAAACCGATATTTATTTATGATCTACGAAAACATAAAAAATCCGACACAAACCATTTATTAATACAACAACATTATGCAGAAATTAAATCTTGTTACCCTGACTATGGTACTATTTACACAGATGGGTCAAAAGACGGTGATAAAGTCGCCTCGGCAGCTGTCTTCGGAGAGCGTGTTGAAACTCGCCGCCTTCCGTCTGCCTCATCTGTATTTACAGCAGAGGCGCAAGCTATTCTTCTTGCGATGAAAATAGTTGCTTCGTCAGACGAATGCAAATTTATTGTCTGCTCCGATTCCCTGTCTTGTCTACTGGCTATTGAAAATTTCAAAATTAAAAATCCTTACATTTTAAAAATTATTCAAATCTACAAATCACTTGTTGCTTTGGGAAAAGAAATTATTTTCTTCTGCATTCCCAGTCATGTCGGAATCCGTGGAAACACAGTCGTGGATCAGGAGGCTAAAAATGCACTAAAGGATACCATCATTAACTGCAGTATTCCTTTTATCGATTTTAAACCGTTAATTTTTAAATATATTTCTAATTTGTGGCAGAGTGGTTGGGATCTCCAAGTTCATAATAAACTTCATGAGATCCAGCCACTACTGCACACAAATAATTTTAAATGTTTTAGAGGTCGAAGAGACCAAGTTGTTTTAACAAGATGTCGTCTTGGTCATACCAGGACGACACATAGTTATATTTTAAACAATGAGCCACGACCCGAATGTGTGCCATGCAACAGTCCATACACCATTAAGCATGTCTTGATGGACTGTGTGGACGTGGCACACATTCGGGAACGTTTCTATAGTGCAGATACGTATTTCAATTTATTTAAAACTGTCGCAGGCGACACAATTTTAAAGTTCTTAAAGGAAATTAATTTATTTAATAAAATTTAATTCCACTATTAATTGTGATACTTCATATTTTTTATTGTTTTAACTACCATTTTTATCTGTGTATATTCTCATTATTGTATGAGATCACGTTTTAGTATAAGGAGGCATGACGTTCTACTAATTTAAAAATTATGGTTTTCACGTCCTGAATATAGCTGAAATATTGCTTGCTGGACGTTAAACATCAATCAATCAATCAATCAACCTTATTGGGTTGGCAGCTCTGGAAGACTAAGAATGCAGTTGCCAAGATTTATAGTTGTGAGAAGCGAAATTGGCAAAAACACTAATATATTCCAAAAATTAGTAATTTGTTTAGAGAACCTCATATGCAATCTTGTGGGAAAATATGACCATACAGTTTGACAGAGGCGCTGACATTCGGACATTACGTCCAGCTATAATCTAATTCTAGTAATATGTACTTGATACGACAAGAAACAATGTTTGCCTTTATAGCATAATGTGTTTGCAGCTAAATTAGTTAAAACTGATTACAATATATCGAGACACTACACTATGGATATATCTGTCCAGTAAATAAGCGTGATTGAATCTTAGTTCAAAATCAAGAGAGAACATGAAATTGTGGTAGAAGTTTATATTGGCATAATGAATGGATAGCGCTAGTGTCCAAAAGAGAACATTTGTAAGATGAGTTTCTTAATTTGATTTTCTAAGCAGTGCAAAATAACAAGTTACCCTAAAGAGACTTGTGATTGTTTTTTATTCTTAATTTTGACTGTTTACCTTAATGTTTAATAAGTTTCATTGCAAAGGCAGCAACGCCAATTACGGTAATTCCAAGTGTAATATACAACGGCTGAAGGTCAGATGTTGCTTTTCTTGCTTGGTTTGATGAATTAGTGAGTTTCTCGTTTGCTTGTTTTCTTAAACCTGTCTGACTGTTCGTGTTATAGTTTTGTTCTGGAATTTCATTGTTTGGTGATTTTGGTTGACTTCCGGTTATATCATCAGGATTAAATACTACAGAATAATTTCCCTGAACTCTTTTTGCAACATTGTCAAATGCTGGTGGACTATCTGCTGTTATAAACACATATCTATCTTCTCGTGTTGAACCTTCCTGTCCATTATCGGTGGAACTGGTGTTATTCAAATTCAAACCTACTGTCAAATTATTCTTTAGTTGGTTATAATGAACAGATCTGTCAAGTTTATCACCTCCTGTATTATCTTGTTGGTTTGTACCTTCCGATTTGTTAACACTGTTACCAGTGAAATTTGAATTGTGTTCTATTCTAAGAACAGTATTTGCCATACGAAAGTGGACTGACCTGTCTAGTTTGTCAGCTCTTTCTGCTTGATTGTGTAACACGATTGTTTCTTCAAAAGCAGGATCACTGCTTGAGGTGTTAATTGAATTTTCTCCCAACGACGTTTTAGACATGTTAACTGAAATTATAATGACACATATAGTGTAAACTTACGATATGTCATAAGCACACAATAGCATGAGGTATTTAATCAAAATATCTTCTAATTGCATCTAAGTATTGATTGAATTTTACTTTGGCAATTGAACACACATACCTGACATTCATATTATTTGCATACACCCTTTGAAATTTTGTAACATCTGTGATATGATGTACGTATTATTTACTTATACAATTCAGTCTACAACAAAATCTTTGAAATTATAATAATTCTAACATGATTTGCATATTTAGAAATACGTTTATTTAATTGGTCGCGATTACGTCCGTTAGAGGTTTTCGACTGATTTTTTGTTGATAAATGAAGTTGACTCAATCTATTTTTGGATAAATTACTCTGACCGACCTATTTTTAGCGTAACCGATGTAAACAAAGGTGGCGGCATTCAATATCGACGAAGATTAAAACTTATTTTTTCATTGGATTGACGTTAATGATTTGTTTAATTAAAAACTTTTCTTGTGTTCGAAAGAAAATAAATTTATAGATTGAAGGTAATACTTTGTGGTATTTATTAAAATTAGAAGATGGTTTTTGACCAACATTTGGTAACAATAAACAAAAATATTCATACGATAGCTAGGTCAATACCGCTACCATAATACACGAGAAACATGGCATTTAGAATACCTCAATATGAAAATTATTTTCGTATGCAATTTTGAAGAATTATATGGATTGAACACCGTTTTTAATGAATTTATTTGTTTGCGAGTCAGTTGGTTTGGTTGATATCCCGATAAATTCATTGAAAACGGTGTTCAATTATATATTAAAATGTGAACATACTGTAGAAAAAATAATAACATTACAATGACCTTACATCTTTTGAGAGTAAATATTTCCTGTTATATTTCCGCCCTGCGTAGATTGTATTTCGCAAAATATCGTACAGATATTTTACAGAGTTATATTCCTTACACATTATCTTTAAGAGAATGTAAAAAATGTTTTAACATGGAGAGTGATAGGTCGCAACACTTTTTGCATATTGCCATTAGGAATTTGTTACTCCCCCCCCTCATTTTTTATTGCTAGACTATGTAAACTCGTTAAAAGGATGTGAAACTCGAGTCATTGAATAAAGTTCACTACCTAAAGTCTCGTGTTTTTCTCCAGTACTCCAGCTTCCTTTCATAATAAAAGCCGGACGCCATGATATAGCTGAAAATTGCCAAAAGTTGCGTTAAACGCCATTTAAACAAGCCAATCAAACATGTCAAACCTTGACAAAGATAACAAGTTCAGAGGTCATGCCAGGGTACATGTGTTTTAGTGCAGCGACATATGAACAATTACCGATGACCGTAGTCTAGGAAGAAACACCCATGTTTTACTACTGGGGTTTATCCTAAGCAACTGCTGGTTGATTTGTTTTACCATTAACGTTTTGTACATCCAAAACCACTACCTACTTTTTACGTAATGATACATTCCAAGATGGCTTAATCCCAAATAACAATCCATATTTCTCTTAGAAGAGGGTTACATCCAAAAAACGATCCACGTCTCTTTTTACGAAAGGGTACAGTACAGTCCGAACAACCAAGCAGTAAAAAATTTTCTGTTTTAAGAGGGGCCATATTTCAAGCAATAACTATTGTATGTTTAACGTGCGGGTACATTCGAAATAACTATTAATTTATATACTTTATGTTTTACCGAAGTCGGTTTACATGGAAATAATTCTTATCTTGTATTCGTTTACGTTTATAGTCATTTTTGATTGGTCAAAAGGCCTTAACCAGTACTTCCCTGATCCGTTCATACTTTGATGAACGACTTTTGGGGAACTACTTTTTTCTTGCTAAACGTAAACAAATATGGCGGCTATGTGTCGTGTACGCTTCAGACAATAAATTAAGCCAGTACACTCGAAATTTGGCAATACAAATATCTTGAGCGATGTATCGCTTAAACGGAAAGTTATTTAGTTGAAGCAGCTGTATATTATTATGAAATCATTTATTTTATAGAGATATACATACAAGAAAATATTTTATCAGTACAGTCTCTACACTTCATTTTGGATTCTTTGTTCACATTGCAAAATGACGCGTAAAAGCCAAATTCGAATGTTGGACGAAATGCGAGTGTGAAGGCATATATAAACGATGCTTAAAAATTGCGTTTCTTGTAATTTCAATTATGAATAATTTCAAATACAAACAATGGCCATGACGGTAAAACTTCCTTCTTTTTTCTCAGTCACAACAAATCAACGAAATGAGCAGGATGCACGGATTTGTAACCAACTCCATGTCTCAGCACAGCTCCATCAAGTTTCATTGATAAATCCATCGAACAATCGACAACTATTGTTCGTATGTAAGAAAGAACGTCTATCTAGGTTTACGTTGCGTTTGAACAGATATGACGTTACATATAAACCGCGGGTACAATGAGGAACATTAGTATACGGAATATTGTTTTCTGTTCAGTCTTCTTTTGTTTTTATTAATAATCTTTTCGGCAAATTGTAAAATGTATCTGTTGTCAAGGAAAGTTGTTTCTTTCTAACCGACCACGTCTTCGTCTTCAGTTCGTTGTGTATATTCCTACGCGGCACACAATTATAATGAAATTTTATTTTGGGAAAAGAATGTAAATATATAAAAACAATTTTAAAAGAATTATAAGGAATAAACGCTTTTTTCGGTAATTTATCGATGTACGAACGGGTCGACTCACTCACAAACTTATCACAAACGTCCTTCTGACGTTTATTTGTTTGTGAGTGAGTCGACCTTGTTCATACATCGATGAATTACCGAAAATAAACGTTTAATCCTATAGTACGTCCGAAAAAACTAACATCGTATTTTTTGGAGGCAGTAATCTAAATAGCTCATAACTGTTAAAGATTGGTTACATATGAAACAACTACCGACGTTTTTGTTTTACGGGTTGCGAGGTGAACGTCCGAAACAACTACAATTGTCTGTTTTGCAAGAGGTAACATTCCAAACAACTACCAATGCCTATGTTTTATGAGTGTGTACATCTCAATGGCTACAATATTTCTGTTTTACGAGGTGGAAGATTCGAAACAACAACCAGCGTCTGTTTTAATAAAAGCTAAAGGCAACACAAATACAGAGGCTGCTTAAAGCTATTGCATCTCAAATAATAATTAATGTCTTTATTTTCAGAGGCTATGTCCAAATCTTCCAATGTTTCTGTTTTTTAAAAGAATCTCCTCCCCAATAACTATTAATGTATTCAAAGGGCTACAGGTCCAACTGCTGTACCGATGTCTTTAATTTACACGCGATACGCACTGTATTCTGCGGGGTCATTCTTATTAACTACAATTGTCTTTCTTTTACTAGTGGTTCATCCTGTCCTACACATGTACCGATAGATAATTTGACTAGTAGATTAACCATTTTATATATTACTACGTTACCTCTTGCGGGTAGATCGGGCTTGAAAGTTTTCATTGTTTATTATGCCTGTCTGCAAAGAAAATACACTAATAGTTGTGTTAATGATTTAGTGTTGTGTAACATCCATCAAGCAATATTTCAGCTATACTTAGAACATAAAAAAAATTTATCGACGTGGAAATTCTGAGTAATGTTTGGGAAGAAAATTTTGATTGCCTTGTTTTAGAATGGGACAGAAAGTTAAGATTTTATAAAGCTCGTAATATTTGTTGCGTAAATAAGAGTAACACTACAAACGTGCTGTTTAATAACCTGAAAATTACTTATGAGAGAACATTTTTAAAATACTCAACTTACTGCCGAACGAACATGTTAAACACTAAAGTAACATTGTTTACTTCTCTAACCGCTACGTGATTTGTGTTGTACAAGTACTTGACCTATATTTAATTTATCTTTATGGTTCAGGTCATCAAGTGAAATGAAACAGATTATGTACACTCGTTCACTCTACTTTTATTCATTCATTATATTATTATAATTATAATAATTATTTATATTTAGTTCCTTTTGTTTTCGGTGTGATTCCCCTGCTTCACGCGCTTTACTCGGCGTAAAAAGTCCCTCGTCGGTAGAGGCATACAACTAATAGTGACAAACAGATGCTGTATTATCAGTTAACTGTTGTCCCCTTAAGCATTTTACGCTCTAATTCTGGAAAAACGCTTTCCCATTATTACGGCTATCTTATTGTCCGTGTTCTACTAAGTCATTACTTTTTTACTTGTTATGGACTATTTTGTGCTGGATATTTAGCAGCCGTATTAATCAAACAATTTCCAAGTTTTTTATCAGTTGTGTTATTATTTACAAAATGTGATCATCAGTTACGCTTAATTCGTAAAGAAAACAGAAGGATACCTACGTGAATTGGTTACAATGTCCATGTCACCATATAACGATTTAATATGAAACTTCACCACACGTTTATCGATTTTTACTGTCAACATTACAGTACAAGGTTATACATTTATTCTGACCTATTTGTGTTATGTTTGTTTTGTTTGAATGATGTTTAACGCCATTTTCAGCAATTTTTCAGCTATATTATGGCGTTCAGTTTTTATTGGGGGAGGAAGCCGGAGTACCCGGAGAAAACCCGCGACCTGCGATAGGAAAACTGGCAATCCTTGTCAATTAAGACTGGAGCCGAGTACACCCTGCCTTCTGTGAGAATCGAACCGCAATCACAGTGTTGACAGACCATGTGATCAATAGTAGACGAACTAGCATAACCACTCAGCCACCGAGGCCCCGTATTAACTTAGTGTTATAAAAATAACTTAAAAGCATGTAATACAAGTAAATCATTACGTGACAAACCATTTGAAAAGTATTATTAAATCATCAAATAAAATACACTATTTACAAAAAATATCCAGGCTTCATTTGTACGATTGTGCTACATAAACTACTTAGAATAAAAAGACACAATGATCTATTTACATTTCGTGTTGAAGAAAATTTGTAATTGATTAATTATAATGAAATGTTGCAAATTCCAATTTCTTAAGATCGGGATTGTTTACTTGTTAGTTTTCAACTGCTTATCTATAAAACAATGAAAAGTCTTAAACTCCGTTTACGAGATGTAGGACTAATAAGAAAATCTTTCATTTTCTTCATCCTAACATGATGCAACAGTCTGAACATAATGTGGTGTAACCATAAAACACCTATACACCATGATTTTAAAACAAAGGCAACTTTGGAAGCCATTGAACAAGAGCGACTTATTGTGTAAATATATTAAATGTCTATGCATTTATTGAAAGTTTATTTACATTTAAAGTTTTGGAACAACCTAAACTTATATATAACAATAATTACAATATTTGCAATAAAACAGGGTGAATGAATAATTTTCTGTCGGAATCTGAGATGATGATAAATGATTGTTTCGGGCTCTTGCATAAATACAGAAACAGCTCTGCACTTAGCATTGTGAGCAGTTCTTCATGACATAACATGTCTTATTACAGGAAATGGCAAAAGCTAGAAATTTAGTGTTTGGTATGGATCCGACATTTATCTTTTTGTAGTGGCTGTTTATCACATCTTTATACGTTTTGTCCACGTTGACAATGTGTCACTTTAAAATAGGTTGTTGATTAATCTTCTTTGCAACTTTGAAGCTTGTTTGTTTGAGTAGTGTTGAACGCCAATTTCAGCCATTTTAGCTACAATATAGTCAGTTTTCAAAGTGAAGCCAGAGTATGTAGTGAAACCTACGGTAGGAAAACTTGCCATAATTTGTCAGTTAAGATGTCAAGCACACCCTGTCCGCAGTGCTACTCGAGCCTGCTTCCTCACCGCTGACAGGCACAAATTCCATAGTAGATTACCTACCTTAATACATGTATTACACGTACGCGGACGGTGTGCTTTGAATGTTGCTGGTTGTATTACTTAGTTTTGTTATGGTTAACTGCTTTGTAATTTTGAACATATTTTTATAAGCATTCATTATCTTCAGTTTTAAGTAATGAAATTAAATTTTAAAAAATACCACGTTCCATTGCAAGAGAATCATAGTAAGACAAATTTCTTACATATTTTATTTTTCAAGGCTATGCTTACAGCTGTTGAACCGTTTGGTCACGAAAGTCGTAATTTAAGATTATTAGCTTTGGTTAACCACTGACTCGACCAATATATAAAATGTGCCGATAAGATCAAGTCTTCAATTTGCAAGAGATTGATCTAGACGATTGTAATGGACTCGTGTATAAGTAAGATTTTTCGATTAAGTTTATATAAAAAAAACCCTTAGGAAAAATCCAATTATTATTTTCTGGTCATTAAGCTTTGTAAAGTAAACACAAATAAAGCAGCTTTATGCAGTTCCGTTTGTTGTCTGTACCAACACATGTACACTGTAACATTTAACATTTAAAGAAAGGAATTTAGTGCTGTTTTTTCATAGAGTGATATAGAGCACATGTGTATTTGTAATGAAACACTCAACTCGTTTTATATTGATATATTTCAAACACAAATTATTTGTTTTGTGGGGCTTGACATTAACTTCATGACAACAAATAATGGTACAAATGACATTTTATGATGAATTTTAAGTTGGAATCGGAGATTATTAGAGAAAGGATAGATTGTCATTTTTTCTATTGTTTATCTGTAATGTAAGCTACAGTTACTTAATTGTCACATTTCAACCAGTACTGTCGCTTTTCGTGTTAACGCAAATTCCATATCTCGCTCCAAAATGCGAAGTTTGGAATCGCCGTACATGGTTATTTTAAAAATCCCTTAATAATTAAGAGCAATTGTAATAAGTATGTTTTTATATTTTTGTCCATCCTCACAAGTCAAGGTTTCAGTGTCCACATGTGTCCACGAAACCTTGACAAACTTAGCTAGGAAATTCCCGGGCTAGAAGTCACAATGTTGATTGGCTACATCATACGTTGATGTAGCCAATCAAAAGCTCGATTTCATTCGCGGCTTGGTTAGGGGATATCCCGATGTCGATTGTAAATAAACCAAACGGATGTGTTGCATAGACCATGTGAAAGTCAGTGTATTTTGTACAGCAGTGTTAATAGTTTGTTATTACCTCGTTATTTATTAGTTGCGTTACGTTTTCTTCATACTCAAGAATGCCAAACACTTGCTTCTTTCAAGCAATTTCATTAGTTTATATATGAAGTTTGGCGTCATGTGAACATCTTTTAGCCCGGGAATTTCCTGGCTAAGTTTGTCAGGGTTTCCTGGACACATGTGGACACAGAACCCTGACTTGTGAGGATGATTTTTGTCATGTGTAGTAAAAATCAAAAGAATACATACTTAATTTCCGATTTATTCAGTGTTGATTTAATAACACATAACAGTAAAGCCTATTGCATATGCATCATGCGTGTTCAACATTTAATCAACTGAATTTATGTCGTCTTTATTTACTGTGCAGGTTGATGTTTACCTGTGGGACTGATAAACAGTGCAAACAAATATTTATATATCAACTGTTCTTAGGTCAAGAAGTATGTCGGATAGGATATTATATATCATCTACTGTTTATTAAAGGACGATCTAAATGATAAATAATTTAATTGCCTTATTGTTATTAATGTACGCAACAAAATGCTTAATTTTACAAGATACGTCTGCATGCATCATCTACGCTAATAATACTATTACACATACAATGCTTTAAAATTTTGTAACGGCTATTGCAGGTTCATAGCATGTTTTGTTACATTAAAATTACGAGTCAGTTAATACTACTTATGGTGTATTGTATTATCAATCTAATTAGCTAAACCAATCATTTGATTTACATAATATTCTTTGTAGTTTTACGTTTAGAAACATTGAGACGGTTTTAAAATTATCGAAGCTTTGTTTGCCAGTGAATTTCTAAAACGCTCCAACGTATGACATTCATTTGACGTCGCCAATCCATAAAAAAAGACGGTCACGTGACCATTATGTATGTAAAGGCACTGTTAGGGTGTTACAATGTGTCGTGCATGTTGCATTTAATTTACGTCTATATTCATTTTATTACAGATTAATAACTTTTAATTCGCTCAATACTATAGATATGGACCATGTCTGGGACCATACTGTGAGGGTTCACATGGTGCTTGACCCACAGAGTTGCCCAACGGGTCTTCAGGTGGCGGATAAGGGGTACCATCTGGATTTTAACTACCAAAATTTATTATTTCGGTGGCAGAGAGGCGTACTCTCGAATGGATTTGGTCAAATATTTACGTAAGGCTTCACCGCGGACAATAGATCATGACGCATGGTTAGGGTGCCAATTCCTTGCGATTTAAAGATACCTTTTGTATAGTTCTACTGCAGAATAAAACGCATTTGTCTCATTTCCTTGAATCCTTTTGTTGTGGCTTTCTATATTCCTTACATTTTTCATATCTTATAATTGTTTATAAACCTACAAAATATTGATTGCTGGACGCAAAACTACCAAACAATCTATATATACGGTAAAGAGTTGGAAGTAACAAATTGAAAAAGATAATACCACGTGTGATCATGATTTCTTGTAAGTAATAGACACGAAAAAGTGTCGCAATAACAAAATCGTACAGTTCCGATGGACTAGGACATGCTTGGCTGTGCAATGATAGCAAGGAGATGATGATTGTGTTTCCTAGCTCTTTCATTCTTAGTCATTGGTTGATTGGCATATTTGCTTAACGTTCAAGCTATATTCAGGGCGAGAATAGCTATAGGTTTACCAACAATAAATCGTCGAGAAATTTGGCTGCCACTTGAAATGTATACAGTATAAGGAAGTGGCAGAAAAATTTCTACCACAAGCCTACTTCTTTTCAAAATCTCCAAAAGGGTTCTGTATAGTGAAAGAACCGTGGGACTCTCTAAACACTTCACCCACTACGGTCCTCGTCAGGCTTTCCGTATTATAAGCTGACCATCCAAACAAGAAGACTTCCCCTGTCCGCCACCTGGACTAACATAAGTTGTTGATAGAATCTCGGCCTACGAATACCTTGCAAAGACGTCCTACTAGCGGATAGGCTTTTACGCTGTCTTATTCTGACAATACAAAAAAAACAAGTACTATTTATATCTTGAAAGGTTTACTTATACTGTGTTGATACAATATCAGCAAATCTATTTTTGACGATTTTACGTGAAAGCATTAATATCGACTCAAATGCTGTATTTGTTCGTCTTTGCAGTGAACAGCCTGTACCATTGTTATTTTGTTGTGCTATTAGCAGTATGTACTAGATGTGAGTATAAATATTGCGTAATACTAGTATTGTAATACGAGGCTTTATAATCCGTACTGTTCAATTATAATCTAAAGCTACGTATAAATGAGTTGAGTAGGACGTGCATTTTTATAATTTAGAGACTGTCGATTTGTGCGATAACCAAAGATGACCGACAACGACTTTTCCAGCTATATTTAAGAAGACATGTTAATAAACTACTTATGTTTAAATAATTTAAACTCTATAAATAAAGGAGCCAAGGGATATGTTTGTACGCTTTATTAATGAACAGACTATTGCAAACTGTAGGAGGTGTTGTTCGTGAAATATTGAGAAATAAAGTAGCCAATAATAGATGCTGGCTAGATACCTGAAGAGGTTTAGTGAATTGACAATTAGATTGATTTAATCTCAACGATTAATCTTACCGATGCGTTGTTAAAACCATTTACTTAATTAAATTAAAAGCCTCTTGATGCCTTTGACTAAACAACAAATACAAGGGAACTACAATTTCCATTACAGGTAATGGCACGGTCCTACGTTCATCGGATTCAATTTTCCGTTCTGCACCTACAGCTGCAAATTTGATTCAGAACAAAACTAAAGGTAAACATCGACTGACGTTATTTCTTATACAATTGAGGTCTTTTAGAAAAATATATATTATCACATTCACTTATTATAGGTTTTGTTTGTTTGAACGATGTATAACGCCACTTTCAGCAAATTTTTCAGCCATATCATGGCGTCCAGTTTTTATTGGGGAGGAAGCCGAAGTACCCGGAGAAAACCCCGGACCTTTGGTAGGAAAACTGGCAATACTTGCGAATTTAGATTGGAGTCGGGTACACACTGCCCGCAGTGAGACTGGAACCAGCAACCTCAGTGTTTACAGACCACGTGATCAATAGTAGACGAACAACCTTACGCATTCTTCCACAGAGGCCACCCCTGTTTAAAGGTATAGCGTACATCCGTGCCAAAGTAAAGTACGTCCTTAGCCTAAACAATTATTGAGTAATGGTGCACCGCTGAACACGACATGCATTTAATTAATGAAGTAATACTGCGAGTTCGTAACAAACGACATTCAGTATTGTAGATTACCATAAAACATGGGATTAAGATATGGAGTTAGATCTCGACCTAATGTTTAAAATTTTCATTTGTTAAATCTCTCGCTCATACCCTATCTATAATTTTCTGGTGCAGTCAATATTGTTCCCTATTTCCCACCCTTTCCCCGTCGACTTATTGCTTGTTAACTTGTTCTTGGGTCCTGAATATAGTTGATATACTGCTCACAGAACGTTAAACAAACATATTATCAATCAATCAATAAGTCAATCAGATGCAATTTACTAGGTTTATAAACAGCAATGTCTCTTCTTGTTTGGCAAGAACCATATTTTTAAACTATGCAACGATACTGCCTGTTGAAACTAATCGCGTCGACGAATATTATCAATATTGACTGATGCAATACAAATTTTACAACATTTCATTGTATTGCATATGTAATTTCATTTCGATTTTTGTGTGTTATGTGATTTTTGTTATATTGTATATATTGTTTTAGGCCACACAGGAACAGAGTTTGTCGTTATGTTTCAACCATACTACAATGACACTAACTTTGCCCAGTTAGTCATTACCTCAGATGTAAAAGAAGACTTTAAAGTGGATATTCAATCGCCTTTTTCTGGTGCTTTCCAAACTGTGTATAGAGCTCAAAATGTTGCCATAGTAAACCTACCTACCTCAATATTAGATTTGTCTGCTGGGTCTAATATGAACGGCATCAAGATAACATCAGATCATCCTATATCCGTTGTAGGATTGTTAGGGTTAGGACCTTATTCCACAGAGGCCTTTATGGCTTTACCAACAGACCAACTCGGCAAGCAGTATTATATTGCAACTCATAAACGTGATATGAGTGAAACTCAAACTATTGGCATTGTTTCCCTTTTTGATAACACCGAGGTTACTATTTCTGCAAGTGACAACAATGTCATGTTCCTAACTAATTTGAATTACACAATTTCTGCCGGACGTAATTATTCAATAACACTTGGTTATTTGGACACCTTTTATTTCGAATCAATGGATGACATTACTGGTACAATACTAGAAAGTAATAAGGAGATAGCAGTTTACGATGGATTAAAATTGACTGGTTTAACATACAACTACCAAACCAACACATACAGCGAAAATGTAAAATATATAGAAATAGAACAGCTGCCACCTAAATCTGGATTCGCTAACGAATTTATTATTCCTCTAATAATGTATAGTTCAGCGTTGAATGTTCAGTCGGTTTCGATTGTCCCATTTTCCAAAATTTACACATATCATGATAATGTTTTCACAGTTAACCAAGAGAAGATTGTTAACAAAATAAATGTGAATTCGCCAAAGGCAATCAGCATTGCCTGTAAGGATCCGCTACTTGTTACATTACACGTGTCAATGTATTATCGTAGCCGTACTAGTTACTTTTCTGTAAATGTACCAGCCATATCACAATTTTCAAACCATTATGTTATTTCTGTGCCATCATTAAACATTACATATGAAAATTTTGTGTCTATCATTATAAAGTCTAACGACGTTGGTGGATTGCGATTTGACGGACATATTGTAACTCCTGTATCTGAAATAGATGTTAACTATGAAAACCAGCTTTATAAAACGTTAGTATTACGATTGAGCCCAATTCATTCCCATATAATTGGACATATAAGCCAGGGCGTTGTTTTTGGGGCTATTGTCTACGGCGTCGGTGTTGGATATGCATATGGCTACTCAGCTGGTACTGAATTCTAGTTGTGTTATGCTTCATTGTGTATAATGTAAATAGAAAAATAAACGACATTATTCTTAAATTTAATTGTTTTAATTTCATTTAATATAACAAAGCACCGTGGTACTGTGAATCTTACTTTTGATGATTATATCCGTGATCTTCCAGTGCCGCTTATTACTTTTTCGTTAATTTTATATCTTTTAAATATCTTTTTTATATCTATTTTTACATCGGATAATAAAATTATATGGTATGTGTCAGCACTTAGGGTCAAAATCTTATTGGTAACACTATAACGTCTCTTATAAACACTCCATTTGGTGATGAATTGAACCTACTCTAAGCGCCTACTGGTTTGGAAGTCTTTAAAAAGGGTCTTTACAGTGCCAGAAGCAATAAACTATTTAAATACGCTTCGCAATATTATATACGACAAGGTTTTGGATGTCATTATCTGACATCGTCCCAATGATAAGGTTTCGTCTGTCCCCCACGCGGAGATGCGCTAGGCAACTTTCTTCATTGAATCATTGAATTCTGGGATCCGTTACTCAATATAAAAAAATATATTGGGTGCATTGAAGATCTCCGTCCTTAACCAAAACCCATACTTTACCAGTGGTAGTCAATATAATCTGACCTAGCTTGCATTTATTTATTTTTGTTAACTTGGTTTTGTCTTAAATATAGCTGAAATGCTGCTTGCTGGACATTGTGCATCCATACACTCAAATCGCATCTCAACAGCCTGCCGGATTCAAAGTACTGAGATTCTGCAACATTCTCCTAACACGAAACCCAGCATACGTTGTTGGTTATTTGTACAATCAAACTCTGTAAAGCCGGAAATACCAGATGGTGTATCTATCTATACCATTGGGCTTCTGTTGGCGAGAACATTTTAATGAAGGTGGTTTATCTCTGGTATATGTATGGTGTTTCCTATTAAATATATTTAAACGCCATTATCAGCTTCGCTAAAAATTTAAATAAAAATTACTTGTTTTTTTATATTTTTTTCACAAATTGTATTTTTGCATACATTCAAACAAGTGTATAATGTACATGCCATCTACTCCAAAATAAATTATTTAAATCAAATGAAAGTATAATTATCCATATTCCATTTGCAAAACAAAAATTCGGATTGTGGACAAATGATGTCAAACTGTATTACACATATAGTCCTAAATATAAGGCCCATGTTTTTTGCTACATGGGCCTTATATTTTCAGTTGAATTTTCTCAATATATTTTACGGTGTTTAATTGGACATGTTGCTATAACAAATGTTTTCCTGAGACATGGATGCCCTTTTGCTGCTACAAAGAAGACATATATGATTACAGACGGACCTAAAAGAGAGAGGCAGTGTACAGTGTAACATATTTAAGCTTTTTGCTTAATACCCAATCAGTTTATTATGTAAACACGAAAATATCTTTTGCAAAAAAATTGTACCACGAACATTTTTAGGGACCAACTAAAGTCTCCCATAAGGGACTGGGTAAAGCATTCCATTTGCCGCTTATTAAAGACAATTGGTGGCATTTGGGTTTTTGCTTGCTGATAGGGTTGTTGTCTCCTATAAACATTCCCCCTTACCAATCTATTGTATTTTTGGTGTGTTGTTCAGCAATTTTTCAGCTATATCATGGCGTCCAGTTTTATTCGGGAAGGAAGCCAGAGTAGCCGAAGAAAAAATTCGACCTTCGGTAGGAAAACTGGCAATTCTGGTCAGTTAAGATTGAAGTCGAGCCCACCCTGATTGCAGTGCGACTCGAACCCGCAATCTTAGTTTTGACAGACCACGTGATCCATAATAAACGACATTCTCTATTTTAAAACCTCAATGTACATGTATATTGTGAAAAAGAAGTTTTATCGACAATAATGTTACCACCCATATGTATGTACATATACGTATGAGCAAAGGTCGAACTTAATGCCCCATAGTCTTTAGGCGGAGCACACAAATACCTGCATGGTCTACAAATTTGCATGACATACAACAGTATACATTAATCCAAGTTTACAAACCCACTTGACTCAAGAACAAGGTCATAATTTTTCTTTGTTTTTTTTTATAAATTTTGTTAAGTATGCTTCCAAAATAAAATGATAGAAAGTGGAAGCAATGTTAATATATTTTAGCTGATTTTCGCAACAAAAGAGTAAGGATCCAGGCAAAATTCACATCAATTATCTTCAATTAATATAAACAAAGTGTCATTTTGCCATAAATCACAAGCTTCTTGTATTCTCGTTTTTGAATAAGAATAATAACAAATTATTGAATTATTTGTGCATTTCCTTTTCAAATACATGAATGCCACACTAAATTGATTTTTCGAATCTCATATTATCTCTCAAAGACATTTAGGCAAGCGATTTAAATGGTTATTTTTTATATCATTACGTTTTGTCTTGATGAATTACAATGAAATTACATTTGATTGAAATTTGCAGGCAAGGTAGACAAAAGCCTTGATGATTGACGGTGGGTAAAATTCACAAGGAGAGGTATTAGCAGTGTCTTTTCTGTTGTCCAGTTAATGGGTGTATAAACGTGATATCGGCACAACGCTTTGGAACATCACCTTCTTGTTGTAAAATGTGTGTTTAGATTGCGACACAAAATCAGAAAGATTCCATTAAACGACCATAAAAACTGAAATGTTTAAAAAAAGAAAAGCTTTAGCTCTACCTTAGCTGAACAAGACCACGTTATTAAAAATGTTAGGCTTTGAAGAAGCACCAACAAAACTCTCATTGGATCAAAAAACCTTTTTGAATAAGAAATTGATAATATGTTTTTATTTGCTGAGCAAATATACACTATACAAGTATATCAATTTGCATATAAATGCTTTCCAAATACGTTATAAAGTGTAGAAATTGCCTTTAATCCCAAAAACCTCTAAGATGTTCAACATATCACAATTTATTAAATCTAGTCAGAGCGTAGACTACAAATTGATATTTTGATACAATTTTACCTCGACATGTAATATGATACAAGTTATATTTTTTCTCTGGTCTATACTGTTAAATTGTTAAAATTTACACATCTCTTGTAAGTCCATACACCATCAGGCATGTCTTGATGGACTTTGTGGACGTGGCCCACATTCAGGAACGTTTCTTCTCGTTTCTACACAGTAGATACGTATTTTAAATTTTTTTTTAAACTGTCGCTGACGACACAATTTTAAGTTTGTAAAAGAAATCAATTTGTATAGTTAAATTTAGTTTAACTGTTGTGATAAAAATTACTTTTGTAATAAAAAATGTTATTAAAGATAGCAAGTTATAAAATTTATTCTGATTTATTCTAATCAAGATTCATCATTGATGCTCATATCCAAAAACATTTATTACATAATTTGTGAAATTACACAATTTGCATTCAGGTATCCGACCCATAATTGAAGTTACCGTTTAATTTTATTTGTCGACCAAGAAATACAGCTTCATTAAATGAATGTAATGCTAGTTAATGATAAAAGTAAAATATATTATATAACTTGAGTCAATGTTCACAATTTTGAGGAAAAAAATTTAGTTACTCAAATAGTATTTCCGATGTTTGCCGAACATTACCGAGGTCTGCTCCATTGAAAAACAATGGACATCCGGGACACCAAATATGATCACGTGGTCAATTATGGTCCTTAAATTGTTTTAGCTGTATATATTCTCATCATATTGTATGATGTTTATAGTCATATATACACTGGCAAAAAGTTAAACACCCCTGAATATTTTTGTTTTTCGTTTATTTAAACAAAGTTTAATTGATGAATTTGGTCAGTATTAATTCTTTAATGTATAACTAAAAGGATATGAGCGTTCAGGTTTGAAATTTTAATCAAGCGCGGTTTTCTGTGCATGTGAAGCTTGCTCCCTTCATCACGTCCAACGTGCGCTATTTTTCGTGCAACATATTAGCATTTAAATCCCGACTTTCTAATTGCCAAATTATTCAAAAGTAAGCATGGCAAGATGACGAATATCAGAAGCGCAGAGATGGCAAATCATCGGCATGCATTCCCCGGGTATGTCTTATACAATCATTAGTCGTTTGGTCAGAAAACACGCTGCCATGCAAGATGTTAAAGACCGTTTCCGATCCGTCCGACCGTCTGTGACAACCCAATGTGAAAATAGTAGCCTTGGTAGATTGGTTAGGCGAATTCCGTTTGCAGCAAGCACCTGTCTCAAGCAACAATGGTTACCTGGTCGTAATCTGTCAGCCAGAACAGTACAAAATCATCTTAAAGGTGCAGGACTGAGGTCATGGAGAGTCATTAAACGCCCAATACTTGATGATAGCCATCGCAGAAACGGGTTGACCTGGTGCAGAGCAAGACAAAATTGGAACCTTAGAACCTGGTAACGAATACACTGGTCAGATAAGAGCCGATTTTTTCTCAATGAAACTAATGGGTCAACCCGTGTATGGAGGCATCAAGACACAGCTTACACGCCAAGAAACATTGTTCGAACCGTGTCTTTTGGTGGAGGCTCAGTAATGGTGTGGGGCTGTATCTCACATGATTGCAAACTGGATCTTGAAACAAGCAATGGCAACCTTAATGGCGAAAAGTAAACCCGGGAGTGCTTACACCTGTGGTTATGCCTTATTTTGAAAACCACCCGTTAAGTCAAGACCTCTTTTCATGGATGACAACGCGGAACCTCATCGTTCCAGGGCAGTAAGGGCATATCTGGAGAACAAAGCTGTAACCACCCTTCCTTGGCCCAGCGCCATAAACATTTTCTTTGCTGAGGACTTTTTTATTCTCAATTTCATCCAATTAAATCTATCCTGCGGCATGTTGTCATGGTAGTTGAGTAAATTCTCATGCTGAGCAATTTTTTTTACTCAAGTAAGTTTTATGGCGCCTGGCCCAGATCTCAATCCAATAAAGCATCTAGCGGATCAATTGTTAGGCGATTACAAGCTCTGGAACCTCCTCCAGAACATATAGAAGCTCAATTACACCAGAAATGACGACATATAACTCTTCAACAAATTAGACTCCTTACATGCAGTATACTACGCAGGGTTGCAGTAGTGGTTCGTGCAAACGCTGGATATACCCGATATGACCCTTCGACGGTTTATTATCAATTTGGTGTTTATGATTGACGTTTCCGAAGTGAGTTTGGAAAATTAAATAACAGTTTGGAGCTTTCGGTGACAATACATTTGAAAGACTACGTGAAAGAGCAAAGACTGTCCATATTTTGATGAAATGACATGTAAATAAAATAATGGGTTTTTTTTTTTAAATAATGTTTAAATAATGTTTCATTGTGTCCAACAATACATATTTTTGTTTCCTATACAACTTCAAACGAGTGGCACTCCAATATCAGTCCAAATTGTTCACTTGAAACAAAACTAGGGGTGCTTATCTTTTTTCCAGATGTATATAAGCAATTTATTTTTTTTCTAATTTTAACATATTGAATAGACATGTAACTGAATTGTTGCTTTGCTAAACGTAAAACAACTATCAATCTATTACACACTGTCAAACAAGTTTACTTTTAAAATTTGCAATTTTATAACAATAATGAAGATGCTTTTCTGAGTTACGATCTGCACTGTTTCAATTGATTCTCAAGGTATAGTTGTATTTTAGATCAGAATTTTTTTTAATTTTTGAAACTGTTATTGACTTTACAAAACCTAAAAATCTGAAGTTTCATGTAAAAAAATTATCACCGTAAAAATATTGGTACATATATGACATATACTTCTTCAGATGATTGTTAAAATGTCTGCAGATTTTCAGAATCCTACGATAAGAAGTTGTTGATATTTTGCGCTCATACCTCCAGGCTGGTTGACAGACAAAGTGAAACTATAAGGTGTCACATTGTGTGTAGGTTCAAATTGGTAGACCATTGTTCAACTTATTTTAACCGTATTCGGTAGTTAGTTTATTTACGAAAATTTATATGTGCTTTATTTCTGATATGTATTTATAATTATATCTTTTTTAAAACTTGTACAAACACAATTTATTCTTCGAACATACAGATACAAAATAAAGTAAAACGTCCCTAAGGATTGCCTCGTAGCCTTGCATTATGAAATATATCAATATTGTTGGTGGAGCTACAGTTATGTTTCGTATATGCCCACCGACTTTTTCTACAAAGTCCGTGTTTACATGTTTACAAGTTGATATCAATACATTTCCAAAAAAATTGCCTTTGGAGTATTCGAGACTGTAAACAAAAGCATTTTTTGGCTATATGTGGTGTTTCCTAAAATTTGTAAATTTAAACTTGTTTTAGTAACATTCGTTTTAAACGCATTGCTGATAAATATGTTAACGGCATTTTAAATACACGTAAGAATGATAAATCTTACAATGTAGCATACTAACAAGTCCGGTTTCTGTGTCCACGAAACCCTGACAAACGTAGCTAGAAAATCCCGGGCTAGAAGTCACTATTTGGATTGACTACATCATACGTGCATGTAGCCAATCAAAAGCTCGCTTTCATACACGACTTGGTTAAGGATATCCCGATGTTGATTGTAAATAATCCAAACGGATGTGTTGCATAGACCGCGTTATAATACAATATTGTCAATAGTTTGTCATTACTGTGTTGTTTATGAGTTGCTTTACGTTACGTTGAGTAAAAATGACATTTGCTTATTCTACTGCCTAACACATGTTTCTTTCCATCAATTTCATTGGTTAATATTATAGGTTGACGTTAAATAAAAATTTTCTAGCAGGGTTATTTCCTACCTAAGGTGGTCAGGGTTTCGTGGACACAGAAATCCTGACCTGTGAGGATGACGATATAGAAGATTTACTTCATCTCACTGATTAAGTCCATAACTGACAATAACAATAGGGTTTCGTGATTGTTTGCTATTGTTGACAACTGGGGGGGTCATTGATTGACAACTGGGGTGGGGGTCGTTGATTGACAACTGGGGTGGGGGTCATTGATTGACAACTGGGGGGTCATTGATTGACAACTGGGGGGGGGTAATTGATTGACAACTGGGGTGGGGTCATTGATTGACAACTGGGGGGTCATTGATTGACAACTGGGGGGGTCATTGATTGACAACTGGGGTGGGGGTCATTGATTGACAACTGGGGTGGGGTCATTGATTGACAACTGGGGTGGGGGTCATTGATTGACAACTGGGGGGTCATAACCATACACTGTGTGGTATATCAGCAACTTTCTAAATGTTGACCAAGCAGTTCGTTATTTGATGTTTACTGTGAACTGATGTTAACGTCAGAACGTTTCAAACTTAATTAAAAATGAATTAGATAGCATTTTATATGCTCACAATTCTGATGTTTATATTCTTGTTATTCTTCTTCGTCGATTGTCCTTTTACTGTACCTAGAAAATCAATCCCTAAATATCAACGTCTTGATGATAGTCATTTACTTTTTAATGTACAAATAATAACCCGATCACCTTTTGTCGTAAACATATTTTTGTTTCATTTATTAAGAATGATTTACCTTCGCTTTTTAACATTTTATTTTCGAAAATGGCAATCCCTGTTTAATAACAACAAAGGATCACTCAATTGCTAATAGCATGTTGTCGTGATCAAAGTGCACACACATAACTGCAACCATATTATTAGTTTACAATTAATATTGTGTGCGATATTAAAATGATATAAAAATGTCATAAAAACAACATTATAAATTTTACTTTGCCGAGCGTAATCAAATCTCGTCATTTGTGTTTAAATCAAAAACACTGAACATACTAAAATAAAGTTTGCATAACCAAAATTCAATATAGAAATTGAAAACACTGCTCTAGTCATTTACACATATAACGAAAAACTCTAAGAATTCAGAATTTGAAACAGTTACGGGACACTAAATATAAAAAGTGTCTCTATCAGAAAATGTATCGATGATCGACGATAGCAATAGAAAACGCTATCTCGGAAAATCCAACGCCTAACGCAGGATGATCAGCTGTTATTTTGATGCAAGGCTAACTAATAAGACTTTAGAATTTTGGTTCAATTTATAGATCTGGTCAGTTCGTTCACGTGTAGCAGATAGTGTGGTATTTTCTGAATATAGAATTTTCGGGTTTTAATACGTAAAGCATGAATGCAGACCATAGTGGGTAGTGTGTTAAAAGTGTGTCACGCCGCCTGCCAAGAACACTTTGTGCATTTCGAAAAATAGTAGCTACATTATAGCCGCGACACAATGCTAAATTGTGCGACCTTTCCCAATTATCTATTGCTGACGTTAAACAATTAATCCACATAATCTATACTGATCCATTGACAGTCATAATATTTATCCCGTTGGTTATCCTCGTTGTTTTATTTTTTGTTAACTTGTTATTGACTTACCTCGTTGTTTTATTCTTTGTTAACTCGTTATTGACCTACCTCGTTGTTTTATTTTTTGTTAACTTGTTATTGACCTACCTTGTTGTTTTATTATTTGTTAACTCGTTATTGACCTACCTTGTTGTTTTATTATTTGTTAACTTGTTATTAACCTACCTCGTTGTTTTATTATTTGTTAACTCGTTATTGACCTACCTCGTTGTTTTATTCTTTGTTAACTCGTTATTGACCTACCTCGTTGTTTTATTCTTTGTTAACTCGTTATTGACCTACCTCGTTGTTTTATTCTTTGTTAACTCGTTATTGACCTACCTGTTGTTTTATTCTTTGTTAATTCGTTATTGACCTACCTCGTTGTTTTATTCTTTGTTAACTCGTTATTGACCTACCTCGTTGTTTAATTCTTATTAACTCGTTATTGACCTACCTTGTTTTATTATTTGTTAACTCGTTATTGACCTACCTCGTTGTTTTATTCTTTGTTAACTCGTTATTGACCTACCTCGTTGTTTTATTTAAATCATTTTAATCGTTTATGTAAATAGTTTGTAAATGAGAATCTTTAATTTATTCTTAATTATAATATGGGGTGTCACATTTTGTGTTTTTAATATTTTGCTCTTTGACGAACCGTATTTCAAATTTATGTTGCCAAAGTTTCTGACCGATTTTCCAATTTAGTGTCAGTTTCACTATTGTTTTCTATATTTTGAATTGTATATCGTTATCATTTCTGGTAACTGTTTGGTGCTGTGCTATATTTAATTTTCAGCGTTTTGCAGTGGCCAGGGGAGATACGATTTACACATCATTTATTTAGATCCAATTTTAATTACAATGCATTGATTTACAGACAGTATGTGATGAGTTGTAGGTTCGCTAGTTCTTCTGTTGAATGAAGATAAATTCGGGATTTGTCGCCTTGCTGTTGAATGTTGGCATTTGTGCATTTGGAAGAGTTTTGTTTAGATTATTTGAAGTGTATGATTGTTAACGGAAGGTAGCTGCGAAAACGTAGCTCTGGTGGTCGAGAATGGAGGGCAGATAATATTGCATGTCATTTTTTAAACCGCTGATAAAAACAAAAGGGCGCTGTAAAGGGGGGGGGGGGGGGTGTTCATAATACATGCAGACGTATTTAATGCAAGTGCTATGAGGGCGACAATGTTATATTTTTACAGGAAATGTGGATTTATTTGATGTTTAGTTTGTTTGTTTGTTCGTTTTCATTGGGGGGGGAGGGGGGTTTAGATCATGTTTTATTTGATCTTGCTTTGTTCAATATTTGAACTTTCTGTTACTGTGACGTAATTATTTTTAGATTCTTCCGCCTTAAGTCACGCATGCCCGGTAATGAACTGCCTGATATTCTGTATATCACGGCTAGTATGATGAGACAAGCATTATCAGTCGGCACACATCAAAGGAAAATAACACAAATTACCGTTAAAAGAGACTTTTGTAAATGTCGATAATAATAGGCTCGTTGTAGCCGCTAAAAAAGACTAAATTCCCCCCGCCCCTTATCCATACCCCATAGTTTTTCAGTGGCTTTCAAAATGTTTGCCTTTTGATCCATATTTCCCGAATTAGTTTGTTCTCGCCCTGAATAGAGCTCACATACTGCTTTCTGGATATAAAGCAAACACCCAATCAATCCATCAATGAACTGACTAAGATACTATCATCATATTGTACTCCTTTTTTTAGACCATGCGCGATATTTATATTTATTTGTAATATGTTTGTATACTGCATTTATTCTTTTCCCTAAATAAAAGACCTCCTAGGAAAAAAATTCTAACACATGATAGTAAACAGGTAAAGAAACTCTTACAAATGATAGCAAAGAGGTAAAGGAACTCTAACACATGATAGCAAAGAGGTAAAGGAACTAACAAACAGGTAAAGGAATTCTAACACATAATAGTAAACAGGTAAAGGAACTCTAACACATGATAGTAAACAGGTAAAGGAACTCTAACACATGACAGTAAACAGGTAAAGAAACTCTAACAAATGATAGCAAAGAGGTAAAGGAACTACCAAACAGGTAAAGGAACTCTAACACATGATAGTAAACAGGTAAAGAAACTCTAACAAATGATAGCAAAGAGGTAAAGGAACTAACAAACAGGTAAAGGAATTCTAACACATGATAGTAAACAGGTAAAGGAATTCTAACACATAATAGTAAACAGGTAAAGGAACTCTAACAAATGATAGCAAACAGGCAAAGGAACTACCAAACAGGTAAAGGAACTCTAACACATGATAACAAACAGGTAAAGGGACTAACAAACAGGTAAAGGAATTCTTACGCATGATAGTAAACAGGTAAAGGAACACTAACACATGATAGTAAACAGGTAAAGGAATTCTAACACATGATAGTAAACTGGTAAAGAAACTCTTACAAATGATAGCAAAGAGGTAAAGGAACTCTAACACATGATAGCAAAGAGGTAAAGAAACTCTAACACATGATAGCAAACAGGTAAAGGAACTCTTACACATGATAACAAACAGGTAAAGGAACTAACAAACAGGTAAAGGAATTCTAACACATGATAGTAAACAGGTAAAGGAACACTAACACATGATAGTAAACAGGTAAAGGAATTATAACACATGATAGTAAACAGGTAAAGAATCTCTTACAAATGATAGCAAAGAGGTAAAGGAACTAACAAACGGGTAAAGGAATTCTAACACATGATAGTAAACAGGTAAAGGAACACTAACACATGATAGTAAACAGGTAAAGGAATTCTAACACATGATAGTAAACATGTAAGGAATCTCTTACAAATGATAGCAAAGAGGTAAAGTAACTAACAAACAGGTAAAGGAATTCTAACACATGCATGATAGTAAACAGGTAAAGAAACTCTTACAAATGATAGCAAAGAGGTAAAGGAACTCTAACACATGATAGCAAAGAGGTAAAGGAACTAACAAACAGGTAAAGGAATTCTAACACATGATAGTAAACAGGTAAAGGAGCTCTAACACATGATAGTAAACAGGTAAAGGAACTCTAACACATGATAGTAAACAGGTAAAGGAACACTAACACATGATAGTAAACAGGTAAAGGAACGCTAACAAACAGGTAAAGGAACTCTAACAAACAGGTAAAGGAACTAACAAACAAGTAAAGGAATTCTAACACATGATAACAAACAGGTAAAGGAACTCCAACACATGATAACAAACAGGTAAAGGAACTAACAAACAGGTAAAGGAACTCTAACACATGATAGTAAACAGGTAAAGGAATTCTAACACATGATAGTAAACAGGTAAAGAAACTCTTACAAATGATAGCAAAGAGGTAAAGGAACTCTAACACATGATAGCAAACAGGTAAAGGAACTCTAACACATCATAGTAAACAGGTAAAGGAACTCTAACACATGATAGTAAACAGGTAAAGGAATTATAACACATGATAGTAAACAGGTAAAGAATCTCTTACAAATGATAGCAAAGAGGTAAAGGAACTCTAACACATGATAGCAAACAGGTAAAGGAACTCCAACACATGATAACAAACAGGTAAAGGAACTAACAAACAGGTAAAGGAATTCTAACACATGATAGTAAACAGGTAAAGGAACACTAACACATGATAGTAAACAGGTAAAGGAATTATAACACATGATAGTAAACAGGTAAAGAATCTCTTACAAATGATAGCAAAGAGGTAAAGGAACTAACAAACAGGTAAAGGAATTCTAACACATGATAGTAAACAGGTAAAGGAACACTAACACATGATAGTAAACAGGTAAAGGAATTCTAACACATGATAGTAAACAGGTAAGGAATCTCTTACAAATGATAGCAAAGAGGTAAAGGAACTAACAAACAGGTAAAGGAATTCTAACACATGCATGATAGTAAACAGGTAAAGAAACTCTTACAAATGATAGCAAAGAGGTAAAGGAACTCTAACACATGATAGCAAAGAGGTAAAGGAACTAACAAACAGGTAAAGGAATTCTAACACATGATAGTAAACAGGTAAAGGAGCTCTAACACATGATAGTAAACAGGTAAAGGAACTCTAACACATGATAGTAAACAGGTAAAGGAACTCTAACAAACAGGTAAAGGAACTCTAACAAACAGGTAAAGGAACTAACAAACAAGTAAAGGAACTCTAACACATGATAACAAACAGGTAAAGGAACTAACAAACAGGTAAAGGAATTCTAACACATGATAGTAAACAGGCAAGGAATCTCTTACAAATGATAGCAAACAAGTAAAGGAACTCCAACACATGATAACAAACAGGTAAAGGAACTAACAAACAGGTAAAGGAATTCTAACACATGATAGTAAACAGGTAAAGGAACACTAACACATGATAGTAAACAGGTAAAGGAATTATAACACATGATAGTAAACAGGTAAAGAATCTCTTACAAATGATAGCAAAGAGGTAAAGGAACTAACAAACAGGTAAAGGAATTCTAACACATGATAGTAAACAGGTAAAGGAACACTAACACATGATAGTAAACAGGTAAAGGAATTCTAACACATGATAGTAAACAGGTAAGGAATCTCTTACAAATGATAGCAAAGAGGTAAAGGAACTAACAAACAGGTAAAGGAATTCTAACACATGCATGATAGTAAACAGGTAAAGAAACTCTTACAAATGATAGCAAAGAGGTAAAGGAACTCTAACACATGATAGCAAAGAGGTAAAGGAACTAACAAACAGGTAAAGGAATTCTAACACATGATAGTAAACAGGTAAAGGAGCTCTAACACATGATAGTAAACAGGTAAAGGAACTCTAACACATGATAGTAAACAGGTAAAGGAACTCTAACAAACAGGTAAAGGAACTCTAACAAACAGGTAAAGGAACTAACAAACAAGTAAAGGAACTCTAACACATGATAACAAACAGGTAAAGGAACTAACAAACAGGTAAAAGAATTCTAACACATGATAGTAAACAGGCAAAGGAACTCTAACACATGACAGTAAACAGGTAAAGGAACTAACAAACAGGTAAAGGAACACTAACACTTGATAGTAAACAGGTAAAGGAACTAACAAACAGGTGAAGAACTCTAACACATGATAACAAACAGGTAAAGGAACTAACAAACAGGTAAAGGAATTCTAACACATGATAGTAAACAGGTAAAGGAACACTAACACATGATAGTAAACAGGTGAAGAAACTCTAACACATGATAATAAACAGGTAAAGGAATTCTAACACATGATAGCAAAGAGGTAAAGGAACTAACAAACAGGTAAAGGAATTCTAACACATGATAGCAAACAGGTAAAGGAACTCTAACACATGATAAAAAACAGGTAAAGGAACTAACAAACAGGTAAAGGAATTCTAACACATGATAGTAAACAGGTAAAGGAACTCTAATACATGATAGTAAACAGGTAAAGGAACTCTAACACATGATAATAAACAGGTAAAGGAACTAACAAACAAGTAAAGGAATTCTAACACTTAATAGTAAACAGGTAAAGGAACTCTAACACATGATAGTAAACAGGTAAAGGAACTCTAACACATGATAGTAAACAGGTAAAGGAATTCTAACACATGATAGTAAACAGGTAAAGGAACTCTAACACATGATAGTAAACAGGTAAAGGAACTCTAACACATGATAGTAAACAGGTAAAGGAATTCTAACACATGATAGTAAACAGGTAAAGGAACTCTAACACATGATAGTAAACAGGTAAAGGAACTCTAACACATGATAGCAAACAGGTAAAGAAACTCTAACACATGATAGTAAACAGGTAAAGGAACTCTAACACATGATAGTAAACAGGTAAAGGAACTCTAACACATGACAGTAAACAGGTAAAGAAACTCTAACAAATGATAGCAAAGAGGTAAAGGAACTACCAAACAGGTAAAGGAACTCTAACACATGATAACAAACAGGTAAAGGAATTCTAACACATGATAGTAAACAGGTAAAGAAACTCTAACAAATGATAGCAAAGAGGTAAAGGAACTAACAAACAGGTAAAGGAATTCTAACACATGATAGTAAACAGGTAAAGGAACTCTAACACATGACAGTAAACAGGTAAAGGAACTCTAACACATGATAGTAAACAGGTAAAGAAACTCTAACAAAAAATAGCAAAGAGGTGAAGGAACTCTAACACATGATAGCAAAGAGGTAAAGGAACTAACAAACAGGTAAAGGAACTAACAAACAGGTGAAGGAACTCTAACACATGATAACAAACAGGTAAAGGGACTAACAAACAGGTAAAGGAATTCTTACGCATGATAGTAAACAGGTAAAGGAACACTAACACATGATAGTAAACAGGTAAAAGAACTCTAACACATGATAGCAAAGAGGTAAAGGAACTAACAAACAGGTAAAGGAATTCTAACACATGATAGTAAACAGGTAAAGGAACTCTAACACATGATAACAAACAGGTAAAGGGACTAACAAACAGGTAAAGGAATTCTTACGCATGATAGTAAACAGGTAAAGGAACACTAACACATGATAGTAAACAGGTAAAAGAACTCTAACACATGATAGCAAAGAGGTAAAGGAACTAACAAACAGGTAAAGGAATTCTAACACATGATAGTAAACAGGTAAAGAAACTCTAACAAAAAATAGCAAAGAGGTGAAGGAACTCTAACACATGATAGCAAAGAGGTAAAGGAACTAACAAACAGGTAAAGGAACTCTAACACATGATATTAAAGAGGTAAAGGAACTCTAACACATGATAACAAACAGGTAAAGGAACTAACAAACAGGTAAAGGAATTCTAACACATGATAGTAAACAGGTAAAGGAACACTAACACATGATAGTAAACAGGTAAAGGAATTCTAACACATGATAGTAAACAGGTAAAGAAACTCTTACAAATGATAGCAAAGAGGTAAAGGAACTAACAAACAGGTAAAGGAATTCTAACACATGATAGTAAACAGGTAAAGAAACTCTTACAAATGATAGCAAAGAGGTAAAGGAACTCTAACACATGATAGCAAAGAGGTAAAGGAACTAACAAACAGGTAAAGGAATTCTAACACATGATAGTAAACAGGTAAAGGAATTCTAACACATGATAGTAAACAGGTAAAGGAACTCTAACACATGATAGTAAACAGGTAAAGGAACTCTAACACATGATAGTAAACAGGTAAAGGAACTAACAAACAGGTAAAGGAACTCTAACAAACAGGTAAAGGAACTAACAAACAAGTAAAGGAACTCTAAAACATGATAACAAACAGGTAAAGGAACTAACAAACAGGTAAAGGAATTCTAACACATGATAGTAAACAGGCAAAGGAACTCTAACACATGACAGTAAACAGGTAAAGGAACTAAAAAACAGGAAAAGGAACTCTAACACATGATAACAAACAGGTAAAGGAACTAACAAACAGGTAAAGGGATTCTAACACATGATAGTAAACAGGCAAAGGAACTCTAACACATGACAGTAAACGGGTAAAGGAACTCTAACACATGATAGTAAACTGGTAAAGGAACTCTAACACATGATAGTAAACTGGTAAAGGAATTCTATCTAATGATAGCAAACAGTTGTTAATCAAGAGTATATTGAAATATATGGCGTTTGAGGGAACGATGTTGTAAAAATCTAACAAAGGTTTGTTGTACACAAGTTGATGTTATCCTTTCAGAACTTATATGGTCGTCATCATGGCTTATTTTTCGTTATTGGAAATCAAATACAATCCGACATTTTTGCTCAGGCAGTCTTTTTGGATTCATGGATTTGACTTTTTCCTTGATATGACAATGAGTAACTTGACTGCTGTTGTCAGGCAGGTATGGCTTTCTCGCCCTGAACACCCGAATGCACCCTTAGTCATATTGGGTTCGATTTACTTACTTTCTGTATTTGTGTTTTTGGTATTGGTTTTGCGAGGTATATGTTTTTCTTTATCCGGATTTGTAATTGTCCCTTAACTTTCGGATGCTCTTGTTCGGTCGGTTTCCTTTGCTTTTTTACTGTGTTAAATAAATAGAATTACTATGACAACATTTTGCTATCCGCAGGGTTTTGTCTATTAGGAATATAATTATTGAACGACTAATATTCATGTACTGTCTTACACACTTTTTTGTTTAACACTTTTTGGAAAATTGTGACGTTTAATAAGAATAAAAAGTATATTACTTTCGATGTATCTATTCGAAAATCGTTATATAAATGTAATTTTAAATGTTACATTTTGAGTTTTTTAAAGATCATTATTCTCTGGCTGTTATCTCCAGGTCTGTCAGATGATGACGTCATCAACCAGCCATATGTTTGGCAAACGGCAAGAATCGTTTTCATTCAAGGGAGGATGTTGTACTGGTGAACGCTGCAATGTAGATGTCACTAGTTCGACTACACCAACGGTTCCGCCAACGACAAGTAGGTCAGATAGATAACATAGTATATGTAGTAAGCAATAGTCTAACGTATGACCACAAATCTAGGTGCTTATATATATGAAAAATTTAAGGTTGCAAATAACACATGATACCTCAATGAGATTATCAGATGAAATTGTAATACATAATTGGTTTATCGATAGAAATTCTGGAGTTTGGAATAAAAAGGAAATTTACATATGGTAAAAAGATGGTTTCCAGATTGTATTTAAAGGCGATTACAGAAGATAAAACAAACGAATTAACAGTGGGCTATTTACGGGATTTAGAGATAGTAAACGAAAGATGAATTACATATGGTATATAAAGGCGACCAACAGCTAATAATAATCAAGGTGGTCACAGTACATCTAAGGGTAAATTATGGTGGCTTACAGACATAGCAACAAGAGAATTAACAGATGGTAAATCAAAAGGTTTACAGAACATGGTAAATCAAGTAAGTTTCTATATAGCCCTTTGACTAGGTTTACAAATGGTACAATGATAGGTTTACCTGTGGCACATCAAGTGAATTTGCAAATGATAAATCTGTGGTTTACAGATGGTAATCATTGGGTTTGGAGATGGTAAATAGTAGGGATTACACGCCATCAATACAGATTCTGCGTTTATAAGTTATTTGGTTTTGTCGACTTGTACCGAACATTTTCTTAGTTTATTAATTTTTTTTCAACAGCTGGACCTGATTGTAGACATTTTGATGGTGATTGCCCGGACGAGTACACCCATATTAGGAATCACTGCTACAAGATCATCGGCGGGCCCTTGACGTTTGAAGATAGTAAGGTCTGTCCTATATTTCTATTTTGTTTTAAAAAAATACCTAAAAAAATATTTGTTTGGATCATAAGTATCACATTTTTATTAGGTTTTTTTAACCTTAGGCTAAAAACACAGATTAGCCCGTCTCCGACATTTCTTTAGCTTTTTAATGTTACATTGTTATCTCCTTTTTTGTAACATCACTTAGCACGTTGAAAACAAAAATAGATCAAAATTTTTATTCTGTGGTTTCTTCAAAGTTTTTGTTTTATGGTCAAACAAAACCCACGTGTTTTAGATTACCATCTTTTTGGATCCTTTTTAATACACTTTGAAACTCAGAAGGAGTTGCTCAGGAATGTATTTTTTGTAGCTCATGTAAACGATAAAGCTTTTAGGAACATCACTTTGATCAATTTAAGACTAGGGTGAACTTATATCGTTGTTCAAGTTTGGTGTTTTAACCTCTTTAACGTGTGATTAAAGCTTCAACATTCGTCATATGTCAGACATTTTGTTTTAAAATTTTCAGATAGCATGTTCTGGTTTCTGTGGTAATCAACTTGCTGAATTTGACGACATGCAGGAATATTACGACGTCATGCAACACTTCAAGTCGCAACATCAAAGAGATGGTAACTTATTCCAATTTAACAAACATTACATCAGTTTTAATTTCATTTAAGCAATATTTTAGGTAAATGCACAACTTATTTCCCCACAAAATTTTCATGCGAGAAATATCAAATAAAGAGATGCATACAATCAGACAACTCTGACAAAGCTGATAATACAAAAATTCACAACGAACAAAGATAAAATAAAGTGATGCAGTAAACAAGCAGATAGGCTTCTTATTCAAAGTGATGCAGTAAACAAGCAGATAGGCTTCTTATTCAAAGTGATGCAGTAAACAAGCAGGTAGGCTTCTTATTCAAAGTGATGCAGCAAACAAGCAGATAGGCTTCTTATTCAAATTGATGCAGTAAACAAGCAGGTAGGCTTCTTATTCAAAGTGATGCAGTAAACAACCAGATAGGCTTCTTATTCAAAGTGATGCAGTAAACAAGCAGATAGGCTTCTTATTCACAGTGATGCAGTAAACAACCAGATAGGCTTCTTATTCAAAGTGATGCAGTAAACAAGCAGATAGGCTTCTTATTCAAAGTGATGCAGTAAACAACCAGATAGGCTTCTTATTCAAAGTGATGCAGTAAACAAGCAGATAGGCTTCTTATTCACAGTGATGCAGTAAACAACCAGATAGGCTTCTTATTCAAAGTGATGCAGTAAACAAGCAGACAGGCTTCTTATTCGGTGTTATTAAACGAATGACTAGACACATATTACCGTACTGCTACGAATGACTAGACACATATTACCGTACTGCTACGAATGACTAGACACATATTTCCGTACTGCTACGAATGACTAGACACATATTACCGGACTGCTACGAATGACTAGACACATATTACCGTACTGCTACGAATGACTAGACACATATTACCGTACTGCTACGAATGACTAGACACATATTACCGTACTGTTACGAATGAACACATATGTAGATAAACACACTTCAAAGTGAGAAAATAAGCAAGCAGACACTGCCTGCAACATGACTAATTACAAAGCAATGAACTAATTTACAGAAACCGGCACTATTGGAACAACCAATCAAGCTGACAAAACCGACACAGGAACTTAACTATAGAACAAACAAACAGTACGATTGATAAAGAAACATAAATAACGCGGCAATAAACCAAAGTAACCGATGACCGACAAACAACCAAACAACGCCGGCAATAAACCAAAGTAACAAATGACCGACAAACAACCAATCAAGCTGACAATAAACCAAAGTAACCGATGACCGACAAACAACCAATCAGATAACATCCATATCCTTCGCACATGTAAAGAGACAGGATCGATATTTTATGATCATCGATACATATATTACCTACAAAAATATATTCATACTATACGAACACACCGATATCCTAAACACATCGAGACGGATAATATCGATATCCTACGAACATCCAGACAAACAATACCGATGTCCTACGAACATCGAGTCATGTACATTTGTAACACAGATGTCTTACGAACGTCCAAACAGACATATCGATAAACTACAAATATCGAGACAGATAAAACTAATGTCCTAAAACATCCTGACAACACAAATAAGCAATTAATTTGCAGGCTGAAAATACGTTTATGCAACCAACAGAAAACACCAACAAGCCAACACACAAACAAGATGACACCGACAACACAACACAAAACAGACAATAATGGTAAACAAATAACGAACAGCGACCGTTAAAAACATATTATTGCGATAAACACTAACTGCAAATGAACTAACACACGTTTTCTATATTTGCTAGTGGGGTATGTTTTATATTTGTGTTGATGTTGTTTAGTCCGTTTACATTTAGTTTATATGTTGCTGGATACTACGTTGTAAAAGACCGCAATACATAAAAGGCCTGTTGTTGAAATAATTTAGCAACATCCGCGATATATATTAATACGTATTTTATTTATTTTTATTTTATTTATCTAGGTTAATAATCTGTGTATTATTTTTTAGAATTGAATTTGTATTTGGGTGCACATCAAGATGGCTCTACCTGGAAATGGGATCACAATCAAAACGAAGTTGATTCCCGCCTCTTTGTAAGTGATGGTCATACCGGTGCAGGGCAATGCGTTATATCTACATTCGGATACAGACGTTTTGGGATTTTGAGTTTTCAACACGAAGGACTGGTAGAGGTGTCATGCCAAGAAAAACATCGTCCTATCTGTCAGGTGCCGGTACATAACCTTAACTAATTTCGAAAAAGTGGACTAATTAATTAAATTATGCGCGTAAATAATTTGTGAAAAATAAAAGAACTTAGATTAAAATTTTAAGATTTTAGATGATGTGTCAACGACATCTTGTTCTGGATAAGTTTTTTGTGGCAGGCTCAACCATGTACAACCAATTAAAAGTTTTAGAGGGTAAACATACCAAAATGTTGTGGTATCATAAATCGGGAAACTTCAAATAGAAAACTGTGGAAAACTATAGAAATACAAATGGGCACAAACGAGTGCCCGTGAAACGACGACTATTACTATTTACAGATCTTGTTCTATCTTGTTCTATCAATACTGCACGTAACTTAGCAGCTATCATGAGCACAAACAGATCAAATGACTGCTTTAAGTACACAAACACTTGGGTTGAGAGTTCGAGCCTTAATGCGGACACAAACTTAAACTGACAAGGATGTTTAGTTTCTTTGGTTTATTCGGGTACTCCAGCTCTCTTCACCAATAAAGATAGACACGACACAATTGAATATATATATTCACTATAGCTGTTGTATACAGTGGTGGTGAACCCCAATCAACAAATATATATGGCTTCCTAATTCTATAACAATTTCAAAATTTTACTTGTTAGTAAGTTCATGTAGTCATTGTTACATATTACTTTCTCAAAAAACCCAAATCCGATATTTTTTTTAAATTTGAATTTTCTCAAATTTGCGTAATTTTAAGTTCAGATCCTTTCCTTCTTTTAACAGTTGGAAAACCTATGATTTGTCCTCATTGTACACCAATATTTCACATACTCAATTAAAGATACAAAGATCTGGTTGTTGGTCTTACTAAGACGTATTTTGTCATCAAAGAGTCCAAAAATAAAAAACAAATTTACGGATGGCCAAATCATTGAAACGCTTGTCATCAAAGAGTCCAAAGCTAAATTTAGGTGTCAAGACACTAAAGGGGACCAATCAAATTTGGAACATATAAGAAAATAGTACTTAAAAACAAAATAGTCCTGTTTATCTTAGTGTATATTAAAAACTACTAACTGGATTTTAATGAATGAAAGTTTTTCTGAAAGGTGAATATATTAGAAAAATTTTGAGTCCTAACTTGCTCTGTTCTAATGGTGTTTAGTATGTTTTATGTCACATGCACTACATGACCTATAAACCAAGATTTTCTGAAAAGAAAGAGCTATTTTTAGAGTGGGGTTTACCCCGGAAGCTGGTTTTCTCTTGGAAGGTTTTAAAGAGGTCATGAAATTTTGAGAGAACATAGGCCTGTCACGTATGATTCAGGATATATATGATGTCGGTCAAGTTGCACTTAAGGTAAAAGAGCTGCTCTAATTAAAAAAATAACAAATTTAGTAGAAAATCTTAAAGAATTGGATTAGTGTTTACACACCTAAAGTCAAATTTACGGATTCCCAAGTCATTGAAACGCTTGTCATCAAAGATTCTACAGCTAAAGACACATTTACGGATTGCCAAATCATAGTTCAACGCTTGTCATCAAAGAGTTCAAAAATTAAAAACAAATTTACGGATGACAAAATCATTGAAATGCTAGATTATTTTTCTGAGTGCATTTTCCCAATTTAAATATAATCATTGGGACCTAATCATTATTAATAACTCTTCTCCAAGAAATGTGTTATTTGAAGGACTAAAATACATGTACCGTGATTCCTGATCCATAAACTGGAGACAGAATTTTAAAATTCATATTGATTCAGTCAATGATTATGCCAGACAATGAACAAAACGTGAAGGAAAAGAAGTTAGACTCTATTTCTGGAATGGTGAAGGCGGTGAGGTCGTTAATATAAATATGAAGAATTGAAACAATCAACGGGTGTATGAGTACTAGTACTTAATCTGTCTTCAAAGACCGTCAAGTCGTACACAGTTGTCTGACCTATATGACAAACATGTTGTTAAACCGGCTGAGAAGTCCACTAACAATATTGTATTTGTATATAAAACTTATTACAATAATTAATTGCTTGATAAAGTAATAAGTTATTGACAATTCAGCTGGAAACCTAAGATTTGCACCTACTAACAGGAAATACTGGAAAATCATAGATCTGTTTTGGATCCCTTTGTCATTTAGACCAAAGATGAGTAACTGGATCTTCTATCACTTTACTGGATTCATAAGTTACACAGGCATCTTTGATGGGTCTGTTAAACTTTTGTTAACCTAAACTTTTGACATTTATTTTGTTTGTTTGTTTGTTTGTTTGTTTGATGGTGTTTAACGCCACTTTCAGCAATTTTTCAGCTATTTCATGGCGTCCAGTTTTTATTGGGGAGGAAGCCGGAGTACCCGGAGAAAACCCCCGACCTGCGGTCGGAAAACTGGCAATCCTTGTCAATTAAGATTGGAGTCGAGTACACCCTAGCAGTGAGAATCGAATCCGCAATCTCAGTGTTGACAGACCACGTGATCAATAGTAGACGAACTACCTTGACTACTCGGCCACAGAGGTCCCTTGGTCATTAGTTAAAAGCGGACTTCACGGATAATGTGAAACTCCAGAGATGGCGTGAATCAGATGTGGATACGAAAATCTTCTAAAGATCTGTTTGAGAACATGCAGTCGAGGTCACTCTTTACATTTAATAGGGTTAAAACTTGACTTTTCAGCTCATTATTCGTCTATTCCGTATGATAATCAAAAAGAAGCTAAAAAGAATTGATTAACTTTGCTTCAGTAAAAAGAATGGCAAAATTAGATATAAATATCTGGTTTAAGGTCCTTATAAATCATACTTCGTAATGGATCACTATTGATCTATCAAAATGTTCTCAGTTTCTGAAATCGAAAGACATTCTGACTGATAACATATTTGTCCTGTTTGGTGAAAGTTTTTAAAAGACCCTCGACATACAATTGTCAACTTCTCGTTCATAATTATAGCAGACTCTGAATTATTTGGTTAACACGCGACAACACACATGATAACTTGTATAGCAGAAAAGCAAAAACGCGACAACACAGATGATAACTTGTATAGCAGAAAAGCAAAAACGCGACAACACAGATGATAACTTGAATAACAGAAAAGCAAAAACGCGACAACACAGATGATAACTTGAATAACAGAAAAGCAAAAACGCGCCAACATAGATGCTAACTTGTATAGCAGAAAAGCAAAAACGCGCCAACACAGATGATAACTTGTAGAGCAGAAAAGCAAAAACCATTCCATATGCAACTAAGATGACTTTTTTAATATTTACAAACTGGGATGTATCTTTCTTAAAGTTTAAGAAAAGGGTTAATAAAATAAACTTTCTACAGACTAGAACAACGCTTAAACGATAATCTGTATTATAAATATCCTTTGACAGGTTCATTCTGACATATATAAACTAAATTATCTAACAGTAGATACTATTTTGGACACCAAGGTCAACAACATGACCTTGCGACACATGTCATTTTTACAGAGTACTGATTGGAGCCCTAATACAGCGGACATGTTTCACCAGATTTACCATTTCAATTATAAATAATGAAACGTTCCCGGTTTGGTATTTTGGCGTTAGGTGACATTTTATTGATCAGACATTGTCTCTGTGTTATGTGTCATTTCGAGTTCAATCGTCATAGTTAACGATGTTAGTGCACTTATTTTTGATTTGATTCATGTATGAATTAACTGAATTTTAAACAACTGTTTTGTTTAAAAAAACCAATTTAGTTGAACAAAGTACAAAATTCGCACCATTTTGTGGGTGAATCTTAGTGTTTACTATACATGTACTAAATCTGAAATCTCTATACTACATCGCATATGTAATATACTGTTTGCAAGTATATCAACTGTTCATATTCAATACTGAAATTTTACTAATACGGACTTGATATGCAAAATCAAGACCTCGCGTGCTCAACAGAGGAATTGATATGCATATCAAGGCCTCGCGTGCACTGTAAAACGTCACAATAATTACTTCCGGTTCAACATTGTACATGTTGTACTAATACAGTGTGGATTGTGTGCAATAATTATCATTCCGCTAAACTGAAGGTATCCAAATCATAATTCAAGTTACCGTTTAATTTTATTTTTCGACCAAGAAATACTGCTGTATAAAATAAATTGATTGTTTATGATACAAAATATATTGTTTTACTTTGATTCAAAGTTAAGAAAAAAAATTTAGAGTTTTGATTACAAAATGTTCGTAGTTATACAGTATTTCCGATGTTTGCTGAACATTACCGAGCTGGTCGAGTAACAATCAATGGGCACCAGCTATGATCACGTGGTCAATTGTGGTCCGGATACCTGAAGACCAATGAATATTACACCCTTACCTTTTCCAATATACATTTATAAACTTTAAAACTCTTTTCAAAACAACTAGGATGCTACCAACGACATTGTATTTAAATTTGAAACATGCATCAATATTTAAGATTCTATCAATAAATTGGGATTGAAAACAAACAGAATACATAATACCACTTTAGGTGTCAAGACACTAACGGGGACCAATCAAATTTAGAACATATAAGAAAATAGTACTTACAAACAAAATAGTCCTGTTTATCTTAGTGTATATTAAAAACTACTCTATGGATTTTAATAAATGAAAGTTTATCTGAAAGGTAAATATATTGGAAAAATTTTGAGTCCTAACATGGTCTATTCTAATGTTGTTTAGAATATTTTATGTCACATTTACTACGTGACTTATATACCAAGATTTTCAGAAAAGAAAGTGTTATTTTTAGAGTGGGGTTTAACCCGGAAGTTGGTTTTCTCTTGGAAGGTTTTAAAGTGGTCATGAAATTTTGAGAGAACATAGGCCTGTCACGTACGATTCTGGATATATGGTGTCGGTCAAGCTACGCTTAAGGTAAAAGAGCTGTGCTAATTCCAAAAATAACAAATTTAGTAGAAAATCTTTAAAAAATTGGATTAGTGTTTTCACACCTTAAGAAATCAGACAGTTGATACACAAACCATACCGACTGGTTAGTCCCTTCCATATGCTATATTTTTATCTTATTGGAACAAGAACTTTCATATAGGGAACATGTTGATCCATGATCATCCAATCAAATATCTTATTGGAGCAAGAACTTCCATATAGGGAACATGTTGATTCATGACCATCCAATCAAATATCTTATTGGAACAAGAACTTCCATATAAGGAACATGTTGATCCATGATCATCCAATCAAATATCTTATTGGAGCAAGAACTTCCATATAGGGAACATGTTGATTCATGACCATCCAATCAAATATCTTATTGGAACAAGAACTTCCATATAAGGAACATGTTGATCCATGATCATCCAATCAAATATCTTATTGGAACAAGAACTTCCATATAAGGAACATGTTGATCCATGATCATCCAATCAAAAATACAACTTTACATGTTGTTCTCTTGTTATTTTGTAGTAGGGAATGAAATGCATATTTTAAAAAAAATGTTTTACAGAAATAAATTGTAATATTAAACATGGAGTTTTAAATTTCGGTAGCTCTACTATACTACTGATCTCAAAAAAAAAGAAAGATAAACGATTTTTGCACGGAATACATAACTGTTGTAAATTGGAAACGTGACACGTCAACGTTTAGTGTTTAATCAAAACATGTTTCTCTAACATTGTTAAGGAATATAATGAATACAATATTTCAGAACTACCACAGAGTGCATATGTACTACCTGACAACTCCATATGTTGCTATGTTAAACATGAACAGTACTAAAGTATAAAAACATAATTGTCTTTCTTGATTTGATTTATTATTTGAATTCCTAAAAAAATCTTTACTTAACAAGTTTTGTTAAATAGTTTTCATCTTTATAGATAATAAAGTTTGTAAGTAAGGTTTAAAGTACTATTTTTCAGCTGTGGTTAATATTAATGGAACACCAAGTGAAAGTTGTTCCAGCATGTCATCTCTCCATTACATTGAAGCAGTATTAACCTTTGTATGTTTCTGTATCTATTAATGGAACACCAAGTGAAAGTTGTTCCAGCAGGTCATCTCGGCATTACATTGAATCAGTATTAACCTTTGTATTTGTCTCAATCGATATCTTATTCAATTTTCCTTTGATCGTGCAAGCTGAGAAAATCCCATATCAATCGTGATATGGATATATTGTAACTGGTAACCCCATGCATTTGTGTGTGTGTGTTGTGTATTCAATTTGATTGTTAATTATTATACTTGATAGACAAGACAGGACAATTTTATTAAACCAATCTTGGTGTCCAATACTGAGGTAATCAATCGAAATTTATAATCATCATAAAGAAAACATATTATATTAAGACATTATTAAAAAAAGTGATTATTGATTAGCATAAACACTGAACAATAGATAAAATAATGTAATAAACTAAATAGAATAATAGTGATTAAGTTAACAATATGTAAACAAAGCAAATAATTCCACTGTTTTATGGGAAATATACCTTTTAGTGTTGTTATAAAAAGGAGGGAAGATGTCTCTTAGTTAACAAAACTTTAAAGCCTTGATCGTTCATCAAATAAGTCTATAAGCAATTTGAAAGATTGTGGTAGACTTCCTCATTCTCAGAGGAGTGGATCCATATAAACAAGTTTTCATCATTAAGTTCGGGAAGGTTTTTATATTTAAGTTTCATTGCATCTATATAACGTATACGTTTACAGATCAGAGGTGCACAATTAAGGAGGAAGTGGATTTCATCTTCTACTCCATCTTGGCATAATTTACATATTCTATTTTCTGCACTTGTTCATATATATCGGCCTTTTTCTATTTCGAGGTCGTGTGAACTTGTTCTAAATTTGAAAATAATTTGTCTGTTTGATTTAGACTTGATATTTAAATAATTTTCAAATGAAAATATACTTTTGAATATTTTGTATGTACTTAGTTTATTTCCTGATGTACTTTTATCTCTTCCAAAATAACTATTAATTTTGTCTAACCAGAGTATGCATCTTCTCTTTAAGGGCATTTTTCTTTTGTTTATGATGACAGTTGATATTAAATATTAAATATTTATTTAAGTCATCGTGACCATAAAAAACTGTGAAATAATATATATTTTATGCAAAGTTGCTGATGATTTGATTGCTAAATTTATATGCACATAATTTGTTACTGGAAAAGTGAAATGCATTTTCATACGAATGGCTATGTTTTCAGGAATATGTTCTCTGCACTCAATAATAATTGTTGAAAATAATGTTTGCTTGACAGTTATTGTACAAATGATCATAAATGGTTATATAATTTAAGAAATATTGCATTTTATTATTGATGAGAATCGTTGTATACATTTTTAGAAAGATCCTCCATTTTTTTTAAATAATCTACTACGCTTTGGACAGACTTTTTGTCACTTTGTAACATGACAGTCACATTTACCTATATATACTTTTTCCTGAAGTCGAATTGACTTTCAGCATTCATTTGCTGATCAAGGGGAATCGATAATTACTCCAAACCTTGCCGATGATCGTGTCTGTTGCAACATGTGCTACACCGCTGCCCGCCCTCGAATCCGGTTGCGGCCTGCGATGCGATTGAATAATTAATTTAATGCAAATATTAGTTTTAGATATTTTTATTTTACGATATGTCAAACGGTATAATTGTATTACATTTGCACGAGATAAACGTGAAACTTATTTTTAAAAATTTTATGTTCTTCATCGATTGAAATAGATACATTCCGTTGGTTATATTGATCGATATGCACACGTGACCCTGTATGGTTAGCCTTGCGTGAACTGGTGCACTTGTGCACTGCGCACACTGAACAATTGCAATTTGCACAACTGTGCAGCGCGGGAAGTATAAAAAGGGTAAATTGACCTCACTTGCACGCCACTCTTTTTCTAAGGCAGCTTGATCATTGCAATATATTGCCATTTACAGTAAGAAAAATTTATTATTTATTTCTTATCATTTTTAAGGCAAAATAATACTAGTAATGTCTCTAGTAATTTGTCTTGTTAAAAATTTAGGAATTAATATTTCATTTAAAGTCAGAACTTGAATATGTTTTTCTTTTCTTAATGCCATAGGATTTGAGAGTTAACGACACATATGGATCACTTATAAGATAGAGGTCAGTGGCGGATCCAGAGGGGGGCGGAGGGGACGTTCGCTCCCCTCCCCCATAAAAAGGGGAAAAGAAAGAGAAAGTGAGCGAAAAAAAGGAGGAAAGAGGAAAAGAAAAAGCGACCGAGAGTGTGTTAAAAATGTTAAAATTTTTAGTCCTCAACACCTACTCAATTGCTTACATCTCACCGGCTTCTGGGGGCTTCGCCCCCCTACTCCCCCCACCAGTTCGCTGCGTTCCCCACACCCCTTTTCCGAATTTTGTTCCCTAGCCCGATTTTCTGGATCCGCCCCTGGAGGTGTTTCGTAATTCTGGTCAGATTTACCACTCTTGTGAATAGAGTAACAAAGTGATATTGACTTTTTCACCTATAGCTCTTGTACGCTACAATATTATCGTCAGTTTCTAAGGACAAAGTTACATCACAATGTTACAGAACAAGGACAAACAGATTACCGCTTGTTTTGTTTCCTCAATCTCCGCATACGGCTCGACGGATAATTTCGGTCTTGGAAACACATCTATATTTATTTGTAAGACCGTTACTAGGTAAACAGTCGGTATAATCAGTAAAGATAAGCTACTACACGTGCCTGGCCTATGTACTAGATGACTGGCTATTAAAATGGAGAAATTATTCTGTTTATGTAAGTCTATCATGTAAACAACTAATACAAAAAATGCTGACTGAGAAAATGAAAAAGAGCATTCGTTTCTTAACTAGAAGAACTAATTGTTATACTATATAATGTATTATATGTACACGTCCACATAAATATAAATTTATTATTTCAAACAAACTAAATCCTGCTCTATCGTGTATGCTGGAAGTTAATGTTATTTTTGCTTGATACTACCAACGGCCAAAATAAACAGTCGGGGGGGGGGGGGGGCAGTGCATTTCAAATTATGGTATTTAAAAAAGACTATGTCCTGTCTCCTAAAAATACTAAAAAAAACGGTGCTGTCCTATATCAGATGTGTTACTCCTAACTGGTGAATAATTTTAAAAAGGTGTGTCCTATCTATATATGGTTACAATTAAGTAATTATTTTTTTGAACAAATTGTTCGGCTACAGCATGTTGATTTTGAATTAAAACACAGAAAAAAAAATGTTTGCCTTATTTTTATTGATGATATTGTTATGATAAAAACTTATCCTATCAGTGCTGAAAATCACAAAACATGGAGTTCCATATATAAGTATGTGTCCTATCCATTTTGCACCAGTAAATATTTACCGGTCCCTGAGACGTATTAAAACGCATTTTATTCTCGCAACAGATTTTGTTTCTGTTCCATATTCTTATTTACTAACAAGTAAGTTAAATTATATCCAAAATAACCAATTATTACGATTTAATTACTCGTCACTTATTCCGGTCTTTATACGGAAGAACTAATCAATCAATCAATCAATTCTGGTACCCTGAGGATGATATCCTCTGTAGCCTAAGCGGGCTTCGAATTATATTTGAAGTGAAGCTTGCGTAAATGAAAAATATTGCACCAGGAGACCAGGTTAATACGGGCTTTAGCCTCTTCACAAGGCTAGCATGCGCATTAAATTACTGTAGGAAACGTAGAAAGCTACAAATGTTTTATAATATACAACATAGCTCTGCACCAGCATATCTGTGTAATCTAATACCACCAACTATACAAAGCACTTCGTTGTATCCCTTACGTAACGGTAATAATAGTATGACTCCCTAGTGTAGACTGTCCCTGACTAACGAACCGTTTATACCAGCAACTATTCGACAGTAGAACAGATTGGATATGTCGATCCGTAATGTCGATTCTATCTTTAAATTCAAATCCGAACTAAAAAACATGAACCCATGTATAAAAGTTCCAAAGCATTATGAAAATGGACAGCGTAAATTAAATATTGACCTAACCCAGCTAAGATGCTTAGCTTCATTTTTAAACTATGATCTTTACAGAGTTAATATTATTTCTGATCTTTCCTGTTGTTGTGGATCTAACCGTGAAGATTCGTTTAATTATTTCTTTGCATGTTCTAAATATACTAACATTAGAGACAGATTATTTAATGAGAACCTTTCCTGGCTGCCAAATTATTGCCGAATAAATATAGAACATAAAATATAATTTGCATTAAATTTTATGCATGCTCCATCAATGTTCTTTTGCAACATGTTGAATATTTGGAGAAGACTTCATAAGTTTGTCTAACTTGTGTCTTATCCTATTTGCAAATTTAAGGAAATAAAAATATGTTTAAACTAAACTAAAATTACAGTTTCACAATGAACGGCACAGATAAAACTTCTGCTGCTCCGAATAATAAAATTTAAACAGTAGAACAAAAATGAAAATTGGGTAAGAAAATAATAGACTTTTAAGTTCATGATTCCCGTCTCGCATGCGAGACGGGACATGCGAGACGGGATAAATAATCAAAAGCTAAACAGCGGAAACCAGTCGTATCTCAAGGATAACAGATAAACAATGCTGTGTCTTGATTGGCTGCTAAATCGGGAGATAGTTGCCGATTGGAAAACAAATAAGCAGAGCTAAGTTAGGGATGAAAACCCGGCATAATTACGGGGCGGTAGCAATCATAATAGGCTAAATCGGGAGTGCTGCCGATTGGCCAACTGTCTTGTCTTGTTCAGGTAACTACCGCCGTTAGTCGGCGCACTCTATCCTCTGGATGTGGTGCACATCATTGCATGTGTATGGTGCATATAGTCACAGTGAGAATACGAATAGTTGACGGAGTCAGGTGAACATTTATGTACAGTGTATGGGTTATAATACAGTTATTTAAATGTAGAGTTATTAAACTCAGTCTACAATTACTACTTTATCGTAAAAGCACTAAAAGGCAAGAAGCAGCATTATACGTAAAATATCAGGCACTAGTCATAAATGCACTAAAATGTTTAAATATTGTTAATCTAAAATTTTACTTTCTGATATCAAAAAGGGCATGTATAGCGGTTTCTAAAACTAAAAAAGCTGCTAAAACACGATGCTTGAGTTAAAACGATAAGATGCACTTGGTCAAGCGTGGAGTCAAAATAAAATTCATAGATATATATACAAGAAGGGTATCATCACTATTGCATTTTTTTCTATTAAAATCACTAAAAGCATCGGATTATACATAGTTAATATATTTATAGAATCCTGCCCCCTCCTTTAACTGTCTCATCCTTTCCATATGTAGGTTATAGCACATGTTCCTGGTTAGTTCATCCAGCTCTATATAACCTTGTTTTTTCAGCTTACTGATATACGGCATCTGTTGGTTTGTACTGTCCAGTATGAGTTGAAGTAGGTTGTTTTGGGTGACAAACTCTTGGTAAACATCGTTTCTGAGGTTATCTAGGTAGCTTTTGATATGTCGGAGATGCAATCTCCGAACGTTTTCCAGCTTTGGACACTTGAGAATAAAATGTTGTAGATCATCTGGCTCATCTCCGCATAGGCAGCATATAGTTTTGATATAACTATCTCCATACATTTTTCTTGTTGTATTAAACAGGTATGTTTGAGTTACAAGCTGATCTTGTGGAGAAATCCAAACTAAGACGGAATCAGGTTTCTAACTTTTATTAACTGCAAACTTCTATTTACAATATGTAAAGCTACTTTCACTTTCAACAATACCACATTGGATAACTGCTATTGTCACTGTCTAATCTTACAACTATTACTTGAACTTAAACTTGAACTCCTATAAATGTTGCAACCATGTCTTATATACTATTTTATAAAGAATATTGTAGAAAATTCTTTTTCAAGTAGTTTCTATAATTATCTAAATCTTTCTTATCTAATAACAGTAACATGTAAATTCCAGAAGCTTCCAGATAAACAATAGCACGATTCAACTACTAGAAACATAACATCCTTGTTCTAAACAAATTATATAACAATAATAATATGGCATCATTAAAAAATAATCACAAGTAAAAATAATTACAATTGTTCATGTAATATCGTGAATACAGTTCGCGACAGATCTTGACTTCTGCCGCTCTTATTTTTCTATGTACATTTTTTATGTGGTTGTGACATCGGGTTTTTCTGTAATTGGAGGTAAAAGGGTTGACTTCTTAGCTATATCTTCCTCACATTGTTGAGACCAGTATAATTTTTGTGCCTTCCTTACTTCTTTTTTCCACGCCTTTTTTGATCTAGGGTTTTTCATTAGTTCATGTATTGTCTCCATTCCATATTTCTCTAAAACTAGTTCAGCCCTTTCTGTAAAAAGTTCGTTGCTATTTCTGTTGAAGCAATGTTGTCTAATTAAGATACTATACTCTGCTGATGATGGGCATCTGATTATATTCTTAAGGAGTGACAGTATATTATTAAGATCTATATACATCTGTATTGGAATTGCACCAACGAATAGGTAAACTGCAGTATTTGAGGTTTTGTTTGGAAGGCCTCAAGATTTTCCTCTGCATCTTTTCTAGTTGTTCTATTTCATATTGCCTACATTTCATTATCTCAATCCCATATATCATTCCTGCTAGTCCAAACCAAACTTAAAATACTCAACAAATAAGCAGAGCTAAGTTAGTGATGAAAACCCCGCATAACATTGCGGTAGCAATAATAATAGGCCGACCGCCGTTCGTTGCCACTCGAGAAAAGCCGAGCGATCACGAATCGGTTACGATAAAACAAAAATATGCAAGATAATGGGAATTTAACTGTTTTAAAAGGAAAGTCGCATTGATTTGTGTATGTTTATCATAAAATGTGTATCATAAAACTTAAACGGAGAAAAACGGAAAAACAAGTGAGAAAAGGAGAACAATTTTAATCTTTTCCTGCTTACTGACAAGGTTCACATCAACTATCTTACCGCGTAGAATGATGCATCTAGAGATGCTTAGCATAGTGCATGCTTCATATGCTGACTCTGACCTATATTTTGCGGTTGCCTGATTTGGCTATCTAAACATTGTATACTTATAATGAAGTGATGTTAATAATAACAATACATAATAACATTAAAAAACAGTACGTATTTTTGTCCACGAAAAATAAAGCTTAGAGACGGCTAGCTTTTTAGGAAAGCTAATACTTGTATGACATACGCGTTGCCTCCATACAAGGTTAATATTCAAGGATGATTGTCTTCTGCTCGAAGGGAGACAACCTATCAATGGTAAACAATTAGTCTCGATCACCCAGACGCATATATAATAGCGTCTGGGATCACCTTATTTTAATTTCGCTACCAATAGGTGGAGACAAACAATGATTCTATTTTTAGGGCCTTATTTTTAAACCAGGAAAACCATGCAAACATATCTATGCTTATAATATGACGTCACAGTAAGATTCACTCTTGATTATGCATAACAATAATATTTGTTTAATTAATTGATAAAGTAATATTTTATAAAAATATTCAAATGTAAACTTTGGTACAATTTGTTGTAAACTTCTTGATATGAACGGGAGTAATTTTTTAGACAGTAAAAATATCATCCAATCAAAAATTACGCCCAGTTTTGGGCGTAATGATAACGAGTATAATATAGAGCTGAATCCAGACGCACATATGTAATTAAGCGTCTGGATGATCGAGACTAGTAAACAATTGGAATGTTCACATTATATGAAGGCAACAATAATTATTTCATTGTTCGTTTAAATAAAGATTTATATTCTCTTTAATGCGACCAAATATGTTTTCTATTGCTATTTTTCTCTCAAATGTAACCGACCATTTAATTTAATTTAATTTTCGATTTGAAAAATCTGGATGGTTTCAGGACCAATTTCCGGTAAATATGATACGAGAAAAAAGAATTGATGAAAACTTGAAATTGTTATTGCTTAAATCTTTGATTTGTTAATATTTTTGTAAACTTTTATCTATTCATGTTGTTATTAACATAATAAAAATGCCATTTATAGTGGCCATAATACAGGATTAATATTTAAAAAATCCATTAATTATACAATAGTACAGATACATAGAATAATTTGTACAACAAAAGAAACCTTACAAACCGAGATAGTTCGTGGTTATATGCCCAAAACTGTACACTGGCTGTGTGTAGGAACAGAACAAAAATATGTTTCACCGTTATCCTCCGCTAGCATGAAAAGGAAAAAAGTGTTTGCTGAGTCGTGTAGCTTCCCATCTAAGATGAATTTTCTGCGTGCTTTTCGATATTTTACTTCCATTGTCACATTTTTTTACAAACAGTTTTGTTAATGACGATCAGTAAAGCAGACGTTTGTGGGGATGTGGATACAGCTTTGTGTGGCATGATTTCCTCCAAGATTCCTGACATGTGTGGTAACTCGTGCTTAAATCAACTCTGCAGACGATCCTGTGGTCTTTGTCGTAAGTTCGTATTGTTATGTACAATAACCACAAATGCGTTACAACTTATAAGACACGGAATCTGAGATATTCCTGTTAATGGGGTTGCTTGCTTAAAAATGTCATGAGATTTAAACAATTAACGCAATTAACATGCTACGATTCTATTGGCGAGACGATAGATGTAAAACGATGACTGATACCAAAACTGGTACCACTGAACTGGTACTAGAATGATTATTTAACTTGTTGGCGTACCGGAGATTCTGTACGTTGCATATCCACCAATCTCCACGCAAAGGATTCTGGGTATCCTACGTCAACCACAAACACCTCTGCAATACCATTGGTTGACATTGTGAGAGATACCTCTCATGGCGGATAAGCTTCGCGTACAAACGTAGTAATTGCAATGTAAAACTGTATCAAAAGTGTATAAATAGACTATATAAAAATAAAAAAGATCTCGTGTATTATTTTACAAACATCATTATTTCTTTACAAACGTTACAAGCAGACGACAAATGTAGTCCCGCAGTAAATGGGGAATGACGTGTGGCAGAGGTTATATCTGGGAACCAGTTATGTTCTCTGTGCCGGAGAGTGCATATCCACTTGAGTTTATTGGACTTTTTCTCGATGTTCTAACTTTTAAGATTAATAGTGACAATATACTACTCTTCTGATGTCGCCTCTTCTTTATATTACTGAATAATGTGTGTGTTTGTTAGTTTGTATGATGTTCAAATGCCACTTTCAGCAATTTTCAGCTATATCACGGCGTCCAGTTTTTATTGGGGTGGAAGTCGGAGGTCCAGGAGAAAACCCCAGACCCTCGGTAGAAAAACTGGCAATCCTTGTCAATTAAGATTGGAATTAAGTGCATCCTCCCGAAGCAATAATACATATTTAAATTGCGTCTATCTCTCAACATGAAAATAGTGACTACATATTTATCTCTGTTCAAAAAACAGTAAGAGCTGATTTTTATATTTGTTTAACTTTAAATGCAGCATTACGTTGTTATGCTTGTCACGAAACAGAAGACGCCTCAAACTGTACTACGGAGACAACATGTACGGATATTACTGACGTGAGTATACAGAAACATGTACGGATATTATAGATTAGAGTATACGGAAACATGTACGGATATTGTTTATGCGAGTATATGGAAATCATCATAAATAAATAGAATAATTCTCTCACATTAAAACTCTCTATTACAATTGTATATACAAGTGTAACGTTGCAAACTCTTATATTCCATCTACATGTATGATTCATAGCAAAGCCATGTCGTTCACACTCTGCTTATTGTTACATGTAATCTGACTTGTGGTTGGTCAATCTTTTTGTTTTGTCCTAAATAAAAGTTAAATATTAGTAGTTAAATCACTGGACATTACACACATCAATAAACAAACAAACTATCTGGCTTGCTAGACATTACACATATCATTTAACAACTGGCTCGCTAATAAACAAACCAACTAGCTTGCTAGACATAACACATATCATTTAACAACTGGCTCGCTAATAAACAAACCAACTGGCTCGCTAATAAACAAACCAACTGGCTCGCTAACACTAATAAACAAACCAACTGGATCACTAATAAACAAACCAACTGGCTTGATAACGCTAATTAACAAACCAACTGGCTCGCTAATAAACAAACCAACTGGCTTGCTAATTAACAAACCAACTGGCTCGCGAACACTAATAAACAAACCAACTGGCTCACTAATAAACAAACCAACTGGCTTGATAAGGTTAATTAACAAACCAACTGGCTCGCTAATAAACAAACTAACAGGCTCGCTAATAAACAAACCAACTGGCTCGCTAATAAACAAACCAACTGGCTCACTAATAAACAAACCAACTGGCTTGATAACGCTAATTAACAAACCAACTGGCTCGCTAATAAACAAACCAACGGGCTTGCTAATAAACAAACCAACTGGCTCGCTAACGCTAATAAACAAACCAACTGGCTCGCTAATAAACAAACCAACTGGCTCGATAACGCTAATAAACAAAACAACTGGCTCGCTAATAAACAAACTAACTGACTTGCTAATAAACAAACCAACTGGCTCGCTAATAAACAAACCAACTGGCTTGCTAACGCTAATAAACAAAACAACTGGCTCGCTAATAAACAAACCAACTGGCTCGCTAATAAACAAACCATCTGGCTTGCTAACGCTAATTAACAAACCAACTGGCTCGCTAAAAACCAACCAACTGGCTTGCTAATTCTAATAAACAAACTAACTGGCTCGCTAATGAACAAACCTTCTGGCTCGCTAACGCTAATTAACAAACCAACTGGCTTGCTAACGCTAATAAACAAACCAACTGGCTCGCTAACACTAATAAACAAACCAACTGGCTCGCTAATAAACAAACCAACTGGCTCGCTAATAAACAAACCATCTGCCTTGCTAAAAAACAAACCATATGGCTTGCTAAAAAACAAACCGTTTGGCTCGCTAACGCTAATAAACAAACCAACTGGCTCGCTAATAAACAAACCAACTGGCTCGATAACACTAATAAACAAACCAACTGGCTCGCTTACGCTAATAAACAAACCAACTGGCTCGCTAATAAACAAACCAACTGGCTCGCTAATAAACAAACCAACTGGCTCGCTAATAAACAAACCATCTGGCTTGCTAAAAAACAAACCATCTGGCTTGCTAAAAAACAAACCGTTTGGCTTGCTAACGCTAATAAACAAACCAACTGGCTCGCTAATAAACAAACCAACTGGCTCGCTTATAAACAAATCAACTGGCTCGCTAATAAACAAACCAACTGGCTCGCTAATAAACAAACCAACTGGCTCGCTAATAAACAAACCATCTGGCTTGCTAACGCTAATTAACAAACCAACTGGCTCGCTAAAAACCAACCAACTGGCTTGCTAATTCTAATAAACAAACTAACTGGCTCGCTAATGAACAAACCTTCTGGCTCGCTAACGCTAATTAACAAACCAACTGGCTTGCTAACGCTAATAAACAAACCAACTGGCTCGCTAACACTAATAAACAAACCAACTGGCTCGCTAATAAACAAACCAACTGGCTCGCTAATAAACAAACCATCTGCCTTGCTAAAAAACAAACCATATGGCTTGCTAAAAAACAAACCGTTTGGCTCGCTAACGCTAATAAACAAACCAACTGGCTCGCTAATAAACAAACCAACTGGCTCGATAACACTAATAAACAAACCAACTGGCTCGCTTACGCTAATAAACAAACCAACTGGCTCGCTAATAAACAAACCAACTGGCTCGCTAATAAACAAACCAACTGGCTCACTAATAAACAAACCAACTGGCTTGATAAGGTTAATTAACAAACCAACTGGCTCGCTAATTAACAAACTAACAGGCTCGCTAATAAACAAACCAACTGGCTCGCTAATAAACAAACCAACTGGCTCACTAATAAACAAACCAACTGGCTTGATAACGCTAATTAACAAACCAACTGGCTCGCTAATAAACAAACCAACGGGCTTGCTAATAAACAAACCAACTGGCTCGCTAACGCTAATAAACAAACCAACTGGCTCGCTAATAAACAAACCAACTGGCTCGATAACGCTAATAAACAAAACAACTGGCTCGCTAATAAACAAACTAACTGACTTGCTAATAAACAAAACAACTGGCTCGCTAATAAACAAACCAACTGGCTTGCTAACGCTAATAAACAAAACAACTGGCTCGCTAATAAACAAACCAACTGGCTCGCTAATAAACAAACCATCTGGCTTGCTAACGCTAATTAACAAACCAACTGGCTCGCTAAAAACCAACCAACTGGCTTGCTAATTCTAATAAACAAACTAACTGGCTCGCTAATGAACAAACCTTCTGGCTCGCTAACGCTAATTAACAAACCAACTGGCTTGCTAACGCTAATAAACAAACCAACTGGCTCGCTAACACTAATAAACAAACAAACTGGCTCGCTAATAAACAAACCAACTGGCTCGCTAATAAACAAACCATCTGCCTTGCTAAAAAACAAACCATATGGCTTGCTAAAAAACAAACCGTTTGGCTCGCTAACGCTAATAAACAAACCAACTGGCTCGCTAATAAACAAACCAACTGGCTCGATAACACTAATAAACAAACCAACTGGCTCGCTTACGCTAATAAACAAACCAACTGGCTCGCTAATAAACAAACCAACTGGCTCGCTAATAAACAAACCAACTGGCTCGCTAATAAACAAACCATATGGCTTGCTAAAAAACAAACCATCTGGCTTGCTAAAAAACAAACCGTTTGGCTTGCTAACGCTAATAAACAAACCAACTGGCTCGCTAATAAACAAACCAACTGGCTCGCTTATAAACAAATCAACTGGCTCGCTAATAAACAAACCAACTGGCTCGCTAATAAACAAACCAACTGGCTCGCTAATAAACAAACCATCTGGCTTGCTAACGCTAATTAACAAACCAACTGGCTCGCTAAAAACCAACCAACTGGCGTGCTAATTCTAATAAACAAACTAACTGGCTCGCTAATGAACAAACCTTCTGGCTCGCTAACGCTAATTAACAAACCAACTGGCTTGCTAACGCTAATAAACAAACCAACTGGCTCGCTAACACTAATAAACAAACCAACTGGCTCGCTAATAAACAAACCAACTGGCTCGCTAATAAACAAACCATCTGCCTTGCTAAAAAACAAACCATATGGCTTGCTAAAAAACAAACCGTTTGGCTCGCTAACGCTAATAAACAAACCAACTGGCTCGCTAATAAACAAACCAACTGGCTCGATAACACTAATAAACAAACCAACTGGCTCGCTTACGCTAATAAACAAACCAACTGGCTCGCTAATAAACAAACCAACTGGCTCGCTAATAAACAAACCAACTGGCTCACTAATAAATAAACCAACTGGCTTGATAAGGTTAATTAACAAACCAACTGGCTCGCTAATTAACAAACTAACAGGCTCGCTAATAAACAAACCAACTGGCTCGCTAATAAACAAACCAACTGGCTCACTAATAAACAAACCAACTGGCTTGATAACGCTAATTAACAAACCAACTGGCTCGCTAATAAACAAACCAACGGGCTTGCTAATAAACAAACCAACTGGCTCGCTAACGCTAATAAACAAACCAACTGGCTCGCTAATAAACAAACCAACTGGCTCGATAACGCTAATAAACAAAACAACTGGCTCGCTAATAAACAAACTAACTGACTTGCTAATAAACAAAACTGGCTCGCTAATAAACAAACCAACTGGCTTGCTAACGCTAATAAACAAAACAACTGGCTCGCTAATAAACAAACCAACTGGCTCGCTAATAAACAAACCATCTGGCTTGCTAACGCTAATTAACAAACCAACTGGCTCGCTAAAAACCAACCAACTGGCTTGCTAATTCTAATAAACAAACTAACTGGCTCGCTAATGAACAAACCTTCTGGCTCGCTAACGCTAATTAACAAACCAACTGGCTTGCTAACGCTAATAAACAAACCAACTGGCTCGCTAACACTAATAAACAAACAAACTGGCTCGCTAATAAACAAACCAACTGGCTCGCTAATAAACAAACCATCTGCCTTGCTAAAAAACAAACCATATGGCTTGCTAAAAAACAAACCGTTTGGCTCGCTAACGCTAATAAACAAACCAACTGGCTCGCTAATAAACAAACCAACTGGCTCGATAACACTAATAAACAAACCAACTGGCTCGCTTACGCTAATAAACAAACCAACTGGCTCGCTAATAAACAAACCAACTGGCTCGCTAATAAACAAACCAACTGGCTCGCTAATAAACAAACCATATGGCTTGCTAAAAAACAAACCATCTGGCTTGCTAAAAAACAAACCGTTTGGCTTGCTAACGCTAAAAAACAAACCAACTGGCTCGCTAATAAACAAACCAACTGGCTCGCTTATAAACAAATCAACTGGCTCGCTAATAAACAAACCAACTGGCTCGCTAATAAACAAACCAACTGGCTCGCTAACGCTAATAAACAAACCAACTGGCTCGCTAATAAACAAACCGTTTGGCTCGCTAATAAACACACCAACTGGCTAGCTAATCAACAAACCAACTGGCTTGCTAATCAACAAACCAACTGGCTCGCTAACACTAATAAACAAACCAACTGGCTCGCTTATAAACAAATCAACTGACTCACTAATAAACAAACCAACTGCATGGTTCGATAGACATTAAAGACCAATTAAATTGTTGATAGTTATAAACTAGATAAACAAAGACACAAATATATTATTAATATTTCATTTAATTTGTATATCTTTATTAACTCGAATCACATAATGAGCTGTGACGTATTTACTTGTGGATCGCCGTTCACTCATTTACCTGAATTGAGTACAAGCGGGATTTTGTCACATCAATACAAAATGTATAAGTTTCTCTTAAGAATAAAAAAATTGTGCTTTTGTTTCTTTTCAGTATTGTTTTACTGTCCAAGCTTTCACAGACACATTTGCGGAGACTTATAAACTAGGATGCACCAGGCAATCGGTAGGCTATTGTTTTATTGTGAGACTTATAAACTAGGATGCGCCAGGCAATCGGTAGGCTATTGTTTTATTGTGAGACTTATAAACTAGGATGCGCCAGGCAATCGGTAGGCTATTGTTTTATTGTGAGACTTATAAACTAGGATGCGCCAGGCAATCGGTAGGCTATTGTTTTATTGTGAGACTTATAAACTAGGATGCGCCAGGCAATCGGTAGGCTATTGTTTTATTGTGAGACTTATAAACTAGGATGCGCCAGGCAATCGGTAGGCTATTGTTTTATTGTGAGACTTATAAACTAGGATGCGCCAGGCAATCGGTAGGCTATTGTTTTATTTTGAGACTTATAAACTAGGATGCGCCAGGCAATCGGTAGGCTATTGTTTTATTGTGAGACTTATAAACTAGGATGCGCCAGGCAATCGGTGGGCGATTGTTGTATTGTGAGACTTATAAACTAGGATGCGCCAGGCAATCGGTAGGCTATTGTTTTATTGTGATACTTATAAACTAGGATGCGCCAGGCAATCGGTAGGCTATTGTTTTATTGTGAGACTTATAAACTAGGATGCGCCAGGCAATCGGTAGGCTATTGTTTTATTGTGAGACTTATAAACTAGGATGCGCCAGGCAATCGGCAGGCTATTGTTTTATTGTGAGACTTATAAACTAGGATGTGCCAGGCAATCGGTAGGCTATTGTTTTATTGTGAGACTTATACACTAGGATGCGCCAGGCAATCGGTAGGCTATTGTTTTATTGTGAGACTTATAAACTAGGATGCGCCAGGCAATCGGTAGGCTATTGTTTTATTGTGAGACTTATAAACTAGGATGCGCCAGGCAATCGGTAGGCTATTGTTTTATTGTGAGACTTATAAACTAGGATGCGCCAGGCAATCGGTAGGCTATTGTTTTATTGTGAGACTTATAAACTAGGATGCGCCAGGCAATCGGTAGGCTATCGTTTTATTGTGAGACTTATAAACTAGGATGCGCCAGGCAATCGGTAGGCTATCGTTTTATTGTGAGACTTATAAACTAGGATGCGCCAGGCAATCGGTAGGCTATTGTTTTATTGTGAGACTTATAAACTAGAATGCGCCAGGCAATCGGTAGGCTATCGTTTTATTGTGAGACTTATAAACTAGGATGCGCCAGGCAATCGGTAGGCTATTGTTTTATTGTGAGACTTATAAACTAGGATGCGCCAGGCAATCGGTAGGCTATCGTTTTATTGTGAGACATAAACTAGGATGCGCCAGGCAATCGGTAGGCTATTGTTTTATTGTGAGACTTATAAACTAGGATGCGCCAGGCAATCGGTAGGCTATTGTTTTATTGTGAGACTTATAAACTAGGATGCGCCAGGCAATCGGTAGGCTATTGTTTTATTGTGAGACTTATAAACTAGGATGCGCCAGGCAATCGGTAGGCTATTGTTTTATTGTGAGACTTATAAACTAGGATGCGCCAGGCAATTGGTAGGCTATTGTTTTATTGTGAGACTTATAAACTAGGATGCGCCAGGCAATCGGTAGGCTATTGTTTTATTGTGAGACTTATAAACTAGGATGCGCCAGGTAATCGGTAGGCTATTGTTTTATTGTGAGACTTATAAACTAGGATGCGCCAGGCAATCGGTAGGCTATTGTTTTATTGTGAGACTTATAAACTAGGATGCGCCAGGCAATCGGTAGGCTATTGTTTTATTGTGAGACTTATAAACTAGGATGCGCCAGGCAATCGGTAGGCTATTGTTTTATTGTGAGACTTATAAACTAGGATGCGCCAGGCAATCGGTAGGCTATTGTTTTATTGTGAGACTTATAAACCAGGATGCGCCAGGCAATCGGTAGGCTATTGTTTTATTGTGAGACTTATAAACTAGGATGCGCCAGGCAATCGGTAGGCTATTGTTTTATTGTGAGACTTATAAACTAGGATGCGCCAGGCAATCGGTAGGCTATTGTTTTATTGTGAGACTTATAAACTAGGATGCGCCAGGCAATCGGTAGGCTATTGTTTTATTGTGAGACTTATAAACTAGGATGCGCCAGGCAATCGGTAGGCTATTGTTTTATTGTGAGACTTATAAACTAGGATGCGCCAGGCAATCGGTAGGCTATTGTTTTATTGTGAGACTTATAAACTAGGATGCGCCAGGCAATCGGTAGGCTATTGTTTTATTGTGAGACTTATAAACTAGGATGCGCCAGGCAATCGGTAGGCTATTGTTTTATTGTGAGACTTATAAACTAGGATGCGCCAGGCAATCGGTAGGCTATTGTTTTATTGTGAGCCTTATAAACTATGATGCGCCAGGCAATCGGTAGGCTATTGTTTTATTGTGAGACTTATAAACTAGGATGCGCCAGGCAATCGGTAGGCTATTGTTTTATTGTGAGACTTATAAACTAGGATGCGCCAGGCAATCGGTAGGCTATTGTTTTATTGTGAGACTTATAAACTAGGATGCGCCAGGCAATCGGTAGGCTATTGTTTTATTGTGAGACTTATAAACTAGGATGCGCCAGGCAATCGGTAGGCTATTGTTTTATGATGAGACTTTTAAACTAAAATAATTTTTGTAATGAATACAATAATCTACATTAAAAAGCCGGACCATGCTGGGAGGTTTCCCAGTGCTCGATCCACAGAGCTGCCCAGCGCATTCCCAGGTGGCGGTAGGAGAGGTCATCTCGTTGTGGTGCTTGTTCAATAATTACACGAAACGCTGACTACGGATGTAGGTGACGTGTTGGAAGAATGCTAAGATAAAGAACTCTTTTGTGGATTTCGAAAAAAATAGGATTACTGTATAGGTTACACAAACCTAAAAAGGTGTTCTCATAAAAATAAACTTCAAGATGTGTTCGACTGTTTCATATTTATGTCCGAGATCATAAAAGTTAATAAGACCATTACAAATATAACCCGTATATAAAAGCATTAATAGGAATGAACCAGCGAAAAAGTATGCTTATCATAATTGACCGACGTCAAACACTATTTATTCGTGAAATATAATAACATATTTATGAATACTCTAGATGGGTGGTTTTAATACGGAAAGCCTGGTTTTGACACAAAATGTCCGGTGTTTTTAAAGAAAAATAGAAGAATTGTAGCGTACAAAAAGTTCAATTTTACGTCCCTTCTCCATTTGCAGTCAAATTTTCTGTGGTATGGGGTACGTCCCATTTCTAAAATTGGTTTATTTTAGTCAACTTGCTATCGTCTTAAATATAGCCGAAATACTGCACGCTTATGAAGAGTCCATTTGACATTCGTTTAACAATGCCACCAGTACCTATTCATAGGATATTAAAAAAAAACATTGAGTTTGGCAAATTCTATGTATATATGCGTATAATTCAACTTGATTTGTAAGCTGAAATCTGATTGGCTAATTCAATTAAATGTAGAAACCCATATTATACCATATAACGTGGTCGCGTGCCCTATTCTTACGCCGTTAAATTAAGATAGTTCTATGACGTCATTTCTGTTTTTAACATTAAAATAGTCAAGATTTATAGTTTAAATTAAATTATACGAAATATTTAAAATTTCTGAACAGGTTATACGAAATAATATGGTGGGCTCTGTTTACACCATTCATAAAACCGCTTTGCGGTTTATAAGGCGTAAACATACCCAAACCATATTATATCATATAACCTGTTCAGAAATTTGAAGTATTACTTAAATATATCTGGACTACAGTATAACAATTAAAGTATGAACAAACAGTTTTATATCCGAAAATCGAAGGTTTAAACCGTGGCTTCCTTCCATATAAAACTGGACGCTAAATATAGCTGACAATTGTATTAAACCCCAAAATACCAAAACAATGAAACTGTCAATCGATGGACAAAAAAGTCTCGGGACTTGGTAGTTTTCTGTAAAGTGGCGGTAAATTAAGTAATCATGAACATATTTATTTTTAAAGTACATGTACTCAGAATTTTTCCGTAGTTGGTGTTGAAATGTCCTCTTTTGTTGTTTTACTGGACACAGCTTGGGTTGGTTTTTTACTTGCCGGCTTGATGGGACTCAACTTTTGTGAATAGCGATTCTGAACTGCTTTTAACTTTCCTTTGTTCATACTTGAATCACTTGCGACACTGTTACGACTCTTTGAATTCACTAGATAAATTATTCCGCTTAAAATGCCACCTAAATTTGTTGATAGAACAACTGCCATAAAAAGACTAAAAGGCACATCGGAAATCAATTGCCATGTTCCATAAATACTGAGAGGGCTCCATTGTATTATATATACAGCTACGAACAAACACATGGCCTTAGCGGATCTTAAAGTTGCATTTCGCGTACTACCGCCATCAGGTATAGAGGTTTTTAATTTTTTCGCTTCGATATAAATTCTCCACCATGTTAACACGTACAGAATTGAAAGTGAAACTAAAATAGCACTAATTGATCCTGTACTTAAGATGGCGTTGGCTATAACTCCTTTTACAGAATCAAATCCACAGCTGCCAAAAAATAAAATACAGATTATAATTTATTATATCTAGCCATGAAAAAAAATAAAACACACTAAACCATAAATTAGTCAAAGGCTTTAATTAATATACTGGGAGGGTCCCCAGGCCACGACTCATAGTGTATCGCAGAGTGTCCCAGGGAAGCGGATAAGGAAGACTCTCTCATTGGGGCTTGTAAAGTCGAAGTCTGGCCGCAGACCGTAGTGGCTGGTGTGTGTGGAGAGTGCCACGCTCCTTGCACGATTAAGATATTTAATACTTTCAAGTGGGAGTCAAATTGTGTTGCTTATGTCCCCCCCCCCTTTTTGCGATGGTTGATTGTTTATCAACTTGTTCTTGTCCTTAATATAGCTGAAATGCTTCTCGATGGACTTTAAATATCCGATCAATCTGTCAACCAAATAATATGAAGAACAAAGAAAACACAAGCTACGCGGATTATACAAAGTGCAAAACAGAAATTTTGTTATTCCTCGATGGAGAAAATATTTTTTGTAGTTAATCCTTAAATAACATCATACTGAATTAGTTTTAGAACTGTTAATTTGAGCATCAAATATTGAAATGAGATTTTTGAACATTTTATACTGCACTGTTAAACACAACAGTTAAACAATACTTATAGCAAAAGTAATATTAGTAAATAAATAAATTTTGCGAGAATACTGACTTTTGATTGGATGGAAAATACTTTCTGTCAGAGGATGGAAAACAAATTTGATCGTCATGGAGACACGCGCCATTTGACGTCATATATTACTGCATGAGAAACAGTTTTTGTGTTGATCTCTTTTTTCAAAAATGTCCAGTTACAAAAACAAAATTGTTGAGTTTATTCCATCATTTTAATTTATTTATAAGTATAAACTACAAAAAATATTTTCTCCATCGAAGGATAACAAAATTTCCGTTGTGCACATTTAATATAATACAATGTGCTAAATGGAAATTTTGTTGGGGCAGCACCGATAGTCCGACGCCCCATTGGTACGACACCCCATTGGTCCGACACCCCAATAGTCCGACGCCCCAAATAGTTCGACACTCAATTTGTCGATCATCTCAATTTGTTTTAAATGTTTTCTCAAACCATGAGAAAAGTTCGATGAGTGCACAGATTCAATGTTGGGCATTTCTATAGCTGCTTTCTTAGTTGAAAATTTTATTGCAAAACTTCGTCAGAAATATTATTCGCTGTTTTACTAATTATTCCCAATTTTATATCATTTTTGTATCAGTTATTATTTCCTGATATTACACAAAATTTATATCAATATTTTATTTTTTGATATGCAAAAATACGGAATAAATATTAAAACGGCACCTTAAACACAAACATGTCGGAAACTAGAACAGAGTACTTATTGTGTTAAGCGAAGACAAGGATACCAAGATATTTTATTAGGATACAAGCCGAATACAGAAAATGGTTCTAGTGCAGTATTCATATAACCTTTATTATGTACAGGGATTGCAGGATACGTATTGTTTTGTTTGGTGGGGGGGGGGGGGGGAGATGGTGTGATTGGCAATTAAGTCGAGCACACCTTGCTCAAAGTCGCAACCTCAGTGTTGACATAGTAGATGATTAACCATTTTAATTTACTATAATTGCACTAAAAAGAATCAGAGTATATAAAAATAATAATTTATTATTTTACACGTAGCTTATAGTTCGTTGAAAGCTTTATGCCGTAAACGAAAAATATTGATTGCACTATAAATAACAATGTTTGGATTTTTGTCCTCGAAATTGAACAAACTAGTCTGCGTAATGGAACGACAGTCTGATCGCCAGCATCGGCAGTATATGGCATCATTTCTCTCTTTGTTTTACCGATATTGAAACCCTCGTGGATCAAGACCTTCTCGCCGCAGTTTCCTGCCAGTATGTATGGCATCTCAAATTCTTGTGGCGCAGAAGAAACAAATCACATTGTGGTGTGTATGGAAATGCATGTGCTATGTGTATATTCCAACAAATTAATATTTTCATGCATTAAAGCAAACCTTATGACGCAGTAGATTGTAAATATTTCTTATTTTCAAGAGAACTAAATCATATGGTTTCAAGACTGTTTAGTTTTAATTATTACAGTTTGTACACTGGCTCTCACATAGATTCTATAAAAACCGACTGTTGCATAAGTTTGAATTACATAGGTAAGCTTGGCATCGTGCCAACATACGTTATTTGTTCATTATGGAAATAAATATACGCTAACAAAAGAAAATTGTATATTACAATTATAAAGTATGTATAAACTGTTCATTGTTAATTCGAAAGTTAAATTATTAGTAGGATCATCCTCCCAAGTCAGGGGTTCTCAGTCCGCGTTCGCTCCACCATCATATGACATCATGATGGTGGAGCGAACGCAGACTCAGAACCCCTGACATCATATGGTGGAGCGAACGCGGACACAGAACCCCTGACATCATATGGTGGAGCGAACGCGGACTCAGAACCCCTGACATCATATAGTGGAGCGAACGCGGACTCAGAACCCCTGACATCATGATGGTGAAGCGAACGCGTACTCAGAACCCCTGACATCATATGGTGGAGCGAACGCGGACTCAGAACCCTTGACATCATATGGTGGAGTGAACGCGGAATCAGAACCCCTGATCTCATATGGTGGAGCGAACGCGGACTCAGAACCCCTGACATCATGATGGTGGAGCGAACGCGGACTCAGAACCCCTGACATCATATGGTGGAGCGAACGCGGACTCAGAACCCCTGACATCATGATGGTGGAGCGAAAGCGGACTCAGAACCCCTGACATCATGATGGTGGAGCGAACGCGCCCATGTAAGTGAGTACAACATTATACCCAGAATGAATTATGACAAGCGGACCCGATAGGGAATGATTTTCTAGTCGTCAATTTCCCGACGAAACATATGTTGGTCAAGAAATCCTTTCAAATTTGCAATGCACGGTGGACAAAATATTTTACCATAACGTGCCCTCGATAGTCTTATTTATTGGTCATAATCAGAACTTCAAAATTCAGCCGTTAATATTGTGACGTCTCTTTGCGCGTGCTCGAAGTGGGGATATATCGAGTATTATCTCCGTATCAGTATTATTCCTTTAATTTGATTAGTCAGTTACATGTCTTTACAAAACCAATATACCCCGGTGTGGCTCATCGTTAGTTACACAATTTTATAAGGGAAATATGCACAAAAATGTATACCTGTAATTTTCCTTTAAACACACTTGTTTATTTGCAGTATTTTTAGCCATATTGTCTTACCGGTCCGCTATTTTGGAGTGTAAAACGTTAGTGCATGCTTTATTGTGGTGTGTTTCATTTTGGCTCTTTCAATGGAAGCGCAAAGTAAGCCAAAATAAAACTACAACCAAAATAACCTGATTTATATAAGAAATGGTAATTGGTTAACTTAGAAATAAGAAAAGTCAGCTAACTTGCCCGACGGGAAAGTCAATTCTAATATTTGGTTGCCCTTCCTTATTTTTACTTGTCTACATTCGGACAGCTCCTGACCGACGCACCAAGCATATGCACGGTGCTTTTACAGTCAGCAGTCTGGGACCAGAAGCTGGGGTATATGAAACAAAATCCTGCATTCTATGTTTTTCAGGCCAGATAAATTTTGGCAAGTTTCCAATTACCTTTTTTTAACCAAAAATTTGGAAAGGGGATGTAAAATTCCAAATAAATGAACTTTGTCAATTGTAAAATACTAACCATTCTCTTCCATTCAACACCTCTTTACAGTATAAGTATAATAGGTTTTGTCTAGTGAATTAAATTTTCTTGTTTCTGTGCAAGATTCGAGATTCGAAATTCGAAATTCGAAACTCAATATAGTTATAACCAATCAGATTGTGTGTAACATAATCGTCAACCAATCAGAATAGTTCCTATATAAACGTAGCCACGTGCTATTATGTTTATTTGGTGTTTTAACCGTCGACATTTTTGTCACAGAATGACTGTTCAACATGGTTTTGTTAAAAAAAAACAAATTTATAAGCTTTATTTGTTATTTTATCAAATTAATTCAGTTCACAATAACATCTTGAATTTTCAAATCAAGAAATAAGAATGTACCTGTAAAACGGAATTCAACAAAACTTGGTGTGTAGGAAGTACAGCATATGTAGTTGTGCATGTTACCAGGGCATTTTGGTCCTCAAATTTTGTGGGGGGGGGGGGGGGGCTATTAGGTGTAGATCCAGAGGGGGCCCTCCCTTTTGACGGAAAAATTTGGTTGGATATATAGGAAATCATTGAAGCATGACAAAAGTGGGCCCCCCTTGGCCAGTCAGTGCCTCCCCCCTTTTCGAAATTTCTGGATCTGCCACTGGCTTATTTTGGCCCATTCAACTTAGAAATGTGCTGAAAATACCCAATAATTATCTTGTCAGCACAAATCCTCTGAAACTAATCAGTACTATACAAAATTTTATGAAACTTGGTATGTAACTAGTACAATATATATGTAGTCGTGCATATTATCAGGAATTGTTGATTCCTAAATTTATATGGTAGTTATGGCTTTTTGAACTTAGAAATTTTCAGTAATCCTAAATAATCATGGTTTTCGCTTTAACTCCCCTAAAACTACTCAACCAAATTTTATGTAGTTTCGATATAACCACGGAATTCTGATTGGTAGAGATTATGTCACACGCAATCGGATTGGCTAAAACTATATTGAATTTCGAACTGTGAATCTCGATTTTCGAATTTCGAATCTCGATTTTCGAATTTCGAATCTCGAATTTCGAATTTCGAATCTCGGATCTCGAATTTCGAATCTCGAATATATAAGAACAATTCTGATTGGTAGATGATTATGTCACACGCAATCTGATTGGTTATAGCTATATTGAATTTCGCATTTCGAATCTCGAATTTCGAATTTCGATTCTCAAATTTCGAATGAGCCTTCTGGGCTTTCGTAGAGAATCCAGTATCCTCTGCCGTGCAACGCTTTTTTTTACTCTGATAGGGGCAACGGCAAAGGATAATCGGACAAGATTAAAGAGATGGGTCAAATTTTAGCGATATACAATCGGTAATTTTAAGGATTTCAAGTACCCGTCCTTCCGTCAAAATATTCCTTCAAAACTTCAAACTATGATTGAGATTTTTATCAAGGCAATTTCAAAGTCACCGAGGAATTAACAAAATTAGACGTGATACAGGTAGCTTGTACCTGCACTTTAATGTATGTAATAAGTTTATCTAAAATTAGGAAGTATAGAAAATTTAAGTTTAAAATTATTTTTTTTTATATTTATCGAAGGATTCTGACATAAAATATAGTCCCTAACGTCACACGCATTATGACATCACATTTCATTCAGAGACTGGGAGTCTCAATTGCGAATCATTGGTTATAACAATCATTATGACGTCAAAATGTAGGTCCGAAAACAGTACACTTTGTATCACATATATACACTGGTTTTTTTCTGTCATCATTGTGACTTTTTGTCATGCGTTAATATGACTTTTTGTCATCATTGTGACTTTTTGTCATGTGTTAATATGACTTTTTGTCATCATTGTGACTTTTTGTCATGTGTTAATATGACTTTCTGTCATCATTGTGACTTTTTGTCATGTGTTAATATGACTTTTTGTCATCACTGTGACTTTTTGAATTTTGTACTGGAACTTTTGTCCTACTTATTTTGTGACTTTCTGTCCTGTGACTTTTTGTCCGTATACCTTGAAGAATGAATGTTAGATTCTATATCTAATTTAGGAAACAGTCTGAACTGATTATTTTCCAAACAAAGCAATAGATGATCCACTATGTGTTTGGTATAATTTTTGACATTTTTCTGACAAAAGTGAAAAACGCCTCATGCCACTTTGCATGTTTTCTCTCGTGAATTAAAAACGCAAATGGAATAATTGGACAATCGCTGTGATGGGGTGCAGGCTGCTCTTAGAAGGGAGAAATTGTTGCTAAGCTTCTGGTAAAAACTTCTTTTAACCAGTACTCAAAAGCTTTACATATTCATTCAAAAAGTGCTCAGGGGTGTTTTATAAAGAAAGTGATGATGTTTGAGTAGTAAACTGGAGGCCACGAATATATAGCATCCTTCTCAGATCACTACACAAGCTGAAGGGCTCAGCCTGGATTGTCACGTCATCGCTAATCTTTAACAGTTGCGTATGCTCAACACTCAGAATTTGTAATTTCCGAAACGGTGGGATTTACTGGCAACTTCATTTTATGTGCCGCAAAACACAGTGCCCTTCGTCTTGAGGGAGTCGACTTTCTTTGTCAAGAAAAAACTCCATTTCAGTTTATTGCCTGCTTTTGTGTCTAAACGTATCAAAAACGCGCAGTGTAAAAAAAGAAGTAAAAAGATAGGTAAAACGAGTAAAATTATACGTGGATCGGCAAACAATTGCATGGCAACTATGTAAACAGGAAGTGCCTCGTCTCGGATATGAACGCGACACATGCTAAGGGACGTAACACGAAAATGTAACCGCGGATTCGTGTGTAGATGATAGAAGGTTTTGTATCACACATGTTGTATCAATCTCTTAATTTTCAGATTTTGACAAAATACATACTTAATTTTAGATAAAATCTTGGACAAAAGAACCTCCACGCAAAGGATTATATGTATCCTACGTCTGCCACAATCACATCTGCAATATTGGTGGACATTATGAGAGATATCTCTCGTAAAGGATAAGCTTCGCGTACAAACACAGTAACTTCAATGTAACTTCTATGTAAAAATGTATCAAAAGTGTATAAATAGACTACCGGTATATAAAAATAAATAAGATCTCGTGTATTTTTTCACAAACAACATTCTTTTTCAAAAGCGCCACGGGCAGACGAGTAAATATAGTCCCGCAGTAAATGGGGATGATTGATTGATTGATTAATGGTGTTTAACGCCCGAGCAGCAATATTTCAGCTATATTCAGGCGATGAACATGAAATGGATGATAAAATGAACATGAAATGATGAATGAAAATAGGATGGGACACAAGGAAAAATGGGGGTAACGGATTTTAGATTGCCACTGGCAAATGGGAGTATGGATAGGGTCGGGCAATTTAGCCTCCTGTAGCGGGATCGAAATCCCTACTCATAGCGAATACTACAGCAGCGTTCTTTAACGTGCGAGGAACGTGGCATTTTTCCCAACACGGTGCACTAATATGGTTTGCGGTCAAATGGGGATGACGTGTGGCTAAGGTTTTATCTGGCAACCAGTTATGTTCTCTGTGTCAGAGTGGGACAAAAGGTCCAAATGTGTTTTATTTTCAGCAAAAAAAAGAAACTAAAGATATGCATCTTTGACAAACAACGACGTCACACTATTATGACGACTCTCTAAGACATTCAGCGCCAAAACCTAATTTTTCAACATATGTTTGAATCCAGCACGAAAACTGATTTTATTTCGAAAACGGTAGGGTTTCTATCAAAGGTAGTACCCTACACCTTGTAAAAAAAACGTTATTTTTACATAATTTTCATCACATGCAGTTAACGTCCGCCATTGCGCTGACAATGTACATAAAAATCCATCATTTCAAGCTAAAACCGGGATAAATTCGTTCATCTATAGATATGGAGATTTTAACACGTTAAGCATCCTTGTACTTCTTTCAGCTTCGCCTGAGGACGTACTTCATGTGTTAAAATTTCTATATCTATGGATGCGAACATATATATCTAAGAAAATGTTGACGTTGCGTTTCTATAGGATAAAACGAACACAATTCGTCCCATGCTCTTTAGAAAAACGGATTAATGGGTGTCATTAAAACAATTGTAACTATGAATAGGTTTATGAATTTAAACGATTTTTGACGATGTGTAGGTCAGATTAGCTATTGCCATTAGTTTGCGTCCGTTGACGCTGTCTAATAATTATACCGCTGGGCTAACTGAAACCAAACTTGGTCACAATGCTCATTGGTCTATGTTTAATGAAGGATTCTATGTGAAAAATGTTAATTACTTCAAGACTGGACAAATCTATCTTCCGATCTCACCCCCTCCCAGACTACGTGACTATAGGATTTTGAAAAGTTCAATTGTATTTAATTATTTTTTGATAGTCTTCTACAAAGTTTATGGGTTTTTTTAAATAAAATTTAAGATGGCTGTCCACGCAGGGCTTTATTTAGTCCGATAATCCTCTGCCGTCATTTTTAGAATTGTATAGGAGCGGGGTCCAACGACCCCATCGAAGACTATCAATATGCGTTGGGTGGTCGACAGAGGATCCTCGCACTAGGCTTTATTAAACATAGACACCTATGGCAATTTTTAAAGGCTTATTTTCTGAAACCGGCGAACCAATAGAAACAACACTTGTCAGCAATATTTATTTAAGGTCCTTTACAACGTTTATATTTGTATTCCAATAAGAAATTAAAAAATCATCACCACCACAGGACATAGTTTAATATAGTAAAATATGAGGAAAAAATTCTAACACATTTTATTTTTTAAATGGAAAGTGTCGAACTATTACGATTTTTGATAATGGGGTATCGCACTATTGGGGCGTCGGACCAATGGGGGGCCTGACTAATGGGGCGTCGTACCAAAGGGGTGTCAGACTATTGGGGTGTCGGAATATCGGGGCGACCCCATTTTGTTATCCCTCGATGGAGAAAATATTTTTTGTAGTTAATCCTTAATTACAAAATTTTTCGATATTGTAAAGTTTCATTATAAAATTTAAAACAAAACATAGCATTTAAATATGAAAATAAGCTTATGTGATATTCAGCCACTATCATTATCTTGTTTGTGAATTTTATTGATTTATACAACTTACAACGAATAATTTCCGAAAATTGCATGACTGATTTTTCTGAATCGGCATATTAAATAAAAAATGTGAAAAAGAGTTATTTTTTTGAAACATCATTTTAAATTTTAAAAAAATGTGAAAAATGATAATTTTTTGAAACATCATGTTAAATAAAAAATGGGAAAAAAGATAATTTTTTCATTAAGATAATTAAATTGAGATAAAAATTTCCATTATTTTACCTTATATGATATATAGTACATATTGATACATTTTTTAATATTTCATTTTTTCACGGGGCCTCGGTGGCCGAGTGGTTAATGTTATTCGTCTACTATTGATCAAGTGGTCTGTCAACACTGAGATTGCGGGTTCGATCCTCACTGCAGGCAGGGTGCACTCGACTCCAATCTTAATTGACAAGGATTGCCAGTTTTCCAAGCGCAGGTCGGGTGTTTTCTCCGGGTACTCCGGCTTCCTCCCCTAATAAAAACTGAACGCCACGATATAGCTGAAAAAATTGCTAGAAGTGACATTAAACACCATTCTGACAAACAAACATTTTTTCACTTACATTTTTTTTCTATTGAAATAATTTCAATTAGAATTAAGTTGTGTCATTATTAATCCAGAATCAAAAGAAATAGAAAAAGTTTAAGTTATACTGTAATTATGGTATGTTTGTTCAACAATATTACAAGATTTAACCACAAAATGACTATGCTAGTTTTTATACTTTGTTAACAGAATTAATCACGTGCAAAAGTTTTTTATACATTTTTTAGTCATGTCGGAGATTATTTTTTTCTGTCTTCTGAGATATAACATGTAAATGCCTAAAATTATATAAACATAATTTTCATAACGTTTTTAACGTCTTTTACTTTTAACACAATGCTTGGAAAGCTGCACTTTATCTTGAAAAATAGTATGACACATTTTCCGGCTTTTTGCTTTTTAAGATGCAAAATATGTATATAGTGTACACACATACGTTTGAAAATGGTTTAGTTATTAAATGGCTAACTAAAACAAGTTTACGGATTTTTTATATCTTGACATATCAATGTAATATGAACTGTTTTGTAAAAAGTTTGGGACAATGCATGAATGAAACGCATACATGAAAGTTTTACAAATTCTGAGCCAATGTAATGAAAACCGCAGAGCAATATATATATGTAAAATTGTACAAGTTCTTAAAATTTAACAAACAAGTTAATAAATGAAAGTATTTAATGTCGTTACTATTAAACGTTTAAAACAGCGCCAACCATCTTATTATTTTATCTACCAATAATTTCGTGATACAAAAACAATGTGTACTTACAAAAATCCGCTAGGACCTGTCCAATCCATTAATCCTACAAAAAGCCCAAATACAAAAGGTCCAACAATAAATACAGAGGTTAGTAATTTCCAATCTCGTTGTCCAAAATCTACATTTTTCCTAAATGTTATTGACACAAATGCGTTTAATGCTGATATCAAAGAAAATGAAGATTCGGCCATACAAACATTTATTAAAAGAATTGCATATAAGGAACATAGTCCGGGTGGACGAACGTGATCTAGAACGATCAATATCTGTATATGGTCCAACATCTGTACCAGGCAATAAATTGAATTACAAATACATCTGTAGACTAAAAACCTCTCGTGCTTTGGCCATTTCATAAATGAATTCCTCGTTTTCGATTTAAACAAAGCGATAACAACTAATAAAGCACAAGTTTGGCTCAATATTAGACACACCATTGCTGTCACGTGGATTGTGTAAAAACAAGAATTACCCAGTCCTACTACAGGAATATCATATCCACTTTTAGCCGCCAAAGAATTATTATTTTTTATGGTGCATTCTTTTTCCATCTTACTGCACACACATTTTTAAAATGTTATAAATTGAATGTTTTGTCAATAATCGCATTTGAATTTGTTTATATAGAAAAGTATTTACCTCTAACATCATTTTGTAAAATAAACGCCCTGTTTTTGTGCGGATGAAAAGCACGAAATGTACAACTATTTACACCGCGTAGGCAAATAATATCCCTATATATTTCTTCAATTAATATTCCCAAATTGTGTCAAGAATTATTTACCAAGTGCTTCTTTAAAACCGGTTTCTTAAATTCCTTTTTGTCGTACATTTATTTATTGTTAGCGTTGTTATAGAGATTCTTATAATATTTATCAAAAACGTGCAAATTATTGTTTAGTTTTAAAAGGTAAAACAATCTTCCGTTATATCCTTCTACGATTTTCACTGTCACTTTCTGTTCATTCGATAATAGACATATTGATTAATTAATGGAGATCATGACGAAAACCGGAAGTCATCACAATTTGAAGTAAAGTACCAGAGGTAACGGAATCTGAATGATACAGAATACCCGTTGATTTAATAACAAATTTCAGACTTGATTTGTAGTCTTAATGTTTTAGGATGCAGCTATCCGTGCACAATTATATAAACTGATCTGCTCAATCTATGCAATTAGAAATATGTCTTGCCAGTAATTTTAAACCAGAAATCTCGTAAGCCCGATTTTAAAAAAAAAGGTAAAACATCTGTAATTGTGATCTACAATTCAGACTTAGATACAATACAGAAAGCCAACAACACGAGTTCACCACACCTTTACATATATATTAAATTCAAATTCACCATCAGGGACCTCGGCGGCCGATTGGTTAAAAGGTGAGTCAATTATATGCCTGTCAATACTGAGTCAATCACGGGGTACTTTGACTTCCTCCCCAAAATAAATCTGGATAAAGCTAAAAACCAATTAAATGGTGTTCCAATAACTACACAACTAACTAGCCAGTATACGTTATCAATTTATTTTTAAAATGGGATACGTGTATAATGTGTTTACTACCTTAAGGTATCCGACCCATAATTGACCACGTGGTCATATTTGGTGTCCCGGATGTCCATTGTTTGTCAATGGAGCAGAACTCGGTAATATTCGGCAAACATCGGAACTACTATTTGAGCAACTAACTTTTTTCCTCAAAACTGTTAACATTGACTCAAAGTAAAACAATATATTTACTTTGTATCATTAATTAGTAATATATTGAGTAAATAAATTGCATTTCTTGGTCTAAAAATAAAATTAAACGGTGACTTCAATTATGGGTCGGATACCTTAACGTTATCTTCCGTGAAGTCGGGAGTAAGAAGCTTGCATAAAACGCCAGCATAGAAACTGTGCAATTTAAGTTTATTTTAAATTCTACTAGATTGTTTCAGAAAATGGAGAAATGGAACATTATTCACACGACTTCCCGAATGTAGCTTTCTAAAAGAAGGTTTGATAGATAATTTTTTTTAAACGCGTTATTCACGATTACGAAACCATTTATCCTTGTCCAAAACGTTATACAAAAGTTATGGTACAATGATAATATTCTGTATGTATGGTTTTATCTTTTCATGTGATACCCTTATGCATATCTGTGTAAACTGTAATATTATTTTAACTGGTTCAACACGGCCACAGGTTAATGTGATTATTCCATGCGAATAATTTATCATTCGCTTATCTGGTTTTTTTGTTCTGATTTTGTTTTTTGTATTTTGTAAGTGATTTATTTAATTATTAGGCTTGTAGTTCATTTTACTTCCTATTTATATAAATAAAATCAAAGCATGAATTCATTGTCATGTTTTAGTATCTCTTAGCTATTAGTCGCCCACACGTCATGTCGCTTTAAATCATTAAATAAGCACGGCAACGTTGTTTTCGTTTGGATTGCGGTTTTTTTTTCCTTTCCATGGTATATTTATATTTGCAAATAAGTATCAAAGTAACAAAGCAAATATATATGAGAAAAATACCGAACAGAACAAGCAACAAGCGCTTAAAACATACAACAAACAAATAACCAACTCATCTGAAGATAGGTGTGATATCAGGTGTGTCGGAATTGATTGTTTGTATGTTGTTTAATGCAACTGCCAGTAATATTCAGAGAAAAACCACGACCTATGGTAGGAAAACTGGCAATCCTTGTCAGTTAAGTTTGGAGTCGGGCGTACCCTGCCCGCAGTGAGACTCGAACCAATCTCATTCCCGACAGACCACGTGATCAATAGTATATGAACTACCAATTCAATTCTTTTATTTGTCTAATTTGGTCCCACTGGGGGCATACAACATATAACTATCATGATTATTAAGACAAAGACAGACCAGAACTTTACAGTTACAATAGAATAACAATATACTACAATTATGAAAACTTAATCATTCGGCCACCGAGGTCCCTTCCGGATTTGAGATCAAATTCATTGCATTGACTGCGTACCCTTATGAATACAAATAACTGTCACCAAAAGCGATATAATGCTGCAGCGTCAATATATTTACACATCATAAATAACGTTTGCGTCAGGATGAATGAAAAAGGGAAAGTAAAGAATATTTATTTAGATAGACATTCTTCGTAAGGATAAAATGAAATCATATTTGGTGCTAGGCAAATAAAGTGTATTTTATTGTAGCGACATTACAACTGACAGCATTAAAAAAATCCACGTGACGTGTCTGGAGTTATATATATATATATATTAGGCAGTCGTGACTTCCGGTACTTTTTACCATAAACAGGCTTTGTGTACGATTATGGCAGTCGTGACTTCCGGTACTTTTTACCATAAACAGGCTTTGTGTACGATTATGGCAGTCGTGACTTCCGGTACTTTTTACCATAAACAGGCTTTGTGTACGATTATAATGTGTGACGATCTTAAACTTTGCTTATAAACTAAACCATAAAAATAATATATTTTTTTAATTGACGTTAAACCTTCATTTTCATAGAAAAAATAAGGAGTGACGGTCTTAATTACCTTCAAATGTCTTTTGATGTGCATTAAACTTGCATGATGGATATCATTATTAAATATCATTATGGAAGATGCCGTTCGAGATTATATAATCAATTCGTGTATTTTACGTATATAAGCGTTTAACTATAGATCGTTGCAGACATTGCATGTGAGCCGTTAGCATAACATTAACTTGTAACTTCCGTGTTGATGTAACCATAATTACGCAATTAATTTATTGTTTGGAGGAAGTTAAACATTGTAGAAAGTTGACGATTATATCCACATATATTGAATAAGGAAATAGTATAAAGCAAAATTAAAAATGAAAATTAATATAACATGATCTGAATAAACATATTACATAGAAAGACTGGGACCATATTCAGACGGTTCACAGAGCTTCCATCGCTTCCCCAAGTTGGCGGATATGGGTTTCCCTCTCCTTGGGGGTGTCGGATCATTTATGGAAAGTCTGACTAAGGACACAGTGTTAAAGTGTTTTGGGAGTGCTACCCTCCATGCATAATTTAGACCCCTTTTTGTCGATAAGAAAAGGCTCGTTGTAGCTGCTACAAGAGGCTAAATTTTCTGCCCCTACCTATATCCCATACTTTTCCAGTGGCATTCGAAATTTTTTCCAGTTGGACCATCCTTCCCGAATTGATTTATTTAAGGAATACTTCAAATTTCTGAACAGGTTATACGATATAATATGGTTTGGATCTGTTTACGCCGAAAAACCGCGAAGCTTTTTATGAATGGTGTAAACAGACCCAAACCATATTATATCATATAACCTGTTCAGAAATTTGAAATATTCCTTATAATTTAATTTTAACTATAAATCTTAACAATTTTAATAGTAAAAACGTCGATGACGTCATGGAACTATTTGAATTTTAATGGCGTAAGAATACGTCATAGGTCACGCAAGTTATATCTTATAATATGGATTGCTCGATTTGAATTGACCAATCAAATTTCATCTTACAAAGCAAATTAAATTATTATTTGTTAACTTGTTCTTGTTACAAATACAGCTGAAATACTGCTCAATGTTATTACTGTCAGCGGTATATCAATCACAATTTCTGTTGTAGGGTGGACAAATGCACGGGAAATTTTGCTTGCCTCAAGAAAATGATGGAGAGTTTTAAAGAATGAGAATTTTGCCTTTGTGGCGGGTACAACACCGCTGCTCATATTTCAATATCTTTAAATCAGGTATTTAACGTGCAATGAGAACGGTACTCTACAAACGTATCACCGACTATGCTACGATACCAGACAACCATTCAGCCCGTCCCCAGTCATGGACGAATTTCGGCCCTTTTTGTCAGCCTTATGCCCTAGTCAGTTCATGTTAAAATACTCATAACAACTGTTAATTTGGTTATTATTTTACCAACATACATCATAAGAACTAAAAATATGCAAAAAGAAAAAAATAATAAGCAAACCACGAAAAGTTATCACACGTTGCGATGCTACTCAATAAATCCAAACTGATCTAACCATAGTGCTTGGAGATCATATATTTATTCAGTTTGGAATTTTAGTTTTTCGTGTGTAGTAACTTATTTAATAAATTAATTTTATATCAGATAATGTATACTGGACAGTTATCATCTCCTGTATTTGAAAATCATTATGTTTAAGGTCTTACAATTTCAGCTATATAATTTGGATGGTGAAGCAGAAGTACATAGTTTTTATCTCGACTTTCGGCAATTCTTTTCAGTAAACGATAGTCAAGAACTAATTGCCCTAAATCCTACTCGAACTCACAACTAGCCCATGTTGATACGCTAGCGTTTAACAGTAGATGTTTCCCATGTTGATACGCTAGCGTTTAACAGCAGATGTCACCATGTTGATTCGCTAACGTTTAACAGTAGATGTTGATACGCTAACGTTTAACAGTAGATGTCCCCCATGTTGATACGCTAGCGTTAAACAGTAGATGTCACCATGTTGATACGCTAACGTTAAACAGTAGATGTCCCCCATGTTGATACGCTAGCGTTTAACAATAGATGTCCCCCATGTTGATACGCTAACGTTAAACAGTAGATGTCCCCCATGTTGATACGCTAGCGTTTAACAGTAGATGTCACCATGTTGATACGCTAACGTTAAACAGTAGATGTCCCCCATGTTGATACGCTAACGTTAAACAGTAGATGTCCCCCATGTTGATACGCTAGCGTTTAACAATAGATGTCCCCCATGTTGATACGTTAACGTTAAACAGTAGATGTCCCTAATGTTGATACGCTAGCGTTTAACAGTAGATGTCACCATGTTGATTCGCTAGCGTTTAACAGTAGATGTCACCATGTTGATACGCTAGCGTTTAACAGTAGATGTCACCATGTTGATACGCTAGCGTTTAACAGTAGATGTCACCATGTTGATACGCTAGCGTTTAACAGTAGATGTCACCATGTTGATACGCTAGCGTTTAACAGTAGATGTCGCCATGTTGATACGCTAGCGTTTACCAGTAGATGTCACCATGTTGATACGCTAGCGTTTAACAGTAGATGTCACCATGTTGATACGCTAGCGTTTCACAGTAGATGTCACCATGTTGATACGCTAGCGTTTCACAGTAGATGTCACCATGTTGATACGCTAGCGTTTAACAGTAGATGTAACCATGTTGATACGCTAGCGTTTAACAGTAGATGTCAACATGTTGATACGCTAGCGTTTAACAGTAGTTGTCACCATGTTGATAGGCTAGCGTTTAACAGTAGATGTCACCATGTTGATACGCTAGCGTTTAACAGTATATGTCACCATGTTGATACGCTAACGTTAAACAGTAGATGTCCCCATGTTGATACGCTAGCGTTTAACAATAGATGTACCCCATGTTGATACGCTAGCGTTTAACAATAGATGTACCCCATGTTGATTCGCTAACGTTTAACAGTAGATGTTGAAACGCAGGCGTTTAACAATAGATGTCACCATGTTGATACGCTAACGTTAAACAGTAGATGTCCCCCATGTTGATACGCTAGCGTTTAACAATAGATGTCCCCCATTTTGATACGCTAGCGTTTAACAGTAGATGTCCCCATGTTGATACGCTAGCGTTTAACAATAGATGTCCCCCATGTTGATACGCTAACGTTAAACAGTAGATGTCCCCCATGTTGATACGCTAGCGTTTAACAATAGATGTCCCCCATGTTGATACGTTAACGTTAAACAGTAGATGTCCCTAATGTTGATACGCTAGCGTTTAACAGTAGATGTCACCATGTTGATACGCTAGCGTTTAACAGTAGATGTCACCATGTTGATACGCTAGCGTTTAACAGTAGATGTCACCATGTTGATACGCTAGCGTTTAACAGTAGATGTCACCATGTTGATACGCTAGCGTTTAACAGTAGATGTCACCATGTTGATACGCTAGCGTTTAACGGTAGATGTCACCATGTTGATACGCTAGCGTTTAACAGTAGATGTCGCCATGTTGATACGCTAGCGTTTACCAGTAGATGTCACCATGTTGATACGCTAGCGTTTAACAGTAGATGTCACCATGTTGATACGCTAGCGTTTCACAGTAGATGTAACCATGTTGATACGCTAGCGTTTCACAGTAGATGTCACCATGTTGATACGCTAGCGTTTAACAGTAGATGTAACCATGTTGATACGCTAGCGTTTAACAGTAGATGTCAACATGTTGATACGCTAGCGTTTAACAGTAGTTGTCACCATGTTGATAGGCTAGCGTTTAACAGTAGATGTCACCATGTTGATACGCTAGCGTTTAACAGTAGATGTCACCATGTTGATACGCTAACGTTAAACAGTAGATGTCCCCCATGTTGATACGCTAGCGTTTAACAATAGATGTACCCCATGTTGATACGCTAGCGTTTAACAATAGATGTACCCCATGTTGATTCGCTAACGTTTAACAGTAGATGTTGAAACGCAGGCGTTTAACAGTAGATGTCTCCATGTTGATACGCTAACGTTAAACAGTAGATGTCCCCCATGTTGATACGCTAGCGTTTAACAGTATATGTCCCCATGTTGATACGCTAGCGTTTAACAGTAGATGTCCCCATGTTGATACGCTAGCGTTTAACAGTAGATGTCCCCATGTTGATACGCTAGCGTTTAACAATAGATGTACCCCATGTTGATACGCTAACGCTTAAGAGTAGATGTTGAAACGCTAGCGTTTAACAGTAGATGTCACCATGTTGATACGCTAGCGTTAAACAGTAGATGTCCCCCATGTTGATACGCTAGCGTTTAACAGTAGATGTCCCCCATGTTGATACGCTAGCGTTTGACAATAGATGTCCCTCATGTTGATACGCTAACGCTTAAGAGTAGATGTTGAAACGCTAGCGTTTAACAGTAGATGTCACCATGTTGATACGCTATCGTTAAACAGTAGATGTCCCCCATCATGATACGCTAGCGTTTAACAGTAGATGTCCGCCATGTTGATACGCTAGCGTTTGACAATAGATGTCCCTCATGTTGATACGCTAACGCTTAAGAGTAGATGTTGAAACGCTAGCGTTTAACAGTAGATGTCACCATGTTGATACGCTAGCGTTAAACAGTAGATGTCCCCCATCATGATACGCTAGCGTTTAAAAGTATATGTCCCCCATGTTGATACGCTAGCGTTTAACAATAGATGTCCCCCATGTTGATACGCTAATTCTTAACAGTAGATGTTGAAACGCTAGCGTTTAACAGTAGATGTCACCATGTTGATACGCTAGCGTTTAACAGTAGATGTGCTCCTTGCACAATAAAGACCCCTTTTGTAGATTTCAAAAAAGAGTAGGCTCATTGCAGCCGCTACAAAAGGCTAAATTTTCCGCCTCTACCCAAAACTCAATACTTTCCAGTGGCAGTCAAAATTGTATTCCCTGTGACCCATCCCACCCTCATTTTCCGTTGATTTATTGTTTGTTAACTTGTTTCCGTCCTGAATATAACTGAAATACTGCTCGCTGGACGTAAGGCAGACATCCAATCAATCAATCAATCAATCAATCCCCATGTTGATACGCTCGGTTAAACAGTTAATGTCCCTCATGTTGATACGCTAACGCTTAACAGTAGATGTTCCCCATGTTAATACGCTAGTGTTTAACAGTAGATGTCACCATGTTGATACGCTAGCGTTAAACAGTAGATGTCCCCCAAGTTGATACGCTAGCGTTTAACAGTAGATGTCCCCAATGTTGATACGCTAGCATTTAACAGTAGATGTCCCCGATGTTGATACGCTAGCGCTTAACAGTAGATGTTCCCCATGTTGATACGCTGGCATTTAACAGTAGATGTCCCCAATGTTGATACGCTAGGGTTTAGTTAATAGCTGTCCCCAATGTTGATACGCTCGGGTTAAACAGTAGATGTCCCCGATGTTGATACGCTAACGCTTAACAGTAGATGTCCCCCATGTTGATACGCTAACGTTAAACAGTAGATGTCCCCCATGTTGATACGCTAGCGTTTAACAATAGATGTCCCCCATGTTGATACGTTAACGTTAAACAGTAGATGTCCCTAATGTTGATACGCTAGCGTTTAACAGTAGATGTCACCATGTTGATTCGCTAGCGTTTAACAGTAGATGTCACCATGTTGATACGCTAGCGTTTAACAGTAGATGTCACCATGTTGATACGCTAGCGTTTAACAGTAGATGTCACCATGTTGATACGCTAGCGTTTAACAGTAGATGTCACCATGTTGATACGCTAGCGTTTAACAGTAGATGTCGCCATGTTGATACGCTAGCGTTTACCAGTAGATGTCACCATGTTGATACGCTAGCGTTTAACAGTAGATGTCACCATGTTGATACGCTAGCGTTTCACAGTAGATGTCACCATGTTGATACGCTAGCGTTTCACAGTAGATGTCACCATGTTGATACGCTAGCGTTTAACAGTATATGTCACCATGTTGATACGCTAACGTTAAACAGTAGATGTCCCCCATGTTGATACGCTAGCGTTTAACAATAGATGTACCCCATGTTGATACGCTAGCGTTTAACAATAGATGTACCCCATGTTGATTCGCTAACGTTTAACAGTAGATGTTGAAACGCAGGCGTTTAACAATAGATGTCACCATGTTGATACGCTAACGTTAAACAGTAGATGTCCCCCATGTTGATACGCTAGCGTTTAACAATAGATGTCCCCCATTTTGATACGCTAGCGTTTAACAGTAGATGTCCCCATGTTGATACGCTAGCGTTTAACAATAGATGTCCCCCATGTTGATACGCTAACGTTAAACAGTAGATGCCCCCCATGTTGATACGCTAGCGTTTAACAATAGATGTCCCCCATGTTGATACGTTAACGTTAAACAGTAGATGTCCCTAATGTTGATACGCTAGCGTTTAACAGTAGATGTCACCATGTTGATACGCTAGCGTTTAACAGTAGATGTCACCATGTTGATACGCTAGCGTTTAACAGTAGATGTCACCATGTTGATACGCTAGCGTTTAACAGTAGATGTCACCATGTTGATACGCTAGCGTTTAACAGTAGATGTCACCATGTTGATACGCTAGCGTTTAACGGTAGATGTCACCATGTTGATACGCTAGCGTTTAACAGTAGATGTCGCCATGTTGATACGCTAGCGTTTACCAGTAGATGTCACCATGTTGATACGCTAGCGTTTAACAGTAGATGTCACCATGTTGATACGCTAGCGTTTCACAGTAGATGTAACCATGTTGATACGCTAGCGTTTCACAGTAGATGTCACCATGTTGATACGCTAGCGTTTAACAGTAGATGTAACCATGTTGATACGCTAGCGTTTAACAGTAGATGTCAACATGTTGATACGCTAGCGTTTAACAGTAGTTGTCACCATGTTGATAGGCTAGCGTTTAACAGTAGATGTCACCATGTTGATACGCTAGCGTTTAACAGTAGATGTCACCATGTTGATACGCTAACGTTAAACAGTAGATGTCCCCCATGTTGATACGCTAGCGTTTAACAATAGATGTACCCCATGTTGATACGCTAGCGTTTAACAATAGATGTACCCCATGTTGATTCGCTAACGTTTAACAGTAGATGTTGAAACGCAGGCGTTTAACAGTAGATGTCTCCATGTTGATACGCTAGCGTTTAACAATAGATGTCCCCCATTTTGATACGCTAGCGTTTAACAGTAGATGTCCCCATGTTGATACGCTAGCGTTTAACAATAGATGTACCCCATGTTGATACGCTAACGTTTAACAGTAGATGTTGAAACGCTAGCGTTTCACAGTAGATGTAACCATGTTGATACGCTAGCGTTTCACAGTAGATGTCACCATGTTGATACGCTAGCGTTTAACAGTAGATGTAACCATGTTGATACGCTAGCGTTTAACAGTAGATGTCACCATGTTGATACGCTAGCGTTAAACAGTAGATGTCCCCCATGTTGATACGCTAGCGTTTAACAGTAGATGTCCCCCATGTTGATACGCTAGCGTTTGACAATAGATGTCCCTCATGTTGATACGCTAACGCTTAAGAGTAGATGTTGAAACGCTAGCGTTTAACAGTAGATGTCACCATGTTGATACGCTATCGTTAAACAGTAGATGTCCCCCATCATGATACGCTAGCGTTTAACAGTAGATGTCCGCCATGTTGATACGCTAGCGTTTGACAATAGATGTCCCTCATGTTGATACGCTAACGCTTAAGAGTAGATGTTGAAACGCTAGCGTTTAACAGTAGATGTCACCATGTTGATACGCTAGCGTTAAACAGTAGATGTCCCCCATCATGATACGCTAGCGTTTAAAAGTATATGTCCCCCATGTTGATACGCTAGCGTTTAACAATAGATGTCCCCCATGTTGATACGCTAATTCTTAACAGTAGATGTTGAAACGCTAGCGTTTAACAGTAGATGTCACCATGTTGATACGCTAGCGTTTAACAGTAGATGTGCTCCTTGCACAATAAAGACCCCTTTTGTAGATTTCAAAAAAGAGTAGGCTCATTGCAGCCGCTACAAAAGGCTAAATTTTCCGCCTCTACCCAAAACTCAATACTTTCCAGTGGCAGTCAAAATTGTATTCCCTGTGACCCATCCCACCCTCATTTTCCGTTGATTTATTGTTTGTTAACTTGTTTCCGTCCTGAATATAACTGAAATACTGCTCGCTGGACGTAAGGCAGACATCCAATCAATCAATCAATCAATCAATCAATCCCCATGTTGATACGCTCGGTTAAACAGTTAATGTCCCTCATGTTGATACGCTAACGCTTAACAGTAGATGTTCCCCATGTTAATACGCTAGTGTTTAACAGTAGATGTCACCATGTTGATACGCTAGCGTTAAACAGTAGATGTCCCCCAAGTTGATACGCTAGCGTTTAACAGTAGATGTCCCCAATGTTGATACGCTAGCATTTAACAGTAGATGTCCCCGATGTTGATACGCTAGCGCTTAACAGTAGATGTTCCCCATGTTGATACCCTGGCATTTAACAGTAGATGTCCCCAATGTTGATACGCTAGGGTTTAGTTAATAGCTGTCCCCAATGTTGATACGCTCGGGTTAAACAGTAGATGTCCCCGATGTTGATACGCTAACGCTTAACAGTAGATGTCCCCCATGTTGATACGCTAACGTTAAACAGTAGATGTCCCCCATGTTGATACGCTAGCGTTTAACAATAGATGTCCCCCATGTTGATACGTTAACGTTAAACAGTAGATGTCCCTAATGTTGATACGCTAGCGTTTAACAGTAGATGTCACCATGTTGATACGCTAGCGTTTAACAGTAGATGTCACCATGTTGATACGCTAGCGTTTAACAGTAGATGTCGCCATGTTGATACGCTAGCGTTTACCAGTAGATGTCACCATGTTGATACGCTAGCGTTTAACAGTAGATGTCACCATGTTGATACGCTAGCGTTTAACAGTAGATGTCACCATGTTGATACGCTAGCGTTTCACAGTAGATGTCACCATGTTGATACGCTAGCGTTTAACAGTAGATGTAACCATGTTGATACGCTAGCGTTTAACAGTAGATGTCAACATGTTGATACGCTAGCGTTTAACAGTAGTTGTCACCATGTTGATAGGCTAGCGTTTAACAGTAGATGTCACCATGTTGATACGCTAGCGTTTAACAGTATATGTCACCATGTTGATACGCTAACGTTAAACAGTAGATGTCCCCCATGTTGATACGCTAGCGTTTAACAATAGATGTACCCCATGTTGATACGCTAGCGTTTAACAATAGATGTACCCCATGTTGATTCGCTAACGTTTAACAGTAGATGTTGAAACGCAGGCGTTTAACAATAGATGTCACCATGTTGATACGCTAACGTTAAACAGTAGATGTCCCCCATGTTGATACGCTAGCGTTTAACAATAGATGTCCCCCATTTTGATACGCTAGCGTTTAACAGTAGATGTCCCCATGTTGATACGCTAGCGTTTAACAATAGATGTACCCCATGTTGATACGCTAACGTTTAACAGTAGATGTTGAAACGCTAGCGTTTAACAGTAGATGTCACCATGTTGATACGCTAGCGTTAAACAGTAGATGTCCCCATGTTGATACGCTAGCGTTTAACAGTAGATGTCCCCATGTTGATACGCTAGCGTTTAACAGTAGATGTCCCCATGTTGATACGCTAGCGTTTAACAGTAGATGTCCCCATGTTGATACGCTAGCGTTTAACAATAGATGTACCCCATGTTGATACGCTAACGCTTAAGAGTAGATGTTGAAACGCTAGCGTTTAACAGTAGATGTCACCATGTTGATACGCTAGCGTTAAACAGTAGATGTCCCCCATGTTGATACGCTAGCGTTTAACAGTAGATGTCCCCATGTTGATACGCTAGCGTTTGACAATAGATGTCCCTCATGTTGATACGCTAACGCTTAAGAGTAGATGTTGAAACGCTAGCGTTTAACAGTAGATGTCACCATGTTGATACGCTATCGTTAAACAGTAGATGTCCCCCATCATGATACGCTAGCGTTTAACAGTAGATGTCCGCCATGTTGATACGCTAGCGTTTGACAATAGATGTCCCTCATGTTGATACGCTAACGCTTAAGAGTAGATGTTGAAACGCTAGCGTTTAACAGTAGATGTCACCATGTTGATACGCTAGCGTTAAACAGTAGATGTCCCCCATCATGATACGCTAGCGTTTAAAAGTATATGTCCCCCATGTTGATACGCTAGCGTTTAACAATAGATGTCCCCCATGTTGATACGCTAATTCTTAACAGTAGATGTTGAAACGCTAGCGTTTAACAGTAGATGTCACCATGTTGATACGCTAGCGTTTAACAGTAGATGTGCTCCTTGCACAATAAAGACCCCTTTTGTAGATTTCAAAAAAGAGTAGGCTCATTGCAGCCGCTACAAAAGGCTAAATTTTCCGCCTCTACCCAAAACTCAATACTTTCCAGTGGCAGTCAAAATTGTATTCCCTGTGACCCATCCCACCCTCATTTTCCGTTGATTTATTGTTTGTTAACTTGTTTCCGTCCTGAATATAACTGAAATACTGCTCGCTGGACGTAAGGAAGACATCCAATCAATCAATCAATCAATCAATCAATCCCCATGTTGATACGCTCGGTTAAACAGTTAATGTCCCTCATGTTGATACGCTAACGCTTAACAGTAGATGTTCCCCATGTTAATACGCTAGTGTTTAACAGTAGATGTCACCATGTTGATACGCTAGCGTTAAACAGTAGATGTCCCCCAAGTTGATACGCTAGCGTTTAACAGTAGATGTCCCCAATGTTGATACGCTAGCATTTAACAGTAGATGTCCCCGATGTTGATACGCTAGCGCTTAACAGTAGATGTTCCCCATGTTGATACGCTGGCATTTAACAGTAGATGTCCCCAATGTTGATACGCTAGGGTTTAGTTAATAGCTGTCCCCAATGTTGATACTCTAGCATTTAACAGTAGATGTTCCCCATGTTGATACGCTAGCGTTTAACAGTAGATGTTCCCCATGTTGATACGGTAGCGTTTAACAGTAGATGTTCCCCATGTTGATACGGTAGCGTTTAACAGTAGATGTTCCCCATGTTGATACGCTAGCATTTAACAGTAGATGTTCCCCATGTTGATACGCTAGCATTTAACAGTAGATGTTCCCCATGTTGATACGCTAGTGTTTAACAGTAGATGTTCCCCATGTTGATACGCTAGCGTTTAACAGTAGATGTTCCCCATGTTGATACGCTAGCATTTAACAGTAGATGTTCCCCATGTTGATACGCTAGCATTTAACAGTAGATGTTCCCCATGTTGATACGCTAGTGTTTAACAGTAGATGTTCCCCATGTTGATACGCTAGCGTTTAACAGTAGATGTTCCCCATGTTGATACGGTAGCGTTTAACAGTAGATGTTCCCCATGTTGATACGGTAGCGTTTAACAGTAGATGTTCCCCATGTTGATACGGTAGCGTTTAACAGTAGATGTTCCCCATGTTGATACGCTAGTGTTTAACAGTAGATGTTCCCCATGTTTATATGCTAGCGTTTAACAGTAGATGTTCCCCATGTTGATACGGTAGCGTTTAACAGTAGATGTTCCCCATGTTGATACGCTAGTGTTTAACAGTAGATGCTCTCCGTGTTGATACGCTAGGGTTTCACAGTAAATGTCGCCCATGTTGATACGCTAACGCTTAACAGTAGACTTAATATCTACAAGATTCCTTCCACAAATTCCACAGGTACACTTTTTAGCCGTGGCTATATAAGGAGGTCAGATATACTCGTACTTAAAATAACTTGTATTATACATTTCTTAAATTCGCCATATATAGTTAGTTTTATATTGGTAATTATTTAAAAAAAAATAGAGCTTATTTCTGAGTATTTTAAATTCTGAACGTATTTTTTACTTCATATTCATGGAAAAATTGTTAATATGTAGTTCTCATCTGTTGATTGGTTTTAAATAAAAACGCGGTCAACAGAAACAATGACGCCTGTAAACAACTTTCTCTTTCATTATTTTACCAACGGTTAAATTGTGTACTTGAATATTATAAAATTGATACGATAATGTAAGTATAAGTCTTTCATTCATTTGTCTATTTTATAAAAATTTATGAATTCAAAATGTGTGTTAGCGACAACATTGTCTCGCTTCGCACAGAGAAGTGAACTTTCCATTTTTTCATAGTTTACTCAAGCGTGAAGCATGGGTACTGCCCTAAAGACTTTCGCCAGTATAGAGATCTTATCATGATTCAACGCGATTGTAAAACTGAGGTGGGGCGGATGAACATACCGAAACTCGACAAGTCCTTGGCGGGTCATAATAATGAAAGAAATTAATATAATTATACATTTAATGTGATAATCTATTCTATCTACTTTCTTGAAAGACAATATACATGTACAAACTAAAGTAAACAAAACCCGACAAACTCTAGAACCAACAACCAATCAATTACGTTATTTTAAAAATGAATGTCGATTGAACTGTTTATATACTCCAGTCCTATTCTTATTTGCTGTTTGTCGCGGACAGGACGTGATTCTAGTGATATAGAGAACAGAGGGGAGCATTTAAACACAAGGAAAATTGATTCTATTAGACTTTACATTTTTTTTAAATCCGAGTCCCCCACCTTCCACAAATAGAAATGCTTCGTGTCTTAAAAATATTACTACCGCAATGATACTTACAAAAACCCACTCGGACCAAGAACGTCCATCAGTGCCACAACCAAGCCAAGCACGCAAGGATTGACAACAAAAATCACAGTTACTAATCTCCAGTCCCGTCGACCAAAGTTAACGCGTCTTCTGAAGTATATTGATAAAAATGCATTGATAGCAGACACCAGTGATAAAGATGCTTCCGCTACACAGGCCTCGATTATAACCAAGGCGTACACAGAACAGAGCACTCTGGGTCTGACGTGGTCCTTTGTAATTACGATATGAACATGGTCCATTGTGTGCGCAAAGCTATAAACTAAATCACAAACACATCTGTAAATCAAAACCCTCTCGTGCTTTGGCCATGCCCTGAATCTCCTTCCTCTTCTTGATTTAATGGAGTTAACAAGTACAGCTATAGCAGATATCAGACTTAAAATCAGACACACAATGGCGGTCCCATGAATGGTTAAGAAACACGAATGCCCAACTCCGTACACCGGTACATCATACCCAGTCTGAACGGATGTATTGTTTACAGTCAATAGGCATTTATTTATCATGTTTATCTCTGCGGTCTGTTCAGATTTCCATTTTCCAAATTTTGATGGAGCTGTATAGCGAAGGAGTTTGTGTTCTTCCTTTTTTAAAATGATAGCTTTTTAATTTTCGCTTTTTAGGATATGATGTAATATTGATATTAAAACGGAAAGAGAAAGAGAATGGTTTTATTGGGATTTCGATGGTTCGCCCTCTTAAATGAAGCATCTCGTGCTATTGTCATATTTCACTCTGTAAATAGTCTTAAAACATGTTAATATCCAAATATACCTAAAAGATCAAAGGCGGACTAAACGTCATTACATTGGCAACATAAACATTACGTTTTGTTATTATCTTTTAAAGTATCTTAAATTCACTGTATTTCTATTAAAACCAAAGGTTAATATTTCATTATTTTAAGCGTGTTATTGATCCGTTCATATAAACGTAAATGTTGACGGCTCAATTACGTCATATGGTTCTACAAAAGTGATCTTGTGATATTCTGTGAGTAATGTATACAAGGAGAATTAGTTATTTTATTGATTGATTGATTGATTGATGGATGGATGGATGGATGGATGGATGGATGGATGGATGGATGGATGGATGGATGGATGGATGGATGGATGGATGGATGGATGGATGGATGGATGGATGGATGGATGGATTGATTGATTGATTGATTGATTGATTGATTGATTGATTGATTGATTGATGGATTGATGGATGGATGGATGGATGGATGGATGGATGGATTGATTGGTGGATTGATTGATTGTTTGGTTGATTGATTGTTTGGTTGATTGATTGTTTGATTGATTGATTAGTAATTGCGACATTTTAAAGAAAATTCTTCATAAAATACGTTCAATTAAAAAGTTTAAAAATCTAACTAAAAGTCGTTAAGTCATAAGAATTATTTATTATTACATAAAACAGTTGTTTAATGGGTGGTGAGGCAAAAGGCAAAAGACCAGAAGTATTCCCTCAGTACTAGGATCAGCTTCAGACAATATAACACGAAGCTGTTCCCAGTACCTTGGGTAAAGTCTGGTCTATCGCCTGACTAGCCATTAAATAATCGGATTCTATTGCCCGACTAGCCATGAAATAATCGGATTCATGGATTTGACTCCTCCATTGACATAACTATGAGTAACTCAACGGGTGTTTAATTAGAAGCAGAAATGAGTACAACGATTGACTTAAGTATCAGTCCACGTAAGAATAAGGCAAAATGCATACATGTGATGGCACATGAAGGAAAAAAAACGTAAACATTTGATCATGGAATTTGATAAAACTATCCAATATAACAACATTCTGATTTATTAAAGTTCTGAATTATTTTGCCTTTGTTTGGATATAATCATTTAAAATTTAGTTGAATTGTACAGTGAAAAATGACGGGAAATTTTCTCGCCAAATTTTTCTCTATGTAACCAGTCGAAAATTATCTAGGCAATGGACACTTTTTCAAATGTAAAATCTTGTTAGAACTTGTTTGATATCAAAATGAATGCATCTAGGCCAAAAAGGTTAAAGCACAAAATTTTGGATGTACCGCCCACTGCCTGATCCTTAGAGCTAGAATACTACTTAATTATCTTCGGGCTAATCACCTTCTGTTTGTTTTTGCTTTTATGTGTTTTTCTCTCCCCCCCCCCTTCTGTTTGTGTTTGTTTCGTGTTTTGTATGTTAGTGTTTGTTTCGTGTTTTGTATGTTAGTGTTTGTTTCGTGTTTTGTATGTTTGTGTTTGTTTCGTGTTTTGTATGTTAGTGTTTGTTTCGTGTTTTGTATGTTAGTGTTTGCTTAAATTCGGATTTGTAATCATCCATTGACATTCTGCTGTTGTTTTTTTCGAAAGGTATGTATAAAAAAATATGTTTCAACCTTATCATGTATACCTTTTTGTTTCCTTGGGAATCACGATGAACCATTCGGAGACCCTCCTCTTTTCGTTTACGGATCCCTACCAGTAAATATATTACTGATCTTTAACAGTTTCGTCCTAAATATAGCCTAAACAGCTGCCATAAATTCTCATTATGTGCACCATACCCTCTTCTCCCACTTATTCTAAGAATGTGCCCCTTACCCTCTTCTCCCACTTATTCTAAGTCTGTGCCCCTACCCTCTTATCCCACTTATTCTAAGTCTGTGCCCCCTACCCTCTTCTCCCACTTATTCTAAGTCTGTGCCCCCTACCCTCTTCTCCCACTTATTCTAAGTCTGTGCCCCTACCCTCTTCTCCCACTTATTCTAAGAATGTGCCCCTTACCCTCTTATCCCACTTATTCTAAGTCTGTGCCCCCTTACCCTCTTCTCCCACTTATTCTAAGTCTGTGCCCCTACCCTCTTATCCCACTTATTCTAAGTCTGTGCCCCTACCCTCTTATCCCACTTATTCTAAGTCTGTGCCCCCTACCCTCTTCTCCCACTTATTCTAAGAATGTGCCCCTTACCCTCTTATCCCACTTATTCTAAGTCTGTGCCCCCTACCCTCTTCTCCCATTTATTCTAAGTCTGTGCCCCCTACCCTCTTCTCCCACTTATTCTAAGACTGTGCCCCCTACCCTCTTCTCCCACTTATTCTAAGAATGTGCCCCTTACCCTCTTATCCCACTTATTCTAATTCTGTGCCCCTACCCTCTTCTCCCACTTATTCTAAGTCTGTGCCCCCTACCCTCTTCTCCCACTTATTCTAAGAATGTGCCCCTTACCCTCTTATCCCACTTATTCTAAGTCTGTGCCCCCTACCCTCTTCTCCCACTTATTCTAAGTCTGTGCCCCCTACCCTCTTATTCTAAGACTGTGCCCCTACCCTCTTATCCCACTTATTCTAAGACTGTGCCCCCTACCCTCTTATCCCACTTATTCTAAGACTGTGCCCCATACCCTCTTCTTCCGCATATTTTTTACAGTGTCTTCTACTATACCCTGTCTCTGAGGATAACAAAGTTCCTCATCAAGTCATCAAGTCAAAATTGACCATTCTTTAATGATAAGTTTATCAATCCAAAATCAGTTAGAAATACGAAAACATGATACAGAAAAAAAGAAGAAGAGAAAAGATGAACGAAAGACGAACGTCAGGCCTTACAAACGCGGAGAAATGAAGAACTACACGAACTTGGTAGCAACAGGGGTGAACTTTCAGCGATTGGCCAACATTGTCACATGATCATGAGTTACTTGCCTATAAATCTATTAATCAATATATGCTTATATTTTGATCCGTTTGAATGGTATTTAACGCAACAGTCACCAATTTTGCAGCTATAACATGGATGGAGCCAGTTTTTTATTAAGGAGGACGAAAAAACACCCCATCTTCGGTAGATAAACTGGCAATCCTTAATTCAGTTTGGTCCGGCTTCCTCCCCCAATAAAAACTGGACGCCATGATATAGCTGAAAATTTTCTGAAATTGGCGTTAAACACCATCAAACAAACAAACATAATTCAGTTTGGAATCGAGCATTCTATTGATAGATTTAGTGTTATAATAAAAGAAGACCAGATTGTAATAGCTAGAATCAAACAAATATAATACATCATTTACATCTGTTTTATGTTCCCAACCTTGTGTATTCTTTGTTCTTGCTAATTGTTTCCGGTGTTGATTGACACGCAACACGTCATAAACGACATTCGCCAAAAAACCTGTGTATTGTTTTATAGATATAGAATTTCTGAGAAAATCAAACTGCTTTTAAGTACGTCGGTCTCGTATTCATCATTCAGACGTTGTGTGACGACTTGTTTTTGCACGGAAATTGATCAAATTTCCCTTTTAGATCTGTCTCAGTAGTAGTCTTCGCAAATTATTTATTTCATAAAGATGAACACACAATTTATCGTAAAATTATGTTAACGTGTAATGCACCATACATGTTAAAACGACAGCTAACCATTGACGTTCGGTCTATTTTGTACAAACAGATCTGGAATTCAATTTTAAATTTGACATCTAGAACTAGTTTCGGCTATATTACGGCATCCTGTTTTGAGGCGCAAAGGGAGCCGATGTGTCCAGTGAAAAGAAATTCTTTTGGTTTGTAAAATCTTTGAAATAAATTTATGATATGTTCATACATAGAAAGTCGACATTTTCAGCTATCGTCATGTTTTTATCTGTAAAAGGGTTCCGTGTGAACCATTTATCTATAAATTTAAAGCTCTGTATAGTTATAGTCCAGCGAGCAGTATTCTGTCTATTATTAAGATTTAGAGCAATAACTAATTCAGGAAAGGGAAGTATTTGGGAGAAAATAAAAAATGTCACTGGAAAATATGGTATATTTTGTATATAGACAAGATTAATTTAGCCGTTTGTATTGATTGTAATTCGCACGCTGATTTTGTTTGTTTGAATGGTGTTTAACGCCACTTTTCAAAAAATTGTCACCTTTTTTGTGCCGTCCAGTTTTTATTGGGAGAGGAAGCCGAAGCAATCAGATAAAAAAACCGAAGTTCGGTGGGAAAATAAGCAATCCTATTCAATTAAGATTGGAGAGGAGGGCACCTTGCCCGCATTGAGACTCGAACCCGCAATTAACCTCAGTGTTAACAGACCACGTGATCAGAAGTAGAGTAACTACCTTTTTTTTATTTTATTTTATTTTTATTTATTTATTCTATTATTTTTTTTTTATTTTTTTAACTACCTTAACCACTCGTCCACCGAGGCATCACGTTGTTTTTAACGAAAAAACAGTTTTTATATATTCTGAGAAGCTGCGTTCAAACACACTGGATTCGCGCTTAGGCCTGGCAACCCAACCAATAAATTTAACTGGAGACCACCGTTATCCACCTGCGTACGCACTAAACATCTCTAAGCTGAGACCTGCGAACCAAAAAATTGAAAAAAAGTATATTTATTTAAAGTAGACCACACTGCAGTTCTATAGTATACATATTGATATTGGCGGCGTAGAAATCGGCATTTTCCATCACAAAAATTATTATTATTATAATTGCAAGTATATCAGATTGGTATGCACGACTTCCTATGTCTCATATATGATGAATTGTGGTAAGTTATTTGACCTAAATTTTAAATATTCAACATCTGCTATAACCTTTTCAGCCACTTAACTCCATTAAAACGGTAATGACCGACTTTTAATGAGACATTATAAGGTCCCGGTGCAGTTACATATAAACTTTCTGCTAACTTATATGAAACTGCAAATCATATCCCTAATTTGGTAATATTGACGTCATTTAAAACAATTCGTGTTAAACGACTTTTGATTTTCCATTTATAGTCTTGACAATAGCTTAATTGCATGATAGCGAAGCTTTTTCTCCGGTCTTTAAAACATCTGAAGACGATCAGGACTCTGAACATATTTTCACCATTAAATAGAACGGATACTATTAAGATGTCTATGGGGTGTAAATGCACCAAGAATAATGAGCGAAATGTCAGATGCTACACTGAATACCTCCTGCCGAGTTCAAAAGCAAACGTCAACAGAAAAACTAAAAGAAAAAAAAATGGTTTGGCTTCCTCAAAATCAAAACTATACGATACGTAGGCGCCAGCCATTGTCATATCTGTCTCACGGAAGGGTTTAGCAATACAAATATTCTTCTGACCCAGCCTCGCCTAATTCTCACATTTAATCCTACATAAAAGAAAAGATGTAATTTAAGTGTTGACTTAGCGATGAAATTTCTTTCCGACGTCCTCCGGCCCCGGCCAGTAAATGGTTGGTTCGTACTTAACACTAAAATGTAATACCGATGATGTATAAATATTGTATGGTGATTACTTACCGCGGCATAGGCTATACTTCTCTTAGGCCTAAGTCCAACCCCGTCTTAATTTATTAACGGACATTTTCAAGGTTTACAGGGATTTAGTTTAAGCAATCCTCATCATCGAGTTCAGGGCTCCTCTGGCCGAGTGGTTAAGGTAGTTTCGACTACTATTGATCAATTGGTCTGTCAGCACTAAGGTTCGAGTATCACTGCTGACTCGAATCTTAATTGACAAGGATTGTCAGTTTTCGTATCAAAGGTCCGAGGTCATCGTCGGGTATTCCAGTTTCGTCCTCCAATAAAAACTGGACGCCATGATATAACTGAAAGCGGCGTTTAACACCATTTAAATACACAAACAAACTCATCATCGTGCGGTTTTGTTTATCAAGAAAAAAAATTTCCCTTTTACGTTGTAGACAAAGTTTGTGCAAATAATAATAATTTACCATAGAATATAAATATTGTGTTCTTTTTACAACTGTCATTCTGCGATACAATTTTTCCGGAATAATTAAAATAAGTTCTGTATAACTGTTATGGGTTTTTTTCGAGAGTTGGGCAGCTTTCATTTTGTTTTTAACGTCTATTTATCCTCGTGTTTGTGCTATATATCTGAGATCGTAAGGATTGCATTTTAGTGTTCGGATATTATCACATATACAGCGACAAGCATCTTCCATGATACATAGCTTATTTGTATCGAAGATTTATGAGACAGATTCATTTCTCTATGAAAAAAGTATTACATACCAGTATGTTTCATTGCGTAACTCGTACGTTCACAGCGAAGTGTTGGGCCTCGATAGTCGAGTGGTTAAGGTAGTAAGTCATCTACCATTGATCACGTGGTATTTCTACTCGGCGGTTACGGGTTCGTGTCTCACTGCGGGGATATCAGGACACGTCAGGAACTAAAAAATTCATTACGGGCAGGGTGTATTCTTGATTAAGAATAACGCACACAAAAAATGGCGGACTCGTGCAGCTCACTCTGATAAAATTCGATTACTCTATTTGATCGATTTGAACATCGTAAATCTGTATGCAGTTATTGGCTAATGTAAAACACACGAATTTAACTTCCATAAATTTAACTAGTTAGGGTTAAATACAGATTTAGTCTCAAAATTGTGAAAGGAAATGTTATTCGTATTTCCGAAAGAATAAAGAAAACGAGGCACAATTGAAAAATTAACAAATAATTATTAAACTTTATCTTATGATATCTTACTCTAAAGTTGACCATTTGGAAATTATTCAGTCTTTTCATGCCCGTATCTGTAGGTTTTATAAATGGCATTACAGTGTACAGAGAGGGATCCCATGGTTCGATCTATTAACCTGGGTGGCAAGTCCCCAATTGGCAGTGAGGGTATGCCTTATTGATGTGGGCTATCAGTCCATAATACGGAAAACCTGACCGTGGACCATAATGGTGAGTACCAGGGTCGTGCAAGTAGACAAATTGTAACAGCTACAAATGGGAAATGTCTTTGTCCCGTTGGTACAGGCACAGAAGAATGCTTTGGTATGTGTTAGTGCATTCGTATGTCATGGAAGCTATGCGTACAGATGTATGTCATGGTAACTGTGTGTACAGATGTATGTCATGGTAACTGTGTGTACAGGTGTATGTCATGGTAACTGTGTCTACAGGTGTATGTCATGGTAACTGTGTGTACAGGTGTATGTCATGGTAACTATGTATACAGGTGTATGTCGTGGTGACTGTGTACAGGTGTATGTCATGGTTACTATGTGTACAGGTGTATGTCGTGGTAACTATGTGTACAGGTGTATGTCATGATAACTGTGTGTACAGATGTATGTCATGGTAACTGTGTGTACATATGTATGTCAAGGTAACTGTGTGTAAAGATGTATGTCATGGTAACTGTGTGTACAGGTGTATGCCATGGTAACTGTGTGTACAGCCGTTTGTCATGGTAACTGTGTGTACAGCCGTTTGTCATGGTAACTGTGTGTACAGATGTATGTCATGCTAACTGTGTGTTCATATGTATGGCATGATAACTGCATGTACAGGTGAATGTCATGGTTCTGTGTGTACAGATGTATGTCATGGGAACTGTGTGTACAGGTGTATGTCATGGTAACTGTGTATACAGGTGTATGTCGTGGTAACTATGTGTACAGGTGTATGTCATGGTAACTGTGTGTAAAGATGTATGTCATAGTAACTGTCTATACAGGTGTATGTCGTGGTAACTATGTGTACAGGTGTATGGCATGGTAACTGTGTGTAAAGATGTATGTCATGGTAACTATGTGTACAGGTGTTTGTCATGGTAACTATGTGTACAGGTGTATGTCAGGGTAACTGTGTGTACAGGTGTATGTCATGGCGTCTGGTAGATGTGTATCCAATGCATTCTGTTGATACATGCTAATGTGTGTATATCAGGGATACCGTTTAAACAAGTGTAGGGGGGAGTCACTGCAGCTGAGTGGTTAAGGTAGTTTGTTAACTAATGATCACGAGGTCTGTCAACGCTGAGCTTGTGGTTTCCAGTCTTACTACAGGCAGGTTCCACTCCATTTGTAACAGACAAGGATTGCCAGTATTCCTACCAAAGGTTTGGTGTTTTCTTAGGGTACTCTTGCTTCCTCCCGCAATAAAAACTGAACACCACGATATAGCTGAAAAATTGTTGAAAAGTGGCATTAAACACCATTTAAACAAACAAGCAAACAACAAGTCTATGTCATGGTTTCTGTTTCTTAAGTTTTTAAATGCCATAATTGTTATCTTCCTGAAATAACATAATACAAAAATCAATGTTAACATATTTATTTATCACAGTGTGAACAAAATTATAAAATTTAAACATTCAACATACAAGTATCACTAACAAAATAATCTACTACCACATCACACACACAGTATGCCACAATTTAATTGAGTGTTCAGTAGTGTTTGTCACAAAAAGTCCAAGGTGTAAAATACGTAAATGATGACGTCACATGGCATTTCCCTTTGATCTGACAACGCTTAAGGTGAATTTTATTCTTACGACTTTTTGTGAAATGGACTCCAGTTCTTTATATATATGTTTAATGCTAATCAATGCTAAGCTTTATAAAATGAATTGCTCTACAAATAAAAAAAATCTATTTAATATTGGAAATATATCGTTACAAAGTCTAGCCAAGACATTCTTGTCTGTCTGATTTGTTGCTATGAACATAATACAATCTTAATGGCTACTAGTTGGTTTATTTCAGGTCACAAACTTCAGTACCTGAGACTGGGTTGAGAATAATTCCCTATCTTGACAGTTTTGACAATTAAATCGTCATTTATTCCACACAAAAATAGACATGTTTCTAGTACTTAATATAAACTTTATGTTTCTATCTATATAGTGCCATGTTAACAACAAAAACAGGAACACAAGGTTTTTATAATTTGTAAAATTAAGGTATCCGAAACACAATTGACCACGTGATCATACTTGGTGTCTTGAATGGCCATTGTTTTTTCAATGGAGCAGACCGTGGTAATGTTCAGCAAACATTGAAGATATTATTTCAAATTGGGTAACTAACTTTTTTTGCTTAAAGCTGTAAACATTGGCTAACAGTTAAACAATATATTTAATTTGTATCATTAGCATTACATTGATTTTAATAAAGCTGTATTTCTTGGTCGAAAAATAAAATCAAATGGTGATTTCAATAATGGATCGGAATTCATTATAATGGTAAACATCTCAAGTTTGACACTAAAGGTCGAGTTATAAAGTAAAAAATAATTCCAAGACAAAAATGGCCAGATTTCGTTAAAAAGAAAGTAGGTGAAGGACAGACCTGAAATCGAATCCCACGTTATGGGAGGCCATGCTGATGCTGCATGCCAAATTTCAAGAGAATGTGATTAGTAGTTGCTGAGAAAACTGTTACGAAATTTTTTCCTTGCCTGAAATCCGTGAAATCTGGCCAAAAATTCAATTATCTCTGCACTAAACATACAATATTTTATTGAATTTTCTATGCAATGTAATGCCCCTTCATAAACTTCAAACTAAATTATAAAGTTCTACCTGCTGACAACAATGGTTAAAATATATAGATTTTTTTTCATTTTTGATAATTATTGCATGACATTTCATATTAATAATCCATCTTATACTGCAATAATAATATTTATTTTCTCTTTCTAAACAAGAACATTCATTTCATTATACATTACATAACACTTGCTTTAACATAATTGAGAGTAATCTCGTGTATTAGTATTAAATATCAAACTATAAGATGTCAATAACGGTCCATCTAAAAACCATTCTAAACAGGACAGAAAACCCATATATAATTGTTTGTTTCTGTTTAGTTTACAAAAGGAGAAATACTACATGAAAGGCATTACAAAAATATGTATATATATATAAATGGGGAAAACTCAATAACTACCAGTACAGTAATGATCACTAAAGGGAGATAAGTCATTAACTACCAGCACAGTAATGATCACTAAAGGGAGATAAGTCATTAACTACCAGTACAGTAATGATCACTAAAGGGAGATAAGTCATTAACTACCAGCACAGTAATGATCACTAAAGGGAGATAAGTCATTAACTACCAGTACAGTAATGATCACTAACTCATTAACTATCTGTTCTGTAACGGTCTATAATATATATATATCTTCATACACAAAAAAAATATGTTTCCTTTCATAGGATGTATCATTTATTTCAACAGTACATGATTTTTAACATAGACTGCATCTTAAAACATAGTAGTCTGATTAAACATACACTGATTACAAATAAATTCTTTAAATACAGCACTGGAGTATCTCAATGTTTGAAGCACAATTTAATTACCTCTTATGATTGTATAGCAAGATAATATTTGCTGCGAACAAATGTAAGCATGAACTATTCTCATAGGTCAGCAGTTTTGATTACTTTTGAATGTAATTATCTCCCTTGCAGATATATAATACTGTTCTTAAAGGGAAATAATTCATTGTCAGTTTGGACCAGATGTTAATTGATTTATGTGATCAGTTAACAAACATCAGTAAAAAATTAATATTTTTGGGTACCGTATTTTCGGCACGATAAGTCGACACTTTTTTTCTTGGGAGACCTATTTTCCGAATCGACTTATCTAAGGCTTGAATCAGAAAGAGTCGGATGTGGAAATTTTTTTTTCGTGTGCTGATAATTTCAGTTTTCTTTTGCAGGATTCTAAGGACACTGTATGCAATGTTACTGCATTCATTTTTGTATAAATAAGCGAAATAAATTATGCATAGACATGTTTTGTTTATCTTTATTTTTCTGCAATTTTGGATGCAGGAAGTGTATTCTGCTTTATTAAAAAGGGAAACGAAACCAGAGAAACTATGTTTCGGATGTCGTCAAAATTTATAAATTGAATGAATTGGTTAATAATGCGTTCTGATTGTAGTTTAAAAACAAAAATTTGATATATTCAGAGAAACCTTCCAACAAACAGGACGAAGAAAACCTAACGAGAACAATTAAACTTTCCCGATTGTCATGAATTTTAGTGCTCCTTTGAACGGAGGTATGATACATGCAAATACATCCGGAACATGCGCGTTGGTTTATATTTCTTCAAAAATGGCGGAATATATTACGATATGGTTTTCGTGTATTTATATGGGTCTTTCGTTTAGAATTAATATCGAATTGGGCAATTAAATGAACAAACGTTGATTATTATCTTGACTCGTTGATTGAAGCCAGGTTTAAATTTGAAAATGAGATAATTAGCTAGGGACGCTCTGTCGGTTGGGGCTATGTGGATCGATCACCTGTTCAGGTGACAGGTGTTCAGCCAGGTATGCATAATACTTTTAATTAATAAAAAAATTGAATGGAAATTATTGTTTTAAGGAGATAACAACCGAAATGACATCAATCAATATGCACTTTTCTCCTTCACGTACAGACGCTGACATTTTAAAGCGAAGTTTCGTATACACATTTTTAAGCGAAGTTTCGTACACATTTTATAACGATCTACCCCAGGCCTCAACAAAATTTATTAAACAATTTTATTCTAAATATTAACAACTTGTCAATATATGGTTGGTGACATATATTGGAATACTTACCAAAGTTAATGGTCACGGATACGTCGACTTATGGACCGAATTCGACTTATCTATGTTTTTTTACCCGAATTTTACCAAAAATCGTCTATTCGACTTATCGTCCACATCGACTAAACGTGCGGAAAATACGGTACATTTTTTAAAAGGAACTCTTTAGTCATTAAAAGCTTCTAAATCAAATACACAATTATACTAACAATACTTATAGGTAAGGTATGAAGAAAGCACACATATCAATTCAACCACCTGCAGACATGTCTCATAACAAACCATGACATTTCCTCAATTAAATAATCAATCTACATAAAAAACCTGAAAACTGTGTACATAAATAAATCTCTAAATTAATCAACACACTGCTAAAGGCATAAAAGCACTCATTACTATTTCTCCAATTCAAAGGCAACATGCCTAAAATTACCTAAAATATGCAGTCTAATTAAAATTAGCCCATGCATATTTACTGTTTTCGTTGTGCTGCAAGCTGCAAGGTCTAACATAACCCCGTTGCAGGTCACATCAGAGTAACCTCTATCATGTGATCAAACTGACCAATGAAAAAGTCTCTTATCGGTCCATGGCGGTGAAAATTTACATTATTGGTTTCGGGTTTTACGTGTATAATAAGTCACGAGACAATACACAAAACAACAACAAACATGTCAGCGCCCATGTGTAAAATTGTGTCAAAACTTTGTTAATAAATACTGATTGAAAATGCGACACAACGTAAATAGTAAACACGCACAGGCTAATTTTAATTAGACTGTTACAATATGTAAAGTTCAGGAAATTTAAAAAATCTCATTATAATTTGGTGTAATTTTGAAGGAAGCAAAGCAAATGGGTGTATGTATAAATAAAGTATGGAGATGTACATGTAGATGTGTTGTCGCTTTGGTAATTTCTTATTTTTTGTGAAATTGCTGCTACTTTTGATATAATTGTCAAACATGGATTTCAGGGGACGTCTATACAGCAAAACCATTATTAAGATGAATTCCAATTCATAGATATACTGAACTGAAAACTCTCTATAATTGAAGGTACCTATAACACTGCTTCATCAATTAAAGTTTTAGAGACACAAATGACAATTATAAAATTGTTTGTGAATATTGTTTTGTCATGGGAGATAACTGTTACAGTTAATTCTATTGCAGATTAATAGGTTATCTACCCTTTCAGACAGTTTTTTTTTAGTGCATTGCATTAACAAATATCTCTTGATCATAGTCAACAGACTAAAATAGTATTTAACTTTTCATTTTAACAGCAAAATTTTTGAACCTTTTAGTCTTTTTATTTAACATAACCTCCCCTTTTGGTTCTCACATATACATGCATAATTTGTGACAGCTGCATAATTATATGGCAAGAAAAAAAGGAGTTAATAATACATATATAATATGTTGTAGCACTGTATAATATAATATAATATAATCCTGTTGTCTAAAACAACAACAGTGTTATTTATATGTATAAACAGATTTAATATAATGTAAACTTCAATCAATCTTTCAGACCCAGAGCAGCCCAAACATCTGTATCAACAAAAAACTGAACTGGACTTCATCTGTTTAAATGTTAACCTTAGCACTATTTTACCTGTATCTTAACAGGGTAAGTTGGGTTGGTTTCATTGTGATTAAGGCATTACAATGATGTGTTCATGGGTTTTACCAATGCAAAGGATGATAAAATTTTTTGCAAATTTGATTAATATGTACATCTAAATGTAATATTCTTTCTAAGATTGTAGTTAAAAAATTATAAATTAAATGATAATGTTTTGTAATTATATAGAGGTGTGTTCATGTCAGCCAAAACCAATAATAATTATTGATCTATGTTAATGAATTAAGTGTCCTTTAATTCTAATTCAGAGGTGGTTCTCGGCGATATGTAACATTTCTACTACTTAATAAAAAAACTTATCGCTATTTTGCAGTATTTTCCTTTGATCTTTATGTGCGATATTATTCCATCTCACTCTACTAGCGTGGGATGGGCCCATCTCAGCTCGCTGTCAAGACGTCGTTATGTAAACACTGTGACGTCACAATGTTACAAAACAGCGATAAACAGATTATTTACGTTTTTTTGAAACTCGATGCACTTTCTCGCCATCTCATCTCAGGGCTGTCGCCCTTCGATGAGATACGACGAGAAAATGCATCTCGTTTAAAAAAACGTAAATAATCTATAAATCTTATTGAGTAAACAAACATCTCAGAGAGTTGGCTTAATCAAAACAAACATCTCTGGGAGTTAGCTTAATCAAAACAAACATCTCAGGGAGTTAGCTTAATCAAAACAAACATCTCAGGGAGTTAGCTTAATCAAAACAAACATCTCAGAGAGTTGGCTTAATCAAAACAAACATCTCTGGGAGTTAGTTTAATAAAAACAAACATCTCGGGGAATTGGTTTAATCAAAACAAACATCCCAGTGAGTTGGCCTAATCAAAACAAACATCTCACTGAGTTGGCTTAATTAAAAAACATCTCGCGGAGTTCATTTAATCAAAACAAACATCTCAGTGAGTTGGCTTAACCAAAACAAACATTTCAGGGAGTTGGCTTAATCAAAATAAACCTCTAAGGGAGTTGGGTACCGGGAGTTGGCTTAACCAAAACAAACATCTCTGGGAGTTGGAAATTTATCAACAAAGTACAACAGTATTCATCTATAGAAAAATGGACCAAATCATAATATTCATCATTAATTTTTTATGTTATTTCAGCTAAAATTGTCCCTTACTTATTGCATGGTTTCAAAATGGAAAATGTAACCATGTATTTGTCTGAAGGATTGTTTTATCAGCCTTGATGAGTAATATAGACAAGACGTCAAATATGATTGGTGTGTATATTATACAAAACCAATTATGGTAAAAAGCAGAAAAAACCAACTTGTTAAGTCGTATTGTATGACATTTGACTTACATTTATCTGTGCTCTTCTTTAGTAGTCCTTAATATTTGAATAAATATGACTTATTTCATGTTGTCTCAATGAATGAACTTAACCTTGACCTTTGACATGATCCATATTAGTAACAGGGAATGAAGTATAATATTTGTATAATTTAATGGGAATAAATAATAATGTAATTAAATAAACTTAACCCTGCAGATAATAATTTCTAAGTTAGTAAAAGACTTAGATGAAATGTATCTTAATATAATTTGTTTCAAAATAAAATAAATAATGATTAAATATCATTTAACACTGACCTTTTTATTGAGCTACTAATAAAAATATAAATGTTATATAGAATTGTTCATGGAGTAAATTTCTTTTTACATTAGAACCTATAATATGATCATGATGATAAGCACATAATATACTTAACTGAACCATGTTCGATGCCAAAAATGCTACCGTAAATTCATCAGTTTTATCTAGAATTGTTAGAAGGTGTCTTTGTACAAAACTTGTTTGCCATAATATTTCAAGAGCCATTATACAAGTAAGGTAGAAACAACAATTAAGACGTTAGAATGTAACATCACAGAATTACCCATAATACACTATTCAGCATGAACAGTATCAGCAGATATGAATATATCATTCTTCATAATGAAACATCGTCTGTTTCCTTAACCACCGAACTGTAATATCAAACGTAGTAAAACTAACACCGACAGCTATGGGCCCCTTGACCCAGTTCATACTTAGTCCTTTATACATTCCCTTTATAAATCCTTCTTCTTTGACCACACTCCTGTATGTAGATATAATACTAGTATAGTCGTGTTCATGACCCGTAACACCTGAAACAAAAAAAATAAAAGGGATCAAGATATTTTATGGGCTTCACAGTCCCCTTATCATTTTTTTCTAGTGTCCATTTATTTTAAAGGAATTTCTGACATCACCAGTTAAAAACTTAAAGGACAGGAGTATATTTCACAAAATGCATACGTGTAAAATAGGTAGTGAGTGTTGGGAGATCAAAATGCATTGTGATTTCAGCATTAACGATGTATTTTACACATATGAATTTTTGTGAAAAGCACTGCAGGACGATAATTTGAAAAAGGGGGCAGTAAGTCTACAAACCAGAGGCTCTTAAGAGCCTGTATCTGTATCGCTCATCTGATTTTATAGGCAATGAAGATGGCATTTTCCTGATGTTAAACTAAGTCCTGTAACTTTCAATAAACTTTAAAGAGGACCATCCAAACAATATTGCTAGAAAGTTTTGTTTCCATTGGTTAACTGGTTTTATAGAGAAGAAGATTTTTTTTTTAATTTGCCCATAGGGTCCTATGTTAAACTAAGTCCTGTGGTGGTGGCCATTTTGAATTTCCAATTGGCAATAAAAAACATATTCTTTAAAGAAGACCACCTAAACAATATTGTCAGTAAGTTTTGTTTTCATTGGTGAATTAGTTTCAGAGATGAAACCTTTTAAAACTTTTCCCATAGGGTCCGCTGTTAACCTATCTAATGCTGTGGTAGCCATTTTGATTTTCCAATTGGCATATAAAAACACAAACTTTATAAAGGACCATCTAAAATAATATTGGTAATAAGTTTTGCTTCCATTGGTTAAACGGTTTCAGAGAAGAAGTTTTTTTAAACTTGTTTCCCATAGGGTCCAATGTTAAACCAAGTCCTGCGGTGGCAGCCATTTTGAATTTCCGATTGGGATAAAAAAACATGAACTTTATAGAAGACCATCCAAACAATATTGCTGGAAAGGTTTGTTACGATTGGTAACCAGTTTCAGAGAAGAAGCCTTTTAAACTTTTTCCCCATAGTGGCCTATGTTAAACTAAGGGCTATTCCAGAAAAATGTCACCAGGGTGCAGAACGCTCATGAAATTTAGGGGTACCACCAATAGATTTGTATTAAAACGAACCCCACCCTCCAACAATTTCCCGTTTCCAATGAGCACCCTACCAACATATATTTTTTTTTACCAATGAATTTCTGTCAATACTCGGCAAATCCGTTTTGTTGCAGGAACTGGGCCACATGGCTTGGGTTCCAGAAGGCCGCCATTTTAACTATATAGGAATTTTATGTGAAACAAATGTAATAATTCGAAAGTTTACAAATCTATTTCTTTAGCATTAAATTCTATATCTATTTTTAAAACATATTTATTTAATGAATATAAGAAAGGCGCTTTATAAAATGATACGGTAAAACTAAATCATATTTTTTTTAAAGTTCGCTTCGTTATTTTCATATAGAAAAATCTGCACAATTCGATACCGGAAATTAAGTTTGGGTGAGTTACGAAACACCAGATTGACACATAATGTTGACTACGATGCGAATGAATGGCTCAACACGATCTGCTCGCGAAAAAAATCACGTTGAACAGAATATATTCTTTACCCTGTTACTCACCCACCAGTCAGACTTACCCCCACCAATGCATTTCGTTTAATTTTCTGACCCCCCACCTATAAATTTCTATTTACCCTTCACCCCACCACCAAGATTTATTTTATTTAATGGCGTTCTGCCCCCGGGGGATATATTTTTCTGGAATAGCCCTAAGTCCTGTGTTGGCTGCCATTTTGAATTTCCAATTGTCATAAAAAACACGAACTTTATAAACGACCATCCAAACAATATTGCTAGTAAGTTTTTGTTTCCATTGGTTCACCGGTTTCAGAGAAGAAGCCCTTTTAAACTTTTTTCCCATAGGGTCCTATGTTAAACTAAGTCGTGTGATGGTCGCCATATTCGTTTTCCAATACAAATGAAAAACACAAACTTTGCAAAAGTCCATCCATCGAACATTATGGCCAAGTTTCGTTTCAATTGGCCAATTAGTTTCAGAGAAGAAGATTAAAATGTAAAAGGTTTACAGACGCCGACTACGCTGATGACGACGCCGACGGTCTCAAAGTGATAACAATAGCGCACATGACCCTTTGGGTCAGGTGAGCTAAAAATAGGGTATTACAAATTTTGTCTAAATATCCTTAGATGTCAACCACAAATGACTAATGTCTGCCAAATAAACATTTTTTTCCCAGTAATACAGTCTGTGTGTTGCAACACTTGTATTATCATGCACCTGCCTAAAAAAATTTTTTATCATATATGATTCATACAAATACTAATTTATTTTCAAATCTGAATATTAGTTTATAGTTTACTCATAAGATTAAAAGGTGCAGGGACAACCAATTTATTTATGTCAGACTATTTGTAGCCAGAAACTTGCGTCACAATTAATGGCCATCAGCATCGAAATATTATCACACAAAAAAAAAGAGTGGACCAGCAATGATATAAATCTGTAAAAATTGAAACCAGCCATAACAGTTTAATTTCGATAAATTTGTAAAAATTGGCATATATGCATATCTGTAGCAGAAACATGGTAGAAATTGTTCTGTCTGGTAATAGTTAATTTGGAGGTGAACACACATTATAATCACCTTTCCGGATGTCCTGAATAAAATTGAAATACATTTGGAAAGACTGCTTTAAGCATTTTATATATTTTTTTCTTAAGCTGTTCGAGTGATTTAGTTATGTAATGTATTTGATCACTTTGAATTAACTACTTATATATAACCTCCAATGATTTTAAGACGTTTTCAAATCTCCCCCACACAAACAGTGAAATATAGTTCATAAAAGCAATCAATTGTGAAATGTATTGCTTTTATGCATTATTTGAAGTTCAAACTAAGTATAAGTTGCTTTTTATTAATTTATTTTATGCAATTATTTTGCCCAACTGCTCAGTTGTATAGTAGAAAATACACAAGATCTTATTTATCTTTATATATAGTCTATCTATACACTTTTGATACAGTTTAACATTGAAATTACTGCGTTTGTCGGCAAAGTTTATCCCCCTTGAGAGATATCTCTCAAAATGTCAACCAATAGTATAATGATTGTGATTGATGTAGAATACCCAGAATCCTTTGCGTGGAGATTGACTTGAACCTACAACACTCATTACTGACACCAATCTCCACGCAAAGGATTCTGGGTATCCTACGTCAACCACAATCACCTCTGCCATACCATTGGTTGACATTGTGAGAGATATCTCTCATGGAGGATAAGCTTCATGAGCAAACGCAGTAATTTCAATGTAAAACTCTATCAAAAGTGTATAAATAGACTATAAAAAAATTAAAAACATCTCGTGTTTTATTTTAAAAACATAATTCTTTGTTTACAAACGTTACAAGCAGACGACAAATGTAGTCCCGCAGTAAATGGGGAATGACGTGTGGCAGAGGTTATATCTGGGAACCAGTTATGTTCTCTGTGCCGGAGAGTGGCAGAGGTTATATCTGGGAACCAGTTATGTTCTCTGTGCCGGAGAGTGATACTCACCAAGTTCTACACACATTTGTCTGTGTGTGATGCCGTCTGTCTGTCAGACCCGCATTCATTCTGGCCCAAAACTTTTTTTTGACTGATTTTTAAATTATTTGGCACAAGTGATCATCACATCTAGACATATATGTGCATCTTTTAGAAGTCCAGCAATTATATATGACAATAATTACAAAAAATGTCCAATACTCACTTTTACCATTAATTTTATTTTTCCTTTTTTCTCAATTTTTTTATCTCTTTTATATAGTAAATGCAAAACAATATTTGATCTGTATTAAGTACTAAATTAGGGCCCCTACCACTAACAGTGGCATACTGCTTATAGTGATCAGTCTATCCATCCATTCGTTGATCTACTATTACTACTTTTTTTTCTAAATCGCCAGAAATTTTTTATATATTTATCTAACATTCTGTTTTCTGGAGTGTGTACTGACACATAGGTTACAAACACATTTAAAATATGTATTTTTTAAAACAAATGTGCATTATATACACATCAAAAGAAAGATTTTCTGTTAACTATCATCTAGTATCCATACCTGCTGTCTGCATTCTTCTTCGTACAATGTCTAATGGATATGTCGCTGATTGTCCTAACAGTCCAGCTAAAGCACCAAATGATAATCTTTCTAAAGGAGTAGGATCTTTACCTTTGGCCCATTCTGAAAGTTTTAAAATTGTGTCATTACATTTAGTTATTCAGAAAACAAAACCAGCGGCTAGAGCATATGACATGCTTCACAGTGGGGGAGATCCTCTCGTTGGGGGGTTGTCAGGTCATAATACGGAAAGCCTGACCGCAGACTGTAGTGGGTAACGTGTTTGGGGAGTGCCACGCTCCTTGCACGATAAAGACCCCTTTTGTAGATTTTGAAAAAGAGTAGGCTCATTGTAGCCGCTACAAAAGGCTAAATTTTCCACCTGTACCCAAAACTCCATACTTTTCCAGTGGCAGTCAAAATTGTATTCCCTGTGACCCATCCCACCCCCATTTTCCGTTGAATTATTGTTTGTTAACTTGTTCCTGTCCTGAATATAGCTGAAATACTGCTGGCTGGACGTAAAAAAGACATCCAATCAATCAAATGCTTCACAGTGGACAACAGCTTAGTTTTGATTTCTTTTGAAATAATAGAAATGCAAAATGTATCCTGACTGTCTCATGCCACAATCACAAAGAAGTTCCCTTGTGACCCTCACATTTATCATTATAGTTACATTCTGTGACAATCACAAAGAAGTTCCCTTGTGACCCTCACATTTATCATTCTAGTTACATTCTGGGAAAATCACAAAGAAGTTCCCTTGTGACCCTCACATTTATCATTATAGCTACATTCTGTGACAATCACAAAGAAGTTCCCTTGTGACCCTCACATTTATCATTATAGTTACATTCTGTGACAATCACAAAGAAGTTCCCTTGTGACCCTCACATTTATCATTATAGTTACATTCTGTGACAATCACAAAGAAGTTCCCTTGTGATCCTGACATTTATCATTATAGTTACATTCTATGACAATCACAAAGAAGTTCCCTTGTGACCCTCACATTTATCATTATAGTTACATTGTGACAATCACAAAGATGTTCCCTTGTGACCCTCACATTTATCATTATAGTTACATACTGGGACAATCACAAAGAAGTTCCCTTGTGACCCTCACATTTATCATTATAGTTACATTCTGTGACAATCACAAAGAAGTTCCCTTGTGACCCTCACATTTATCATTATAGTTACATTCTGTGACAATCACAAAGAAGTTCCCTTGTGACCCTCACATTTATCATTATAGTTACATTCTGGGACAATCACAAAGAAGTTCCCTTGTGACCCTCACATTTATAATTATAGTTACATTCTGTGACAATCACAAAGATGTTCCCTTGTGACCCTCACATGTATCATTATAGTTACATTCTGTGACAATCACAAAGAAGTTCCCTTGTGACCCTCACATTTATCATTATAGTTTCATACTGGGACAATCACAAAGAAGTTCCCTTGTGACCCTCACATTTATCATTATAGTTACATTCTGGGACAATCACAAAGAAGTTCCCTTGTGACCCTCACATTTATCATTATAGTTACATTCTGTGACAATCACAAAGAAGTTCCCTTGTGACCCTCACATTTATCATTATAGTTACATTCTGTGACAATCACAAAGAAGTTCCCTTGTGACCCTCACATTTATCATTATAGTTACATTCTGTGACAATCACAAAGAAGTTCCCTTGTGACCCTCACATTTATCATTATAGTTACATTCTGTGACAATCACAAAGAAGTTCCCTTGTGACCCCTCACACAGGGAATTTTTTAGCGCTCGCCACTTTCGTCATTGACGAAATCATTTGAAAATTGACGATAGATTTCTAAATCAATTTCGTCACCTGATTTTCAACAAGTACTAAAATTTTTCGTTACAAATTCAGTCTACCAATTGTAAAACGACATATTTATGACCCCAATGCCAATTAACAGGAAATTTAATTATGTCACCTCGATAGTTTTAAACAGCAGGTGTCAATCGCCGAATCGATGTTTTTACAGGTAATCCGATTAACATGATAAAGTGGTGCTCCTGGTCAATATACGCAAACAAAAGTGTCGTAGATCGTACTGATGTGCACAGACTTCCACCTTTTGATAAAATATGTAATGCAAATAAAAATTGCAAAGATTTTGCGTATTTCATTCATTTTTCGTATGTTTTGCTGGTTTGAAATGGATTACGCGCCATTTGTGTACATCCGAGATACGTCTAAATACCGTTGGCTACCACTTAGAAAACGAAGAGTACAACGGCCCTTAATGAAAAATTGTTACCGATTGATATACAAACACTTTTTAAATAAGTTTTAAAATTAAAATTCTTTGAAAATGTATGAACATTTTGTTATAATCATTTTTTAAAACAATTTATACACTGCAATTGAAAGAGTACAGTTTTTTTACTATGATATTTCACCAGTACAATGAATGCATGCTTCTGAGCAGATGCTTATACAGCTCATCCGCTAAAGTGACTAAAGCCCTCAAAATCCTAAAAAATTCCCTGCTCACATATATCATTATAGTTACATACTGGGACAATCACAAAGAAGTTCCCTTGTGACCCTCACATTTATCATTATAGTTACATTCTGTGACAATCACAAAGAAGTTCCCTTGTGACCCTCACATTTATAATTATAGTTACATTCTGTGACAATCACAAAGAAGTTCCCTTGTGGCCCTCACATTTATCATTGTAGTTACATTCTGTGACAATCACAAAGAAGTTCCCTTGTGACCCTCACATTTATCATTATAGTTACATTCTGGGACAATCACAAAGAAGTTCCCTTGTGACCCTCACATTTATCATTATAGTTACATTCTGGGACAATCACAAAGAAGTTCCCTTGTGACCCTCACATTTATCATTATAGTTACATTCTGGGAAAATCACAAAGAAGTTCCCTTGTGACCCTCACATTTATCATTATAGTTACATTCTGTGCCAATCACAAAGGAGTTCCCTTGTGATCCTCACATTTATCATTATAGCATTCAGTGACAATCACAAAGAAGTTCCCTTGTGACCCTCACATTTATCATTATAGTTACATTCTGTGACAATCACAAAGAAGTTCCCTTGTGACCCTCACATTTATCATTATAGTTACATTCAGGGACAATCACAAAGAAGTTCCCTTGTGACCCTCACATTTATCATTATAGTTACATTCTGTGACAATCACAAAGAAGTTCCCTTGTGATCCTCACATTTATCATTATAGTTACATTCTGTGACAATCACAAAGATGTTCCCTTGTGACCCTCACATTTATCATTATAGTTACATTCTGTGACATTCACAAAGAAGTTCCCTTGTGACCCTCACATTTATCATTATAGTTACATTCTGTGACAATCACAAAGAAGTTCCCTTGTGATCGTCACACTTATCATTATAGTTACATTCTGTGACAATCACAAAGAAGTTCCCTTGTGACCCTCACATTTATAATTATAGTTACATTCTGTGACAATCACAAAGAAGTTCCCTTGTGACCCTCACATTTATCATTATAGTTACATTCTGTGACAATCACAAAGATGTTCCCTTGTGACCCTCACATTTATCATTATAGTTACATTCTGTGACAATCACAAAGAAGTTCCCTTGTGACCCTCACATTTATAATTATAGTTACATTCTGTGACAATCACAAAGAAGTTCCCTTGTGACCCTCACATTTATCATTATAGTTACATTCAGGGACAATCACAAAGAAGTTCCCTTGTGACCCTCACATTTATCATTATAGTTACATTCTGTGACAATCACAAAGAAGTTCCCTTGTGATCCTCACATTTATCATTATAGTTACATTCTGTGACAATCACAAAGATGTTCCCTTGTGACCCTCACATTTATCATTATAGTTACATTCTGTGACATTCACAAAGAAGTTCCCTTGTGACCCTCACATTTATCATTATAGTTACATTCTGTGACAATCACAAAGAAGTTCCCTTGTGATCGTCACACTTATCATTATAGTTACATTCTGTGACAATCACAAAGAAGTTCCCTTGTGACCCTCACATTTATAATTATAGTTACATTCTGTGACAATCACAAAGAAGTTCCCTTGTGACCCTCACATTTATCATTATAGTTACATTCTGTGACAATCACAAAGATGTTCCCTTGTGACCCTCACATTTATCATTATAGTTACATTCTGTGACAATCACAAAGAAGTTCCCTTGTGACCCTCACATTTATAATTATAGTTACATTCTGTGACAATCACAAAGAAGTTCCCTTGTGACCCTCACATTTATAATTATAGTTACATTCTGGAAAAATCACAAAGAAGTTCCCTTGTGACCCTCACATTTATCATTATAGTTATATTCTGTGACAATCACAAAGAAGTTCCCTTGTGACCCTCACATTTATCATTATAGTTACATTCTGTGACAATCACAAAGAAGTTCCCTTGTGACCCTCACATTTATCATTATAGTTATATTCTGTGACAATCACAAAGAAGTTCCCTTGTGACCCTCACATTTATCATTATAGTTACATACTGGGACAATCACAAAGAAGTTCCCTTGTGACACTCACATTTATCATTATAGTTACATTCTGTGACAATCACAAAGAAGTTCCCTTGTGACCCTCACATTTATAATTATAGTTACATTCTGGGACAATCACAAAGAAGTTCCCTTGTGACACTCACATTTATAATTATACATGTAGTTACATTCTGTGACAATCACAAAGAAGTTCCCTTGTGACCCTCACATGTATCATTATAGTTACATTCTGTGACAATCACAAAGAAGTTCCCTTGTGACCCTCACATTTATCATTATAGTTACATACTGGGACAATCACAAAGAAGTTGCCTTGTGACACTCACATTTATAATTATACATGTAGTTACATTCTGTGACAATCACAAAGAAGTTCCCTTGTGACCCTCACATTTATCATTATAGTTACATTCTGTGACAATCACAAAGAAGTTCCCTTGTGACCCTCACATGTATCATTATAGTTACATTCTGTGACAATCACAAAGAAGTTCCCTTGTGACCCTCACATTTATCATTATAGTTACATTCTGTGACAATCACAAAGAAGTTCCCTTGTGACCCTCACATTTATCATTATAGTTACATTCTGTGACAATCACAAAGAAGTTCCCTTGTGACCCTCACATTTATCATTATAGTTACATTCAGGGACAATCACAAAGAAGTTCCCTTGTGACCCTCACATTTATCATTATAGTTACATTCAGGGACAATCACAAAGAAGTTCCCTTGTGACCCTCACATTTATAATTATAGTTACATTCTGTGACAATCACAAAGAAGTTCCCTTGTGACCCTCACATTTATCATTATAGTTACATTCAGGGACAATCACAAAGAAGTTCCCTTGTGACCCTCACATTTATAATTATAGTTACATTCAGGGACAATCACAAAGAAGTTCCCTTGTGACCCTCACATTTATCATTATAGTTACATTCTGTGACAATCACAAAGAAGTTCCCTTGTGATCCTCACATTTATCATTATAGTTACATTCTGTGACAATCACAAAGAAGTTCCCTTGTGACCCTCACATTTATCATTATAGTTACATTCTGTGACAATCACAAAGAAGTTCCCTTGTGACACTCACATTTATAATTATAGTTACATTCAGGGACAATCACAAAGAAGTTCCCTTGTGACCCTCACATTTATCATTATAGTTACATTCTGTGACAATCACAAAGAAGTTCCCTTGTGACCCTCACATTTATCATTATAGTTACATTCTGTGACAATCACAAAGAAGTTCCCTTGTGACACTCACATTTATAATTATAGTTACATTCAGGGACAATCACAAAGAAGTTCCCTTGTGACCCTCACATTTATAATTATAGTTACATTCAGGGACAATCACAAAGAAGTTCCCTTGTGACACTCACATTTATAATTATACATGTAGTTACATTCTGTGACAATCACAAAGAAGTTCCCTTGTGACCCTCACATTTATCATTATAGTTACATTCTGTGACAATCACAAAGAAGTTCCCTTGTGACCCTCACATTTATCATTATAGTTACATTCTGGGACAATCACAAAGAAGTTCCCTTGTGACCCTCACATTTATCATTATAGTTACATTCAGGGACAATCACAAAGATGTTCCCTTGTGACCCTCACATTTATCATTATAGTTACATTCTGTGACAATCACAAAGAAGTTCCCTTGTGACCCTCACATTTATCATTATAGTTACTTTCTGTGACAATCACAAAGAAGTTCCCTTGTGACCCTCACATTTATAATTATAGTTACATTCAGGGACAATCACAAAGAAGTTCCCTTGTGACCCTCACATTTATAATTATAGTTACATTCAGGGACAATCACAAAGAAGTTCCCTTGTGACCCTCACATTTATCATTATAGTTACATTCTGTGACAATCACAAAGAAGTTCCCTTGTGACCCTCACATTTATCATTCTAGTTACATTCTGTGACAATCACAAAGAAGTTCCCTTGTGACCCTCACATTTATAATTATAGTTACATTCTGTGACAATCACAAAGAAGTTCCCTTGTGACCCTCACATTTATCATTATAATTACATTCTGTGACAATCACAAAGAAGTTCCCTTGTGACCCTCACATGTATCATTATAGTTACATTCAGGGACAATCACAAAGAAGTTCCCTTGTGACCCTCACATTTATAATTATAGTTACATTCTGTGACAATCACAAAGAAGTTCCCTTGTGACCCTCACATTTATCATTATAGTTACATTCAGGGACAATCACAAAGAAGTTCCCTTGTGACCCTCACATTTATAATTATAGTTACATTCAGGGACAATCACAAAGAAGTTCCCTTGTGACACTCACATTTATCATTATAGTTACATTCAGGGACAATCACAAAGAAGTTCCCTTGTGACACTCACATTTACAATTATAGTTACATTCTGGGACAATCACAAAGAAGTTCCCTTGTGACACTCACATTTATAATTATAGTTACATTCAGGGACAATCACAAAGAAGTTCCCTTGTGACCCTCACATTTATCATTATAGTTACATTCTGTGACAATCACAAAGAAGTTCCCTTGTGATCGTCACACTTATCATTATAGTTACATTCTGTGACAATCACAAAGAAGTTCCCTTGTGACCCTCACATTTATAATTATAGTTACATTCTGTGACAATCACAAAGAAGTTCCCTTGTGACCCTCACATTTATCATTATAGTTACATTCTGTGACAATCACAAAGATGTTCCCTTGTGACCCTCACATTTATCATTATAGTTACATTCTGTGACAATCACAAAGAAGTTCCCTTGTGACCCTCACATTTATAATTATAGTTACATTCTGTGACAATCACAAAGAAGTTCCCTTGTGACCCTCACATTTATAATTATAGTTACATTCTGGAAAAATCACAAAGAAGTTCCCTTGTGACCCTCACATTTATCATTATAGTTATATTCTGTGACAATCACAAAGAAGTTCCCTTGTGACCCTCACATTTATCATTATAGTTACATTCTGTGACAATCACAAAGAAGTTCCCTTGTGACCCTCACATTTATCATTATAGTTATATTCTGTGACAATCACAAAGAAGTTCCCTTGTGACCCTCACATTTATCATTATAGTTACATACTGGGACAATCACAAAGAAGTTCCCTTGTGACACTCACATTTATCATTATAGTTACATTCTGTGACAATCACAAAGAAGTTCCCTTGTGACCCTCACATTTATAATTATAGTTACATTCTGGGACAATCACAAAGAAGTTCCCTTGTGACACTCACATTTATAATTATACATGTAGTTACATTCTGTGACAATCACAAAGAAGTTCCCTTGTGACCCTCACATGTATCATTATAGTTACATTCTGTGACAATCACAAAGAAGTTCCCTTGTGACCCTCACATTTATCATTATAGTTACATACTGGGACAATCACAAAGAAGTTGCCTTGTGACACTCACATTTATAATTATACATGTAGTTACATTCTGTGACAATCACAAAGAAGTTCCCTTGTGACCCTCACATTTATCATTATAGTTACATTCTGTGACAATCACAAAGAAGTTCCCTTGTGACCCTCACATGTATCATTATAGTTACATTCTGTGACAATCACAAAGAAGTTCCCTTGTGACCCTCACATTTATCATTATAGTTACATTCTGTGACAATCACAAAGAAGTTCCCTTGTGACCCTCACATTTATCATTATAGTTACATTCTGTGACAATCACAAAGAAGTTCCCTTGTGACCCTCACATTTATCATTATAGTTACATTCAGGGACAATCACAAAGAAGTTCCCTTGTGACCCTCACATTTATCATTATAGTTACATTCAGGGACAATCACAAAGAAGTTCCCTTGTGACCCTCACATTTATAATTATAGTTACATTCTGTGACAATCACAAAGAAGTTCCCTTGTGACCCTCACATTTATCATTATAGTTACATTCAGGGACAATCACAAAGAAGTTCCCTTGTGACCCTCACATTTATAATTATAGTTACATTCAGGGACAATCACAAAGAAGTTCCCTTGTGACCCTCACATTTATCATTATAGTTACATTCTGTGACAATCACAAAGAAGTTCCCTTGTGATCCTCACATTTATCATTATAGTTACATTCTGTGACAATCACAAAGAAGTTCCCTTGTGACCCTCACATTTATCATTATAGTTACATTCTGTGACAATCACAAAGAAGTTCCCTTGTGACACTCACATTTATAATTATAGTTACATTCAGGGACAATCACAAAGAAGTTCCCTTGTGACCCTCACATTTATCATTATAGTTACATTCTGTGACAATCACAAAGAAGTTCCCTTGTGACCCTCACATTTATCATTATAGTTACATTCTGTGACAATCACAAAGAAGTTCCCTTGTGACACTCACATTTATAATTATAGTTACATTCAGGGACAATCACAAAGAAGTTCCCTTGTGACCCTCACATTTATAATTATAGTTACATTCAGGGACAATCACAAAGAAGTTCCCTTGTGACACTCACATTTATAATTATACATGTAGTTACATTCTGTGACAATCACAAAGAAGTTCCCTTGTGACCCTCACATTTATCATTATAGTTACATTCTGTGACAATCACAAAGAAGTTCCCTTGTGACCCTCACATTTATCATTATAGTTACATTCTGGGACAATCACAAAGAAGTTCCCTTGTGACCCTCACATTTATCATTATAGTTACATTCAGGGACAATCACAAAGATGTTCCCTTGTGACCCTCACATTTATCATTATAGTTACATTCTGTGACAATCACAAAGAAGTTCCCTTGTGACCCTCACATTTATCATTATAGTTACTTTCTGTGACAATCACAAAGAAGTTCCCTTGTGACCCTCACATTTATAATTATAGTTACATTCAGGGACAATCACAAAGAAGTTCCCTTGTGACCCTCACATTTATAATTATAGTTACATTCAGGGACAATCACAAAGAAGTTCCCTTGTGACCCTCACATTTATCATTATAGTTACATTCTGTGACAATCACAAAGAAGTTCCCTTGTGACCCTCACATTTATCATTCTAGTTACATTCTGTGACAATCACAAAGAAGTTCCCTTGTGACCCTCACATTTATAATTATAGTTACATTCTGTGACAATCACAAAGAAGTTCCCTTGTGACCCTCACATTTATCATTATAATTACATTCTGTGACAATCACAAAGAAGTTCCCTTGTGACCCTCACATGTATCATTATAGTTACATTCAGGGACAATCACAAAGAAGTTCCCTTGTGACCCTCACATTTATAATTATAGTTACATTCTGTGACAATCACAAAGAAGTTCCCTTGTGACCCTCACATTTATCATTATAGTTACATTCAGGGACAATCACAAAGAAGTTCCCTTGTGACCCTCACATTTATAATTATAGTTACATTCAGGGACAATCACAAAGAAGTTCCCTTGTGACACTCACATTTATCATTATAGTTACATTCAGGGACAATCACAAAGAAGTTCCCTTGTGACACTCACATTTACAATTATAGTTACATTCTGGGACAATCACAAAGAAGTTCCCTTGTGACACTCACATTTATAATTATAGTTACATTCAGGGACAATCACAAAGAAGTTCCCTTGTGACCCTCACATTTATAATTATAGTTACATTCAGGGACAATCACAAAGAAGTTCCCTTGTGACACTCACATTTATAATTATACATGTAGTTACATTCTGTGACAATCACAAAGAAGTTCCCTTGTGACCCTCACATTTATCATTATAGTTACATTCAGGGACAATCACAAATATGTTCCCTTGTGACCCTCACATTTATCATTATAGTTACATTCTGTGACAATCACAAAGAAGTTCCCTTGTGACCCTCACATTTATCATTATAGTTACTTTCTGTGACAATCACAAAGAAGTTCCCTTGTGACCCTCACATTTATAATTATAGTTACATTCAGGGACAATCACAAAGAAGTTCCCTTGTGACCCTCACATTTATCATTATAGTTACATTCTGTGACAATCACAAAGAAGTTCCCTTGTGACCCTCACATTTATAATTATAGTTACATTCTGTGACAATCACAAAGAAGTTCCCTTGTGACCCTCACATTTATCATTATAATTACATTCTGTGACAATCACAAAGAAGTTCCCTTGTGACCCTCACATTTATAATTATAGTTACATTCTGTGACAATCACAAAGAAGTTCCCTTGTGACCCTCACATTTATAATTATAGTTACATTCTGTGACAATCACAAAGAAGTTCCCTTGTGACCCTCACATTTATCATTATAGCTACATTCTGTGACAATCACAAAGAAGTTCCCTTGTGACCCTCACATTTATCATTATAGTTACATTCTGGGACAATCACAAAGAAGTTCCCCTGTGACCCTCACATTTATCATTATAGTTACATTCTGGGACAATCACAAAGAAGTTCCCTTGTGACCCTCACATTTATCATTATAGTTACATTCTGTGACAATCACAAAGAAGTTCCCTTGTGACCCTCACATTTATCATTATAGTTACATTCTGTGACAATCACAAAGAAGTTCCCTTGTGACCCTCACATTGATCATTATAGTTACATTCCAAATTTTCACCTAAATGTCTAACTTCCATAATGTACCTTGCTTGACAATATTTATTCACAGAAGAAATACAAAGAGGTCCCATCATTTACTGGCTGCTCTGTTAAGAGAAATGGGACTTCTTTGTAGCTCCATTGAGATTAACAAATGTCTAAGGAGTTACATTATTGTAGTTACAAAATGAACACATTTGACTGAATTACAAATCAGCCTATAGGAACAGCTGAGCATGACAACAGTCCATTTAAGAATACAAATTTTACATTGCCATCAGACCTAAAACAATACAATTTCAAATTGCAAACTCAAAAACTAATAATGGGATTGTGCTAGAAATTCGACTTGATCTTTAATTAATAGTACTTTGACTACTAAACTACTCAAACAAGGGTTTGTTGTACCTAAGTTGATGTTATCTCTCCAGAAGTTCTATGGTCGTTACCACTACTAACCTGATTGTTATGCGAAATCGATTTCTCACATACAATCTTACATTTAGGCAGAGTCATAGGTAGTGTTTCCAATTCCTGTATTTGACTTTTTTTCTAGACATGACAATGAGTAACTTGACAAGTGTCTAATTAGAGGCAGGCACTGCTGACTCATCTGGAGCACCTGAGTGCACCCATGGTTTTTATTGGGTTCGGGTTACTCTCTTTCCGTGTTTTTGTGCTTTAGGTTTTTGTGATGTGCTGTATATGTTTGTCTATATCCAGATTTGTAACTGTCTCTTGACTTATGGCTCTTGTTGTTTGGTTGGTTTTCTTAGCTACTTTACTTAACAGATGTGCAAAGTTTTAACAAAATCCGTTTTTCAAGCAATGTTTTGATAAAAGTCATTTTTTGACAATTTAAAAAAAATTGGCCTTACTCAAAAAAAAAACAAACAAGAGATTGTGCTGAAAATTTAAATTGATCTTCATTTTATAGTATTTAAAAGCTGTGCAATGTTAAAACAAAATCTGTTGACGTGTTTTAAATTTATCATCTGGAAACCACCAAGGTACAGACAGACGGACACTCATATCTTTGTGAGAAGATGGCTTTGAAATTCAGCCAATCAGAATGCATTAATGGACCTGGCAACCATGTTGAATACTTAATGAGCACCAAAAAACAAACTTTGTTCAAAACAACCCAATACACATTCCTGCCAAGTTTGGTCGAAATTGGCTTAGAAAGAAAAGGGGGAAAAGTTTGTGGATGACAACTGACGCAAAGGAAGAGAATAGCTCATGTTACCCAGAGTGTCGCGCAATCTTAAGGATGTTCGCTGGTCATGTTGAAAATAACAAGGTATCTCAAATTATATATTTGATAAATAGACCATAGTTAAAGGTACAAAATAAGCTTAAAAAATTCATAGGTTGCTGAACTCTTTTTAAAGATAATAAGCATCCAAAATTTGGCGGGAAAAAGCTTTCTCTGACTTTTTCGTAGGTTTAGCATTGGACATGTTTTAGTGTAAAAACCTATGAAAAAATAACATGAAATTTATAAAACTTTGTAAATTAGCTTTAAATGACCCAATAAACCCTATTATAAAAAGAAAACAGGGGGTTGCTGGGCAAAAAAATTATCCCTATTTTAATGGTAAAATCTAGAGGATTCTGAAAATCTGACAGAAATCTCAAAAATTGACCAGCGATCATCCTTAACAACATATTTGACATAATCAGCAACAGGTAGAAACACAATGTTATTTTTCAATACCTTTAACTGAACATAAAAGTATTTATATCTAGTAAGAAATCAACCACAAGGCTATTTCTGGTCACTGTTATTTAATAATAAGAAAACACATGCAGTCAAATTGGTACACTATGCCATGCCTCGAAAATGTTTGTCCTATTAGCCATGTATAAATGTCCATCAGACAAGAGAAACTCAGTAGTCACATGTCAGTTGGGACTAATAAAAACAAATAAGAGTGGACGGTGAGCATGCTCACAAAGGGATACCCCCCGCTTTGCTTACAAGTCCAATTATCTCCCCTTCATGATATCTGAGGTCAATAAAAATCCTTCATGCACATCTACATATAATGTGCTTCCTTTATCCCAAGTTTCATTAAATTTCATCAAGCGGTTTAGGAGAAGTTTCGCTTACAAGGGATGAGGACAGACGGACAGACAGGGTGATTCCTATATACACCCCAAACAAGTTTGCGGGGATATAATAAGCCAATAGGTAAATATCATTAAGAACTTGAGTATCTTTCTTGAAATGAAATTTGAGAAAATTTTAGCATTGGGGCTACTGTAATATAAGATTTGAGGTTTTCAGAAGAGTCAAGGACTGACACATGACACATGAATTTTTACCTTGTTAAGGATTCAATTATCTCCCTTTGACTGCCAATTTGCTACATGAAAAATGAAATATCATATACCTGGTTTTGAAAACAAATTTTTTTATTTTTGTTCCCAAAACTTTGACCACACATTACTACATAAAAATGACGACCTCACAAACAATCTGCTTTAATATTTTCTCAGTGGATCAACAGTTTTTTGCACAAATCTCAAAAACTTTCACCCAATAATAATCCTTTTCACCCAAAGATGCTTCCAACTTATCTTCTTTTGGAATATACTTCAAGTAATAATTGTTACATACCTGCATGCTTCTTCTTTAGTGATTCATAGGTAAAAAAACTAATTCCTGAGTAAGGTATGGAACCAAGAACTGTCGGTGTGAAGCCACGGTAAAGTGTCCTAATACCCTCCTTACGATAAATCTTAACGAACACTTGAAAAAAATTGGAATACCTGAAATATGATAGAAACTATTTATCAGTATTTTTTTAACCATAAGAAAGAGAAATTTAAAATTTAATTTACATGCAATTTTGCTTCCCTCTTAAAAAAATGTGACGATGTTGTTGAGTTTGATCACATATGCAGTACTGGCAAGGGATCTGGAGTATCTGCTGACAAACTCCAATCTTCGTGGTGAAAACTGGCAATCTATATGTAAAAAACTTTGAATATTTATTTGATCATGAAATGCAAACAACAACATCTGGGAATGTTTAGCTGCAGTGTACATTTATTTCCAATATATGATTCATAACTAATCATACACTTCATTGAAGCAATATTTCAAATTTCTGAACATGGTATACAATAGAAAGTTATAGTGTGAGCTTTTCAAAAATTATAATTTAATTAGAACTGTAAAAAAAGTGATGACGTCAAGGAACTATTTGAATTTTGAACAGTTGCTGTTGTTTGAATATTGTTTAATGCCATTTTCAGCAATTTTTCAGCTATATCATGGCGTCCAGTTTTTATTGGGGAAGCCGAAGTACCCGGAGAGAATCCACGACCTGCAGTAGGAAAACTATCAATTCTTGTCAATTAAGATTGAAGTCGAGTACAATTTTGAACAGTGTAATAATAGGTTAATTAATTACCTGTGCAAGTTATATTGTATTTTAGATTTTAGCTTAGATTGTCAATAAAGATCAGAGTAGAGAGCACCCTGCCCTCAGTGAGACTTGAACTCTCAATCTCAGTGTTTACAGACTATGTGATCAATAGTATATGCACTAACTTAATCACTCGGCCACCATGGCCAGGGTTTGGTAAAAATTTGTATATGCAAAAATACCAGGATACCAGAAATATTTTTGTTTGTACATTATGCAAATAGATTTTCTCCGAAAAGTGAGGGTTTCTTCCCCCTAAAAAAGGACATGATATTGCTGACAAATTACTGAATTTGGAGTAAACCCTGCTTCAACCAAAAAAAAGTACGTTTACATACGCATTTTTATCAGTGACTGCCATCCTGGCTCTAGCTAAGTCTAAAGGATATGTACAAGATGTTGAAGTGATACCAGCTAAGGATCCAGCTAACAACCGAAGGTGAGGTGGCAAATGTCTACAAATAAAACATACACAGTTATACACTAGATAAAAGGATCCAGCTAACAACCAAAGGTGAGGCGGCAAATGTCTACAAAAAAAAAAAATACACAGTTATACACTAGATAAAAGGATCCAGCTAACAACCGAAGGTGAGGTGGCAAATGTCTACAAATAAAACATACAGTTATACACTAGATAAAAGGATCCAGCTAACAACCCAAGGTGAGGCGGCAAATGTCTACAAATAAAACATACAGTTATACACTAGATAAAAGGATCCAGCTACAACCGAAGGTGAGGTGGCAAATGTCTACAAATAAAACATACAGTTATACACTAGATAAAAGGATCCAGCTACAACTGAAGGTGAGGTGGCAAATGTCTACAAATAAAAAATACACAGTTATACACTGGATAAAAGGATCCAGCTAACAACTAAAGGTGAGGTGGCAAATGTCTACAAATAAAACATACACAGTTTTACACTACATAAAAGGATCCAGCTAACAACCGAAGGTGAGGGGCAAATGTCTACAAATATAACATATACAGTTATACACTAGATAAAAGGATCCAGCTAACAACCGAAGGTGAGGTGGCAAATGTCTACAAATAAAACACACACAGTTATACACTAGATAAAAGGATCCATCTTACAACCGAAGGTGAGGTGGCAAATGTCTACAAATATAACATACACAGTTATACACTACATAAAAGGATCCAGCTTACAACCGAAGCTGAGGTGGCAAATATCTACAAATATAACATATACAATTATACACTAGATAAAAGGATCCAGCTAACAACCCAAGGTAAGCGGCAAATGTCTACAATTAAAACATACACAGTTATACACTAGATAAAAGGATCCAGCTAACAACTGAAGGTGAGGTGCAGTGACAGAAATTAACGGTCGCCCACTCGCCCACGGCGACTAAATTGTCAGCTGGGCGATTAAAATCTTGTTTCAAAGGAGCCCAGCTGGCGACTAAATTCTCAATGAGAGCCTGGGCGAGAGAAACTTGTTGATAAGGGGGCCAAACCTCTCTGACGAAGCTTTTTTTAAATAATAAAGCATTTTATTAACGTACATGTTTACCGGAAACAAAAGTTACTTAAACTGATCCCGAATTTCGAAACCCAGTCGCGAAACGCGGAATATTTCGTGTTTTTTCCGTAACAGATCGTAACTACAATCATTTTCTGTTTTCCGATATGCAATCGTCGATGTGGAAATTTGTGAAAGGGGGCAATCCTCCGGATAAAAAAAGAAAAAAAGGATGACAAGGAGGAATATTATAAGGAATATGAAGCCTCTAAACGATCGAGAACGTATTTAAAAGAGTGGGAGAAGGGCCGAAGTTGGTTAATTAACACCGACGATGGGATGATTTGTTCAATTTGTAAGGAATTCGGGGATAAAAATGTAATGAACCACTCTGATGATGAGGAAGGGGAAACAGATTCTGAGGTAGAAAACGAACTGAATGAGGATTGTGTATATAAAAAACTTTTGTAAAAATAAAGATGTACTTAAAAATTTATTAAATTTTTGAGAGTGCGTGCCTTTTACACGAATTGTTCATTCTCAATGGTGACACCTGGGCTACTACATTTTGATCTGGGCTCCTAAATTTTAACATGTAGGGGCCCAGGTGGCTACTGGCTAAAAAAGTTAAGTTCTGTCCCTGAGGTGGCAAATGTCTACAAATAAAACATACACAGTAATACACTAGATAAAAGGATCCAGCTAACAACTAAAGGTGAGGTGGCAAATTTCTACAAATAAAACATACACAGTTTTACACTACATAAAAGGATCCAGCTAACAACTGAAGGTGAGGGGGCAAATGTCTACAAATATAACATATACAGTTATACACTAGATAAATGGATCCAGCTAACAACTGAAGGTGAGGCGGCAAATGTCTACAAATAAAACATATACAGTTATACACTAGATAAATGGATCCAGCTAACAACCGAAGGTGAGGTGGCAAATGTCTACAAATATAACATACACAGTTATACACTACATAAAAGGATCCAGCTAACAACCGAAGGTGAGGCGACAAATGTCTACAAATAAAACATATACAGTTATACACTACATAAAAGGATCCAGCTAACAACTGAAGGTGAGGTGGCAAATGTCTACAAATAAAACATACACAGTTATACACTAGATAAAAGGATCCAGCTAACAACCGAAGGTGAGGCGACAAATGTCTACAAATAAAACATACACAGTAATACACTACATAAAAGGATCCAGCTAACAACCGAAGGTGAGGCGACAAATGTCTACAAATATAACATATACAGTTATACACTAGATAAAAGGATCCATCTAACAACCGAAGGTGAGGTGGCAAATGTCTACAAATAAAACATATATACAGTTATACACTACATAAAAGGATCCAGCTAACAACCGAATGTGAGGCGACAAATGTCTACAAAAAAAACATATACAGTTATACACTAGATAAATGGATCCAGCTAACAACTGAATGTGAGGTGGCAAATGTCTACAAATAAAACATACACAGTTTTACACTACATAAAAGGATCCAGCTAACAACTGAAGGTGAGGTGGCAAATGTCTACAAATAAAACACACACAGTTATACACTAGATAAAAGGATACAGCTAACAACCGAAGGTGAGGCGACAAATGTCTACAAATATAACATACGCAGTTATACACTAGATAAAAGGATCCAGCTAACAACCTAAGGTGAGGTGGCAAATGTCTACAAATAAAACACACACAGTTATACACTAGATAAAAGGATCCAGCTAACAACTGAAGGTGAGGTGGCAAATGTCTACAAATAAAACACACACAGTTATACACTAGATAAAAGGATCCAGCTAACAACCAAAGGCGAGGTGGCAAATGTCTTCAAATATAACATACACAGTTATACACTAGATAAAAGGATCCAGCTAACAACTGAAGGTGAGGCAGCAAATGTCTATAAATATAACATATAGTTATACACTAGATAAAAGGATCCATCTAACAACCGAAGGTGAGGTGGCAAATGTCTACAAATATAACATACGCAGTTATACACTAGATAAAAGGATACAGCTAACAACCGAAGGTGAGGTGGCAAATGTCTACAAATATAACATACGCAGTTATACACTAGATAAAAGGATCCAGCTAACAACCTAAGGTGAGGTGGCAAATGTCTACAAATAAAACATACGCAGTTATACACTAGATAAAAGGATACAGCTAACAACCGAAGGTGAGGCGACAAATGTCTACAAATATAACATACGCAGTTATACACTAGATAAATGGATCCAGCTAACAACTGAATGTGAGGTGGCAAATGTCTACAAATATAACATACACAGTTATACACTAGATAAAAGGATCCAGCTAACAACTGAAGGTGAGGCAGCAAATGTCTATAAATATAACATATAGTTATACACTAGATAAAAGGATCCATCTAGCAACCGAAGGTGAGGTGGCAAATGTCTACAAATATAACATATACAGTTTTACACTAGATTAAAAAATCCAACTAACAACCGAAGGTGAGGCGACAAATGTCTACAAATAAAACATATATACAGTTATACACTAGATAAAAGGATACAGCTAACAACCGAAGGTAAGGCGGCAAATGTCTACAAATATAACATACACAGTTATACATTACATAAAAGGATCCAGCTAACAACCGAAGGTGAGGCGACAAATGTCTACAAATATAACATATACACTACATAAAAGGATCCAGCTAACAACTGAAGGTGAGGCAGCAAATGTCTATAAATATAACATATACAGTTATACACTAGATAAAAGGATCCATCTAACAACCGAAGGTGAGGTGGCAAATGTCTACAAATATAACATATACAGTTTTACACTAGATTAAAAAATCCAACTAACAACCGAAGGTGAGGTGACAAATGTCTACAAATAAAACATATATACAGTTATACACTAGATAAAAGGATACAGCTAACAACCGAAGGTAAGGCGGCAAATGTCTACAAATATAACATACACAGTTATACACTACATAAAAGGATCCAGCTAACAACCGAAGGTGAGGCGACAAATGTCTACAAATAAAACATATACAGTTATACACTACATAAAAGGATCCAGCTAACAACTGAAGGTGAGGCAGCAAATGTCTATAAATATAACATATACAGTTATACACTAGATAAAAGGATCCATCTAACAACCGAAGGTGAGGTGGCAAATGTCTACAAATATAACATATACAGTTTTACACTAGATTAAAAAATCCAACTAACAACCGAAGGTGAGGCGACAAATGTCTACAAATAAAACATATATACAGTTATACACTAGATAAAAGGATCCAGCTAACAACCTAAGGTGAGGTGGCAAATGTCTACAAATATAACATATACAGTGAGTTATACACTAGATAAAAGGATCCAGCTAACAACCAAAGGCGAGGTGGCAAATGTCTTCAAATATAACATACACAGTTATACACTAGATAAAAGGATCCAGTAACAACCGAAGGTGAGGTGGCAAATATCTACAAATAAAACATACACAGTAATACACTAGATAAAAGGATCCAGCTAACAACCGAAGGTGAGGTGGCAAATGTCTACAAATATAACATATACAATTATACACTAGATAAAAGGATCCAGCTAACAACCGAAGGTGAGGTGGCAAATGTCTACAAATATAACATACACAGTTATACACTAGATAAAAGGATCCAGTAACAACCGAAGGTAAGGCAGGAAAATGTCTACAAATATAACATACACAGTTATACACTAGATAAAAGGATACAGTAACAACCGAAGGTGAGGTGGCAAATGTCTTCAAATATAACATACACAGTTATACACTAGATAAAAGATCATCTATAGAGTCTATGAATGATTTCAGTCTTGCCTGACCACAGGACCTGACAGACACAATTTCTATGAATGATTTCAGTCTTGCCTGACCACAGGACCTGACAGACACAATTTGTCTGACTTTACCTATTGCACAAAGTCTCACTTGAACTGCATTACTTTCCAGTCAGCCATATTTTCTGACCAATTCTCAGGAAACGATTGTTAACTTTCAGAAGTCAAAAATTTTAAACTTAGTGGTAAATATCAAGTGTTCATTAGGAGCCTCTACAGCAGCCCTAAAACACTTTTTGTGGTGTATTCTTTCTATTTATCTATTACATTTGACCAACGGAAGGAAATGAGGAGCTAGTTATTAAAAAGAAGTCAATGAGAACTGAATATTTAATGGAAATGTAATACATGCAGACACACAAAAAAATCATCTTTAAGAGTGTTTCCTCAACTCTTGATAAACTCTAATACTGAGTAGTGGAAATTGTATATCACTGAAAACTGAAGGATTTGAAGAAAATCTTATTTTTAGACATTTTAAGAAACAGGGGCCAATCTGTATAAGAGGTTCTTCAATCTGACTAGTAATAGCTATAAAGAAGATTAATTTAGTAGTTACTTACTTTTTCCGTTTGTCCCTGTTCAGTAATCTTTTGAATTGTTCATGAGCTGTATACTGAATGGCAGCATACGGTACTATTCTGACCATTGTGGCAGAGTTGCCCCTCCACAGATATAGGAAACCTTCATGTTTTACTGTACGGAAAATGAATTTGATAGCATCTCTAGCAGAAAATGGTTTGTTAGAAACTGAAAGAAGAAACAGGTATATAAATTCACATACTGTTAACATGGAAGTCTTTATGTATGTGTATATGCATGTAAATGTGCATAGTTATGAGATCATAATGCTTGTGAGATCTATGTCTATGTTGAAAATATTTTAACTCCCCCACCACACACACACACACACATACACATACTGCAAATGGTATCACATAAGCAACAAAGATCTTATGTCCCCAAAATTCATCAAGTTGTAAGGGCCGGGCTATTCCAGAAAAAAATATACCCCAGGGGCAGGACGTTGTCGATAAAATAATGTGTAGGTGGGGGGTAAAATTGCATCTTGAAATTTGTTGGGTGGGGTGTCGAAAAAATAATATAATAATAATTTGATATAATAAAATTGTAGGTAGGGGGTTAAATTTTAATTTGAATCTATTGGTGGTACACTTTAATTTCAAGTGTGTTCTGCCCCAGGAGACATTTGTTTCTGGGATAGCTCTAACTCAAAATTTTGACATATTTGAACAATGTTTCATTAATTTTATTCAATGCAGGGGTCGCGCTGGGCTTCGCCAATGTTGCCAATTGCGATTTTTTTTTTCATTTGGCGACAAAATATTGCGTCTGGCGATTTTTTTGGCGCCAAGGTTTTATAGTGTTAAACGAAGCATGCACGTTTTTAATTTATCGGTAATCGGCGATTGCATCATTAAAGATCCTTTGTCGGCTTCTATGGTCGTAAATACACGTGTATTGTGTAGTATCCAGTGACATGTGTGTTATTTGGAGCACATGATTTGGAGTTATTAAACGGAAATCGGCAATAAATGAATCAACAAAGTTGTCCTATTAAAAGCAGCTTTACCTGCATCACATGTGAGTAAACGTGTAATAAAACAATTGATGCTGTTAATTAATTTATAAAAATAACAAAACAAACATATTTTTGTAGTAATATTTTTTTATAATGTAATTAATAAAATACAGGTATGAAAACTGACATCGTTGTTGAGTGATTTCCGGACCGGATGTCCGTCTTAGTTTCGTAATTAGAAAACTCTTGCACATGCGTAGTTCTATTTTCAGTATTTCCGGTTTTATGTTCATTCACGGGAATATATGTTTCTAATAAATTACTGCAAAAATTTTGGTTTTCTGCCAACAAGAAATCACTCACACATCTTTTCATGATTAAAATACAATTAGTGTACGGGCTGCTCGAGAACAAACTTTTGAAAAATTGAATTTAGAGTCCGGCAAACTTGGATTTCGTCCGACATTAAAGAATATGTCACACATGTTAAACAATTTCGCCATGTAATTTAGTGATCTAGCGATTTCTTATATGGCGACACTTTTACAAAACTGGCGACGGAAAATTGCAGTTGGCGATTTTTTTGGCGCCAGCTTTTTAGAAGCCAGAGCAGCCCCTGCAATGCATCCATCCTGGATAGAGTACTTGGCTATGAAATGTAATAATAAAATGGGATCTACTTGTATGGATTTCCATCTATGCTATCTTGGTTCAGAGGAAAATATATTTTAAAAAGATGATAAAAACGATAAAAAGAAATACTAGTACCAAGTGATGGCAAAAGCATAAACTGACATTCATTGTGTGCTAAAAACAAAGGCTGTGATTTGTTGCAAAATTTTTATGCAAAAGCTTTTTTAAGCTTTTATGTAAATAGTCTTGTTATAAAACGATGGCCATTGACAAATAGTTATAAAATCTGAAAAGTGGATAAGTAAACAAGCAATTTTTTCATCCTGATTCCCAAAGACAAATTTTCGCAGCAAAACAAGGCTTAATTTATCTTTTGGCATAAACCAATTGATTTTGTGCATGTAGTAGGTCTGAATTAAGTGTTTGGAAACTGACAATCTTGTTTTCTAGATGGAATGATACAAACTCTGAAAGTTAATCTTTGTTCTGTCTAGAGGGGCAATAACTGTTTTGGCTACAGCTCCTGCCACGGCACCAGCTACTAATGACGTAATGATCTTGTTGTGATTAGGAACCTGAAAAAAGGAGAAAACTGGTTAAGAAAACATGAAATTTTAGTGCAAACTAGCGACCATAATGCCATAAGGTAGCTTCTTTGACATTTTATTTTGGTTTGGTTTTTTGTAGCTTTTTTTTGGGGTGGGGTGGGGGGGGGGGGTGTTATGCCATACTTAGTAATTTCTCTATTTTCGACAGTTATATCATGAATCCCTTGTCCAATTGTTAATATTGAATATGACAACAAAAAAAAGAAAAGAAAAAAGAACTCACAACATGACAGAGAATTACAAGTAACATTAGTAAATTAAGTAAATAATTACCGACACTAAAATATACATGTTCTTCACAGAACTACATGGGGGCCTCGGTGGCTGAGTGGTTAATGTAGTTCGTCTACTATTGATCAAGTAGTATGTCAACACTGAGATTGTGGGTTCAATTCTCCCTTAAATCAGGGTACACTCGACTCCAATCTTAACTGACAAGGATTGCCTGTGTTCCTCACGCAGGTTAGGGATTTTCTCTGGGTATTCTGGCTTCCTCGCCCAATAAAAAAACTGGACACCATGATATAGCTTATTGTGAAAGTGGCATTAAACACCATTCAATTCAAACAAACATAACTACATGTATACCTTAAACCAGGTTTACAAATCTTACCTTTTCATTGACTTTGTGTTCCTCATGGTGATAAGGTTCTTCACCATTTTCATGATTTACTTTAATACTGTGGTTATCTCCCCTGGACACAGTGGGAGCAATTTTGATGTCAGGATTTGTCAATGCATCAACAGTTTTTTCTCTCAGCTGGGAACCCATTCATTTACTAGTACATCTACAACAAGAATACAACAGTTGTTAACACTATTGTATCTCATCAATTTATTTATTTAAACTGAAAGTAAAAAGGTGGTACATTATATGTATTGCTCAAGAAACTTTATTCAACACGTTGTTACATTGATTTACCATATACAAAATTTCTTACTCAGTTTATAGTTGTTTCGTACCATGTCCATATCATAACTGCTATTCCTTACCATAACAACAACCATTTCGTACCATGTCAGTTTTGTACTATATGTAAATTTCAATGTGGATATTAAGTAAATGCATGGTAGAACCATTTTGCACCATGTTCAATGTTTAATGTATGTACTTTTTCAGTACCAAAATCGACAACGTACACCACACAGTCATTTCTTACAATATGGAATTATAAAATGTAAAATTATTTGATAAAATATTTTGATACCTTTGTACCATATGGAAATTTCAATATGTAAAATTGTCTGCTGGGATATTTTGAGATCATTTTGGAGATATTTTGGTGTATTCTGGATGTTTTATTTTTAGGCGCAGATCCTCTTTATTTTCTATAGAATAAGAAAAATGCACATTTGTTTTTTTTTAATATGTCATTTAAAATAGCTTCTAATATTTTAATAAACAATAATATAAAACTAGAGGCTACAGGAGCCTGTATTGCTCAACTGTACTTGAAACCAAGCAACTCTTTTTTATCCAGCTTTTCTTTCCTATGAGGAATTGTACAACACTTCGGCAAAAATCCTTAATTTTGACCTTTTAAGGGAAATAACTAATATAAGGAATTGTCTAACATTCATGTAAATGCATCAGTAATAATTTTGCAGATCTTAATGAGCTGAATAATTTTTTATTGATAAGATTTTCTCTAGCTCTTAAGGTTTTCAAGTTACTGAAGAAAAATGAAAGATAGAGTCTTGTAGAGGATTTGATGCTTAGGGGGGAAATTTACTTCAAATTTGTTGTATCTGCTATACCTTTTTAACAATCAGCCAAAACCTATCTTGACTTGCCTTCCCCTTACTACTGTATTTTTAGCCAAGGTAGCCATGTTGGTAGTCAGCTGTAATGATTTGCACAACTTCGGTAGAGGACATCCTAAAGATGATTTGTGCAATGTTTCAAAGCAGTTCTTTCATTGGTTTAAGAGGAAAAGACTGTTTAAAATCAATTAAAATTCAAAATTCAATTGAAAAAGGGAGAATTTCTAACTAGTCACCAAAATGCTAGCTAAACGGTTCATCAGACATTCTTGACATTCATTTTTGTAGCTCTCATCGAATTGAACAATAAAGCAATTCTATCTTTTTCTCTAGTTCTAATAATTTCCAACATTTTTAGGAAAAAATGACACAAATCATCAATTTTGAAAATTAACGGCAATAACTCCTACAAGGAGTCGTCGTACAATTTCAACTCAATGCAGAGTTTTGTAGATCTTTTGATGCTGAAGAAGGAGGATCGCCATGATTTTCCTGTATATGTTATACTTTTTGAACTATAAGCCAAAAACTGTATTTTGACCCCCCCCTCCCCTTCCCAGTTCTATTTTTAGCCATGGTGGCCATGTTGGTTATTCTGTGGCCATGGTTTGTGCAAACTTGGTAGAGGACATTTGACTGATGATGTGTACAAAAGTGAAAGCAGTCCTTTGAGTGGTTTTAGAGGAGAAGATTTTTTAAAATCAATTAAAACTGAAAAAAACGGTTCAAGGGGAAAAACTCCTAAATGGTTAGTCAAATAATATTGACCCTGAGTCATTTTTAAAGCTCTCAAAGAGCAGAACAATTAGGCACTGCTAACTTTTTCTCTAGTTCTAATAATTTTCAAGAGTTTGAGGCAATAATCATCAATTTTGCCAATTAAAAAGGGGAATAACTCCTACAAGGAGTTATCATACAACTTTGACCTAATGGAGTGTTTTGTAGAGCTTAAAAAGGCAGGTGTCTTTGGTTTTCCTGTATCTGTTAACTTTTTGAATTATAAGCCCAGGGATGATTTTAGACTTTTTCAAATGGGTCCCCCACCGCACAAATTGGGTAGATCAGTGCAAGCGAAACACCGTCGGACCGTCGGTCATGTCCAGTAAATTTGTGTGAGGTCCGATAATTTTAGATGATTCTCATGACCTGCTGTCCTGTAATTTTTTTGTTGTTGGTTATTAAAAATATATTTATAAAACATGTAAAATGTGTGTTTGTCACTCTCCGGCCCGAACGATGACATGTACTGTGAACAATCGATCAGTTACGTGTTAGCGACTTCCACGGCGCTGTATATTGATTTTCTGAAGAGTACTAAATCGCGGAATTCCCCTTTTCTATAAATTAAGATTCGTAAAAATAACGACCATTCAGAGGCCGTATAAAACCAGATGACCAATCAAAGTCGGCTAAAAATTATTATAAGGATTTATATTTCCTAGGAATAAAGATAACAGTATATAATACGATATTTTAATGTGATCTTGGGTTTGCTTTAGAATCTACATTATTAATTAATTATTTTAGCAACTTCCACGGCATTGTATGGATTTTCTTATCATTTTTCAAACCAAAAAATGAACCACGTTTTACCAGGAAAGTTTAGATTGCGCATGTCTATAAAAAACGTGGTTTCCAGTGTAAACAGAAATGTTTTACGAATTTATGACAGGGCTGTCCCCGGGAAAAAAGAAAAGCTGGGGATAAAGAAGAGGAAAATAAGGACAAAAAATTGAAAGCTTGGCGTGAGTATGAGGGCCACCGCGTCAATTTCTCTAGTATGTCTTTGCCTTTTATTCTTGGATATATGAGATTGATAATCCCAGTTCGGTAGTTTTGTTGTTACCTTTATAGAAGATAGTTCAAAGGTCTTTGCATTAATTTGAAAATTTAACCTGCCTAAAAATGATAGGTCCTGTAAAAGTTATGCAGGTCCAGTAAAATACTAGTCTTTACTGGACCTATTGTCCTGTAAATAATTATCAAGTTTCACTAGGTCTGGTAGATTTGTGCGTAAAAGCTGTGTATTGGGAAAATACAGTGTTCCAGCTAGGGGGAAATAGAGGGGTGCCGTGCCCCGCCCTAAAATTACCGCTCCCCTGTGCCCCTCTCAGGCACCCCTGTGTCCCCATTAGTGCTCCTTATCACTCTATTGCTATTAATAGTAATTATAGTGTTTTTATAGCTAATTAACTCATTAGATTATTCTCGTTTCCTTATATTAGTGGGGACTGGTACACAGGTAATATTTCAAGTTTTGACACTTCAAAAATGTTATTACCTTAAAAATTTGCTTGGTCACTGTTTTGGTCATTTGGCTTAATTATGATCCAGACCAGAAATAGCTAAAACCATTTTTATTGCCCTTTGTGATAGATATCATCGAATATTTGTCACTGCGCCATGTTTATCAGTGAACACGCCATTTTTTAAAACAAAAAGTGAAAGCTGGTACCCGACTGCATTTTTCTATGTTCAAATAGAGTTTAGTAAAAATACTCACGGCAACCAGTACAAACCAACTGAAAATACGGAAATCTCCGGAGCAGATATGAATTTTGTTCAGGAATTTGCAAATACAATGCTGCTTGTGTTGAGGTTACAACCACAAAGATTGAAACACAGTAACAAATAGTATTTTGGCAGTCACTTTTCAGTTGATTAAATGTACAATATATTAAAAAATTTACTTTAAAATGAAAACAAAGGCGCAAAATAGCAACAGAACACTTATTCAAATAACAATAACAACAATAGTGCAACAACCGCAACCACACTCAAAAATATGAAATACACGAAAAAGTGCCCTTCTCATGTGCCCCTCTATTTTTAAATCCTAGCTGGAAAACTGAAATATCATTTTGCATTTTTAAAAGTTCAAACTTGAGGAAATCCTTGTTTTTTTTAACTTATTTTCTGACACTAATATGTACAACTACTCAGCTGCATTGTAAAGATCATAAGTCTGACAAAAGTACAACTCAGCCATAATATTACATGATATAAACCTCACTGGAACAATAAGGCATAGGAGTTATCCCAGGAAATTTGAAATTACCAAAAATCTTAACCCAACAACTTTCTGTATCAAAGGTAACAAATCAAAACATCAAATTGAAAATACATATATTAGTTTTATTTCTAAATAGTATTCTTTATTTCTAAAAAACTCAATTTTATTTAGAAAACAAACAACATATAGTTGTATTCAAATCACACAGCACGAAATTTGACAGCATCATTAGTCTGACAATTATAAGAATTACTTCCTTAGAACTTCCGGTAATAAATCGGAAAAAACTTACCAGAAACTAACCAAAAAATCCCGATTTTTAATTTGCGATATCCGCAATAAGAATTTTCAACCATTGGGGAACGGGGCCACCAGAAGGTGAATGAGGCCGCCTGGCAGCCCCAAATACAATAGTAGTGTCATCCCTGAAGCCAAAGCCAAAAACTCTCTTTTGACCCCCCCTTCCCCAACTGCCGCCCCGTTATATAATAGCCATTTTGGCCATGTTGGTTAATCTGCTTCTTTCTTCTTTGTGTTTACAGTAAAACTTCAGGATACTGAAGATTACATACTGTTGCAATGGTTTGTTGAAACTTTGTTTAAGACATTTGACAGATGATGTGAACAAAGTTGCAACCAGTTCTACAATAATACAACCATGATAACCGACTTTAATAAATGTAATAAATGGATGTCAAACCAACATCGATTGCATTACATCATAAAATGCGATGACCAAGAAATGCGTTTCAACAGAAAGGGTTCAAAACCTATTATAAGGCCAACTACGCAAGGTCATAAGTTCAAAAGTAACCTGTTTGTAACGGAAGATTATAGTATAGCACAGTATGAGTATGCTCAACATCACCAGCCAAATTAACGACCATGTGGGATTTTGTGCGATGTATATCAATATTTTAATTTTGTTTATAATTCCAATTTAAAAATCCATACCTGTTGACAAACTTATGTTTATTTGCCTTCTTGTTTTGTATTAGTCTTGTTCACATACGCAGTTTTAATAACTTTACATTTTATAAGGTTAACCTATTTTAACAAGTTTTAGCAGACAGTCAAATTATCTCCCTTTCATACAAAAGTTCTACATATACTCTTTAAAATACATTTCTGCATGTGGACATGTGAATTTAGGTAAATATTGGTTAATAAAATAATATTAATGATGAAATTTGTAAAATTTTCTACACAGTTATTAAAACTAAATTAAATTTTTTTAGAGATTATATCTTCAAGAGGGGAAATAACTCAAGAATAACAAAAGAACAAGAAAATGGTTTGTAAAATTGAAATTAACTTTTTAAGCTGTCAGTGTCTATATTGAAATATTTTCGGCTATCATTTTTAGGTATATAACAGTACTTTTATTTATTTTTTAGGCGAGGTACTTTAGCCAGGGTGACATCGATAGTAAGTATGCATAGTTATAAATATAATAGTAATACAAATGACCACACCCACAATCCACATCCTTTCCTCCCCCCTTTCCCACGCTGGCACCAGCAACAAAAAGGTTGATGGCAAGCTATGCTTTTCCGGATATATCATCCTAACGGAATTCAAACTTCCTTGGATAACTTTAGGTTAAACATTTTTTTGATAAATTTTAAAATAATTTTAGTCTCTCTCACTGGTGCCTCAAGGAGTCGAGCTACTATTTTTTTTATATTTTATTTCTTTTTGTGCATAGTCAGGATTTTGACAAAAACTCTTACAGCACCACCTGACAAGGGTGTGACAGAGTTGTGCATTAATATAAACAAACAATATACTGACTATACAGGATAATGTAATATTACTCATACATTCTCTCTCACACATCACTCATCCTTCACATTTTATAAACTTACACAAAGTACATACTGAAAAAAAACTTTTCTAAATGTACTATTTATATGTACAAATAGTTGAGAAAATTAAAATTTTGTTTTGCTTATTTCTGTATTGCCCTCCTTTTAATTAAATTTATGTGTTTGGAAAAATAATATAAATCGGGCCCCAAAATTGTTCTATCTTCTCTTCATGAAAATTTCTCTTGCCTATATATAGCATTCTATTTTGTAAAAACTTTTGATTTTTTGTTTAAGACCAATTTAACTTGGAAGCTTTTCATCTATCTTGCATCTAAAAATGTAATTTTATGCAATTACCAAGAGAAGGTTTAACAGGTTCCCTTCTTGAAGTACACCAAGAAAAAAGTTATCTTTTGTCAATCTAAAATTTGTAAAAAAAATTTAGAAGGCATATATGAAAATTGTGTAGAAAATTTGTAGTGACGATACAAAAAATAAATGTTCAATAGTTTCTCTCTCTGTATTACAAAAAGTACAGACAGGAGAGTCCTTAATATGTATTTTGTACAAAAAATCATTTGTTGGAATAACCCTATGTAAAAACTTATATTGAAAGTTATACAAACGGGCATTTCTACAACACTTCTTACTCATAACAAAGTACCTTTTCCAGTCAGGAATATCTATATTAAGTTCATTCTCCCACTTGATAAACTTTTCATTGGGGAGATAACATATCTGTCTTATAAGTTCAAGATAAATATATTTAATTTTCTTACTACTGATCAATTCTTACTACTGATCAATTTTTGTACAAACATGTCTGAAGGTGTGTAATTATCAAAAATTACATCATCTATTTTCTCTTTTATACATTTTTTAATCCCTTTTGGTATCGCACTTATTAATGAAAAATATTTTACAAAGTTCTTTGATCTAATTTTCTCTTTTATTTCCAGAAATGGAAGAAAATTACCATTCTGAAAGTCTATTATATCAACAATACACTTTACATTAGATTTTTCCCACCTCATAAAACTCCTCTTTTGAGACAAAATTCAAAATATCCATGGATAAACACTCTCTGATGTCAGTTTGCTTTGATGTTGGTCTAGAAAAACTTAAAGCACAAAATACATCCCTCCAAAAAGGGTTTTTAATGAGTTCTTTTACTTCTAATAGTTTTTCTTTTTGTAAAGAAAAAAGTCTTAGACCACCACACTGCTCTAGTGTTAATTTCAATAGAGTCTGCCATTCCCCGTTATCATTCTTAAAAACTCTCCCAACCCATCCCAATTTTAAATATGTCATAAATGATGGAAGATGAATCATCTTTAATCCTCCATATCCAGTTGCCCGGATATTGAACTGTCCTTTGAACACATGGCTGTTAGATGAAATTGACTTTATTGCAGGTTCAACAAATATATTTGTTATGTATATAAATGTGTGTGAGCACCGATTTAAATATGTTGACAGTTATAATTTATTGATAATTGAGCGATTACATAATAATAAAAAACTAATAACAATGTCCTACTAGGATGCTTGCTAAATAGGTGACTTGTGTTAATCGATACAGGTAACCATCATGAACAATTTGTCATACTTACCATGTACATGATGTAATGTTATTATTTTAAATAAAACACTAATATATATTTTCCCACCCATTTATAGGATAGCCTTCTCCAAATCAGATCAAGTCCTTTGAAGTCATAGGTTGAGTGACAAATATAGAAAACAAAAAAACTTTAAATTATTTTCCTTTTTTTTGAGGAAATGATTGAAATCCAGAAAGCTGCAGATGAGATATGCATTTAGGATTGTTATTGTATAATTTGACTGGCAATTATTTTAGTAGTAACTACAGGTCTAACAAAAATTTTTTTCTTTGCAGAATTTAAGGAATGTTATCACTACCATGCACATAAGACAATAAAGACAGAAGATAGTTTATCAATAATAATAAGGTCCCTAGGATATAGTCCAACCAAGGATGAGGTGTCAAAATATTATACTAAATATGGTCCAGGTAAAGTAAACTCTATTGTTATAATTTTACCTCAGTACTATGTTGTCTTTTTATTACAATCTATCTTTATATTTCAGCCTGTTACTGATTGATGTCAGACATCATAAATATATACTTTAATTTGTTTACAACTGTCCCTGGCAACAAAATTCTACAGTTCTTAAAAGAAATTAATTTGTATAATAAAATATAATCTAATACCATAACTTTGCTTTTATTTCATATTTTATGATTTTAATCACGTTATTTTTTATATGTATATACCCTCATACTATTGTGTGAGATTACAGTTTTACTATATTTTGACAGGATTGTCTCTGTTTTCTTTCTAATTGTTAAACGTTATAATTTATAAAATTGTTCACGTCCTGAATATACCTGAAATATTGCTTGCTTGACAATTGTTCACGTCCTGAATATACCTGAAATATTGCTTGCTTGACATTAAACATCAATCAATCAATCAATCAATCAATCAATCAATCAATCAATCAATCAATCAATCAATCAATCAATCAATCAATCAATCAATCAACCAACCAACCAATCAATCAATCAATCAATCAATCAATCAATCAATCAATCAACCAACCAATCAATCAATCAATAAATCATAATTAGATAGCCTCTGATTATACATGTATTTTTCTTCAAACAACTAGTGACAACACTATAGTTAATTGCTTTATATTATTTGCTTACATGTTAAATATTGTTAACATGGTTAATGTTATTTCATTTTATAAAATTTAAAAAACAATGATGATTTTATTTTGCTGGTTAGATTATTTAGTGTAGACATCTTTGGGTCATTTTACGCTATACATAAAACCCTGTGTCACAGTTTATTGGTGTGTACATACCAGTGGCGGATCCAGGGGGGGGGGGGGGGGGGGGGGGGGGGGGTGGGGGGCGTAAGGGGCGTACCCACCCCCTTTGAAAAAAAAGGAAAGGAAAAAAAGAGAACAGGGAGGGTAACAACCAGCGCCGAATGCAAAAATGTAATCCCCTTTTGTCCTCACAATAAATTAATGCATTAACGGTACTAATTTGTTTATTATGATATCTCTGTTGTATACTGTACCAAATAAAGGTTACTGAACACTATAAAAAAACCTTGTGTTAAATTAATTCATTTTGATGCTTGGAAATCGCGAGAATGCAGGATTTTGCACCATTTTTTCGAGAGCTTCTGGGAGCCTTAAGCAACCCCCAAACCCTCCCACCCACCCACCCCCCCGGCTGTAAATGCGCCTCTGCGAGGCACGGGAAGAAAACTTCGTGGTCCTCTTTTTCCAATAACCCCATTTTATGCCCCCCCCCCTTTCGAAAATCCTATATCCGCCCCTGCATACACAAAATCGTAATAAAAAAAAAAAGAAAACGAATTTAAGTTAAATGTATTGGACAAAATACTTCTGTCTAACAAATTTTATGCATGAATCTATGCAACTAGCTGAATTTGTTTACACAGAGAAATACATATAGGAAATGGTTTGGTGTTTTAAAGTCTCATACAATAAAGAGAAATAAGCTATAAACTGCAATTAAGAGTAATCCACTGTACTGGTTAATTCAGCAATAAACAATAAACATTCATGTACATGTCTTGCTGAAAGAAATGAAACAAAAGATCAAACTTTACACAAGTTATCTCCCTTTGATGACAGTGTAAATAACCAGAATTTAATATAACGTTTATTTATTATCTATTTTTAGAAATAGATTTTGCCTCTTTTCTGGAATGCATGCATGACCACTCTAGTGTAGAGAACCCAGAGAAAGAACTTTTAAATGCATTTAGAGCTCATGATGTACATAAAAAGGGATATGTAGAGGCATCAGAAGTCAGACATATATTGATGAACCTTGGAGAAAAGCTGTCAAGTAGAGAAGGTATTATGTCTGCTTGTTTGAGTGAGACTTGAATCTGCAAGCTCATTGTTGACAGACCACATGGTCAATAGTAGACTTTAGTTAGTATTATTTAAAAAGTAAAACCTCTTTCTTCAGATGAGACCCCTCCCCAACCAATTATTTGCTTGAATTAGCTTATATGCTGTAAATAATTCTATAGTACTGTAAATTGATTTGAGATCATTGATTAGGTTTTATTACCAAGGAGCAGGATATGTCATCAGAGATAACTCATGGAAAGCACTTGCCGGAGCAAAAACCAACATATAGGCATATATATAGACTATTTGATAAACTGAATGCTTGTTTTATAATTTTATTTAATTTTATTTGTACAAGCAAATTTACAACATCTCAGGCTTTCTCAGAGTATTTTCATTGGACAGCCCATTCATTACCACTAAACCTGCAGTGAGATCAAAAGGAAATGCATTGTGACGTCAGCACATACAATGTATCTTACACATTTTGTGAAACTCACAGCTGAACCCATAACTTTATAAAATAGTAAATATGTATTTGGTATTGAGTTTATGACTAAACAAAAGTGTCCACTGTAAATGTAGTCATGGCTACCAAAGGTTTGAAGTCTTGCTAAACATCTCCATACTGATTAAGTGTATCGAACTAACTCGGCCCAAGCTGTCGTGTATATAAAAATTACTATGCATTTAAAACTTCAATCTAATTAAAATTAAATCTTTCACTTGCTCCCCACTTTTTGCTATGGTCGCTGCATGTACAGCAACCAATAGCAAAAAGGGGGGAGCAAGTGGAAGATTTAATTTTAATTAGATTGTTAAAACTTTTAATATAAAATAAAATAGTGTAAGCTAGGGCACAAATATTGTTATTATTATATTTCAGTGGAAGCCATGTTAAGAGATGCCAATACACAACCTGGTGGACAGATCAGATACAATGAATTTGTCAAGACACTGCTGACACCTGTTCCTGATTACTGATTGTACCATGTGACATTGATTACTGATTGCACCATGTGACATGTAGAAATCTAAATTCCATTCTATGTAGTACATATAATGAATGAATATGAACATTTTGGAGATACATCTTTTGGTGTGTTTAATATGCACTTGTTTATTAAAAGTAATCTCTTCTTAACATGGAGAATTAATAAAAATAAAGGTTCATTTAAATGAAATGCATGGACGTGAAAACCAAGAATACTATGCATGTATTACATGTAGCTATTTTAAAGAAGTGTCAATGTGTATTTTATACACACCAAAAGATGATATTGTATACATTAATTATTGATTTTACTGTTGGAAATAATGTTAACCGATGAATAATAAAGACAATGATGTGACGTTGCAGATTTGTAAGAATATGGCTGAATGAAGTCCTGTTGTATCCAGTCTAATTATTAGGCTCAATTTATATTTTTTAAATGTATAAGTTTTCCTCTGAAATTTCACATTAGTTCTTTTAAAGGAGTCTTATTTTTTTATCAGACTTTATAAGTATGAAAATAAATCCCCAAATAATAAAAAGTTGTTATGTGGATGACCCACATTTCAAAACAAAAAGTCGCTCACATATTGAAGTCTGCAGAAGCTTCACATTATTAAATACAGAAGTCATTGAGTATTGATGTTAATATGACTTGAACAACATCTTTTTGGTATGTTCAAATAGGTTCTACATCACTTTACACATTTTTAGCTATATAATGACATTTTTCAATAAAGTGAAGCTGCAGTACCCGGTGAAGGCCCTGAAAATCTGACTTCATTAATGGACTATGGAATTTTTCTTTTGTATTGCAGTGAAAACAAACATTTTTTTCCTCAATGCACATTGGCTTGTGTTTCAACACACATATATAATCATTTCCATGTTAATAATCTTTTCTCTTTAAAGTACATTTATGTGAAAATTGTAGAAAATCACTGTTCTAACTTTAACATAATAATGTTGTATTCACTGTGGATCATTTGGACTCTTTATGTCTTTCAGTTTATAGAAATGTGTTGTGAAAGTTTACATTTATATACACTTATATTTATACTATATGCAGATAATTTTTTTAGCTGTAATAAAAATTATGAATTATCTTGTATATTTGAGATTACTTTCAAAAAGACCATTATCTATTTTAGCAATATTTATTGGATGATTCTTTGTTAAGGCAATGTTTTATGCCAATCTGATTTCAAAATGAGCGCCATCGTGGACCTTATTTTAACATACTACCAATTTGTATGCCATCTCAGACTCTGCTAAATTTTTGGAAGCCATATGTTATGTAAACGTTCATTGGATGGTTCTCTACAGTTTATGTTTTTGTGCCTATCTGAAATGCAAGATCTAAGAGGAGAAATATTAAAGCGTCAATTAAATCTCGCAGTCAAAAACGCTAATAAAAAAACAAAAGGACACAGTTAACCGATTGCTAGCGACACAAACTCGCAAGATATCAGGTGCTCTGAAAGAGTCAGCAGTTCCTGTCTGGTACAACACAATTGCTGTATCGCTGACAGTTAATCCAGGTTGTTATTGCCAGTAAATGAATATACTACACATAACCAACATTCGTACTCATTTGACAGAAATATATCGCATTTACCTACATGTTTTCCATAAAATTTCTAAAACGAACACAACCTTTGAGCAACAAATCCAAGTTTGAAGTTTACTAGTTAATTAAATAGCTTGATCAAGGACATGAACTGTAATAAGTTATGAGTTGAGGAACATAAATCAATATCCTGGAGTGGTTGGAATGTTGCCGCACAAGAAGCAAAGATTGACTATTGAAAAGATGAAGTCATATTACAGTTGTCACATAGTTCAGTAGAAAGTGCCCCTTTTTGAGTATTTATTTCGGGATAAAAGTCTTTATACTAATACATGTCTGATTGATTGCTGTTTTACGTCCAGCAAGCAATACTTGTATAAAGCGGCCCTATAAGCGTCTGTTTGCCTTTTATTGCAAGCTCTTTTGGTTAATAAGATGTCAAGTCACCAAATCGAGTTTAGTGTTAAAGACATCAATGTTACTGTGAACAATGGACTGCTCTACCGTTCAATCTTGTCCTATATATGAATGGAAAACAAATTGTCGAGCAACTGTTCAAATTAGTGCGCATTTGATTTCCAATTGTTTATTGAAAAATAGGACAATTAATGGGACAATAAATGGGTAACAGGACGACTCATCGCCATTACCAACTCATCGCCAATCGAGGTTGGTCGACTCATCGCCGATTTTAAAATCCGCTGGTCGACTCATCGCCGATTTTTAAAAACCGCTGGTCGACTCATCGCCTGTATTTTGATAGTTTAGAACTGTCTGTAGATTTTATCATTTAAATTTCTCAATCGATGGACTGGCAGGCGCATACGAGATGATTGGTTCAATCTCTGCTGCGAAATCAACATCAGCTCTGGGAATATCAAAATCCTCTGACAATCTCGTGGAGTTGGCGTTGAGTAGGCCAATCAGATTGCTTGATAATTCAAATTTGAGGAAAAACTCAGATATTTGAGGAAAATCTCAATTTGAGAAGTTGTATGAAACCCAGACCTGTACTGTGCCAATGATATCCCATTTTGGCAGGTCAGATGACACCACAAGTCACACTGGTCACACAGTATGGCCAAGTGACTGGTTGTCACTCTTGTCACAAACTGAGCAAGGGGTGAAGCGAGGCATGTTGCATGTGTAAGATACAGCAAATGATACAAAATCACATGTTCTTGCCATTTTATGCTACCCAATTAACCCAATTAAGAACAGCAGCGTCCCAGCTCAAGAAAAAAAACAATCATCATGTTAGTATTTAATTAGTCTTGATGTATTTTCACATGCTTTTAATGAACTAATTAAGAGCAGCATCCAGCTCAAAATTTTTTTTATTGAAGTGATAATTGAACGGGTTGGCGGCGAGTTATGAAAAAATAGGCGATGAGTCGACCAACCTTGAATGGCGATGAGTTGGTAACGGCGATGAGTCGTCTAGCATTCAATAAATGATACACCGCCATGTTGCATTGTTTTTTTAATATTCATGAACACAGTTTTCTGAATTACAAATCAGCCTACAGGAACAGCTGAGCATGATATAACAGTCCATCTCGGAAGACAATTTTTGCCTTAAACCCGGACCTTTAAAAATTATTTCAAATTGGCACAGCTCAAAAACTATAAATAGGATTGCGCTGAAAATTCAACCCGATCTTTCAACAAACTCGTTGACGCGTTTTCAAGTTATCATCTGGAAACCACCAATTGTTGACCAAAAAACCTTGAATTGGCCTAAGTCGAAAACTACAAATTGGATGGTGCTAATAATTGAACTTGATCTTTATTTTATATTATTTCATATCAGTACAATTATGTTTGTTTCAATTGGATAAAACAAGGTCAGCTGGTATTAATTAATTTGCAGTAATTTGACATGAGGGCATATCACGTCGTGGTAATGCCCTCTCCTGTAACAAGCAACATAAAACTGTTTATTTTAAATTTATAAAAAAATATATGTACATGTACAACCCAAATGAGGAAAACAATGTCATAAAGTTTAGAAAACTAGCTGTGTATAGCCTAAAAATGCCCAACAATGATATATCATGAGGCCAAACATTCAAATCATACAGCAAGCAGCTACAAATAAATAATACAGTCTTAAACACATTGTTTCATAATTCTTCAATAAAATAAATATAATAGTTGCTTATATAGCTGGCATTGTCATGATACTTGACAGCACTCGGGACAGTGGTGTTGCCTTTAACATTGATAATGCCCTCGCCTTTTGCTCGGGCATTATCAATGTTTCAGGCAATACCACTCTCCCTTGTGCAGTCAAGATATCACGACAATGCCCTCTATATAAGCAACTATTGTATAAGTATTTAATAGCTGTGCAAAGTTTAAATTAAATCTGTTGACGTGTTTTCAAGTTATTACCTGGAAACCACCAACTGTTGACCATAATGACCATGATGAAACTGTCAAGATAGACAATCAACAAATTAAAGTCCAAGAAACCGGCATCTCCAGAACCAACAATTACAAATATAGTAACTACAGCAATGGTCCTGACTTGGTACATGCATTTCAGAAGAAATGGTGGAATTAAACCAGGTTTTATGGCATGCCAAACATCCCGCTTCCATTACTGTTACTGTAGTATTTGAGTTGGTTAGTTGATAAAAAGGATATGTATCACATACCACTGGTCACTATTAGATGTTTCCAACAATCGTCATATCACATTAACTGTACACTGAAAGGGAAAGGGCTTTAATAACTTGTGGTGCCAATATCATCTTTATAGTATGCAAATAGAATTTTTCAATATAAAAGGGGCTGGGCAAACTAGTTTATTTGTTTATAAAACCTAATACAGCGAAGAAAGATTTCAGTTGTAATAAAAATATACAATAAAAACTTTAATTAGTGAGACTGTATGTGATCATCACAAAATCAATCTGAGGACGCTCCTGAACACCTTAAATAATACAACTTGCTTCATGCATCTCTGTTTAGTAGAAATGTGGTGAATTGGCATCGATTTATTATAAGTCATGTTTGTAAAAATTTGGATAGCTTTAAACTTATTTAAACTATTATATTTGTGTAATTGTATGATAAGTATGTTCGCACCACAATTTTTATTATTTGTTGACAAAGAATAATGTGTATACTTGTATATATACCCTGCTTTAATATAAGAACTTGTGCTGAAAGTTTCACCATATACTGATGCATCTGCGCAAAAATATCTAAATGTATTATAAATTATACTACTTTATGAATTAAGCCGATTGGGTTGTTAATCCTCATCACTGTGAATTCCAAAAGGCTACCCTAAAACTTAAAGTACCCACTAACAATGAATCAACCTCTTAAGCTTAGTTTATACAAAATAGATTATTGTGTCAATCAGTGACGGAATTATAGTGTAGAATCGAGGCACCAAAATAAGCCTTTACACTCTAGTATAATCACTGTATCTGTTAGCTAGTCCGCACAGTGTATGTTGTTTGCACATGTAAAAAAAGGACACGTGCCACTTTCTCTACCTTTTTCTCAGTAAAGTAAATACTCATTTAGATATGAAGAAACACTAAAGTGCTATATTGGGTAGTAGAATTATTTTAGAAAGGTCTAGTATCCATTCTCTAGGTTTATAATTATTACTGAAGACAAACGTAACGAAAGTATACCGGTATACAGTGTCAAGGTTTAGTTCAAAATAAATATTTTTATCGCAATTAGAATGATTGCTAGCATTTTAAAAATGATACGAATGATGTGATGCAGTGTTACTTTCTAAGAAAACATTGGAAAAAAAATTATGGAATCTAAAATCAGTCTAATTAAAATTAGCCCATGCGTGTTTACTATTTATGCGACACAACGTTAATAGTAAAACCGCATGGATTATTTTAAGATTATGATAGCTTATTTTTACACAGCCAATAATACAATTGGTAAAGAGGAAGGAACAAATAAACAAAACAACTGGCGATATACAATATATACAAACAATAATAAAGTTATTCTTACACAACAGGTAAGCCGGGTGCGCTAACATGATCATTTATAATATTAATAAACCTGCAAAGATTTCTTAGAAGAGATTTTCTGTTGCTGGACATTTTTTTGAGTACTTATGAACATTGTGGTTTTTCCCGTAGTAATTTGGGACGAATTTGTTTAAGTTGTTCTGTAAAAGCAGTACACTAAAACATGCAATGGTACTCATCTCTTTATTTATGACAGTTACATAAATGACAAAAACGATTTTCTCTTTCAGTATTTTTCCATCTACCAGTTTCTATTGGTAATGATGATTTGTTGTCCAAAATCTGCATAATTTTTAGTTTCCCAAAAGTTTAAGATAGTTAAATAATTTTCAAATTTTACTTTTGTTTTGAATATTCTATAGTTTATTCCTTTAGTTGAATAAAACACAACCGATGTCCAATTTTGTGCAAACTGATCTGTTAACCGTTGTTTTTCTTTGCATTTTAGCCAATCATTCTTCTAGAATTGTATATCATATAATTTGGTGTTGAAGACTTTAAATTCAACAGAATTTTACAAAACGCACTCTTTCTAAAGACTCGTTATTACCAAAACCCCAAATTTCACAGCCATAAAGAAGAAAAGGTTTAACCATTTTATCAAACAAATCTAGAATAATGTTTACTGATGCTTTGAATAATCGTCCCAAGTTACAAACATCGTAAATAGCCTTCAATGCTTTTTCATTTAACCCAATCCAAGTACCATAACCTTTGTTGATCGACGTTTACTTGAAACTTTCATGTATTACAATAGTCACAAATAGCATTTAATTCTGTCATCGACAGACTCAGCTATTAAATTAGTATCATCAGCATACAGTTTAAGAAAATCATACCGCTTAAGCCAGCTATATATTTTGTAATAAGAAAAGTCTTCCAAGTCATTTAAAAACATTGAGAACAAAAAAAGGGGACATATCTTCTAATTTTCATATGATTGATTAATTGGTTGTTGTTTAACGTCCAGCAAGCAATATTTTAGCTATATTCAGGACGTGTTTGTTTGTTTGAGTGCTGTTTTAACGCCACTTTCAGCAACTTTTCAGCTATATCGTGGCGTCCAGTTTTTATTGGGGTAGGAAACCGGAGTACCCGGAGAGAACCCCCGACCTGCGGTAGGAAAACTGGCAATCCTTGTCAATTAAGGTTGGAGTCGAGTACACCCTGCCTGCAGTGAGAATCGAACCCGCAATCTCAGTGTTGACAGACCACGTGATCAATAGTAGACGAACTACCTTAACCACTCGGCCACTGAGGCCCCTCATTGTCGCATGATCAATTCGCAGTAAAAATATTCTGAAGTATTATTATTTAATGATATACACGACTTTTTGTGAAAACATATACAACATTATACAACTTGCCATTTATATTGTTAAGTAACAACTTATAAAACAAGCCATCTCGTTATACTCGTTATTGTGCCTCTTTTTCTTTTTTCATTATAGAATTTGGAACAGAGTAAAAATTGCAAAAATACTATTTATAAAAGAATAATTTTGTCGAAGCCACTTTGATTTTCTTCAAAGATATTATAATCTTCAGAAAAGCTTGTGAATTATGGATTAACGTTGGGTGGCAGTTTGTAATGCATAATATACACAAGTGTGTCGGACTGTTTGTGTAGTTTGGAAAAACAATATGTCAACAGTGTGCGATATACTGATAAATTTATATCCCTGGTGATGAAGTAATAACTGGTTACGGTTTTAGTGGGTATTGTGAACGGGTTTTTCTTGATTGTGTGAACACTTTGACATTGCAAGTATTGAGAGCATCTTGCACCGAGATAAATTTGGTGATCTTGATGTGGCTATAATACAATTTAAATAACTTTGGAAATGACGGTAATAACAAAATATCGAACACCGATGAAACTGTCGAAAAAGACAATCCACAAATCAAAGTTTGAGAAACCTGCAAACTCCAGAACCAACAACCAACATAAAGGAACTACCGCAATGGTCCTGACTTGATACAGGCATTTCAAAAGAAATGGTGGGTTAAAGCAGGTTTTATGTCATGCCAAACCTCCCGCTTACATAACTATAGAATGTGAGGTGGTTAGTTGATTAAAATAGATGTGTATCATATACCTCCAGTCAAATTGGTGTATCAAATGATCATTGTACCACGTTCACTGTACACTGAATTCTAAATTGGGAAAACTATATGCAACCATATTTTCAAACGAGAAAGTTGTATCTATAGGCAAACTTATTAAAGGTAAGGACGAGTCGTTTTTCTTGTAACCTTGTTTTATAAGTTTAGCCCGAAGAAATAGGTGATGCTTGCAAAAATCAGTATGCTCGTTGCAATCTCTGGCATTCCTGATCAATTGAGAAATATAGACATCGTATGCAGGAGAAACTGGAATATTGCTGCATAGGTGAGGAAAATTTATAATTTTGAAATTAAAATCGTCATGTTTGTCCTACATTCTTGTGCTAAGATGACAGTTGGTGTCATATTCGAGGTGCAAGTCTAAAAATGAGGTAGGTGAAGATGTTTCTATAGTTTCTGTAATTTCTAGTTCTGAAAAATATATATCAACGGAAGACACTCAGAAAATTGGGGTTTGTTAATTGAAAGAACATAGTCAATATATTTATATGTAAAATTAAAGGACCTAGCTTCCGCTATCTTCTTGAATTTAATAAGACGTCGAAGAAATTCCGTTTCATAAGAACACAGGAACAAATCGACAAGGAGTGTGCGCAGTTTGGAATTCAGATTGTCTGTTGAAAAACACATCCTCCAAAAGCAACAAATATTTTGTCCATCAGAAAATCTAGCATACTACAAAACTGTTCTTCGCTGTAGCATGATTTTCCTTTAAGTTCGTTAGTAGAAAAAAAACGTGTTGTCGTAACCTAAAAGTACATATTTGTAGGCATACTAGTATTTGGAAGCGAAGGCTTTATGTATAATTTCCTTAAGACGGGATTTTAATTTTTCGTGTGGCAAGGTGGTAAAAAGAGTTGAAACATTAAATGTTCTAGCTGATGTAATTTTAGATATCGACCTTGATTTTAAATTTTATAAAGTTCTTTTGAACTTTTAAGAATCTACATATGATTAATATTACTTCGCGAATAAACAGTTTCACAGTATTTTTGCTGTCCTTTTTTCAATCTTAGTTAAACGTGTTGACAACTCTTCGGACGAGCATACATAGAATATATATAGCTAGGGTGGGTCCTAATATTTGCGTGCATAGAAAGACTGGTATGGCTTGAAGCAAACATGAATATAATTAACAACTTGTTGTAGCAGCCTAGTCTATAAACAATTGAGCATACCTAAGGTATACTCCCTTTTTTAGAACTAAAAGTAAAAAAAATTAAAATAGCAATATATAGAACAATGTTGTTATTGTTGTTTTCCTACGTAACAAAAACACTAATTATAGCCTCTTAGTGGCCAAAACGTAGTTGAATATTAGCTGAAAACTTTCACCCAATTGGAGGTTTTTTATTTTTTTTTTGATTTTTTATCATTGTTATTGTGTTCAGTGTTTCTTGTTGAATCTTTAACACCGCAGAGGTGTAATTCAAACATATATATCCATTTCTTAGCCGAAACGAAATTACAGTTTTAAAAATAGCGAATAAATGTCTGCCCTGTTTTATTTCAATCCAATTCTTTTGCCACATATTTTTGTTTTACAGAGGGTGTAATTTGATGTCCTTGAATATAGGAAGAAGGACGTATATTTCTTTCCTCCCCCAATAAAAACTGGACGCCATGATATTACTGAAAAATTGCTGAAAGTGGCGTTAAACACCATCAAACAAACAAACAACAGAAGTAACCTTATTCACAAACATTAGCGTAGTGATATGAATTCTAGTCAAGGTCAGGTGACACCTACCAAACTTGCATGTACTATTTGTCAGCAAACTCTATAACAAATATTGTCATGTTACAGTGCGTGGTTACTGAGAAACTGACAGAACTCAAATAAAGTTAACGTAGTCCCATAACTGTGAAATTGATATTTAAACTTTACATTTGTAAATTACTATTCCTGAAGCGGGAGATTGGGCATGCCATAAAACCTGGTTTAACTAATCATTTTTTTAAATGCCTGTACCAAGTTAGGGCCATTGCTGTAATTACTACGTTTTTGGTTTATGGTTCTGTAGTTTGCCGGTTTCTTGGACTTCGATTTGTGACAGTTTTTATGATAACGTACCACTTGCCTGCTAAAGTGGATTGCACTATGTTCTAGGTAACCGCGAAAGATCGGTCAACATTCAAAACATAATTAACTTGAAATACGACCGCCACAGTAGCAGTTAAAAGTACTGAAATTATTGTATCTTTTTTGCATGGTTAGGAGGAAATTATGTAGATCCATAGCGTAGTGTTTAATTAAAAAGTATTAAATATTCACATATGTATTACGATAGTTTATGCTATCCATAAAAGATTATCTAACGTGGTTTCCTTAATGTTAACTGCCAAAAAAACCTAGCACGAATAAAAAAATGCTAACGTTTAACTTAACGAGCAAATAATGTTACAATATAAAGTAGAAAATAAAAAATAAATGTGTTTTCATTAATGACAAAAAAATCCGTCGTTATCGCGTAAATTATGATTTTATCACATGTAATGATATTTATTTAGTGACCGGTCAATATTTTTTGGGCTGGTAGGACCGGTAAAAAATGCAATAGGACAAATACTTTTTTTTCCTGGCATATATATGGGACTCCAAATTTTGTTATTTTCAGCACTGATAGGAAAGCTAGTTTTTTTCATAACAATATCATCAATGAAAAAATCCATTTTTTTCTTACGTTTTAATTCAAAACCAATATACTGTTATTGCACAACTTGTTTAACAAACATAAATACTGAATTGTAACCATAACATTATTCACTAGATAGGACACACATATTTATACCACATCTGATGTAGGACTGCAACTTTTGGTATTTTAGGGAGAAATACCGGTCCCTTGGATAGTTATACAATAGTTGCTTATATAGAGGGTATTGTCATGATGTCTTGACTGCACAAGGGAGAGTGGTATTGCCTGAAACATTGATAATGCCCGAGCCAGCGGCGAGGGCATTATCAATGTTAAAGGCAATACCACTGTCCCGAGTGCTGTCAAGTATCATGACAATTAATGCCCTCTATATAAGCAACTATTATATTTATTTTATTGAAGAATTAGGAAACCATTTGTTTAAAACTGTATTCTTTATTTGTAGCTGTTTGCTGTATGATTTGAAAGTGGACCTCGTTATATCATTGTTTAGCATTTGTAGGCAATACACAGTTAGTTTTTTTAATTTAATGACATATTTTCCTCATTTAGGTTGTACATGTACATATATTTTTTTATAAATTAAAAAATAAACAGTTTTATGTTGCTTGTTACTGGAGAGGGCATTACCACGACAATGCCCTCATGTCAAATTACTGAAGATTAATTAATACCAGCTGACCTTGTTTTATCCAATTGAAACAAACATAATTTTACTGATATGAAATAATCTACTTTAACACATCGTCGGAAACCCACCTCCGGTCGCTTTCTCGCTTTGCTATCACCCCCGCTACCACCACCAAGTGGTAGCAAAGCGAGAACGCGACCGGACGTGGGTTTCCGACGATGACTTTTACAAGGTTAAAGAATATGCTCGCGCTGGCATTCGATGTTTTTACACCAATATATGTTTTAAACGTTTCCTGTTAATAAAAGCAAGCAAAATAGAAAATAAACATAGATCATCGGGATTCAAACCATCGATTCGCGGTCTCAACCTACGGGTTAAGCAAAAACGCCACATACACACAAACATTTTCATTCAAAAGCGACTTATGTATGCGTCATACAAGGCCGTAAACAAAAGGGGTGCACTGATTGCACGTGTACTCCTAGTCCGAGAATCCTCTGCTGCCTACGACACTGTCATTTTGCAGACGTTATATATTTGTTAATAGATTAGTAGTTTTTATAACATCTTTAATTATTGCGTATAAAAAATAATGGTGTAAATTAACATTTATTGAGACACATCAAGATGTGATCGCTTAAGATGTTTTACTTCAATAAAAATGACTTCTAGAACAGTCTTATCAGTTTGTTGTTCTAGTGAATACAAACGAAACAAAATTAAATTCTTTGAATTCTTTACGTTTACTTAAATTATATCAATGCCTGATAGATGTATTTTATTATCAAAATTTAGCTGTTTCATCACTGTTAAACGTTTAAATTGTTACATTATATGTTATTCCGGTCTTAGACAGGGTATATAATGTCACATTCACGGCTTAGGATTTATATTCCATGAGCCGAAGGCGAATGGAATATACGTCCTAAGCCGTGAATGTGACATTATATACCCTGTCTAAGACCGGAATAACATATATATTATAGCTCACATCTTAAATTAGGAATATTTTACGGGAAAAACAGAAAGAACTAGGTCCATGTAGCATAATTTTTTTGGATACGTGATCAAGTTATCCGTATTTGTTTGGAAAATATACGTTTTAAGTGAACGCATAATATTTAAAAAAAACGCATAATATTTAAAAAAATGCATCTTTATTAATAGTTTTTATAACACAAAATTACACTCTGGAATTGGGCAAATTACGTTATTATTGATAAAATCCAAATATATTCAATAAATATTGTCCCTTATGGCACCCCATCATTACTTTTATGACGCTTAGACGATCGAGGCCCATTCGGGATTTATAACTATAGTTTATATAAAAACAAACTATATTTTTGTTGAACATTAAATTAATAAAAATAAGAAAACATTATTATTTATTAAATAACAGCGAAAATTTATCTTTTTTAAATATTAATCGTCTTCTGGTCAACAAATAACCCAATTGTAACCTTAAACTGGGAAGTGTCAAGGTAAAAGTTTGCGAAGCACCAAATTCAATATCGGTGGAGCCTGTATTGATTTTGATTGATGTGTGGATGTCGACGTTGATTAGTGAATTAAAATAAGAAAACTAGTTATTGACGGTAATGTCACTTTGATGCCATTAAAATGAATACCATTGGATTTTGGACGATGGAAATCAAAATGAATATCAACGGATTTCGACGATGTCTTGACTGAAGAGTGCATGATGATGCAGTGTAGCCGTAGGTACATATTTATTAACTTTTAGTGCGCTTGAGATCAAGTTTCTCGTTTGTTGGTTTGTGCATTGACACACTTTTATAGAGGACACAAAAAATCATACAGGATTTGTGACCTGAGACTGACATTATTGACCCAGAACCACCCCCCCCCCCTTTTCCGTGCCTTCTGTCGCTGATATTTGAGTAGATTTGTTTCTTAATTTACTTCCCTTATAAATGTTATTTAAACAAATATATTACATATCATTTTATTTACGTCGTTTAAGACATGTTCGGGTTAGACATTGTTTCATTTTGTTACTTTTTCATTCGAAGCGGAACGATGGCGGCCATGATGATTTGTTTTCCCAGGGGCCCCATACGGGATAAAAATATGCTTTATGTATACGGCTGTAGACGTATACATAGCCTAATGTATACGGCTTGCTAACCAATCAAAATGCAAGGTTCTTATGTGAGCTATAATATATTAAAATATTTACTTAATTTATCCGTATATTGATTTTTTTTACACATTTCTATCTTAGTTTGTGAACAATGTTTAACAATTACCAGCATAAATGGTTGTATATGAAGATTCGGAAATGCAAGTCCGGTCCGGTTGTAGGCTTACATACTATGCTGAACAGTACAAAAATCACGCGAATTTGGGGACAAAAAATTAATTTTTTAATATGAGCGGACGCTTGTACCACAAATATATTTTAAATATTAAACACTGTTTTTGCAACAAATAATACAGTCAAATATCTTCGTGGTACACGCGTCCGCTCATATTTAAAATGGTGTTTGAAATCACGAAAACGTACCGATTTTCACAGGCCACTACAATTGGTCTATTTTAGTAAGGTGCGTATAATAATTTTACATGATAAGAAAAGAAAGTTATATTGATTTTCTGTAAGAAGGGATAATGTACCTTTGAAAAAACATTATGATCTACAGATTGTAGTCATTTCATTTTCACCGAAAATAGGGGTCCAGTGACAGTAGGTTATCCTACCTTGTTCTTTATTGAATCGTTTGCCTCGGCGTCTGCTGATTAATTTCCCTTTATTGCCACATAACTTGGTATCCATTTGATACTTACATTTGTTCAAGTTTGAACAAGTTCTGTATAGGTACAATTATGTCATATATAATTCTAAATTTAATTTATTAACTGGACAGTTAATATCCTGTAATGCTGAAAGAGAATTTACAAAGATTATCGCATTATTTGGTCTGAAGTCTTGTACCAAAATTCAATGCCAGAAAAATGGATGTTAGTTCTGAATAAAATGTTACATGACTCTGTAGACTATATAGTCCTTTTTGAGCACTAGTTCTGGAACAACAAGTTGAACAACTGCACGGCTACTTTGGCTGTTATCTATGTCGTTGGAAGCATCAGTGTATATATAGGAAGCCATTATAGTGGACGTCTTCTTACAAAGAGTATCTTGTAACATGTGTTTTCTACGTTTTACACACTGATTTCGCATGAAGCGCTGTATTAGTATCGGAATTAACAGTTTAACTTTATACTTGCGAAATCCCGGATGAATATACTTGGGTTATTGGGGACAAGTGATGAATAACTTCACTGCATGTCCTTCGTTGTGTACGCACATTTTCTACTTTGATAATGGCCCTCGAGAGCCGAGTGGTAAGGGATTGATGACGTGGTCTGCCAACACGGGTCCGAGTCTCACTTCGGGCTGGGTGCAAAAAATTGAAAAAGATAGATTTGTTATTATATTTTTGATTAGTTTGTCTCTATAAATTGTTTAAATATTTTTAATTGATTTGTAGGTAAATGGGTGTAATCTGATCAGTGTTATTCAAATCGTTATTAGTTTACTAACATACCATTACCTAGGCTAATTGGCTTATAAAACTGGATTATCAAGTGATTGTATATTGACACAGGGGCCTCGGTCGATCGTGTACTATTGATCACGTGGTCTGTCAACACTGAGATTGCGGGTTCGATTCTCACTACAGATAGGGTATACTCGACTCCAATCTTAAAAAAACAAGGATTGCCAGTTTTCCAACCGTTGGTCGGTGATTTTCTTTAGGTACTCCGGCTTCCTCCCCAACAAAAACTGGACGAAATGATATAGCTGAAAAATTGCTGAAAGTAGCGTAAAAACAACATTCAAATCAAATCAAATATATTGAAACAGTAAACTGAATGATTAATAAGCAATAAATTATTGCATCTACATGCCTCTTGTTACTCTTATGTTTATAAAAAAAACATGAAGACATTGTAGAGAATTTTTTGGTTAATGACATTGGACATGTTTAACACACAGTTAAATGATCAAATGAAAATCAACAAAAACGGAAGTCACAAGTGTATGGATTAAATGGACATTCTCAAATAATCTGAAGGAAGTAGAAAACTAGATGTCACATTTGCGTACATATAATAAGACAATATTAATAAGTCCTAATTACTGATGTGTCCATATGTTCCACCACATTCTCCGAGGAGCTGCGTGAGAAGCTGTCATCTCGTCTTCTTAACCATATAAGAATTAGCTGACCTTCCATGTTTCGGCTATTCTTATGTCTCTATTTAACATACTGGTTGATTAAATTAAAGCTTAGTATGATAATTTATGATTGGCGTATAGTTCGTTAGGATTAAGACACACTTTGGGTCCTACACAAAAAGTAATTTTGGGATCTAAAACTATTAGATCGCTGAAAATATGTGTGCTTAAGATATACGCGTAGTAGGAACAAAGAATTATTGTTAAAAAGTTATATAGATATAAAAAAAATACAATAACTTAAGTTTTCCCTTTGCACTGGTGCACAAAAACTAGGAAGTGGTGTCACCTTCCATTAACAGATTTCAAAAAAATGCATACTAAACTAGCAATATGTTTAAATATATACAGCTAGATCAACGAAAATATCCTTGACTAGGAACAACAAACAATTATTTAATATCATACTTATTGTCTAGTTACACATATTGTATAAAACGACATACATGAATTTTTTCTTTAACCAACATTGATTAATATACGTTTAGTTCAATTGGTACTTTCAGTACTACAATTTCTTCGCTGCTATTTACTGATGAAACTCTGATAAAAAAAATAATACAAAAAAAAAAAAATACATGACTAATCCTAATTATATTATTGACCACACTCTTATATATATTTTACTGAGACTGTTCCTGATTTACTATTTATTTAGTCATAATTGTAAATGTAAATAAGTTTTTAAATTTATAATTATTATGTTAAAAAAAATAAATAAATTTAATAAAGCATGCAACAAAAAAATAATTATTCGTCGATAATGTTGAGCATTAATCAATCGTCAAATGACGATCAGTCTTCGGAGTAAATGACTCTCTGTTACTTGATTGTGTGGTTAACTAAATCTATAAATATTTTTCTCATTTCATTGGTTTACGTCGGGATCGCACTAGTATGTGTACTGAAATTTCGATATATTCTTAGGTCGAATCGGGGCTGTAATCAGCATTATGACGTAGCGTCCGGTAATCAAATTCAAATAAAAATCCTGTTCATCAAAAGAATGCGTTTATTGATTTATGTCTCGTTTGTGGAAATAACTCTACGGAAAAGGTCAGTTTAACTCGAAAGCCGGAAAACAAGAAGCAGGTAGCTACTTTATTTAAATTGTATTCTGACAGTAATTTCCTACAGAACAAAACGCGCGAAAAGTTAGCTAAAACATGGCGTTTTAAACAACCAATCAAACTTGGTAGTAAACTGGTGGTTATATTTGAAAGTGAAGCTTGCGTAAATGAAAAATATTGCACCAGGGAACCGGGTTACTGACCTGCAGGGTGCCGTTTCATAAAGCGATCGTTAGCTTAACGTGCACGTTATTCCATTTAAATTGCATGGGATAACGAGCACGTTAATTAGCGATCGCTTTATGAAACGGCACCCTGGTGTTACAATCGGATCACCTCGGTTATTTCCGCCTATGGTCACTTTCTCGACCCTTGACGGAAATGACCGAGAGATGTTCCGATTGCCTGGTGTTATATTAGAAGTGAAGCTTGCCACCTATTCTCCGTTAATCTGTCATACTTGAAAAAAATAAAGATAAATTCAAAAACATTTCAGAATGACATAAAACCGTTGCATTTTTAAGTTGGAAATCTGTAGAATGTGTGTGCAAAATTTTGCGACTCGGGCTTTCGTAGTTTAAAAAATACACATTCAAACGTAAACATACCCAGACAGATAATGTAATCTACGTTCTACGGATCACAATTTAATGTTTTACTAAATCTGAAATGAAGTAGTGTACCGCAACTGGCCAAAGTGTGGGGTTAATAAGGCCAAACATGTTGAATTAACGCATAATCAAACTTTTAGCTTTTAATTCTAAACTAGAAAAAGATATAACATTTGAAACATAAACGGAAAAAATAGATTTATATGTACCTTCATATTCTCTATCAAACATTTGGAATTAAAAAAGAAACATGTTTAATATACACATAGAATATGCCCTAACACATTTACATATGTATTGAGATTGAAAAACTCATACTAAATTATTTGTTAAGTAAGACAATATTTTTCAACATTTCTTGACAAAGAGGTAACGTAAATTACACAGAACTGTAACGTAGATTACAGCGTCATTTAATATACCTTTATTGTTTTATTAAGCCACACACGTTAAACTCATGGAAGATTTACTACAGGAAAGCTTAAATAAGCTTCAGTTATTCACTACATAATCATATGTGATGTGCATCTAGTCGATCAGGTAAAAGGGCTGACATTATAGAAAATGTTTTGGTTAAATACATAGAGAATTTTTCAAAACGTTCTTTTATCAAGATCTTTTTTTTCAATATCGTATGTGGTATTAAAGGTAAAGTGAAAAAATAATAACATTTTACGTTGTCAAAATGTCAACAAAAACAAAATTCGTAAGGAAAAGAACGGTAACGTAAATTACATAATTGAAAGGGTCATAACAAGCTATTCACATTCCAAAATTTCAACTCAAACTTTCATTTAGAGTCGCTGAAAAAGTTATTTTATTTTCTCCTCCAATTACCACCCCTTCACTTTGTGAATTTTGTCTCTATTAGTGATATGTCATTGTCATTGATATGATAGCTCCTACCACTGCGACCAACAGGTTGCGGGACGGATATCTTGCATAATACGTCTACTGGATTCACATAGATTATGTCAGGAGGTGAAGCCCACTTAAACAATAGTTTTGTGTCGTTGTTGGCTTTTGATGGACGAAGAAATGTAACTTCTAATTCCTTTTCAAAATCTATGTCAAGGATTTGTCCAATATACCAGTTGTCGTCGTACTTTACAGCTATCCAATCGTTTATGGCAAAGCTTGAATCGTCGTTTCCGTTGTCGGTCTTTACTAAAGAGTTTTCATCTTCAAGTTCTGACGGTTCATTCTCTGAAACCTGGACAATGTTGTCATTTTCTTTTTCATTGGTTATTGTTTCACTTGTCTCTTTTCTACGAAGAAGATTTCCTTCACTGAAATCGTGCATATTTCCAGCTAGGCACTGATGACAATAGCAGGATGTTACACATGTCTTGATCTTTCCAGTTGAAACGGAGCCAGCTTGGTGAACTTGCATAGTACCTTTAACAGCCACAAGCTTCTTGTTAAACTCCGCAACTTCTAGTCTTGTAGTTTCAATTTCCTCTCCTGGAACAAAACGGTACAAAGCACTTTTGTGGAGACTTTGGACTTTCAGAAAATAATCATTTGCATCCTGGACAATTATTTTACCCTGCTTGATTGCTAAATCTGCAATTCTCTTTGATGTGCCACCCACTCCGTCACACGGCCCTTTGCCGTGTCCACATTCGAAATAATTCCAAATAGCCGGAACACCAAACATATTCTCGTGATCAGATATAACATAAAAGGCCGACTTGTTCCTGTATTGTGAACTTGGGCTGTCTGTCCAATAATGGACCATTTTAAGGTTTGGTAGAGTCTCTTTGATCTCATTTAATATCTTCCTCATAATTGTAAATACATGGCCAAAGTTATGTCCGAGATCATCTGACACATACACAAAATTCTTGTGAGATAGGAGGTTTCCATCACGGTAGTAAGCTACAACTGGGTGTAATGATACTGCTGAGCTGTTCCAATAAGCGCTTTGCACTTCATCAGCCGATATACAAGAGAAATTTTCTGCGAAATCCATTTGTAACATCACATGGCCCTCTGGAAGATTTTCTTTCAATTGATTAACGGCTGCATATTGGGTTTTAACCCTTTCAACATGAGCCTGAAATTCACATATTTGATCCTTTATCAAAGTTACGAATTCCTCTCTTTTCATCATCTTCTCAACGATAATGGTTCTTTTTTTCCCATTTGGCAGTTCTGTTTTCTTCCATTGAGAGAGGGAAATATCCCCATCTTTAAGCGATTCTAACACAGTGTCAACTGATGTGCTACCAAGTTGTCTAATGAACTCATCAGGGTTAGTAGGGACATTGGAGCCTGCAGTTTTCATTGATTTTAAGGCAAGAGTCATGTTTTGGTGACGCTGGCATAGGCACATATTCCTACTTAAATATTTTGTAAGAGCAATATGCTTTGGTCGCATCGCACAAAATGTAGAAAAGTGAACATTACTTGACTTCTCTGCTTTGTATTTCAAGTGAAGAAACATCATACTGTCATTTAGAACCCTCTTTTGTAAATAACCTTTTTTGGTCTTAACTTTGTCGTTTTTTCCTGGTAAAACCCTACTATTGTCGTCTCTTTCAAGAAATGCCCTTATCTCGTCTTGACGTTTTATGCGTCTAGCTGCATTTCTTGTTCTTTTTTTCACGCTGATCACTGTCTTGTTCTTCCTTATTAAACGATGTGATCGGATACCAGTCTTCTTACTCAGTGTGTTTTTGAGTTTATATTTCTTTAGCTTTGAACTTGAAAGCATATTGCAGATCACGGTCTTGCTTGCTTCGTCGCTTTTCTTGAATAATGTTCCCATTTCTTCTGTAAGAACATTAACTAAAATCAACTTATCTGCTACAGTTTTGGGGATTTTACTTGGTGAAACTCCCTCTTCTCTCAATTCTTTGTATGTTCTCTTACGTGGTGTCATTGTCACCCCATGACAACCGTTCTCCTGTGCTTCTTTATCCTCTGTTTCTTTTTCAGTTCTGATGTCTGCATGGTGTTCTACTACATGAGATTCATCTTCTTTCTCCTGGTGGACTTCTGCTCTAACAACTATAGTGTTACTCTTTGTTTGAATATCCTTATTCTTTGACATCTTATGTGATAGACGTTCAAAACGTTTAGACATCGTCTTGAATTTTCTATTACTTTTCTCATTTTCTCTTTTAAGTCGTTCAATTTGGCGTTTGCATTTTGATACTGCTCGACTGACCCTTTTCCTAGTTCTCTTCTTTGTGTCTAATAATGGGAGCTTTACTATTAGGGGTGTGGCCATTGCAGTGTCGGAACTAGAAGTTATCTCAGGACACTGTTCTTGGTCGCTTGTACCCTGAACCGGAACATTTGCTGTATGTTCTTGTGCTTTCCTCTTCCTTTGTCTATGTTCTTGGACATTCTTTTTCACTTTTTTTCGTCTCTTCTCAAGGTCCCTTTTCGATAGTTCTTCTACTGGAACGTAGTACTTCTGAACCCTTTTTCTTTCTTTTTCAAGGTATTCTTCACCTTTTAGTTGCTTTTGTCGCTCCCTATACGCCTTTTGTTTCTCTGCTTTTGTCAGCGGCATTCTGAAATAAAGTTGTAAAAACTGTAAGCTACGTTACCAAAGTATGTAATCTACGTTACCATATATATCTCCAATTTTGGCTATGGCTTTGCAAAATTTCATATTGTAGCTGCTTTCATGACGATGATAGGACATTGAAAAATAGAAATTACGAAAGATTCACCTTGAATTCATGTGACTCGAACTGGTGTATGTAAAAAATCTCCAAGTTTTTTTGTTTTGTGTAATCTACGTTACCAGTGGTTTGTATGCCATTTCTATTGAATTATCAGTACAAACGGAATTTCTGCGCATTAGATATGGACAACGATCATAAGACTATTTTCAGAAACAAAAACATCTTTCTGTCCTCAATTCTTAAGGCTGTGAGACACTGGTACATTTGAATGAAAAGTATAGAATGGAAATTGAACTTGAATGACCTTTACATGAAACATAACACAGATCACGCATTTGTTTATTTTTCAGTGTTGTCACAATTATATACAGTTAATGTTAACATTCTTATAACTACTAGAAACGTACTTATTTATAATTACCTTGTAAGAAAACCAGAAAAACCACTTTTTAAGATCTGCAAATTCAAATTTTTCCGCAAACAAAACTTTAAAATAACAGGAAATAAAACATGTATTATAATATAGGAAACAACTTTCGAATGATACGACACAAAATCCGAATTTTTTCGTTGAAAACCAGATCGCGAGTACGTGAATTAATACATTCAGAACGTAGATTACGGAACGTTAATTACGGCAAGTAAGAAAAGAGCAATTATTTGTCTACTCTAGGCTTTAAAAACAATTTTAGGTAACTTTTTTTCTTCAGAGAGATAAGTCACACCAGTGGTTAATATTGCATATGTAGGGAATCATTAATGACGTAGTTGTTGAAGGAACGTAGCTTACACTCTTAAAAAAACTACTTTATAGAAGAGCAGTTAACGCGTAATATTTTTTTTCTCTTATAAAGAAAGCATTTAGTTTATCCATATGGCATATTTTAATGATTGTATGATAATTTTAAGGGTAAAGCCCCAACATTTGAATCATTATATTCGAAAGTGATACGTGCTTTATCTCGTAGTAACGTAGCTTACGCAATTTTAGCGACACATTTGAAAATTATGTTACTTCTATTATTGTTGAAGGATTAAAACAAAATTTGGGAATATGAAACTTGAAGTATACCCTAGTGTTATGATACAATAAAATGTGTAATATTTTGCCGCAGTTTTATGTTTCTTGATTTTTAAATTACTATATCGCCTTGGCGACACGCTGTTTTTTATCAAAAGCCAGTCTTCTATGCTTTGCTATAAAAATATACACATCATTGTGAGAACCGCATATCATTATAAATCTAGTTTAAGGTAAGTTTAAGCCAAAACAATTTTAAAATTAGACTAATCTGCAATATATTTCTCTACATTTGATGGCGAAACGTGTATAGGCAACAATGACGGATTAATGAAGAATAGGTGTCGCGTCAATGAAAAATATTGCACCAGGAGACCAGGTTAAAGTCATGGAAGAATTGTAACATGTAAACAATAAAGGCATAGCATAGAAATTGGACGAGTTATCGTGAAAACATGTTATCTATTGGATTTTCGTACAAAGGTAAAATGTAAAAAAAAATTTTAAAGCAAAAACATCAACACACGGGGGTTTTTGAAATGGCTGGAACAGCCGTATTTGTTGAAGTCATATTAGAATTTAGATACGTTTTGCTCCCCTTTCCATATTTATACCCTAGATCAGCGTGTGTATTCGGACTTGGGTAATAAGACAATGAATCTACCACGCGTTGAAGATGCACCACCTTCTTTTTCGGAGTCAAATAGTAGCGAGGACATATCATTTTCGTCAGAAGATTCAGATGTTTCGCAGTCAACATTCGCTTCAACCTGCACTGGCTCCAGCAAAAATAAGAGACAACGGTTACATTCTCCAACATACGATTCAAAGTTTCATGTTCCGCGATTTGTGTCTTCTTGGAAGTTGTACCACGCGGAAAGATTAAATATTTTTTATTCCAAGTGTTACATTGAAACTCCTGACGATTTGTTTGGGTTATTGGACAATTCAATTAAACCCTTAACAGATCAACAAAAGTACTACATTGAAAGAATAAAATCTTTACTTAAATTTGATTCTGGTCAGCGTGGACCTTGGAGCAGGGCGACATTTTACGCAGAGACCAGCAATAGATTAAATGGTGAATTACATAAAATCATCAGTGATCTGCATTCTATCTTCAACAGTGGAAACAACATGTAAGTTTTATTGGTGAATTCATAACAAGATATCAGCTGAATTATTCATCAAACAAAATTATTAAAAGGATTATGCATGCAAGAGTACCACAATGTACCGAAATACCCTTCAATTACAGAAATACCTCTTGAAATTACATTACTATGTATTACAAATGATAGATATTACCATGATTACCATTATTTGTAAAAGTATTACAATGCTTTTTCCGACAGAATAGAATTTTTTTGTAACTGCACAATACTAGTATAGTACATCCTATTGGAAGTGAAATAGCTACTAGTAAGGGAGAGCACTCTATATTCTGTCTCCCTATTTACCGACAGGAACCGACAAGAAGTGAATTACCCATAAGAAGCATTTTTTTACCGACAAGAAGCAATTTTTTACCGAAAAGAAGGAAAAAAAGATCATTTGTTGTAATTACTAGTATTATGAAAAGAAATAAAAAAAAAGATTTAAAATTTTTTTTTAATGTTCAGTAATTTTGTTGTCGTTGTTTTGTTGTACATGTAGTGTAGTATTTACCTACGACAAGAAAGTTTAATAATAAATTGTATTCATAACTAACAGGGGTGGAAAAATTTTCTCCTTAACTAGGTCAAGCCCAGGGCTTTTAAAGATTTTAAATGCCCAACCCAGCTGTTTTCATTCAAAGCCCAATTCATACCAAGATATTTTGTAACTGGTATATAACAATAAAATGTATGCATATTATTTTTAGGTGTGTGGAATGCCAATGGACTAATTCTATTAATTTATTAATTTAAAATAGTATTGATATTTGACATTGTTGTATTAGCAATTTCGTCTGTAATAAAAACAGTTTATGTTATCAAGATGTTTTATTTTTTGCATGTAATAAAGTATTGGTTAAGAGTTAGTAGATTTCAGTCTTTAAGATGGTTTGAAAGTTCAGACTCGTTTTTCACGATCATACTTGTTATCTTTAGATTCACGGTAATCATCATCATCATCATTGGCCTTTCTTTTATTATGTTCCGATCCCATGGTTATGTTCTGTTTACTTGAAGTAAACTTGAAATTGAATAGCGACATTTATCATTTGCGACCCTATCAATTACATTTTAATAAAGCAACAACAAGTAAGCGCTTGAATCGAAACCCCAAAACTGGTAACTTTCAACCGCCGAAATGATTCGGATTCTAATTAGAATATTCATTTATTTATTTCCGATATCGAATAGACTAAACCAGGAAGTAATCTCTCGATGTTGTTATGCTAAAATGAATACAAAATTAAAGGCAAACTATCAATCAAGATGTAAAAAGAAATTAAATAATACGTTTTTTATTTGAAAAGAAAGGCCCGACGGACTTTTTTCTATAGAAAAAAGCGTGCCCGTAGATACAACTGCACTGCCCCGGGAGTCGGACTAACACATTTTTCCACCCCTGAATAAGTCATAATAAATTAGTTAATTCTTTAAAAATATGCTTTATATATAATAGTTTCAAACAAACAATTATATGCATGGATAATCGGGATGATTAATTGAAGGCACATGTCGGTAATATAATTGATGGTTTGGTTGTGTAATCCTTTGATTGTTTTACAATTAGCAATCACTGCCATAATTGACACACGACTTGTGATAATTCTTTCTTTTGAAGACCCGTTAAATGCTTATCGTAAAACAAAAAACTGAAATAAAAACCAGTTGAAAACAAAATTATAACTTTTGAAGATTTTTTTATGGTTTTTGAGAAGAAAAAAGTCTAAGATTTTGTTTTTATTACATTTTTTATTATTAATTTTGTTGTTATTTATTAGTGGAATCTGATAATGAATTACAGAAATTTTAACGAAACAACATCAACAAAATTACACAGTATATCAGAAAAATCTATTTTTCTTTTAATTTCTTTTCATAATAATCACAACAAAAAAATCTTGTTTATTTCTTGTCAGTGAAAAATTGTTTCTGGTCGGTAAAAACAGGCTTCTTGTCGGTTCTTGATGGTTCTTGTCTGTAAATAGTGGGACTCCTCTATATTAAAGTATAACAGGTACTGTTTATACGTCAGAAATAAATACAATGGAAATTGTTCTACTGAATAATGATTAGTGTGGGAGATTGATTGATTGATTGATTAATGGTGTTTAACGCCCGAGCAGCAATATTTCAGCTATATTCAGGCGATGAACATGAAATGGATGATAAAATGAACATGAAATGATGATGAATGAAAATGGGATGGGACACAAGGAAAAAAGAGGTAACGGATTTTAGATTGCCACTGGCAAATTTAAATGGGAGGATGGATAGGGTCGGGCAATTTAGCCTCCTGTAGCGGGTTCGAAATCCCTACTCATAGCGAATACTACAGCAGTGTTCGTGGCATTTTTCCCAACACGGTGCACTAATATGGTTTGCGGTCAGGTTTTCCGTATTATGGCCCGACAACCCCAGCTTGCCAGGGGTACCCCTTTCAACCACCTGGGGCACGCATCCCAGTCGGTCTCTAGGCAAACCGACCCGACACGCTGGTCAGGGTACTGGGCGCTATTTAGTCGCCTTTTACGACAAGCTAGCGTGACTGCAGTCTATTCTTTTAGCCACCCGGATCCCGCACTGGTCTAGTGTGGGAGAAAAAAATTCTTTATTTTTATAGTGAATAATTTAAATAGATATATATGTTTAATTATAACTTTATTTTTTTTTATAATAAAAATATTGTTATTATAGTATTCAAATATATGTCATGCATGTAAGTAGCTTATATTTGATTTAGAATGTTCTATCCCAATCTCCACACAAAGGATTCTGGGTATCCTATTTCAACCCCATTCACCTCTGCCATATATACCATTGGTTGACATTATGAGAGATATCTCTCATGGCAGATTTGCTTTGTGTACAAACGCAGTAATTGCAATGTAAAACTGTGTCAAAAGTGTAAAAATAGACTATAAAAATTAAAAAGAGCTCGTGTATTATTTTATAAACATCATTTTTTGTTTACAAACTTTACAAGCAGACAACAATTGTACTAGTAGTCCCGCAGTAAATGGGGAATGACGTGTGGCAGAGGTTATATCTGGGAACCAGTTATGATAAGTTAACTTATGTTCTCTGTGCCGGGGAGTGGTTCTGTCCTAGCTACATATTGACCTCAAATATAGGAGGGTTACAAAATTATAGTCTGTGGGATAAAGTGTAGTAATAAATTCACAAATATTAGGTTATTATAATAATGACTGGTATTTCGGTATTTTTTAGGGTATTTCGATAGGTGACGGCTATTTCAGTAAATCGGGTGGGATGCATGCATGCACTTAACTATGGTCTTAGATGGGAAACCATTAAAAAAATTGGCAAATGAGCCAAAGAGCCATGGTTCTGCAGCTAGACTTGTCTGCAATATCTTTGACTCAGTGATGAAAATTTTTTAGTATCCTGACAATGCCAGCTATATGAGCAATATAAGCAACTATTATATTTATTTCATTAAATAATGAAGAAACAATGTGTTTTAGTACTGTTTTATTTGTAGCTGCTTGCTGTAGGATTTGGTTGATTGATTGATTGGATGTTTGCTTTACATGCAGCGAGCAGTATTTCAGCTACTAGTATATTCAGGACGGGAGCAAGTTAACAAACAAAACCGAAAAATCAATTTAAAAAGGGGTATGATTGGACACATAAAAGTTGAAATATTGTTCAAATTTCATTGTCTAAAAAATGTAGAGAAATCAAAATGCATGTATTTTTGGTTGGTTTTTCTTTGTTTTTGTTCTTTGTACATGTACAAATAATAGTATAATTCATGCTCTTTGTACATGTTGTATGAAATTAAGATATTCTTAATTCTTTCCTCTGTTTATATTTTCAGAGATGCTTTAGTGAGTCATAGGGTATTTGAATTTGTTAAAGAACTTTCAATGCTGCTAAAAAAGTTTCAGATCAGATTCAGTGACGGCAAAGATATTTCTGGGACATATTTTATCCCTGTGTTTCAAAGCTTTGCACAGATGTGCAATTTAACAGTGCAGTAAGTAATTTAATGTCTTATATCAAGTTTTCATTTGTTTGTCACTAATGTAGCCCAAACTTTGATTTGTGCTCTTGCTATTTTTATGCTGATAGGGGGTTGGGAACTTGTATATTATGTAATATATACAAAATTGATTTCAGTAGTATTGCTTGAAAAAAGCCTTAACCAAATTTGAAATTTGAAAATGTAACTACACACACAGTTCTATTTTGACTGGTTTCACATTTGTTTTTTTGGAATTATGGCCTTTTTTATCCATGAAAATAGAAAGTATGTGGTTTTTGTTATAATAAATTAAGAAAGCCTTAACTTTTTTTTAGTGGGGGGGGGGGGGAGGTGGGCCCTAATAATGCTGAAAATATGTTGTAGCAAAATTTGTGCCTATTTCTAAATTGTTAGGAAAGATTAGGAAAAAAATTATTAAAAATGTATGTAAGCAGTTTATATACATGTAATGTATTAACAGTATATTGTTTTGATAAGTGTACACCTCACTGCCTTACTGTTTTTGGCAAAATAAACAATACGATTTCACAGGATACTCTGGGTATCATGAACCATAAAACATGAAACATAAACTGTATTGGTAAAAAAAGGTGAAAATGGCATTTAACCACATTCAAAGACACAAACATACCATAGAAGTACCGGTACATATATTAAGTGAAAAAATATCTCGGTACACAATTTATAAAATTATATTAAAAACTTCCTGAACTTGTGTGAAGTGAAGTCCCTGGTTATGACATTCACTGACATCACAGATCAATGGATCTACATTATTCATGTTATTTTTTAGATCTTGTGGACTCGAGAGCAAATGGCATAAGTTAGCAGATCAAAGAGTCGTGTCATCAATACCAGATCTCCGTTTCTTTCAAAAAGGGAAAAATGTTGATGAATTTATTCTCTCAACATCTCAAATTTTAGCCTCAGTTGTAGGGGTAAGTTCAATTTGAAGATAAAAAAATGACGACAAATACTAGTAGCAAGGAAACGGACAGAACAATAAGACCTGTAAATCAAGGGACATAAACAACACAAAACAAAAACTAACTGCCTTTCCTGGAAAAAGGCTTGAGCAAATCATTTAAAAAAAATTCTTCATGTACTCTGAAAGGGCAGATTTAATTGTTTTTAATTCGGTACCGATGATGTGATAGAGGTCCTCTACACAGATTACATGTAGATATTTCATACCATGACCAATCCTTGTTTCTGATTGAGAGATACTAGTATAAAAAATAATCTTCTCATTTGAAAAAGAAAGTCTAATGTTTTAAACTTAAAAGTTTAAAACGGGTATTATTGTCGTTTACAGAAAATGTACAAGTGTTGATCACACAAAAGTCATAGGCACCCTTTTTTTGATTGGCCAAAGTTTAGATTACACTAACAGATTTCATTACATTCTGCTGATTTTATTATATTTTAAATAAAACCCAAATTTAACTCAAGTAATATTTTAAGCAATATTAGTTTGATGGATCTCAATTATATGAAAGTAGCAAAGAAAACCGACCGAACAACAAGAGCCAAAAGCCAAGAGACAGTTACAAATCCGGATATAGACAAACGGAACACAAAAACCAAAACACAGAAAGAGAACAACCCGAACCCAATAGAAACCATGCTTGCGATCAGGTACTCTGGACGAGTAAGCAGTGCCTGCCTCTAATTAGACACCCGTCGAGTTACTCATTGCCTTGTCTTATACATTTTTTAATGCTTCTTTTAACAATTTGAAACATGGAATGTTTGCAATAGATAGGTCATTGAAGATTATCTTTTTAATAGACGAAAAGAGATTCATGGCAAAGGTCAGAGGAACCACCAGTTAGACTAATAAGATGTTCACAAAATTACAAAGATGAAGATTACAACAGACCAGAAATATTGAAAGATTTAAGTGAGTCTGTGCTTGGACAACATGCAGGAGTACTTTTGTTAGAAATTAGACAAAATCATGTAAGAAAGATAGAAAATGGTGTTGGGAAATTTTTGACACCAGGAATGATAATTGATGGTACAAAGGTAAATTTAATTTTCATGATCTTAATATTTGTTTAAGGGAAACTTCACGAAAAAATGAAAATTTGATATGTAATTCTTCAACTAAAAAGAAACACATTTGCCTCTTGATGTTTTATTATATTTTCAGTGGTTAAGTTTCTACATTGAATTTACCGTGTAAAAAATGCACTTATGGAGGTCCGCCATCTTGTCACCATCTCGTCACTAGATGGCGATACTAGACATCCAAGTACCTTAAAAGTCGAATGATAATTATGCGAAACGGTCAATAACAGAAGGTTGTACTATAAGACAAGGTTGTGGACAGATTACGTTTCGTATTCCTGAGCTATATATAAGCAAAAAAAACCAACTTGTGTAACAAGTAGTTAACCAATTTAAAGACTTCTACTTAAGACTATTTCCACAGCAGCAACAACGGTAAACGGAAAGAAAGTCACAGTTTTGATAGGAAAAAAAGTCCATAAATATTAATTTAAATTGAAAATTATTCGTATTATTATTTTCAATTTAATCAGATCAAGCAACTTATTGAATGAAACTTTTTTATACAAAATATTTGCGAAGTTGACTATTTAAGAAATAATGGTCATTAAATGAAATATTTTTAAATACTGATCTGGTTTTTGCGCATCAAAATTTCACTTCACGTTTAGTACATTTATAATTATTATTATTGTTATTATTATAATTATTATTACTGGTAACATTTATTGTGCGTGTGAGTAACACAGTTTCCAAAATTTAACATGTTGTGTATATTTGAGTTAACGTGTAAGTTTAACGTTTCCTCTGACATCTAAAGGTATTCGAAATCTTATATACATCCTGTGTTCTTTCACTTCGGTGTATTCTAATCATACCTGTCCTTGGCAGGAGGGGGTGTGCTTTTCTAATTTTGAATTACATGATTAACCTTTAATATTCATACTTCAAAGTCGCCGTCAACTGATCTAGTAATTGCAATAAACATCCTGTTTGTTTACCTGCTTATTCTGTTCATTACCCTTCATAAACGAGTAATGATTTACCTGAAACATTTTCACGTCCAGGTACAACTGCCGTTTCAAGACGTGCAAAATTATCCACGGAATTTTATTTTATTTATAAAAATAATTATATAAAGATATATTTTATTACAATTATTATTTAGGTTAATTATATCTGCGTTAAATAAAGACAGGTTAAAATTTGTGTCTAAAAATACTTGTATTAAAACAAAGATCATTAAAACATTAAGACGTATTTGGTAATCTTATGTTGTCAGCCGGTCATTAGTCATTGCCACAGTTTATATATTCTTCAAAGAGCTAAGGCATATTTACTGGATAATTACATTTATCACGTCACAAACGCAGTCACGTGATAAAGTACTGTCAATATGGCGGCCCCCATACACAAAATTTTACCACCTTTAATCCACTCTAGAAGCGTAACGGTAAAGAATATAATGAAACATCAAAAGGCAATTATATTTCTTTTTATTTAAAGAATGAAATATAAAATATTAATTTTTTCGCGAAGTTTCCCTTTAATGGAACTAACATGTGTATTATGTCGTGACTGTGGTTGTGTAGCAGTAGTCTGGTTCTCTGGTGCAATATTTTTCATTTACGCAAGCTTCACTTTCAAATATAACCCCAGGTCACCACCAGTTTACTACCCAGTTTGATTGGTTGTTTAAACCGCCATGTTTTAGATAACTTTTCGCGCGTTGGAAATTTCTGTCAGAATACAATTTAAATAAAGTACAAAATGTAGCTACCTGCTTCTTGGTTTATGCCTTTCGTTAAACGGACCATTCCCGTATAGTTATTTCCACAATCAAACATAAATCTATAAAAGCATTCCTTTGATAAACTGTATTTTTATTTGAATTTGAGTACCGGACGCCGGACGTTACGTCATAATGCTTTGTATTGGAATTACGTCAGTTACAGTTATTACTGATGTAAATTTTGAGGCATTCCGAATGTTGCAAACTGGTCAAAATTTTGACCGGATTAATTGCTGGTGTCCTGACTGTATATTCAAACCAGAAGTCCGCTTACGGTATTGAGAATATTAAGTCAAGATCCCAGATTAGGGTAGCAGTACATGTAGGATTGCCTTTCAAACACAACACTGACATAGATGTTGAACTGTTAGATAATACACAGTTCACATATAAAATATATATGATTGCTATGACTGAAGCACATCTGTGTAGAGCTTCATGATGACAATGTGCTTCAGTCAACGCTTTCATACATCAATGAAACTTCAAAATAATGCATTCAATTCTTATATTTACATTTATTTCATTTAAAAAAGTTCTAGGGTCCTGATTTAAATCGTGCACAATGTATTTTTGTTGATTTAAATCATTCCGTATTGTTTGTTTATTGTGGATGTCATTAAAGAAGCATGTGCTCTTCATGGCTACCGGTTTTATTGAGAAGTGCAAGGAATGATTCTACGTCATCTGTACAACGGTTTGAACCAAAAATAATCTAGAATATTGACGAAAGGCAAACGTAATGTACATGTCTGTACTTACCACAATAGGCCGTGTTGCATAAGAGTAAGACCACTTAATTAAGGGTAAAAGTTCTCTCCATTGAACCTATGTTTATTGGGTAAAGGCTTACTATTTTAGTCTATGGCTAAAACTTTTAGCTACTAGTAATTCATGGTAGGTTTTACTGGTTCGGAAATGTTTTACCTTTTTTGGCTACTTTTTCTTATTATAAAGGGTGTTTGAAATATACGGAAGCTTATTTGGGCCACTATATTTTAATTGCATTTAAACCTTGAATTTTTTTATTAAACACAATAATGATTGCCATTAAACACAAAACGTCTTGCGATTAAACGCAATATTTTGCATTTTATTGCACAATTTATTGTGATTAAATGCATTCATTGCAAATAAACGCAATTATTGTGAATAATTCCAGTCTTTTACATTTCAATGGAAACATTTGTGAATAAATGCAATAATTTTGTGATTAAACACATTATTTATTGTGGTAAAACACAAATGTGTAGCATAATGGGTGTGTGATGTATATGATAAAAGGAGGTGCATTAAAGGACCAAAGCAATGTATTGCATTTAATCGCTACACGTTTTGTATTTAATCACAATGTATTGCAATCATTCGTAATAATTATTGTGTTTAATAAATATATTGCTTTTAAACAAAATAAAAATATTTGTTTTCCAACAAAGTGGCCCAAAAAAGTTTGTGGAAATAAGACATAAGTTTTGAGAAACATTTTTTTATTTCAGGTTTTTTTCACACTTCTTGAAATGACCGCTAACCATATGGAAGAACTTAATACAAAGAAAGAATATGAAAGCCACATGGATAATGCCACTATTTATTATGTGAAACCATTGGACCTTATTTTTAAAGACGATCGGGACATTCTGATAGGCAGCATTATGATGTTAAATAACATTGAATTTCCTCTCTAAGGACATAATTGTCACAATTTCAAAAGAAATTATGTGATTAGCAGGACCGCTATAAATTATATATTTAGTATTATTTATGTTGGTCACGTTGGCATTGTTTTTGACAAACACAATTTTTCACATTTAATTTTTGTTAATAATATCTGATCATTTATGTCCAGTTTCTAATCCTTAAAACCTCAATTTTTGTGTGTTTATAACACATTTAAGAATTTAATGGGTTGGGTTCTGACTGACATTATATGATAAGTTATCAAATTATTAAGGCCCCGCCTCTTGTGGCGGACGCCCTATAGTGATAAGTCAGTCCGTACGTCCGTCTGTCCGAACTAATCTTGTCCGGGCTGTAACTTTTTTATCTTTTGAGATGGGCTTTTGATATTTGGAATGTGGGTAGATAATATCAAGGCGATGTGTCGCATACTGTGGTTGATAACCTTTGACCTTAAGGTCACATTATTGCATTCTGTATGACAAATTCATGTCCGGGCGGTAACTTTTTCATCTTTTGAGATAGGATTTTGATATTTGGAATGTGGGTAGATAATATCAGTCGATGTGTCGCATACCGTGGTTGTTGACCTGTGACCTTGAGCTTTGACCTTAAGGTCACATTATTGCTTTCTGAATAACAAATTCATGTCCGAGTTGTAACTTTTTTATCTTTTGAGGTAGGCTTTTGATATTTGGAATGCAGGTAGATAATATCAAGGCAATGTGTCGCATACCATGGTTGATGACCTTTGACCTTGACCTCAACGTCGGCTGGGCCCACAGAGATGGATACCATCTCACTGATATCTAGTTTAAGCTGAAGGTTTGGGGCTTTCACCAAATACTCATGTGGTCTCTCAAAATAAACATGTATGTTCAAGATATATCTGCAAAATTACTTACTTAACCCCTTTCAAACAAACAACGTGGTCTGTCAACACTGAGATTGCGGGTTCGATTCTCACTGCAGGCAGGGTGTACTCGACTCCAATCTTAATTGACAAGGATTGCCAGTTTTCCTACCGCAGGTCGGGGTTCTCTCCGGGTACTCCGGCTTCCTCCCCCAATAAAAACTGGACGCCATGAAATAGCTGAAAAATTGCTGAAAGTGGCGTTAAAACACCATTCAAACAATCAAACAAATAAAAGGATTCAAGACAGTTTTCACATTTAATTTTAAACATAAGAGGTATTGTCATGTTGATAATGTACACATTACAATGGGTTGCAGAATAAATTTATTTTTAAACAATTTACATGTTCACCATTCCTTATAAGCTTTTCCTATCAGTTGCAATCTTTATTGTGAGACCTCGGTTGCCCAGTTGTAAAGGTAGTTCATCTACTATTAATCATGTGGTCCATCAACACTGAGGTTGCATGTTTGAATCTCACTGTTGGAGTGCTGCGACAATTCTGGGAGGGTTCCCAGTGCTCGAACTACAGAGCAGACCAGCGCCTCTCTGGTTGGCGGGTAAAGAAGCCACACATTGGGGTGTTGTTAGGTCATATTATGGAAAGCCTTGCCATGAACCATATTGGGTAACGTGTTTTGAGGGTGCCACGCTCACTGTAGAGCCCGTTTGAAGATTTCTAAAATGAGTAGTCTCATTGCAGCTGCTACAAAAGGCCAAATTCTCTGCCCATAACGAAATTTCCATACTTTTCTAGTGACAGTATAAATGTGTTCCTTGTGTCCTATGCATCCCACCCTTTACTTAAACTGATTTGTTTGTTTGTTAACTTGTTCTCGTCCTGAATATAGCTGAAATACTGCTTGCTGGACGTAATGCACACATCAAACAAACCAATCAATCACTGCAGGGGGTGTGTACTCTACTCCAATCTTAATTGACAAGGATTGCCAGTTTTCCTACTGCAGGTCAGGAGTTTTCTCCAGGTTGGGCCAGAATAAAAATATAGTTTGTTTCCCCTCGCCTGACCGACCCAGAGAAATGCCCGCCGACCCAAAAGTTTTTTTTTAATTTTTTTTTATCGATTTTTTGTTTAATTTTGATTTTAACTTGGTTTATTATAGCCGGAAGGGATCGGAAGTTTCTAGATTTTCGTTGAATGTGATCTAAAATCAAGCAAAATATGAATAGAGGCAGTGCGTCTGCAATGCCATCGTCTATGTCATCTACAAAGAGACCGAGGGAAGGTGGAAAGTTCACTTAAAAGCTCTCTTATTATTGTAGTTTGAATAGAGTCAAACTTGAGCATGTTTCATTGTATAAATAATGCAGAGAAGCAAACTTTGTAGTTTAGTAGTTTTTACAGCTTTGTATATTCATGCTTTGGAAATTTTCAAATTTGAAACTATGAAACAATGCTGCTCCTGCAAAAAAAAACTTTTTACCTACCTACCCACCTGTAAAATCTAGGGTTGGGCGAGGGGAAACAAACATATTTTTAAATGTGGCCTTGTCTAGTTTCTTCCCAAATTAAAACTGGATGCTATGATATAGCTGACTAATTGCTGGAAGTGGCATTAAACAATATTCAAACCATATAACCTCTATTGTAATTCACCTTTTGGATTTGAAACATTTTCAAATCTGTTGGTGCATTTTGAATCAAACCTTGCCAGGAATGTCTCTGTTATTTTGGTCTTACCTTTTCTCTTGAAGAAGGCTTAATAGAATGTTTTAAATATGGACATTCTGTTAAGTTATATATGTAAAGCATGGAAATACTTTGATATTAGATCCTAATATAAACCTGTTTTTTAACATACATGTATGAATCTGTGTCTTTTGGGCTAGATTTGAGAGAACACATTTCGTAACGGACTGTTAAGATGAATTCTCAAAAAAGCCCTTTGCATAAAATTTCTCAGTCATTAGTCCGAAGGGTCATTGGTGCGACGGTAATTAGTCCGAAGTCTGAACTACCTTTATCTCAAACGATCGCCCGGATTTTTATGATTGAGGAAAGCAATAGGAGACGTAGTGAACGTGACTTATGTGGTGACGATGTGAACGTGACTTATGTGGTGACGTAGTGAACATGACTTATGTGGTGACGTAGTGAACGTGACTTATGTGGTTCTGATGAAACTCTGCATTTCCAGAAGAAAAAAATATGTGCATTTCACTTGCTGAAAAATATATTATTAGAGTGTAGGTGTGACCAATTGCTTTTCACTAATGTACAATGTAGGAGATGTATGCAGCTCCAACTTTCTACATGCGTAGGGGAAATGTGCATGGTTACGTGTGGATCTTGTGTCAAGATTGGTCAATTTAAAAGTGGTGTAAATAAGAGTTCAGTAAGATTTCAAAGACTTCCTGAATATTTAAAGATTTATATTTTTATGAATGAATTTAATAATCACAATGCTACAATGATAAAAGGCATCGTTCACCTGGAATTCAATATTTTTAAATATCCATAACAAACTATTAAATTCTTATCTGCAAATGTATTCAATTTACAAGCCAAAAACTGCAAAAGGTGTTTTTATTTTAGCATACCTGCTTATGTAGAAATGCAAGTGTCATTTTTGGTTAAAAAATGCTTCATCCAAAATCGTGTAGTTCTCCTGCATCGAGCCTCTTCTTTAAGACGTGCATGACAGTTAATGACATTTCCGAGCAGTTGCAAAAGACGTTCTCTGCAGCGTGAGAACTTGATGTCGATATAGCATGAATTTTAAATATGACTTTTTAAACATGAATTACATATCGCGAAATTATGAAAAAAATTGATTTTTTTGTCTTAAATTATTCCCCATTACAACATTTAAAAGATGTAACTTTTTTAAATCTCACTTTTATCTATTACATACCTGAAGTTTATTCAGCCACTTATTTGGAAATATTTTTTTGATTGCGAGTAAACTCAAAATATTGAAATTAAACGCAAAACTTATTGCTACTAAATGCAGTACGCGGTGTTCATTCCATATCGCGCACTACTTTATCGCACCTCCTTTTATCATATCACACACCCATTACGGTATTCTTTTGCGTTTATTCGCAATAAGCTTTGCGTTTAAATAAAATGTTTTTCGTTTAATCGCAATACAGTTTGCTTTTAAATGCAAAGTATTGCTTTATTTAATAAAATAAATAAATCAATATTTTTATTAAATAACAAGTCAGAACTTATGACAGAAATAGGAAACTTTTTGAAGCAATCTACTGAATTGCAAAAGATTGGGGTCCTAGTCAGTCAGGGGTAATGTATTGTATTAATAAAAACAAGTTTACTTCTGTATGTATATATGTTATATGGTCATATATTATGTATTTTGTTCTGTATTGTATTTGCTCGACCCGCATGGGTGTAATTTTGCAAATAAATAAAGTTATTATTATTATTTATTTGCATTTTGTTTCTTAATTTAATCAATTTTGCGTTTAATCGCAACAAAAAAAATTTCCAACAAAGTGGCCCGAATAAGCTTCTGTGCTATTAAGACAATTTCATAATTGCTAATAGCATTCATGAAATTTTACTTGAAGGATATGCAAAATAAAATATATCGAGCGCACACACTATTATACCTTAGAGATTTAATAATAACTCGTACGCGCGAAACGCCGGGTCATCATGTGGATAAATTGGATATGGAAACTTAGTTATTATTGTATCTAGTGTGCACGCACTTTTTACGTTTTCATTAAGGAGCTCTGTATAAATGTTAACGAGAGTTATTATCTGTTCTTAGTTCCTCTTCTGTGAAACTTTACGTACACACGTAGCTCTCAGTAAGATGTTGATATTCTCCGAGGTACGCAAGTTTGGGGGTGGGGTGGGGGGGGGTATGAAGGACCGAGCCCCATCGCCTCTAATGCCTATGTCACATTCACATTAGAGGGCGGATTAGCTACGGATACGATCCGTCGTTATTCGTGGTGATCTGTATTATTCCGTAGCTTGCAGTATCGTTTCCTTAGTCATACATACAGTGGTACATGTACTTGTATATCTGTGGAAAATTTGACCACGGATCAAACTACCATATTACGGGCATACTTCATCCTTAACCGTACTAAACATACGTACTGGTGCGTATTAAATCTGTACTTATTCGATGGCCCGATAAGCTCGATCCGTACGATTGCTAATCGTGATAGGTCCGTGTGAATCCTATTTGGTTCTTACTATTCCGTATCAGAACACACTAATTCGTATCCTTTACAATAACCTAAAACTTTATAATAACTGTTTCACTTTAATTCGAAATTAATAGATTGTTGTACTTTATACAGTTGTACCATTGCGACTCATTTTCCCTCGCCGTGCGGTAATTACATGGATACAGCTGATTAATCGTGTTACAATACCGGCGATCCAGTTATGAGCTATTTACCATCCAACCCTCGCCTCGTTTTTCACCAAATGTAGTACGTTCATTACTCTTCCATAATATTTTGGAATAATGCTTGCGTATTCCCAGTTAAGGTAGTATTACTATTGATCACGTGGTCTTAAAACACTGAGGTTGCGAGTTTGAGTCTAACTGCAGGCAGGGTGTACTCGACTCCAATCTAAATTGGCAAGGATTGCCAGTTTTCCTACCGAAGGTCGGGAGTTTTCTCCTGTAATCCAGCTTTCTTCCTAAAAAAAACCTGGACGCCTGATATAGCTGACAAATTGCTGAAAGTGGCTTTAAACACCATCCAAACCATTCCCAGGTGCCTCACATTAAGGAGAAGTTTGCTTTCAGGAACAAATTATGATTATTAACCGACTTTTGCTTTCCTCTTGGTGTAACTTTGGTTTTGATATTATCCGGTGTTTCCATTTTCGCTCACCTGCACCGAGAATACACGTGAAATTTGGCGTCCGTTGTTAACTTTTAACTAAAAATAAATCTTGTACTCTGAAACCACTTTGCATTTTGTTTCAAACTGACCATAATCATGCCTAGGGTTCCTACGTTCCTATTCGTACCGCGGTGTTGATCTATGGACAAAGGGTGTGTTTACTTGGTTTACCCGAGTGACTCTAGTGAAAACTGAACGGACAACAGTGTCGCCCTAGTTACGTCATATGACCTATGACCCTTACCCGAGTCCTACCCACCTGAAGACCAGGGTAAGTCGAGCACGTTTTGAAATCAAGATGGCGACGGATGGAGAGAAATTCTAAGTGTTGAAATTATTTCAACGTGTTTATCAGATGAATTTGAATAATAAGAGGTGCAACTGTTAAGAATGACATCGAATGCAAAAGATTTAATGAATCAAACGTCTAAGATAACAGTAAAACCGCAGTAATGTACCCAACAATTTGAACAAACCCCAGAATTCGGCAACAAATGCATTTCATGCACAGGGCTTGCTTACCCCATCTCCCTTTTCAAAAATGGGGTTTCCGACCGAGATAAAAACACAACAGTAAGGGACGACCATTTGATTCGGGGGGGGGGGGGGAGGGGGCTGGCAGTTTTTGTAACTAACGTTATATTCTAGCCTGGAAAAAGTTGGAAATAAATAATGTGGTCTTTACCTCCAAGAAAATAAAAAATAATAATCTGGCTCAAGATTCATAAGTATGGTATATAGAAAATAAATATTCTCGTGAATTTTCTGACCGACAAAATTTAGAAAATAAATAATCTGACTCGACCCAAACTGCCAGCCCCCCCTTCAGAATCAAATGGTTGCCCCCGAAGTGTTAATTGGAAGAAATCATCAATTTACAACATTGGAGTCTAGTGGAGCGATTGCCTATTTTTGTCAAATTGATTTTATTTTTCATATACATCATCATGTAATATGTTAAATCTAAAATACTGCACAGAACCAATTTTATACCCCCGCTTCGAAGAAGGGGGGGGGGGTGTATACTATTTTACCCTTGTACTTCCGTCCGTTCGTTTGTTCGTTCGTCCGTCCGTGAGTCCGTAACATAATTTCCGTTGCAGTTTTCTAAGCAACTACATGAGGTAGAGGTTTGATATTTTTTATACAGCTTTATCAGATAGTACCATACAGTGTATACTGATTTTATCCTCCTGGTCATCTACTTCCTGTTTACCGAAAAACGTAGGTTTTTTTACACTAGGCATAATATTGTGAGCGGAGGTATCACTAGTGAGCATAAGCTTGTTTTTTCTGGATATTTAATGATTAATGTCCAAGTAATAATCCCTGAACATGGATATATATATATATTTTAATTTTACAGAATAAAATTGACAGTGAAAGTGGGTGAAAAGGAGTACACCGGGCATGTTACTCAAGATGTTGTAAATATGCTAAATTCCCCAGACACTGGTAAGGTTATTTAAAATCAAGACATAAGATTATAAATTTGCAATACATGTAGCTCTGTGTTTAAACTTTTTCACTCACAGTTGCAATAAATTGATTTTCAAATCAATTTATGTTAGGTACAAAGCAGGAAGGTTTTAGAGATATATTTGATATATTTGCATAAAATTTAAGGTCAAAACAGTGTTTTTTTTTTAAATTTGTTGGTCCTGCAGAACATGCTAACAAAAATTAATTATTATAAAGAATGACTTTCATAAATATTTTGTTTATTTGGGTCGGTGTCACCTTAATTTTCGCTATCTACATGTACATGTATAACCTGCAAAACAAAAAATTACAGTAGTTTCTTAAAAAATAATTTTGAACAATACAGAGCACAAATTTAACATGCAAATTCCAGCAATATATTTCAGATCCGCAAGCCAAAGTTTCAACTTACAAAGCAATTATTGCAGCAAATTAAGAGAAGAAGAACGATTTAGTTACACCAGATGATGAAGCGTCAGAACCTGAACAACTTCAATTGATTGATTGATTGATTGATGTTTAACGTCCAGCAAGCAATATTTCAGCTATATTCAGGACGTGAAAACCATAATTTTTAAATTAGTAGAACATCATGCCTCCTTATACTAAAACGTGATCTCATACAATAATATGAGAATATACACAGATAAAAATGGTAGTTAAAACAATAAAAATATTAAGTATCACAATTAATAAAGAAATTAAATTTTATTAAATAAATTAATTTCCTTTAAGAACTTTAAAATTGTGTCGCCTGCGACAGTTTTAAATAAATTAAAATATGTATCTGCACTATAGAAACGTTCCCGAATGTGGGCCACGTCCACACAGTCCATCAAGACATGCTTAATGGTGTATGGACTGTTGCATGGCACACATTCGGGTCGTGGCTCATTGTTTAAAATATAACTATGTGTCGTCCTGGTATGACCAAGACGACATCTTGTTAAAACAACTTGGTCTCTTCGACCTCTAAAACATTTAAAATTATTTGTGTGCAGTAGTGGCTGGATCTCATGAAGTTTATTATGAACTTGGAGATCCCAACCACTCTGCCACAAATTAGAAATATATTTAAAAATTAACGGTTTAAAATCGGTAAAAGGAATACTACAGTTAATGATCGAATCCTTTAGTGCATTTTTAGCCTCCTGATCCACGACTGTGTTTCCACGGATGCCGACATGACTGGGAATCCAGAAGAAGATAATTTCTTTTCCCAAAGCAACAAGTGATTTGTAGATTTGAATAATTTTTAAAATGTAAGGATTTTTAATTTTGAAATTTTCAATAGCCAGTAGACAAGACAGGGAATCGGAGCAGACAATAAATTTGCATTTTTCTGACGAAGCAACTATTTTCATCGCAAGAAGAATAGCTTGCGCCTCTGCTGTAAATACAGATGAGGCAGACGGAAGGCGGCGAGTTTCAACACGCTCTCCGAAGACAGCGGCCGAGGCGACTTTATCACCGTCTTTTGACCCGTCTGTGTAAATAGTACTATAGTCAGAGTAACAAGATTTAATTTCTGCATAATGTTGTTGTATTATTAAATGGTTTGTGTCGGACTTTTTATGTTTTCTTAGATCATAAATAAATATCGGTTTGGGGTTTAACCACGGGGGATTATGCGGAATTTCGATTGCAGCGATTTCATCTAAATTTATACCAGAATTTTCCAAATGAGATTTAATTCGGAGGCCAAAAGGTTGAATTTTGTTTGGATGTTTTTCGAAAATGTTTTGATAAAGAGGTTTGAAAACACAGTCGTGGGCGGGGTTGCCAGGATATGCCTTTAATTTGGTTGCATATTGCAAAGCGAGCTTTATTCTTCTTTGATACAAAGAAGGCTCGCCTGCTTCTACATATAAACTCTCAACAGGTGTGGTTCTGAAAGCTCCAAGGCATAGTCGCAATCCTTGATGGTGTATAGTATCAAGGATTTTGACATATGACTTGCGAGCAGAACCATAAATAAAACAACCGTAATCCAACTTCGATCGAACCAGCGATCTATATAGATTGAGTAAAACATCACATTCAGCACCCCAGTCGGTGCTGGCAACGACTTTTATAATATCTAATGCCTTTAGGCATTTATTTTTTAACATTTTGATATGGGGAAGAAAGGTTAGCCTTGAATCAAATATGAGACCAAGAAAAGTAGTTTCTTTTACAATTTTGATAGGATTATTATATAATTTTAATTCGGGGTCAGGATGCATCTTTCGTTTATTACAAAAATGCATCCCAACGGTTTTTGCAGTGGAGAATTTAAAACCATTCTCCATTGCCCATTTCTCTATTCTATTTAAACATAACTGCAGTTGACGTTCAATATTATTCATGTTTTTTCCTCGGTAACATATGAGGAAGTCGTCAACATAAAGAGAACCATCAATATTATCTTTTAAAACTTGAGCAAGGCTATTAATTTTGATACTAAATAAAGTGACAGAAAGGATGCTTCCCTGTGGAACACCCATTTCCTGTTCAAAAGGGTCCGATAAAGTAGAATTCACCCTAACTTTAAATTCTCTGTCAGATAAAAAGTTTGAAATAAAGGTAGGAAGTCTACCTTTCAACCCCATATCAAAAAGATCTTTTAAAATACCATATTTCCATGTTGTGTCATACGCTTTTTCTAAATCGAAAAAGATAGACACAACATGCTCATTTTTTGCAAAGGCGTTTCGAATATACGTTTCGAAACGTACAAGATGATCTAGGGTACTTCGCCCTTGTCTAAAACCGCACTGAATATTAGAAAGTAGATTGTTGGATTCTAAAAACCAGACAAGGCGATCATTGATCATCCTTTCCATGGTTTTACAAAGACAGCTTGTGAGTGCTATAGGCCGATAGTTGGACGCTTCCGAGTGATCTTTTCCTGGCTTTGGAATAGGCACAACAGTGGCCATTTTCCATATAGATGGTAAGTCACCCGTTTCCCAAATGTTGTTAAGAAGACTCAGAAGGCATTGGAGAGAAGATTGTGGCAGATGTTTGAGAAGTTGGTAATGGATGTCATCTGGACCACATGCTGTGTCGTGAGATTTGTTCAAAGAAGTTTTTAGCTCTTCCAAAGAAAAAGGTGTATTGTAATCTTCCAAATTTTTTGACTGGAAATTAAGTTTTGATTTTTCTTTTTGAGTTTTGATACGCTGAAAATCCGGATGATAATTTCCAGCGGACGAGTGTTTTGCAAATGTTTCGGCCAATTTGTTAGATATATCTGACTCTGATGTTAACAAGTCTTGTCCATCCTTTAAATGATGGACATTTGCTTTACTGTTTTTACCTTTAATTTTACGAATCATGTTCCAAATTTTATTCATAGGGGTATGGTTATTTAGTTTAGAAACAAAGTTACGCCAAGAGGTGCGTCGTCTTTGTTTCGTTACCCTGCGAGCTTTCGCTCGAAAAATTCGGAAATGGTTAAGATTATTTTGAGTTGGATGTTTATTAAAGCGTCGTTCGGCCTTTTTCCGGTCTTTAATAGCGTCCTCACAGCTGTCATCGAACCATGGTTTACTAGGATGTTTTGGATTTGTCGAGGTCTTAGGAATAGTTTCGTCAGCAATTGAAATAAGTGTTTCATTGAATTTTAAAATTGGATCAGAAATAGTTTCAAAAGTATCCGAGTTAAGTCGCTCTGTACAGAGTTGTTCAAATAGAGACCAATTGGCCTTGCCAAATTTATACCGAGCGACTCGTTCTTTGTTTGACGAGTGTAAAGATTGCAAGATAATTGGAAAGTGATCACTGCCACAGAGATCGTCATGGACTTTCCATGAGAAATCGGACAACAGAGAAGGATCTGCTATTGTTAGATCAATAGCCGAGTATGATCCATTCCCAGGATGTAAATATGTATTAGTTCCATCATTAAAAATGCACAGATCTTCCTGATTCATTAAGCTTTCAATAATTTTACCTTTATCGCTTATTGTGTTACTGCCCCATAAAGGGTTGTGTCCGTTGAAGTCCCCGAGTAATATATAAGGGGCCGGAAGCTGATCAGTAAGATGTTTCAACTGATTTAAATTTAATGAAGAATTTGGAGGGATATACACAGAACATAAAGTAATTGTTTTGTCTAATGATATTCTAACAGCAACCGCCTGAAGATCAGTGTTGAGATCTACAGGGCTATGTAGAACTTGGTCTTTTACAAGAATGGTAGAGCCGCCAGCAGCTCTATCATTCTCGTCTACATATGTGCTGTATATAGAGTAATTTTTTAAAGATATGTTATCACTTCGTTTTAGGTGGGACTCTTGGAGGCAAAATGCAACAGGAAGAAAGGCTTGAACTAATAATGTGATTTCAAGAAAATTAATCTTAAGACCTCGACAATTCCATTGTATTATTGTACCCATTATGGTCTTCGAATAGGGGAATAGTTGACAGTTTTTTTGGGGCTATTCCGCCGGTTTCTGCTGGGGGATCTACTTTTAGATCCAGTATCTGGGGGTAGTGTATCCATGGGATCGCCCCAGATAGTAGTGTCTAGATGATCTAGACTTCCAAACCTGTTGTGGACCTTAATGGGATCCCGCAGCAGTTTTGGAGTACGATCTCCTTTTTGATTTGAGTTTTTATTTGAGTTAGAATTTACATTGGAGTTGGTATTTTTTAAATTTTTTTTGGGGCTTCTTGAAGAATTGGTTGTGGATTGAGAGGGTGCTGAAGACGTAGCAGTTTGAGAGGGTGCTGAAGACGCAGCAGTTTGAGAAGATGAAGATTTTCTTGAAGATTCAATGATTTTGTCTGTTGTTGTAACTGATAATTTGGAAGGTTCTTGTTTGTCAATAGGCCAGGTGATGATTGTCTGCGTTTCAACTGAAGTTAGAACGCGTTTGGCCACACTGGCATATGACGTTGATGCAGGAGACGAAGGATTATTCGTTGTATTATACAGACGACGAGCCTCAGGGTAAGAGATGTTTCTTTCAGTTTTTAACTTTTGTATATCTTTTTCCTTTTTAAAATGATGACAATCCTTGGATGAGGACATGTGGGCTTCACCACAATTGGCACACTTTGGAGTTTTGGTGCAGGTAAATCCCTCATGTCCTTCTTCTGCACACTTGAAACAGGTCAAGTGACCTCTGCATTGTCCCTTCCCATGGCCGAACTTTTGACACTTAAAGCAGCGCACAGGGTTGGAGATGTATGCGCTTACTTTAACATTGTAGAGACCGATTTTTATTGATGAAGGGACAGATGGAGTATTAAAGTGCAGAAGGAAGGTATTCAGTTTAACCTGAACACCTTCTCTGTTGGCTACGAATCTTTTTACTTTTGTAATACCCTGAGGTTTAAGTTCTTCACAAATTTCGTCATCTGTAAGCTCAGAGAGATCTTGGTCTCTGTAACGAATAATACCTTGGCTGGAATTTAAAGTTCTATGGGGAGAAGAAGAGATGTTTAAATCAAGAATTTTGTTTAATTTTAACAAATTGAAGGATTGTTGTTTCTTTGAGCATTCAATTAACAATGAGCCTGATTTCAGTTTTGTTACATTTTTTACATCTCCTGCACAACCCTTAATAGTTTTTTCAATTACAAATGGAGAAATTTTAGATAAAGGTTTAGTTTGGTCAGTACTTGTTAGAACAATAAATCTGTACCACTGCTCATCATCAACCATTTCTTCAAGAGGAAATTCATTTTTTCTTTTTTTTGAACCCATTATACTATTAGTTGTAGAAGCCATGTTGAAAGAATACGGTTCACCACCCTTGTCACCCACCCGCCACGGAGTGCCAACAGGGGCGATGCTTATCTCTGCGGATCACCACCAGAAAGCATCAGGTGTTCCAAGGGTGGTATACTCAAATAGATGAATTTCTTCACGAACGCAAGCTTCGTGCCAGAATTAACTGGCGAAACAACCGTTCGAAACTCTATCTACTCGATTGACCCATGAGCCACCGCCTTCTTAACAGCTTGTAACTGAACAACTTTGGAAGTGAAATTCACAAGATATGATGAAGTGACAAGAAAAATAAGACAAGCTTGTTAAGGGCTCGGCATGACCAGCCGATTGACCGAACCGGGTCCATCCGGTCTCCCGTCTAGATGAAGTCAGGGCCAAAGTGGTGTATTGAAAATCAAACCCGCTGACCCGCACTAATGGATGCAGCAGAGAGTGATCTCTCAACCACCAGGATCCCTTCCTCCACCATCACGGGTTGCAACACACGGCAAACATGTCGCCTCTATAAAGCTGAGGAAGCTTTGCCCTTCAGCCACCGCCTTCTTTGTGAATCCTTAAAGGAAGCTGTCTATCAACTGGTTAATACATTTCATGGAATAGTTTGAAAAGAAATAAATGTAATAGAAAAGCTAAAATGAGAAGGATTCACAAAGGGCAAGACGTGACATGCCGATTCATCGAAGTCAGGGCTAACTCGATTTCCCGTCTAGAAAAAGTAAGGGTTCAGTAGGTTATCGGGACCGTTTACCCGGCCTACTGAAATCCCGTCCTGTAATCGACACGGGTCGCAACACACGGCAAGTGTTGCCTCTGTTAGCAGACTCTTACTGCAGGCTGAGGAAGCCGTGGGCCTATTCTCCTGTGCCCCGGGTCCCACACGGGGTTGAACAACTTCAAAGGATGAACATAAGATTACATGATCAAGAAAATGAACATGAAACGGTAACTACTAAAAAAGATAAAAAAAGACAAAAAAAAAAAAAGAAGAGCCAAGTTAATAAAATCTCTTAATAAAACACAGGTAATTGAAAGAAATCTAATGCAGCATTTCCCGAGGAAAAACAACATTTGTACAGTGAAAAGAAAATGCCAATTGAGCATGCTGAAATTGATAGTGATGCAGAGACACAATGTTTCTCGTCCTGTTCTCTATCAGATACATGTATTTCTGTAGACTCGTGTAGTTACCCTATCTGTGTTTCTGTTAATCAAATAAGAGTTTCCACATCATCATCGGTACCTTTAGAGGAATTTCACAAACTTCTAATTAACAAACTTGAATAAAAAGCTTCGGCAAGCGCAGCATGATACGACCGCAACATGTCGAACCCTGTACGTTTTAGGCCCAATATGGATAGTCACTTGCTCTGGACACATGCAGCCCATGGTGGACTGACAAAGGTTTTTGACACATGCAGCCTTTGGTGGACTTTCCTCCCACATTTCACAAATAATTTTTTTTTCAAAAGCAGACCAAAAATACATTACAGTTTAACAAAAATATTACCCCTTTTGGTCCCTAATTAAGGATATCTGCTACATTTCTTGTTTTGCCCCAAACGGCAATAAGGAGGAGTGGAGTGTCACAAAATTTAAATTTTGTAAATTCACTATTTGACAAGAATTATAATTAGCAAAAAAAACAATCTTTGAAATAGGACAATAAATAAAAAAGTTTCCATTTTGGCCCCTAATTTTATAACATAAAAAGGGGAGGTTGCAAAAATGTATCCCCCATTTTGTATCCACTACTTGACAAGACTTAACCTGCACAAAAAATTTCAAAATCGGACTAAAAATAAAAAAGTTGCATTTTTTGCCCTTTTTTGGGCCCCTTATTTCTAAATGAAAAAAGGGGTACCCCCAAAATCCATCCCATCCATCCTTTTATGGTAAGGAACATCATTGTCAAATTTCATAGCAATGAGATAACTAGAACTAAAGTTATCTTGGTTACACTAAAGTTAACAGACAACGCGGACGCAGACGACGACGACAGCATCATACCATTATACGTCCGTAAATTTTTTTGCGGTCGTATAAAAATTTTGATTCTGCAATTTCCTTGGGAACTAGGATAGATGGGGTCTCTATTTGTAGTTGATGTTATAATATTTTTAGTTGTACATTCCATCCTACTATAGAATTTAGGCCGAAATACAAACAAAAATCTATATCTATATTGGACTTTAAATGTATAGGGTTCGACATGTTGCGGTCCTATCGTGCTGTGCTTAGGGAAGCTATTTATTTAACTTATAAAAATATTATTTAAATAATACCAACACATGTATTGTATGTTAAATTTCTTTTATAATACAGCTAATACATACTTGGACGGAAGCCGAAGAGAAAAAGTTGATTTCAATAAGAATAGATTTCATTTAGCGGATTAAAGGATCATGACACAGTGTGATTGCTAAGATATTGCTAAGATATTGAGATCATCTGGCGTTCCTGTTACTAAAAATTAAGTTTTAAATAAGTGGAAGTACATGAAAAAAAAATACAAAGAAATTGTTGATAACAACAATCGAACTGGAAGTGCCAGGGTACAATGGTTGATTGATTGATTTATGTTTAACGTCCAGCAAGCAATATTCCAGCTATATTCAGGACGTGAACAATTATAAATTGATAAGGTTGAGCAATTAGAAAGAAATCAGAGACATTCCTGTCGAAATATAGTAAAACTGTAATCTCACACAATAGTATGAGGGTATATACACATAAAAATAACGTGATTAAAATAATAAAATATGAAATAACAGCATAGTTATGATACAAGATTATATTTTATTATACAAATTAATTTCTTTTAAGAACTGTAGAATTTTGTCGCCAGCGACAGTTGTAAACAAATTAAAGTAAGAATCCACAGTATAAAAACGTTCCCGAATGTGGGCCACCTCCACACAGTCCATCAAGACATGCCTGATTGTGTATGGACAGTTGCATGGCACACACTCGGGTCGTTAATCGTTATTTAAAATATAACTATGAGTCGTCCTGCTATGACCGAGACGACACCTGGTTAAAACAACTTGGTCTCGACGACTTCTAAAACAATGAAAATTATTTTTGTGAAGTAGTGGCTGGATCTCATGAAGTTTGTTATGAACCTGTAGATCCCAACCACTCTGCCACAAACGAGAAATATATTTAAAAATTAATGCTTTAAAATCAGTAAAAGGTATGGCACAATTAATTATATTGTTATTCAAGGCCTTTTTGGCCTCCTCGTCCACGACTGTGTTCCCATGGATTCCCACATGACTTGGGATCCAGAAAAACACAACCTCTTTACCCAAAGCTACAAGGGCTTTGTAAATTTGAATAATTTTTAAAATATTAGGGTTCATAACTTTGAAGTTTTCAATAGCAAGAAGACGTGACAGAGAATCGGAGCAGATAATAAATTTGTGCTCGTCTGACGAAGCAACTATTTTCATTGCAAGAAGAATAGCTTGCGCCTTAGCAGTAAATACAGATGAGGCAGACGGGAGACGACGAGTTTCAACACGCTCTCCGAAGACAGCGGCTGAAGCAACTTTATCTTCGTCTTTTGACCAGTCTGTATAAATAGTACTATAATCAGATTATAACAAGATTTAATATCTGCAAAATGTTGTTGTATTATTAAATGGTTTGTGTCGGACTTTTTATGTTTTCTTAGATCATAAATAAATACTGGTTTGGGGTTTAACCAAGGAGGACTATGTGGAATTTCAATAGCAGCAATTTCATCTAAATTTATACCAGAGTTGTTCAAATGAGGTTTTATTCTGATTCCAAAAGGTTGAATTTTATTTGGATGTTTTTCAAAAATATTTTCGTAAAGAGGTTTGAAAACACAGTCGTGGCCGTTTTGCCAGGATACGCCTTCAATAATTTGGTTGCATATTGCAAAGCGAGCTTAACTCTTCTCTGATACAAAGAAGGCTCGTTTGCTTCTACATATAAACTATTTACAGGTGTGGTTCTAAAAGCTCCAAGATATAGTCGCAATCCCTGATGGTGTATAGTATCAAGGATTTTGACATATGACTTGCGAGCAGAACCATAAATAAAGCAACCGTAATCCAATTTCGATCGAACCAGCGATCTGTAAAGATCCAGTAAAACATCGCACTCAGCACCCCAGTCGGTACTTGATACGACTTTTAAAATATCTAATGCTTTAAGGCATTTATTTTTTAACATTTTTATATGGGGTAGAAAGGTTAGCCTAGAATCAAATATGAGACCAAGAAAAGTAGTTTCTTTTACAATTTTGATAGGATTATTATGTAATTTTAATTCAGGGTCAGGATGCATCTTTCGTTTATTACAAAAATGCACCCCAACGGTTTTTGCAGTGGAGAATTAAAAACCATTCTCCATTGCCCATTTCTCTATCCTATTTAAACATAACTGCAGTTGACGTTCAATATTATTCATGTTTTTTCCTCGGTAACATATGAGGAAGTCGTCAACATACCGAGAACCATCAATATTATCTTTTAAAACTTGAGCAAGGCTATTAATTTTGATACTAAATAAGTGACAGAAAGGATGCTTCCCTGAGGAACACCCATTTCCTGTTCAAAAGGGTCAGATAAAGTAGAATTGACCCTAACTTTAAATTCTCTGTCAGATAAAAAGTTTGAAATAAAGGTAGGAAGTCTACCTTTCAACCCCATATCAAAAAGATCTTTTAAAATACCATAGTTCCATGTTGTGTCATACGCTTTTTCTAAATCGAAAAAGATAGACACAACATGCTCATTTTTTGCAAAGGCGTTTCGAATATACGTTTCGAAACGTACAAGATGATCTAGGGTACTTCGCCCTTGTCTAAAACCACACTGAATATTAGAAAGTAGATTGTTGGATTCTAAAAACCAGACAAGGCGATCATTGATCATCCTTTCCATGGATTTACAAAGACAGCTTGTGAGTGCTATAGGCCGATAGTTGGACGCTTCCGAGTGATCTTTTCCTGGCTTTGGAATAGGCACAACAGTGGCCATTTTCCATATAGATGGTAAGTCACCCGTTTCCCAAATGTTGTCAAGAAGATTCAGAAGGCATTGGAGAGAAGATTGTGGCAGATGTTTGAGAATTTGGTAATGGATGTCATCTGGACCACATGCTGTGTCGTGAGATTTGTTCAAAGAAGTTTTTAGCTCTTCCAAAGAAAAAGGTATAGTGTAATCTTCCAGATTTCTTGAGTGGAAATTAAGTTTTGATTTTTCTTTTTGAGTTTTGATACGCTGAAAATCCGGATGATAATTTCCAGCGGACGAGTGTTTTGCAAATGTTTCGGCCAATTTGTTAGATATATCTGCCTCTGATGTTAACAATTCTTGTCCATCCTTTAAATGATGGACATTTGCTTTACTGTTTTTACCTTTAATTTTACGAATCATGTTCCCAATTTTATTCATAGGGGTATGGTTATTTAGTTTAGAAACAAAGTTACGCCAAGAGGTGCGTCGTCTTTGTTTTGTTACCCTGCGAGCTTTCGCTCGAAAAATTCGGAAATGGTTAAGATTATTTTGAGTTGGATGTTTATTAAAGCGTCGTTCGGCCTTTTCCGGTCTTTAATAGCGTCCTCACAGCTGTCATCGAACCATGGTTTACTAGGATGTTTTGGATTTGTCGAGGTCTTAGGAATTGTTTCATCAGCAATTGAAATAAGTGTTTCGTTGATTTTTAAAATTGGATCAGAAACAGCTTCAAAAAACGTCAGAGTTAAGTCGCTCTATACAGAGTTGTTCAAATAGAGGCCAATTGGCCTTGCCAAATTTATACCGAGCGATTGTTTCTGTGTTTGAAGAGTGTAAAGATTCCAAGATAATGGGAAAGTGATCACTGCCACAGAGATCGTCATGGACTTTCCATGAGAAATCGGGTAACAGAGAAGGATCTGCTATTGTAAGATCAATAGCCAAATATGATACATTCCCAGGATGTAAATAAGTATTGGTTCCATCATTAAAAATACACAGATCCTATTGATTCATTAAGCCTTCGATAATTTTACCTTTATCGTTTATTGTGTTACTGCCACATAAAGGGTTGTGTCCGTTGAAGTCCCCAAGTAATATATAAGGGGCCGGAAGCTGATCAGTAAGATGTTTCAACTGATTTAAATTTAATGGAGAATTCGGAGGGATATAGACAGCAATTGCCTGAAGATCAGTGTTGAGATCTACAGGGCTATGTAGAACTTGATCTTTTACAAGAATGGTAGAGCCGCCAGCAGCTCTATCATTCTCGTCTACATATGTGATGTATATAGAGTAATTTTTTAAAGATATTTTATCACTTCGTTTTAGGTGGGATTCTTGGAGGCAAAATGTAACAGGAAGAAAGGCTTGAACTAATAATGTAATCTCAAGAAAATTAATCTTAAGACCTCGACAATTCCATTGTATTTTTGTACCCACTATGGTCTGCGAATAGGGGAATAGTTGACAGTTTTTTTGGCGCTATTCCGCCGGGGGATCTACTTTTAGATCCAGTATCTGGAGGTAATGTATCCATGGGATCGCCCCAGATAGTAGTGTCTAGATTATCTCGACTTCCAAACCTGTTGTGGACCTTGATGGGATCCCGCAGCAGTTTTGGAGTTCGATCTCCTTTTTGATTTGAGTTTTGATTTGAGTTAGAAGAATTTAAATTGGAGTTGGTATTTTTTGAATTTTTTTTGGGGGCTGCTTGAAGATTTGGTTGAGGATTGAGATGGTGCTGAAAACGTAGCAGATTGAGAATGTGCTGAAGACGTAGCAGTTTGAGAGGGTGATGAAGACGTAGCAGTTTGAGAAGATGAAGATTTTGGTGAAGATTTAATGATTTTGTCTGTTATTGTAACTGGTAATTTTGAAGGTTCCTGTTTGTCAATAGGCCAGGTGATGATTGTCTGCGTTTCAACTGAAGTGAGAACGCGTTTGGCCACACTGGCGTATGACGTTGATGCAGGAGACGAGGGATTATTCATGGTCTTATACAGACGACGAGCCTCATGGTATGGGATGGTCTTTTCAGTTTTTAATTTTTTTATTTCTTTTTCTTTTTTAGTGTTGACAATCCTTGGATGAGGACATGTGAGCTTCACCGCAATTGGCACACTTTGGAGTTTTAGTGCAGGTAAAGCCCTCATGTCCTTCTTCTGCACATTTAAAACAAACCAGGTGACCTCTGCACTGTCCCTTTCCATGACCGAACTTTTGACACTTAAAGCAGCGCACCGGGTTGGATATGTATGCGCTGACTTTAATTTTGTAGATCTTGATGGACTCGGGGACAGTGGGTGAATTGAAATTCAACAGAAAGATGTTCAGTTTTACCTGAGCACCCTGTCTGTTAACAATAAATCTTTTCACTTTTGTTACACCCTGAGGGTCTAGTTCTAAACAGATTTCATCATCTGATAATTCCGAGAGATCTTCACCTCAATAGCGAATAACCCCTTGACTCGAGTTTAACGTTCTGAGGGGTGAGCTAGTTATATCTAAATCTACAATTTTGGAAAGTTTGAGTAAATTCAGCGATTGGTGTTTTCTACTGCATTCTATTAGCAGGAAACCGGACTTCATTTTGGTGACGTTTTTAACGTCTCCTGCACAACCCTTGATAGATTTTTCAATGATGAATGGAGATACTTTTGCCAAAGGTTTAGTTGAGTCTTTAATAGATAATACAATAAATTTAGGCCAACTTTCTTCTACAACCAAATCTTCGAGAGGAAAATCATTTTTTTTACCTTTTTGCGTTAAAGGGGGTGTTTCGGAAGCCATGATTTGAAAATTGCGGTTCACCACCCTTGTCACCCACCCGCCACGGAGTGCCAACATGGGCGATGCCTAGAGTCTGCGGATCTCCAGCAGAAAGTATCAGGTGTTCCAAGGGTGGTATACTCAAACAGACGAATTTCTCAATGAAAGCATGCCTCGTGCCCGGGGTTACCTGGCGAAACAACCGTTCGAAACTCTGCCTACTTGATTGACCCATGAGCCACCGCCTTCTTAACAGCCTGTTACTGAACAACTTTTGTAGTAAGATACACAAGATAAAATCAAGTGACAAGAAGAATGACAACAAGCTTGTTAAGGGGTCGGCATGACCAGCCGATTGACCGAACCGGGTCCATCCGGCCTCCCGTCTAGTTGAAGTTAGGGCCAAAGTGGTGTATTGAAAATCGAAACCCGCTGACCCGCACTAATGGATGCAGCAGTGAGTGATCTCTCAACCACCAGGATCCCTTCCTCCACCATCACGGGTTGCAACACACGGCAAACATGTCGCCTCTATAAAGCTGAGGAAGCTTTGCCCTTCAGCCACCGCCTTCTTTGTGAATCCTTAAAGGAAGCTGTGTATCAACTGGTTAATACATTTCATGGAATAGTTTGAAAAGAAATAAATGTAATAGAAAAGCTAAAATGAGAAGGATTCACAAAGGGCAAGATGTGACATGCCGAATCATCGAAGTCAGGGCTAACTCGATTTCCCGTCTAGAAAAAGTAAGGGTTCAGTAAGTTATCGGGACCGTTTACCCGGCTTACTGAAATCCCGTCCTGTAATCGACACGGGTCGCAACACACAGCAAGTGTTGCCTCTGTTAGCAGACTCTTACTGCAGGCTGAGGAAGCCGTGGGCCTATTCTCCTGTGCCCCGGGTCCCACACTGGGTAGGGTACAATGGAAACATTATGATAAATTAAACGAACTATTTGGAAATAAAGCGTCCACTGCACCTGCTGTCACTATAGATACAAGCCGCCGTTCGCCTAGTAAAGTTGTTGGATCATCTTCCGCCAGCATGACCAGTAAAGGTGAATCTAATGAGTCAGCATCCACGTCTACAAGCACAACAAAACGCAAGTAAAACAAAACTAAGATTTCAGATCAAGTCGCAACTATATGTCAGGATATAAAGGCTTCAAATTCTTTACTTTTGGAACAAATGGAAACAGAACACACCGCTAAAATGCAGAGAATGAACAGGTATTTAGAACTTTTTGCTAAACAGGTCGATGCCCAAAAGCCAACTCCTGCCGAACCAGTAAATCTTAGCCGAAAAAAGACCCTTAGGTATTGTCTTAAATCTGGATCCATTTTAGAAGAAATCTAAATGTATGAAGGCTTCTCATGTTCGTGTCGGATGTTTTATTTAATCAGTTTACTCATGCAATTTTATAAACTTTATTTCTTTTATTATTTTACTTTGACCAAAGTGGTGCTTTAGGTTATTTTGTTTTATGTGAATGTTGATGCTTTTTTTATGTACATGTAAAATATTTTGACGTCTGTTTTTTTCCGGTTCTTTATAATATGATGTTGATATAATTTTTGTATATAAACGTCAAGCCGGCAAGGCATATTTACAATTGTTACAAAAGTTTTTTTAATTTTATTTTACTTTGACCAAAGTGGTGCTTCAGTTATTTTGTTTTATGTGAATGTTGATGCTTTTTTATGTTACTTATAATGTATTTTGATGTCTGTTGTTTTTTATTCTTTATTATATGAATGTTGAAATTATTTTTGTATATAAACGCCAAAGTGATAATTATATATTTACAATTGTTAAATAAAAGTTAATTTTAGTTTATTTTTAATTAGTTAAGTAAGCATACTAGATGACATAAATTCACTGTTTAAGAATCTAAGGCATTGTGGGATACCTGCATACTCCAGCCTGTTTAATTGGATTCATATGTTAAAGAAATTATAACATAACCATGATAACGTCATAGTTTTATACTGGTGCTTTCAGTTAATACATAAACAAGTAATTCCTGCAATAAAGCATTATCTCTTAATAGTTGTATGACTTTCATCTATCTTAAAAAGTTCATTAACTGTTCCCTCCAATGAAATCATTTGGAAAAATGTTGACAGTTGTTTGGGTGTCCATCTTGATCATCACCATTGTTATTATTTAAGAACATATCGATAACATCATTTGACTTGATGCAGATATTGTGCAAAATGCGCCCGGCTAATATTGTGCATGCAGTTTGTTTGTGGTCATGAACTCCTATCTCTTTTAATCGAACGAAATCGATTAAAATATGTCCAATTGTTCTCTCTACAACTTGGCGACATGAGGAAATCCTTTTGTTAAACCTTCTTTGTGCTTGGTTTAGATTACCATTATCTCTAAATGGTGTCACTAGCCAGTTTTTCAATGGATAAGCACTATCTGCAAGAATGAATCTGTTTGGTGAAAACTTGTCTCCAGCCTCTGCTGTTGAATACAAGGAACCGTTTCTCAGCACGCGGGCGTCATGTGCACACCCAGGTCAACCGGTGTATGCATCTAAAATGGTGAGGTTGTGGTCAACTACAATCTGCAAATGTAAGTATTTGAAATAAGTATGGACTTAGTAATGGTCTTTGTTCGTCCGTTCGTCGTCACACTTTTGTGGTGCAACTCCTCTAAAACAGCTCAACAGATTTTTATGAATTTTTGTAGGCTTGTTTGTCATATGTAGTGGATCAATCGCAAACCCATTTTGATTGGACAAATTTTATAGGAGTTATGGACTTTTTACAGTTTTAATACGGGGGATCTTGTTTTAGTAAAGGTCGGCATATATAACTACAGCAAGACGCATCTAATAGATAATGACAGGATACGGGGTAGATTTATACATTTGAGAAGAACAAACATGAATATTACACAGAAAATAAGCATGCCTTGAGGACGGGACATTCGTGTTTCAAACGATTGCGTTTGTAAATGTATAAGGAAGTTATGATCAGGAGGAGGAACCCCCAAAACATTCATAACACATTTGTAATTGATAATAATCATTATTCTTAGGTCTGAATTCTGTCACCTGCATGCTTTAGTTCATATGTGAAGATGGGTGTTCAATAGTAAACTAAGCTATGAAATGACTTGGACATTGCCAACATTATACAAAATAAGTACCCGTTTCTGTTAATGTAGTCCGAGTCAAGAACTTAGTCTGATGTGTGTTCCATCCACAGCTCCAATAATATCTGGTGACCCGTGAAGTAATTGGTTCTCTCTTGCCAAGGTGTTCTGCATTGGGCCAGTTAATAATCTAAAATATAAAATAAAAAATACATTGTACTGTGTAAATATATGGTTGATATTACATATAATGATATTAATTAGGTGGTGATGATCAAGAATAAGGGAAAAATAAAGTACGTGAACATTACACTGAGAAAATTAAAACTAGTTTTAGTTTAATTATCTCAGCATATACAGATCTACAAATACATCTATTGACATCTTGTTCATTACGATTTAACTATAATACAGGTTTATGACCTAAATAATTAACTTTTGAAACATTTTTTTTTTTTAAATTTCCAATTGTTCTTGAAATTAATAAGTTTTGACAATTTTTAGTAAAAAGTAAAAAAAAAACATGAGAACTATGACAGTTGAAATATTGGAATCCTTCAACATGTAAATAGTGAAAAAAATTCCAGCCCTATGCCCCTTCCCCGATAAGTATAGTGTTTATCAGACAGAAGAAATCTGTGTTTGATAGTTCATCGGAATCGACCTTTATTTGTTTGAATATTTCAATTTTTTCGTACAGTCTTCACTGGACTTCCTTTAGTATTGCCGGACAGAGTAACGTTAGTTATTATATTAATTTTGTTTGCTCACATTAACAAAGGTCTGATTATACTTCTCCAATACTCGCACAATTATCTTATGGGGAGTCGATTTTCCCCACACCAAAATATTGGCCAATTTCACGGAAAGATTCATTATTTGCCATATAACACAAAAATACCAGCAATTGCTTCATAGGAGGGATCTGTTCATATCCGCCTGTATGGTCGGTAATCAACTTTGGTCCAAGTGTTTCAAACAATGCCTGGATTCACTCTTTGTTAAGTCTGAAATGCACCCTATAATCTTCCGTCAAGATAGTAGGTAATATAACATTTTCAGCGTAACCCTGTATTCGCGGGAGCATCGGACGTCGGCTCGGCAAAAGTTGAGTGAGCAATACAGACAGAAGCGAATTATTCTGTAACAGTAAGGCTGGGATGCAATAATCCTCAATTGATCGGCCATATTTGATTTACTCGAGTTTTACTAGGGTAAATAATTGTCGTTTATTTGAGTATCTGCGCACGCACTCAATGATAGTAGTGTTGTAATGATGATTAGCGCACAGTAGAGCACGGTGGTGTTCTAAGGTAACATTGGTATATATCAATTGGCACACACTAGAGCAAGGTTATGCTCTAGGTTTACATAGGTATTTATCATTGAGTATTCTTATATGACATTGTTTGATAGTCATGTTATTGTATGGAGGTAGATAGTGGCCATATAACATTGTTTGATAGTCATGTTATTGTATGGAGGTAGATAGTGGCCATATAACATTGTTTGATAGTCATGTTATTGTATGGACGTAGATAGTGGCCATATAACATTGTTTGATAGTCATATTATTGCATGGAAGGAGATAGTGACCATATAACATTGTTTGATTGATTGATTGATTATTTGTTGTTTAACGTCCAGCAGGCAATATTTCAGCTATATTCAGGACGTAAAAATTATAATATTTAAGTTTTTAGTATTTTAAATTAGTAGTACGTCATGCCTCCCTTTTATACTAAAACTTGATCTCATACAATAATATGAGAATATATATACAGATAAAAATGGTAGTTAAAACAATAAAAAGTATCAATCTTCACAATTAATAGTGAAATTAAATTTTGCTATATAAATTAATTTCTTTCAAGAACTTTAAAATTGTGTCGCCTGCGACAGTTTTAAATAAGTTAAAAAACGCATCTACAGAATAGAAACGATCCCGAATGTGGGCCACGTCCACACAGTCCATCAAGACATGCTTGATGGTGTATGGACTGTTGCATGGCACACATTCGGGTCGTGGCTCATTATTTAAAATATAACTATGTGTCGTCCTGGTATGACCAAGACGACACCGTGTTAAAACAACTTGGTCTCTGCGACCTCTAAAACTTTTAAAATTACTTGTGTGCAGTAGTGGCTGGATCTCATGAAGTTTATTATGAACTTGGAGATCCCAACCACTCTGCCACAAACTAGAAATATATTTAAAAATTATTGGTTTAAAATCAGTAAAAGGAATATCACAGTTTATAATATTATTTTTAAGGGCATTCTTTGCCTCCTGATCCACGACTGTGTTCCTTGGATTCCAACGTGACTTGGGATCCAGAAAAATACAACATCTTTTCCCACAGCTATTAGAGAGATTTGTAAATTTCAATTATTTTAAAAATATAATGGTTTTAAATTTTGAAATTTTGAATAGCAAGTAGACACGAGAGGGAATCTGAGCAGATAATAAATTTGCACTCGTCTGACGAAGCAACTATTTTCATGGCAAGAAGAATAGCTTGCGCCTCAGCAGTAAATATGGATGAGGCAGACGGTAGACGACGAGTCTCAACACGCTCTCCGAAGACGGCGGCCGAGGCAACTTTATCGTCATCTTTTGATTGATTGATTGATTAATGGTGTTTAACGCCCGAGCAGCAATATTTCAGCTATATTCAGGCGATGAACATGCAATGGATGATAAAATGAACATGAAATGATGATGAATGAAAATGGGATGGGGCACAAGGAAAAATAGAGGTAACGGATTTTAGATTGCCACTGGCAAATGGGAGGATAGATAGGGTCGGGCAATTTAGCCTCCTGTAGCGGGATCGAAATCCCTACTCATAGCGAATACTACAGCAGCGTTCTTTAACGTGCGAGGAACGTGGCATTTTTCCCAACACGGTGCACTAATATGGTTTGCGGTCAGGTTTTCCGTATTATGGCCTGACAACCCCAGCTTGCCAGGGGTACCCCATTCAACCACCTGGGGCACACATCCCAGTCGGTCTTTAGGCAAACCGACCTGACACGCCGGTCAGGGTACTGGGCGCTATTTAGTCGCCTTTTACGACAAGCTAGCGCGACTGCGGTCAATTCTTTTAGCCACCCGGATCCCGCACGGGGCTCGTCATCTTTTGACCCGTCTGTATAAATAGTACTGTAGTCAGGGTAACATGATTTAATTTCTGCAAAATGTTGTATTATTAACGGGTTTGTTTCTGACTTTTTATTTTCTTGTAAATCAAAAATAAATACCGGTTTGGGGTTTAGCCAAGGGGGATTTCGTGGAATCCCGATTGCAGCAATCTCATCTAAATTTATACCTGAATTTTCTGAATGAGAATTAATTCGAATGCCAAAAGGTTGAATTTTGTTTGGATGTTTTTCGAAAATGTTTTGATAAAGAGGTTTGAAAACACAGTCGTGGGCGGGGTTGCCAGGATATGCCTTTAATTTGGTTGCATATTGCAAAGCGAGCTTTATTCTTCTTTGATACAAAGAAGGCTCGCCTGCTTCTACATATAAGCTGTCTATAGGTGTGGTTCGGAAGGCTCCAAGGCATAGTCGCAATCCTTGATGATGAATCGTATCAAGGATTTTGACACATGACTTGCGAGCCGAACCATAAATGAAACAACCATAATCCAATTTAGATCGAACCAGCGATCTATATAGATTAAGTAAAACGTCGCACTCAGCACCCCAGTCGGTACTGGCTACGACTTTTAAAATATCTAATGCCTTTAGGCATTTATTTTTTAACATTTTGATATGGGGAAGAAAGGTGAGCTTCGAATCGAATATTAAACCAAGAAAAGTAGTTTCTTTCACAATTTTTATAGGATTATTATATAATGTAAGATCGGGATCTGGATGCATTTTTCTTTTGTTACAAAAATGCATGCCAACAGTTTTGGAAGTGGAGAATTTAAAACCATTCTCCATTGCCCATTTTTCTATTCTATTTAAACATAACTGTAGTTGACGTTCAATATTATTCATGTTTTTTCCTCGATAACATATAAGAAAATCGTCAACATACAAAGAACCATCAATATTATCTTTCAAGACTTGAGCAAGACTATTAATTTTAATACTGAATAAAGTAACAGAGAGGATGCTACCTTGAGGAACACCCATTTCTTGTTCAAAAGGGTCAGACATAGTTGAATTTACACGAACTTTAAATTCTCTATCAGAAAAAAAATTAGAAATGAAGGTAGGAAGTCTACCTTTCAACCCCATATCAAAAAGATCTTTTAAAATGCCATACTTCCAAGTTGTGTCGTAAGCTTTTTCTAGATCGAAAAAGATCGACACAACATGTTCATTTTTGGCAAATGCGTTTCTTATGTATGTTTCGAAACGCACCAGATGATCTACGGTACTTCGCCCTTGTCTAAATCCACATTGGATATTGGACAGAAGGTTGTTTGATTCTAAAATCCAGACAAGGCGATCATTGATCATCCTTTCCATGGTTTTACAAAGACAGCTTGTGAGGGCTATAGGCCGGTAGTTGGACGCTTCCGAGTGATCTTTTCCTGGTTTCGGAATAGGCACAACAGTGGCCATTTTCCAAATAGATGGTAAGTCACCCGTTTCCCAAATGTTGTTAAGAAGATTCAGAAGACATTGGAGAGAAGATTGTGGCAGATGTTTGAGAAGTTGATAATGGATGTCATCTGGACTAGATGCTGTATCGTGAGATTTGTTCAATGAAGTTTTTAGCTCTTCCAAAGAAAAAGGGTTATTATAATCTTCTAAATTTTTTGATTGAAAATTAAGTTTTGATTTTTCTTTTTGAATTTTGATCCGCTGAAAATTGGGATGATAATTTTCAGCAGAGGAGTGTGTTGCAAATGTTTCGGCCAATTTATTTGATATGTCTGACTCTGATGTTAACAAGTCTTGTCCATCCTTCAAATGATGGACATTTGCTTTACTGTTTTTACCTTTAATTTTACGAATCATGTTCCAAATTTTATTCATAGGGGTATGGTTATTTAATTTAGAAACAAAGTTACGCCAAGAGGTGCGTCGTCTTTGTTTCGTTACCCTGCGAGCTTTCGCTCGAAAAATTCGGAACTGTTTAAGATTATTTTGAGTTGGGTGTTTATTAAAGCGTCGTTCAGCCTTTTTCCGGTCCTTAATAGCGTCCTCACAGCTGTCATCGAACCATGGTTTACTAGGATGTTTTGGATTTGTCGAGGTCTTAGGAATAGTTTCGTCAGCAATTGAAATAAGTGTTTCATTGAATTTTGAAATTGGATCAGAAATGGTTTCAAAAGTATCCGAGTTGAGTCGTTCTATACAGAGCTGTTCAAATGGAGGCCAATTGGCCTTGCCAAATTTATACCGAGCGACTCGTTCTGTGTTTGAAGAGTGTAAAGATTCCAAGATAATGGGAAAGTGATCACTGCCACAGAGATCGTCATGGACTTTCCATGAGAAATCGGGAAACAGAGAAGGATCTGCTATTGTAAGATCAATAGCCGAATATGATCCATTCCCAGGATGTAAATATGTATTTGATCCATCATTAAAAATACACAGATCTTCCTGATTCATTAAGCCTTCAATAATTTTACCTTTATCGTTTATTGTGTTACTGCCCCATAAAGGGTTGTGTCCGTTGAAGTCCCCAAGTAATATATAAGGGGCCGGAAGCTGATCAGTAAGATGTTTCAACCGACTCAAATCCAATGAAGAATTCGGAGGGATATACACAGAACATAAAGTAATTGTTTTGTCTAAAGATATTCTAACAGCAACCGCCTGAAGATCAGTGTTGAGATCTACAAGGCTATGTAGAACTTGATCTTTTACAAGAATGTTAGAGCCGCCAGCAGCTCTATCATTCTCGTCTACATATGTGCTGTATAAAGAGTAGTTTTTTAAAGATATATTATCACTTCGTTTTAGGTGGGATTCTTGGAGGCAAAATGCAACAGGAAGAAAGGCTTGAACTAATAATGTAATTTCAAGAAAATTAATCTTAAGACCTCGACAATTCCATTGTATTATTGTACCCATTATGGTCTGCGAATAGGGGAATAGTTGACAGTTTTTTTGGGGCTATTCCGCCGGTTTCTGCTGGGGGATCTACTTTTAGATCCAGTATCTGGGGGTAGTGTATCCATGGGATCGCCCCAGATAGTAGTGTCTAGATGATCTAGACTTCCAAACCTGTTGTGGACCTTAATGGGATCCCGCAGCAGTTTTGGAGTACGATCTCCTTTTTGATTTGAGTTTTTATTTGAGTTAGAAGAATTTAAATTGGAGTTGGTATTTTTTTAATTTTTTTTGGGCTTCTTGAAGAATTGGTTTAGGATTGAGAGGGTGCTGAAGACGTAGCAGTTTGAGAGGGTGCTGAAGACGTAGCAGTTTGAGAAGATGAAGATTTTCGTGAAGATTGAATGATTTTGTCTGTTGTTTTGACTGGTAATTTTGAAGGTTCCTGTTTGTCAATGGGCCAGGTGATGATGGTCTGCGCTTCAACTGAAGTGAGAACGCGTTTGGCAACACTGGCATATGACGTTGATGCAGGAGATGAGGGATTATTCGTTGTATTATACAGACGACGAGCCTCAGGGTAAGAGATGTTTTTTTCAGTTTTTATCTTTTGAATTTCTTTTTCCTTTTTAAAATGATGACAATCCTTGGATGAGGACATGTGGGCTTCACCACAATTGGCACATTTTGGAGTTTTAGTGCAGGTAAAGCCCTCATGTCCTTCTTCGGCGCACTTAAAACAGATCAAGTGACCTCTGCACTGTCCCTTCCCATGGCCGAACTTTTGACACTTAAAGCAGCGCACAGGGTTGGAGACGTATGCGCTGACTTTAACGTTGTAGAGACCGATTTTTATTGATGAAGGGACAGATGGAGTATTAAAGTGCAGAAGGAAGGTATTCAGTTTGACCTGAACACCTTCTCTGTTGGCTACGAATCTTTTGACTTTTGTTATACCCTGTGGTTTAAGTTCTTCACAAATTTCGTCATCTGTAAGTTCAGAGAGATCTTGGTCTCTGAACGAATAATACCTTGGCTGGAATTTAGAGTTCTATGAGGAGAGGAAGAGATGTTTAAATCAAGAATTTTATTTAATTTTAACAAATTGAAAGATTGTTGTTTCTTTGAACATCCAATTAGCAAAGAGCCCGATTTCATTTTTGTTACATTTTTTACATCTCCTGCACAACCCTTAATAGTTTTTTCAATTACGAATGGAGAAATTTTAGATAAAGTTTAATTTTGGTCAGTACTGGTTAGAACAATAAATCTTGACCACTGCTCATCATCAACCATTTCTTCAAGAGGAATGTTATTTTTTCTTTTTTTTGGACCATTTTTAATTTCTATTTCTAAAGCCATGTTAAAAGAATGCGGTTCACCACCCTTGTCACCCACCCGCCACGGAGTGCCAACAGGGGCGATGCTTGGTGTCTGCGGATCGCCTGCAGAAAGCATCAGGTGTTCCAAGGGTGGTATACTCAAATAGATGAATATCTTCACGAACGCAAGCTTCGTGCCAGAATTAACTGGCGAAACAACCGTTCGAAACTCTATCTACTCGATTGACCCATGAGCCACCGCCTTCTTAATAGCTTGTATCTGAACAGCTTTTGAACTGAAATTCACAGGATATAATCAAGTGATAAGAAAAATGACGACAAGCTTGTTAAGGGCTCGGCATGACCAGCCGATTGACCGAACCGGGTCCATCCGGTCTCCCGTCTAGTTGAAGTCAGGGCCAAAGTGGTGTATTGAAAATCAAACCCGCTGACCCGCACTAATGGATGCAGCAGAGAGTGATCTCTCAACCACCAGGATCCCTTCCTCCACCATCTCGGGTTGCAACACACGGCAAACATGTCGCCTCTATAAAGCTGAGGAAGCTTTGCCCTTCAGCCACCGCCTTCTTTGCAAATCCTGTAAGGAAGCCGTCTTTTAAATGGTACATAAATTTCATGGAACAGTTTGTAGGAAAATATTGCATAGAGTAGCTTAAATGATAAGGATTCACAAAGGGCAAGACGTGACATGCCGATTCATCGAAGTCAGGGCTAACTCGATTTCCCGTCTAGAAAAAGTAAGGGTTCAGTAAGTTATCTGGACCGTTTACCCGGCCTACTGAAATCCCGTCCTGTAATCGACACGGGTCGCAACACACGGCAAGTGTTGCCTCTGTTAGCAGACTCTTACTGCAGGCTGAGGAAGCCGTGGGCCTATTCTCCTGTGCCCCGGGGCCCACACGGGGTAACATTGTTTGATGTGGTGTGTTTGTAGACGTAATCTTATGGTTCTAGTTTGTAAGAATAATAGTTGATAATCATGTAGCTAAATTGTTGAGATAGTGACAATAATATTTATGGTGTTTTATGAATTCGATATTTTGATTGATATGGGTGTTAAGATTGTGTATGGAGATTTGTTGAAAACAAAAGATGTCAATGCAATCATTTATCAAGTTAACTGTCTTTGTATTAGATCGCATGGCTTGTCTCGACAAATAGCTCAACGTTTCCCTTGGGGCGATATTTATTCCACACGTCGAGGTGAAGGCAGTGAAAATCTAGCTATCCCTGAAGACAGAGGGACACCCGGTACTATACAAGTATTTAAATCACCACAAGTTTTAGATCCCAGTATTATCTGTTTTTTAAGTCAATGGGATTTTGGAAGTCAAAACTATAGACGTATACCACCGTACAATACTAATAATAAGAATAGACTGATGTGGTTTCATCAATGTTAGACCACCTCGCATCATTAGACATTAAATCGATAGGATTTCCATACCAAATAGGCTGTGGGCTTGCTGGGAGAAATTGGATATTATACCTAAACGCCATTGAAAATTTTGCGGAGAGAACTAAAAATGAGGCCATCATTTACATTCCACCGTGGAAGTAGCTCCATATTTCACAGACAATTTTCGTTTCAGCCAGTCCATCCTCCCATGGCGTATTACTATAGCCGAGAACACACTTATAAAACGAAAGATTTAATAAAGAATGGATTTTATTACACTAATGTGGGTGACCAAGTGACGTGTTTTTATTGTGGTGTAACTTTGAAACAATGGGACCGTTCGGACATTGTGGAAACTGAACATTTTAAATGTGAACCAAATTGTTTCTTCACTAAGATGATAACGAGTACAACATAATGGCGTGATAGCATAATACGAGTTCATCATTCTACAACTTACCGTTTAATGTGGACACAAATAGAACATTTAGATGCCTATGTCAATATTGCTAATAAGAAGATCGACGATAAGGTCGTAATTAACATGATGAACGACCAGGATGATCGAATGGACCTACCAGATAACTATAAACATGACCTTCATTCTTCCTTAGAGGACTGGTGTAATGAACGGAAACCATGTACTGATAATGTGTTAAACTGGTGTAAACGCTTGGCGATACTGGAAGAGAGATTTGAAGATGAACTTAATTAGAACAAAACATTTAAGTAGCCAATCATTTCACTTCATCTCTTAGACATGAACAGACGTATTTTCCAAAACTCTGCTTTCTTAACAGAATTTTATTATGCTCGACCTAGAAACGGACAACAAATGTTTCTTGAATGTTCGTATGATCAAATTCGCTCTATTGTGGACATAGCACACAAAATATATCATGGAGTAGTAATGACCTGTCCGCATCATAGACAGAAACTTCAACGATATAAGAAAACTATTCAATCATTAACAAGTGCCAGAATAAATGTAAGAAGAAAAAGACGAATATTGATGATCAACCATGAAGTCATTCCACTGTTGGTGAAACCTCTATTACATTTATTAGATGAACAGTGATTTATATATTTTCAATAAATGTTAACCTGCATTGGTGTTTGTCTGTATTACCCCTTCAGATATATCGGTTTGCTAGCTCAATTGAACCAAGGTAGTAATATTTGTTCAGACTTGATTCAAAAGAGATAGCATCCGATCATAAAAACATCAAACATGAGTCTTACCTGTTATAGAAGAAAAATAATCCAAGATGAACACAGAAGATTTAATATTAAGCACATATAAGAACACATATGATGGTCCAGAAAAATTGTACAGAATATTAAAAAGTCAAGGTATTGCAAACATGGGAATTGGTATTGGAAAATCAAAAATAAAACGTATTTTAAATGGCAAAGACTCTTACACACTGAGAAAATAGCTTCGAAAGTCATTTACAACAGCACGAGTAATAGTATCTGGTATTGATGATGAGTGGGATATGGATTTGGCTGATGTCTCCAATATTGCAAGTGAAAATGATGGCATCAAATTTCTTTTATTTGTCATCGATATCTTCTCTAAGTATCTATGGATACAGCCACTGAAAAATAAAAATAGCAAAAGATGTATTAGAAGCACTCAAAAAAGTCCTACATAATGGAAGGAAACCTGTAAAAATTCGTACTGATAAAGGGAAAGAGTTTAATAACAACTTAATGAAATCTTACTTACTGAATCAAAATATATATTACTTTAAAACACAGAACTCTGATACAAAAGCAAACTATGCTGAAAGGGTAATTAAAACTATAAAACACAGTATGTATCGGTACTTCACAGAGAAGAAAAACCATAGATACATAAATGTACTTCCGGACATTGTTAAATCATACAACTGTACCCCACATAGAAGTTTAAACAACATTGCTCCAAAGGATGTTTACAAAGACAACGAAGGAGACATTTGGGCTTCCATATATTTGAAGCTAAAACCTATCCGACTGACAACGAGGAAATATTTTTTTAAGAAAGGGGACCTGGTTAGAATTTGAAACATGCTATTTGATCGGGCTTATGATGAACATTTTACTCGTGAAATATTTTAAGTGAGCCAAAGGTTTCGAATGCAAGCTATACCTGTTTATAAATTAGGGTAGTTTGATGATTCTCCTATCAAGGGCTTATTTTATGAGTCAGTTGATTGATTGATTGTTTGTTGTTTAACGTCCAGCAAGCAATATTTCAGCTATATTCAGGACGTGAAAATTATAATTTTTAAGTTGTTAGTATTTTAAATTAGTAGTACGTCATGCCTCCCTTTTATACTAAAACTTGATCTCATACAATAATATGAGAATATATATACAAATAAAAATGGTAGTTAAAACAATAAAAAGTATTAGTCTTCACAATTAATAGTGAAATTAAATTTTGTTAAATAAATTTATTTCTTTCAAGAACTTTAAAATTGTGTCGCCTGCGACAGTTTTAAATAAATTAAAAAACGTATCTACAGAATAGAAACGTTCCCGAATGTGGGCCACGTCCACACAGTCCATCAAGACATGCTTGATGGTGTATGGACTGTTGCATGGCACACATTCGGGTCGTGGCTCATTATTTAAAATATAACTATGTGTCGTCCTGGTATGACCAAGACGACACCGTGTTAAAACAACTTGGTCTCTGCGACCTCTAAAACTTTTAAAATTAATTGTGTGCAGTAGTGGCTGGATCTCATGAAGTTTATTATGAACTTGGAGATCCCAACCACTCTGCCACAAACTAGAAATATATTTAAAAATTAATGGTTTAAAATCGGTAAAAGGAATATTACAGTTAATAATAGTATCCTTTAGGGCATTTTTAGCCTCCTGATCCACGACTGTGTTTCCACGGATTCCGACATGACTGGGAATCCAGAAGAAGATAATCTCTTTCCTCAAAGCAACAAGAGATTTGTAAATTTGAATAATTTTTAAAATATAAGAATTTTTAATTTTGAAATGTTCAATAGCCAGAAGACAAGACAAGGAATCGGAGCAGACAATAAATTTGCATTCGTCTGACGAAGCTACTATTTTCATCGCAAGAAGAATAGCTTGCGCCTCTGCTGTAAATACAGATGAGGCAGACGGAAGCCGGCGAGTTTCAACACGCTCTCCGTAGACAGCGGCCGAGGCGACTTTATCACCGTCTTTTGACCCGTCTGTATAAATAGTGCCATAGTCAGGGTAACAAGATTTAATTTCTGCATAATGTTGTTGTATTATTAAAGGGTTTGTTTATGAGTCAGAGGTAGTTAAAGTTAACAAAAGTGACAACACTTTGTGGTATGTAGAAAAGAAAATTCGAAAACGTATGCGAAATGGACGTGTTCAGTGGTTAGTGAAATTTGAAGGATGGCCTGATAAATATAACCAATGGTTGAATGAAAAGGATATCATTGACCCTGATGACTCTTGAAAATGAGTATCTACATGACATTAAGTAGTGATAAATCTCTTGAATACTTTCCAAACAACAAGGCATACAAATTTTCTTCTCACTTGAATTCACCCATGTTTTTAAATGGGAATTGGAGAGTAGCTGTAGTTGAGGTAGGAATTTCAAGTAGCATATCTAAATCGGAAGCCATTTACCTGTATTCTAATATGTGCGGTGAATCCATCGTTGATGGAGAACAAAAACCACTTATACGAAGGCTGAGTGCTGTATCCGTGGGAAACTGGTCACACATTTTTGAAGTTCCACAATATGTTCCTATAAAAATAAATGACCTCTATAATATTGATATCTATATAACAGATGGTCAAAACAATCTGGCTTCATTTCTAGACATTTCTTCGACAGTAACACTACATTTTAAATCGGTTCCATTCTTTTAAAATGAATAAGATGTATGTACCAAATATAGAACACTGGATTAAATATTATGATAAAGTAGACGGAAAAGGCAATTATAATAATTACAATAATCAAAAACAAATTGGAGGGAGGTGGTTCTTTAACTGGAACTCCTAAGTCATTCATAATGTCAATCGGTGCACCAACAAAAACCCATTCCGATGAGAAAGTGAAAATTCAGCTCGTCTCTCCCATTCAACAAACGGAAGAAATGGCTAAAGACTTAGTTGAAAGAGAGAAAAGAACCTTAAAAAGAAAGTCATCTTATTCTAGTGTCAGTTCTTCAAAAAAACGTCGAACGAGCAAGACCTCCAAGAAGTCCAGGAAAACTTCCAAACTTTTGAGAAAACCCTCAGCTAAATCGACATCCAAAACGTCAAGTAGGTCTACAGCACAGTTAAGTGGAACAGCACCGATAGAATTTAACATTGCCGTGCAAAATTCACTAGAATATATAGATCTCGGAAAAAACAAAATTATGTGTGAAAGCAAGAATTAAACATGCAAATGGAGACAGTCTTAAACCTACTGAGTATGTTGGACCTGTTAATAATTTCTTACACTCTATGTTTTCCCAAGTGGATGTAACATTACAGAATAAGTTAGTGACTTCAGCTACTACGCATTACCCGTATAAGGCAATGATACAAACACTTTTGACATATGGATCAGAAGCAAAAAATATTGCAAAAGTTTTGTTTCCATTGGTTAACCGGTTTCAGAAAGGAAGCCTTTTAAACTTTTTCCCATAGGATCATATGTTAAACTCAGTTCTGTGTTGGCGGCCATTTTGAGTTTCCAATTGTCACGAAAACACAAACTTTACAGAAGATCATCCAAACAATATTGCTAGCAAGTTTTTGTTTCCATTAGTTAACCGGTTTCAGAGAAGTTTCCATTAGTTAACCGGTTTCAGAGAAGATGCCTTTTAAAACTTTTTCCCATAGGGTATTATATTAAAGTAAGTCCTGCGGTGGCGGCCATTTTGAATTTCCAGTTGGCATAGAACACATAAACTTTTTAAAGGACCATCCAAACAATATTGCTAGTAAGTTTTGTTTTGATTGGTTAAACGGTTTCAGGGAAGAAGCCTTTTTAAACTTTTTTCCCATAGGGTCCAATGTTAATCTAAGTCTTGCAGTGGCGGCCATATTGGTTTTCCAATCCAAATAAGAAACACAAACTTTGTAAGGTCCATCCAATGAACATAATGGCCAAGTTTGGTTTCAATTGGCCAAGTGGTTTCAGAGAAGAAAATTAAAATGTAAAAAAAGTTTACAGACGCCGACGGACGCAAAGTGATCAGGTGAGCGAACAACTTGATGATGAAATAACAGCAGATGCGTTACAAACTCGTGACAATATTCCTATGATGACTAACAAAACTAAACAACAAGATGAAACAGACAACAATAACAATCTCAAGTGTGATATAGGTCCCTTAACAGAAGAAAATAGTATTCCAAAAGATGTAGTTCAGTACAATAAACCAGACAAATTTCTGGAAGCTATGAGCAACATCGAATAAAAAAAATTACAGAAGCTATTAAACAAATTTTCTTGCAACAAAATAAAAATTCAAGAGGTGTGCAACCAGCAGTTGAAAAATTCAAATGACAAATACAATGAAGTGCTTGGGAAGTATGAGGATTCTACAGTGAGCCAAACTAAAAAAGAACAAGAAAACACTGAACTTAAAAACATGAAATAAAAAATCTGAGATACAACTATTATATTATTATACGAATGCATTTAGCAGTGTTCTTTGTTTAGGAGTTAAGATATCGGGGATATATAATCATCGTTGAACATGAGCATTTTAGGTTTTAAATTTTTTATAGAGGAACACATTTTCTTCTATTTAGATAAAGACGTATTATATGATTCAGTTTACAAAATTTCTGCTTCAAGTTGCAGTTTATAACATGGAATTTGCTGGATTATCCTCAGTATATGTTTCCTTGCTGAACAAAAATTTGCACTGGTGAGTAAAATATCTTAAAAAGGCAATTAATATTCAACTTTATTCTTTCAATCTATAAAACTTGAAAAACGCAGGTAGGTTAAGGCAACTATTTTGTGTATTTTGATGATCGCATTGCAATCTACCAACAACACTCATTCCTATGGTTACAGTGTTTTGATTGGTCAATTGTTTTTAGTTGGGAGAAAATGACAGCTTTCATGAAAAATCGTTTTTATATTAAAATTATACCTTGTTTTGTATTCTTATGATGCAGATTACTTAAAACAACTTGAACGTTTTTCAGTTATTCGAATTTCGTCAACTTGTTGACATTTATTTATGACAAAACTACGTAAACTACTGCGGCTTCCGGTAACGTTCAACGTAGAAAATATTCTTCATCTCCATGCATTTAACGTGCTGGTTAAAATCAGCTAGTAACTTGTAAAACTACCTTGAGCCAAGCGAAGCTGGATCAACGAGATGAATACTAAGGTATGTCTATGAAAATATGCTGTTACCATCATTATAATAATTGTACATATTTTATTTAAGAGTTGTTGACAACAGTAACGTTCTCAGCCAGACTCAGGAATGACAATTGCCCCATTTCGACCAGTTGTTTAAAAGTATGTTACGAACTCGAATAGTTAATATGAGAATTGCAAAATAACTGTTGAATAATAGGCATAGACGTGATTACCGTTTCCATACACCCCCCCCCCAAATGCACACACAATAGACTAAAGAATCAAACATGTCAAACACCTGGTCCAACTCAAGTGAACATAAAATAACTATATATATATTGCATAACTCAGCAAAGTTTACATCATCACACTTTTGACACCAAAACATTAAGCAGAAAACATAGAAATACTATAGAATGTATGTGGTTGCCCTAAGAGTTACATAAAAGTTAAAAAGCATTTGGACCTATTTTATAATGGATCAATTTCTAGAAATAACCCATGGTTTATTGAATTTAAACATTATCAACTCATCATTTACTGACCAATTCTGGTGTAGAAATAAGGAGTGAAAGATTTCACTGAGTGACAGTATGAATTAATTTTTAAAAAATGGTTTTAATGTCTAAGGTTTATGCAACTCATTCACAGCAGCATACTTTAAAATAGGTCAAAATTTGACCCATGGTATAATTGTTTTTTTAATCTTTACATAATTGTCTGTATTTAACAATATTTAAATACTTTTAATATTCATAATGGACAGATGGATCCAGAGTACAATAAAACTTAACTCCCCTTCATTAACAATTTATCAATTTTATTATCCAGATTTCCAAAAATAAGACTTTTAAAAATAAATTGGGTATCTTGACATCATAAATACATTTTTATTGCATGTATTTATAATATTAGACATGTTAGATGAATTATTTTTATAAAGTTGGTTGTTTGTTTATTTTAAGGTTAAGCAATTTATATGTGAGGAAAATCATTCCAGTATAGAAATGAAACAAATTCCAGTATAGAAATTCTAGAACAGTGCTGACAGTAATACAGTCATACAGTTGTACAGAAAATCCGAGTATACATGTTGCTTGACAATTAATATGGATAATTAAAAGTCATGTGACCTATTTCATAGCCACAAAAGATAGTCCATGATGTATTTAAAATTTGATGGAAACAGGAGATACATCCATGTACAACATAAGTATTTGGAACTAATTTGACAAATTTAAAATAAATTCTAGAACAGGAATTTCTGCCAGTCATAGATTTAATTTTGTGCTGACAATGATACATACAGTTTATTTTATAGTGGGCATATATGTTGCTTAGCAATTAATATGGATAATTAGAAGTCATGTGACCTATTACTTAGTGCGCCTGCCACAAAAGATTATACAGCTGAGATTCCATGATGTATTTAAATTTGATGGAAAAAAGATATACTAGTATATGCATCATATAAGTATTAGAACTAAACTGACAAAATTTTAAATAATTTACAACAATTATAGTGCATGAATGTTTTTTTTTAATAATAAAAAATCAGAATATTGTGTTTCAAATTGCTGCTTCAAACATTATTCTTTTTCTGACATCATTGCCATATGAGACAATATTTCATAGAACATGTTAAATTTACAATTATATAATTTCTAATTTAAATTTATTTATTTCATAGTGAACTGGTATCCGTATCATTTATATCTACAAAAGTTGAGCATATAATAACCAACTCATGTTTTATTTTAGTATTAACAAATGGGTGTTTTCATAATGGCCCTGAGGTGTTTGTAATGGCCCGTGGTAATGCCGAGGGCCATTACAGGCTCTGAGGCATTATTGCAGACGAAGAACGTATAACAGGGCCATTATGATAAAACTCATTTCTGAATACTTTTATTAACCTACTGACCATTAACTGAAATAAGCCAGGTACACCCACCAAAAACCATATTTTCAGACCAAGAAGGGCCTATAACAAGTCAGAAGCAGTGTGTATTTTAAAAGTCAGATCAAATTTCACAAAATTTTACATCTGCTGTGTTTTGTATTTTTGTTCATTATATTTCACAAATCTCCACAATACATGTACATGTATATTGGATAAGCAACTTTTTTAATGCTACATGTCCATTGTACTAAATTAAGTAGTAAATACAATTTCATTGGAGATTTGTTGTGTATATAAGTAATTACAGATTATTCTAAGCAGACAAATGGACATACAGGCAAACAAAATGTCAATAAAATGACATTGATGGGTATAAACAGGGCCATTATGAGAAATGCCCTGTTTTCTCAAAATGGCCCTTTTTGGCATTTCATTAAGTATGGACAGAATACTGATAATTTAGTTAGTTGGTTAATAATTGTTCATAAAAATCTCAACTTTATTTACTCAACACAGAGGTATGACTATTAATTTACACTTTCATTAATGACTAATTTTCTGCCTAGTAAGGTTTGTATTTATTTATTAAGGGGGCTAACATTTGAGTGGAGCTTGTCAAATTTGGTGAAGTCAAAATATTTATTTTTATCTAAGGTTGGTCAGACTTTCTTTTCAGATAGACACTATTCAGAATATTTATCTTTTATAGCTTTTACTCGGATGTGGGTCAGAATATTTATTTCTATACTCTGCTAATTTCTTTTTCAAATTTTAAACAATGATAGGTGTGTGGATGAGCCAAATATATTTTAATTAAGCTATGTTACATTTGCTTTTTTTAAATGCTCAGTTTAATATTTGTTTGAGTTTTGGCTTGAAAAAATCATCTTTAATAATATTATTATGCAATCAGTACATGTCATAGACAGTCTATACTGGTGTAAGTACTAGTATAGACTCTTCCTGATGTAGTTAACTTTATATTTGTCAATTTTTTTAAATTATAAAATATGGAGAAGATGACTATACAAGACAATATAAAAACAGTTCATGGCGACAGGAACCTATAAATCATATACTAGTCCCAGATGGCGAGTTCATTTGAATATTTCAGAGTCAGAATATTAACATTTCCATCTGTAATCATTGATGTCAGACTATCTATGTCCATTTATCATACAAGGCCAGTATTATTTATTTTCTCGTATAAGGCAAGATGACTTCAAACCTGATAGGGGTAGGAATATTTACTTATTTATTTTCAAATCCAGACCCCCACCCTAAATCAAAGAATGATATGACCGTTACCTAAAGCGGTGCGTTTCCGTATGTATATAATATATATATTATGCGTGTGTGTGCTTAATTAATGGCGAAGTTTGCATTTTAAATTGTATTGAAAATGTGAAAATGTTGAAATATTGCGTGTTTACGGCATCGTCGCGTATTTCCAAATATTTCTTTTTGTACTAGTTGCGTCGCTTTAAAGATCACCCGTGCGTTTGAAAGACAAGGATATAAATTCCGACCTTCAGATTTTTAGCAAATAAAGTGAAAGTACAAATGATTCCCGAAAACGGTGAATTTTTTTAAAAATATGTTATTAATTGGTAAACTGTAACTATTTAGAAAAGTGCTACGCGAATAATTAAAAAGTAAAGTTATATGTAAAAATAGTCAGAAAATCCTAATAAAAGTCAGTTTATACAGCTAGCGTAGCAAAAAACATTAAATTAAAGAGCAATATTTAATACATCTTCCGCGTGTGCTGTTTTTCGTAATATTTAAGAAACGTTCTTTTGATTTAAAAAACTTTTGGTTAACATATACTGCAAAAATCATTTGTCTTTTGACGAAAAAAAAGGCATGTACTTTTAGCTATTTCAAGTCACGTGACAACACAGTAGACGCTTGAAACGGATACATTTTTTTTTAAAATAAATCTAAACGGTCCAGTCAGTATAAAACAACTCCTAAATATGACTGTGTTAAAAACAGCTTAGATTTATCATAACATGTACCTTATGCACGACTTCCTTTGAAAAAATACCTTAAATTGCCTTAACCTATCTGCGAAGTGCATTTACTAGATAATGTACACTTGTTAAACCTTTATAAATATTGTACACACCGTATAACATGATACATCAAAACCAAACGGATACGGTCAAAACCAATATATTCTCATTTAAATAACAAAGAAAATGATACAACAACCGTTCTATATTCCAGTGGGTTCTGATGTATCATTTTCTTTTTAGATAATTTTTGTCTCGGCTGCGATGAATAAGCGAGACATACTTTTAGTGGCCATGCTTTTTAATATTTTTTCTAACAGGTTGCCAATGTGAGCCTTTAAAATATTCATAAGTTCTCTATATACATGTTACACATTTTCTTACCACAGAAATGTTTTTTTTTATATATATCAAATCATGTTGTTCAGAGCGCACCAATAAATCAGCTAAACATATAGTTCAATGATTATTTGATCACCTTGTATCAGCATATTCCTGAAGCAGGAAGAAAGGAAAAGACAAATTTATGTGTACATCTGGTAAGAAACTATTTTATCTTCGACAAAAAGAAAGTTGCCTTGCATGATGAATAGGATTTTAAATTTGCCATGTTAAACAGCTGAGTCAGCCTTCCATATAGAAAGTACGTCCGATTATTTTTGCCAATTTTACAATAATTAAAACAATAATATACCACCTTATCGAATTAAAAATATGTTAAAGAATTAGTTTTCAATGTTATTTTCAGCAATGTTAGAGTTCAAGTTGCATTATCTCCAAATACATGTAGTATTTGATTTATAAATTGTAATTATTGGAATTTACGAAGAATTTATAATTTTGACGGTGTCTTAAAAGGAGACATGCTTTAGTATTAACTCTTGTTTTTTTTTCTTCAATAGTAATTCGATTTTAAATTGAAGGCTGATAATATGACCAGAAATGGACATGTCCTTGAGCTAAATTAGGATGCTTAAAAAAAAAACCACAAAAACATCAGATCCTGCAGAGAAAGGCTATAATATAGATTACAAGTTCTCTCCAAACAATCAAAACACTGGACTAGAAGTTGATGAAAGATTCCCTTCTGATTCCACAATTTTGCAAGCATGTCATCAATTGATGACAAGAACTGCTGGAAAAGTGTCTTCTAACCAACATCAGATATCACTGTTAAAGAGTCAAATTTTCTTGTTGTCTTGTGTGTTCAAGTTAATCAAGTGTTGATATTCTGTGTGATGTGAAATAAATCTCAAATAAAGAATAAACTACAAAACATGCTTATATGCAGATACTTCTAAGTTAAAGATTCGAACATTTAAGCGTAAGATGAAAAAAAATACTGCCTTTCGCTTTTTGCCGTCAATTCAAGTTTTCGTTTTATAAAATATCCAACTCGAAGTACTTTTAATAATGCAAACGCTTCTTTATTATCCATTTAGTAACACTTTACTAATAATGTTATATACTCTAAGAACGATTTTAACAGATCGGACGGATTTTTAAAGATTATGTTTGTACCGTTCTTTTTCATTTATTCTAAAAAATCATTAATAGTTGACGTTCGTGGAAAATGATATTTTAATAAATGTGCGGTTACAAGGCTTCGACATTTAATGATATGCAAGTATAAATGTTTTCCGAAAAATCGGCTCTGCTTAATGACACGCTCTTAATTTTAGCAAATACTTTTCCTATCAGTATCCATTGAAAGGTAAAGATCTGAAATTCCCATTATTTATACAAAACTGTCGCAAGTCTCGAATGTTGCACAACATCCCTTAAATGAGCACTGAACAAAAAGTAAGGGTCGTGACGATAAGTTTAAAAACATGCTTGATTAAGTCAGTTCTTGAATTGCAAAATGCGAGACACATTCCACACTGATGCATGATGAGTTGCCACTTGTGTATAGTTAATTATCTGTGTCGAATTTAAATCTCCATTATCTGAAAAAAGGAACTGTCGTATTTCCTCGATTCGTAATTCCAAATCAATAGTATTAAGACTCAAATAAACTAACTACATTTTTTACGCTATAATTGAATACTCATCTTGTGTATAATTGACAGCAGCATTTATACAAACCCAAGAGATGCACGTGCAAAATTTTAACTGGCAATCACAGTAAAAGGCGGTCAGTTAATAGAAAATGGACTTATAGACTTATAAGAACTATTATCATTACAACTAATTAATCATTAAAATATTACCCATTAAAATCAATTAAAATGTCAACACAGTTTCTTTGTAGATCCATGAATGATTAAATGAATGTCACTAATCTAAAATCGCATGCACTAGTAATTAAACTAATTAACTGATTTAACAACAATACGAGACTGTTTTAGAGAATCACATTTAAAACATAACATTAATAAATAAAAATTAATTTTGAAAGAATGTAATACTCAAACAATAGCATACAATTGTTAGGTCAAGATAGACTGCCCTGCCTTCCTTTATCGGTAATCTGAGCAAGGGCTTTATTCTGAACCTTAACGTCACTAATAAGATTTTTGTAAATATTACTCCATGAATCTGACGGGTCTTTTTACTATTATACCCCTTCTAGAAGTACATGATTAAACAATCGGCTCATTAATATTAACGTTGTTTTTCGGTATATCAGTTATAACATTTTCATTAGAATGATTGTTTTTCAAACCTTTCCTCCCTTCCCTTTTCTTCTGTATTCTTGTCCTTCGGTTGTTTGGACGACTAAAGATTTTGGATTGACATTGTCATGTTGTTCATTTTCCCCGGTTTCCATTTGTCTTGCGATTATTTGATTATTTGATTGATTATTTGTTGTTTAACGTCCAGCAAGCAATATTTCAGCTATATTCAGGACGTGAAAATTATAATTTTTAAGTTGTTGGTATTTTAAATTAGTAGTACGTCATGCCTCCCTTTTATACTAAAACTTAATCTCACACAATAATATGAGAATATATATATACAGATAAAAATGGTAGTTAAAACAATAAAAAGTATCAATCTTCACAATTAATAGTGAAATTAAATTTTGCTATATAAATTAATTTTCTTCAAGAATTTTAAAATTGTGTCGCCTGCGACAGTTTTAAATAGGTTAAAAAACGTATCTACAGAATAGAAACGTTCCCGAATGTGGGCCACGTCCACACAGTCCATCAAGACATGCTTTTTGGTGTATGGACTGTTGCATGGCACACATTCGGGTCGTGGCTCATTATTTAAAATATAACTATGTGTCGTCCTGGTATGACCAAGACGACACCGTGTTAAAACAACTTGGTCTCTGCGACCTCTTAAACTTTTAAAATTACTTGTGTGCAGTAGTGGCTGGATCTCATGAAGTTTATTATGAACTTGGAGATCCCAACCACTCTGCCACAAACTAGAAATATATTTAAAAATTATTGGTTTAAAATCAGTAAAAGGAATATCACAGTTTATATTATTATTCTTAAGGGCATTCTTTGCCTCCTGATCCACGACTGTGTTCCCTTGGATTCCAACGTGACTTGGGATCCAGAAAAACACAACCTCTTTTCCCACAGCTATTAGAGATTTGTAAATTTCAATTATTTTTAAAATATAACGATTTTTAATTTTGAAATTTTGAATAGCAAGTAGACACGAGAGGGAATCTGAGCAGATAATAAATTTGCACTCGTCTGACGAAGCAACTATTTTCATGGCAAGAAGAATAGCTTGCGCCTAAGCAGTAAATACGGATGAGGCAGACGGGAGACGACGAGTCTCAACACGCTCTCCGAAGACAGCGGCCGAGGCAACTTTATCGTCATCTTTTGACCCGTCTGTATAAATAGTACTGTAGTCAGGGTAACATGATTTAATTTCTGCAAAATGTTTTTGTATTATTAACGGGTTTGTTTCTGACTTTTTATGTTTTTGTAAATCAAAAATAAATACCGGTTTGGGGTTTAGCCAAGGGGGATTTCGTGGAATCCCGATTGCAGCAATCTCATCTAAATTTATACCTGAATTTTCTAAATGAGAATTAATTCGAATGCCAAAAGGTTGAATTTTGTTTGGATGTTTTTCGAAAATGTTTTGGTAAAGAGGTTTGAAAACACAGTCGTGGGCATGGTTGCCAGGATATGCCTTTTAATTTGGTTGCATATTGCAAAGCGAGCTTTATTCTTCTTTGATACAAAGAAGGCTCGCCTGCTTCTACATATAAGCTGTCTATAGGTGTGGTTCGAAAGGCTCTAAGACATAGTCGCAATCCTTGATGATGAACCGTATCAAGGATTTTGACATATGACTTGCGAGCCGAACCATAAATAAAACAACCATAACCCAATTTAGATCGAACCAGCGATCTATGTAGATTAAGTAAAACGTCGCACTCAGCACCCCAGTCGGTGTTGGCTACGACTTTTAAAATATCTAATGCCTTTAGGCATTTATTTTTTAACATTTTGATATGGGGAAGAAAGGTGAGCTTTGAATCGAATATTAAACCAAGAAAAGTAGTTTCTTTCACAATTTTTATAGGATTGTTATATAATGTAAGTTCGGGATCTGGATGCATTTTTCTTTTGTTGCAAAAATGCATGCCAACAGTTTTGGCAGTGGAGAATTTAAAACCATTCTCCATTGCCCATTTTTCTATTCTATTTAAACATAACTGTTGTTGACGTTCAATATTATTCATGTTTTTTCCTCGATAACAAATGAGAAAATCGTCAACATATAGAGAACCATCAATATTATCTTTCAAGGCTTGAGCAAGTCTATTAATTTTAATACTGAATAAAGTAACAGAAAGGATGCTACCTTGAGGAACACCCATTTCTTGTTCAAAAGGGTCAGATAGAGTTGAATTCACACGGACTTTAAATTCTCTATCAGACAAAAAATTTGAAATGAAGGTAGGAAGTCTACCTTTCAACCCCATATCAAAGAGATCTTTTAAAATGCCATATTTCCATGTTGTGTCGTAAGCTTTTTCTAGATCGAAAAAGATCGACACAACATGTTCATGTTTGGCAAATGCGTTTCTTATGTATGTTTCGAAACGCACCAGATGATCTAGGGTACTTCGCCCTTGTCTAAATCCACATTGGATATTTGACAGAAGGTTGTTTGATTCTAAAAACCAGACTAGGCGATCATTAATCATCCTTTCCATGGTTTTACAAAGACAGCTTGTGAGGGCTATAGGCCGATAGTTAGACGCTTCTGAGTGATCTTTTCCTGGTTTTGGAATAGGCACAACAGTGGCCATTTTCCAAATAGATGGTAAGTCACCCGTTTCCCAAATGTTGTTAAGAAGATTCAGAAGACATTGGAGAGAAGATTGTGGCAGATGTTTGAGAAGTTGATAATGGATGTCATCTGGACCACATGCTGTATCGTGAAATTTGTTCAATGAAGTTTTTAGCTCTTCCAAAGAAAAAGGTTTATTATAATCTTCTAAATTTTTTGACTGGAAATTAAGTTTTGATTTTTCTTTTTGAATTTTGATCCGCTGAAAATTAGGATGATAATTTTCAGCTGAGGAGTGTGTTGCAAATGTTTCGGCCAATTTATTTGATATGTCTGACTCTGATGTTAACAAGTCTTGTCCATCCTTTAAATGATGGACATTGGCTTTACTGTTTTTACCTTTAATTTTACGAATCATGTTCCAAATTTTATTCATAGGGGTATGGTTGTTTAATTTAGAAACAAAGTTACGCCAAGAGGTGCGTCGTCTTTGTTTCGTTACCCTGCGAGCTTTCGCTCGAAAAATTCGGAATTGGTGAAGATTATTTAGAGTTGGGTGTTTATTAAAGCGTCGTTCGGCTTTTTTCCGGTCTTTAATAGCGTCCTCACAGCTGTCATCGAACCATGGTTTACTAGGATGTTTTGGATTTGTCGAGGTCTTAGGAATTGTTTCATCAGCAATTGAAATGAGTATTTCATTGAATTTTAAAACTGGATCAGAAATAGCTTCAAAAGTATCCGAGTTAAGTCGCTCTATACAGAGTTGTTCAAATAGAGGCCAATTGGCTCTGTTAAATTTATACCGAGCGGCTCGTTCTGTGACGGAGGAGTGCAAAGATTCCAATATAATGGGAAAGTGATCACTGCCACAGAGATCGTCATGGACTTTCCATGAGAAATCAGGTAGCAGAGAAGGATCTGCTATTGTAAGATCAATAGCCGAATATGATCCATTCCCAGGATGTAAATATGTATTGGTTCCATCATTAAAAATACACAGATCTTCCTGATTCATTAAGCCTTCAATAATTTTTCCTTTATCATTTATTGTGTTACTGCCCCATAAAGGGTTGTGTCCGTTGAAGTCCCCAAGTAATATATAAGGGGCCGGAAGCTGATCAGTAAGATGTTTCAACTGATTTAAATTTAATGAAGAATTCGGAGGGATATACACAGTGCATAAAGTAATTGTTTTGTCTAAAGATATTCTAACAGCAACCGCCTGAAGATCAGTGTTGAGATCTACAGGGCTATGTAGAATTTGATCTTTTACAAGAATGGTAGAGCCGCCAGTAGCTCTATCATTCTCGTCTACATATGTGCTGTATATAGAGTAGTTTTTTAAAGATATGTTATCACTTCGTTTTAGGTGGGATTCTTGGAGGCAAAATGCAACAGGAAGAAAGGCTTGAACTAATAATGTAATTTCAAGAAAAATAATCTTAAGACCTCGACAATTCCATTGTATTATTGTACCCATTATGGTCTGCGAATAGGGGAATAGTTGACAGTTTTTTTGGGGCTATTCCGCCGGTTTCTGCTGGGGGATCTACTTTTAGATCCAGTATCTGGGGGTAGTGTATCCATGGGATCGCCCCAGATAGTAGTGTCTAGATGATCTAGACTTCCAAACCTGTTGTGGACCTTTATGGGATCCCTCAGCAATTCTGGAGTACGATCTCCTTTTTGATTCGAGTTTTTATTTGAGTTAGAAGAATTTAAATTGAGTTAATATTTTTTGAATTTTTTTTTTGGCTGCTTGAAGAATTAGTTGAGGATTGAGAGGGTACTGAAGACGTAGCAGTTTGAGAGGTCGCTGAAGACGTAGCAGTTTGTGAAGATGAAGATTTTCGTGAAGATGTAATGATTTTGTCTGTTGTTGCAACTGTTAATTTTGAAGGTTCCTGTTTGTCAATAGGCCAGGTGATAATTGTCTGCGTTTCAACTGACGTGAGAACGCGTTTGGCTACACTGGCGTATGACGTTGATGCAGGAGACGAGGGATTATTCGTTGTATTATACAGACGACGAGCCTCAGGGTAAGGGATGTTTTTTCAGTTTTTATTTTTTGAATTTCTTTTTCTTTTTTAAAGTGCTGACAGTCCTTAGATGAGGACATGTGGGCTTCACCACAATTAGCACACTTTGGAGTTTTAGTGCAGGTGAAGCCCTCATGTCCTTCCTCTGCACACTTAAAACAAATCTGGTGACCTCTGCACTGTCCCTTTCCGTGGCCGAACTTTTGACATTTAAAGCAGCGCACAGGATTGGGAATATATGCGCTGACTTTAATATTTTGGAGACCTATTTTGATTGATTGGGGGACAGTTGGAGAGTTAAAATTTAGAAGGAAGGTGTTCAGTTTAACCTGAACACCTTGTCTGTTGGCAATAAATCTTTTAACTTTTGTAATACCCTGAGGTTGTAATTCTGTACAGATCTCGTCGTCTGTAAGCTCGGCGAGATCATCGTCGCGATAATGAATAATTCCTTGACTTGAGTTTAATGTTCTATGGGGGAGGCCGAAATTTCTAAATCTATAATTTTTGTAAGTTTTAGCAAGTTCAAGGATTGGTGTTTTTTGTTGCATTCAATGAGAAGACCACCAGATTTCATCTTGGTGACGTTCTTAACATCTCCTGCACAACCTTTTATCACTTTTTCAATAACGAATGGAGAGATTTTAGTTATTGGTTTACTAGGATCTTTGCTGGATAATACAATAAATCTTGACCAGAAGTCTTCATCAACCATCTCTTCAAGCGGTAAGTCATTTTTTCTTTTTTTTGGACCATTTTTTATTTGTTTTTCAGTAGCCATGATGAGAAAAATGCGGTTCACCACCATTGTCACCCACCCTCCACGGAGTGCCAACAGGGGCGATGCTTGGTCTCTGCGGATCGCCAGCAGAAAGCATCAGGTGTTCCAAGGGTGGTATACTCAAATAGATGAATTTCTTACTGAACGCAAGCTTCGTGCCAGAGTTAACTGGCGAAACAACCGTTCGAAACTCTATCTACTCGATTGACCCATGAGCCACCGCCTTCTTAACAGCTTGTAACTGAACAACTTTGGGACTGAAATTCACAAGATATGATCAAGTGATAAGAAAAATAAGACAAGCTTGTTAAGGGCTCGGCATGACCAGCCGATTGACCGAACCGGGTCCATCCGGTCTCCGTCTAGTTGAAGTCAGGGCCAAAGTGGTGTATTGAAAATCGAAACCCGCTGACCCGCACTAATGGATGCAGCAGAGAGTGATCTCTCAACCACCAGGATCCCTTCCTCCACCATCACGGGTTGCAACACACGGCAAACATGTCGCCTCTATAAAGCTGAGGAAGCTTTGCCCTTCAGCCACCGCCTTCTTTGCAAATCCTATAAGGAAGCAGTCTATCATTTCATGGATCAGTTAGAAGGAAAATAATGTAAGAGTAGCTTAAATGATTAGGATTCACAAAGGGCAAGACGTGACATGCCGATTCATCGAAGTCAGGGCTAACTCGATTTCCCGTCTAGAAAAAGTAAGGGTTCAGTAAGTTATCGGGGCCGTTTACCCGGCCTACTGAAATCCCGTCCTGTAATCGACACGGGTCGCAACACACGGCAAGTGTTGCCTCTGTTAGCAGACTCTTACTGCAGGCTGAGGAAGCCGTGGGCCTATTCTCCTGTGCCCCGGGTCCCACACGGGGTGTCTTGCGATTGAAGCGGAAAGCGTACAATGTCAGCGTTCATCAGTTTTAGTAGCGATTTGGTGTAGTAGTCGTAGTAATGTTTTTTGCCTCTGTTGTTTTCATGATCTTCCAATTCTGACACTTTGGTTGTAGTTGCTTTTGAGGATCGCCCCTTTTGGAACTTCGAGGCGGATGGTTGACAAAAGTGGTGAACCGCATTTCTCTAATCATGGCTTCTGAAACTCGCCAATTAACGCAAAAAGATCCCCCAAAAATAAATTTCCTCTTGAAGACGTTGTTGACAAAGACCACTGACCAAGATTTTTGTCTTAACAAGTAAGGATCAAAATAAACCATTATCAAAAGTTTTGTTGTAGAAATATCAATTAAGGGCTCTGCAGGAAACGTACAAAACGTCCCCAAAATGAAATCTTGCCGTCTTTTAGTTGAATGCTCTAAAAAAACATCAATCCTTAAACTTGCTTAAATTAAATAAAATTATTGAATTGGAAATTTCGGCCTCTCCCCACAGAACTTTAAACTCGAGTCGGGGAATCATTTATTATAGAGATAAGGACCTCGCTGAACTGACGGACGAAGAAATATGTTCCGAGTTGCAGCCTCAGGGTGTAACGAAAGTTAAAACATTCATTTCAAAGAAAGGTGTTCAGGTAAAAAAAGACACCTTTCTGCTTAACTTCAAGACTACAACTGTCCCCAATCAATTAAAATATGTCTCTGTGGCGTTCCAATCCCTGTGCGCTGTTTCAAATGTCAAAAGTTTGGACATGGAAAGGGACAGTGTAGAGGTACGCTGATATGTTTTAAATGTGCAGAAGTAGGGCATGAAGGCTTTACCTGCACTAATACACCAAAAATTTGCCACTTGTGGTGAAGCCCACATGTCCTCGTCGACACTTCAATACATAAAAAAGACCTTGAATGACTGCCAGTTGAAACCAGTGACAAAATTATCCCGGAAATCTTCAACCTCCCAAACTTCTTCGTCTTTGAAATCCAACCAATCTAAAACGTCAATTTCTTTAAGCAGCCCGAAAAAATCAACAAGTAAATTCTACCAAAAACCCTACAGCTAACAACCCAAAACCTAAGTACAACTAAGAAAAGCGACAGAACGCCGAAATCTATCAGAGACCCCTTGCAGGTCGATAACAGGTTCGGCAGGTGGGAGGACATGTGTAAGGAGACAATTTGTGGGGATCGAATGGATACTATGGGATCGCCGTCGGTCTCCCAGTCGAGACGGGCAATGGAGAACAGAACGAAACATTAGTATCTCCCCTCTTCATCTTCCAAAATAATGAACAGAATCATACAGTTAAATTGTCTAGGTCTAAAGATTAATTTTCTGGAAATTACATTTATTAGTTCAAGCCTTTCTTTCTGTTGCATATTTATGTATTTTAATATCTTTAGATAAAACGATTACTGTATGCTCTTTGTATATCTGAATTCTTCTTGAATTGAAACATCTTACTGATCAGCATCCAATTTATATTATCTTTTATTACTTGGGGACTTCAACGGACACAAACCTCTATGGGGCAGTAACACAATAAACGACAAAGGTAGGATTATTGAAGACTTAATGAATCAGGAAGATCTGTGCAAATGAAACCAATACATATTTACATCTTGGGAATGGATCATATCCGGCAATTGATCTTGCAATATCAGATCCTTGTCTGTTGCCCGACTTCTCATGAAAAGTCCAAGACGCTCTGTGTGGCAGTGATCACTTTCCTATAATATTGGAATATTTGCACTCTTCCTACACAGAACGAGTCGCTCGGTATACATTTATTAAAGCCAATTGGCCTCTATTTGAACAACTCTGTATAGAGCGACTTAACTCGGACACTTTTGAAACTATTTCTGATCAAATTTTAAAATTCACTGAAACACTTATTTCAAATGCTAAAGAAACAATTCATAAGACCTTGACAAATCCGAAACATCCTAGTAAACCATGGTTCGATGACAGCTGTGAGGACGTTATTAAAGATCGGAAAAAGGCCGAACGACGCTTTAATAAACATCCAACTCAAAATAATCTTAACCAATTCCGAAAAGCTCGCAGGGTAACGAAACAGAGACGACGCATCTCTTGGCGTAACTTTGTTAAAAACAAAAAAGTTACAATCTTTGCTCCAGCTATTAAAAAAATGTTTAATAGCCGAGGCTTAGATGACAGCATTCTCTTTGATCCAAAAGAAATGATGGAGAAAATGTTGCAAATCATCCCCATTGATATTAAGTACATTCTAAACAACAACACAATAAGAGATATCATATGTAAAAGAGCTGTCTCGCCATAAAATGTGTTGGTACAAATCATATGTAAAAGAGCTGTCTCGCCATAAAATGTGTTGGTACAAATCATATGTAAAAGAGCTGTCTCGCCAAAAATGTGTTGGTACAAATCATATGTAAAAGAGCTGTCTCGCCATAAAATGTGTTGGTACAAGAATTTTTAGTACAGTGGCATTTTTTCATCTGAGTAGACACAGATATGAAAATATATAATGTGAATGTTAAGAATTAAAAATCCTTTTCCGGGAGAAATTCAGCAATAAAATTAAAATGTTTGCTTTACCACATATTTTCTTATACTGTTTTACATGAAGAATTTTTAACTATATTGAGGGTTTAGGCATCAAAAGAATTTAGTGGTATTAATAATTTTACGTAAATTTTAGGTTTACAAAATTTTTATTTTATACACTTTCATTTTAAATTTCTCATTTTTCTTTGTTTCGTGTATTTTTAATCTAAACAAAGTGCTTGAGTTTAGATTTCTTTCTAGTAGAAACTGCATTAAGGAGTCTTAAATTTAGTGTTTTGTTATGTACATACCTCTGCATGTCTAAATTCATATATTTGTTTGTATTTATCAATGATAGTATGATTATGTGTAAAGAGATGCTAAATAATTTATTCTGAGAATAGATTCATATCCAAATTGAAAGACAAATCAATTTTCAATAATGTTTGTCTTTCATGTAATGTATAATGAAAGAACGTCAAAACAGCTTTTAAAAAAAATGTTTTGTTCATTAAGAATATAAGATTATTTATATATGTTTATTTATCATAAAATATTTTATTATTAGATAAATGTCACATAATTAATGTACTTAAAGATAATGGAAATTTTAATGTTGTTCAAAAATGATGTTTAAAAAAGTTTGCACATTTGTATATGAAAAACAGAATTAATCAATCCAGGATTAATATTGTAGCATTTTAGTAGTTATTTTGGTTGATCATTTTATTGTTTTAGGTTATTGTAATAATATCTGCGCATGTCCAAATAATATACTCGTACAAATACTTTTATATTATTATTTTGCATTCAGTTATATTAAACATTTAATTTTTAGTGTTTTTCTTTTGGATGTTTCAATTCAGAATATGTGCATTATTGTCTAATGGACTTTGACATTGGTTAATCATAACAACTACAATTCAAATCAGACATGAACTGATCACATGTACATCTGAATGCATTGTAAAAACAGGATGAATGATCGCAGTGACAAAAACCACCATTTAAACACCATCCAGCAAGCCAAAACCCCCCAAAACACAAACTTACAGCAAAAACAACAAACAGACATATATAACTATAGGAACTTGAGATAGCCGGACTTGATACCTAAAGAAGGGGATTAAACGTAATTTGGAAAGAATGGTAAAATTATAGTTAAAAAGTCTGATTTATTAATGGTGTTTAACGCCCGAGCAGCAATATTTCAGCTATATTCAGGCGATGAACATGAAATGGATGATAAAATGAACATGAAATGATGATGAATGAAAATGGGATGGGACACAAGGAAAAATAGGGGTAACGGATTTTAGATTGCCACTGGCAAATGGGAGGATGGATAGAGTCGGGCAATTTAGCCTCCTGTAGCGGGATCGAAATCCCTACTCATAGCGAATACTACAGCAGCGTTCTTTAACGTGCGAGGAACGTGGCATTTTTCCCAACACGGTGCACTAATATGGTTTGCGGTCAGGTTTTCCGTATTATGGCCTGACAACCCCAGCTTGCCAGGGGTACCCCATTCAACCACCTGGGGCACACATCCCAGTCTGTCTTTAGGCAAACCGACCTGACACGCTGGTCAGGGCGCTATTTAGTCGCCTTTTACGACAAGCTAGCGCGACTGCGGTCTATTCTTTTAGCCACCCGGATCCCGCACGGGGCTTAAAAAGTCTGTTTATCTTTACTAAAACAAAGGAACATGTTCAGGAAATTATAAATAGAAGAACATAGACAAGTTTAAATAAATCCACATATAATTACAAAGAAACAAAATATGAAATAAGAAGAAATGAACAACAAATATTAAACATACAGGTGCTCTAAGATAAGTAAGCGATATATAACAGTCATGAAAAGTTATATACAACTGTGTTAGTAGAACCATGTAAATTCTGTAAATGTCAAAAACCAATCCCTAATTTTGTCATTGTTTAACGTTATTCTTAGAAAGTTTACAACTCCTGTAATTTACATATAAATGCATTTAGTATTGTCCTCTGCATCATTATGATAATTTGAAATAGTAATTTTATTTAAGACATTGAAACTGTGTTTACAGATCATACAATCCAGTTGTAACCACAACTCGTAAGTCACTAGAGTACATTAAATGTAGGTGTCGAAATCATGGCTGTTAATACCATCCAAGTCTGATGATTTTACTTTGAGTATCCATTTACACTTTACTCATAGAACTTGCAAATACAACTCCAAAACCACTTCAGAAATTCAGTTTCCGATACCATCCAAGGTACATAATTCCCTGATTACAGACTTTAAATATGAAAAACTAAATAATGGAAGTGTAAAAAAGGTTCAGTAAAAAACTTCAACCTAAAGCAAGCCACTTGTTTGACAATTTGTCACACCACATGTTAAACGTGAATGGGAACGCGTTCTCATTTTATAATAAAATTTAGTCACGTTATCCTTTCTTTTCATCTGTGGTTTTTTATAAAACAAAGACAAAACCCCAACATCTGTTCGTTGTTTTTATAAAACACAAAAAACCATTCGACCTCGATGTATACGATAATGACGTGACTTACTCGCATGATCTTTAGCATGGCAGCACGCAACATAATAGGTCCGTCTTGTTAAGCGACACAAAACACCAAACTTTTAAATTCACTGTAGTATGCCAGGTTGCGGAGCATCATACAGGCATGTTAGGTCGTTCAGAATGCATATTTTTCGTAAACAGCACCACATGGACAATACCTGACGACAGCATGATTGAAGATAATGAATGATGCGATGATACTATTTGCAATGATTATGATGAAGTCATGAAAGAAACAAATGTTCTTCGAGAAAAAATTGCAGAAGCCCAATACATTCTTAAACTAAAAGCACAACATAATTTGCCTCAGAATGCCATAAATGATATCATATCAAGGGCTAAACATTTGATAACTGAAAAATGGCAAGAGAATGAGCAAACAATTAAAACACAGACTGAAAATTGCAGTCAGTGATGCAGATATCCTTGAAGACAGCACAAAACCACTAAAAGAAATGACAAGGAGCTTGCGGGAACTATGTCCATCAGAAGGGGGACTAATGCTTGAACCAGAAGTTCAGTCAAAGAAAAAAAAATCGAAAAAATCGGAGAGCTGCCAATAAGGAAAAGAAGAGCCAAAAACAAATCTGGAGCTATAATTGTCTCACCAGAGTTGTATATTACTTCAAATTAAACATACAAGTTTGTTGTTGAACTAAAATTATAAGATGTAGTAATTTGTTTATTTGAATGTTGTTTAATGCCACTTTCAGCAATTTTTCAGCTATATCATGGCGTTCATTTTTAATTGAGAGAAGAGGCCGATGTACCCAGAGAAAACCCCTACTTTGGGTAAGAAAACTGGCAATCATTGTCAGTTAAGGTTGGAGCGCACCGTGCACGCAATCTCATGCCACATGATCAATAGTAAACGAACTACCTTAACCGCTCAGCCACCGAGCCTCACTAGTAAAATATGTAAATAAAGATTGCAATGATTTAATTCTTTTATGATTGTATGTTAATGTCTTTACTATTTATTACAATTTGCTTGGAGATCAGGTTCATTAACATTTATAATTTATAACTTTAGAATGTGTTATTAATTATTAAATATTATTCTGAATAGTTCATTATTAAAAGTTAATAACTGTTATCCTTGCATAGACATGGAAACTGTTATGACTTTGTTACCATTTGAAATTTTATCCATCAGCTGACTACTGCTCTACTGATATTCTTTAATGATTTAATATTATAATAATGATTTGTTTGGCATATTACCATTATTCTAAGGGAAAAATATAGTTTTTTATATGAACATCCCTATTTAAAAATAGCACTGATTACAAGGAAATAAAAAGATCTAGTATGGCAAACAATGTTACAGTCGAACCTCGTTGTCTCGAACTTGGTTGACTCGATACCTCGGTTATGTCGATATAATTTTTAAGTCCCGGCATTTTTCCCATATCAACAATGAATTTCGTCCTCGGATGTGTAGATCTCGGTTGTTCCGATATTTCGCTTAACTCGATGGATTTTTGTAGTCCTGACAATATTAATTAGTGCAATTTTGACCGTGTTGTCACGAAGCTAATTTTGCTCTCGATATCGTATTCTCTTTGTATTGTTGCTTTATTTGCATCTGTTTATTTTAAACACCTGTCTTACAGTAAACAATATTATTGATTGGCTATTACAATTTGAATTGGCAATTTATTAAAACGAATTGATAATCCAAGCTCAGTACTTGCATTATTAAGGTTAATTGATGATCCACTCATTACTGTCCGAATTATTTTGTCATGTTTAATTGAAAACGATAATTATTGAAAATTTCTTTTGAGCTGATTAATAATATATGTTGTCGAGTTTCGTTTCTTTAAAGACGTTCTGTTTTTTCGTTGACTTGTGTGTTGTCAATTACGTAAAAAAAGAATCTGTATTGTTTAATTAGTTCTTTCGAACTGTAAGTTGATCAACTCTCTTCAATTATTTTTTCTATGTTTTCGTAATAAAGTTTATAAATTTGATCACACTATTTATTAATTACTGTCAGTTTATTTGAATGGATATAGAGAATAATACTTCGTATATCGCACGCTTCAAATACAAACGATGACGAAGTTCGAAACCAATATACAAGAAATAAATACCCTTATTTTTTTTTTAAATCACATAATGAAAATGACGTCACAACCTAAACTCGGTTGACTCGAACTTCGGATAACTCGATATATTTTTACGGTCCCTCAAACTTCGACTTATCGCGGTTTGCCTGTTATTATCATTTTGTGTTTGGAACGTAGGAGGGCTCATATCTAAGCATCACAACAAAACAACAGGCCCCTGTTCTCATACAAAAGAAATTCAATCACATGATGTCATACTTTGGACTGAAACGCATGTTGGTTATAATACGGCGATTACCATAGATGGATATCATTATTACATTGTATGTAGACAGCAGTCAGCTAACTTGAGATATGGAATATTGGGTATTTTAATAAAATATAATATTCGCAAGGGCATTAAAATTTAAAAAAAATACTTCAAAATATTATCAATGGCTAAAATTAGATTGTTTTTTCAATCTTAATACTGATATTTACTTATGTTTGGAATATGTAACACCAATTACTTCGTCTTATATTGAACAATCTGAAGATGGCATCTTTGAAAATATTGAAAAAGATATAATTTTTAGCCAACAAGGCAGTATTATTTTATGTGATGTGGAGATTTAAATGCAAGAACAGGATCAGAGCCCGATTTATATTAAATGATATGTTAGATACTAATTTACCACTGTATGATAATTATAGCTGTGATGTTAAACACGAAAATAGATATAGTTATGATTCAAAAGTAGATAAAAGAGGTAAACAGCTTCTGAATTTTTGTATTGCATCCAAGTAACGTATTTTGAATGGTAGAACTTGATGAGATCTTTATGGTAATACACATGTATGAAATCAGTATGAAATGGTGTAATTGATTATGTTATTATGTCAGAAAGTTTGTTAGAGAATACCTTATTTTTCCATGTCCATGATTTTTTACCAACTTTTTCAGATTGCCATTGTAAATAAACTTTTGGTGTGTTAGCTAAATACAAAGTAAAGGTAACAGACCAAGATCATAGTACCTTATTTCCAGGTAAATACATATGGTCAGATACCTCCTCTCAAAAACTGCAAGATACACTTTGCTCGCCAGATACTAAAATAAGTATCTCAAATTTTTTACAATCAAAAACATAATTTATTATCTGAAGACAGCATTGAGAGACATAAACATAAACATAAAAAAGTGGTTTGATATTGACCTCCAACAAAGCGTAGAACTCTTATTTATAACGGTGAGCTATCATCTAAGTTTCCATGGAACCCAATTGTAACAGGGCCATATTATAAATGTTATAAAGAGTATAACAAACTAAGAAAACATAAACAAAGAAATTTTAAACAGAAAATTCTTGACAGCCTTGGAGAAAGTAACCCAAAAAGTTACCGGAACCTCATCAATGATTTGAAAGATCACTTGGATGGCCCAGAAAAGGCTATAGATAGTAATGCATGGTTCTGATACTTTAGAGCTCTTAATATGAATTCTGATTAATACAAGGAACGCTTAAATGAGATTCTTGAAGAAACTCAAAGGCTTGACAAACAACCATTCTTCTGTGAAATGGATTTTAAAATTACATTCAAAGAAGTGCAAGATGCTATAATAAACCTTAAAAATAGATAAGAGGTTGGATTAGATGGTATACCAAATGAAATATTTAAAGAAGGTGCCAATACACCAGTACATTGGCACCAGTTCTACAAAAACTTTTTAATTCTATATTCTGTTCTGGAATATATCCTAGAAAATGTCCTTTATCTTATGTATGCCCAGTTTTTAAATCTGGCTGTCCTACAAAACCTGAAAATTATAGAGGAATTGCCATAAATTAAAAAAAATAAATAAAATAATAATAAAACTATTCACCCATGCCATTCTGGCTATTTACAAATGAGGACTAACTTAACTGATTGATTGATTAATGGTGTTTAACGCCCGAGCAGCAATATTTCAGCTATATTCAGGCGATGAACATGAAATGGATGATAAAATGAACATGAAATGATGATGAATGAAAATGGGATGGGACACAAGGAAAAAATAGGGGTAACGGATTTTAGATTGCCACTGGCAAATGGGAGGATGGATACGGTTGGGCAATTTAGCCTTCTGTAGCGGGATCGAAATCCCTACTCATAGCGAATACCACAGCAGCCTTCTTTAACGTGCGAGGAACGTGGCATTTTTCCCAACACGAAGCTCTAATATGGTTTGCGATCAGGTTTTCCGTATTATGGCCTGACAACCCCAGCTTGCCAGGGGTACCCCGTTCAACCACCTGGGGCACACATCCCAGTCGGTCTTTAGGCAAACCGACCTGACACGCCGGTCAGGGTACTGGGCGCTATTTAGTCGCCTTTTACGACAAGCTAGCGCGACTGCGGTCTATTCTTTTAGCCACCCGGATCCCGCACGGGGCACTTCCTTAACTCATTTGGGTAATTTTATTCTTGAGTGTACTGAGATAAGATCTTAGTGGAAGCATAATGAATTATTATATTTCATGTATTTGTACTTTTGAATATATGTGCACACCAAATGTATATTGTTCTACAAATACTTGTATACCATTTATTAACCAACTAAGTAAATTATAAGTATTTCTGCCCATACTTAATGAAATGCCAAACAAGGTCATTATGTTTGTTTTTTTGAATGATGTTTAACGCCACTTTCAGCAATTTTTCAGCTATTTCATGGCGTTCAGATTTTATTGGGGGAGGAAGCCGAATAACCCGGAGAGAACCACCGACCTTCAGTGGGAAAACTGGCAATCCTTGTCAATTAAGATTAGAGTCGAGTACATCATGCCCGCAGTGAGACTCGAACCCGCAACCAGTGTTGACAGATAACGTGATCATCAGTAGACGAACTACCTAACCACTCGGCGACCAAGGCCCCAAGGGCCATTATGAAACCAGAGGCTCTTAAGAGCCTGTATCGCTCACCTGATTCTATAGGCAATGAAGATGGCATTTCCATGATGTTAAAGTAAGTTCTGTAATTTTTAATAAACTTTAAATAGGACCATCCAAACAATATTACTTAAAAGCTTTGTTTCCATTAGTTAACCGGTTGTATAGAGAAGATTTTTTTATTTGCCCTGCGGCGGTGGCGGCCATTTTGAATTTCCAATTGCCATAAAAAACAAACTTTATAGAGGACCATCCAAACAATCTTGCTAGTAAGTTTTGTTTCGATTGGTTAAACGGTTTCAGAGAAGAAGCCCTTTTAAACTTTTTTCTCATAGGGTCCAATGTTAAACCAAGTCCTGCGGGGGGCGGCCATTTTGAATTTCCTATTGGGATAAAAAAACATGAACTTTATAGAGGACCATCCAAACAATGTTACTAGTAAGTTTTTTGATTGATTAAACGGTTTCAGAGAAGAAGCCCTTTTAAACTTTTTTCCCATAGGGTCCTATGTTAAACTTAGTCTTGAGGTGGCGGCCATATTGGTTTACCAATCAAAATAAAAAAACACAAACTGTGTAAATGTCCATCCAATGAACATTATGGCCAAGTTTGGTCTCAGTTAGCTAGAGAAGAAGATTAAAATGTAAAAAGTTTACCGACTCCGACGGACGCAAAGTGATAACAATAGCTCACATGACCCTTTGGGTCAGGTGAGCTAAAAACAGTGCTTTAGGACATAATGCCCTGTTTTCTCAAAATGGCCCTGTTTATTCCCATCGATTTCATTTTATTGACATTTTGTTAGCCTGTATGTCCATCTGACTGCGTATAATAATCTGTTATTACTTATATACATTACAAATCTGAAATGAAAATTTATATACTACTTAATTTAGTACAAAGGACATGTAGCATTATAATAGTTGCTTATCCAAAATACATGTATGTGCATATAGTGAAATATAATGAAAAAATACAAAACACAACAGATGTAAAATTTTGTGAAAATTGATCCGACTTTTAAAAAACACACTGGCTCTGACTTGTTATGGACCCTTCTAATGGTTAGTTTTTTAATGAAAGTATTAATAAATGGGTGTTTTTTTATAATGGCTCTGTTATATGTTCTCAGTCTGCAATAATGGCCCCGAAGTGTTTGTAATTATTGTAGACCTTGAACATATAACAGGGCCATTAATTGATTGATTGATTGATTGTCTGCTTTACGTCTAGCGAGCAGTATTTCCGCTATATTCAGGCCGAGAACAAGTTAAAAAACAATAAATCAACGGAAAATGGGGGTGGGGTGGGTCACAGGGAATACAATTTTGACTGCCACTGGAAAAGTAAGGCAATTATGAATATCACCCATTTATTAATACTAGAATAGTATACATCTGTCTCTGGTCCTGTGTCTTCTAATATTTTATGTCAGTTAAAAAACATACGACTCAGACCCATATGAAAATTTACATATTAAATTCATAAAAGAAATGTTAGGCGTCCATTGTAAAACCACTAACATAGCCTGCTTAGCAGAAACAAATCGTACTTCTCTACACATCAAAGTTAAACTTGGTATTATAAAATTTTTGGATCATATCATAAGTTCCCCTAATACATTGGTCTGTGAAATACTGGAACAAACTAAACACAAAAATACCTGGCTTACACAAGTCAAACACTTGTTCAATACTTTAGGTTTTGGCAACATCAATCAAGATTTTAACGGTATAAAATTTCATTTACCCAAAATTGAACAACGGCTGAAAGACCAATTTAAACAAAATCTTAACTGTTCTCTTACATCATATGAAAAACTGTCCTTTCGCCAAGTATTTGTCCCATCAACTAGACCTCCCTATATTGATATTTGTAAGGATAAAACTGAAAGATCCATAATAAGTAAACTAAAATTGAGTGCTCATACACTAGCCATTGAAAAGGGTAGATATAAAAATATTGAACGAACTAATCGTGTTTGCCTGTCATGTGACGGGGGCCACATTGAGGATGAATATCACTTCTTCTCTGTGTGCCCCCGCTATTCATCACTAAGAAATGAATACTACAATAAAATTAAATTAAAACTGCCATTCCTTTCTAACTGTAAATTTAATATCAAGGAAATCTCTTTTCTGCTTAATAGCAAAACTGAAATTGTCAAATTAACAGCCAGATTTATTAAAAGTTGCTTAAACATAAGATCAGAATGATTCATTTTTTTAACTGTATTACCACTGTCACACCATGAATATCATATAGATTATAACTTGTATATATAACTATATGTTTATTGTAAAAGTGACAGTCTTGTTTCATGCCTTAACCATTTATTGTAAATGTGTTTGCGCAAATAAATATTGTCTATTGTCTATTGTCATATGTCCAATCATATAACTGTTTTTAACATGATGCCCTTCTTGGGTTCTTGATTAGTTAATAAAACATTATTCTTCTTATTCTTTTAAAACGAATCAGTGGACGTTTATATTAACGTGAAAATTTGGCTAGGTACAAGGATTGTTGTTAAATACATACATAGTGCAACAAATTTTTTTATAACTTTTTTTTTGTCGTTTAAGGTATTTATTTATGTAAACATTTAGGGTATAGGTTTAAATGCGAACGAAAGCAAAATCCCGTGCTTTGTGGTGTTGGAGTACAAACCCACTCTAAACAAAGTTTATAGTAGGGGACGGGTTTTAATTATATTTATTATTAGCACATTTTTCCCGTTAGGGTGTTGATGGCAATACAGTTACACAATTATACACATGCAATAAACAGATATAAATTTTATAAGACATTATGCACTAAAATAAAATCCAAATCATGCAGTAACAGAGTCCACTTTCCTCAGTACTAACGACTTTTTTTATACATAGTGCAACATACTGCAAATGACTTGAAGAGTACATTAATTTTACATATGTATCAAATTCATGTCTTATACAAATATCTTGGAATAATTCTTTTCTTATTTCGTTGTAGGGGCCTCGGTGGCCGAGTGGTCAAGGTAGTTCGTCTACTATTGATCACATGGTCTGTTTTTTCTGTTTTCAAAGTTAGTTTTTAATAAATAATCATTAATTTCATAACTGGTTTTTATTTTGCTGTATAGATAAATTTTATTATTTTCAGTTGGTTTGTTCAGTTTTTGGGAAAATAATGTTTCATAATTAGTTTATCATTTCCCAGGATGTTAAAAGACCGTTTGAATGTATAATTTGATGTATATTAGGCGTTGTTTGCTAAAATATGTGGAGATATATATTTTTTTAATTTTTCGTTTTACTCTTGATTTGTTTGCAATGTTTCAAAATTTTAGTTAAGCTTTTCTAGATGTTGTACAGATTTGCCTACCCTTACGATTTTGGCGTAAGGCTCCCGATTTTTAAGGCTATATTACGCCATTACGATTTTTACTAAATTCCTTACGATTTTTTAAAAATCTGGATCTTTGTCATTTCCATTCCGTCATTATTAGTTTGCACTCTGTCTATTATCTTTACATTGCCATTTCCGCTTCCTGTTATGTCAAACATCCTGTCGATGTTGTGTTCTTTGAAATTGTGTGTTTAAAATAAAGCTTCAGGGACAAGTTTAAAATATACAGCTTTAAACCAGAAGTCAACACATTGAATTTGATATGTCCATTAGTTTATTTGTTTAAAATTAAAAACAACAAAAATATGCAGTTTCTACAATATATATTACAACTTTTTTAACACTTAATATATGCTTTACTATTTTCACCTCAAATTCCAAGTTTAAAATATACGGCTTTAAACCAGAAGTCAGCATATTGAATTTGATATGTCCATTAGGTTATTTGTTTAAAGCAGTATTAAACGTCAAAATTTTAAAAATTTTCAACTTTATAATGAGATCGAAATTGAAAAATATTGTATAAAATAGTAAGAAAAAACGCGACATTTCCCTTGTAAATATCGTAAAAATACTATTTTCTTGGTTATTTTGAATTATTGTGTGGATGACAAAAATTCGCCGGTTAACCCGCCCAACATTCACATGAACTCCCGAAGTACGAGGTCACGCATGCGCAGTTAGTTGATACCGAGAAGATGTCGAGTCCCAAAAAGTCAACTCGTGGAAGAAAACCTACTTTAACAGACTCTGCAAGAAAAAGAAATAGAAAAAATGTTTCAACTGCTTACAACAAAGGACGGATAGGCATCGGAGATCAAATCTCTCGGTGGACAGAGCTAAAAAGACTTTAAATCTCGAGACGCACGCCGATGTCGCACGTTTACTGCTGGATAGGTTTGTTTATCATTTAATTTTCTATGTTTTAATAGCTTGTATGCATTATTCTGCTTCAAAGCTTTAATTTATGATAATTCTTTTGTCGACATTACAATAATTTTCAGTAATAACTTCACTCTGGTTCATATCTTAACGGTTTTTATATGTATGTTACTGTCAATGGTATTTATTGGGGTCCGTCAAGGGGAATTTCATTCTTCGCACATCATCACACTCAGTTTGCACAAGATGGGGAGAAGTCGGCGATGCGTTTCTTATTGTTTATAGCATAGACAAATGAAATATTGTATTAATAGTGCTTTTTTTCCTTTTTCACAATTATTGAAATTGTAAAATTGAATTTAATAAGTATTTTAAGCCTGCAAAGTAAGTGTATGACAAAATTTTACAGACAAGTTACATTTTGTACATTTAAAGCAGATTTACTTTCATCTTTACTGTTTGCCTAAATCCACATGTAATATTTCTAAAAAAAGAATTTCAAATAATTTTTCAACAATATTCCAATTGTCATGATTATGAACATGTATATTTTAAAAGAATTGTGTCGGCATTGGCATTATGACTTTACATCCATTGTAATTTATATATGTCCTTGGGCTTTATGTGCCTAATAACATAATATCAATACATGTATACGTTACAAAAATAAAGTAATTTGTCAGTCTAGAATGAGTTTTTCATTGATAAATACAAAATGGTTTGTACCATGATGTGTGTTGTAATACATAAAAATTGTTTTGTACTTTGAAATGAAACCATGTCTATCATAGTTTTGTAATTTTTATTTCCACATAGTTCTGTTATTTAATTATTCAAACATATTTTTACAGTTATATTGTCCCTGATGGGAAAAGAAAAAAGTTTGGCGACAAAGCAACACCGCAGCCAGTAGTAAAATCAACACCAGCAACAACCAGTTTTGAGAAGCACATGAAGGCAGCGTCAGATATTTCTAGAATGTCCTCATCAGACTAGGAAGCAGGCCATGGGTATGCAATAAATTCAAGTTAATGTACAAATAAGGAGTGATGAATATTTAATAAGAAACCTAAAAAAATAGGTTACTGGTATATATAAATTTAAAAACAATGTTTCTGTTTTTTAAATATTATACCATCTTGTTGGTATATGCCATATATACATGTATATATGTTAACTTCATTGTATGCTTTATAACAACTTAATGGGCAAGTGCTCACTATAATATCTCCCTTTCAGTGATTCTGGGATGTCTGGGATAGAAGAAATACCTGCTGAAACTAAACAGAAAGTTAAACCTAGGTCTTCCAGTTTTTTTGATCCATTTGAGTAAGTATTTTTTTTACATTTAAAAAATATAATACTTTAGTTCAAAACGCTCTAAATTTTATTAAATATAACTAGGGTTATACTCCTTGTTTATCACACTTCTATTTGGATACATGTACATGTTACCATGTTTGTTCAAAGTAATAACTGATTTTTTTTACCATGTAAACCCTTTATTATAGTCACATGTAAAACAAACTTCTGGATACATTTTATTTTAAATTCATTGATTTTTTTTAAAGCACACAAAGATTTAAAACTATTTTTTTTAAATTTTTTGTAGACTTACTATTGCATCCTCAGAATATGCAGTGGACTCGGATGAGGAAAACTCAGACATGGACTATGAGCCTATTTTTGATATGTCAACTCTAAAGTGAGTCTTGCATATTAGTTAATTTAAGTTGTCTCAAGCCCTTCTATATTGTTAACCTCCAGCATTTCGTAGCAATAATAATTGCAAATATATAGAAAGATATATATGAATAGAATAGAAACCAAGGAAAGTCCATATTATAGTATTATTGCGTAAAGTTTTCTATATTGGCTTAATTATTGGTCCAAGGCTAGCCATATTGGACAAAGGCGAAGCCGAAGTCCAATATGGCTAGCCGAGGACCAATAACTCAGCCAATATGGAGAACTTTACGCAATTATACCTTTATTGACTTACCTGACCAATATGGCTGACATGCCATATTGACTAGTCCAATATGCCATTTTGACTAATCCAATATGCCATTTTGACTAGTCCAATTTGCCATATTGACTAGTCCAATATGCCATATTGATTATTCCAGTACATGTATTTGAAATTTACTGATTTAATAATAAAGGTAATAACAAAACTTTCAAAAGAAAACCGTGGGTTTAACAAGGTTTTATGGCGCCTAATCTCCCACTACCATTGGTATCCATCCAATATCCATATTGGACGGAAAAATTACATTTTGGCGTAGTTTTGTGATTTATATAGTATAGGCTGTTTTCATCATATATAGACAAATATTTTAATGTTAGTCAATAATAGTTTGAAATATAAAAAAAAGCAATAGCAGTAACAATTTACAGTTTACAATCCATTGCAAATTGGGGACTGTGTGTTGTAAAAGAAGTTTTATTATACAGGCCAGGATATGACCCGTCTACAATGGAGTCTGAGAAAGAGTATGAAACTGATGATGAAGAAGACCAAGCTGATCAAACTGACTTAGATTTAGGGTCTGGTGTGTTTCGCATCAAAGAACTAGAAGACATTGTCCCATTTTCTGAAGAAAAGGCATTCCTTGTTTACATGAGTCCACTCATAGCTTTGGCTAACACTAAGGTCAACTCAGTGTGTAATATCAAGGACTGTGCTGCATCAGTTATTATTCAACCAGAGGTTATATCTTCTGCAATATATCTGAAGTGGGTAAGTGTTCATTTTTGTTTCCACCTAAGGTTGAGGCCATGAAGATTTACCTCCTGTGCTTTTATCTGTCATAAACATTCCCATCCACCTAAACCAGTGATTTGTATGTTTGATATGCAGCTGTATTGTGATGAAAATAATATATATATTCCATACAAAGTAGGCTACAAAAGAATGTAAATTGACACTTTGACAATCATTAAGAGAATTACTTTTTTTAATGTTTTAATACAATTTTCTTCATTTTTATATAAAACTTTTATTTTAATTGACAGGTCTGCTCTGATAATCATCTGGTACACAAATGGTGTTCACAGCCAGTTATGAATCGGCGAATGCATAGTGGAGATCTTATGTTAGCTTCAGCAATTCTGTTTTCTGGCAATAACTATCAGAAATTCGCTCAGCTAGCTAGTTTCCTTCATCTTGCTATTTTAAGCCCTCCAACCTTCCATAAAATTCAGAGGACCTACCTCATACCTTGCGTGGATGGTTATTGGATTGAAATGCAAAATGAAGTTCTTCAGGAATTCATGAATGAGAGAGTTGTTGTTTTAGGTAATTTATTTCATTCAAGGAGGCTAAATAAAAAAAAATGTTTAATTGAGTTATATTTATAAAGGTGTTTGTTTTCTTGATACAGAATCCATTGAAATTCATTCCATACAGATGTTACATTATTGATGTTATGAGTTTTGTACACATTATTTCATTGACTTGCTTGCAGTGTTTGCAGTAATTCATGATGTAAAATAGTCAAAACATGTAAAATGGTGTTAAATAGGCATGCATAGATTTCTGCATCTGCTTTTAGGGGATGGCAGGATGGACAGCCCAGGGCACACTGCACAATACTGCACATATTCGTTTATGGAAATCAATTCCAAGAAAATCTTGTGTATTGTGACTTTGGACAAGAGGGTAACAGACAGAAAGTCAACCAACTTGGAAAAAGCTTGCTTCCTTAAAGGAATGGAATTTCTTAAGAACCAGAACATTAATATTGTGGAAGTTGTCACAGATGCCCACACACAAATTAGTGCTTTAATGAGTAAGTTTGAAATAAAGGTATCCCACTAAAGGGTGTTGAATGGTAAAAGTGATATAGTAGTATATAATTATACGAAACTATCAAGTGCATTGCAGAAACCACAAACATTTTCAATGAATTGAAAAAAACTGTCAATGCGCATAGGTTTCTTTATTAAAATAGGCATATTTTGAACATTTTGGGTCCAACTTTTAATATTTGAGTTACTATACCTTTTTATATCGTGCCATCTGTTCATCTGATCACAATTTATTAATAAGATTTAATCACAAAAATCTCAGAACATTTTCGAAGTGATGCATTTATATTTTATGTACAGCTTGGTGTTAGTGTTATTATCTAACAATTTTGAAATGAATTTGGCTCCTGTTTTGTTCAAACAATGAAATAAGTTTGTATGCTATCTAAAAGTGTAAAAAAGTAATTTATTTCTTTATTAATGTCTTAATGATGTTTTCTATTACAGAAATAAAGCACTCCTATGATGTGTGGCATGGTGCAAAAAATTTGGGAAAAAGAATTGTCAAGGTACCTAAATTAAATCTATGCAAGCCCATTTACAAATTTACTTACACTTGGGGTTCTTATCTCTCTATTTTCAGGAGTAATCATGCAATTGTATGAAACAACTGTCAGTTTTTTAAACATGTTTTACAGACTAACTATCAAAATATTGTATTATATAAAAAATATCTGAAATTATAAACAACATAACATTGTAGAGATTGAAAGTAACTTTTTCTGCTCTTCGAGTTTCACAGAGACCTTGAACACTTTTGTCAAGACATTGAAATTTTGACTCTTACTAGTATAACAATCTTTTTTTAGGAAGGCAATAAAGACAGGGATAACAAAGTTCTGTTGTCATGGTCCAAAGACATCGTTAATCACTTTTGGCATTCTGCTGAGAAGTGCAACAAATCACAAGAAACATTTTTGGTGAGTTGAATTTAGTGCGACAAAAAATGGTAACATTTTACAAGGGATTTATTTTTTATTATATCAATTACTCTCAGAAGCACGTCTGTTGTTGGTTGAATTGACAAGTTATATTGTCTGTGAAACTTCTATTCCTATTTTAGTACTTCAACAATTATCAGCAATATAATATAGACTTCAGTTTTGTGGAAAAAAAGCTAATGGTTTACCTTAGTTGGCTTTTACAAGCATATATATGTTTTTGCAGTTCCCTCTTTTACTGAAATAAATAATTCAGTTTTCTTTATTAATGTTCTTTTAGGGTATATGGTTTGGAATAGTTCATCATGTGGCCAATGAACATGAATGGTTCCTGTCATATGGTTCATCAAATGCAACAGGCCAGAGTGAGCTGTCTTTATTTTCCAATTCAACAAGTAAATGCAGCCATGGCCCATTGCCTGAAAACCGTGACAAATCATGGATTGAAAAGGGATCAAAGCCTCATGCTGCTTTGAAGAACATTATGATGGACAAGAGGTTCCTGAATACGATTCCTTACTACTTGCAATTTCGGTACTGATATCTACCATTGCTTTAATACTACAGTGAAACCTGTCTAATCCGAACCCCGATTAAACAGAAACCTGTATAATCTGGACACTATTCAGTCCCATCTTTAATGATTTCTATATGATTTCAACCTGTGTATACCGAACACGTGCTAAACCAAACAAATTCTTCATTGCCAAAGGAATTCGCTTTAGACAGGTTTCACTTCTGTAAAAAAAAATTGCTGTTCAATTGATGTATTCATTATGATATCTTTGTAACCTAAATGACCATGGCAAGAAGCGATTCATGTATATTTTTTTCTTTATGCACAACCATTTATTAATTTGAATTGTATGCCACATAGCCTGTTTACTTTTAATTTTTGAAAATATGGTTATTACAGTTGAAAAAAATTCTTGTTCTCCTGCTATTGATCAAACTCGGAATTCTTTACAAGAATAATTTTGTATCATTTTTCTAGGAGCACATCAGAACTTGAAAGTTTTCAGAATCTGATTCTGAAGTATTCTTCAAAGAGAAACACCTATAAACCACCTGCTTTTTGCTCCAGAAATAAACTTGCAGCTATGGACCACAATGCAAATGCTGAAAGACCTGTATTGCATAACAAAGATGGATCCATTAGGTTAGTATAATATAATGTATTTCATGAAATGACATGCGGTATTGATGGAATGAATAGTACTTTGCTAGTGTGTTTTGTCATTTTACTGGTGTAAAAGTCAACATTACAAGATTTTTAATTTGAATTTGCGTCTCTGGGGGATTACCTAAATTATAAAAGCCTTCTTATAAATCTTTTATTTTTAATGGAACAGCCTTTATTTTAGGTATTTACAATCCTCTTTGGAACACAATTATTAAAATCTATATTCTTGCAGTAGGAGGTATTTTGTGTGTCATTGGATTTTTGGCACTTTCCTTTTTTACATGTTTACTCTTGTTTCTATTGTGAAAATTTGTGGGTTTTTTTTAATAGATATCAAAGAAACTATAACAAAAAAGTGGTAGGTGGTCAGTATGTCCAGTTAAAGTTCAAAAGGAATATCATCATGTATCAAATCTCATGAAAAGGGTCTTGAAAATGAGGCTTGAAGATGATACTGGGATGTGCAGACCAGTTGTTCTTTCCGCCGATGACCCTCGGCGCATATCGGCCACTCTGGCACCAGTACCTCCACCTCCTACTGCCGATATTGTAAAGGAGCAGAAGTCAAGATTTCGCCAATTTGATCCAGATGCAACAGAGGACTATGATTTATGATGCACTTCATTAGTTTATTAAAATGAAATCAAACAGTTACATGATATTTTAAATGTAATTAATTTCCTGCTTCAAAGAAGGGCGGTGGTATACTGGTGTAATTATGTTACACCTTTTGATCAACAACAACTCTGTCACTTCATATTTAGTATAGAGCTTCTGCTAGTGGTCATGTATCATGCTTACTGAACTCGTGTTTATTGAACTACCACTTACTGTTGAACAACTGACATGTAGTTCATTTTACAGCCAATTAACAATTTTGTAATGCTTTTCGCAACAAATACGAATCACAGTAACTTCACATTATCACATATTTCCTCAGCACTAATTGATACATTTGTTGCACTTGATATTTGGTATAAAACCTGGGCTAGTGGCCTTGTATCGTGCTTACTGATTTATAACCTGTTGGACAACTACTTCTTGTTTTGTTAACTACTTTGCATAAATATATGAATGAAATGCAGTTTTATGCCACACCTACGAAAGTAAGGGGCATATTATGTCCGGCTATGTTTCCATGTCAGGTTTACCTACATGTTCAAGTGAATTTTCCATGAAGGAAATGTGATATCATCATGAAACTTTATATATATATGCAGCAGGATAACAAACTAAAATCACCATAAAATTTACCTTGCCTCATCAACTTCATGGTTGATTGAACATAGAAAAGGGGGTGTTCAGTGACTATAAAGGCATTGCAGTATTGGCACTGTGTCCGTTAGACACATTTTCTTGTTACAATTTTATTATGACTCTTTGATATTCTCGAAGGAAATTTAATTGGACTTAGTTTTGTCCACGTACATATTATGTTCACGTTTATGACCCGTAAGGGGCAACTCCTGCTACTCCACTTCATGTAATTTGATGTAACTTTGCATGAAGGAACTATATCATATGGAGATTTCCCTGCAGACATTTTATTGCTCTTGGCTATCATTCAGGGGAGATAATTGGACTTTTTCCCCCAATATAGTTCAATATGAAATGTGCGGCTATATCATTTTGTAAGCTCGTCCACATTATTCTTTGTTTGTCAAAAATACAATTATCACTTTTCTTAGCTTTTTTGTCAGTATGGGAATTTCAACTAATGGATTTTATGTTGTGATTACAGACATTCATCTGTTTGCATGGTGTGTTGCTTTGGAAACATTTCATCTACTTCAGTTTATAATAAAAACAATTAACAGTTTTTGAAGTGTTTACTATTTGGTGTAAAAACATATTTCAACACAAAATACAGTTTAACCAAGTCGTCCATTAATAAATCCCACATACTGTCCAAAAGGATCTGGGTATTTGTCACGTATCCTCCAAACACAACACGAAGGAATTACTCTTCTGACTCCAGCCCCCAAATGCCCATACTTCCACAGGATGTACTGTCTGTATGCTGTGTGTCTGTTTGCTCTGTTGTAGTTGGGGTCTGCTGGCTGGGCCAGTACATCCTGCCTGTGACGTCTTGCAACTTCCAATACCAGCTCATCTAGAACCACTGTATTAAAATCCTGAAAAGTACAAAAAATAATCGCTTTTATACACACCATATGTATACAAACAAGAGGCCCCTGATGGCCTGTATCGCTCACCTGGAATTTTTGTCATTTCATGAGTACTAGTAATAGCTCTACATGTGGTCATATATGACAATTCAAACCAATGGAGACATTATCAAAAGAAATTTTGTCTGTATCTATCATTTTCCAGTTATAGTCAAAATACAACAAAAATCACTATTTTTGGCCTTTCACGAGAGATAACATAACTCCTACAAGGAGTCGTCTAACAACTTCAACCCAATAGAGACTTTTGTCGAGCTAATGAGCTGAACATTTTAGCAATAGACAGTTTTTCTCTACCAAAAATGCTATTTTTGGCATTTCAAGAGAGATAAATCCTACAAGGAGTCGTCTGACAACTTCGAGCCAATGGAGCCTTTGGTAGAGCTTTTCATTCTGAACAAGGAAGGTGACTTCAGATTTTTCCTATGATAGTTTTAGAGTTATAATGCTCTAAAGGTGGTCGAACCCCCATGTTCTATTTTAGCCATGGCGGCCATGTTTTTTGCGGATCAAAAAACGAAACACAAACTTTGTGCAGGACACCCTAAGGAACAATCATGCCGAGTTTCATTGAATCCTGTTCAGTAGTTTCTGAGGAGAAGATTTTTGAAAAATTGACGACAGACGACGACGGACGCCAAGTGATAGCAATAGCTCACCTGGACCTTCGGACCAGGTGAGCTAAAAATTCATATCTATTTTTATTTAATGAACAGTTGTGAAATTTTTTGCTGTTTAATAAAAAAATTAATGTAATTTTTTTATTCCAAATATAGTAGTGGAAAAATAGAAGTAATTAGAAAATAGTTTTCAATAATTATTGAAATGAGTTATTACTGGTAGTCTTGAATAGCAGTTCATGGGAATTTGCTGGCAGCACACTCGCTCCACCTCCTCTGGCATCTCCCGGCAGTTGGTAGACACACCATGCGGGCGAATTCACATTTGGGGGAGGATGGTGACCGCCAAGACTACCTCCAGCCTGGTCTGTTTCCAACACATCAAATATGTGGGATGGATTTCTTTCACTAATCCTAATAAGGGTTTCTCTCAGGCTTTCAGTGTCCATTGAACTGATTCTTTCCTACAAAAATATATGTATTGTAAAATAATAATGCATTGTCTAGCCTCCTTCTCATATCAAGAGTTGTTGATGTTTGCATAGTATTCAGTTAAGATAATGTTTCATTTAACATGACAGCTGAGGTCAGTCTCAGCATGATTTTCACACATAAATATATTTGATAAAGTGACAAAGGCAGTTTGGGGGTGTATAGGAATCACCTCGTCCATCCACAAGACCTTGCAAATGCAACTAGGATTTCTAAAATGCTGGATAGAATGTGATGAAACTTTACAGGAAGGAAGGACATCATGTGTAAATGTGCATGAGGGATATCATTCAGGAGAGATATTTTATGTTATATGAAGTTTTCATCCAATGTGGAGTTTTTTTTATGTCAGGTTAACTGCATATTTCTTATTTCCACTAATTCATTCTAAAATATCATGACAATGTCGAAGAACTCTGCAGAGTAGAAGTGGTGAAGCATATATATAATTTCTTATATTTATTATAATTGACATAAAATAGAATTAAAATTAACCATCATCAATATCTGTCTCTCAGCTATGGCTTCCTCCGCTTGTTCTGCCATGTTTAGCTCTGAAGGCTGGGCTGGTCTGGCTCTTCCATGTCCCCTGTTACCACGTCCTCTGTTACCACGCCCTCTGGTAACGCCACGTCCCCTGCTCCTACTACTAGCACGACCTCGTTGCCTGCCGCCTCTTGTTGCCCCTTCACCAACTGAAACATTCTCTTCATCAGATTCAGTTGTTGGTGTGCTCATTGAATAGTCTGATAACTAAAACAAATTATAAAATTTGTTATAGCCTAGACTGATTTGCGAAAGGATAATTTCATTATATAGCATTTATGTTCCTTGAAGTAAATTCTTGGTCTTTTAATTTTGTGAAGAGCCATTGTTGCGTTGAGTGATTGACTTGTACAATATATTATCACAACCCCCCCTCCCCCCCAAATAAAAAAAAACAAGACACAAGACATTAGCTGCTAAGCACCATCCCTATCTAGAATAATAAATTAATTTTAGAAAACAAAGCTGAAATATTGAAAATGAAAGCTAAGAACCTCTTGTGATAACAATCAGCCGTTTTACACTTTTGAGTGCGTATCCTACCCGTTATATTTTTAAGAAAAATCCATAATGTTACAAATAATCGCCGCAACCCCAAGGAACAAAAAAGTATTCTATCGTGTCATAACCACGAATTTGTTCATAAAACAATTGAATTATTAATTAAAAATTGTGTTTCAATAAAACATTTCCGAAAATAACGCAGTCATTACGCAACCCTTTGTGGTACCCCATTCTTCATTCGATGTTTGCAAATGGCATTTTCATTTAATTAACTCGATTTAGAGATCGTTAACTTCTTGAATATTATTAACAAAGACTATTGACATAGTAATAAACTACTTTAATCACGATTCACAACTTTTTCAAATGATATTAATTAAATAAACAGCAATACACGTTCTTACCTCGTAATCCATCAGGATAAAAACAATGCGATCGGTATTTTCCGAAGGTCAAGGTCGTTTATTTCCGAAAATTAAACAGATGGCGTCGTCATCATCAACGCGAGAAAATCTCGATGGAATTTTAGCAAATATTTATAAAATACGATGTTACTGGTACTTTTTAAAAACGCGGACGCTCTTTTTATTTATATATTTACACGTTTCATAAGTTTCTAATAAGTGATTTTTTTACTAATTTGACGTTTAATACACCTTTAAAATTAACGACAGTAATAATATGCAGTTTCTACAATATATATTACAACTTTTTTAACACTTAATATATGCTTTACTATTTTCACCTCAAATTCCGATTTTTTGGGGAGTGCCTTACTATTTTTTGCCTGAAATTGGTAGGCAAGTCTGGATATTATCTATCCTTTGGTCCAATCCGTTTCTCGAGTTGATTGGTTGTTTGTTAATTCGTTCTTTTCCTGATTGTAGCAGTACTACTGCTTTCTGGACGCAAAACTATTCATGAAGCAATTTTACATTACCCAGCCAAAATTCCGCTTGCGAGTTGTCAAATCCTTCTTTATACTCGTGCCAACTTGTTTAGAAATATAACTGCCACTAATTATGTTTTTAAATAACTTGTGTGATCGTAGTAAAAACGTGTACATAATTATATTTAATTTTGTTTTGGCACTATCAAACCTAAATTCCGTTGCGAGTCGCCAAAGCCATCTTTGTACTCGTGCCAGCCTCTATAGAAATATGACTGACAATTAAATCTTATATATATATATGATGTTATTAAATAACTTGTGTCTTCAGAGTAAAACGTGTACATATTTCACAATTAATATAGTCTTAGCATTACCCAGCCAAAACTCCTCTTGTAACCGACAATTTTTGTTTTTAAGAACATGTGTGTTAGGAGCATTAACGTGTAGATATATAAGTAATTTGGTCTTAGCAATACAGTTTGTTCTAACGTATACTTCAGCAGCAGATTTTGGTATGATGTTAATTTTAGTTGAACCCCGTGTGGGACCCGGGGCACAGGAGAATAGGCCCACGGCTTCCTCAGCCTGCAGTAAGAGTCTGCTAACAGAGGCAACACTTGCCGTGTGTTGCGACCCGTGTCGATTACAGGACGGGATTTCAGTAGGCCGGGTAAACGGTCCCGATAACTTACTGAACCCTTACTTTTTCTAGACGGGAAATCGAGTTAGCCCTGACTTCGATGAATCGGCATGTCACGTCTTGCCCTTTGTGAATCCTTATCATTTAAGCTACTCTATTACATTATTTTCCTTCAAACTGCTCCATGAAATGATAGACGGCTTCCTTATAGGATTTGCAAAGAAGGCGGTGGCTGAAGGGCAAAGCTTCCTCAGCTTTATAGAGGCGACATGTTTGCCGTGTGTTGCAACCCGTGATGGTGGAGGAAGGGATCCTGGTGGTTGCGAGATCACCCTCTGCTGCATCCATTAGTGCGGGTCAGCGGGTTTCGATCGTCAATACACCACTTTGGCCCTGACTTCAACTAGACGGGAGACCGGATGGACCCGGTTCGGTCAATCGGCTGGTCATGCCGAGCCCTTAACAAGCTTGTCTTACTTTTCTTATCACTTGATCATATCTTGTGAATTTCAGTCTCAAAGTTGTTCAGTTACAAGCTGTTAAGAAGGCGGTGGCCCATGGGTCAATCGAGTAGATAGAGTTTCGAACGGTTGTTTCGCCAGTTAACTCTGGGACGAAGCTTGCGTTCATTAAGAAATTCATCTGTTTGAGTATACCACCCTTGGAACACCTGATGCTTTCTGCTGGTGATCCGCAGAGACCAAGCATCGCCCCTGTTGGCACTCCGTGGAGGGTGGGTGACAAGGGTGGTGAACCGCATTTTTCTCATCATGGCTACTGAAAAACAAATAAAAAATGGTCCAAAAAAAAGAAAAAATGACTTACCGCTTGAAGAAATGGTTGATGAAGACTTCTGGTCAAGATTTATTGTATTATCCAGCAAAGATCCTAGTAAACCAATAACTAAAATCTCTCCATTCGTTATTGAAAAAGTGATAAAAGGTTGTGCAGGAGATGTTAAGAACGTCACCAAGATGAAATCTGGTGGTCTTCTCATTGAATGCAACAAAAAACACCAATCCTTGAACTTGCTAAAACTTACAAAAATTATAGATTTAGAAATTTCGGCCTCCCCTCATAGATCATTAAACTCAAGTCAAGGAATTATTCATTATCGCGACGATGATCTCGCCGAGCTTACAGACGACGAGATCTGTACAGAATTACAACCTCAGGGTATTACAAAAGTTAAAAGATTTATTGCCAACAGACAAGGTGTTCAGGTTAAACTGAACACCTTCCTTCTAAATTTTAACTCTCCAACTGTCCCCCAATCAATCAAAATAGGTCTCCAAAATATTAAAGTCAGCGCATATATTCCCAATCCTGTGCGCTGCTTTAAATGTCAAAAGTTCGGCCACGGAAAGGGACAGTGCAGAGGTCACCAGATTTGTTTTAAGTGTGCAGAGGAAGGACATGAGGGCTTCACCTGCACTAAAACTCCAAAGTGTGCTAATTGTGGTGAAGCCCACATGTCCTCATCTAAGGACTGTCAGCACTTTAAAAAAGAAAAAGAAATTCAAAAAATAAAAACTGAAAAAAAAACATCCCTTACCCTGAGGCTCGTCGTCTGTATAATACAACGAATAATCCCTCATCTCCTGCATCAACGTCATACGCCAGTGTAGCCAAACGCGTTCTCACGTCAGTTGAAACGCAGACAATTATCACCTGGCCTATTGACAAACAGGAACCTTCAAAATTAACAGTTACAACAACAGACAAAATCATTACATCTTCACGAAAATCTTCATCTTCACAAACTGCTACGTCTTCAGCACCCTCTCAAACTGCTACGTCTTCAGTGCCCTCTCGATCCTCAACCAATTCTTCAAGCAGCCAAAAAAAAAATTAAAAAAATATCAACTCCAATTTAAATTCTTCTAACTCAAATAAAAACTCGAATCAAAAAGGAGATCGTACTCCAAAACTGCTGAGGGATCCCATAAAGGTCCACAACAGGTTTGGAAGTCTAGATCATCTAGACACTACTATCTGGGGCGATCCCATGGATACACTACCCCCAGATACTGGATCTAAAAGTAGATCCCCCAGCAGAAACCGGCGGAATAGCCCCAAAAAAACTGTCAACTATTCCCCTATTCGCAGACCATAATGGGTACAATAATACAATGGAATTGTCGAGGTCTTAAGATAAATTTTCTTGAAATTACTTTATTAGTTCAAGCCTTTCTTCCTGTTGCATTTTGCCTCCAAGAATCCCACATAAAACGAAGTGATAACATATCCTTAAAAAACTACTCTATATACAGCACATATGTAGACGAGAATGATAGAGCTGCTGGCGGCTCTACCATTCTTGTAAAAGATCAAATTCTACATAGCCCTGTAGATCTCAACACTGATCTTCAGGCGGTTGCTGTTAGAATATCTTTAGACAAAACAATTACTTTATGCTCTGTGTATATCCCTCCGAATTCTTCATTAAATTTAAATCAGTTGAAACATCTTACTGATCAGTTACCGGCCCCTTATATATTATTTGGGGACTTCAACGCACACAACCCTCTATGGGGTAGTAACACAATAAACGAAAAAGGTAAAATTATTGAAGGCTTAATGAATCAGGAAGATCTGTGTATTTTTAATGATGGAACCAATACATATTTACATCCTGGGAATGGATCATATTCGGCTATTGATCTTACAATAGCAGATCCTTCTCTGTTGCCCGATTTCTCATGGAAAGTCCATGACGATCTCTGTGGCAGTGATCATTTTCCCATTATCTTGGAATCTTTACACTCTTCACACACAGAACGAATCGCTCGGTATAAATTTGGCAAGGCCAATTGGTCTCTATTTGAACAACTCTGTATAGAGCGACTTAACTCGGATACTTTTGAAGCTGTTTCTGATCCAATTTTAAAATTCAATGAAACAATTATTTCAATTGCTGATGAAACAATTCCTTAGACCTCGACAAATCCAAAACATCCTTGTAAACCATGGTTCGATGACAGCTGTGAGGACGCTATTAAAGACCGGAAAAAAGCCGAACGACGCTTTAATAAACACCCAACTAAAAATAATCTTAACCATTTCCGAATTTTTCGAGCGAAAGCTCGCAGGGTAACGAAACAAAGACGACGCACTTCTTGGCGTAACTTTGTTTCTAAATTGAATAACCATACCCCCATGAATAAAATTTGGAACATGATTCGTAAAATTAAAGGTAAAAACAGTAAAGCAAATGTCCATCATTTAAAGGATGGACAAGACTTGTTAACATCAGAATCGGAAATATCTAACAAATTGGCCGAAACATTTGCAAAACACTCGTCCGCTGAAAGTTATCATCCCGATTTTCAGCGTATCAAAACTCAAAAAGAAAAATCAAAACTTAATTTCCAGTCAAAAAATCTAGAAGATAACAATACACCGTTTTCTTTGGAAGAGCTAATAACCTCTTTGAACAAATCTCACGATACAGCATGTGGTCCAGATGACATCCATTATCAACTTCTGAAACATCTGCCACAATCTTCTCTCCAATGCCTTTTGAATCTTCTTAACAACATTTGGGAAACGGGTGACTTACCATCTATTTGGAAAATGGCCACTGTTGTGCCTATTCCAAAACCAGGAAAAGATCACTCGGAAGCGTCAAACTATCGGCCTATAGCCCTCACAAGCTGTCTTTGTAAAACCATGGAAAGGATGATCAACGATCGCCTTGTCTGGTTTTTAGAATCCAACAATCTACTTTCTAATATTCAATGTGGTTTCAGACAAGGGCGAAGTACCCTAGATCATCTTGTACGTTTCGAAACGTATATTCGAAACGCCTTTGCAAAAAATGAGCATGTTGTGTCTATCTTTTTCGATTTAGAAAAAGCATATGACACAACATGGAAATATGGTATTTTAAAAGATCTTTTTGATATGGGGTTGAAAGGTAGACTTCCTACCTTTTTTTCAAACTTTTTATCTGACAGAGAGTTTAAAGTTAGGGTCAATTCTACTTTATCTGACCCTTTTGAACAGGAAATGGGTGTTCCTCAGGGAAGCATCCTTTCTGTCACTTTATTTAGTATCAAAATTAATAGCCTTGCTCAAGTTTTAAAAGATAATATTGATGGTTCTCTTTATGTTGACGACTTCCTCATATGTTACCGAGGAAAAAACATGAATAATATTGAACGTCAACTGCAGTTATGTTTAAATAGAATAGAGAAATGGAGAATGGTTATAAATTCTCCACTGCAAAAACCGTTGGGATGCATTTTTGTAATAAACGAAAGATGCATCCTGACCCTGAATTAAAATTACATAATAATCCTATAAAAATTGTTAAAGAAACTACTTTTCTTGGTCTCATATTTGATTCAAGGCTAACCTTTCTACCCCATATCAAAATGTTAAAAACTAAATGCCTAAAGGCATTAGATATTTTAAAAGTTGTAGCCAACACCGACTGGGGTGCTGAGTGCGACGTTTTACTTAATCTATATAGATCGCTGGTTCGATCTAAATTGGATTATGGTTGTTTTATTTATGGTTCTGCTCGCAAGTCATATGTCAAAATCCTTGATACTATACACCATCAAGGATTGCGACTATGCCTTGGAGCTTTCAGAACCACACCTGTTGAAAGTTTATATGTAGAAGCAGGCGAGCCTTCTTTGTATCAAAGAAGAATAAAGCTCGCTTTGCAATATGCAACCAAATTAAAGGCATATCCTGGCAACCCCGCCCACGACTGTGTTTTCAAACCTCTTTATCAAAACATTTTCGAAAAACATCCAAACAAAATTCAACCTTTTGGCCTCCGCATTAAATCTCATTTGGAAAATTCCGGTATAAATTTAGATGAAATTGCTGCAATCGAAATTCCACATAATCCCCCGTGGTTAAACCCCAAACCGATATTTATTTATGATCTAAGAAAACATAAAAAGTCCGACACAAACCCTTTAATAATACAACAACATTATGCAGAAATTAAATCTTGTTACCCTGACTATGGCACTATTTATACAGGTCAAAAGACGGTGATAAAGTCGCCTCGGTCGCTGTCTACGGAGAGCGTGTTGAAACTCGCCGCCTTCCGTCTGCCTCATCTGTATTTACAGCAGAGGCGCAAGCTATTCTTCTTGCGATGAAAATAGTAGCTTCGTCAGACGAATGCAAATTTATTGTCTGCTCCGATTCCTTGTCTTGTCTTCTGGCTATTGAACATTTCAAAATTAAAAATTCTTATATTTTTAAAAATTATTCAAATTTACAAATCTCTTGTTGCTTTGGGGAAAGAGATTATCTTCTTCTGGATTCCCAGTCATGTCGGAATCCGTGGAAACACAGTCGTGGATCAGGAGGCTAAAAATGCCCTAAAGGATACTATTATTAACTGTAATATTCCTTTTACCGATTTTAAACCATTAATTTTTAAATATATTTCTAATTTGTGGCAGAGTGGTTGGAATCTCCAAGTTCATAATAAACTTCATCAGGTCCAGCCACTACTGCACACAAGTAATTTTAAGAGTTTTAGAGGTCGTAGAGACCAAGTTGTTTTAACACGGTGTCGTCTTGGTCATACCAGGACGACACATAGTTATATTTTAAACAATGAGCCACAACCCGAATGTGTGCCATGCAACAGTCCATACACCATCAAGCATGTCTTGATGGACTGTGTGGACGTGGCCCACATTCGGGAACGTTTTTATACTGTAAATACGTACAGTAGTTTGTTTTCAACGGTCGCAGGCGACACAATTTTAAAATTTTTAAAGGAAATTAATTTGTACAGTAAAATTTTATTTTTCCGGCAATTTGTTCTCTATATTTTTATTGTTTTACTTGCCTTTTATCTGTATATATGCTCATATTATTGTATGAGATAATGTTTTAGAACTAAGGGAGAGATGAACAATTTTGAAAAATATTAAATAATCAAATTATTATTACTTTCACGTCCTGAATATAGCTGAAATATTGCTTGCTGGACGTAAAACATCAATCAATCAATCAATCATTTAAATGTACTCCATCGGATAGAAACATAGTGTTCTTGAAGGTTGTTCTTCAATACAAATATACACCATCCCTCAAACTAGCAAAATGCTTAAAAAAGTTATCGACAACATTCCTTCTAAAAAAAGAACTCTTTCGCAGTACAATTCCATAGGTTTAGGCGGCCGGGAATTACCGGTAAAAAGAACGACCTTTATATTTTGCCTACACAGGATTTAGCAAAAAAGTTAACTTTTGCAATAAACGAATCAAAGTCAAAATCTGGCACTGATATGTCGTTACCGCCGATAACGACTACAACTAGATGGGGATTGTATTGGGGCACGAGATCCATTATGGCGAAGTTGACAATTGTTGAAATATTGGCACCCTATATTCCATGCAAGGAAAACTGTGGACCAATATCTGTCAACTCTGGTGACACAATCAAATGAAATTAAAATAACAAGACACACCAAAAATTGCTATAAAATTATAAAAGCACACCATAAAAGTATCCATGAATACAAAGGATGAGGCACACATTTTTTAGTGGGGCATGTCAAATGGAATGAAGTAAAAAACGAGGATTTTACACCTGAAAGTAAGAACAATATTAGATATATTTATAATTAAGCATTATACACATTGCACATGAATTTATAGAAAGCACTCACACAAACTTTTCCAATGAATAACACAGGCACTATATACACTAGCCACGAAACATAAAATAAGCACTATATACATTTTCCAATGAATAACACAAGCAATATATACACTATCAACGAACTTAAAAAAGAAGCACTATATACATTATCCACGAATATAAGAGCTTTTGATACTTATTTAAAAACCATGTGACCGCGTTTTGAAAGAGTCATAGAGTTTTAGAGGTCGTAGAGACCAAGTTGTTTTAACACGGTGTCGTCTTGGTCATACCAGGACGACACATAGTTATATTTTAAACAATGAGCCACAACCCGAATGTGTGCCATGCAACAGTCCATACACCATCAAGCATGTCTTGATGGACTGTGTGGACGTGGCCCACATTCGGGAACGTTTTTATACTGTAAATACGTACAGTAGTTTGTTTACAACGGTCGCAGGCGACACAATTTTAAAATTTTTAAAGGAAATTAATTTGTACAGTAAAATTTTATTTTTCCGGCAATTTGTTCTCTATATTTTTATTGTTTTACTTGCCTTTTATCTGTATATATGCTCATATTATTGTATGAGATAATGTTTTAGAACGAAGGGAGAGATGAACAATTTTGAAAAATATTAAATAATCAAATTATTATTACTTTCACGTCCTGAATATAGCTGAAATATTGCTTGCTGGACGTAAAACATCAATCAATCAATCAATCAATCAATCATTTAAATGTACTCCATCGGATAGAAACATAGTGTTCTTGAAGGTTGTTCTTCAATACAAATATACACCATCCCTCAAACTAGCAAAATGCTTAAAAAAGTTATCGACAACATTCCTTCTAAAAAAAGAACTCTTTCGCAGTACAATTCCATAGGTTTAGGCGGCCGGGAATTACCGGTAAAAAGAACGACCTTTATATTTTGCCTACACAGGATTTAGCAAAAAAGTTAACTTTTGCAATAAACGAATCAAAGTCAAAATCTGGCACTGATATATCGTTACCGCCGATAACGACTACAACTAGATGGGGATTGTATTGGGGCACGAGATCCATTATGGCGAAGTTGATAATTGTTGAAATATTGGCACCCTATATTCCATGCAAGGAAAACTGTGGCCCAATATCTGTCAACTCTGGTGACACAATCAAATGAAATTAAAATAACAAGACACACCAAAAATTGCTATAAAATTATAAAAGCACACCATAAAAGTATCCATGAATACAAAGGATGAGGCACACATTTTTTAGTGGGGCATGTCAAATGGAATGAAGTAAAAAACGAGGATTTTACACCTGAAAGTAAGAACAATATTAGATATATTTATAATTAAGCATTATACACATTGCACATGAATTTATAGAAAGCACTCACACAAACTTTTCCAATGAATAACACAGGCACTATATACACTAGCCACGAAACATAAAATAAGCACTATATACATTTTCCAATGAATAACACAAGCAATATATACACTATCAACGAACTTAAAAAAGAAGCACTATATACATTATCCACGAATATAAGAGCTTTTGATACTTATTTAAAAACCATGTGACCGCGTTTTGAAAGAGTCATATTGTGTACATGTTTCGTTTGTTGTGCACGTACTATGTACTATGATAAATCTGACGTACAATGGAATATTTTGGGAACGCTATGACGGATTATTGATAACTGATTGTCGAGTGATCGGGGACCGCTGACTGATTGTTGCTTTTTTAATCTTATTTACTGTATCAAACTCCTATTCTAACTCGGCACTGCACAGACGTATGTTATCTCGGTGATAATGTGCGTACTGATTTTAAACTCGTCTTTGATTAATTGGACAACGAGTTACCTCATAAGAAGTCAAACTAAAAAGGCGTAGAACAGAATCAAAATTTGGATTGCCACTGGAAAAGTATGGTTGAAATTTAGCCTTTTGAAGCGTATACAATGGCCCTACTCGTTTTCAAAATCTACAGTGGTCTTTATATTGCAAGGAGTGTGGCATTCTGTAAACAAGCTACCCACTACGGTCCGCGGTCACGTACTGGGAACCCTCCTTGTTTGGTCGCCCGAAAATTCACCTTTGAAATTTAAATATGTACCTAATCACGTGATACACAAGTGCTCAACTGGTCAACTGACAGGTGTAATATTTCCAACGTGTTATACAAGTATCTAGAAAAACTCAAGTTCGTGACATTCAATAATATCAGTACTCAGGTAAGATTTCAGACCTGTAACTTTAATCATCTTTTGCATGTCAAGACTGATGTTTGGGCTTGGGGTCTCAAAACGGGTAGGGTGTGATTGACTCCAATCGTAACTGACAAAAGATCGGCGGTTTTAAACAGCAACTCAGGCTTCCTCCTCCTATAAAAAAACTTGACCCCATGATACAGATGAAAAATTGCTCGGAATGGCGTTAAACACTATTTAACACAAATTCATCAGGAATAGTATTCAATAGCTTTGGAAGTATCTGATGCATATTTACTGCACTGACGATCTGAATGTCAAAAGCTTGTGTTCCATGGAAGTTTCAGTAATTTTCCATTCAAAGATTCGAATGGGAAACAGGAATAGACCCACAATGGTACCTAATCTTTAACACACTCTGGAATATGGAGCAACATATGTGCATTTAGAGCAAGATATCTAAGATATCTAGCTCCATATAGTGTAACCATCATATAAAGGAAATAGTACAATCTTACTACGGTCTAGATCACAAGGCAAAACACTGCTTTTGGTCATTAACCAAATTGCTTGAACAAAGGCACAATAATGATAAAACAAGGTTTGGTGGCATATCTACAGTACTGGAAATGAGTAAAACAATAACCATGCTCGCACTTCTGGAGCCTTCCAATACTTAAGATGGTCCGCTATACTTCTTGGTCTTCTCGTTATATTGTATGTTGGCTTTATCTTGGAAAGTCTCTCATCTACAACAACTCCGAGGTGATTTGTAAGAGAAAATTACTTCTTTGTAAATGTTGGAGAAAACCACAATGACAGTAGACATTTCGTAATTCCAAGCAGAACACAGTGCATGCAATCAATAGATGTTGATATTACATAACTATAGCTAGACAGTCCCATAACCTTTTATTCCATCAGTTGAGTACATGTAACGGGTTTCACATCTCCAAATCATATTTTCCTTTTTAATTCTTTCTTTAAACGTAAGTTCGTTTATCATTAGATACATTGGCCAAATTTATATTTTTGAGCTTTTAAATAATGGAATTCCATCTGTTTTCCACGTAAGTGATAAATTTAATGGAAATTCGGCTGACAAAGGCTTTCCATATTCAGACATCTTTTTATATATTTCACCATCATAAATGTCTTCCAAGTCATCTTAATTTATTTTTTGCGGTTAAGTTTATACATCAAATCATTTCAAGAGTTTGATCGTAGAACAAATGCTGCAAGTTGACTTTGGACAGGAAATTCAATGAAAAAAAAGATTTATTTTTTGTATCCTTAAAACTCTGTAGACAATTTACATTGGACAAAGTTCGTTCTCTATTTTAACTGTAATAACTGTAATAAGTGAGCACTTAATAAGGTCAATAATGACCGAGCTGAATCCCAGTTACTGAATGTATCATTGAATATATAAATATCAGTATCCCACTGGTATGTATGGACATAGAGTGACCAGAATAAATTGGAATTTGATCTTCTAGCTTGTTGCCTTCATATTTTGAATCATTTTCTTCACATTCCATCTGTTCAAAATCAGTCTCTTTTCATCACTGGTTAGTTTCTCATTATCAACACAATCCGATACAACTAAGTCATCTACATCATCTCCTTGTTCCAAGGGTGGTATACTCAAATAGCTTCGTGCCAGAATTAACTGGCGAAACAACCGTTGGAAACTCTATCTACTCGATTGACCCATGAGCCACCGCCTTCTTAACAGCTTGTAACCGAACAACTTTGCAACTGAAATTCACAAGATGTAATTAAGTTATAAGGCAAATGACGACAAGCTTGTTAAGGGCTCGGCATGACCAGCTGATTGACCGAACCGGGTCCATCCGGTCTCCCGTCTAGTTGAAGTCAGGGCCAAAGTGGTGTATTGAAAATCAAACCCGCCGACCCGCACTAATGGATGCAGCAGAGAGTTATCTCTCAACCACCAGGATCCCTTCCTCCACCATCACGGGTTGCAACACACGGCAAACATGTCGCCTCTATAAAGCTGAGGAAGCTTTGCCCTTCAGCCACCGCCTTCTTTGCAAATCATGTAAGGAAGCCGTCTATTAAATGGCACATACTTTTCACGGAACAGTTTGAAGGAAAAATGTAATAGAGTAGCTTTAATGATAAGGATTCACAAAGGGCAAGACTGACATACCGATTCATCGAAGTCAGGGCTAACTCGATTTCCCGTCTAGAAAAAGTAAGGGTTCAGTAAGTTATCTGGACCGTTTACCCGGCCTACTGAAATCCCGTCCTGTAATCGACACGGGTTGCAACACACGGCAAGTGTTGCCTCTGTTATCAGACTCTTACTGCAGGCTGAGGAAGCAGTGGGCCTATTCTCCTGTGACCCGGGGCTATAATTACATATGTTCAGAAAACACATTTCAGTGATGAAATTGAGAGCTTGAGAAACGGAAAAGGAAATCTCAAAGTGAATTCGAAATTGCGAAAGTTGGATCCATTTCAAAGATGACCAGTCAGGATTGTTAAGGGTAGGAGGTAGATTAGAACAGGCTGACATTGAGTATGATTCAAAGCATCCTATAATTTTGCCTGGAGATCATGGTGCAAGGTTGATCATTGAGAATATTCATAGAAGAATTGGCCATTTGGGAATGAACTCATTTATGACTTTTTTAAGGCAGAAGTATTGGGTATAAGGTGCTAGAAGAATCATCAAAAGCTAAGTTTCAAAATTTGTCTTGTAGTTTCCTCAAGTAACGTAAACCATGCTGCAAAAGCAACTTTTTGGAAACAAATTTGGTGTTAATTTAATGTCATGAAATAAATTTAAGAAAACGAAATCAAAGAATAATGCCCATTGTATACGTGCATTCAAAACACAAACGCTTCAGTCTGCATTATGTGTGATTTTCCAGGTTTTTTTACTTCTTTAACGTAGAAAAAGATCACTGTTCAGAACTGCCTTACTTCTATTACTGTGCAGATAATATTGATTTATATTTAAAACGTCATTTCTTGAATATTACAGAAGATCAGACAAGATGAACACATTAACGATCATTGTTTCTATAAACATTAGTCAATGATTGGTTTCTTTACTTTCTTGTTTCTCTTGTGTTTCATTGTAGACCGAAAAGGCAACCAATTGCTATAACGTGAAAAAAATGTTCAACTAACAGAGTACTCCTGGTTTAACTGTTGTTTCGTATAGTTTAATTGGACAAAGAACAGACTTAACATACCCGGAAGACTAATATTACACTTGCTTTTTATTGCGTTATAGTGAAGAAATATTTACTTGTGTTAATTTTGATGAAGTTTTGATATAGTAATGTTTTTTTCTACCTATTCTAAAATATGTTGTGCTAATTTGCAAAGTTCGTGTGTCCATAAAACCTTTTGATCTGATATTATATTTCCTTAACACGCAACTCGACAATTTACATGTAAAACGCTGTTATAAATACTTGTATATTTTATGTATTTGTAACAGATATTTATATCAACATGTTGATCGTTACCTTGTTTGTACTGTATACTGCGACTTCTGAAGTGAAGGGTAAAATGAATTGCCCCAATGTTGGTACGTATAAGTTGTTTGCTAGTATGTTTATATGACAATAACTAAGAATTAGACACATACATGTATATGAACATACACAATTTTACAAAAGTTGGCGAATTCTTAAAAAATAACCATAAATAAAACCTGGTGCTCAAAAATGATAAGCGTTGCCATCAACATTTCGGCTATTACATTTTTCGTTGTAATATAATTTGAATCTGAGTTTCAAACTTAAAAATATGTCATTGTCAATGTGATTTTTGCAATCATCTATTGATGTCATTGATATTGCTTTACATATAGATTGTGCACATGTTTCGTTTGTTGTGCACGTACTATGTACTATGATAAATCTGACCTACAATGGAATATTTTATTTCTTTAATTTAAGTAAATTTACATATTTTGTTTTCAGCTGAAGCGAAAACTAACGTTGAAGAAGCTCTAGCGATTCTTCATAAAACCCAGGCAATGTTGACGCATGGTAAGACTTTTCAAATTAGTACTCACAATGTGTTACGCCTGATGTGACTTCAATAGATAATTATTTGAATACATTGTAAACCTGTCACTCAGCCTACAAAGTCCGTCTAAGTAAACTTCACGCACCGTCTGAGTACACAATGCTAATCGGAGTAAACATAACAAAGGGTGCAAATATGAATGACTGGTTGATGGAACATGATTGACTGTCTGGTTAACGGTCATGCGTCAATATTTTGGCTATGTTTAGGACAAGAGCAAGAACAAGGGAGCAATATGAAGATGTGTAGTTCTTAGGTTTCAGTAACATTTTAATTGATATGTTTATGTGTTGTTATTTAAAAATGTTAACTTTTAAGTCAGTGAATAAAAGTTATAATAGTCTTGACATGACGTTCAACACGAACAATATTTGGTGCTAATGTATTTGCAGATTGCGATAAAAAGTCATATGCCGTTGGATTTCAAGCACTGTTGGCGCCTGATGTAACATTGGGATTCTCACAGACTGTAGTATTTGACACGGTCATAACTAACCTCGGTAACGCTTACGATTCAAGGACAGGACACTTTACAGCACCTTATGATGGGACGTACTTTTTCACCTCATCATTTTTAAAAACGCCTGGTACTTCTGATCTCCATTTATTCTTGGTCAATCAAGGCAACAGAATAGCTCAAGGATATGCTGCGTCTGGAAGTGGCTACGAGGCAGGATCGATGAGTGCAGTAGTGTCCTTAAAGAAGGGCGATATCGTAAAGGTTATTCATTGGTCAGGAGTCGGGTCTCAAGCAATACGCGGAGATGGCTGGAGCGCCTTTACTGGATACCTTATTATATAATAAAATAAGTAAATAATAAAGATATCAATCATGTATATTTTATATACTATTAGGTGTTTTACTGCCATAAACGCAGTGCTGCAAGCATAAAAAATATAGAATCTTATGTACAAAAATTTGTTTTGTATATCCTCTCTCTTTTCTGTTGATTAGGACCATACTGAAAGCAGCCTAGTGCATCCACCGTGTGGCGGATAGGTGAGACCCTCTCTTTTGGGTTGTCAGGTCATCATTCGGGAAGTTTGGCCTTTTTTTGTAGATTTCGAAAAAGATAAGGCTCATTGTAGCCGCAAAAACGTCTACATTTCCGCCACTACCCACTATACTATTCCAGGTAACACCAATGTTTTTTACCGATTGTTAACTTGTTTTCGTCCTTAATACTGCTTGTTGGACGTAATTAATCATCTAATCCATTAAATCTAACTGTGCAAGATCACTAGTTTTCACCAATACAATAAATCAACGCCTTTTTAGAAATCGTAGTATAATTTTTGAATGGTGAAAAACAAGTGTCAAACAAACATACATACTAGTCATATCTTTTGCGCTTTATAACATTCAAAGACAGAAAAACGAGGTACACCTACGCACATGTGGTCAAATATTATTTAACGTCATAGGTTTTTCTCTTTATATAAAATGACAATATGTGATTGTCTGTGTACATGTTTAGGATCATCATTTCTTTTCGTGTTGATTGCAGGTTTTTATGTTGTGTCACATATGCAGTTTTTCTACATTGTTTTTTATATTTATATCATTAATAAATTTAGACTACTGTTTTGGAGGAAATAACAGTTGACAAATTTATACTTCTAATATTTGGGAGTGAAACGACTTGACGAGATCAATCAAAATCAATCCAATCCGTCAATTTACAGATAGATTGTGAACGCTATGACGGATTATTGATAACCGATTGTCGAGTGATCGGGGACTGGTGACTGATTGTTGCTTTTTTAATCTCATTTACTTATCCAACTCCTATTCTAACTCGGCACTGCACAGACGTATGTTATCTCGGTGATAATGTGCGTACTGATTTTTAACTCATCTTTGAATAATTGGACAACGAGTTACCTCATTAGAAGTCAAACAAAAAAGGCGTAGAACAGGATCAAAATTTCGATTGCCATTGGACAAGTATGGTTGAAATTTGGCCTTTTGAAGCGGATACAATGGCCCTACTCGTTTTCAAAATCTAGTGGTCTTTATCTTGCAAGGAGCGTGGCATTCTGTAAACAAGCTACCAACTACGATCAGTTGTCAGGTACTGTGAATCCTCCCAGTTTGGTCGCTCGAAAATTCATCTTTGAAATTTCAATATGTACCTAATCACGTGAAACACAAGTGCTCAACTGGTTAACTGACAGGTGTAATATTTCCAACGTGTTATACCATTATCTTGAAAAACGCAAGTTCGTGACATTCAATAATATCAGTACTCAGTAAAGATTTCAGACCTGTAACTTTAATCATCTTTTGCATGTCAAGACTGAGGTTTGGGGTTGGGGTCTCAAAACGGGTAGGGTGTGATCGACTCCAATCGTAACTGACAAAAGATCGGCAGTTTTAAACAGCAACCCAGGCTTTCTCCTCCTATAAAAAAAAACTTGACCCTATGATACAGATGAAAAATTGCTCGGAATGGCGTTAAAGACTTTTTAACACAAATTTATCAGGAATAGTATTCAATAGCTTTGAAAGTATCTGATGTATATTTACTGCACTGACGATCTGAATGTCAAAAGCTTGTGTTCCATGGAAGTTTCAGTAATTTTCCATTCAAAGATTCGAATGGGAAACATGAATAGACCCACAATGGTACCTAATCTTTAACACACTCTGGAATATGGAGCAACATATGTGCATTTAGAGTAAGATATCTAAGATATCTAGCTCCATATAGTGTAACCATCATATCAAGGAAATAGTAGAGTACAATCTCACTACGGTCTATACCACAAGGCAAAACACTGCTTTTGGTCATTAACCAAATTGCTTGAACAAAGGCACAATAATGATAAAACAAGGTTTGGTGGCATATCTAAAGTACTGGAAGTGAGTAAAACAATAGCAATGCTCGCATTTCTGAAGCCTTCCAATACTTAAGATGGTCCGCAATTCTTCTTGGTCTTCTCGTTATATTGTATGTTAGCTTTATCTTAGAAAGTCTCTCATCTACAACAACTCCGAAGTGATTTGTAAGAGAAAATGAATTCTTTGTAAATGTTTGAGAAAACCACAATGACATAAGACGTTTCGTAATTCCAAGCATGTAATCAATAGATGTTGATATTACATAATTACAGCTAGACTGTCCTATAAAAAAGATTGACCTTTTATTCCATCAGTTGAGTTAGTTGTTTCTCTAGCCTCTATAGCATGCAACAAGAAGTCCTCAGTTTTCCCCTTTTCTCCGATTGGATCAGTTTCAATAAATGGGAATATATGAGTGTGTACTCTTATTACTAGTCTTTTCAGTTTTATCCTTCTGCAAACATGTAGAACAACTGTACCATGTTCATAACTGTACTCCTGGCTGGAAGATTAGCAGTCCCACATCAAAAAAACATTTTACATTTTGAATTTTACCATTAACCATTACATTAATTCCTTCCTTTCCAATGAACATAATGTATCGTGTAGCGGTGAGAAAAATGTACATGTAACGGGTTTCACATCTCCAAACCATAATCCATAGAAAATCATATTGTCCTTTTTCATTCTTTCTTTAAACGTAAGTTCGTTTATCATTAGATACATTGGCCAAATTGGTATTTTTGAGCTTTTAGATAATAAAATTCCGCCTGTTTTCCACGTAATTGATAAATTGAATGGAAATTCGGCTGACAAAGGCTTTCCATATTCAGACATCTTTTTATATATTTCACCATCATAAATATCTTCCAAGCCATCTTAATTTATTTTTATGCGGTTAAGTTTATACATCAAATCATTTCAAGATTTTGATCGTAGAAAAAAATGCTGCAAGTTGACTTTGGACAGGAAATTCAATGCAAAAAAGATTTATTTTTTTTGTATCCTTAAAACTCTGTAGACAATTGACACTGGACAAAGTTTGTTTTCTATTTTAACTGTAATCAAACATTTTGTGCAGAATAAGTGTTTTACTAATGGTGATTTTAAGGAAGCAAAATACAACTTGAATCTCTTAAGACTTGAGTAAACTAGGTTTGCATGCAAGAAGTGAGCACTTAATAAGGTCAATAATGACCGAGCTGAATCCCAGTTACTGAATGTATCATTGAATATATAAATATCAGTATCCCACTGGTATGTATGGACATAGAGTGACCAGAATAAATTGGAATTTGATCTTCTAGCTTGTTGCCTTCATATTTTGAATCATTTTCTTCACATTCCTTCTGTTCAAAATCAGTCTCTTTTCATCACTGGTTAGATTCTAATTATCAACACAATTAGATACAACAAAGTTCTCTTCCTCATCTTCTTGAATAAAGGCGCATATTGCCTGAAATGTTTCCGTCATTGCTTTTAAAATGTCTTCTTTATTCAAATTTTCTTTTTCATTTTCTTGAACTAGATGTTCTGTAATGAAATAACTTAAATTTATATTGGTACATGTATACCACTACATTACTTTTTCGTAGTAAAGAACTAGAGTACCTGTACTTTCACAGACAGAATTTTATAAAATAAAGTTCAAAATTCTCTACTGCCAGCATATTTTACACGCGTATAAAGTAACTATCTCATGGAATCTTGCAAAACAGGTTATTGTATAATTATATTTGTTCTAAATATGTACAAGAGAATAAGAATGAAGTAACACAAATTAAATTAACATACCAAAATGCATTTGTTATTTTGTCTCGTAAGGTGGTTGTTTTGTTTCAGGCCCAGTGTACACATGCATTGAAGCTATATTGTATACCCTTGGTCGAACTGCCCCTTTAGAATTAACACGCACAGGAATTCTTGCTTTAGCTGAAAAATATTTATATATGAGCAGTGTGACAATTCATATATTACTGACCGAATCCAGCATCCATACAAGTGTCTAATTAAGTAATAAAAAAGCTAATAAACTATTTATATCAGAAAAATTGAAAACCTTATTGCATAAATAAGTATGCCTTTCTTCAATATAATCTTAAGCCAACATCACCCTAACTATAATAAGTGGAAAAGGTGCAGTGTGGAGCGAATGAACCCCGGAAGGGCGAACGTCGATAAAAATATTACCATCAGCCTTTATGTTGTCCTCCTTGTCCATCTTAAACGAAAGTCTTCGACACCACGGTATGGTATTTAACGCATTCTCCAACACTTAAATTGCGCAGCGCATACTTTGTTGTAAAGATAACCGGAAGTTGCAACAATTATCTTACAGCATTCATCTAAAAATCACAAGTTTTACTGCATGCTGAGATTGCTATTTTTAATCATTATAAAATATATTTACAAAAATGTAGATATGTAACAAATTTGATACGAGTATAAATTTTAAATAAACGCGGACAACCCTTTTTTACGTTTTATCGTCCCTTTTTTTAATTTATCCGACCGTCGAGATTTTGGTTTTCTATTGGACCAATTGAACGGTTTTGAAAATTTTTACCGAGAATATACTCGCTGCAAATTGGAGGTTATAAAATATTGAAGAAGAAATATGAGCCGTGAAATAGAGATCTGTCAGACTAGCAGATTTGCCGATGAAGGTAATTGTAAAACAATCATGTAGTCATAATTTATAGAAAATAACTGTGAATGAGTTAATTACAGAATTGTATATCGTACACGTGGGATTTATATAAAGTACGTTCATCGAAAATTGATTTTGGATCCTCATGGTGACCAATTTTATGTTCGATTTATATGCATGTCTATATAGATTGGCTTTAAAATAATTTAGTTTCAATTATATTTTTTTGTAAAGAAACTGAGGCGGTGGGGGGAGGGGGTATGTGCTTGCGTAGCCATAAGTTTGGTATATGTCCACTATTTACCGACAAGTAGGTATAATTACTGACAAGAAGCATTTTTGTATTGACAAGATAGAAAATATTTAAAAATATATTTTTTCTTGTCGGTGAAAAATGCTTCTTGACGGTTCTTTTTGTTAAATAGGGAGATCGCCATGAGCTGAGCTGTAGGTTTGTGAAGTTAACAATAATTTTACGTAAATGCTTCATTTACAGATTTATGGGTTGTTGTTGAGTTTACAGAAGACGGAGTAATAAGTTCTGTCATGACGCTTACAGAAATTGAAAACATGGAACAAATGGGAGAAGCCAATTTAGATGAAGGAGATAAATGCATTGCACCATTTCAGGGCATGATGTATGAGGCAAAAATGATAATAAAATCTGTTAAGTGGCCTCCTCATAAGAAAATAAGGTTTTTAAAACCCTGCGATACTTTTGTTAACAGTGAAACTAATTTATTCAAGTATTTATTTAAAGTCGGGATTTATTCGAGTCAAGTAATAATTTATTTAACCTTTTCTCTGCCACAAGGCCAAAAAAGTGGCCCTATTATTTTGCTTTCAAATTGCCACAGGGCCAATAAATTGGCCATATAATACAATAGTCTTAATCAAAATTATGCAAATAAGCCGAAACTATAACCATACTTCATACCATGGTTACGTTATTGATGGTTTTATAGTTTTATCATGAAAGGTAAAACAACAAAATTGTCATAACTGACACATGTATACTGTGACGTCAATCTACATGACGTCACGTCGATGTACGTTTCGTGTATTCATAGCGTATGTAATGTCGGGCATCTGGATTCGAGTTTTTCCACCCGAGGAGAAGGATGTTAGATCGTTGATGAGTAATCCTGGACCACGCAATATATCTCCATGCGGTGTAAACCCTGTAGTGTAATTCATGTTAATGTTCACTTTGAATCTGATGTAAAAAATCGTTATTGAAACAAACAGGTGAAAGAAAATTATTAAAAAATCATGTAACGGTTTGAACTTCTTTATCCCCGGGATCCTACCCAATCTTCAATCGCCTTCATCTCGTAGTGTATCTATCAATTTGTTGAAAGTATAATATACATGCACCCAAGTGTCGTGTGTCCATTCTCGTCCATCGCTAGTTGAACAAGGGAACGAAAAACCTTCACTTACAATTCTACAGTCGGGGCGCCCTACTTTATCTATGTAAACCTGCATGTTCTGACATAATCCAAGACATCCGTCTTTTAAATAAAATCATATAATTGGCACTTTCAATGCGGCACAAAAATTGCAGTATTTTATAATAGGCTCTCACAAAACAAAACTAACGTGACAAAACATAATTTAAAGAACTATAATGTATCTCGTAAAAGCAGATATTTATGATGTCAGAGTCAGGAGCCCGGTGTTTTAGTTGTCTTCCTGAATATGTCTCGAAAAAGCAGACACGGTCAAGTATTTTAAGAAATTACAAAAAATCAGGCTTATGTTGATTTCTTCGTTTTGTTTGTTTGGGACCTATATTTCACATGAAATAAGAAAAAAATGTTTTCACGTCACCTTTACATGCAAGCTACATGTAATTTTCTGTGAAGATGAATTTAGATCGTAATGAGATTTGGTACACACGCCAAAAACTTGGAAGGTTTCGACAAATATGCGCCGAGCAGGATATCAGTGTATTCCAGACACATTTGCTGTTATAGTATAAGTTATTATATTCTATCAAGGGAAGGCAATCACTTCAGAAATAACCCCCCATCTCTAAATTAATAATTAATGTAGTTTAGGACATAATATTGAGTAATACATAGAGTTAGTTAATTTATATTTAATCAAAAAATGGGAACAAAGATTTTTTGCACTATAACTCACATAAATTTGCAAGTTGTTAGACATGCAGAAAAGTTCCCAAAATATCAACTACTTAAAGATTCATAATTTCATATATTAGAAGTCCTAACTAAGATACAAACAGTCCTATTTTTAACACAGAAATTTCGAGGTTGCATGTTTATCGGAAGCTAGTGGTTATGCCTACCAATAAAAAAGAATTGACAAGACACAATTTACATTCTAGATTTGCCTTTATTTTAAATCTGGTCTACATTTGTTTGACTATAAATAAAATAAAAATACGACAGGCATAGAACAATGTAGATAAAAAGTTATTGATGATTGATGATTTAAAGAGATGTTCACATAAGTTTTTGTTCCTATTTGAAACTGCAACGTTCCACTTTTTGTTCACGTACGTTGTCGTGTGAAAAATGATACAGAATAAAAAAAAACGGAAAAAATGAAAAAGCTCTACGCATAGAAAAAGTTATTTAAGTTTAAAACGTTTGCTGACGGTTTCAATGGGAAATAGGACAATTCTACTTTTTTCAAGAGTAGCAATAATCCCAAGTTCTCATGTGAAAAATGGGAACTTACAAAATTTTCCAAGGAAGCAATCGTCGAATTCTTGCACATTATTACGGTCTGTTGTCTGTTTTTTTACATAAAATGTCAATAAAGGGTGTACTTTGCTCCACTAATTTCTGAATCTCAGATTTCATTTACAAGTATTTGTTAACACTAATTCCACCATACTAATTTTAATGTATTAAATATTCAATATGACAATGTTTGTGTTCCGCCAACGAAAGTTGGGGGACACAGATTTTCGGTCCGTTTGTTCGTTCGTTCGTCCGTCCCATCTCGGCTTTAACTTGCGTTTAAGTTTTTTTAAAAATTTTTTTATGAATATTACTTCACATGTTTATAAACCTTGGTATAAAGTTGCAACAAGATAAGACCTTTTCACTGGTAAAATTCTGCAGGGCTGTGCCAAATATTTCCCGCTTGAATGAACTTGAGAAAAAAGGAGGTGTCACACCTTGACGGCAATAGAATTATTAGAAGATCCCAGTCATTTCCTGTAAATTGGTTAAACCAAAAGAATGTGTAGTCTGTTCGAATCGTTGTAGGGAACAAGAGCTGTCCGTTGTGTCAGGAAGGGTTTTATCCATTGCGTGCAAAGAAGCATTACTGCCAAATGCGTGCTCATGTCTCATCATTTACTTTTCATACACAAGAAATAAATTATTTTTCTTTCAAACTGTTTGTACAGAATAACGTTAATAAAAAAAAAACCCACACGTTTAAAACAATAAAAAGTTTGGTTTTCAAATACAGTTTGTATTTGTTTTGTTAATTACGAATTTGAACATTCTGTCGATTTTTGTCAGCGTTCCAAGCAAGAACAGTTTGTTTGATGGCGTTTAACGCCACTTTCAGCAATTTTTGAGCTAGATCCAGTTTTTCCCCGGAGAAAACCCCCGACCTGCGGTAGGAAAACTGACAATCCTTGTCAATTAAGATTGGAGTCGAGTACACCCTGCCTGCAGTGAGAATCGAACCCGCAATCTCAGTGTTGACCGACCACGTGATCAATAGTAGACGAACTACCTTAACCACCCGGCCACAGAGGCCCCAAGAACAATTTGTTCATTATGTATTGTGCACAACAGCACAAGTAGTTTATTATGAATTGAAATAAGAAGGAATATATTTATTTTAAACTCTGAATGTGGTAGCAATACAGGGTAGAAATTCTGCTCATTAACTGACATTCCATATTAAGTTACGTCATGTTCATAACTTGTCAATGGATTTTTCACTAAAATTTTAAGCTAGCGATCTTTTTTTTTCCAAGCGTATTTTCTAAACAAAAACGAGAATTCAATGGGTAACTCGACGGGTGTCTAATTAGAGGTAGGCACTGCTTACTCGTCCGGAGCACCCATGGTTTTTATTGGGTTCGAATAATCTCTTTCTGTTTTTTTATGTTTTTGGTTTTTGTGTTGTGTTTGTCTATATCCGGGTTTGTAACTGTCCCTTGACTTTGGCTCTTGTTGTTCGGTCGGATTTCTTTGCTATTTTTCTTAGCAGTTCAAAATATTAAAGCAGCGAGTAAAAAGTGTTTGTGATTTTTATTTCGGAAATGTATATCCGGTTTTTACTCTAAAGAAGTAAGAAAAATATCATGTGTGAAATAAACATTCAATTCACAAAATCATAAAACATCGCAGTAAAGTATGAATTGAATTTCATGAGAATCTTTGTTGTTGTTGTTGAATATTAATCTTTGTTGTTGTTGTTGAATATTAAGTCTAACATTTTTGGTTCGAGCGGTTCCGAAGACGTAATTTATTTGTATTTGTCTTACAGATTGCTCTGGAGTAAAGTCGACGTCCGTAGCGCTTGGTAATTTTATAGCCCTCGAGGATTTCTGTTCTTTAGGAAACACGTGTTTTAACTTCTGATTCTTCTCGTCACATTTTCATTGGAAATATATAAATTCTGTCAGAATGGGAACACCAGTGTCTAATTTGTTTACTTTTACTTCTATACTATTTTATTCATATACCAATGATTTTCTCAATACTTATTTTTTTCTTTTTTTTTCCCGCGCTTTAAAAAAAAAGCACTGCCATTTCCTTCACGCAATAACGTTTATGACGTCAAGACTTTCTCTCATTGTTAACGTCACAATATCATTCAACATAACAATTGACAAAGCAAACGACTCTGGCGTTTTGTATGCATCAGTCTTATAAATGCCATGGCAGTAAAAGGGTTAATTAAAGTCAGTTCACATGTAACAATAAACCTTTTTAAACCAACCTAGATATTACATGACAATATAAATTTTTGTTGCTGCATGACATGGTTTTCTGTAAAACTGCATGTAGTTCACATTGTTATTGCTTTACTGCAATTACGAGCTTAACCCTTACTATGCCGAATATCGGCTTTTTTCAAAGTCTCGATCAGTGCCAAGAGCCGATTTATCGGCTTTGTTTATTTTTGCACCGTAGCTATGAACGTCATAATGCCGATTGTGCGGTCATGACGTCACGGGCAACTTGCGGCGTTCCAGAGTAATAGGTTCTTTCATACGTTTTTGGGAAAGACCGGTTGATCTTTCACGAGTGATAGAAATTTTATGTCTTTTCGCGAGTGGAGCGCAGCGGAACGAGCCAAAAAACAAAAATTTCTATCACGAGTTAAAGTTCACGCGGACTTTCCCAAAAACGTATGAAAGTACCTATTTCTTCCGTAAACTAACAACTTTCACATCGCTATAACCTATAGACTCTCCATTGTTTTAGACTACATTGTCTGTGACGTCCAATCAGAACGACGGAAATAATGAACGTCATAGAAGAACGTTGTTATGCTTCCATAACAACGTTCTTGTTTCTAGCGTTTTGGTTGGATGAGGCAGCAAGTACAGATGTGTGCGCGTGAGCTCATCTGTACTGGGTCATCTGTACCAGAAATCGGCCATTTACGGAAGAAAACTTTTGCTGTAATGGCCGCAGCAAACAGCAACAACTGGTTTCGTGTCTATGCTCCTGAACCGGAACAGTCCCTTTGTGGTCATGCAGATGTTCCTGGTGTAAAGAACATGCCTGCAAGGAATTCGATGCCAATTGTGTATTTTTACATGATGTTTTCAGTGAATTTGCTGAAAAGAATCGCACTGGAAACAAACAGGTATCAGGATATTTTTCCTCGACAAATGTGTTAATATATACATGAATACTCATAAATATCTTTTAATATTCAAAAACATGATTGTAAGTAATTTGCATGTGTTACAAAAAATAAAAGCAATGCTAATGAATAAAAAACAAACCGAAAGAGAACAATTAAAAAAAAGGTCCTTGTAGTTCAATAGTAAGATATATTGCGCTATTTTAAAGTATTGAGATTCTCTGATGAAACGTAGGATATAATATATATTAAGGTAGACTTACTCAATAAAACATTTTGCACAAAACCTATGAAATTTAGACTCTTAATTAGAAGAAGCGTGGCTTTACCCGATTTTTCTTAACTGTGAGGGAGTATAGAACTATACAGAGTAGTCCGGTGATATCGCGCATGTGCTTAAAAAAATAGACAATAAAAGAAATCAACCCGTCATTTATACATGTATACTCCGGAATCATTGCAATTTAAAAGATCGTGTCTTTCGGGATAGCTTTTTATGATAGTTAAGATACGAATATTTAAAAAAATTACGTTACAGTCTGAAAATGGAATATGGAAACTACAATTAGTCTATGGAAGGTTAAAATAAATTTTACAAAAAGATTCGTGCCAGGCGCGTAATCACCGGACGCGCGATAACCGGTTCCTCGACTTCAGTTGTGTACCCGATGCTAAGTGATTTATTAAATCAAGAGAGGTTATATATTATTGCAAAGGAACCGTCTGATTTGTTTCATTTCTCTTAGAATTCAACTTCAACATATCTTTTGCAAATAAACATTTACCGCTTTTTAATTTCGATACTTAAAATAGACAGATGTAAAGTAAATATACATTCGAAAATATCACCAAAGAATAAAATATTAATGCCACATAATAAGAACACCGAGCAGTGGCATAGCTGCCAATTGGCAGTGAAGGCACTTGCGCACGCATTATTTTGGCAAGCATATGCCTCACACATTTTGTATAACATCACGTGGTCTGTCAACACTGAGATTACGGGTTCGATTCTCACTGCAGGCAGGGTGTACTCGACTCCAATCTTTATAAACAAGGATTGCCAGTTTTCCTACCGCAGGTCGGGGGTTATCTCCGGGTACTCCGGCTTCCTCCCCCAATAAAAAATGGACGCCATGATATAGCTGAAAAATTGCTGAAAGTGGCGTTAAAACACCATTCAAACAAACAAACCAAGTGATTGGCGAATACTTGTTGTGCATGACAGCAATCACGACTGCTAAATTCTAGTTTGAATATCTTCAATGTGTGGTTCATATATTAGTTTATACAGTATGATATCGTAACATGACGTAGGACGTAAATATTACAAAAATGTAGCGGTTGCTGAAGTCTCGGGTTAAAAGTGTCACGTTCAACAAGCAACTTCCTTCGATCTCAACAGTCTATCAACCCAAAATGAACATAATTATTTCTGAATATACAACAGTGTCCGTGAAGGGTGCATTTGGCACAACCTCTATTCTAATCAGCACAGCTATTATCCACAATAGTCACATGTTTTAAGATGTATCGTTCACTCGAGATAATTTAAGGAAAAACCTTGATATTTTGTATGCACGACCTTAGTAAAAAGTTTGTAAATTATCCACCACCCCTCTCTCTGGACCCGATTAGGGCATTTCGCGACCCTAGACCCCTCGCCATATGTTTGCTTACACTTCACATTTTATCTAGCTACACCACTGCCGAGCACTGCTTGTTGTCCTACATATGGCACTGGAAAAAAATCATTAAATCAGATTTATGGCATTTCAATTTTAAATTAACTCGCGCCAATCTTTAATTGTTTTTATTTCTTTTCAGATATGCTAAACAACTTATACAAAGGAAACGCAAGAGGAACATTTTGTTTCAGTCGTCACGATTAAGATTTTGGAAGCCAACTTCAGTTATAGAGAGAAGGCCTTCCTAGCTATATTATGTAACATGGGGCTAATCCGCAAGCCAAGCATTAAAGATTACTGGTCGACCATACTTTCTAGAAACAGGTGTCAACTATTGTTACGGTGCTTTCATCTGGTCAATAATAAAACAACACAACAACGAAATACTGAATTTTACGACCCTTCTGCCTGGTTTAAACCAATCGTCGACCATGCTAACATTGTATTCCGGAAATATCTAACCCCGCGGCGCGAACCATCTATAGATAAATCACTGATCGAAACAAAAGCAAGGACTATAATGACGCAACACATTCCAAGTAAACGCAGTAGGTTTGGTATCAAGTTATGGATGCTAGTAGAAGCTACGACTGGGTATATTATTCATTTGCTACCATACAAGGGGAAACGATATGACCCGATTCCCAAAACCGAGAACAGCAAGGAAGTCATGTCTTAACACTAATGAGGTCTGCAGAGCTTTAAGGCAAATGGTACCATATTTTTTGTGATAACTTTTTTACATCGATCAAACTTGCAATGCGTCTGTTTAGTCTTAACACTTACATAACTGGAACAATTCGGAAAAACAGACGTTTACCAAACATGATTGAACAAGCTAACCCTGGCGCTAATGAATGTGTATTTGCTAGGCGAGGCCCTTTGCTATTATGTGCTTATAGGGAGAAACCAAACAGAACAATCGTTCGTTTTGTTACGACGTGTTATACATGGATACACAGTCACAATGAGAAACCTAAAGTTGCCTCTTATAACAGTTTTATGGGAGGTGTTGATTTAAATGACATGATGTCCGGCATCTATGAGGATAAAAGAAAAACAAAAACAATGTGGAAAAGAGTTGCCATTAATATTTTGCACCAAATGCTCTTAAATGCATATATTTTATACAAATATAATACAGATCAGAACAAACAAGATATGATTTTATACTGTCCGTATTAGAAACTTTAGCAAACGAATTCAGACAGAATGAGAGCCAGGAAGGAAATGAAAACGGATTCAGACAAAACGGTCGTCGACATAGAGCTGTAAATGTATCGCTCGTTCGCTTAGATGGAAAACGTGAAAAAAATTGTGTAGTATGTTCCAATTTGAATCGACGCAAAAGGTCGAAAACCGCTTGTAGAAGGTGTTTGAAAGGCGTACATGGTCTATGTGTCCACAATCTTGTTTGTGAAATCGGACATTAGATACGGAAACGAATAAAGTGCTTTTAATTCTGTTATTATCAGTGTGTTACCTAATGTTACTAAAATAAAAAATGTTATGACCTTATTTTTTTTACTGTTGTACTTTGTTTTCTAAACGACAGTAGAAACAATATACAATTTCGGAATATTTATAAACATGTCTAAAAAATTTGACAGGGTGTCTGGGTAGCCGATATAGGTTCACGTGGTTGAAATTAGAAATTTCTCTTGCTTATCACAACTGAAGCGTGGGGACAAGTCTCACATTGTATCATAGGAAAAAGGTTGCACTTGATTCTCTTCGGATAACGTTCTCACCGGGTACCCTGTAATCTACAGCTAATTAACTTGGTCCTCCTGTTGTGACTGAAATTGTGCTCAATGTGGCTTACAGCACAAAACAAAACAAAAAGAAAGAAACTACAAAACAATACATAAATATCTGGCATAAAAATAACTTCAGACTAAAACTATGGCAAATGTTATTAAATATTATTAAAATATATTTAATATTTACTATTATCACTACTTTAAATATTATTTACCAATATATAATATTAGAATAAATTCAAATATGGGGGTCTGTAAATTAAAAAAATAAGCGTTGAAAAGACTGATAATATTTTTTTTAAATTACGTTAATACAATGCGAGCACTTCACGTCTAGTTGCCATGTCCATTGTAACGTCAGACAATCGTTACTAAGCATGACGTCACTGTAGCGCTTTGATGAACAAATCAAACAAAAATCCTCTGGCACTTACCAGATAAAGAGCTTGGCACTGAAAGGGTTAAGAGATATATTAAAAAGCTATTGCTTCAAGAAAATCCAGAGTCAATTTCAAACATCAGTTTTGATTTCAACCTTTTTCTTTGTAGATGACAAAACAGAATGTCTGAAAGCCAGGAAATTCTTTACTAATAAATGTAAGTGCATTTAACCCTCTTGCTGCCAAAGCAACATTTCTGTCATTCCCGCTAAATTTTGTTTTTTTCTGCGTAGAACGTCAGTAGTATTTGTGACGTCATTCAATTGTTCTTCGGCAATTAATTTCGATTTCAGCGGGAACTATCCGTAATTTGGAACGAAATATAAAAAGATAAAACAAATGTAGTATAAGAGATGTATTGAGCGTACTATTAACGTCCTATTGAGATTGTTTTAAGTAGACAACAAAGTTGATTGATTTTGCAAAAGGTTTCAATAGAGAATCTTCAAACATCTGCGGCTGGGACCATACTGGGAGGGTTCCCAGTGCTCGACCCACAGAGCAGCCCAGCGCGTCCCCGGGTGGCGGATAGGGAAGACCCTCTCGTTTTGGGGGAGGGGGGTTGTCAGGTCATAATGCGGAAAGCCTGACCGCGGACCGTAGTGGGTAACGTGTTTGGAGAGTGCCACGCTCCTTGCATGATAAAGACCCCTTTTGTAGATTTCGAAAAGATCACTCAGAAGCGTCTAACTATCGGCCTATAGCCCTCACAAGCTGTCTTTGTAAAACCATGGAAAGGATGATTAATGATCGCCTGGTCTAGTTTTTAGAATCGAACAACCTTCTGTCAAATATCCAATGTGGATTTAGACAAGGGCGAAGTACCCTAGATCATCTGGTGCGTTTCGAAACATACATAAGAAACGCATTTGCCAAAAATGAACATGTTGTGTCGATCTTTTTCGATCTAGAAAAAGCTTACGACACAACATGGAAATATGTCATTTTAAAAGATCTTTTTGATATGGGGTTGAAAGGTAGACTTCCTACCTTCATTTCAAATTTTTTGTCTGATAGAGAATTTAAAGTTCGTGTTTCTTTTGTTGCAAAAATGCATGCTAACAGTTTTGGCAGTGGAGAATTTAAAACCAAAGAAAAATGCATCCAGATCCCGAACTTACATTATATAACAATCCTATAAAAATTGTGAAAGAAACTACTTTTCTTGGTTTAATATTCGATTCAAAGCTCACCTTTCTTCCCCATATCAAAATGTTAAAAAATAAATGCCTAAAGGCATTAGATATTTTAAAAGTCGTAGCCAACACCGACTGGGGTGCTGAGTGCGACGTTTTAATTAATATGTATAGATCGCTGGTTCGATCTAAATTGGATTATGGTTGTTTTATTTATGGTTCGGCTCGCAAGTCATATGTCAAAATCCTTGATACGGTTCATCATCAAGGATAGCGACTATGTCTTGGAGCCTTTCGAACCACACCAATAGACAGCTTATATGTAGAAGCAGGCAGCTCGCTTTGCAATATGCAACCAAATTAAAGGCATATCCTGGCAACCTTGCCCACGACTGTGTTTTCAAACCTCTTTACCAAAACATTTTCGAAAAACATCCAAACAAAATTCAACCTTTTGGCATTCGAATTAATTCTCATTTAGAAAATTCAGGTATAAATTTAGATGAGATTGCTGCAATCGGGATTCCACGAAATCCCCCTTGGCGAAACCCCAAAGCGGTATTTATTTTTGATTTACAAAAACATAAAAAGTCAGAAACAAACCCGTTAATAATACAACAACATTTTGCAGAAATTAAATCATGTTACCCTGACTACAGTACTATTTATACAGACGAGTCAAAAGATGACGATAAAGTTGCCTCGGCCGCTGTCTTCGGAGAGCGTGTTGAGACTCGTCGTCTCCCGTCTGCCTCATCCGTATTTACTGCTGAGGCGCAAGCTATTCTTCTTGTCATGAAAATAGTTGCTTCGTCAGACGAGTGCAAATTTATTATCTGCTCAGATTCCCTCTCGTGTCTACTTGCTATTCAAAATTTCAAAATTAAAAACCATTATATTTTAAAAATAATTGAAATTTACAAATCTCTAATAGCAGTGGGAAAAGAGGTTGTGTTTTTCTGGATCCCAAGTCACGTTGGAATCCAAGGGAACACAGTCGTGGATCAGGAGGCAAAGAATGCCCTTAAGAATAATATTATAAACTGTGATATTCCTTTACTGATTTTAAACCAATAATTTTTAAATATATTTCTAGTTTGTGGCAGAGTGGTTGGGATCTCCAAGTTCATAATAAACTTCATGAGATCCAGCCACTACTGCACACAAGTAATTTTAGAAGTTTTAGAGGTCGCAGAGACCAAGAGACCAAGTTGTTTTAACACGGTGTCGTCTTGGTCATACCAGGACGACACATAGTTATATTTTAAATAATGAGCCACGACCCGAATGTGTGCCATGCAACAGTCCATATAACATCAAGCATGTCTTGATGGACTGTGCGGACGTGGCCCACATTCGGGAGCGTTCCTATTCTGTAGATACGTTTTTTAACTTATTTAAAACTGTCGCAGGCGACACAATTTTAAAGTTCTTGAAAGAAATAAATTTATATAGCAAAATTTAATTTCACTATTAATTGTGCAGATTGATACTTTTTATTGTTTTAACTACCATTTTTATCTGTATATATATTCTCATATTATTGTATGAGATCAAGTTTTAGTATAAAAGGGAGGCATGACGTACTACTAATTTAAAATACTAACAACTTAAAAATTATAATTTTCACGTCTTGAATATAGCTGAAATATTGCTTGCTGGACGTTAAACAACAATAATCAATCAAGCAATGTATTCCCTGTGACCCATCCCACCCATATTTTTCGTTGATTTATTGTTTGTTTACTTGTTCCCGTCCTGAATATAGCTGAAATACTGCTTGCTGGACGTAAAGCAGACATCCAATCAATCAATTTATAAATTTAAGCCTATAAATAAAAAGTACGGGATATCCAAGTAATATTTGCGGGAAATGGATGAACTAATAAAGCCGTTATACAAGATACGACAGCGCAAATTTTGCAACGTATTGGAACAACGATTTGTTTTGATATTTGGCGCGATAAATCGATAAAATATATTCGGCGGCAAGAGGGTTAATCCAGAAAAGTTTGGTGGTGGTTGGAAATTGTAGTTATTGAATGGCGCATCCTTCTGCTAATAAGACAAGCACATATAGTAATTAAAACTCAACCTATAAATAATAATTTATCGTTTTTGTTGTACATTAATACGATCTGTATGGGCATACTGCGATTTGCAATCTTAAAAAGTTGGAGCTAATTGATCGACAGGTAGGCAAATTACTAATACTGTGTTGACAGTATAATTAACATTCTTACAGCTAAAGTAGAGAAGAAAAAGAAAAATGATGAAAATACAAAACTTGCTGATGGTGTAGAAAATAAAAAAAATATCAAGGCGCAGAAAGAAAAAGTAAATATAAACAAAGAAACAACAAGGTAAATAGCAAATAATAATAAAAAGTATAATAATTTATAAAATATTGAAGAAGAAATTTGTGAAATTAACGATATATCTTTAATTATATTACAAGAAAAAAATAACTTACGCTATTGTTTTATTTCTTTGATTATATCTACTTACAGACGCCAAATCAAAGTCAAAACAGCTGAGGAGATAAAAGCTACACAGTAGGCAAAGCAGATAGACGCTGCAATATTTTTTTGCGAAAATTGTGCATGATTAAGTCAAACTAGCAATACTAATACATATAACACTAACATAAAGTAGAACAAGGTAATGTTGGAAATAGGAGGTGCATAGGAAGACCGCAGGAGGATGTGGATACCATAGGAAATTGAGAGAGAACCAAGATCTAGAGAAAATGAAGTTTTGATAAAGCTAGACAGTCAGTTGGAAACAGGCTGTAGGGGTATGGAGAGAGGACAGAAAGAGGTTCTGCTGCCCAAAGTGGTCGAGAAAGTTATTTCAAATGAGCAGATACAAAGTGAAACAGAAGTTACACTAAAGACGAGGCTAACAGACAAAGGAAAATGAAGCTCCCAGAGTGATGGACAAATACAATGGTGACAATGTAGATAGTTTTCTTTTAGTCTTCAATTAACCAAATGCAAACAGACATATGTTTAAGAAAGCAGCTGATGGCATGGCAGAAAATACTGAAAACAATTTTAAGAGACTTTATTGATCTTCAACCCTCCACCTTTTTTCAAAAACACGGTTTAGAAGAAAGCATTGGAAATGGAATAACGAACAATGCATGTTATAATAGATCTGGGCCTTTTGGAATGCCATCCCTCTGTGATATAGACAATCTTCTTCATTCAGATACAATAAAAGAGATTTACTATAGCGAGGTCATGGGTTTAAAACCACTGGCTACGTAATAACACACTTTTAATTTCTCTACTATTAAGAACGTAGCATTATTCAGGAAAGCATTTGGTCAACTCCCTTAATTGTGCCAATTTCAAAAAGCTATCACAAAATCATATAATATAAACTTAATTTGTGGATTAGCCTATATATAATTGAATAACATTAACGATGTCTATATACAGCTGATTTAGTGTTTAATGGCTGAACTAACATTTAAACAACATTTACTTGCTATACTCTAAACAAATTTATGCAACTGAAGACAGTTACTCATGTTTTCTTCTTTTTCAGTGTTTGCTTCTTAAGTTTTGTGTTTGAGAGAGCAACAATTTAAGAAATGTCTGAACAGCAAAGCTGGATCAGCTAAAAGAACGATGCACATGCATTTCCTGAAAACGCGTTGCCCAAGAAAGTGAAAAACTCTTAAAAAATGACTAAAAATAAACAATTTTTGTATATAAACTTGTAATGCAATCTTTATTTTCTGGTTTCTTTTAATGTTTGTAAAGTCACTTAACTGCCATACAAGGCATATTACTTAATTCATTTAACTTGTAAATACATGCTGTAAGGACCAATTCGGAACTTCTTTCTCGGTCAGTTCATTTGTTTATATTTTATCTGATTGATTGATTAATGGTGTTTAACGCCCGAGCAGCATTATTTCAGCTATATTCAGGCGATGAACATGAAATGGCTGATAAAATGAACATGAAATGATGATGAATGAAAATGGGATGGGATACAAGGAAAAATAGGGGTAACGGATTTTAGATTGCCACTGGCAAATGGGAGGATGGATAGGGTCGGGCAATTCAGCCTCCTGTAGCGGGATCGAAATCCCTACTCATAGCGAATACTACAGCAGCGTTCTTTAACGTGCGAGGAACGTGGCATTTTTCCCAACACGGTGCACTAATATGGTTTGCTGTCAGGTTTTCGTATTATGGCCTGACAACCCCAGCTTGCCAGGGGTACCCCATTCAACCACCTGGGGCACACATCCCAGTCGGTCTTTAGGCAAACCGACCTGACACGCCGGTCAGGGTACTGGGCACTATTTAGTCGCCTTTTACGACAAGCTAGCGCGACTGCGGTCTATTCTTTTGGCCAGCCGGATCCCGCACGGGGCTATTTTATCTGAAATACATCTTTAGATAATTATTTTTCATGTTCATGTCATTTAAGAGTGTTTTTAGGTATTTTGCATTGTTTTTGGATGTTCTCACAATGTTGGTATAAGTTAATATATGTGTGTGATAATTGTGTATTTTGGACATACAGCAATTGTAGAATAATTTTTCTCTTTATTTCGGTCAATCTCTTCTTTATATATGTATGGAACTAAACTTGGAATAAATGATGTGAACTGACAATTGTATTCTTTATGATGTGAACTGACACTTGTATTCTTTATGATGTGAACTGACACTTGTATTCTTTATGATGTGAATTGACACTTGTATTCTTTATGATGTGAACTGACACTTGTATTCTTTATGTGAATTGACACTTGTATTCTTTATGATGTGAACTGACACTTGTATTCTTTATGTGAATTGACACTTGTATTCTTATGATGTGAATTGACACTTGTATTCTTTATGATGTGAATTGACACTTGTATTCTTTATGATGTGAATTGACACTTGTATTCTTTATGATGTGAATTGACACTTGTATTCTTTATGATGTGAACTGACATTTGTATTCTTTATGATGTGAACTGACACTTGTATTCTTTATGATGTGAACTGACACTTGTATTCTTTATGATGTGAATTGACACTTGTATTCTTTATGATGTGAACTGACACTTGTATTCTTTATGTGAATTGACACTTGTATTCTTTATGTGAATTGACACTTGTATTCTTTATGTGAATTGACACTTGTATTCTTTATGATGTGAACTGACACTTGTATTCTTTATGATGTGAACTGACACTTGTATTCTTTATGATGTGAACTGACACTTGTATTCTTTATGATGTGAACTGACACTTGTATTCTTTATGATGTGAATTGACACTTGTATTCTTTATGATGTGAACTGACACTTGTATTCTTTATGTGAATTGACACTTGTATTCTTTATGATGTGAACTGACACTTGTATTCTTTATGTGAATTGACACTTGTATTCTTTATGTGAATTGACACTTGTATTCTTTATGATGTGAACTGACACTTGTATTCTTTATGATGTGAACTGACACTTGTATTCTTTATGATGTGAACTGACACTTGTATTCTTTATGATGTGAATTGACACTTGTATTCTTTATGATGTGAATTGACACTTGTATTCTTTATGAATCATACACATGCAACTTTATCTTTTCGTTTATTTTGTTTGTAAAGTCGTTAACATTTTGCCATTGCTTTATTGTATTATTGATTTGAGGAGGTTTTCCTTTTTTGATGCAGCTAGATATTGCCAGACATTGATCTGTCACAATAAAATCCTGAACTAGCTTTATTTCTATGAGCCAGCCATGCATGCAGTTCAACAAAGATTATTCGCTGAATGTTTGCAGCATGATCATTTTTTCGTATTTAAATTAGCTTTGCTACGAAAAGTTTTTACGAATACCTTGCGAACACTATCTGCGAACAAACTCGCAGCGGAATTAACAATTTGCAGAGTATTCGCTTGAATTGTTCGCTGCAAAATATAAATTTGCATACGAAATACGAATATTCTGCGAATTTTTATTTTATAGTTAAATATCAGTTCGCTGGGTATTAACATCATATAAACTGAGTGTTCGCAACAAATGTTCGTCACAGGGGCGATTTGTTTGTAAGGGCTAGTACAAATACGGCAGAAGATCGGCATTTCATTCAGACTTTGGTTGGGTACTCAGAGCGTTAAAAGGTAACTTAGATTTATATCAATCGGAATTCAAAGGGCGCGTTATTGTGTCTGGATATCACCGCACAGCTTGAATAAGGCTAAGGGTAATAAATAGACACCGAGACCTCATTGTATGGGAGCTAGACACCTAGAGGCGCATTGCTCATGCGCATGGTAATAGCTGTATTGTGTAGGCGCAAGGATATTGATTTTGATTGATTGGATGTCGGCTTTACGTTCAGCGAGCAGTATTTCAGCTATATTCAGGAGGGAACAAGTTAACAAACATAAATCAACGGAAAATGGGGATGGGATGGGTCACAGGATATACAATTTTGACTGCCACTAGAAAAGTATGGAGCATTGGGTAGGGGCGGAAAATTTAGCCTTTTGTAGCGGCTACAATGAGCCTACTCTTTTTCGAAATCTACAAAAGGGGTCTTCATCGTGCAAGGAGCGTGGCACTCTCCAAACACGTTACCCACTACGGTCCGCGGTCAGGCTTTCCGTATTATGACCTGACAACCCCCAAACGAGAGGGTCTACCCTATCCGACACCCGGGGAAGCGCTGGGCTGCTCTGTGGGTTTAGCACTGGGAACCCTCCCAGTATGGTCCCAGCAAGGATATTGAAAACCATTAAGCAAAGTACCTATGTGTTAAACCCAACGTTCTCCTTCTTGAACATAAAGAGTTATTATTAACCAGAGCCATACTTATCGAGGAATTAACCTGGTATGAACCCAAAGAAACACGTTACATTTTTTTCTTGAGTGTCTGGAGATAAGATCTAAGTGGAAGCATAATGAATAATTATTTTTCATGTATTTGTACTATTAAATATATGCACAAACCAATTGTACATTGTTCTACAAATACTTGTATTCCATTTTTATATTCTACACATATTAAAAGCATATATTGTTACTGTATGTTAGTATGAATGGTTAATGTGTTTTTTGTGTTTGTGCGATAGAATTGTTCCCCTTTTCCCCGCTATATGTATTTGTAGTTGTGACGTCATTGTTTGTCTGGATAAAATGTAGCAATGGAAGCTGATGTGTTTTTGTTTTTAAGCCTTTAATCTGTGCCATCCCACCATTGTGAGCGTTCCCCCTAGTCCCTTACATGGTGGAGAACCTAAAGTGACCCTTTTAAAGCGATTTGATGGAATTTTTAACTACTTCCCCAGATATTTTGGACATTTTAAACTTTGGAACTATCTGAATTTCTGTCGACCTCGTGCATCGTTTGGTGATATGTTGTATTTTGATTTTCAATTCAAATCGGATTGTGATTTTGGACTAGCATTTTGGATTATAAATTTCTTGAACTTTTAGAATATTTTACGCGGAAGTTTAGAGTCGGATATATTTTCCACCAAATTCCAATATGAACCGAAGTTTCCTGTAAGTTTCTACTGCCGTTTATGATGTGTCGTCTTTCAATTATTCGATGACAGTTCAAAACCAGAACCAGACCATTTCTTGTCTACTGCTCTAGTGGTGTCTTTCTGTGTTCCCGATGTATTGGCTGCCAATACATTTTAATGATTTACGACTTTGACTGTATCAACATTGATAATATGGAAGTTCAAGGCTTTTTGAGCTTTTTTTAACCTCTCTCATTCATATAAAATTGTTTATGTCAGTGTATTATTTATATAGCCGATTTTACCGTGTTACAGAAATCGAAGTTATGACAATTTTAAAGTATTAGATTGGAAATTTTAGTAACTTCGGTGAAAGTTTATTTTGTTCCTTCGTTACATGAACATATTCTGAACTTGTCATTTAGCGGTGTGATATTGGTCATAAATAAAACCTTGGTGTGTAAGAGTTTAAGGTCTCTGATGACTTTATCAAATTGTATTCAGCTTTTATATGACTTTGTTTGAACTAGTAGAAAATGCTGTTAATTAATTGATTGGCATCGCTGTAAATTGTTGTGTGAAAGTAATGCGTGCAAAAGGTCATCCGAGGGAGGAGTCCGAGATGCCAGACTTTCAGGTTATGCAGCGTTGATACGGATGTTTTAATAAAATGGTTACTAGTTGGTCGAATGATAAGAGATTACATTCATGTTAACGAAATTTGTCTAAATATTTTTTTACAATGGCTGTATTACTATATTTCAATTTGACAAAAATTTACAATTTGAAAAATTTAGAAAATGTTTGTTTTGCGGTCGGGATGTTGTATGTTAGTGTGAATGGTAAATGTTTTTGTGTTTGCGTGATAGAGTTGTTCCCCTTTTCCCAGCTATATGTATTTGTAGTTGTGACGTCAGTGTTTGTCTGGATAATATGTAGCATTGTTTGTCTGGATAATATGTAGCAATGTAAGCTGATGTGTTTTTGTTTTTAAGCCTTTAATCTGTGCCATCCCACCATTGTGAGCGTTCCCCCAAGTCTCTTACATTATACATCTGGCTGGTCCTGTGTCTTCTTGTATTTTATGTCATATGTTATATAACTGTTTTGTAACATGATGCCCTTCATGGGTTCTTGATTAGTTAATAAACATTTTTATTCTTATTATAGTAACCGTTAGTTAGATAATAAAAGATTGCTTCATGGGTTTGTTTTCGTAACTCAGATCATTGCATTGTATCACACATGGGGTTATAACTGATTTCGGGTACGGTTTACTGAAGTATTGCGCGAAAATATAGTTCGATGTTTACATTTACCGAAGTAAGTAATTTCTATCTGTAATATTGTTTTGATTATTTTTCAGGTGAAAAACAGTATGTTTTGTATTTCAAAATGTAATTTTTGGACCCTAATTATATATATATTCAGACTTTTGCATTTATATCAGAAACATATATTATAATCGGTTCAGAAAGATAATAGAAACTAAATTTTATGATTGATTGATTGGATGTCTGCTTTACGTCCAGTGAGCAGTATTTCAGCTATATTCAGGACGTTAACAAGTTAACAAACAATAAATCAACGGAAATTAGGGGTGGGATGGGTCATAGGGAATACAATTTTGACTGCCACTTGAAAAGTGTGGAGTTTTGGGTAGTTGAGGAAAATCAAGCCTTTTGTAGCGGCTACATTGAGCCTACTCTTTTTCGAAATCTACAAAAGGGGTCTTTATCGTGCAAGGAGCGTGGCACTCTCCAAATACTTTACCCACTACGGTCCGCGGTCAGGCTTTCCGTATTATGACCTGACAACCCGCCAACGAGGGTCTCCCCTATCCGCCACCCGGGGACGCGCTGGGCTGCTCTGTGGGTCGTGCACTGGGAACCCTCCCAGTATTACGACATATAATGAAACAAACTTTGTAGGATCTGAGAGAGGAGATTCAAAGGTGGAACAATCATCAGATAAGTTACTACATGCTACAGGGAAATATTTAATGGGAATTCAACCCACCAGCCGCATCCCATTTTGGAGGCGTGTGGGCACGGCTCATCCGTGCGTAAGGTACGTTATTCAGTTATGCAGGAGCAAAAGATTCGATTGTCAGATGAAGGACTCAATAGTTGAGAGCATTTTGAACGGAAGACCAATTACTGAACTGTCAAAATGATATCTCATATCTGAATGTGTTAACGCCCAATCATTTGATTCTTCAGCGATCAGGAGAGAGGATTCCACCCGGGCTATTTGAAAAGACGGATTGTTATGCGGTAAGACGCTAGAAACAAATACAATATCTTGCTGACCTTTTTTTTGGAGCAGATGGCGTAAACAATATTTGCCTTTACTACAAAGCAGACAGAAATGGACAAATAAAACTAGAAACATGGACGTTGGAGACATCGTGTTGTTAGTAGACAATACGCCTAGAAATGCCTGGAACGTTAGACGTAAAGTGGAAGTTCTACCAGATAAGAACAATGTTAACCGTATTGCGAAAGTTAAAACCCAATATTCAACTTTGACTCGTCCTGTTACGAAATTGTGTCTTCTGGTGGAAAATGGTTGTTGAGATCTCACCGCTGTCGCAAAAATGTAGAGACTGTTATATAAAGAAACTGTTTAAAATTTTGATATTGACAATTGTATTTTTTTTATTCTAACTCTTATATTTGGTAATTGCATTTTGTAGAAAGGTAATTAAGGGGCTGGTTTGTAATCAATTCGGAACTTCTTTCTCGGTCAGGATTTGTTTTTGAAATGTTTTATTTTATTGTGATAAAAGTGATGTTTCATTCCCGTATACTTTTGTTACCCTTAAGATTATGGAAAATTTGGAAAATGTTTAGACATTTAAAGGTCTTATCTTTATTAATTAAGATGCCAGAAGATATAAAATACGGTAGGTTTATGTGTCAGATATTTTTGAATCTTTTCTTACTTGTTTTTGAACAGAAAAATTTGCTTGAAAATTCCAAAAGTTATAAATATTCAGTTTCCCAGTCAGTCCATTTGTTTATAATTTTTTAAAGTGTTTCAAGGTATTTTGCATTGTTTTTGGATATTCTCACATTGTTGGTATAAGTTAACATATGTGTGTGATAACCTTGCGAACAAACTCGCAGCAGAATTAACAATTCGCAGAGTATCCGCTTGAATTGTTCGCTGCAAAGTATAAATTTCCATACGAAATACGAACATCCTGCGAATATTCTGCGAATTTTGATTTTATAGTTAAATATCAGTTCGATCGGTATTCACATAATATAAACTGAGTGTTCGCAACAAATGTTCGTCACAGGGGCGATTTGTTTGTAAGGGCTAGTATAAATACGGCCAAAGATCGGCATTTCATTCAGACTTCGGTTGGGTACTCAGAGCGTTAAAAGGTAACTTAGATTTATATCAATCGGAATTCAAAGGGCGCGTTGTTGTGTCTGGATATCACCGCACAGCTTGAATAAGGCTAAGGGTAATAAATAGACACCGAGACCTCATTGTATGGGAGCTTGACACCTAAAGGCGCATGGCAATAGCTGTATTGTGTAGCCGCAAGGATATTGAAAACCATTAAGCAAATTAAACACAACGTTCTCTTTTTTGAACATAAGAGTTATTAGGCACTTCCCTGTTTATGGGTAATTGTTCAGACCCGATCTCTTGTCCGGGGCATCTCGGGGTGTTCCAGAGACCAACCATTGGTGGAGCGAAGAAGGCCGAGAGACACGAGAGGTTTCCCCCCACCACAAGAAGCTGTGACGTGATAAGCAGACATACAGACGCCATTGCTGTAGCCAGTCGTATTGTAATAGTGATCAGGTAACATTGCACTGACACATTGCCCTAGGGTGAACCATGTAACCTTCACCTAACGAAGGAAATTACACAATATTATTAACGAGAGCCATACTTTTCCAGGAATTAACCTGGTACAAACCCAAAGAAACATGTTACATTTTATTCTTGAGTGTCTTGAGATAAGATCTAAGTGGAAGCATAATGAATAATTATTTTTCATGTATTTGTACTATTAAATATATGCACAAACCAATTGTATATTGTTCTACAAATACTTGTATACCATTTTTATATTATACTGTAGTGAATTTTGCTAACAGTCGTTCCCCTTTTTTTTAATATACATAAGACGTTTAAGTCTAAGATTGTACTTTACATTCTAAAGGTTGCAAAGTTCAAACTATTTCATCATGTGTAATTTTGTTTTGCTAATATTAGTGGTTTCATGCTGTGTTTTACAAGAATTTCATCACTTTAACTAGGTCAACCATATGTGTCCATAAACTAGGGCATCAGGTTACTCAAAGGGTCCTGTTGGGTAACCTGGGAGTCCTGTAGTATTAGGTCCTGCTTTAGGTACCTAATTCTATTTCGTATATTGTTAAGTGATTGACTAGAGTCTTTCATGGCAGCTTAGTATCCTCGTTGGTATACTTTGTCACCATGGTATTCTAGGTCATTAATATTTGGTGCATTGGGGTCCTTGAGGGTCCTGTAGGGAGGACCCCGGGGTCCTTATATATCTATTGCATCAGACTCTTGCATCAGAAGTGTTTCATCAGATTTATTGCATCAGAAAATACTGATTTATTGTTCATAATTTGGTATAAATAGGGGAGTTACATTTGGCTTAGTAACTCCATAACATCGAGAAGTAACAAGCTCTACATTTATATTTATGCTGATCTACGTATCATTTTATTTAACTGTTGGAATTATTGTCCGTCCGTAAATAGTTATACTGATCTGCGAATCAGGGTGATGTTTATATTGTTAAATTGTGTATCTTATGCGTTTTGACAACAATACAAGTTTACTGAACACTGACTCTTATTCTTGCGAGAGCAAGCTTGTCTGACTACACAAGGATCCATTTATTTATTTTTATGTGACCAAGAGCTCTCTTACAACGCTACTGGGAGAACTTGTATAAAGTGCTATCGCTACGCATTTGTCGTCTTAGTACCAACTTCAGACACGCACACACAGTACACCACTTTTTCCTCACATTGGTGGCAGCGCAGCGAGACAAAGCGCACTTTTTCGTCACATTGGTGGCAGCGGTGGGTTCTTTTGTGTGACTTGACAATTTTTGCTACAGAAAAGTTTAGTGAAATACCTGATATTCGTGTAATGGATACTCCAAGGATTAAAAGGAGACATTCATATCAGGCTGATATGCCTTCAAAGGTAAGACCTGATTTTTCTAAGACACAATTATTCACCCCTGATTCAGGCATCGGAGGAACACCATCACCCAGGACCCCTAGAGAAGTTTTCGGTGGGAGGACTTCCCGGATGAATGTAAGCGGACTAGGCACGCGTGTCCAACTCGAAAGTAATGGTGAAATGGTGAATACAGAGACGGAACCAAGCAGTTGGTGTACTTTTTGGTTTGTGTGGGTTGTGATTCTAGCCTTAAGCTGTTGTTGTGTGGCCTTTACATGGGCTTACTTCCCGGAAAATAAAATAGTTCAGCTTTCGTAACAGTATGTCATGAACGGGTTGTTAGCGGTAATAGCAGTGACGATACTGGTGATGTTCCTGAGATTTCTGTGGGTTTTCTGCAGAAGGGAGTCCAGAGGAGTCAACCGTTATAGACACAGGACCCGGAGGAGCGATGACGAACTATGGGATGAAGATGACGAAGAAGACGCTGGTTACTTGATGCAGGGAGAGATACCTCAACGATCGAACGTTGTTAACAATGGCTCGAGCTTGGGCCAAATGGAGGCAATGGCCGGAAGGTATCCATGGACACCAGCAGAATCAGCCGGTTTTCCAGTAGGCCCAACAGGAGTAGAGAATGCCGCAGCAGGGCATAGAAAGGATACACCATACCCGTACACCAAGGGGCAGGAGAAGGCCACAGAGAAGACGGAACTGATAGAAAGACAAACGGAGCCAAAGAGCACCAACCAGATGTCAGAATATCCAGTAAGAAGGACATTCTCTGGCGGCAATGCAGATGTATGGAACGAGTTCCTGCAATACTTTGAAAACCTGGCAGAATTAAACGCGTGGGCACCAGAGAAGTCAAGGCGAGTACTCCTGAGTACCTTGCGTGGCCAGGCAGAAACGTTCGCGTATGGATTGCCCCTAGTATTTCAGAGAGATTACAATAGACTTAAGCAGAAAATGGAAGAGAGATTCGGGCATACCGCCATGAAGGAACGGTATATAGCTGATGCGAAACTAAGGAAGAGACAGACCGGAGAGTCTTTACGAGATTTTGGACAGGCAATAGAGGACCTGTACCGGAGGGCATATCCAGAAAATCCAGATATAGTAGAAGAAAATGCAATTAAAGCATTCCTAGACAAGTGCGGACAAGCAGAGGAATTTAGGCTAGCAGTTAAGAGGACGAGGCCAAGAACACTGCAGGAAGCTGTAGTAAATGCTATGCAGGAAGAGTGCCTAAGAGTCGGAGAGAAAGAGCTGGCGAAGGAGAAACCTATTAACAGAGGAGTTTATGAAGTCAGAGATAGATATGGCGGGATGAATATGATTACTAATGCTGGGGAGCCCCCAAGGGAGGGTTCTGAAGGCAGAAAATTTGATAAAAATGGTGTGCACCCATACAGAAAATACCCACCAGAGTTCGGACCAGCACCTCGAGGAAGGCCTTATTACCGCGGATATGGTCGTGGCAGAGGAGTGCCCAGGGTCCAAGATCAAGGTTGGCAGGACTCCGGGGGTCCTACAAGGGTGGCCCCTGGAGGATCCAATTCAAAGCCGTTAAACTAGGTGGACCGGTACCGAGGCCAGGTATCGGTCAGGAAGGAAAGGCCTGAAAGCGAAATGCAGATAGGAGTTGCAAGGTTTCACAGAAAGTGGACTAGACGTAAAGGAATAAATGAGAATAGGCCGGAGTGCCATGATGGTGTGGAGACTCCAGAGGAGAAGACCGGAGCATGCAGGACCCCCACTCCCGAAGAAGAGTCAACACAGGTGCGGGCATGCAGGGCGACCGGGATGTTAGTGCGTGGACAGATAGAAGGAGTACCGATCGAGTGGAAGATAGACACTGGCGCTAAGAGTACTTTTATTACGAAAGAGACATTTGATATGATGTTGAGTAAACCTGAGCTTGAAGAGATAGATAGCAGTTATGTGACCGCCAGTGGCCAGAAATTGATGTGTTATGGTCGTGCCTATATGAACATTATGTTTGGAGACCATGTATATCCACATGAAGTTGTTGTTGGTGGGTTGCGAAATAATTTGATAGAAGACTTTATAATCAGATACAGATGCAACTGGGACCACGACGAATCCAGTTTTATTATAAAAGGAAGGACACCCCTTGAAGATGGATGTCGAGAAACCAGGGCAGCTCGAGTTATTGCCCTACAGACGATAATGGTACCGTCAGGACATGAGGCCATAATCAAGGCTGGGCTGGCAGGACGAAGCCGTGGCCCTGGTATCTCTAGTTCAGTTGGTATTTTGACCCCTGAGCGCACCTTTTTGGAGCGTCATGGGTTGGCATTGGCCAATACTTTGGTAGATGCAGCCAACGATGTAGTTTTTGCAAGAGTATACAACCCGTGTTCGCATGATGTGCGAGTGTACAAGAATACACATGTAGCGATATTTACGCCTGTAGCCAGGATAGGACCTTCAGTACGCCTGGAAGGACTGCTGGTAGGAGATGAAATAGATGAAGTAACAGAGGGAGCTAGCGTTAAAGCGATCCCAGAGCATATGATGCCTGTTTACAAGAAGGCATGTGAACACCTTGATGAACATCAGAAGGAAAAGTTAAAGCAATTTGTTATCAAGAATCGGGACTGCTTTGCAAGACCGGGAGAAGTTGGTAGAACCAATGTAGGAGTGCATAGGATAAAGCTTAAAGACGAAAAACCTGTAAGAGAACCACCAAGACGGGTCCCTTTGTATAAAAGACAAGCTTTAGAAGAAGAAATAAAGAAATTGGAAAGCAAAGGTTTGATAGAGAAATCTGATAATCCATGGTCATCGCAGACAGTGATGGTCCAGAAGAAGGATGGGACCTGGAGAATGTGCGTGGATTATAGACGTTTAAACGAGAAAACTATTAAGGATGCATATCCATTAACAAGGATAGATGAAAACTTGGACGCCCTTGAGGGCGCAGAATGGTTCTCATCTTTGGATCTTGATATGGCATACCATCAAGTGCCCATGGCTGAAGAAGATAAAGGTAAAACAGCTTTTGCCACGCCGAGGGGAGGTTTATATCAGTTCACCACCATGCCTTTCGGTTTGTGCAATGCAGCGAGCACGTTCGAGCGAATAATTGAGAAAACACTGACTGGACTACAGTGGAATGTAGCTGTTTTGTACCTAGATGATGTTGTCGTTATTGGAAAATCCTTCGACATGCATATTCAGAATTTACAGAAGGTATGCGACAGATTTTCAGAAGCAGGTCAAAAATTGAAGCCAAAGAAATGCCATTTATTTCAAAAAGAGATATCATTCCTTGGGCATGTGGTGTCCAAGGAGGGGCTGAAAACAGATCCTATGAAAATAGCTGCTGTAAAAGAAATGCCAAGACCGTTGACGGTTACCCAGACTAGGAGTTTCCTAGGATTGGCATCATACTACAGGAAGTATGTTCAATCATTTTCAAAAATCGCCAAACCATTGTTTGACCTGACTAAGAAGGACCAAAAATTTGTCTGGACTAACGAATGCGAGCAGAGTTTTGAGGAACTGAAGAATAGGTTGACATCAACGCCAATACTAGCCTTCCCCAAGCCTGATGGAAGTCAATTTATTCTCGATACTGACGCTAGTGCCTACGCAATAGGAGCTGTGTTGTCGCAAGTACAAGATGGAAAAGAAAGAGTGATAGCCTATGCTAGTCGGTGCCTAGACAAGCCGGAGCGTAACTTTTGTGTAACAAGGAGGGAAATGCTGGCTGTCGTCTATTTCACCAAGTATTTTAAACACTACTTGCTTGGACGAAAGTTTTTGCTCCGCACGGACCATGGGTCACTAACGTGGTTGAGTAAGTTCCGTGAACCAGATGGTCAAATCCATCGCTGGATACAGCAACTGAGTCAATTCCATATGGAGATACAACACCGCCCAGGAACTAGACATGGCAACGCCCATTCCACTCTCCAGATTAGTAACACCTGCTGGTGACGTTTGCAAACATTGTGAGATGCCCTGGGGATACGAATATATGGGTCCCCAGAGGTCAGAAGTCAAGGAGATGAAGGAGTGCCTAAAAGAGGACTCCATAGATATGTTGTCGGGTGAATTGGACACGGACTCCTTGCAGGAGTCCGGGGTCCAACAGGAGTCCAGGGTCCGGCAGGACCAGGGATCCATGGAGGAGTCATCTGGAGTACGGCAGGACCCCCTTCGGAGTCCCACGAATAGCACTTCAGGAGAAGCGCATGTATTAAGACGGGGGAGGAAGCCCAACAAACCAAAGCCAGCGACACCTAAGAAAATTCCATCAATAGATTTAAGTGATATTGACAAGATAAAAGAGATGCAAGAGGAAGATGACACTATCCGTGAAATTTTAAAATTAAAACTCGAGAATGCAGAAAAACCGACTTGGGATAATATAAGCGGTAAAAGCAGAGAATTTAAATTTTACATTGGCAAATGGGAGCAGTTAGCGGTTAAGAACAATGTACTTTGCAGATTTTGGGAGGAACCAAGGAATAAGTCAAGGTGGAAAATATGTACACCCATAGCTTTAATAAACGACGTACTATACTACTTGCATGACGCAAGAACTGCTGGGCATCAAGGTATTAAAAAGACTTATGAAAAGGCAAAGTTGTCCCCTTTCGTTTGGTATAACATGCAAAGATCAGTAAAAGACTATGTCAGTATGTGTGAGATATGTGGAGAACGAAAAGATCCAGCCTTCAAGAAACGACACCACCTTAAACTTTATGTAAGCGGAGTACCATTCCAGAGAGTGGCCACTGATATTGCCGGCCCTTTTCCTGAAACCCACAACGGGAACCGGTATATTCTGGTTGTTGGTGACTATTTCACGAAATTAACTGAAGCATATCCAATACCTGATATCCAAGCTGTCACGGTCGCTAATACGATATTCCGGGCATGGATTAAGGGATACGGTTGCCCAGAAGAATTTCACTCAGATCAGGGACGACAGTTTGAAAGCCAGCTATTCCAGGAATTGTGTAAATTCCTCGAAATTAAGAAGACTAGGACCACCCCGTTACATCCCAGGTCTGATAGAACGTATGAATCGAACCATCAATGATATGCTTTCCAAATATATACAGAGTAACCAAAAAGACTGGGATGATTGTTTAGATCCTATTATCATGGTTTACAATTCTACACCACACGAGAGCACTGGACAAACTCCTCACAGAATGGTATTTGGAAACGAAATGCGATTTCCTCTAGATTTAATTACTGAGAAAATGGCGGTTGATGAACAGGGAGAACCACTATACGCCACAGAGTATGTTTTAAAACTTGAAGAAGAACTACGAGAAATTCATAAAATGGCGAGGGAACATCTTGGACAAGCTGCAGAGAGACAAAAAGTGGTTTATGATGAACGTGTCAGACGTAAAACGTATAATATAGGTGATTTGGTGTGGCGAAACCAGAAAATAGTCATACCCGGACGTAAACCAAAATTAGCGAGGAATTGGACTGGTCCGTGGATAATTGTAAATAAACTTAGTGATATACTCTTTAAAGTTCAGTTTTCGAAGAATTCCATACCCGCGATAGTCCATGGAGATAATATGAAGCCGTATACTGGACAGAAAAAAATTACTTGGTTTAGTCCGGAGATTCAGCTTAAAAAGAAAATTTTTGAAGATGTGGAGTTTCCCAATTTAGAGACTTTTACGACGAATGATGCGACGGAAACTGGTTTACAGCGCATGCCTGATGAAACGACTCGAAATAGTGATGATGACATGCCACAGGACCAGTGTGAAAATCCGCCGGAGACCGGGGTCCTGCCTCGTGCCGGTGATTCTACTATCCCCGGTATGCGGGGACCTTAACAGTCCAGTTGCGCAGAGTAACAGGAGAAAAAAACGCAAAATCGTTCGACCCTCACGTTTGCAAGATTATATAGTAGGAGCTGTTGAACTTCATGCGAATATGCTACGTTGTAAATGTGAATATTGTGGAAAAGAGTACTCCTGCAGACGGAATGTCAGACGGCACATAAACGAAGTACACAGAGAGAACGCTAAAATTGTACACTGCCCTGTACAAGATTGCCATGGACATTTTTACAGAAGGGATGCGCTCGCCGCACATTTGCGTAGAGATCATGGTTTTGGCAGGCAAGCTTCTCAGGAGACATCTGCAAGGTGTTATTTTGAGTATGTTGAAAAGAAAACTAACGCGAGGTGATGCTTTTGAATTGGACGAAACAAGCCCATCTTCCGAGTCCGATAGTGATACCAGGGATGTTGAAGAACCTCAGGCCAAAAAAATGTTTGAGGAAATTAAAATAACTGTCAATAATGTAGACTGTGATGCCCCGGAGGTCATTGTTGTTGAAGTGGAGGATCAGCCAGGACCCTCTCGCGACGAGTCAAAATATCACAAAATTGAGAGTGAGGAAACCCCTGACAATGCCATAGTAGAAGTCATAAACCTAGCGTTAATAACTACGACAGTCCAAAAACCAGATGGTTCACGAGAAGTCCGTCGTGAACAGAGATGCAGTGCTACAGCATCCCTGGATTTAAGATCAGTTGACTGGGATGGCTACCTTAGATTTGTTGAAGATGAAGTTTACAAACATGCCGAACATCTGAGGAAGCAGTATTCGGGTACCGCCACTGTGAGGGAGATAGAGAGCGACGAGGATAATGATATGGAAGGGGAAGACTAGAGTGATTGACTTTGATTAACTCAATAACCGGTTAAAGAACTTGTTTCATTTTATTTTCCGCATGATTGTACATTTTTTTTTTTTGCATTTTATTTTTCTTATTACTTGGTATGTAAGGTTTAGGTCCTTTTTAAGGCGCCTTAACTGATCATGGTCCAATTTTGGTACCTGTTGTTTTGAATTCAAAGTCCATTTCAAATGGTACCTTGAATATGTATAGAGATATTTGTTTTCAAGTTTAAAAGTTTAAGAACTTGTTCAAATGCCATATTTTTGTTTGCGTATATACGTTTTTGGTATTTTTGTACCTAGATCATTATATTTGATCTTAGGACATAGATCCTTTATTTGGTGCCATTATTTTGTTAAATATATATATTTTTTTTTTTTTTTTTTTTTATAAAGGACCACTTTTTGGAGTCCGGAGTAAATGTTCGTCTATTATTTTATAAACGATTCATCCACATAAGCCCAATTTATTAGAATTTTTCTAGTCAGAAGACAGTATTAGTACTTTTTTTTATCCAGTGTGCCATAATGTGTTCAGAAATCCAAGCATTATTATCATTTTGTCAATTTTTGACATACTCAGGTGTTTTACACTTTTACAATTTGTTATGCATAATGATCAGTAGTTTTGGTGCTAAAATTCACTAGTCATTGTTGTATTGTTATACATTTTTGATATTTGAGATTATTATTATATAACGGGTAATATGTGGCTGAACAGTGGAAGTTCAGGGCTAAGTGGAGGGCTGTGTAGTGAATTTTGCTAACAGTCGTTCCCCTTTTTTTTAATATACATAAGACGTTTAAGTCTAAGATTGTACTTTACATTCTAAAGGTTGCAAAGTTCATACTATTTCATCATGTGTAATTTTGTTTTGCTAATATTAGTGGTTTCATGCTGTGTTTTACAAGAATTTCATCACTTTAACTAGGTCAACCATATGTGTCCATAAACTAGGGCATCAGGTTACTCAAAGGGTCCTGTTAGGTAACCTGGGAGTCCTGTAGTATTAGGTCCTGCTTTAGGTACCTAATTCTATTTCGTATATTGTTAAGTGATTGACTAGAGTCCTTCATGGCAGCTTAGTATCCTCGTTGGTATACTTTGTCACCATGGTATTCTAGGTCATTAATATTTGGTGCATTGGGGTCCTTGCAGGGTCCTGGAGGGTCCTGTAGGGAGAACCCCGGGGTCCTTATATATCTATTGCATCAGAAGTGTTTCATCAGATTTATTGCATCAGAAAATACTGATTTATTGTTCATAATTTGGTATAAATAGGGGAGTTACATTTGGCTTAGTAACTCCATAACATCGAGAAGTAACAAGCTCTACATTTATATTTATGCTGATCTACGTATCATTTCATTTAACTGTTGGAATTATTGTCCGTCCGTAAATAGTTATACTGATCTGCGAATCAGGGTGATGTTTATATTGTTAAATTGTGTATCTTATGCGTTTTGACAACAATACAAGTTTACTGAACACTGACTCTTATTCTTGCGAGAGCAAGCTTGTCTGACTACACAAGGATCCATTTATTTATTTTTATGTGACCAAGAGCTCTCTTACAACGCTACTGGGAGAACTTGTATAAAGTGCTATCGCTACGCATTTGTCGTCTTAGTACCAACTTCAGACACGCACACACAGTACACTACTTTTTCCTCACATTGGTGGCAGCGCAGCGAGACAAAGCGCACTTTTTCGTCACAATACACATATTAAAAGTATATATTATACATCTGTCTCTGGTCCTGTGTCTTATAATATTTTATGTCATATGTCCAATCATATAACTGTTTTGTAACATGATGCCGTTCATGGGTTCTTGATTACTTAATTAACATTCTTATTCTTATTATATTAACCGTTAGTTAGATAACAAAAGATTGTTTCATGGGTTTGTTTTCTAAGATAAATCCTGAGAATATACACTCAAGAACCCTGCAAGGTCCATAAAAACACAACATTGTAAATTATTTACATATACAGTAGTGTATGACAATTTTCGTATAGGCCGAGATATCATGAATTCGTTTTTTAAAGTTATTCTTGTCCTAAATACAACTGAAATACCGTTATAAAACTTACTTAAGGGGGTTTTTAACGTCCTTGACTACCGTAAAACGGTCTCGCACGGACTTATTGCCTAATGGCTTTTATTGACTTTTCAATATTTTTTATTAAATAATTTTGTGGTTCTTTGTAAAGAAATTAAATCAAAAAGTATTTTTGTTGTTCATACTACAATAATGCAATGTGTTTCTGATTGATTGAATGTTTGCTTTACGTCCAGCGAGCAGTATTTCACCTCTATTCAGGACGATAACAAGTTAACAAACAATACATCAATTGAAAAAGGGGTGGGATGGGACACAGGGAACACAATTTTGACTGCCACTGGAAAAGAACGGAGAATTGGGTAAGGTCTGAGAAATAAGCCTGTTGTAGCGACTATAATGAACCTACTCTTTTTCGAAATCTCCAAAAGGGATCTTTATCGTGCAAGGAGCGTGGCACTCTCAAAAAACGTTACCCACTATAGTCCGCCGCCAGGCTTTCCGTATTATGACCTGACAACCGCCCAACGAGAGGGTTTCCCCTATCCGCCACCGGGGGACGCGCTGGGCTGCTCTATGGTTCGAGCACTGGGAAGCGTCCCAGTATGGTCCCAGGACTGCACATGAGATACTGTAAACATCTTTTTCATTAAGAACGAATTATAAAAACGTACTGTCAGAAATACAGCCGGTGATAATAATACACAATATGACAGGGAATACTGTATATTACCTGTCCTACAAGTAAGTAGTCACGGCGACCTCTCCGTGGACTTGTAACTGTTGGGACTTCTTCGTCAGAGACCTCTATACAGTTCCATGGGTAGTTTACAAGTCAAGTCAGAAAATCCAAAATCTAGAGGGGCTCTGAAAGTGAGGATCATTTATTGTTCTGGTTATCTTCCTCCTTAAGATGGCAAACTCCGACAGTACTTTAAACTCTAGCTTGATGTCGGTAACGTCATTTTTATTTGTTACTTGTTAGTGTTGCTACAAGAATTGTCAGGTTTCAAGCAAGGAAATAAACAACAACATTTTGTGATATTTTTTATTTGGTGGAACGCATTCAAGTGCGCTGAAGGTATCGGTGTCCTCTTTAAATAGCCGACAGTCCAACTCCTTAGTCAGAACTAAACACGATAGCCTCGCCTTAGGGATAAAGGCCAAGATCGTTACTGATTCACTGGGACCATACTGAGAGGGCTCGCAGTGCTCGACACAGAGTTGCCCAGCGCGTCCTCGAGTGGCGTATACGAAAAGCCTGACCGCGGACCACAGTGGGTAACGTGTTTGAAGTTAAGTTTAATATTATTTTATTGCATAAAGGCAACTTAAGTCCGCTCCATAAAATATTTACACTTACTATAGTAGGCCGTACAACATATAAATGCAATACTTATTATTAAATGAGAAAAAAGGGGAAAAAAGAAGAACGACATTGTGTATTACGTAAGAAGTCAAGAAAAAAAGAAAACGGACAACAATCTACCTAATTAATGTTTACTGGATGCTGATCTGCTTCCTAGAAACGTTTTGTTTGTTTTATGTATGTAATCACTGAAGAAAATAAAACTTGTCATGGTCGGTACAAGTATCGTCTCAAATAACCGTATTTCAATATGAATATCGTTTGAATTTTTTTTCTGATTAACAGAGTTACTCTTTGGTGTAGATACATTAGACATTCAAGAAAATAATGAAAGCGATCTTCGTAAGGTGACCCGTGCCTACATTTTTGATCTTTGGGTGTATTTCTTCCAATTGTTCCGAACACGTCCCAGACGTGCAATGTCATCCGATTTAATGAAGCGCTCTTGTTCAACTGGAGCAATAAACAATAATGCGAACGATACAATGATAACGATTGTAACTGCTAGAAATGGATGTCCAGGAGAATGAAGTATATTTTGACGATTCAGAAGTGATAATAGTTGCGGCTACAACGTAATACATATATTTATTATAGTATATTATTTATATATTATTTTACTTTTAAAAAGCGTTTCTCGAACATGAAAACTTCTTTAGCATTACAACTTGAGTGCATTTGTAAATGATATTTTAGGGTTGACTGTTATAGTGCTTTCTGGGCTCAAAAACAAAGCCGATTATCAAGTAGGGTTCTTTATTCAGATGTTGACCGTAGAATACTTTAAAAAAAAACCTGTAATAACAATAGCAACATTTAACAAATAAAGCTATATTTAACAATATTAAAGATATTTTACAGACGCAAATAACGAAGGTTCACACTTCTCATTGGCTTTTAAAATAACGTATACGATATTGCTGTCATATTCATACAAGTATCTCATATTAAATCTTAGGGGCCTACTATTGATCACGTGGTCTGTCAACACTCAGGTTGCGGGTTCGAGTCTCACTGCGGGCACGGTGTACTCGACTCCAATGTTATTTTACAAGGATTGCCAGTTTTTCTACCACAGGTCGGGAGTTTTCTCCGGGTACTCCTGCTTCCTCTCCCAATAAAAACTGGACGCAATAAAAAATTGCTGAAAGTGGCGTTAAACACAAAACAAACATATTTAAATGTTATATGTTATTGCAAGCAACAAATCTAATGGATGCTACAATTAAGTTAAACAAACAAACATATCTCACATTTAGTGTAAATGCTGTTGTTTGCTCAGTCTACTCCAATAATTCTAAATATTCAATACATGAAGTACAATATTTACTTTCAGTGTGATATATGTAAAGTTAAAATACGCAGTGCTGCTAGAATATGAAAATAGTTATCTCCCTTAAATTAACGATTTTATCAATAAGTTTAACTATTGACTTGGCTCAACTTTAAATCACACTCTCGCACTTGTGCATTCTGTTAAAATGAGATCTTTACATTAAATTGATACTTTAAATGTTTATATCATTTTATCAGTATTTTATTCAAATCAACCTATTTAGTTCACGTCTCAAAATGAACACATTTAAAATTTAAAAAAAAACGTAAGAACATGTTTATCATGTTCCGTCCGACCAAGGGCATTAAGTTGTCGGTGTAGGACGTGAAAAAACTCCCAAAGTCATGTTTATCGTTTGTCATGCTTATCTTATAATTTACGAAATAAATAAAAAATATTGTACTTAAATAATCCAAGTGAAAACTAACAACAAATATAATACAATTCTACATTGAAATGTATATAACTTAGTTACTTTTAGTTATTTTCAAATTCAAATTAATCATATAAGGCTATAGTAATGTATATGTAAATAATTTTTTTATTATAATTATTTTTCTGTTCGTCTGTCAGATGAGACGTAAAACTGGTGCCTCGTGTACAGTATTCCATCAACTGGAACGTTAAAGATCCCATTGGCAGTATTCGATAAGAGTAGGCGCACGCGCCGCTGCCATGGCACGTCCCGTACATGCTGCTAGCTAGTTTGTTCTCTAGCTGTCGGCGGCATGATAAATCTACTTCCACTGTCTTGGTTGCAGTATCTATTTTTTTTATTAATTATTTTTAATTGCAATTATTTATATATTTGCTTAATGTTATCATTTCACTTATAGTATTTATGGCCTCTAAATCCCCCAATAACAAATAAATAGGTAAAAAAACAATAAATAATAAGTCCGTGCGAGACCGTTTTACCTAGGTTACATTTTAATTGTGTATTATTACAACGTACAATTTATATTTATGATAGCATTAGAGAAGCATGTCAGACTATTGAAAAGTAAGACAAAAATTTAATTTAAGGTCTCCTTTCGTGGAATCAAAGAAACAGAATTAGAATCAAAAATTTGTTGGAATAAAATCCAAAAAAATTGGATTGTTACCAAAACTTGTAAACAAGTACATATATAAAATATCGCAAGACCATGACAGTGTTACATTAATAAAACATACAATTATAAAAAAAAATTCACATATAGAAAGAATTATGATCATGTGATGATACATGTAGTATTATCTTATAATAAACTGACCATTATACCATTTACTCGTTGCTTGCCTCCTTCCAAGAAAGTTAATATGAAAAAAGACATTGTGAACGAAGCATCCCCTTGAAATTGGTAACATTGCGATTGCTTTGCTAGTTCACATCTCTTATTGTACATTATACTAATTCAATTTATAATAATTTGACAAATGTCCTATTAATTACAGGTAAATATGTAATTAAATTTATATTGAAGTTCATGTTCTTTCAAAGAGGGGACTATGGAACTTATTTCATTAAACAAAGACATTCTATATATGGATAACTGAGAACATACTATGACAAAGTGAAATTCATCTTCAATTTCCATTTGGCATAAGGGTCTTATTCTTTTTTATTGAATCTACAAGTTTCAATAGCCAATTTACTATTGCTTATTCGAAATTTTGAGTAGATATTTGTATTAGCCTTGTTAAAATTAAATTATAAATATTTTGCTGTTTTTAAAAATAGTTTTATTTAACTGTAAGTTCTTTATTTGTTTCCATGTTTTGATGCTTCATCCGTATAAATGAATTATTTCCGGAAATTGTTGAAATTTTTATTTAATTTCATTGAGATTGGTTTGAGTAATCTTTTCGTGGAAAAGGTGCCCTGATTTTCCCAAACATTAGAAAAATTCAGCTTATTTAATAAAAGTTTTTATTTTGAAAGCCATCAGTTAACTGTGAGTTTCATTTGTATGCTTCACAAAGTAGTTTTCTTTTGAGTGTAGCCAGAACCCAACAGAAGATTTTACAGCTTGTATACTTATAGGGAACATGCCTAGTTCTGAAAGAACAGCTGAATTTTATAGCTGCTTTATTTACACCAAGAAGATATTTAGCAAATTTTATTTGAACTTTGACTGACTGCATTGACAGGTATTTTGATTCTAGACTTTTATCTGTTTTGATAATATTTAAGCACCATTTTTCACTACAGTAAATTGATTGATTGAATGTCTGCTCTACGTCCAGCGAGCAGTATTTCAGCTATATTCAGGACGGGAACAAGTTAACAAACAATAAATCAACAGAAAATGGGGGTAGGATGGGTCACAGGGAATACAATTTTGACTGCCACTCGAAAAGTATGGAGTTTTGGGTAGGGGCGGAAAATTTAGCTTTTTGTAGCGGCTACAATGAGCCTACTCTTTTTCGAAATCTACAAAAGGGGTCTTTATCGTGCAAGGAGCGTGGCACTCTCCAAACAGGATACCCACTACGGTCCGCGGTCAGGCTTTCCGTATTATGACCTGACAACCCCCAACGAGAGGGTCTCCCCTATCCGCCACCCGGGGACGCACAGGGCTAACTATAGTAAAGAAGTATATGTAAAACACATGACTCGAATAATTTTAAATGTACAGACAAATTATTTTGTCAGGGATCAACATCTTTTTAATGCAAAATATTGCTTTTGACGCCTTTTTGCATAAAAGATTGATTGCTTCAGAAAATACACATGAAAGTTTGAAAATTATTCGTAAATACTTGTATTCCATTCATTGTTTAATGGTTATGTTTCTGAAGGTAAAAGTGTTTTTACATATTTTTCTACTAGATTTATTGAAGACCATTATTTTGGTTTTATTTAGATTAACAGTTGGATTCCATTTTCACAATATATATCTAGCTTATTGAGAAAATTTTGAAGTCCATCTGCAGATTCTGATACTAATACATCAGGATACATCAAACATGATAATTGAGTATTATTGATATAAAATGGCTGACAATCTGATTTAAAAAGTTTAAATCATTTAAATATAATGAAAAAAGTGCAGGGCTTAAAATGCAACCTTGTTTTACTCCTACTTGTGATAAGAGTGAGTCAGTTATCTCATCTGAGACCTTGACATAACTTCTTTGTACATTGATTTCAGGATATGTAGAAAGGGTCCTTTAATATTATAATTGCACAATTTATCAAATAAAAACTTTACTGTTTAAAGCATCGAAATCCTTTTTAAAGTCGATGAAACAAGCATATATTCTTTTAAAGGATTTAAATGCTTTATCAATAATTGATATCAGTGTAAAAATATGGTCACTTGTCCTGCATCCTTTTTTTGAAGCCGATTTGTTCAGGGCAAATAATATTGTTATTTTCTAAGTATTTTTCAAGCCTGTTGTATAGAACGACTGGAAAAAAAACTTTCCTAGGCAACTAGAGAGAGCAATGCCTCTATAGTTTGAGTGATAAGTGAAGCATCCACCTTTAAAAATAGGTTTGATAAAATTTTCTTTCCATGAATTGGGATAAATTCCTGGTTTTAAAATCAGATTAAATAGTTTCGCATATATATTTACATTCATAGAATAGAACATGATATTTTCACAATTTCTTTAAAATCCCATCTGAACCACAAAAGATTCTTTTTTTTCAAAGATTTCATAGCAAGCAGCACTTCTTCTTTTGTTATTCTATCATTTAGAATCAAGTTACAACAGTTTGGAAAATCTGGGTTAAAATAATTGTCATCACTTTTATTGTCATTATTAAAATCTTGCCATGTATTCATAAGTTCCTTAAAATAGTCAAACCACTCTTCAGGTAAAATATTGGAACTTGGGTGAACAGTATTTTTTTTACTTATGGATTTAACAGTGTTCCAAAATTCTTCAGCATTTGTTTGATTACAGTCTAATATTGTATTGTAACATTTTATGTCTAAATTGTCTGAATTTTTCCTGACAAGCCTATTCAAATCGTTTTTATTGGTTAAAACGTTTAGACGCAAATGTTTGTTACATGGTTCATCACAAAGCTTTCTGCTGAAATGTTTGAATTTCTTTATTTTGTTTCACATTCATTATTATAATAAGGTGTTTTGATTTTTCTATATTTAACCCTTTTTTTGTATCGTTTCCCTTTGCTTGTCGTAAAATTTCTTCGGTTTGAATTTTGATTTGAGATATATTAACTGAAGTTGGACAATGGTCAGATATTGTTGGTTCGAACTTTCCAACTTTAAAATTAAGAATGTTTCTTAGAAACCCTGAGCTACAGATGCAATAATCATCAATTGAAGTTCCATTGTGATTTAAAAAAGTTATCTTTCCTTTAGAATCTCCTAAAGTTCTTCCATTTAGTATTCTAAGTTGAGCATATGTGCACATATCGATGACTTGTTTCCCACAACTGTTTGTTTTTTGTACAATGTCAGTATTTCGATAGATCTATGAACATTATCAGCTATATAGTTAAAAGGGAGAAAGTCATCTTGGTTATAATTAATTTCATTTTGTATGTTAATTAAATCGTTTGCATTAATATGGGCATTAAGATCAACTATAATTAAAATATTCCCTAATAAAGAGTATTTGGTAATATCTTTATCCAGTTTTTCAAAAATATGTTCATCATAATTTGTTCAGAGTGTATATAGGGAGTTACTTGGGGGTTTATGTAAAAAACAAATAATTCTAATTTGATAAAGCTGTGGTCAAGTCTTGGCCAAATAATTTCACTGTTAGACTTATCAACAACTTTAACTCCTGACAAAATATCCTTTTCTAGGAAAACAGCTAACCCGCCTCTTACTCTGTTTTTAACAGATTTTCTAAAATTGACATAACATTTATATCCATTATAATTCAAAGCTTACTTGAAGGAGGCATGCGTGTCAGACACAAATACAATATCAGATGACATAGCATCATCATTCAATTTACATATTCTAATTCTATCATTATTTATCCGTTTAAAAATATCATTTACATTACAATATGTAATTGATAACTTTTTGAGACTTAAATGCACATTATTATTACGATTAAAGAATGCTAATGCACAAGGGAAGTTTCATTCTAATAATTAATAAAATCATTTATCTTATTAATCTTTATGTTGTTTTGGTTATTTTATTTTATTTATTTATTTAAGAAAAAAGAATTGAAATTGAATTGTACTAGAGTTACCCTTCTTTGAGTTAACATTTGGTAATATTTTATGAAGCAAAAAATGAACATTACTCTAAAATGTTTGATTGACGATTAATGAATTGAGGAATGTAACTGAACATAATACATGTAGATGAATACCACAAGTATACAAATTAAAATGAACATGTACCATTATTTTTAATCTTCATTACAAAAAAGAAGTATTAGAAATGTATGAGACACGAAAACAATGCAAGCTTACTGGAGTTATCCTTCCTGGCATACCTACAATAAAATACAATTTAAATTGGCCTTTTGTAAATCTCCTGGATCTACTTCTTTAATTATTTTGATGAAGTTATTAGTAAAGATAGATATAATCTTTATAATTTTGAAATAAATTCAAATATAATTAGTAATTTTCATTTACAAATAATTTAAATGAGCTTGCTAGAATTATCCTTTTTTGTGTGTACAGTATAATTACAATGTAAAATATAAACTGGAATTAAAAATAAGAAGTTGAAAAAGATAAATGCACATGTTGTCCAGTTAAAAATCTCAGATTTTTGTAACAAACACCAGGTACTCTAACTCGGGACAATAACAATAAAGCAATTGAAGAAATTTGTGATACATTAGCAATGTACCAAGTGCGTAAGCTATAGCGGAAGTAATCCCTGTTGCAAGTGCAGAAATTTTGCTATCATCCAGTCTTTTGTCTGTAGCTGGAGATTTGTGCGAATATGATGAGTCGTTTGGTGTTTGTTGTTGATAATTTCGCTACTCGTGCATTCCCGGTCCATGACCATCACTAGCTATTATATTTCAGTTGTATTTCCTTGCTGTTTTTACTGTCCGAGTACGAATTGAATCTGTGTTGTTCATCCGCTTTAGATTGAGGTCTTCTCACATGGAATAAAGCGTGACGCAAATTCCCTGCCAAGACTCGGATACCATGATTTCTAGAAAGCCTAGTTGCATTTTTAAATAGTTCTGTTATGACTTTACCTCCCCTTTCAAAGTTTTAATTCCTACAGATAGGTATTCCAGGTGCGTTCCCAAGCATATGTGTAACTTCCTCATTGAACTGACGAACTTTATATTGAGACGATTAAATTTAGTGGGGGTGACAAAAGATATTAACAGCGAATTAGTTTTCAACCTTGCTTTGTCAATAAGACAGGAGAACTTTTGAAAGGCTTCACTTTGAGACTCCTCCTTTAAGTTAGTGATGCCAACGTGTAGAATGATAGGTCTAGCATATTCAATAGAGCTCAGTGCCTTAAAGCTTCTTCTATTGTGTATGTCACCTGTTTACTTCCTTTTCTTTCAGATCCCATTAAAAGTCGGTTGATGTCTACTGAATGACAGATTGATTTATATGTCCACAGTTCCAGTCAGAGTTGTTCTTTGCACATGTTCAATACTTGAAGGTCTTACATTATTTCTAGGTGCTGATGAGCAATTGTCTTGTTTTGGTGGCTCAGCTTTGTTGCTCGTGCCATTCGTAGAACGATTATCATGATTAGTGAGGGGGTTTTCTTAGATTGTTGGACTTGAACGTTCTGTGACTTCTTTAGAGTTATCTAGCTCTTGTTGTTTGTCGTGACAAGCAAGACCAAGAACTAGACTGGTAAAAGACAGTTCTTGGACGTTTGTACGAGGAGATAGTTTGAAGAAAGTTATATGATATACCATCTTTAAAGGGAGAGTTGCATCACTGTTTGTTAAAAGACTTGAGCCTAGAATGTACTGTCATGTGTAGAGTATCAAAACCATCTGTATTACGTACTAAGAGAAAACGTACATGTTGAATTTGACATCTCAGATTATACATGCTGTTTAGTTTATATGTAAACCAGACACTTTTTAACTTAGCATGAACCTACATGTATCTTTAGTTTATATGTTGGTTCAACTGTGGATAAAGTTTTAAGACTATTTGTCATATAACTAGTTTTCATCTCCAGTCCCCCCTCCAATAAATCAGGATGCATAATATAGCTAAAAAATGCTTGTGTTGTTAAGCCCAATTTCAACAAACAACCGATAAATATTAGTAAAAGGGTCCAATTGATTCCTTCTGATGTGATCAAGTTGGTTAGTTATCTAGTTATCTGCCCAATGTTGCAACCAGTAATCATCTCCCAGTTGTTTTATCAATTAGAGATTTGCAATGCCTAGTTTGTATTGTTCATGGTTAATAATTCTGGAAAAATGTTCAAAGTACATGTTGCCCCGTGCGGGATCCGTGTGGCTAAAAGAATAGACCGCAGTCGCGCTAGCTTGTCGTAAAAGGCGACTAAATAGCGCCCAGTACCCTGACCGGCGTGTCAGGTCGGTTTGTCTAAAGACCGACTGGGATGTGGGCCCCAGGTGGTTGAATGGGGTACCCCTGGCAAGCTGGGGTTGTCGGGCCATAATACGGAAAACCTGACCGCAAACCATATTAGTGCACCGTGTTGGGAAAAATGCTACGTTCCTCGCACGTTAAAGAAAGCTGCTGTAGTATTCGCTATGAGTAGGGATTTCGATCCCGCTACGGGAGGCTAAATTGCCCGACCCTATTCATCCTCCCATTTGCCAGTGGCAATCTAAAATCCGTTACCCCTATTTTTCCTTGTGTCCCATCCCATTTTCATTCATAATCATTTCATGTTCATTTTATCATCCATTTCATGTTCATCGCCTGAATATAGCTGAAATATTGCTGCTCGGGCGTTAAACACCATTAATCAATCAATCAAAGTACATGTTAAAATACCTAATATTGCATGTACAGATTAACTGACAAAAGTTATCAATGTTTCTACTTCATGTGTTGAATACAAAAAATGTATATAGAAGTTGTATTCATTAAATTGATTTTATTCATTATCACTGTCTGCCATCTCCAAATCTTCTACACAGTCATACATATAGTTTTCACAAAAAAATCAAATGTTTTGGAAAAATTGAAGAATTTTTTCTTCAAACCTGATATAAATGTTTTATCAATATCAGCATTACTGTTTATGCTGTGTACATTAATCTTTATGTTTGGTCTATCAGGACTATCAAAAATAACAGCTGCAGAAGGACGAACACATAAACTTTTCATAGATTGCGTTGGACTAGCGCTTGCAGTCAACACTGGAACACTTACATATAGAATTCTGAGCTCCCCAATACAGGCAAACTATTTTCTAAATGCAGTCTCATTCTCATGCTCCTGAGCCCTGCAGAGACAAAATATCAGTCGAATTATAATCTTTTTATAAGAATAAGCTTTTTTTTAGTGAAACAGTTACACTAATAGCTGTGATTGCTTAACAATACAGGCTCAAATTACATTGAAGTGTAGGTATTTTTAGCACCTAGATAAAATAGATTGAAGAAGAAAAATATAGCTGATCTAGTTCACACAGTGATTATCTTTGTTTAAAACTTATCTGGTACTGACATAACTGAGTTGTGAAGAAAATTAAACTATCCCAGCCCTTTTTCATTTACCGGAAACAGGAAACATGTCCTTTTCAGAGCTTGTGTTTGTTGACCTTGGGGAGGGAAACATTCCCTTTCCACTTAATTTTGAGATGGCCGAGATAATGAGAAAAGGGGAGGGGGTCTCTATACTATTAAACTATATTGATTATTGTTACGACTTTATAAGAAAATAATTTCACGAACTTACCATTGAATGACTGTATGGGCTTCGCCAACGACTGTTAGCTGGTGCCTGGCAGCGAGCAACGGGTTCGTTAAAACGTCTCTCCACCTTCCTTCTCTTACTGATGTTTCCGGACTGCCAAATGAAAACCGATAGTACCCATTCAATACAGCATACTTTTTTGTTTAGGAACTAGGAATAGTGGCTCTTAAACCAAGTTTATTCAGTCTATTAACTTGATCTTTCATAATACTAATCAACGGAGCAAGAACCAAGTCGACACCACTTTCTTTCAGAGGAGCTGGCGCTGACTCATATATTAGGGATTGTCCACTTCCAGTGTACGAAGACAGCTTTTCCTTCTCATAAAGTCATTATTCCAGCGCGCTGGTGGTCAGTCAACGATTCCAGTTGGAATTTTTCACAAATTAATATATTGATCGATAAATCTGCCGCCATTTTGTCTATTCTACAGCCAAACACTTTCTTCTCTCAAGCAATTTCAGTGGTTGATATTTTGAAGGTGTGACGTCGTATGAAAATCTTCTAGCCCGGGAATTTCCTAGCTACGTTTGTCAAGGTTTCGTGGACACAGAAACTCTGATACGTGAGGATGGCTCAAATACGGAGTACGCAAGATATCATCAATCATCTTTGACCTCAAAAACTGTAATCAACCTGATAAAACGCTTACAGCTCTCAATATTAAAGTACTTTTCACCAACGTCAACTCCATTCTTTTTTTGGACCTCAATAATAAATTCATAATATGTAAAGGGTTTTTCCTTTTTTGCAACATTGTATGCAGTGTTAAAGAGCACTTTATATTTGTTTAACTGTTCTGATGCACACTGCTGGACAAAATACACTTACCAAGTTTGGACTTTCAAAGTTGATGTTATCCTTCTTAAACCACTGTTTTTTGCAAGATAAATGCTCGGGGAGGGGGGGTTAACTCGTGGATTTAAATGGGGACAATTTTTAGCTTACCTGGACCGTGAGCTTTTGCTATCACTTGGCGTCTTTCTTCTGTGGTCCGTCGTAAACTTTTTCAAAAATCTTCTCTGAATGAAACCACTGAGCCAATTTTGTTTCAAACTTGGCCACAATCATCCTTAGAGTTCCTAGTTTCAAGTTAACCAGGGTGTTGATCAACAGACAAAGATGGAACATAAAAATAGAACATGTGTCAACACAGGTTTTTGATCTCAAAAATTATAATAGCTATAGAGAAACCGTTACTTCAAATTGATCAGCACATTAAGGTCTACAATAGTTGCTATTAGTGTGAAGTTGTGTATTGGCTTCTTGTACGAGTTATTGCCCTTAGTTGACGATTTTTGACAAAATTTTTGGTATTTACAATATAACTTGAAAACTATAAGAGGTAGAGTGAAACTCCAAATGGCAAAATTGATCAGCAATAAAAGCCCTACAATTCACTTAATTGGTCTGAAATTGTCAGATGACTCCTTAGTGATGAGTTGTTGCCCTTAAATGACAATTTTTCATGAAATTTTCCCTATTTGTCCCGTAACTTAAAAACTATAACAGCTAGAGTAAAACTGTAAATAGCAAAAATTGTCGCAAAAAAAGTCGCACTTTTTGTTCCTAATTGTTCGATGTAAACTCGTTGGTATTGTCGACCATTGCCCAATTCCAAATCGCCTGCAAGGATCACTATTATCGAGACGCTTGATTTTAGTTGATTTTTCTATTGCGTTCAAGCAACGACCGTTTGTAACATCTTACTATTTTGAAATGACAAATTGTGTAACATTCTACAACAATCGTAGTTTTCAATGCACAACCCGCAGACAGTATTTTGACATTTAAATTCGCAGAATCAACGGCGAAAACATCTGTTGTGTTTTTTTTTTTTTGAATTTTTTTTTTTTTTTTTTTTTTTTTTTTGGCTAATGAGAATTGTAAAATTAAAGTTACAGTTCAATATTCCATTAACAGTTCCTAATTCAAAATTCTCAATTTTTGGTCTCTATTCAAACCTTTTTTGTACTTTGTTCAGCATTTGCAAAAACTAGTTCTAAATTAATTATTCGCAGTTTTTTGGTTCAAAATTAAAACATTTTATTTACTTGTTCCACATTGGCAGATCCTAGTTGAATTTTGTTTAAACGCCACTTTCAGCAATTTTACAGCTATATCATGGTGTCCATTTTTATTGGGAATACAGCCGGAGAAATACCCCGCCCTGCGTTAGGAAAAAGGGCAATCCTTGTCAATTAAGTCAACATTGGTAGTTCATAGTTTAATTATTATAGTTCTGGTTCGAAATTATAAAGTTTCTTTATTGGGAAAGGAAGCCGGAGAAATACCCCGACCTGCAGTAGGAAAAAGGGCAACCCTTGTCAATTAAGTCAACATTGGTAGTTCATAGTTTAATTTTCATAGTTCTGGTTCGAAATTATAAAGTTTCAATTATTCGTTGAACATTCCTATTTTTTGGCTCAACATTCAACATTTTTAAAGTCCTAGTTTAACAACTGCCTAGCGTGTCCACGGATGGTGGATAGAGGAGACCCTCTCGTTGGGAGTGTTTGGAGAATGTCACGCTCTAGGCACGATAAAGATCACTTTTATAGATTTCGAAAACGAGGAGACTCATAGCCGCTACAAAAGGCAAAATTCTGCGTCCCTACCCAATATTCCATACATGTACTTTTCTAGAGGCAGTCAAAATTGTGTTCCCTATGTTGCACATGAGGAATTTACATTTGATAGCTGTGTGTCAGATAATAAAAAAAGGTCTTTGTTAATAGTGTTGGCAATTATATATTAAATGGTTAACTACCACCCGTGTGTAACAATCCGTATACAATCAAACATGGACTGAAGTGACGAGGCTCACATTCGGTAACTGTTTATACTATAAATTCGTCTATTTAATTTGTTTAAAACTGGCGCTGGCGACGTAATTTTCTGACAGGAAATTAATTGGTATAGTAACATATAAATCTATTGACATAGCTATGTTGTTATCTCATATTTTATACCCCGCAAACTTGTTTGGGGGTATATAGGAATCACCCTATCTGTCTGTCTGTCCACATCCCTTGTAAGCCTTCTCCTCCTAAACCGCTTAACAGATTTTGATGCAACTTTATATGAAAGAGGTACGTCATATGTAGATGTGCATGTAGAATTTTCGTCACTGTCGGATATTATTCAGGGGTGATAAGTGGACTTATTTTCAAATCTAATATTCAGTGTGAGACCTCGTAAGCGCAACTCCTCCTAAACCGTTTGACAGATTTTGATGAAACTTTACATGAAGGAAGTACATCATATGTAGATGTGCATGAAGAACTTTCTTTGCTGTCGGATATTATTCAGGGGAGATCATTGGGCTTGAAGCGAAGCGGTGGGTATCCCTTTGTGAGCGTACACACTTGTTTCCTTTGTAATCACGTTATACCTTTTTTGTGTGTGTATATTCTCATACTGTTGTGCGACATGACAGTTTTTCAGAGGGGGGACTTTTGTTATGAATTTTACATTCAGTTTACTAAAAATGTAACAGGAAATGCTCCTCGTGCAGATTTATCTACAACTGGGTTTTCCATTGAGTATATTAATTATGGAATATACAAAAACGTTGACAAAGAGTCGCCCTACTTGCACTCCAACTACAATATCGACAGCAAACATGTTCTGGATTTCTTGGTTCTGTGGACCAAGTCAATACTCTAATAACAGAATTAAGTTTTTAAAAATCCCCCTACCAAAAAAAGCATGCACATCCATCGGCTTTAATTAAATATTCCGATACTTAGATATAATGGAAATGCTACTATTGATCACGTGGTCTGTCAGCACTGAGATTGCGGGAGCGATTCTCACTGCAGGGTGTACTCGACTCCAATCTTAATTGACAAGGATTGCCAATTTTCGTACGGCAGGTTGGGGGATCTCTCCGGGTACTCCGGCTTCCTCCCAAAATAAAAACTGGACGTCATGATATAGCTGAAAAAGCAGAAAGTGGCGTTAAAACACCATAAAATTTCCAGCTTATGCCTTTAAAAAAGACAAATCACAAATCGAATTCCAAGAAACCGGCAAACTCCACAACTAACAACCAGAAATACAGCAACTAATAAAATTATGTATCGAGACTAGTAGATTAATAATACGGCCATGTAACTGGCACGACCTTCCACGAGTTTAAATGAATTTTTACTACGGAGTCAGCTATTAAAAAAAGCATAAAAGGCTTCTCTAAAACCGGTTAACCAATGAAAAACAAAAGTTACTAGCAATATTGTTTGGATGGTCTTCTTTGAAGTTTATGTTTTTTATACCATTAGGAAAATTAAAAATGGCCGCCATAGCATTGCATATATTAACATTAAACCCTATTTCTTTATTTCTGAAACCGTTTAACCAATGGAAACAAAATTTACTACCACTATGGTTTGGATGGTCTTCTTGAAAGCTTTTTTTATTGCCAATTTGAGATTCAACATGGCCGCCACCGCAGGACTAACATAAGACCCTATGGGAAAAAAATTTTAAATCTTCTTTGAAAACGGTTAACCAATGGAAATAAAACTTACTAGCAATATGGTTTGGATGGTCCTCTTTAATGTTTATTGAAAATTACAGGAGAGTTTAACATCAGGGAAATACCATCTTCATTGCCTATAAAATCAGTTGAGCGATGCAGGCTCTTGGTTAAATATATTTCTCGTTTGTGTCAGAGAGGTTGGAATCTCGAGGTTGATAATAAACATCATGCGATCCAGCCATTACTGCACATAAATAATTTTAATTATAATTCCCGCAAACTTGTTTGGGGGTATATAGGAATCACCCTGTCTGTCTGTCCGTCAGTCCACATCCCTCGTTAGCGCAACTCCTAAACAGCTTGATGAAATTTAATGAAACTTATCATCAAGGAAGTACATTATATGTAGACGTGCATGAAGGATTTTTATTGACCTCTATTATCATTAAGGGGAGATAATTGGACTTGAAAGCGAAGCGGGGGGTGGGTAATCAGTCCACACTTGTTTTTTAGGTGATACCAAATTGTTTTAACAAGGTTTCGTCTCTTTCATACCAGAACGCCATATAGTTGTACATGTATCTTAAATAAGAGCCGATTCTCACTGCAGGCAGGGTGTACTCGATTCCAATCTTAATTGACAAGGATTGCCAGTTTTCCTACCGCAGGTCGGGGGTTCTCTCCGGGTACTCCGGCTTCCTCCCCCAATAAAAACTGGACGCCATGAAATAGCTGAAAACTTGCTGCAAGGGGCGTTAAAACACCATTCAAACAAACAATAAATAAGAGCTACGCTATTAAACACCGGAAAAAGGACGAACGACGCTTTAATAAACACCCAACTCGAAATAATCTTAACCAATTCCGAATTCTTCGAGCGAAAGCTCGCTGGGTAACAAAACAAAGACGACGCACCTCTTGGCATAACTGTGTTTCTTAATTAAATAACCATACCCCTATGAATAAAATTTGGAACATGATTCGTAAAATTAAAGGTAAAATCAGTTAAGCAAATGTCCATCATTAAACGGATGGACAAGACTTGTTTACATCTAACAAATTGGGCGAAACATTTGCAAAACTCCTCTGCTGACAATTATCATCTCATTTTTAGTGGATCAAAATGCAAAAAAAAATATCAAAACTAAATTTCCAGTTAAAATATCTTGAATATTACAATGAACCTTTTTTCTTTGGAAGAGCTAAAAACTTCTTTGAACAAATCTCACGATACAGCATGTGGTCCAGATGACATCCATTATCAACTTCTCAAACATCTGCCACAATCTTCTCTCCAATGCCTTCTAAATCTTCTTAACAACATTTGGGAATCGGGTGACTAAACATCGATTTGGAAAATGGCCACGGTTTTGCCTATTCCAAAGCCAGGAAAAGATCACTCAAAAGCGTCTAACTATCGGCCTATAGCCCTCACAAGCTGTCTTTGTAAAACCATGGAATGAATGCTCAGCGATCACCTTGTCTGGTTTTTAGAATCTTACAACCCTATCTCAAATATCCAGTGTGGATTCAGACAAGGTCGTAGTACTATTCATCCTCTAGTGTGTTTCGAAAGATATATTCGAAACGCATTTGCTAAAAACGAACATGTTGCGTCTATCTTTTTCGGTTTAGAAAAGGATACGACACAACATGGAAATACGGTATTTTAAAAGATGTTTTTGATATGGGTTGAACGGTAGACTTCCTTCCTTTATATACAACTTTTTATCTGCCAGAGAATTCAAAGGAAGGACCACTTATACTTTATCTAACCCTTTTGTACAGGAGATAGGCTTCCTCAGGGTAGTATCCTTTCTGTCACTTTATTTAGTATTAAAATTATTAGCCTTGCTCAAGTTTTAAAATAATAATATTGATGGTTCTCTATATGTTGACGACTTCCTCGTGTGTTTCCGGGGAATAAACATGAATAATATCGAACGTCAACGGCAATTATGTTTAAATAGAATAGAGAAATGGGCAGTGGAGAATGGTTTTGAATTCTCAACTGCCAAAACCATTGGGATAAATTTTGTAATAAACGAACGATGCATCCTGATCCTGAATTAAAATATAATAATTCTATTAAAATTGTCAAAGTGACTACTTTTCTTGGAATTATATTTGATTCAAGGCTAACCTTTCTACTCCATATCAAAATGTTAAAAAATAAATTCCTAAAAGCATTGGATATTTTAAAAGTCGCATCAAGCACCGACTGGTGTGCTGAATGCGATGTTTTACTCCATTTAAACAGATCTAAATTAGGTTATGGTTGCTTCGTTTTCAGACCTCTATCATATCGAAAAACATAAAAAGTCCTACACAAACCCTTTAATAATACAACGTTTTCAGAAATACATCTTGTTACCCTGACAATAATACTATTTATACAGACGAGTCAAGAGTTGATAAAAAGTTGCCTTGGGCGATATCTTTGGAGAGCGTGTTGAAACTCGCCGTCTGCCTCGTCTGTATGTAAAGCAGAGGTTTAGCTATTCTTCTTGCGATGAAAATAGTTGCTTCGTTTTAACACGGTCATACCAAGACGACACATAGTTATATTTTTAATAATGAGCCACGACAAAAATGTTCACCATGCAACAGTACATGCACCACATAGCATGTCTTAATGGACTGTGTGGACGTGGCTCACATTAGGGACCGTTTTTATTCTGTAAAATTTAATTTCACTTTTAATTGTGATGCTTCATACTTATTGTTTAAACTACCATTTTTATCTGTATATATTCTCATATTATTGTAGAAGATCACGTTTTAGTATAAAGGGAGACATGACGTACTAGTAATTTAAAAATTGTAATTTTTACGTCCTGAATATAGCTTGCTGGAATTTAAACAACAATCAATCAATCCATTTTTTCACTTTGATTTGGGTTTAGTCCAACATTCGCACAATTTTCTTGCAAATCTAACTTATATTTCTGTCATCCCTTTTTGAGGAATTTTATTGTGTATGGTCTACAGGTGTGCGTGGGTTAACAATATTGAGATGATCGGTTTCGAGGTATCCCTTGCTTTTATACACAAATTCTATAAATATGAACCTTTTACAATACTTTTTCGTGTAAAACATACAGCAATATTTGCTATCAATAGTTCGAATATTGCTTTATCATTTTTCATGTTACAATTGTATAACAGTTACAGCATTCATTTGCTCAAGGACTGTGAGCAGTCAATGTCAACATTTGCTTGTGCAATTTTCTGTTCCAATTACTCATGTATCAATCTATAAATTTCACATAAAGTTCATTTAGTGATTGGAGCGATCAGAGCCCAGTTCTGAACAATAACCTTTGTCAGTTTCATATATTATAGTTATACGGTTAAAATATTTTATAAATTAGCCTAAATAAAAATCTGTAATTTGGTCTTGGTTTGTTATTATCAAACAAGATCGTGTTATTTTAAGTAAACTTTGTACTCTTTTTATCGGCCTACTTTGAAATGTAATGCACAGGGAACTTTTTATAACGAAGACGTAAACGGTATTCAAAAAGTTAAGAAAGAATTAGAATTAATGGATTGAAAAATAATTAATAGTTCTTTCGAAAATCCCTATGTAAATACTAAAATTAAAATGTGCAAAAAATAGCAAAACAAAGGCCGTTCGAATAACAAGAGCTGAAAGTTCAGAGACAATTACAAATTCGGATAGAGACAGGAATATACAACGGGGAAACAAAAACCAAAGACACAAAGCATCAAGGGAGTAACCCGAACCGAATAAAACAATGGGTACACTCAGGTCTTATGGACGAGTCAGCAATGCCTGCCACTAATTAGACCCCCGTCGAGTTACTCAGTCTTGTCTAGGAAAAAGTTAAATCCAGGAATAGGAAAGACTACATACGACTCAGCATGAATGTCCGATTGTATTTTAGAGATAGAATTCCCATAAAGATAAATTAAGTCATGATAATGGCCATTGAACTTCTGGAGAGATAACATCAACCCAGTTACAAAAAACCATTGTTTGAGTAGTTTGGTAGTCAGCAGCAGTTATTGGCCTAGAAAACAGGAATACCGATCGCAGGGTCTAGAATAACGTATATGTTGTGAAATGTACACATCATAAGATTCTATCGATGACGGGAGGTTGAAAATGGAAGATTGAAGTCATCACGTGTGTCGTAGAGTCTTGTTTGTAGTTTTAACCAAGTCTATTTCTAGAAGTAGGTCTAAGTAAGAAGCCGAGCTAATTGTGTTAGTGGTGTCTTTAATTTCAAACTCGCAATCGAAATTGAATGCAAATATTCACCAAATTTAGCATTGATCAGGAACAACATGATCAACATAGCGGAACCTGAAATTAAAGCTTTGTGCCAGTCTTTTCTTTCTTCATCAGCAGACCTTCTAGGAACTCAGCCTCATAAGAGTACAAAAACAGGTCGGCGAGGATAGGAGTACAATAGTTACCCATTGGAATACCAACAGTCTGTTCAAAAACATGACGAATATGTTCTCAAATTGGCATTTTAACATTAGATCAAATAATAAATATACCGAAGACCAAATCTGTTAAGAATCATTCATGACAAAGTAAGTTCTGTCATTGCTAATGACCAGTTATGTATATCGCCTCTTTCCATATTTTCTTGCAAAAGCAGCGATTTATAAGATCCTTAAGCCTGGTTTTAATCTGCATGTGAGGGACAGCCGTGTAGAGTGTCGAAAAATAATGTTTTAATGCTGCTGCATTTGGGAAAGAGATCCAGAATTAAAGATGTCTATCAGGTCTTTTGAATTTTTCAATATCTACATTTCATTTATGCCACTGCTAGAGTATAAAATGTCACTGTATTTTTGAAGTCATGTTTTATGGTTGTTAAAACAGTGGTCAGGTTTTTTAGTAGTACACAGACGATCTTGCAATGAAACGCTGTTAGTACGGCTTTTTTGTAAAAACGCACAACAATGACCAAGTGACAAAGTGGTAGTGAAATTAATTGCTACGAACTAGTTGTCTGCAAAATTTAAAAGACCAGCATACAAGTCACAGTATAAAAATGTGATAAAATGTTCAAGAGTTATCAAATGAATTTTAATAGCAAAAATTAAAGATGTATTCCATAATTAATATTTACAATTTACAAATTTAATCAGATATTTTTCTAGCCTTACCAAATTCACCAAGCACTGTTTACAATTTGATTTAAGTATTGTTAAACAACTGATTATCCTTAAAGCGATTAGCAACTGCATATAATTCAACGTATAAGGATGAAACTTCGTTAAATTTTTCACTGAATTATTAGCAAATGTCATAAATGAAATTGAAATAATAACATGATTTTAAAAAATGACATTTGTTTAAAAACAATCTGGTATTTGGTGACATTCAGATGAGTGTTGACACTATCTGTATCTAATTCATCTTATTAGTGCTGGAGCGGTACATTTGTCGCCGGGCGATATAAAAGGACAGTAAAAGAACCGTGTGGTATATCTATACATAATGGAGGCACAAGGAAAGTTGTTGCATTATATTTTGTTACTGTTCACTCTCCGACCTGACGTGACCGGTAAGTACCATATTTTGTCGAATCGTATCATCGATACAATTAACAGTTTATCTAAATTAGTGCAGAAATGCTAGTTGGAAATCTATTGTCCAAACGTGAACTTTTTATTTATAGATATCGATATCCCATTTATCACTACATTTAGTTATGAAGCCACCTTAATTTAAAGGTGATATGCAAAGGTTTATGCTTTCAAATTTTAACGGTTTTTCAGATGTATCATAAATGATGGATGCGAAAAAAAATTAAATTACCGTCAATAAATCATCCAATTATTTGTAATTTTTGTTGAAAATCCCACTTTACGTTGTTTATTACCGTAATTACTTCCCCTGTCGATGTCAGTAGTGTGACGTCATTTGTGTCCTTCAATAAGTAAGCAAACAAAACGTACAAGCAACAGCAATGGCCAGTGAATATTCTGATGACGAGAGTGATGGAATTCCGGATGTTAACACAAAGCCCGCAGTTCAGCCATATATGTATGAACCTACGAGAGTCCTGACTGGTGACATAGAGAATGTCAAATCCGATTCCGAGCCTGAATCAACAGAACCAGGGGATGCAGGAGATGTTGGTGACGATCCCCAGATGTCTCGACTGACGTCTCTTGAATGGTGTGTTTTTATGAAGGGTTGTATTTTTAAATCAAATAAATTGCATTTAACAACTTATCGTTGTGCTAAAGAAATATTTAAATAACAATTCACGAATTAATATATATGATACGTAGTACTGTAGATTGATCAAACCATGCATTGGTTTTGTCATTTTACGGGTTCTATGGGTTTTTCTAAAGTACTGTTTTCTTTATGGAACACAATTTCCTTTCCTCTTCATAATTGTCTCATCAATTTCTAATCTAGGTCTTGTCATACCCAACTTTTATCGAGAACAAATCAGACATTCGCACTATTTTATAAAGTGATCTTGGTGACGCGGGTCCAAAAGGTGTGGATCTGTCACATGTACCCTCTCAAAACATAAAAAAAGGTATTAATTTTAATTTACTTCTTATCTATGCCTAGCATGTAGATCGAACTCCAAACGTTTTCGCATGGTATCGCGAGCACCGTAAGGTACCCAACAAGTCCGTCTTGAGTTTTTTTATTGGTATTTTAGTTAGTATTTTTTTCATTTTCAAAAGTGTGACTTATTCAGTTTTTTTGTATTTTGAAAATGTAGACGATTAAAAAAATATTTTGTTTATCAGAAAGAAAAACAGTCTTAAAAATCGGGATCCATTAATATACAGTAAAATCAGAGACTAGCAACTTGCAAAATTTCCTACATTAGATCGCGACGCGAAAACAGATTTGTATACAAATTTTGTTCAAAATATATTGATTTGTTCAATCATAAACGAATAAAAAAAGATATTCAAAATATATTTGTGATTACACTTATATATAAATTTATCATTTATATTTTATTTTAAAAATTTTATTCAACCGACTGAACATATTATTTTTACGATGGTAGTAACTTTTCAGAAAAGAAGGCCGTAGCGCGGCCTTTTATAAAATGAGGGTGGGGGGGTCTGGGGGGATGTGGCCCCCAGCTGAAATAGGGGTCCAACGAAAAATTACGAACCAAACCGGCGAAAAAGACAATGATTTCCACTTCAGGGGTGAGGCATTTGCCTCATTTGCCTCGAACATGCTACGGCCTTGGAAAAGAAGTATCAACTGAACAAATTAATTCCACTACAAATTGATTCCACGTGCTTTGGACTCGCTTGTCCCTAAATTTGAAGAAAAAAGTATTTTGACTGTTTTTTTCGCTAGATTTCTCGCAAAGCAAATTATGGTTTTAATAATAAAGTTGTTATTTCTCGCGCCTGAATTTCAGTGAAAATTGGACTAGCTTAATTATGTACCTTCCGATACATTATACTGAATTCCGATTTCGTTCTTGGAATGTCCATCTTTTAATTCGTCAAAACCGTTGTAGAAAATTCCACGTTTTTTCAGTGCCCAGAAGTGCATTAAATTTGTTTCCAGTGGTTTTACATAAATTTTTTTGGAGCTATTTTCGAGCTATTGTACCCCCGAGGGTACCCGGGGTATAGAAATAGGACTCAGTATCTCCCGCTGAGGGGTAGGACCCCCACATAAGGGAGCGTCTTCTCGAATAAGACGTTAAACCGGAGGCTCCGTGTACTTGAAACGCCACGCTTGTGCACATTAAAGATCCCATCGGCAGAGTTCGTTAAGAGTATGCTAGTTGCCGCTGTAATGGCTAAATTGACCCGACCCTGCCAATCCTTCCATTTTCCGGTGGCATTCTAAAATCCGTTGCCCTTGTTTTTCCTTTTGACCCATCCCATTTTCATTCATCATTGTTTCATGTTAAATATTTTCCCGTCCTGATAATGACCTTAGCTGTTGACAGGACGTTAAACAGGCAACAATCAATCAATCAATCGAGCTATTGTGTGAAATTCCGTTATAATAATTTTGTATCTTGTCTTGTTTCTGGACAACAGACTAAAACCACAAAGCACAAATTACACTTGTGTCTTGAAAATATCAAGACTAGTTTCGAATCTGACAAACGCCCATAAAATGTTTTTACTGATTATACCTCTGCCATCCATTCAATCTTTGATAGTATGTTTCATTATTTTTCAAAAGGTGTAATTGTGGAAACTGTGCGTTAATGCCAACGTTATTAGAATCCAAATGTTGCCAGGAGACCAATATCGTCGACGGTAAAATTGAAGAGGCAGGCATCCAATGTATAACACACCACGAAGGATTTGAACCTAACTGTTTGAACATACACGTTCTAGAGACTTCATTTTATGAGTACCTGGAAAACAACGGTCCTCTTGAAGAGCATGAATTAATCCACAAGTTAGTATCCAAACCTATTAAAAATCGGTCAGACAGAAATGGCCGGATTTCGTTAAACAATAAGTAGGTGAGCGATAGACCTGAAATCGAATCACACGATATGGGACCCCATGCTGATGCTGCATACCAACTATCAAGAGGCTGTAATTAGTAGTTGCTGAAAAATCTAATAGGAAATTTTTCATCTTTCACATCTGGCATCTACCATGTAATAAAACCTTTAAAAAAAGATCTGAAAAAAAGTAATATCTATTCTAAAAAGGAAAAAAAGTAAATTAAGGCTATTTGACCAGATCCTGCCATGCTATTTAACCAGCTCAAATGAAAATATCACCCTTTAATTAAGTACATGCCCTTCCATACCAGATATCTGTTCAATATACATCACAAAAAAATCTAACCTCCTGTGGAGACACAGTATTTTCTGGAACAACTCAAATTTTTAACTCAACAAATTCATACACAATTTGGTTTCAATGTAGATGGATGTGATATGTTGCAGAAAAATATTGAAATAATGTAAATTAACAGCAAACTGGAAGATGATCTTCAGGTTGAGGTTTCTGCCAGAGGTTTATCTGCTCCAGTACCAGCATTTCTGTGTTTTAGTGAAATTTCCATGGTAAACTTCAAAATTGTTTGACCCTAACATAATGCTCTTTTAATATGAGGTGCAATATAACATGATACATTCCCGATAATTCCACCTTTAGCACATGCACATTGTTGCATTATATGGCATGGTCACAAAAGTTTTATGGCAAAAAATGACGTCATAAACAACTTTAGCACACACAAAAAAAGTAGCAAGAAACTTCAAGATGGCTCCTTTAGGATCATGCTTTATAGGTCATTGAAAACACAAAATTGTCATATTGGAATCAAAATAACTCGTGTCTTATATTCAATTCTAATTTGACCTCCTTCATTTGCCTTGAGTCCACAACTGGTGTAACATTATATATATTTATGACCTGATCAAGTGAATGTCACAACCAATTAACCATAGAAAGTGAAATGTCATGGTGAAAAAAAATCACAAAGACCTCATAATAGCTTGTTGCTTCAAAATGTCTGTTGACTCATTATACCCAAAGGTTCTGTATTTTGAAAATTTTACATTATTAATTTGTCTTAATATTAGAATCAAAATAAATCATGGCACCAAAAAATATATATTGTTTTTACCAAGGGTTTTCAATTTATGTCATCATTTTACCCTTCACTAACGTTTGGGGTAAAACATCTGACAAATGTTCAACCCATGGTAAAAACAATAAATATATTTATCGGTGCCATAAATTGATTTTTAATTTAACCATGGGTGCCAATTATTTTCATCTATTTTACCCCTAGCTGTGCTGTGCTGTGCTACACTCAGGGTAAAATATCAATGAAAATAATTGGCACCCATGGTTAAATCTTCAATAAACCATGGGCGGCCATGAATTAGTTTGTAAATAAGGTATAGTTAGGTCTTAGTTGATTTGACATCCTTTTTAATACATTTGGTTTTATTTTTATGTTCTTCAAATTGGTTGTTTTTTCAGTGTTTATCGTTACATATCTTATAGACGATTCACAAGATGGATATATAGAGTGCTTGGAAAGAAGACGAGGAAAGTTCTACCATCTTGTGTTGTTACCAGCATTAGAGAAAACTTTCCAGCTGAACAGTATACCGGTTTCAAATATCCAAAATAAAAAATAAATTTCAAAATATTGTTTATTTATTAAAACGACGTATATGGGCTTCCACAACATCTTCCTTTTCTCGCCTATTTCCCATTTCTGCTATGGGTGGTGGAACTATCATTTGCATATCCACTGATGCAATCTGCAATGCTCTTTTGTAAGATGGATTTGCCTCTCTATAAATTAGTAGTTCTTCCATAAGTTCATCTATATAGCCTGAAAATATTATAATTTAAAAATAGTTTAGCTGAACTTGGCAGTTATTTCAGAAATCAGTGAATGAGTAAACATGATAATTTTTCCAATTTTATTAAACCAAGAAAATATAGCTTTTTGATGCCGATTTGTATTAAATAAATGTAAATGAATTCAAACACATCATAAAAGTGAGCAAAGTTTTAACTTTAAAAACTTGTAATTCTAATAAAAAATATTTAAGAGAAAGAATATGGAATATATGCCGAGAACACAGCAATCCACAACTAAAATTGAAAATTTTAACAGTGCTTTTATATAAACTGTAAATTTTTAGTCATTCAACGGAAAACTCAACGTCAAGAAAGAATAAGAGGATTCAGCTATGTCATTGAGAAATGAAAGTGCCCATAAAACTTTTCATTGAAAGTAAATGGTGTCACCAGAAAAGCAATTCCCATATTTCACTCCACTTCAAAAGCAAGGTATAAAACTCAACGAATCTGCCCCATTTTTATGAAAATTAAAAGAAAATTTACTAATAAGTTTCACTACCCTGGAAAAAAAATGTCCCCTGAGTGGAGTATTATGTCTAGGTAGGTAGGTGTGGGAAGGGGTTTCATATTAAATATGGTGTGTAAAAAAAATAAATGGAATGCATTGGAATATATATGGTTTATTGTAATTGAGTTTGGGGGTTTAAAGTTAAATTAAATCCAATGGCAGTACCACAAAATTTTATTAAGCGAGTTATGCCCCAGGGCACATTTTTTTCTTGAAAAGCACTTACTAAATGTTTGTTTGACTTTAACTTCCTTGGCAATGGCATCTCCCTTTCTCCCTTTAGGATACGATATGCTGAACTGGAGCTTTCCATCAGGTGTGACAGCTTGCTTTCTGTTGCTGTTTTCATTGAAGTGCAGTGCACTAAGGAACAACCTATGGAAAAAATATTGTTTCATGAGAAATATCATAATGACATAACATTGGTATTTAAATTTTTAATGCATTTACAATTAATTTAATGTGTTCATGTTTGTTCTTACCTCTGACAGTATACAAATATTTATTAACTTTTCTCAGGAACAATACAAGGGATGGCTATTCAGATAAATTAAAAAATTCCTATGAAAGTTCTATGAAGGATACCTTTAGGAACAATCATACCAAGTTTGGTACTAATCTGTTCAGTAGTTACAGAGGAAAAGATTTTTTTTCAAGATATAGTGAAAAAAAAGAGCAAAAAAGTCTTGAAAAAGGGCAATAACCCCAACAACCGTATCAATTAAAAAAAAAATGTCTGCAGGTAGATCTCATCATTCTGAACAATTTTTATCATATGCAAGAATTTGGCTGAACCTAATCATTTTTTAGTTATTTACAAAAAAATGTTCTATTTTTAGTAATGGCAGCATTTTTTTTTACGAATCTAAAATCTTAACAATAATATTTATAGAGAAAAACACATAGTTTGGTTGATTTGGTTGAACGGTTTCAAGGATTTTTTAAAACTTGGACAGACGATGGACAACGGACACCATGTGATGACAATAGCCAATATGACCTTTGGTCAAGTGAGCTAAAAATGACTGAAAACACATAATAGTTTACCTTGCTCTCATCGGCCAATAAAAGAAGTGGTTTGATTTTGGAGCAAAATAGCATACAACATTATGGAAAGATTCCAACCCTGATGTTTGTTCGGCTGGTGACAGTTTAATGATGTCTTAACAACAATCTCCCCATCACTATTTTCTCCATCTCTTTGTGAACCAATGAATCTAGAATCAATAAATATAAACAAAAATGAAAAGTGCATGTCCAAACAGAACTAGGTTGCCCAACAGTTTTTGGGTTTTTTAAACAGGTTGTGTACATGTAGAAAGTACAACTGACCTGAAATAAGCAGCCTAATATCATGAAATATGAAATTTATCACCATTCATCATGCAGAGTAATAACTGCTTTGTAAACATTTGATTTTGTTTAACACATGAAAACTAGTAAATTAGCACAAGGCAACTGCCCCTTCGAAACAATATGACATGTAATGCTTAAGAAATTTTTTGGTTCATCACTGGGTACCTTGGAATTAAATAATCATTAATATTTGCGGATGGTTATCTATAATATATTCACTGAAAATCATTTGAATAAAATGATAATATGATTATCAAAAAGGGTATGGTAAATCATAATCATACTAATATGAGCAATATGATCAAATAATCACCTTAAAGTTTCCTGATAATCAGGTTATAAAGAACCCCACTAGGAGCATCAAATGTCAATGGCCATATTTTTACACTTTGTTTAAGGAAACACGACCATCATAAGAAAAGCATACCCTTTTTTATCCATGCTCGATCTTCTAATGGTCCATGGAGACACTTTGGGAACAAATGTCCATGTCCTTCATGAATATTTGTACAGTGATTCAAAATAGACAACCATTTTTCCTTCAGTTCTTCTCCACTCTCACTACTTGCAGCACACCAGTAGAGGTGATTAATAATGGATCTTGACCACTGAGAAATAAGATCAAATCCCTTCTTTGCTGACTTGCCTTTCTGGTCCAACTTCTTATATACACCTATAAATAAACCAATTACTGAGATATATAACCTACAAAACTGTTTACTACAGTCACCAACACTTATTTCATACTCATTTAATAACGATTATTAGATTTTTTTGCACTTTTTTGCTATATTGTTTTGTGTTTGTTTGCTTAACGTCACGTTCAGGCTCAGCAGTATTTCAGCAATATCATGACATCAGTTTTACTGGTGGAGGAAGCCGATAATACCCAAAAGGAAACACCGACCTGCAGCGAGTAACTGACAAACTCTCTCACAAATCTGTGCTAGTTGAACACACCAAGTCATTTTTGCAAATGTCCCAGGTGAAGTTCGAACCCACACTGCAGAGATGAAAGGCTACAGTGATCTGTACAGGTTGAACTACCTAGACTACTTGGACCCCGTGGCCCCCTATAGTTTTGTCCATAAAATCCTTAACTTTCTTATTTGTTACAATAGTTATTTTACTTTATGGAGGTACCTTTTGCAACATGCCATACATCAAACATATGTACAATTTCTGGTTTCTGGTCTTTCATGTACTTTTTTACCTGGCTATGCCGATCTGTTATCAAATGAGATATTACCACACCTTCTTTTGACAAAAACTCCAGGCATCTAATTAGTCCCTCAAGTTCCATTGCATAACTGTTTTTCACTTCATTGCTCTGAATAATAAATTACATATGTATATTATACAGTGTATACATGTACAAATGTATGTTACCATGGTTACAGTAAATTTGTAAAATCGGTCATTTTTGTAAAATTACTAAACATGCCAAATTAACTAGTAATTTTACAAATTTACTGAATTATAAAATTTTGTTCTATCAATGACATCAAAATTCTACTACCCTTGTATACAACTTACATGTACTTGCCCCGTATATAATATATAATGTAAATTTTCTACCCGCAAGGGTCCATGATTGGTTAAAATAAATATTCTTCTTCTTATAATATATTAGGTCTTCACGTGAGGTCAAATAACCAATCAGTAACGTCATTACTAACTGGAGGTAGGATATTTCATTATATTTTTTATTACATGTACATGTATATATAATTGAGAATTTGAATAAATGAAATGGTAAAATAATTAAAATCATTATCAGGATAAACATGATTGATATCAAAAATTTTTCTAACATAGTTTAAGAAAATGTTAGTCTGAAAGAGTTTTTGTCAGACCAGCAAGACAAATAATTGTTGCCAGACTAAGGGTCCAGCCAACCCCAAAATAATTTGTTTAATGTAGTTTGTAACAGAAGTGAAATTTTTTACGAAAAAAAGAATCATCTTGCAGGTACACTGTATATTAACAATTATATGTTAACCTCCCCCCTCTCGAAATAAAATGTTTGTCACCTTACCTGCACTAGCTGAATGTCAATTACTTTTGAAGTTGTGAGGTCCATCAAACTGTAGGATCCATATTTTGCCGTATGTCCTGGGGAACAACACCTGGCATCACCTCCAAGTTTCAATTCCCTTCCTTCTCTGATGCTATCTAATAAGTCTTGCTGTTTTCTTTCCCACACTGAATTCACTGTTGGAACAACATAGGCTTTCTGCATATAATTATAAGTTCTGTGAGAAATGAATTCTATGCAACAATGTTTCATAAAGTTAATCACTTTGGAGGGATTGCTCCCTGAGAAAAGAATAGCACCTGCTAATATTAAGTTTCCGAGAGGCATACTATTAGACATGGGTTGACTCTTCCATGTCCTTACGTATCCACAATCACAAGTTGCAGTGACCTGTACCATTGAACCCATCATTTTCTTTACTATCTGATCAGGTTTTAAAGTTTTGCTACAGTCACAACAATGATAAAACAATGTATCTAATTCAGTCTCAAAAACAATGAATTTCCTTTCCTTTGCCTCATTGACATGCACCATTGTACTTTTATCCGAGTTAACATCTTGTTCTTCATCAGACGGGTTCCAGTCTGGATCATCAATATCACTGAACATGTCTTGGTCACTACATGTGTCACCATCGTCATACAGCTCACAATCACTTTCATGATATGTGACAGGTTGGGAAATAGGATATGTCTGAGTGGAAGCATCTGATACCCTTAATATGGTCTGACTGCTTGCATTATTTCTTAAGTACTGAAATTAAAATAAACAAATATGTTGGCTTTACTAACACACTAACACCCAATTAAAACACAAACCCCATGTTATTACATACAAAGTTTGGTAGAATCATGACAAATATTGAATTTACATAAAAAATGTATACATTTATGTCATTTTTAAAATAATTGAACTATATGTACATGTAATGAATTTAATTTCAAAACATACTTTATGAGGTTATTTTCAAAATAGTTGACCTAATGGATATCATTAGTAGAAATATTACTAAGATTCAGTAACCTATTAAAAACTAGGTCGCTCAGTAGACAGGACACTAAAAATCGCTATTTTTGACCTTCCAAGAGAGATAACACCTACAAGGAGCAGCAGCTGCCGGACAACTTCAACCTAATGGACCCTTTTGTAGAGTTTTTTATTCTGAACATGGAAGGTCTCAGATTTTTCCTGTCAGGTCAAAACAATATATGACCCTAAAATTTACTGGCAGGACATAAAAATTAGGAAATAAACTATAATACGGGCTTTTTGGGAAATCCATTTGAATTTAAGATTTATTAGGTATTTACATTTGAATAAGCAGAACTACAAAAATATACTTTAGGGTTGCTGACCTGGACACAACTTGTGTTGAAATGATATGGACGGTCAGATCAAGGATTTTATTGCGACGTAACAATCTGTCACTGACCTATAATGCATGAAAAAATGTTGCAAAAGGATAAATATTTGTTGGGGAATACATTTTAAAATCATATGATAAGTATTTCTTTTATACTTACTGTATACTTGTCTGTAGTTTGAGTGCAGGCATGAAAACTTTCTGACAGAACTCCATGTATAGATGACAAACTCACATCCATCTTAGTACATGTATCAGTCTGTTCCACGTTTGAACCATCACAAAACTCAGCTTCTTTTTCAACAGCCTCTTCAGATACAGATGGATTGGCAGGAAAAAAATTCTCAAATAACTGAAAAATATGAATATCGAAATTAGAATTTGAATTAAATTAATTGAAATTAGAAATGTTGATTTAGAATTGATTGAATTATTTTATTTTAATTACAACACACAGTATTTTTTCTCATTATTAGTTTTATTATTATTAAATAAAAAATAATTTCAGAAATTGAATATCAGTGCCAGGCAAAGCCAAGACTTAATGGAGTGTACGCAAAATATATGCTGAATGGCCCTTGTAGGAGTGCAAGTATTAAATATGTATCTTCCGTAGGTGACGATATATAAATATCATACAATGAGGAACAGTAGCAAGTTCTTAATAAATAGTTGCTTACAGCTTGCAATACATTACCATTAGTTAGGGGGTACTGATTATTTATGGAATAACCCATTGCATGGACAGTGGCAAGCCTTCTACAGTTCTTGGCCCTGGCCATGCACCTCAATCTATATTATTATTTATAAATAATAAAATGAACACTGCAGAACTTTCATTTCATTTTATATTAATTCCAAGAACAAACAACAATACATAATTTAATAAATAAAAAGGTACCTTAATTCTTTTCCTTTTTTCCACTGCCCTCGAACTCGAAGTACGCTTTCTTTTCTTTTGTTCCCCAGTCACAATAGCAAAGCTGGTTGACAACGAAGGTGTTTTAGGTTTTAAAGTAAAGTCAAAAATTGTTGGGATGGCGTCTGGCTTTAGTCGTCGCTGCTTGGGAGTAAACTTGAGGGATGATGATATTCTAGGATCGATCGTGAATTGGTCGAATGCAAAGTGCTTGGCGCAAAGTCTTGAGTGCTCATTTGCAACAAAATTACTTCTCTTCACTGCTACAACCCATGCTTTTCGATATTGTTGGTTTTTCGGGAAAGTATAAAGTGATATCCCTTGACCTGATCTTGTGTTGCAATTAAATGCAACACAAAATACAATTTTGCCGACAGAAACTCGAGTTTTTGTTATTTGTCGAAAGGACACAAATGACGTAATTTCCGAAAGGGAGATAAGCGTGAAAGATTTTTCCCGCGGTTTTTTAAAGGTAAATTTACCTGTGTTTTTTATGGTATGAGAAGGTCGAGGAAATAAAATAATCATCGATGTTTTACTTTTGAACAAGATAATCTGTTGATTTATATGTTTAATATGAAAAACGAAATTTTCTTTGCATTTCACCTTTAAACAAACCTGACTTATGCAAAAGTTATAGAGAATGTGTGAGCTTTTAAAATGATTATTTACAGTATTCACATTCGTCAAATATTTTCCGCGGTTTAAACCAGGGTTTAAACAAGTCATACCCGGATACGCACTCCCATATTGAAGTACACCACAAAATACAGCTAGCTTTTCGCACGTTTATTTAGTTATTGGTGTATTAAGAGTTTTTTTCTGTAATCTGAATTGTAGATCTACGAAAACTGTTTGGAATGTTACTTGCTGACTGACATTCGCCGGTGAAACGAAGGTGAACTACGCAAAAGAACGTCATAGCTATGATATACACAATAATGCTAAGGACATTTGCATCAAGGTTTCAATCACTCATATCATTCAATCGTTTCTAAGTGAGTTTGCTTCATCGAGAAAATATACAAATTGTGCCCTTAGGACTACTGTCTGTTAAAAAATGCGTCCACCAAATTGAATAATATGCTGTCAACGAAGCAATTCAAAGATATGGTCATCCGTCACTGTGTTTTAGATATTGGCTGCATTGAGGACAAAAGCCATAACATAATCGACAACGTTTTCTACGTTAACTTTATTCGAGCAATAGTGGTGTACAATATAGAAAAATACAATGTTTGAATACTATTCAAAGAAGGGATCAAGAAGCATCTCTACCAGTTCCTTATTTTTAAAGATCCTCATTTGATTTGCAAAATATTTAGAGTATTAGAAAACAACATGCATTTCTGTAATGTTCTCAAATTTAACTTTCCGAATAAAATTTATCATGTGCAAGATTGATTCTCCATGAGGTATAAAAAATCTTATGACGTATACAAGTACACCTAATTAGCAAATGAATCAAATGTTACGGTTGGACAGATCTACCCAATCAATGTAGTTGTTACAATTAAATAATTGTATAAAGTATAATCTTCGCACAAGAGCGTTGAACAGAGAAGTATAATTGAAAGTTTGGTATTTTTTCTTACTATATGAGTATTGAATAATATACTTTCAGTTTGTTGTCATGCACTCTATTCAAGAATTATATAAGGTCAACTTTAATAGGACGTCTGTTGTGGTCAAAGACCAGACGATTTTTATATGTTTGCACTAAGTAAAACAAATGATATTCGAAAAACATAGAATTACATTTAATAAAGAGCTATAAATTGCAATGGCAAATAAAACAATATTATAATAATTCTTTGGATAATTTCTAAGTATACTGTATATCACATGATGCTAGTTTTCACAAAGGTTATATAAATTACATGAAATTAATGAAATAATCATTTGCTCAGCTCAGTGTTAATATTATTCTGCATTCACCGTTCTATTACAAAAATACAAGTTGTCGAATAGAAGTGTTTGGCAGCCACGCCCACTATAAGAATTTTGATTGGTCGACATTGGTAACAATATGTCGTCAAAATCAACTAAAAAAGTGTTGGAAGTATGGATTAACAATGAAAATTAAAATGTTTTTATTACCAAATTTTATCATTAACATTTTCAAATTTACAAATTTAATGAAGCTAACTGCTTTTAATATTGCTTATGTAAAAACACCATCGCTGCATCAGAAATTTTAATAATTGTAAGAACTAAACCAAGCAATGTTTAGAATCATATTTCAGAACTATAAAATCATATATTACCCTTAAAGAGATTAAACATGCTGCATATGCTCTAGAGTGTAACTATGAATCCTCGCCCATTTAATAGCTATAATTTAAAATCTATGATAAAAACCAATATTGATTAGACCTTTCAGAAGTGACATTTGTTTGCAGTCGTAAACAATCTGGTATTTCGTGACATTCAGAATAGTTTATATACCATTCCTATCTAATTCATCTCGTCGCATCAGATTTCGTTTCATTCGTCCCGCCCCGTGCGGGATCCGGGTGGCTAAAAGAATAGACCGCAGTCGCGCTAGCTTGTCGTAAAAGGCGACTAAACAGCGCCCAGTACCCTGACCGGCGTGTCAGGTCGGTTTGCCTAAAGACCGACTGGGATGTGTGCCCCAGGTGGTTGAATGGGGTACCCCTGGCAAGCTGGGGTTGTCAGACCATAATACGGAAAACCTGACCGCAAACCATATTAGTGCACCGTGTTGGGAAAAATGCCACGTTCCTCGCACGTTAAAGAACGCTGCTGTAGTATTCGATATGAGTAGGGATTTCGATCCCGCTACAGGAGGCTAAATTGCCCGACCCTATCCATCCTCCCATTTGCCAGTGGCAATCTAAAATCCGTTACCCCTATTTTTCCTTGTGTCCCATCCCATTTTCATTCATCATTTCATGTTCATTGTATCATCCATTTCATGTTCATCGCCTGAATATAGCTGAAATATTGCTGCTCGGGCGTTAAACATCATTAATCAATCAATCAATCATTCGTCCCATTTATTTATTGTGTTGCTTATTATTCTTAATTATTGTTAATTTTTAGATTTTGTTGTAAACAACAGTTTTGCTTATACTCGTCTTTCACATTAAGTTTTAGGTTTCTTTTGTTTGGTAATAGTAAGTAAGTAAGTAAGTAAGTAAATTCTTTATTTCAAGAGGGTAGCTCAGTTAGTTTGTAAAACTAATCTTCCCTGAGGCCCTCAGTAAAAATTGCAAAATACAATTGTAATATAAAAGTGAACATAATGATAAGAACAATACAATCAATTTTCTTTATCATATAATGCAATACAAAGGTAACTGTTTTATTTAAGTTAAAATAACATCTAGAAATGTGATTGTAGAAAATTCTTTATTTTTGTTTTGTACAAATTTTTGTTTGGTACATTATGAAAAGTTGTTGGTAAATCATTCCACAAATTTGAACCAGAATATAAGAAAGATTGCTTGTACATCTCAATATTAGGTCTTGGGACTGTTAATTTCTTCATTGAATTATTATTCCGTAATGGGTATGGGTTATCAGAAAACTTAAACATGCTTGAAAGGTAAACTGGAGCTTCATCATTTATAACTTTATGCATAAGCAAATATTTATGATACTTGATTCGTTTGTCTACAGTCATCCAACCCAGTGTTTTAAATAAAGGTTCTGATGGTGCAAAGGGATCAGCATCTAGAATTACTCTAGCAGCTCTTTTTTGGAGTTTAACTATTCTTGACAGTAAATCAATTCCACAACCACCCCACACAACACAGCAATAGTCAATTAAGGGGAGAATGTATCCATTATAGAAGGTGTTTCTAGCAGCATGGTTTAAAAATTTCTTTATTTTTATTAAAAGGTAAATTCTGGAGGAAATGTTTTTACAGATATTGTCAATTTGGGCCTTCCAACTAAGATTTTTGTCAATTTTCACACCTAGGAGTTTTTCAGATTCTGAAAATTTTAAAATTTCTGAGTTAATTAAAAGCAGAGTCTGGTTGTTTAAAGACATCTGTCTTTGTTTAGTGCAAATAAGCATACATTTTGTTTTTTCAGTATTAATAAACATGTTGTTTCTTTCACACCATTGTTCAACATTTGTCAAGTCTTGCTGTACTTTGACTTGAAGATCTTCAAGATCTTTTCCTGACTTATGTAAGGTGGTGTCATCTGCATATAGATCTGTTTTACAGTTTTTAATAGATAATGGTAGGTCATTTATATAAATAATAAATAAAAGGGGTCCAATAATAGAGCCTTGTGGAACACCATATTTAATAAGGTTCTGCTTAGAATAAGAACTTCCAATCTTTACTTGCTGTGTTCTGTTGTTTAAGTAGGATTCAAAAAACAGTAGAGCATTTTGGGAAAACCCATATAACTTAAGTTTCTGACATAACAACGTATGATCAACAACGTCAAATGCTTTTCTAAAATCTAGAAATACAGCCAAATTGATATTTCCATTGTTTATTTCATGTAACCATTTATCAACAATATTTATAAGAGCTGTTTGACAAGAGTGGTTTGGACGGAACCCTGACTGATCAGGGTGTAATAATTTGTATTTTGTCAAGTATTTATACATATTATTTTATGCATGCTTCTCTAAAAGTTTTGAGATTGTTGGTAAAACTGAAATTGGTCGGTAATTTGTTGGTAGCTTTTTGTCACCATTTTTATAAATCGGAGTCACCTTAGCATTTTTTAACACAGATGGAAAAATACCTGTATCAATTATTCTATTGTAAATGTATGCTAGTGGCGAGGCAATATGAGCAGCACACAACTTCAATATTTTGGGACCAATATTATCTGTCCCTGAGGACTTGTTTACATTAAGTTTTGTAAGCTCATTAAAAACCTCATTTATTTGAACTGGAGGGATTACAAATTTATCATGATTAGACTGATTGAGCCTTCTTTTAATAAACATTTCAAGATTTTCATTTGAGAATGGGATATTTTGGTTGTTTTTATTACTCCTTAAATTTTCAGTATATGAAGTAAAAAAATTATTAAATGTATTTGCTAAATCAATATCCTTTCTTATATATTCTTGTGTATCTGTTTTAAGTTCAGAAGTTGTTTCTCTCCTATTTCCAGGATTTAAACTATTTATACAATTCCAAAGTTTCTTTGAATCCTTTGAGTCTTTTACCATATCATTGTAATACTTTCTTTTTGACTTTTCAATAAGCAACTTAGTTTTATTTCTCCAAAATTTGTAATTATCCCACATACCAAGGGCTTTAAATTTGTCTCTATTTTTCCTTGCACATGTGATGTCATTATTGTACCACTCAGGTTGTCTATATTGTTTTACTCTTTTAGTAACAATAGGTGCATGCTTATCTATCAATTCATTCAACATATTATAGAAAATCTCAAGACAACTAGCAGGGTCATTATCATAAGAATGTTCAATTGTATGAAAAGGGGTATTATAAAGATCATTGAGAAAGTCTTCTTCACAAAACCTATGAAAGTTTCTATATGTTATCTTAGTATGAAGGGTTTTTTTTCTCTGATAACTTTTCTTTCCTTGTAAGACATATAGGATAGTGATCACTGATGGAATAAAAACTTACATGTGATTTAGATACCATATAAGGATTTGTAACATATATATGGTCTATCAAAGTGGATGATCCTCTAGTTACTCTAGTTGGATCTATTATCAACTGTTGTAATGAATAAATATTTATTAAATCTAGCCATTTTTGAGGGAGGCTATTTTTATTGGTCCAATTAAAGTTAAAATCTCCAAGCAGCACAATATCTGAGTTATAATTAATGGCCAATTGTATTTCTTTTTCAAAATTACCAATCCAGTCAATTTGAGAATTTGGTGGCCTATATGCAAAACAAAGCAAAAAAGATTTCTTGTGCTTTGGATGTATCTCAATCCATATTGTTTCAATATTGCTTATTTCAAATAGCTCTTTCTTGAAAAGAGTAAATTTTTACTGATGTACACAAGTTGGCCACCTCCATGGGAAACCCTGTCTTTTCTCTCTATTACATAACCAGGTATATTTAATTCATTATCACTTGTGTTTTGAGTTAAAAATGTTTCACAGAAACCTAAAATGTCAGGATTGTTTTATGTCATAACAGTGTTTTTAATTTCATCAAATTTGTTTTCAATTCTATTGATATTATGTGATGCAATTGTCAGACCCTTAATTTGATCAAAGCCATATGCTTTTTTGTTTCTCATTTGATAAGTACTTGGTTTTATGATATGAAACAAACAGGAGATCATTATTAATGTAAATACTGAAAAAGCATGAACAATGAAATCAATTGAAGATTTGGCCTCAGGGAGTACATGCAATAAATCAGCATTATTTACATCATCACTTGAAAGAAAAATACCAGACATATCCTGCTGTGTGCAGATGTCAATTACAGAGTTTACACTTTCACAGCTTTTTAACTCAAGATTAATTGATAAGTTATCATGCTGCTTGACATTTCTGATATTGTTTTTAACTTTTGAAAAAATTTTTAAATTATTTTTTACATAATTATTAGTGTCAGCTTTTGAGCATTTGCAGAAAGTAGAATTACATTCTGAACATAAAAGTGACAAAATATAAAATTTGTTGTCAGTGGCTATCTCTTCTTCGCCATTATTTCAATTTTTAACATATTTACACATTTTTTCTTTATGTCCAAATAGTCCACAACAAAAACATTTTACTCTTGATTGAAATTTACAGTAGTATGTTGAATGGTTCAGTTCACCACATTTGTTGCAAGCCACAACTAGCTTGTAAAGTATACCAATCACATTGTTAATATTGTGAAGATATCTTGAAGTTCCTTTCCTGTTTAGGTGGATTCCATCTCTGGAGAACATAGAAAATTTTGGGAAATCCCCATTGTCTGCAAAAGAACCTAGCTGATTTATGAAAATGATGTCAAGAAATTGACATAAATTTTCAAGTTCATTGTTAGCTTGTAAAACACTGACATCTGCTCTTGGTAGAAGACCTGAAACTATGATTTTGGAGTCCTTTCCACCGAAGGCCCTTACTGCGTATAGCAGACTTTCATAATCTTCGATGAATCTGTGAATGTTGCTATGGTAGGCAAGATCATTGCCTCCTACTTGCAAGATGATGGTCTTGTAGTTTTTAATGTCTGATTTCATAATAATATCTGTAATATCATTAACATGGGCACCCCTCTTTACTATCACATCACAGTTTGTCAGCCCCTTCTCTTTTATGTTTTTTAGTATGGATGAACCAATCATAAGATTTTTGTCTGGTAATGACTTTTGTCGTTTAATTTTAGATAGCTTCTGATTAACAATTTTTTCAGTCGGTTTTTCTTTCTGTACTCTAGGCTTTGGAATCGGAACACTTTGTGTACTCGTTGAGACCATGAAACCAGCTGGAATTTCTGTCTGACATTCTGTAGTAATTGTAATGTTGTGGTCAGACTGTGTGTTACTATCCTTAACTGGGGTTGAAAGTGTTTGAGTACTTGCATCTGATGTAGCTTGAGCAATTTTTTCATTTTTCAATTTAGTTTCTAAGTTTTTTATAATCTTTATCAGTTCATCTTTGCTCATCATTTCATAAGCATTGACAGGTAAATCTGTCTTACCTTGATTTTGGGATTTATTTAAGTCCATTATATCATCTTCTGAATCATTAAAAGTACTGGACACACTTATTGGGGTTGAAGATCTTGGTTGATTTTTAATAATTCCACTTTCTAGATTGTTACATTTCAGAACAAAATTATCTAGCCAAATATAAATGGACTTTCCTTGGATATTTATGGTTCCTGTTGTGGTATAAAGTGTCACTGTAACTGCATTGTCTGCTGTTTTATAGATTGATCCATTTTGAATATTATGTTTTATGAGGTTTTAGTCATTGTCCAAAATATCCTGAACATCTTTGATCATGTGAGATGCTACATGTACACTAATACTTTGTTTTTTTTTGGTGAAATGTCCAAAAACATTTTCAGCAGATACATTTGATACAGAATTATTATAAGTTTCCTCAGCTGATATATCCTCAAAAAGTGCATCATAATCATAATGAGATTTATTCACATTATTTATAAAAGATTTTACTAATGGTAATGAGTCACTTAGTAGAGACATGGTTATCCAATTTATCAGAGCTTATCAAAACACATCCACTCTGTTCAACAGATGGATCAAAAAAAAAATAATAATAATAATAATAATAAAAATAAATAAAATAGTTCCTAATTTTGTTATTTTAGAAACGCAACACTTTTTAAATTTAATTTATACATTTTTTATTAATTAATTGTTTTTAAATCTAACTTAAAAAATTATCATTTATACCAATATTAGACAATTTAAAATGCCAGCCACACATTTTGTCAATAAAGAATGATCTTTGGCGATTCAATCCATAAATAACTTTCAAAAGCAATGATTAAGATAACACAGACTATTAAGCATAAAAAACCTTAGTTATCGAAGTCCGGCTACGACCATCCACGCCTTGGGAACAGAATAATAATTTCAAATTTAGAAATTTAAAATAAAGATTAGTCGTGATGAAACGCAGGTACATCAAGCTTAGACAGTTGAGTACCACATTGGAGGACATGATGATTGTTAATTTCATTAATAAACACAGAGGAATATAATAGATTAAAACATTATATGTGGGGCTTTAATTAGCTTCGTAACAGACCTATCACCGCAATAGATTGCTGTTACTGACAACCAACATAAACGCCATTCACCTTATGAGATTTCATTGACTATTTACATTGTTTTTAAAAAAAATCGAATTATTGTATTATTTTAAATTAAATATATTTAGCTAAACGCAGTATACTATATTATTTCATATTATCCCGTATAATTAAAAGTGTATGTTTAAATTTTTAATCTTAATTTAGTACAAGTACTAATAATGATAGTGAAAACTTCAAAGTTATGATAGAAATAAATATTGCTCTAAAGATTAGGTTATTATCTATGTTTAAAGTCTGGAGAATCACTAACAAACTAAATAAAGTGATAATAACTTTACGCCAAGCTTGTGAGTAAATCGTACATCGCAATTTTTAATAATGATAGTCTAATTGAAAAGATGGTTGATGTTTATTTTTATATAAACTTTGAATATCAGTTATACTGAAACAAGGTAAATATTGAAGATCACTTTCATGAACTTCGTCAGGGAATATCAGTCCTTTCAAATTAGATCATATTCATTGAATAATGCAAAACTCGGTGGCTATGTTGATCGCATATATCTCAATGAACTTAAGGACACTACAGAGACAGCAAGGTCTATATTCTTATACTTTTATATTCACCTACATCTTGAAATGGTTAACGAAGGTTTCTTGAAAGCCAAAACGGATGATTTTAATTTTTAATATTCTTCATTTCCCATGTTTGTGATGCAACACTTCAACAACACCAATAGATTTAGTATATTTCTCCTAATTTAACATGTACGCAAGAGCCTTTATCTCGTTACATATTACCTTGATACAGGTTGTCTAATGACAGAAACGCTACCTAACCAGGGTTAAAGAAAGTAGCAAAGAAAACCGACCGAACAACAAGAGCCAAAAACCAAGGGACAGTTACAAATCCGGATATAGACAAACACAACACAAAAATCAAAAACATAAAACACAGAAAGAGAGTAACCCGAACCCAATAAAAACCATGGGTGCACTCAGGTGCTCCGGACGAGTAAGCAGTGCCTGCCTCTAATTAGACACCCGTCGAGTTACTCATTGTCTTGTCTAGGGAAAAGTCAAATCCAGGAATAGGAAACAGTACCTATGACTCGGCGAAAATGTCAGATCGTATTTGAGACACTGATTTCCCGTAACGATCAATTAAGTCGTGGTGCCGACCATAGAACTTCTGGAGAGATAACATCAACCTAGGTACAACAAACCCTTGTTTGAGTAGTTTAGCAGTCAACAGCAGTGATAGGTCTAGAAAATCTGAATAACGATCGCAGGATCTAGAATAACGTATAAGTTGTGAAATGTACACACCATACGCTGGAGCTGCTGGAATGTTGCTGTCGATGAACGGGAAGTTGAAGTCATCACGCTTGTCGTATAGCCTAGGTTGTAGTTTTCCTGAGTCTATTTCTAGAAGTAGGTCTAAATAAGAGGCTGATCTTAGTGTATTGGTGGTGTCTTTAATTTCAAGCTCGCTAGGGTAAATTGAATGTAAATAGTCACCAAATTTAGCATTGTTGAGGGGCAAAACATCATCAATATAGCGGAATGTGAAATTAAAGGTCTGGGCCAGAGTCTTTTCTTTCTTCTTCAGTAGGCCTTCTAGGAACTGCACGATTGGAGTCATTACAAAAATTGTAAAATCGGCATCATGACCGTTACGGAATATCTGACGATATCAGACAAATTAAATGAATTGTAGGGCTTGTATTGCTGTTCAGTTTTGCCATCTTCAGTTTCACACTAGCTGATATTTATTTTAAGTAACAGGACAAAAACGAAAAAGTGTCACAAATGATCATTGATTTGTTTCGTTTTCGTAACAACTTTCCTGCCTTCTTACTTAATCATGACTACATCAGATATAATTATTTACCGGATTTTAACGTGAGTAATGCGACCAGACGTTTTTAACTCTTTTGGAGCACTTCCATTCAACTGGTGTTTTGGTTTTTATGTGATGTGTGTCTGTGTTGTTGTTGTCCACTCTTTTAACGGTGATTTAGCCTATCCTTGACTTATTATTTTTTGGTCACTTCTAGGTATTTGATTCTTATTTGATTCATTAGTAGCAAGATGTAAGTGTATTATATTTGGTTAAAGGGAAATAACTATGTTTCAAGTTCAAGTGTTATAAAATAAAATGTCATCAAAGATACCAAGGTTAATAGAATTTACTACACCAGACGCTCGTTTCGTCTAATCAAAACTCATTATATTAATGCTATTAATTGCAATTATAAATCTGTCACAGCTATATTTCATTGTTTGTGTGTTCTCGTGATTACACAGTTATTATGTCCAGTATTGTGTTATTAGTGAGTTAATCTTACATTTTTTTATCATGTTTGTTTTCTTTAATTGAATGGTGCAAGAATAGAGAAAGACATCTGCTTATAAGCAATTGAAATAGGACTATTTTTCTACTGGTGATATTTATTTTCGTTATTTAGAGTATGTGTAATGTAATAAAATTGAAGTAGCATACATATTAGAGGAAAAGCATACGGCATAAAGTAAACATTTACAGATATCTCATTAGATAGAGGTCATGATCTTCAAAGATCAGAGAGTAAGTGATTTAGAGGACAGATAAAACACTTTAAAGATCGCAACAAAAATGTACAGATTGAAATAACAGAAATTCCATAGTCCATCATTACATCTATCATTACAACGAACATAAAACACGCAAACGTAGTATTTTAATGAACATGACCATATTTACTTTTTTCCCTCAATAAGGGAACCAAAAATGCAAAATATTTGTGTTGCTGCAGCTGCATTTAAATAAAAGGAAAACGACTAATAGTAATTGAAGATAAAATAGAATAACCATTGCATCCGGAACATTATGTCATCTATATTTGTATTGGTAATTTGTCTTAATTTGTTAGTCTTCTTGATTTTGCAGGATATTCAGTCCTTAACATGACAGAAATCTACAACTATACAGATGAAAATGGGATGCCTACCCAAGATCATAGAGAAATGACCAATGCAAATGTATCATTAGAAGGAACATATCCACAAAAGGCGGATGATTTTAAGGTAACTATATCAGTGTATCAAATATCTGATAGTATTAACCTCTATTCAATACCAGGAAATCGTCAAATAAATTTAACTATAGAGGAGGCTTTTCAAACTGAACAAGAGGTAACATACTTTGCAAGATTTAACACCTCACTGTATTCACATATTTTATCATTCTTTGCAAATTAAAAATGCCTTGAAAACGACTCATGTTCGCATTCCATAATTGCAGCACTATATATACATTTTTCTTTCTTTCAGTTGTCAGTAGAAAACAGTAATAAAAGTGACATAGTTATATTCCATTGGGGATTTTTGATACCAGATTCGTACATAGTACACATCAACTTTGGCTTGTCAATTCAGATTGCTACTGTAAATGTTATAGTACTTTGGATATTTTTACAGAAGAAGAATCGATCACCAGTCACTATATTTCTTTGTTCACTGGCAATATCGGACACTATCTCAGCTGTTACATCAGTCTCAGACTTTATTGGATATACATTTTTTAGTAATCAGATAATGGGAAACATCTGGCGTGCATACTACCCACAATGTATTTTTATCCCTTACCTTTATTTTGCAAGTTATTATTTTCATTTAGCGTCAGTTTATATTACAACTGTTCTATCCGCCCAGAAAGCAATAGCTGTGTTGTTTCCGTTTTGGAGTAAAACTCATATAAATAACAAAGTGTGTGTTGTAATATCAACCTTTATTTTTGGATTTGTATTGTGTATGTATATTACACGATGTGCAATAGATGCCCAACGAATGGTAATAGATAATAATACATGTTTTTCCGTTCAAATGTATACGGATTATGATACATATGTTTTGTTATACCAGTGCATTTCCTACATTTTATCCGTCACTGTCATTCTTGTTTTTACAGGCATCTTATGTTGTCAGCTGACTTGTCTAAGGAAAAACCTGCTGTTGAATAACTTTCGTGATGTACAAAATCGCAATCGCAGGTCTGCAATCATTGTGATTCTCATTTCTGTAGTTTTTGTTTTGTCTGAAGTAATATCGATCTATGTATTATCAATTGGTCTTCTGACAAGTTTCGTTTTTGATTCGGACAATTTACCTTACGACGTAAACATTTTCTATAATTTTCTACAATTCAGCTTGATGATTGGGTACAGCCTTAATTTTTTTGTGTACCTTATCATGGGTAAGAAATTACGAAGCACAATAGGAAGAGGCTGTTCGAAAATTTGTAATATTTTCCGTTGTTGTCATTAAATATAACATTAAGCTTCGTCTTAGAGATATCAGTTGCTATTGTAACGGAGTCTTGATTTTAGAGTCTTGTAATATTTTTTCCCAGATTTAAAAGTCATGCTACCTAAGTGTTTACACATACGAGACTGAATGTACTAAGAAAGCATAAAAATAATTATCACTACATCTACCCTATGATAAATATAGATTAAAGTTGGTTTTATTTCTGAGATCGAATTTCTCCATCTAGAAGCTTGCGGCGAGATGGATAATGTAATAGGGTATCATTTAGTACAAACATAGTTAATGGTATTTTTGTCGTGGATTGACATTCGGTATTTGCGTCATATGTTACAATTTTATTATTATTATGATTTGTTGATTTAAGTTGTTTTTAATTATTAATAAATCCCCAATAATAAATTATTACAGTCTTTTTTGATTGGATTGGGTTGCTAGAATTTATGTCAATATTATTCTATTTACAGTCTTACTTACATTTTGAGAAGCTATAACAATGTGTAACCAGATATGAAATCAACTCTAAAATGAAAAAAAAAGAGGAAAATGGAATATGTTTTCTAATTAATCGATTATCATAGATTTTGCAAGAATTGAGTGAGCCAACTGATTGAACGAGCATACACATTTTGGGTTTAACATGTTGTAATTGTAAGTTCACTGAAAGAATAAAACAAATAATGCAATAATTCTTACTTATTCATTGTCATATTTTTGTAAAAGTTCAAGTAACCCACTAACTGAACTAGCATACCGAAATATATCTTAAAAAGCAGAAAAACAGAAGTTTATAACTATGCATATTTTGTAACCAAAATAAGTATATGCTTTGTGTTTTTGAACATATATTATGTATGAATAAAAAGAATTACAAATACTTTGTAACTTCATTTATCAGACACAATAAGATTTGAGATATTAAACTATAAAATCCAATCATCTGTATATGGACAAATGAATACAATTTTATAAAATAACACACAAACAACACCCACTGTAAACTTTTAACCATACAAAATGTGTCAGCATAAACAAAAACAATCAGAATCTAGGCAGATCTGGACATGTGAACACAGAACGATTGCATTATATTTGTTTTTCACCAAGAATTGTATTCATTTAATTTTTCAGTGAATGGCGCAACTCTCATCTGTTCTTACTGCTTACTTCTTAAATAAAAATAAGGTCATGGTTTCGCTCAAAAAACAAAGTAACGTAAACCACCAGTCGAATTCACAAAACACACTTCAACAATTAGGTGCATATAATACAGTCATAAAATAGAGTATAGACTACAATGTAGAGTAAGATCTAATTACATGTATTGTAATGAATAGTTTGTCGAACAATTATAAGGGAGTTTTTAGTAAGTTGGAAGATACAGAAACGTTATACATGTATAACACCACAGAGCAAAGGCTAACAAAAACAACCAGACTCAACAAATAAATATTAAAAACAAACAACATGACAACAACACGAACCCATTCGATCAAACGCAGGATATTAGGGGTTATTAATCTGTCGTGCTACTCGGTGTGAAAACTGCATCACAATAGGAAAGATTTGTAGTTAAAAATGTATATCCTTCACAATCTGTGTGCTAGAAACCCCAGAACCATCAATCACTTTATGATGGCGGCCATTAAATTACGTTAGTTTGACTACAGTAAAATTTAGTGTGGTTTTACATAAAGTGGAAAAGAGCTCTGGCCATCAGTTGTATTAACACATTAGGTAGATGTACTTTAAACGAGGTAAACTACTAAAGATTGAAACAGCTAAACTATACAACGTAGGAGAGAAATACCTTAGTATGGTGTAAATAGGAGCTACTGAAGTTAATGTAAATACTCTGCAGTGGAATATATTAGGAATTCGGTCTTACTTTTGTATGTTGGAAAATAGCAAAGAAAACCTACCGAACAACAAGAGCCAAAAGCAAACGACAGTAACAAATCCGGATATTGACAAACACAAAAACCAAAAACATAAAACACAGAAAGAGAGTAACCCGAACCTAATAAAAACCATGGGTGCACTCAATTGCTCCGGACGAGTAAGCAGTGCCTGCCTCTAATTAGACATTCGTCAAGTTACTCATTGTCATGTCTAGGGAAAAGTCTAATCCAGGAATAGGAAACACTACCTATGACTCAGCGTCAGATCGTATTTGAGACACTGATTTCCCATAAGGATCAATTAAGTCATGGTGACGGCCATAGAACTTCTAGAGAGATAACATCAACATAGGTACAACAAACCCTTGTTTGAGTAGTTCAGCAGTCAACAGCAGTGATCGGTCTATAAAATCGGAATACCGATTGCAGGATGTAGAATAACGTATAAGGGAAATGTACACAACTTACGCTGGAGCTTTTGGAATGTTGCTGTCGATGAACGGGAAATTGACAATTGGAAAGTTGAAGTCAACACGTTTGTATAGGTGGTGTCTAATTTCAAGCTCGCTAGGGTAAATTGATTGTTAATAGTCACCAAATTTAGCATTGTTGAGTGACAAAACATCATCAATATAGCGGAATGTTAAATTAAAGGTCTGGTTTTACATAAAGTGGAAAAGAGCTCTGGCCATCAGTTGTATTAACACATTAGGTAGATGTACTTTAAACGAGGTAAACTACTAAAGATTGAAACAGCTAAACTATACAGCGTAGGAGAGAAATACCTTAGTATGGTGTAAATAGGAGCTACTGAAGTTAATGTAAATACTCTGCAGTGGAATATATTAGGAATTCGGTCTTACTTTTGTATGTTGGAAAATAGCAAAGAAAACCTACCGAACAACAAGAGCCAAAAGCAAACGACAGTAACAAATCCGGATATTGACAAACACAAAAACCAAAAACATAAAACACAGAAAGAGAGTAACCCGAACCTAATAAAAACCATGGGTGCACACAATTGCTCCGGACGAGTAAGCAGTGCCTGCCTCTAATTAGACATTCGTCAAGTTACTCATTGTCATGTCTAGGGAAAAGTCTAATCCAGGAATAGGAAACACTACCTATGACTCAGCGTCAGATCGTATTTGAGACACTGATTTCCCATAAGGATCAATTAAGTCATGGTGACGGCCATAGAACTTCTAGAGAGATAACATCAACATAGGTACAACAAACCCTTGTTTGAGTAGTTCAGCAGTCAACAGCAGTGATCGGTCTATAAAATCGGAATACCGATTGCAGGATGTAGAATAACGTATAAGGGAAATGTACACAACTTACGCTGGAGCTTTTGGAATGTTGCTGTCGATGAACGGGAAATTGACAATTGGAAAGTTGAAGTCAACACGTTTGTATAGGTGGTGTCTAATTTCAAGCTCGCTAGGGTAAATTGATTGTTAATAGTCACCAAATTTAGCATTGTTGAGTGACAAAACATCATCAATATAGCGGAATGTTAAATTAAAGGTCTGGGCCAGTATCGTTTCTTTCTTCTTCAGTAGGCCTTCTAGGAAATCAGCCTAATAAGAGTACAAAAACATGTCGCCGATGAGAGGAGCACAATTGGTACCCATTGTAATACCAACAGTCTGTTGAAAAACATGTCCTCCAGACATGACGAATATGTTGTCAATAAAAAAATCTAAATGTGACAAATTTGGTCTTCAGTGTATTAGTATTAGATTTAGAATCATTAATGACGAAATAAGTTCTGTCATGACTAATTACCAGGAATTTATATTGTTTTTCTTGATAGAGCAGCGTTGTATAAGATCTTTAAGCCTGGTTTTAACCTGCGTATGAGCGATGTCCGTATAGAGTGTTGAAAAATCAAATGTTTTAATGATGTTACAATGGGAAAGAGATCCAAACCTCAATATGACTATCAGGTCCAGTGAATGTTTTAATATCCATATTTCATTTATTCCACTCCTGGAGTAAAAAGTGTCACTGTATTTTTGAAGTCCCTTTTCTACTGTTAAAATAGTGGTCAGGAGTTACAATAGTGTTTTGGTAGCACACATAGACGATCCTGCTATGAAACGCTGTTTGTGTGGATTTTTGTGAAGTTTTGGAATCCAATACAATAAGAGGACAATACAATCTTCTACTTTAATTTTAAGACAAATGTATATCTTTCACAATCTGTGTGCTAGAAACCCCAGAACGATCAATCACTTTATGATGGTGGCCATTAAATTACGTAAGTTTGACTACAGTAAAATTTAGTGTTGTTTTACATAAAGTGGAATAGAGTTCTGGCCATCAGTTGTATTAACACATTAGGTAGATGTACTTTAAACGAGGTAAACTACTAGAGTTTGGAACAGTTAAATTATACAGCGTAGGAGAGAAATACTTAAGTATGGTGTAAATCCCAGCTCCTGAAGTTAATGTAAATACTCTGTAGTGGAATATTTTGTGAGGTTAGAAATTCGATCTTACTTATTCCTTACTCTGTAGTGGAATACATATTGCTGAGGTTAGGAATTCGGTCTTACTTACTCTTTATTCTGTAGTGGAATATAGTGCTGAGGTTAGGAATTCGGTCTTACTTACTCTTTATTCTGTAGTGGAATATATTGCTAAGGTTAGGAATTCGGTCTTACTTACACTTTACTCTGTAGTGGAATATATTGCTAAGGTTAGGAATTCGATCTTACTTACTCCTTACTCTGTAGTGGAATATATTGCTAAGGTTAGGAATTCGGTCTTACTTACACTTTACTCTGTAGTGGAATATAGTGCTGAGGTTAGGAATTCGGTCTTACTTACACTTTACTCTGTAGTGGAATATATTGCTGAGGTTAGGAATTCGGTCTTACTTACACTTTACTCTGTAGTGGAATATAGTGCTGAGGTTAGGAATTCGGTCTTACTTTTGTATGTTTGACTTTGGCATTATAGTATGAAATCTGAACTAACGAATGTATTGGTAATTGTATTTATATAATTTAGCATGTTTTTAGTAAAGAATCATATAGTACAAATCTAGAATAAAAAACAGTAAAGTAATCAGCCTGTCATAATATTGTGTTAACTTATTTCTCTTTAGTCTGAGTCTGAGTTTAATAATCATTGTAGAAATAAGGAATGGTTTTTAGAAAATGTATATAAAAATAAGGTTTGTTAATTTACCCTGACAGATGACACTTATCATAACACATCGTTTTAGCATCCTCAGTGCAAAACTACTCAAACAAGGGTTTGTTGTACTCAGGTTGATGTTATCTCTCCAGAAGTTCTATGGTCGTTTAGCAAACTTTTAAGTGTTTCATGCTCCTGGTCCACATTATGCTGTCCGCTGTACCCGTTCGCCGCATGATTGCGCCACTGCACAATATGAATATCATTAATAATTATACTATACAACATTAACTAAAACCAAATGATAAATAATACTGCATATATTTTTTGCATGTATGGTGAGCGTTTTCAATTTGATTGTGTTTGTGTTTCCCCATGAAAAACGTAATTAAGCATTTGCTTTTTATGATACAATCATAACTTGGATAACTTGGATATTTGTATTAGTTTGCAAGATGTGGAAAAAACATAAGTGGTGGACAGCGGCTGGTGAAAGCGAGTGTTAGTCAGAGATATGGAACAGACTCGGTCAAAATAGGGTTGTAAACAGAAGGATATGAAATATCAGGTTAACATAAGTGGATGAGATAGGTGTTAAACAGAAATGGAGAAGATGTGAGGTAACAAACAGAAGTGGATGAGAAAAGGGGTAATGGTCATCCGGGTTGCCATTTTGTAGACAAGGAGGATTAAAAAAAGTGACGGACAAATCCGTACACAGGAGTGCTGAACAGGATCAGTTAATATAAGTGATAGACAAGGAGCGTTTTATATAAAATAAAAGGGTTGAACAGAAGAGATAATAGAACTAGTGGAAGTAACTGTCAAAATATGAGTGGTATACATAGATGCGGAGCGTAATTGGTCAAAAATCTGTAATTGACTCTAGTGTGATTTTTAATGACTGGTTTTATATTCAAGTCTGTATTGATTTTTAACAAAAAGCTTTCATATGTATTTATATCACGAAGTATAAATTTGATACTACCCGTTTCCTATAGTTAATATGAAGACAAATTGCAAAGTATTGAGATAATTTAGGTAGATCGTGAATAAAATGTAATTATCGTTATATTTACAACAATTGGGAATTCTGAGATTATTTTTGATTACCGCGTTACTATACAATCATTCGTCCGCATAACACTAAACACCCATCTTTATTTCTTTGTATAAAACGACTTCCCTGAATGCATTATATAACTATTATCTTTTTCCTAGTAGCGTTGCTTTCGTATCTTGTCAGGTAAGTGGATTTTAAATGTTAATTACCAAACAGATATTGTATGATTTATTTGTGTAGAACGTACAAAATTTATGTACTTTAAAATTGCCTTTCTGTTACTGAAGTAAGTATTCTATTTAATATAGGGGAAAATCATATGAGCAAATAAGTAGGAGCCTCGGTGGTAGAGGGTTAAGGTAGTTTGTCTACTTGATCTCTGTCAACACTGAGATTGCGGGCTCGAGTCTCACTACGGGCATTGGAGCGTTCTACTCCTATTGCAATTGACAACGATTGCCAGTTTTACTACCGAAGGTTCGGGGTTTTCTCCGGGTACTCCGTCTTCCTCCCTTTAATGTTCAAATTAAAAGATCAGGAAGCATACTAAAGCTACAAAATAAAATAAAATAAATAAATCAATGAACTTTTCTTTTTAATTACCTTATTATAACGTTAATGTTATTTACATAATGGAAATACACTTTTTGTATTTTGTTAACATGTCTTGACGTAGTGGTCATCCAGACGATAAATTACCGAGTATTTAGAATGTCATGTAATCTGGGAACAACGTTACTTTTTAGATATTAGGTCTGAAAAATGTTAACAAATAACACACATATTAATGCATCCTAGGTGTATGGGATAAATATTGAATTATTGATAAGATTACTGTAGGAAAATGAATTTGGTTGTTGGGGAATGAAATAATATATTTGTAACTACAATGTTTTCTCTAGAGAATATTAATATTTGAAACATTTGAAAACACACATAATTGGTACGAGTATTAATGTTTACTTTCTATTATACAATGGCAATATTTTATACGGTTTCTCTGCGCATTTGTGATATAACTATACATATAATGAGTTGGAGTATATAAAACTTGAAATAGTCCTTTTTTCGTTCCAAATATACATTTTCAGGTTACAAAATATTCACGCACATTTAGTTCTCTTTTATATGCTGCTAATCTATCTGGTAATATAAGAAGCTGTATGTCCATCTATAAAATATACAAATTTTATTATTGGATTGTTATGCTTTATCAGAATGAACAAAACACTATAAAAGTTCGTAGCTGTATATATAAAAATGAAACGAAAGATATTCAGATATATATCCACGCAAACGTCATAAATCTTAAAAATGTATACACATTAAAGGAGTGTTTGACAGCAAAGTTGATTGATTGATTGATTGATTGATGTCTCGGAGAAGAATCTTAACTATATTCAGGACAAAAGCAAGTAAACAACCGATTAATTTAGGCGATTGGAAGACAAAATAGTTTGAACTAATGTGAAATAGAACATCGCGAAAGAGTTCTATTCTAGCAATATTAACAACAAAATTTTCGTTTATGTCTACATTGGTCGTCGTTGACACTGAAGAAGAGATCTGCACCTGTAAATATATATATATATATATATAGCTTACCGTCGTTACCAATGAAAAAGAGATCTACACCTGTAAATATTTATCTAGCGTAACACTCATAATTTACCGTAACAGAAAATGTACGTTTTTGCTAAGCATTTTACTTTAAATACAAAGTTTTTTTGTATTACTCAAGTTTTTTTTAAGAATGGGTTATTCTTTCATCTCTATAATTTAACACTAACATTTATAAAGTCTTTGAAACTTTAGTGTAAAAAAGTGTTTTGATAGACAACTTAATTGTATGACAATTTAACTGTAGAATTTCTGGCCTACATGATTTCTGTGCTGTGTTACTGAACTAAATAAAACTGGTGTATCAAAGCGTGAAGAAAGTTAGTTATAGATACACAAGTTTAAGTTAGTGGAATAGCAAAAATGACCTATCTTAAGGTCTTGATCTTTTCCACAAATTAACGGCATTAAAGCCGTTAGACACTCTACAGTGCCATCCCTCATATGCAGCTTTAACCATGCTTAAAGATTTTATAAAAGGCTGCTTTTTGAAGAAAACGGAATGCGACAAAATTAGTACCTGGTAATTAGCCATAACATAACTTGCTTGGATAAAATGTTTTTAAGCAGACAATGGTACTTTTTGTGCCCTTTACTTTGTACACTTATGTGGCTGAGTTTATAGAAAGCCTGCTGACGAAAACAGAGGGACGCTGACCTAGACCTTTAACTTCACGTCGCGCTATATTAGGAACAAAGCTGCATTCGGTGGCTATTTGCGTTCAATCTACCCTATCGAGCTTGAAATTAAAGACAACAACAATTCACTTACGTCTGCTACTTACTTAGACTTACATCTAGAAAACTACAAAGTGGGGTCTACGACAAGCGTGTTGACTTTAACTTTCCAATTTCAATTTATCACTAATCGATAGCAACATTCCAGCATACAATGTGTACATTTCGCAACTTATACGTTATGCTAAATCCTACGATCGACATTTCGATTTTCTAGACTACTAAGGTACAGAAACAAGAATTTCTTGTACCTAGATTGATTATCCCTTCAGACGTTCTGTGTTCTTTACAATGACTTTTAATCATTGTGGGACATCTATCTTTCTAATATGATCGGCCATTTTCACTGGGTTAGTGCTGGGCGTAGTATATTTGAGCCAGTGGTCGGTGTTTCTGCTTGGGACATTTATTCAGGACCGACCTACTGGATCATTTTTAGTGTTTTACCTTTTATATTTGTTGTATATATATTGTAATTTGGGCATGCTCTCACAAAGTTGCTACAGTATACATCAACTGATTGATGATTGCTCCAGACAGTGGAGGGATTTTACATTACAAGAAGACAGTAACTTTTCGCCGTCTGCATTAGTAGTTGTCATTTAATTTCTATTCAGGATTTATCGTTTTCGTTGAACGGGGGTTTGTTTGTTGTTTTTTTTTTTCGCACATAGGTAATGAATTTTTTTTTCAAAAATAGCATTATTTTATATAGCCTGAGAAATTCTGTTTGTTTATGTAGGTTGTGTCGAGTACACTTATTCCACATTTCTTTATCGTCTATTCTTCGGAATATTATTTCCTTTCCTCTACTGCCAAATTTTTTTTTCAAAATGACATTCAAAATGAATACCAATTCCAATTCAAATGAAGCAGTTTCTTACTACTATAATAGAAATATTCAGTAAATTTTGTATTATTTAGGTTTACTAATGTAGTAGCAAAATGGCCAGGTAGCACCCATGACAGCTTCATTTGGAATAGTTGTGAGTTAAATGATGAGTTCCAAAGGCAGAACGTAGAAGGATGGCTTCTTGTGGATTCTGGATATCCTCTGAAACCATGGCTTTTGACACCAATCTTAGCACCATCTTCACCAGCTGAAGAGAAGTACAACAAGGCCCATGCAAAAACAAGAGGTGCAGTTGAGAGGGCATTTGGTCTTCTAAAGTCCAGATTTAGGTACATGTATAAAATTACAGCTGTGTAAGGCTAGTTTTAACCTCACTTGATTAAAGACCTATAAGTCTTGACATAACTGTATGTAACTCTATGTACATTTAGAAGATGCAAAATATTTTCATATTTATAATGATGAAAAAAATTACTGAGTTCATAAGCCAAATCATTTTATTAATTGATTTAAAATTATTTAAGTTTGAACAATGTTGGCTAATTATTTGCAAGAGGATATTTCTATCTTCATTTAACTTAGCACAGTGAAACAAAAAATGAGATTCACCCTCCACTTCACAAGAAAAGCAACCAGTCTATGACACCAAAACAAAAAGAACACAGAATGACTTAAGCCAGCAAGACAACAAAATAATCATTAGCATAGTTAAATCTATAAAAATATAAGATTAAAAGAACCTCTTATTTTCACAATTTCTAAAAAAAGAATGAAATACACATAATATGAAGAATACAGTGTAATAACATCTTAAGAAACTGTTAAAATAAAATAAAAAGCTAACTGTAAATTATTTAATATAAAGTTGTAAAAATGTTTTAAGATGATAAAAGTCTATTATGCACATATGTATATATATATATATTTCATTCCTTTTTTTGTAAGTTTATTTTCGAAATTGATAGATTCCATGTCTTAAAAAGCATGAATTAAAAAAAATTGTTGTTCCATAATTTTTACCAATAACTGTTTCTTATTTTTAGATGTCTGCACAAGACTACAGGATGTTTGCATTTTAGCCCACTTAAAAGCAGCAAGATAACCATGGCATGCTTTATCTTACACAATCTATGCATTGAAAGATCAATACCTCAGCTAGATGAGATACTAGAAAATAATGAGGAAAACAACAACCTCCAAGATGACATTCAAGTAGATGGACAGACAGGGATAAATGCAAGAGCCACCTTAGTTCGACTAAGTTTTTCATAGCTGCAAAATATTAATTGAACTTTAAAATATAAAAAATATTGACGTTTCATAATTTTATGATTCTGATTTCAGTTTTTCTGCAATGATTTGAAGAAATTGGTTTTGTTGTTCTAAAAGTTCAAGTTTTCTTCTTTTCAATGCCAGTTTTTCCTCTTCAATTTCAATCAGTCTCTTTGTTTCTGTTACTTGTGATGATTCTCTTTTTTTATTTTCCTACAAAACAAAATACATCAAACTCATAAATAATGTCCTACCGCAGGTCGCGGGTTTTCTCCGGGTACTCCGGCTTCCTGAGCCCAATAAAAACTGGACACAATGATATAGCTGAAAAATTGCTGAAAGTGGCATCAAACACCATAAAACAATTAACATAAATAGTGTCAAATTAAAATTGTTTCGGTTAAAATCAACTGTTTAAATGTGTTTTAATATACATTTCTTCCACTCTATTTACATCTTAAGATCAACATAATAATAATGAGATGAAACATAAGTTATAAGACACAACATAAATATACCAGTGACAATCTATACAAAATTGCTTTATGGAAAAACCATAACCGGTAAACTTGATTTCAACTAAAATAAATAAATACACAGAAATTCTGAAAATATGAAACCAATGAAATAACTTTCCTTGAAAATTAAACTGCATTTTTTTACACTTACTTGCAGATGACACTTCTTTACTGATTGAGTTAACTGGGAAAAAAAAGAAAACTTAGATGAGAGAAAATGCTTTATCTAACTATATACACATATTTTGTTTTAGGGGTCGTACATAATTGTCAACCATTTTCACAAGTGTGCAAAAAGCAAACTTTTTGAGACCCCCCACCCCTATCAAAACGTGTACATCATCCATTAAACTAATATAAAAACCAAACTCCACGGAAGCGAAAAAATTCGGAAGATAAAAAAAAATGTACGCAAAAATGTCGACATTTTTAACCACCTCCCTCAAGTGTGCACACTTATGAAAATGGTTGACAATTATGGACAACCCCTTAGTTCTAAACTTATATACTGTATACTGTATAACTGTACATAAACTAAACTGTAAACATATGTAAAGAAGATAGATAGCTGTATTGCATTACAATAAAAATCTCATGGCATCAAAAAGATATTGACTTACTGGAAGAAAACAAGAACACATGTATTCAGATGTGGTGGCAAAACTCACATTCTTTGGGATTTTCACATATTGATGCTTCAGGAATTTCTCTTCTTGCATCACCACTTGCACACATTGCATTCCTTGTATTGTCAGAGATTGAATAATCATCATGAACTGAAAAAAATCATAATGTTCATATAACACAACTAACCAATCTGTATAGAAATTGCATATCCAAGTTAATATAGATGTAGCAAGATAAATCAAATACAAAGTCTACAAATAACAAAACATTATAGGTACATATTTGTGTTTACCTGTATTGTCATAGAAAATTTAAAAACTCAACATTGATTAGTATACTTAAAAAAAAGATATCTAAATGATAAGTAGTTAACGAACTGTTAGGAAAATATTTTTAAAGATGTAAAATCCAAACAAAAGTTGCCTAAAACTCTTACTTATGATTTCTTTGCCGGTGCATAAGTCTATCAGCACATCCGATGCATCAACAAATACATCTTGGCAAGGTTCAGCTGAAAAAAAATTCAATAACTTGTAGTTCTGAAAAATGATTTTTACAAAACAATATAAGTATTCAATAATTGACATTAGAACAGACATGGCTCCTTAAAAATTTTTGTAGTTCTGTGAAATTGATGTATACTGATCCCTGCTTTAAGCATGTAAGCCTTGTAGTCTAGTAGTCTAGCAGTTTATGCTGCTGTATTGAATGAAGAAACTTCTGATGAGATACACAAGGAAAACCTGCTGCTTAAGGTGTCTCAAGGCGATTAAACTGAACATATTTTTGCACATATTGATATTCTGTATAAAATTGATATTAAACTAACTGGACTTGGTAAACAAAAACTATATAATTTATTATATTACATTTTATCAAATTAGCAATAATAACACAAAAATGATATTTCAATCATTTTTAGAATTTCTAGTACTAAATAAAAGGGAGATAATTTATATAGAATGAAAAGCAAAATTTTAAGATGTGTTTGTTGAAAATTATAAATTAATTTATGCAGTTAATAACATTACTTACCTTCAAAGGTTGATTCTGTCAGCTTACAAGTATTTGCTAAAATTTATAACACATTTATTAAATACATGTATATTTGATTTATTCTTTGACTAAACATGTTTCTTGCTCTCAACAAATGGTGTATGTCTGAAAATTAACATGTTTTTAGTTCTGTTCTGTCAGAAAATTAACATTAACACATTATCGTCTGCTAAAACTATATACTTACTGTCACTACAACATCAAAGAGTCAAAGGGAATTCCTAACGTCTAAAAATAGAACAACCAACAGCGATTGATTTGCGACGGATTAGCGTTTGGAAATTAACGTTTCCTTAGCGATTGTTTTATGAAACGCACGTATTGTCAGTCGTAAAGTAAACGTAAAGCACACGTTAAATTTAACGATTATCGTTAATAACGATCGTTTTATGAAACGGCACCCTGATTTTTTTCAAAACAAAACGTCAACATAAAACATTTTGAATTGGAGATTAATGGTATTGAATATGTAGATTATTCACACTGTGAAAGACCATGTTATTCGGAATGTTTACACGTCTTTCAGACATTAATCGGGTATCATCACCATTATTATTGTTTGTGACTTGGGAACGCGATTCCATTAGTAAATGCTCTTGAGAAGATGTTAATTGTAACAAGTCCATACTTGCTGCATTAAGTCTTGGTCTTCAAAGAAAGGCGATTGGAATGAATACTCAAATGACGCAAATAATCTTATAAATATTCATGTTTTTATTTGTCCAATCAAAAGTGAGGTAAAAAAGTCAATGGGCAATAGAGCGCAATCTGGAAATAGATCGCCGTTCTATTGACCAAGAGAAATGTTTATGAATAAAATGGTTGAAAATAAATAATACTTAATAGAAAACGAATATCTATTGTATAAGGTAATAAATAGTTTTTGATCCTCCTTTTCCTGGATTTGACACTTTCCTTGACATAACAATGAGTATCTAATAAGAGGCTGGCACTGCGTACTTACTTGTTCGTAGCATTTGCGTGCACCTTGGGTTGTTATTGGGTTCGGGTTACCCACTTTTAATTTTGTTTTTTAGTTTTTGTTTAACGTTGTAAATGTTTGTCTATATCCAGATATGTTATGACCCCTGCACTTTCAGCTTTTCTTGTCCGGTCAGTTTCACTGCTATTTTTTATATTGATCAAATGTAGCTGCAGTAATCTAATGTACATATTAAAATATAATTAAGGATTGTTTTCATTTCATGGTTAGATGATTAGAAACATGCGACTTTGGGTTGGTTTACAAACCGGTTTATGAAAAGAAATAACAAAAACAATATTCAACAAGTAATCTAATAGTATTTGAAATTCACAATTTCTTTCGTTTCGTTACTTGTTGTTTTTGGAAGCATACATGTAATTATGACGTTAAACAGTCACGCGCTGAAATTCCGAGTTCGATAATTCGAAATGGAAAACGTTGATCATCTATTGAGTATTTAAAAGAAATTAAAATATTACTTGTTAAATTAGAAATTAGTTTTTAATTGCGATTGCTTAGCCGTTGACGGAGTAATACAAATGTAACGTAATAGACCCTTGCACGTTATAGACTATTTGGAAAATGTCGAAACATGTTGGCATTGTTTGACGCTTGCATAAAACTACGTTCAAATCAAATATCAAAACAAAGCTTGAATGTACACATCGATTGACGTCAAATTCATTTTAGAGGCATTATGACTTGTAATTGTTCAGGATAGAGATGTTATAAAAGTAATTAATGAACAATTCAATTTGATAACGATATAATGTGAATCGCGTGTTTGTTCTTTAAGAAAAGTTCTTTACCTGCATCATTTTATCTGCAGGAAACATGACAGAGTAATTTATAACTGAGTGCAACCATGGTTCTTTTCGTAAGAATGTTATCAATAGCAATAGGTGCAAAATGTAACAAAGACCCCGAATTTCATACCTTTGATGAGAACACCCACGAACAATTCGGTATGATCTGTGTTGGAGAACGGATCACCTCTAAATATGTAATAAAGATTGTTCTTATGAAGACAATACATGTTTCCCTATTACTTTTCGTTTTGGAATTTTATATTTATAGTTGAGAGGTTGACGACAGACTGTGTAAACGACAGTGTTTTACTTATAGCAACTTGCTATCGATTTACCGAAATGGCAGGTAAGACAAATTTCTAATTAAAAATACAATAACGTTGAAAACGAATTAGGAATGAACAAAATGTGTTTATTATCATATTTTATCACACAAATTTTAAGCATACACAGATTAATTGATAAATGTGAACAATGCATCAAAATGTGGTTTTTTATGTTGCAGACAATTGCAGATGTAAGTATATCTAAGAATATATATGTTCTTAAGTATGGAAACGTGCATTTAAATTAACAAAAATTGTAGAAGTTTTAAAAATAGTCTAGTAAAGTTCTATTGTTCCGATGTATTTTTCGAATAATTGTTCAATTATTTATTATGTAACATCTTATTTGTATTACAATATGTGGTTGTTTAACTTCCTTATTCACCAGTTCTTTTACATTTAGATGCTTCTAATTGGAGTTCCCCGAGCTTCAAGCTTAATCATCAGTATGGGGGCTTTATTCCCTTTGACATGTCGAGAATTGACAACGAAAGCATCAATGAAGATCAATCAATCATGTATTCTCCCCAGAATTCTCCTGCACCGCCTCCTGTACCAAATCCTCCAGTTTAATCATCATACATGACAATGAATGAGGCCCTCATAATAGTCTCAGTTGTATAATATATTGGAGTTTGAGTTTAGTTAAACATTAGCGTTGTTTTTGTCGATATTTTTTTACACATGGATAATAATATTACAGATATTACTAGAACAGTACTTGAAAACACTTTTAGCAATATGTCAGTTATCATTCATCTGGTGGCTTAGCTATGATCGATTTATTTTATTGTTGTCCGTTGGCAGACTATTAATCCAATTATATTGAAACATTTCTGTTGTGTCCATGTGCAACATACATTTATACGATCGAAACCGGAAGGTAAAGTTTAACTCATCGGGTAAAATGCAAATCTTGTTTGATCTAATTTGTATGCAATTCTTTTTGATATTTTTGTTCTCATCGGAAATCTAAAATGGCTCTTTTAAAATTGCATTTGCTGAAATTTCAACATTGCATCTTTGTAAAACAGGTTTAAAGGCTTTCTTCTCAGAAACAACAATGTTGTTGGAAGCCATGTAGCATACCCCTCACCTTGTTTATGTTTATATCGAAATTTCTAGAATGGCGTCCACTTCATGATTTATTTCACATATAAACCTAAGAAAACAAAGCTTGAAGAGGTTTTCTTGTCTGAAACAGGGGAACTAATAGGAGCCGATAAACCAGCAATATTTTTTAATAAACATCTTCCTGGTTCATGTTGTAACCATTGAAAGTTGAGGTGGATGTCACTACATGACTCGATATTCCATAAATAAACATGGAAATATTGTTAAAAACGGCTTCTTATCTGAACAAGTTGTCAACAAACAACAATATTAATTTGATCATTTGATCATTTTGATAATTTTCACGGCCTTTTTTTGTGCTTTTTGTTTTTGTGTTGCGTTTGTCTATATCAGGATTTGTAATTGTCCCTTGATTTTTGTCTCTTGTTGTTCTATCGGTTTTCTTTGCAATTTTGCTTGTAAATTAAAAAAAATCAGCCAGATTACTCTGTTTAACATTGTGTATAAGTCACACCCCAGCGGAGGGCATTTTTTATCATCCCATAGTGTTCCTTTTTCTCACAAAAATCCAGTACAAAAAATTGATTCAAGATAACCTGTCCACATTTAATACTATGCCTTTGATACATTTCACAAAGCATCCTGGGCATTTGATCTTGAAATTTTACATTGTTAGTCAGACTTAGTTGTTTCTGAATTTGGAAAATAAAAGTTGATTTCAATTTGCACCTTTTTAGATCTAAAAAAGCAGGATAAAGTCGACCATATGCGGTTAACAGTTACAATATATCTTTTTCAGTAAAATGATTCCCATTGTTCTAAATCTTTCAGGCTTTCCCTCTGATTTCTTTCTTTCAATTGAAACATAAGGAACTTTATATCCGATTATATTAAGTAATTGTTTTCAGTAAACAACACATAAGTCTATATATCATAATTTAAAACTGAAAATTACGTCCAGCTTGCAACTTAGAACAAAATTTCATAACAAATTCTTAATACATTAGAATAATTGTACAGACTATCGATCTTACAGCTTATTTATTTAATTTGTTATTTGCTTTATTTTATTTTTGTTTTATTTCATGATTTGAAATTCTCCATTTGAATTAAAAAAAATAATAATTAGGAACAAATGACACATAACTTAAATATGTACGTTAAATACTTGCATGTATAAACAATGCTCATTCATTGCAATTCACAGGTGGACGAAGACTATCTGAAAGTATATCTGCATCGCATAATGGCAAAGGTACGTTTCATTTGTTAATATTATATAAGCCAAAAAAGCACAATAGAAATAGCTATAAAAATTGTAAATATCACAATGTTTTTAAATAAATACATAGATATAGGTGGCATAGATATAGAACAATACATAGATATAGGTGGCATAGATACAGAACAATACATAGATATAGGTGGCATAGATACAGAACAGTACATAGATATAGGTGGCATAGATACAGAACAATACATAGATATAGGTGGCATAGATACAGAACAATACATAGATATAGGTGGCATAGATACAGAACAATACATAGATATAGGTGGCATAGATACAGAACAATAGCAAGAAAGCCACCTAAACAACAAGATTTTGAATTCTTTGTTACTTATGCAAAGTAAGATGCAACACCTTTTTATTAAACATTAAATAACATTTATTATGTGTTCCAAGTCTCTTTAACAGAATGTTGACTTGTGCCTATTTATTTTAAAATGTTATTAGTGTTGTCAAAACATTATCAGTCAAAATAACATGAACACATTATATATATTTTCTGAGAATTATAGACAAAACCTCCATGCGCCTGCGTTTTTTATAACGAGATATGATTTTAATCCCGCCAACAAATTACACAAACAGTCTTTTTGTCAGTTGTAAAATGTTATGTTAAAACGTTTTAGCAATTTTGGCATCTATAACCTGGTTGCTTTTTGTTGTTTGGATAGAAGTCAAAGCACCTAATGCAATCCCTTGGACTTCTGTAGGAAAACTGACAAATATTGTCAACTTAGGTTGCCGTTGAGCACACTTTCCTTGAAATCGTGATTAAACAGTGATGTGTTGTGATAATGATCGTGTGTTATTTGAAGCCTTATAATTCAAAAGAACACATAAATTTTATGTAAAGTTTTAAACACAACATTAGAAATAAAGCGTTTTATTCATTTTCACCACGTTACATAATATAAATACTTATTGATTTGAATTTTACAATTTACAAGATAGGTATCAATTTTGAATAATACTATATAGTAGCAATTGTATCTAAATTTGTATTATTTCATGCTTTTCGATTCATATAGTTTGTGGTGATATGAAATCAATATTCCTCGTTATCAATGGCGACTTTGCAGCGAGAGAGTGACTGTCTTATTTTTTTAAGGATACAGTGTATTAAAGGTCAATGTAAATTTGTATGCTTAAAGTCATAGCTAAGGACCATTTAAGTAAACATATAGTTTTTGAAATTTAAACATAGCCAGTAGAACACGTCAAGTAAATTTATGTCAAAATTTTATCAAGAAAAGTGAAAACAAAACGAAAAGTATTATCAAACATTAAAGACTATTCAGAACAGTTTATTATATTAATCTGAAGATTAAAGAAATGCTTATCCTTTAAGGAACAATTCTTCCTTGAAGATCTGTCTTGGCACAAAATATAACTTAGCTATAAAAAATACAGAAATTAAGATATGACTAATGTAACATAAGCATATCCTACTTTAATTTAGTTTAAAATACAAAACCGTTCAACTAACTATTAGTTACATTCTGCTTGTTGTTGAACTGAGATTTAACGCAACACTTTTTCATCAATATCATGGTGTCAAGGTTTTATTAGTTAGTAAGCCAAAAGAACTCTGACATTCGACAGGAAAACAGGACAGACACACAGCCACTGTACTATCGAAGCCAACCGTTAACATCATTGCACACTAAAATTTATTGTATTTTGTTAGAAAATAAACATTGCATCAATATTTAAGAAATAATTCACGGAAACTGTGGTTTATCATTGTTTTACAACGGAGTGACCATTAATGTCGTATTATTTTATCCTGAGCGACAAATCACAGCCTCGGTGAATTAATTCTATTCTAATAAGACAATTAAGGTACAAGTAAGATATTTACGTACCTATAGAAAATATCATTTCCGGCATTAACTGGCTGTTGCGTCAATGAAACACACCGTATATTGCAACGAATAATTGTAGCGCGTGCCGCTTTTTATAAGATTAATACGTCATACGCAATACCTTTCCAGTGGGAGTTACAGTTTTGTAATTGGAACAGCCCTTCAAAACACGCCCTCCTCGTCCCGTATAGCTCATACATAAATAATTTTTGACCACAGTTGTGGTCTCAAAGCCTTTGAAGCACGTCATATTAGAATATACAATTATCTACTTTCAGCTAATTTTTATCTTTCTGGTTGACGTAAATTTTCAGTTAATTCCTAATCGACATGTTGATAGATTCTCTTCCTTAAGTTTGCTAATCCCATATAACAATCCAAATTATTTCTGCGGAAATTATTATCTACGAACGATTTGCCGGGATTTTCTACGACAGTATCTTTTGTCGGCGTTCATTTTCTTGTAATTATAACTTGTGTGATATTCCTAGCACATCATAGTTTACCCGCATATTAAAAATGGAACGCAAAGATATTTATAGATTTAAGACACGGGATGGTACAATGCTAACTTCAATATTTTTCCGATGTATTATCTGAATAATTGTTCAACTATTTATTAAATAACATCTTATTTGTATTACAACATGTGGTTTATTAACTTCGTAATTCGCCAGTTCTTTTACATTTAGATGTCACTGATAGGACGAGGATTACACAGAGATTCAAGCGTAATCATCAGTATGGGGGCTTTATTCCCTTTGACATGTCAAGAATTGACAAAGGAAGCATCAATGAAGATCCATCAGTCATGTATCCTCCCCAGAATCCTCCTGCACCGCCTCCTCCACCAAATCCTCCCGTTTAATCATCATACGTGACAATGAATGAGGACTGCGAAATAGTTGGAATTGGAGTTTGGGCTTAGTTTAACATTAGCTTTGTTTTTGTCGATATGTCTAAAACAATTATAATGCAAGTGCAATTGAAATAAAGTAATTATGGTAATTATGGTGTTTCTCATTGTTAAGTGTAAAACTTAATAGTTTTTCTCGTATTTTTCTTTTTTTCTGCAACTGTTTTACGACAAAAGTGTATTTTACCAATTTGGTTGGAATATCATGGCATTCAGTAACCACTGATCTTCGAAAAGAAAACTCGAAATGGTAATCAACTAAAATTGCCGTCGAGGACATTTTGCCCACAAAAAATCTCGGACAGGCAATATTAGTGTTAAAATGTGTAGATGACTAAAAGTATCAATTGTAGATTACTAATAACCTCAACCATTAGTCTACGGAGACACAACATTTGGTTGGATAAAATCTTATAACCATGTAGGTTTTTGTTTAGAAAAGCAGGTAAATAAAAAATCTACCTGATCTTGAAAGTTAATTGCAAACAATTATGTCTGGACGGATAACAAGACCAAAAGTACAATTTTAGCCATATTTCAAGTGATTTAGTAAACAAATATTGTTTTTGTTCAGATTTGGTACGCTGGGACCAGAGCAGCCCAGCGCGTCCCCGGCTGGCGGATAGGGGAGACACTCTCGTTGGGGGTTGGCAGGTCATAATACGGAAACCGTGGCCGCTGTCCATAACGTGTTTGGAGAGTACCACGCTCCTTGCACGTTTTGTAGATTTCGAAAAAGAGTAGGTTCATTTGTAGCCGCTACAAAGGTCTAAATTATCCGCCCCTTTCCAAAACTCCATACTTTTCCTGTGACAGTTTAAATTGTGTTCTCTGTGTCCCATCACACCCCCATTTCCGTTGATTGTTTGTTAATTTGCTTGTCCTGAATATAGCTGAAAGACTGCTAGCTAGTCGTAAAGCAAACATCCAATCAATCAGATTTGATATTGACAGGAGAAAGACAATCTGATTGGTTTCTGTGCAATTGGCAGTTGTTTAATTCCTATACTTATTACGCCTTGATTTTGTAGACAGATGCCTACAGTAGTAGTTATTTGCAGGAGGTGCACAAGGGTAATATTAACCTCAAGGCAAACAATATTTAAAATCCAAATGAATGAGATGTTGTAGAGCTTTTATCACCAAAATTCCAAAACGTTATACCAAATTCGACTAAGGCTATCTACACCTTGAAAATAGAAAAACCTTATAATTAAAAGAATTTTCGAAACGTCAATGTTATTTCGTTTATTTGCCCCAAATAATGAAATCAAAAGGATGATGCAATGAAAGCATCAATAAATTTTATAAAACATTAATAGCTTAGTTTATTGATTGGATATTGCTTAACATGCAGCGAGTAGTATTTATATAAAATATTCAGGACGAAAACAAGTTAACATACTGAACATCAACGAAAAAGGGTGGGATTGGACAACGGGAACACCACTTTTACTCCTGCAGGAAAGTATAGAGTATGACTGAGGAGAATTTATCCTACTTTTTTCGAAATCTACAAAAGGAGTCTTTAACGTACAATAAGCGAGCGTGGCACTCTCCAAGCACGTCATCCACTACGATCCGAGGTCAGGTTGTCCGCTTTATGACCTGACAAACCCATGTCAAACGAGAGGGTCTCCCCTATTCGCCACCCCGCGGGGACGCGCTGGCCTGCTCTGGGTCTAGCACAATAAACCCTTACAGTATGGTCCCAGAAAACATTAATAGCTTTCGACGTCAATTGTATAACCACAGAAAAAGAGATAATGAAAGTCTTATGTCGTATAAACTTTGCTGAAAGGCTTATTTTATTGGATTTTGGAAAACGTTAGTGATTGAATTATAATTGCACTTTTATATACCTTTAACGTAGTTACAAGACCTACAGACATATGACATTAGTACCAAATCAAACAAAAGCTCACCTGAGCCAAAGGGACAGGTAAGCTATTGTCATTCATCAGAATGTTCATTGGATAGACCTTAAACAAGTTTGTTTTTTAATCTGATTAGAAAACAAATATGGCCACCACCGCTAAGAGGGACATGACACTAAAAGACACCAATCAAATCTAGAACATATAAGAAAATAGTACTTAAAAACAAAATAGTCCTGTTTATCTTAGTGTTATATTAAAAACTGCTGAATGGAATTCAATGAATGAAAGTTTTTCTGAAATGTGAACATACTGGGTCAATGCCGAGTCCTAATTTTCTTTGTTCTAATAGTGTTTAAGATGTTTTGTGTCACATTTACTAAACGACATATAAACCAAGATTTTCTGAAAAGAAAGTGTTATTTTTAGAGTGGGGTGTACAACGAAACGGTTTTCTCTTAAAAGTGGTCATGAGATTTTGATAGAACGTAGGCCTTTTATGTACAATTATGGATGTATTTGGTGTCAGTCAAGTTAAAATTAAGGTAAAGACGCTGCGCTTATTCAAAAACTAACAAATTTGGTAGAAAATCTTAAAGAATTCAATTAGTGTTTTCACACCTAACACACCAAAAAAGTTGAAAAAGGCTTCTTCTCTGAAACCGGTTAACCAATACTTCCTAGAAATATTGTTAGATGGTTCTCTATAAAGTTTATGTTTTTTGTTCCAATTGGAAATTCAAAAACGGCTGCCAGTACAGGACTTAGTTTAACATAGGACACTAAGGGGGAAAGTTTTAAAAGGCTTCTTCTCTGACACCGGTTAACCAATCGAAACAAAACTTACCAGCAAAATTGTTTAGATGGTCCTCTTAACAGTTTTTGTTTAACATGGGACCTTATGGAAAAAAAGTTTTAAAAAGCTTCTTCTCTGAAACCAGTTAACCTATCGAACCAAACGTTGCTAGCAATATTTTTTTGGATGGTAATCTATAAAGGTTATGCTTTTTATGCCAATTGGAAATTCAAAATGGCCATCACGGCAATACCGAGTTTAATATACGACCTTATACTAACATTTTTAGAAGTTTTTTTTTCTCTAAAACCGGTTAACCAATGGAAACAGAACTTTGCAGTTATATTGCTTGGATGGTCCAACATAAAGTTACTGATTTTTATGCCTTAAAACCCTATTTAAATAGACGAAGCGATAGCGCCTGTAATCATTTATGTTGAAAAGAGGAGTCATCATAAAAGACAACAGAAAGCAAAATGTGGCTTTACACAATAATGTCTCATATAAAAAGAATTTAAATACGAGCGTGTTATTCTCGTGTTGTTTACAGATTGCGTGAATTTGTAGTTTACTAGCTAGTTTTTATTTATTTTATTGATTTGTAATAATAAACATACTGCCTTATATCATCAGATAATATATATTATTACCGGTCCAATATAGAGCTTCAAGGTCCTTAATGATTTTTTGCCATGAAGGTAATAACAAAATACCGAACACCAATGAAACTGTTAAAAAAGACAATCCACAAATCAAAGTCCGAGCAACCGGCAAACTCCAGAACCAACATAAAGCAACTACAGCAATGGTCCTGAATTGGTACAGGCATTTCAAAAGAAATTGTGCGTTAAACCAGGTTTTGTGGCATACCAAACCTCCCGCTTCCATTACTGTAGAATGTGAGTTGGTTAGTTGATTAAAATAGATGGGTATCATATACCACTATTCACTAATAGGTGTATCAAACAATCATCGTAACACGTTCACAGTACACTGAATTGAAAATTGGGAAAACTATCTGCAACCATATTTTCAAACGAGATAGAATATTTTTCGACAAGGCAGTTGTATCTATAGTAAAACTTATAAAAGGCGCGGACGAGTCGTTTTATATGTTTATCTCGAAGAAATAGGTGACGTTTGCAAAAATCAGTATACTCGCTGCAAGCTCTTGCAAACCTGATAAATTGAGAAATATAGACACCGTATGCAAGAGAAGCTGGAATATTGCTGCTTAGGTAAGGAAAATATAATTTTGAAATTAAAATCGTCTCGTTTGTCGTAAGTTTTTGTGCTAAGATGACCGTTGGTGTCATATTCGAGGTGTAAGTATAAAAATGAGGTAGATGAAACTGTTTCTGTGGTTTCTTTAATTTCTAGTTCTGAAGGACATATTACGGAAGCCAATCAGCAAATTGAGGGTTGTTAATTAAAAGAACATCATCAATATTTCTATATGTAAAATTAAAGGACCTAGCTTCTGCTATCTTCTTGTCTTCAAAAGACGTCGAAGAAATTCCGTTTCATAAGAATACAGGAACAAATCGGCAAGGAGTGTGGCACAGTTTGTACCCGTTGGAATTCCGATTGTCTGTTGAAAAACAAATCCTCCAAAATTAACAAATATGATTTTACTTTTTTTCATAATGAATTCAAGAGATTTAAATGGTCTCTACTTCAAATACCAAAGTGATGTAAATCTACATGGATAACTTCAAAACAAGTCCATTAGTTAACCCTTACTTAAGGCTACAAAAATCCCATCTAAAGTTTTCAAGTTCTACTCTATACAAATGTGATAATGCCAAGACTTTCAGACAACCAGCGACATAACGTTTTGAGCATGATCCAAGTAGGGATGTCTCGACGTGAAATTATTCGTCGGATGTATTGTTCACCGTCGACAATTACTCGCATGGCCCAAGGACAGCAGAAGACGGGCTCAGTGAACGACTGGCCACTCCCTGGAAGACAACGAGCAACGACCGATCAGCAAGACCTTATATTCGCCTCTAGCATTTATGTGATCGATTCCGAACCGCCGTATAGACGTCACGTGAGACGATTGGATCGCACGGAAGGATAGTTGGATCCAAAACAATTAGACGTCAACGCCAAAATGGACTCGGAAAAAGACGACCTTTCCGATGAAACATGCTCACTCCTTAGCGGCGTTCAACCCGGCTTGCATGGACACGAGCGCGTCAGCGAGGGCAAAAGTCAATGGGCATCTGTGTTATTGTCCGGTGAATCGCATTTTCACTTGAGACACGTGTTTGGAGGCGTCGAGGTGAACGATACGCTGATCCATGTGTTCAGGAGTGTTGAGTGGCGGAAGCGTAATGGTTTTGGGAGGCATTTCCTCTAATTACCGAACAAATCTCATTGTGATTAATGGAAATTTGACGGCACAACGCTACATTGATGAGGTGTTACGGCCTTCTGTTATCCGCTTCTAAGACAACCCCGGCGCTCATTTGCGCCTTCCTCAACTCAAACAATGTGCGCACTCTTCCATGGCCAGCGTTTTCTCCTGATTCGAGTCCGAGAGAACAATTATGGGATCAACCTGGACAAGCTGTAAATCGACGCCAACCAACGCTGATAACATTACGTCCAGTGGACCCTGGGCTCACCCCCCAACTGGAGGTCACAAACGGTACGTCGGTCTTTCCTGTGCCGAACCGCGGCTCACCATTGTGAGGTGAATAAAGAATGAGCAGCTCCACGGTCTTTTATAACTTATGATTTAAAGATAAAAAAATAATTCTCGCAATTCTCATTTGGCCAGCTGCATTTTGTAATGATAATAGTTCGTATCAGTCAAGTTCATCATCTGTTTACTGACTCCGCCTTATCTGTGATTGACATTTAATGTTCTGCACGTGCATCTCTTGGGTTTATAAATACTGTTGTCAATGATACACTAAAGTGATATACAATTATAGTATAATAAAATGTAGTTAGTTTATACGAGTCTTAATTATATTGATCTGGTAACCCTAATCAAAGAACACAACATGGTGTCAGGTGTGAACTCAAAGTAAATGCTATCATTATTATTTGGAGAAAAAGTCGCTAAAATGGATGGTCAATTTAGACAACCACCGGAGATGGACTTTTCCCATGAAGGTAATCTTGCCGAAAAATGGAAACGATGGAGGCAAACGATGGATTATTACTTAGATGTTGCCATGAGTGACAAAACCGAAAAGGAAAAGTGTAAAGCTGTTTTATATATAATTGGATTAGATGGCCGAGAAATTTTCAACACGTTTAATTTTGAGGCTAATGAAGAAGACAAGCTGGAACCACTTTTCAAAAAGTTTGAAGATTATTGTTCCAAAGAAGAACGTGACAGTAATCAGACATAGGTTTAACACTCGTGTACAAAGACAAACGGAAAGCATTGATCAATATGTGACCGATCTGAAACTGATCGCTAAAGACTGTGAATTCGAACATTTAATGGAGGGATTAATTCGTGACAGAATTGTTTGTGGTACAAATTCGTCGAGAGTAAAAGAGCGTCTACTTCGTGAAGATGGATTGACATTACAAAAGGCCGTTGCTATATGTCGTGCCGATGAAGAGTCGAGGAAACAATTGAAAACACTAAACGACGATGAACAAGTACACGCTGTTGGAAAAAAGTCGCACAAGCAAGAAAAGGCGCAAAGTGATTTCGGGGCGAGACAAAGAATGGGAAAAAACGTCTCTATCAAAGCCTTTAGTTGTTCTAAGTGTGGATCAACTCACGAGAAGAGAAATTGTCCGGCATATGGGAAACAATGTCATAAATGCAAGAAGATGAATCATTTCCAGAAATACTGCAAAGCAAAGTCGTACAGAAATGTGCATGGACTTGAAGAAGATTCATGCAGTGACTGTGAAGAAAATTATTTTGTTGGATCCATTAACAAGAAAACAGAAATTCAGGAGGATGCTTGCTTTACCTCTTTTAAAATACAAGGTAAGACTGTGAAGTTCAAGATAGACACGGGTGCACAGGTTAACATTTTACCGCTATCGATCTTCAAGAAATTATCTAACATCAAGTTACGCAATACAAACACCACTCTTACAAGTTACTCCGGCGATAAATTGAAAGTGATTGGAAAATGCTCATTATCACTGAAGAAGAAAAACTTTGATTTTTTCGTAACAGATACGAATCAATCGCCAATATTGGGTTTCAAAGCATCGAATGATTTACGTTTAATACAGGTTATAATGACCGTTCAAAAGAATATTGATGATCCGATAAAAGCGTATCCAAAGGTGTTTAGTGGATTAGGTTGCTTAGAAAAACCGTACCACATTGAAATTGACAAAAGCGTCACACCCGTAATTAATGCTCCAAGAAAAATACCCGCCGCTCTTCGTGAAAAACTAAAAAGTACCTTACAAGATATGGAAGACAATAAAGTTATCAGAGAGGTAGACGAACCGACGGACTGGGTTAGTTCGCTAGTTATTGTAGAAAAACCGAAAACACGCAAGTTAAGAATTTGTTTAGATCCAAGAAATCTAAATCAGGCCATAAAACGGGAACATTTTGCCCTACCTACCATTGAGGACATAACAACACCCATGACAGGTGCCAAATTCATGTCAAAATTGGATGCTAATAATGGATATTGGCAATTGCGTCTAGATGAAGAGAGTCAAATTCTCACTACGTTCAATACTCCATTCGGAAGATATTGTTTTTTGAGATGTCCATTTGGTATAAAGTCTGCCCAAGAAGTATTCCAGAAGCGTATCTCGCAGTTGTTTGAAGGTTTAGAAGGAGTAGAAACTGATATAGACGATATTCTAGTATGGGGCAAAACACGTGAAGAACACGATGATCGACTTCGTTCAGTACTGAACAGATGTGAAAATGTAGGACTAACATTAAATGCTGAAAAATGCAAATTTAGAGTGCAGGAAGTTACGTACTTAGGTCATGTACTAAGTGCAGAGGGGATTAAGCCAGATCAAGAAAAGATAAAAGCGATCAAGGAAATGCCCGCACCGACTGACAAAAAAGGAGTGCAAAGACTCTTAGGAACTGTAAACTACTTAGCAAAGTTTGTTACGAACATGTCAATAGTAACGGAGCCAATCAGAAATCTTCTAAAAGATGATGTTGAATTCGTATGGAGACACGAACAAGAGAAAGCGTTCAGAAAGTTAAAAGACATATTAACTAAAAATCCAGTGTTGACATTCTATGATGTAAACAAAGAGTGGTCGTTAGCTGCGATAGCTCGAAATCAGGACTCGGTGCAGTATTATTACAGGATGGTAAACCTGTTGCTTACGCGTCAAGGTCACTGACAGATGCCGAAAGCAGATATGCAAACATAGAGCGTGAATTGCTTGCCGTACTGTTTGGATTAGAAAGATTTAATGATTACACATATGGCAAACAGATAACAGTTGAAAGTGACCACAAACCGTTAGAAATGATCGTGAGAAAACCTCTAGGGTGTACTCCACCAAGACTTCAGAGAATGTTACTGCGACTACAAAAATATGACTTCTCATTAATCTACAAGGCTGGGAAAGATATGATAGTACCTGATCTGCTATCAAGAGCTGCAATCAAAACAGAGAAACATAATGAACTGGAAAATGACATAGAGTGTTTCGTAAACATGGTAGTAAAGAATACTCCAATGACCGACAAAAATTTACAGGATGTAAAGACTGAAACTTCAAAAGATGAATCGTTACAAGCGTTGAAAGAAATCATTAGAATAGGATGGCCAGGTGATAAGAAGAACATTCCTAAAAATATTGTTGAATATTGGAACTCCCGCGATGAAATGTCCGAAACAGATGGTATCATCATGAAAGGGGAAACAATTCTAATACCAGCAAGTATGAGAAAATCAATGTTGGACAAACTACATGAAGGTCATTTAGGGATAGAGAAAACCCGCAAATTAGCAAGAGAGTTTATATTTTGGCCAGGTATCAATGGACAAATTACAGACCATATTTCTAAATGTAGCATTTGTTTGGAAAATAGAAACTCCAATGCAAAAGAACCAATGACAGAATGTGAAATATCGGACATGCCATGGTCTAGTGTTGGCACTGATATATTTCATTGGAATAATGAGAATTATCTACTAATAGTAGATTATTATTCCAAGTACTTTGAAGTTGCAAGATTAGAAAACATGCGATCGACATGCGTAATCGCACATATGAAGTCTGTGTTTGCTCGACATGGGATACCGTCAACGGTTAGAAGTGACTCTGGAACGCAATACACGTCCGCAGAATTCAGAACATTTGCAAAACAATGGGGATTTCAACACAAGACCTCTAGTCAACACTATCAACAATCAAATGGTTTAGCGGAGAGATTCGTTCAAACAGTGAAAAAGATGCTCACAAAAGCTAAGATGGATGGCAAAGATCCTTACTTGAGTCTCTTGGCATATCGAAATACACCGATCGACAATATTGGATAACCGGCACAATTATTGATGAATAGGAGATTAAGATCAACATTGCCGACAACGCAAAAGCAACTACAACCAAAGTGTCAGAATTTGAAGACCGCGAGAAGAAATATGAAACAACAACAACAGAAGCAAAAACATTACTATGATAGGCACACCAAATCGTTACCGAAACTAATGAACGATGACATTGTACGCTTTCAACTTCAACCGCAAGGAAAATGGCAACCGGGAAAAATTGTACAACATGACAATATCAATCAAAATCTTTCGTTGTCCAAACACCCGAAGGACAAGAATACAGAAGAAACAGAAGACACTTAATGAAAACGGAGGAAAAGTTTGAAGTACAATCCTGTTCTGATGAAAATGAAATACCTGATATACAGAATGACAACGTTAACATTAATAAGCCGATTAATAAATCGTGTACTACTAGAAGTGGTAGAATCGTAAAATGACCCGTCAGATTCATAGAGGAATATTAAAAAAAAAACATTCTGAGTAGTGCCGTTAAGGGTCAGAATAATACCCTTGCTCAGATTACCGATAAGGGAAGGCAGGGCAGTCTACCCTGACCTAACAATTGTATGATATTGTTTGAGTATCACATTATTTTAAAATTAATTTCCAGTTTAATTTTATATTTGTTAATGTAATGTTTTTAATGTGATTCTCAAGAACGGTCTCATATGGTTGTTAAATTAGTGAATTAGTTTTATTACTAGTGCATGCGATTTTAGATTAGTGACATTCATTCTTTCATTCATGGATCTACAAAGAAACTGTATAGACATTGTAATTGATTCTCATGGTCAATATTTTCATGGTTAATTCTTCAGTCTCAAGAGGGGGGTTGTAATGATAATAGTTCTTATCAGTCAAGTTCATCATCTGTTTACTGACTCCGCCTTATCTGTGATTGACATTTAATGTTCTGCACGTGCATCTCTTGGGTTTATAAATACTGTTGTCAATGATACACTAAAGTGATATACAATTATAGTATAATAAAATGTAGTTAGTTTATACGAGTCTTAATTATATTGATCTGGTAACCCTAATCAAAGAACACAACACATTTCTTTGGTTTAACTATAATAAAAAAATTTAAAAATGTTTTATCTTAGGCGTGGCACACTTTTTAAATAATTTAATTTTAATTATTATTTTAAAATAAATCATTATCGTAAATATAATTAAGTTGTAATTATTGCTAAGTTCTGTTTAAAGTTATTATTTTTGGTAAGTTCCTTGTGGTTATGGGACGAATGGTCCTGCAGCGATTTTGTTTAAATATTCATGTGTAATTGACTCTTTTTAATCTTAAATATGTGTGTGAGATTGTAGAGACGAATTTAAATTTTTAACTATAGTCCGCGATGCTCTTAGACAAATATACTTGCGTTCGTATATTATTATGTTTTGAGGACCAAACCTTGTTTACACACCAACAGTTCGAGGACCCATCTACATGACGAGGACTTACACTGTAGTCCTCGAAATGTTTTTTGTCAAATATCGTTGTCTTGCGATCTTGAACATATATCGCGAAAAAAATAACGAGTCCTCATTCTGACGTATATGGTAGTTAATTTCACACGTTTTTATAACACATTTTTACCAATTTAGGTCATTCCGAGTCCTTGACTGTGTAAAATTTATCCAATCAAAAGGACAGCTGAACTGACCAATCAAATAGCTCCGTTCTTACACTTGCGCATGGTCAGTAAGAGGTCCCCATGTGCGAGGAGATGGAGAACTAAATGGTAGGATCTACATTCCCAAATTTAATTGTGTTGTATAATTTTTTTTTTAAATTGCAATGGTTTATTATGCAGTTTTCCAAACAAAACAGTCAAGGGATGTTCATTAAGTAAACAGTGATATTTGTTATGAGTGTATAGGAATGTCATGACGCCCGTAGCCTGGCGTAGGGGAGATAACTTTATACACAACAAAAACTTATTTAGCCGAAGAGTCAATATTTAAAGAGGTATTGTGCACCAAGATAGTTAATATACATTTATGTGTATACTTTTTAATGCATTGTCGAGAATATTATGTAAACTTTAAGTGGAAAGTGAAATTGGAGATTGTTGGTGTTTGCGATTTTGCCCACAGACAGGCCCCGTTCTCTCTGTCAGGGAGTTGCTTTTACATCACACGACTCATGTCAGGCACAATTTTCGCAAAATGGTCAGGGAATAATATGAAGGGCCTGTAAAAACTTCTTAAAGTTGTTTGGTCAGGCAAAACCTTTCAACTTACAGAGTTCGCGAAATGTGTCAGACCTGACTGGTAAAATTTAAGCTGGTCCGGCATTTTAAACATACTTACTATAGTAAACTTTACCGTGTCAAACCGACGGGTTTTTGCTTGACAAAATGGAAAACTCCAGTCTCCTACCGCGTTTGGTTGAGTTTATGGTCCTTTTGTAGATCTCATATTACACTTTTTGAAAGAAACAATTATTTTCCATAGTGAAACGGCGTTTTGAAATGCGGCTGAATTTTCATTTTGATAGATCGAATTTCCATAGGAAGTCGATCTGTCAAAATGTTAAAAACGGCCGCATTTCAAAAGGCCGATTAATTGTGGAAAATATTGGTTTCTTTCAAAAAGTGTAATATGAGATCTACAAAAGGACCACAAACTCGACCAAACGCGGTAGGAGTTTTCCATTTTGTCAAGCAAAAACCAGTCGGTTTGACACGGTAAAGTTTACTATAGACCCATATCCGGTAGATTTTAGCAATTTTTTACAAAGTTGTAATAGACAGGACCAGTAAAAAAAGATTAGGTCTGGCCAAAGATTCCATTTTGATGGACCTATGTCTGGCAAAGAAATTTTAAGTTTCGCGAACTCTGAACTTAGCTGACAAACACCACAATGACCAAGCCAGGGACTGTACAGGCAGAAATAATTTAAATTTCAACTTTTGCAATGATTACATTTTTTTCAACCTTTTTTTTTTTGATATTTTCGCCTTTATCTCTTTTAGCCCTGTTTGAGTCATGGCAAACTTGTCAAGAGGAAAACGTGCTGTAAGTTTTTTATTTGCAGTTTACTTAGACATTTTATTGTTTCCATTCACAGTCAGGGACATCACCAAAAACAGTTATAAATTTTATAACCTAAATCAGTTTTTTTACGGACTGGTTACGATTACCCTCAACAGGTAACAATACGAAATTTTTATTGTTACCCGCATTACTAATACGGGATTGGTTTCCTTTGCGGCACCTTTTCTGTCCAGCATCTCGCGAGTAATAATAAGAAAAAAATTACGGTTACCCATCATACTCGCAAATTGGAATAAAACCATAATAATTTTTTTTTTTGGATATTGTAAATTATATGCAGACATAAGATGTAGAAATACTTGCATTTACTGGACATGCTGGAGAAAGCAAATTTTATTCCAAGTCTGAAGATCACATGTTGACCAAAGATAAGCTACTTTGATGCCTTTTTGGTCAGTTTTGTATACATTAATTAAATCAAATAAAATGTGGAATAAAGATCTATATATATATAGTATGCACTAACAATATTTTTATGCCCAATCTATGAACGTAGGGGCATACAGTGTTCGGGTTTGTCTGTCCACAATTTGAAGTTTATTTTTCATGAAGCTTAAAGGAAGTATTGTTTTATACACACATTAAATTAAGATATTAAACAACAAAAATCATAAAATTGTTCATGTTGATTGAGTCAGTGTCATCAAAAGGCCAAATAAAAAAATATGTCTGGTTCCGGTCCCTGACCGACCCTATCTTTTCCTGCCGACCCTAGCACTTTTTTAATGAAAATGAAAAAAAAATCTCCAAAAAAACGACCGACCCTAATTTTCAAGACCACTTCCGGTATTTATGGATTTTTTTTTCATAATCGCTCCTGGTCATGGTTGTATTTAGTCATTTTTGCCATGTTGGCAGCAGCGAAGTTTTAATAGGGAAAGTATAAAATTTTCATAATAAGAGTTAACTTTATTTTTTATTACAGGATTAAGTGCTTTTGATTGTTTCACTGTTTTACATTCTGCAAACTGTTGAAGTGTTCCATATTAGAGCTTAATTCATCTAAAACATTTGAAACAAAAGAATACCAGTACTGAGGAGAACACATTTTCTGAATGTAATTGTTTTGTCAGTTCAAATGCTTCCTTTAATATGGGATTTAAATTATCGTTATGTAGTCTAGAAAGATAGACTACGGCTTGTTTCTTTTCTTTAAAAAACTTTCTACTGGAAGAGCTTATAGTTCTGCCCTTGCAACACAATTTGTGGTACATTTTTTAACTCCTAGAGTAGTTTTTATAAAATTGAGATGTATTTTCTCGACAGGAGTTTTATCATTATTAAAAGGATAAAACGTCTATTATCACATTGTTTTTTGACCCCCGAGCTTGTGCCCTGTACAAGGGGAGGTAGCTATCCATCAAACAATATAAACAACATTATACATTTGTATGTCATAATAGGCTGAACTTATTGCTTAAATATATTACATGAGATTTTGACAGGTAATATACCATAGTTTGAGGTATATAATTTTATTGCAAATAAAACCTTCTTTGCTTTCTTAGCTAAATCTACATGTAATGTGCCTTTTGCCAAACTTCCATTGTGTACTATAAGGCATCCCAAAAATTTAAATTCTTTAACGTTTTCAAGTATTTGTTTCATTATATTCTGCAAAAGATTCAATTAATTTTCCTGGTTTGTTTTGTATAATCATCGTTTTGGTTTTCTTTACATTCAGTTAGTTGCCATTTACTACAATAACTAGATAAATTGTTTAAACTTTTTGGGATACCTGATTTTTCTTCAGATATTAAAATAAGGTCATCTGCAAATTGCAGACATCCCAGTTTACTTTCTAATAGTGAGACTGGTGAGCAACCACTTTCAGTGAATATAACATTAAGGTAATTTATAAAAATATTAAAAAGTGTAGGATAATACTGTCTCCCTGTTTAACTCCTTTGTTTATTGAAAAAAATCTAGATACAAAAGTTGTTATGCTTAAAAGCACACTTTGTCTCTTTAAATTGACTTGCTAATACTTTAAAAATATATTTTCCTACTCCATAGTTAGTAAGTTTATACAGTAAACCATCATGAAACCATAGTAATATATAAGATATTATTATTAATGAAAAATAAAGTGAAAGTGCTGGTAATTTATCATTTGAAGTTGCTTAAATGTTAAATCGATCACATTTTCGATATATTTTATTTTCTTCTAATTTGCGAAAAAAACAATAAGGTGAGTAATCCTAATATTTTTTCTTATTGTTACATGTACTTGTGGGATTCCGGACGAAAAAGGTGCCATATCCGGAAACCGGTCCCATTCCAGTCACGCGGATAACAATAAAAAATCTTATTGTTACCCGTTGCGAGTAATCATAGCCACTGCCTTTTTTTAGTTCACCTGACCCAAAGGGTCGTGTGAGCTATTGTCATCTTTAGGCGTCCTCCGTCTGTCGTGCGTCTGTCTGTTAAGCCCCAGTCACACTGTCATGTTTCGGCACCTTGTTTTACTACGTTTCTATAAACGGCTATAAACGTAACGAAACGTACCGACACATAGTTGAAACGGGGTACATGCTTAGAGATACCTGGACGCAAACGTGGAGTGTCCCGTTAGTATAAACATGGCAAAACGTGGCTAAAAAAATAAACGTAGCAGATACGTAGTAGAATGTGGTAAAACGTGTTAAAACCGAGTAAAAGCGTAACGAAAACCTAGTAAAACGTAGCGGAATGCCAACCACCAGGTTTTACTATGTTTTCCTATGTATTTACTACGTGTCACGAGGATTTATGAGGTTTTTGTACTTTTTTTACGTTAAATGTTACGTTTCGCTAGGTTTTCTCATGTTTTATCACGTTTTAGTAGGTATCATTATGTTTTATTACGCTTACTCTTACATTTCGCCTATTTGTGCTCCCTTGTTTTGTACAAAATCGTCATTTAGATCACATTAAAAGAAAAAAGTACTATGGAATTGGTAAATTACGAGATGTTGATGAACGAGCATAGTCAGCATACACATATTCTGCAAGATAAGGCTGTTGTTGTTTCAGTACAACCAGACCCGGTACCAGAGGATTAGAAAAAGTAGGAGATCCCAGCTAGGCATCTGATATTTGGTATAGAGACACTTTGGGTAATGGTCTATGCAACTGGCCCATGCTGTTTGACCCTAACCCCATTTTCATGGTTCAGCGACTCTGTGGACTTAGATGATTTTTTGGGCCGAAGAACCTCTTTGTAAGACTTTTGTGGAAAATGAATTAAGTGAAAAGTATAATAGCTAGGCATCTGATATCTGGTATACAGACACCTGGAGTTATGGTCTATGCAACTGACACCATGTCGTGTGACCTTGACACAATTTTCATGGTTCAGTGACTCTGTGGAATTAGATGATTTTTGGGACTTAAAACTTTTTTAGAAAATAAATTATGTGAGAAAATAAATTATGTGAAAAGTATAATAGCTAGGCATCTGATATTTGGTATACAGACACTTGGAGTTATGGCCTATGCAACGGACACCATGTCTTGTGACCTTGACCCCATTTTCATGGTTCAGCGATTCTGTGGACTTGGATGATTTTTTTGGGTGGAAAATGAGTTAAGTGAGAAGTATAATAGCTATGCATCTGATATTTGGGATACAGACCCTTGGGATATAACACAACTGTCAATGGTAATGTGACCTTGACCCCATTTTCATGGTTGAATGACTTTGTGAAAGTTGGTCATTGTTCATTGTTTCTCAATAACTATTGTATCTAGAACACTTCAGACATTCCATTGAGTCTTTGTGATGGGTTTATGAAATTCTGTCAACTGTCACATGACCTTGACCTTAACTTTCCTTAAGGCCCACCTAGACCTTCAGTGAGTTCTGTAATGGTGCCGACAGGCGAGACATACTTTAGTGTGAACTCTTGTTAAAAATCTTCTCTGATTGTACATTTAATCTTAATTTGTGCAAACTTTAGCATAAGAAATGAGGTGAGCGATTCAGCCTCCTGGGAGCCTCTGGTTTAAGTGTTTTTTTCACTTTTAAATTCAAGAAACACAAAGGTGAATTGGTGTAAAAGATTTTTAGTAGATTTTAAAGCAGAAACAAATAATCTTTCTTTCAATAAAAAAGTGCATGTAGTTCATGTACTAGTAGTTTACACCGTTCATTTTGAACTTTTTAATTTGCTAATGGAAATCTGAAAGAACCGATATGACATTGTGTTCACATGAAATAACAATAATTATTACAATCATTTAACATTAAAAATAAAAAGGTATGTGATGGCATATGTTATAGGACTAGGGATAGGCTAAAGTATTTATATTACAGGTCAATCTATAATTCAATTTTAAGTTTCCAAATACCCAACCATCATGAAAATTTGATACAGGTATAGTAAGCTCACTTCTTCAGCTCTTTTTTCTGTCATTTAAGGCCAAAGTTTGTTTAGAGCAGAATAGTGGGCCTCCAATCAAGGTAATTATTGAATTGTTTTTAATTTCATTTTTATACTGCTTCAACAATATTTGTCACGAAAAATATATGTTTCTGTACATAAATATTAGATTAACTGTTTTGTTTAGCACTTACATGTAGCCTAAAAATGCAAGACAATCTGAATCATTTCATTTGTTTGTTGTTGGTGCTTTAATTACTCCCAAATTAAGCAGCCTGATTTCGGCTGTTTTACGGGAGATGAACATTAAAGGGATGATACAATGAACATGAAATGATGATGAAGTGGAGGAAATAGGGAAACAAGGCCAATCAGGGTTGGGAGTTTAGACTGCCACTATAAAAGAGGAGTGATGGGTAGGGCACGGGCAATTTAGCCTCCTGCAGGGGATCCTACTCTTATTTAGACCTGCAGCAGGGTTCCTTACCATGCGAGGAGCGTAGCATTTTTCCCCAACACATTGCACCACTATGGTTTGCAATAAGGTTTTCCGCATTATAGCCTAACGAACCCACATCTCTCGATGTCTGGACTGCCCCATTCAACCACCTGGGGCACACATCCTGACCAGACTTCAGGTTTCTGAGCGCTCTTTAGTGGACTTTTACCGCCAAGCTTAGCGCTGCTGCAGGCCTATTCGCCCTCCAGAACCCGCACTGGGTCTGAATCATTTCACAAACGTGAGCAAACTTGCTCATCACAGACTTTAAAGGCCAAAATAGCGATGCTACACAATATAAAGAAAGTGTTGTGTTTGCTTATTAAAATCGAATTAATGTTACAATTAATTAGATTGGATAAATAACAATATCACAATAGATATTGTTTGCGCCTGCAGTTGAACTAACTGTGATGAAAGTATTACAGAGCTGATGAAATCTTTAAACTTCCTGTCAGACATTATGCCAGACCTATCAAACAGTTGCCGTACCTGCTATTTTGTACCACTTGATTTTTAGAGTTCCAGAATGAAACAAAAATATGACACATTGTGTTGATATTAAAAAAAAACAACATTTTTTTAAGTTGTATTTTAATTTTCAGTTTTTATTAGACAATTCAATCATTGTACGACCGCAAAATTTTTGCGATCGTATTATTATGTTACATGTATAGCGATGTCGTCGTCTGAAGACATTTGGTTTCCGTGCCATAACTTGAGTAAATATTGACCAATTGTTACAAAATGTTGATATGATGTTTATAGCCACTAAAAAAAGGTTGGTATTGTATTTGGGGTTTGTGGCCCCGACCATTTTAGAAAAAAAGGGCCAAAAGGGGATCAAACAGGTGTATGGACAAATCCTCTGTAGAATGTTTATTATTCGTTAGATTTTGAAAATTCTTTTTATATTAAATTCTATCAACTAAATGTGTCAATGGTTTTTGATATATTTTGTACCATTACTTTACCATGGGGGGGGGGGGGGGGGCCAAAAATGGGCCACACCCAAAAAATAACCTTTTTTATTTTTGGTCCGATTTTCAAAATCTTTGTTTCATTAGAATCCTTGTGAAAATTCCTGCCTGCGTTTTTCAAACAGATTTGCAATATCTCTTACCATTTTTGAGAAATTATGGGTCAAAGGGGCCAAAAACGTCCATTTCAATAAATTGTCTGAGCAAATGGATTTATTCACTCGCTTTTGCTATAGTTTGTATATTTATTGTTATGAAATTGTAATGTAATGTTTCTAGCTGATAGAGGAAACGAAGCTTCCTATCATAATAGGAGTTTGTGGCCCCTACCGTTTATTATAGAAAAAAGGGTCAAAAGGGGCTGAACCAAGAGTATTGACAAATTCGCTGTAGAATGTTTATTATTCATTCGATTTTGAAAATTCTTCTTTCATTGAATTCCTCATTAAATTGTGCCAGCTAAATGTGTCAATGGTTTTGATATATATTGCACCGTTTCTTTGCTATGGGGGCCAGAAATGGGCCACACCCCAAAAAATCAACTTTTATTTTTAGTCCAATTTTCAAAATCAATTTTTCATTAGAATCCTTATCCATGACTGCATTTTTAAAAAAGATTTAAATTCATCTGTGTCTGTTACCATTTTCGAGACATTACGGGTCAAAGGGGCCAAATTGTCAATTAGAAGAGATGGTTTGATTTTGGGTATGCTTTTGTAAAAAAAAACCTATTGAATGCCTTGTAAATTGTGCATGGAAAGTCCACCAAAGAAGGCATGTGTCAAAAACATTTTTCAGTCCACCATAGGCTGCATGTATCCAGTGCATTTGACTATCCATAATGGGCCTCAAACATACAGGGTTCAACTTGTTGCGGTCGTATCATGCTGCGCTCGGCGAAGCTTTTTCTTTACTTATTTATTTCTCTGCTGCAAACTTCTGCAGAAGGAAGAAATTTTTTTCTTCAGTTTGTTATATTCAAACTTTCATTTTCTAATTCTGTGTCACTCATTTTCATCTTCATTATTTATCATTTCAATTGTTTCAGTTTCAGTACAATGTTACTGGCACAAAAGGTACACCCAGTGACAAACAAGTGTTTGTTTTTTAGCACTTGTTTGTCACTGGGTGTACCTATTGTTTTCACTTTGCGTCAAAAATTTGCCAATTGTGGTGAAGCCCACATGTCCTCGTCGACACTTCAATCCATAAAAACGACCTTGAATGACTGCCAGTTAAACCCGTGACAAAATTATCCCGGAAATCTTCAACCTCCCAAACTTCTTCGTCTTTGAAATCCAACCAATCTAAAACGTCAATTTCTTTAAGCAGCCCGAAAAAATCAACAAGCAAATTCTACCAAAAACCCTACAGCTAACAACCCAAAACCTAAGTACAACTAAGAAAAGCGACAGAACGCCGAAATCTATCAGAGACCCCTTGCAGTTCCATAACAGGTTCGGCAGGTTGGAGGACATGTGTAACGAGACAATTTGGGGCGATCGAATGGATACTATGGGATCGCCGTCGGTCTCCCAGTCGAGACGGGCAATGGAGAACAGAACGAAAAATTAGTATCTCCCCTCTTCATCTTCCAAAATAATGAACAGAATCATACAGTTAAATTGTCGAGGTCTAAAGATTAATTTTCTGGAAATTACATTTATTAGTTCAAGCCTTTCTTTCTGTTGCATATTTATGTATTTTAATATCTTTAGATAAAACGATTACCGTATGCTCTGTGTATATCTGAATTCTTCTTGAATTGAAACATCTTACTGATCAGCATCCAATTTATATTATCTTTTATTACTTGGGGACTTCAACGGACACAAACCTCTATGCGGCAGTAACACAATAAACGACAAAGGTAGGATTATTGAAGACTTAATGAATCAGAAATATCTGTGCAAATGAAACCAATACATATTTACATCTTGGGAATGGATCATATCCGGCAATTGATCTTACAATATCAGATCCTTCTCTGTTGCCCGACTTCTCATGAAAAGTCCAAGACGCTCTGTGTGGCAGTGATCACTTTCCTATAATATTGGAATATTTGCACTCTTCCTACACAGAACGAGTCGCTCGGTATACATTTAATAAAGCCAATTGGCCTCTATTTGAACAACTCTGTATAGAGCGACTTAACTCGGACACTTTTGAAACTATTTCTGATCAAATTTTAAAATTCACTGAAACACTTATTTCAAATGCTAAAGAAACAATTCATAAGACCTGACAAATCCGAAACATCCTAGTAAACCATGGTTCGATGACAGCTGTGAGGACGTTATTAAAGATCGGAAAAAGGCCGAACGACGCTTTAATAAACATCCAACTCAAAATAATCTTAACCAATTCCGAAAAGCTCGCAGGGTAACGAAACAGAGACGACGCACCTCTTGGCGTAACTTTGTTAAAAACAAAAAAGTTACAATCTTTGCTCCAGCTATTAAAAAAATGTTTAATAGCCGAGGCTTAGATGACAGCATTCTCTTTGATCCAAAAGAAATGATGGAGAAAATGTTGCAGATCATCCCCATTGATATTAAGTACATTCTATGTTTAATAGCCGAGGCTTAGATGACAGCATTCTCTTTGATCCAAAAGAAATGATGGAGAAAATGTTGCAGATCATCCCCATTGATATTAAGTACATTCTATGTTTAATAGCCGAGGCTAAGATGACAGCATTCTCTTTGATCCAAAAGAAATGATGGAGAAAATGTTGCAGATCATCCCCATTGATATTAAGTACATTCTATGTTTAATAGCCGAGGCTAAGATGACAGCATTCTCTTTGATCCAAAAGAAATGATGGAGAAAATGTTGCAGATCATCCCCATTGATATTAAGTACATTCTATGTTTAATAGCCGAGGCTAAGATGACAGCATTCTCTTTGATCCAAAAGAAATGATGGAGAAAATGTTGCAGATCATCCCCATTGATATTAAGTACATTCTATGTTTAATAGCCGAGGCTTAGATGACAGCATTCTCTTTGATCCAAAAGAAATGATGGAGAAAATGTTGCAGATCATCCCCATTGATATTAAGTACATTCTATGTTTTATAGCCGAGGCTAAGATGACAGCATTCTCTTTGATCCAAAAGAAATGATGGAGAAAATGTTGCAGATCATCCCCGTTGATATTAAGTACATTCTATGTTTAATAGCCGAGGCTAAGATGACAGCATTCTCTTTGATCCAAAAGAAATGATGGAGAAAATGTTGCAGATCATCCCCATTGATATTAAGTACATTCTATGTTTAATAGCCGAGGCTTAGATGACAGCATTCTCTTTGATCCAAAAGAAATGATGGAGAAAATGTTGCAGATCATCCCCATTGATATTAAGTACATTCTATGTTTAATAGCCGAGGCTTAGATGACAGCATTCTCTTTGATCCAAAAGAAATGATGGAGAAAATGTTGCAGATCATCCCCATTGATATTAAGTACAATCTATGTTTAATAGCCGAGGCTTAGATGACAGCATTCTCTTTGATCCAAAAGAAATGATGGAGAAAATGTTGCAGATCATCCCCATTGATATTAAGTACATTCTATGTTTAATAGCCGAGGCTAAGATGACAGCATTCTCTTTGATCCAAAAGAAATGATGGAGAAAATGTTGCAGATCATCCCCATTGATATTGATTGATTGATTGATTGATGTTTAACGTCCAGCAAGCAATATTTCAGCTATATTCAGGACGTGAAAACCATAATTTTTAAATTAGTAGAACGTCATGCCTCCTTATACTAAAACGTGATCTCATACAATAATGAGAATATACACAGATAAAAATGGTAGTTAAAACAATAAAAAATATGAAGTATCACAATTAATAGTGAAATTAAATTTTATTAAATAAATTAATTTCCTTTAAGAACTTTAAAATTGTGTCGCCTGCGACAGTTTTAAATAAATTAAAATACGTATCTGCACTATAGAAACGTTCCCGAATGTGGGCCACGTCCACACAGTCCATCAAGACATGCTTAATGGTGTATGGACTGTTGCATGGCACACATTCGGGTCGTGGCTCATTGTTTAAAATATAACTATGTGTCGTCCTGGTATGACCAAGACGACATCTTGTTAAAACAACTTGGTCTCTTCGACCTCTAAAACATTTAAAATTATTTGTGTGCAGTAGTGGCTGGATCTCATGAAGTTTATTATGAACTTGGAGATCCCAACCACTCTGCCACAAATTAGAAATATATTTAAAAATTAACGGTTTAAAATCGGTAAAAGGAATACTACAGTTAATGATGGTATCCTTTAGTGCATTTTTAGCCTCCTGATCCACGACTGTGTTTCCACGGATTCCGACATGACTGGGAATCCAGAAGAAAATAATTTCTTTTCCCAAAGCAACAAGTGATTTGTAGATTTGAATAATTTTTAAAATGTAAGGATTTTTAATTTTGAAATTTTCAATAGCCAGTAGACAAGACAGGGAATCGGAGCATACAATAAATTTGCATTCGCCTGACGAAGCAACTATTTTCATCGCAAGAAGAATAGCCTGCGCCTCTGCTGTAAATACAGATGAGGTAGACGGAAGGCGGCGAGTTTCAACGCGCTCTCCGAAGACAGCGGCCGAGGCGACTTTACCACCGTCCTTTGACCCGTCTGTGTAAATAGTACTATAGTCAGGGTAACAAGATTTAATTTCTGCATAATGTTGTTGTATTAATAAATGGTTTGTGTCGGACTTTTTATGTTTTCTTAAATCATAAATAAATATCGGTTTGGGGTTCAACCACGGGGGACTATGCGGGATTTCGATTGCAGCAATTTCATCTAAATTCATACCGGAATTTTTCAAATGAGATTTAATTCGGAGGCCAAAAGGTTGAATTTTGTTTGGATGTTTTTCGAAAATGTTTTGATAAAGAGGTTTGAAAACACAGTCGTGGGCGGGGTTGCCAGGATATGCCTTTAATTTGGTTGCATATTGCAAAGCGAGCTTTATTCTTCTTTGATACAAAGAAGGCTCACCTGCTTCTACATATAAACTCTCAACAGGTGAAGTTCTGAAAGCTCCAAGGCACAGTCGCAATCCTTGATGGTGGATAGTATCAAGGATTTTGACATATGACTTGCGAGCAGAACCATAAATAAAACAACCATAATCCAATTTCGATCGAACCAGCGATCTATATAGATTGAGTAAAACATCGCATTCAGCACCCCAGTCGGCGCTGGATACGACTTTTAAAATATCTAATGCTTTAAGGCATTTATTTTTTAACATTTTGATATGGGGAAGAAAGGTTAGCCTTGAATCAAATATGAGACCAAGAAAAGTAGTTTCTTTTACAATTTTAATAGGATTATTATATAATTTTAATTCGGGATCAGGATGCATCTTACGTTTATTACAAAAGTGCATCCCAACAGTTTTTGCAGTGGAGAATTTAAAACCATTCTCCATAGCCCATTTCTCTATTCTATTTAAACACAACTGCAGCTGACGTTCGATATTATTCATATTTTTCCCTCGGTAACATATGAGGAAGTCGTCAACATATAAAGAACCATCAATATTATCTTTTAAAACTTGAGCAAGGCTATTAATTTTAATACTAAATAAAGTGACAGAAAGGATGCTGCCCTGGGGAACACCCATTTCCTGTACAAAAGGGTCAGATAACGTAGAATTGACCCTAACTTTAAATTCTCTGTCAGATAAAAAGTTTGAGATAAAGGTAGGAAGTCTACCTTTCAACCCCATATCAAAAAGATCTTTTAAAATACCATATTTCCATGTTGTGTCATATGCTTTTTCTAAATCGAAAAAGATAGACACAACATGTTCGTTTTTGGCAAATGCGTTTCGAATATATGTTTCGAAACGCACCAGATGATCAATAGTACTACGACCTTGTCTGAATCCACACTGGATATTCGAGATTAGGTTGTTCGATTCTAAAAACCAGACAAGGCGATCGTTGATCATCCTTTCCATGGTTTTACAAAGACAGCTTGTGAGGGCTATAGGCCGATAGTTGGACGCTTCCGAGTGATCTTTGACTGGTTTTGGAATAGGCACAACAGTGGCCATTTTCCAAATAGATGGTAAGTCACCCGTTTCCCAAATGTTGTTGAGAAGATTCAGAAGACATTGGAGAGAAGATTGTGGCAGATGTTTGAGAAGTTGATAATGGATGTCATCTGGACCACATGCAGTATCGTGAGATTTCTTCAATGAAGTTTTTAGCTCTTCCAAAGAAAAAGGTTTATTATAATCTTCAAAATTGTTTGACTGGAAATTAAGTTTTGATTTTTCTTTTTGAATTTTGATCCGCTGAAAATTGGGATGATAATTTTCAGCAGAGGAGTGTGTTGCAAATGTTTCGGCCAATTTATTTGATATGTCTGACTCTGATGTTAACAAGTCTTGTCCATCCTTTAAATGATGGACATTTGCTTTACTGTTTTTACCTTTAATTTTACGAATCATGTTCCAAATTTTATTCATGGGGGTATGGTTATTTAGTTTAGAAACAAAGTTACGCCAAGAGCTGCGTCGTCTTTGTTTCGTTACCCTGCGAGCTTTCGCTCGAAAAATTCGGAAATGGTTAAGATTATTTTGAGTTGGGTGTTTATTAAAGCGTCGTTCGGCTTTTTTCCGGTCTTTAATAGCGTCCTCACAGCTGTCATCGAACCATGGTTTACTAGGATGTTTTGGATTTGTCGAGGTCTTAGGAATTGTTTCATCAGAAATTGAAATAAGTGTTTCATTGAATTTTAAAATAGGATCAGAAACAGCTTCAAAAGCATCCGAGTTAAGTCGCTCTATACAGAGTTGTTCAAATAGAGGCCAATTGGCCTTGCCAAATTTATACCGAGCGACTCTTTCTGTGTTTGAAGAGTCTAAAGATTCCAAGACAATGGGAAAGTGATCACTGCCACAGAGATCGTCATGGACTTTCCATGAGAAATCGGGCAACAGAGAAGGATTTGCTATTGTAAGATCAATAGCCGAATATGATCCATTCCCAGGATGTAAATATGTATTGGTTCCATCATTAAAAATGCACAGATCTTCCTGATTCATTAAGCCTTCAATAATTTTACCTTTTTCGTTAATTGTGTTACTACCCCATAGAGGGTTGTGTGCGTTGAAGTCCCCAAATAATATATATGGGGCTGGTAACTGATCAGTAAGATGTTTCAACTGATTTAAATTTAATGAAGAATTCGGTGGTATATACACAGAGCATAAAGTAATTGTTTTGTCTAATGATATTCTAACAGCAATCGCCTGCAGATCAGTGTTGAGATCTACAGGGCTATGTAGAACTTGATCTTTTACAAGAATGGTTGAGCCGCCAGCAGCTCTATCATTCTCGTCTACATATGTGCTGTATATAGAATAGTTTTTTAAAGATATTTTATCACTTCGTTTTAGGTGGGATTCTTGGAGGCAAAATGCAACAGGAAGAAAGGCTTGAACTAATAATGTAATTTCAAGAAAATTAATCTTAAGACCTCGACAATTCCATTGTATTATTGTACCCATTATGGTCTGCGAATAGGGGAATAGTTGACCGTTTTTTTGGGGCTATTCCGCCGGTTTCTGCTAGGGGATCTACTTTTAGATCCAGTATCTGGGGGTAGTGTATCCATGGGATCGCCCCAGATAGTAGTGTCTAGATTATCTAGACTTCCAAACCTGTTGTGGATCTTAATGGGATCCCGAAGCAGTTTTGAAGTTCGATCTCCTTTTTTATTTGAGTTTGCATTTGAATTGGAGTTAACATTTGAATTTTTTGGGGTGCTTGAAGAAGAAGTTGATGGTTTATTTTGATTTGATGCCGAAGAAGTAGAAGTTTGAGATGAGGAAGATTTCCGGGATGAAATGATTTTGTCAGTTGTTTCAACTGGAAGTCGTTCTGGGTCTTTTTTACCAATAGGCCAGGTGATCATAGTTTGCGTTTCAGATGTGACATAAACGCGTTTGGTCACGCTGGCGTATGATGTGGCAGAAGAGGATGGATTGCTCGCCGAACTGTACAGACGACGAGCCTCAGGGTAGGTGATGTTTTTTTCGGTTTTTAATTTTTGGATTTCCTTTTCTTTTTTAAAGTGCTGACAGTCTTTTGAGGAGGACATGTGGGCTTCACCACAGTTAGCACATTTTGGAGTTTTAGTGCAGGTAAAGCCCTCATGCCCTGGCTCTGCACACCGAAAACATACAAGTGTTCCTTTACACTGTCCTTTTCCGTGTCCGAATTTTTGACATTTGAAGCAGCGCACAGGGTTGGGAATATATGCTCTGACTTTAATATTTTGGAGACCTATTTTGATTGATTGGGGGACAGTTGGAGAGTTAAAATTTAGAAGGAAGGTGTTCAGTTTAACCTGAACTCCTTGTCTGTTGGCAATAAATCGTTTAACTTTGGTAATACCCTGAGGTTGTAATTCTGTGCAGATCTCGTCGTCAGTAAGTTCGGCGAGATCATCGTCGCGATAATGAATGATTCCTTGACTTGAGTTTAATGTTCTATGTGGGGAGGCCGAAATTTCTAAATCTATAATTTTTGTAAGTTTTAGCAAGTTCAAGGATTGGTGTTTTTTGTTGCATTCAATAAGAAGACCACCAGATTTCATCTTGGTGACGTTCTTAACATCTCCTGCACAACCTTTTATAACTTTTTCAATAATAAATGGAGAGACTTTAGTTACTGGTTTACTGGGATCTTTGCTGGATAATACAATGAATCTTGACCAGAAATCTTCATCAACAATCTCTTCAAGCGGTAAGTCATTTTTTCTTTTTTTTGGACATGTTACATTTAATGTTTTAGAAGCCATGATGAAAAGAATGCGGTTCACCACCCTTGTCACCCACCCGCCACGGAGTGCCAACAGGGGCGATGCTTGGTCTCTGCGGATAACCAGCAGAAAGCATCAGGTGTTCCAAGGGTGGTATACTCAAACAGACGAATTTCTTTGCGAACGCAAGCCTCGTGCCAGAGCTAACTGGCGAAACAACCGTTCGAAACTCTGTCTACTTGATTGACCCATTAGCCACCGCCTTCTTAACAGCCTGTTATTAAACAACTTTGGTAGTATGATTCATTAGATATAATCAAGTGATAAGAATGAGGACAAGCTTGTTAAGGGCTCGGCGTGACCAGCCGATTGACCGAACCGGGTCCATCCGGCCTCCCGTCTAGTTGAAGTTAAGGCCAAAGTGGTGTATTGAAAATCGAAACCCGCTGACCCGCACTAATGGATGCAGCAGAGAGTGATCTCTCAACCACCAGGATCCCTTCCTCCACCATCACGGGTTGCAACACACGGCAAACATGTCGCCTCTATAAAGCTGAGGAAGCTTTGCCCTTCAGCCACCGCCTTCTTTGCAAATCCTGTAAGGGAGCCGTCTATTAAATGGAAATACATTTCGTGGAACAGTTGAAAGGAAAATAATGTAATAGAGTAGCTTAAATGATAAGGATTCACAAAGGGCAAGACGTGACATGCCGATTCATCGAAGTCAGGGCTAACTCGATTTCCCGTCTAGAAAAAGTAAGGGTTTAGTAGGTTATCGGGACCGTTTACCCGGCCTACTGAAATCCCGTCCTGTAATCAACACGGGTCGCAACACACGGCAAGTGTTGCCTCTGTTAGCAGACTCTTACTGCAGGCTGAGGAAGCCGTGGGCCTATTCTCCTGTGCCCCGGGTCCCACACGGGGTCCCATTGATATTAAGTACATTCTATGTTTAATAGCCGAGGCTAAGATGACAGCATTCTCTTTGATCCAAAAGAAATGATGGAGAAAATGTTGCAGATCATCCCCATTGATATTAAGTACAGTCTAAACAACAACACAATAAGAGATATCATATGTAAAAGAGCTGTCTCGCCATAAAATGTGTTGGTACAAATCATATGTAAAAGAGCTGTCTCGACATAAAATGTGTTGGTACAAATCATATGTAAAAGAGCTGTCTCGCCATAAAATGTGTCGGTACAAATCATGTAAAAGAGCTGTCTCGCCATAAAATGTGTTGGTACAAATCATATGTAAAAGAGCTGTCTCGCCATAAAATGTGTTGGTACAAATCATATGTAAAAGAGCTGTCTCGCCATAAAATGTGTTGGTACAAATCATATGTAAAAGAGCTGTCTCGCCATAAAATGTGTTGGTACAAGAATTTTTAGTACAGTGGCATTTTTCCATCTGAGTAGACACAGATATGAAAATATATAATGTGAATGTTAAGAATTAAAAATCCTTTTCCTGGAAAAATTCAGCAATAAAATTAAAATGTTTGCTTTACCACATATTTTCTTATACTGTTTTATATGAAGAATTTTTAACTATATTGAGGGTTTAGGCATCAAAAGAATTTAGTGGTATTAATAATATTATGTAGCAGTAAAGATGGATAATTTCACGTAAATTTTAGGTTTACAAAATTTTTATTTTATACACTTTCATTTTAAATTTCTCATTTTTCTTTGTTTCGTGTATTTTTAATCTAAACAAAGTGCTTGAGTTTAGATTTCTTTCTAGTAGAAACTGCATTAAGGAGTCTTAAATTTGGTGTTTTGTTATGTACATACCTCTGCATGTCTAAATTCATATATTTGTTTGTATTTATCAATGATAGTATGATTATGTGTAAAGAGATGCTAAATAATTTATTCTGAGAATAGATTGATATCCAAATTGAAAGACAAATCAATTTCCAATAATGTTTGTCTTTCATGTAATGTATAATGAAAGAACGTCAAAACACCTTTTAAAAAATGTTTTGTTCATTAAGAATATAAGATTATTTATATATGTTTATTTATCATAAAATTTTTTATTATTAGATAAATGTCACATAATTAATGTACTTAAAGATAATGGAAATTTTAATTTTGTTCAAAAATGATGTTTAAAAAAGTTTTGCACATTTGTATATGAAAAATAGAATTAATCAATCCAGGATTAATATTGTAGCATTTTAGTAGTTATTTTGGTTGATCATTTTATTGTTTTAGGTTATTGTAATAATATCTGCGCATGTCCAAATAATATACTCATATAAATACTTTTATATTATTATTTTGCATTCAGTTATATTGAACATTTAATTTTTAGTGTTTTTCTTTTTGGATGTTTCAATTCAGAATATGTGCATTATTGTCTAATGGACTTTGACATTGGTTAATCATAACAACTACAATTCAAATCAGACATGAACTGATCACATGTACATCTGAATGCATTGTAAAAACAGGATGAATGGTCGCAGTGACAAAAACCACCATTTAAACACCATCCACCAAGCCAAAACCCCCCAAAACACACAAACTTACAGCAAAAACAACAAACAGACATATATAACTATAGGAACTTGAGATAGCCGGACTTGATACCTAAAGAAGGGGATTAAACGTAATTTGGAAAGAATGGTAAAATTATAGTTAAAAAGTCTGATTGATTGATTAATGGTGTTTAACGCCCGAGCAGCAATATTTCAGCTATATTCAGGCGATGAACATGAAATCGATGATAAAATGAACATGAAATGATGATGAATGAAAATGGGATGGGACACAAGGAAAAATAGGGGTAACGGATTTTAGATTGCCACTGGCAAATGGGAGGATGGATAGGGTCGGGCAATTTAGCCTCCTGTAGCGGGATCGAAATCCCTACTCATAGCGAATACTACAGCAGCGTTCTTTAACGTGCGAGGAACGTGGCATTTTTTCCAACACGGTGCACTAATATGGTTTGCGGTCAGGTTTTCCGTATTATGGCCTGACAACCCCAGCTTGCCAGGGGTACCCCATTCAACCACCTGGGGCACACATCCCAGTCGGTCAGGCAAACCGACCTGACACGCCGGTCAGGGTACTGGGCGCTATTTAGTCGCCTTTTACGACAAGCTAGCGCGACTGCGGTCTATTCTTTTAGCCACCCGGATCCCGCACGGGGCTTAAAAAGTCTGTTTATCTTTACTAAAACAAAGGAACATGTTCAGGAAATTATAAATAGAAGAACATAGACAAGTTTAAATAAATCCACATATAATTACAAAGAAACAAAATATGAAATAAGAAGAAATGAACAACAAATATTAAACATACAGGTGCTCTAAGATAAGTAAGCGATATATAACAGTCATGAAAAGTTATATACAACTGTGTTAGTAGAACCATGTAAATTCTGTAAATGTCAAAAACCAATCCCTAATTTTGTCATTGTTTAACGTTATTCTTAGAAAGTTTACAACTCCTGTAATTTACATACAAATGCATTTAGTATTGTCCTCTGCATCATTATGATAATTTGAAATAATAATTTTATTTAAGACATTGAAACTGTGTTTACAGATCATACAATCCAGTTGTAACCACAACTCTTAAGTCACTAGAGTACATTAAATGTAGGTTTCGAAATCATGGCTGTTAATACCATCCAAGTCTGATGATTTTACTTTGAGTATCCATTTACACTTTACTCATAGAACTTGCAAATACAACTCCAAAACCACTTCAGAAATTCAGTTTCCGATACCATCCAAGGTAAATAATTCCCCGATTACAGACATTAAATATGAAAAACTAAATAATGGAAGTGTAAAAAAGGTTCAGTAAAAAACTTCAACCTAAAGCAAGCCACTTGTTTGACAATTTGTCACACCACGTGTTAAACGTGAATGGGAACGCGTTCTCATTTTATAATAAAATTTAGTCACGTTATCCTTTCTTTTCATCTGTGGGTTTTTATATAAAACAAAGACAAAACCCCAACATCTGTTCGTTATGTTTACAGATTTGCCTACCCTTACGATTTTGGCGTAAGGCTCCCGATTTTTAAGGCTATATTACGCCATTACGATTTTTACTAAATTCCTTACGATTTTTTAAAAATCTGGATCTTTGTCATTTCCATTCCGTCATTATTAGTTTGCACTCTGTGTATTATCTTTACATTGCCATTTCCGCTTCCTGTTATGTCAAACATCCTGTCGATGTTGTGTTCTTTGAAATTGTGTGTTTAAATTGAAGCTATAGGGACAAGTTTAAAATATACAGCTTTAAACCAGAAGTCAACACATTGAATTTGATATGTCCATTAGGTTATTTGTTTAAAATTAAAGACAACAAAAATATGCAGTTTCTACAATATATATTACAACTTTTTTAACACTTAATATATGCTTTACTATTTTCACCTCAAATTCCGATTTTTTGCGGAGTGCATTACTAGTTTTTGCCTGAAATGGGTAGGCAAGTCTGTGTTTAATATCAAACACAAAAACACCATTCGACCTCGATGTGTACGATAATGACGTGACTTACTCGCATGATCTTTAACATGGCAGCACGCAACATAACAGGTACGTCTAGTTAAGCGACACAAACACACCAAACTTTTAAAATCACTGTAGTATGCCAGGTTGCGGAGCATCATACAGGCATGTTGGGTCGTTCAGAATGCATATTTTTCGTAAACAGCACCAAATGGACAATACCTGACGACAGCATGATTGAAGATAATGAATGATGCGATGATACTATTTGCAATGATTATGATGAAGTCATGAAAGAAACAAATGTTCTTCGAGGAAAAGTTGCAGAAGCCCAATACATTCTTTAACTAAAAGCACAACATAATTTGCCTCAGAATGCCATAAATGATATCATATCAAGGGCTAAACATTTGATAACTGAAAAATGGCAAGAGAATGAGCAAACAATTTAAACACAGACTGAAAATTGCAATCAACAATGTTAATATAAAAGAAATTTTTGATGATGACTCTTCTAATGGTCTTTAGACGGAATACAAGCAAGAGAATTTCTTTTAGAACTGAATTGGGATTTGTGAGACCAAAATCTGTTCAACTAGGTGAAATTCGGAAGTGAAAGAATGTTAAGGGGAAATACCAATTAATTACAAGATATATTATGGGATTCCATTTACCGTTCGATCAACAGTTAAAAACATTGTTATCAATGGCAGAAGTACAGGAATCTTTAAAGGAAATAAGACATTAAAATATACATACAGAATATGCTATTTTGATGGCATTCATTATCGAAAGAATATTTTCAAAGGTATCCAAATGCACTGTTATTTAGCATTTATAATTATGATGATTTTAAACTAGACAAAGTCGATCTAGCGATCACTAATACCCCCGCATTTAGTAAAAATTTCTAACGTTTTTCGTGGACTGTGACCTTGAAATTTGATAGATTTCCACCAAAATCAATAGGCTTCTTACCAACAAAATATATAACAATATTTTACAGTTTCATTAAAATCGGATGCAAACTTGTTGAGTTATTGTCCGGAAACAACTTTTTTGTAAAAATTTCTAACGTTTTTCGTATACTGTGACCTTGAAATTTGACGGATTTCCCCCCAAAATCAAAAGGCTTCCTACCAACCTGATATATAACAATATCCCAAAGTTTCATTCAAATCACATGCAAACTTTTTGAGTTATCGTCCGGAAACAACTTTTTTGTAAAATTTTTTTAACGTTTTGCGTGGACTGTGACCTTGAAATTTAACCCATTTCCCCCAAAATCAAAAGGCTTTTTACAAACCTGATATATAACAATATCCCAAAGTTTCATTCAAATTGAATGCAAACTTTTCGAGTTATTGTCCGGAAACAACTTTTTTGTAAAAATTTCTAACGTTTTTCATGGACTGTGACCTTGAAATTTGACTTGTTTCCCCCAAAATCAATAGGCTTCTTACCAACCTGATATATGACAATATCCCAAAGTTTCATTCAAATCAGATGTAAACTTTTTGAGTTATTGTCCGGAAACAACTTTTTTGTTAAAATTTCCAACGTTTTTCGTGGACTGTGACCTTGAAATTTGACGGATTTCCACCAAAATCAATAGGCTTCTTCCCAACCTGATATATAACAATATCCCAAAGTTTCATTCAAATCGGATGTAAACTTTTTGAATTATCATCCGGAAACCAAATGTGGACGGACGAACGGACGGACGGACATGAGGACCACTATATACCCCCGACTCTGTCGAGCGGGGGTATAAAAAGTAAATCTAATGGACTCACACAAGAAATAACATAAGCTATCAGTGTTCTACTGGAACCTATTGAACTTGTCTCCAGAACTACGCTTCGGGATTCAGGCTACTCAACTATTATCAGTAACAAAAACTATTCACCTAAAAAGTTTGAAACGTCGATATTGCTGATACCAAGATTATATATGCATTGAAATGCCATAAATTGGGTGTAAATGGTTGAAAGATACCAGATAGGAAAGTACCTTTCTTTACATTAAATTGACAGTCAATTTCAGAACCCAAAAGTGTTCTTATCAGTTTAAATCCACTCTTATGTAGCTTAAAGTTATAGAATTGCATATAGAGTTAATAGTATTATGTAGATTTCTTACTCCAATTACTAAAGTAACAAGTGCAACTCAAATATGTTTTATAAAAAAGTTGTTTATTTTATAGAAGTGGGTATGGTCATTCCGAAGCAAGGAAATGACAATTATTAATACGAACACTGGCGTTGAGGCTCAAAATCATGTTTTCAAGCAGAGTATTCAGCTTCATAAAGGACGAAAACCATAAGTGGCTTGACGACTGTTCTTGTTCAAGAGTATTTTGAAGATGTGTATAGAAAGTAAGATATGTCTTGACACAATTTGTAGCATGGCAAATAAAATCTATCATTTATTGTTTTTAGAATCAAATATTAGAATCCAATACATATAATGTCAAATCATGAGGGATATGAAAGTGAAAAATTATTCTGAATTACACAGGAGGTATTTAATATTTAAATATTATAATAATACTATAAATGTGTTCTATGACTAAGTAGATCATGTGAGAAATTTGTTCATTTTGGGATTTACATATTTATCTTGCGTTAATAAAATTAAGGCACAAATTATTAGCAGATAGCAACTGTTAAATTTGTTTTCTCAGATACTTGAATTCCAATGTTAGTTGGTCCCAAGGATGGAGAACTGGAGGTGAACATCCCCAAAGAACTTCACCACAGACCATTTCATTTGGTCACACATATAAGAGAAGTTATGCACAAAGCAACTTCAATAGAAGCAGCAATGGTGAAGCCAATAAACAATAAACACCTTTGATGTTGAGTCACATCTTGTAAAAAAACGTAAAACTGAACTGAACAATGGAGATGACATGCCCTAATGTTCCTGTTTTTTGTTCAAGAAAACTCATCTTATATGTAAACATTTCGGTGCTGTATTTCAGCACTACAACTTCGCGTGGAATGATCTTCCAAAGAAATACACAGAAATTGAAATGTTTACATTAGACCCCAATTGACTTAACATGTCTAGCATCAATAAAGCCACACTTGATAGCAAGATAAAACATGAATCTGAACAGGATACAAATCGAGAAAATATTACCACTTCTAAAGCTAGTAAATTACATCTTGTGGCAAAACACTTCAGAGAGGAGCTGACACTATTACAAAATTTATATTGTCAGTGATGCAGATATCCTTGAAGACAGCACAAAACCACTAAAAGAAATAACAAGGAGCTTGCGGGAACTATGTCCATCAGAAGGGGGACTAATGCTTGAACCAGAAGTTCAGTCAAAGAAAAAAAATCGACCAGTGAAAAAATCGGAGAGCTGCCAATAAGGAAACGAAGAGCCAAAAACAAACCTTGAGCTATAATTGTCTTACCAGAGGTGTATATTACTTCAAATTAAACATACAAGTTTGTTGTTGAACTAAAATTATAAGATGTAGTAATTCATGTTTATTTGAATGTTGTTTAATGCCACTTTCAGCAATTTTTCCGCTATATCATGGCGTTCATTTTTAATTGAGAGAAGAGGCCCGTGTACCCAGAGAAAACCCCTACTTTGGGTAAGAAAACTGGCAATCATTGTCAGTTAAGATTGGAGCGCACCGTGCCCGCAATCTCATGCCACATGATCAATAGTAAACGAACTACCTTAACCGCTCAGCCACCGAGCCTCACTAGTAAAATATATAAATAAAGATTGCCATTAAATTTTTTGAGATTGTATGTTAATGTCTTTCCAATTTGCTTGGAGATCAGGTTCATTAACATTTATATTTTATAACTTTAGAATGTGTTATTAATTATTAAATATTATTCTGAATAGTTTATTATTAAAAGTTAATAACTGTTATCCTTGCATAGACATGGAAACTGTTATGACTTTGTTACCATTTGAAATTTTATCCATCAGCTGACTACTGCTCTACTGATATACTTTAATGATTTAATATTATAATAATGATTTGTTTGGCATATTACCATTATTCTAAGGGAAAAATATACTTTTTTATATAAATATCCCTATTTAAAAATAGTACTGATTACAAGGAAATAAAAAGATCTAGTATGACAAACAATGTTAATTATCATTTTGTGTTTTGAACGTAGGAGGGCTCATATCTAAGCATCACAACAAAACAACAGGCCCCCTTTTCATACAAGAAATTCAATCACATGATGTCATACTTTGGACTGAAACGCATGTTGGTTATAATACGGCAATTACCATAGATGGATATCATTATTACATTGTATGTAGACAGCAGTCAGCTAACTTGAGATATGGAATATTGGATATTTTAATAAAATATAATATTCGCAAGGGCATTAAAATTTAAACAAATACTTAAAAAAATATTATCAATGGCTAAAATTAGATTGTTTTTTCGATCGTAATACTGATATTTACTTGTGTTTGGAATATGTAACACCAATTACTTCGTCTTATATTGAACAATCTGAAGATGGCATCTTAGAAAATATTGAAAAAGATATAATTTATAGCCAACAAGGTAGTATTATTTTATGTGATGTGGAGATTTAAATGCAAGAACAGGATCAGAGCCCGATTTTATATTAAATGATGTTAGATACTCATTTACCACTGTATGATAATTATAGCTGTGATGTTATACACGAAAATAGATATAGTTATGATTCAAAAGTAGATAAATGAGGTAAACAGCTGCTGAATTTTTGTATTGCATCGAAGTAACGTATTTTGAATGGTAGAACTTGAGGAGATCTTTATGGCAATACACATGTATGAAATCAGTATGAAATGGTGTAATTGATTATGTTATTATGTCAGAAAGTTTGTTAGAGAATACCTTATTTTTCCATGTCCATGATTTTTTACCAACTCTTTCAGATTGCCATTGTAAATTAACTTTTGGTGTGTTAGCTAAATACAAAGTAAAGGTAACAGACCAAGATCATAGTACCTTATTTCCAGGTAAATACATATGGTCAGATACCTCCTCTCAAAAACTGCAAGATACACTTTGCTCGCCAGATACTAAAATAAGTATCTCAAATTTTTTACAATCAAAAACATGATTTATTATCTGAAGACAGTATTGAGAGAGCTGCAGATGACTGTTTAAATATTATAAACAATGCTGCAAGTAAATGTCTAACCTTAATCATCTAAACATAAACATAACAAAGTGGTTTGATATTGACCTCCAACAAAAGCGTAGAACTCTTATTTATAACGGTGAGCTATCATCTAAGTTTCCATGGAACCCAATTGGAAGAGGGCCATATTATAAATGTTATAAAGAGTATAACAAACTAAGAAAATATAAACAAAGAAATTTTAAACAGAAAATTCTTGACAACCTTGATAGTCTTGGAGAAAGTAACCCAAAAAGTTACCGGAACCTCATCAATGATTTGAAAGATCACTTGGATGGCCCAGAAAAAGGCTATAGAAAGTAATGCATGGTTCTGATACTTTAGAGCTCTTAATATGAATTCTGATTAATACAAGGAACGCTTAAATGAGATTCTTGAAGAAACTCAAAGGCTTGAAAAACAAACATTCTTCTGTGAAATGGATTTTAAAATTACATTCAAGAATAGATAAGAGGTTGGATTAGATGGTATACCAAATGAAATATTTAAAGAAGGTGCCAATACACCAGTATATTGGCACCAGTTCTACAAAAACTTTTTAATTCTATATTCTGTTCTGGAATATATCCTAGAAAATGGCCTTTATCTTATGTATGCCCAGTTTTTAAATCTGGCTGTCCTACAAAACCTGAAAATTATAGAGGAATTGCCATAAATTAAAAAAAAAAAAAAAATAAAATAAAAATAAAACTATTCAACCATGCCATTCTGGCTATTTACAAATGAGGACTAACTTCCTTAACTTATTGGGGTAATTTTATTCTTGAGTGTATTGAGATAAGATCTTAGTGGAAGCATAATGAATTATTATATTTCATGTATTTGTACTATTGAATATATGTACATTGTTCTACAAATACTTGTATAACATTTATTAACCAACTAAGTAAATTATAAGTATTTCTGTCCATACTTAATGAAATGCCAAACAAGGTCATTATGTTTGTTTTTTTGAATGATGTTTAACGCCACTTTCAGCAATTTTTCAGCTTTTTCATGGCGTTCAGATTTTATTGGGGGAGGAAACCGGATAACCCGGAGAGAACCACCGACCTTCGGTAGGAAAACTGGCAATCCTTGTCAATTAAGATTAGAGTCGAGTACATCATGCCCGCAGTGAGACTCGAACCCGCAACCAGTGTTGACAGATGACGTGATTATCAGTAGACGAACTACCTAACCACTCGGCGACCAAGGCCCCAAGGGCCATTATGAAACCAGAGGCTCTTAAGAGCCTGTATCACTCACCTGATTCTATAGGCAATGAAGATGGCATTTCCCTGATGTTAAAGTAAGTCCTGTAATTTTCAATAAACTTTAAATAGGACCATCCAAACAATATTACTTAAAAGCTTTGTTTCCATTAGTTAACCGGTTGTATAGAGAAGATGTTTTATTTGCCCATAGTGTCCTATGTTAAACTAAGTCCTGCGGCGGTGGCGGCCATTTTGAATTTCCAATTGCCATAAAAAACAAACTTTATAGAGGACCATCCAAACAATATTGCTAGTAAGTTTTGTTTCGATTGGTTAAACGGTTTCAGAGAAGAAGCCCTTTTAAACTTTTTTCTCATAGGGTCCAATGTTAAACCAAGTCCTGCGGGGGCGGCCATTTTGAATTTCCTATTGAGATAAAAAAACATGAACTTTATAGAGGACCATCCCAACAATATTGCTAGTAAGTTTGGTTTCGATTGGTTAACCGATTTCAGAAAAGCCTTTTTAACTTTTTTTCCCATAGGGTCCTATGTTAAACTACGTCCTGCGTTGGTGTCCATTTTGAATTTCCAATTGTCATAAAAAAGATAAACTTTATACTGGACCATCCAAACAATATTGGTAGTAAATATTGTTTACATTGGTTAACCGGTTTCAGAGAAGACGCCTGTTTTAACTTTCCCCATAGGGTCCTATGTTAAACTAAATCCTTCGGTGGCATCCATTTTGATTTTCCAATAGGCATAAAAAAAACCTAACTTTATAAAGGACCATCCAAACAATATTAGTAGTAAGTTTTGATTCGATTGGTTAACTGGTTTCAGAGAAGAAGCCATTTTAAACTTTTTTCCAATAGGATTCAATGTTAAACAAAGTCCTGCGGTGGTGGCCATTTTGAACTTCCTATAGGGATAAAAAACACAAACTTTATAGAGGACCATCCAAACAATATTGCTAATAAGTTTTGTTTCCATTGATTAACCGGTTTGAGAGAAGCCTTTTAAAACTTTTTCCCATAGGGTCCTATGTTAAACTAAGTCCTGCGGTGGCGGCCATTTTGAATTTCAAATTGCCATCAAAAACACAAACTTTATAGAGGACCATCCAAACAATATTGCTAGTAAGTTTTTTGATTGGTTAAACGGTTTCAGAGAAGAAGCCCTTTTAAACTTTTTTCCCATGGGTTCTATGTTAAACTAAGTCTTGAGGTGGCGGCCATATTGGTTTACCAATCAAAATAAAGAAACAAAAACTGTGTAAAGGTCCATCCAATGAACATTATGGCCAAGTTTGGTCTCAGTTAGCCAGAGAAGAAGATTAAAATGTAAAAAGTTTACAGACGCCGACGACGACGGACGCAAAGTGATAACAATAGCTCACATGACCCTTTGGGTCAGGGTCAGGTGAGCTAAAAACAGGGCATTAGGACATAATGCCCTGTTTTCTCAAAATGACCCTGTTTATTCCCATCGATTTCATTGACATTTTGTTAGCCTGTATGTCCATCTGACTGCGTATAATAATCTGTTATTACTTATATACATTACAAATCTGAAATGAAAATTTATATACTACTTAATTTAGTACAAAGGACATGTAGCATTATAATAGTTGCTTATCCAAAATACATGTATGTGGATATAGTGAAATATAATGAAAAAATACAAAACACAGCAGATGTAAAATTTTGTGAAAATTGATCTGACTTTTAAACCAGAGGCTCTTAAGAGCCCGTATCGCTCACCTGATTTTATAGGAAATGAAGATGGCATTTCCCTGATGTTAAAGTTAGTCCTGTAATTTTCAATAAACTTTAATTAGGACCATCCAAACAATATTACTGGAAAGCTTTGTTTCATTGGTTAACCGGTTGTATAGAGAAGATTTTTTTTATTTGCCCATAGGGTCCAATGTTAAACTAAGTCCTGCGGCGGTGGTGGCCATTTTGAATTTCCAATTGCCATAAAAAACATAAACTTTATAAAGGACCATCCAAACAATATTGCTAGTAAGTTTTTGTTTCAATTGATTAACCGGTTTCAGAGAAGAAGCCTTTAAAAACTTTTTCCCATAGGGTCCTATGTTAAACTAAGTCCTGCGGTAGCGGCCATTTTGAATTTCCAATTGCCATAAAAAACATAAACTTTATAGAGGACCATCCAAACAATATTGCTAGTAAGTTTTTGTTTCCATTGATTAACTGGTTTCAGAGAAGAAGCCTTTAAAAACTTTTTCCCATAGGGTCCTATGTTAAACTAAGTCCTGCGGTAGCGGCCATTTTGAATTTCCAATTGCCATAAAAAACATAAACTTTATAGAGGACCATCCAAACAATATTGCTAGTAAGTTTTGTTTTGATTGGTTAAACGGTTTCAGAGAAGAAGCCCTTTTAAACTTTTTTCTCATAGGGTTGAATGTTAAACCAAGTCCTGCGGTGACGGCCATTTTGAATTTCCGATTGGGATAAAAAAACATTAACTTTATAGAGGACCATCCAAACAATATTGCTAGTAAGTTTTGTTTCCATTGGTTGACCGGTTTCAGAAAAGAAGCCTTTCAAACTTTTTCCCATAGGGTCCTATGTTAAATTAAGTCCTGCGGTGGCAGCCATTTTGAATTTCCAATTGCCATAAAAAACACAAACTTTATAGAGGACCATCTAAACAATATTGCTAGTAAGTTTTTGTTTCCATTGATTAACCGGTTTCAGAGAAGAAGCCTTTTAAAACTTTTTCCCATAGGGTTCTATGTTAAACTAAGTCCTGCGGTGGCGGCCATTTTGAATTTCCAATTCCCATCAAAAACACAAACTTTATAGAGGACCATCCAAACAATATTGCTAGTAAGTTTTGTTTTGATTGGTTAAACGGTTTCAGAGAAGAAGCCCTTTTAAACTTTTTTCCCATAGGGTCCTATGTTAAACTAAGTCTTGAGGTGGCGGCCATATTGGTTTACCAATCAAAATAAAAAACACAAACTTTGTAAAGGTCCATCCAATGAACATTATGGCCAAGTTTGGTTTCAATTGGCCAAGTGGTTTCAGAGAAGAAGATTAAAATGTAAAAAGTTTACAGACGCCGACGACGACGACGACGACGACGCCGACGACGACGACGACGACGACGCCGACGGACGCAAAGTGATAACAATAGCTCACATGACCCTTTGGGTCAGGTGAGCTAAAAACACACTGGTTCTGACTTGTTATGGGCCCTTCTAATGGTTAGTTTTTTAATGAAAGTATTAATAAATGGGTGTTTTTTTCATAATGGCTCTGTTATATGTTCTCAGTCTGCAATAATGGCCCCGAAGTGTTTGTAATTATTGTAGACCTTGAACATATAACAGGGCCATTAATTGATTGATTGATTGTCTGCTTTACGTCTAGCGAGCAGTATTTCAGCTATATTCAGGCCGAGAACAAGTTAACAAACAATAAATCAACGGAAAATGGGGGTGGGGTGGGTCACACGGAATACAATTTTGACTGCCACTGGAAAACTAGAATATTATACATCTGTCTCTGGTCCTGTGTCTTCTAATATTTTATGTCATATGTCCAATCATATAACTGTTTTTAACATGATGCCCTTCATGGGTTCTTGATTAGTTAATAAAACATTATTCTTCTTATTCTTTTAAAACGAATCGGTGGACGTTTATATTAACGTGAAAATTTGGCTAGGTACAAGGATTGTTGTTAATGTGTTTTATATGAATTTGATGGCGGAAAAATTTTGCAGACCAAATGTTTCTTAAATAACACTGATAGAAATGTAACAAGCAGCTACATCGACCAAAGAATTACCAGTGCATGTAAAAGGGCTATAAATATATACTAGAAGAGACCTATAAACGATAAACTTCTCTCCATTTGACTTTTATACGATACGAGTCCACAATCCAAGATGGCGGCGCCCATATTCCAAAAAATTCAAAACATAGATATTAAAGAACTGATAAAGTCTAGCTATTGGGACGATAAAGAATACGAAAAATATAATCTACCAACAACACCAAAAGAACCCACAGGGAAGGGGGCCAAAGCTAAGTTCGAAGATTCTCAAAATGGGACCCTATACCAACCAGAAGCTAGAATGTCAGCCTTTCGAGTCCGAACGAGAGATCGCTTCCTAAATTGGATCAAGACATTTGCATATAGATATCATTACCAAGTTGGAGAACTGAAAGAGTACACCGTCAATTGGATAGATAAAGTAAGAGAGGACAATGGACCTATCACTGAAATATTTATTCAAATTATCGAAGGGGAAACACCATCTGAAACCAACAAAGTTCTAACTTTCCATCTACATCCTACAACTTTTCTTATAACTGTTCAAGGGAACAATCACCAATATTGGTCTGACACTGAATTCCAATACATCAAAAGTATTATTGACAAATTATGTGATTCAGAAAATAACACCATACATGTAGATGCAAACTCCTCACTCAATCTCGAGTTAAACAACACAACTATGTTTGAAAGTGTCTGAGACAAAAGCGAAACATCACTATTGAAGCTTACATCGACACCAAAACCTTCTAAACCTGATGACATGGCTAAAACAACTGATAACACTCGTACCAAAGCCCATGATCATGACCATCAAAATGACAAAGATAAGAATCAAATCAGCATTACACAAACATCATCTCCCAAGGAAAATGGAGAATCCAAAGAAGCTGATAAATCTCAACAGAAAATTACCTCAACAGTCCAAAGCATTGAACAAAAGTTATGTGAACTTTCAATTTCCCTTGACAAACACATCTCCCTAGTGAACTCCAAACTCCTTAAAGTTGATGAGATAGACAAACACATCTCCCTAGTGAATTCCAAACTCCTTAAAGTTGATGAGATAGATAGAGTATTGAGTAAGACCACCAAAACTGACAATGAAACCAATTTCAAAGAACTAAAGGAAGAAACACAACTTACCATTAAACACATCGATCACAAATACCAAAATCAGTGCGAAAGAATATCAACAATAGAATCAAATATCCAAATGACTAGCGATTCTAACACGACAAAATTCCAGGACGTAGATGAAAGACTAAACAAAATAGAATTAAAATTGAGAGAAGCCTCAGATTCAGCATATACAAGAAGAGAAAGAGAATATTCTAGTGATTCGAATCGTCTTGAAAAACTAGCCAAGGAAAACATAGAACTCACCAGAGAAAATCAATACTTAAAAACAAGACTGAGTGAATTGGAATGTCAAGTAGAATCCATCACTGTAAAACTTCCAGGGCACAATCAATCACTGCCAGTACCTACCAAAAACAGATTTGATGCATTTTCCGAAGACAATATCTTCGAAAGCAATGAGTATGAGAAAATTAACCATAAACAGGAAAAAGAAGAACAAAATAATATTCACTTTCTTATGGATTCACACGGAAACGGAATCGACGTGAAGAAAATGTACCGTTATCAGGACGCACATATGACAGTTCTAGGCCCAGGAGAAAAGACCATAAAAGGGGCAGAGAACTTCTGTAATTCACACGACCTACCCAAACACTTGGTAATTGGCGTAGGTAGCAACGATCTGGACAAAAAACCACTAATCGAATGCATAGATGAAATGAAACGACTAATACACTCCGTAAGAAGGAAATCGGTAAGCTGTAACATCCATGTACTGCCAGCATTTGAGAGAGTAAAGCAAACTACTTTTAATGACAAAGTTTACAAGTTTAACAAAGAAATGGAAACCTTTTGCGACACTACAAAGAACTGTGCTTTCGTACAAAACAGCTTGATATCAGCAGCTGATCAGTCCCTATACACAGATGGGATACACTTCAGCCGAAAAGGACAAAGCAGCTTTATCGGGATAATAAAAACTCACCTAAACCCAATACTCGGTATGAAACCTTACTCAGAATACATAAGAAACAAAGCTCCAGTGAGACAATCCTATAATAGTCATTTTAGTAGCATAAAGGTGAGACAGCATTGGACCTCAAATAACAGAAGACCCCAAAATCAGAATAACCACAAAGCCGGAGAACTACTGAAGGAGCTCGCTAGATTGCTCAATTAAATATATGTCATTTATGTCAAAATTGTGAAAAATACAACCTTGAACCCTAATGTATGTTATGTACATGTATGTTAGTTCGCTAAATTGATATATATATATTGTATTTTTTTAAATTTTTTTCTTCTGTATTTTTTTATTTTTCATTAATGTCTAGAGTAGACACTGTAACAATCAGTTTAAATTGAATATGTATACACGTGGTAATTAAACACATTTATCTTTAATTTGATTAAAAGTTAGGAAAATATCCTGTTGTTATCATGACTGTAATAAGATTTTGTACAAAATTTCGTAATATTTGTTTACTGAATTTTTATGTCTAATTACATGCACAAACTGAACACATATATATTTAAATATATGAGAAGTTGAAGAAAATATTGTAATCCTTCTCTATTTCTAACTCATTTATGTACATATACTTGTAGAGTATCACAGTAAATACAAACATAATATACATGTCTGTGTGCATGATTGAAAAACATACATTGTGTTTTTTGTTTTGTTTTTTCTTTAATAAGATTTCTGAACATTGTACAAATGATAAACATGTATGAGAAATATGTAGACAACTTACATACAAACTTTTGTCTTAACAAATGCCATATTTATGTATTTGTGTTGCTTGTTACATATATATTATGCTGTAGAATACACAAATTTATGCTAAATATAGGTTTTTGGAACGTTCATGGTCTAAATGACTCTAAAAGTCAAGATGAAGATTTTTTATCTTATGTAGATAGTTACGATATAATTGGTTGTGCCGAAACTCTCAGTGATGTTCCGAAGAACCTTCCAAATTTTTCTCCTCCTTTAACTGTTAAAGCAACAAAAAGAAAACGTAGAGGAAGACCCTCAGGGGGAATCGCAGTTTACTGTAAACCTTATATAGGAAAAAATATTGTTGTCATAGAGAAATCTGCCTTCTCAATATGGTTAAAATTGGACAAAACCTTCTTTGGGTTAAACAAAAAAACTTTTTCATGTTTTTGCTATATAAAACCATATTATACAAAAGAAGAATCTGAGCTTGTGTTCTCAAAACTGCATAGCGAGATAATGAAATATAAACAAATGGGTGAAATTCTTCTGTGTGGTGACTTTAACGCACGGACAAGTAATCTTATAGATTTTATACAAGATGATGATAATAATGAAAATATTAATGAATGTCCAATACCATCCAACTATTGTGAAGATTTTCCGATACCCAGAAATCAGCTGGACCAAACCAAAAATTTGCATGGTAAACTTTTAATTGATATCTGTAGAGATTTTCAAATGCGTATCTTAAATGGAAGATTCCTCGGAGACTCACTGGGATATTTCACTTTTTATAATAGTAATGGGCAAAGCATAGTTGACTATATGATTGCTACTAGTAGTATTTTTTACGATATTAATTACTTTATTGTACATTCTCCTGTTGAATTTTCAGATCACTGTTTAATATCACTATATATGAAATCTAATATACAAAGAAAGATAACCCAAAATCCCAACAAAACCTACATAGGTCAATATAAATGGGATGAAAATGTAAGAGAAACATATAAGGATGCATTACTAGAAAAGGATTCTATAGATAATATCCTCACTCTTAACTCCTTAATTGAAGACGATAAATTTGAAGATATTGATACGCTTGTATCAAACCTTAACAATATATATATTCAAGCTGCCTCAAAAACACTAATTTTTAAACGTCCAAGGAGACCTAAAAATAAAAGTAAAAATGTAAAACCTAAAAAACCTTGGATGTCAAATAATTGTCTTATGCTACGTAGAGAGGTTAGGTCATTAGGAAAGAAATTACAAAAAGACCCTAAAAATATTTGGATTAGAAATGCCTATCATACAAGCGTAAGAGAATATAATAAACTTAAAAAACAGTTGAAAAATAATTTTTTTTCATCACTTATTGACAACATTAATGAAATAGATCCAAATAATTCAAAACAGTTTTGGAGCTCTCTTAAAAAAATTAAAAAAGATAAAACTGAGTCCCTCAACTCAATAACTGAATCAGAATGGGTTGAGCATTATAAATCGTTATTAACCAATAATCAATCACCATTAAATAAAGAAGACTCAGCAGAAGGAAAAGAACAAATACCCACTCCCTTAGACTACCCCTTTACATGTAACGAAGTCAAAAAGGGTGTCAAAAGATTAAAAAACAGTAAAAAGGAAGGAACTGACTTAATTTTAAATGAGTTTATCAAAGTAGGGAATTCTACCTTAATTTTAACTATAGTAAATTTATTTAATAAAATTCTTAAGAGTGGAAAGTTTCCTAAAATATGGAATCATACTTTGATTTCATCAATTTTTAAGTCCGGAGACCCTAATGACTGTAATAACTATAGAGGTATAAGCGTAACAAGTTGTGTTGGCAAATTATTTACTTCATTACTTCAAAGAAGATTATCTGACTACATAGAAAATAAGGAACTCCTTAGCTTTAATCAAGGAGGTTTCAGAAGTGGTTATAGAACCACAGATCATATATTTATACTTAAAACACTCATTAATAAATATTTAGATAACCATAAAAAGAAATTGTATTTCTGTTTTGTGGATTTCAAGAAAGCATTCGATAGTGTAAATCGAAATAAACTCTTTCAAAAAATAGAAAGGAAAGGAATTGGGGGTAACTTTCTTAATATTATTAAAGATATGTACTTTAATACACTTTACTCGTGTAAGTTCGGGGACACATATAGTGAACCATTTTTGGCAAACCTTGGAGTCAAACAAGGGGACAGCCTAAGCCCCACATTGTTTAACATATTTGTTGATGATATAGATTCAGTTTTCGATGACCAATCTAAAACAAACCCAGTAAGATTACATAACCATACTTTTAATCACCTGTTATATGCAGATGACTTAGTTATCATCTCAGAATCACCACTAGGACTGCAAAACTGTATTAATTCTCTTGGAAAATATTGTGAAAAATGGGACCTAAAAATTAATACTAAGAAAACAAAAGTTATGACACTTGGTAAAAAAATAAGAAATAACTCTAAATCTCAACTTTCAATTACATTCAATAACAAAACACTAGAATCTGTGGATCAATATAAATATCTTGGAATAACTTTCACTAATAATGGTAAATTAAAATATGCACCAGAAGTTCTTGCTCCAAAAGCAAGAAAAGCTTTCTTTGCTTTAAAAACTAATATACCATCCTCTGAAAATTTATCTGTACAGAAATGGATTAAACTATACGAATCAATGATAGTTCCAATTCTTACATATGGATCAGAAATTTGGATTGCTGACCAAAATCGTAACTTAGACAATTTAAACAAATTCACATTTGAAAAAACACAGAACATGATTCTGAAACACATCCTTGGTGTTCATAATAAAACCTCTACTTTTGGAATCCAGATGGAGCTATCCCAATACCCTTTATGTTTTAAGGCCTTTAAACTTATGTTTAAATATTATAAACGCCTTTTAGAAATCGAATCATCCAAAGAGCATGTGTATGATTTGTTAAGGTCAGCCTTTGAGGAAGACAAAAATCTAAAATCTAAAAATACATCCTCATGGATAAAATCAGTAGAAAATTTTAAAACTTTATTTAACTTAGTCTGGAAAAAACTCACATAGAATTCGAAAAAGAAATTAAATCATATTTCTCTAAAAAACTACTAAATGAACTTTCACACATCAAAAATAGTAATACAGGGAAACTTAGATTTTTTAGACAAATCACCAAAGATTTTGAACTTCAAGACTACCTGAAATTCAATATAAATAAACACCTTCGGTCAAAATTAACAAAACTGAGACTAAGTGCACACAGCTTAGCCATTGAAACAGGTAGATATAGTAAACCTATTACTCCTGCAGAAGAAAGATTTTGTAAATCGTGCAAAAGAAAAGTAGAAGATGAACTACACTTTCTGTTAGATTGTCCCATTTATAATAAACTAAGAGATAAATTTTTCACTTTATTTAATAAAAATTTAAATTGAATGAATGATACCCCTCTAAAAATTGCCAGTAGCCTATTAAATCCTACCACAATACAGGACACCAAAAATATTTGTTTATATTTACAAGAATCCTTTTCAATTAGAGATAAATTCTTGAAACAGTTCAATGAGTAATAATTATTCAGCCAAATTTATATGATTTTTAGAAATTTAATACACATTTAAACATTAATTTAAAAAAATGTTCAATCATATACTATAGCTATATAATACTATACATGTGTAATTTACATTATACTTTGAAAATATTTATTTTGTATGTTTGTATTCATGTAATGTATTGGATTACGCAATATCGTATAATTTGTTTGTTCATTATTTGACTATGCTTCATCCAATAAACGAATTTGAATTTGAATTTGAATTACATACATAGTGCAACTATTTTTTTTTCTAACTTTTTTTTGTCGTTTAAGGTATTTATTTATGTAAACATTTAGGGTTTATGTAATGCGACGGCGTAAGAAAAGCGAACGCAAGCAAAATCCCGTGCTTTGTTGTGTTGGAGTACAAACCCACACTAAACAAAATTTATAGTGGGGGACGGGTTTTAATTATATTTATTATTAGCACATTTTTCCCGTTAAGGTGTTGATGGCAATACAGTTACACAATTATACAAATACTATAAACGGATATAAATTTTATAAGACATTATGCACTAAAATAAAATCCAAATCATGCAGTAACAGAGTCCACTTTCCTCAGTACTAACGACTTTTTTTTATAAATAGTGCAACATACTGCAATGACTTGAAGAGGACATTGATTTTACATATGTTTCAAATTCATTTCTTATACAAATATCTTGGAATAATTCTTTTCTTATTTCGTTGTAGGGGCCTCGGTGGCCGAGTGGTCAAGGTAGTTCGTTACTATTGATCACATGGTCTGTCAACACTGAGATTGTGGGTTCGATTCTCACTGCAAGGTTGTACTCGACTTTAATCTTAATTGACAAGGATTGCCAGTTTTCCTACCGCAGGTCGGGGGTTCTCTCCGGGTACTCCGGCTTACTCCCCCGATAAAACTGGACGCCATGAAATAGCTGAAAAATTGCTGAAAGTGGCGTTAAAACACCATTCAAACAATCAAACAATATTTCGTTGTATTTAGAGCAATGGAAAAAGTAGTGGATTTCATCTTCAATGACATTCATGCTGCACATTTGACATAATTTATCATTTCATTTTAGTTTTTGTATAACCTCTTTCTATTTCAAGAACAAGAACAAGAACAATTTATTAATGCAGAAAACCCATATTGGGTATACAATTGCTACAGCTGACTAGAAACACAAAGAGAAAATAAAACACATATTTTAACACAATACATTTTACAACTACCACTACATTTTACAACTACCACTGACAGAAGGAGACTGTTTAAGGAGAGATAACTCTTGCATAACCGGTATAAAAAAGAGAACATTAACAAGTACAAAGATGTAAGAACAAAATAAATTTTAATTAAGTAACATTATTTCTGATACTTAAGCATGTGGAAATATGCTTTGTTAGTTTTTTAATAACATCTAAATCTTCATTTATTAGAAGCCATATAAATTTATTTTCATCACATAATTTTAAGAAATTAGAGTTATTAATATTCTTTAAAAAATCATCTCTGATGGTGTTATATCTAGGACAAGAAGTTAGAAAGTGGAGCTCATCTTCAATAGCAGATTTATTACATTGCTTGCAAAGTCTTTCCTCAAGTAATGTTTTAGGAATAGTGTATCTTCCTCTCTCAATTTCTAATTTATGGGCACTTATACGAAAACGGGTTAAAGTATTACGATCATTAAAATCATTTAAATCCAAATATTTCTCCCGTTTGAACTCAAACTTAAATTTGCAATATGTGCGTAGTTTATTCTCATTTCTGTTCGTAACAGGATTAATTTTGATTTTATTAATTTCGGTCTTCCAAATTTGAACATATTTACTTTTTAATAGTTGTTTTATTTTATTAATATCTCTATTTCCACATGTCACAGGATTGTTAAAAACTTTGAGCATATTTAGCTCTTTCAATATACTATATATGCAACTAACCCAACAATTCTGATTGTTTTGTAACATATACAGGTTTTCGCATAATGCCTCTTGTAGTAATTTACTTTGAGACTTATTCAAATATAACCAATATTTTACCATACTTAAAATAACTTTCAAGAAAATGATCGCTAATTTTTATTTTACAAATATTTTTTCTGTTTTCAAAGTTAGTTTTTAATAAATAATCATTAATTTCATAACTTGTTTTTATTTTGCTGTATAGATAAATTTTATTATTTTCAGTTGGTTTGTTCAGTTTTTGGGAAAATAATGTTTCATAATTAGTTTATCATTTCCCAGGATGTTAAAAGACCGTTTGTTGAGGATTATCGTAAATACAATCACGGGACACCATAAATAATACGATATGATACATTTAACTTATTATGGTAATATCAGTGTATTCAGGTGTATTCAGGTTTGTTAATCCCATTATGGCCCTGAATAGAACTGAAATGGTAAGCACACAATCAAATACAAACAGTTAATACAACATGACTAAAAGCAAACAATCAGGCTTCTATTGCTTGCAAGTTGCAACTGAATGTATAATTCGATGTATATTAGGCGTTGTTTGCTAAAATATGTGGAGATATATATTTTTTTAATTTGTCGTTTTACTCTTGATTTGTTTGCAATGTTTCAAAATTTTAGTTAAGCTTTTCTAGATGTTGTTTTCAGATTTGCCTACCCTTACGATTTTGGCGTAAGGCTCCCGATTTTTAAGGCTATATTACGCCATTACGATTTTTACTAAATTCCCTACGATTTTAAAAAAATCTGGATCTTTGTCATTTCCGTTCCGTCATTATTAGTTTGCACTCTGTGTATTATCTTTACATTGCCATTTCCGCTTCCTGTTATGTCAAACATCCTGTCGATGTTGTGTTCTTTGAAATTGTGTGTTTAAATTGAAGCTTCAGGGACAAGTTTAAAATATACAGCTTTTAAACCAGAAGTCAACACATTGAATTTTATATGTCCATTAGGTTATTTGTTTAAAATTAAAGACAACAAAAATATGCAGTTTCTACAATATATATTACAACTTTTGTAACACTTAATATATGCTTTATTATTTTCACCTCAAATTCCGATTTTTTGTCGAGTGCCTTACTATTTTTTGCCTGAAATGGGTAGGCAAGTCTGGTTATTATCTATCCATTGGTCCAATCCGTTTCTCGAGTTGATTGGTTGTTTGTTAATTCGTTCTTTTCCTGATTGTAGCAGTACTACTGCTTTCTGGACGCAAAACTATTCATGAAGCAATTTTACATTACCCAGCCAAAATTCCGCCTGCGAGTTGTCAAATCCTTCTTTGTACTCGTGCCAACTTGTTTAGAAATTTAACTGCCAATTAAATATCTGAGACTAATTATGTTTTTAAATAACTTGTGTGATCGGAGTAAAAACGTGTACATAATTATATTTACTTTTGTCTTGGCACTACCAAACCTAAATTCCGTTGTGAGTCGGCAAATCCATCTTTGTACTTCATGTCAGCCTCTATAGAAATATGACTAAATTATGTGTGGTCAGTGTTATAATGTGTACCTACTTCATAATTAATATGTCTTAGCATTACACAACCAAAATTTCCGCGTGCGAGTCGCCAAAGCCATCTTTGTACTCGTGCCAGCCTCTATAGAAATATGACTGACAATTAAATCTTTTATATTTATTATGTTATTAAATAACTTGTGTCGTCAGAGTAAAATGTGTACATATTTCACATTTAATATAGTCTTAGCATTACCCAGCCAATACTCCTCTTGTAACCGACAATTATTGTTTTTAAGAACATGTGTGTTAGCATTAACGTGTAGATATATAAGTAATTTGGTCTTAGCAATACAGTTTGTTCTAACGTATACTTCAGCAGCAGATTTTGGTATGATGTTAAGTTTAGTTGAAATGGGTTATTAGCAAAAAAACGTATAGTTTCTATGCTTTAAGGATGCATTGTGACGTGGAAGATGTGTTTTTGTGTAAAATAAGATTTAAGCAACGTTTCTGTTAAAGCAATAATGTGAAGGAAAGTGTAGTGTTGAATGTCATTAGCATAAGGTATCAATCCTTCAGTATTATGACGAACAGTTAGCAAGTGCTGTTGTAGAATAGGCTGCGGTCTAACTTGACAAGATGGAAGAGAGGAATCGTCATCGTATTGAGTGATCTTTCTAAGGCAGTTCCAGTCGATGGACTTGAAGTTCTGCAGGTGTATTCCTTGCAAACTTGTAACCGGACTGAGAGCAACATATGTCGTCCATGGTTTAAAATCCCCAATAAGTTTTTACCTCTCCACTTTGACACATCTTTAGCCCTAGGGTCCTGTTCCTTCAATACAATACCCAAATTAAATCGGTAGGACTGGCTTCGATAATAATGGTATATCCTGTACTAAAAAGGTATCTTTTTAGACACTGGTTCAGGGCGAACTACAAGAAAAAATTTAAAAATATCATTAATTATATATATTATAGGTCGAATTTTAGTATAAAAGACGCGAAACAATGTGGTAGAATATTTGTTTGCCTTCGGCATACCATACGTCTTCACGAAAGCCAGCCACTTGACGACCAAGTAACTTTTGTTGCCGGGGATGTTGCTCTCTCATTATCTGTTTGGCTCGATGTTCATCTCCGAAGGTAACCGCCTTTTGATACATCAGGTATTGATCAGCACAGTTGAACCAAATACCATCTACAACAAATGGTGACGGTTACCAGTTGCTTAGTGGAGAGAATGATTTCCAGAAGAAGGTAAACATTCTGAAAAGAGATGAAATATAGGAATAAGAAAAAACAAATAATAAGATACACAAGTTAGATAATTATGGAATCGATGAACGAAGAAAGTCCACTTTGACATTTATAATGGGCATGTCAAATGGAATGAAGTCAGAAACGAGCATTTAACACCTGAAAGTAAGAACTATATTAGATATATTTATAATTAAGCATTATATACATTGCACATGAATTTATAGAAAGCACTTACACAAGCAATATATACACTATCCGCGAATTTATAAAAGAAGCACTATATAAATTTTTCCAATGAATAACACAAGCACTATATACACTAGCCACGAAACATAAAATAAGCACTATATACATTTTCCAATGAATAACACAAGCACTATATACACTATCCACGAACTTAAAAAAGAAGCACTATATACATTATCCACGAATATTGGAGCTTTTGATACTTATTTATAAACCATGTGACCGCGTTTTGAAAGAGTCATTTTGTGTACATGTTTCGTTTGTTGTGCACGTACTATGTACTATGATAAATCTGACCTACAATGGAACAAGTTCGTGGCATTCAATAATATCAGTACTCAGTTGAGATTTCAGACCTGTAACTTTAATCATCTTTTGCAAGTCAAGACTGAGGTTTGCGGTTGGGGTCTCAAAACGGGTAGGGTGTGATTGACTCCAATCGTAACTGACAAAAGATCGACAGTTTTAAACAGCAACTCAGGCTTCCTCCTCCTATAAAAAAAACTTGACCCCATGATACAGATGAAAAATTGCTCGGAATGGCGTTAAAGACTATTTAACACAAATTCATCCGGAATAGTATTCAATAGCTTTGGAAGTATCTGATACATATTTACTGCACTGACGATCTGAATGTCAAAAGCTTGTGTTCCATGGAAGTTTCAGTAATTTTCCATTCAAAGATTCGAATGGGAAACCGGAATAGACCCACAATGGTACCTAATCTTTAACACACTCTGGAATATGGAGCAACATATGTGCATTTAGAGCAAGATATCTAAGATATCTAGCTCCATATAGTGTAACCATCATATAAAGGAAATAGTAGAGTACAATCTTACTACGGTCTATATCACAAGGCAAAACACTGCTTTTGGTCATCAACCAAATTGCTTGAACAAAGGCACAATAATGATAAAACAAGGTTTGGTGGCATATCTAAAGTACTGGAAGTGAGTAAAACAATAACCATGCTCGCATTTCTGAAGCCTTCCAATACTTAAGATGGTCCGCAATACTTCTTGGTCTTCTCGTTATATTGTATGTTAGCGTTATCTTAGAAAGTCTCTCATCTACAACAACTCCGAAGTGATTTGTAAGAGAAAATGAATTCTTTGTAAATGTTTGAGAAAACCACAATGACATTAGACGTTTCGTAATTCCAAACAGAACACAGTGCATGTAATCAATAGATGTTGATATTACATAATTATAGCTAGACTGTCCCATAAAAAAGATTGACCTTTTATTCCATCAGTTGAGTTAGTTGTTTCTCTAGCCTCTCTAGCATGCAACAAGAAGTCCTCAGTTTTCCCTTTTCTCCGATTGGATCAGTTTCAATAAATGGGAATATATGAGTGTGTACTCTATTACTAGTCTTTTCAGTTTTACCCTTCTGCAAACATGTAGAACAACTGTACCATGTTCATAACTGTACTCCTGGCTGGAAGATTAGCAGTCCCACATCAAAAAAACATTTTACATTTTGAATTTTACCATTAACCATTACATTAATTCCTTCCTTTCCAATGAGCATAATGTATCGTGTAGCGGGGAGAAAAATGTACATGTAACGGGTTTCACATCTCCAAACCATAATCCATAGAAAATCATATTGTCCTTTTTAATTCTTTCTTTAAACGTAATTAGTTTATCATTAGATACATTGGCCAAATTGATATTTTTGAGCTTTTAAATAATGAAATTCCATCTGTTTTCCACGTAATTGATAAATTGAATGGAAATTCGGCTGACAAAGGCTTTCCATATTCAGACATCTTTTTATATATTTCACCATCATAAATATCTTCCAAGCCATCTTAATTTATTTTTATGCGGTTAAGTTTATACATCAAATCATTTCAAGATTTTGATCGTAGAAAAAATGCTGCAAGTTGACTTTGGACAGGAAATTCAATGCAAAAAAGATTTATTTTTTGTATCCTTAAAACTCTGTAGACAATTGACATTGGACAAAGTTTGTTCTCTATTTTAACTGTAATCAAACATTTTGTGCAGAATAAGTGTTTTACTAATGGTGATTTTAAGGAAGCAAAATACAACTTGAATCTCTTTAGACTTGAGTAAACTGGGTTTGCATGCAATAAGTGAGCACTTAATAAGTCAATAAATCACCGAGCTGAATCCCAGTTACTGAATGTATCATTGAATATACAAATAGTATCACACTAGTATGTATGGACATATAGTGACCAGAATAAATTGGAATTTGATCTTCTAGCTTGTTGCCTTCATATTTTGAATCATTTTCTTCACATTCCATCTGTTCAAAATCAGTCTCTTTTCATCACTGGTTAGATTCTAATTATCAACACAATTAGATACAACAAAGTTCTCTTCCTCATCTTCTTGAATAAAGGCGCATATTGCCTGAAATGTTTCCGTCATTGCTTTTAAAATGTCTTCTTTATTCAAATTTTCTTTTTCATTTTCTTGAACTAGATGTTCTGTAATGAAATAACTTAAATTTATATTGGTACATGTATACCACTACATTACTTTTTCATAGTAAAGAACTAGAGTACCTGTACTTTCACAGAGACAGAATTTTATAAAATAAAGTTCAAAATTCTCTACTGCCAGCATATTTTACACGCGTTTAAAGTAACTATCTCATGGAATCTTGCAAAACAGGTTATTGTATAATTATATTTGTTCTAAATATGTACAAGAGAATAAGAATGAAGTAACACCAATTAAAGTGGAAAAGGTGCAGTGTGGAGCGAATGAACCCCGGAAGGGCGAACGTCGATAAAAATATTACCATCAGCCTTTATGTTGTCCTCCTTGTCCATCTTAAACGAAAGTCTTCGACACCACGGTATGGTATTTAACGCATTCTTCAACACTTAAATTGCGCAGCTCATACTTTGTTGTAAAGATAACCGGAAGTTGCAACAATTATCTTACAGCATTCATCTAAAAATCACAAGTTTTACTGCATGCTGAGATTGCTACACCCCCTGAAACGTAAAACGTTCCCATTTATGCGTTCGTATTTCGTTTTCCGTTCGTTCGTATATCGTTTTCCGTTCGTCCGTTCGTTCGTTCGTTCGTCCGCATGCTCAAAACAAGTAAATAAAACCCGTTCGTTCGTTCGTCCGCATGCGCAGTACAGGTAAAAATAAAGGTTCATTCGTTCGTCAGCATTCGCAAAAGAAAATATTTTACACTTTGTTAGTCTGATAGAAAATACTACATTCTGTTATCAAATTAAAATAACCTGAACATTAAAATGTCAAATAAATTGTATTTATTTTAAAACTATGAATTCATTAAAATCATGAACATGTTTTAAATTAAATATAAATATAAACAATTTGAAATACTTTCTTCGTCTACTTTGTTATATGTAAATCTACAATATTCAGGTTGTACAAATAAATATGATATATTTGAACACTCTCCAAATTTTATAAACACATATGAAATTTTTCTATTTTAGTACCTAAAACCTTTTAAAAATGTATGTTTTATCCTAAAGTTTTTGAACATCCCTACATTGTCTTCGTTTGATACAAAAACACAGCAAACTTAATAAAACTGAATAATCTTGCATAAAATCTTAATTTGATGGCACAATATTTGTTTGGAAATACAGACATTTCATTTCCTAGGTTTTAAATTGCATATATAATGTCTCACGACTGATTTAGCATCTCTTAGTTAGGTCAAAGAAGTTAATTATAGTATGCTATGGTTTAATATTGCATCTTGTAAGGTCTCAGAAGTGATTTTGTATGTGAAATATGGTTTTTAATTGTATCGCAAAGGTCTCAGGAGTGATTTTATATGTGTAATAAAGTTTTTAATTGTATAGCTGGGTCTCGGGAGTGATTTTGTATGTGAAATATGGTTTTTAATTGTATTGCTAGGGTCTCAGGAGTGATTTTGTATGTGAAATATTGGTTTTAATTGTATCGCAAAGGTCTCAGGAGTGATTTTGCATGTAAAATATGGTTTTTAATTGTATTGCTAGGGTCTCAGGAGTGATTTTATGTATGTAATATGGTTTTTAATTGTATGGCAAAGGTCTGAGGAGTGATTTTATATGTATAATATGGTTTTTAATTGTAGCGCAAAGGTCTTAGGAGTGATTTTATATGTGAAATATGGTTTTTAATTGTATTGCAAAAGTCTCAGGAGTGATTTTGCATGTGAAATATGGTTTTTAATTGTATTGCTATGGTCTCAAGAGTGATTTTATATATGTAATATGGTTTTTAATTGTATTGCTAGGATCTCAGGAGTGATTTTATATATTTAATATGGTTTTTAATTGTATCACAAAGGTCTGAGGAGTGATTTTATATGTGTAATATTGTTTTTAATTGTATCACAAAGGTCTCAGGAGTGATTTTGTATGTGAAATATTGGTTTTAATTGTATCGCAAAGGTCTTAGGAGTGATTTTGCATGTGAAATATGGTTTTTAATTGTAATGCTAGGGTCTTAGGAGTGATTTTATATATGTAATATGGTTTTTAATTGTATCGCAAAGGTCTGAGTGATTTTATATGTGTAATATGGTTTTTAATTGTATCGCAAAGGTCTCGGGAGTGAATTTATTTTTGAAATATGGTTTTTAATTGTATCGCAAAGGTCTCAGGGGTGATTTTTTTATTAGAAATATAGTTTTTAATTGTATTGATAGGGTCTCAGGAGTGATTTTGTTTGTGAAATATGGTTTTTAAGTTTATTGCTAGGGTCTCTTGACTGATTTTATATGTGTAATATGGTTTTTAATTGTATTGCTAAGGTCTCAGGAGTGATTTTGTATGTGAAATATGGTTTTTAATTGTATTGCTAAGGTCTCAGTAGTGAAATTGTATGTGTTATATGGTTTTTAACTGCATAGCTAAGGTCTCAGGATTTATTTTATATTTGTATTATGGTTTTTGATTGCATTTCTTATGTATCAGGAGTGATTTTATATGTTTAATTTAGTTTTTAATTATATCTCGAAGGTCTCAGTAGTTTTTTTATGTTAAATATGGTTTTTAATATTCTTGCAAAGGTCTCGGGAGTAATATTACAAATGTGATTTTAAATGTGTTATTTGAACACCACCTTGATGAACATTTTGCAATAGAGAATTTTTGTAATAAATTACCCCTTAATTTATATGAATCTATAAGGTTTAACAAATATATAACACATAATAAATATACAGTTGGATTAGTACATTTCATTATATGCAATAAAGATTAATTATAAAAGCTTCATCGGGAATGTGTAAAAATTACTGTTAGTAATCAAAATAAAATGGACGATTAAGCTCGTTTCTTTTTACAGTGTGATAAAAAATATTTATAGGTCCATTATTAAAACATTTCCATGTTTAGAACAAATCACGAACATGAATATTTAATAAAAATACTCAACCCCACAAATTTTCTCGTAGGCTTGTTATGTTGTCACGTTTTTTATGTGTGTATTACCTGTTTGAGCTGTCACAAATCATTAAATGATGATTTAATGAAAATAAAGTATAATTATTTTATTATTTATTCCTTTTCAATTTTTTATTTGTTTACTATAAACCAGCTTGATTCTCAAGATTTTATTTAAAATGACCGAACGTTTCTTGATTTTTACAAAGCACGATCTATAGGTTCGTTTTCCCATATAAGAACGATTGAAGCGTATAGTTTGTCTCTGATTGGTTAATTTTTAAATGGTTCGTCTGGACGATAAGAGCGTTCGTCCGTTCGTATGTCGTTTTTGGTTCGTCCGTTTAACGTTCGTACGAGAACGTTTTACGTTTCAGGGGGTGTATTTTTAATCATTATAAAATATATTTACAAAAATGTAGATATGTAACAAATTTGATACGAGTATAAATTTTAAATAAACGCGGACAACCCTTTTTTTACGTTGTATCGTCCCTTTTTTTTATTTATCCGACCGTCGCGATTTTGGTTTTCTTTTGGACCAATTGAACGGTTTTTAAAATTTTTACCGAGAATATACTCGTTGCAAATTGGAGGTTATAAAATATTGAAGAAGAAAAATGAGCCGTGAAATAAAGAGATCTGTCAGGACTAGCAGATTTGCCGATGAAGGTAATTGTAAAACAATCATGTAGTCATAATTTATGGAAAATAACTGTGAATGAGTTAATTACAGAATTGTATATCGTACACGTGGGATTGATATAAAGTACGTTCATCGAAAATTGATTTTGGATCCTCATGGTGACCAATTTTATGTTCGATTTATATGCATGTCTATATAGATTGGCTTTAAAATAATTTGGTTTCAATTATATGTTTTTTGTAAAGAAACCGAGATGGTGGGGGAGGGGGTATGTGCTTGCGTAGCCATAAGTTTGGTATATGTCGACAAGTAGGTATAATTACTGACAAGAAGCTTTTTTGTATTGACAAGATAGAAAATATTTAAAAATATATTTTTCTTGTCGGTGAAAAATGCTTCTTGACGGTTCTTGTTGGTAAATAGGGAGATCGCCATGAGCTGAGCTGTAGGTTTGTGAAGTTAACAATAATTTTACGTAAATGCTTCATTTACAGATTTATGGGTTGCTGTTGAATTTACAGAAAACGGAGTAATAAGTTCTGTCATGACGCTTACAGAAATTGAAAACATGGAACAAATGGGAGAAGCCAATTTCGATGAAGGAGATAAATGCATTGCACCATTTCAGGGCATGATGTATGAGGCAAAAATGATAATAAAATCTGTTAAGTGGCCTCCTCATAAGAAAATAACCCCGTGTGGGCCCCGGGGCACAGGAGAATAGGCCCACTGCTTCCTAAGCCTGCAGTAAGATTCTGCTAACAGAGGCAACACTTGCCGTGTGTTGCGACCCGTGTCGATTACAGGACGGGATTTCAGTAGGCCGGGTAAACGGTCCCGATAACTTACTGAACCCTTACTTTTTCTAGACGGGAAATCGAGTTAGCCCTGACTTCGATGAATCGGCATGTCACGTCTTGCCCTTTGTGAATCCTAATCATTTAAGCTACTCTTACATTATTTTCCTTCAAACTGATCCATGAAATGATAGACGGCTTCCTTATAGGATTTGCAAAGAAGGCGGTGGCTGAAGGGCAAAGCTTCCTCAGCTTTATAGAGGCGACATGTTTGCCGTGTGTTGCAACCCGTGATGGTGGAGGAAGGGATCCTGGTGGTTGAGAGATCACTCTCTGCTGCATCCATTAGTGCGGGTCAGCGGGTTTCGATTTTCAATACACCACTTTGGCCCTGACTTCAACTAGACGGGAGACCGGATGGACCCGGTTCGGTCAATCGGCTGGTCATGCCGAGCCCTTAACAAGCTTGTCTTATTTTTCTTATCACTTGATCATATCTTGTGAATTTCAGTCCCAAAATTGTTCAGTTACAAGCTGTTAAGAAGGCGGTGGCTCATGGGTCAATCGAGTAGATAGAGTTTCGAACGGTTGTTTCGCCAGTTAACTCTGGCACGAAGCTTGCGTTCATTAAGAAATTCATCTATTTGAGTATACCACCCTTGGAACACCTGATGCTTTCTGCTGGCGATCCGCAGAGACCAAGCATCGCCCCTGTTGGCACTCCGTGGAGGGTGGGTGACAAGGGTGGTGAACCGCATTTTTCTCATCATGGCTACTGAAAAACAAATAAAAAATGGTCCAAAAAAAGAAAAAATGACTTACCGCTTGAAGAGATGGTTGATGAAGACTTCTGGTCAAGATTTATTGTATTATCCAGCAAAGATCCTAGTAAACCAATAACTAAAATCTCTCCATTCGTTATTGAAAAAGTGATAAAAGGTTGTGCAGGAGATGTTAAGAACGTCACCAAGATGAAATCTGGTGGTCTTCTCATTGAATGCAACAAAAAACACCAATCCTTGAACTTGCTAAAACTTACAAAAATTATAGATTTAGAAATTTCGGCCTCCCCCCATAGAACATTAAACTCAAGTCAAGGAATTATTCATTATCGCGACGATGATCTCGCCGAGCTTACAGACGACGAGATCTGTACAGAATTACAACCTCAGGGTATTACAAAAGTTAAACGATTTATTGCCAACAGACAAGGTGTTCAGGTTAAACTGAACACCTTCCTTCTAAATTTTAACTCTCCAACTGTCCCCCAATCAATCAAAATAGGTCTCCAAAATATTAGTCAGCGCATATATTCCCAACCCTGTGCGCTGCTTTAAATGTCAAAAGTTCGGCCACGGAAAGGGACAGTGCAGAGGTCACCAGATTTGTTTTAAGTGTGCAGAGGAAGGACATGAGGGCTTCACCTGCACTAAAACTCCAAAGTGTGCTAATTGTGGTGAAGCCCACATGTCCTCATCTAAGGACTGTCAGCACTTTAAAAAAGAAAAAGAAATTCAAAAAATAAAAACTGAAAAAAACATCCCTTACCCTGAGGCTCGTCGTCTGTATAATACAACGAATAATCCCTCGTCTCCTGCATCAACGTCATACGCCAGTGTAGCCAAACGCGTTCTCACGTCAGTTGAAACGCAGACAATTATCACCTGGCCTATTGACAAACAGGAACCTTCAAAATTAACAGTTACAACAACAGACAAAATCATTACATCTTCACGAACATCTTCATCTTCACAAACTGCTACGTCTTCAGCACCCTCTCAAACTGCTACGTCTTCAGTACCCTCTCAATCCTCAACCAATTCTTCAACCAGCCAAAAAAAAAAAATTCAAAAAATATCAACTCCAATTTAAATTCTTCTAACTCAAATAAAAACTCGAATCAAAAAGGAGATCGTACTCCAAAACTGCTGAGGGATCCCATAAAGGTCCACAACAGGTTTGGAAGTCTAGATCATCTAGACACTACTATCTGGGGCGATCCCATGGATACACTACCCCCAGATACTGGATCTAAAAGTAGATCCCCCAGCAGAAACCGGTGGAATAGCCCCAAAAAAACTGTCAACTATTCCCCTATTCGCAGACCATAATGGGTACAATAATACAATGGAATTGTCGAGGTCTTAAGATTAATTTTCTTGAAATTACTTTATTAGTTCAAGCCTTTCTTCCTGTTGCATTTTGCCTCCAAGAATCCCACATAAAACGAAGTGATAACATATCTTTAAAAAACTACTCTATATACAGCACATATGTAGACGAGAATGATAGAGCTGCTGGCGGCTCTACCATTCTTGTAAAAGATCAAATTCTACATAGCCCTGTAGATCTCAACACCGATCTTCAGGCGGTTGCTGTTAGAATATCATTAGACAAAACAATTACTTTATGCTCTGTGTATATCCCTCCGAATTCTTCATTAAATTTAAATCAGTTGAAACATCTTACTGATCAGCTTCCGGCCCCTTATATATTACCTGGGGACTTCAACGGACACAACCCTTTATGGGGCAGTAACACAATAAATGATAAAGGAAAAATTATTGAAGGCTTAATGAATCAGGAAGATCTGTGTATTTTTAATGATGGAACCAATACATATTTACATCCTGGGAATGGATCATATTCGGCTATTGATCTTACAATAGCAGATCCTTCTCTGCTACCTGATTTCTCATGGAAAGTCCATGACGATCTCTGTGGCAGTGATCACTTTCCCATTATATTGGAATCTTTGCACTCCTCCGTCACAGAACGAGCCGCTCGGTATAAATTTAACAGAGCCAATTGGCCTCTATTTGAACAACTCTGTATAGAGCGACTTAACTCGGATACTTTTGAAGCTATTTCTGATCCAGTTTTAAAATTCAATGAAATACTCATTTCAATTGCTGATGAAACAATTCCTAAGACCTCGACAAATCCAAAACATCCTAGTAAACCATGGTTCGATGACAGCTGTGAGGACGCTATTAAAGACCGGAAAAAAGCCGAACGACGCTTTAATAAACACCCAACTCAAAATAATCTTCACCAATTCCGAATTTTTCGAGCGAAAGCTCGCAGGGTAACGAAACAAAGACGACGCACCTCTTGGCGTAACTTTGTTTCTAAATTAAACAACCATACCCCTATGAATAAAATTTGGAACATGATTCGTAAAATTAAAGGTAAAAACAGTAAAGCAAATGTCCATCATTTAAAGGATGGACAAGACTTGTTAACATCAGAGTCAGACATATCAAATAAATTGGCCGAAACATTTGCAACACACTCCTCTGCTGAAAATTATCATCCCAAGTTTCAGCGGATCAAAATTCAAAAAGAAAAATCAAAACTTAATTTCCTGTCAAAAAATTTAGAAGATTATAATAAACCTTTTTCTTTGGAAGAGCTAAAAACTTCATTGAACAAATCTCACGATACAGCATGTGTTCCAGATGACATCCATTATCAACTTCTCAAACATCTGCCACAATCTTCTCTCCAATGTCTTCTGAATATTCTTAACAACATTTGGGAAACGGGTGACTTACCATCTATTTGGAAAATGGCCACTGTTGTGCCTATTCCAAAACCAGGAAAAGATCACTCAGAAGCGTCTAACTATCGGCCTATAGCCCTCACAAGCTGTCTTTGTAAAACCATGGAAAGGATGATTAATGATCGCCTGGTCTGGTTTTTAGAATCAAACAACCTTCTGTCCAATATCCAATGTGGATTTAGACAAGTGCGAAGTACCCTAGATCATCTGGTGCGTTTCGAAACATACATAAGAAACGCATTTGCCAAACATGAACATGTTGTGTCGATCTTTTTCGATCTAGAAAAAGCTTACGACACAACATGGAAATATGGCATTTTAAAAGATCTCTTTGATATGGGGTTGAAAGGTAGACTTCCTACCTTCATTTCAAATTTTTTGTCTGATAGAGAATTTAAAGTCCGTGTGAATTCAACTCTATCTGACCCTTTTGAACAAGAAATGGGTGTTCCTCAAGGTAGCATCCTTTCTGTTACTTTATTCAGTATTAAAATTAATAGTCTTGCTCAAGTCTTGAAAGATAATATTGATGGTTCTCTATATGTTGACGATTTTCTCATTTGTTATCGAGGAAAAAACATGAATAATATTGAACGTCAACTACAGTTATGTTTAAATAGAATAGAAAAATGGGCAATGGAGAATGGTTTTAAATTCTCCACTGCCAAAACTGTTGGCATGCATTTTTGCAACAAAAGAAAAATGCATCCAGATCCCGAACTTACATTATATAACAATCCTATAAAAATTGTGAAACTACTTTTCTTGGTTTAATATTCGATTCAAAGCTCACCTTTCTTCCCCATATCAAAATGTTAAAAAATAAATGCCTAAAGGCATTAGATATTTTAAAAGTCGTAGCCAACACCGACTGGGGTGCTGAGTGCGACGTTTTACTTAATCTATATAGATCGCTGGTTCGATCTAAATTGGATTATGGTTGTTTTATTTATGGTTCGGCTCGCAAGTCATATGTCAAAATCCTTGATACGGTTCATCATCAAGGATTGCGACTATGTCTTGGAGCCTTTCGAACCACACCTATAGACAGCTTATATGTAGAAGCAGGCGAGCCTTCTTTGTATCAAAGAAGAATAAAGCTCGCTTTGCAATATGCAACCAAATTAAAGGCATATCCTGGCAACCCTGCCCACGACTGTGTTTTCAAACCTCTTTATCAAAACATTTTCGAAAAACATCCAAACAAAATTACCCCGTGTGGGGCCCGGGGCACAGGAGAATAGGCCCACGGCTTCCTCAGCCTGCAGTAAGAGTCTGCTAACAGAGGCAACACTTGCCGTGTGTTGCGACCCGTGTCGATTACAGGACGGGATTTCAGTAGGCCGGGTAAACGGTCCCGATAACTTACTGAACCCTTACTTTTTCTAGACGGGAAATCGAGTTAGCCCTGACTTCGATGAATCGGCATGTCACGTCTTGCCCTTTGTGAATCCTTCTCATTTTAGCTATTCTATTACATTAATTTCCAAACTATTCCATGAAATGTATTTACCAATTTATAGACAGCTTCCTTACAAAGAAGGCGGTGGCTGAAGGGCAAAGCTTCCTCAGCTTTATAGAGGCGACATGTTTGCCGTGTGTTGCAACCCGTGATGGTGGAGGAAGGGATCCTGGTGGTTGAGAGATCACTCTCTGCTGCATCCATTAGTGCGGGTCAGCGGGTTTCGATCGTCAATACACCACTTTGGCCCTGACTTCAACTAGACGGGAGACCGGATGGACCCGGTTCGGTCAATCGGCTGGTCATGCCGAGCCCTTAACAAGCTTGTCTTATTTTTCTTATCACTTGATCATATCTTGTGAATTTCAGTCTCAAAGTTGTTCAGTTACAAGCTGTTAAGAAGGCGGTGGCTCATGGGTCAATCGAGTAGATAGAGTTTCGAACGGTTGTTTCGCCAGTTAACTCTGGCACGAAGCTTGCGTTCATTAAGAAATTCATCTATTTGAGTATACCACCCTTGGAACACCTGATGCTTTCTGCTGGTGATCCGCAGAGACCAAGCATCGCCCCTGTTGGCACTCCGTGGAGGGTGGGTGACAAGGGTGGTGAACCGCATTTTTCTCATCATGGCTACTGAAAAACAAATAAAAAATGGTCCAAAAAAAAGAAAAAATGACTTACCGCTTGAAGAAATGGTTGATGAAGACTTCTGGTCAAGATTTATTGTATTATCCAGCAAAGATCCTAGTAAACCAATAACTAAAATCTCTCCATTCGTTATTGAAAAAGTGATAAAAGGTTGTGCAGGAGATGTTAAGAACGTCACCAAGATGAAATCTGGTGGTCTTCTCATTGAATGCAACAAAAAACACCAATCCTTGAACTTGCTAAAACTTACAAAAATTATAGATTTAGAAATTTCGGCCTCCCCCCATAGAACATTAAACTCAAGTCAAGGAATTATTCATTATCGCGACGATGATCTCGCCGAGCTTACAGACGACGAGATCTGTACAGAATTACAACCTCAGGGTATTACAAAAGTTAAAAGATTTATTGCCAACAGACAAGGTGTTCAGGTTAAACTGAACACCTTCCTTCTAAATTTTAACTCTCCAACTGTCCCCCAATCAATCAAAATAGGTCTCCAAAATATTAAAGTCAGCGCATATATTCCCAATCCTGTGCGCTGCTTTAAATGTCAAAAGTTCGGCCACGGAAAGGGACAGTGCAGAGGTCACCAGATTTGTTTTAAGTGTGCAGAGGAAGGACATGAGGGCTTCACCTGCACTAAAACTCCAAAGTGTGCTAATTGTGGTGAAGCCCACATGTCCTCATCTAAGGACTGTCAGCACTTTAAAAAAGAAAAAGAAATTCAAAAAATAAAAACTGAAAAAAACATCCCTTACCCTGAGGCTCGTCGTCTGTATAATAAAACGAATAATCCCTCATCTCCTGCATCAACGTCATACGCCAGTGTAGCCAAACGCCTTCTCACGTCAGTTGAAACGCAGACAATTATCACCTGGCCTATTGACAAACAGGAACCTTCAAAATTAACAGTTACAACAACAGACAAAATCATTACATCTTCACGAAAATCTTCATCTTCACAAACTGCTACGTCTTCAGCACCCTCTCAAACTGCTACGTCTTCAGTACCCTCTCAATCCTCAACCAATTCTTCAAGCAGCCAAAAAAAAAATTCAAAAAATATCAACTCCAATTTAAATTCTTCTAACTCAAATAAAAACTCGAATCAAAAAGGAGATCGTACTCCAAAACTGCTGAGGGATCCCATAAAGGTCCACAACAGGTTTGGAAGTCTAGATCATCTAGACACTACTATCTGGGGCGATCCCATGGATACACTACCCCCAGATACTGGATCTAAAAGTAGATCCCCCAGCAGAAACCGGCGGAATAGCCCCAAAAAAACTGTCAACTATTCCCCTATTCGCAGACCATAATGGGTACAATAATACAATGGAATTGTCGAGGTCTTAAGATAAATTTTCTTGAAATTACTTTATTAGTTCAAGCCTTTCTTCCTGTTGCATTTTGCCTCCAAGAATCCCACATAAAACGAAGTGATAACATATCCTTAAAAAACTACTCTATATACAGCACATATGTAGACGAGAATGATAGAGCTGCTGGCGGCTCTACCATTCTTGTAAAAGATCAAATTCTACATAGCCCTGTAGATCTCAACACTGATCTTCAGGCGGTTGCTGTTAGAATATCTTTAGACAAAACAATTACTTTATGCTCTGTGTATATCCCTCCGAATTCATTAAATTTAAATCAGTTGAAACATCTTACTGATCAGCTACCGGCCCCTTATATATTATTTGGGGACTTCAACGCACACAACCCTCTATGGGGTAGTAACACAATAAACGAAAAAGGTAAAATTATTGAAGGCTTAATGAATCAGGAAGATCTGTGTATTTTTAATGATGGAACCAATACATATTTACATCCTGGGAATGGATCATATTCGGCTATTGATCTTACAATAGCAGATCCTTCTCTGTTGCCCGATTTCTCATGGAAAGTCCATGACGATCTCTGTGGCAGTGATCATTTTCCCATTATCTTGGAATCTTTACACTCTTCACACACAGAACGAGTCGCTCGGTATAAATTTGGCAAGGCCAATTGGCCTCTATTTGAACAACTCTGTATAGAGCGACTTAACTCGGATACTTTTGAAGCTGTTTCTGATCCAATTTTAAAATTCAATGAAACAATTATTTCAATTGCTGATGAAACAATTCCTAAGACCTCGACAAATCCAAAACATCCTAGTAAACCATGGTTCGATGACAGCTGTGAGGACGCTATTAAAGACCGGAAAAAAGCCGAACGACGCTTTAATAAACACCCAACTCAAAATAATCTTAACCATTTCCGAATTTTTCGAGCGAAAGCTCGCAGGGTAACGAAACAAAGACGACGCACTTCTTGGCGTAACTTTGTTTCTAAATTGAATAACCATACCCCCATGAATAAAATTTGGAACATGATTCGTAAAATTAAAGGTAAAAACAGTAAAGCAAATGTCCATCATTTAAAGGATGGACAAGACTTGTTAACATCAGAGTCGGAAATATCTAACAAATTGGCCGAAACATTTGCAAAACACTCGTCCGCTGAAAATTATCATCCCGATTTTCAGCGTATCAAAACTCAAAAAGAAAAATCAAAACTTAATTTCCAGTCAAAAAATCTAGAAGATTACAATACACCGTTTTCTTTGGAAGAGCTAAAAACCTCTTTGAACAAATCTCACGATACAGCATGTGGTCCAGATGACATCCATTATCAACTTCTCAAACATCTGCCACAATCTTCTCTCCAATGCCTTTTGAATCTTCTTAACAACATTTGGGAAACGGGTGACTTACCATATATTTGGAAAATGGCCACTGTTGTGCCTATTCCAAAACCAGGAAAAGATCACTCGGAAGCGTCAAACTATCGGCCTATAGCCCTCACAAGCTGTCTTTGTAAAACCATGGAAAGGATGATCAACGATCGCCTTGTCTGGTTTTTAGAATCCAACAATCTACTTTCTAATATTCAATGTGGTTTCAGACAAGGGCGAAGTACCTTAGATCATCTTGTACGTTTCGAAACGTATATTCGAAACGCCTTTGCAAAAAATGAGCATGTTGTGTCTATCTTTTTCGATTTAGAAAAAGCATATGACACAACATGGAAATATGGTATTTTAAAAGATCTTTTTGATATGGGGTTGAAAGGTAGACTTCCTACCTTTATTTCAAACTTTTTATCTGACAGAGAGTTTAAAGTTAGGGTCAATTCTACTTTATCTGACCCTTTTGAACAGGAAATGGGTGTTCCTCAGGGAAGCATCCTTTCTGTCACTTTATTTAGTATCAAAATTAATAGCCTTGCTCAAGTTTTAAAAGATAATATTGATGGTTCTCTTTATGTTGACGACTTCCTCATATGTTACCGAGGAAAAAACATGAATAATATTGAACGTCAACTGCAGTTATGTTTAAATAGAATAGAGAAATGGGCAATGGAGAATGGTTTTAAATTCTCCACTGCAAAAACCGTTGGGATGCATTTTTGTAATAAACGAAAGATGCATCCTGACCCTGAATTAAAATTACATAATAATCCTATAAAAATTGTTAAAGAAACTACTTTTCTTGGTCTCATATTTGATTCAAGGCTAACCTTTCTACCCCATATCAAAATGTTAAAAAATAAATGCCTAAAGGCATTAGATATTTTAAAAGTTGTAGCCAACACCGACTGGGGTGCTGAGTGCGACGTTTTACTTAATCTATATAGATCGCTGGTTCGATCTAAATTGGATTATGGTTGTTTTATTTATGGTTCTGCTCGCAAGTCATATGTCAAAATCCTTGATACTATACACCATCAAGGATTGCGACTATGCCTTGGAGCTTTCAGAACCACACCTGTTGAAAGTTTATATGTAGAAGCAGGCGAGCCTTCTTTGTATCAAAGAAGAATAAAGCTCGCTTTGCAATATGCAACCAAATTAAAGGCATATCCTGGCAACCCCGCCCACGACTGTGTTTTCAAACCTCTTTATCAAAACATTTTCGAAAAACATCCAAACAAAATTCTACCTTTTGGCCTCCGAATTAAATCTCATTTGGAAAATTCCGGTATAAATTTAGATGAAATTGCTGCAATCGAAATTCCGCATAATCCTCCGTGGTTAAACCCCAAACCGATATTTATTTATGATCTAAGAAAACATAAAAAATCCGACACAAACCATTTATTAATACAACAACATTATGCAGAAATTAAATCTTATTACCCTGACTATGGTACTATTTACACAGATGGGTCAAAAGACGGTGATAAAGTCGCCTCGGCCGCTGTCTTCGGAGAGCGTGTTGAAACTCGCCGCCTTCCGTCTGCCTCATCTGTATTTACAGCAGAGGCGCAAGCTATTCTTCTTGCGATGAAAATAGTTGCTTCGTCAGACGAATGCAAATTTATTGTCTGCTCCGATTCCCTGTCTTGTCTACTGGCTATTGAAAATTTCAAAATTAAAAATCCTTACATTTTAAAAATTATTCAAATCTACAAATCACTTGTTGCTTTGGAAAAAGAAATTATTTTCTTCTGGATTCCCAGTCATGTCGGAATCCGTGGAAACACAGTCGTGGATCAGGAGGCTAAAAATGCACTAAAGGATACCATCATTAACTGCAGTATTCCTTTTACCGATTTTAAACCGTTAATTTTTAAATATATTTCTAATTTGTGGCAGAGTGGTTGGGATCTCCAAGTTCATAATAAACTTCATGAGATCCAGCCACTACTGCACACAAATAATTTTAAATGTTTTAGAGGTCGAAGAGACCAAGTTGTTTTAACAAGATGTCGTCTTGGTCATACCAGGACGACACATAGTTATATTTTAAACAATGAGCCACGACCCGAATGTGTGCCATGCAACAGTCCATACACCATTAAGCATGTCTTGATGGACTGTGTGGACGTGGCACACATTCGGGAACGTTTCTATAGTGCAGATACGTATTTCAATTTATTTAAAACTGTCGCAGGCGACACAATTTTAAAGTTCTTAAAGGAAATTAATTTATTTAATAAAATTTAATTCCACTATTAATTGTGATACTTCATATTTTTTATTGTTTTAACTACCATTTTTATCTGTGTATATTCTCATTATTGTATGAGATCACGTTTTAGTATAAGGAGGCATGACGTTCTACTAATTTAAAAATTATGGTTTTCACGTCCTGAATATAGCTGAAATATTGCTTGCTGGACGTTAAACATCAATCAATCAATCAATCAATCAACTAGACGGGAGGCCGGATGGACCCGGTTCGGTCAATCGGCTGGTCACGCCGAGCCCTTAACAAGCTTGTCGTCATGCTTCTTAACACTTGATTATATCTCGTGATTCTTACTACCAAAGTTGTTCAATAACAGGCTGTTAAGAAGGCGGTGGCTAATGGGTCAATCAAGTAGACAGAATTTCGAACGGTTGTTTCGCCAGTTAGCTCTGGCACGAGGCTTGCGTTCGCCAAGAAATTCGTCTGTTTGAGTATACCACCCTTGGAACACCTGATGCTTTCTGCAGGAGATCCGCAGAGTCTAGGCATCGCCCCTATTGGCACTCCGTGGCGGGTGGGTGACAAGGGTGGTGAACCACATTCTTCTCATCATGGCTTCTGAAACAAATATAAAAAATGGTCCAAAAAAAAGAAAAAATGACTTACCGGTTGAAGAAATGGTTGATGAAGACTTCTGGTCAAGATTCATTGTATTATCCAGCAAAGACCCTAGTAAACCAATAACCAAAATCTCTCCATTCGTTATTGAAAAAGTGATAAAAGGTTGTGCAGGAGATGTTAAGAACGTCACCAAGATGAAATCTGGTGGTCTTCTCATTGAATGCAACAAAAAACACCAATCCTTGAACTTATTAAAACTTACAAAAATTATAGATTTAGAAATTTCGGCCTCTCCCCATAGGACATTGAACTCGAGTCAAGGAATCATTCATTATCGTGACGATGATCTCGCCGAACTTACTGACGACGAAATCTGCACAGAGTTACAACCTCAGGGTATTACAAAAGTTAAAAGATTTATTGCCAACAGACAAGGTGTTCAGGTTAAACTGAACACCTTCCTTCTAAATTTCAACTCTCCAACTGTCCCCCAATCAATCAAAATAGGTCTTCAAAATATTAAAGTCAGCGCATACATTCCCAACCCTGTGCGCTGCTTTAAATGTCAGAAATTCGGACATGGAAAGGGACAATGTAAAGGAGCACTCGTGTGTTTTAGATGTGCAGAGCCAGGGCATGAGGGCTTTACCTGCACTAAAACCCCAAAATGTGCTAACTGTGGTGAAGCCCACATGTCCTCCTCAAAAGACTGCCAGCACTTTAAAAAAGAAAAGGAAATCCAAAAATTAAAAACCGAAAAAAACATCACCTACCCTGAGGCTCGTCGTCTGTACAGTTCGGCGAGCAATCCATCATCTTCTGCCACATCATACGCCAGCGTGACCAAACGCGTTTATGTAACAACTGAAACGCAAACTATGATCACCTGGCCTATTGGTAAAAAAGACCCAGAACGACTTCCAGTTGAAACAACTGACAAAATCATTCAATCTTCACGAAAATCTTCATCTTCTCAAACTGCTACGTCTTCAGCACCCTCTCAATCCTCAACCAATTCTTCAAGCAGCCCCAAAAAAAATTCAAAAACTATTTCCAATTCAAATTCTTCAAATTCTAATAAAAACTCAAATCAAAAAGGAGATCGTACCCCAAAACTGCTTCGGGATCCCATTAAGGTCCACAACAGGTTTGGTAGTCTAGATCATATAGACACTACTATCTGGGGCGATCCCATGGATACACTACCCCCAGATACTGGATCTAAAAGTAGATCCCCTAGCAGAAACCGGCGGAATAGCCCCAAAAAAACTGTCAACTATTCCCCTATTCGCAGACCATAATGGGTACAATAATACAATGGAATTGTCGAGGTCTTAAGATAAACTTTCTTGAAATTACATTATTAGTTCAAGCATTTCTTCCTGTTGCATTTTGCCTCCAAGAATCCCACCTAAAACGAAGTGATAACATATCTTTAAAAAACTACTCCATATACAGCACATATGTAGACGAGAATGATAGAGCTGCTGGCGGCTCTACCATTCTTGTAAAAGATCAAGTTCTACATAGCCCTGTAGATCTCAACACTGATCTTCAGGCGGTTGCTGTTAGAATATCTTTAGACAAAACAATTACTTTATGCTCTGTGTATATCCCTCCGAATTCTTCATTAAATTTAAATCAGTTGAAACATCTTACTGATCAGCTTCCGGCCCCTTATATATTACTTGGGGACTTCAACGGACACAACCCTTTGTGGGGCAGTAACACAATAAACGATAAAGGTAAAATTATTGAAGGCTTAATGAATCAGGAAGATCTGTGTATTTTTAATGATGGAACCAATACATATTTACATCCTGGGAATGGATCATATTCGGCTATTGATCTTACAATAGCAGATCCTTCTCTTTTGCCCGATTTCTCCTGGAAAGTCCATGATGATCTCTGCGGCAGTGATCACTTTCCCATTATATTGGAATCTTTGCACTCTTCCATCACAGAACGAGCCCCTCGGTATAAATTCAACAAAGCCAATTGGCCTCTATTTGAACAACTCTGTATGGAGCGACTTAACTTGGATACTTTTAAAGCTATTTCTGATCCAATTTTAAAATTCAATGAAACACTTATTTCAATTGCTGATGAAACAATTCCTAAGACCTCGACAAATCCAAAACATCCTAGTAAACCATGGTTCGATCACAGCTGTGAGGACGCTATTAAAGATCGGAAAAAAGCCGAACGACGCTTTAATAAACACCCAACTCAAAATAATCTTAGCCACTTACGAATTTTTCGAGCGAAAGCTCGCAGGGTAACGAAACAAAGACGACGCACCTCTTGGCGTAACTTTGTTTCTAAACTAAATAACCATACCCCTATGAATAAAATTTGGAACATGATTCGTAAAATTAAAGGCAAAAACAGTAAAGCTAATGTCCATCATTTGAAGGATGGACATGACTTGTTAACATCAGAGACAGATATATCTAACAAATTGGCCGAAACATTTGCAAAACACTCGTCTGCTGAAAATTATCATCCCGATTTTCAGCGCATCAAAACTCAAAAAGAAAAATCCAAACTTAATTTCCAGTCAAAAAATTTAGAAGATTACAATACACCTTTTGCTTTGGAAGAACTCAAAATTTCTCTAAGCAAATCACACGATACAGCATGTGGCCCAGATGAAATACACTATCAACTTCTTAAACATCTCCCACAGTCTTCTTTACAATGTCTTTTAAATCTTCTTAACAGTATTTGGGAAACGGGTGACTTACCTTCTATTTGGAAAATGGCTACCGTTGTTCCTATTCCAAAACCAGGTAAGGATCATTCAGAAGCGTCGAACTATCGGCCTATAGCCCTTACAAGTTGCGTCTGTAAGACCATGGAACGGATGATTAATGATCGCCTTGTCTGGTTTCTTGAATCCAATAACCTTCTATCAAATATACAATGTGGATTCCGACAAGGACGAAGTACCATGGACCATTTGGTACGTTTTGAAACTTTTATTCGAAACGCCTTTGCCAAAAATGAACATGTTGTGTCTATCTTTTTCGATTTAGAAAAAGCATATGACACAACATGGAAATATGGTATTTTAAAAGATCTTGTTGATATGGGGTTGAAAGGTAGACTTCCTACCTTTATTTCAAACTTTTTATCTAACAGAGAATTTAAAGTCCGGGTTAATTCCACATTATCGGACCCATTTGAACAAGAAATGGGTGTCCCTCAAGGCAGTATTTTATCAGTAACTTTATTTAGTATTAAAATTAATAGTCTGTCTCAAGTCTTGAAAGACAATATTGATGGTTCTCTCTATGTTGACGATTTCCTCATTTGCTATCGGGGAAAAAACATGAACAATATTGAACGTCAACTACAGTTATGTTTACATAGAATAGAGAAATGGGCAATGGAAAATGGATTTAAATTTTCCACTTCCAAAACTGTCGGTATGCATTTTTGTAACAAGAGAAAAATGCATCCTGATCCCGAACTTACATTGTATAACAACCCTATTAAAATTGTGAAAGAAACTACTTTTCTTGGTTTGATATTCGACTCCAAACTTACCTTTCTTCCCCATATCAAAATGTTGAAGACTAAGTGTCTTAAAGCTCTCGATATTTTAAAAGTCGTATCCAGCACTGACTGGGGTGCGGACCGCGATACATTACTGAATTTATATAGGTCGCTGGTTCGATCGAAATTAGATTATGGTTGTTTTATTTATGGCTCAGCTCGCAAGTCATATGTCAAAATCCTTGATACCGTTCACCATCAAGGATTGCGACTATGTCTTGGAGCTTTTAGAACCACACCTGTAAATAGTTTATATGTGGAAGCAAACGAGCCTTCTTTGTATCAAAGAAGAATTAAGCTCGGTTTGCAATATGCAACAAAACTTAAGGCATATCCTACCAATCCTGCTCATAACTGTGTTTTCAAACCTTTTTATAAACCAATTTTCGATAATCATCCAAACAAAATTAAACCTTTTGGCCTAAGAATTGAATCTCATTTGGAAAATTCTGGTATCTGTATAGATGAAATTGCCGCAATTGAAATTCCTCAAAATCCTCCATGGTTAAATCCTAAACCAGTTTTTATTTATGATTTGCGAAAATATAAAAAATCTGACACAAACCACTTGATTATTCAGCAACATTTTGCAGAGATTAAATCTTGCTATCCTGATCACAGCTCAATTTATACGGATGGATCGAAGGATGGTGATAAAGTCGCTTCAGCCGCTGTCTTCGGAGAGCGAGTTGAAACTCGCCGTCTTCCATCTGCTTCTTCCGTATTTAGTGCAGAAGCCCAAGCCATTCTTCTTGCACTAAAAATTGTTGCCTCGTCAGTGGAGGATAAATTTCTTGTCTGCTCCGATTCTTTATCGTGTCTTCTTGCCATTGAAAATAACAAAGTTAAAAATCCATTTATTTTTAAAATTATTCAAATCTACAGGTCCTTAACAACTTTAGGTAAAGTTGTAGTGTTTTTCTGGATTCCCAGTCATGTGGGAATCTATGGAAACACAGTCGTGGACAGGGAAGCTAGGAGTGCCTTAAATAATGACATTATCAACTGTAAACTACCTTATACTGATTTTAAGTCATTTATTTTAAAATATATTTATAATTTGTGGCAAACTGGTTGGGATCTCGAAGTTCATAATAAACTTCATGAGATCCAACCACTTATTCGCCATACAAATTTTAACACTTTTACATGTCGTAGAGACCAAGTAGTTTTTACACGGTGTCGTCTTGGTCATACCAAGACGACCCATAATTATATTTTAAATAGTGAACCACGACCCGAGTGTGTGCCATGTAACAGTCCGTATTCAATCAAGCATGTCTTGATGGACTGTGTTGACGTTGCCCACATTCGGGAACGTTTTTATACTGTGACTTCTTACTTCAATTTATTTACAACTGTCGCTGGCGACAAAATTCTACAGTTCTTAAAGGAAATTAATTTGTATAATAAAATATAATTTCATACCATAACTATGCTGTTATTTCATATTTTATGATTTTAATCAGGTTATTTTTATGTGTATATACCCTCATACTATTGTGTGAGATTACAGTTTTACTATATTTCGACAGGGTTGTATCTATGCCAACTTTCTAATTGTTAAATGTCATCAATTTATAAAATTGTTCACGTCCTGAATATAGCTGAAATATTGCTTGCTGGACGTTAAACATCAATCAATCAATCAATCAATCAATCAATCCAAACAAAATTCAACCTTTTGGCATTCGAATTAATTCTCATTTAGAAAATTCAGGTATAAATTTAGATGAGATTGCTGCAATCGGGATTCCACGAAATCCCCCTCGGCTAAACCCCAAACCGGTATTTATTTTTGATTTACAAAAACATAAAAAGTCAGAAACAAACCCGTTAATAATACAACAACATTTTGCAGAAATTAAATCATGTTACCCTGACTACAGTACTATTTATACAGACGGGTCAAAAGATGACGATAAAGTTGCCTCGGCCGCTGTCTTCGGAGAGCGTGTTGAGACTCGTCGTCTCCCGTCTGCCTCATCCGTATTTACTGCTGAGGCGCAAGCTATTCTTCTTGCCATGAAAATAGTTGCTTCGTCAGACGAGTGCAAATTTATTATCTGCTCAGATTCCCTCTCGTGTCTACTTGCTATTCAAAATATCAAAATTAAAAATCATTATATTTTAAAAATAATTGAAATTTACAAATCTCTAATAGCTGTGGGAAAAGAGGTTGTGTTTTTCTGGATCCCAAGTCACGTTGGAATCCAAGGGAACACAGTCGTGGATCAGGAGGCAAAGAATGCCCTTAAGAATAATATTATAAACTGTGATATTCCTTTTACTGATTTTAAACCAATAATTTTTAAATATATTTCTAGTTTGTGGCAGAGTGGTTGGGATCTCCAAGTTCATAATAAACTTCATGAGATCCAGCCACTACTGCACATAAGTAATTTTAAAAGTTTTAGAGGTCGCAGAGACCAAGTTGTTTTAACACGGTGTCGTCTTGGTCATACAAGGACGACACATAGTTATATTTTAAATAATGAGCCACGACACGAATGTGTGCCATGCAACAGTCCATACACCATCAAGCATGTCTTGATGGACTGTGTGGACGTGGCCCACATTCGGGAACGTTTCTATTCTGTAGATACGTTTTTTAACTTATTTAAAACTGTCGCAGGCGACACAATTTTAAAGTTCTTGAAAGAAATTAATTTATATAGCAAAATTTAATTTCACTATTAATTGTGAAGATTGATACTTTTTATTGTTTTAACTACCATTTTTATCTGTATATATATATTCTCATATTGTTGTGTGAGATCAAGTTTTAGTATAAAAGGGAGGCATGACGTACTACTAATTTAAAATACTAACAACTTAAAAATTATAATTTTCACGTCCTGAATATAGCTGAAATATTGCTTGCTGGACGTTAAACAACAAATAATCAATCAATCAATTAAAATTTTTACCGAGAATATACTCGTTGCAAATTGGAGGTTATAAAATATTGAAGAAGAAAAATGAGCCGTGAAATAAAGAGATCTGTCACGACTAGCAGATTTGCCGATGAAGGTAATTGTAAAACAATCATGTAGTCATAATTTATGGAAAATAACTGTGAATGAGTTAATTACAGAATTGTATATCGTACACGTGGGATTGATATAAAGTACGTTCATCGAAAATTGATTTTGGATCCTCATGGTGACCAATTTTATGTTCGATTTATATGCATGTCTATATAGATTGGCTTTAAAATAATTTGGTTTCAATTATATGTTTTTTGTAAAGAAACCGAGATAGTGGGGGAGGGGGTATGTGCTTGCGTAGCCATAAGTTTGGTATATGTCGACAAGTAGGTATAATTACTGACAAGAAGCATTTTTGTTTTGACAAGATAGAAAATATTTAAAAATATATTTTTCTTGTCGGTGAAAAATGCTTCTTGACGGTTCTTGTTGGTAAATAGGGAGATCGCCATGAGCTGAGCTGTAGGTTTGTGAAGTTAACAATAATTTTACGTAAATGCTTCATTTACAGATTTATGGGTTGCTGTTGAATTTACAGAAAACGGAGTAATAAGTTCTGTCATGACGCTTACAGAAATTGAAAACATGGAACAAATAGGAGAAGCCAATTTCGATGAAGGAGATAAATGCATTGCACCATTTCAGGGCATGATGTATGAGGCAAAAATGATAATAAAATCTGTTAAGTGGCCTCCTCATAAGAAAATAACCCCGTGTGGGCCCCGAGGCACAGGAGAATAGGCCCACGGCTTCCTCAGCCTGCAGTAAGAGTCTGCTAACAGAGGCAACACTTGCCGTGTGTTGCGACCCGTGTCGATTACAGGACGGGATTTCAGTAGGCCGGGTAAACGGTCCCGATAACTTACTGAACCCTTGCTTTTTCTAGACAGGAAATCGAGTTAGCCCTGACTTCGATGAATCGGCATGTCACGTCTTGCCCTTTGTGAATCCTTATCATTTAAGCTACTCTATGCATTATTTTCCTACAAACTGTTCCATGAAATGTATGTACCATTTAATAGACGGCTTCCTTACAGGATTTGCAAAAAAAGGCGGTGGCTGAAGGGCAAAGCTTCCTCAGCTTTATAGAGGCGACATGTTTGCCGTGTGTTGCAACCCGTGATGGTGGAGGAAGGGATCCTGGTGGTTGAGAGATCACTCTCTGCTGCATCCATTAGTGCGGGTCGGCGGGTTTGATTTTCAATACACCACTTTGGCCCTGACTTCAACTAGACGGGAGACCGGATGGACCCGGTTCGGTCAATCGGCTGGTCATGCCGAGCCCTTAACAAGCTTGTCGTCATTTTTATTATCACTTGATGATATCCTGTGAATTTCAGTTCCAAAGTTGTTCAGATACAAGCTGTTAAGAAGGCGGTGGCTTATGGGTCAATCGAGTAGATAGAGTTTCGAACGGTTGTTTCGCCAGTTAATTCTGGCACGAAGCTTGCGTTCGTGAAGAAATTCATCTATTTGAGTATACCACCCTTGGAACACCTGATGCTTTCTGCTGGTGATCCGCAGAGACAAGCATCGCCCCTGTTGGCACTCCGTGGCGGGTGGGTGACAAGGGTGGTGAACCGTAATCTTTCAACATGGCTTCAGAAATAGAAATTAAAAATGGTCCAAAAAAAAGAAAAAATAACATTCCTCTTGAAGAAGTGGTTGATGATGAGCAGTGGTCAAGATTTATTGTTCTAACTAGTACTGACCAAAATAAACCTTTATCCAAAATTTCTCCATTTGTAATTGAAAAAACTATTAAGGGTTATGCAGGAGATGTAAAAAATGTAACAAAAATGAAATCAGGCTCTTTGTTAATCGAATGTTCAAAGAAACAACAATCTTTCAATTTGTTAAAATTAAATAAAATTCTTGATTTAAACATCTCTTCTTCTCCCCATAGAACTTTAAATTCCAGCCAAGGTATTATTCGTTACAGAGACCAAGATCTCTCTGAGCTTACAGATGACGAAATTTGTGAAGAACTTAAACCTCAGGGTATTACAAAAGTAAAAAGATTCGTAGCCAACAGAGAAGGTGTTCAGGTCAAACTGAATACCTTCCTTCTGCACTTTAATACTCCATCTGTCCCTTCATCAATAAAAATCGGTCTCTACAATGTTAAAGTCAGCGCATACATCTCCAACCCTGTGCGCTGCTTTAAATGTCAAAAGTTCGGCCATGGGAAGGGACAATGCAGAGGTCACTTGACCTGTTTTAAGTGTGGAGAAGAAGGATTGATTGATTGATTAATGGTGTTTAACGCCCGAGCAGCAATATTTCAGCTATATTCAGGCGATGAACATGAAATGGATGATAAAATGAACATGAAATGATGATGAATGAAAATGGGAAGGGACACAAGGAAAAATAGGGGTAACGGATTTTAGATTGCCACTGGCAAATGGGAGGATGGATAGGGTCGGGCAATTAAGCCTCCTGCAGCGGGATCGAAATCCCTACTCATAGCGAATACTACAGCAGCGTTCTTTAACGTGCGGGGAACGTGGCATTTTTCCCAACACGGTGCACTAATATGGTTTGCGGTCAGGTTTTCCGTATTATGGCCTGATAACCCCAGCTTGCCAGGGGTACCCCATTCAACCACCTGGGGCACACATCCCAGTCGGTCTTTAGGCAAACCGACCTGACACGCCGGTCAGGGTACTGGGCGCTATTTAGTCGCCTTTTACGACAAGCTAGCGCGACTGCGGTCTATTCTTTTAGCCACCCGGGGCACATGAGGGCTTTACCTGCACCAAAACTCCAAAGTGTGCCAATTGTGGTGAAGCCCACATGTCCTCATCCAAGGATTGTCATCATTTTAAAAAGGAAAAAGAAATACAAAAGTTAAAAACTGAAAAAAACATCTCTTACCCTGAGGCTCGTCGTCTGTATAATGCAACGAATAATCCCTCGACTCCTGCATCAACGTCATACGCCAGTGTGGCCAAACGCGTTCTAACTTCAGTTGAAACGCAGACAATCATCACCTGGCCTATTGACAAACAGGAACCTTCAAAATTAACAGTTACAACAACAGACAAAATCATTAAATCTTCAAGAAAATCTTCATCTTCTCAAACTGCTACGTCTTCAGCACCCTCTCAAACTGCTACATCTTCAGCACCCTCTCAATCCTCAACCAATTCTTCAAGAAGCCCCCCCCCCAAAAAAAAAATCAAAAAAGATCAACTCCAATTTAAATTCTCACTCAAATAAAAAAGGAGATCGTACTCCAAAACTGCTGCGGGATCCCATTAAGGTCCACAACAGGTTTGGTAGTCTAGATCATCTAGACACTACCATCTGGGGTGATCCCATGGATACACTACCCCCAGATACTGGATCTTAAAGTAGATCCCCCAGCAGAAACCGGCGGAATAGCACCCAAAAAACTGTTAACTATTCCCCTATTCGCAGACCATAATGGGTACAATAATACAATGGAATTGTCGAGGTCTTAAGATTAATTTTCTTGAAATTACTTTATTAGTTCAAGCCTTTCTTCCTGTTGCATTTTGCCTCCAAGAATCCCACCTAAAACGAAGTGATAACATATCTTTAAAAAACTACTCTATATACAGCACATATGTAGACGAGAATGATAGAGCTGCTGGCGGCTCTACCATTTTTGTAAAAGATCAAGTTCTACATAGCCCTGTGGATCTCAACACTGATCTTCAGGCGGTTGCTGTTAGAATATCTTTAGACAAAACAATTACTTTATGCTCTGTGTATATCCCTCCAAATTCTTCGTTATATTTAAATCAGTTTAAACATCTTACATATTACTTGGGGACTTCAACGGACACAACCCGTTATGGGGCAGTAACACAATAAGCGATAAAGGTAAAATTATTGAAAGCTTAATGAATCAGGAAGATCTGTGCATTTTTAACGATGGAACTAATACATATTTACATCCTGGGAATGGATCATACTCGGCTATTGATCTAACAATAGCAGATCCTTCTCTGTTGCCCGATTTCTCATGGAAAGTCCATGACGATCTCTGTGGCAGTGATCACTTTCCCATTATCTTGCAATCTTTACACTCGTCAAACACAGAACGAGTCGCTCGGTATAAATTTGGCAAGGCAAGCCTCTATTTGAACAACTCTGTATAGAGCGACTTAACTCGGATACTTTTGAAACTATTTCTGATCCAATTTTAAAATTTAATGAAACACTTATTTCAATTGCTGACGAAACTATTCCTAAGACCTCGACAAATCCAAAACATCCTAGTAAACTATGGTTCGATGACAGCTGTGAGGACGCTATTAAGGACCGGAAAAAGGCCGAACGACGCTTTAATAAACACCCAACTCAAAATAATCTTAACCAGTTCCGAATTTTTCGAGCGAAAGCTCGCAGGGTAACGAAACAAAGACGACGCACCTCTTGGCGTAACTTTGTTTCTAAATTAAATAACCATACCCATATGAATAAAATTTGGAACATGATTCGTAAAATTAAAGGTATAAACAGTAAAGCAAATGTCCATCATTTGGAGGATGGACAAGACTTGTTAACATCAGAGTCAGACATATCAAATAAATTGGCCGAAACATTTGCAACACACTCCTCTGCTGAAAATTATCATCCCAATTTTCAGCAGATCAAAATTCAAAAAGAAAAATCAAAACTTAATTTTCAATCAAAATATTTAGAAGATTATAATAAACCTTTTTCTTTGGAAGAGCTAAAAACTTCATTGAACAAATCTCACGATACAGCATCTGGTCCAGATGACATCCATTATCAACTTCTCAAACATCTCCCACAATCTTCTCTCCAATGTCTTCTGAATCTTCTTAACAACATTTGGGAAACGGGTGACTTACCATCTATTTGGAAAATGGCCACTGTTGTGCCTATTCCGAAACCAGGAAAAGATCACTCGGAAGCGTCCAACTACCGGCCTATAGCCCTCACAAGCTGTCTTTGTAAAACCATGGAAAGGATGATCAAAGATCGCCTTGTCTGGATTTTAGAATCAAACAACCTTCTGTCCAATATCCAATGTGGATTTAGACAAGGGCGAAGTACCCTAGATCATCTGCTGCGTTTCGAAACATACATAAGAAACGCATTTGCCAAAAATGAACATGTTGTGTCGATCTTTTTCGATCTAGAAAAAGCTTACGACACAACTTGGAAGTATGGCATTTTAAAAGATCTTTTTGATATGGGGTTGAAAGGTAGACTTCCTACCTTCATTTCTAATTTTTTGTCTGATAGAGAATTTAAAGTTCGTGTAAATTCAACTATGACCCTTTTGAACAAGAAATGGGTGTTCCTCAAGGTAGCATCCTCTCTGTTACTTTATTCAGTATAAAAATTAATAGTCTTGCTCAAGTCTTGAAAGATAATATTGATGGTTCTTTGTATGTTGACGATTTTCTTATATGTTATCGAGGAAAAAACATGAATAATATTGAACGTCAACTACAGTTATGTTTAAATAGAATAGAAAAATGGGCAATGGAGAATGGTTTTAAATTCTCCACTTCCAAAACTGTTGGCATGCATTTTTGTAACAAAAGAAAAATGCATCCAGATCCCGAACTTACATTATATAATAATCCTATAAAAATTGAAAGAAACTACTTTTCTTGGTTTAATATTCTATTCGAAGCTCACCTTTCTTCCCCATATCAAAATGTTAAAAAAATAAATGCCTAAAGGCATTAGATATTTTAAAAGTTGTAGTCAGTACCGACTGGGGTGCTGAGTGCGACGTTTTACTTAACCTTTATAGATCGCTGGTTCGATCTAAATTGGATTATGGTTGTTTCATTTATGGTTCTGCTCGCAAGTCATATGTCAAAATCCTTGATACGATTCATCATCAAGGATTGCGACTATGCCTTGGAGCCTTCCGAACCACACCTATAGACAGCTTATATGTAGAAGCAGGCGAGCCTTCTTTGTATCAAAGAAGAATAAAGCTCGCTTTGCAATATGCAACCAAATTAAAGGCTATTTATACAGACGGGTCAAAAGATGACGATAAAGTTGCCTCGGCCGCTGTCTTCGTAGAGCGTGTTGAGACTCGTCGTCTCCCGTCTGCCTCATCCGTATTTACTGCTGAGGCGCAAGCTATTCTTCTTGCCATGAAAATAGTTGCTTCGTCAGACGAGTGCAAATTTATTATCTGCTCAGATTCCCTGTCTTGTCTACTTGCTATTCAAAATTTCAAAATTAAAAACCATTATATTTTAAAAATAATTGAAATACCAGGACGACACATAGTTATATTTTAAATAATGAGCCACGACCCGAATGTGTGCCATGCAACAGTCCATACACCATCAGGCATGTCTTGATGGACTGTGTGGACGTGGCCCACATTCGGGAACGTTTCTATTCTGTAGATACGTTTTTTACCTTATTTAAAACTGTCGCAGGCGACACAATTTTAAAGTTCTTGAAAGAAATTAATTTATATAGCAAAATTTAATTTCACTATTAATTGTGAAGATCTATACTTTTTATTGTTTTAACTACCATTTTTATCTGTATATATATTCTCATATTATTGTATGAGATCAAGTTTTAGTATAAAAGGGAGGCATGACGTACTACTAATTTAAAATACTAACAACTTAAAAATTATAATTTTCACGTCCTGAATATAGCTGAAATATTGCTTGCTGGACGTTAAACAACAAATAATCAATCAAACAATCATAAGAAAATAAGGTTTTTAAAACCCTGCGATACTTTTGTTAACAGTGAAACTAATTTGTTCAAGTATTTATTTAAAGTCGGGATTTATTCAAGTCAAGTAATAATTTATTTAAAGTCAGTTCACATGTAACAATAAACCTTTTTTAACCAACCTAGATTATTACATGACAATATAATAAATTTGTTCTGCTGCATGACATGGTTTTCTGTAAAACTGCATGTAGTTCACATTGTTATTGCTTTACTGCAATTACGAGTTTAACCCTTACTATGCCGAAAGCCGATATATCGGCTTTTTTCAAAGTCTCGATTAGTGCCAAGAGCCGATTTATCGGCTTTGTTTATTTTTGCACCGTAGCTATGAACGTCATAATGCCGATTGTGCGGTCATGACGTCACGGGCAACTTGCGGCGTTCCAGAGAACTTTTGCTGTAATGGCCGCAGCAAACAGCAACAACTGGTTTCGTGTCTATGCTCCTGAACCAGAACAGTCCCTTCGTGGTCATGCAGATGTTCCTGGTGTAAAGAACATGCCTGCAAGGAATTCGATGCCAATGGTGTATTTTTACATGATGTTTTCAATGAATTTGCTGAAAAACAATCGCACTGGAAACAAACGGGTATCAGGATATTTTTTCCTCGACAAATGTGTTAATATATACATGAATACTCATAAATATCTTTTAATATTCAAAAACATGATTGTAAGTAATTTGCATGTGTTTCAAAAAATAAAAGCAATGCTAATGAATAACAAACAAACCGAAAGAGAACGATTAAAAAAAGGTCCTTGTAGTTCAATAGTTTAAGATATATTGCGCTATTTTAAAGTATTGAGATTCTCTGATGAAACGTAGGATATAATATATATTAAGGTAGACTGTTAAATAGTTTGCACAGAACCTATGAAATTTAGACTCTTAATTAGAAGAAGCGTGGCTTTACCCGATTTTTCTTAACTGTGAGGGAGTATAGAACTATACAGAGTAGTCCGGTGATATCGCGCATGTGCTTAAAAAATAGACAATAAAAGAAATCAACCAGTCATTTATACATGTATACTCCGGAATCATTGCAATTTTAAAGATCGTGTCTTTCGGGATAGCTTTTTATGATAGTTAAGATACGAATATTTAAAAAAATTACGTTACAGTCTGAAAATGGAATATGGAAACTACAATTAGTCTATGGAAGGTTAAAATAAATTTTACAAAAAGATTCGTGCCAGGCGCGTAATCACCGGACGCGCGATAACCGGTTCCTCGACTTCAGTTGTGTACCCGATGCTAAGTGATTTATTACAACAAGAGAGGTTATATATTATTGCAAAGGAACCGTCTGATTTGTTTCATTTCTCTTAGAATTCAACTTCAACATATCTTTTGCAAATAAACATTTACCGCCTTTTAATTTCGATACTTAAAATAGACAGATTTAAAGTAAATATACATTCGAAAATATCACCAAAGAATAAAATATTAATGCCACATAAAAAGAACACCGAGCAGTGGCATAGCTGCCAATGGGCAGTGAAGGCACTTGCGTACGCATTATTTTGGCAAGCATATGCCTCACACATTTTGTATAACATCACGTGGTCTGTCAACACTGAGATTGCGGGTTCGATTCTCACTGCAGACAGGGTGTACTCGACTCCAATCTTAATAAACAAGGATTGCCAGTTTTCCTACCGCAGGTCGGGGGTTCTCTCTGGGTACTCCGGCTTCCTCCCCCAATAAAAACTGAACGCCATGATATAGCTGAAAAATTGCTGAAAGTGGCGTTAAAACACCATTCAAACAAACAAACAAAGCAAGTGATTGGCGAATACTTGTTGTACATGACAGCAATCACGACTGCTAAATTCTAGTTTGAATATCTTCAATGTGTGGTTCATATATTAGTTTATACAGTATGATATCGTAACATGACGTAGGACGTAAATATTACACAAATGTAGCAGTTGCTGAAGTCTTAGGTTAAAAGTGTAACGTTCAACAAGCAACTTCCTTCGATCCCAACAGTCTATCAACCAAAATAAACATCATTATTTCTGAATATACAACAGTGTCCGTGAAGGGTGCATTTGGCACAACCTCTATTCTAATCAGCACAGCTATTATCTACAATAGTCACATGTTTTAAGATGTATCGTAAAAGGTCCTTTATCAGACGTATTGAAAAAAGACTTCTTGCGCAATTTTGGGAAGATGTACACAAGTTTATTTTTCGTTCACTAGAGATAATTTAAGGAAAAACCTTGATATTTTGTTACAAGTATGCACGACCTTAGTAAAAAGTTTGTAAATTATCCGCCACCCCTCTCTTTCTGGACCCGATTAGGGCATTTCGCGACACCAGACCCTTCGCCATATGTTTGCTTACACTTCACATTTTATCTAGCTACGCCACTGCCGAGCACTGCTTGTTGTCCTACATATGGCACTGGAAAAAAATAATTAAATCAGATTTATGGCATTTCAATTTTAAATTAACTCGCGCCAATCTTTAATTGTTTTTTTTTCTTTTCAGATATGCTAAACAACTTATAAAAAGGAAACGCAGGAGGAACATTTTGTTTCAGTCGTCACGATTAAGATTTTGGAAGCCAACTTCAGTTATAGAGATGAAGGCCTTCCTAGCTATATTATGTAACATGGGGCTAATCCGCAAGCCAAGCATTAAAGATTACTGGTCGACGAAATATGCAAGTTAAACTACATCATGGTTTTCAACCAGACTTTCTAGAAACATGTTTCAACTATTGTTACGGTGCTTTCATCCGGTCAAAAATAAAACAACACAACAACGAAATACTGAATTTTACTACGACACTTCTGCCTGGTTTAAGCCAATCGTCGACCATGCTAACATTGTATTCCGGAAATATCTAACCCCGCGGCGCGAACTATCTATAGATGAATCACTGATCGAAACAAAAGCAAGGACTATAATGACGCACTACATTCCAAGTAAACTCAGTAGGTTTGGTATCAAGTTATGGATGCTAGTAGAAGCTACGACTGGGTTTATTATTCATTTCCTACCATACATGGGGAAACGATATGACCCGGTTCCAAACCGAGAACAGCAATGAAGTCATGTCTTAACACTAATGAGGTCTGCAGAGCTTTAAGGCAAATGGTACCATATTTTTTGTGACAACTTTTTTACATCGATCAAACTTGCAATGCGTCTGTTTAGTCTTAACACTTACATAACTGGAACAATTCGGAAAAACAGACGTTTACCAAACATGATTGAACAAGCCAACCCTGGCGCTAATGAATGTGTAATTGCTAGGCGAGGCCCTTTGCTATCATGTGCTTATAGGGAGAAACCAAACAGAACAATCGTTCGTTTTGTTACGACGTGTTATACAGGGATACAAAGTCACAATGAGAAACCTAAAGTTGCCTCTTATAACAGTTTTATGGGAGGTGTTGATTTAAATGACATGATGTCCGGCATCTATGAGGATAAAAGAAAAACAAAAACAATGTGGAAAAGAGTTGCAATTAATATGTTGCACCGAATGCTCTTAAATGCATATATTTTATACAAATATAATACAGATCAGAACAAACAGCTAACAAGATATGATGTTATAGTGTCCGTATTAGAAACGAATTCAGACAGAATGAGAGCCAGGAAGGAAATGAAAACGGATACAGACAATACGGTCGTCGACATAGAGCTGTAAATTTATCGCTCGTTCGCTTAGATGGAAAACGTGAAAAAAATTGTGTAGTATGTTCCAATTAGAATCGACGCAAAAGGTCGAAAACCGCTTGTAGAAGGTGTTTGAAAGGCGTACATGGCCTATGTGTCCACAATCATGTTTGTGAAATCGAACATTAGATACGGAAACGAATAAAGTGTTTTTAATTCTGTTATTATCAGTGTGTTACCTAATGTTACTAAAATAAAAAATGTTCTGACCTTATATTTTTTTACTGTTGTACTTTGTTTTCTAAACAACAGTAGCAACAATATACAATTTCGGAATATTTATAAACATGTCTAAAAAATTTGACAGGGTGTCTGGGTAGCCGATAAAGGTTCACGTGGTTGAAATTAGAAATTTCTCTTGCTTATCACAACTGAAGCGTGGGGATAAGTCTCACATTGTATCATAGAAAAAAGGTTGCACTTTATTCTCTTCGGATAACGTTCTCACCGGGTACCCTTTAATCTACAGCTAATTAACTTGGTCCTCCTGTTGTGACTGAAATTGTGCTCAATGTGGCTTACAGCACAAAACAAAACAAAAAGAAAGAAACTACAAAACAATACATAAATATATGGCATAAAAATAACTTCAGACTAAAACTATGGCAAATGTTATTAAATATTATTAAAATATATTTAATATTTACTATTATAACTACTTTAAATATTATTTACTAATATATAATATTAGAATAAATTCAAATAGGGGGGTCTGTAAATTAAAAAAAATAAGCGTTGAAAAGACTGATAATATTTTTAAAAATTACGTTAATACAATGCGAGCACTTCACGTCTAGTTGCCATGTCCATTGTAACGTCAGACAATCGTTACTAAGCATGACGTCACTGTAGCGCTCTGATGAACAAATCAAACAAAAATCCTCTGGCACTTACCAGATAAAGAGCTTGGCACTGAAAGGGTTAAGAGATATATTAAAAAGATATTGCTTCAAGAAAATCCAGAGTCAGTTTCAAACATCAGTTTTGATTTCAACCTTTTTCTTTGTAGATGACAAAACAGAATGTCTGAAAGCCAGGAAATTCTTTACTGCCAAATGTAAGTGCATTTAACCCTCTTGCTGCCAAAGTGACATTTCTGTCATTCCCGCTAAATTTTGTTTTTTCTGCGTAGAACGTCAGTAGTATTTGTGACGTCATTCAATTGTTCTTTGGCAATTAATTTCAATTTCAGCGGGAACTATCCGTAATTTGGAACGAAATATAAAAAGATAAAACAAATGTAGTATAAGAGATGTATTGAGCGTACTATTAACGTCCTATTGAGATTGTTTTAAGTAGACAACAAAGTTGATTGATTTTGCAAAAAGTTTCAATAGAGAATCTTCAAACATCTGCGGCTGGGACCAAACTGGGAGGGTTCCCAGTGCTAAACCCACAGAGCAGCCCAGCGCGTCCCCGGGTGGCGGATAGGGGAGACCCTCTCGTTTTGGGGGGGGGGGGCGGGTTGTCAGGTCATAATGCGGAAAGCCTGACCGCGGACCGTAGTGGGTAACGTGTTTGGAGAGTGCCACGCTCCTTGCACGATAAAGACCCCTTTTGTAGATTTCGAAAAAGAGTAGGCTCGTTGTAGCCGCTACAAAAGGCTAAATTTTCCGCCCTACCCAAAACTCCATACTTTTACAGTGGCAGTCAAAATTGTATATCTTGTGACCCATCCCACCCATATTTTCCGTTGATTTATTGTTTGTTTACTTGTTCCCGTCCTGAATATAGCTGAAATACTGCTCGCTGGACGTAAAGCTGACATCCAATCAATTAATCAATCAAACATCTGCGGAACTTGTTAAAATGCACTTTAAATCCTTAATTTGCACGAAATAAATAAATAAATACATAAATAAATAAAGCAACCATCAATTTATTATTTAAAGGGTAGAAATTCTTTTCTTGTTTCAAATTAGAAGTAAATATAAACAGCACGACCAATCAAACGTTTATATATAAATTTGTTACTGCATATTGTACATCAAGTACTGTTTTCTGTATTCTCAGTGTTTGGGATGTTATTTGACGCTAATAAAATTGTTTAAGTCGGGGACTACTTAAATGCCATGAATATGAAATAAATATACAATTTATCAAATAGTTTCATCCCCCAATATTGTATACTGACCGTTTCTTTACTCAAGATTTTACTGTTGAACCTGGGACTAGATAACTAACTTATTTAAAATAAGTACCCGTTTGAAGCATGTTGTAGGTAGGTATGAAAAGTTCATTATCGCAGGTACCTATAGTAAAAGTCAGCGTGTTTTGGTGGAGGCTGCGTATGGTCAAGCTTATGCTCCTTTTTAGGCCCCAAAATTATATTCTGACATCGACAATTATTTCCTTAAAAAAATTCTCACCAAAACACGGTAATTTTGTAATCTAAATATAATTAGCATTATGTAAAGTTAATGACATGTTTTGGGCGTAGGTCTATGAGACAACCATAAACAAAACAACAAAACTGAGTACACATTAATTAAGTTTCAGTGACGTCATTATTGAAATGACGCCCCAACTCGGAGAATAGTCGCTCCGATGTCGACAAACAAATTTAGCCTCAGATTTCGGGACTTTGATGTGGAATTTGTGTGTCAATGATTTCTGAACAAAAAAATCATACAGTTACCAGGATATATAATTTGAACAATAAATTCTTTTAAAATCTGCAACCTGAAAAGAATCGACTTAAAATTTTATTTTTTTATTCCATTTCACTTTGTAAATAAGCTTTAAGATATTATATAATACCCTCTATTTGAATGCGTTTCTCTCCGAACTCTTGATAGTTTACATATTATATGTGGAGCACTATCAAGTTAGGAGAAACAAAAGATAATTTTAAAGCATGTTTACAATCTGTTAATAGAAATCTCCGTACATTCTTTACATTAGAAATTGTAAATATTCAAGCTCAAAGTCTTCAGTTGCCTTGTCGTTAATATATATTCATTTTTGAAAACGATATTTATAAATTTACTGGGACCATACTAAGAGGGTTTCCAGTGCTCGACCCACAGAGCAGACCAGCGCATCCCCGGGTGGCGGATTGGGGAGACCCTCTCGTTGGGGGATTGTCAGGTCATAATACGGAAAGCCTGACCGCGGACCGTAGTGGGTAACGTGTTTAGAGAGTGCCACGCTCCTTGCACGATAAAGACCCCTTTTGTAGATTTCGAAAAAGAGTAGGCTCATTGTAGCCGCTACAAAAGGCTAAATTGTCCGCCCCTACCTCAAACTTGTATTCCCTGTGACTCATCCCAACCCCATTTTCCGTTGATTTATTGTTTGTTAACTTGTTCCCGTCCTGAATATAGCTGAAATACTGCTCGCTGGACGTAAAGCAGACATCCAATCAATCAATTTATATATTTAAGCCTATAAATAAAAAGTACGGGATATCCAAGTAATGCTCGCTGGACGTAAAGCAGACATCCAATCAATCAATTTATAAATTTAAGCCTATAAATAAAAAGTACGGGATATCCAAGTAATATTTGCGGGAAATAATGTGTAAAAGGCGGGAAATGGATGAACTAATAAAGCCGTTATACAAGATACGACAGCGCAAATTTTGCAACGTATTGGAACAACGATTTGTTTTGATATTTGGCGCGATAAATCGATAAAATATATTCGGCGGCAAGAGGGTTAATCCAGAAAAGTTTGGTGGTGGTTGGAAATTGTAGTTATTGAATGGCGCATCCTTCTGCTAATAAGACAACACATATAGTAATTGAAAATCAACCTATAAATAATAATTTATCGTTTTTGTTGTACATTTATACGATCTTGATGGGCATACTGTGATTTGCAATCTTAAAAAGTTGGAGCTAATTGATCGACAGGTAGGCAAATTACTAATACTGTATAATTAACATTCTTACAGCTAAAGTAGAGAAGAAAAAGAAAAATGATGAAAATACAAAACTTGCTGATGGTGTAGAAAATAAAAAAAGAAAGAAATAGTAAATATAAACAAAGAAGCAGATAAACAACAAGGTAAATAGCAAATAATAATAAAATGTATAATAATTTATAAAATATTGAAGAAGAAATTTGTGAAATTAACGATATATCTTTAATTATATTACATGAAAAAAATAACTTACGCTATTGTTTTATTTCTTTGATTATATCTACTTACAGACGCCAAAGCTGAGGAGATAAAAGCTACACAGCCGGCAAAGCAGATAGACGCTGCAATATTTTTGGCGAAAATTGTGCATGATGCAAGTCAAACTAGCAATACTAATACATATAACACTAACATAAGGTAGAACAAGGTAATGTTGGAAATAGGAGGTGTATGGAAAGACCGCAGGAGGATGTGGATACCATAGGAAATAAGCCTGATAATGTGGTCAAGGAAAGTTTACCGGTTCAGGAAATTGAGAGAGAACCAAGATCTAGAGAAAATGAAGTTGTGAGAAAGCTAGACAGTCAGTTGGAAACAGGTTGTAGGGGTATGGAGAGAGGACAGAAAGAGGTTCTGCTGCCCAAAGTGGTAGAGAAAGTTATTTCAAATGAGCAGACAACAGAGGTTAAGACTAAAGGCAAGGCTAACAGACAAGGGAAATGAAGCTCCCAGAGTGATGGACAAATACAATGGTGACAATGTAGATAGTTTTCATTTAGTCTTCTGTTGTGATGTCATTTTAAGTAATTTTTGTAATAATATCAAAATGAAAAATAGTAATCAATCTTGCCTTGAGAGAAATCAAAAAAGCAATAAAAGACAATAAACTTTAATGATAAAATATAATAATGGATAGTCATTGTTTGAAAAACCAAGTTAATAGCAATTATAAGCGATCATTCAGTTATGCTGAGTAATCAACATACAAAACTTCAAAAGCATTTCCAACTGTAATATTTATCGATGTATTAAATCTTGATGTAGGCCATCAGACAAATGAAACTTCAAACAACATGCTGGGAGAAATACAAGCACCAAAATCAAGTTAAAAGAATTGTCTTGAAACTGGAACAAACTTCTCCGGATATTTTTTATGACACATTGGGACTTGAACCAAAATTCAATACTCTTCCAAACAACCAATCAAATTCAAAAGAAAGACAAAATTTTAAGTAGGAAGAAGACATTCATGAATAAGTACTGAAAAATATCTTACATAAGAAGTAGCTAATTAATTATGAAATATTATCAATTACTAAAGAATCCAGCTGTTTCAACCTCTGTGTTTATCCATTTCAATTTTCATTTATAGAACGTACCTCTTGCTCCAAGCTAGACCCCACAATTCGTTTAAGAAACATCGAGGAAAATGTGAGCCGAACGAAAGTGTATGACGGGGTTCGTCCCTTATATTTGGGACGATAAAAAGGGCGAATTTCCGTCATAACAAATGGTGGAGAGTCCCTTATATTTGTTATAATAGATCTGGGCCTTTTGGAATGCCATCCCTCTGTGATATAGACAATCTTCTTCATTCAGATACAATCCTCAATACATCTTTCCGCAGTACACAGTATTACAACTTTTCAAATACTAATAGGGATTGTCATAATTGTAGTATTATGTTGCAAGAAATATTGCTCTTCGGAATTCTTAATCAAGATCAAGCAAACGCTAAGAAACAAATTGGAGAGATTGATAAAGTTGATGTGAAATTGAGTTGAAGTATCCAGAAATTAAATCAAATCCAGCAGTTACAAAGTCAACAAGGTTTGATAGCATGCTTCGTAATACAAACTTGGATGCGAAAGCGACAGAATTCGTACCTACCCAAAATTTAGACTTTCCGTGGTTTGATTATTCAAAACCAAACGCACAAAATGTTCATGAGGATAAAACTAGAATGTATAAACAAATGCCAATGAAAGTGACAGACACTACCTGAACATGTAGATTCTAGTCCATGTGCATCTAATGAAACAGAAGTGTCAAGTATTGTTAAACATCTGCGAAAGCCAAATACAGAAGTAAAAAAGTTCGGTGGCAACCCGTTAGATTATCAAAAGTTCATGAGACAGTTTCATTCAAAGGTAGAGTTAAACTGTGAAAGTACTGACGAAAAATGAATTATTTAGAACAGTTGACATATGGGGAGGCTTATCGAGTCGTTGCTGGGTATAGCCCCTTCTCTGGTAAGAGAGCACATGAGGCCGCAATGAAAGCACTTAAAAAGCGTTATGGAGATGTTGAAGTCATAGCTTTAGCATTGATTAAGAAAGCATTAGAATGGCCACACTGATACACAGCTGTTAGATGAATTTTCATTGTTCCTAGTGGAATGTCAGAATGGTACTGAGAGTATTGCAGCCGGTTGTGTTCTTGAATACTCAGATTTAATGAGCAAAAAATCACTGCATGAAAAATAACCTTTTACACGGCACAACAGTTATCCAAAAGACCGTCTTCTGATTACCTTTTGTCGTCTTTTATACACATTTCCAAAATATAAAAAAGATATAAAATGTCACCTTTTTGTATACCTTTTGGTACTTCAAAATATGAACAAATGGCCCACTTTTATATCAATAAAAGATGTACGAAATATAACCTGTAGAATAAAATACCATCTTCCAACTTTTCAAATGTTAACTAAATGTGAATTTCTATATTGAAATTGATTACAATGTAATATTAATTAAAGATGACCTTTTGTTGTAAGATAATGAGGAAATGCAACAAAAGATTACCTTTAATCTAATAAAAGATCTACCAGGAAATATTTTGTGAATTTTTAAAGATTGAGAAATGTAATGAAAGATGACCTTCTGAAGATAAAAAAAAGGTAATACATTATAACTAAAGATGACCTGCCTTATACAAAAAGGTCGCAGAGGGTAACCAAAGATGACCTTTTACATATAAAAAGGTCACAAATTGTAATTAAAGATTACCTTCTTCCTACAAAAAGGCCACAAATTGTAACAAAAGATGACCTTCTATATACAAAAAAGGTCACAACTTGTAACTATATATGGCCTTTTATAAAACGAAAAAGGTCAGAACTTGGCAACTAAAGAAGAACTTTTATATTTCTTAAGGCTACAAACTGTAACTAAAGATGACCTTCTATATACAAAACAGGTAGCACATTTTAAATAGATATGAACTTTTATAAAAAAAAAGGTCAGAACTTGGCAACTAAAGATAACCTTTGATATTCAAAAAGGTTACAAATCGTAACTAAATGCCATCTTCTTTATCAAAAAGGTCACCAATTGTAAGGAAACATGTCCATATACTATATTGCTCTGGATTAAAATGTAATGAAAGATGCCATTTTGTACCAAGATGAAGAAATTCAACAAGTACGGATGAATGTGTGCCAGCTCATCTGTACCAGAAATCATCCATTTATGGAATAATACCCCTATTTTAAAAGTCATAAACTGCACCTAAGTTATATTTAATGACATAGTGCGGGATTATATAGCATTAAAAGGTACATGGACATCTTGTCATCATGTGACAATTCGCTGATTCAAATTGATCCCAGAATAACCTTTGATTGTGTGTTTGTTTGATGGTGTTTAACGCCACTTTCAGCAATTTTTCAGCTATAGCATGGCGTCCAGTTTTTATTGGGGGAGGAAGTCGGAGTACCCGGAGAAAACCCCAGACCTGCGGTAGGAAAACTGACAACCTTTGATATCAACGAGTAATAACAAATACATTAAATTATATGCAGAATAAACACATAATAAATGGTACGAATAATGGCAAACTCAAGATTAAAATATATGATAAAAAAAACAATATTAATAAACTGAATACATATATATGAATAAATAAAATCACCAAAATAAACAAAAACATATGGCATTTAATGGGACATTAAATGATACCCGCCATATTGCATCGTGTTTTAATTTTTGAACACATTTTACTGAATAACAAACCAGCCTATTGGAACAGCTGATCATGATCAGTCCCTCTCAGAAGACAATTTTTACTTTGACTTTGGACCTTTAAAAAATAATTTTGAATTGGCACAACTCAAAAGGGATTGTGATACATTTTATAGGCGCACTATAAAACATTTCTTACATGTAACAAAGGTTGATTAAAATATTCACATCCGATTTAAAAATAAACACTATTTTTACACCAAAATTATTTAAATAGTCCCTTTTAACTACTTGCTGCAACAAGCTTAATAATTTTAAAATATAACCAGAAACATTACTATGCTATTAAGCTTAATGTAATATATATATATATAAGAAATAACTTGATAAAATTTTACTTTTTTAAAATCCATTGCAAGACTTCTTTTAAATAATCGGGGGCTAGAAAACGAACATTTTTTTTGATAAATTTCTAAGTATTTGGCATCTAAGATTTTTTTTTATTTCTGGAATTTTTCTGACTGCCAAGATGGCTGATGGGTCAAGAAGCCACCATCCTCAAATTCCTCGTCACTTGACATAAACAGAACTGCCATAGCTTCTCTAGTCTCTGCTTTTTTCACATCAGAAATCTCCAAACCATCAATAGCTTTTGGTCTCCTTTTTGATTTCTGAGAGAAAAAAAAATGAATTTTGTAAAAATAATATAAAATAATAATAATGGTATATATATAAAATGTATAAAATATACAGTAGCTTATCTATTATGGAATAAAAACATCATGAAGCAAGGTAATTATAGAATACTAAATGCCATGGAATCTGTCAAAAAGGGAATATACAAATCAAAGTCTAAGGAACTGGCAAACTTTAGAACCAACAACCAAAAAATTGGCCACTTCAGAAATGGTCCTGACTTGGTACAGACATTTCAAAAGAAATGGTGGATGTATGGCATGCCAAACCTCCCACTTCCAGTACTGTAGTATGCAAGTTGAAGCAGCTTTCATTTTAAAACACATTTGACACTTTTTTCAGCAGCTACACTCTTCAGCAAGCAGACTTTTTTTAACTTTTCACAAAGTAATTAACATTAGATTTAAAATTAACTGAAATAGACAATAACCTATTTTTTTGTCTGTTTCAAAATGTGTGTTTAGGTACAACTATGGGTGTTTAAATTACTTATTCTTTTGAGCATTGGCAGAGTGGGAATAGTGGGATTGTGAGTGAAAGATTGACTTTCAATAAAGGTGTGCAATATTTGAAGTTTATTAACAAAGAATGTAATTTTTCCTGTCAATGTCAGGGGTTCTTATCATTTAATCATACTTCAGCAACAATAAACACTAGACACATTAAAAGTTGAAAAGTTGCTGAAACCTAAAATGAATCAATTATAACCTAGTTATCAATAATTCATTTGTGATATTTTAGTTAGTTTCTGTTTTAAATTCTTTAAATATCAAAAATATTGATTTAAGTTTATATTATCTTCTGTTTTAATATGACTTGGAAAGTAATGGCTATACTTTGCCATATCAGTTTCCAATTCAAGTGCACCATTTGTAAATAATACAAAGACCACACAAGATGATACACTGGCATGAACTTCACATTACTAGCATGTATCTCTTTCTTTCTTTCACACAGAGCACGCTTTTTTTCCTTCATCAAACTTATTGCTTTCCGTCTGCTGCTGTTCTTGCTTTTTGGTTATACAATATCTTGCCAGTGCATCTAAATGTACAATATAAGCAAAAATGTTAGTATGCACATTTGCAGGAAAGAATGAATGTTATGTGTAGTTAGTCATAGATTAAAATAAAATTCATAATAGTAATAATGTTATTAATACTTCTAACCATTTAAGATGGTTTCAATCAAAGGTATTTGTATTCTTATATTTTCATCACATATTGAAACTGAATCTTCTTTTCACAATAAACAAACGAAAGAAAAACCATTCATATATTTTTCGAAATAAAAAAGGTCCTACAATAGGACGTTGAGATAAATGACCATGATTACCAAGTGTTTAATATTTGCATATTTAATTCTCTAAAAACAAATTATTTATTAGTATTAACTATTTTATATACACGAAAATGCAGAATTTCCTAAAAAAAAAGATTTGACTTTTTATGTGACCGCTGAAGGTTAAATAAGGACCAACAGTGAAGATCCTATGTCAATATATCTTATAGTTATGAAGATATGAGTATTTATCATAAATACAAAAATGTATAAGATGACCTTGACCTTTGACCTTGTTTCGGTTTTCAAGGTCAAGGGCCATAATTGTCTTTGGTGAAGATCCCATGCCTCTACTATCAAAAGTTAATAAGTTATCAATGAAAAACTAAATATCAATGGTTGTAATGGGAGATAATTCCTATAAGATGAAGTCAAATCCTTTTCCTCCAAATAGGAAAAAGTTGCGCCTTTATGAGGCCGACATTTTATCCTTTATAAGTTATAGCCTACGTTTTACCGTTTCAAAGAAATAGCGACGACAAGAAAATGTCAAAATTCAAGGGACCTTTGACCTTGCGTCCATTGTCAAGGTCAATGATGACCAATTATATAAGATTTCATATATATATATATATATATATATATATATATATATATATATATATATATAGTTACCGAGATATAGTGATATAATGCAATTAACAATACGTTTTATTGATCTAGGGGAGATAACTCTTTCAAAAGTCAAATCATTTTAGTGACCTTTTAAGACCTTAGTATGTTCTAAATTTTGGTACAAGATTTATTTCTGTAGCTCTTATGGTTCAGTAGGAGAATCGCACACACCACAACGTCAAAATTTAGAATGTGACCTTTTTCAAGGTCAGGTCAAGGATGACTTACTGTGAAATTCCAAGTCTCTATTACCTCTAGTTCATGAGTTAGAATGGTACAAAATATACTTCCAATAAATAAGGGGAAATAACTCTTTAAAGGAGTATTCAAAATCCTTTGCGCAATATGTAACAAATTGTCGCAATCAATAGCTGACCATTTTGCAACACCTTTTATTGCGACATCGTTTACGGTTTCTAAGTTTACCTGCACACAAGAGTTTTATGACAGGGGGGAAAAAATAAGAATAACAATAAGAAACAGACTAATAACAGAAAGGATTTCTACTCGGAAAGTGGAAAGCCTTAAATATGTGCATTATTGTCCATTTCCAGTTTATATCAATGGTGTTTTAGGCAAGCATCAGCGAGTTTTCAGATTAATGGCATGACATCAATCACATTTTTATTTTGGGGTGGGGTAAGGCTGAGTAACTTTTGAGAATTATGGACCTGGGGCAGAAAATCTGGCAAAACGTCAGTCACTGCTGGTCTAGTACACATCAGATGTCAGAATAAAAAATAAAGGTGCTGCTAAAATATGGACATGTCATGCCCACATCTTTTGCAGTTGTTTCTCTTTATTGTGGTCACTAGGAACAATTTAGGACAAGTAACTTGTTAAAATACCTTTTCATCAAGTAATTGATGATAATAGCATTTAAAGTGTAACAAATACAACAGTGAAGGTATAATCATTAAATTATCATACCTTTTCCATCCTTCAAAGTGCCACTTTAATTCTTTTTTCTTTTCATCAGTGAAGCCTGCTCGAACATCATACTACAAACAAATTATGACATTTTGACTCTCCAGGCCATGAACATTTTTCTAATCATGTACTATTTTCACATTTACTTTGTACACTTGAAAGGTTAAGCTTGTAATGCAGTTAAAATTTTGTAATTTTTTTCTCACTGCATGAAAACTATGTTACATATTTAATTTGAGCGTTTTGTTTGCTCTCGTCTAAATAAAATATAGCAAAAATCTCACGACAATTGTACATTATGAGTGGGGGTATGGTGTACAAACTTTTTTATTGGAAAGGATTTGGTCAAAACATGATCATGAAAACACACTTACTCAGTCTCACACCAGAAGGCACAAATACTTTTTTGTCAGATTTTTCTACTGGAGACTTCGTTCAATCTTCTCTTTAGAGATTTAATTCTTTCAAGAGTTTCTGTTCGTCGTTCTAGAATTATGTTACCTACAACTTATAATGAATATCACGAAATGCTCGTGTTGTAATTATATTCTGTATCTTTGTTAATGCTTTATTAGCATACCATAAATGTTTCTATTAATTCAAAGAATAGGTAAAAATGTCTTCAATAGAACAATTAAAAAAACAATGATCTCATGGTTATCTAAATCTGATTTACACTTTTAATATGAAACAGGTAAAAGAAAAACACACATAAAACAAATATTTAACAAAACAAAGTCACAAACTCTATTTATTAAAGAATATCAAATGCCATATGTAGGTCCAAGGAGTGTTGCATTCTGCGTGTACCCTTCTGGGGTAGTACATGCAACAGGTCGCATTTATTTATCATATTTGGTGTAGAATATATTATAATTTTCACGTCCTGAATATAGCTGAAATATTGCTTGCTGGACGTAAAACAACAAATAATCAATCAATCAATATATTTTAAATAATGAGCCACGACCCGAATGTGTGCCATGCAACAGTCCATACACCATCAAGCATGTCTTGATGGACTGTGTGGACGTGGCCCACATTCGAGAACGTTTCTATTCTGTAGATACGTTTTTTAATTTATTTAAAACTGTCGCAGGCGACACAATTTGAAAGTTCTTGAAAGAAATAAATTTATTTAACAAAATTTAATTTCACTATTAATTGTGAAGATTAATATTTTTTATTGTTTTAACTACCATTTTTATCTGTATATATATTCTCATATTATTGTATGAGATCAAGTTTTAGTATAAAAGGGAGGCATGACGTACTACTAATTTAAAATACTAACAACTTAAAAATTATAATTTTCACGTCCTGAATATAGCTGAAATATTGCTTGCTGGACGTTAAACAACAAATAATCAATCAATCAATCATAAGAAAATAAGGTTTTTAAAACCCTGCGATACTTTTGTTAACAGTGAAACTAATTTATTCAAGTATTTATTTAAAGTCGGGATTTATTCAAGTCAAGTAATAATTTATTTAAAGTCAGTTCACATGTAACAATAAACCGTTTTTAACCAACCTAGATTATTACATGACAATATAATAAATTTGTTTTGCTGCATGACATGGTTTTCTGTAAAACTGCATGTAGTTCACATTGTTATTGCTTTACTGCAATTACGAGTTTAACCCTTACTATGCCGAAAGCCGATATATCGGCTTTTTTTCAAAGTCTCGATTAGTGCCAAGAGCCGATTTATCGGCTTTGTTTATTTTTGCACCGTAGCTATGAACGTCATAATGCCGATTGTGCGGTCATGACGTCACGGGCAACTTGTGGCGTTCCAGAGAACTTTTGCTGTAATGGCCGCAGCAAACAGCAACAACTGGTTTCGTGTCTATGCTCCTGAACCAGAACAGTCCCTTCGTGGTCATGCAGATGTTCCTGGTGTAAAGAACATGCCTGCAAGGAATTCGATGCCAATGGTGTATTTTTACATGATGTTTTCAATGAATTTGCTGAAAAAAAATCGCACTGGAAACAAACGGGTATCAGGATATTTTTTCCTCGACAAATGTGTTAATATATACATGAATACTCATAAATATCTTTTAATATTCAAAAACATGATTGTAAGTAATTTGCATGTGTTACAAAAAATAAAAGCAATGCTAATGAATAACAAACAAACCGAAAGAGAACGATTAAAAAAAGGTCCTTGTAGTTCAATAGTTTAAGATATATTGCGCTATTTTAAAGTATTGAGATTCTCTGATGAAACGTAGGATATAATATATATTAAGGTAGACTGTTAAATAGTTTTGCACAGAACCTATGAAATTTAGACTCTTAATTAGAAGAAGCGTGGCTTTACCCGATTTTTCTTAACTGTGAGGGAGTATAGAACTATACAGAGTAGTCCGGTGATATCGCGCATGTGCTTAAAAAATAGACAATAAAAGAAATCAACCAGTCATTTATACATGTATACTCCGGAATCATTGCAATTTTAAAGATCGTGTCTTTCGGGATAGCTTTTTATGATAGTTAAGATACGAATATTTAAAAAAATTACGTTACAGTCTGAAAATGGAATATGGAAACTACAATTAGTCTATGGAAGGTTAACATAAATTTTACAAAAAGATTCGTGCCAGGCGCGTAATCACCGGACGCGCGATAACCGGTTCCTCGACTTCAGTTGTGTACCCGATGCTAAATGATTTATTACAACAAGAGAGGTTATATATTATTGCAAAGGAACCGTCTGATTTGTTTCATTTCTCTTAGAATTCAACTTCAACATCTCTTTTGCAAATAAACATTTACCGCCTTTTAATTTCGATACTTAAAATAGACAGATTTAAAGTAAATATACATTCGAAAATATCACCAAAGAATAAAATATTAATGCCACATAAAAAGAACACCGAGCAGTGGCATAGCTGCCAATGGGCAGTGAAGGCACTTGCGTACGCATTATTTTGGCAAGCATATGCCTCACACATTTTGTATAACATCACGTGGTCTGTCAACACTGAGATTGCGGGTTCGATTCTCACTGCAGACAGGGTGTACTCGACTCCAATCTTAATAAACAAGGATTGCCAGTTTTCCTACCGCAGGTCGGGGGTTCTCTCTGGGTACTCCGGCTTCCTCCTCCAATAAAAACTGAACGCCATGATATAGCTGAAAAATTGCTGAAAGTGGCGTTAAAACACCATTCAAACAAACAAACAAAGCAAGTGATTGGCGAATACTTGTTGTACATGACAGCAATCACGACTGCTAAATTCTAGTTTGAATATCTTCAATGTGTGGTTCATATATTAGTTTATACAGTATGATATCGTAACATGACGTAGGACGTAAATATTACAAAAATGTAGCAGTTGCTGAAGTCTTAGGTTAAAAGTGTAACGTTCAACAAGCAACTTCCTTCGATCCCAACAGTCTATCAACCAAAATAAACATCATTATTTCTGAATATACAACAGTGTCCGTGAAGGGTGCATTTGGCACAACCTCTATTCTAATCAGCACAGCTATTATCTACAATAGTCACATGTTTTAAGATGTATCGTAAAAGGTCCTTTATCAGACGTATTGAAAAAAGACTTCTTGCGCAATTTTGGGAAGATGTACACAAGTTTATTTTTCGTTCACTAGAGATAATTTAAGGAAAAACCTTGATATTTTGTTACAAGTATGCACGACCTTAGTAAAAAGTTTGTAAATTATCTGCCACCCCTCTCTTTCTGGACCCGATTAGGGCATTTCGCGACACCAGACCCTTCGCCATATGTTTGCTTACACTTCACATTTTATCTAGCTACGCCACTGCCGAGCACTGCTTGTTGTCCTACATATGGCACTTGAAAAAAATAATTAAATCAGATTTATGGCATTTCAATTTTAAATTAACTCGCGCCAATCTTTAATTTTTTTTTTCTTTTCAGATATGCTAAACAACTTATAAAAAGGAAACGCAGGAGGAACATTTTGTTTCAGTCGTCACGATTAAGATTTTGGAAGCCAACTTCAGTTATAGAGATGAAGGCCTTCCTAGCTATATTATGTAACATGGGGCTAATCCGCAAGCCAAGCATTAAAGATTACTGGTCGACGAAATATGCAAGTTAAACTACATCATGGTTTTCAACCAGACTTTCTAGAAACATGTTTCAACTATTGTTACGGTGCTTTCATCCGGTCAAAAATTAAACAACACAACAACGAAATACTGAATTTTACGACACTTCTGCCTGGTTTAAGCCAATCGTCTACCATGCTAACATTGTATTCCGGAAATATCTAACCCCGCGGCGCGAACTATCTATAGATGAATCACTGATCGAAACAAAAGCAAGGACTATAATGACGCACTACATTCCAAGTAAACACAGTAGGTTTGGTATCAAGTTATGGATGCTAGTAGAAGCTACGACTGGGTTTATTATTCATTTCCTACCATACAAGGGGAAACGATATGACCCGGTTCCAAACCGAGAACAGCAATGAAGTCATGTCTTAACACTAATGAGGTCTGCAGAGCTTTAAGGCAAATGGTACCATATTTTTTGTGACAACTTTTTTACATCGATCAAACTTGCAATGCGTCTGTTTAGTCTTAACACTTACATAACTGGAACAATTCGGAAAAACAGACGTTTACCAAACATGATTGAACAAGCCAACCCTGGCGCTATTGAATGTGTAATTGCTAGGCGAGGCCCTTTGCTATCATGTGCTTATAGGGAGAAACCAAACAGAACAATCGTTCGTTTTGTTACGACGTGTTATACAGGGATACAAAGTCACAATGAGAAACCTAAAGTTGCCTCTTATAACAGTTTTATGGGAGGTGTTGATTTAAATGACATGATGTCCGGCATCTATGAGGATAAAAGAAAAACAAAAACAATGTGGAAAAGAGTTGCAATTAATATGTTGCACCGAATGCTCCTAAATGCATATATTTTATACAAATATAATACAGATCAGAACAAACAGCTAACAAGATATGATGTTATAGTGTCCGTATTAGAAACGAATTCAGACAGAATGAGCGCCAGGAAGGAAATGAAAACGGATACAGACAATACGGTCGTCGACATAGAGCTGTAAATTTATCGCTCGTTCGCTTAGATGGAAAACGTGAAAAAAATTGTGTAGTATGTTCCAATTAGAATCGACGCAAAAGGTCGAAAACCGCTTGTAGAAGGTGTTTGAAAGGCGTACATGGCCTATGTGTCCACAATCATGTTTGTGAAATCGAACATTAGATACGGAAACGAATAAAGTGTTTTTAATTCTGTTATTATCAGTGTGTTACCTAATGTTACTAAAATAAAAAATGTTCTGACCTTATATTTTTTTACTGTTGTACTTTGTTTTCTAAACGACAGTAGCAACAATATACAATTTCGAAATATTTATAAACATGTCTAAAACATTTGACAGGGTGTCTGGGTAGCCGATAAAGGTTCACGTGGTTGAAATTAGAAATTTCTCTTGCTTATCACAACTGAAGCGTGGGGATAAGTCTCACATTGTATCATAGAAAAAAGGTTGCACTTTATTCTCTTCGGATAACGTTCTCACCGGGTACCCTTTAATCTACAGCTAATTAACTTGGTCCTCCTGTTGTGACTGAAATTGTGCTCAATGTGGCTTACAGCACAAAACAAAACAAAAAGAAAGAAACTACAAAACAATACATAAATATCTGGCATAAAAATAACTTCAGACTAAAACTATGGCAAATGTTATTAAATATTATTAAAATATATTTAATATTTACTATTATAACTACTTTAAATATTATTTACTAATATATAATATTAGAATAAATTCAAATAGGGGGGTCTGTAAATTAAAAAAAATAAGCGTTGAAAAGACTGATAATATTTTTAAAAATTACGTTAATACAATGCGAGCACTTCACGTCTAGTTACCATGTCCATTGTAACGTCAGACAATCGTTACTAAGCATGACGTCACTGTAGCGCTCTGATGAACAAATCAAACAAAAATCCTCTGGCACTTACCAGATAAAGAGCTTGGCACTGAAAGGGTTAAGAGATATATTAAAAAGATATTGCTTCAAGAAAATCCAGAGTCAGTTTCAAACATCAGTTTTGATTTCAACCTTTTTCTTTGTAGATGACAAAACAGAATGTCTGAAAGCCAGGAAATTCTTTACTGCCAAATGTAAGTGCATTTAACCCTCTTGCTGCCAAAGTGACATTTCTGTCATTCCCGCTAAATTTTGTTTTTTCTGCGTAGAACGTCAGTAGTATTTGTGACGTCATTCAATTGTTCTTTGGCAATTAATTTCAATTTCAGCGGGAACTATCCGTAATTTGGAACGAAATATAAAAAGATAAAACAAATGTAGTATAAGAGATGTATTGAGCGTACTATTAACGTCCTATTGAGATTGTTTTAAGTAGACAACAAAGTTGATTGATTTTGCAAAAAGTTTCAATAGAGAATCTTCAAACATCTGCGGCTGGGACCAAACTGGGAGGGTTCCCAGTGCTAAACCCACAGAGCAGCCCAGCGCGTCCCCGGGTGGCGGATAGGGGAGACCCTCTCGTTTTGGGGGGGGGGGGGGGCGGGTTGTCAGGTCATAATGCGGAAAGCCTGACCGCGGACCGTAGTGGGTAACGTGTTTGGAGAGTGCCACGCTCCTTGCACGATAAAGACCCCTTTTGTAGATTTCGAAAAAGAGTAGGCTCGTTGTAGCCGCTACAAAAGGCTAAATTTTCCGCCCTACCCAAAACTCCATACTTTTACAGTGGCAGTCAAAATTGTATATCTTGTGACCCATCCCACCCATATTTTCCGTTGATTTATTGTTTGTTTACTTGTTCCCGTCCTGAATATAGCTGAAATACTGCTCGCTGGACGTAAAGCTGACATCCAATCAATTAATCAATCAAACATCTGCGGAACTTGTTAAAATGCACTTTAAATCCTTAATTTGCACAAAATAAATAAATAAATACACAAATAAATAAAGCAACCATCAATTTATTATTTAAAGGGTAGAAATTCTTTTCTTGTTTCAAATTAGAAGTAAATATAAACAGCACGACCAATCAAACGTTTATATATAAATTTGTTACTGCATATTGTACATCAAGTACTGTTTTCTGTATTCTCAGTGTTTGGAATGTTATTTGACGCTAATAAAATTGTTTAAGTCGGGGACTACTTAAATGCCATGAATATGAAATAAATATACAATTTATCAAATAGTTTCATCCCCCAATATTGTATACTGACCGTTTCTTTACTCAAGATTTTACTGTTGAACCTGGGACTAGATAACTAACTTATTTAAAATAAGTACCTGTTTGAAGCATGTTGTAGGTAGGTATGAAAAGTTCATTATCGCAGGTACCTATAGTAAAAGTCAGCGTGTTTTGGTGGAGGCTGCGTATGGTCAAGCTTATGCTCCTTTTTAGGCCCCAAAATTATATTCTGACATCGACAATTATTTCCTTAAAAAAATTCTCACCAAAACACGGTAATTTTGTAATCTAAATATAATTAGCATTATGTAAAGTTAATGACATGTTTTGGGCGTAGGTCTATGAGACAACCATAAACAAAACAACAGAACTGAGTACACATTAATTAAGTTTCAGTGACGTCATTATTGAAATGACGCCCCAACTCGGAGAATAGTCGCTCCGATGTCGACAAACAAATTTAGCCTCAGATTTCGGGACTTTGATGTGGAATTTGTGTGTCAATGATTTCTGAACAAAAAAATCATACAGTTACCAGGATATATAATTTGAACAATAAATTCTTTTAAAATCTGCAACCTGAAAAGAATCGACTTAAAATTTTATTTTTTTTATTCCATTTCACTTTGTAAATAAGCTTTAAGATATTATATAATACCCTCTATTTGAATGCGTTTCTCTCCGAACTCTTGATAGTTTACATATTATATGTGGAGCACTATCAAGTTAGGAGAAACAAAAGATAATTTTAAAGCATGTTTACAATCTGTTAATAGAAATCTCCGTACACTCTTTACATTAGAAATTGTAAATATTCAAGCTCAAAGTCTTCAGTTGCCTTGTCGTTAATATATATTCATTTTTGAAAACGATATTTATAAATTTACTGGGACCATACTAAGAGGGTTTCCAGTGCTCGACCCACAGAGCAGACCAGCGCGTCCCCGGGTGGCGGATTGGGGAGACCCTGACCCGCTCGTTGGGGGATTGTCAGGTCATAATACGGAAAGCCTGACCGCGGACCGTAGTGGGTAACGTGTTTAGAGAGTGCCACGCTCCTTGCACGATAAAGACCCCTTTTGTAGATTTCGAAAAAGAGTAGGCTCATTGTAGCCGCTACAAAAGGCTAAATTGTCCGCCCCTACCTCAAACTTGTATTCCCTGTGACTCATCCCAACCCCATTTTCCGTTGATTTATTGTTTGTTAACTTGTTCCCGTCCTGAATATAGCTGAAATACTGCTCGCTGGACGTAAAGCAGACATCCAATCAATCAATTTATATATTTAAGCCTATAAATAAAAAGTACGGGATATCCAAGTAATGCTCGCTGGACGTAAAGCAGACATCCAATCAATCAATTTATAAATTTAAGCCTATAAATAAAAAGTACGGGATATCCAAGTAATATTTGCGGGAAATAATGTGTAAAAGGCGGGAAATGGATGAACTAATAAAGCCGTTATACAAGATACGACAGCGCAAATTTTGCAACGTATTGGAACAACGATTTGTTTTGATATTTGGCGCGATAAATCGATAAAATATATTCGGCGGCAAGAGGGTTAATCCAGAAAAGTTTGGTGGTGGTTGGAAATTGTAGTTATTGAATGGCGCATCCTTCTGCTAATAAGACAACACATATAGTAATTGAAACTCAACCTATAAATAATAATTTATCGTTTTTGTTGTACATTTATAAGATCTTGATGGGCATTCTGTGATTTGCAATCTTAAAAAGTTGGAGCTAATTGATCGACAGGTAGGCAAATTACTAATACTGTGTTGACAGTATAATTAACATTCTTACAGCTAAAGTAGAGAAGAAAAAGAAAAATGATGAAAATACAAAACTTGCTGATGGTGTAGAAAATAAAAAAAGAAAGAAATAGTAAATATAAACAAAGAAGCAGATAAACAACAAGGTAAATAGCAAATAATAATAAAATGTATAATAATTTATAAAATATTGAAGAAGAAATTTGTGAAATTAACGATATATCTTTAATTATATTACATGAAAAAAATAACTTACGCTATTGTTTTATTTCTTTGATTATATCTACTTACAGACGCCAAAGCTGAGGAGATAAAAGCTACACAGCCGGCAAAGCAGATAGACGCTGCAATATTTTTGGCGAAAATTGTGCATGATGCAAGTCAAACTAGCAATACTAATACATATAACACTAACATAAGGTAGAACAAGGTAATGTTGGAAATAGAAGGTGTATGGAAAGACCGCAGGAGGATGTGGATACCATAGGAAATAAGCCTGATAATGTGGTCAAGGAAAGTTTACCGGTTCAGGAAATTGAGAGAGAACCAAGATCTAGAGAAAATGAAGTTGTGAGAAAGCTAGACAGTCAGTTGGAAACAGGTTGTAGGGGTATGGAGAGAGGACAGAAAGAGGTTCTGCTGCCCAAAGTGGTAGAGAAAGTTATTTCAAATGAGCAGACAACAGAGGTTAAGACTAAAGGCAAGGCTAACAGACAAGGGAAATGAAGCTCCCAGAGTGATGGACAAATACAATGGTGACAATGTAGATAGTTTTCATTTAGTCTTCTGTTGTGATGTCATTTTAAGTAATTTTTGTAATAATATCAAAATGAAAAATAGTAATCAATCTTGCCTTGAGAGAAATCAAAAAAGCAATAAAAGACAATAAACTTTAATGATAAAATATAATAATGGATAGTCATTGTTTGAAAAACCAAGTTAATAGCAATTATAAGCGATCATTCAGTTATGCTGAGTAATCAACATACAAAACTTCAAAAGCATTTCCAACTGTAATATTTATCGATGTATTAAATCTTGATGTAGGCCATCAGACAAATGAAACTTCAAACAATATGCTGGGAGAAATACAAGCACCAAAATCAAGTTAAACGAATTGTCTTGAAACTGGAACAAACTTCTCCGGATATTTTTTATGACACATTGGGACTTGAACCAAAATTCAATACTCTTCCAAACAACCAATCAAATTCAAAAGAAAGACAAAATTTTAAGTAGGAAGAAGACATTCATGAATAAGTACTGAAAAATATCTTACATAAGAAGTAGCTAATTAATTATGAAGAATTAAATAATTGTTAAAATTATCTTAGAATTAAAAGAAATTTTTATGCATTCTAATATTAAATAAAACAATAATTAAATTGCAAAGGAAATTCAAAATTAATAGCAACAATATTTTGGAATATTAGGTAAAGTTTCAACTCCACCAGATATGCAGAATCTCACCTTCACGGAATGGATGCGCAGAGATGGTCGACAGTCTGGAAACTAGAGAGACTCGCTCGACACTATAAAACCAGGAGCGTTGGGCGATTTTCTCAGATTCCAGCTGTTTCAACCTCTGTGTTCATCCATTTCAATTTTCATTTATAGGTGAGTACAATTTATTTTATTTAAAATATAATATATTAAATCATTTCATTGGCAACTTCTATTTAAAAATTAAATTAAAAATATGATATAAAGGATAATTGGGATAAAACAAAACTAAATTATTAAAAATTTATTTATTGAAATTAACTTAATATTTCAACTGTATTTGGTAAATATAAAATTTGTATAAATTTAAAATGAATAAAATAAAGAGATTAAAAGGAATTAAATTTATGGGAAAACAAAATAGTTATTTAGTGGTTAATATTTCTGATTCAAATATTTTATATTTTGGTCAAAATTTATTGTATGAAATATTATCAATTACTAAAGAATCCAGCTGTTTCAACCTCTGTGTTTATCCATTTCAATTTTCATTTATAGAACGTACCTCTTGCTCCAAGCTAGACCCCACAGTTCGTTTAAGAAACATCGAGGAAAATGTGAGCCGAACGAAAGTGTATGACGGGGTTCGTCCCTTATATTTGGGACGATAAAAAGGGCGATTTTCCGTCATAACAAATGGTGGAGAGTCCCTTATATTTGGGACGATAAAAAGGGGAATTTCCGTCATAACACTTCAATGAACCAAATGCAAACAGACATATGTTTAAGAAAGCAGCTGATGGCTTGGCAGAAAATACTGAAAACAATTTTAATAGAGACTTTATTGATCTTCAACCCTCCACCTTTTTTCAAAAACACAGTTTTGAAGAAAGAAATGGAAATGGAATAACGAACAATGCATGTTATAATAGATCTGGGCCTTTTGGAATGCCATCCCTCTGTGATATAGACAATCTTCTTCATTCAGATACAATCCTCAATACATCTTTCCGCAGTACACAGTATTACAACTTTTCAAATACTAATAAGGATTGTCATAATTGTAGTATTCTGTTGCAAGAAAATATTGCTCTTCGGAATTCTTATTATAAGCTAAAGCAAGATTATGACCACCTGAATGCTGTTACAGAAGCAAACGCTAAGGAGCAAATTGGAGAGATTGATAAAGTTGATGTGAAATTGAGTTGAAGTATCCAGAAATTAAATCAAATCCAGCAGTTACAAAGTCAACAAGGTTTGATAGCATGCTTCGTAATACAAACTTGGATGCGAAAGCGACAGAATTCGTACCTACCCAGAATTTAGACTTTCCGTGGTTTGATTATTCAAAACCAAACGCACAGAATGTTCATGAGGATAAAACTAGAATGTATAAACAAATGCCAATGAAAGTGACATACACTACCTGTACATGTAGATTCTAGTCCATGTGCATCTAATGAAACAGAAGTGTCAAGTATTGTTAAACATCTGCGAAAGTCAAATACAGAAGTAAAAAAGTTCGGTGGCGACCCGTTAGATTATCAAAAGTTCATGAGTTAAACTGTAAAAGTACTGACGAAAAATGAATTATTTAGAACAGTTGACATATGGAGAGGCTTATCGAGTCGTTGCTGGGTATAGCCCCTTCTCTGGTAAGAGAGCACATGAGGCCGCAATCAAAGCACTTAAAAAGCGTTATGGAGATGTTGAAGTCAAAGCTTTAGCATTTATTAAGAAAGCATTAGAATGGCCACACTGATACACAGCTGTTAAATGAATTTTCATTGTTCCTAGTGGAATGTCAGAATGGTACTGAGAGTATTGCAGCCGGTTGTCTTCTTGAATACTCAGAAAACATCAGAATTTTAATGAGCAAAAAATAAACTTCGATTTCACCTGCATGATAAATGGAGAAGTATTGTTTTTCGCATTAAGGAAAACCATGGGACTGTTAAATTTAACAAGCGTAGACTGTGAGCACGCTCACAAAGGGATAACCCCCCCCCCCACTTCGCTTCAAAGTCCAATTATCTCCCCCGAATAATTTTCCGACAGCAACGAAAATCCTTCATGGACATCTACATATGATGTACTTCCTTCATGTAAAGTTTCATCAAAATCTGTCAAAGGGTTTAGGAGGAGTTGCGCTTACGAGGTCTCACGCTGAATACTGTATTTAAAAAATCTAAGTCCAATTATCTCCCCTGATTAATTTCCGACAGCGACGAAAATTCTTCATGCACATCTTCATATGATGTACGTACTTCATGTAAGTTTCATCAAAATCTGTCAAGCGGATTAGGAGGAGAAGCGTTTACAAGTGATGTGGACAGATAGACAGGGTGATTCCTATATAACCCCCCCCCCCCCGAAATAAGTTTGCGGGGGAGGGTATAAACACTTAGTTGATTTCGTAAAGAACGAAGCGAAGAAATGTAATGATCCAACCTATGGAAACCAGATGATGAATTACCGACAGAAGGAGCGAACACGTGGAAACCAAGGTCGACCAAATTCCCAAGGACAGGTGAACCGACCGATTATAGCACATGCAGCATGTGAAACGAAAGTAGTGTCGACTCAACAGACCGTAAAATCGTGCATGTACTGTGAAAATGGCACTCATAATGTAGATGCATTCAGAAAAATTATGTCGTTAAATCGAGATGAACGATTCGCATATTTGAAAGGTAAAGGTTGTTGTTTGGGTGCTTTTAGAAAGGACACATCAGTAATGCTTGCAGACAGAGGTTAACTTGTTGTGTGTGCTCACGTCAACATCCTAAATTCTTCACAATTCTAATAAGGTAAGCGAGGGATTAACACCTATAGAAAATAAACGCTCTGATGAGTCAGATAACACGACAAAAAAGGACCCAGTTATTTCTACTGTAGCTTCGACACACCGCTCAACAGATGTCATAGAAGGGGCTGGAGAGGTTTCATGTGCAATGGGAATTATTCCGGTAAAGGTCCAACTTAAGAACAGAGCTAAAGTTATTGATACAGATGCATTTTTCGATTGTGGTATCTTTTTGTACGGATAGGCTAGTGCGTGATTTAGGAGCAGTTGGAAGGAAGACCCACATTACGATTAATACCATAGGCAGCTCACAAACTTTAATCACACACTGTGTAAGTGGACTACAAGTATCAGGAATCTCAATGGAATACTTGGTAGATATGCCTAATGTTTACACAAAAGATGAAATGCCTGTTGATCACGAGCATATATATGCGTACATTGGACTCATGATAGGCATTAACGTACCAGATGCATACACTCCTTTTGATATTGCAATTGGGCCAAGTGGTTCTCCACATGCAACAAAGACTAGGTTAGGTTGGATACCGTGGAATATTTTGAGAGATCGTAAAGGTTATGAGGTAAATCGTGTTTTAATTGAGAACATAGATAATGATGCTCAGGTGAAGTTACTGGAACAGAGTATAAACATGGACTTTCCCGAACACTTAATTGAGGACAAAAGAGAAAACTCTGTCGAGGATGACAAGTTTATGCGTAAAGTGACAAACTCGTTTAAAATGGAAGAAGGAAATTGTAGTATCTCATTGCCGTTTAGGAAACGTATGTTTTCCCAATAACGCACAAGTGTCTACAGAGATTAAACAGTGTAAAAGGCAAGTTTTTGAGAAATAAAGACTGTAAAACTGATTATTTATTGATTGATTGATTGATTGATTGATGTTTAACGTCCAGCAAGCAATATTTCAGCTATATTCAGGACGTGAGCAATTTTATAAATTGATGATGTTTAATAATTAGCAAGTTGGCACAGAAACAACCCTGTCGAAATATAGTAAAACTGTAATCTCACACAATAGTATGAGGGTATATACACATAAAAATAACGTGATTAAAATAATAAAATATGAAATAACAGCATAGTTATGATACAAGATTATATTTTATTATACAAATTAATTTCTTTAAAGAACTGTAGAATTTTGTCGCCAGCGACAGTTGTAAACAAATTAAAGTAAGAATCCACAGTATAAAAACGTTCCCGAATGTGGGCCACGTCCACACAGTCCATCAAGACATGCCTGATTGGGTATGGACAGTTGCATGGCACACACTCGGGTCGTTGATCGTTATTTAAAATATAACTATGAGTCGTCCTGGTATGACCAAGACGACACCTGGTTATAACAACTTGGTCTCGACGACTTCTAAAACAATTAAATTATTTTTGTGAAGTAGTGGCTGGATCTCATGAAGTTTGTTATGAACCTCTAGATCCCAACCACTCTGCCACAAACGAGAAATATATTTAAAAATTAATGCTTTAAAATCAGTAAAAGGTATGGCACAATTAATTATATTGTTATTCAAGGCCTTTTTGGCCTCCTCGTCCACGACTGTGTTCCCATGGATTCCCACATGACTTGGGATCCAGAAAAACACAACCTCTTTACCCAAAGCTACAAGGGCTTTGTAAATTTGAATAATTTTTAAAATATTAGGGTTCATAACTTTGAAGTTTTCAATAGCAAGAAGACATGACAGAGAATCGGAGCAGATAATAAATTTGTGCTCGTCTGACGAAGCAACTATTTTCATTGCAAGAAGAATAGCTTGCGCCTCAGCAGTAAATACAGATGAGGCAGACGGGAGACGACGAGTTTCAACACGCTCTCCGAAGACAGCGGCTGAAGCAACTTTATCTTCGTCTTTTGACCCGTCTGTATAAATAGTACTATAATCAGGATAACACGATTTAATTTCTGCAAAATGTTGTTGTATTATTAAATGGTTTGTGTCGGACTTTTTATGTTTTCTTAGATCATAAATAAATACTGGTTTGGGGTTTAACCAAGGAGGATTATGTGGAATTTCAATAGCAGCAATTTCATCTAAATTTATACCAGAGTTGTTCAAATGAGGTTTTATTCTGATTCCAAAAGGTTGAATTTTATTTGGATGTTTTTCAAAAATATTTTCGTCAAGAGGTTTGAAAACACAGTCGTGGGCCGGGTTTCCAGAATACGCCTTCAATTTGGTTGCATATTGCAAAGCGAGCTAAACTCTTCTTTGATACAAAGAAGGCTCGTTTGCTTCTACATATAAACTATTTACAGGTGTGGTTCTAAAAGCTCCAAGACATAGTCGCAATCCCTGATGGTGTATAGTATCAAGGATTTTGACATACGACTTGCGAGCAGAACCATAAATAAAGCAACCGTAATCCAATTTCGATCGAACCAGCGATCTGTAAAGATTCAGTAAAACATCGCACTCAGCACCCCAGTCGGTACTGGATACGACTTTTAAAATATCTAATGCTTTAAGGCATTTATTTTTTAACATTTTGATATGGGGTAGAAAGGTTAGCCTAGAATCAAAAATGAGACCAAGAAAAGTAGTTTCTTTTACAATTTTGATAGGATTATTATATAATTTTAATTCGGGGTCAGGATGCATCTTTCGTTTATTACAAAAATGCATCCCAACGGTTTTTGCAGTGGAGAATTTAAAACCATTCTCCATTGCCCATTTCTCTATTCTATTTAAACATAACTGCAGTTGACGTTCAATATTATTCATGTTTTTTCCTCGGTAACATATGAGGAAGTCGTCAACATAAAGAGAACCATCAATATTATCTTTCAAAACCTGAGCAAGGCTATTAAATTTGATACTAAATAAAGTGACAGAAAGGATGCTTCCCTGAGGAACACCCATTTCCTGTTCAAAAGGGTCAGATAAAGTAGAATTGACCCTAACTTTAAATTCTCTGTCAGATAAAAAGTTTGAAATAAAGGTAGGAAGTCTACCTTTCAACCCCATATCAAAAAGATCTTTTAAAATACCATATTTCCATGTTGTGTCATACGCTTTTTTTAAATCGAAAAAGATAGACACAACATGCTCATTTTTTGCAAAGGCGTTTCGAATATACGTTTCGAAACGTACAAGATGATCTAGGGTACTTCGCCCTTGTCTAAAACCACACTGAATATTAGAAAGTAGATTGTTGGATTCTAAAAACCAGACAAGGCGATCATTGATCATCCTTTCCAGGGTTTTACAAAGACAGCTTGTGAGTGCTATAGGCCGATAGTTGGACGCTTCCGAGTGATCTTTTCCTGGCTTTGGAATAGGCACAACAGTTGCCATTTTCCATATAGATGGTAAGTCACCCGTTTCCCAAATGTTGTTAAGAAGATTCAGAAGGCATTGGAGAGAAGATTGTGGCAGATGTTTGAGAAGTTGGTAATGGATGTCATCTGGACCACATGCTGTGTCGTGAGATTTGTTCAAAGAAGTTTTTAGCTCTTCCAAAGAAAAAGGTGTATTGTAATCTTCCAAATTTTTTGACTGGAAATTAAGTTTTGATTTTTCTTTTTGAATTTTGATACGCTGAAAATCCGGATGATAATTTCCAGCGGACGAGTGTTTTGCAAATGTTTCGGCCAATTTGTTAGATATATCTGACTCTGATGTTAACAAGTCTTGTCCATCCTTTAAATGATGGACATTTGCTTTACTGTTTTTACCTTTAATTTTACGAATCATGTTCCAAATTTTATTCATAGGGGTATGGTTATTTAGTTTAGAAACAAAGAGGTGCGTCGTCTTTGTTTCGTTACCCTGCGAGCTTTCGCTCGAAAAATTCGGAAATGGTTAAGATTATTTTGAGTTGGATGTTTATTAAAGCGTCGTTCGGCCTTTTTCCGGTCTTTAATAGCGTCCTCACAGCTGTCATCGAGCCATGGTTTACTAGGATGTTTTGGATTTGTCGATGTCTTAGGAATTGTTTCATCAGCAATTGAAATAAGTGTTTCATTGAATTTTAAAATTGGATCAGAAACAGCTTCAAAAACGTCCGAGTTAAGTCGCTCTATACAGAGTTGTTCAAATAGAGGCCAATTGGCCTTGCCAAATTTATACCGAGCGATTCTTTCGGTGTTTGAAGAGTGTAAAGATTCCAAGATAATAGGAAAGTGATCACTGCCACAGAGATCGTCATGGACTTTCCATGAGAAATCGGGCAACAGAGAAGGATCTGCTATTGTAAGATCAATAGCCGAATATGATCCATTCCCAGGATGTAAATAAGTATTGGTTCCATCATTAAAAATACACAGATCCTCCTGATTCATTAAGCCTTCGATAATTTTACCTTTATCGTTTATTGTGTTGCTGCCCCATAAAGGGTTGTGTCCGTTGAAGTCCCCAAGTAATATATAAGGGACCGGAAGCTGATCAGTAAGATGTTTCAACTGATTTAAATTTAATGAAGAATTCGGAGGGATATACAGAGAGCATAAAGTAATTGTTTTGTCTAAAGATATTCTAACAGCAATCGCCTGAAGATCAGTGTTGAGGTCTACAGGGCTATGTAGAACTTGATCTTTTACATGAATGGTAGAGCCGCCAGCAGCTCTATCATTCTCATCTACATATGTGCTGTATATAGAGTAATTTTTTAAAGATATGTTATCACTTCGTTTTAGGTGGGATTCTTGGAGGCAAAATGCAACAGGAAGAAAGGCTTGAACTAATAATGTAATCTCAAGAAAATTAATCTTAAGACCTCGACAATTCCATTGTATTATTGTACCCATTATGGTCTGCGAATAGGGGAATAGTTGACAGTTTTTTGGGGGGCTATTCCGCCGGTTTCTGCTGGGGGATCTACTTTTAGATCCAGTATCTGGGGGTAATGTATCCATGGGATCGCCCCAGATAGTAGTGTCTAGATTATCTAGACTTCCAAACCTGTTGTGGACCTTGATGGGATCCCGCAGCAGTTTTGGAGTTCGATCTCCTTTTTGATTTGATTTTTTATTTGAGTTAGAAGAATTTAAATTGGAGTTGGTATTTTTTGAATATTTTTGGGGGCTGCTTGAAGATTTGGTTGAGGATTGAGATGGTGCTGAAGACGTAGCAGATTGAGAGGGTGCTGAAGACGTAGCAGTTTGAGAAGATGAAGATTTTCGTGAAGATTTAATGATTTTGTCTGTTATTGTAACTGGTAATTTTGAAGGTTCCTGTTTGTCAATAGGCCAGGTGATGATTGTCTGCGTTTCAACTGAAGTGAGAACGCGTTTGGCCACACTGGCGTATGACGTTGATGCAGGAGACGAGGGATTATTCATGGTATTATACAGACGACGAGCCTCAGGGTATGAGATGGTCTTTTCAGTTTTTAATTTTTGTATTTCTTTTTCTTTTTTAAAGTGTTGACAATCCTTGGATGAGGACATGTGGGCTTCACCGCAATTGGCGCACTTTAGAGTTTTAGTGCAGGTAAAGCCCTCATGTCCTTCTTCTGCACATTTAAAACAAACCAGGTGACCTCTGCACTGTCCCTTTCCATGACCGAACTTTTGACACTTAAAGCAGCGCACCGGGTTGGATATGTATGCGCTGACTTTAATTTTGTAGAGACCAATCTTGATTGACTCGGGGACAGTGGGTGAATTGAAATTCAACAGAAAGGTGTTCAGTTTTACCTGAACACCCTGTCTGTTAGCAATAAATCTTTTCACTTTTGTTACACCCTGAGGCTCTAGTTCTAAACAGATATCATCTGATAATTCCGAGAGATCTTCACATCGATAGCGAATAATCCCTTGACTCGAGTTTAACGTTCTGTGGGGTGAGCTAGTTATATCTAAATCTACAATTTTGGAAAGTTTGAGTAAATTCAGCGATTGGTGTTTTCTACTGCATTCTATTAGCAGGGAACCGGACTTCATTTTGGTGACGTTTTTAACGTCTCCTGCACAACCCTTGATAGATTTTTCAATGATGAATGGAGATACTTTTGAGTCTGCGGATCTCCAGCAGAAAGCATCAGGTGTTCCAAGGGTGGTATACTCAAACAGACGAATTTCTCAATGAACGCATGCCTCGTGCCCGGGGTTACCTGGCGATACAACCGTTCGAAACTCTGTCTACTTGATTGACCCATGAGCCACCGCCTTCTTAACAGCCTGTTACTGAACAACTTTTGTAGTAGGATACACAAGATAAAATCAAGTGACAAGAAGAATGACGACAAGCTTGTTAAGGGCTCGGCATGACCAGCCGATTGACCGAACCGGGTCCATCCGGTCTCCCGTCTAGTTGAAGTCAGGGCCAAAGTGGTGTATTGAAAATCAAACCCGCTGACCCGCACTAATGGATGCAGCAGAGAGTGATCTCTCAACCACCAGGATCCCTTCCTCCACCATCACAGGTTGCAACACACGGCAAACATGTCACCTCTATAAAGCTGAGGAAGCTTTGCCCTTCAGCCACCGCCTTCTTTGTGAATCCTTAAAGGAAGCTGTCTATCAACTGGTTAATACATTTCATGGAATAGTTTGAAAAGAAATAAATGTAATAGAAAAGCTAAAATGAGAAGGATTCACAAAGGGCAAGACGTGACATGCCGATTCATCGAAGGCAGGGCTAACTCGATTTCCCGTCTAGAGCAAGTTTCTCTGGATCAACTTAGTAGAAATGATGGAAGAGTGTGGTACCTGCCACATCAAGGCATATATCATCCGAAAAAACATGGAAAAATCAGAATGGTTTTTGATTGTTCAGCCAAGTTGATGGGAACATCTCTAAATCAACAGTTGCTACAAGGTCCTAATTTAGCTAACAATTTGTTAGGGGTACTGATAAGATTTAGAGAAGAAAATATTGCATTAGTAGGAGACATAGAATCCATGTTTTATCAAGTAAAAGTCCCCGTCGAAGAAAGAGACTACTTGCGATTCTATTGGTGGAAAGATGGTGATACTGAAACTGAGCCTGTAGAATACAGGATGACTGTGAACATATTTGGAGCTACATCATCACCAGGATGTTGTAATTTTGCACTTCAGCACATGGCGAAAGACTTCTGTAGTCAAGACAATTTTGATGACTCAACTGTATTGAACACTATGTCTAGAAACGTATACGTAGATGACTGTTTAACATCAATTGATACTGAGGACAAAGCGATAGAACTTATTCGAAATATTAGTTTAGTGTGTAGTTAAGGTGGATTTAAGATGGCGAAATGGATGTCAAACAGTCAAGCTGTTATCGAATCAGTACCGGAAAGTGATAGATCTGCAAATGGTAATAAAGTCGACTTAAATGAAGATAGCCTAATCGAGCGTGCCCTGGGAGTGTATTGGTTCATTGTGACCTAAATTGCTTTGCAAGACGCTAGAGATAAAGGATATTGATGTGTATTTTATCTCAGACTAGCTGATAAACACAAAAACATTCACTATTCATTCTTATTAGGAAAATCAAGAGTAGCACCGTTGAAAACCGTCACGATTCCAAGTATGGAGTTCACCGCAGCAACTACGCTTGTCAGATTATGTCGAATGATCACTCAAGAAATCGAATACAAGATAGACTCCATATTCTTTTGGACTGATAGCATGTCTGTGCTAAGGTACATAGCAAATACAAAAAACACGCTTTCACACTTTCGTTTCCAACAGATTAGCAGTTATTAGAGAAGGCTCCGACATATAACAGTGGAATTATATCGAAAGTAGTTCTAACCCAGCTGACCTAGCATCACGTGAGGCTAATTTGGACAAGTTCTTTATGAATCGTCAGTGGTTTACAGGACCTGAGTTCCTTCGGACAGAAGAAACTAGTTGGCCGATTAAAGGCAATGACTTGACTATCCCAAGCGATGATAAAGACGAAGAGACAGAATCCTGCATGTGTGACAACGAACACGGAAAATGAAGTTATGTAGATGTTTCTATATCATTTCTCAGACTGGAATAAGCTCAGGAAAGTGACTGCTTGGTTTGTGAAGTTCAGGCGAAATCTATGGAAGTCTAGTAGAAAGGAGCAGGATAAATTAGAGCTAAGTGACTCAAATTCTAACTCACTTTCTGTTGAAATTATGGATTGATTGTGTTTAACGCCCGAGCAGCAATATTTCAGTATATTCCAGGCGATGAACATGAAATGGATGATAAAATGAACATGAAATGATGAATGAAAATGGGATGGACACACAAGGAAAAATAGGGGTAACGGATTTTAGATTGCCACTGGCAAATGGGAGGATGGATAGGGTCGGGTAATTTAGCCTCCTGTAGCGGGATCGAAATCCCTACTCATAGCGAATACTACAGCAGCGTTCTTTAACGTGCGAGGAACGTGGCATTTTTCCGAACACGGTGCACTAATATGGTTTGCGGTCAGGTTTTCCGTATAATGGCCTGCCAACCCCAGCTTGCCAGGGGTACCCCATTCAACCACCTGGGGCACACATCCCAGTCGGTCTTTAGGCAAACCGACCTGACACGCCGGTCAGGGTACTGGGCGCTATTTAGTCGCCTTTTACGACAAGCTAGCGCGACTGCGGTTTATTCTTTAAGCCACCCGGATCCCGCACGGGGCTGAAATTATGGAGGGTGCAGAAAGATCTATAATTACATATGTTCAGAAAACACATTTCAGTGATGAAATTGAGAGCTTGAGAAAAGGAAAAGGAAATCTCAAAGCGAATTCGAAATTGCGAAAGTTGGATCCATTCATAGATGACCAGTCAGGATTGTTAAGGGTAGGAGGTAGATTAGAACAGGCTGACATTGAGTATGATTCAAAGCATCCTATAATTTTGCCTGGAGATCATGGTGCAAGGTTGATCTTTGAGAATATTCATAGAAGAATTGGCCATTTGGGAATGAACTCAGTTATGACTGTTTTAAGGCAGAAGTATTGGGTATAAGGTGTTAGAAGAATCATCAAAAGCTAAGTTTCAAAATGTGTCTTCTGTAGAAAGTATCAAGGGAAACCTGGAAATCAGAAAATGGCAAACCTTCCTAAGGAGACAACCCGCCATTTACACGAGTAGGAATTGACTTGTTCGGTTATTATGAAGTAAAGCAAGGAAGGAGTATAGTTAAAAGATAGGGTGTTATCTTTACTTACTTGAATATCAGAGCTATACATCTTAAGTTAGCGTATTCGTTAGATACAGACTCGTGCATTGGTGCGTTGAGACGATTTATTGCAAGACGAGGAGTACCTCCTTTATAAGGACAGATAATGGAACAAACTTTGTAGGATCTGAGAGAGAAGATTCAAAGGTAGAACAATCATCAGATAAGTAACTTCATGCTACAGAGAAATATTGAATGGGAATTCAACCCACCAGCCGCATCCCATTTTGGAGGCGTGCGGGAACGGCTCATCCGCTCCGTGCGCAAGGTACTTTATGCAGTTATGCAGGAGCAAAAGATTCGATTGTCAGATGAAGGACTCAATATTTTGTTTTGTGAAGTTGAGAGCATTTTGAACGGAAGACCAATTACTGAACTGTCAGATGATATCTCATATTTGAATGCGTTAACACCCAATCATTTGATTCTTCAGCGATCAGGAGAGAGGATTCCACCCGGTCTATTTGAAAAGACGGATTGTTATGCGGTAAGACGCTAGAAACAAATACAATATCTTGCTGACCTTTTTTGGAGCAGATGGCGTAACAATATTTGCCTTTACTACAAAGCAGACAGAAAATGGACAAATAAAACTAGATTGATTGATTGATTAATGGTGTTTAACGCCCGAGCAGCAATATTTCAGCTATATTCAGGCGATGAACATGAAATGGATGATAAAATGAACATGAAATGATGATGAATGAAAATGGGATGGGACACAAGGAAAAGTAGGGGTAACGGATTTTAGATTGCCACTGGCAAATGGGAGGATGGATAGGGTCGGGCAATTTAGCCTCCTGTAGCGGGATCGAAATCCCTACTCATAGCGAATACTACAGCAGCGTTCTTTAACGTGCGAGGAACGTGGCATTTTTCCGAACACGGTGCACTAATATGGTTTGCGGTCAGGTTTTCCGTATAATGGCCTGACAACCCCAGCTTGCCAGGGGTACCCCATTCAACCACCTGGGGCACACATCCCAGTCGGTCTTTAGGCAAACCGACCTGACACGCCGGTCAGGGTACTGAGCGCTATTTAGTCGCCTTTTACGACAAGCTAGCGCGACTGCGGTCTATTCTTTTAGCCACCCGGATCCCGCACGGGGCCAAATAAAACTAGAAACATGGACGTTGGAGACATCGTGTTGTTAGTAGACAATACGCCTAGGAATACCTGGAACGTTAGCCGTAAATTGGAAGTTCTACCAAATAAGAACAATGTTAACCGTATTGCGAAAGTTAAAACCCAATATTCAACTTTGACTCGTCCTGTTACGAAATTGTGTCTTCTGGTAGAAAATGATGGTTGAGATCCCACCGCTGTCGCCACAATGTAGAGACTTATATAAAGAGACTTATTAAAATTTTGATATTGACAATTGTATTTTTATTGGTCTTACTGTTATATTTGGTAATTGCATTTTGTAGAAAGGTAATTAAGGGGCTGGTATGTACGGACGAATTCATAACTTCTTTGTCGGTAAGAATTTGTTTTGAAATTTTTTATTTTATTTTGATAAAAATGATGTTTCATTCCCCTATACTTTTGTTACCCTTAAGATTATGGAAAATTTGGAAAATGTTTAGACATTTAAAGGTCTGATCTTTATTAATTTAGATGCCAGAAGATATAAAATACGGTATGTTTATTTTTCAGATATTTATAAATATTCAGTTTCTCGGTCAGTCCATTTGTTTATAATTTTAAAGAGTGTTTCAACGTATTTTGAATTGTTTTTGGATATTCTCACGTTGTTTGTATGAGTTAATATATGTGTGTGATAATTGTGTATTGTGGACATACAGCAATTGTAGAATATTTTTCTCTTTATTTCAGTCAATTTCATCTTTATATATGTATGGAACTAAACATGGAATAAATGATGTGAATTGACACTTGTATTCTTTATGATGTGAATAGACACTTGTATTCTTTATGATGTGAATTGACACTTGTATTCTTTATGATGTGAATTGACACTTGTATTCTTTATGATGTGAATTGACACTTGTATTCTTTATGATGTGAATTGACACTTGTATTCTTTATGATGTGAATTGACACTTGTATTCTTTATGATGTGAATTGACACTTGTATTCTTTATGATGTGAATTGACACTTGTATTCTTTATGATGTGAATTGACACTTGTATTCTTTATGATGGCAAATTGAATCATACACATGCAACTTTATCTTTTTGTTTACTTTTTTTTTGTAAAGTCGTTAACATTTTGCCATTGCTTTATTTTATTCAATAAACATAGATTTGAGGTTTTCTTTTTTTGATGCAGCTAGATATTGCCAGACATTGATCTGTCACAATAAAATCCTAAACTAGCTTAATTTCCATGAGAGTAGGACAAAATCCCCCCGGACAAAATCCCTTCCGTGTAATTTAGCATAGGCGGACAAAACCCCCCTCGTTAAATTTACAAGGCGGACAAAATCCCCCCTGTAAAATTTTCAAGGCAGACAAAATCCCTCTCGAATATGATTTTTGAAAATGCATGTTTTTTAAATGTTCACATCGTAGTCTTATACATATACAGATAAACCTTAAAAAATGACCTTATATTTTACTAAAAAAACCCCAGATTTTTTATTGTTTAATAATAATAATTGTTTGTCTCATTTGCAGTGCTTAATTGGTGGCTTGTTAATTAAGATTGTTTATGATCAAACGAATATCGCTTACTTGAGCAAAACAGTCTATATATCTTATAGAAAATTGAAACGGGTATGGCTTTTACTAATAAGTTAAACTTTAGTAAAATAATGGTATAATTTAGTTCAATATCTTTTTTCGGTAGATAATAATGAAAGGGATCAAATGGCGCGATTCCTTTTATTAACACATGTCGGACAACACACACCATATCGACTCCATGCATTTCAGTGAAAAAAAATAATAACCATGTTTGAATCTTTGTCTCATTCATCATTTTAAGTACCAAGTAAAAAACTATAAAACACGATGCACAATACTTATCGATATTACCATAATCCGATTCGGGAGGGATTTTGTCCGCCTTGAAAAATTTTCAGGGGGGATTTTGTCCGCCTTGTAAATTTAATGAGGGGGATTTTGTCCGCCTATGCTAAATTATACGGAAGGGATTTTGTCCGGGGGGATTTTGTCCGTCCCCTTTCCATGAGCCAGCCATGCATGCAGTTCAACAAAAATTATTCGCTGAATGTTTGCAACATGATCATTTTTCGTATTTAAAAAAGCTTTGCTACGAAAAGTTTTTACGAATACCTTGCGAACAATATCTGCGAACCAACTTGCAGCAGAATTAACAATTCGCAGAGTATTCGCTTGAATTGTTCGCTGCAAAGTATAAATTTCCATACGAAATACGAATATTCTGCGAATGTTTATTTTATAGTTAAATATCAGTTCGCTGGGTATTCACATCATATAAACTGAGTGTTCGCAACAAATGTTCGCCACAGGGGCGATTTGTTTGTAAGGGCTAGTATAAATACGGCTGAAGATCGGCATTTCATTCAGACTTTGGTTGGGTACTCGGAGCGTTAAAAGGTAACTTAGATTTATATCAATCGGAATTCAAAGGGCGCGTTGTTGTGTCTGGATATCAACGCACAGCTTGAATAAGGCTAAGGGTAATAAATAGACAACGAGACCTCATTGTTTGGGAGCTAGACACCTAGAGGCGCATTGCTCATGCGCATGGTAATAGCTGTATTGTGTAGGCGCAAGGATATTGATTTTGATTGATTGGATGTCGGCTTTACGTCCAGCGAGCAGTATTTCAGCTATATTCAGGACGGGAACAAGTTAACAAACAATAAATCAACGGAAAATGGGGATGGGATGGGTCACAGGATATACAATTTTGCCTGCCACTAAAAAAGTATGGAGCTTTGGGTAGGGGCGGAAAATTTAGCCTTTTGTAGCGGCTAAATGAGCCTACTCTTTTTCGAAATCTACAAAAGGGGTCTTTATCGTGCAAGGAGCGTGGCACTCTCCAAACACGTTACCCACTACGGTCCGCGGTCAGGCTTTCCGTATTATGACCTGACAACCCCCCCCCCCCAAACGAGAGGGTCTAGCCTATCCGACACCCGCGGACGCGCTGGGCTGCTCTGTGGGTTTAGCACTGGGAACCCTCCCAGTATGGTCCCAGCGAGGATATTGAAAACCATTAAGCAAATTACCTATGTGTTAAACCCAACGTTCTCCTTTCTGAACATAAAGAGTTATTATTAACGAGAGCCATACTTATCGAGGAATTAACCTGGTACGAACCCAAAGAAACACGTTACATTTTTTTCTCGAGTGTCTGGATATAAGATCTAAGTGGAAGCATAATGAATACTTATTTTTCATGTATTTGTACTATATATATGCAAAAACCAATTGTATATTGTTCTGCAAATACTTGTATTCCATTTTTATATTCTACACATCTAAAAAGCATATATTGTTGTTGTATGTTAGTATGAATGGTAAATGTGTTTTTTGTGTTTGTGTGATAGAATTGTTTCCCTTTTTCCCGCTATATGTATTTGTAGTTGTGACGTCATTGTTTGTCTGGATAAAATGTAGCAATGGAAGCTGATGTGTTTTTGTTTTTAAGCCTTTAATCGGTGCCATCCCACCATTGTGAGCGTTCCCCCAAGTCCCTACAGTGACCCTTTTAAAGCGATTTGATGGAATTTTTAACTACTTCCCCAGATATTTTGGACATTTTAAACTTTGGAACTATCTGAATTTCTGTCGACCTCGTGCATCGTTTGGTGCCATGTTGGATTTTGATTTTCAATTCAAATCGGATTGTGATTTTGGACTTGCATTTTACACCATTTGGATTATAAATTTGTTGAAATTTTAGAATATTTTACTCGGAAGTTTACAGTCGGATAATAACTTTGACATTTTCCACCAAATTCCAATATGAACCGAAGTTTCCTGTAAGTTTCTACTGCCGTTTATGATGTGTCGTCTTTCAATTATTCGTTGACAGTTCAAAACCAGAACCAGACCATGTCTTGTCTACTGCTCTAGTGATGTCTTTCTGTGTTCCCGATGTATTGACTACACGTGTTTTGTTTGCATCCTGCCAATACATTTTAATGATTTACGACTTTCATCGACATTTGACTGTATAAACACTGATAATATGGAAGTTCAAGACTTTTTGAGCGTGCACCTCTCTCATTCATATCAAATTGTTTATGTCGGTGTATTATTTATATCGCCGATTTTACAGTGTTAAAGAAATCGAAGTTATGACAATTTTAAAGTATTAGATTTGAAATTTTAGTAACTTAGGTGAAAGTTTATTTTGTTCCTTGGTTACATGAACGTATTGTGAACTTGTCATTTAGCGGTGTGATATTGGTCATAAATAAAACCTTGGTGTGTAAGAGTTTAAGGTCTCTGATGAATTTTATCAAATTGTAATTGATTGATTATTTAATGGTGTTTAACGCCCGAGCAGCATTATTTCAGCTATATTCAGGCGATGAACATGAAATGGATGATAAAATGAACATGAAATGATGATGAATGAAAATGGGATGGGACACAAGGAAAAATAGGGGTAACGGATTTTAGATTGCCACTGGCAAATGGGAGGATGGATAGGGTCGGGCAATTCAGCCTCCTGTAGCGGGATCGAAATCCCTACTCATAGTTAATACTACAGCAGCGTTCTTTAACGTGCGAGGAACGTGGCATTTTTCCCAAAACGGTGCACTAATATGGTTTGCGGTCAGGTTTTCCGTATTTTTGCCCGACAACCCCAGCTTGCCAGGGGTACCCCATTCAACCACCTGGGGCACACATCCAAGTCGGTCTTTAGGCAAACCGACCTGATACGCCGGTCAGGGTACTGGGCGCTATTTAGTCGCCTTTTACGACAAGCTAGCGCGACTGCGGTCTATTCTTTTGGCCACCCGGATCCCGCATGGGGCTATCAAATTGTATTCAGCTTTTATATGACTTTGTTTGAACTAGTAGGAAATGCCATTAATTGATTGGCATCGCTGTAAATTGTTGTGTGAAAGTTATGCGTGCATAAGGTCATCCGAGGGAGGAGTACGAGATGCCAGACTTTCAGGTTATGCAGCGTTGATACGGGTGTTTTAATAAAATGGTTACTAGTTGGTCGAATGATGAGATTGCATTCATGTTAACGAAATGTGTCTAAATATTTTTTTACAATGGCTGTATTACTATATTTCAATTTTGACAAAAACAAATTTACCATTTGAAAAATTTAGGAAATTTTTGTTTTGCGGGCGGGATGTTGTATGTTAGTGTGAATGGTAAATGTGTTTTTTGTGTTTGTGTGATAGAATTGTTCCCCTTTTCCCCACTATATGTATTTGTAGTTGTGACGTCATTGTTTGTATGGATAATATGTAGGAATGGAAGCTGATGTGTTTTTATTTTTAAGCCTTTAATATGTGCCATCCCACCATTGTGAGCGTTCCCCCAAGTCCCTTACATTATACATCTGGCTGGTCCTGTGTCTTCTAATATTTTATGTCATATGTCCAATCATATAACTGTTTTGTAACATGATGCCCTTCATGGGTTCTTGATTAGTTAATAATATAGGGTTATTGCATGAATATTGGGAAATATTGTCCCAAGCAAGTGTTATATTGCACGAGCTTGCGAGTGCAATATAGCATCTTGCGAGGGACGATATTTCCCAATATTCATGCAATAACCCTTTTATTATATAGTAATAATTTTTTTGTGCTTTTAATGGAATTGTCTAAAAGTAAAATAAATCAAATTATCTTGTATTTTGAAACTGTCCGTTATCTTTGCTATTTTGTAATATTTAACTAGGTCCAATATTATCATATTTTCACTTGGTCAATATTATAGATATATATTTTGATGTAGATTTACATGTAATAAAAAACAGATTTTTTTTCAATTTTGTGTTTTTATTTGTTGCTCCTTATTGTTGTGAATATATGGCCACACGCTAGAATTTCGTCCATACTCGAAATTCGGCGATTACCCTTCTTTCGGCAATTCAAACAATGATCCCAAGGCTAAATTACTTTTAAATATCTTGCATTTATTGCTCTAACCAATAAAATAAAATGAATTTCAGCGAAATTTACGTCTGTTACAGCGACACACTTTCATCGCCAAAATTCGAGTGTACTAGCATAAATTCCTGCTTTGAAACTGACGAGCCACTTGCGTACACGATATTCAAATCCCATTTTGTACAGTTTACACTTGCTTTTTTCCTTTGTTGGCTCTATGAAATTTACTTTTATCTACAATTGAATTCACTTCCATTTGTTCAGTTCAAGCGGTTCTTCTAATTTTCCCCTCGAGAGCAGATCATGTATGTCATTTTCGGCCATGTTTGTTTACCAAACAACAGTAAAATATAAAAGCCGATGTTCGGAACACATCTGTACTTTCCGGAAATTACATAAAAGACCGAGATTCAGTGTAAAATATGTTTGGTTTTTTTGTTTGTTTGAATGGTGTTTTAACACCACTTTCAGCAATTTTTCAGCTATTTCATGGCGTCCAGTTTTTATTGGGGGAGGAAGCCGGAGTACCCGGAGAGAACCCCCGACCTGCGGTAGGAAAACTGGCAATCCTTGTCAATTAAGATTGGAGTCCAGTACACCCTGCCTGCAGTGAGAATATGTAAAATATGAAAATATACTGCACTTTATTGCTATATAAAATACAATGGGGAAAAAATATTACTATATAATAAACATTCTTATTCTTATTATATTAACCGTTAGTTAGATAATTAAAGATTGGTTCATGGGTTTGTTTTCTAGGTTAAATCCTTAGAATATCCACTTAAGAACCCTGCAAGGTCCATAAAAACTTATTTACATATACAGTAGGGTATGACAATTTTCGTATAGGACGAGATATCATGAATTCGTTTTTTAAAGTTATTCTTGTCCTAAATATAACTGAAATACTGTTACAAAACATAAATATCTTGACTTTTAATTGTTTTTTATTAAATAATTTTGTGGTTCTTTGTAAATAAATTAATTAAAAAAATATTTTTGTTGTTCCTACTACAAGAATGCAATGTGTTTCTGTCTACACATGATTGATTGAACGTTAACTTTACGTCCAGCGAGCAGTATTTCAGCTATATTCAGGACAATAACAAGTTAACAAACAATACATCAATTGAAAAAGGGGTGGGATGGGACACACGGAACACAATTTTGACTGCCACTGGAAAAGAACGGAGTATTGGGTTAGGTCTGAGAATTAAGCCTTTTGTAGCGACTATATGAGCCTACTCTTTCGAAATCTACAAAAGGGATCTTTATCGTGCAAGGAGCGAGGCACACTAAAAAAACGTTACCGACTATGGTCTGCCGCCAGGCTTTCCGTATTATGACCTGACAACCCCCAACGAGTATGGAACGCCAAATTAACATATATTCAATTAATTGTACCTATCTTCAAATAATTGAAGATATCTTCAATTGAATTATACCTATCTTCAATTCAATTATAGATATCTTCAATTCAATTATACCTATCTTCAATTCAATTGTACCTAGGTACAATTCAGCACAATTAAAGATATCTTCAATTAAATTGTACCTATCTTCAATTCAATTATAGATATCTTCAATTGAATTGAACCTATCTTCAATCGAATTGAACCTATCTTCAATTGAATTAAACCTATCTTCAATTCAATTGTGCCTAGGTACAACTGAATTGAAGATATCTTCAATTGCACTTAATTGTACCTAGGTACAATTGAATTGAACCTATCTTCAAATGAATTATACCTAGGTACAAATGTATTGCGACCGGAAACGGAAGTTTTGCAACTATTTGGAAATGGACAACGAGGAAGATGCAGATGTTGGTCAAGCTACAAATAAACCAGGTTTGTACACAGAAAAACAACATTAAAGACAAATCACAAGTTATTGGGTTTTTTCCGATATCTTTACATTTTTCAATGCTCGGGATATTGATAGATATGACACCAGATATCATTTAAAATATCCATTATAAAACAGGAATGAATATAATTTTGATCAGAGAAATTGAATAATAATAATTGTAATAATGTGTATATAAATACATGTTTCTGTCTTGATGAAACTGCAAAAAAACCCTGAAAAATTTATGCCGTAAAATGTTAAAATGCCGACCCCAAATACTCTGTATTAACGACTCTAATGTATGTAAATGCACAGAATGCAGGATTTTGCACCATTTACCCCAGAGCTCCTTGGGGCCTTGAGCGGCCCCCAATCCCCCTGCCGAATTATTTTTGCCTCATCTAAATCAAATCTCTAGTTACGGCCCTGAATGCTTAAACAGCATGAGACTTCCGACGGTCGTTGTTGCTGGCCTTCATCAGCATATGTGTATCTGGGAAGGTCACAAGTTCCCCCTGTATTGTGGTGTTATAAAAACAATTATAAGCACGCCTGGTAAACCGATTAATCTGCACCAAATGCGCAGCACTTCAAAAAGTTATGTGATAATTCCGGTGCAGAAATTCTGGTTCAAAACTACGAAAAAAAATAATCTGTTGATTATGTTTTGATTCATTATTTGTAAATAAAAGCTTATACGTTAAAAAGGAGAATGTAGTTGAGTGCCTATATCATTCTAGGAACGCATGTTTGAGTCACAAAATGGAATTAACCATTATCTAAGCTACAAGCGTTTTTTTTCCGTCAGGCAGTTGGTAGGTAAATTTGATCGTTTGTGTCTGTTTTGTGTGTGATTTATTCAAAAACTCATAATTAACTGGTTATTTTTTTCTATTCATGCATATCTAGATAAAATATACATGATATTTTAATCGTTAATACTTGTCACGAAGCAATTATATTACTCTTTATATGCTAAGTGTTGTCATTTAAATATGGTTCAGATGGCGTGGTATACGTGCAGATGGTATGGCTTATGAAAGAAAACTAGGTTTATTTCCTAGTATTTTATGGTTTGAAGTCTATAAAGACTATTTTGGGTTTACTTTGCAATATATCTTGAAACAATGATATGAACTTCGTATGAAATAGAAATAGAAATTCTTTATTGACCGAATTAAAGGGCCCACAAGGGGCATACAACATGAAATATACATCAATAATTGGTACATTAAAAGATAACATTACATAACATTTTACAGAACTATGTAATATTATTACAGTAAAGACATAGTATAATAATTGAAAATATTTTGTGGGGATAAATAGTATGTTTTCTTTGAGTTTCACCAGTGACCAGTATTGCTCAGCATTGTAATTTAAGAGTAGTGGACACTGGGATCCACACATTGTTTATTCAATTTATAGATTAGTTTCATAATGACACTATTAAGTATTCTAGTAATTTACATTACACATGTATGACTATATATGAATATATACTTCTTTTTTTCTTTTTCGTATGTATAGTCTTTCATATCCCTGATATGTTGTGAATTGTATATGTGCAGAATGCGTGGTTTTGGATTTAAAACAAATCTCTGCTTGTACTATGTTTCAATTCAAGTTTACAACATAGTTGGTTAATTTCAATTGATTGCAGATCGTTCTTAAAATGTCGAATGATATTTTCGAGCATAATTGGCTACTTTTTGTTACTTTTGTGTAGTATTTTTCAGTTCAGTTATGAAATGCATATACATGCACAACGTGTTGAAATACTAACTACTTGTAATCGGAAATTTAGGTCAAAGTGTGTGACCTAACTCATGATGATGGTATTTTGTAGCTCATCAACTTACCTTAATTATATATATTAGCTCTGATTTGGCATTGTTGTCTGAATTTAATTAGTTCAAAGTTAATCCAAACTTAACCAGATGCAACCACATATTTTTCATCGTCGGAAACCCACCGGCGGTCGTACTTCGCCTTGCTACGCTTACCACGTAGATAAACGTAGGGTGCAATCAGACCTGGGTATCCGAGGGTGCATATTTTTATACTTGCATGTACATTTGTAATTGAAATGCACATGTTAACATACATTGCAAACTAGTTAGGTTATATGCCTGTGGTAACATAAAAGCTTTACGTAATTATTGGCGATTTCTTCAAAGAGTATAGGTTACACGGACTTCATTGAGCTTGATAGTCGAAATCAAGATAAAGTCAACAATAAACCCCCGATCAAGAAATGTGAGTCAGAGCCTCTTCACGACACCCTAGCTTCTTATCATCTCTAAGTGCTTGAATTGTACTAATGTAGTTGATGTGCCACTTGATAGTTTCTCTAACCAGTCTTTCTAACCGAGTAGCGCAAACGCGAAATGTGGGTCAGAGCCAACATTTAAAATCAGCATCCTGCTCACCTTCAATAGGTACATCCTTGACCAATATAGTTGATATACTAGATAATAGTTTATAGCGGGAATATACTTTACCTAACCATTATCATCTTAATATATCCCATTTTACGTTTTATGTTGGAGTCCATGTTGCCAAAATAGGGGCAAAGACTCCCTTGTGAGATCCAATACTTTAGTGTCCATTTTTAGCCAATAATAGTATAAAACAAAAGGTAATGTGGAAAATGTCAGAGACAACAACTCGACTGTAGAAAGAAACAACCAAAGGTGACGTCTATATTTTTAAGATTTGATATCTGTACAGTAGTTTGCCACCATTTGCATGCAGTCAACGCTAGTATTTGAGTACGTGAAAGACACTCTGATATCCCGCTCGCAACTTTGTCACAAAAAGGTCTACATAAAAGGTAAACCTAAGTCTCTCAGACAAACAGACACTGACAAGACAGCAACGTTTAGTCCTTCATATAAGGAACTAGTGTACAAAATTTCATGAAGATCCGACTTGTAGTTCCCGAGAAATTCTAGAAAAACAAAAGTGTGACGGACGAACGGAAGGACGAAAGAACAGACCGAAAAACTATATACCCCTCAACAAAGTTGGCGGGGTATAAAAACTGTCATTTTTAAGCATCATTTCTTTGCAAAACACTGGGATTTCACCGTCACAAGTCAGGGGTCCTGCGTCCAATAGCGGTCCGATAGTAGACACGGTACCAGGGTGGGGTGGGGGCACCTGGTTTAAAAATTGATGTGGATGTTCTTCGGGTTGTTCAAACACTGACCCCTTTCTAGGCACGTTTTTTGCTAATTTTCGGACCCCATTCCAGACAATTGTACAAAATTATAGACCATCATTAATTTAACCAAATAAAATTGATGTATATGATATAATTTAATTTTACACGTATTTAATGCGTTGTATATTCATCTAATGCATAAAGTCGTTCAGGCAGAAAATGTATGTCACAGTGACCTACTGTCACCTGTATAACTGAATGTGGACGCCGGGGGGGGGGGGGGGGGGTTACGCCAATAGTTCTGCTCAACTTCGTTAAGGCGAACTAAAAATCACATTTTTATGCATACATTTACACGATTTTTACAATAAAACCTCATTCAAGACAGATAATTCTTTACCCTTTACCAGATGAGACGAAAACTGAGTACCAATTTCCAGACGAATCTTGTCCAGATGCCACCCCGTTTGTCGGAACATACCCACTTACCATTTATATAGGGAGTGTCCCTCCCCCGGGATTCAGGTCCGCTGAATTGTGAGGAAGTCATAAATTCGGCGAACGATATCTTCGCTCTCAACTGGGTTAAGGGTCTGGAGAATTGATTAAAAGGGCGGTAAATTGGGGGTTGAAGGGGCGAAGAGCGTAGAACGGACGAGAGTATGGGAAGTGAAAGGGTCCAGGGAATAGGGGTTAAAGGACGGAGAGCGGGCGTCAGAGTGGGGAATGTTGGTAAAATGGATGTAAAAAGAAGACCACCCTTGTCTACCTATTCTTAATTTCTAGTAAGAAGGAATGACAAAACAAAGATTTTTACCACAAATTCTTATAAGGAGTTGAAAAAAAGCAAAAAAGCGAAATATTCATTTTTAAGGAGGTGGAGTTATGTTATTCAAATAAATATATACATACAAACACTTACTATATATAAACATTACAAATAGGTCACACGGTGTGGCAGTCATTAAGGGCTCGAATTTTTTTCTTCAGTTAAATATACGAGTTGCAATCCATCTATTTACAGCATCCTATGTCTTTATATATAAATGATCGTTGATGGCTGAAAACACAGGGGTCCGAGATTAGTATAGGCGACTTTGCTTCTAATATACGAGCTCATAAAATAGAAAGAAAGTCGCCCTTTACTAACCTCGGACCCCTGTGGGTATAAAGGTTAGATTTATATGGGACTGGTAATAAAAAGACCGAAATACTGCATAAACATTATATTTGAATCAGTTTTGTTCAATAAGCACTAAAATGACTGAATTAACCCATGAACCTTGTTTGTTTTGTTTTTAGATCAATTTTTACCCATATTGACGTGTTTAGAAATGTGATTACGGACGTAATTGCAAATACATATAACAATGTTCATTTAAAAGACTATTCATTTCTATAGCTGATAGCATTCTTCCTTTTTTGAAAATTATGTCTTAAAATCGTAAATTTATATTTTTTTCATACCAACCCGTCAAATATCCTCTCTTTTTCAACCAGAATTTCTGCACCGGAATTACCACATAACTTTTTGAAGTGCTGCGCATTTGGTGCAGATTAAACGGTTTACCAGGCGTGATAAGGTACTGGTATAGATTGGAGAATCTTTCATCTGATTTCCCATTATTAAATGATGCCTATAAATGTAGCAGGAATCTTCACATAGAAAATAAATTCTCTTGGTTTACTTTTGTTAATAAGTTACTTCAATTTATTGGAATAAAAAGAGAGGATTGTACTAAAAAAGGTTTCGATTTAACAATCTATTAGACAAATTAATAAGAAAAAAACTTTTAGGTACTTGGTACGGAATGAAAATTGATGGTAAACTTTGTACATACCTCAAGAACAAGGACCATTTTGGTTTTGAACATTATTTAACTTACTGATAAACGCAACGCAAAGCTTTTTGTAGACTTCGAATTTCAGCTCATGGTTTATAGATTGAAACTGGTCGTTATTCAAAAACTCCTAGATCAGATTATTTAAAAAGGGTTGTAAAAATGTACACCTCTTACTTGCTCCACGCGGCTCCTGATTTTGAATTTGTAAATTGTAGTTGGCAGACCATCGTCAAATATTGACAGAGACTCTTTAATCCTGTTACAAAAGAAGGGATTCACGGCCAACCAGATGGCAAAACATTTTGGATGTTCCTGTTCGTTAATTTATACCAAACTTCAACTATACGATCTTCAACAAAGGAAGAAATATACGGACATAACTGACGAAGATCTAAAGATCTGCATAGAAAGGCTACACAGAGAGTTTCCAGCTGCTGGTGAAAAGGTATTTTTAATGTGAATAATTCGCTGTGGATTAACACACAATAAAATTTAGTTGATGGGGGTCTTTTTGTAACGGGTGCGTCTAGCAGACGTGGGAAGGGGAGTTGATTAAGGGTGGACATGGTGTACTCTTCTTTCACTTCCCGCCTTCTCTCCTCCAACATCTCGGATACTCTTAACCAACCTCTCATTTCTTAAAAAAAAACCACACAAATACTCTCACCATACAGGCAATCTGATTAATTGTCGGTCACGGGGTTCCATTTTAAAATGGTCTACGTAAGTTGCTACACACCATGATATATCTGTTCTTTTTTCGAGATTCGTGCAGTGTAGATATCTCAGGATCATAGCCTCTGTCTTCTCTTCAAATGTTAGAATGTTTAATATTTTACTAACTTAATTTCAGCTCATGAAAGGTTACCTTCATACGGAAGGATAGTAGTGCAAAGGAAAAGATTACGCACCGCCCTTTCAGCAGTGGCAGATCCGAACGTAAAATCCAAAAGAATAAAGCGAAGAACTTATAAAGTGGCCACGCCGAACACTTTATGTCACATGGATGGTCATATGAAACTCATTAGGCGAGTAAAATTTCATAACTGACTTATGTAATCGTAGGTTGTCTCTTGCAGTTTTATATATGTGTAGTATTTCCCCATACTCCTTCTGTTTATATGGTCACTAAAAGACCATATTATAATCGGGCACAATAGTGGTACTAAAATTTGTCTTGAATGAAAAAAAAACATGAAATTCTGCATGCTGTTTATCTTTTCTTTCAAGTACAGTATTAGTTCTTGGATACATAAGCCTAGAAAATTGGACCATTGAAAAATAAAAGTCGATTATTTTTAAACAATCATATGTTAGTACATTAACTATATAGATTTGGCATGATAAAAAAAAATATCAATCGAAAATTAACTAAATATGCACATTGAAAATTTATGTTATTTTTCAATGGATAACATTTTTATCAGTGTCAATTCTTAATAATTAATTTCAAAGGACATTTTGATCTAAAAAGCGGCTCTAAGTTTGAGTGAAAAATCATGTGACCATATCCATTGAGAAATAACAAAAACCATTTTAGCCAATCAAATTAAAAAAAACCTAAATAGTGAAGAAAATTAAATCTACCTTTAAAGCGTGGTCTATGGCTAATAAAGCTGTTTTATATTTTAGTAATTTTACATTTATTATTCACCTGCTATTATAATAGTTTTCTAAATATTCTGGTCTCAATTCTGCGAGCATAATTGGTAAAACATTTTGTTTTACAGATGGGGGATAACTACACATGGATGCATTGATGGCTTTTCAAGACTTATTGTGTACTTGAATGCTTCGACAAACAACAAAGCTTCTACAGTTTTCCAACTTTATGTAACGGCAACACTCCAGTATGGCCTTCCTGCATCTGTAAGATCAGACCATGGTGGTGAAAATAGGCATGTGGCTCTGTTCATGAATTTGGTATCAGATGCTCGACAACGTCATTTCACTGGTCGCTCTGTCCACAACCAAAGAATCGAAAGATTGTGGAGTGATGTTCGCACACAGATTACAGATTGGTTTTACGATTTATTCTGCAAAATGGAGGATGAAGGCAAGTTGGACATTAACAACGAGAGTGAGATTAAGGCATTACACATTGTTTATTTACCAATGATCAATAGTCGGCTCTCGGTTTTCAAGGAGGGTTGGAATAACCACTCTATTAGAACAGAGAGTAATCAAACCCCAGAACAGTTGTGGATGCTAGGAACAATAGAGAATGGTCACAAGAATACATCTAACATTAGAGGCATACTCTCGCCCGAGGGCTCAGTGAGGAACCAGTTGCAACAGGGTTTAGAAAAGTATGGCCTCACATTTCAAAGTTTTAATGACATGGAAGAGATAGAGGAACATAATGTAGAAGATCAGTTTGTTCAAGACATTTTAGCAAGGGACTCAAATTTGGAAGACAAATATTTGGAAATTAAGACATATCTGGGTAACAATTAAAATGTTCATACATTGAAGTTAGGAGTTGGTCACATTTATTCCATTTAATTCACAAATAGCTTACTACAGTCCTCCTAAAAAATGACCTCAAAAGGAGATGGTATTGATAAAGGAAAACACCTTAATTGTCAAATGAATTGGTTGAGTAATCCTATAGAAGTAGTATTTAAATGGCTTAATAGAATGTCATAGAAGGAGTTTAAAAGACTTGGTCAGATTAATCAATCATCTAGTTCATTTGATGAAACTAATGTACCAAAAAAATAACGGGTGGAATGAAGGAATATAAACTAGTAGGATTTTTTAACATGGATCTTGATTCAAATTACTGTTGTTAGTATGCCTTATTATTTATGTAGTGCTTTGCTTCAACCAAAAAGTCAATTTATTTTTCTCTTATCTGAGCAAAATACATTTTTATTGTAGAACAGATTATGCAGGACTCTTACCATTTTACAATTTTTGACACTTGCTGTAAACTCTTGCAAGAATACTTATATTGCATGGGTCATATATAACAAATCATCTGGGTACAGATTAAATAATTTCTAAAAAGTTGAGGACAGAATATTGATTGATAAAATTAGCACCCCCTCCATATTTAAAATCAAATGGTTTTGTATTTTCCTTTAAATAAACTTGTTGTTGTCGTGAAACCCCTCTTCTCTTTTCTTCCTATTTCTTAGGTAATTATGTTTATAGTTAATCATAACCGTTTAAACCCAGTTATCACATCTCTGATAGGATTGAAATATCTGCATTGTTTTTGTGGACTTACTGCAAATTGAGAAATTGGTCAAATTAAGACATTTTCTTATTTCGAGGAGTTTTTTATAAGTTATCCCCTTGCCAGATCCAGATGGGCCCTTTAAAAATCAGACATGCTAAATATGTCATCTTCGCAGACACAGATCAGATGGTAACAAAGATAGTGCCAGTTGTAACTTGGTACAAGTTTTGTGGTAGGAGAGATAAACACAAGCCAGAAGTTAGCAGTGAAAAGAAAGAAGTTGAAAAGGTCCATCAAAGACCTGAATAGCTTCCTCTTTTGATAGCAGCTGACCAATTTGCAAATTTCATGAAATTCTATTTTTTCATTCTCCAGTATATAATATTCCTGAAACACCTAGTGATATACTTTGGCCTTATTTCTTTATTTGATCAAGTCCCTGTGACCTTGACTTTTGACCTACAGGCCTGTAAATCTTCCTTCTCCCTCTCATTATCCATATTTGTCATACAATTCCATAAAAATGTTCTCAAGTTTAACTATTACATGGAATTTTATGATCCTTATAATTCTATGAGTAGCAATGTAACAATTTCAATTTATAATTGTATTACTAAGGAATTACATGAAAATGTAGGAATATGAAAATTGATATCTTTATATTGACTATAACTATCGATTGATTCATAAATAGTCTTTCTTTTGATCTTATATATTTAAAAACATAGGTAATCACCGATAACAAAGTTCGCCTCGTTCAAAACATCGGAAAATGTAGGTCACAGTGACCTAATTACATCTGGATGCTGATGTACCACCCCTGATGCATCCATATTCCAAGTTTGATGATCTTGCCATGTATAGTTCCTGAGATATGAAGTCGGACGTAAACTCGAATGTAAGTTGCTCAAACGGAAAACGTAGGTCACAGTGACCTAATTATGTCTGGATGCTGATGTACCACCCCTGATGCATTCATATACCAAGTTTGATGATCCTGTCATGTATAGTTCCTGAGATATGAAGTCGGACGTAAATTTGAATGTGGACGCGGACATGACGCCAGGGGTACTCCGATAGTTATCCCTCAACTTCGTTAAAGCGAACTAATAAAAATGAAGATGATCTATAACTTCTGTAAGTTTTAGTATAAGTCAGAATTCCATATTAGACTAAAAACAGGAGACAGTTTTGATCCGATCAGATAATTTTGAACGTCATCATGGTCATAATATTTAATTTTCGACCTAAAGAAATTGCAGCATATTTCCCTACATATATTATTATCATACTGAAGAATCTGGGACCAATTTATTATTATACCCCGCCAACTTTAGTTGCGGGGTATATAGTTTTTCGGTCTGTTCGTTCGTCCGTTCGTTCGTTCGTCCGTTCGTTCGTTCGTCCGTCACACTTTACATTTTCTCAAATTTCTCGGGAACTACATGTCAGATCTTCATGAAATTTTGTACACTACTTCATTGCATGAAGGACTAAACAATGCAACCATCAATGGGCTCTTTCTTCAATGTCTGTCTGTCTGAGAGACTCAGGTTTACCTTTCAGGTACACCTTTTTGTGACATTGCTGCGAACATTTTCTCCAATTTCTCAGGAACTACAAGTCAGATCTTCATGAAATTTTGTACACTACTTCATTGCATGAAGGACTAAACAGTGCAATCATCAATGGGCTCTTTCTTCAATATCTGTCTGTCTGAGAGACTCAGGTTTACCTTTCAGGTACACCTTTTTGTGACATTGCTGCGAACATTTTCTCCAATTTCTCAGGAACTACAAGTCAGATCTTCATGAAATTTTGTACACTACTTCATTGCATGAAGGACTAAACATTGCAACCATCAATGGGCTCTTTCCTTAAAGTCTGTCTGTCTGTCTGAGAGACTCAGGTTTACCTTTCAGATACACCTTTTTGTGACAAAGCTGTGGGCGGGGTATCCGTGTCTTTCGGACACATTCTTGTTTCTTGATGGCCTAAGCCAGTTTAGATATAAAGTGACAAGCAAATAAAAGGGTGCAATGAGAGTATGACTGTGTATAAAGATTCTATTAGTAATGTGCAACAATAAAATTATAATGTCTACTGCTTTTATTCATGAAGTCTTTTTACATAATTGGACTTTAGTAACAACAAAACATCAAGTTATTTTTTTGTACATTAGTTTCATCAAATGAACAAGATGATTGATTAATCTGACCAAGTCTTTTAAACTCCTTCTATGACATTCTATTAAGCCATTTAAATACCAATTCTATAGGATTACTCAACCAATTCATTTGACAATGAAAGTGTTTTCCTTTATCAATACCATCTCCTTTTGAGGTCATTTTTAGGAGGACTGTAGTAATTTGTCTTAAACCAGGAAACACATAGTCATGTAGCACAAAGATCACTGTTATTATGTAGTTGTGCATTTCCAATATTCACCTTTTTATGGAAGTTGAATATTGCCCTTTTGTCATGAAAGTTTCTCTATCAAGTCCATACTGTGCACATCTTTCGCCATAAAATTATGGAAAACAACTTGAATGTTTATCAAATGAGGTGCTCAACACAATAACCAAGCCCTAATCAAGACCAGGTTTCACAACACCAGACAAAAGATTTATTTGTTTTATTACATATACTCATTTTCGTTGAGGCGAACTAAAAATGTTCACTCATCAGTAAATACTTTAACTTGATCTATAGCAGCAAGCATATTGGACTTGAAAAGTTGATAATTGCTTAATACAGGCAACTTCAATTCATTGCTGCAAGTGTTTGCAAAAGGAAATTGTCCAGTTATTGGATTCATATGATCATCTTCATGTAGAAAGATAATAGATGGCGCAGGGCTGATTCCCAAGGGGGGGATTCTTTTCAGGCCAACTGAAAAGGCCATGAGGTCTTCCAGTCTGTCTTCATCTGTAAAAGAAATAAAATTACAGTTTTATTTGTTACTGTTTCATTAAAATCTTTATGATAAGATTAAGTAAGAATTAAGTAATGCAAAGTCTTCAAGTAGTTTTCCATTAAGGCTATTCCAAAATTGCTTGCAGGCACTGATAAATATCAGGGTACCACTTGATTGATGTACCACTAAAGTTTCTGTGGATAAGTGATAGTCTTATAAAATACAAGTGTGAAAAAAGTTCCTGCTGTTATTTTTCATGAAATTGATGTTGTGATAAAGAAGACTGGAAAGTCTATGAGAAACAGGATACACCTCTCGTTAAAGTAAATCACTAAAGATTTCACAGATAGAGGGAAAAATGAGAGTCCCTAATTCATAGTAGTGAATAGTGCTCTACAAAGACCTATCTACCCACCATGAATAGTTGCTGAGAAATGAACCTAACACTGAAAACTTAACCTAGTGGCTCAAGTGGAAAATGTAGGTCAAGGTGACCTAATTCATAGTGAATAGTGTTCTACTAAGGGATATTCCAGAAAAAAATAGCCCTAACTAAGATCTATCTACCTACCAAATATCATTGACCTACCATGTATAGTTGCTGAGAAATGGACCTTAAGCGAAAAATTAAGGTCAATTTGAGCTTTGTAAACACTTGCGTGGATTCTGTTTCTGATTCTTAATTTTGAAATGAATCACAACAGGGGCGGATCCAGAAAGTTTTGAAAGGGGGGGTTCTCGAAGGAAAGGGGGGGTTCCAGGCCTAATTTTACCGATTTTTGCTGAAAAATTGCACGAAAATCTAAAAATTATCCGCCAATGCACAATGCATTTCTCACACCCCTTTGTTCATCAGAAAAATGCTCAATCATACTTAAACACACCTTCTAGGTCCTGCAAAAAATCCCTCCAGAAATTCTGGGTAGTTTTCTCCTTTTTAAATTTGTTGGAGCCATTTGCTGCCCACATGTTGATAGAGAAGACATCTTCTACTAATGCGGCAGTGAGGACGTTTTCTTTGTTGTAGACAAACAGTTGTCGCATGGTGTCAGGATTTTGTTTGATAGCTTCAAGTACACCACATGTTTTTAACCCCTCACAGAATCTATGAAATAAATGGAACATTTTAAATAAAATTGTGAGTCTGCCATATGGAAGACATGTGTCGCCTGCACTACAAAAATATTAATGGTGAAAACAATCTGAGTCTGTAAACAGCAATTAGATTTTGTCTGCAAATCTGAAAAATGTGACACAATATGGGATACCAGATAATGCATACCAAATATTGAAATGCTATGACAAGTAAAGTCCATGAATCGATGAATGGAACTGTTTCATGGATTGATGATGGATCCATGAGCGATTGGGGTCATATCCATGATGGATCAATACATGATTACTGACCTAATTCATTTGCATTGTGTTGTACAAACAAGAGGCCCCCAGGGGCCGGAATCGCTCACCTGATACCTAATGTTCTGAATTTATTGAAAATTAGTTGAAAATGGCAGCCATTTTGAAAATGGCCACCTGTAGAAAATTTTCGATACTGCCATTCAACTCAGGGTGTCCAGTTTACCCTTAAAACACATTGCTAGAGAAATTTTGAGGGAAAAGGGCAATAACTCCTACAAAACTCAAAGGATTGTTCTGAAATTTGGTCTGAAGGTAGATCTCATCATTCTTCACATTTTTCCTGAAGTAATTGATCAGCTATCGCGTACCGTTTTTCCGTTTCAGCCAAATTTTCCAAAATTTTGAAATAAAAGGGGCAATAACTCCTACAAAACTCAATGGATTTTTCTGAAATTTGGTCTGCAGGTAGATCTCATCATTCTTCACATTTTTTCTAAAGTAATTGATCAGCTATCTCGTACCGTTTTTCCGTTTCAGCCAAATTTTCCAAAATTTTGAGATAAAAGGGGCAATAACTCCTACAAAACTCAATGGATTTTTCTGAAATTTGGACTGTAGGCAGATCTCATCATTCTTCACATTTTTCCTGAAGTAATTGATCAGCTATCTCGTACCGTTTTTCCGTTTCAGTCAAATTTTCCAAAATTTTGAGATAAAAGGGGAAATAACTCCTACAAAACTCAATGGATTTTTCTGAAATTTGGTCTGAGGGTAGATCTCATCATTTTACACATTTTTCCTGAAGTAATTGATCAGCTATCTCGTACCGTTTTTCCGTTTCAGCCAAATTTTCCAAAATTTTGAGATAAAAGGGGCAATAACTCCTACAAAACTCAATGGATTTTTCTGAAATTTGGTCTGAAGGTAGATCTCATCATTTTACACATTTTTCCTGGAGTAATTGATCGGCTATCTCTTATCGTTTTTCCGTTTCAGCCATTTCTAAGACAAATTTTGCAAAAATTAAGGGAAAAAGGGCAATAACTCCTACAAAAATTAATAGATTTTTCTGAAAATTTTACCACAGATAGAGCTTCATATCAGCTTTATTTTGAGGTAACGGTTTTTTCTGTATCTCATGTGGTTCCTGAAAAAATAGCAAAAATCTGCGGTTTTACCCCATGTTCTATTTTTAGCAACGGCGACCATGTTTTTTGACGGATCAATTTGAAATGAGGAATTTTTGTAGCCAATACCCCATAGACCATTGCTACCAAGTTTGAAGCAAATCCGTTCAGCGGTTTCAGAGAAGAAGATTTTTGAAAAAGTTTACGACGACAGACGACGACAGACGACGGACGACGGACACAAAGTGATCGCAAAAGCTCACATGGCCTATAGGCCAGGTGAGCTAAAAATATATATGTGCCTACAATTTGAAGTATCATCGTTCTACCATGTATAGTTACAGTTAGAAATGGACCTAATCATAGAACTTGACCAAGATCGGGACGTACGTACATACAGACAAGCGTGAATTATGCCCTGTCACATAAGTCTTCAGGTTTCAAAATTTCATAAATGGTAAACTTACTGAGTTAAAGCCATGATTTTCCTGCCAATGACAAGAAAATGGCAAACATTATCCAGTAGTTCTTGTTTTCTGTCATATGAGTGTGCTAAATGTATGCATCCAGATAAGTCAATTAAATCCATCATGGCTCCTGTAGCCTCAATATAATCATTGGCATCTTTAGAGTCTGATACCTGAAATATTTGAATATTAATGACAATAAGTAATAATATGCACAACTACATTATATCATTGAATCTTCCAAATTGGCTCTCCACTGTGGGTGGGGAGTGAAAAAGTCACCTTGATGCTTTGATCAAGAATACCGCTCATATTTTGTTCATTGTTTAAGGCCCTCAGGCAACACCAAGATCAAGAAAGCCCTGTTCTTTGATCTACATATTTTCCCCATGTATCATGCAAATTTAATAAATTCAATAACAATTACTTCCACTCCATAAAACTCCTTTTTATAGGGATACCTGCTGATACATTTAAAAACCTTTTATTACCTTTTGTAATTTCTGACGTATGTCATGTTCTGATACATGTTTTAGCGACACTTTAGTGAATTCTTGCCCATAGGCTATTGTGTTGTACAGCACTTCATTAAAAAACTGGTGGCGGACCCCCATGCACCAAGCTATACGATATTACTCTTGCGTAGAAATGATAGGTGCCTTCTTCTAAGGCTGAAAAAAAAATTAGAAATAGACAGGATATGAGGAAATGTCATGAATACAAAGGTATAACAAAAACAAACTTCAAGAAACATAAGTGCATATATATTTTACATTTGTATATACTGAAACAAGGCAATTTTATTGCTGTATTTTTTCCCCGGTTTGTTGCAGTGAAAATAAAAAAGCCAAATGAATGAAATTTTCCTGTTTAAAATATTTTCTAAAAAAGTTATCTGTTTATGCTGCTTAAGAACAAATACAAATGGTAAAGATTTGTAGTGAAACTGCTACAATATTTTTCAATTCATTATTTTCAATACAATGTATAAACAAAATGCACTGTGAGCAAGCTCACAAAAGAATACCCCTCACATTCATGAGCAACAAACAAAGATAAAATTCCAAGAAGCAGTCTATGAGGAGTTCCACTAACAAGAAATGTGTACAGACTGCACTAGTAAAATGTACCAAAAAGGTTTGATACTTTGGCCAATACACAATTGGGAAATCTATACATCTTGAATTTTCTATCATCAATAAGGTTATGTTTGTACGCATTCCTTGCATTTGTTTAAATACATGTACATGAATAGAATTCATAACTATTTACCTTTGTAATTTAAAATCAAGTTTTTGGCATCTCCGATAGTTTCGAAGATACCAGAATCTTGGATATCTGTTACGGCCAATTGGAGAAACTCCCTAGTTAAGCCTCCGTTATCAATTCCCATTTCGGCCGCAAATCTAACAGTCAGTGGTGACCATTGGTTAAAAGTAGGCCTGCTGAATGCCCTCCTACCACCATCTAATACTGCATCTCTATCCACATTAACTATGTTTTTTCTTCCATTAATATCGATACGGCTTGAAAGTTTTGTCATGATGGTAGTCAGACTGTAAAAAATATAAACAGAATAATGGAAGTTGGTATCTATTTATGTTAGTTCATGTTATTTGTCATCCCCAAAATACCTGATATCAGACATGAAAATGACATGAAAAATGGGGAGGGGGATATATATGAAGTAAATGGAAATGGGGAACATGTCAAAGAGACAACAACCCAACAATGAAAAAATAACACTGAAGGATGGTCTACAATTGGCCTCTGATCACTAACACCAAGGCAGGTGAAATAGATGCCCTTCTAGACTCCAAGACAACATGTATAACTAAATTTTGTATAACTAATTTTGTTTGACCGCAGCACATTACGGAGACTATTCTTTACTGCGACCTTTATTTCTCAACATTTAAACAGATATACAGCTTAAAATAGCAGAAAATATAATATACATGTACATGCATGTAATTGATAAAATTAACTTTAAATTTCAACTTGATTTTCTCTAACTGTAAGATTTGTGCTGACAATGGAGGCTTAACCAGGGAGTTTCTCCAATTGGCCATAACAGAAATTCGCGATTCTGGTATCTTTGAAACTATTGGAGATGCCAAAAATCGGAATAATACTTATGGTGTCCATGAGCTTAAAACATTTCAATGCTTTTCAAGTTTGTATTTTAAATATTCTCATACCATTCAGCTTCATCGGGATTCATTGGTATGGTTTCATCATTTGCATGATTTGCAGCAACAGTAGCACTAGAATCAACCCCACCAAAGATAATCTCATCATCACTACTTGAACTTGAAGAATCCTGTAAAAATATTTAACAGTAGAAAAAGGAAGGATATGGAGTGAATGTGCGTGTGACAATGAATCACACAATGTACATGAAAAACTCCAGTGTATCAAGGACAGGGCTTTTATTCCTGTCTTCATCTTGATGTCGCATGAGGGTCTTCAACAAGTGGTGAAAAACAATCACCCCCTCAAACGAGATCAAGAAGGCCCCTAGCGTGCACATGAGCGGTATTCTTGATAACAAAATATTTATCAAGGTAACCCCCTTGCTCCCCACCCGCCACAGAGTGCCAACTTGGGCGATGTTCAGGGTTATCCAGCTGAAAACACCAGGTCTATTAACAGGTCTATTAGTTGAACTAAAATAAGTTTTAACAAGACCAAGTACATGTCAGGACCTGCATCACCGTCATTTTTTTTCAAATTTCTCCAAAATAGGAGGTGCACATCTTTAATGTCTATATAATCACTATGTGAAGTTTGAATTATGTAGCTTGAATACTTTTGAGCTACGGATTACAAAAAAAATTGCGACGCAGGGACAGAGTCAAGCGACTACTAGACCTGCTTTTCACTTTTGGTGACGCAGTTAAAAACAAATGTCTCCCTTCTGAGAAGGGAAGACAAAAGTCTATACTTACACAACAAAATGAAACTAAATTTTTCATATTTTATAGATGAGCAATAAAAGTAACTCAACATACTGTGAGTGTTCTCACAAAAGGTGAAAGTTGGATTATCTCCCTTTAATGATAATGGAGTACAATCAAATGTATTCCTGTACATCTTCATAAGGTGTCCTTACATTGTACAAAGCAGCATAAAATTTCATGAAGTGGTCCAGGAGAAGTTCTATCCCTATATACCCCCAAATCAAAGTTTGTTTGGGATAAAAATATTGTAACTTACTGATATGACTGCACCGCAAATAAAGTTGTCTGCATTCAGCGCAGCCCTTCTCCTACTTCTTCTGTTCAAGGATATCACAGGCATTTCCTGGGAAAATCGGTTATTTTGTTTTATAACAATTTTTCAAACCAAATTTTATTTTAAACTACATGTATTATGTCATAAATAATATTAAGTTTCTGTCAGCGATATTTGAGGAGAACAGTGGCCAGCAAACATACTGCTCCACTCGTATTTTAGTGTGTATTACTTTCTGATTATACCAATTTTGGGCATGACTAAAACGAAGCAAATGAGTTTTTTTTTAAATGCAAAATAATGTATGTTCCTTTTTTCAAGGTGTCAATTTAGCTACAATTTGCCGCAATCTTACATATAACATATTCAAAAATTTAAACAAAAGGAGCCTAATCGCAACCTGAAAAGGGTCATATCTTACGTTTGCTATATTTTTTCTAAATTCTCAACATACATCTTTCTCATAATTGTCAGAATTTTGTTAAAAGCAACAGTTTTGAGTAGTTTTCAGAAAATGACTTCTGAGCCTATGATGTTCTACTTATAGCCACAGCAGACAAGTTTTTTTAATGAATAAAAAATTCTAATACCCTTTAAGGAGCATTTGTGTGAAGTGTGAAAACTGTGGATCAAGCTGCTTCAGATGAGAACATTTTCAAAGATTAATTATACTCACATTATCACTAACTCCTGCTGCTTGATTGCTTAAACCACCTGTTAGATTGCTTGAGCCTCCTGCTTGATTGCTTGAGCCTCCTGCTTGATTGCTTGAACCACCTGTTTGATTGCTTGAGCCTCCTGCTTGATTGCTTGAACCACCTGCTTGATTGCTTGAACCACCTGCTTGATTGCTTGAGCCTCCTGCTTGATTGCTTGAACCACCTGCTTGATTGCTTGAGCCTCCTGCTTGATTGCTTGAACCACCTGCTTGATTGCTTGAGCCTCCTGCTTGATTGCTTAAACCACCTGCTCGATTGCTTGAGCCACCTGCTTGATTGCTTGAAGAACCACCTGCTCGATTGCTTGAACCACCTGCTTGATTGCTTGAGCCACCTGCTTGATTTCTTGAACCACCTGCTTGATTGCTTGAACCACCTGCTCGATTGCTAGAGTCTCGTGCTTGGTTGCTTGCACCACCACTAATTTGTCGGTCCTAGAATGAAATCAAAAATACAATATCTTAATAGATTTAATTTTCGGAATTTCGGAATTTTGGCATATGTCTCTTGTACAATGAAAATTAAGATGCAGAATTAAAATGCCAAGAAAACATAGCCTTTATAATTTAGTAATGTAAAATAATTCGCTTGTTCTATACAGATATAAAACATCAACTATAACCTAAGTCGCTCAAGCGTAAAATGTAGGTCAAAGTGACCTAATTTTGGTACGGATGTTGGTTACTACCCAAGATGTATCCACTTACCAAATATCATCCCTCTACCACTTGTAAGTTACCAAGATATGCACCTCAACCGAAACTTTAACCTAAGTCGCTCAAGTGGAAAATGTAGGTCAAGGTGACCTAATTCTGGTACGGATGTTGGTTACTACCCAAGATGTATCCACTGACCAAATATCATCCCTCTACCACTTGTAGTTACTGAGATATGCACCTTAACCGAAACTTTAACCTGACCATTACGTACACACGTACGTAAGTACGTACTAACGCACGAACCAAACGCTATATCCCCTCCCCAACTCCGTTGGGCTCGGGGATAATAAAGTTTTGTTCATGTTTTTGCATCTTCAGCTATGATCTGATGGTCTTCTAACATTGATATTTTAGATGTGGTATAGATCATCTCATGATAATGTGTTGAGCGTTAAATATATAGTTTTTAAAAGGGTACATATTGAACTAACCTCATCTAGCCACTGAACCTGAATAACAGTTGGCGAAGTTATTCCATTGTCTCTCAAGAGACCAGTTCTTTCATTTGAGGATATTATTGGAAGGCCAGGCACCACTAGCAGAAACGTTCTGCTGGCACCCTCTAGACTGCCAACAAAATCATGGAGTACCTTAAGATAAAAAGAATGTACTTTTACAATATTTTATTTAATATAGTTATATTTTTAATAACTTTAATTATTGTATAGCAATATTATTTTCCCATACAAAGCAATGGGATGTCATCGTGCAATAATATATACTTATTGACTGGGAATGAGGGAAATAGTTAGTTTATTATCACGAGGTGCAACTATATTGCCTCGAGGCGTAGCCGAGGGCAATAGTTGCTTCCGAGGGATAATAAACTAACTATTTCACGAAGTTATCCAGTTAATAAGTATTTTATTATACCGAAAGAGACCAAGAGATGGTATAAATTATGTAGAAAGTCAAAAACGTCCATAATAAAACCCGGGAAAACTTTACGACGTCGCCCCTGGAACAGGCGTCACCACGCCCACATCACAACGTTGTCCAATCAGCAAGCGCTGGTACGACCGGTCAATAGTTTCCAAACTATTTTCCCTCTCAGAATAGTTAGTTTATCAGCGTTGTATATACTGAGGTATAATAAATTCTCATTTTACTAGGGAAAATATGACTTAAAATTTGTGACTTCATCAAAGATAAAGCTTAATTTTAGGCATGAAATTTGTGTGTGCTATACAATAAAAGGGTTATTGCATGAATATTGTGGAATATTGTCACTCATAGAATAAATATTGCACTCGTAAACTCGTGCAATATAGAATTCTACTTGTGACAATATTCCCCAATATTCATGCAATAACCCTATATTACAATAGTCTATTTGTGATGAAACATTATTATGTTGTTTCTCACCACTATACAATGTAGCAAGGTTGCAAACCTTTTATTTAAAATGAATTGGGGACTAAAAATGTACCATAAGAGAACTTTACATGTAATTACTGCCATATGGCCAGATTTTATAAACTGTTTTGTTTGTTTCAATCTAATTAACATATAATATAAATATTAAATTAAATATTGTACATTTTGAAGGTTTTTAGGAAAAGTGAGTTTCAACTCTTACAACTTTCTCATATTTACAGTAAAGATAACAAAATAATTTTGGGTAGAGGTCTGACAAGAGTGCATGGAAGTTAGTATTTCTAGTTGTATGACGTTCCAAAGATGAGGCTTCATATAAATCATTACCTTTATAGGGAAATGTAAAATTATATTTTTTATCTAAAATGTTGACAGAATTTCTCTTCACTCCTGTTCTCAAATGAAAATAAAGAAAATTTTAATAATCATTAGGAAGTGTTATTTAATACTTGCTTACAGCCATTTCAGTATCGGGTCGAAACCTTCTAATAACATTGGACCAGGAAGTAGTTGTCCTGAACTTTAATAGAAAAAACCCATCAGTTGGTTCTTCCGGTAATCGCTGCTTTCTTTGTAATCTCAACTGAAATTAAAAAAATCATGATACATTTTAACCAAAAAAACTCAATCAATAAAAAAATGTTTACCTGCAACTTACTTACATATTCATTTATTCCTAGTATATTCATTTAGTTACATGCCTATATTGCTTCCCATATCATTTCTTTACTCATATTAATATCAAAATCATAAATGTTTTCTAATTTCAAAAAGTCAACTTTCCATTCCTTTGTGGAAATGTTCCAGACCGTATGAGTATTTAGACCGTACGCGTACGGTCTGGACCGTATGAGTATACGCGTACGGTCGGACCGTACGAGTATCTCAAACACAGTTGGATTAACGAGCCGGACCGTATGAGTATCCAGACCGTACAAGTATATTCTTCTTTATATTTAATAATATTCAATGCAAGAAGACTAAAAATAAGCCCTATAATGGAAAATAATGACAAAAAATTTAACATTTTATTTAATTTTTAATTAAAGTAAAAAAAAAAAACATTAGAACATTACTCAATTAAAATTCAAAAGCACAAAATGGTCAATTAAGGAACTGCTTTCGCATGTTTCATCGAAATATTGATTTAATATTTCTACTAATTCAACAGATATATACTGAAGATTCACTGAAAGTCGAAACAAAAGTCCGACATTTGAAAATGTTGTAGGTTCTCGTGATACAGCATTCATTTCATTCAATATTTGATATCTTCAATGATACCCAGACCGTACGCGTACGGTCGGACCGTACGAGTATTTTGAAAATATACGCATACTGTCCGGATCGTACGCGTACGGTCCAAATACTCATTCGGTCTGGAACAGAAACATTTCTTCCATCCCTGTATGGGATATACATTTCACAACTTTGTACTGTGGATCGCTCATTTATTTTTAGTTTTTTGTTTGTTAATTTTTTATTGTTTATACGTATGCATATTGGATGTTGTGTCTGGTTTCCCGATTTTGTCTTTTCCATAGACTACATTTTTTTTTGTATGCCTAAATTACAGTTATAATTTTGCTTGCCTTATCTACTTTCAGTGAATCAATTTCATGCCATTTCATAAAGATGTTCTTATTTTTTTCAGAAACCAATTATATTTTGTCAATCATTTTTGAGTTGGACAGACTAAAAAGTATTTTTAATAAAATATGGCCGTAAATATTAATATATACAGATTGTCATAAGAAACACGCCACCACAACAGGTGATTTTTTCATAAAACAAGTTGAATTTTCTATTAAATTTCTTTTTGTATATATATTTTTGACAAACATTTCTGAGAAGAAAAACTGATGTGCTTCTTATGACGGTCAGTAAATATCTATATACTTCTTCTATTTCTGTCCTTTCTCTTTCTTCTTGATTTCTTGTTCTTTCTTCTTGTCTTCTGGTTCTTTCTTCTATTTCTGTTCTTTCCATTTCTTCTTGTCTTCTTGTTCTTTCCTTATAATTATAAAAATGCTTGAAATTGCAAGTAAATTTTGAACTCTGTCCCCATCGAACTTTAATTTGATTACTGTAATACATACAACTTTTAAAGAGAATTTCACTTTGAGTAAACTGTTAAAACGTAGTACTAAGTTGTTATTATCTTCATATGAAAGTTGAGTACATTTAACAACAGGCTCACATGAGCCTAAATGACTCACTTGATAACCATTGAACAAATGGAAATGTTCTACAAATGTTTTATAGAATCCTCCATGGTTTACAATTTGCTACAAATGCAAGTCACAGTTTGTTTTTCATCAACATCGTTTCATAACTATACCAAGTTTTATTGAAAATTGAAAATATGTCAAGACAAAAACCCACTAACTTAATTATAAACAGGAAGTTGTTTTCTAACATATCAGAAATAAATTCCTACTATATATTATAGGACTGGAAAGAAATCAGTTCCTACATTATAGAAACATCCCCTCATGATGCATACAGTTAGTAGATTTTGGATTAAATGTTACAAAAGAAAATGTTCTCCACCCACAGCTGCCCAACAATCCAATACATACTATAACTTGATTTCAACAACTAGAAATGTGTTTTATTTATAATAACGATGGCCCTGTTTTTTGGGGACATTCTTGAAGGACACATTTGACAGCCCAAGATGTTGTCAATTTTTGCCAATTATGTTCAGGATTTTCAGGAGAAAATTCATAGATTAGTTTACAGACATAGACGATGAACAACACCAGACGCAAAGCTCACATATCAAAATTGGGTGAGCTAAAGAAGAAGACCATTTCTTACTCTCAATTGATCAATAGTAAACTTCTTTGGTATTCAGCGTCTTGCTGTTGTATTAATGTGCGTCTTTCAGAAAGTGATGTATTCTGAAATAAAAAATAATATCAGTTTTATTTATACTGATCATTCATATAATTCGTTAAATTGAGATAGTTTTCAAGATTGAAATGCAAAAGACATTGTCAATACTAATCACTTTCCTAGGGATAAGACAAAAAGGGGGACCAGGTGATTAGTTTTTCATGGGTATATTGTCGGAAAATTAACAAGGGGCAGCAAAACATAAACAAGGGAATGTGTCAGAAAGACACTCTGATACCCCGCTCGCAGCTTTGTCTCAAAAAGGTCAACCTGAAAAGGTAAACCTGAGTCTCTCAGACGGACAGACATTGAAAAATGAGCCCATTGTTGGTTGCAATGTTTAGTCCTTCATACAAGGAACTAGTGTACAAAATTTCATGAGGATCCGACTTGTAGTTCCCGAAAAATTCCAGAAAAACAAAGTGTGACGAACAGACGGACGAACAGACCGAAAAACTATATACCCCGCAACAAAGTTGGCGGGGTATAAAAATAAAAAGCTACGCCGAGCGCAGCAAAATACGACCGCAGCAAGTTTGAACCCTGTATGTTGGGGTCCAATATAGATACTAGTAGTCCATTGTATTTTGTCACTTTCAGCCCTTGGTGGACTGATTAAACATTTTTGTCACATGTGGCCCATGGTGGACTAAATAATAATCAGTTTAACATAAATAAATATAACTTTATAAATTAAATGCATGTTTGGCACTTTCAGCCTTAATAACTCAAAAACGGTAAGGGATAGCTCAAATCTGTTGCTTACATCGGCAAGGTCTCAATGAGAGCTATATTTTGGGAAAAAAAATCATTCAAATCGGATATGAAATTAAAATTTTACTAACTTTTGAAATTCGCATTTTCAGCCCCTTTGGCCCCTAAAAACTCGAAAACGGTATGAAGTAGCTCAAATCTGTGACACACTACTGAAAGGTCTCAATGAGAGCTACATTTTGGAGAAAAAATCTATCAATTACTGTGTTCGCCTCGTTACCGCATATATCGATAAATAAAAATATCTTCTGAATGGAACAAAGTCAACAGAGTCATTGGATTAAATAAAATATTGTTCAAAAAGACATAATATTCTTATAGGGATGCTGACAGACCACCATAGATACACCTATATGCATGTTTATATAACTCTAGTATGTTTAGTTGCTGAATTCTGTTGATTTCAATCTATGTCGTCCGCAAACTCTGACAAAGTCCAAAAGTCAATGAACCGTAAAAATGTAGGTCACAGTGACCTAATTTTATCTAGAAGCTGACAGACTGCCATAGATACATATATATGCAAGTTTATATGACTCTAGTATGCATAGTTGTTAAGTTATGTTGATTTACATCTATGTCGTCTGCAAACTCTTACAAAGTCCAAAAGTCGATTAACCCTAAAAATATAGGTCACAGTGACCTAAATTTATCTTGATATTGATAGACTACCATAGATACATCTGTATGCAAGTTTATATGACTCTAGTATGTATAGTTGTTAAGTTATGTAGATTTTCAATTTTCCATCTATGCCGTCCGTAAACTCTTACAAAGTTTCAAAGTCGATGAACCGTAAAATATGGGTCACAGTGACCTAATTTCATCTGGATGCTGACCTACCACCCATTATGCATCCACATACCAAGTTTCATGAACCTAGCATGTATAATTGCTGAGATATAAGTCTTATTCTATGTCGTCCGTAAACTCTTACAAAAGCTATGTTGGCCGTAAACTCCAATAGTTCTTCCTCAACTTTCGTTGAGGCGAACTAAAAATGTGACGAAAGTTTTTGACGGCGACGCAGGACGATGACGCAAGACGACAGATAGTACCCAAAGTAATCCCTAAATGCCGACTCTGCTAAAGCAGGCAACATAAAAAATTAAAATATCTAAAAATTCATCATACCATAAAACTATTTATCATTTTCACTGGGGAGTACCCGATGTCGGTAACAGCAGTTACCGACATCCCAAGATGGAGGAAGTAAAATTAGGTCAAATCACTGCCTTCCATTTCTCCATCCTGTGACATCTTTTATTTTAACTAGTAGCGCGGATACCGTCATTGAATAATTTAGAACTAAACTGAAGCGATAGTATGTGCGAAAGATCACTTTCTTGTAAGATTTTGATGATTCTTTTTTGGATGATGATGTCGGTAACTGAAAATTTTCAATTTCAAAATCAAAACAAAAGTTACCGACATCATGACGGAAATAAATTCATGAAAATCAGACAGGAAAGTGATATTTATTACACATTTTCGCTTCAATTTAGCTCTTAACTCTTCAATGATGGTATCTTCACCACTAGTTGCTATAAAAGATGTCTGAGAATGAAGATCAGGCAGTGGCTATTATTACCACATAATCCTTGGGATGTCGGTAACTGCAGTTACCGACATCGGGTACTCCCCAGTGATTTTGAGAAATCTGATTGGTTAACGTTTGTCGAATATGAGACCATATTACCGACTGGCGACGTTTATATGATGGCGTGTGACACAGGCGGTTATATGAGCCCATAAGTGTATTACCTGACTTAGCAGTATGATAAATTTGTTATATGGGATTTAGACCGGTAATATAACCTGCGGGTCGTGAAATATAATTACAGACATGTTATAATTATGAGCCTATATTACCCGTCTAAATCCTATATAACTAATATTATTATACATACATTAATACTAGCTCCTGCAACTTCTTCTGGTGCACCAATAACTTGTCGATCCTAGGATTAAATAAATGAAAATACCAATGGTATGCCATATACTATAATATAGATTGGATTCTTTGATCAATATATATTTTACACATTTAATTCAATTTTTGTTAAAAAATAGAATTATAGGTATCATTTTAAATATTTGAACAGATTAATATAAAAAACTATTCCGTTTTGAAACACTTTTATAAATTTTCACTTCCCTAAAGTATATAGAATATAGTACAAATGTAGTTCCTCCATTAGTGGCCATTCCCTAGGAGTGGTACTGACAATAATCTTGCCCTAATGCCCCTGTCTCATATAAGCGTATAAGTCAGCGTGCGCGGAAAGTTTCCGTGTGTTCTATACGCTCAAAATGTCAAAATGAATGACTTAAACCCTAGCTGCATGTTCAAAGAAGGTTTAAAGATCGTTTCATTGGCGTTCTCTCTTCTTTATATATAATTATGGGTTCATTTTTCAAAAACAAAATGGCACACTCCTACCAAAAAATATTGCCAGTTAACCCTCACCCACCAGGAACCTAGCTCTATTGATAACGCTACACCTCGATCTGTTGACCCATAATATTCATATTCCTAACCCTAACACAACTCTACAGTTTTTAAAATACTGTACTTACGTAATCACTGACTCCTTCCCTTTGTTGGACTGAACCGGCAGTACCAGTACCATGATCATCCTGAAGGCAAAATCAAGTAAAGGTCTAAATATTAAGACTTCTCAATGAAAAATTCAAGAACCATCCTTCAAATTTTGACTCTGTTGGTCATATGAACATTTTATATATCATATATCTTTTTCCATGATATAAAATGTATACTCAAATTTCGCTTCTTTTACTTCACTTTATTCGTGTTATTTAGACATGAAGATGTTCCTTGTCGATTCGGTTCAATATCTATCAAATTGACGAATAATGACCAAAAAGTAGTGTTGTTCAATCGGTTTAAAACATGAACCGATTATCTATTACTATCGGTCAGCCCCAACCAACCGACTATTAGATATAATCGTTTTGTTTGAAATTGCAATGACTTGATGCTATTTTGGCTTTAAGAAGACTAAAGTTGATAGTTTTGCAGGAATATGTGCACGTGCATTTAGTCATTTAGTATGTGTAAAATGATGGTTATTTAGATTTTGCTTTATTCCTTGTTGATCTAATGCTTTTGCTTTATGTTTTTGCATCAATGTTGACAGTTTTAACTAACTTTTGTTTCATACTTTGGAATATACAATTAATTAAATATAGTTTCATTTTTATATTTGAGCATTAAGCAGTTCAGTTTCTTTTCTCATGTTTTTGTTCACTGTTGACTCAAGTTTATGTAGACTTGCCATAAATCCCTTTGAATTTTTTTGCTATTAGCGAATTACATCATTTCCTTTACTATCCATCTATGTACACAAGTGGATAGATTAGGAAATGTTGATAATAAGGATGTAACTCTCAAAATTCAAAGGAACTTGTGGCAAGTCAAAAGTTTATGGTGTATTTGTAACTAATCAGTCGTGAATACACTGTATGCATGGATTAAACTTAACTATTTTTCCTTTAGTAGCCAGCTGGACTCCTGTGCCTAGAAATCCCGGAGCCTAACAACATTGTTAGGGACCCAACTTTTTCAGCACAAAATTGTCTTTTTACTATGACTCATATGGTGATGTGTATAATTCTTGATTATAGAACATACATGAATTCAGAAATTATTGTCGTTTTGATATCGCTAATAAATAATATATAGAACAATAGGGTAAATGGTGTGTTTTATTCTGTCAAAGTGCTTGTATTGTTTCATAAAATTAAGTTAAATTATATAATTTGCAGGATAGCACTAAAAAAATGTAAAAACTTAATCTTCACTTTTGGGCTCTGTATGTTTGTATTTTTTCATGTTAACATTTTTTCCCCTACTTTTCATCTCAGAATTTTAGAACAGAAAAAATTAGAATTTAGAAATAACTGACATAACATGGTGCTTGGGTGCCATCTAGCCCCACCCCAAAACATCTGAATACAAGTCAGATCGGCACTTGGTCAAAACGGCACCTGGTTAAATCGGCACTTAGTATAGTCAATTCGGCACTCAGTATGGTTAATTCGGTACCTGATATAGTCAATTCGGCACCTATGTTTTTTCTGAATTTATTATAATATGTTCAGTTATAAACAAAAACGACTGAAAGTGAAAGATAATAATGTTTATTTCATTAAAAATCTAGCACATATAAACGCAACCAGCACAATAAAATCTAAGAACTGTTCAAAATGATAAAGTAATATATTAAATGATTTAAAAATCATTTCAATTCATCATATTAAAGTTACAGTTAATGTCAGCATTATGATCGTTACTGTGCAGGAGGTCCGTAAACCGATGCGCATTTCCTTAGTAAATAGCTGGCACTGATGGTGTTGTTCTTATATTGCTGCCACAAACTGAAAATCATTTGCTGAACCTGACGGTTCTGTTTTCTTTGATGGCGTCTTAATTTTCCCTCTGCAACAAGCCATAGATGAGCAGTTTTTGAGATATAAGCTTTCATATGTCCCGACAGGGTACCCCTCTTAGAACGGCGGCCATTTTGAAATGGCGACCATTTTGAAAAATCCGAACGATGGAATTGTTCCAGATACTCTACAGAACATTTGTGTGAAGTTTCATAAAAATCGGCCCATTGGTCTTTGACAAGTTAACGTTTGAAAATTCAACAAAATTTAATCATAATTACGTCATTTTTTCAAAATGGCCGCCAAACGCTTCCAACCGATTTTTATTTTTTTTCATAAACTTGTAGTACTAATTAGCCTCTACTAGCATACCAAGTTTGATCAAATTTGGTTCAGCAGTTTTTGAGATATAAGCTTTCATATGTCGCAACGGGGTATCCCTCTTAGAACGGCGGCCATTTTGAAATGGCGGCCATTTTGAAAAATCCGAACGATAGAATTGTTCCAGACACCCTAGAGAACATGTGTGTAAAGTTTCTTCAAAATCCGCCCAGTGGTCTTTGACAAGTTAACGTTTGAAAAAGTTTACAGACGACAGACGACGACGGACGCCAAGTGATGACAGTAGCTCACGCAAGGTGAGCTAAAAAGGAATCTGTAATTCTTAAAGCATAAATAATTTCAATGTTCCCATATTTAAATATTTATCCCCCTTTTTCAGTGATTGGGAACGAAATTTTTCTAATGGGCCATTTCCCATTATTTTTAAAATATGAATGGGCCATTTTCAATGTTAATGTATCATGGCACATGCCCTTCCCGATCACTGCTTTTTACATTGTAATTTTTTGGTGAAAAACATTGCAAAAATCACCTTATTTGTAATAAAATACATCAAATTAAAAATCAAATTATTATATTATAATACTCTTTTAAAAAGGACTCTGTGATTCTTAAAATGTTGCCAATTATACCCATATTGCGATAGAGTTATCGCTCTTTGTACAGTATGATGTCATTGATTGTGAACAAGATGCTCCCAGGAGCCTGAATCCCTCACCTGGTACCTAAAGTTTAGAATAAATTGAAATCTGGTCGAAAATGGTCACCCATAGAAAATTTTCGATACCGCCATTCAACTCAGGAGGTCTAGTTTACCCTTAACTTTGTAACAAACAATGACAGAAAATATGTAAAAACTGCATTTTAAGGCTGTGTTCTATTTTTATCAACAGCAGCCATGTTCCTTATCGGATCACAACAAAAAACATGTAAGAACTGAGTAGCTAACATACCAAAAGTCATATATACTAAGTTTGAAGCAAATCGGTTCAGCAGTTTCAGAGAAGAAGATTTTTTTAAAGAAGTGTTCTAAATACATTGAAAATTGGTCGAAAATGGCAGCCATTTTAAAAATGGCCGCCCGTACAAATTTTTTGATACCCACATTCAACTCGGGAGGTCTGGTTTACCCTTAAAAACACATTCCTTGAACACTTTATAACAAACAATGGCAGAAAAATATGCAAAAACTGGGTTTTAAGGGCTATGTTCTATTTTTAGCAACGGCGGCCATGTTTTTTATCGGATCACAAAAAAAAACCACAAACTTGGTAGCTAACATGCCAAGTTTGAAGCAAATCGGTTCAGTAGTTTCAGAGAAGAAGATTTTTTAAGAAATGTTAACGACGACGACAGACAACGACGACGGACGCCAAGTGATGACAATAGCTCACGGCCAGACCTGTGAGCTAAAAATGGCAAAAATCACATTATTTTCTAAAGAATTATTTTATGAGGTCTCTATTTTCAGATTCATGTCGAAATTTCCCAAAACTGTTGTACCACATTTGAGACCCAGTATTGATTTCTTTATTCGTTTGTTAGACTTGCTTCAAGTCCCTTCCTTTTTATTAAACATAAAAATTATGAGACTCAGAGATGCAGATAAGTGCAGGACCTACATTTTTAAGGGCAGAAATTTGATAGGTCCTGCAAAAGAAGTCATTGTGCTGGACCTATGTCTGGCAAACTTTTGGACAGCTTAGACTGAAAACAGTTGATAGGTCTGCTAAAATTTTTGTAGGTCCTACAAAATTATGCATCTTGCAGGACCCACTGTCTGACAGGAAAAAAATATTTATCTGCATCTCTGGAGACTGCTTGTACAGCACATTGATAGAGGGGAATCAACTGGATGGTAATCAGATTATCTGATAGAGAAATATCATGTATAGTGGAAATAATAAAGTACAAAGGGACTTGGAGCAAGTCTATTCGTTTGACTAATAACCATATTTCCTTGGCCTATTTCTCTCCACAACAACGTTTATGAGGGTCATGATGGGGGTTTACAGAATAGCAAATAATGGCTTAAAAATTTAAAGAATAGTGAATGCTTTCCATTATGCGATACGTACCAGTTGAACCAGACTATTTTTATGTCGTCACCGGTTCGTCTGGTTCGTATGTTGTTGCAAACCACTTGCGCCGAACCGGGTAATGGAACATGAATCTGAGATTCAACTGGTATGCACCGCATAATGGAAAGCACCCCAATTTGAAGTTTCGTGAGTATTCTGGCTGTCCAGATAGCATAACCGTATTATGGGCGTACAGGAACGACAAAAACAATCAATGTGGACCTTTTAATGTATCCTACCCAGTAATAATTACACGGTAAAAAACTACAATAAAGAAACAAAAACAATGCATAAATACCACGAAACGCGAGGGAATACGGAGAAAATTACAGTCAAATTATCACTAGTAATTAAAATAACAACGAAATGTTTATAGAGTTCAATATATATGACGCACGGAAAGTTATCCATCAACCTTGTTTTCATCAATCTCAATGATGTATAGAATATTAATTTAGTGTTCACAGTTCAATTAATTCCATGTTCTAAATAAATCGTAAGATGTGTACGGTAGCTGTTATTATACATATTTGGTGTATTTGCAGTGTTTACTCACGCTGTCCGTTGTCTTAATTTCAAACAGGAGATTTGTTGTTGTCAATTTCTTCTCATCATGACGGAAAAGAATATAGTGTAATAATATACTTATCGATCTGGTATTTAATTGTTGAATTCCGGACAGAAACACAGGTGAAATGAGGATCAGCACAGGTGAATTAATTATCGATCGTGAATTAAAACAAGAATTAGATGTGCCATTATAGTGAGAGTAGCATAATTTACAAAACTATGAAAACAAATGTGATTGTTTTGTTGCATTTGCTGTCACTTTCAAAAACATAAAATCTGTCGTTTGTAAGCAGGCATATAACAAACTAAATGACATATCAAAACAAGGCATCGTTGGTCTCAGACCAAAGAAAAATAAATACAGGAAAATAAATACATAAAATTTCCCCATTTTCAGTCACTTTCTATATTTTTTTTGCTTAGCCTAATTAAAAAACCACAAAAGAGACAGAAGGATTGGTCGAGCACTAAGTCGGAACGTCTAAAAACACTACAGTTTGCTTTAGTTTTGGCTGTGTATACCTGCGTAATATACCTGGCTGTTACCTGTACCTATCAACTTCCGGTTACATAAAATTTGTGTTGCAGTTCCGATCTAATATAGATCTATAAGCTTACGGGTAACGGGGGGGGGGGGGGGGTTTAAGAGGGGGTCAGATCCTGGAATCCTGAACTTAAAAATGCCTAATCCCGACTCCCGAACTTATAAAATGACCATCCCGACATCCCGAAATCATAATTTTCAAATCCCGATTGGCGAATCCCAACAAGGCATTTGATCATTTTCCCGAAATCCCGGGCTTAAAAATGGCCAATCCCGGCGTCCCGAAAAAGGTCCTACCCCCTCATCTACATACAAGTAGCTCTGGGTCCTTGATGTTTTAGTCTGATGAGTCGTGCGGCCTTCCAAATAAAAACAAATCAACAAAAGTGATCTGATCATTTTTCGGTAGGAGCACCAGTTCGGGAAAAGTACGAATATTCGGCGCGGTAGCGAAATCATCGTTTTTTTTTAGAAAACGCAAAAATCTTGAATGAAAATAAATCTAATTGAGCTTTATTATATACATTTAAGGTATGATATAATACCAAAAGGTAATTATGCAATGAGATGTGTACCTGTGATTCGATTGTTTGAAGAGCTGGCTGAACAACGTGTTGCAACTGCTCGGCCATGCTGCTGCTAAGGATGATGGGAAGATGGAATTATACCTATCTTCAAATGAATTTTACTCATTTGTACCTAGGTATAATTGAATTGAAGATATCTATAATTGAATTGAAGATAGGTATAATTCAATTGAAGATAGGTGTAATTGAATTGAAGATATCTTCAAATGAATTGAAGATATCTTCAAATGAATTGGAGATATCTCCAAATGAATTATGGAGATGTTGGAATTAGACCTATCTTCAAGTGAATTAAAGATATCTTCAATTCAATTGAAGATAGGTACAATTGAATTATACCTAGGTGCAATTAAATTGCACCTAGGTATAATTCATTTGAAGATAGGTTCAATTGATATGAAGATATCTTTAATTATTTGAAGATAGGTACAATTGAATTGAAGATATATTCAATTAATTGTACCTATCTTCAAATGATTGAAGATATCTTCAATTATTTGAAGATAGGTACAATTAATTGAATATATGTTAATTTGGCGTTCCATAGTTTTTAATTATGTATTATTTTTAAGATCTTCTTTATATTATTGTCTTTCATAGCGATAAATTAAGTCCATTACTGAGTCGTTCTTTAGAGTAGGCAAAAACAAACCCGCTCTTAAGTCAAAGTCTCTATCACTTATGGTCCATGAGTTAGAAAGGTACAAATTGTACTTCCAATAAATAAGGGGAAATAACTCCTGTAAGAAGTTGTCAAAATCCTTTGCGCTATATGTAACAAATTGTCCCAATCAACAGCTGACCATTTTGTGCGACATCTTTAAAGGTTTCATAGTTAATCTTCTAACAAGCTTTTTGTGACAGGAACAATTACTATGTAAAGAAAGTGTTCGGTGTGCCATTATTAACTGTTAAAGCGTAATGTCAAATACATTCATAGTACAAAATGTCTTTGCAACATGCCGCGAAACAAATTTATAATGGGTAAGAACTGGGACCATACTGGGAGGTTTCCCAGTGCAAGACCCACAGAGCAGCGCGTCCCCGGGGGGCGGATATGGGACACCTCTCGTTGGGGGGTTGTCGGGTCATAATACGGAAAGCCTGACCGCGGACCGTAGTGGGTAACGTGTTTGGAGAGTGCTGCGCTCCTTGCACGATAAAAACCCCTTTTGTAAATTTCGAAAAAGAGTAGGCTCATTGTAGCCACTACAAAAGTCTAAATTTTCCGCCCCTACCCAAAACTCCATACTTTTCCAGTGGCAGTCAAAATTGTATTCCCTGTGACCCATCCCACCTCTATTTTCCGTTGATTTATTGTTTGTTAACATGTTCCCGTCCTGAATATAGCTGAAATACTGCTCGCTGGACGTAAAGCAGACATCCAACCACCAATCAATCAGTTCTTTAAAAGTGTATTGTACTTTTGATAAATATATGAGCTGCACTAATTATTGACATCATGATAAGTTCTGTATAGATGGGTTTCCCATGAAGCAATTTGCATCAGCACAACTGTGGAAGTGGAAGTTTGCTGAACAGAAGAATTTTTTCTGGGTTTAATGTAATGTTATTCTATCTATCTTCTTTGGAAATTTTGTTCAGATAAACATGGCATGTTCACAACAAACTGTTAGGAATATTATGATATGCAAGAACTCAAGTAGATAGGAAAATAGTCCTTATATCTGGTGCATTTTTAATTTATTAATGATAAAGGTTGTTTGCTGTTTGATATTGCATTCCATGAATAATAATAAAAAAGAAAAAAAAACTGAATCTAAGTGTGTTATGGTTTAAAAACATAAGAGAAATAATCCTGGAAATTTATGCAAATAATGAAAAATGTATGTAACTACTGCGAAATTAATTATTTACTTACCCTTACTTCTCCCTAGTGTCTCTATCTGGGATTGACTTCTCCCTGTTTAGCTGCCAGGGTGAAGTCACTTCTCCCTACTTTTTTAGAGTGGGGTGACCCCTGGTAACCGATATAAAATTCTAAGGTGTGGAAATTGTCACCTGACCACTGACAATCTTTGATTAATCACGCAAAAATATTTTTTCGATTAACTTCCTGGATACGCGTTTTTAACACGAAGTTTGTCGAAAACGTCAAAGTGCTTGATTTCCACAAAACTTGGTTTCCGAGTAGATATAAGGGTCCTAATTACATATCCTGGATCACATTTATTTTTCGGTCCACCGTTTTCAAAATGGCTGCCATTGAAATGTGGTTTTCAATATAACTCAAAAACCATAAAAAATTGAAGCAAACAATATATCAGAAATATGTTCCTCTCATTGAGATCTACATTTGATATAAACGCTCGAAAACTGTGCGACAAACCGATTGCGAGTTATGGCCCTTATTTGGCTTATAACATTTAAAACGTCGGAGATAATATAGTAAACATGGGTTTTTGTGACGGGGGGATGATTGAAGGCATTGACAATCGCCTGATTTTCGGGTGAAATAGTTTGAACCATTTCCATGATCTGAAAACAGAATATAACAAAATCTACACAAGTTGTACATAAAATGTGCTTGCCAAAAAGAATTTCAACATTTGAAAAAGGAATTCATTTTCAGCACATCTTTTTGAGAAAACATTTTTGTGAATATTTTGTAAAAGTAATGAATAAATAAAGTTAAGACTAGACAAAAAAAAAAGATCCCAGCATGCAACGAAACGAAGGACACAGCAACAAAATGGTAATGTTTTAAGGGTCGTTTCAAAATATACTATCTCACACCCCAGGACGGTACTTTATTTTGGATATGACCACCTATAGATTTGAAAATTAAATTTAGCCACCTACTCATAGAAACAATGTTTGCATTTTTTTATAAATTTTTTTTCCAAATCTTATTTTCCAACATCCTTTAATTAATCTGTATGACAAGTACATATAGAATTGCAAAGTCCAGTAACAAACGTCTCCCCACAAACATAAACATTAAAAGATTTATTACTATCTGGTTTGAGTAGTCTCCCTTTGCATGGTGACATGAAAACTTGTAGGAGAAAAAAATTATGAATAGAAAACCAAGATAATATTCCTCCATTATATATTCATCCTATTGAAGACCTAACATAATTCAATTCTAGGTTTGGTGGACCATCACTGTTAGCAAGATTCATTTATATACGTTCCCCTACATAAAAATTATAAATTTCCGTTTCAGACCAGCCCCAAGTATATATATATATATATAGATATATATATGCACATGAAAATATATTTACCACAGTTGTAGGCTTAAGCTCAACCCCATATTCCTCTGACACTTGTGCATACATTATTTTGTATACGTGACCTTCTGCCACTTTGTCGATGCTCGATTTAAGAAATGACGACAACTTTATTATTGTGTTTGTTTTTAGGTAAAAAACCTTCATCTGAAACTTTTTGGTCCTTCCTGACCGGGTTACTATATTTCTGAACCCAGAAGGTTCAAGTATTCGAACTATTACTGCGTCCTGAAAGAAAGAATAAAGCATTCAGTTTCCATATATAAAGGAAATGAAACAAGAAAGAATTGAATTGCTCCAATCTGAAATACTGTGCAAGTACTTTTCTTGATGGGCATCAAATTTCGTTGTAGTGAAAAGTTACAATGTTTCATTTGTTCATAAATCATGTAAAAAATTCAAAGAAATGAATTAGCGATCAAACAAATCATCAGAATTCATTTACGATTTTAATTAACTTTAACTTGCAAAGCAGATTACAATTATGTCATGTTTTGCTTTTTTCGTTATGAAAATACATATTTTAAAAACACAAAAATGAAACACAATTATTCAGTATTAAATAATATCTAAATATCAGCTTTAACAATGCATCTAATCATACAATTCAGCATTGTATTTATTGCAATTAAATAATTTGTCCGTTATAATTTGATTTTTGTTTAATGCCAATTTCAACTATTTTTCCGCTATATCTGGTCGTCCAGTTTTGTTATAAGGACCTGGATTACCCAGAGCCCCGACCTTTGATATGAAAACTGACAATCCTTGTCAATTAAAATTGGAGTTGAGTTCACCGTACAGGCAGTGAAACTCGAATTCTAACCAGTTTTGACAGACCACGTGATCAATAATAGACAATATAATAGCACACGCTATGACCCTTAGGTTTTCGTGTTGTTTAATTAGTAATTTAATTTTGACCTTTATCTTTTATACCTTTGTAGGTGTAAACCTTGCAAGTTTCAAGAATTTCCTATAAAACCTTTTAAAATTATTTAGTCATTGAATGAGCTGTCAATTTCGTTACAAGCATTCATATGTTTACATTTCTTATATGTAAACGCCATCAGGCTTGATAACTGCAGCATAGCCGCCATGTTGGGGCGGAAGTATAAAAATAGAACTAAAACACGAAACAATACCGGGCATAAACCCAATTTTAACCGGTTCGAAGTAACCCCCGTTAAAAACGAAAGAAAAATTTTAAGGGTCTGGATTTTGGCTTAAACAAAAATAGGTAGGGTCGGGCAACCGGAAACTCATTTTTTTCTTGGCCTTATCAATTACGGCATTTGATATAGCCAAATATCTGAAAACTATCTGTATTAAGGTACTTCTTTTTTCTTCTATGAAATATCCGTTTGATGTTATGATGCGAGTTGTCCATCATTCTAATATGACGTCCTGCTTTAGCTATGTAAACAAAGCCGTGTCAAAATTCCAACAAGTTTAGTTAGCACATGCGTCAACTGCGTGTTTTGTGTAAATGTAAAAACTGACTTACAAATGCCGTTTGTTATGTGTTATCCATAATTATCATAATTGTTAATAATTTAGTTATTTATAGTCTGAATTCTGAGATTTATATGATTTAAACTACTCCGGATACCTTAATTTTTTATAACAATTCTTCATTCGAATTAATATGACGTCACAATTAGTATTCCGACGTCATATTACGCTGAACTGAAAATTTCAAACTGGAACGACGCAATTTCGTTAAGATTTCTCAATATTTTTGTTTAAAAGGTACGTACATTCAATAAAATGACGAGAAAATATGTTTATGTCAATTGTATTTGCTTTAACATACTGTTTTGGGATATAATCGTATTAGTTTAAAAAAACAATATTACCACTGAAAGCGTCCTCTTAGAACCGCTTCGCGATTTTAAAACATTTGTTAGACATATTAGAATCGAAATATATTATTGCGAGCCGGCTTTATGGGAATTAGAACATGGTCAGACCTAATATTTGTCTTCATTTTATAACTCGCTATCGCTCGGTATAAAATATTGACAAATATAAGATCTGACCATGTTCTAATTCCCATAAAGCCCGCAGAACATCATTCGTCAATTCTCAATGTTTTTCGGGTATTAAATTTTGAACAAAATGTAAAATAAATACATTACCCATAAAAGGTGATTGAAAAAAATCAATTATTATTGTTACATGAGTTGTATTGCAATAAGCAATTTTAATAATGTGTTTTCCTGGGACCATTCTACTGGGAGGGTTCCCAGTGCTCGACCCACAGAGCAGCCCAGCGCGTCCCCGGGTGGCGGATAGGGGAGACCCTCTCGTTTGGGGGGGGGGGGGGTTGTCAGGTCACAATACGGAAAGCCTGCCCGCGGACCGTAGTGGGTAACATGTTTGGAGAGTGCCACGCTCCTTGCACGATAAAGACCCCATTTGTAGATTTCGAAAAGAGTAGGCTCATTGTAGCCGCTACAAAAGGCTACATTTTCCGCCCCTTCCCAAACCTCCGTACTTTTCCAGTAGCAGTCAAAATTGTATTCCCTGTGACACATCCCACCCCCATTTTCCGTTGATTTATTGTTTGTTAACTTGTTCCCGTCCTGAATATAGCTGAAATACTGCTCGCTGGACGTAAATCAGACATCCAATCAATTAATAATGTGTTTTTAAAGTGTTTTGACGACTTCCTGTGTTTATATTTTAGATTCTAATCACCCTACAACATGGAAATGTAGAACGAAAGTTGAAGAGTACAACAAGCAAGTAGACACACAATTTATGTAACAAGGTGTTGGATAACTCGGCGTCAAAGTTCACATTTTAAAAAATGTTTGGGTTTACAACAATTAACCTGTAAAAGAAATGAGGTGTCGTATTTTGCACAATATATAAGCACATACCTTTGAGGTTTTAGTAATTTTTAGACCATATGTGGTTTCTGCCAAGTCCGTAATTTTATAAATTACGTCTTTCTTTAGTTAATTTACCCTGTGGGTAATATATAACGAACTGGATATGTTTTGTATATTTTTGTCTATATTATAAATGGCTGCCTGGTGCAGCACAAACCTCTGCTGTTTCAATGCAGATATAAATTCTCGTTCCTGTGGAGGCTCGAGATTATACATCTTGTTATTCCGTAAAATATTTTAATGAACAGTTGAAAAACAAATATGCAAGTGAATATTTTCATTTTAAAGATTTAAGAAATAAATTTTATTATATTATTGTTGCAACTTGAGTGTATTAGATTTATAAAAATGAAATGTGGATTTACATGAGCATGTAAATACTAAACAGAAGAAATACGTCTTCAAGCTATTATAGCTTCATAAGACATGGATCCAAGATGAAACGCCTCGCGACCGTCACAAGTAATGGAACAAGCTGATGACTTCCATGTATAAGTTGTCCTACTTATTGGAAAGTTTCCAAAGCAAAAACTATCTAGTAAAGTTTTTAATTTATCTGTTTTTGAGAAATTAAAGAAAGACACGCCAGCTTGAGAAAGGGACTTTTAAGGCTAATAACTGCTATAAGATTGACAGTTTAAGGGTTAATGGAATGTTACATTTTGTGTTACTGGCCTGCCGAGGGGAATTTTTCTATCTATTATAATTAAAAAATTTAAAAGCCAAACATGTGCTGGTCCCATTTCTTGTATTAAGATACTGCCGCCATGTAAACTGCGGCCATGTTTGTCAGATATGTATTGGCATGTTTTAATTAAGATGTAGAATCTTTATTGTTATAAATACTAAATAACATACATAATTTCCAAGGGGTGTGGCATTTTGTACAGTAACCAAGTTGTAAGTACTTACTGTGATTCTTCTCCAAGGCTTTGTTTTAACTGATGTTCTTCATTCTTGTTCCAATCTTTTATCAGAGATCTGAGTAGTACTTACTGTGATTCTTCTCCAAGGCTTTGTTTTAACTGATGTTCTTCATTCTTGTTCCAATCTTTTATCAGAGATCTGAGTAGTACTTACTGTGATTCTTCTCCAAGGCTTTGTTTTAACTGATGTTCTTCATTCTTGTTCCCATCTTTTATCAGAGATCTGAGTTTCAACACGGTCGATTGCATATGGGTGACATAAATTTATTTATATTATTTATTTATAGTCGCATTTTTTAAAGAATGAGATATACTTACCCATTATGACTTAAAAGTTCATATATTGTGTTTTTGTTGCTTATGATTCAATGGATAATGTGTGTTTACAATGAATGAATTTTATATATCATTGCACAAGTGAAACGAAATGAAAAATATGGCTTTAAATAATAAACAATCAGTAGATATATATTCCCATTGTCTTATTTGTTTGCTCAAATTTATCCACGAAATGCAGAAATCGTATCTATTAGACCAGCTAGTGTCTACTTTCAAGGTCAAAGGTCATAATGGTTTTTACTGAAGATCCAATGTCTCTTCTAACATTTGGGTCACGTGTAGAAAAAACCAATCGTGTCTTAATGGGAGATAACGCCTATACTATTAAGTCAAAATTCTGTCCTTCCAAATGTTGGTTCTTCATAAGTTCAATTTTCTCCGAGTACTCCGGCTTCCTCCCCATCAAAACTTAATGTCATGATAAAAGCTGAAAAATTGCTCAAAGTGGCGTTAAGAACCATTCAGGCGAACAGGTCAATATTTTACCAAATGTATTTTGGTATTTACATTTGTCAGAATAAAAGGAGAAACGATAGGCAATTAAATTTAAAAACCGAGAATATGTACTCAGTTTTAACTGTCTATTGTTAGACTCCTGGTCTTTATCTCTTTTGGTCCCCGCGATTTCGTTAAAAGTCATAACTTTTCTTTAAGGGCAGATAATTCTTATAAGTTCTAACGGATATACAATATCACGCGACATGTCGGGAAGTATAAATTGGTAGTAGGCAGAAGAAAAGAGAAATAAACGTTAAAAACGTCACCAAAATGAAGTCCGGTTCCCTGCTAATAGAATGCAGTAGAAAACACCAATCGCTGAATTTACTCAAACTTTCCAAAATTGTAGATTTAGATATAACTAGCTCACCCCACAGAACGTTAAACTCAAGTCAAGGGATTATTCGCTATCGAGGTGAAGATCTCTCGGAATTATCAGATGGTGAAATATGTTTAGAACTAGAGCCTCAGGGTGTAACAAAAGTGAAAAGATTTATTGCTAATAGACAGGGTGTTTAGGTAAAACTGAACACCTTTCTGTTGAATTTCAATTCACCCACTGTCCCCGAGTCCATCAAGATTGGTCTCTACAAAATTAAAGTCAGTGCATACATATCCAACCCGTTGCGCTGCTTTAAGTGTCAAAGTTCGGTCATGGAAAGGGACAGTGCAGAGGTCACCTGGTTTGTTTTAAATGTGCAGAAGAAGGACATGAGGGCTTTACCTGCACTAAAACTCCAAATTGTGCCAATTGCGGTGAAGCCCACATGTCCTTATCCAAGGATTGTCAACACTTTAAAAAAGAAAAAGAAATACAAAAATTAAAAACTGAAAAGACCATCTCATACCCTGAGGCTCATCGTCTGTATAATACCATTAATAATCCCTCGTCTCCTGCATCAACGTCATACGCCAGTTTGGCCAAACGTGTTCTCACTTCAGTTGAAACGCAGACAATCATCACCTGGCCTATTGACAAACAGGAACCTTCAAAATTACCAGTTACAATAACAGACAAAATCATTAATCTTCACGAACATCTTCATCTTCTCAAACTGCTACGTCTTCAGCGCCATCCCAAACTGCTACGTCTTCAGCATCATCTCAATCCTCAACCAAATCTTCAAGCAGCCCCCCAAAAAATTCTTAAAATACCAACTCCAATTTAAATTCTTATAACTCAAATAAAAACTCAAATCAAAAAGGAGATCGTACTCCAAAACTGCTGCGGGATCCCATCAAGGTCCACAACAGGTTTGGAAGTCTAGATAATCTAGACACTACTATATGGGGCGATCCCATGGATACATTACCCCCAGATATTAGATCTAAAAGTAGATCCCTCAGCAGAAACCGGTGGGATAGCCCAAAAAAACTGTCAACTATTCCCCTATTCGCAGACAATAATGGGTACAATATTACAATGGAATTGTCGAGGTCTTAAGATTAATTTTTCTTGGGATTACATTATTAGTTCAAGCCTTTCTTCCTGTTGCATTTTGCCTCCAGGAATCCCACCTAAAACGAAGTGATAACATATCTTTAAAAAATTACTCTATATACAGCACATATGTAGACGAGAATGATAGAGCAGCTGGCGGCTCTACCATTCTTGTAAAAGATCAAGTTCTACATAGCCCTGTAGATCTCAACACTGATCTTCAGGCGATTGCTGTTAGAATATCTTTAGACAAAACAATTACTTTATGCTCTGTGTATGTCCCTCCGAATTCTTCATAAAATTTAAATCAGTTTAAACATCTTACTGATCAGCTTCCGGCCCCTTATATATTACTTGGGGACTTCAACGGACAAAAGGCCTAATAAATCTGGAAGATCTGTGTATTTTTAATGATGGAACCAATACATATTTACATCCTGGGAATGGATCATATTCGGCTATTGATCTTACAATAGCAGATCCTTCTCTGTTGCCCGATTTCTCATGGAAAGTCCATGACGATCTCTGTGGCAGTGATCACTTTCCCATTATCTTGGAATCTTTACACTCTTCAAACACAGAACGAGTCGCTCGGTATAAATTTGGCAAGGTCAATTGGCCTCTATTTGAACAACTCTGTATAGAGCGACTTAACTCGGATACTTTTGAAGCTATTTCTGATCCAATTTTAAAATTCAATGAAACACTTATTTTAATTGCTGATGAAACAATTCCTAAGACCTCGACAAATCCAAAACATCTTAGTAAACCATGGTTTGATGACAGCTGTGAGGACGCTATTAAAGACCGGAAAAAAGCCGAACGACGCTTTAATAAACACCCAACTCAAAATAATCTTAACCATTTCCGAATTTTTCGAGCGAAAGCTCGCAGGGTAACGAAACAAAGACGATGCGCCTCTTGGCGTGGTTTTGTTTCTAAACTAAATAACCATACCCCTATGAATAAAATTTGGAACATGATTCGTAAAATTAAAGGTAAAAACGGTAAAGCAAATGTCCATTATTTAAAGGATGGACAAGACTTGTTAACATCAGAGTCAGACATATCAAATAAATTGGCCGAAACATTTGCAACACACTCCTCTGCTGAAAATTATCATCCCAATTTTCAGCGGATCAAAATTCAAAAAGAAAAAAAAACTTAATTTCCAGTCAAAACATTTAGAAGATTATAATAAACTTTTTTCTTTGGAAGAGCTAAAAACTTCTTTGAACAAATCTCACGATACAGCATGTGGCCCAGATGACATCCATTATCAACTTCTCAAAACATCTGCCACAATCTTCTCTCCAATGCCTTCTGAATCTTCTTAACAACATTTGGGAAACGGGTGACTTACCATCTATTTGGAAAATGGCCACTGTTGTGCCTATTCAAAAACCAGGAAAAGATCACTCGGAAGCGTCCAACTATCGGCCTATAGCCCTCACAAGCTGTCTTTGTAAAACCGTGGAAAGGATGATCAACGATCGCCTTGTCTGGTTTTTATAATCGAACAACCTAATCTCGAATATCCAGTGTGGATTTAGACAAGGTCGTAGTACTATTGATCATCTGGTGCGGTTCGAAACATATATTCGAAACGCATTTGCCAAAAACGAACATGTTGTGTCTATCTTTTTCGATTTAGAAAAAGCATACGACACAACATGGAAATATGGTATTTTAAAAGATCTTTTTGATATGGGGTTGAAAGGTAGACTTCCTACCGTCATCTCAAACTTTTTATCCGAAAGAGAATTTAAAGTTAGGGTCAATTCTACTTTATCTGACCCTTTTGTACAGGAAATGGGTGTTCCCCAGGGCAGCATCCTTTCTGTCACTTTATTTAGTATTAAAATTAATAGCCTTGCTCAAGTTTTAAAAGATAATATTGATGGTTCTCTGTATGTTGACGACTTCCTCATATGTTACCGAGGGAAAAATATGAATAATATCGAACGTCAACTGCAGTTGTGTTTAAATAGAATAGAGAAATGGGCAATGGAGAATGGTTTTAAATTCTCCACTGCAAAAACTGTTGGGATGCATTTTTGTAATAAACGTAAGATGCATCCTGATCCCGAATTAAAATTATATAATCCTATCAAAATTGTAAAAGAAACTACTTTTCTTGGTCTCATATTTGATTTAAGGCTAACCTGTCTTCGCCATATCAAAATGTTAAAAAATAAATGCCTTAAAGCTTTAGATATTTTAAAAGTCGTATCCAGCACCGACTGGGGTGCTGAATGCGATGTTTTACTCAAGCTATATAGATCGCTGGTTCGATCGAAATTGGATTACGGTTGTTTTATTTATGGTTCTGCTCGCAAGTCATATGTCAAAATCCTTGATACTATATACCATCAGGGATTGCGACTGTCTTGGAGCTTTTAGACCCACACCTGTCAATAGTTTGTATGTAGAAGCAAACGAGCCTTCTTTGTATCGAAGAAGAATAATGCTCGCTTTGCAATATGCAACCAAATTGAAGGCTTATCCTGACAACCCCGCCCACGACTGTGTTATCAAACCTCTTTATCAGAACATTTTCGAAAAGCATCCAAACAAAATTCAACCTTTTGGCTTGCGGATTAAATCTCATTTGGAGGATTCAGGTATAAATTTAGATGAAATTGCAATTGAAATTCCACATAACCCCCCTTGGTTAAACCCCAAGCCAATATTTATTTATGATCTAAGAAAACATAGAAAATCTGACACGAACCCATTAATTATACAGCAAGATTTTGCAGAAATTAAATCTTGTTACCCTGACTATAGTACTATTTATACGGATGGGTCAAAAGCTATTCTTCTTGCGATGAAAATAGTTGCTTCGTCAGACGAGCACAAAATTATGATCTGCTCTGATTCTCTGTCATGTCTCCTTGCTATTGAAAACTTCAAAATTAAGAATCATTATATTTTAAAAATTATTCAAATTTACAAATGCCTTGTTGCTTTGGGTAAAGAAGTTATGTTTTTCTGGATCCCAAGTCATGTGGGGATCCATGGGAACATGGTCGTGGACGAGGAGACCAAAAAGGCCTTGAATAACGATATTATTAATTGTGCCATACCTTTTACTGATTTTAAAGCAGTTATTTTTAAACATATTTCTCGTTTGTGGCAGAGTGGTTGGGATCTAGAGGTTCATAATAAACTTCATGAGATCCAGCCACTACTGCACAAAAATAATTTTAATTGTTTTAGAAGTCGTCGAGACCAAGTTGTTTCAACCAGATGTCGTCTTGGTCATACCAGGACGACTCATAGTTATATTTTAAATAACGAGCAACGACCCGAGTGTGTGCCATGCAACTGTCCATACACTATCAAGCATGTCTTGATGGACTGTGTGGACGTGGCCCACATTCGGGAACATTTCTATACTGTAGATACTTATTTTAATTTGTTTAGGACTGTCGCGGGCGACACAATTTTAAAGTTTTTAAAAGAGATTAATTTATATATATGTATATTATCATACTATTGTATGATATATTGTTTTAGTATTAAAGGGGGGGGGATATAAAATGGTTGTTTATGATCAAATAAGTTGATTTGTAGTAATTATCACGTCCTGAATATAGCTGAAATAATGCTTGCTGGACGTAAAACAACAATCAATCAATCCTGGATATTGTGCATAAATAAGCCTACACCGATTGGCGCAATCTTAATAGCAGTTAGAAACCTATATTAATACTACTATGTAAACAACAGTTTCGAACTATAGAACATAATCTGTTTAAATCAGTCCTGCAAGACTAAAAAAATCGGCTTTTTTTAACTAGACTTGTAGTTAAATAAAAACCTACTGATTAAATTCTATATTTCATATTTTCTCTTGCCAAATAACATTTCATTAAAAAGTTGTGAGTATATGGAACAAAATATTAGTTGTACCTGTAATAAGGTGGATCATTCTTTGAATTTTATTTTAAATTGTCACAGACCCAGAACATTTGGTTGATAGCTAAAAGCACATGGTGAGAGAGAAGAGAAGTAGGTATCTGGTCAGTGTGGAATGGATGTATCCAATTGAAGGCAGGTTATGTGAGTGCTTTTTATGTGAAGACCAGAAGAGACTATATATTGATTACAGGAAGGCACGAAATAAGATACATTTAAGTATGCAGTGCATTATTTTTGTTCTTGCCATAATACAGATAATTGCTTCCTTGGTATTTAAGAACTTCTGTCATCTGAGTTTTGTTTAAATTTAGTGTTTAACACCACACTTTCAGCAATTTTCCAGCTATAACATGCTGCCAGTTTTTATTTTAAGAGTACCTGATGAAAACCCCAACCTTACAGCAAGGAAACTGGCAATCCTTGCTAATTCAAGTTGCGAGTTGAGCACACCCTGCCTGGATTAAAACTATAACCTTAGTAATTGAAAGGCACATGATCAATATATCAGACAACTAGCTTACATAACTACTGTGCTGTTTAGTACCCATCTGAGTTTATATAACAGTATGTCAAATACTGGAAGCCTAATCTTCAAATTAGGATAAAGTGTCCAAATGAGTATTCAACAAGCAAGCACAATACAGCCTACCACTAACTTACAAGGAAGACGAGGGCGTGAGCTATTTTTTTTACAGAACTTTAACTTTCCTATTAGGTTAATATTGGTACGAAGGATCAGAAACCAAATATTCTCTGGTTACAATCTTTTTTTTTGGCACAGATGAACAACAAACTCAATTGTAATCAACACAAAAAGAAATGAACATCTATACAGAAAAATCACATGGAAACTAACCAAGAAATGTTTTTGTTTGTATGATGTTTAATGCCACTTTCAGCAATTTTTCAGCTACATGTATGTCATGGCGTCCTGTTTTTATTGGCGGAGGAAGCCGGAGAGAACCCCCAACCTTCGGTAGGAAAACTGGCAATCCTGGTCAATTAAGAATGGAGTCGAGTACACCCTGCCCGCAGTGAGACTCGAACCCGAACCTCAGTGTTGACAGACCACGTGATCAATAGTAGACGAACTACCTTAACTACTCGGCCACCGAGGCTCCTTAAAAAATGAGAGCTAAAATCAAGGGATGATTACAAATCTCCATTCAGACAAACTTGTAAAACACAAAACAAAAAACAACAAAAACTTGATTACTGGAAGCCAATAAAAAGCAAGGGTGCACGGAATGCGTGAACTGTTCAATGCATGGCACATATTTTTCTGAATAAAAATATATCTATTCATGTATGTTTTACATTTAAAAATATATTATATCGGAGGAGCATGAAATATTGCTAGGGTCTCCATCATTGATTGAACCTTCCATCCCCAGCTGAGGCAACATTTCATGGTCTACTGTTACAGTATAGTATTACCTCATTCTTAATTGAGATCATCAATATCTTTCATTTTATTTTTAGGCTTGGTAGCCGTTCTGATCCATAAAATAATGTTGATCGTTTTACTTTTAGTATTCGTGCAAATAAAGGAACATTCTATTTTGCCACGATAATTTGCAATATCTCCCATTTAGACATGTTTTGCTGTGTGAATTCGACAAAGGTCACAGCGAACAAAGGAAAGAGGTTTACCCCCCCCCCCCTTTTGTATAGGTCATTATGCATTGAAATGTGTTCATTTCAATTATTGTATTGTGAACACCTTATACAGCGGTTTAATTTACTTTATATATAAAAGCGGTTTAATTTACTTTATATATAAAAATAGACATAAACGCACGACACGTTACATTTGAAGATGGAAACGTTTTACTTGTATGTTCGTGCTGACTAAACTTGTTAATAGTCGCCTCCCCTGGTACTTAAGCAATGACCTTCATTTTTTTCATTGTAGACGTCAACTTACTTTTGTCAGCCCTACCTTTTTTATCGTACTAATTAACACTTGTTATGTATCATTCTTTTTGGAAAACCAGCAAGAATCGTTCTTTAAAGGCGATAGATCCTCGCATGTATCTATACAGTGTTATTTGCTGAAGAATGTCAAAAATGCATGCGCTTGTTGCATCGTCGATAGTTTTTCATGGATTTAATTCTTTTCCAGCAACCTGCATGACCTTCGCCAGTTAATGCATACAATTAGATACAATTACGAATGTATTGGTGAAATTTCATGCTACAAAAATGACATTAAAAGGTAGGGCCAACGCGAAATATAAAATTCGTAGTTATAAATACAAATGGTCACGTGATCATCAAAGGGCAATTCGTTGAAAGTGAAAGTAGAGATAATGCTATTAGAAGTATCCCCATTTAACATGTTATAGTCAAAATTGAGAATATATTTGTTGTTTGACTGTTTTCTGCCACGAAAGATTGATGAATTTAATGCTCGTATTTCTTGCATATTTCTTAAATACGCCTTAACATACCCGCGTAGCCCTCACAAGCTGTCTTTGTTAAACCATGGAAAGGATGATCAACGATCGCCTTGTCTGGTTTTTAGAATCAAACAACCTTCTGTCCAATATCCAATGTGGATTCAGAAAAGGCGAAGTACCCTAGATCATCTGGTGCGTTTTGAAACTTACATAAGAAACGCATTTGCCAAAAATGAACATGTTGTGTCGATCTTTTTCGATCTAGAAAAAGCTTACGACACAACATGGAAATATGGCATTTTAAAGGATCTTTTTGATATGGGGTTGAAAAGTAGACTTCCTACCTTCATTTCAAATTTTTTGTCTGATAGGGAATTTAAAGTTCGGGTAAATTCAACTCTGTCTGACCCTTTTGAACAAGAAATTGGTGTTCCCCAAGGTAGCATCCTTTCTGTTACTTTATTCAGTATTAAAATTAATAGTCTCGCTCAAGTCTTGAAAGATAATATTGATGGTTCTCTATATGTTGACGACTTCCTCATATGTTATAGAGGAAAAAACATGAATAATATTGATTGTGTTTTTCAAAATTTTCCACTTATATCTGGCCATCAGAAAATTACCTTTTGGTGAATTTCTGTATCCATAAAGGTGTTCAGCATTAATAGTCAATCCACATCAGAACTGTTAAAACAAAGTTGACTGTCCACACTTGTCCCAAAAATTTAGGGTCGACATGTTGCGGAGGGTTGTAGTCCTGCCCAGCAGACAGTTCTAGTTTGACTTAAGGGAAGAAATATTCTGCAATATTATCATATAAATCCTCTGGGGGTGGGGATGGGGTTATAGGAATCTGTCGGTGGTCTGTGCTTTGATTTTGCCGACATTTTGTGTATATGTGCAGCTTTGCTTTTTCAGTATCCTGTGATCAAAAAGGTGCCTGTTAATTTCTTTTCACTTTTGTAAATGATTGCTAAAATTATGATAGGGATTCAACATCAATTGTCCTAAACATTCATGGGTTGACATGCTACAGGGGGTGCTGTTGTTGATATTGTATGTAGATATTGCACATTAAGACTGCACCAAATAGATTGTTAAAGCTTTCATAAAACCAAAATACAAATTGACGTCAAGTTGAGGCTTTCATACATTCTGAAATATAAAAAATGATTTTTTTTTTGTCTATGGAGTAAAATGTATGGAATATTCGTAATTTGTGCCTCTATATCTTCTATTATAGATTATTGATGCCTATATGCTCTCCATGTTAAAGAATGAAAAGGTAAGGAAATACATAACTTAAGTTATTATGATAACACGAATTGTATTTAAAGAGGTGACAATAAATACAGCATATTTCAAGATGTAATCAAATATTTGCATCATTTGAACCAAAACAAATTTAAAATCCTAACCCTTTGGAAGAAGCCCTCACAAGAACCAATAATACTTATCATTCACAAAACAATGAAAATAAGTCTGAGCATTGAAAATGGTACTGAATTGAAGCAATCTGAAAGTTAAAAACACAATTTATAAAATTCTAATATGTTGATTATATAAATATCATTAATTTTCCTTTAACAGCCCTACTCATAATAATTTATCTTTAAAACAATAAACTTTATTATTTTAAGTCTGAGTTTGAGTATATCCCGTGTGCAGTGATTCATTTGTTCAGCAGAAAACAATAGCAACTATTAAATGATGAAAGGTAATAATGTCTTTCTATATTTTATCTTTGTGTTATATGTGGTACTGTTGGTAAGATATTTGTAGAAAATATAAAATTTTATAGCACTATCATACAGTTAAAAATAATCACCTTACCATTTTACCAAGTTTTAATAACTAGGCTGAATTTCATCTAAAACAGTCCAGACTATTTTTTTTTAGTTTGAAATATCATCACCAAATGCCATTGGTGTCTACAACCGTGGACGGAGACATTGGTTGGTGATTGTAAGTATTATAATAAATGGTTAATTGTCTAATGAGTAATTGTTTGGTTAAAAATTAGAAATTGTAACAAAGTATCAACTGTCTGTTATATTTCTAAAGTTCTGCTTATAACATTAAATGTGCAAGTTCAGATGTCTAAAATGACATTCATTCGGGAAAGAATTTTTTTATTTGTATTAAAAATGCCCTGATATCATTCATATCTTAGTGTATTTTTCATTTTAGGTAATCAATTTTTCCACTAAAAGCTTAGTAGTTATGGATCCATTAGGTGAACTCCATGATCACCTACAATTCATACTGAGTAGCTGGCTGTAAATTGATTTTTGATGTATCTCCAGACTACGTTGTTGTTTCATTTAGGATTCATTTCAAAAAAATTACTATATTTATCAGCAGTCATACCTCTTTTTATTACTATGATTAAATTTGGTATCTCAAATTTTGCTAATTTTTAAATATTTTTAAGATTACTGTAACTTTATAACCTTCTTAACATAGTTTTAAAATTATTTATCCCTTTTATATAACACAAATTGCATATATTTTTATTTACTTTTTTGTTACTTTAAATGTTTAATGGTTACACTACCATTATACATGTAAGTGAAAATTTGTTAAAACTAACAGTAATTTATGAAATGAATTTTGTTTGGTTTTAAGTTTTTGTTGATTTATTATTTCTACCTTAATTTTGAAATGGGAGATCAAAAAGTTGCGTGGTGGCGAAAAATTATCAATAATACAATAATACAGATCAAGTATGCCACAAGGTATTAAAAGAAAAAAAATCATAAAACACTGAACTTGTTAACACATTTACACATACATCAAGATGATGGGTATAAACATGTCTTAAATAAATTTAATAAATATAAGTCATCATTAAATATTTGTTGGGTTGAGGCTATTAAATTCAATACAATTATGTCATTGTTAATTTTTGTTTGGTTTATGCTGAAAGTCCCATTTATTATTATGGTGAAGTCTTTTGAAGGGGTGAGGGGTTTAATATTTGTATTTCATGTAATTAACTGCTACAGTTTTTAAGATCCCTTCACATGTAAGATGTAATTACATTTTGGAACTTTATCTATTTTCAGCAATGTTGGCTCAAGACTACTGCCTATTGTTTGTAATCAATTCCCAAGTGTTCAACCAAATCATGGAAACGATGGTAAAAGTCAGGAGTATTTTGTGGAGGTTTCTTGCCTTAAAACTGCCTACTGCGTATGGTCAAGCTTATGCTCCTTTTGTGGACCAAAAAAGAGATATATTTGAAATCAAGACTATATTTACTCAATATATTCAGTGTTTTGAAATGCAGGTTTTTCATTTTGATAGTGTAATTTACTATTATAAATTTTGACCTAAATTAGAATGGAAGTGTAACAAAGATGTAGTTGTTTTTTTAATTCCATCAGACCTTTTTGGTTGTGGTTTATGTTAAAAAAATCTTGCTGTTTGTTTCAATACTAGCTACAATAATGTAGATCCTTTTCGTTGGACAGAGGTACAAAGAGGTCCCATTACTTGTAACGGATCAGCCGGGAGTGATTCACCCGGGGGTTTTAAACATATCCGAATACCATTGTACGCCATGAAAGTAGACTTGCGTTTGTAAACAATATTAGATCCCTTTACAAACAAAAATGTAAAATTCCCGTAGCTAAAGTTTAGGCTTTGTGACAGGTAAAAAATGAGGCATAGTGTTAAATATGGACATGTTTTTATTAAAAAATGTTTTGTACTTTATTTTTATAATATACGTGTTCCACGGGTGTGTGACATTTTTTATTTACATAGAGATTGCACCGTATTGAAGTTGTGTAATCACTGTAACAGTTATGGAAATTGATTACATGATTGTACTTTCACATTTCTGGTACTACTCTTGTGGGCTATAAAGGAAATAAAACTAGGCAATTCAAATTTCAATTAGCCTTGCAATTGAGGGCAGCTTTATGAAAGCAAACCCAGTTTAAGCAAGCATTAAGGGTAAACCTCACCAAGTTGCATTTTTCTCTGAAAATTTAAGTACTTTGTACTTTTATATGATGACCAGTAAAATGTACAGATCAAGGAAATTTCCTGGGTCTGGGTTTACATACAACTTAAAGGTTTTTAGAGACAGCAGTTGTATTATAATAAGATAATAAGAAGAGAGTTCATTTCAACAGAAAACATCTTTATAAAAGCATTTCCTGAAAAAAGTATGTGTTGCTGGAGTTGTGGTGCATGTACAAGTCAAAAAGGGGGGGGGATAATCATGTCATTGTAAGTTTATTTTTATTTGAACTTGCTGATGTATACAGTTAAACCTTAGTAAGTTAATATTCATTGGATATTAACAAATTATACCAAGTTGCAGTAATATGAAGAAGTTTTGGGTGTCATCTTAATTGTGTCTGAAATTGAAAAAAAAAATAAAACAAAGCTTGTAAGAAAAATTAAATTGGATGGTTCTGTGTAAAGTATATTTTTAAGTTAATCATAAATACATAATGGTTCCCATTACATATCTTAAACTATTGTATGGTGCTGTGGGAAACTGTTGAAATGCCTTTTCATAGTGTTTCAATCTGTGTGTATTGGATGTTTCTGTAATTTTTTTTTTTTGTAAATGCCGAAACGTTTATACTCCCAATAATTGCAGCATCATATTTGACATGCAAGTATAGTTCTATGTATGAATATAGATATGGAAACACTATATTCACCACATGACCTTGTTGCTCTTGGTTCTTTAAGCATATAAAGGATATGAAGCATTGCTGTAAACTTTTTTGGTTACTAGTCCTTTAGACTAGTGACTTGCTGTTTTAGTTGGAACTTAATTTTACTAGCTCGAAATAAAAAAAAAATTATTATGAACCATGGAAGCTTGATTATTTTTCTTCCGAGTCACGTTTGGCAAACAGATATTAAGTGACACAGATAGCAACGCTAAGGAACTAGACTGTTCAATATCTCAGAAACGCTGGGTAGGACTAGTTTCCAAAAGATACTAGTGTTGATGAACGGTTAATAATCAAAAATTGGGATTTATGGGAGAACACCTGTATAGGCTATGCATGTTTTGTAATCCCTTTTATTACTGTATTTTTTATGTGTTTTCAATAAAATGTCTTGAATTGAAATTGCTTTTTTACCTAGCAGATTAAAAACAAATAAAATTGTTTCTTACAAAGATCGACAGACTAACAAGTTGGGAGAAATGAGGCTCTGTTAACAAAACCAGTGAGATGTGAAATGATACTTTGCAGTTGTAATATGTATTCTTCGATTATTTAAACTAAGTTTGTAAATTGTAATTTTCAGAATAATTTCTTTTCCATTTTTAAAAATCTATAATCAGTTTTTATACCCTCTGTATATTTGAGTGTCTTTCTGTCTGTCCTTACCTTGGTCGTTTCCAGATGATAATTTGAAAACGTATCAACATATTATATTTAAACTTTGCACATCTATTAAATACATTAAAGTAAAGGTCATGTTCGATTTTCCAATTTGTAGTTTTTGACTTTGACCAATTGTAGGTTTTTTGGTCAACAAATAATGGTTTTCAGATGACGATAACTTGAAAATATGTCAATAGGTTTTGTTTAAACTTTACAAAGCTGCTAAGTGCTATAAATGAAGATCAGGCTGAATTTTCAGCCCAATACCATTTGTAGTTTTCTAGTTGAGAACTATTTGTGAAATTTGAAATAATTCTAATAGGTGCATCGGTCACGATAAAAATGTCTTCGGAAATGGACTGTCATGCTCCTATAGGCCGATTTGTAAATCAGAAAAATGTATTCATTAATTTTGAAAACACTGCAACGTGGTGGATATCATTTAGTGTCCTATTAGATGCCATATTTTTCCTTTTTGTTACTATATATTAATTCATGATACCCAATAAGGTTATACAATACATATCTTTTTCCCTTTCAAAAAGTACATAACCAGATACAGAAACTATCTATCAAGGACTACAAAATATAGATCAATAAAAATGGACCAAGAAAAAAATATAGTATGAGCATAAACATTGCAGTATACTGTATCCATCATATTGTTCCCAATATTAAGTCATAATTATGCAATGTTTATCTTAACTTATATGTTCAAAGAATATAAATAGCATTGCATTGAATCCAGATATAATTCTTGTTCAGCACACATCCACCTGCAAACATTTGTTAAAACGAGGTCCTTTATCGGACACAGATCTTCAGAAATGATGACCAGCTTATAACTTTCAAGTTTTATGCTATAACTTCATTTAAAACAAAAAAGCTGCATAGCCCAGTAATATTATTATAAGATTCTAACAATTCAGTTTAATATTTTAGGGAGATGAAAGAAAGAAAAAGTAAAAGAAGTAAGATGTAAGATAGAATGATGGAGGTAAGTAAAAAACTTTATACGTGGTTATGAATAACAGTTGAAACATTTTTCTGGCAACATTATTTACAAATGTTTCAAATTTATACATTGAAACAAGGGTATGTTCACACTAGTCTTAAAGATTATATAGTTTGTTAGATTATTTGATTTAAGCCAAGTTACACAACTGTATCAAAGTTATAAAATGCATATGAAATTTGTTGTCAGTTATGATTATTTCTCGTTAACCATTTGCATCAGTAATCTCTAAAATCAACATTTGAAAAACTGTTTTCATATTTTACCTTTTTAAGTTTTAAACAAGTATGTTATTCTTTTAATGGTATTAAAAGTTGTGATTAATATAGCAAACTTTTTCTTTATAAAAAAACTAAACCAAACTGTAGAAGAAAAATTTATTTAACAGAATTATTTTTTTTATTTAAGAAACATATTTACTCAACTTTATATAAGCGATCATTATCTGGAAATAGAAAATGAAGATATTTAAGATTCCTCGTAATGAAAAATTATGCAATACTTATAATATCTTGGAAGACGAATATCACTTCATTTTAAAAAGTGATAAATATAAACAATCAGATATACGTTATTTAATTCTTTAAAAATAGAAGATCCCGTGACTGATGCTAAATCCGACGAAGAAAAAATGGTATATTTGCTTATCCCAACAAATCATAATAATGTAAGAATGAATATTTGGGTTCTTTTTTAAACAGTCCTTACAACTGAGGGTAGAGGTTTCCTAACTCATATGTTTATTTTCATATATACATTTGTATATTCATTTTTCTACCGCTACTAGTGGGTTATATAGTTGATTGATTGCATGTCTGCTTTACGTCCAGCGAGCAGTATTTCAGCTATATTCAGGACGGGAGCAAGTTAACAAGAAATCTTTGTATTTTTGTAACTGCGTCATGTATATCATGTTATGAAGCAGAGTTAAGATGGTGCCCAGAAGACTTATCATTTGTAAGTGATGCGTAGCTTGAAAATATGTGACCGAAACCAATTCAGATCAAGAGAAAATATGAAAATTTCCAGCGTGGATATGAATTTAGTGCCGGAGATTGCAAATACGATGCTGCTAGTGTTAAAACTTGTTTTTATTATCCTGGTAAGATCAACATCAAAATTTACACCAAATACCTTAAAAGAAGATTTCCCATGACAGTTGCCAAGTAATGGCAATAGCTCACTTTAATGGTCAGGTCAGTCAGGTAAAAATGGTATTTAAACACAAACCAATTTATATCTAATATTTATTTTCCAGGCAATTATCAAGATCCTAGAACAATATTCTTTTAGAGGAATAAATACAAGATCTCGTAAAACAAAAAAAAAAACATTTTTGTGATGGTTCTTCATATTGAAACAAGACAAATCGTTCAAGCTGATACAAAAAATGGATGTAAATAAAACATACAAATTATTTTACGATGGCATCACCAGCGAATTTGGAATAGAAATCAAAGGAAAATCTCTGGTAAGTGAACTGCTTTAATAAAGTTATTGCTCTTTATAGTCCTTTTGTATTGCGATTTCAATGTTTACAAATCTGTACCTTAAATCTGAGAAGATAGCTCATTTAAAAATGTTGGTTCTGATGTCACAATTTTTATGCAAATCTGGTTTCTGTAATTCACTCTCATTTCTTTACAGATTAATGACTCATCAGCTGTCCTTCATCTTCAGGATGAATCAAAGATACAGGATTTTTTATTTCCAGTAACAAAATGCCTGTCCACATTTGCAGCCTCTGATAAGTCACTACGTAGGCACTTGGGCAACGTTACCTTTGTAAAGGTATCCATAATTTTATTGTGTGATTGTCAAACATAGTACCATTCAACTTTATTTCAATTATAAAATTAAAACTGTGTTAAATTGTTTTTGATGTTTGTTCAAGTTAACATTCTGTTTACATTTCTTATCTTTCATGTCAATTCTCATTTTTATTTTCCATATACTTTCAGGCTGGCACGAAAAAAATTGACGTACACTTGGCTTTACAAGAAATTATTGTCTGCGAAGGAGAAACGGAGGCATCTGTATGTTTATGGAACACCACATCTGAATAGCCTTTACCTCCACCCTCTGCAGTGATTACGATCACCAACATAGAACTTGCTGATCACAGAAACTTGAAATTTAATTCTTCTATCAAGACATCAAAAGAGGTAACATAATACAAGATAAATTTATACAAGCCCTGCTATAAAATATGAGATCTTCAAGGGAGGCTATGGTAATAACACTTGGCCCTACTAAAAAAACATGTTAGAATTTTGTTGGTAAATAGTAAAACTTGTAAATGGTACACAAATTCTAAATACTAGTAGCATAAGAACAATTTAAAAAAGAGAGCCATGGTTCTAGTTAAGTAATGTGATTATGGCCATTTCAGAAAATAATATTTCCCCCTTTTCCTTAGACAGCACTTTTTAGACCCCACCATCTATAGAATTGAAAATAAAATTTAGCCCCGGCTATATTTTTAAATTCAGCTGTATGACAATGAATTTTAATGTGCAGTAACAAACACCCCCTCCCCCATTAACTACTTCTTAAAAAACGGTATGTATATATTTACTATTTTTATATACCCGTATGTGCTGCAGGGTGATCTTAGTTTATTTACAGTCGTACGCCACCAATACAAGAATTATGTTATCGTCGCTACATTTAGATGTTAATAACTAGTCACCCTTTCCATTAAGATTTTTAGGAGAAGCAAACATAATTAAAAAACTGAAATGTAAATAATTCATATTTTTATGCAAATCTTATCCATTTGTTTTAAATTGGTTGTTTTTACAACAGTTGGCTCAATACTGTAAATTTGAATACCAAAAAATTAAATCGTTGCATAATTTGATAGTTTTGTTTTGATTAATCATCCACGTCTTAAGTGCTTTTCTCCGAAACTGGGAGTGGCGCCTACTCAACTGGAAAATATTATCTAAATGCTAAAGGAAAGGGAACACAATAAAAAAAATATATATATATATATATATATATACAAACGTCTAAGTATTGTGACAACCATATAATATATCTATCCAGCGGATTTCTGAAACATCAGAAATACAGGGTTAATATCAAATATTTATATATACGTCTACAAATTAAGCCCAACACTGTTATATATAACGATAAAAACTATTTACTCATCAATATTTAAATTTTAAATCCTGTCATCCGTCACATACGAAACGGAATATTCCATATTGTTTAGCACGAAAATTATGCAGTTATAGAAAAACCGCATTTACGAAAAATGCGACTTGAAGAATTAAAGACGTTTCTGTTGAAACAAGGATACCCATTAACTCTTATAAACAACGCCATTGAAAAATCCACACAGATCCCGATCGCCGAACTTCGTGCTGCTAAAAATGTCCAACCGACAGACAACAGCTTAATTCTTTTGTGGTTACTCATAATCCGTGCAACACAAATATATTCAATGTAGCTAAACATAACATTCCGATAGTTGCACAAAGTAATAAGCTTAAAAACTTTATAACCGATAGAACTTTACTACAGAGTAAAAGACAACCTCAAAACTTAAAACGTTTATTAACTAAAGCACAATTTAATTCTAATTCACCACGGACATTTGAAGTACGAAAATGCGGAGACAAAAGATGCGGAACTTGTGCGTACATTCACACGGGAAGTGAAATAACATTAGACGATGGAAGAAAAATTTACACTAACGCAGATATGAACTGTAAAAGTGAAAATTTAATTTATTGTATTCAGTGTACTAATTGTAACAAGTCATACATTGGTCAAACGAGTAATGCGCTAAAGCAACGGATGACAGTCCATCGTCAACAAATAAGAGACCCCCAATATCGAAAAATACCACTTAGTCAACATTTAGATACGTGCAGTGGGGGTCTTTTTAAAATATTTCCATTTTATAAAATGAAGACGTCCAGTGATGTTTTACGAGAAATAAAAGAAAAAAACTTTATAAGGAAACTTAAACCCATCCTGAATGGACGCTCATAACTATATAACTTTATTACTGACAATATTAACATTTATTTTAATATAGTTTGTATATATATGTAATTAACTCCCCTTATACCTATTTGTAACGTCATATATAAACGTTACCGTTAGTAATTTAATTCTAATTCACCACGGACATTTGAAGTACGAAAATGCGGAGACAAAAGATGCGGAACTTGTGCGTACATTCACACGGGAAGTGAAATAACATTAGACGATGGAAGAAAAATTTACACTAACGCAGATATGAACTGTAAAAGTGAAAATTTAATTTATTGTATTCAGTGTACTAATTGTAACAAGTCATACATTGGTCAAACGATTACATCTTGTTGGAATATTTGAGCAAAGCCAAGTAACAGCACGGCACGTCCCCGGCTGGCGGACTTGGGAAGTAACTATTTTGGGTTAAGTTGGTAGACTCTTTAGACTTGTATATATATATATAAAGGATTTTACTTATAAATGTACATGTACAAAGTCATAATAGGTTGTATTTGTATTTCTTAATAACTTTATTATCAATGTCATGACTAATTATAAAGCAATGTTCTGTATAATGTCTTATTTTATTTCCAGATTTTAATGTGGCCATGTCAGAAAGTAGTGTACGCAGCAACAGCTACAGTCCCAAAACAAGGATAAATATAGAAAAAAACCAGATTATTCTGCAAAAATTGCTTTACATATATGTGTCAGTGTATAGCTTTAAATCTTTTATAATGTACATTGTATTTCATTTACTGGATATAAAGATTTGTACAGGCTAAATACATGTAGCAACTTTTTTTTTAAATTAAAAAGATCAAAAGTGACAAGAAACATTCAAGAGTACATGTAGTATATATATATATACAATTATAAAAATTATAAGAATATATATGTGACCTTACAATTTAATCAAAATGAATAGTTTGTCTTTAATGTATTGTAGGTCAATGAATAAAGAAATCTTTCTAGAAGATGACAGCGTAGAGGAGCCTTCAGATGACGAAGAGGAATCGATAAAGCCAGAGATGGGCGGGCCTGGTGTTGTTAAGGTTGGACTGGATAGCACTGAAGATTTCCTCGATGATGTTCCTGGTGTTGTTTTTTCCAGTTGCCTTGACAATATTTACAAGACCAATGGCAGCTCTGTTTGTAATTTTGGAACATGTAAAGAGTTTGTAGTGATGAGGAAGGAAGTTGTTGGGTCAGCAGTATACCTAAAGGAGTTAAAAGATCTACATATACACTAGAAATCACCCAATGGATTGTTTGAACATTTGTTTTATTTTATCAGCATTCCAAACTTTGGTGAGAAAAGTTTTTCATGAATGATATTTTAATATTTTTTGGCAAAATAAATTAGAAGGAATAACTTTTAACATGTTGATATCCTTTTTTTCAGTATATTTGTATAAAGCATTCACATAATCAACATTACTGGTAATAAGCATTTCAACATTGAAACTTTTAAATATTTTTCTTAGGTTTGTAATGGAGGACACAATATCCACAAGTGGTGCTCACGGCCAGTGTTGAACAACAGACTTCATGGTGGTGATTTGTTGCTAGCAGCCTCTATTCTTTTCTCTAGTAACAACTTCAAGAAAGTTTCAATGATGGCTAAAACTCACTGTGCAGCAGACAACAAATGGATCTTCATTATCATTTTTTTTCTTTAAGAATAAAATTATCATAGACAGTGCATAAATGCAAATGAAAAGAATATTTATATTGAACTTTGAATACTTAATTTATGGTACAAATGCTGTATTTAGGAGATGGAAGAATGGACAGTCCTGGACATTCAGCCCAATATTGTTCATATACCTTTATGGAGTACGAGTCGAAAGAAATCCAGACCATAATAACCATGGACAAGCGGGTTACTGATCTAAAAGGAAGAATTTTAAAAAAGCCTGCTTTTTAAAAGGGTTGAGGTTCCTTTTGGAGAAGAACTTAACAATTACAGACGTGGTGACTGATGCACACACCCAAATTGCAGCTCTAATGAGTATGTAAATTTAATTAATGTTTTTATGATCAGAAACTTTTATATTTATTTTTGAAACTTTATTTAAATTTCACGACTGATGATAAAACAAATGTTTATTTGTGTTGTATATGTTTCCATATAATATAATTAAATTATATACAATTGCATCAAAAAAAATTTTTAATAGGCATATACATTGTAAAGCATTCAACATTCTTTTAAATTTCAGAGAAAGATTTCCCAAACATTCGTTTGATGTATGGCATGGAGCAAAGAACTTTGGAAAGAAGATTTGTAGGGAAGAATTTGATTCACATTTAAAATATTTTTTTTATTTAATGTTAAAATAAATCCAGATTAATCCTAACTTTCAGTCTTGTGTGTCCCAATTGTCTTTCAAATTACTGAAATATATCATAATACTACAGCTGTACATGTATGTCTTGTATTATTTTAAGATTTATACCTTTACATGTAGTATTGCTTATATTGTTTTTAGACTGCCAGTAAAGATAAACAGACTGCAGAATTGACAGAATGGTCTAAAGATATTGTCAACAACTTGTGGTATTGCTACGACATTTGCAATACAAAATAAGAATTTGTGGTAAGATTGATTGATTGAATGTCTGCTTTACGTCCAGCGAGCAGTATTTCAGCTATATTCAGGACGGGAACAAGTTAACAAACAATAAATCAACGGAAAATGGGAGTGGGATGGGTCACAGGGAATACAATTTTGACTGCCACTGGAAAAGTATGGAGTGTTGGGTAGGGGCGGAAAATTTAGCCTTTTGTAGCGGCTACCATGAACCTACTCTTTTTCGAAATCTACAGCAGGGGTCTTTATCGTGCACGGAGCGTGGCACTCTCCAAACACGTTACCCACTACGGTCCGCGGTCAGGCTTTCCGTATTACGACCTGACAACCCCCCCCCCCCCAAAACGAGAGGGTCTCCACTTTCCGCCACCCTGGGACGCGCTGGGCTGATCTGTGGGTCGAGCACTGGGAACCCTCCCAGTATGGTCCCAGAATTTTGTGGTAAGAACTTAAATACAAACATTGGCTACTGCATATTGAGAGATTCTTTGTATTTAGATTTTTTAGAAAAGAAATGTTTCATACCTTTTACATAATTGTTTATTACAGTGGTGCAAGTTCATTTGTATCATTTTTATATGTTAAAAAATATATATCTTATTTCAGTTCAACTAAATGAAGCAATATAAGTAATTTTACTTATAATTTTAATTTTTTATGTTTTATCTTGTTTATTTCAGTTTGTTTGGGCAGGCGTACTCAACCATGTTGTAAATAAGCACGAGTTCGCAAGACAGCAGCGGAAAAATAGTTGTCAGCATGGTCCTCTAGAGTCGGAAAGGGAAAAAGCATGGCTGAAACCAAACAGCCCACCACATGTAGCATTGCGGAAATTAGTTCTCGATAAGAGATTCCTCAATCAAATCCAGCATTATTTAACAATCGGATGCAACCTTTTTGAGTTTTTGTCCGAAGACAACGTTTGTGTTAAAATTACTAACGTTTTTCATGGACTACGAACCTTGAAATTTGACGGATTTCACCCCAAATCGATAGGCTTCTTACCAACGTGATATATAACAATATCCCAAAGTTTCATTCGAATCTGATGTAAACTTTTTGAATTATCATCCGGAAACCAAGTTTTTGTTAAAATTCCTAACGTTTTTCGTGGACTGCGACCTTGAAATTTGACGGATTTCCCCCAAAATCGATAGGCTTCTTACCAACCTGATATATAAGAATATCCCAAAGTTTAATTTAAATTTGATGTAAACTTTTTGAATTATCATCCGGAAACAAAGTTTTTGTTAAAACTCTTAAAGTTTTTCGTGGACTGCGGCCTTGAAATTTGATGGATTTCCCCCAAAATCTATAGGCTTCTTACCAACCTGATATATAACAATATCTTAAAGTTTCATTCAAATCGGATGTAAACTTTATGAATTATCATCCGGAAATTAAATGTGGACAGACGAACGGACGGACGGACATGAGGACCACTATGTACCCCCGACTCTGTCGAGCGGGGGTATAAAAATACACACTGGAAAACTTTCAGAACTTGATTTTGATGTATGCATCAAAACGAATTGCATACCGCCCACCTACATATCGGGCCAGAAATCTCCTTGTTGTCTTGGACCACAACAGTCACCTCAACAGACCATCAATTGTAAACAAATATGGTACTCTTAAGTATTTACAATGAATAAATAGACTGGGACAACAAGAGATGTGGAATAAGTGTATGCGACACAACCTACATAAACAGGCGGCAATTAAAAAAATCTCAATGGAATACAGCCAGCAGCCTGTTGCTTTTTTATTTCTGATCCAGTTGTTAAATTTACTAATGCCAAAACAGAGATTATTTGTATATTAGCATTTGCTGGTATTAAGTCAGTACCATTGCATTATTATTTACCAGAATTTAGTCAAGAAACAGTTGAGGAGACATACATTACATTTTAAATTTAAAAATTTTGATTTGTCTAAATTTAAAAATTTTGATTTGTCTAATTTCAAACCATTTTAATTCAGGTACCAGAGAAGCTTTAACAAAAAAAGTGGACGCTGGTCCGCCTACCCAGTAAAGGAGGACAAAAAATGTCCGCACCTAAAACAGTTGATTAGAGATGTAGTGGTCAAAAGGTTAAATGACAACATTGGAATGAACAGGCCAGCTATATTGGAACCAGGGGATCCTAGACTTATATCTAGAGTGTTGGCCCCAGTACCACCACCTGCAACTGCTGAAATTGTGCAGAGACAAAAATCCTGATTTTCAAGGACCAATGAGTCTTTGGATGACACTATTGACTATGAATGGCCTAAAGTGTTCTTAATCCCAGTGTTATTCCAGGTAAAAAAAACTTCAGTTATACAACTTTTAACCAACTGCTATTTTAAAGAAAATTATATACCTCTATCTTTCAGTCTGCATCATAACTTATGTAGCAGTGTTCTCAGCAACTACTTATCACAACTTGAAAATTTGTGTGTGACTTCATAGAGTATTGTTTAAGAATGAAGTTTTGGATAAGTACCCATTTTAGGTTTGCGCAATATCGACTTCCTGTTTATCGACCAAGTCAATATTTAATTAGTTTAATTAGTTTTTTTTATATTTGGTCTGCAACCTAAGTATATTATGCAAATCAAGCGTTCAGAATTAAAGACTGGAAAATATCTTCTGTTTTTTAGGGGGGGGGGGGGGGGGGGGCTGAAAGCTTTGGAGCGTTGCAGCGGTATGCTGAGTGGGCTGTGGCACAATACTATAAGAAACAAGTGCTGTCAGTTATGTATCCTGGTCAAATAGCTTTTTAAAGTTTAGTTTGTCTTTTTTCTGAAGGTTTCAGATGTTAATAATTTGTGGTATTTGATGGTTTTTATAATCTTCGCAATACATTTTTTACTTTTGCTATGTGAGTTTTAATTTGTTTATGACAGAACTAGATAGTGACACATTAATAATGCAAAGTATTTCAATGCACCAGACAGGATTTTGAGGACTCTTCATTGGTAATCTAGTCAATTGGTTGAATAAGTATAAACATTCAAATAGACGAAAATGAAAACAATTCAGAGAATGTAATAAATAATATACCCTATCACAGAGTGTTATTTTGAAATAATTCTAATATGATTTGCATATTTAGAAATACGTTTATTTGATTGGTCTAGATTACTTCCGGTTTGTGAGTGAGTTGGTCTTGTTGATATACCGATAAATCCATTGAAAACGGTGTTTAATCCTATATAAACACAAAGATGTAAACTGGGTTGAATCTTTCAATAAATGTACCTAAAATTGTACACACACAAAAAAAACTCAGTACATGTATCACAAACAAAACTTTACTTCAACAATAAATGAAAAATACAAAGAGCAAACAATTAACCAAGTCTCCCTCCTGAAAACCCTGCATATTGATTGATTGATTGATTGTTGTTTAACGTCCAGCAAGCAATATTTCAGCTATATTCAGGACGTGAGAATTATAACTTTTAAATTAGTAGAACGTCATGCCTCCTTCTTATACTTAAACGTGATCTCATACAATAATATGAGAATATACACAGATAAAATGGTAGTTAAAACAATAAAAAATATGAAGTATCACAATTAATAGTAAAATTAAATTTTATTAAATAAATTAATTTCCTTTAAGAACTTTAAAATTGTGTCCCCTGCGACAGTTTTAAATAACTTAAAATAGGTATCTGCACTATAGAAACGTTCCCGAATGTGGCCACGTCCACACAGTCCATCAAGACATGCTTAATGGTGTATGGACTGTTGCATGGCACACATTCGGGTCGTGGCTCATTGTTTAAAATATAACTATGTGTCGTCCTGGTATGACCAAGACGACATCTTGTTAAAACAACTTGGTCTCTTGGACCTCTAAAAAATTTAAAATTATGTGTGTGCAGTAGTGGCTGGATCTCATGAAGTTTATTATGATTGATTGATTGGATGTCTGCTTTACGTCCAGCGAGCAGTATTTCAGCTATATTCAGGACGGGAACAAGTTAACAAACAATAAATCAACGGAAAATGGGGTAGGGATGGGTCACAAGGAATACAATGTTGACTGCCACTGGAAAAGTATGGAGTTTTGGGTAGGGGCGGAAAATTTAGCCTTTTGTAGCGGCTACAATGAGCCTACTCTTTTTCGAAATCTACAAAAGGGGTCTTTATCGTGCAAGGAGCGTGGCACTCTCCAAACACGTTACCCACTATGGTCCGCGGTCAGGCTTTCCGTATTATGACCTGACAACCCCCCAACGAGAGGGTCTCCCCTATCCGCCACCCGGGGACGCGCTGGGCTGCTCTGTGGGTCGAGCACTGGGAACCCTCTCAGTATGGTCCCAGAAGTTTATTATGAACTTGGAGATCCCAACCACTCTGCCACAAATTAGAAATATATTTAAAAATTAACGGTTTAAAATCGGTAAAAGGAATACTTCGGTTAATGATGGTATCCTTTAGTGCATTTTTAGCCTCCTGATCCACGACTGTGTTTCCACGGATTCCGACATGACTGGGAATCCAGAAGAAGATAATTTCTTTTCCCAAAGCAACAAGTGATTTGTAGATTTGAATAATTTTTAAAATGTAAGGATTTTTAATTTTGAAATTTTCAATAGCCAGTAGACAAGACAGGGAATCGGAGCAGACAATAAATTTGCATTCGTCTGACGAAGCAACTATTTTCATCGCAAGAAGAATAGCTTGCGCCTCTGCTGTAAATACAGATGGGGTAGACGGAAGGCGGCGAGTTTCAACACGCTCTCCGAAGACAGCGGCCGAGGCGACTTTATCACCGTCTTTTGACCCGTCTGTGTAAATAGTACTATAGTCAGGGTAACAAGATTTAATTTCTGCATAATGTTGTTGTATAAATAAATGGTTTGTGTCGGACTTTTTATGTTTTCTTAAATCATAAATAAATATCGGTTTGGGGTTTAACCACGGAGGATTATGCGGGATTTCGATTGCAGCAATTTCATCTAAATTCATACCGGAATTTTCCAAATGAGATTTAATTCGGAGGCCAAAACCCCTGCATATTGTCCAAATCGATCTGGGTATCTATCCCTTATTCTCCACACACAACAAGGGATAACCCTTCTGTTGCCTGCTCCCAGATACCCATGATGCCACAAAAAAAATTGTCTGTAGGCAGTATGGCGCTTCCCTCTATTGTAGTCATCATCCTGGTCCAAAGCGAACACATCCTGTCAGTACCTTTGGGCAACTCCAAGAACAACCTCACCCAAGACTACAAGATCAAAATCCTGCAACAAAGTTTTTAACAAATAAAAAACTATAAAAAATCATTTCCAGTATAAAGACTAGATTCAAATAGTTTTATTATTAGGTATTTTCTTGCATTGCTCTCAGTATACATGATCATAAATATTTTTTTTTAAATGTAATTTTATAAAGACATTTTAAATCCTAAGAAAGTCTTTCATAGTTCTGTTGTAAAAAAAATGTTCAAAACAAAAAATAAGAAAACTTACCTGTAGTCTGGATAAGCAGTTCATTGGCAGCTGGTTACAGCAGAGTTTTTCTCCTCGGCTGGCATATCCCTGCAATGTGTACATCGACACCAATAGGAGCTAATACCTCTGGGTCCGGATGATATCCCCTTGTTGTTCTTTGGATGACTTTTCCAGAATGTCGAAAACAAACTAGGAGTGAGCTTCCACTATTCTACACAGTAGATCTTCCCTTCCCGCCTCTTATAACTCACTAACTCTAACCTGGAAAAAGATTATTTTTAAACACACATTTATATATATACTGTGGTTTCATTTTTATTCGTGGGGTACCAATTTTCGTCGTTTTCGTGGGTGGGGGCAAACCACGAAATTAAGAATTCAACGAATAATTACCTCTAGAAATCTATAATGACGGTAAGCCGACACGAAAACCTGCTATGGGACGGTTGTCACCTGGATAATGACAACTGATGTTCAACGTGCATCGTTATATTGATGTTTTCGATAGATATGACAATTTTGCATTATAAACAACTTTATTGTGTTTATGACACTAAACAGAAATAAAATTGATAAAAAACACATAGTTGTTAGTTTTAATTGCGTAATCCCGTCAGTAATGAACGTACTTCCTGTTGTGCATTTCCGTTGTAAAGTGTTGATGTATACACAAATATTTTCTTAACTTTCTTAATTGAGATAACGATCGATAAAGCAATCTATTTTTTAACATTTTTATACTGATTTCCATGTTTAAAAAACACTAATTATATCATCAAATTTATTGTCAAACAAACAAACTTAATCTTTGCCCCAGGGAATGTACGACGGATTTACAATGAACTGTTTATTTAGATTGGTTTTAATAAAATGACATGTTTATTAATTATGTTTACGGCTACGAATCAAATACTTTTTAATCTTTATTACTTCATGTTCCTTTAAAAATAAAACAGTCAATACGACGTTTTCAAGATATGTAGTTAGATGTACACTATCACGTGATATATTGTATCGCATAATTTTATTTAGGGGACTCGACTCAACGCACCGTGTTTTGAAATTGTGTTTACAAACCACATAAAACGCAACCCCTTACATAAATTTATGTTTAGTGTGGGCTTTGCACCACTCAACAACAAAGAACAGGTTTTGTGTTGCATCGTCTTTCTTAAGCCGGTTCATTTCGTTTTAATGTCGACGCTTTCCACTACAGTACCGTAAATTTCTATGAAATCCCGTGATCAGCATTACAATTGTCACATCCCGAGAGCGATTACGTCTTGCAAATGACGTATTAGAAAGTGTACAGACTAACACTGTTTGTGAATACCGAAAATTTGTAAGCAATTTCCACATCTTTCATTTTTTATTTATTTCGATTCCGCGAACCACGAATTTAAGAATTCAACGAAATGTCTTTTTTCCTCCAACCACGAAAATTGATACCCACGAAAATAAATGAAACCACAGTACATATTTTTAAAGAAATCACTTGTGCAAAAAACACAGATACCAAAACGGGTAATTTAGTTATGCAGTATATGCATATTTCAAGGAGTAACCTGTCATCAGCAGCATATGAATCAAAACATTGGAAGGTCAAAAACCAAAACTATTGAACGAAAACTCAAAACTAAACAAGTTCGAACAGGAAAGCCAAATCCTGCAACTTTATAATGTTGTCAAAATTGTTATTTTGCCAGGCCACACAGAAATGGTCCTGAAATTTGATTTCATCAATAAAACTAAAATAATGAAGAGAAGTATCTACGTGGACGTACTCTAAGCTGTTCATCCCTTTCTTGACGAAGTATATGTGCCCGTTCTGTCCTTGTGGGAAGAGCTGACCCATACTCTATCCCCCTGCCGGCTGTACCACGTCCTCCCCTTGTTATTCCTCTACCCCTCTCTCTCCAGACTATTCATCTGCCTCTCCTACGACCACGTCCTCTACCCCTGTCTCTTGTTGGTTCCCTGATAGATTCTTCACTGTCACGAGTGTTAGACGAACTTTCAGACGACTGATGAAATAAAATTAAGATAAATGTAACTTATTTGCATTAAAAACACACAAATAGTATTCAGTAAACAGCTACTTTCGCGGTCATTATTATTTTTGGGTGGTCTTTAATGTTTCTAACTCGGCGTTCTGACGTCTCGATCGCCACTCGCTGTATCAAAATAATATATATTGTATATTAAATAAAACAACTTTTTAAAAGGATGTTTATCTTCATGAAATAAAATTTGCAACTTTCAAAAGTCCTGTAATTTATTTTTTTTTCTTTTCTAAAATTGTCATTCCAGTTTCCCCTTGTGAACCTCAAATCGAAGAAAACATCAACATCCCAAAAGTTTTCTGATATTTCGGAACTTTCTTGATCAATTTACGTAACAAAGTTTACTTCTAAACTTGATATTTGACAGAGAGAACATATTAAATGATGCATATTAAAATACGTTGTACATAAAGCATAAAAAAGACGAATTTTACAGATATACAAACGTACCTCGGCCTCCATTACGCTATAAGTAAAGTATCGGATTACCGAATCGGAAGTCTTCGTAATCTGTTCCGATGAATAATTAATGAGCGACTAGGCAGAAAAGAGATGCACGTGGCCAGTGAAAAAACGATTTATTTATAAAATAAAGGTATTATCGATACAAATTCGATCACTAAACTTCGATTTTATGTATATAAAGTCAATATCAATCACTTTTTCAATACTGAAAAATTACCCATTTTAACAGCTTGTATGTCTTTAAATAAAGTATCAATAGTGTTTTTGCATTGATGTTTTTGTGTGTATTTTCTATTTGATATTTACTTGCAACAAATATTTGCTATATTTGTTTAGTTTGTATTTTGTAGTTTTTTACCTCTCGTTATGGCTGTTATATGGCTAAATTACTGTCTACAAGAGTTCAAGTAAAAGATCAATTCTAGTTCAAAGGTTTAATTTCTATAAGTAAATAAACAGATGTGCTGTTGATTGATAAAGTCGATGTAACCTAGAGTGTTATCTTTGTCAGTTGTATTAAAGTATCATAACTAAACAGCCGTGTTGTGTCTAAAACCCATACAAATCTTACAATGGCGACGAGGATATAAAAACCAGGAGTATAAAGGACTGGAAAATTATTAATTATAATAATTAAGTGGTATATTAGTAATACTGATCAGCCATGGCAACTGCATTGCCTAATTTTCCTACTTTTCCTGTAACAGAACCAAACGCTGAAGTTCGATGGAACAAATGGATCAGCCGCCTAGAGAACATATTTAATGGATTAAATATTAAAGATACGAAACGACAAAGAACATTATTACTCCATTATGCAGGATAAGATGTCAACGAAATTTTCGACACTTTACAGGACACAGGAGAGGATTTTGAACATGCTAAGACAAAACTTAACGAATATTTTGCGCCTAAGAAAAATACAGAGTATGAAATATACAAGTTTCGTCAAGCCAAACAGACACCAAATGAATCCATAGCTAGTTTTAATACAAGACTCAGACGATTAGCAACAAATTGTGAGTTTACTAACATTGAAAAGGAAATCAAGTCTCAGATTATCCAGGGATGTGCATCAACAAGACTCAGAAGGAAGCATTATGTGAAGACATTAACTTGGAAGCATTGATATCTTCAGCAAGAGCTCTAGAAATTTCCGAACAACCAGCTGCGGATATAGAGAAGACAGAAAGTGAATCAGTTCATGCAATGAAGAAGACACGCAATAGACCACGTTACCTGGAGGAACGTTTAACAAACTTGAGGCTCCCAGGAGCCTGTATCGCTCACCTGAACCTGAAACCAAACAACCCTTTTCTATCCAGCTTTTCTTTGCTATAAGGAATTGCCCAACACTTCTGCAAAAGTCATTAATGTTGACCTTTTAAGGGAAATAATTCCTATAAGGAGGAGCTTTTGATGCTTAGAGGGAGAAGGGAGGTTCACTTCAAATTTGCTGTACCTGTTATACTTTTTTAACTATCAGTCGAAAACTCTCTTGACTCCCCCCCCCCCCATTTTCTATTTTAAGCTAACGTAGCTATATAGGTAGTCAGGTGTCATGATTTGCACAATTTTGGTAGAGGACGTCCTAAAGATGATGTGTGCAATGTTTCAAAGCAGTCCGTTAATGGGTTAAAGAGAAGATTTTTTAAAATCAATTAAAATTGATTAAAAAAATGTTCAAGGAGAATAATTCCTAAACGGTTCATCAGACAATCTTGACCCTAAGTCATTTTTGTAGCCCTCATAGAGCAGAACAATTAAGCAATACTAACTTTTTCTCTAGTTCAAATAATTTTCAAGATTTTAAGGCAAAAATGTCAAAAATAATCAATTTTGACAATTAAAGGGCAATAACCCCTATAAGGAGTCCTCATACAACTTCAACCCAATGGAGTGTTTCGTAGAGCTTTTGATGCCGATGAAGGCATGTCTCTTCGGTTTTCCTGTATCTGTTATACTTTTTAAACTATAAGCCAAAAACTGTATTTTACCCCCCCCCCCCCCCTCCATTCTATTTTTTTTAGCCATGGCGGCCATGTTGGTTAATCTGCAGCCATGGTTGGTGCAAACTTGGTTAAGGACATTTGACCGATGATGTGTACAAAGTTTCAAAGCAGTACTTTCAGTGGTTTCAGAGGAGAAGATTTTAAAAAATCAATTAAAACCGATTAAAATAAACAGTTGAAGGGGAATAACTCTTAAACTTTTTCTCTAGTTTTAATAATTTTCAAGATTTTGAGGCAAAAATGGCTAAAATCAACAATTTCGACAATTAAAGGGCAATAACTCCTATAAGGAGTCATCATACAACTTCAACCCAATGGAGTGTTTCGTAGAGCTTTTGATGCAGATGAAGGCATGTCTCTTCGGTTTTCCTGTATCTGTTACATTTTTTTAAATATAAGCCAAAAACTGTATTTTACCACCCCCCCCCCTCCAATTTTTAGCCATGGTGGCCAGGTTGGTTAATCTGCAGCCATGGTTGGTGCAAACTAGGTTGAGGACATTTGACAGATGATGTGTACAAAGTTTCAAAGCAGTACTTTCAGTTGTTTCAGAGGAGAAGATTTTAAAAAATCAATTAAAACCGATAAAAAAAAACAGTTAAAGGGGAATAACTCTTAAACGGTTAATCAGACAATCTTGACCCTATAGTCATTTTTGTAGCCCTCATAGAGCTGAACAATTAAGCAATGCTAACTTTTTCTCTAGTTCTAATAATTTTCAAGATTTTGAGGCAAAAATGGCAAAAATCATCAATTTTGACAATTAAAGGGCAATAACTCCTACAAGGAGTCATCACACAACTTTGACCCAATGGAGTGTTTTGTAGAGCTTTAGATGCTGAAGAAGGAAGGTCTCTTCGGTTTTCCTGTATCTGTTATACTTTTTGAACTATAAGCAAAAAACTGTATTTTGACCCCTCTGTTCTATTTTTAGCCATGGCGGCCATGTTGGTTAGTCTGAGGCCATGATTTGGGCAAACTTGGTAGAGGGCATTTTACTGATGATGTATGCAAAGTTTCAAAGCAATCCCTTCAGTGGTTTTTGAGAAGATTTTTGAAGAAAAGTTAACGACGACGACGACGACGACGGACGCCAAGTGATGGCAATAGCTCACATGACCCTTCGGGTCAGGTGAGCTAATAAAGGAAAAGACAGACGTAAAAATACTAAATGTAGAAATTGTGGTGGAAATTACCCTCATCCGGAAAGATGCCCAGCATTTGGAAAGACTTGTAACTTTTGTAAAAAGCCAAATCATTTTTCTAAAGTGTGTAGATCAAAGCAGCAAGGTACACACAAAGGATTTAAACCAAGCAAAAGAGTCAACCGCGTTGAAAATCAGGAAGATTCTGGTACATGCGATTCAGATAATGATTACATTTTTGGATTACACTTCAACAGTGTGAAGATTGAACGACCAAAAATGAAAGTGAAAATTAACGATTCAGTGATTGACGTGCTAATTGATACAGGAAGCAGTATCAATGTAAGTGCGGAGAAATTATGTGAAATTTATAGTGATGTATTTAAGGGAAAAAGCAAAATGAAAGGTGTGCAAGTTAAAATTCATGTTGATGTACATCGCCGAATTCGGTTCCATATTAGAAGACAAGTTGAATCGGAGCTTGACCGCTAAGAAAAGACATAATTCAGAAGGTTGATGGACCTACCCCATGGGTATCTCCAATTGTCGTCGCACCAAAACCCAAATCGCCGAATGAAATACGTCTATGTGTAGATATGAGGGAATCAAACAAAGCGATACTTCGTGAAAGACACATTACGACAAAATTGGAAGATATGATCTTTGATTTGAATGGAGCTACTGTATTTTCAAAGTGTGATTTGAAAAACTGGTACCACCAGTTGGAGCTGGACGAACAGTCGCGCAATATAACGACCTTTACCACTCACGTAGGATTACGCAGGTACAAACGGCTCAGCTTTGGTATTTCGTCAGCCGCTGAGATATTCCAAAATACCCTTAGTAACGCATTAAATGGATTAGAAGGGGTTCGCAATATTTCAGACGACATTAATGTATTTGGCCGAACTCAACAAGAGCATGACAAAAGGCTGGAGAAATTATTCGTCCGTTTGATTGCAAAGAACCTAACATTTAACAAATCAAAATGTGAGTTTAACAGGGACAAATTAGAATTCTATGGACACATTTTCAGTAGAAAAGGAATTTTCGCCCGATCCGAGAAAGGCAGAAGCGATAAAGAACTTTTTAGCCATGACACATTATGTAGGAAGATTTATACGCAATTATTCAACAATTACGGAACCGTTACGCAGACTCACCAAGAAGGACTGTAAGAGGAGCTGGTCTGCAGAACAGCAAAACTCGTTCGAATCTCTAAAACAAGAGTTAATAGCAGATACTGTAATATCTTATTTTAATCCAAAGAAAGAGACTGAGCTTATTGTCGACGCCAGCCCAGTTGGACTTGGGGCAATATTGACACAAGAAAACTAAATTATTACCTATGCAAGTCGTGCTTTGACAGATGTAGAGACAAGATACTCACAAACAGAACGAGAGGGACTTGCAATTGTGTGGGCGATTGAACATTTTCATTTATACTTATATGGACATAGATTTACTTTAATATCATATCACCAACCCTTAGAAACATTGTTCAATAATCCAAAGTCAAAAACTCCAGCAAGAATCGAGAGATGGAGTTTAAGGTTACAAAATTACAATTTACGAGTTAAATATAAGCCTAGACAATCAAATGCAGCCGACTATTTATCAAGGCACCCAACCATGGCCGCTTCAAAATACAAACATTTAGAATTAGCCGAAGAGTATGTTAGATACTTGTCAGAAAATGCTGTACCAAAGGCAATGACAATTCAGGAAATTGCCGAAAGTACAGGAATGATTCCGATATTCAAGAAGTTTTTGAGTCAATAAAACTAAACTGTTGGAAGTCGAAATATGAAAGTAGTGACTTAGATACTTATTTCAGGACACGTTATGAGTTATCCGTTGTGGAAATAGACGAAGGAGAAGTTCAAGACACTAGGATAGTAATTCCAAAAGATTTACGCGCCCGTGTAGTAGACATAGCACACGAGGGACACCAAGGAATTCTACGAACAAAGCAACTGTTACGCGAAAAGATGTATTTTCCCGGTATAGATAAATATGTTAAAAATATATGCAAATGGTGTGTACCATGTTTAGCCGCAACACCGAAGTCTGATGTTGAGCCATTACAGATGTCTATTCTTCCCGACGATGTCTGGGAAAATTTGAGCATGGATTTTTGTGGCCCATTTCCCAATGGTCAATACATTATGGTAATGTCGTGGTGTAAAAAGTTCACAGACTTTTACCCCGACAAACATGTTCTGTTAATCCGAAAATTGGTTTGTGACACATTTTAATCGGCTTATTATTATGACAGTTTTACCTTTGATGTCGAGCAAAATTTATGTACATGACACTAATTGGCTTAACATTATTTATAATTAATTTATTAATTTCATTATCTTATTTAGCGTGCCTAAATCTGTTATATAAACTTCAATTTTCATTTACACAAGGAGACATTCGGAGACCGTTAACGGAAGCATACGGAAACTCGTATAGCTGAATTGTGAACCTGAGAGTGGAAATCCGTCGAATCTTGAACTATAAGCGGAATACTGTTTATGCATTTATAGTCATTTTGTTATTACTGTTTTTATTGAATAGAACATTTATTACTACCAGTCTTTAGTATTTTTGGCTCTACCAGCTTGTTCCCCAGCGTGTTAAAAATCTTAACACGATAATTGGTGGAGAACCCGGGCAATTGCTACAGACTGTAGTGAATTGTGCTGCAACATCCCGTACAGTGATTAAAAATGGATCATTTTAATCTTGGACTTTCCAGATGCAATTGGTGGTGTCCACCAGATATGCGAAAATGGAAACAGATGAAAACAACCAGTCATCAACATAGAAAAAACAACTGTACAAAATGTGGGAAAACTCATATCGGACGTTTTTGTTCTGCTCGCAACAGTAAGTGTTTTAAATGTGGACACTTTGGTAATTTTTCAATAGTATGTAACACTAAATCTGTTAAATACCAAAAACAGAAATCTGAAAAACGGAAGCAGAGAGATTTACAAAGATTGCTAACTTTCAACGAAAAGAAGAACGCTATGGCGATATTTCCTTTTTCTGATATCAACAACTCTGACTTTGTTGAGACAATGCAATCAATGGATAACACTTTAAAAACTGAACTTAATGTGATGAAGAAACGGATATCCATGTGGCAGGACGCAGAGTTTAATGTTACAAAGAAACTTTTTGTCGCGGAAAGTAAGCTTGAAAGAAGTGAACGAGAAGTAAATGAGCTGAAAGAGCTAAACAGAAAACTGTGTAGCCCAAATACGGACTTGATAAGACAGCACGACGAAGACCAACAAAAACTTAAGGAAGAAATCCGTAAATTCCGAACGTACTACGTCGAAAAAGTCCGTCTGTCAAACAACCTAAAAATGGATGTGGATTACCTCACCGGACAGATTCACTTCAAAGACCGATTAATTGAAGAATTCAAAATTAAAGTTAAAAAATATTACGAACTTCGAAATCAACTTGAAAAGGAAGTTCTTATTTGGAAACAAAAATACGAGACAATGTGCCAAAATTCAAACGGAAAATCAAAATGCAAACGGGGAAGGCAGACATAAAAAAAAATTGTGACTCTGGGACAGAGTCAAAATGGACCGTGGGAGAGTTGTCGTGGTGTAAAAAGTTCACAGACTTTTACCCCGACAAACATGTTCTGTTAATCCGAAAATTGGTTTGTGACACATTTTAATCGGCTTATTATTATGACAGTTTTACCTTTGATGTCGAGCAAAATTTATGTACATGACACTAATTGGCTTAACATTATTTATAATTAATTTATTAATTTCATTATCTTATTTAGCGTGCCTAAATCTGTTATATAAACTTCAATTTTCATTTACACAAGGAGACATTCGGAGACCGTTAACGGAAGCATACGGAACTCGTATAGCTGAATTGTGAACCTGAGAGTGGAAATCCGTCGAATCTTGAACTATAAGCGGAATACTGTTTATGCATTTATAGTCATTTTGTTATTACTGTTTTTATTGAATAGAACATTTATTACTAACAGTCTTTAGTATTTTTGGCTCTACCAGCTTGTTCCCCAGCGTGTTAAAAATCTTAACACGATAATTGGTGCTAGAACCCGGAACAATTGCTACAGACTGTAGTGAATTGTGCTGCAACATCCCGTACAGTGATTAAAAATGGATCATTTTAATCTTGGACTTTCCAGATGGAATTGGTGGTGTCCACCAGATATGCGAAAATGGAAACAGATGAAAACAACCAGTCATCAACATAGAAAAAACAACTGTACAAAATGTGGGAAAACTCATATCGGACGTTTTTGTTCTGCTCGCAACAGTAAGTGTTTTAAATGTGGACACTTTGGTAATTTTTCAATAGTATGTAACACTAAATCCGTTAAATACCAAAAACAGAAATCTGAAAAACGGAAGCAGAGAGATTTACAAAGATTGCTAACTTTCAACGAAAAGAAGAACGCTATGGCGATATTTCCTTTTTCTGATATCAACAACTCTGACTTTGTTGAGACAATGCAATCAATGGATAACACTTTAAAAACTGAACTTAATGTGATGAAGAAACGGATATCCATGTGGCAGGACGCAGAGTTTAATGTTACAAAGAAACTTTTTGTCGCGGAAAGTAAGCTTGAAAGAAGTGAACGAGAAGTAAATGAGCTGAAAGAGCTAAACAGAAAACAGTGTAGCCCAAATACGGACTTGATAAGACAGCACGACGAAGACCAACAAAAACTTAAGGAAGAAATCCGTAAATTCCGAACGTACTACGTCGAAAAAGTCCGTCTGTCAGACAACCTAAAAATGGATGTGGATTACCTCACCGGACAGATTCACTTCAAAGACCGATTAATTGAAGAATTCAAAATTAAAGTTAAAAAATATTACGAACTTCGAAATCAACTTGAAAAGGAAGTTCTTATTTGGAAACAAAAATACGAGACAATGTGCCAAAATTCAAACGGAAAATCAAAATGCAAACGGGGAAGGCAGACATAAAAAAAAATTGTGACTCTGGGACAGAGTCAAAATGGACCGTGGGAGAGTTGTCGTGGTGTAAAAAGTTCACAGACTTTTACCCCGACAAACATGTTCTGTTAATCCGAAAATTGGTTTGTGACACATTTTAATCGGCTTATTATTATGACAGTTTTACCTTTGATGTCGAGCAAAATTTATGTACACGACACTAATTGGCTTAACATTATTTATAATTAATTTATTAATTTCATTATCTTATTTAGCGTGCCTAAATCTGTTATATAAACTTCAATTTTCATTTACACAAGGAGACATTCGGAGACCGTTAACGGAAGCATACGGAACTCGTATAGCTGAATTGTGAACCTGAGAGTGGAAATCCGTCGAATCTTGAACTATAAGCGGAATACTGTTTATGCATTTATAGTCATTTTGTTATTACTGTTTTTATTGAATAGAACATTTATTACTAACAGTCTTTAGTATTTTTGGCTCTACCAGCTTGTTCCCCAGCGTGTTAAAAATCTTAACACGATAATTGGTGCTAGAACCCGGAACAATTGCTACAGACTGTAGTGAATTGTGCTGCAACATCCCGTACAGTGATTAAAAATGGATCATTTTAATCTTGGACTTTCCAGATGGAATTGGTGGTGTCCACCAGATATGCGAAAATGGAAACAGATGAAAACAACCAGTCATCAACATAGAAAAAACAACTGTACAAAATGTGGGAAAACTCATATCGGACGTTTTTGTTCTGCTCGCAACAGTAAGTGTTTTAAATGTGGACACTTTGGTAATTTTTCAATAGTATGTAACACTAAATCCGTTAAATACCAAAAACAGAAATCTGAAAAACGGAAGCAGAGAGATTTACAAAGATTGCTAACTTTCAACGAAAAGAAGAACGCTATGGCGATATTTCCTTTTTCTGATATCAACAACTCTGACTTTGTTGAGACAATGCAATCAATGGATAACACTTTAAAAACTGAACTTAATGTGATGAAGAAACGGATATCCATGTGGCAGGACGCAGAGTTTAATGTTACAAAGAAACTTTTTGTCGCGGAAAGTAAGCTTGAAAGAAGTGAACGAGAAGTAAATGAGCTGAAAGAGCTAAACAGAAAACTGTGTAGCCCAAATACGGACTTGATAAGACAGCACGACGAAGACCAACAAAAACTTAAGGAAGAAATCCGTAAATTCCGAACGTACTACGTCGAAAAAGTCCGTCTGTCAGACAACCTAAAAATGGATGTGGATTACCTCACCGGACAGATTCACTTCAAAGACCGATTAATTGAAGAATTCAAAATTAAAGTTAAAAAATATTACGAACTTCGAAATCAACTTGAAAAGGAAGTTCTTATTTGGAAACAAAAATACGAGACAATGTGCCAAAATTCAAACGGAAAATCAAAATGCAAACGGGGAAGGCAGACATAAAAAAAATTGTGACTCTGGGACAGAGTCAAAATGGACCGTGGGAGAGTTGTCGTGGTGTAAAAAGTTCACAGACTTTTACCCCGACAAACATGTTCTGTTAATCCGAAAATTGGTTTGTGACACATTTTAATCGGCTTATTATTATGACAGTTTTACCTTTGATGTCGAGCAAAATTTATGTACATGACACTAATTGGCTTAACATTATTTATAATTAATTTATTAATTTCATTATCTTATTTAGCGTGCCTAAATCTGTTATATAAACTTCAATTTTCATTTACACAAGGAGACATTCGGAGACCGTCAACGGAAGCATACGGAAACTCGTATAGCTGAATTGTGAACCTGAGAGTGGAAATCCGTCGAATCTTGAACTATAAGCGGAATACTGTTTATGCATTTATAGTCATTTTGTTATTACTGTTTTTATTGAATAGAACATTTATTACTACCAGTCTTTAGTATTTTTGGCTCTACCAGCTTGTTCCCCAGCGTGTTAAAAATCTTAACACGATAATTGGTGCTAGAACCCGGAACAATTGCTACAGACTGTAGTGAATTGTGCTGCAACATCCCGTACAGTGATTAAAAATGGATCATTTTAATCTTGGACTTTCCAGATGGAATTGGTGGTGTCCACCAGATATGCGAAAATGGAAACAGATGAAAACAACCAGTCATCAACATAGAAAAAACAACTGTACAAAATGTGGGAAAACTCATATCGGACGTTTTTGTTCTGCTCGCAACAGTAAGTGTTTTAAATGTGGACACTTTGGTAATTTTTCAATAGTATGTAACACTAAATCCGTTAAATACCAAAAACAGAAATCTGAAAAACGGAAGCAGAGAGATTTACAAAGATTGCTAACTTTCAACGAAAAGAAGAACGCTATGGCGATATTTCCTTTTTTTGATATCAACAACTCTGACTTTGTTGAGACAATGCAATCAATGGATAACACTTTAAAAACTGAACTTAATGTGATGAAGAAACGGATATCCATGTGGCAGGACGCAGAGTTTAATGTTACAAAGAAACTTTTTGTCGCGGAAAGTAAGCTTGAAAGAAGTGAACGAGAAGTAAATGAGCTGAAAGAGCTAAACAGAAAACTGTGTAGCCCAAATACGGACTTGATAAGACAGCACGACGAAGACCAACAAAAACTTAAGGAAGAAATCCGTAAATTCCGAACGTACTACGTCGAAAAAGTCCGTCTGTCAGACAACCTAAAAATGGATGTGGATTACCTCACCGGACAGATTCACTTCAAAGACCGATTAATTGAAGAATTCAAAATTAAAGTTAAAAAATATTACGAACTTCGAAATCAACTTGAAAAGGAAGTTCTTATTTGGAAACAAAAATACGAGACAATGTGCCAAAATTCAAACGGAAAATCAAAATGCAAACGGGGAAGGCAGACATAAAAAAAAATTGTGACTCTGGGACAGAGTCAAAATGGACCGTGGGAGAGTTGTCGTGGTGTAAAAAGTTCACAGACTTTTACCCCGACAAACATGTTCTGTTAATCCGAAAATTGGTTTGTGACACATTTTAATCGGCTTATTATTATGACAGTTTTACCTTTGATGTCGAGCAAAATTTATGTACATGACACTAATTGGCTTAACATTATTTATAATTAATTTATTAATTTCATTATCTTATTTAGCGTGCCTAAATCTGTTATATAAACTTCAATTTTCATTTACACAAGGAGACATTCGGAGACCGTCAACGGAAGCATACGGAAACTCGTATAGCTGAATTGTGAACCTGAGAGTGGAAATCCGTCGAATCTTGAACTATAAGCGGAATACTGTTTATGCATTTATAGTCATTTTGTTATTACTGTTTTTATTGAATAGAACATTTATTACTACCAGTCTTTAGTATTTTTGGCTCTACCAGCTTGTTCCCCAGCGTGTTAAAAATCTTAACACGATAGTAATATTTGACGAGTATTTGAGATATCCGAGAGTGGAAACACTGACGTCACTGACAGCGAAAACAGTTATACCATTACTAGATAAATTATTTTCAATATTTGGAATACCTGAAGTTCTGAAAACAGACAACGGTCCGCCGTTTAATTCAAACGATATTCGTTTATTCTCGAATGAAATGAGATTTAAACATAGAAAAATTACACCTTTATGGCCGAAAGCAAATGGAGAGAGTTTACGTTTTATGAGAACTATTGGCAAAGCAATCAGCGCTGCAAATGTTGAAATGTATGGTTTCTTGCGTAATTACAGAGCAACACCGCACCGTACAACCAGAGTTTCACCTGCCGAGTTGTTGTTTGGTAGAAAAGTTAAGACAAAATTACCTGTTTCCGGAGACAACAAAAGGCAGAAGTTGTAAAAAACAAACTGAAAATGAAGGAATATGCAGATGAAAGAGGCAATGCTAAGAAACTAGAATTTGAAATTGGTGACAAAGTATTAGTAAAACAAGAGAAAAAGGACAAACTCAGTACCCTGTATAACCCTACTCTAATGAAAATAATTAACAAGAAAGGGTCTATGATAACAGCAGAAAATGACAATGCAACCGTCACCAGAAACAGTTCGTTTTTTATGAAAGTAGGATAGAGATTGAAGGATTATAAAGAAGATGAGATTTTAGACTCTAAGACGATTCGAGACGGAAGTGAAAGTTATGAAATACGAAGATCAATGCGAGAAAAAAGAATCCCACTTATTTAAAGGATTATGTTCAATATTAGCGATATATGTAAATTTGAAATTGAGCTGTGCTTACGGGCATAATAATCCCGTGCTCAATTGTTTTGAAGTCTATAAGAGGCTTGATGTGATTTGTGAATGAATAATACAATTTATTAATTGTGGATTTAATTATATTTCACTATCGTCATGGCAGTCTCTATTTTGATAACTAATGCTGTACCAATTGAAACATTCACGACCGTGATTAATGATTTTGACAGTTAATGTTTGTTTACATTTCTTTTCAACAGTTTTTCATTCATACATTTATTTTGAACATTCAACTAATTGACATTAAAGAGATAAGATTTTATCTGATAAGGGAGAGATGTAATATCGCTAAATAACTGTCTACAAGAGTTCAAGTAAAAGTTCAATTCTAGTTCAAAGGTTTAATTTCTATAGTTAAATAACAAACAGATGTACTGTTGATTGATATGTCTAGTCGATGTAACCTAGAGTGTTATCTTTGTCAGTTGTATTAAAGTATCAGAACTAAACAGCTGTGTCTAATGCTTAATTAACCCTTCATCTAAATCTTACAATGACATACTCATTTTGGCACATTCATCGATATCAACATTGAACTGTACATTATGATTTACCACATGTTAAACTTCAACAATAAATCGCTCTATACAGAGTTGTTCAAATAGAGGCCCATTGGCCTTGTCAAATTTATACCGAGCGATTCTTTCTGTATTTGAAGAGTGTAAAGATTCCAAGATAATGGGAAAGTGATCACTGCCACAGAGATCGTCATGGACTTTCCATGAGAAATCGGGCAACAGAGAAGGATCTGCTATTGTAAGATCAATAGCCGAATATGATCCATTCCCAGGATGTAAATAAGTATTGGTTCCATCATTAAAAATACACAAATCTTCCTGATTCATTAAGCCTTCGATAATTTTACCTTTATCGTTTATTGTGTTACTGCCCCATAAAGGGTTGTGTCCGTTGAAGTCCCCAAGTAATATATAAGGGGCCGGAAGCTGATCAGTAAGACGTTTCAACTGATTTAAATTTAATGAAGAAGTCGGCGGGATATACACAGAGCATAAAGTAATTGTTTTGTCTAAAGATATTCTAACAGCAATCGCCTGAAGATCAGTGTTGAGATCTACAGGGCTATGTAGAACTTGATCTTTTACAAGAATGGTAGAGCCGCCAGCAGCTCTATCATTCTCGTCTACATATGTGCTGTATATAGAGTACTTTTTTAAAGATATGCTATCACTTCGTTTTAGGTGGGATTCTTGGAGGCAAAATGCAACAGGAAGAAAGTCTTGAACTAATAATGTAATCTCAAGAAAATTAATCTTAAGACCTCGACAATTCCATTGTATTATTGTACCCATTATGGCGAATAGGGGAATAGTTGACAGTTGTTTTGGGGGATCTACTTTTAGATCCAGTATCTGGGGGTAATGCATCCATGGGATCGCCCCAGATAGTAGTGGCTAGATGATCTAGACTTCCAAACCTGTTGTGGACCTTAATGGGATCCCGCAGCAGTTTTGGAGTACGATCTCCTTTTTGATTTGAGTTAGAAGAATTTAAATTGGAGTTGGTATTTTTTGAATTTTTTTAGGGCTGCTTGAAGATTTGGTTGAGGATTGAGATGGTGCTGAAGAAGTAGCAGATTGAGAAGGTGCTGAAGACGTAGCAGTTTGAGAGGGCGCTGCAGACGTAGCAGTTTGAGAAGAAGATTTTCGTGAAGATTTAATAATTTTGTCTGTTATTGTAACTGGTAATTTTGAAGGTTCCTGTTTGTCAATAGGCCAGGTGATGATTGTCTGCGTTTCAACTGAAGTGAGAACGCGTTTGGTCACACTGGCGTATGACGTTGATGCAGGAGACGAGAGATTATTCATGGTATTATACAGACGACGAGCCTCAGGATATGAGATGGTCTTTTCAGTTTTTAATTTTTGTATTTCTTTTTCTTTTTTAAAGTGTTGACAATCCTTGGATGAGGACATGTGGGCTTCACCGCAATTGGCACACTTCGGAGTTTTCGTGCAGGTAAAGCCCTCATGTCCTTCTGCACATTTAAAACAAACCAGGTGACCTCTGCACTGTTCCTTTCCATGACCGAACTTTTGACACTTAAAGCAGCGCACCGGGTTGGATATGTATGCGCTGACTTTAATTTTGTAGAGACCAATCCTGATGGAATCGGGGACAGTGGGTGAATTGAAATTTACCTGAACACCCTGTCTGTTAGCAATAAATCTTTTCACTTTTGTTACACCCTGAGGCTCTAGTTCTAAACAGATTTCATCATCTGTTAATTACGAGAGATCTTCACCTCGATAGCTAGTTATATCTAAATCTACAATTTTGGAAAGTTTGAGTAAATTCGGCGATTGGTGTTTTCTACTGCATTCTATTAGCAGGGAACCGGACTTCATTTTGGTGACGTTTTTAACGTCTCCTGCACAACCCTTGATAGATTTTTCAATGATGAATTGAGATACTTTTGCCAAAGGTTTAGTTTGGGTCTTGACTAGATAATACAATAAATTTAGGCCAACTTTCTTCAACAACCAAACCTTCGGGAGGAAAATCATTTTTTCTTTTTTTTTTACCTTTTTGTGTTTAAGGGGGTATTTCGGAAGCCATGATTAGAAAATTGCGGTTCACCACCATTGTCACCCACCCGCCACGGAGTGCCAACATGGGCGATGCCTAGAGTCTGCGGATCTCCAGCAGAAAGCATCAGGTGTTCCTAAGGTGTTATACTCAGACGAATTTCTCAATGAACGCATGTCTCGTGCCCGGGGTTACCTGGCGATACAACCGTTCGAAACTCTGTCTACTTGATTGACCCATGAGCCACCGCCTTCTTAACAGCCTGTTACTGAACAACTTTCGTAGTAAGATACACAAGATAAAATCAAGTGACAAGAAGAATGACGACAAGCTTGTTAAGGGCTCGCCATGACCAGCCGATTGACCGAACCGGGGCCATCCGGCCTCCCGTCTAGTTGAAGTAGGGCCAAAGTGGTGTATTGAAAATCGAAACCCGCTGACCCGCACTAATGGATGCAGCAGTGAGTGATCTCTCAACCACCAGGATCCCTTTCCCACCATAACGGTTTGCAACACACGGCCAACATGTCGCCTCTATAAAGCTGAGGTAGCTTTGCCCTTCAACCACCGCATTCTTTGTGAATCCTTAAAGGAAGCTGTCTATCAACTGTTAATACATTTCATGGAATAGTTTGAAAAGAAATAAATGTAACAGAAAAGCTAAAATGAGAAGGATTCACAAAGGGCAAGACGTGACATGCCGATTCATCGAAGTCAGGGCTAACTCGATTTCCCGTGTAGAAAAAGTAAGGGTTCAGTAGGTTATCGGGACCGTTTACCCGGCCTCTGTTGCAGACTCTTACTGCAGGCTGAGGAAGCCATGGGCCTATTCTCATGTGCCCCGGGTCCCAAACGGGGTCCAGCCAATAGAACAAGATGACATAAAAGAGAAGCAACATGATACAGCAGACCATTTAGAACAACAAGCATCATGTGGAAAAAAGGAAAAGAAAATTTAAGAAGCGTATGAATAAAAAAAAAGCCAAAGCAAGACCAAACCTATGATTGATTGATTATGGTGTTTAACGCCCGAGCAGCAATATTTCAGCTATATTCAGGCGATGAACATGAAATGGATGATAAAATGAACATGAAATGATGATGAATGGCAATGGGATGGGACACGAGGAAAAATAGGGGTAACGGATTTTAGATTGCCACTGGCAAATGGGAGGATGGATAGGGTCGGGCAATTCAGCCTCCTGTAGCGGGATCGAAATCCCTACTCATAGCGAATACTACAGCAGCGTTCTTTAACGTGCGAGGAACGTGGCATTTTTCCCAACACGGTGCACTAATATGGTTTGCGGTCAGGTTTTCCGTATTATGGCCTGACAACCCCAGCTTGCCAGGGCTAGCCCATTCAACCACCTGGGGCACACATCCCAGTCGGTCTTTCGTCAAACCGACCTGACACGCCGGTCTGGGTACTAGGCGCTATTAAGTCGCCTTTTACGACAAGCTAGCGCGACTGCGGTCTATTCTTTTAGCCACCCGGATCCCGCACGGGGCCCAAACCTATGATCCTAGGATTCTAGCAATAGTGAACACAAAATACCTCATAACCAGCTACTAAAGAACGGAATTCCGTGTGTTAATATGGATATTGATTCGATAGACTCGGTTGATTAGTGGTGACTCTTTTAAACCAACAAAGGAAGACTACAATTCAAGTGATGCAAATTACTCTGATCCTTCTACCGTTTCCCGTGGTTCCTTACAGTCAATTAAACGTATAGCTCCGGCATATTTTTGAACTATTAATTATCATACAATAGTTAACAATGAGTTATGAAAACAACTTATCATATGAAACTCAAAGATTACCCAATAGAATGTATCCCCGAAAAACTATGGAGATCATCTGAAAAGGCCACGGACGCACTGCTCGAGGCAATAGACATCGACAAATGTAAGGACGATGCACGTATGGTTGTAGTTAAGATCAAAACAGAAAGAATCTTACCATGGATCAAAGCACTTTCGATACAATTTTATGACATTTTAGGGAATGATCCTGATTACATTGTGAATTGTATGATGACCCCATAGACTAGAAAAGTTCTGTTGGTAAAACGATCCATATGTTTAGTCTTAGGCAAGACAAGTGCCCTCAAAATGTACAATGAAACACTCTTTATAAATACAGGATTGCTACAGGTGCAAGGAAATTGTAAAGAACACTTTATTAATGAAATCTTCCACTGAAAGAGTTAGTGCCAAAAACTATTGAATACAATGATAAACAAGTCTTCCATAACATCAACAAAAGGATACACATAAATACCATCAATGAAAACTTGGCAGAGGAAACACATGTAAACACCAGAGGCTCTTAAAAGCCTGTATCGCTAAACTTTAAAGAGGACCATCCAAACAAGATTGCTAGCAAGTTTTGTTTCCATTGGTTAACCGGTTTCAGAAAGGAAGCCTTTTAAACTTTTTCCCATAGGATCCTATGTTAAACTCAGTTCTGTGTTGGCGGCCATTTTGAGTTTCCAATTGTCACGAAAACACAAACTTTACAGAAGATCATCCAAACAATATTGCTAGTAAGTTTTTGTTTCCATTAGTTAACCGGTTTCAGAGAAGATGCCTTTTAAAACTTTTTCCCATAGGGTATTATATTAAAGTAAGTCCTGCGGTGGCGGCCATTTTGAATTTCCAGTTGGCATAGAACACATAAACTTTTTAAAGGTCCATCCAAACAATATTGCTGGTAAGTTTTGTTTAGATTGGTTAAACGGTTTCAGGGAAGAAGCCTTTTTAAACTTTTTTCCCATAGGGTCCAATGTTAATCTAAGTCTTGCAGTGGCGGCCATATTGGTTTTCCAATCCAAATAAGAAACACAAACTTTGTAAGGTCCATCCAATGAACATAATGGCCAAGTTTGGTTTCAATTGGCCAAGTGGTTTCAGAGAAGAAAATTAAAATGTAAAAAGTTTACAGACGCCGACGGACGCAAAGTGATCAGGTGAGCGAACAACTTGATGATGAAATAACAGCAGATGCGTTACAAACTGGTGACAATATTCCTATGATGACTAACAAAACTAAACAACAAGATGAAACAGACAACAATAACAATCTCAAGTGTGATATAGGTCCCTAAACAGAAGAAAATAGTATTCCAAAAGATGTAGTTCAGTACAATAAACCAGACAAATTTCTGGAAGCTATGAGCAACATCGAATAAAAAAAATTACAGAAGCTATTAAACAAATTTTCTTGCAACAAAATAAAAATTCAAGAGGTGTGCAACCAGCAGTTGAAAAATTCAAATGACAAATACAATCAAGTGTTTGGGAAGCATGAGGATTCTACAGTGAGCCAAACTAAAAAAGAAAAAGAAAACACTGAACTTAAAAACATGAAATAAAAAATCTGAGATACAACTATTATATTATTATACGAATGCATTTAGCAGTGTTCTTTGTTTAGGAGTTACAATATCGGGGATAAATAATCATCGTTGAACATGTGCATTTTAGGTTTTAAATTTTTTATAGAGTAACACATTTTCTTCTATTAAGATAAAGGCGTATTATATGATTCAGTTTACACAATTTTTGCTTCAAGTTGCAGTTTATAACATGGAATTTGCTGGATCATCCTCAGTATATGTTTCCTTGCTGAAAAAAAATTTGCACTGGTGAGTAAAATATCTTAAAAAGGCAATTAATATTCAACTTGATTCTTTCAATCTATAAAACTTGAAAAAGTGCATTTACTAGATAATGTATACTTGTTAAACCTTTATAAATATTGTACACACCGTATAACATGATACATCAAAACCAAACGGATACGGTCAAAACCAATATATTCTCATTTAAATAAAGATTGATTGATTGATTGTTGTTTAACGTCCAGCTAGCAATATTTCAGCTATATTCAGGACGTGAAAAGTATCATAATTTCATTATTAGAACATCCAATCCTTAGGATTAAAACATGATCTCATACAATAATATGAGAGTATATACAGATAAAAAAGATAATTAAAACAATTAAATGTATGAAGCATAACAAATTCTTAGACATATTAAATTTTACAATACAAATTAATTTCTTTTAAAAACTTTAAAATTGTGTCGCCTGCGACAGTTTTAAATAAATTAAAATATGAATCTACACTATAGTAACGTCCCCGGATGTGTGCCACATCCACACAGTCCATTAAAACATGCTTAATGGTGTATGGGGTGTTGCATGGCACACATTCGGGTCGTGGCTCGTTATTTAAAATATAACTATGTGTCGTCCTGGTATGACCAAGACGACACCTGGTTAAAACCACTTGGTCTCTACGACTTTTATATGATTTAAAATTACTTTGACGCAGATGTGGTTGGATCTCGTGAAGTTTATTGTGAACTTCCAGATCCCAACCACTCTGCCATGTATTAAAAATATATTTTAGAATAAATGATTTAAAATCAGTGAAAGGTATTTTACAATTAATTATGTCATTATTTAAGGCATTCGTAGCTTCCCTGTCGACGACTGTGTTTCCATGGATTCCCACATGACTTGGAATCCAGAAGAACACAACCTCTTTACCTAAAGTTGTCAGCGATTTATAAATTTTAATTATTTTTAAAATAAATGGATTTTTTATTTTAGAATTTTCAATTCCCTGAAGACATGACAAAGAATCGGAGCAGATTATAAATTTATTCTCATCTGACGAAGCAATAATTTTTAGTGCAAGAAGGATAGCTTGCGCTTCTGCACTAAATACAGAAGAAGCGGAAGGAAGACGGCGAGTTTCAACACGCTCTCCAAAGACAGCGGCCGATGCAACTTTATCGCCGTCCTTCGATCCATCTGTATAAATTGCAGAATGGTCAGTATAGTTAGATTTTATTTCTGCAAAGTGTTGTTGAATAATTAAAGGGTTTGTGTCGGACTTTTTATGGTTTCTAAGGTCAAAAATAAATACCGGTTTGGGGTTTAACCATGGTGGGTTATGAGGAATTTCAATAGCAGCAATTTCATCTAAATTTATACCAGAATTTTTCAAATGAGGTTTTATTCTGATGCCAAAAGGTTGAATTTTGTTTGCATGCTTTTCAAAAATGTTTTGATAAAGAGGTTTGAAAACACAGTCGTGGGCGTGGTTGCCAGGATAAGCCTTCAATTTGGTTGCATATTGCAAAGCGAGCTTTATCCTTCTTTGATACTAAGAAGGCTCGTTTGCTTCTACATATAAACTATTTACAGGTGTGGTTCTAAAAGCTCCAAGACATAGTCACAATCCCTGATGGTGTATAGTATCAAGGATTTTGACATATGACTTGCGAGCAGAACCATAAATAAAGCAACCGTAATCCAATTTCGATCGAACCAGCGATCTATAAAGATTCAGTAAAACATCGCACTCAGCACCCCAGTCGGTACTGGATACGACTTTTAAAATATCTAATGCTTTAAGGCATTTATTTTTTAACATTTTGATATGGGGTAGAAAGGTTAGCCTTGAATCAAATATGAGACCAAGAAAAGTAGTTTCTTTTACAATTTTGATAGGATTATTATGTAATTTTAATTCGGGGTCAGGATGCATCTTTCGTTTATTACAAAAATGCATCCCAACAGTTTTTGCAGTGGAGAATTTAAAACCATTCTCCATTGCCCATTTCTCTATTCTATTTAAACATAACTGCAGTTGACGTTCAATATTATTCATGTTTTTTCCTCGGTAACACATGAGGAAGTCGTCAACATAAAGAGAACCATCAATATTATCTTTTAAAACTTAAGCAAGGCTATTAATTTTGATACTAAATAAAGTGACAGAAAGGATGCTTCCCTGAGGAACACCCATTTCCTGTTCAAAAGGGTCCGATAAAGTAGAATTGACCCTAACTTTAAATTCTCTGTCAGATAAAAAGTTTGAAATAAAGGTAGGAAGTCTACCTTTCAACCCCATATCAAAAAGATCTTTTAAAATACCATATTTCCATGTTGTGTCATACGCTTTTTCTAAATAGAAAAAGATAGACACAACATGCTTATTTTTTGCAAAGGCGTTTCGAAACGTACAAGATGATCTAGGGTACTTCGCCCTTGTCTGAAACCACATTGAATATTAGAAAGTAGATTGTTGGATTCTAAAAACCAGACAAGGCGATCATTGATTATCCTTTCCATGGTTTTACAAAGACAGCTTGTGAGGGCTATAGGCCGATAGTTTGACGCTTCCGAGTGATCTTTTCCTGGTTTTGGAATAGGCACAACAGTGGCCATTTTCCAAATAGATGGCAAGTCACCCGTTTCCCAAATGTTGTTAAGAAGATTCAAAAGGCATTGGAGAGAAGATTGTGGCAGATGTGTGAGAAGTTGATAATGGATGTCATCTGGACCACATGCTGTATCGTGAGATTTGTTCAAAGAGGTTTTTAGCTCTTCCAAAGAAAAAGGTTTGTTGTAATCTTCTAGATTTTTTGACTGGAAATTAAGTTTTGATTTTTCTTTTTGAGTTTTGATACGCTGAAAATCGGGATGATAATTTTCAGCGGACGAGTGTTTTGCAAATGTTTCGGCCAATTTGTTAAATATATCCGACTCTGATGTTAACAAGTCTTGTCCATCCTTTAAATGATGGACATTTGCTTTACTGTTTTTACCTTTAATTTTACGAATCATGTTCCAAATTTTATTCATGGGGGTATGGTTATTTAGTTTAGAAACAAAGTTACGCCAAGAGGTGCGTCGTCTTTGTTTCGTTACCCTGCGAGCTTTCGCTCGAAAAATTCGGAAATGGTTAAGATTATTTTGAGTTGGGTGTTTATTAAAGCGTCGTTCGGCTTTTTTTCCGGTCTTTAATAGCATCCTCACAGCTGTCATCGAACCATGGTTTACTAGGATGTTTTGGATTTGTCGAGGTCTTGGGATTGTTTCATCAGCAATTGAAATAAGTGTTTCATTGAATTTTAAAATTGGATCAGAAACAGCTTCAAAAGCATCCGAGTTAAGTCGCTCTATACAGAGTTATTCAAATAGAGGCCAATTGGCCTTGCCAAATTATACCGAGCGACTCTTTCTGTGTTTGAAGAGTGTAAAGATTCCATGATAATGGGAAAGTGATCACTGCCACAGAGATCGTCATGGACTTTCCATGAGAAATCGGGCAACAGAGAAGGATCTGCTATTGTAAGATCAATAGCCGAATATGATCCATTCCCAGGATGTAAATATGTATTGGTTCCATCATTAAAAATACACAGATCTTCCTGATTCATTAAGCCTTCAATAATTTTACCTTTTTCGTTAATTGTGTTACTACCCCATAGAGGGTTGTGTGCGTTGAAGTCCCCAAATAATATATATGGGGCTGGTAACTGATCAGTAAGATGTTTCAACTGATTTAAATTTAATGAAGAATTCGGTGGTATATACACAGAGCATAAAGTTATTGTTTTGTCTAATGATATTCTAACAGCAACCGCCTGCAGATCAGTGTTGAGATCTACAGGGCTATGTAGAACTTGATCTTTTACAAGAATGGTAGAGCCGCCAGCAGCTCTATCATTCTCGTCTACATATGTGCTGTATATAGAATAGTTTTTTAAAGATATTTTATCACTTCGTTTTAGGTGGGATTCTTGGAGGCAAAATGCAACAGGAAGAAAGGCTTGAACTAATAATGTAATTTCAAGAAAATTAATCTTAAGACCTCGACAATTCCATTGTATTATTGTACCCATTATGGTCTGCGAATAGGGGAATAGTTGACAGTTTTTTGGGGGGGGCTATTCCGCCGGTTTCTGCTAGGGGATCTACTTTTATATCCAGTATCTGGGGGTAGTGTATCCATGGGATCGCCCCAGATAGTAGTGTCTAGATTATCTAGACTTCCAAACCTGTTGTGGATCTTAATGGGATCCCGAAGCAGTTTTGAAGTTCGATCTCCTTTTTTATTTGAGTTTGCATTTGAATTAGAGTTAACATTTGAATTTGTTGGGGTGCTTGAAGAAGAAGTTGATGGTTTATTTTGATTTGATGCCGAAGAAGTAGAAGTTTGAGATGAGGAAGATTTCCGGGATGAAATGATTTTGTCAGTTGTTTCAACTGGAAGTCGTTCTGGGTCTTTTTTACCAATAGGCCAGGTGATCATAGTTTGCGTTTCAGATGTTACATAAACGCGTTTGGTCACGCTGGCGTATGATGTGGCAGATGATGGATTGCCCGCCGAACTGTACAGACGACGAGCCTCAGGGTAGGTGATGTTTTTTCGGTTTTTAATTTTTGGATTTCCTTTTCTTTTTTAAAGTGCTGACAGTCTTTTGAGGAGGACATGTGGGCATCACCACAGTTAGCACATTTTGGAGTTTTAGTGCAGGTAAAGCCCTCATGCCCTGGCTCTGCACACCGAAAACATACGAGTGTTCCTTTACACTGTCCTTTTCCGTGTCCGAATTTCTGACATTTGATGCAGCGCACAGGGTTGGGAATATATGCGCTGACTTTAGTATTTTGGAGACCTATTTTGATTGATTGGGGGACAGTTGGAGAGTTAAAATTTAGAAGGAAGGTGTTCAGTTTAACCTGAACTCCTTGTCTGTTGGCAATAAATCGTTTAACTTTTGTAATACCCTGAGGTTGTAATTCTGTGCAGATCTCGTCGTCAGTAAGTTCGGCGAGATCATCGTCGCGATAATGAATGATTCCTTGACTTGAGTTTAATGTTCTATGTGGGGAGGCCGAAATTTCTAAATCTATAATTTTTGTCAGTTTTAGCAAGTTCAAGGATTGGTGTTTTTTGTTGCATTCAATAAGAAGGCCACCAGATTTCATCTTGGTGACGTTCTTAACATCTCCTCCACAACCTTTTATAACTTTTTCAATAATAAATGGAGAGACTTTAGTTATTGGTTTACTGGGATCTTTGCTGGATAATACAATAAATCTTGACCAGAAATCTTCATCAACAATCTCTTCAAGCGGTAAGTCATTTTTTCTTTTTTTTTTGGACATGTTACATTTAATGTTTTAGAAGCCATGATGAAAAGAATGCGGTTCACCACCCTTGTCACCCACCCGCCACGGAGTGCCAACAGGGGCGATGCTTGGTCTCTGCGGATAACCAGCAGAAAGCATCAGGTGTTCCAAGGGTGGTATACTCAAACAGACGAATTTCTTTGCGAACGCAAGCCTCGTGCCAGAGCTAACTGGCGAAACTCTGTATACTTGATTGACCCATTAGCCACCGCCTTCTTAACAGCCTGTTATTAAACAACTTTGGTAGTATGATTCATAAGATATAATCAAGTGATAAGAATGAGGACAAGCTTGTTAAGGGCTCGGCGTGACCAGCCGATTGACCGAACCGGGTCCATCCGGCCTCCCGTCTAGTTGAAGTTAGGGCCAAAGTGGTGTATTGAAAATCGAAATCCGCTGACCCGCACTAATGGATGCAGCAGAGAGTGATCTCTCAACCACCAGGATCCCTTCCTCCACCATCACGGGTTGCAACACACGGCAAACATGTCGCCTCGAAAAAGCTGAGGAAGCTTTGCCCTTCAGCCACCGCCTTCTTTGCAAATCCTGTAAGGGAACCGTCTATTAAATGGAAATACATTTCGTGGAACAGTTGAAAGGAAAATAATGTAATAGAGTAGCTTAAATGATAAGGATACACAAAGGGCAAGACGTGACATGCCGATTCATCGCAGTCAGGGCTAACTCGATTTCCCGTCTAGAAAAAGTAAGGGTTTAGTAGGTTATCGGGACCGTTTACCCGGCCTACTGAAATCTCGTCCTGTAATCAACACGGGTCGCAACACACAGCAAGTGTTGCCTCTGTTAGCAGACTCTTACTGCAGGCTGAGGAAGCCGTGGGCCTATTCTCCTGTGCCCCGGGTCCCACACGGGGTTAAATAACAAAGAAAATGATACAACAACCGTTCTATAGTCCAGTGGGTTCTGATGTATCATTTTCTTTTTAGATAATTATTGTCTCGGCTGCGATGAATAAGCGAGACATACTTTTAGTGGCCACGCTTTTTAATATTTTTTTCTAACAGGTTGCCAATGTGAGCCTTTAAAATATTAATAAGTACTCTATATACATGTTACACATTTTCTTACCACAGAAATGTTTTTTTATATATATCAAATCATGTTGTTCAGAGCGCACCACTAAATCAGCTAAACATATAGTTCAATGATTATTTGATCACCTTGTATCAGCATATTCCTGAAGCAGGAAGAAAGGAAAAGACAAATTTATGTGTACATCTGGTAAGAAACTATTTTATCTTCGACAAAAAGAAAGTTGCCTTGCATGATGAATAGGATTTTAAATTTGCCATGTTAAACAGCTGAGTCAGCCTTCCATATAGAAAGTACGTCTGATTATTTTTGCCAATTTTACAGTAATTTAAACAATAATATACCACCTAATCGAATTAAAAATATGTTAAAGAATTAGTTTTCAATGTTATTTTCAGCAATGTTAGAGTTCAAGTTGCATTATCTCCAAATACATGTAGTATTTGATTCATAAATTGTAATTATTGGAATTTACGAAGAATTTATAATTTTGACGGTGTCTTCAAAGGAGACATGCTTTGGTATTAACTCTTGTTTTTTTTCTTCAATAGTAATTCGATTTTAAATTGAAGGCTGATAATATGACCAGAAATGGACATGTCCTTGAGCTAAACTAGGATGCTTTAAAAAAAAAACGACAAAAAAATCAGATCCTGCAGAGAAAGGCTATAATATAGATTACAAGTTCTCTCCAAACATTCAAAACACTGGACTAGAAGTTGATGAAAGATTCCCTTCTGATTCCACAATTTTGCAAGCATGTCATCAATTGATGACGACAAGAACTGCTGGAAAAGTGTCTTCTAACCAACATCAGATATCACTGTTAAAGAGTCAAATTTTCTTGTTGTCTTGTGTGTTCAAGTTAATCAAGTGTTGATATTCTGTGTGATGTGAAATAAATCTCAAATAAAGAATAAACTACAAAACATGCTTATATACAGATACTTCTAAGTTAAAGATTCGAACATTTAAGCGTAAGATGAAAAAAATACTGCCTTTCGCTTTTTGCCGTCAATTCAAGTTTTCGTTTTATAAAATATCCAACTCGAAGTACTTTTAATAATGCAAACGCTTCTTTATTATCCATTTAGTAACACTTTACAAATAATGTTATATACTCTAAGAACGATTTTAACAGATCGGACGGATTTTTAAAAATTATGTTTGTACCGTTCTTTTTCATTTATTCTAAAAAATCATTAATAGTTGACGTTCGTGGAAAATGATATTTTAATAAATGTGCGGTTACAAGGCTTCGACATTTAATGATATGTAAGTATAAATGTTTTCCCTAAAAATCGGCTCTGCTTAATGACACGCTCTTAATTTTAGCAAATACTTTTCCTATCAATATCAATTGAAAGTTAAAGATCTGAAATTCCCATTATTTATACAAAACTGTCGCAAGTCTTGAATGTTGCACAACATCCCTTAAATGAGCACTGAACAAAAAGTAAGGGTCGTGACGATAAGTTTAAAAACATGCTTGATTAAGTCAGTTCTTGAATTGCAAAATGCGAGACACATTCCACACTGATGCATGATGAGTTGCCACTTGTGTATAGTTAATTATCTGTGTCGAATTTAAATCTCCATTATCTGAAAAAAGGAACTGTCGTATTTCCTTGATTCGTGTTTCCAAATCAATAGTATTAAGACTCAAATAAACTAACTACATTTTTTACGATATAATTGTATACTCATCTTGTGTATAATTGACAGCAGCATTTATACAAACCCAAGAGATGCACGTGCAAAATTTTAACTGGCAATCACAGTAAAAGGCGGTCAGTTAATAGAAAATGGACTTATAGACTTATAAGAACTATTATCATTACAACTAATTAATCATTAAAATATTACCCATTAAAGTCAATTAAAATGTCAACACAGTTTCTTTGTAGATCCATGAATGATTAAATGAATGTCACTAATCTAAAATCGCATGCACTAGTAATTAAACTAATTAACTGATTTAACAACAATATGAGACTGTTTTAGAGAATCACATTTAAAACATAACATTAATAAATAAAAATTAATTTTGAAAGAATGTAATACTCAAACAATAGCATACAATTGTTAGGTCAAGATAGACTGCCCTGCCTTCCTTTATCGGTAATCTGAGCAAGGGCTTTATTCTGAACCTTAACGTCACTAATAAGATTTTTGTAAATATTACTCCATGAATCTGACGGGTCTTTTTACTATTATACCCCTTCTAGAAGTACATGATTAAACAATCGGCTCATTAATATTAACGTTGTTTTTCGGTATATCAGTTATAACATTTTCATCAGAATGATTGTTTTTCAAACCTTTCCTCCCTTCCCTTTTCTTCTGTATTCTTGTCCTTCGGTTGTTTGGACGACTAAAGATTTTGGATTGACATTGTCATGTTGTTCATTTTCCCCGGTTTCCATTTGTCTTGCGATTGAAGCGGAAAGCGTACAATGTCAGCGTTCATCAGTTTTAGTAGCGATTTGGTGTACCTATCGTAGTAATGTTTTTTGCGTCTGTTGTTTTCATGATCTTCCAATTCTGACACTTTGGTTGTAGTTGCTTTTGAGGATCGCCCCTGTTGGAACTTCCAGGCGGATGGTTGACAAAAGTGGTGAACCGCATTTCTCTAATCATGGCTTCTGAAACTCGCCAATTAACGCAAAAAGATCCCCCAAAAATAAATTTCCTCTTGAAGACGTTGTCGACAAAGACCACTGACCAAGATTTTTGTCTTAACAAGTAAGGATCAAAATAAACCATTATCAAAAGTTTCTCGTTTTGTTGTAGAAATATCAATTAAGGGCTCTGCAGGAAACGTACAAAACGTCCCCAAAATGAAATCTTGCCGTCTTTTAGTTGAATGCTCTAAAAAAACATCAATCCTTAAACTTGCTTAAATTAAATAAAATTATTGAATTGGAAATTTCGGCCTCTCCCCACAGAACTTTAAACTCGAGTCGGGGAATCATTTATTATAGAGATAAGGACCTCGCTGAACTGACGGACGAAGAAATATGTTCCGAGTTGCAGCCTCAGGGTGTAACGAAAGTTAAAACATTCATTTCAAAGAAAGGTGTTCAGGTAAAAAAAGACACTTTTCTGCTTAACTTCAAGACTATAACTGTCCCCAATCAATTAAAATATGTCTCTGTGGCGTTCCAATCCCTGTGCGCTGTTTCAAATGTCAAAAGTTTGGACATGGAAAGGGACAGTGTAGAGGTACGCTGATATGTTTTAAATGTGCAGAAGTAGGGCATGAAGGCTTTACCTGCACTAATACACCAAAAATTTGCCACTTGTGGTGAAGCCCACATGTCCTCGTCGACACTTCAATCCATAAAAAAGACCTTGAATGACTGCCAGTTGAAACCAGTGACAAAATTATCCCGGAAATCTTCAACCTCCCAAACTTCTTCGTCTTTGAAATCTAACCAAAAATCTTAAACGTCAATTTCTTTAAGCAGCCCGAAAAAATCAACAACCAAATTCTACCAAAAACCCTACAGCTAACAACCCAAAACCTAAGTACAACTAAGAAAAGCGACAGAACGCCGAAATCTATCAGAGACCCCTTGCAGGTCCATAACATGTTCGGCAGGTGGGAGGACATGTGTAACAAGACAATTTGGGGGGATCGAATGGATACTATGGGATCGCCGTCGGTCTCCCAGTCGAGACGGGCAATGGAGAACAGAACGAAAAATTAGTATCTCCCCTCTTCATCTTCCAAAATAATGAACAGAATCATAGTTAAATTGTCGAGGTCTAAAGATTAATTTTCTGGAAATTACATTTATTAGTTCAAGCCTTTCTTTCTGTATTTTAATATCTTTAGATAAAACGATTACTGTATGCTCTGTGTATATCTGAATTCTTCTTGAATTGAAACATCTTACTGATCAGCATCCAATTTATATTATCTTTTATTACTTGGGGACTTCAACGGACACAAACCTCTATGGGGCAGTAACACAATAAACGACAAAGGTAGGATTATTGAAGATTTAATGAATCAGGAAGATCTGTGCAAATGAAACCAATACATATTTACATCTTGGGAATGGATCATATCCGGCAATTGATCTTACAATATCAGATCCTTGTCTGTTGCCCGACTTCTCATGAAAAGTCCAAGACGCTCTGTGTGGCAGTGATCACTTTCCTATAATATTGGAATATTTGCACTCTTCCTACACAGAACGAGTCGCTGGGTATACATTTAATAAAGCCAATTGGCCTCTATTTGAACAACTCTGTATAGAGCGACTTAACTCTGACACTTTTGAAACTATTTCTGATCAAATTTTAAAATTCACTGAAACACTTATTTCAAATGCTAAAGAAACAATTCATAAGACCTTGACAAATCCGAAACATCCTAGTAAACCATGGTTCGATGACAGCTGTGAGGACGTTATTAAAGATCGGAAAAAGGCCGAACGACGCTTTAATAAACATCCAACTCAAAATAATCTTAACCAATTCCGAAAAGCTCGCAGGGTAACGAAACAGAGACGACGCATCTCTTGGCGTAACTTTGTTAAAAACAAAAAAGTTACAATCTTTGCTCCAGCTATTAAAAAAATGTTTAATAGCCGAGGCTTAGATGACAGCATTCTCTTTGATCCAAAAGAAATGATGGAGAAAATGTTGCAAATCATCCCCATTGATATTAAGTACATTCTAAACAACAACACAATAAGAGATATCATATGTATAAGAGCTGTCTCGCCATAAAATGTGTTGGTACAAATCATATGTAAAAGAGCTGTCTCGCCATAAAATGTGTTGGTACAAATCATATGTAAAAGATCTGTCTCGCCATAAAATGTGTTGGTACAAGAATTTTTAGTACAGTGGCATTTTTTCATCTGAGTAGACACAGATATGAAAATATATAATGTGAATGTTAAGAATTAAAAATCCTTTTCCTGGAAAAATTCAGCAATAAAATTAAAATGTTTGCTTTACCACATATTTTCTTATACTGTTTTACATGAAGAATTTTAAACTATATTGAGGGTTTAGGCATCAAAAGAATTTAGTGGTATTAATAATTTTATGTAGCAGTAAAGATGGATAATTTCACGTAAATTTTAGGTTTACAAAATTTTTATTTTATACACTTTCATTTTAAATTTCTCATTTTTCTTTGTTTCGTGTATTTTTAATCTAAACAAAGTGCTTGAGTTTTAGATTTCTTTCTAGTAGAAACTGCATTAAGGAGTCTTAAATTTGGTGTTTTGTTATGTACATACCTCTGCATGTCTAAATTCATATATTTGTTTGTATTTATCAATGATAGTATGATTATGTGTAAAGAGATGCTAAATAATTTATTCTGAGAATAGATTGATATCCAAATTGAAAGACAAATCAATTTCCAATAATGTTTGTCTTTCGTGTAATGTATACTTTTGAGTTAAAAATGAAAGAACGTCAAAACAGCTTTTAAAAAAATGTTTTGTTCATTAAGAATATAAGATTATTTATATATGTTTATTTATCATAAATTTTTTTATTATTAGATAAATGTCACATAATTAATGTACTTAAAGATAATGGAAATTTTAATTTTGTTCAAAAATGATGTTTAAAAAAGTTTTGCACATTTGTATATGAAAAATAGAATTAATCAATCCAGGATTAATATTGTAGCATTTTAGTAGTTATTTTGGTTGATCATTTTATTGTTTTAGGTTATTGTAATAATATCTGCGCATGTCCAAATAATATACTCATATAAATACTTTTATATTATTATTTTGCATTCAGTTATATTAAACATTTAATTTTTAGTGTTTTTCTTTTTGGATGTTTCAATTCAGAATATGTGCATTATTGTCTAATGGACTTTGACATTGGTTAATCATAACAACTACAATTCAAATCAGACATGAACTGATCACATGTACATCTGAATGCATTGTAAAAACAGGATGAATGATCGCAGTGACAAAAACCACCATTTAAACACCATCCACCAAGCCAAAACCCCCCAAAACACACCAACTTACAGCAAAAACAACAAACAGACATATATAACTATAGGAACTTGAGATAGCCGGACTTGATACCTAAAGAAGGGGATTAAACGTAATTTGGAAAGAATGGTAAAATTATAGTTAAAAAGTCTGATTGATTGATTGATTAATGGTGTTTAACGCCCGAGCAGCAATATTTCAGCTATATTCAGGCGATGAACATGAAATGGATGATAAAATGAACATGAAATGATGAATGAAAATGGGATGGGACACAAGGAAAAATAGGGGTAACGGATTTAAGATTACCACTGGCAAATGGGAGGATGGATAGGGTCGGGCAATTTAGCCTCCTGTAGCGGGATCGAAATCCCTACTCATAGCGAATACTACAGCAGCGTTCTTTAACGTGCGAGGAACGTGGCATTTTTCCCAACACGGTGCAATAATATGGTTTGCGGTCAGGTTTTCCGTATTATGGCCTGACAACCCCAGCTTGCCAGGGGTACCCCATTCAACCACCTGGGGCACACATCCCAGTCGGTCTTTAGGCAAACCGACCTGACACGCCGGTCAGGGTACTGGGCGCTATTTAGTCACATTTTACGACTAGCTAGCGCGACTGCGGTCTATTCTTTTAGCCACCCGGATCCCGCACGGGGCTTAAAAAGTCTTAAAAAATATGAAATAAGAAGAAATGAACAACAAATATTAAACATACAGGTGCTCTAAGATAAGTAAGCGATATATAACAGTCATGAAAAGTTATATACAACTGTGTTAGTAGAACCATGTAAATTCTGTAAATGTCAAAAACCAATCTCTAATTTTGTCATTATTTAACGTTATTCTTAGAAAGTTTACAACTCCTGTAATTTACATACAAATGCATTTAGTATTGTCCTCTGCATCATTATGATAATTTGAAATAATAATTTTATTTAAGACATTGAAACTGTGTTTACAGATCATACAATCCAGTTGTAACCACAACTCGTAAGTCACTAGAGTACATTAAATGTAGGTTTCGAAATCATGGCTGTTAATATCATCCAAGTCTGATGATTTTACTTTGGGTATTCATTTACACTTTACTCATAGAACTTGCAAATACAACTCCATAACCACTTCATAAATTTAGTTTCCGATACCATCCAAGGTACATAATTCCCTGATTACAGACTTTAAATATGAAAAACTAAATAATGGAAGTGTAAAAAAGGTTCAGTAAAAAAACTTCAACCTAAAGCAAGCCACTTGTTTGACAATTTGTCACACCACGTGTTAAACGTGAATGGGAACGCGTTCTCATTTTATAATAAAATTTAGTCACGTTATCCTTTCTTTTCATCTGTGGGTTTTTATATAAAACAAAGACAAAACCCCAACATCTGTTCGTTGTGTTTACAGATTTGCCTATCCTTACGATTTTGGCGTAAGGCTCCCGATTTTTAAGGCTATATTACGCCATTACGATTTTTACTAAATTCCTTACGATTTTTTAAAAATCTGTATCTTTGTCATTTCCATTCCGTCATTATTAGTTTGCACTCTGTGTATTATCTTTACATTGCCATTTCCGCTTCCTGTTATGTCAAACATCCTGTCGATGTTGTGTTCTTTGAAATTGTGTGTTTAAATTGAAGCTTCAGGGACAAGTTTAAAATATACAGCTTTAAACCAGAAGTCAACACATTGAATTTGATATGTCCATTAGTTTATTTGTTTAAAATTAAAGACAACAAAAATATGCAGTTTCTACAATATATATTACAACTTTTTTAACACTTAATATATGCTTTACTATTTTCACCTCAAATTCCGATTTTTTGGGGAGTGCATTACTATTTTTTGCCTGAAATGGGTAGGCAAGTCTGTGTTTAATATCAAACACAAAAACACCATTCGACCTCGATGTGTACGATAATGACGTGACTTACTCGCATGATCTTTAACATGGCAGCACGCAACATAACAGGTACGTCTAGTTAAGCGACACAAACACACCAAACTTTTAAAATCACTGTAGTATGCCAGGTTGCGGAGCATCATACAGGCATGTTGGGTCGTTCAGAATGCATATTTTTCGTAAACAGCACCAAATGGACAATACCTGACGACAGCATGATTGAAGATAATGAATGATGCGATGATACTATTTGCAATGATTATGAAGTCATGAAAGAAACAAATGTTCTTCGAGGAAAAGTTGCAGAAGCCCAATACATTCTTTAACTAAAAGCACAACATAATTTGCCTCAGAATGCCATAAATGATATCATATCAAGGGCTAAACATTTGATAACTGAAAAATGGCAAGAGAATGAGCAAACAATTAAAACACAGACTGAAAATTGCAATCAACAATGTTAATATAAAAGAAATTTTTGATGATGACTCTTCTAATGGTCTTTAGACGGAATACAAGCAAGATAATTTCTTTTAGAACTGAATTGGGATTTGTGAGGCCAAAATCTGTTCAACTAGGTGAAATTCGGAAGTGAAAGAATGTTAAGGGGAAATACCAATTAATTACAAGATATATTCTGGGATTCCATTTACCGTTTCGATCAACAGTTAAAAACATTGTTATCAATGGCAGTACAGGAATCTTTAAAGGAAATAAGACATTAAAATATACATACAGAATATGCTATTTTGATGGCATTCATTATCGAAAGAGTATTTTCAAAGGTATCCAAATGCACTGTTATTTAGCATTTATAATTATGATGATTTTAAACTAGACAAAGTCGATCTAGCGATCACTAATCCCCCCGCATTTTCTAAAAATTTCTAACGTTTTTCGTGGACTTTGACCTTGACATTTGATAGATTTCCACCAAAATCAATAGGCTTCTTACCAACAAAATATATAACAATATTTTACAGTTTCATTAAAATCGGATGCAAACTTTTTGAGTTATTGTCCGGAAACAACTTTTTTGTAAAAATTTCTAACGTTTTTCGTAGACTGTGACCTTGAAATTTGACGGATTTCCCCCCAAAATCAAAAGGCTTCCTACCAACCTGATATATAACAATATCCCAAAGTTTCATTCAAATCACATGCAAACTTTTCGAGTTATCGTCCGGAAACAACTTTTTTGTAAAAATTTTTAACGTTTTGCGTGGACTGTTACCTTGAAATTTAACCCATTTCCCCCAAAATCAAAAGGCTTTTTACAAACCTGATATATAACAATATCCCAAAGTTTCATTCAAATTGAATGCAAACTTTTCGAGTTATTGTCTGGAAACAATTTTTTTGTAAAAATTTCTAACGTTTTTCATGGACTGTGACCTTGAAATTTGACTTATTTCCCCCAAAATCAATAGGCTTCTTACCAACCTGATATATGACTTATCCCAAAGTTTTATTCAAATCAGATGTAAACTTTTTGAGTTATTGTCCGGAAACAACTTTTTTGTTAAAATTTCCAACGTTTTTCGTGGACTGTGACCTTGAAATTTGACGGATTTCCACCAAAATCAATAGGCTTCTTCCCAACCTGATATATAACAATATCCCAAAGTTTCATTCAAATCGGATGTAAACTTTTTGAATTATCATCCGGAAACTAAATGTGGACGGACGAACGGACGGACGGACATGAGGACCACTATATACCCCCGACTCTGTCGAGCGGGGGTATAAAAAGTAAATCTAATGGACTCACACAAGAAATAACATAAGCTATCAGTGTTCTACTGGAACCTATTGAACTTGTCTCCAGAACTACGCTTCGGGATTCAGGCTACTCAACTATTATCAGTAACAAAAACTATTCACCTAAAAAGTTTGAAACGTCGATATTGCTGATACCAAGATTATATATGCATTGAAATGCCATAAATTGGGTGTAAATGGTTGAAAGATACCAGATAGGAAAGTACCTTTCTTTACATTAAATTGACAGTCAATTTCAGAACCCAAAAGTGTTCTTATCAGTTTAAATCCACTCTTATGTAGCTTAAAGTTATAGAATTGCATATAGAGTTAATAGTATTATGTAGATTTCTTACTCCAACAAGTAACAAGTGCAACTCAAATATGTTTTATAAAAAAGTTGTTTATTTTATAGAAGTGGGTGTGGTCATTCCGAAGCAAGGAAATGACAATTATTAATACGAACACTGGCGTTGAGGCTCAAAATCATGTTTTCAAGCAGAGTATTCAGCTTCATAAAGGACGAAAACCATAAGTGGCTTGATGACTGTTCTTGTTCAAGAGTATTTTGAAGATGTGTATAGAAAGTAAGATATGTCTTGACACAATTTGTAGCATGGCAAATAAAATCTATCATTAATTGTTTTTAGAATCAAATATTAGAATCCAATACATATAATGTCAAATCATGAGGGATATGAAAGTGAAAAATTATTCTGAATTACACAGGAGGTATTTAATATTTAAATATTATAATAATACTATAAATGTGTTCTATGACTAAGTAGATCATGTAAGAAATTGTTCATTTTGAGATTTACATATTTATCTTGCGTTAATAAAATTAAGGCACAAATTATTAGCAGATAGCAACTGTTAAATTTGTTTTCTCAGATACTTGAATTCCAATGTTAGTTGGTCCCAAGAATGGAGAACTGGAGGTGAACATCCCCAAAGAACTTCACCACAGACCATTTCATTTGGTCACACATATAAGAGAAGTTATGCACAAAGCAACTTCAATAGAAGCAGCAATGGTGAAGCCAATAAACAATAAACACCTTTGATGTTGAGTCACATCTTGTAAAAAAAACGTAAAACTGAACTGAACAATGGAGATGACATGCCCTAATGTTCCTGTTTTTTGTTCAAGAAAACTCATCTTATATGTAAACATTTCGGTGCTGTATTTCAGCACTACAACTTCGCGTGGAATGATCTTCCAAAGAAATACACAGAAATTGAAATGTTTACATTAGACCCCAATTGACTTAACATGTCTAGCATCAATAAAGCCACACTTGATAGCAAGATAAAACATGAATCTGAACAGGATACAAATCGAGAAAATATTACCACTTCTAAAGCTAGTAAATTACATCTTGTGGCAAAACACTTCAGAGAGGAGCTGACACTATTACAAAATTTATATTGTCAGTGATGCAGATATCCTTGAAGACAGCACAAAACCACTAAAAGAAATAACAAGGAGCTTGCGGGAACTATGTCCATCAGAAGGGGGACTAATGCTTGAACCAGAAGTTCAGTCAAAGAAAAAAAATCGACCAGTGAAAAAATCGGAGAGCTGCCAATAAGGAAACGAAGAGCCAAAAACAAACCTTGAGCTATAATTGTCTTACCAGAGGTGTATATTACTTCAAATTAAACATACAAGTTTGTTGTTGAACTAAAATTATAAGATGTAGTAATTCATGTTTATTTAAATGTTGTTTAATGCCACTTTCAGCAATTTTTCCGCTATATCATGGCGTTCATTTTTAATTGAGAGAAGAGGCTGGTGTACCGAGAGAAAACCCCTACTTTGGGTAAAAAAACTGGCAATCATTGTCAGTTAAGATTGGAGCGCACCGTGCCCGCAATCTCATGCCACATGATCAATAGTAAACGAACTACCTTAACCGCTCAGCCTCACTAGTAAAATATGTAAATAAAGATTGCAATGATTTAATTCTTTTGTGATTGTATGTTAATGTCTTTACAATTTGCTTGGAGATCAGGTTCATTAACATTTATAATTTATAACTTTAGAATGTGTTATTAATTATTAAATATTATTCTGAATAGTTCATTATTAAAAGTTAATAACTGTTATCCTTGCATAGACATGGAAACTGTTATGACATTGTTACCATTTGAAATTTTATTCATCAGCTGACTACTGCTCTACTGATATACTTTAATGATTTAATATTATAATCATTGATGATTTGTTTGGCATATTACCATTATTCTAAGGGAAAAATATACTTTTTTATATAAATATCCCTATTTAAAAATAGTACTGATTACAAGGAAATAAAAAGATCTAGTCTGACAAACAATGTTAATTATCATTTTGTGTTTTGAACGTAGGAGGGCTCATATCTAAGCATCACAACAAAACAAAAGACCCCCTTTTCATACAAGAAATTCAATCACATGATGTCATACTTTGGACTGAAACGCATGTTGGTTATAATACGGCAATTACCATAGATGAATATCATTATTACATTGTATGTAGACAGCAGTCAGCTAACTTGAGATATGGAATATTGGGTATTTTAATAAAATATAATATTCGCAAGGGCATTAAAATTTAAAAAAAGACTTCAAAATATTATCAATGGCTAACATCAGATTGTTTTTTCAATCTTAGTACTGATATTTACTTATGTTTGGAATATGTAACACCAATTACTTCGTCTTATATTGAACAATCTGAATAAGGCATCTTAGAAAATATTGAAAAAGATATAATTTTTAGCCAACAAGGGAGTATTATTTTATGTGATGTGGAGATTTAAATGCAAGAACAGGATCAGAGCCTGATTTTATATTAAATAATATGTTAGATACTCATTTACCACTGTATGATAATTATAGCTGTGATGTTATACACGAAAATAGATATAGTTATGATTCAAAAGTAGATAAATGAGGTAAACAGCTGCTGAATTTTTTTATTGCATCGAAGTAACGTATTTTGAATGGTAGAACTTGAGGAGATCTTTATGGTAATACACATGTATGAAATCAGTATGAAATGGTGTAATTGATTATGTTATTATGTCAGAAAGTTTGTTAGAGAATACCTTATTTTTCCATGTCCATGATTTGTTACCAACTCTTTCAGATTGCCATTGTAAATTATCTTTTGGTGTGTTAGCTAAATACAAAGTAAAGGTAACAGACCAAGATCATAGTACCTTATTTCCAGTTAAATACATATGGTCAGATACCTCCTCTGAAAAACTGCAATATACACTTTGCTCGCCAGATACTAAAATAAGTATCTCAAATTTTTTACAATCAAAAACATGATTTATTATCTGAAGACAGCATTGAGAGAGCTGCTGATGACTGTTTAAATATTATAAACAATGCTGCAAGTAAATGTCTAACCTTTAGGAAAACTAAAATAAAGAAATCATCTAAACATAAACATAAAGAGTGGTTTGATATTGACTTCCAACAAAAGCGTATAACTCTTATTTATAACGGCGAGCTATCATCTAAGTTTCCATGGGACCCAATTGTAAGAGGGCCATATTATAAATGTAATAAAGAGTAAACCAAACTAAGAAAATATAAACAAAGAAATTTTAACAGAAAATTCTTGATAGTCTTGGAGAAAGTTACCCAAAAAGTTACCGGAACCTCATCAATGATTTGAAAGATCACTTGGATGGCCCAGAAAAGGCTATAGAAAGTAATGCATGGTTCGGATACTTTAGAGCTCTTAATATGAATTCTGATACAAGGAACGCTTAAATGAGATTCTTGAAGAAACTCAAAGGCTTGAAAACAACCATTCTTCTGTGAAATGGATTTTAAAATTACATTCAAAAGAAGTGCAAGATGTATAATAAACCTTAAAAATAGATAAGAGGTTGGATTAGATGGTATACCAAATGAAATATTTAAAGAAGGTGCCAATACACCAGTACATTGGCACCAGTTCTACAAAAACTGTTTAATTCTATATTCTGTTCTGGAATATATCCTAGAAAATGGCCTTTATCTTATGTATGCCCAGTTTTTAAATCTGGCTGTCCTACAAAACCTGAAAATTATAGAGGAATTGCCATAAATTTAAAAAAAAATAAATAAAAAATAAAACTATTCACCCATGCCATTCTGGCTATTTACAAAAGAGGACTAACTCCCTTAACTCATTTGGGTAATTTTATTCTTGAGTGTATTGAGATAAGATCTTAATGGAAGCATAATGAATTATTATATTTCATGTATTTGTATTTTTGAATATATGTGCACACCAAATGTATATTGTTCTACAAATACTTGTATACCATTTATTAACCAACTAAGTAAATTATAAGTATTTCTGCCCATACTTAATGAAATGCCAAACAAGGTCATTATGTTTGTTTTTTTTTGAATGATGTTTAACGCCACTTTCAGCAATTTTTCAGCTATTTCATGGCGTTCAGATTTTATTGGGGGAGGAAGCCGAATAACCCGGAGAGAACCACCGACCTTCGGTAGGAAAACTGGCAATCCTTGTCAATTAAGATTAGAGTCGAGTACATCATGCCCGCAGTGAGACTCGAACCCGCAACCAGTGTTGACAGATAACGTGATCATCAGTAGACGAACTACCTAACCACTCGGCGACCAAGGCCCCAAGGGCCATTATGAAACCAGAGGCTCTTAAGAGCCTGTATCGCTCACCTGATTCTATAGGCAATGAAGATGGCATTTCCATGATGTTAAAGTAAGTCCTGTAATTTTCAATAAACTTTAAATAGGACCATCCAAACAATATTACTTAAAAGCTTTGTTTCCATTAGTTAACCGGTTGTATAGAGAAGATTTTTTTATTTGCCCTGCGGCGGTGGCGGCCATTTTGAATTTCCAATTGCCATAAAAAACAAACTTTATAGAGGACCATCCAAACAATCTTGCTAGTAAGTTTTGTTTCGATTGGTTAAACGGTTTCAGAGAAGAAGCCCTTTTAAACTTTTTTCTCATAGGGTCCAATGTTAAACCAAGTCCTGCGGGGGGCGGCCATTTGGAATTTCCTATTGGGATAAAAAACCATGAACTTTATAGAGGACCATCCAAACAATGTTACTAGTAAGTTTTTTGATTGATTAAACGGTTTCAGAGAAGAAGCCCTTTTAAACTTTTTCCCCATAGGGTCCTATGTTAAACTAAGTCTTGAGGTGGCGGCCATATTGGTTTACCAATCAAAATAAAAAAACACAAACTGTGTAAATGTCCATCCAATGAACATTATGGCCAAGTTTGGTCTCAGTTAGCTAGAGAAGAAGATTAAAATGTAAAAAGTTTACAGACTCCGACGGACGCAAAGTGATAACAATAGCTCACATGACCCTTTGGGTCAGAGTCAGGCGAGCTAAAAACAGGGCATTAGGACATAATGCCCTGTTTTCTCAAAATGGCCCTGTTTATTCCCATCGATTTCATTTTATTGACATTTTGTTAGCCTGTATGTCCATCTGACTGCGTATAATAATCTGTTATTACTTATATACATTACAAATCTGAAATGAAAATTTATATACTACTTAATTTAGTACAAAGGACATGTAGCATTATAATAGTTGCTTATCCAAAATACATGTATGTGCATATAGTGAAATATAATGAAAAAATACAAAACACAGCAGATGTAAAATTTTGTGAAAATTGATCCGACTTTTAAAAAACACACTGGCTCTGACTTGTTATGGACCCTTCTAATGGTTAGTTTTTTAATGAAAGTATTAATAAATGGGTGTTTTTTTATAATGGCTCTGTTATATGTTCTCAGTCTGCAATAATGGCCCCGAAGTGTTTGTAATTATTGTTGTAAGGTACAATTGACGTAGTTAGGGACGAGTGACTGACGGGACGAGATGTCATCGATGGACTTCCTGTGGCGGTAAATAGACCCGGGCGTAGTGATCCGCAACACGAGAGAGAACCACGCCGGATGACAGTTTGTAGTTAGAAAGCTTGGACATCGAGCCTGTGGCCCAGTCGCATCACAGTCAACGATTGGTGAGTTTATAATAGAATACTTAATATACCTCAAATGGCACTGCACAACAGGGTTTGATGTGATCCAAAAAACGTTGTAAAGTTTTTGAAGTTTGGGCCAGACGACGTTCAAAAAAAAAAAAAAAAAAAAATAGTTCCTTCTTGTGGAAAAATACACGTGGTGTACAAATTCCAAACTTTTGTGCAAAGTTATTAAAATATTCCAAAATTAAAATGATTTAAAGAATTTTGAAGTGAACTTTAGTTGGTTATTGTGTAAATGTGTAATTTTTCTTAAAATTCTGATGCGTAAAGTGTTCATTTGTAGTTAGAAAATTTTATACCGTTTACTCGGTCTCTGTGTACCAAGGTGAAATATTGTGGTAAAACCAAAATTAAAGTGTTTAAAGTTTTCATTCATAGAAGTTGTAGGTTGTATTGAAAATAAAGTGTTCATTCTCAATCCAAAATGGCACACAAGGAGAAAATGATGCAAGAGCAAATAGATAAGGTGTGTATAAACTTTTGTGTTTATGACGAGTTATTATTCATCCCCTCAGTAGGAAAGGCTACTGCGTTTCGCATATGGGAACTACGTAAACAGGGTGACATAACCCCAGAAATTTTGTCAACGATTCCCTATATTCGAATGCAAGAAGTTATTCCATACGTGGATTTTTCAACTCTGTCGCAAGTGGAGTTTCGTGAACAGCCATTTACCGATGAGCTGGAGGATTTTACTGATAGGTGTACCCTTGCGGGCAGTGAGGAGGAATCAAGTGACGAGGAGCAAACTACAGTGCACCCCCAGATGAAATCCATGATGGGCAGACACAGTGAGACTTTGTTACCCCCGAGTGACTTTAGTTTTACTCAATTCAAGGTGGAGATGGGCCCACCGGAATTACCGGTTCAAGTGACCCCAACACTCACCACAGGTGAGGATAAACCACTGGATCCATGGGATACGGTTAACCCCGTTAACGCGGGACGAACCTTACCCAAACCATGGAGTTATGATCAACGAACATCGGAAATGGGGTACCAGGAGCCAATACCAGCTGGAATTAGTTCGGAGGTTTGTGATTCCCAACCTAGACCTTTCTCATCTGAAAAGAAGTCGTATATGGTTGAGTTCAGAAGTCCATATGTTAAACCAGAGCCTTGTGAGTTTGAACCTCATATGACAAGTACGGTAGGACATCCAAGACTACGTAAAGCTAAGCCCACCAGACTGCGCCCCGCGTTGTCTCCTCCAGTGAGTAGCCTACCAGAAAAAGCGAGTGGCAATTCAGGAATGAGTCACAATACACAAATGGCCACTTTAGGTACAATAGCAACTGCTGCAACTAAGTCACAAAGGCCTCAAATGTCACCGACGGAACCACAGGTGAGAAATTATAGGCCACCCAGTACTCAAACACACACAGTGCGGCCCGACCCAATGCCACAAGTGCAGGCGGTACCAAATTCAGCTTATGTAAGAGGAAATGTGTCATTACATCCCAACCAAGGTGTGCGGCAAGGACCTTCTGTGCCTCCCATGTTCTATGGACAAATGGTAAACCAGCCAGGACCGACAGCTGTGCCACATACGGGATATCAGGAAAGAAGAGGAACAAAGTTGCCGAGTCAAAATCTGATGTCCTTAAAGTCGTTACAGTTTGATGGTTCAGACAAAGGAGATGATTGGGTGTCCTTCCATGGAAAATTCGAAATGTACGCCGATATGGCTGGACTGAGTGATTCAGAGAAACGGGCACAGCTATGTTTTGCGATGACCGGAAGTGCCGCCAGATTTTGTCTAGCCAAGGTAAGAAGGGACAAAGATATTCCTTACCAGGAACTAGTAAAGAGTATGGAAAAGCGCTTCAATTTGAGAAAATTAACGGAGACAGTACGAATCCAATTTCAAAGTGCCAGACAAGCCCCCGGGGAAGATTTAGATGACTGGGCGGAGAGATTGCTTTCCCTTGCGGATAAAGCCTTCCCAGATTTACCAGAAGACTATGTGGCGAGTGAAGTTATTACTAAATTGTGTCAAGGATGTACTGATCGACAAGCTGGCATGGTTGCGTCATCCTTTAGACCAAAAACAGTGGACGATGCACTCGAAAGGATTAAGTGGCACCAATACAATGACAAAGCAGTGTATGGTGGTGTGCGTACCCGTGTACAGCGGGATTTTGAAGCCACACATGATGATTTTGAGGAAAACATAGTTGTTAATAGTGTTCGACCAGAAACCAGTGAACTTCTAAAGAGTATGGACAAATTGAACGCAAGTGTTGACCAGAATATGAAGAACATTCAATCAGATATAGGACAAGTACAAGAGAAATTTGCTAAAAATATTCAAGAAGTCAGAGCAGAAATGGCGGGCATGCAGAAAAAGTGGCAAAACGAGCTGAAACAAATGAAAGAGTCAATGGATAATAGATCGAAATTCAGCAATGGGAAGGACAACTCAGGAAGAGAGTATAAACCACAGAGAGGGGGTGGTAGAGGTCGACGCCCACTCGAGTGCTACAATTGTCATGAGTTAGGCCATATCGCGAAAATGTGTCCACACGCTAAGAAAGTTGATTCTTTAAACGACAAAGGGTCGGAACAGAATTAGGCGTTGTTCCGTCCCGCACTGTTAATCGCCTAAATGAGGAAGACTTGAAAGTAACATTTTGCGATGTTGCTACAGAAACAGAATCAACAGTGCGGGGGAGGGTGACCGAGCGTGGAAGTGAAACTGAAATTAAGAGGAAGGAGGAGATAATGAGGGAGAGGGTTTCTGAGGACCAAAATTCAGAACAACTAGCCAGTGACGTGTTAAGAGCCAATCCAATGAGTGAGACGGTTTTGAAGGAAACAGAGGAGTCAGACAAGGTTGACATGAATGCCCTACCTATTAACGTAAATAAGGAGCATAAGAAAAGACAAACGAAACAAGCCTCAGTGGTCCCACCGAATAACACGGTACCCACCGCTGAAGAGCTTGACCAAGGTTTGTGCGAAGTTGAGTGCCTGTTGACTGACAGTTCTGGTAAGGAGTGTACAGAAATGGGGTCTAGCAACGCATCCTTGTTGAGGATAAGGGTTGAGGTTGAGGGAACCCCTATCAAAGCCGTAGTGGATTGTGCCGCTTCCGTGACTATCATATCGGATAGGGTATACGATTCCTTTAAGGAGAAGCCGACCATATTACGTGAGGGTGTCATGAATGCCGCCGGCCGGGGCATGAAAATGAGGACATTTGTTGTTGGTCCGGTGAACTTGAAGTTAGGTTCGAAAGTGTATTTGACAGAGATGTACGTTGCCCCTATTCAAGAGGATATGTTGTTGGGTCTGAAGTTCATGCTGTCTAAAAAGACTGTCACTGATTTGTCCAAACTAGAGTTTACCCTTGAGGGGGAAACTTTAGAAATTTCAGTTGGTCCTGCGAGATCTGTTCCCACGGTGTCTTTTGTAACCATTGCAAAGCGAACTGTTCTTCCACCTAATTCTAAGCTACATGTTAATGTGCAGCTGGATAGGAAGATAGAGAATTATGTGGTTGAACCGTGTAATGAAAAAATTCCAGTTTTAGTTCCACGATGTCTATACCAAGATCAAGTCAATCCAAGTATTTGTTTGGTTAACGCCAGTGACAGGTACTTTACTTTGAAGAAGAACACAGTAATAGCCAAAGCAGAAGTGGTTGAGAAAGTTGAGGCAGAAACATGGGTGAATGAAACGAGTGTGGACAACAAGGAAATACCAGGCGCCTTGCCTGAATACCTACACTCTTTATTTGAAAAATCCAGTGATAATTTAACAACAGAGCGGAAAAAGCAATTGGAAATACTACTTGCGGAATATGTTGATATTTTTTCGAAAGATGAATATGACTTGGGATTGTTCAAAGGAGTGGAGCATACAATAGAGACTGGGGATGCTTCGCCTATTAAACAACGTATGCGAAGAACACCCACACAGTTCGTTGGTGAAGAGGAACAACATCTGGAAAAAATGACCAAAGCAGATGTGATGGAACCCAGTGTCTCAGAATGGGCATCACCTCCTGTACTCATTAGAAAATCTGATGGTAAGGTTAGATATGCGATTGACTACCGGAAGTTGAATGCGGTGACCAAGAAAGATGTCTACCCTTTACCTCTCATAGAGGAGTGTCTAGATACGCTTTCAGGGAATGAATGGTTTTCGAAGTTAGATGCCAATAGTGCATACTGGCAGATAGAGGTCAAGGAGGAAGATCGTCCAAAGACAGCATTCATCACACGGTATGGGCTTTTCCAATTCAAGCGAATGAGTTTTGGGCTTTGCAATGCTCCGGCAACCTATGCTAGGGCAATGGATCTCTTGTTACGTGGACTAACCTGGCAAATTGTACTATGTTTTCTGGACGATATACTTGTCATGGGGAAAAGTTTTGAAGATCACCTAGCCAATTTAGGATCTGTGTTTGAGAGATTCCGTGAATACGGAGTTAAACTAAAACCCAAGAAATGTGATTTGTGCAAAGCCGAGGTGAGTTTCCTTGGCAGAACGGTAAACAAAACAGGCATGGCCATTGGAGAGGAATATGTCGAGGCAATTAAGAGATGGAAAGCTCCGCAGAATACGAAAGAAGTGGAACAATTCCTCGGTTTTGTCAATTACCACCGGACATTTATTCGTAATTATTCCAAAATTGCATATCCACTGACTCAACTTACGGGGAAGAAACCATTCATTTGGGGTGCAGAACAACAAGAAGCTTATGAGTGTCTGAAAAGTGCCTTACAAAGTACACCGTTACTGACTCTACCCAATTCCAAAGATAAGTTTATTTTGGACACAGACGCGTCAGACGTAGCAATTGGTGCCGAGCTAATACAGGTCCAAGATGGTATCGAAAAGGTGGTTGCTTATGGTAGTTTTAGTTTGGCGCCAGCACAACAGCGATACTGTACGACCCGAAAAGAATTGCTTTCCATTGTGCGGTTTACACAACATTTCCGGCACTACCTGTTAGGAAGCGAATTCTTGGTGCGAACCGACCACAATAGCTTAAAGTGGCTAATGAATTTTAAGCAACCACAAGGACAACTCGCCCGTTGGCTAGAGGTTTTAAGCCAATACCATATGAAGATTCAGCATCGCCCTGGAAGAAATCATGTAAATGCGGATACGCTGTCAAGGTATTCAGTCGAGAAGCCATGTCCAGAGATGTCAATCTTTGTAAAACCAGAAAGTCTTCCTTGTGGCGGGTGTAAACATTGTGTCAGAGTCCATGAACAATGGCAGGATTTCATCACGATAGACGATGTAGTACCATTGGCAGGAAGTCGAGGAGTTCAGAGGTCCCAGCTAGAACCAGTAGAGACACAAATCATAGAGACAGTACCTGTTAACTCAAATGACGTTTTAGCGAACATCATTTCGATGTCTGCAGAAGATGGATGTGGAATGCAGTATACCACTGATCAGTTATCCACCGAACAATACAAGGACCCAGACCTACAGTTGATTCTGTTCTATTTGAAAAATAAAGAAGAGCCTGCTGAGAAGGACATTTTCATCGCTGGAGCAGCAGCCAAAAAGTTCTTGGTTAACAAAGAGCAATTCTTTCTTGATGAAAATTCTGTGTTACGAAACCGTTCTAAAAACGACGTGATGCGTCTGGTTGTGCCAAGAGTGTACATTGAAGAATTGTTAAGGCTAAATCACGATATACCAGTTACGGGGCACCAGGGAATTGACCGCACTACAGCTCGCATAAAAGCAAAGTTCTACTGGTACAAGATGAATGATGAAATCAAATCATATGTTAGGTCCTGTGAGATATGCAACAAGCATAAGAAGGCTTCCAAGAAGGCAAGATGCCCCTTAACCCAATACCACGCAGGTGCTCCGATGGAACGGGTCCACATTGACTTTCTAGGACCCCTACCTGAATCGAAGAGTGGGAATACTAACATCTTGGTTATGATTGATCAATTCACCAAATGGGTAGAAATTGTGCCCCTACCCTCACAGACAGCAGAGACAACAGCAAGAGCGGCGGTGAACGAGTTTTTCACGAGATTTGGTTGTCCGTTAACTATTCATAGTGATCAAGGCCGTAATTTTGAAAGCCAACTATTTAAATCCTTGTGCGAGACCTTTAAAATCTTCAAAACAAGAACAACGCCGTATAGACCTTCGGCGAACGGCCAAGTGGAAAGGGTAAATAGAACACTCATGGATGCTGTCAGATGTTTTGTGAGTAAGAGCCAAGATGATTGGGACGAACACTTGCCCTCATTAGCCTGTGCACTCCGGTCTTCTGTCAACCGAATGACCGGTTTAACACCAAATAAAATGATGTTGGGCAGGGAAATCAATTTACCAGCAGATTTGGTATTTCCACCACCGGTCAATGAAGAAGTGGACGATGCCGAAGATTATGTGGTTAAACTGAAAAAAGCCATGCAAAGCGCACATGATGTCGCTCGACAGAAATTGAAAACCAATCAGGAACACATGAAGCGAGATTATGACCTTAGAATGAGAAAGACCAAATATAATCCGGGTGATTTGGTTTACATTTTGGATATGGCGCAGGTTAAGGGGAGAAGCAAGAAACTAGATCCTCCCTGGAAAGGACCAGGCATTATAGTGAAAAGAGTGACTAACTATGTGTACCAGGTTAAGCTGGAAAAAACATTGGTAGTTTTGAACCATGACAGGCTGAAAAAATGCGAGGACAAGAAAATCCCTGCCTGGCTAGAGCGTGTCAAACGACAACTTGACGCTGGAGAGACAATTACACAGGGCAGTCAAAACACTTATTGCATCTGCCAAAAGGGAGATTCTGGAGAATTCATGATCCAGTGCGATACTTGCGACGAGTGGTATCATGGTTCTTGTGTTAGTGTTACGCCAAAAGTCGCGGAAACGTTAGTACAATACGACTGTCCGCGGTGTCAAGTAAAGTAAGGTAATAAGTTAAGAAAGTCGAAAACCGTGTTCGGAGTGTATATAGTGTAGATAGAAAAAAGTTATTCGCAGACCCGCGAGGGTGATAATAATTATATGCTTTCTTTTTCAGATGTGGTGATTTTGACATTTGACTGATTTAGAGTGTGTTATTGTGTAACAACCGATTTAGTGATTCACACCGTATATACGGTTTAGTGTTCCTACGTTCTTATAATTTTCATTATGGATCCACTAAGTGTAGAAGACGTTTCATCCTCGGAAGATACAACGTGGGATGTAGAAAGCATCGTCACTGACTCCGTTAAAGACCTGTCGGATTTGGAAGACAACCATGTCCAGTATGATGAGAAAACTGGAGAGTTGGTGATACAGGTGGACGAAACAATACCCCCATCAAACATCCCTGAGTTGGTACCCATAGTAACTTATGAAGAGGTATGGGCTAAGGAAAGGACGGTAGTGGTCCGGACGGATCCTGAGGAAGAACGAAGAATCCGGCAGATGTGTCAGCCACGAGCTGAGTCGTTTGAGCCCGAGTCCGAGCAGCATGTGTTTCAGCAAGCGAGTTTCGACCCGATTGAAAGCGAGAGCGATTGGAGTGTTCACACTGATGGCAATAACAACAGCCAGAAAGACTCCTCAACAAGCGTGGCCAAGCCATTTCTAGAGGTGTCAGACATCTCATCGGAGAGTCTCGAAGTAGAAGGGGCCATCCCTACAGAGTCGTTGCGGAATTCGCCATGCCCCATATCTGATTGTGAATTTAGTGGGAGAAAATTGAAGTTCCACGTGCAGCAGATGCACCTGCCCCGACTGATGTGGGAAAACCCTCAGCCTCCACTTAAGCCAGAGAAGTTGGCAGAACGCGATGGGCTCAGGAACCAACTACTACTCCTTCTTGCCGAGTTCCTTACTGGCCAAAGGGACCTAGAGATGTTAATTCAGTGGTCAAACAGAAACATCAGGCGGCGTATCCCACGTAGGAGCCAGATCCTGCCTGTTGCAAGGGACCACATGGAGAGTTTGTGCCGGACAATGGGATGGACAGTGCCTCAAAGGTTCACCTTGGTGCCAATCCTCTCTCCCTGTACCCTGATACATTGGAGGTACCAGGTACTCATACCAGTTTCTGAGGAGTGACCAAGTGGTGACGTATCTCAGCTTTGGTTGGAATTTTATGACGGACATTGACAACCTTACCGTATCACGGTTTGAGTATGCCAAATCCCATTCCTTACTGGCCCGGATCTTGGCTGGAGATCCAGTAGAAGAAGAGATGGTACTGGACGATGAGTCGAGAGATATTCATGAAACTGGAGATCGGAGAGTAGTCATCATAAAGAGCTCCGAGGACTGGGAACAGGAAGTTCAGAGCAAGAAACCACGTTTTGAGGCAGAAGGGAAAACTGGTCCGACAGTGATCGAGGCGTATGACTCACACTTCCACTTAGATAGAGCCAGTGTACGGATCTCGGGAAGCCCGACGGGAGTGTTGATGAAGGACTGGCTGGAACAGCAGATGGAGCGTCCCCCTCTAGTACCAGTGAATTTGGTAGGCGGAGTAGCCATCTACTGTGATCCCTCTACTTACCCGGAAACTGTCCCATTCGATGCCAGATGGAAGGTAGCCATAGGTCTCCATCCTAAGAGTGTGGCCAAAGCGACATCGCAGGAGCTAGACAAGTTTTTTCTTTGGGTCTCTAACCCCAGGGTGTCCGCAGTTGGAGAAGTGGGCATGGATACCAGCTTGAGGTCAGGACTTAGGACTCTGGAAAAACAGAAGGCGTTCCTGGTTAGGCTTTTACCACTATTGAAACCAACAACTCCAGTTATTCTACATATTAGAGGTACGGCTACCGACCAATATTCCGAAGAACTCTACAACCAGGCTTTCCAACTTTTCAAAATCCATTGTCAACCATCTCAGAAAATTATTCTACACTGCTTCACAGGAAATTCAACCACCGTTTCTCTTTGGTCTTCACATTTTCCCTTTACTTACTTCAGCTTCACATACTTAATTACTACGTTTGACCATGAACAACTGACAGCTCTGAGAAGGATTCAGGAACATCGACTTCTTGTAGAGACTGATGCTCCGTATATGCCGCCTACGCATATTCGAGTCAACAGCCCCATCTACGTCGGGGAGGTTGTGGCCCTATTAGCCACTATGCGTTATGCGTCTCTGAAACATTTGGCTGCAGTGACGACACAGAACGCTAGGCAGTTGTTTCAGTAAATGTAATTATTAGACAATACTGTACATATGTTTTATTCATGGATATTTGGATGGAATTCTAAATATGGATAATTGTGAAAAAAAAAAAAAAAATTTAATCGTAAAGTTAACATTATTCTTATTGTGGATGAATCGCAGGAGGTATTCGTCAGGATTTTGTGTATATACGTTTAGTTCGCGATATACTACTATTTGTAGAGTGTGTTTAATATGCATTGTGTTGTTTACAACCCGTATGTGCGGGACCTACGTTTAACCTAGTGATGTTCCATGGAGATTTGAATTCGTTAAAGTGTGTTTATTCCATATACTGTACCAACGATTTTGAAAAGGGGGGAGGGTGTTGTAAGGTACAATTGACGTAGTTAGGGACAGTGACTGACGGGACGAGATGTCATCGATGGACTTCCTGTGGCGGTAAATAGACCCGGGCGTAGTGATCCGCAACACGAGAGAGAACCACGCCGGATGACAGTTTGTAGTTAGAAAGCTTGGACATCGAGCCCTGGAGCCTGTGGCCCAGTCGCATCACAGTCAACGATTGGTGAGTTTATAATAGAATACTTAATATACCTCATTATTGTAGACCTTGAACATATAACAGGGCCATTGATTGATTGATTGATTGTCTGCTTTACGTCTAGCGAGCAGTATTTCAGCTATATTCAGGCCGAGAACAAGTTAACAAACAATAAATCAACGGAAAATGGGGGTGGGGTGGGTCACAGGGAATACAATTTTGACTGCCACTGGAAAAGTAAGGCCATTTATTAATACTAGAATAGCATACATCTGTCTCTGGTCCTGTGTCTTCTAATATTTTATGTCATATGTCCAATCATATAACTGTTTTTAACATTATGCCCTTCTTGGGTTCTTGATTAGTTAATAAAACATTATTCTTCTTATTCTTTTAAAACGAATCAGTGGACGTTTATATTAACGTGAAAATTTGGCTAGGTACAAGGATTGTTGTTAAATACATACATAGTGCAACAAATTTTTTTCTAACTTTTTTTTGTCGTTTAAGGTATTTATTTATGTAAACATTTAGGGTATAGGTTTAAATGCGATCGCGTATGAAAAGCGAACGAAAGCAAAATCCCGTGCTTTGTGGTGTTGGAGTACAAACCCACTCTAAACAAAGTTTATAGTGGGGGACGGGTTTTAATTATATTTGTTATTAGCACATTTTTCCCGTTAAGGTGTTGATGGCAATACAGTTACACAATTATACACATGTAATAAACAGATATAAATTTTATAAGACATTATGCACTAAAATAAAATCCAAATCATGCAGTAACAGAGTCCACTTTCCTCAGTACTAACGACTTTTTTTATAAATAGTGCAACATACTGCAAATGACTTGAAGAGTACATTAATTTTACATATGTATCAAATTCATGTCTTATACAAATATCTTGGAATAATTCTTTTCTTATTTCGTTGTAGGGGCCTCGGTGGCCGAGTGGTCAAGGTAGTTCGTCTACTATTGATCACATTGTCTGTTTTTTCTGTTTTCAAAGTTAGTTTGTAATAAATAATCATTAATTTCATAACTTGTTTTTATTTTGCTGTATAGATAAATTTTATTATTTTCAGTTGGTTTGTTCAGTTTTGGGGAAAATAATGTTTCATAATTAGTTTATCATTTCCCAGGATGTTAAAAAACCGTTTGAATGTATAATTTGATGTATATTAGGCGTTGTTTGCTAAAATATGTGGAGATATATATTTTTTTAATTTGTCGTTTTACTCTTGATTTGTTTCAAAATTTTAGTTAAGCTTTTCTAGATGTTGTACAGATTTGCCTACCCTTACGATTTTGGCGTAAGGCTCCCGATTTTTAAGGCTATATTACGCCATTACGATTTTTACTAAATTCCTTACGATTTTTTAAAAATCTGGATCTTTGTCATTTCCGTTCCGTCATTATTAGTTTGCACTCTGTCTATTATCTTTACATTGCCATTTCCGCTTCCTGTTATGTCAAACATCCTGTCGATGTTGTGTTCTTTGAAATTGTGTGTTTAAATTGAAGCTTCAGGGACAAGTTTAAAATATACAGCTTTAAACCAGAAGTCAGCATATTGAATTTGATATGTCAATTAGGTTATTTGTTTAAAATTAACGACAGTAAAAATATGCAGTTTCTACAATATATGTTACAACTTTTTTAACACTTAATATATGCTTTACTATTTTTCACCTCAAATTCCGATTTTTTGGGGAGTGCCTTACTATTTTTTGCCTGAAATTGGTAGGCAAGTCTGGATATTATCTATCCTTTGGTCCAATCCGTTTCTCGAGTTGATTGGTTGTTTGTTAATTCGTTCTTTTCCTGATTGTAGCAGTACTACTGCTTTCTGGACGCAAAACTATTCATGAAGCAATTTTACATTACCCAGCCAAAACTCCGCTTGCGAGTTGTCAAATCCTTCTTTGTACTCGTGCCAACTTGTTTAGAAATATAACTGCCAATTAAATATCTGAGACTAATTATGTTTTTAAATAACTTGTGTGATCGTAGTAAAAACGTGTACATAATTATATTTAATTTTGTTTTGGCACTACCAAACCTAAATTCCGTTGCGAGTCGCCAAAGCCATCTTTGTACTCGTGCCAGTCTCTATAGAAATATGACTGACAATTAAAACTTATATATATATGATGTTATTAAATAACTTGTGTCTTCAGAGTAAAACGTGTACATATTTCACAATTAATATAGTCTTAGCATTACCCAGCCAAAACTCCTCTTGTAACCGACAATTTTTGTTTTTAAGAACATGTGTGTTAGGAGCATTAACGTGTAGATATATAAGTAATTTGGTCTTAGCAATAGTTTGTTCTAACGTATACTTCAGCAGCAGATTTTGGTATGATGTTAATTTTAGTTGAAATAGGTTATTAGCAAAAAAACGTATAGTTTCTATGCTTGAAGGATGCATTGTGATGTGGAAGATGTGTTTTTGTGTAAAATAAGATTTAAGCAACGTTTCTGTTAAAGCAATAATGTGAAGGAAAGTGTAGTGTTGAATGTCATTAGCATAAGGTATCAATCCTTCAGTATAATGACGAACAGTTAGCAAGTGCTGTTGTAGAATAGGCTGCGGTGAAACTTGACAAGATGGAAGAGAGGAATCGTCATCGTATTGAGTGATCTTTCTAAGGCAGTTCCAGTCGATGGACTTAAAGTTCTGCATGTGTATTCCTTGCAAACTTGTAACCGGACTGAGAGCAACATATGTCTTTTAGTATAATAGACGCGAAACAATGTGGTAGAATATTTGTTTACCTTCGGCATACCATACGTCTTCACGAAAGCCAGCCTCTTGACGACCAAGTAACTTTTGTTGCCGGGGATGTTGCTCTCTCATTATCTGTTTGGCTCGATGTTCATCTCCGAAGGTAACCGCCTTTTGATACATCAGGTATTGCTCAGCACAGTTGAACCAAATACCATCTACAACAAATGGTGACGGATACCAGTTGCTTAGTGGAGAGAATGATTTCCATAAGAAGGTAAACATTCTGAAAAGAGATGAAATATAGGAATAAGAAAAAACAAATAATAAGATACACAAGTTAGATAATTATGGAATCAATGAACGAAGAAAGTCCACTTTGACATTTATAACGGGGCATGTCAAATGGAATTAAGTCAGAAACGAGCATTTAACACCTGAAAGTAAGAACTATATTAGATATATTTATAATTAAGCATTATATACATTGCACATGAATTTATAGAAAGAACTAACACAAGCACTATATACACTAGCCACGAAACATAAAATAAGCACTATATATACATTTTCCAATGAATAACACAAGCAATATATACACTATCAACGAACTTAAAAAAGAAGCACTATATACATTATCCACGAATATCGCAGCTTTTGATACTTATAAACCATGTGACCAAGTTTTCAAAGAATCTGGCTAGTTCTTTATTCCCATCTTCATTTAAATGTACTCCATCGGATAGAAACATAGTGTTCTTGAAGGTTGTTCTTCAATACAAATATACACCATCCCTCAAACTAGCAAAATGCTTAAAAAAGTTATCGACAACATTCCTTCTAAAAAAGAACTCTTTCGCAGTACAATTCCATAGGTTTAGGCGGCCGGGAATTACCGGTAAAAAGAACGACCTTTATGTTTTGCCTACACAGGATATAGCAAAAAAGTTAACTTTTGCAATAAACGAATCAAAGTCAAAATCTGGCACTGATATGTCGTTACCGCCGATAACGACTACAACTAGATGGGGATTGTATTGGGGCACGAGATCCATTATGGCGAAGTTGACAATTGTTGAAATATTGGCACCCTATATTCCATGCAAGGAAAACTGTGGACCAATATCTGTCAACTCTGGTGACACAATCAAATGAAATTAAAATAACAAGAAACACCAAACATATTGCTATAAAGTTATAAAAGCACTCCATAAAAGTATCCATGAATACAAAGGATGAGGCACACATTTTTAGTGGGGCATGTCAAATGGAATGAAGTACAAAACGAGCATTTTACACCTGAAAGTAAGAACAATATTAGATATATTTATAATTAAGCATTATACACATTGCACATGAATTTATAAAAAGCACTCGCACAAGCTTTTCCAATGAATAACAAAAGCACTATTTACACTAGCCACGAAACATAAAATAAGCACTATATACATTTTCCAATGAATAACACAAGCAATATATACACTATCAACGAACTTAAAAAAGAAGCACTATATACATTATCCACGAATATTGGAGCTTTTGATACTTATTTATAAACCATGTGACCGCGTTTTGAAAGATTCATATTGTGTACATGTTTCGTTTGTTGTGCACGTACTATGTACTATGATAAATCTGACCTACAATGAAATATTTTGGGAACGCTATGACGGATTATTGATAACCAATTGTCGAGTGATCGGGGACCGCTGACTGATTGTTGCTTTTTTAATCTCATTTACTGTATCAAACTCCTATTCTAACTCGGCACTGCACAGACGTATGTTATCTCGGTGATAATGTGCGTACTGATTTTAAACTCGTCTTTGATTAATTGGACAACGAGTTACCTCATAAGAAGTCAAACTAAAAAGGCGTAGAACAGAATCAAAATTTGGATTGCCACTGGAAAAGTATGGTTGAAATTTAGCCTTTTGAAGCGTATACAATGGCCCTACTCGTTTTCAAAATCTACAGTGGTCTTTATATTGCGTGTGGCATTCTGTAAACAAGCTACCCACTACGGTCCGCGGTCACGTACTGGGAACCCTCCTTGTTTGGTCGCCCGAAAATTCACCTTTGAAATTTAAATATGTACCTAATCACGTGATACACAAGTGCTCAACTGGTCAACTGACAGGTGTAATATTTCCAACGTGTTATACAAGTATCTAGAAAAACTCAAGTTCGTGATATTCAATAATATCAGTACTCAGTTAAGATTTCAGACCTGTAACTTTAATCATCTTTTGCATGTCAAGACTGATGTTTGGGGTTGGGGTCTCAAAACGGGTAGGGTGTGATTGACTCCAATCGTAACTGACAAAAGATCGGCGGTTTTAAACAGCAACTCAGGCTTCCTCCTCCTATAAAAAAACTTGACCCCATGATACAGATGAAAAATTGCTCGGAATGGCGTTAAAGACTATTTAACAGAAATTCATCAGGAATAGTATTCAATAGCTTTGGAAGTATCTGATGCATATTTACTGCACTGACGATCTGAATGCCAAAAGCTTGTGTTCCATGGAAGTTTCAGTAATTTTCCATTCAAAGATTCGAATGGGAAACAGGAATAGACCCACAATGGTACCTAATCTTTAACACACTCTGGAATATGGAGCAACATATGTGCATTTAGAGCAAGATATCTAAGATATCTAGCTCCATATAGTGTAACCATCATATAAAGGAAATAGTACAATCTTACTACGGTCTAGATCACAAGGCAAAACACTGCTTTTGGTCATTAACCAAATTGCTTGAACAAAGGCACAATAATGATAAAACAAGGTTTGGTGGCATATCTACAGTACTGGAAATGAGTAAAACAATAACCATGCTCGCACTTCTGAAGCCTTCCAATACTTAAAATGGTCCGCAATACTTCTTGGTCTTCTCGTTATATTGTATGTTGGCTTTATCTTGGAAAGTCTCTCATCTACAACAACTCCGAGGTGATTTGTAAGAGAAAATGACTTCTTTGTAAATGTTGGAGAAAACCACAATGACAGTAGACATTTCGTAATTCCAAGCAGAACACAGTGCATGCAATCAATAGATGTTGATATTACATAACTATAGCTAGACAGTCCCATAACCTTTTATTCCATCAGTTGAGTACATGTAACGGGTTTCACATCTCCAAATCATATTTTCCTTTTTAATTCTTTCTTTAAACGTAAGTTCGTTTATCATTAGATACATTGGCCAAATTTATATTTTTGAGCTTTTAAATAATGGAATTCCATCTGTTTTCCACGTAAGTGATAAATTTAATGGAAATTCGGCTGACAAAGGCTTTCCATATTCAGACATCTTTTTATATATTTCACCATCATAAATGTCTTCCAAGCCATCTTAATTTATTTTTTGTGGTTAAGTTTATACATCAAATCATTTCAAGAGTTTGATCGTAGAACAAATGCTGCAAGTTGACTTTGGACAGGAAATTCAATGAAAAAAAAAAGATTTATTTTTTGTATCCTTAAAAATCTGTAGACAATTTACATTGGACAAAGTTTGTTCTCTATTTTAACTGTAATCAAACATTTTGTGCAGAATAAGTGTTTTACTAATAGTGATTTTAAGGAAGCAAAATACAACTTGAATCTTTTTAGACTTGAGTAAACTGGGTTTGCATGCAATAAGTGAGCACTTAATAAGGTCAATAATGACCGAGCTGAATCCCAGTTACTGAATGTATCATTGAATATATAAATATCAGTATCCCACTGGTATGTATGGACATAGAGTGACCAGAATAAATTGGAATTTGATCTTCTAGCTTGTTGCCTTCATATTTTGAATCATTTTCTTCACATTCCATCTGTTCAAAATCAGTCTCTTTTCATCACTGGTTAGTTTCTCATTATCAACACAATCCGATACAACTAAGTCATCTACATCATCTCCTTGTTCCAAGGGTGGTATACTCAAATAGCTTCGTGCCAGAATTAACTGGCGAAACAACCGTTGGAAACTCTATCTACTCGATTGACCCATGAGCCACCGCCTTCTTAACAGCTTGTAACCGAACAACTTTGCAACTGAAATTCACAAGATGTAATTAAGTTATAAGGCAAATGACGACAAGCTTGTTAAGGGCTCGGCATGACCAGCTGATTGACCGAACCGGGTCCATCCGGTCTCCCGTCTAGTTGAAGTCAGGGCCAAAGTGGTGTATTGAAAATCAAACCCGCCGACCCGCACTAATGGATGCAGCAGAGAGTTATCTCTCAACCACCAGGATCCCTTCCTCCACCATCACGGGTTGCAACACACGGCAAACATGTCGCCTCTATAAAGCTGAGGAAGCTTTGCCTTTCAGCCACCGCCTTCTTTGCAAATCATGTAAGGAAGCCGTCTATTAAATGGTACATACTTTTCACGGAACAGTTTGAAGGAAAAATGTAATAGAGTAGCTTTAATGATAAGGATTCACAAAGGGCAAGACGTGACATGCCGATTCATCGAAGTCAGGGCTAACTCGATTTCCCGTCTAGAAAAAGTAAGGGTTCAGTAAGTTATCGGGACCGTTTACCCGGCCTACTGAAATCCCGTCCTGTAATCGACACGGGTCGCAACACACGGCAAGTGTTGCCTCTGTTATCAGACTCTTACTGCAGGCTGAGGAAGCAGTGGGCCTATTCTCCTGTGACCCGGGGCCCACACGGGGTCACTTTCTGTGGAAATTATGGAGGGTGCAGAAAGATCTATAATTACATATGTTCAGAAAACACATTTCAGTGATGAAATTGAGAGCTTGAGAAACGGAAAAGGAAATCTCAAAGTGAATTCGAAATTGCGAAAGTTGGATCCATTTCAAAGATGACCAGTCAGGATTGTTAAGGGTAGGAGGTAGATTAGAACAGGCTGACATTGAGTATGATTCAAAGCATCCTATAATTTTGCCTGGAGATCATGGTGCAAGGTTGATCATTGAGAATATTCATAGAAGAATTGGCCATTTGGGAATGAACTCAGTTATGACTGTTTTAAGGCAGAAGTATTGGGTATAAGGTGCTAGAAGAATCGTCAAAAGCTAAGTTTCAAAATTTGTCTTCTGTAGAAAATATCAAGGGAAACCTGGAAATCAGAAAATGGCAAACCTTCCTATGGAGACAACCCGCCATTTACACGAGTAGGAATGGACTTGTTCGGTTATTATGAAGTAAAGCAAGGAAGGGGTATAGTTATAAGATATGGTGTTATCTTTAGGTACTTGAATATCAGAGCCATACATCTCAAGTTAGCGTATTCGTTAGATACAGACTCGTGCATTGGTGCGTTGAGACGATTTATTGCAAGACGAGGAGTACCGTCCTTTATAAGGACAGATAATGGAACAAACTTTGTAGGATCTGAAAGAGAATTGAGAGAGGAGATTCAAAGGTGGAACAATCATCAGATAAGTAACTTCAGAGAAATATTGAATGGGAATTCAACCCACCAGCCGCATCCCAGATTGCTAAGTTCAAGAGTTGTAATTAATATTATGATATCGAAGAATTGCTTGATTGATAGATATTTATATATCAAAGTTATGTCTCACTTAATTGGACTATACATTAATATTTAATCAAAGGAAACAACGGGGCAATAAGTAATATGTTTATGATTTAAAACATTTTTGTGCATATGATATCTTCCAGAAACACGTAAATAGCAAACAAATCCTCAATATAAAATTCTTTCATTACTAATTTTGTATTATATCGATTGTTTTTTGGTAGTAGCTAGGATTTTAATAAACGACAAAGGGTTTGATTTAAATTTTCATCTTTCGTATACTTTTCATTCTGACAACGCGCAGATAAAATAAATGGACGTACGGTACAACAAGTCGGTCTTTCGTAAAATAAATGTAAAAAAAAATAAAAAGGTAAAAGATAAAAGTGTTTTAAAGTGCAGTGGAAAGGTTGTCAAGTTGACAAAGTGAACATAAATTTCCAAAATAAAAAATGTCCGGTGGACAAAATTGTCAGAACAAAAAATGTCATGTTGACAAAATTGTCAAGAGAAAAAAAATTGTCCAGAGGACAGAATTTGTCAAAAGAAAAAAAAGTCCAGTGGACAGAAATTGTCAACAAATTGTCAAATGGACAGACATATATATTGTGTAAAAAATTGTCAAAAGAACAGCCCAAGTCAAAATCTCTGCTCAAACCAGTCAAATTCTCTGCTCGAAGTTAACTTAAAGCAGTCAGAATCACTGCTTTACAAGTTAACTAGCATGTTATGTTAGGACTGCACCCAACTGTACCTCAAAAGACTGAGTGGACACCAAACCTCGAAAAACTGTCATACATCAAGAGACGTAGTGGACACAAAACCCAGAAAACTGTCATACCTCAAAAGACACAAAAATGAGAGACTATACATATTGAGCAAGTTATATCAGTCTATAAAACTTTGACATCTACAGTTAATAACATTGATAGTTGTTCTCTTATAGCAGGTGTAGATATGTGTCAGTTGATAAAGAAGTGGATCTATTTTGAGAGATATTTCAAATTGTATTGGCCCCGTGCGGGATCCGGGTGGCTAAAAGAATAGACCGCAGTCGCGCTAGCTTGTCGTAAAAGGCGACTAAATAGCGCCAAGTACCCTGACCGGCGTGTCAGGTCGGTTTGCCTAAAGACCGACTGGGATGTGTGCCCCAGGTGGTTGAATGGGGTACCCCTGGCAAGCTGGGGTTGTCAGGCCATAATACGGAAAACCTGACCGCAAACCATATTAGTGCACCGTGTTGGGAAAATGCCACGTTCCTCGCACGTTAAAGAACGCTGCTGTAGTATTCGCTATGAGTAGGGATTTCGATCCCGCTACAGGAGGCTAAATTGCCCGACCCTATCCATCCTCCCATTTGCCAGTGGCAATCTAAAATCCGTTACCCCTATTTTTCCTTGTGTCCCATCCCATTTTCATTCATCATTTCATGTTCATTTTATCATCCATTTCATGTTCATCGCCTGAATATAGCTGAAATATTGCTGCTCGGGCGTTAAACACCATTAATCAATCAATCAATCAAATTGTATTGTAAAGATAATACTACTCGCGGCAAACAACAGTAATATGGTGCTATTGGTAGTGCTGTCAATACTCAAATAAACGAAAGATTTCCATCAAGTGAGGACAGTTGAATTATTATTGTGCAGTAACAAATTGATATTTTAATAAAATATTAGTTGTGTCAAGTATTTTTAGAATGTATTATATATTTTTTCTATTGTGACAACCCGTTCTTCACAATGAATATAGTTTTGATTACATAGTTGTTTAAAGTCTTGCCTTAGAAAGTGAACTAACAATACATCAATCCCAGAAATGCAATTAATTGCAGGGCAGAGAATGTCGAATGCCACTTAAACATGCATGCGAAATTTGCTTCGTGCAGGCAATAAATTTTTGTAGCGGGCAAACCGATGCGACACTTTTCGAAATTCTAAGAAAAGGAAACACTCTACAAACTCGTCACTCATGGCCAGGCTTTTTGGTTATACAAGCTGACAAAGCCAAACGAGAGCGCATTCCAAATCAGCCACTCGGGACGCGCTTATTTGTCTGTAGGTCGAGCAATAGGATCTCTACCAGTATGGCCTTGAATGTTGAAATAAAAATTGTAATATATACCAAAGGCCAAACAAAATGTTTTAACAAGCCATTTAAAGTATGATCAATAATGTTACAAGCGAATCAATTTACAATTTTTATTATTATAAATTCTTACAGTCACACTGTTGTCAACTGACAAGATGCTATGTTCGGAAAAAATTGTCTTGTAATTGAAATATTTAAAAAGTAATTCGGGCTTAGATAGACGAATACATGTCCTTGATATGGTCTAAATTACTTGTAGTTTCCTCAAGTAAAGTAAACCATGTTGCAAAAGCAACTTTTTGGAAACAAATTTGCAATCTCCACGCAAAGGATTCTGGGTATCCTACGTCAACCACAATCACCTCTGCCATACCATTGGTTGACATTGTGAGAGATATCTCTCATGATGGAAAAGCTTCGCGTACAAACGCAGATATTTCCATGTAAAACTGTATCAAAAGTATATAAACAGACTATATAAAAATAAATAAGATGTCATATATTATTTCACAAACACTGTTCTTTGTTTACAAACGTCAGTATTTACAAATGTAGTATCGCAGTTAATGGAGGATGACGTGTGGCAGAGGTTATATCTGGGAACCAGTTATGTTCTCTGTGCCGGAGAGTGACAAATTTGGTGTTAATTTAATGTCATGAAATAAATTTAAGACAACGAAATCAAAGAATAATGCCCATTGTATACGTGCATTCAAAACACAAACGCTTCAGTCTGCATTATGTGTGATTTTCCAGGTTTTTTTATTTCTTTAATGTAGAAAAAGATCACTGTTCAGAACTGCCTTACTTCTATTACTGTGCAGATAATATTGATTTATATTTAAAACGTCATTTCTTGAATATTACAGAATATCAGACAAGATGAACACATTAACGATCATTGTTTCTATAAACATTAGTCAATGATTGGTTTCTTTACTTTCTTGTTTCTCTTTTGTTTCATTGTAGACCGAAAAGGCAACCAATTGCTATAACGTGAAAAAAATGTTTAACTAACAGAGTACTCCTGGTTTAACTGTTGTTTCGTATAGTTTAATTGGACAAAGAACAGACTTAACATACCCGGAAGACTAATATTACACTTGCTTTTTATTGCGTTATAGTGAAGAAATATTTACTTGTGTTAATTTTGATGAAGTTTTGATATAGTAATGTTTTTTTTCTACCTATTCTAAAATATGTTGTGCTAATTTGCAAAGTTCGTGTGTCCATAAAACCTTTTGATCTGATATTATATTTCCTTAACACGCAACTCGACAATTTACATGTAAAACGCTGTTATAAATACTTGTATATTTTATGTATTTGTAACAGATATTTATATCAACATGTTGATCGTTACCTTGTTTGTACTGTATACTGCGACTTCAGAAGTGAAGGGTAAAATGAATTGCCCCAATGTTGGTACGTATAAGTTGTTTGCTAGTATGTTTATATGACAATAACTAAGAATTAGACACATACATGTAATATGAACATACACAATTTTACAAAAGTTGGCGAATTCTTAAAAAATAACCATAAATAAAACCTGGTGCTCAAAAATGATAAGCGTTGCCATCAACATTTCGGCTATTACATTTTTCGTTGTAATATAATTTGAATCTGAGTTTCAAACTTAAAAATATGTCATTGTCAATGTGATTTTTGCAATTATCTATTGATGTCATTGATATTGCTTTACATATAGATTGTGCACATGTTTCGTTTGTTGTGCACGTACTATGTACTATGATAAATCTGACCTACAATGGAATATTTTATTTCTTCAATTTAAGTAAATTTACATATTTTGTTTTCAGCTGAAACGAAAACTAACGTTGAAGAAGCTCTAGCGATTCTTCATAAAACCCAGGCAATGTTGACGCATGGTAAGACTTTTCAAATTAGTACTCACAATGTGTCACGCCTGATGTAACTTCAATAGATAATTATTTGAATACATTGTAAACCTGTCACTTAGCCTACAAAATCCGCCTAAGTAAACTTCACGCACCGTCTGAGTACACAATGCTAATCGGAGTAAACATAACAAAGGGTGCAAATATGAATGACTGGTTGATGGAAAATGATTGACTGTCTGGTTAACGGTCATGCGTCAATATTTTGGCTATGTTTAGGACAAGAGCAAGAACAAGGGAGCAATATGAAGATGTGTAGTTCTTAGGTTTCAGTAACATTTTAATTGATATGTTTATGTGTTGTTATTTAAAAATGTTAACTTTTAAGTCAGTGAATTAAAGTTATAATAGTCTTGACATGACGTTCAACACGAACAATATTTGGTGCTAATGTATTTGCAGATTGCGATAAAAAGTCATATGCCGTTGGATTTCAAGCACTGTTGGCGCCAGATGTAACATTGGGATTCTCACAGACTGTAGTATTTGACACGGTCATAACTAACCTCGGGGACGCTTACGATTCAAGGACAGGACACTTTACAGCACCTTATGATGGGACGTACTTTTTCACCTCATCATTTTTAAAAACGCCTGGTACTTCTGATCTCCATTTATCCTTGGTCAATCAAGGCAACAGAATAGCTCAAGGATATGCTGCGTCTGGAAGTGGCTACGAGGCAGGATCGATGAGTGCAGTAGTGTCCTTAAAGAAGGGCGATATCGTAAAGGTTATTCATTTCCCAGGAGTCGGGTCTCAAGCAATACGCGGAGATGGCTGGAGCGCCTTTACTGGATACCTTATTATATAATAAAATAAGTAAATAATAAAGATATCAATCATGTATATTTTATATACTATTAGGTGTTTTACTGCCATAAACGCAGTGCTGCAAGCATAAAAATATAGAATCTTATGTACAAAAATTAGTTTTGTATATCCTCTCTCTTTTCTGTTGATTAGGACCATACTGAAAGCAGCCTAGTGCATCCACCGTGTGGCGGATAAGTGAGACCCTCTCTTTTGGCTTGTCAGGTCATAATTCGGGAAGTTTGGCCTTTTTTGTACATTTCGAAAAAGATAAGGCTCATTGTAGCCGCAAAAACGTCTACATTTCCGCCCCTACCCACTATACTATTCCAGGTAACACCAATGTTTTTTTACCGATTGTTAACTTGTTTTCGTCCTTAATACTGCTTGTTGGACGTAATTAATCATCTAATCCATTAAATCTAACTGTGCAAGATCACTAGTTTTCACCAATACAATAAATCAACGCCTTTTTAGAAATCGTAGTATAATTTTTGAATGGTGAAAAACAATTGTCAAACAAACATACATATCACGGCAGTGGTGGAACTACCGTGGGAGGCGCATAAAATAGTAACCCAAAGGTCAGATACTGAAGATGTTGAATTCGCAAAGTTCTTTACAGTACATCAATATTTCACACGCAATTCCATATAATTCTACGCGAACATCTATGTGAATATCAACATAACCTCTACATCAAGATAACATCTACGTCAAAACTGTAAATAAAAGAAAACGTACATAAGTTTCGCATAAATTCACATAAATGTCATTTCGCAAAATAACCTGACATTTGACTTCAATAAATTTGCAAACATATTTATACAACATAATATCAATGAATATTATAAGCAAACATCAAATTCAATCATATAAACTTCTAATTATTTACTAATTATCAAAAGTTTCATTTTGTGACGATATATCAAAAAACAACTAGGAACCTCTTGTTTATTTTGCCTTTTAAATCACCCTTGTAAACATGTATCTAAAAATAGACACGATCGATAGATAATCAAAATGTGTACCAAGTTGTAAATAGTGGCAAATAAGTTTCGAAATGATAGAATATAAAATATTTAAGTATGAAAATGTATCAATTAAGCATAAAAGAACAAGAAGAAGCATTTAAATGTCGAATTATCAATGAAATAAACAACGTACAAAATTCACCTGTTTGCACTGTGAAAATATCAGTTAAATCCCTAAATATACACAAACGAAGATTGAAAATGATTGCATCGGTGTACAAACAATACTATTGACATAAGAACATTAAAAATACATACCGCTTTGGGCCTATTTATCGCAAAAATGTATCAAACAATAATTTGTTGCCGCACAATTTTTCTGGCGCATTTCAAGGAGTAACTAAATTATGAATCGATCCCGGAAATGAACAAAATTCCGGAAAATAAAATTACAAGAAATTAAATACAAAAATACTATTTTAACATGGCTCCCCAAAATTGTTATGACAATTTTCAAAAAATATAAACAACATGAATGTACAAAAGACAAAATTATAGTACAATAGTCGAAAAATTTGCCCCGTGCGGGATCCGGGTGGCTAAAAGAATAGACCGCAGTCGCGCTAGCTTGTCGTAAAAGGCGACTAAATAGCGCCCAGTACCCTGACCGGCGTGTCAGGTCGGTTTTCCTAAAGACCGACTGGGATGTGTGCCCCAGGTGGTTGAATGGGGTACCCCTGGCAAGCTGGGGTTGTCAGGCCATAATACGGAAAACCTGACCGCAAACCATATTAGTGCACCGTGTTGGGAAAAATGCCACGTTCCTCGCACGTTAAAGAACGCTGCTTTAGTATTCGCTATGAGTAGGGATTTCGATCCCGCTACAGGAGGCTAAATTGCCCGACCCTATCCATCCTCCCATTTGCCAGTGGCAATCTAAAATCCGTTACCCCTATTTTTCCTTGTGTCCCATCCCATTTTCATTCATCGTCATTTCATGTTCATTGTATCATCCATTTCATGTTCATCGCCTGAATATAGCTGAAATATTGCTGATCGGGCGTTAAACACCATTAATCAATCAATCAATCAATCGAAAAATATAATCAAAATACAATTTTTTAAAATATCAATTCAAAAATACTCATAGATATACACAAAAAAAACAAAAAAAACAATATGACAATCAAGGGAACGTACTCAGTTATGGCTCTTCGTCGGGGACTTCCTCGGTCTCCTGTAGAAGGATCAACTTGTGAATTGGACGATCGAGCTCAGATAGTTTCGACTTTCGAACTCCTTTTGCATCCAGATCTGAAGTTCCAACGATAATCCTGACCTTCCTGACAAGCCCATCATCGTCTGTTTGAGCAGACACAACTCTGCCTAGTTTCCACAAGTTTCTAGACATGTTTTCATCAACAACCATCACTATGTCGCCAATCTTTAGATTTTGGCGCTTCTTTGTCCATTTGTCTCTTGACTGAAGATTGTTTAGGTATTCTCGGCGCCATCTGAACCAGAATTCGTTCGCCAAATATTGGATGCGTCGCCATCGCCGTCGAACGTATAAGTCCGGTCTGATGAATTTGCCAGGGGGCGGTAATATTACTCTTGATTTCATTGTTAGCAGGTGATTTGGAGTCAGAGCAGATGACTGGGGATCATTCACATTTTCCACGGTAAGAGGTCGAGAGTTCACAATAGCGGTGACCTCACAAATGAACGTACGAAGGGCTTCGTCATCTAATTGCCTGCCGAAGTTACACAATAACGTTGTCAATATACTCCGAACAGTTCTGATTTGTCTCTCCCACACACCACCCATATGACTGGCGTGGGGCACATTCGTTTTCAAATTGAAGTAATCACAGCCCTCATTCTTCAAAAATTCAACCACTCTTTCATCGTCCATTTTGGATACAGCTCGATCTAGCTCATTTTTAGCTCCGATGAAATTTGTGCCTCTATCCGATCTCATCTGACGAATTGGTCCACGCATACATATAAATCGTCTCAATGCATTTATGAATGAGTCCGTATCAAGTGAGTTCGCAATCTCGAGGTGGACAGCTCTGCTTGAAAAACAGGTAAATACGACCCATATCGTTTTAGTTCTTTCCGACCTTCCTTCACTGTGAAGGGTCCAAAATAATCTACTCCGCAATAGGAGAATGGTGGTGCTGGATCTACTCGATCTGTTGGGAGATCAGCCATCTTCTGGTTTTGAGAACAACCACGAAGTTTTCGACATGTGAGACAATAATAGATGGCATTCGAGACAGCTGAACTGCATCCTATAACCCAGAAACCGTTGCTTCGCAGTTCATTGGTTGTGATTCCTCGACCTTGGTGCACCCCGTGTGGGACCCGGGGCACAGGAGAATAGGCCCACGGCTTCCTCAGCCTGCAGTAAGAGTCTGCTAACAGAGGCAACACTTGCCGTGTGTTGCGACCCGTGTCGATTACAGGACGGGATTTCAGTAGGCCGGGTAAACGGTCCCGATAACCTACTGAACCCTTACTTTTTCTAGACGGGAAATCGAGTTAGCCCTGACTTCGATGAATCGGCATGTCACGTCTTGCCCTTTGTGAATCCTTCTCATTCAAGCTACTCTATTACATTATTTTCCTTCAAACTGATCCACGAAATATATATACAATTTGATAGACGGCTTCCTTACAGGATTTGCAAAGAAGGCGGTGGCTGAAGGGCAAAGCTTCCTCAGCTTTATAGAGGCGACATGTTTGCCGTGTGTTGCAACCCGTGATGGTGGAGGAAGGGATCCTGGTGGTTGAGAGATCACTCTCTGCTGCATCCATTAGTGCGGGTCAGCGGTTTGATTTTCAATACACCACTTTGGCCCTGACTTCAACTAGACGGGAGACCGGATGGACCCGGTTCGGTCAATCGGCTGGTCACGCCGAGCCCTTAACAAGCTTGTCGTCATTCTTCTTGTCACTTGATTTTATCTTGTGAATCTTACACCAAAATTGTTCAGTACCAGGCTGTTAAGAAGGCGGTGGCTCATGGGTCAATCAAGTAGACCGAGTTTCGAACGGTTGTATCGGCAGGTAACCCCGGGCACGAGGCATGCGTTCATTGAGAAATTCGTCTGTTTGAGTATACCACCCTTGGAACACCTGATGCTTTCTGCTGGAGATCCGCAGACTCTAGGCATCGCCCATGTTGGCACTCCGTGGCGGGTAGGTGACAAGGGTGGTGAACCGCATTTTTCTAATCATGGCTTCCGAAACACCCCCTTTAGCACAAAAAGGTCCAAAAAAAAAGAAAAAATGACTTTCCTCTTGAAGAATTGGTTTTTGAAGAAAATTGGCCTAAATTTATTGTTTTATCTAGCAAGATCTAAGATCTAACCATCTTCAGGCGGTTGCTGTTAGAATATCATTAGACAAAACAATTACTTTATGCTCTGTGTATATACCACCGAATTCTTCATTAAATTTAAATCAGTTGAAACACCTTACTGATCAGTTACCAGCCCCATATATATTATTTGGGGACTTCAACGCACACAACCCTCTATGGGGTAGTAACACAATAAACGAAAAAGGTAAAATTATTGAAGGCTTAATGAATCGGGAGGATCTGTGTATTTTTAATGATGGAACCAATACATATTTACATCCTGGGAATGGATCATGTTCGGCTATTGATCTTACAATAGCAGATCCTTCTCTGTTGCCCGATTTCTCATGGAAAGTCCATGACGATCTCTGTGGCAGTGATCACTTTCCCATTCTCTTGGAATCTTTACACTCTTCAAACACAGAACGAGTCGCTCGGTATAAATTTGGCAAGGCCAATTGGCCTCTATTTGAACAACTCTGTATAGAACGACTCAACTCGGATACTTTTGAAACCATTTCTGATCCAATTTTAAAATTCAATGAAACACTTATTTCAATTGCTGATGAAACAATTCCTAAGACCTCGACAAATCCAAAACATCCTAGTAAACCATGGTTCGATGACAGCTGTGAGGACGCTATTAAAGACCGGAAAAAGGCCGAACGACGCTTTAATAAACACCCAACTCAGAATAATCTTTACCATTTCCGAATTTTTCGAGCGAAAGCTCGCAGGGTAACGAAACAAAGACGACGCACCTCTTGGCGTAACTTTGTTTCTAAATTAAATAACCATACCCCTATGAATAAAATTTGGAACATGATTCGTAAAATTAAAGGTAAAAACAGTAAAGCCAATGTCCATCATTTAAAGGATGGACAAGACTTGTTAACATCAGAGTCAGACATATCAAATAAATTGGCCGAAACATTTGCAACACACTCCTCTGCTGAAAATTATCATCCCAATTTTCAGCGGATCAAAATTCAAAAAGAAAAATCAAAACTTAATTTCCAGTCAAAAAATTTAGAAGATTATAATAAACCTTTTTCTTTGGAAGAGCTACACAATTCTTTGAACAAATCTCACGATACAGCATGTGGTCCAGATGACATCCATTATCAACTTCTCAAACATCTGCCAAAATCTTCTCTCCAATGTCTTCTGAATCTTCTTAACAACATTTGGGAAACGGGTGACTTACCATCTATTTGGAAAATGGCCACTGTTGTGCCTATTCCAAAACCAGGAAAAGATCACTCGGAAGCGTCCAACTATCGGCCTATAGCCCTCACAAGCTGTCTTTGTAAAACCATGGAAAGGATGATCAATGATCGCCTTGTCTGGTTTTTAGAATCAAACAACCTTCTGTCCAATATCCAATGTGGATTTAGACAAGGGCGAAGTACCCTAGATCATTTGGTGCGTTTCGAAACATACATAAGAAACGCATTTGCCAAAAATGAACATGTTGTGTCGATCTTTTTCGATCTAGAAAAAGCTTACGACACAACATGGAAATATGGCATTTTAAAAGATCTTTTTGATATGGGGTTGAAAGGTAGACTTCCTACCTTCATTTCAAATTTTTTGTCTGATAGAGAATTTAAAGTTCGTGTGAATTCAACTCTATCTGAACCTTTTGAACAAGAAATGGGTGTTCCTCAAGGTAGCATCCTTTCTGTTACTTTATTCAGTATTAAAATTAATAGCCTTGCTCAAGTCTTGAAAGATAATATTGATGGTTCTCTTTATGTTGACGATTTTTTAATTTGTTATCGAGGAAAAAACATGAATAATATTGAACGCCAACTGCAGTTATGTTTAAATAGAATAGAGAAATGGGCGATGGAGAATGGTTTTAAATTCTCCACTGGAAAAACAGTTGGGATGCATTTTTGTAATAAACGAAAGATGCATCCTGATCCCGAATTAAAATTGTATAATAATCCCATCAAAATTGTAAAAGAAACTACTTTTCTTGGTCTGATATTTGATTCAAGGCTAGCCTTTCTACCCCATATCAAAATGTTAAAAAATAAATGCCTAAAGGCATTAGATATTTTAAAAGTCGTTGCCAGCACCGACTGGGGTGCTGAATGCGATGTTTTACTTAATCTATATAGATCGCTGGTTCGATCTAAATTGGATTATGGTTGTTTTATCTATGGTTCTGCTCGCAAGTCATATGTCAAAATCCTTGATACTATACACCATCAAGGATTGCGACTATGCCTTGGAGCTTTCAGAACCACGCCTGTTGAAAGTTTGTTTGTAGAAGCAAACGAGCCTTCGTTGTATCAAAGAAGAATAAAGCTCGCTTTGCAATATGCAACCAAATTAAAAGCATATCCTAACAACCCCGCCCACGACTGTGTTTTCAAACATCTTTATCAAAACATTTTCGAAAAACATCCAAACAAAATTCAACCTTTTGGCCTCCGCATTAAATCTCATTTGGAAAATTCCGGTATAAATTTAGATGAAATTGCTGCAATCGAAATTCCACATAATCCCCCGTGGTTAAACCCCAAACCGATATTTATTTATGATCTAAGAAAACATAAAAAGTCCGACACAAACCCTTTAATAATACAACATTATGCAGAAATTAAATCTTGTTACCCTGACTATGGCACTATTTATACAGACGGGTCAAAAGACGGTGATAAAGTCGCCTCGGCCGCTGTCTACGGAGAGCGTGTTGAAACTCGCCGGCTTCCGTCTGCCTCATCTGTATTTACAGCAGAGGCGCAAGCTATTCTTCTTGCGATGAAAATAGTAGCTTCGTCAGACGAATGCAAATTTATTGTCTGCTCCGATTCCTTGTCTTGTCTTCTGGCTATTGAACATTTCAAAATTAAAAATTCTTATATTTTTAAAATTATTCAAATTTACAAATCTCTTGTTGCTTTGGGGAAAGAGATTATCTTCTTCTGGATTCCCAGTCATGTCGGAATCCGTGGAAACACAGTCGTGGATCAGGAGGCTAAAAATGCCCTAAAGGATACTATTATTAACTGTAATATTCCTTTTACCGATTTTAAACCATTAATTTTTAAATATATTTCTAATTTGTGGCAGAGTGGTTGGAATCTCCAAGTTCATAATAAACTTCATGAGGTCCAGCCACTACTGCACAAAAGTAATTTTAAGAGTTTTAGAGGTCGTAGAGACCAAGTTGTTTTAACACGGTGTCGTCTTGGTCATACCAGGACGACACATAGTTATATTTTAAACAATGAGCCACAACCCGAATGTGTGCCATGCAACAGTCCATACACCATCAAGCATGTCTTGATGGACTGTGTGGACGTGGCCCACATTCGGGAACGTTTTTATACTGTAAATACGTACAGTAGTTTGTTTACAACGGTCGCAGGCGATACAATTTTAAAATTTTTAAAGGAAATTAATTTGTACAGTAAAATTTAATTTCTCCGGCAATTTGTTATCTATATTTTTATTGTTTTACTTGCCTTTTATCTGTATATATCCTCATATTATTGTATGAGATAATGTTTTAGAACTAAGGGAGAGATGAACAATTTTGAAAAATATTAAATAATCAAATTATTATTACTTTCACGTCCTGAATATAGCTGAAATATTGCTTGCTGGACGTAAAACATCAATCAATCGACCTTGGTGCTGCATTTTCTCATGGAAGTGTCGAACAAGCAATTCCGTCATATGACCCTTTCGTGGCAATATTACAAGGTGTTTTACTTCGAAAGTATTAAGTGATTGTTGATTCCTACCGCCAACTCGAACATCCCCGTGTGGGACCCGGGGCACAGGAGAATAGGCCCACGGCTTCCTCAGCCTGCAGTAAGAGTCTGCTAACAGAGGCAACACAGCGGATCAAAATTCAAAAAGAAAAAAAAAATCAAAGCTTAATTTCCAGTCAAAAAATTTAGAAGATTATAATAAACCTTTTTCTTTGGAAGAGCTAAAAACTGCATTGAACAAATCTCACGATACACCATGTGGTCCAGATGACATCCATTATCAACTTCTCAAACATCTGCCACAATCTTCTCTCCAATGCCTTTTGAATCTTCTTAACAACATTTGGGAAACGGGTGACTTGCCATCTATTTGGAAAATGGCCACTGTTGTGCCTATTCCAAAACCAGGAAAAGATCACTCGGAAGCGTCCAACTATCGGCCTATAGGCTAGCCCTCACAAGCTGTCTTTGTAAAACCATGGAAAGGATGATCAATGATCAATGATCGCCTTGTCTGGTTTTTAGAATCCAACAATCTACTTTCTAATATTCAATGTGGTTTCAGACAAGGGCGAAGTACCCTAGATCATCTTGTACGTTTCGAAACGTATATTCGAAACGCCTTTGCAAAAAATGAGCATGTTGTGTCTATCTTTTTCGATTTAGAAAAAGCGTATGACACAACATGGAAATATGGTATTTTAAAAGATCTTTTTGATATGGGGTTGAAATTTATCTGACAGAGAATTTAAAGTTAGGGTCAATTCTACTTTATCGGACCCTTTTGAACAGTAAATGGGTGTTCCACAGGGAAGCATCCTTTCTGTCACTTTATTTAGTATCAAAATTAATAGCCTTGCTCAAGTTTTAAAAGATAATATTGATGGTTCTCTTTATGTTGACGACTTCCTCATATGTTACCGAGGAAAAAACATGAATAATATTGAACGTCAACTGCAGTTATGTTTAAATAGAATAGAGAAATGGGCAATGGAGAATGGTTTTACATTCTACACTGCAAAAACCGTTGGGATGCATTTTTGTAATAAACGAAAGATGCATCCTGACCCCGAATTAAAATTACATAATAATCCTATCAAAATTGTAAAAGAAACTACTTTTCTTGGTCTCATATTTGATTCAAGGCCAACCTTTCTACCCCATATCAAAATGTTAAAAAATAAATGCCTTAAGGCATTAGATATTTTAAAAGTCGTATCCAGTACCGACTGGGGTGCTGAGTGCGATGTTTTACTGAATCTTTACAGATCGCTGGTTTTCGATCTAAATTGGATTACGGTTGCTTTATTTATGGTTCTGCTCGCAAGTCATATGTCAAAATCCTTGATACTATACACCATCAGGGATTGCGACTATGTCTTGGAGCTTTTAGAACCACACCTGTAAATAGTTTATATGTAAAAGCAAACGAGCCTTCTTTGTATCAAAGAAGGATAAAGCTCGCTTTGCAATATGCAACCAAATTGAAGGCTTATCCTGGCAACCCCGCCCACGACTGTGTTTTCAAACCTCTTTATCAAAACATTTTTGAAAAGCATGCAAACAAAATTCAACCTTTTGGCATCAGAATAAAACCTCATTTGAAAAATTCTGGTATAAATTTAGATGAAATTGCTGCTATTGAAATTCGTCATAGCCCACCATGGTTGAACCCCAAACCGGTATTTATTTTTGACCATAAAAAGTCGGACACAAACCCTTTAATTATTCAACAACACTTTGCAGAAATAAAATCTAACTATACTGACCATTCTGCAATTTATACAGATGGATCGAAGGACGGCGATAGAGTTGCATCGGCCGCTGTCTTTGGAGAGCGTGTTGAAACTCGCCGTCTTCCTTCCGCTTCTTCTGTATTTAGTGCAGAAGCGCAAGCTATCCTTCTTGCACTAAAAATTATTGCTTCGTCAGATGAGAATAAATTTATTATCTGCTCCGATTCCTTGTCATGTCTTCAGGCAATTGAAAATTCTAAAATTAAAAATCCATTTATTTTAAAAATAATTCAAATTTATAAATCGCTGACAACTTTAGGTAAAGAGGTTGTGTTCTTCTGGATTCCCAGTCATGTGGGAATCCATGGAAACACAGTCGTCGACAGGGAAGCTAAGAATGCCTTAAATAATGACATAATTAATTGTAAAATACCTTTCACTGATTTTAAATCATTTATTCTAAAATATATTTTTAATACATGGCAGAGTGGTTGGGATCTGGAAGTTCACAATAAACTTCACGAGATCCAACCACATCTGCATCAAAGTAATTTTAAATCATATAAAAGTCGTGGAGACCAAGTGGTTTTAACCAGGTGTCGTCTTGGTCATACCAGGACGACACATAGTTATATTTTAAATAACGAGCCACGACCCGAATGTGTGCCATGCAACACCCCATACACCATTAAGCATGTTTTAATGGACTGTGTGGATGTGGCACACATCCGGGGACGTTTCTATAGTGTAGATTCATATTTTAATTTATTTAAAACTGTCGCAGGCGACACAATTTTAAAGTTTTTAAAAGAAATTAATTTGTATTGTAAAATTTAATATGTCTGAGAATTTGTTATGCTTCATACATTTTATTGTTTTAATTATCTTTTTTATCTGTATATACTCTCATATTATTGTATGAGTTCATGTTTTAATCCTAAGGATTGGAAGTTCTAATAATGAAATTATGATTCTTTTCACGTCCTGAATATAGCTGAAATATTGCTAGCTGGACGTTAAACAACAATCAATCAATCAATCAATCAATCAACCAACTCGAACAAGGCCGTTTTCGTCCAAAAAGGGATCTAAACGATACAGTGGTGATTCGTTGCTTATAGCAATATTTCGCTTCAATTTATCAATGTCCTTCACAAAGTTAGCATCTTGGACTAATCGTATTATTTCGTTTTCTGCCTGTTGTAGGTCTTCAACGGTGATAGTTCTAGTCGTGGTCTCTACCGATTCACTTGGCGTTGTGCTATGCTTCCTTAATACACGGTTCTTTAGCAGCTGTTTAAAGAACAGACAGTTTGCAATAGCCCTTTTCGCAGCATTCCAACTAGAATAATATTCCAAACGCTCAAGTAATGTTGGATTTTGGTTTTCTGTACTACTTGCAAACACCTGAACCCTTTTGACTTCAGGGTCATCTTTCAGGTCAACAATACTCGGAATGTCAGTGCCATCGTCAGTAAAAGGTAATTCCGGATTCCACAGAAAACTAGGTCCAGTTATCCAGTTGGAGTTGATCAATTCCGTGGCCGTTGCTCCTCTGGAAGCTATATCAGCGGGATTGTCATTTGTTGCTACATATCGCCACTGGGATGGAATGGTTTGATCCCTGATTTGTTGGACACGATTTCCGACGAATGCATGGAAACGTTTTGCTTCATTCGCAATATAGCCTAAGACCACCGAGCTATCGGTCCAAAAGTAATGAGTCGCATCGTTGAATTCAAACTCCCTTTTCAATAATGCATGAGTTTTTGCAGAAACTACTGCTGCTGTGAGTTCCAAGCGAGGTATGGTCAAGGCTTTCCTTGGTGCAACCCTAGACTTTCCCATCAACAGAGAGCAATAAACTCGTCCGGATGCGTCAATCGATCTCAAATAGGAGCATTGTCCATAACCAACGGAACTAGCGTCTGAGAAGTGATGAAATTCCCGAGTCTTGATGTTATCAAACTCGCTCGGTTGAATACAGCGTTTAACTTGAAGATCGATTAAATTCCTAAGATCCTTCCTCCATTTATCCCATTTCATGTGCAACTCCTCTGGAATGGGATCATCCCAATCGACGTTTTCTCCGCACGTTTGCTGTAGAATCTGTTTCCCAACCAACACAACAGGTGAAATAAAGCCCAAAGGATCATACACGGAGCTGACAGTTGATAAAATTCCTCTGCGTGTAAGCGGCTTATCATTCAATGTTATTTTAAATTGAAAGGTATCAGATTGAATGTTCCACTGAACTCCTAGAGTATGTTCGATCGGCAAGGTGTTGTCAAATATATCTTTGTCCTTAAGTCCTTTGGCTCTGTCTCCGTCTAGGATCGCACTCAAAACGTCCTTTGAATTACTACTTATTTTGTGCAGTCGCACTCCACCATTTTTGCACATGGTCTGACTTCCTTGAATCATATGTACAGCTTCTTCAACTGAATCAACGGACTTCAACCCATCGTCTACATAGAAGTCCTTTCGCAAGAAATCTGCTACGTCTTGTCCTAGTATAGCTTCGTTGTCTGAAGCTATTTTCTTGAGTCCGAAATTGGCACATCCAGGGGATGAGGTGGCTCCAAACAGGTGTACACACATTCGATATACGACAACATCGGACATCTCATCATTCTTCCACCAAAGGAAGCGCAAATAATCTCGGTGATTTTGGTGTACCATAAACTGATGGAACATCTGTTCAATATCGCATGTAAAGGCAATTCTTCCCTTTCGAAAACGGCAAAGAACTCCAATTAGGGTATTCGTTAGGTCTGGGCCTTGAAGAAGATGGTCATTCAGACTTACTCCTTTGAATTTCGCACTGCAATCAAACACCACGCAACTTATCTGGTTTTCTAGGGTGGAAGACTCCGTGGTGCGGTATGTACCACTTCAAATCTACGTCCTGTGATGTTTCTGTTTCAGGTACAACCTCGGCATGACCATGTTTGAGTAAGTTCGCAATGAAGTCCTTGTACATATCGTAGTATCTTTGGTCTGTTTTGAATCGCTTCGTAAGGTTCTGGAGTCTTTTTAGAGCAATGAATTTGTTATCCGGAAGTTGAGGTGGTTCCCCTTTAAATGGTAAAGGCATGCTGTAATGGCCGTTGTTAGGGTCCTTTCGAATACCATCTCCAACATGTGCCAATTGTGGTGAAGCCCACATGTCCTCATCCAAGGATTGTGCTCACTTCAAAAAAGAAAAGGAAATTCAAAAATTAAAAACCGAAAAAAATATCACATACCCTGAGGCACGTCGCCTCTTCAATTCAAACAATCTCTCGTCTCCTGCATCAACGTCATACGCCAGTGTGGCCAAACGCGTTCTCACTACAGTTGAAACGCAGACAATTATCACCTGGCCTATTGACAAAAAAGAACCTTTCAAATTAGCAGTTCAAACAACAGACAAAATAATTCAATCTTCCCGGAAATCTTCATCCTCTCAAACTGCTACATCTTCGGCTCCATCTACATCATCAACTAATTCTTCAAGCAGCCCAAAACAAAATTCAAAAAATACTATTCCCAATTCAAATTCTTCAAATTCTAATAAAAACTCAAATCAAAAAGGAGATCGTACTCCAAAACTGCTGCGGGATCCCATTAAGGTCCACAACAGATTTGGAAGTCTAGATCATCTAGACACCACTATCTGGGGCGATCCCATGGATACACTACCCCCAGATACTGGATCTAAGGGTAGATCCCCTAGCAGAAACCGGCGGAATAGCCCCAAAAAATCTGTCAACTATTCCCCTATTCGCAAACCCTAATGGGTACAATAATACAATGGAATTGTCGAGGTCTTAAGATTAATTTTCTGGAAATTACATTATTAGTTCAAGCCTTTCTTCCTGTTGCATTTTGCCTCCAAGAGTCCCACATAAAACGAAGTGATAATATATCTTTAAAAAACTACTCTATATACAGCACATATGTAGACGAGAATGATAGAGCTGTTGGCGGCTCTACCATTCTTGTAAAAGATCAAGTTCTACATAGCCCTGTAGATCTCAACACTGATCTTCAGGCGGTTGCTGTTAGAATATCTTTAGACAAAACAATTACTTTATGTTCTGTGTATATCCCTCCGAATTCTTCATTGGATTTGAGTCGGTTGAAACATCTTACTGATCAGCTTCCGGCCCCTTATATATTACTTGGGGACTTCAACGGACACAACCCTTTATGGGGCAGTAACACAATAAACGATAAAGGTAAAATTATTGAAGGCTTAATGAATCAGGAAGATCTGTGTATTTTTAATGATGGATCAAATACATATTTACATCCTGGGAATGGATCATATTCGGCTATTGATCTTACAATAGCAGATCCTTCTCTGTTGCCCGATTTCTCATGGAAAGTCCATGACGATCTCTGTGGCAGTGATCATTTTCCCATTATCTTGGAATCTTTACACTCTTCAAACACAGAACGAGTCGCTCGGTATAAATTTGGCAAGGCCAATTGGCCTCTATTTGAACAACTCTGTATAGAGCGACTTAACTCGGATACTTTTGAAACTATTTCTGATCCAATTTTAAAATTCAATGAAACACTTATTTCAATTGCTGATGAAACAATTCCTAAGACCTCGACAAATCCAAAACATCCTAGTAAACCATGGTTCGATGACAGCTGTGAGGACGCTATTAAAGACCGGAAAAAGGCCGAACGACGCTTTAATAAACACCCAACTCAAAATAATCTGAACCATTTCCGAATTTTTCGAGCGAAAGCTCGCAGGGTAACGAAACAAAGACGACGCACCTCTTGGCGTAACTTTGTTTCTAAACTGAATAACCATACCCCCATGAATAAAATTTGGAACATGATTCGCAAAATTAAAGGTAAAAACAGTAAAGCAAATGTCCATCATATAAAGGATGGACAAGACTTGTTAACATCAGAGTCAGACATATCAAATAAATTGGCCGAAACATTTGCAACACACTCCTCTGCTGAAAATTATCATCCCACTTTTCAGCGGATCAAAATTCAAAAAGAAAAATCAAAGCTTAATTTCCAGTCAAAAAATTTAGAAGATTATAATAAACCTTTTTCTTTGGAAGAGCTAAAAACTTCATTGAACAAATCTCACGATACAGCATGTGGTCCAGATGACATCCATTATCAACTTCTCAAACATCTGCCACAATCTTCTCTCCAATGTCTTCTAAGTCTTCTTAACAACATTTGGGAAACGGGTGACTTACCATCTATTTGGAAAATGGCCACTGTTGTGCCTATTCCAAAACCAGGAAAAGATCACTCGGAAGCGTCCAACTATCGGCCTATAGCCCTCACAAGCTGTCTTTGTAAAACCATGGAAAGGATGATCAACGATCGCCTTGTCTGGTTTTTAGAATCGAACAACCTAATCTCGAATATTCAGTGTGGATTCAGACAAGGTCGTAGTACTATTGATCATCTGGTGCGTTTCGAAACATATATTCGAAACGCATTTGCCAAAAACGAACATGTTGTGTCTATCTTTTTCGATTTAGAAAAAGCATATGACACAACGTGGAAATATGGTATTTTAAAAGATCTTTTTGATATGGGGTTGAAAGGTAGACTTCCTACCTTTATCTCAAACTTTTTATCTGACAGAGAATTTAAAGTTAGGGTCAATTCTACGTTATCTGACCCTTTTGTACAGGAAATGGGTGTTCCCCAGGGCAGCATCCTTTCTGTCACTTTATTTAGTATTAAAATAGCCTTGCTCAAGTTTTAAAAGATAATATTGATGGTTCTCTATATGTTGACGACTTCCTCATATGTTACCGAGGGAAAAGTATGAATAATATCGAACGTCAGCTGCAGTTGTGTTTAAATAGAATAGAGAAATGGGCAATGGAGAATGGTTTTAAATTCTCCACTGCAAAAACTGTTGGGATGCATTTTTGTAATAAACGTAAGATGCATCCTGATCCTGAATTAAAATTATATAATAATCCTATCAAAATTGTAAAAGAAACTACTTTTCTTGGTCTCATATTTGATTCAAGGCTAACCTTTCTTCCCCATATCAAAATGTTAAAAAATAAATGCCTAAAGGCATTAGATATTTTAAAAAGTCGTATCCAGCAACGACTGGGGTGCTGAATGTGATGTTTTACTCAATCTATATAGATCGCTGGTTCGATCGAAATTGGATTACGGTTGCTTTATTTATGGTTCAGCTCGCAAGTCATATGTCAAAATCCTTGATACTATACACCATCAAGGATTGCGACTATGCCTTGGAGCTTTCAGAACCACACCTGTTGATAGTTTATATGTTGAAGCAAACGAGCCTTCTTTGTATCAAAGAAGAATTAAGCTCGGTTTGCAATATGCAACCAAATTAAAGGCTTATCCTGGCAATCCTGCTCACGACTGTGTTTTCAAACCTCTTTACAGATCCGTTTTTGAAAAAAACTCAAATAAAATTAAACCTTTTGGACTGAGAATAAAACCTCATTTGGAAAATTCTGGTGTAAATGTAGATGAAATTGCCACTATTGAAATTCCTAAAAATCCCCCTTGGTTAAATCCGAAACCTACATTTAATTATGAACTTAGAAGATTTAAAAAGTCCGACACCAACCCTCTATTATTACAACAACATTTTGCAGAGATAAAATCTTACTATCCTGACCATAGTGCAATTTATACAGACGGATCGAAGGACGGTGATAAAGTTGCATCAGCCGCTGTCTTCGGAGAGCGTGTTGAGACTCGCCGTCTTCCTTCTGCATCCTCTGTATTTAGTGCAGAAGCTCAAGCAATTCTTCTTGCACTGAAAATTGTCGCTACGTCAGATGAGTGTAAATTTATCATCTGTTCCGACTCTTTGTCTTGTCTTCTTTCTATTGAAAATTCGAAAACAAAAAATCCATTTATTTTAAAAATACTTGAAACTTATAAATGTCTTGTTACTGTTGGTAAAGAGGTTGTGTTTTTCTGGATTCCCAGTCATGTGGGAATCCATGGAAACACAGTTGTTGACCAGGAAGCCAAGAAGGCCTTAAATGATGAAATTATTTTGTGTTCAGTTCCTTTTAATGATTTTAAACCTTACATTTTTAAATATATCTCTACTTTGTGGCAGAGTGGCTGGGATCTCCAAGTTCATAATAAACTTCATGAGATCCAGCCACAATTGCGCAAAGGTAATTTTAATTGTTATAGAGATCGTCGAAGAGACCAAGTTGTTTTAACCAGGTGTCGTCTTGGTCATACCAGGACGACACATAGTTTTATTTTAAATAACGAGCCAACACCAGAGTGTGTGCCATGCCACTGTCCATATACCATCAAGCATGTCTTGATGGACTGTATTGACGTGGCACCCATTCGGGAACGTTTTTATTCGGTTAATTCATATTATAATTTATTTACAACTGTTGCTGGCGACAAAATTTTACAGTTTTTAAAAGAAATTAATTTATACAGCAAAATTTAATTTGTCTTTAAATTTTGATATCGATATATTTTATTGTTTTAATTTTCATTTTATCTGTATATATGCTCATTGTATTGTATGAGATCAAGTTTTATCATTTAAGGAGGGATATTCTTGAAATAATTTAACTATTTCCAAATTTTCACGTCCTGAATATAGCTGAAATATTGCTTGCTGGACGTAAAACAACAATCAATCAATCAATCAATCAATCAATCAACGGACACAACCCTTTATGGGGCAGTAACACAATAAATGATAAAGGAAAAATTATTGAAGGCTTAATGAATCAGGAAGATCTGTGTATTTTTAATGATGGAACCAATACATATTTACATCCTGGGAATGGATCATATTCGGCTATTGATCTTACAATAGCAGATCCTTCTCTGTTGCCCGATTTCTCATGGAAAGTCCATGACGATCTATGTGGCAGTGATCATTTTCCCATTATATTGGAATCTTTGCACTCCTCCGTCACAGAACGAGCCGCTCGGTATAAATTTAACAGAGCCAATTGGCCTCTATTTGAACAACTCTGTATAGAGCGACTTAACTCGGATACTTTTGAAGCTATTTCTGATCCAGTTTTAAAATTCAATGAAATACTCATTTCAATTGCTGATGAAACAATTCCTAAGACCTCAACAAATCCAAAACATCCTAGTAAACCATGGTTCGATGACAGCTGTGAGGACGCTATTAAAGACCGGAAAAAAGCCGAACGACGCTTTAATAAACACCCAACTCAAAATAATCTTCACCAATTCCGAATTTTTCGAGCAAAAGCTCGCAGGGTAACGAAACAAAGACGACGCACCTCTTGGCGTAACTTTGTTTCTAAATTAAACAACCATACCCCTATGAATAAAATTTGGAACATGATTCGTAAAATTAAAGGTAAAAACAGTAAAGCAAATGTCCATCATTTAAAGGATGGACAAGACTTGTTAACATCAGAGTCAGACATATCAAATAAATTGGCCGAAACATTTGCAACACACTCCTCTGCTGAAAATTATCATCCCAATTTTCAGCGGATCAAAATTCAAAAAGAAAAATCAAAACTTAATTTCCTGTCAAAAAATTTAGAAGATTATAATAAACCTTTTTCTTTGGAAGAGCTAAAAACTTCATTGAACAAATCTCACGATACAGCATGTGGTCCAGATGACATCCATTATCAACTTCTCAAACATCTGCCACAATCTTCTCTCCAATGTCTTCTGAATCTTCTTAACAACATTTGGGAAACGGGTGACTTACCATCTATTTGGAAAATGGCCACTGTTGTGCCTATTCCAAAACCAGGAAAAGATCACTCAGAAGCGTCTAACTATCGGCCTATAGCCCTCACAAGCTGTCTTTGTAAAACCATGGAAAGGATGATTAATGATCGCCTGGTCTGGTTTTTAGAATCAAACAACCTTCTGTCAAATATCCAATGTCGATTTAGACAAGGGCGAAGTACCCTAGATCATCTGGTGCGTTTCGAAACATACATAAGAAACGCATTTGCCAAAAATGAACATGTTGTGTCGATCTTTTTCGATCTAGAAAAAGCTTACGACACAACATGGAAATATGGCATTTTAAAAGATCTCTTTGATATGGGGTTGAAAGGTAGACTTCCTACCTTCATTTCAAATTTTTTGTCTGATAGAGAATTTAAAGTCCGTGTGAATTCAACTCTATCTGACCCTTTTGAACAAGAAATGGGTGTTCCTCAAGGTAGTATCCTTTCTGTTACTTTATTCAGTATTAAAATTAATAGTCTTGCTCAAGTCTTGAAAGATAATATTGATGGTTCTCTATATGTTGACGATTTTCTCATTTGTTATCGAGGAAAAAACATGAATAATATTGAACGTCAACTACAGTTATGTTTAAATAGAATAGAAAAATGGGCAATGGAGAATGGTTTTAAATTCTCCACTGCCAAAACTGTTGGCATGCATTTTTGCAACAAAAGAAAAATGCATCCAGATCCCGAACTTTCATTATATAACAATCCTATAAAAATTGTGAAAGAAACTACTTTTCTTGGTTTAATATTCGATTCAAAGCTCACCTTTCTTCCCCATATCAAAATGATAAAAAATAAATGCCTAAAGGCATTAGATATTTTTAAAGTCGTAGCCAACACCGACTGGGGTGCCGAGTGCGACGTTTTACTTAATCTATATAGATCGCTGGTTTGATCTAAATTGGATTATGGTTGTTTTATTTATGGTTCGGCTCGCAAGTCATATGTCAAAATCCTTGATACGGTTCATCATCAAGGATTGCGACTATGTCTTGGAGCCTTTCGAACCACACCTATAGACAGCTTATATGTAGAAGCAGGAGAGCCTTCTTTGTATCAAAGAAGAATAAAGTTGGCTTTGCAATATGCAACCAAATTAAAGGCATATCCTGGCAACCCTGCCCACGACTGTGTTTTCAAACCTCTTTACGAAAACATTTTCGAAAAACATCCAAACAAAATTCAACCTTTTGGCATTCGAATTAATTCTCATTTAGAAAATTCAGGTATAAATTTAGATGAGATTGCTGCAATCGGGATTCCACGAAATCCCCCTTGGCTAAACCCCAAACCGGTATTTATTTTTGATTTACAAAAACATAAAAAGTCAGAAACAAACCCGTTAATAATACAACAACATTTTGCAGAAATTAAATCATGTTACCCTGACTACAGTACTATTTATACAGACGGGTCAAAAGATGACGATAAAGTTGCCTCGGCCGCTGTCTTCGGAGAGCGTGTTGAGACTCGTCGTCTCCCGTCTGCCTCATCCGTATTTACTGCTGAGGCGCAAGCTATTCTTCTTGCCATGAAAATAAATTTGCACTCGTCTGACGAAGCAACTATTATCTGCTCAGATTCCCTGTCATGTCTACTTGCTATTCAAAATTTCAAAATTAAAAATCATTATATTTTAAAAATAATTGAAATTTACAAATCTCTAATAGCTGTGGGAAAAGAGGTTGTGTTTTTCTGGATCCCAAGTCACGTTGGAATCCAAGGGAACACAGTCGTGGATCAGGAGGCAAAGAATGCCCTAAAGAATAATATTATAAACTGTGATATTCCTTTTACTGATTTTAAACCAATAATTTTTAAATATATTTCTAGTTTGTGGCAGAGTGGTTGGGATCTCCAAGTTCATAATAAACTTCATGAGATCCAGCCACTACTGCACACAAGTAATTTTAAAAGTTTTAGAGGTCGCAGAGACCAAGTTGTTTTAACACGGTGTCGTCTTGGTCATACCAGGACGACACATAGTTATATTTTAAATAATGAGCCACGACCCGAATGTGTGCCATGCAACAGTCCATACACCATCAAGCATGTCTTGATGGACTGTGGACGTGGCCCACATTCGGGAACGTTTCTATTCTGTAGATACGTTTTTTAACTTATTTAAAACTGTCGCAGGCGACACAATTTTAAAGTTCTTGAAAGAAATTAATTTATATAGCAAAATTTAATTTCACTATTAATTATGAAGATTGATACTTTTTATTGTTTTAACTACCATTTTTATCCGTATATATATATATATATATATTCTCATATTATTGTGTGAGATCAAGTTTTAGTATAAAAGGGAGGCATGACGTACTACTAATTTAAAATACTAACAACTTAAAATTTTCACGTCCTGAATATAGCTGAAATATTGCTTGCTGGACGTTAAACAACAAATAATCAATCTTTACAGGCCTTTACTCTTTCATACTCTAATTTTGCCTTTGACTCTATGTCTAGATATTTGAGTTTGACTTTTAGTGCTTCTGCCCTTTCTGCTAATTCTTGTTTTCGTGACCCTGTGGTCCTTACTGATAGCTTCTGAGATGAGTGATGAGAGGATTGTTTAGAACGAGCCCTTGAAAACCTCTCACTGGACTCACTTTTAATTTCTCTGAGAGAGTCTGATACGAGTCTGATACACTTGTTATTAGTTTATGATGTTCATTTTCTATACTTTCATATCGCTCATCCATACTTGTTCTTTCGTGATCTGCACCTAATAACGAATTGAGCCTACCATACTCATCTCTCAAGACTTTCATTACATTCATTAGTTTATCTCTATTTTGTGTTATAACATTAGGGTCGTCTGAGTCTGAAAGGACTACACTCATTTTCTCAGCTTCATGATGCCATTGAGACATAAGCTTCTTGACACATGCCGTTCTTTGTTCTATTTGATAGACTAGCCCCTTTTCAGTAAATGTACGTTCTCTTGCACCCTTATCATCATCAATACCTGAGACTGACATTGTGAAAAATTACAATAAAATGACCTAGCTACAATGTATACAGACCTACTTATACAATGTACCTGAACCTAACTTAATGCTAGCTATACCTTCTTATCAAACCTTAGTTTAGGTTAAATACAATGACAAAAGGTTCATGTGACTGGGCATTCCCTGCCTACATGTTCTTATTGACAATTTACAAACCTTAAATAAATGTACAGTACAGTATTGTTCTTTATAACCTGTGACACTCGAAACACTTGCAGGCACTGGTAAGTCTATTCAAAACACTACTAGTTTGTGTGACTGGGCTTTCCCGGCCTACACTTATTTTGCTCAATCACAGTCTGTGTTCATTCTTCTGATCAGGGAAATTAACCACGCCTTTGAAAGTAATTGTCCTGGATGGATTCCATCTGGCAAAAGTCCAAAATTTAAAGAATACCTTTGCTTAGCGTCCTTCGGTTTACGACTACGCACAATGTCCAAGTTAAATTTAGGACTTGCTGATGTTCCAAGTTCCTCGTTCAGTCCGTCTATGTAGGAATTCACTGAATCCACAAGTTCATTTAATTCAAAATCGTCATTCTTGAATTGATCAGGATTCTGATGTCCTTTCTGTTTATTCCATATACTAATTGAGTAATAAGGAACGTGTAGAAAAGTTATTCGCACATTATCGCTTACGAATCTGTCCTTTATTTCACACAAGTTCTCTTTAATTTTCCTTAGAGGATTGTTCTCATTTTTACAAACGTAATGTCCGTCCTTCTTGGTGAAATCGCAGGTTCCAATCCACAGATATATGTGAACACGATGGAATTCATGAATCAATTTGTGAACATTGTTTTTGCACCATTTAAGAATATCCGAAGAATCCTTCCCAGATTTACAATAAAACTTAAGGTTTCTGTTTGTCGATGACGATGCTCGTTTAAGGTATTTACCCTTACTGTCACTAAGCAGCACAGGTGTGAATGTTAAATTGTTCCTGACAGTACAGTATTCACTTTGAATGAACTTTCGCAATCTATTTTCACTCATGTATGTATGGTGGTACGTTTCGTAAACTTCAAAACACGAAAATGTTAAGTCACTAGCGTTTTGACTATCACGGCAGTGGTGGAACTACCGTGGGAGGCGCATAAAATAGTAACCCAAAGGTCAGATACTGAAGATGTTTAATTCGCAAAGTTCTTTACAGTACATCAATATTTCACACGCAATTCCATATAATTCTACGCGAACATCTATGTGAATATCAACATAACCTCTACATCAAGATAACATCTACGTCAAAACTGTAAATAAAAGAAAACGTACATAAGTTTCGCATAAATTCACATAAATGTCATTTCGCAAAATAACCTGACATTTGACTTCAATAAATTCGCAAACATATTTATACAACATAATATCAATGAATATTATAAGCAAACATCAAATTCAATCATATAAACTTCTAATTATTTACTAATTATCAAAAGTTTCATTTTGTGACGATATATCAAAAAACAACTAGGAACCTCTTGTTTATTTTGCCTTTTAAATCACCCTTGTAAACATGTATCTAAAAATAGACACGATCGATAGATAATCAAAATGTGTACCAAGTTGTAAATAGTGGCAAATAAGTTTCGAAATGATAGAATATAAAATATTTAAGAATGAAAATGTATCAATTAAGCATAAAAGAACAATAAGAAGCATTTAAATGTCGAATTATCAATGAAATAAACAACGTACAAAATTCACCTGTTTGCACTGTGAAAATATCAGTTAAATCCCTAAATATACACAAACGAAGATTGAAAATGATTGCATCGGTGTACAAACAATACTATTGACATAAGAATATTAAAAATACATACCGCTTTGGGCCTATTTATCGCAAAAATGTATCAAACAATAATTTTTCTGGCGCATTTCAAGGAGTAACTAAATTATGAATTGATCCCGGAAATGAACAAAATTCCGGAAAATAAAATTACAAGAAATTAAATACAAAAATACTATTTTAACAATACATACTAGTCATATCTTTTGCGCTTTATAAAATTCAAAGACAGAAAAACGAGGTACACCTACGCACATGTGGTCAAATATTATTTAACGTCATAGGTTTTTTCTCTTTATATAAAATGACAATATGTGATTGTCTGTGTACATGTTTAGGATCATCATTTCTTTTCGTGTTGATTGCAGGTTTTTATGTTGTGTCACATATGCAGTTTTTCTACATTGTTTTTTATATTTATATCATTAATAAATTTAGACTACTTTTTTGGAGGAAATAACAGTTGACAAATTTATACTTCTAATATTTGGGAGTGAAACGAATCGACGAGATCAATCAAAATCAATCCAATCCGTCAATTTACAGATAGATAGATAGGGAACGCTATGACGGATTATTGATAACCGATTTTCGAGTGATCGGGGACAGGTGACTGATTGTTGCTTTTTTAATCTCATTTACTTATCCAACTCCTATTCTAACTCGGCACTGCACAGACGGATGTTATCTCGGTGATAATGTGCGTACTGATTTTTAACTCATCTTTGAATAATTGGACAACGAGTTACCTCATTAGAAGTCAAACAAAAAAGGCGTAGAACAGGATCAAAATTTCGATTGCCATTGGACAAGTATGGTTGAAATTTGGCCTTTTGAAGCGGATACAATGGCCCTACTCGTTTTCAAAATCTAGTGGTCTTTATCTTGCAAGGAGCGTGGCATTCTGTAAACAAGCTACCAACTACGATCAGTGGTCAGGTACTGTGAATCCTCCCAGTTTGGTCGCTCGAAAATTCATCTTTGAAATTTCAATATGTACCTAATCACGTGAAACACAAGTGCTCAACTGGTTAACTGACACGCGTTATATTTCCAACGTGTTATACAAGTATCTAGAAAAACTCAAGTTCGTGACATTCAATAATATCAGTACTCAGTAAAGATTTCAGACCTGTAACTTTAATCATCTTTTGCATGTCAAGACTGAGGTTTGGGGTTGGGGTCTCAAAACTTGTAGGGTGTGATCGACTCCAATCGTAACTGACAAAAGATCGGCAGTTTTAAACAGCAACCCAGGCTTTCTCCTCCTATAAAAAAAACTTGACCCTATGATACAGATGAAAAATTGCTCGGAATGGCGTTAAAGACTTTTTAACACAAATTTATCAGGAATAGTATTCAATAGCTTTGAAAGTATCTGATGCATATTTACTGCACTGACGATCTGAATGTCAAAAGCTTGTGTTCCATGGAAGTTTCAGTAATTTTCCATTCAAAGATTCGAATGGAAAACAGGAATAGACCCACAATGGTACCTAATCTTTAACACACTCTGGAATATGGAGCAACATATGTGCATTTAGAGTAAGATATCTAAGATATCTAGCTCCATATAGTGTAACCATCATATAAAGGAAATAGTAGAGTACAATCTTACTACGGTCTATATCACAAGGCAAAACACTGCTAATAATGATAAAACAAGGTTTGGTGGCATATCTACAGTACTGGAAGTGAGTAAAACAATAACCATGCTCGCATTTCTGAAGCCTTCCAATACTTAAGATGGTCCGCAATACTTCTTGGTCTTCTCGTTATATTGTATGTTGGCTTTATCTTAGAAAGTCTCTCATCTACAACAACTCAGAAGTGATTTGTAAGAGAAAATGAATTCTTTGTAAATGTTTGAGAAAACCACAATGACATAAGACGTTTCGTAATTCCAATGATGTAATCAATAGATGTTGATATTACATAATTACAGCTAGACTGTCCTATAAAAAAGATTGACCTTTTATTCCATCAGTTGAGTTAGTTGTTTCTCTAGCCTCTCTAGCATGCAACAAGAAGTCCTCAGTTTTCCCTTTTTCTCCGATTGGATCAGTTTCAATAAATGGGAATATATGAGTGTGTCCTCTATTACTAGTCTTTTCAGTTTTACCCTTCTGCAAACATGTAGAACAACTGTACCATGTTCATAACTGTACTCCTGGCTGGAAGATTAGCAGTCCCACATCAAAAAAACATTTTACATTTTGAATTTTACCATTAACCATTACATTAATTCCTTCCTTTCCAATGAGCATAATGTATCGTGTAGCGGTGAGAAAAATGTACATGTAACGGGTTTCACATCTCAAAACCATAATCCATAGAAAATCATATTGTCCTTTTTCATTCTTTCTTTAAACGCAAGTTCGTTTATCATTAGATACATTGGCCAAATTGGTATTTTTGAGCTTTTAAATAATGAAATTCCATCTGTTTTCCACGTAATTGATAAATTGAATTGAAATTCGGCTGACAAAGGCTTTCCATATTCAGACATCTTTTTATATATTTCACCATCATAAATATCTTCCAAGCTATCTTAATTTATTTTTATGCGGTTAAGTTTATACATGAAATCATTTCAAGATTTTGATCGTAGAAAAAATGCTGCAAGTTGACTTTGGACAGGAAATTCAATGAAAAAAAGATTTATTTTTTGTATCCTTAAAACTCTGTAGACAATTGACATTGGACAAAGTTTGTTCTCTATTTTAACTGTAATCAAACATTTTGTGCAGAATAAGTGTTTTACTAATGGTGATTTTAAGGAAGCAAAATACAACTTGAATCTCTTTAGACTTGAGTAAACTGGGTTTGCATGCAATAAGTGAGCACTTAATAAGTCAGTAAATCACCGAGCTGAATCCCAGTTACTGAATGTATCATTGAATATATAAATATCAGTATCACACTAGTATGTATGGACATAGAGTGACCAGAATAAATTGGAATTTGATCTTCTAGCTTGTTGCCTTCATATTTTGAATCATTTTCTTCACATTCCATCTGTTCAAAATCAGTCTCTTGTCATCACTGGTTAGATTCTAATTATCAACACAATTAGATACAACAAAGTTTTCTTCCTCATCTTCTTGAATAAAGGCGCATATTGCCTGAAATGTTTCCGTCATTGCTTTTAAAATGTCTTCTTTATTCAAATTTTCGTTTTCATTTTCTTGAACTAGATGTTCTGTAATGAAATATTGGTACATGTATACCACTACATTACTTTTTCATAGAGTACCTGTACTTTCACAGAGACAGAATTTTTAAAAATAAAATTTTCTACTGCCAGCATATTTTACACTCGTATAAAGTAACTATATCATGGAATCTTGCAAAACAGGTTATTTTATACTTATATTTGTTCTAAATATGTACCAGAGAATAAGAATGAACCAATTAAATTAACATACCAAAATGCATTTGTTATTTTGTCTCGTCTGTCTCGTAAGGTGGTTGTTTTGTTTCAGGCAAAGTGTATACATGCATTGAAGGTATATTGTATACCCTTGGTCGAACTGCCCCTTTAGAATTAACACGCACAGGAATTCTTGCTTTAGCTTAAAAATATTTATATATGAGCAGTGTGACAATTCATATACATTGTTTTGTATTACTGACCGAATCCAGCATCCATACAAGTGTCTAATTCAGATGTATATCAACTAATAAAAAAACTGTAATAAACTATTTATATAAGAAAAATTGAAAACCTAATTGCATAAATAAGTATGCATTTCTTCAATATAATTTTAAGCCAACATCCCACCAACTATAATAAGTGGAAAAGGTGCAGTGTGGGCGAATGAACCCCGGAAGGGCGAACATCAATACCAATATTACCATCAGCCTTTATGTTGTCCTCCTTGTCCATCTTAAACGAAAGTCTTCGACACAACGGTATGGTATTTAACGCATTCTTCAACACTTAAATTGCGCGTCGCATACTTTGTTGTAAAGATAACCGGAAGTTGCAACAATTATCTTACAGCATTTATCTAAAAATCACAAGTTTTACTGCATGCTTAGATTGCTATTTTTAATAATTAAAATATATTTACTGCTATTTTTAATAATTAAAATATATTTACAAAAATGTAGATATGTAACAAATTTGATACGAGTATAAATTTAAAATAAATGCGGACAGGCCTTTTTTACGTTTTATCGTTTTTTTTTTTTATCCGACCGTCGCGCTTTTGGTTTTCTGGTGGACCAATTAAACGGTTTTGAAAATTTTTACCGAGAATATACTCGCTGCAAATTGAAGGTTATAAAATATTGAAGAAGAAAAATGAGCCGTGAAATAAAGAGATCTGTCAGGACTAGCAGATTTGCCGATGAAGGTAATTGTAAAACAATCATATAATCATAATTTATGGAAAATAACCGTGAATGAGTTAATTACAGAATTGTATATCGTATTCGTGGGATTGATATAAAGTACGTTCATCGAAAATTTATTTTGGATCCTCATGGTGACCAATTTTATGTTCGATTTATATGCATGTCTATATAGATTGGCTTTAAAATAATTTGGTTTCAATTATATTTTTTTTGTAAAGAAACTGAGGCGGTGGGGGAGGGGGTATGTGCTTGCGTGGTCATAAGTTTGCTATATGTCCACTATTTACCGACAGGTAGGCATAATTACTGACAAGAAGCATTTTTGTATTGAAAAGATAAAAAAATATTTAAAATAATATTTTTCTTGTCGGTGAAAAATGCTTCTTGACGGGTTCTTGTTGGTAATAATAGGGAGATCGCCATGAGCTGAGCTGTAGGTTTGTGAAGTTAACAATAATTTTACGTAAATGCTTCATTTACAGATTGATGGGTTGTTGTACAGAAGACGGAGTAATAAGTTCTGTCATGACGTTTACAGAAATTAAAAACATGGAACAAATGGGAGAAGCGCCCCGTGCGGGATCCGGGTGGCTAAAATAATAGACCGCAGTCGCGCTAGCTTGTCGTAAAAGGCGACTAAATAGCGCCCAGTACCCTGACCGGCGTGTCAGGTCGGTTTGCCTAAAGACCGACTGGGATGTGTGCCCCAGGTGGTTGAATGGGGTACCCCTGGCAAGCTGGGGTTGTTTGGCCATAAAACGGAAAACCTGACCGCAAACCATATTAGTGCACCGTGTTGGGAAAATGCCACGTTCCTCGCACGTTAAAGAACGCTGCTGTAGTATTCGCTATGAGTAGGGATTTCGATCCCGCTACAGGAGGCTAAATTGCCCGACGCTATCCATCCTCCCATTTGCCAGTGGCAATCTAAAATCCGTTACCCCTATTTTTCCTTGTGTCCCATCCCATTTTCATTCATCATCATTTCATGTTCATTTTATCATCCATTTCATGTTCATCGCCTGAATATAGCTGAAATATTGCTGCTCGGGCGTTAAACACCATTAATCAATCAATCAATCAATCAAATGGGAGAAGCCAACTTAGATTACGGATATAAATGCATGGCACCATTTCAGGGCATGATGTATGAGGCAAAAATGATTATAAAAATCTGGTAAGTGGCCTCCTCATAAGAAAATAAGGTTTTTAAAACCCTGCGATACTTTTGGTTACAGTGAAACTAATTTATTCAAGTATTTATTCAAAGTCGGGATTTATTCAAGTCAAGTAATAATTGTGGAGAATGGGAGATAACTCCATTGTCCCTAATTGAACAATAGTTATTGCTCTCTATCGTGGAGGTTTATTTGTATATGTTTATTCCCCAACCCATAGTTGGCGCGGTTTAAAATTTTTTTTTTTCTTGTTTTCCTCAATGGAGACAAGATCAGCTAAAGGTAGAAGATTACCAGATCATCTTAAAGACTTTATAGTGCATGAAATGTCAATACACCCAGAGAATGACATTCCTTCTACTCCTAAAGCACCTGAAGTGGGTATCGGTGCCAAACAAAAAGTCCAGACTCCTGGTCCACGAGTGATAGCTTCCACCCCTTGCGGAACGAACTCGAGCGACGAACTATTACGCAGTATTTCATTGCTTGAAGAAGAAAATAGAAACTTAGAACTATCGATTAAACTAGAAGATCTGACAAAAAAGAACACAGAACTTAAAAAGCGTATACTTACTAAATCACAAGACTTGCCAAATCAGAAAGTGTCCCGGTCAAAATCTATTCATAAAACCAATAAAACAGACATACCCTCAGTGAAAACTCTTCGTGCTGATGAAAATTTATCCAAAAAAGTGGAACAGTTAAAGGGAAATTTTGCTGCAATCCAGCTACAGCCCACTGACAGTGACAGTGATGGTGATTCTTCTGGTGATTCACTCACCGAAGAGAGCGGGCCATGTAAAGGTAATAAATTTTATGAACCTTTTACACCGAAAACAAAAACTAAAGCCATATCTGGGGAAGCAAGGGCTTCAAAAGATCGAGTTACTTTGGATGTTCCCTGGCCGCATGAATTTGCTCAAAATTCTTCAGTTAATTACAATGACAAACAATTCGGCCTGATTCAGCTGATTAGAGGTGAAATCTTTATTTTATTGAACGTGGAAAAGGAGTTTATTCAATTTAGACAATCACACTTGCTAAATTTACTGTATTTGGCTGAGAAATTTCCATTCTCTGAAATTAAAGCTTATCATGCAGAAGTCCTTCGTGCTATCGAGAGAGGCTTAAAATCCTGGAATGACTCGTTTGCGGATGAGAAATATAGAACATTGGTAACACCTAAATCATCTTCCAACCGTGAAAATCGGTACATCGTTTGTGGTTCTTACCAAGCTGGAAATTGCCAAACTTCAGGTGATCATTTCGGAAAATTCGGTGATAAAAAGTTGTATCATTCCTGTCGAAAATGTGTGCGTAGAGGTAAAAACCCGTTCGATTCCGCCTGCAGACATCCAGCAAAATCTTGTACAGTGATAGAAAATACAGCCGAAAGTCAGAGTTGACTATTAGTATTTCAGTCTTTGAATATGTGTATTTTTAGTTATTTTAACTCATATGATGAAATTGTACATGTAAATATTGACCCTAAAATATCTGTACATGTAGGTACCAGCCAAGAGAAATTAGCTGAGTTAGATTTAAGTTCCCCTGCCAGGTCAGGTGTGTTTTTTCCTGAAAATTCAGGTGTGTCTTCTTTTACAGAGTGGAATGTGTGTTCCCCACTTTGTACCGATAATAGGGTCCTTAGTAATTTATTTCACTCAGAAGTCTCTTCCCCTGTTGATGCAGGTGTGCTTATTGATTTGGATTACGATATTCCCGCCCCTGAAAATGCAGGTGTGCCTACAGTTTTATCCACATTAGATGTGCTTCCCTCTGAATATGCAGGTGTTTCCCCTGATATGAGGGACTTTAAAGTTCTCCCCCCTCTTAGTGCAAGTGTGCCTATGGAATTGAAGTCAGATGTTCCTGCCCCTGAAAATGCAGGTGTGCCTAATGTTTTATGTACATTAGATGTGCTTCCCTATGAAAATGCAGGTGTGTTCCCCATTCCCATAAATTCTAAGGTACCTGTAGTCCCTCCTCTCGGTGCAGATCAACTCGTTCAAGACTTACCTTCTCTTGATCATCAAGATATTTCTATTGAGAAAGATATCTTTTATGAATTTTACCCTGATAATTTTTTTATTGAACATATAGACTCTGGGTATTGTAAAAATTGTAAAGTTAATAATTGTATGTGTAGATTTTCATGGTTCACTAAGCCTGCTGGACCATTATATTATGAATATGCTGATATTACCAAATATTTTTTGTTTGATGTTATTAATGATTTGTATACAACCAATGCTGATATTTTATTACATGACAGAGTGTTATTATCAGGGAAACCTAATTATGTTCATTGTAAGCTTAAGGTTGAAACAGATTTAAATATTTCAAAGTGGTATGAATATGCTACAGATTTTCATGACTCCAAAGTATTGCAGTTTTTAGAATTTGGTTGGCCTATCAATTCTACTAGTAATGTTTTGCCAAATCCGCCCATTAGGAATCAAGTACGATCAGAATTTGACAGTGACATTGAAAAGTTTATATCGGATGAGCTAGCTACAGGACACATTGCCGGTCCTTTTCTTGATAACCCTTTTCGTTTAACTCCGTCAGTGGCCCCCATTTTCTCTGTACCAAAAAAGGAGGGTGGCCGTAGAGTAATTGTAGATTGTTCATACGGAGGACCACAGTCAGTTAATGCTGGGATCGTTAAAGACTATTTTTTAGGGGAAGAATTAACTTTACAATACCCTCGTCATGAAAAATTCATTGAATTGCTATCAAAGTACGGTCGAGGCTGCCACATGTTTAAGATTGATCTTGCCAAGGCTTTTCGTCAATTTGCTATCGACCCCCACGATTACTTTTTACAGTGTTTTCGTTGGAAAGACTTTATCTATGTTGATAAAAGACTGATTTTTGGGATGCGTTCATCGCCACAAGCATGTCAAAGAATTACCAATTTAGTAAATTTTATCCTTAGTAAGCATGACATTGATTCTATCAACTATCTCGATGATTTTGGAGGGGTTGCTTCCCCTGAGCATGCTTCTACCCTATACCATAAAACACTTTATATATTCAAGGAATTAGGTCTTAAGATTAGTGAGGATAAATGTGCATCCCCTTACCATATCATGGTTTTCTTAGGGAAAGAATACAATACAGAGCAAATGACAGTTGAAATTCCTAGGCAAAAATTAAGGGAAATAATTTATTTTGTGACACTATTTTCAAAACGGAAAAAGTGCACTAAACGACAATTGCAACAGCTTGTAGGAAAGCTAGCATTTGCAGCAGAATGTGTAAGAGGAGGCAGGTTATTTATCTCTAGACTTCTTGCTACCTTGAGAAAGTATAAGTACAATCATTACAGAATTTCTTTAGATAAGGAACTGCGAGCTGATATTAAGTGGTGGATTTCTTTTTTTGGAACTTTTAATGGAGTTAGTATAATTCCAGATGTAATTTGGAGTCATCCCGATACAATAATTTCAACTGATGCATGCTTGAGTGGCCTAGGAGGCATTAACTCTGATTCTTTAGAATATTTCCATTGTGACATTCCAGAAAAATTTGTTGAAGACCACATAGGAGTACTTGAAATGTTGGCCATCTATATATCTCTTAGATTGTGGTGCAAGGCCACTACCAATAGACGATTACAATTATATTGTGACAATCAAAGCGTTATAAGTATTTTAAACAGCGGAAAGGGTAGAGACGATAAAATGTTGCATATTGCAAGACAAATTTCTATGTTATCCGCGTTCAATAATGCGGAATAAGACTTGTTTATATTCCCAGTACTGATAACCGGCTTGCAGATGCTTTGTCGCGTTGGAATCTTGGACAGAAGTACAGAAGAGACTTCTTAGATTTTCTTTCTACTCAAAGATTTGATTACAGAGAGTGTGTCATAAGCAACGTTTTGTTTGATGATATTTATGAAGTATAAGTTGACATTATTTTGTTTTTGCAGATTTTTACTCAAGAAGACATCTAATAGATACTGGCGTTAGATCTGTTAAGCGAGCTGCTTTCCGACCTGGAACGAGAAAGAATCTTCATACTCAGCTAGACACTTATTTACGCTTTTGTGCATACTATGGATTTAAACCATTCCCTTGCCGAAATGATGCTCTTTGCGGATTTGCCTATTTCTTATCTCTTAGTTTTGATAGCACGTCCTCCATTAAAAATTACTTATCAGGAGTCAAAACCTTTTGCAAACTTTTGGGTCATGAATTAGCAGTTTTTGAAAGTGTTGATTTAAAGCTAACTATTCAGGGTTTATGTAAATTGTCTACACACCTACCAAAGTCTAAGTTACCTATTTCTAGCATAGAGTTGAAGTTATTAGTTAACACTTTAGAGGTAAAAATTCCCTTACATGCTTGTATGTGGGTCTTTTTGACCTTTGCCTTTTTTGGAATGCTAAGAGCTTCTAATTTATTATGTACTTCTGTGCAAACTTACAAAGACTATGAACAATTAAATAGATGTGATGTACAATTTTCTTCCGAGGGCTTAAATTTGAACGTTAAATGGTCCAAAACCAGGCAAACTCATGAATTCTTACATGTTATTCCTTTAGCGAAATGTCAAGATAGGAACTTTGCCCTGTTCATGCCTACCTTAATCTGTTAGAAGTTATCCCTGGTCTTCCTAAAAACCCAGTTTTAGGTCTTCCATCTCGTTCAGATGATTTATTTTTAATTCCCTTGTGCAAATACCAAATTTATTCTCTTTTTAAACAATTATTAATTAAATGTGATATGGAGCCAGGCAATTACAGTTTACATTCACTAAGACACGGCGGTGCTACTCTTGCGGCTAAAGCAGGGGTTTCAGAATTGATGTTAAAGTCACATGGTGACTGGAGGAGTAATTGTTATGAAACTTATATTAAAAATGCTAAAGCCTCATCTTTTGCTGTGACCAAAGACATGTACAAAGTGTTATTTGCATAAAACTAATTGCTTTTCCTCCCCCTCTTACTCTAGTGTTTGGCTCTTTCTTGGCATTGGTGCTTTATGTTATATTAGATTAAGTATTGTGGATTAGACTTAATATGTTATGCATTGTGCATGTTATGATATAATGCTGATTTAATTATTATTAATAAAGCACCCTTCTCCAAACACTAGAGTCTCAATTGTGGAGAATGGGAGATAACTCCATTGTCCCTAATTGAACAATAGTTATTGCTCTCTATCGTGGAGGTTTATTTGTATATGTTTATTCCCCAACCCATAGTTGGCGCGGTTTAAATTTTTTTTTTTTTTTTTTTTTTTGGTTCTTTTCGATTCTTTTATTAATTTGGTTATTCTTGTATTATTATTATTATTATTTTTTTGTATTGGTGCTTTATGTTATATTAGATTAAGTATTGTGGATTAGACTTAATATGTTATGCATTGTGCATGTTATGATATAATGCTGATTTAATTATTATTAATAAAGCACCCTTCTCCAAACACTAGAGTCTCAATTTATTTTAAGTCAGTTCACATGTAACAATAAACCTTTTTTAACCAACCACATGACAATATAAATTTTTGTTGCTGCATGACATGGTTTTCTGTAAAACTGCATGCAGTTCACATTGTCATTGCTTTACTGCAATTACAATCCTAAGAGATATATTAAAAAGGTATTGCTTCAAGAAAATCAAGAGTCAGTTACAAACATCAGTTTTGATCTCAACCTTTTTCTTTGTAGATGACAAAACAGAATGCTTGAAAGCCAGGAAATTCTTTACTGCCAAATGTAAGTGCATTTAATCCAGAAAAGTTTGGTGGTGGTTGGGAATTGTAGTTATTGAATGGTGCATCCTTCTGCTAATAAGACAAGCACATATAGTAATTGAAACTCAACTTATAAATAATAATGTATAGTTTGTGTTGTACATTTATAAGATATTTATGGGCATACTGCGATTTGCAATCTTAAACAGTTGGAGCAAATTACTAATTAATACTGTGTTGACAGTATAATTTACATTCTTACTGCTTAAGTAGAGAAGAAAAAGAAAAATGATGAAAATACAACACTTGCTGATGGTGTAGAAAATAAAAAAATTGCAAGCCAAGGCTCAGAAAGAAAAAGTAAAGATAAACAAAGAAGCCGATAAACAGCAAGGTAATAGTAAATAATAATAAAAAGTATAATAATTTATAAAATATTGAAGAACAATTTTGTGAAATAAACGATATATCTTAAATTATATTACAAGAAAAAAATAACTTACGCTATTGTTTTATTTCTTTGATTATATCTAATTACAGACGCCAAATCAAAGACGAAAAACCTGAGGAGGTAAAAAGATACACAGTCGGCAAAGCAGATAGACGCTGCAATATTGTTCGCGAAAATTGTGCATGGGGTAGGTCAAACTAGCAATACTAATACAAATAACACTAACATATGGGTAGAGCAAGGTAATGTTGGAAATAGGTGTTTAGAAAGACCGCAGGAGGATGTGGTTACCATAGGAAATAAGCTTGATAATGTGGTCAAGGAAAGTTTACCGTTCAGGAAATTTGAGAGAGAACCAAGATCTAGAGAAAATGAAGTTGTGAGAAAGCTGGCCAGTCAGTTGGAAACAGGTTGTAGGGGTATGGAGAGAGGAAAGAAAAGGGTTCTTTCTGCAAAGTGGTAGAGAAAGTTATTTCAAATGAGCAGATACAAAGTGAAACAGAGGTTACACTAAAGGCAAGGCTAACAGACAAGGGAAATGAAGCTCCCAGAGTGATGGACAAATACAACGGTGACAATGAAGATAGTTTTCATTTAGTCTTCAATGAACCAAATGCAAACAGACATGTTTAAGAAAGCAGCTGATGGAATGACAGAAAATACTGAAAACAATTTTAATAGAGACTTTATTGATCTTCAACCCTACACCTCTTTTCAAAAACACAGTTTAGAAGAAAGAAATGGAATAACGAACAATGCATGTTATAATAGATCTGGGCCTTTTGGAATGCCATCCCTCTGTGATATAGACAATCTTCTTCATTCAGATACAATCCTCAAATAAGGATTGTCATAATTGTAGTATTCTGTTGCAAGAAAATATTGCTCTTCGGAATTCTAATTATAAGCTAAAGCAAGATTATGACCACCTGAATGCTGTTACAGAAGCAAACGCTAAGGAGCAAATTGGAGAGATTGATAAAATTGCTGTGAAATTGAGTTAAAGTTTCAGAAATTAAATCGAAACCAGCAGTTACAAAGTCAACAAGGTTTGATAGCATGCTTCGTAATACAAACTTGGATGCAAAAGCGACAGAATTCGAACCTACCCAGAATTTAGACTTTCCGTGGTTTGATTATTCAAAACCAAACGCACAGAATGTTCATGAGGATAAAACTAGAATGTAAAAACAAATGCCAATGAAAGTGACAGAGACACTACCTGTACATGTAGATTCTAGTCCGTGTGCATCTAATGAAACAGAAGTGTCAAGTATTGTTAAACATCTGCAAAAGCCAAATACAGAACTAAAAAAGTTCGGTGGCAACCCGTTAGATTATCAAAAGTTCATGAGACAGTTTCATTCAAAGGTAGAGTTCAAATGTGAAAGTACTGACGAAAAGATGAATTATTGAGAACAGTTGACCTATGTAGAGGCTTATCGAGTCGTTGCTGGGTATAGCTCCTTCTCTGGTAAGAGAGCACATGAGGCCCCAATGAAAGCACTTAAAAAGCGTTATGGAGATGTTGAAGTCAAAGCTTTAGCATTTATTAAGAAAGCATTAGAATGGCCACACTGATACACAGCTGTTAGATGAATTTTCATTGTTCCTAGTGGAATGTCAGAATGGTTCTGAGAGTATTGCAGCCGGTTGTGTTCTTGAATACTCAGAAAACATCAGAAGTTTAATGAGCAAAAAATAAACTTCGATTTCACCTGCATGATAAATGGAGAAGTATTGTTTTTCGCATTAAGGAAAACCATGGGACTGTTAAATTTAACAAGTGTAGACTGTGAGCACGCTCACAAAGGGATCCCCCCTGCTTCGCTTCAAGTCCAATTATCTCCCCTGAATAATTTTCCGACAGCAACGAAAATCCTTCATGGACATGTACATATGATGTACTTCCTTCATGTAAGTTTCATCAAAATCTGTCAAGCGGTTTAGGAGGAGAAGCGCTTACAAGGGATGTGGACAGATAGACAGGGTGATTCCTATATACCCCACCCCCCGAAATAAGTTTGCGGGGGTATAAAAACTTTGTTGATTTCGAAAAGAACGAAGCGAAGAAATGTAATGATCCAACCTATGGAAACCAGATGATGAATTACCGACAGAGGGGGCGAACACGTGGAAACCAAGGTCGACAAAATTCACAAGGACAGGTAAACCGACCGATTATAGCACATGCAGCATGTGAAACAAAGGTAGTGTCGACTCAACAGACCGTAAAATCGTGCATGTACTGTGAAAATGGCACTCATAATGTAGATGCATTCAGAAAAATGATGTCGTTAAATCGAGATGAACGATTCGCGTATTTGAAAGGTAAAGGTTGTTGTTTGGGTGCCTTTAGAAAGGACACATAAGTAATGCTTGCAGACAGAGGTTAACTTGTTCTGTGTGCTCACGTCAACATCCTAAATTCTTCACAATTACGATTCTAATAAGGTGAGCGAGGGATTAACACCTAGAGAAAATAAACGCTCTGATGAGTCAGATAACAAGACAAAAAAGGACCCAGTTATTTCTACTGTAGCTTCGACACACCGCTCAACAGATGTCCTAGAAGGGGCTGGAGATGTTTCATGTGCAATGGGAATTATTCCGGTAAAGGTCCAACTTAAGAACAGAGCTAAAGTTATTGATACATATGCATTTTTCGATTGTGATATCTTTTTGTACGGACAGGCTAGTGCGTGATTTAGGAGCATTTGGAAGGAAGACCAACATTACGATTAATACCATGGGCAGCTCACAAACTTTAATCACACACTGTGTAAGTGGACTACAAGTATCAGGAATCTCAATGGAATACTTGGTAGATATGCCTAATGTTTACACAAAAGATGAAATGCCTGTTGATACCGACTCAATATATAGATGTCTGGCCACACTTATCTGAATTAGTTTAGATACTCTTGATAGTGATGTGTACATTGGACTCATTATAGGCATTAACGTACCAGATGCATACAGTCCTTTTGATATTGCAATTGGGCCAAGTGGTTCTCCACATGCAACAAAGACTAGGTTAGGTTGTATACCGTGGAATATTTTGAGAGATCGTAAAGGTTATGAAGTAAATCATGTTTAATTGACAACATAGATAATTATGCTCAGGTGAAGTTACTGGAACAGAGTATAAACATGGACTTTCCCGAACACTTAATTGAGGACAAAAGAGAAAACTCTGTCGAGGATGACAAGTTTATGCGTAAAGTGACAAACTCGTTTAAAATGGAAGAAGGGAATTGTAGTATCTTATTGCCGTTTAGGAATGTTAACGTATGTTTTCCCAATAACGCACAACAGTGTCTACAGAGATTAAACAATGTAAAAGGCAAGTTTTTGAGAAATACAGACTTTAAAACTGATTATTTAGAATTCATGTCCAAGATCATTGAAAAGGGATACGCAGAGCAAGTTTCTCTGGATCAACTTAGTAGAAATGATGGAAGAGTGTGGTACCTGCCACATCACGGCATATATCCGAAAACACATTAGAGTGGTTTTTAATTGTTCAGCCAAGTTGATGGGAACATCTCTAAACCAACAGTTGCTACAAGGTCCTAATTTAGCAAACAATTTGTTAGGGGTACTGATAAGATTTAGACAAGAAAATATTGCATTAGTAGGAGACGTAGAATCCATGTTTTATCAAGTAAAAGTTCCCGTCGAAGAAAGAGACTACTTGCGATTCTATTGGTGGAAAGATGGTGATACTGAAACTGAGCCTGTGGAATACAGGATGACTGTGAACATATTTGGAGCTACATAATCACCAGGATGTTGTAATTTTGCACTTCAACACATTGCGAAAGACTAATGTAGTCAAGATAATTTTGATGACTCAACTGTATTGAACACTATGTCTAGAAACGTATACGTAGATGACTGTTTAACATCAATTGATACTGAGGACAAAGCGATAGAAGTTATTCGAAATATTAGTTTAGTGTGTAGTAAAGGTGGATTTAAGATGGCGAAATGGATGTCAAACAGTCAAGCTGTTATCGATTCAGTACCGGAAAGTGATAGATCTGCAAATGGTAATAAAATCGACTTAAATGTAGATAGCCAAATCGAGCGTGCCTTGGGAGTGTATTGGTTCATTGAGAATGACAAACTTGGATTTCAGATTAGTACAAAACAACCTACAACACGTGGAATGCTCCGTTTAGTCAGTTCAGTATATGATCCCTTAGGTATAGCGTCACTATTCGTATTAGTAGCAAAAATCATCCTATGTGCAGTTAGGCACATAGGATGATTTTTGCTACTAATGTTTGACATCCATTTCGCCATCTTAAATCCACCTTTACTACACACTAAACTAATATTTCGAATAACTTCTATCGCTTTGTCCTAACTGCACATGCGGACAAGTTGAAACCTCATCACATTTCCTCTTAAATTGTACAAAATATGATACCATTAGAGAGGAACTAATATTATCAATCCCATTTTCAATTCCAATTGATTCCCACCTTTTACTTTTCGGGTCAAATTTACTAAATACAATCCAAAATAAAGAAATCTTTTTAAAAGTCCAGAAGTTTATTTTAAAAAGCAAACGATTTGTCACTTCTCTAGAAAAATAATTTTAAAGTTGCATACATTTCATCCAACATCCTAATGTTTTTGTTTTACTATTAATGTTGTCATAATTCTATGTTTTTCTTCTACATTATATATAGCATGTATATTATACCTTGTGATTTTTATTACTAATGTATGTTGAAACCACACAAGCATGCAAATAACTGTTACGAGCTTTTACTTTATGTGATATATATTTATTTAGGAGATGGATTAATATAAGCTGTTTCAGCTTGTTTCCAAATCCTTTTGTGTTATAATTTGTATTGTGATATGTATTTGCAATTGCAAGATTTCAAATAAAATATGTTTAAACTAAAAATCATCCTACAGAAACTTTGTCGAGATGGATTAGGCTGGGATGAAGAAATCTCATCAAAAGAGGTAGTAAGTTGTATTAAGTGGATCGAACAGTTTAAATGTCCAGAAAATGTCACTATAGATAGATGCTACAAGCCAAAATCATTTTAAGTAGGGACTTGTGACCTAAATTGCTTTGCAAGACGCTAGAGATAAAGGATATGGATGTGTATTTTATCTCAGACTAGTTGATAAACACAAACATTCTCTGTTAATTCTTATTAGGAACATCAAGAGTAGCACCGTTGAAAACCGTCACGATTCCAAGAATGGAGCTCACCGCAGCAACTACACTTTGTCAGATTATGTCGAATGATCACTCAAGAAATTGAATATAAGATAGACTCCATATTCTTTTGGACTGATAGCACGTCTGTGCTAAGGTATATAGCAAATACAAAACACACGCTTTCACACTTTTGTTTCCAACAGATTAGCAGTAATTAGAGAAGGCTCCGACATATAACAGTGGAATTATATCGAAAGTAGTTCAAACCCAACTGACCTAGCATTACGTGAGGCTAATTTGGACAAGTTTTGTATGAATCGTCAGTGGTTTACAGGACCGGAGTTCCTTCGGACAGAAGAAACTAGTTGGCCGATCAAAGGATATGACTTGACTATCCCAAGCGATGATAAAGAGGTTAAGAGACAGAATCCTGCATGTGTGACAGCGATCACGGACAATGAAGGTATGTAGAGATTTCTATATCATTTCTGAGACTGGAAAAAGCTCAGGAAAGTGACTGCTTGGTTTGTGAAGTTCAGGCGAAATCTATGGAAGTCGAGTAGAAAGGAGCAGGATAAATTAGAGCTAAGTGACTCAAATTCTAACTCACAATCTGTGGAAATTATGGAGGGTGCAGAAAGATCTATAATTACAGATGTTCAGAAAACACATTTCAGTGATGAAATTGAGAGCTTGAGAAACGGAAAAGGAAATCTCGAAGTGAATTCGAAATTGCGAAAGTTGGATCCATTCATAGATGACCAGTCAGGATTGTTAAGGGTAGGAGATAGATTAGAACAGGCTGACATTGAGTATGATTCAAAGCATCCTATAATTTTGCCTTGAGATCATGGTGCAAGGTTGATCATTGAGAAGATTCATAGAGGAATTGGCCATTTGGGAATGAACTCAGTTATGACTGTTTTAAGGCAGAAGTATTGGGTATAAGGTGCTAAAAGAATCATCAAAAGCTAAGTTTCAAAATGTGTCTTCTGTAGAAAGTATCAAGGGAAACCTGAAAATCAGAAAATGGCAACCCTTCCTAAGGAGACGACCTGTCATTTACACGAGTAGGAATTGACCTGTTCGGTTATTTTGAAGTACGGCAAGGAAGGAGAATAGTTATAAGATATGGTGTTATCTTTACTTACTTGAATATCAGAGCCATACATCTTAAGTTAGCGTATTCGGAACAAACTTTGTAGGATTTGAGAGAGGAGATTCAAAGGTGGAACAATCATCAGATAAGTAACTTCATGCTACAGAGATATATTGAATGGGAATTCAACCCAACAGCCGCATCCCATTTTGAAGGCGTGCGGGAACGGCTCATCCGCTCCGTGCGCAAGGTACTTTATTCAGTTATGCAGGAGCAAAAGATTCGATTGTCAGATGAAGGACTCAATACTTTGTTTTGTGAAGTTGAGAGCATTTTGAACGGAAGACCAATCACTGAACTGTCAGATGATATCTCATATTTGAATGTGTTAACACCCAATCATTTGATTCTTCAGCGATTAGGAGAGAGGATTCCACCCTTGCTATTTGAAAAGACGGATTGTTATGCGGTAAGACGCTAGAAACAAATACAATATCTTGCAGACCTTTTTGGAGCAGATGGCGTAAACAATATTTGCCTTTACTACAAAGCAGACAGAAATGGACAAATAAAACTAGAAACATGTACGTTGAAGACATCGTGTTGTTAGTAGACAATACGCCTAGGAATGCCTGGAACGTTGGCCGTAAATTGGAAGTTCTACCAGATAAGAACAATGTTAACCGTATTGCGAAAGTTAAATCCCAATATTCAACTTTGACTCGTCCTGTTACGAAATTGTGTCTTCAGTTGGAAAATGATTGTTGAGATCCCACCGTTGTCGCCAAAATGTAGAGACTTATATAAAGAGACTGTTTAAAATTTTGATATTGACAATTGTATTTTTATTGGTCTTACTGTTATATTTGGTAATGCATTTTGTAGAAAGGCAATTAAGGGGCTGGTATGAAGGGACCAATTCATAACTCCTTTGTCGGTCCGGATTCGTTTTGGAAATTTTGTATTTTATTGTGATAAAAGTGATGTTTTATTCCCCTATACTTTTGTTACCCTTAAGATTATGGAAAATTTGGAATATTTTTAGACATTTAAAGGTCTTATCTTTATTAATTAAGATGCTAGAAGATATAAAATACGGTATGTTTATTTGTCAGATATTTTTGAACCTTTTTTTACTTGTTTTTGAATAGAAAAATTTGCTTGAAAATTCCAAAAGTTATAAATATTCAGTTTCTCAGCCAGTTTATAATTTTTAAGAGTGTTTCAAGGTATTTTGCATTGTTTTTGGATATTCTCACATTGTTGGTATAAGTTAACATATGTGTGTGATAACCTTGCGAACAAACTCGCAGCAGAATTAACAATTCGCAGAGTATTCGCTTGAATTGTTCGCTACAAAGTATAAATTTCCATACGAAATACGAACATCCTGCGAATGTTTATTTTATAGTTAAATATCAGTTCGATGGGTATTCAACATCATATAAACTGAGTGTACGCAACAAATGTTCGCCACAGGGGCGATTTGTTTGTAAGGGCTAGTATAAATACGGCCAAAGATCGGCATTTCATTCAGACTTTGGTTGGGTACTCGGAGCGTTAAAAGGTAACTTAGATTTATATCAATCGGAATTCAAAGGGCGCGTTGTTGTGTCTGGATATCACCGCACAGCTTGAATAAGGCTCAAGGTAATAGATCTGAGACCTCATTGTATGGGAGCTTGACACCTAGAGGCGAATTGCTCAAGCGCATGGTAATAGCTGTATTGGGTAGTCGCATGGACATTGAAAACCATTAAGCAAATTATCTTGGTGTTAAACACAACGTTCTCCTTTTTGAAAATAAGAGTTATTATTAACGAGAGCCATACTTATCCAGGAATTAACCTGGTACGAACCCAAAGAAACATGTAACATTTTATTCTTGAGTGTCTTGATATAATATCTAAGTGGAAGCATAATGAATAATTTTTCATGTATGTGTACTATTAAATATATGCACAAACCAATTGTATATGTTCTAATGTTATATTATACATATATATATAATAATAATAATAAATATTGAATGTTTTTCTGATGACTTGATAAATCTCTTAATCATTATGACATATATTGCATAATATAGAAAAGGTTAATTTTCTAGAAATAATTTTAGTAACAGTAACAAAAAACCGTGTATATTATCTAGCTACCTGTATGGTTGTCCCAGTGCAATCGATTAATCAAAAACACTGTTTTTAAAGAAATCAGGATCTCTATTCAAGCAGTACTCATGTAATGCACATGCATTATCATAAACAACTATCTTGGGTGCTGAAAATTAAGAAGAAAATATTTGATATAAAAGCAAGAAAAATTAACTAAAAGATTAATCTTTTGTGGCTTGGCATTTCATGTACTACGCATAACCAAGAATTCCACTGACTTGGTAGTATTTTCAGCAAGACAATGAGAAAGCATATTCTGTGAGTGTAAATTGTCAAATGAATACACTTAGTTTTAGATAAAGATAGAACCATTCAACTAACTGCATGATTAATTTTTGAAAGCTTATGGTTATATCAATACTTTGTCTATATATAGTTGAGTATTTTCTTGTATATTCAAGCAAAGATATGATCACCATGGTTTTAATTTTTGTTGCTGTATAAATTGTACTCTAGAAGAAAATTTGGACAATGTTTGGTCTTAACTTAAAAAAGGATGCATGTTAACAACATTGTCAGGAGAATCTTTACGTCACCTACAAAACAATGTAGGATGACAATATGGGTACCAGCTCAAGATTCAGTAATACAACAAAGCACTTGACAATGACACCAAAAGTAGATATACTCTTATTTAAAACTCTGTCAATAGCATCTTTAATGTCCCTGTTCCTTGGGATATTTCTAGCGTAGTTCTTAATAGTGGAGGTGTTTGTATGTGTGTTAAGTAGATGCCACAATAAAATGTTATTTACTGTTTCTTACCTGTGGAAAACCTGGTTTTGAAAATGGTAAAGGGAATATTTGGAGATGCATTTGATGGCATCACTTGGAATCAATAACAGACACCTAAATATAAATTAAAAGATACATGTTCTTTCCATATTTTTTGTGTACATGTAATAACCATGTTGTTCAATTTATCTGCATAAAGATTCAAATGAAAAAAACTTTGTACCCACACTCTTAGAAAGACCTAAGTTAGCACATATATTTATGATTATGCATCAATCAAATTTGTTATCTTTAAACTAGTAACATTTTGTAACAACCAAACACGCACACAGAGAAAAACTGAATTAAAAAAAAATAATGCAGCTTTATCATGTTTATATCCCCTTAACATGGCATCCTGGTCAATATCCTAAGCGGCCTTGGCTTCATGGCAAATGAATAAGCAAGGAATTTCATACTTATTGAAAGACAAGAAATAAAATAAGTTTTTTGATATTTTTATATTTCAAATATTCAAAGAAACATTAAGGGGTCATCCATAATTGTCAGCATTTTTCACAAGTTTGCAAAGAGCACTCTTTTTGAAAACCCCCTCCCTCCCTCCAAAAGAGTTCGTCAACATTTTTGCAAGTCTGCACATCCACATTACCGGAAGTTTAAAGAACGTACCGAAAAAATGTTGAAATTGAAACCCCCTCCCCCCTATAGTGTTCTTTGCAAACTCGTGAAAAATGTTGACAATTATGGATGACCCCTAAAATATTCAGAAAGTAAAAAATAAATTCGAACGTAAAAATTTAATCTTTTAATGTTGACGTCATAATTATTAAAAACATTCTTTCATTCATGAAATGATGAAAACATTTACATGAGTGTATAAATGTCATAAAATTAAGTCATTACAGGACCAAAAGGACTTGTAAATCTTTGTTCATAGCAAAATGTTGAAGATAATGCATGTGTATGAACTTTCCTGTAGGGAACTAAAATACTCACCATGTGTACAATATAGGGTAAAAATTCCTGGTAGGAGTGAAGGATGTCCCTTGAATGTCTTTTTGCAGGTTTTATCTGCTTTTCTTTTATCCATAGGATAATGTCCTCGACCTCTTAATTTGGGCAGTGATGGAAAGAAGGCCATTCCCTCATCGTGGGTATCAGGTAAAAATTCCTGTTGGTTTCCATAGTGTTGAAAAGGAACAACTGCTAATTCCCATAGCTCTTCCAACAGTGGACGAATCTCAGGAGGAGCTGAAGATCCTGTTGATTCTTCGAACAAGTTAAAAAGAACTGGTACATATGTATGCAAGTTCTGCCACTTTATGGGATCTTTTTTTATATCCTCTCCATTCACTAAGGGTGGATGTATCCACATACAGGAGATTTAGAAGACAATGAAGTTATGAACTCCATACAGTGCCTAGGCAACTTTAGAGTCCCATCATCAACTGACTTGAGAAATAAGCTGAGTGTTGGTGACTCAGCTGACAATTTCTTTAACAACTCTTTTTCTCATCAGATGTTAACTGTTTACTATGTTTCCCTCTAACAACTGTTCCACCTGTAGCATATCTAAACAGCAACTTCCTCAGTTCAGCATCAGGAAGGAACACACGTTCTTTAAAACTAAAATTATAAAATGTATGATATGATTTATTCTGAAATTAAAAAAACTAAGAGGAACAAACCTTATCACTACATAATTACAATTAGCATTTTGTTTTTAAACGTGTATTATTATTGTTGTTATAGAAATTTTTAGTCTTTGTGTAAGTGGGAGAAATGAAACAAAAAGACCCCAAAATATCTTATCGGGAGTTGAATATTTCCTAATAACACCTATAAGCACTTATTTCTCCCACAAAAGTAAGATTTTGGGAGATAGCTTCATTATAACTCAACAACAAAATATTTTAATGTCACTGGTATATGTCAAAAATAAACATCAGTATTGATGGTTATCATTGGTTACTTAAACTGCCACTTAAAAAAGCTACAAACATGTATTCTAAATCATATGTTGTAAACAAAGACTGCATAATGACGACAAAATTAAATGAATTCTATGTACACATTTCTGCCTGAAGCTAAATTTTATTTACCTGTAGAAACTATGACATAACTATTCTAACATTATACACATTAAACTCATAATTATTATTATTACCCTGATTTTTTATTGGGGCCATCATCTTTATGGCTTTCTTGATTTTTCCATGTCCACATTCTCCTCTGGAACGACAGCGATGTACCATCACAAATAACTATATCTGGACCATTGTCACCAGGGCACTGTGGGCAAGAAAATCCTTGGGTATAGTCAATATCTAATAAACTTAGTTAAGACAACCATGCAGCTCGCAACTTGTGATAGGAGAATTCTTCCATTATGTTAGTGTTTCCATAATCTTGGTGATCGTCTACAAATACTGAGTAGAATGTGTATAGAGGTCTTCTAAAATGATAAAGAAACGCACAAGTTAGTAAGTTAGTTAGGAGGCCCAACTGTGAATTTGATGGTCGCAATACATTTTTACAGTCAATGCTTAGCAGGGACTGTAATAAAGATATTTTAAGACCATAAAATTTACCAAAAAATGTTTACTGATTTTTATGTTTAATTTATTTTTTTAACTGATTGAATTTTTGGACCTTGAAAATTTTCACTTATCTAGTCTTCCAAAATTTTTGACCTCTTAGCATGTCTGACAAAGGTAAATCCAGAAAAGGGTTTCACATGTAGCAGTAAATTTTGATTAAATATTAGTGGTGTTAGTTGTGGATTGCTGTGTTCTCATGATATAATCCATATTCTTACTGGAAAATATGACATAAAAAATGCTTCAAATAATGTACAGGTACCACTTTCAAAATACAACTTGAGATTTTTAAAGACATTTTTACTGTTTTGTGTGACCAATTGTGAATGTCATATGAACGAAACATAGAAAGGTCACTGTTATGCAACTTACATCATACAGGAACAAGAAACCTTCCACAGACATTGCAATTGAACTAAATTTTTCAAAAAAGCACTTTGAAGTTTAATGTTCTGTATCTATTGTTGATTTTAAATATTTGTTACAATACAGGGGATCTCTGTTTTCAACATGGCCACTGTACATAGACAGGTAAATTGTGGAATTGACTACACTTGTTGACAAATAATTCATCAGAATAAAATTTTCTCATATACATTTATTCATTATAAGTGTTTTATCAATGATGTGCAACATGGTAATTCATTTAAAAAACTATTATTGAGTAAATAACAGATTTATTAAGTTAGTTTTTGCTATGGAATCCAAATGACAGACGGTAAGAAGCCTTTCTACACCTCTTTGCCCACACTTCTGTCATTTATTATATTTAATTAGAAATATTACCTCCCATGCAGGAAACTGTGCATATATGATCTTAAGACATCATGTCCTACGAGGTAACTTCCCATATTCAACAAGCACTTGTCTTTACCATCAAAAAGTGTCACTGAATCACACTGAAGACAGGGACGGTAATAAACTGCAAATGATTTTTAAAATTCTGTTTAACACTATAAAATTAGAAGGACCTTTGAAACAACTTATAACGTTATGCAACCACATCATTTACAAGTGTTTACTTTAGTGTATTTGCAAAATTCTACTTATACCTATGTTCTTTTAAGATACCTTATTTTGTATTTTTAGCAGTAGCTGTCATCTTGTTTTGATGAAAGCCTTTAAAATCAGATCTGGCAGCAGGCTCTGAGAAGATGATCTTGGCAAAGGAGATATTAAGCACTTTAAAAACTAATTGTTTGTATGTTAACCTAAATTTATCAAATAGTTTCTGCAATGAAAATAATTCAAAAGTACCAACATTACTAGCCCTGACAGACTACCACTTTTCAGCTTTTATTACTCCTCCTTGATTTTCTGGGCTAGTGGACTACTGTTTTTGTCGAACCCTGGTATAATTCTATTCCTTCATTGGTCTCAGAGGGGACGATTAGAATTGAAATTGTCCATAATTTCCAATTGGCATGTGTTCCAGGTGAAGGCTGTTTCAGAATTAAATCTGTGGGAGGGTTGGGAGGCACCTTTTCCACTACTGCGCCAACCATGAAATAATTATTGATTTTTCTTAATAAAATATTTCTAAATATTTAACCCATCCCAAAACACAATTAATTCTGGTGCAGCCCTGAGCTTATAAAATGAACAGATATATTTATTTGTTGTTAAACAACAAAATATACTTGCCATTTCCTTTGCCAAGATATGTCTTTGTCACAATAGTTGCATTATTCCTGGCAATCCATCCATGCATAATTGGACAACCTGCAGCCAGATCACCTCCACAATGACGACAGAGAACATCTTCTGGTAAGCATACTATATTTTCATCATGTCTGTGAAGATTAGTTACAATTCCTGTGGTGAAACAACTTATTATTTGTTCAGTTGGTGGAACTGATAACCTTCTAAATGAATGGCAGGTGATCTTATTGTTTGCATTACTTGATGAAGAAGTATTATCAGATAGTACTAGTTCAAGAAGTTCATCAACAACCGGATTGTTCACTGACTCATTACTTAAAGATTTTAAGATTTTACAATGATCACAGTAATTTTTATGGCAGCATAAATAAAAAAGTTTTCCTTTAGAAACAGTTACAAGTCCATGACTCCTACATTTTTCACTCCAAACTCTCGCAACAGGAACAGACCCAATCCGTGATGCTTCAACTATCTAATAAAAAGTTTCTTTAAATAAAATCTAAATAAATTATTTTAACATTATGATAACTAAATAACTCATTTAAGACTTAAAATTAGTAAAATTCAATGGGCTGCCGATATAACATCTTTACATGTATGTATGAGTATGAAAATGTAGGTTCTTCTGATATTGCGACTTTCAGCTTTCTGCATTGATTTCACATGTAATAGATCCTTCACAAGCAATTAGATGTTGTTGGAGGTATTGGGTCAGTGAACAATTTGAGTTGTTGTGACATACTTACATTTCTACTTTCTTTTTTATGTTTTCAGCAGTTTTATTTAAATTTAATAATTTGGAAACTGGAATTAGTTGTGCTTTCTTGCAGAGATAAATTTGAAAAGATGCTAAAACCAATGTTGTGATTTTCTACAAAATCAAGAAACTAACAATTTGCTTGTTTTGTCAAGAATTTGACAAAGAGAACTTCAAACAACTTTACCTCGAGCTCAGTTGAATGATATCCATGATCAATTTCTGAAAAAAATGTAAAGCCACAAAATTAATCTGGTTAACAAAACAAAGAACAAAAAATACACAGTTTATTAAGAAGATAATGTAAGGAACCAAACGGGGTTACCATAAACATGCTTATATGAAAATTAAAGTATAAAAACAAACAAAAAACTGTACATCGAAGTTAAGAGATGGTACATTTTTGTGTCATAAGACCTGTCAGAGAGGCACTTGAATAATGTACATACATACCAATCAATCTTTATGTCCTACTAGTTGTAAATTTACAATAATGTATCAAATTAACAATGTTCTTCAACATAAACACTTACCAACTCCAAGCACATTAGTGGAAGAAAAATACCACTGAAGTTGTACTTAAATCTATATTTTACCTTCAGTGTTCATACTGAGAAAATCTGTTGGGTTGATGTCATGAACATGGTCATATTGCTCAAATATCATTGTCCCAATTTTTCGATGTACACATGGTGGGTATTGTCTCAAAAATTCTGAAAAACCATATATACTTTATAATAATTATAGTAATCTATGAATAGTTATACACATCCTGATATTTGATAAAAAAAAAATGCAAAAAAACCTCCCAAAAATAATAAATACAAAAAAGTTAAAGCAAAATAGCCTTCGGCTACTGAAATCCCATTTCCTTTAATATATTGTAATAAAGCCACAAAAAAATTGCAATCATTTCATATTCAACGCCATTGCAAACAGATAAAGCTGAAGATGAAGAAATATATAAAATTTTGATACACAGAAAGGCAAAAATAAATATCGTAAAAAACCTTTAACATTAAAGTGTTAAATGAAGAATGTGTTAATGCACACAAATACTTAACAATTTATTGCCAAGGTTTTGTTGGAATTTCCACTGTAGGTAACATCATTTTTATTTTCATTAATACTTGACAATGTTTTGCTTCTTGGATAATAACTAACTTGAATTTATATTGTGTAGAGATATGGGCAAGAAATCTAATACCGTATAGATACTTATTTTCGTGAGGTATCAATTTTCAAGAATTTTACACGAAATTGAATTCTCAACTGCCAAAACCATTGGGATAAATTTTGTAATAAACGAACGATGCATCCTGATCCTGAATTAAAATATAATAATTCTATTAAAATTGTCAAAGTGACTACTTTTCTTGGAATTATATTTGATTCAAGGCTAACCTTTCTACTCCATATCTAAATGTTAAAAAATAAATTCCTAAAAGCATTGGATATTTTAAAAGTCGTATCAAGCACCGACTGGTGTGCTGAATGCGATGTTTTACTCCATTTAAACAGATCTAAATTAGGTTATGGTTGCTTCGTTTTCAAACCTCTATCATATCGAAAAAACATAAAAAGTCCTACACAAACCCTTTAATAATACAACGTTTTCAGAAATACATCTTGTTACCCTGACAATAATACTATTTATACAGACGAGTCAAGAGGTGATAAAAAGTTGCCTTGGGCGATGTCTTTGGAGAGCGTGTTGAAACTCGCCGTCTGCCTCATCTGTATGTAAAGCAGAGGTTTAGCTATTCTTCTTGCGATGAAAATAGTTGCTTCGTTTTAACACGGTCATACCAAGACGACACATAGTTATATTTTTAATAATGAGCCACGACAAAAATGTTCACCATGCAACAGTACATGCACCACTTAGCATGTCTTGATGGACTGTGTGGACGTGGCTCACATTAGGGACCGTTTTTATTCTGTAAAATTTAATTTCACTTTTAATTGTGATGCTTCATACTTATTGTTTAAACTACCATTTTTATCTGTATATATTCTCATATTATTGTAACCCCGTGTGGGACCCGGGCACAGGAGAATAGGCCCACGGCTTCCTCAGCCTGCAGTAAGAGTCTGCTAACAGAGGCAACACTTGCCGTGTGTTGCGACCCGTGTCGATTACAGGACGGGATTTCAGTAGGCCGGGTAAACGGTCCCGATAACTTACTGAACCCTTACTTTTTCTAGACGGGAAATCGAGTTAGCCCTGACTTCGATGAATCGGCATGTCACGTCTTGCCCTTTGTGAATCCTTATCATTTAAGCTACTCTATTACATTTTTCCTTCAAACTGTTCCATGAAATGTATGTACCATTTAATAGACGACTTCCTTACAGGATTTGCAAAGAAGGCGGTGGCTGAAGGGCAAAGCTTCCTCAGCTTTATAGAGGCGACATGTTTGCCGTGTGTTGCAACCCGTGATGGTGGAGGAAGGGATCCTGGTGGTTGAGAGATCACTCTGCTGCATCCATTAGTGCGGGTCGGCGGGTTTGATTTTCAATACACCACTTTGGCCCTGACTTCAACTAGACGGGAGACCGGATGGACCCGGTTCGGTCAATCGGCTGGTCACGCCGAGCCCTTAACAAGCTTGTCGTCATTTCTCCTGTCACTTGATTATATCTTGTGAATTTCAGTTGCAAAATTGTTCAGTTACAAGCTGTTAAGAAGGCGGTGGCTCATGGGTCAATCGAGTAGATAGAGTTTCGAACGGTTGTTTCGCCAGTTAATTCTGGCACGAAGCTTGCGTTCGTGAAGAAATTCATCTATTTGAGTATACCACCCTTGGAACACCTGATGCTTTCTGCTGGCGATCCGCAGACACCAAGCATCGCCTATGTTGGCACTCCGTGGCGGGTGGGTGACAAGGGTGGTGAACTGCATTCTTTTAACATGGCTTCCAAAACATTTACGCAAACAGGTTCTAAAAAAAGAAAAAATGACATTTCGCTTGAAGAAATAGTTGATGATGATCACTTTTCACGTTTTATTGTTTTGACTAGTAAAGATTCTAACAAACCACTATCAAAAATTTCTCCTTTCGTCATCGGAAAAACTATTAAAGGCTGTGCAGGAGATGTTAAAAACGTAACAAAAATGAAATCCGGATCAATTCTTATTGAAGTTTCAAAAAAACAACAATCTTTAAATTTACTGCAGCTCAATAAAATTCTCGATTTAGAAATATCTTCCACTCCTCACAGAACATTAAATTCTTGTCAAGGGATCATTCATTACAGAGACGATGATCTCTCTGAACTAACCGACGAGGAAATTTGTGAAGAACTCAAACCTCAGGGTGTAACAAAGGTAAAAAGATTCATTGCCAAGAGACAAGGTATTCAGGTAAAACTGAATACCTTTCTGCTCAATTTTAATTCTCCATCTGTCCCTCAGTCTATCAAAATTGGACTATACAACGTTAAAGTCAGCGCATTTATACCAAATCCTGTGCGCTGCTTTAAATGCCAAAAATTTGGTCATGGCAAGGGACAATGTAGAGGCTCCTTGGTATGCTTCAACTGTGCAGAGGTAGGGCATGAAGGCTTTACCTGCACAAACAACCCAAAGTGTGCCAATTGTGGTGAAGCCCACATGTCCTTCTCAAAAGATTGTCATCATTTTAAAAAAGAAAAGGACATACAAAAATTGAAAACAGAAAGGAACATCACTTACCCTGAGGCTCGTCGTCTCTTTAGTTCAGTGAGTAATCCATCGTCTTCTGTAATGTCATATGCCAGTGTGACGAAACGCGTTTGCGTTACTTCTGAAACGCAAACCATGATCACCTGGCCTATAGATCAGAAAGACCCAACAAGACTACCGGCTCAAACCACTGATAAAATAATTACATCATCTCGAAAATCTTCTGCATCTCAAACTTCTACGCCTTCGGCATCTACTACTTCTTCAACACCTTCTCAATCCTCAACTAATTCTTCAAGCAGCGCAAAAAAAAAATTCAAACATTAAGACCAATCCAAATACAAAATCTTCTAACTCCAATTCAAATTCAAATAAAAACTCAAATCAAAAAGGAGATCGTACTCCAAAACTGCTGCGGGATCCCATTAAGGTCCACAACAGGTTTGGAAGTCTAGATCATCTAGACACTACTATCTGGGGCGATCCCATGGATACACTACCCCCAGATACTGGATCTAAAAGTAGATCCCCCAGCAGAAGCCGGCGGAATAGCCCCAAAAACCTGTCAACTATTCCCCTATTCGCAGACCATAATGGGTACAATAATACAATGGAATTGTCGAGGTCTCAAGATTAACTTTCTAGAAATTACTTTATTAGTTCAAGCCTTTCTTCCTGTTGCATTTTGCCTTCAAGAATCCCATCTAAAACGAAGTGATAACATATCTTTAAAAAACTACTCTTTATACAGCACATATGTAGAAGAGAATGATAGAGCTGCTGGCGGCTCTACCATTCTTGTAAAAGATCAAGTTCTACATAGCCCTGTAGATCTCAAAACTGATCTTCAGGCGGTTGCTGTTAGAATATCTTTAGACAAAACAATTACTTTATGCTCTGTTTATATCCCTCCGAATTCTTCATTAAATTTAAATCAGTTGAAACATCTTACTGATCAGCTTCCGGCCCCTTATATATTACTTGGGGACTTCAACGGACACAACCCTTTATGGGGCAGTAACACAATAAACGATAAAGGTAAAATTATTGAAGGCTTAATGAATCAGGAAGATCTGTGTACTTTTAATGATGGAACCAATACATATTTACATCCTGGGAATGGATCCTATTCGGCTATTGATCTTACAATAGCAGATCCTTCTCTGTTGCCCGATTTCTCATGGAAAGTCCATGACGATCTCTGTGGCAGTGATCATTTTCCCATTATATTGGAATCTTTGCACTCTTCCATCACAGAACGAGCCGCTCGGTATAAATTTAAGAAAGCTAATTGGCCTCTATTTGAACAACTCTGTATAGAGCGACTTAACTCGGATACTTTTGAAGCTATTTCTGATCCAATTTTAAAATTCAATGAAACACTTATTTCAATTGCTGATGAAAGCCATCGTCAGTGAATGACCGTGTAAATCGTGTGTCAACAAGTTGTTCTAACTGTCCGAACTGCATTTTACCTGAAACAATAACAAATTGAAACAATTTCCGACGTCACTTTTTTGTGTATTCCATCGTCTGCTACGTGCCTCGTGTAATTATTTTACAGTGTAAAATTCCACTGAAATAAAATAAAAAAGTCTTTTATTAATTGTCGGCATGGTCCGTTGATATTAATCCGTGTCGTCCTGAATTAAACAATCACTGAGATTACAGATCGTGCATCATGTCATATATAGGTCCGTTCCAGACCATCGTAACTCCCTGTTGTGATAAAATAAAACTATCTCCGTGATATTATATAACAATGTCACGTGACTCCATCTAGTTCATTTCTTTGCCTTTTACTATAAATCTCTTTCTCTTCCCCTACAAGTCAAGAAAAGTCATTAAAATACAAAACATATAATTAAAAACAGAAAAGTAAACAAACAAACAAATAAACAAAAAAACTGGTTCCCGGTTTTTATATAATCATAGTTGCATATAAAACTATGAACCTAAAAAGGGCCCAACTCTCCACCCAGGGACAGCATGTCAAAAACAATAAATCATGCTGGCCCTGGGGTGGAGGGGCCGGGCCCTTTTTTTTTCTTCAATTTTGTAATTATAACGTTCTAGAAACAATGGAATAGAAACCCCGGGGGGGGGGGTATACGGGTATATTACGATGTAAAATGATAGATTTTCACCCTCTGGGGCCTCTTGTTTAACGTTTAACGCCAGTTTTTCCTATAGAAACGATAACGAGGGAAAGACCTTCCTGTGCATTTGTTCTACTGAACAAATGTCCTTTTAATTAGGTCTTTCCACCTTTCTGTGGAAAGACCTATAGTTATTGTTCTGATTATTATTATTATTATTATTATTATTATTATTATTCTTTTCTCTTTTCTTCCGCCAACTTATTTCGGTGTCTGGTTTTTTCACTTCGCGACATGTCGCTTTGATATTTTATATCTGATATCGGTTACCCATTGCGCTTTCGCAGTTCACCCTGACTGACCGCACCCTTTTCCTTTCAGGAGTTATCTCCCCTTTTACTAAAAAGCTTGTTCATGCTACTCCTCCTAAACCAAAAAAGATAGCAATACCAAACCTTTACCAAAATGTGTCCTATATCCTTGCGCAACTTTGGGACAGATTGATTGAAGGGTTCTGACGACATCTTATAGGAGTTATCTCCCTTTAAATAAAAGTAGTAAGTGATATTCAAACAAATCTCAACAACTAAAAGAGATAGAGGCCTGGGGTCTTCACCATAGATCATCTTGACCTTTGACCTTGAAAATGGACACAAGGTCAAAGGTCAAGGTCACGTTCTAAATTTTGACATTTGCTTGTGTGCGCTACTCCTCTGAAACGGTAAAAGATAGATAAACACTTATTGAGAGTAAAATGTTTGTCTTATTAAGACGCAACTTTGTCACATTTGGAGCGAAGTAATTTGACTTCATTTTATAGGAGTTATCTCCCATTATATATGTAACTGATTGGTTTTTCACATGGTACTCATTAACTATTAATGACAGAGGGAAAGTAAAGAGTGCAAAATGTTGATCTCTTAAAGGAGCAACTTTGTTACATTTACAGGTAAAGGATTTGACTTCATTTTATAGGAGTTATCTCCCATTATATATGTAACTTATTGGTTTTTTACATGTTACTCATTAACTATTAATGATAAAAGGAAACGAAAGAGTGCAAAATGTTGGTCTCATAAAGGAGCAACTTTGTTACATTTATAGGGAAAGGATTTGACTTCATTTTATAGGAGTTATCTCCCATTATATATGTAACTGATTGGTTTTTCACATGGTACTCATTAACTATTAATGATAGAGGGAAAGTAAAGAGTGCAAAATGTTGATCTCTTAAATGAGCAACTTTGTTACGTTTACAGGTAAAGGATTTGACTTCATTTTATAGGAGTTATCTCCCATTATATATGTAATTTATTAGTTTTTCACATGCAACTCATTAACTATTAATGATAAAGGGAAACGAAAGAGTGCAAAATGTTGGTCTTTTACAGGAGCAACTTTGTTGCATATACAGGTAAAGGATTCGACTTCATTTTTTAGGAGTTATCTCCCATTATATATGTAACTTATTGGTTTTTTACATGTTACTCATTAACTATTAATGATAAAGGGAAACGAAAGAGTGCAAAATGTTGGTCTCTTAAAGGAGCAACTTTTATACATTTATAGGGAAAGGATTTGACTTCATTTTATAGGAGTTATCTCCCATTATATATGTAACTTATTGGTTTTTTTTACATGTTACTCATTAACTATTAATGATAGAGGACACTAAAGAGTGCAAAATGTAGATCTCTTTAAGGAGCAACTTTGTTACATTTACAGGTAAAGGATTCGACTTCATTTTTTAGGAGTTATCTCCCATTATATATGTAACTTATTGGTTTTTTACATGTTACTCATTAACTATTAATGATAAAGGGAAACGAAAGAGTGCAAAATGTTGGTCTCTTAAAGGAGCAACTTTTATACATTTATAGGGAAAGGATTTTACTTCATTTTATAGGAGTTATCTCCCATTATATATGTAACTTATTGGTTTTTCACATGTTACTCATTAACTATTAATGATAAAGGGAAACGAAAGAGTGTGAAATGTTGGTCTCTTAAAGGAGCAACTTTGTTACATTTATAGGGAAAGGATTTAACTTCATTTTATAGGAGTTATCTCCCATTATATATGTAACTGATTGGTTTTTCACTTGTAACTCATTAACTATTAATGATAGAGGAAACTAAAGAGTGCAAAATGTAGATCTCTTTAAGGAGCAACTTTGTTACATTTACAGGTAAAGGATTCGACTTCATTTTTTAGGAGTTATCTCCCATTATATATGTAACTTATTGGTTTTTTACATGTTACTCATTAACTATTATTGATAAAGGGAAACGAAAGAGTGCAAAATGTTGGTCTCTTAAAGGAGCAACTTTTATACATTTATAGGGAAAGGATTTTACTTCATTTTATAGGAGTTATCTCCCATTATATATGTAACTTATTGGTTTTTCACATGTTACTCATTAACTATTAATGATAAAGGGAAACGAAAGAGTGTGAAATGTTGGTCTCTTAAAGGAGCAACTTTGTTACATTTATAGGGAAAGGATTTGACTTCATTTTATAGGAGTTATCTCCCATTATATATGTAACTGATTGGTTTTTCAAATGGTACTCTTTAACTATTAATGATAGAGGGAAACTAAAGAGTGCAAAATGTTGATCTCTTAAAGGAGCAACTTTGTTACATTTACAGGAAAAGGATTTAACTTCATTTTATAGGAGTTATCTCCCATTATATACGTAACTTATTGGTTTTTCACTTGTAACTCATTAACTATTAATGATAGAGGCATGGGGTCTTCACCATAGACCCTCATGCACTTTGACCTTGAAAACTTGCATGGGTCAAGGTAACGTACTAGTTTTTGACCTTTGCTATTTTCAAAGAAATTGAAATGATTTTCTTCATAAAATGTTCTATTAATAATTACCAGTAAATTAAGACATGCCGTGAAAAGTTGTATGAAAATTTTATAAGAGTTATCTCTCTTAGAAAACCAATCTGTAGCAAATAATACAAAATAATTTATTTTTTAAATATTTATAGCAAAATTATAACATTTCGCATAAAGTTGATTATTTTGAATGTCATCACGTAATACATAATGAATATTAGTATGGAAAGACCCTCAAATGTTCAACCGAACAGTTGATCTTTAATATTATTATTACTTTTCTTCCGATCTAAAATTCAATTTAGTGCTGCCAAAAAGTTTCTTATCCGATCGAGCTGAAAATTTGGCGGTGTGATGGATACCCCGTGGGCTTTCTCCCATTCACCCTGTTAGCATGCCCCGTCAAAAATGAGGGCGTGGCAGGGACCCCCCATGAAAACGTTGTTATCACATCTCCTCCTAAGGCACACAAAATGGTACAATAAAATGGACGCCGATTGCATCTGGGATCGATGTCCTCGAATTGTCGATAGGTAGAAAATCGCTGGGCGCAACCAGTAAAAAGTTACCAGTCGTGCAAGTCCAACACCACTTTTTATGTAAAAATCGTAATTTCCCGAAAAACGATGCATCCCAGCTGTTTGAAACCCTCGCCATTCGCTTTAGAATGTCGATTTCAGTCTAAAAATGTCCCCCCGTAAGGTGTACGAGTCAATAAATCCTTAAAATCCCACATTGAAACACGTGACCACCCCTCCCCCCAGCCACGTAAATTTCGTCTGTCGTGATGTCCGTTTCAGCCATCGTCAGTGAATGACCGTGTAAATCGTGTGTCAACAAGTTGTTCTAACTGTCCGAACTGCATTTTACCTGAAACAATAACAAATTGAAACAATTTCCGACGTCACTTTTTTGTGCATTCCATCGTCTGCTACGTGCCTCGTGTAATTATTTTACAGTGTAAAATTCCACTGAAATAAAATAAAAAAGTCTTTTATTAATTGTCGGCATGGTCCGTTGATATTAATCCGTGTCGTCCTGAATTAAACAATCACTGAGATTACAGATCGTGCATCATGTCATATATAGGTCCGTTCCAGACCATCGTAACTCCCTGTTGTGATAAAATAAAACTATCTCCGTGATATTATATAACAATGTCACGTGACTCCATCTAGTTCATTTCTTTGCCTTTTACTATAAATCTCTTTCTCTTCCCCTACAAGTCAAGAAAAGTCATTAAAATACAAAACATATAATTAAAAACAGAAAAGTAAACAAACAAACAAATAAACAAAAAAACTGGTTCCCGGTTTTTATATAATCATAGTTGCATATAAAACTATGAACCTAAAAAGGGCCCAACTCTCCACCCAGGGACAGCATGTCAAAAACAATAAATCATGCTGGCCCTGGGGTGGAGGGGCCGGGCCCTTTTTTTTTCTTCAATTTTGTAATTAGAACGTTCTAGAAACAATGGAATAGAAACCCCGGGGGGGGGGTATACGGGTATATTACGATGTAAAATGATAGATTTTCACCCTCTGGGGCCTCTTGTTTAACGTTTAACGCCAGTTTTTCCTATAGAAACGATAACGAGGGAAAGACCTTCCTGTGCATTTGTTCTACTGAACAAATGTCCTTTTAATTAAGGTCTTTCCCCCTTTCCAAGGGAAAGACCTTCTTGTATTTCTTATGATTATTATTATTATTAAGGTCTTTCCCTTCCACAGAAGGAAAGACCTTACTGTATTTCGTCTGATTATTATTATTATTATTATTGTTCTTCTTTTCTGCCATCAGTTGCTAAAAAGTGTCGCGACATATCATTTTGATACTTGGTACCATTAATCGGTGATACTGGCAGATGACTCAGTTCACCCTGTGAAACCGATCTATTTTTAGTAACAGAGTTATCTGCCCCAACACCGTAAACCCTTGTTAGCAGATAAACTCAGAAACCGTAATCGATTCTTAAAATCTGAAGTGTAAAAAATGTCGCTGGTCCTATAGCGATGATTTGTCATGCAAAATTTTTTTTTCCAATCGACTTCCTGTTTAGGTGTTTTTGACCTGAAAAATGTCGCAACGCGTCAAAATTTTTTTCTCAGAAACCGTTAGTCCTAGAGACTTTGGACCACCACCATTGATCCTAAGTGACATATGTTACATTAAAAAATGTCAAGGTCAAAGGTCAAAAGTCAAGGTCAAAGGTCACCATAGGCCTTGTTAGCACTATATCTCACAAACCATAAAAGATAGAAGCAGACAATAAATTGGAAAAATACTCCACTCATTGAGACCTACAATTGGTCTATAATGTCAAAAAATTGTTCAATGAACCGTTTAGGAGTTATTGCCCTTGACATGTTCCGGTTGATTGGTTTTTGACCTATAACTCGAAAACCGTAAAGAATAGAAGCAGACAATAAATTGGAAAAATACTCCTCTCATTGCGACCTACAATTGGTCTATAATGTCAAAAATTATTCAATGAACCGTTTAGGAGTTATTGCCCTTGACATGTTTCGGTTGATTGGTTTTTGACTTATAACTCGAAAACTGTAAAAGATAGAAGCAGACAATAAATTGGAAAAATACTCCTCTTATTGAGACCTACAATTGATCTTGTATGTCAAAAATTGTTCAATGAACCGTTTAGGAGTTATTGCCCTTGACATGTTTCGGTTGATTGGTTTTTGACTTATAACTCGAAAACTGTAAAAGATAGAAGCAGACAATAAATTGGAAAAATACTCCTCTTATTGAGACCTACAATTGGTCTTTTATGTCAAAAATTGTTCAATAAACCGTTTAGGAGTTATCGCCCTTGACATGTTTCGGTTGATTGGTTTTTGACTAATAACTTGAAAACGGTTAGAGATAATATGATAAACATGCGTAGCTAAAGTGATCAGTATGAAAAGAGCTTCAATTTGAGCCCAAGGTCAAATGTCATGGGTCAAGGTCACACCATAGCAACAAGGTAACCATCATAAAAAGTCCTTAGTAACCATATATATTTAGAATCAGGATTAAGTATTTAGGTCGAATATACTATTTAACAATCGGAAGTTACAATTTGTCCCTAGCAACGGTCACAAAAGTACTTAGCAACCATATGAAGTGTGAATAGGGATGACTTGCTTTACTCAAATAACTAATTTTCATGACTTCTAGTGACATTTTGTAATAAGGAACAGACAAAACGTCAACAGAATCCCCTAATTTGCCATACCGGGAAAGACCTCACATTTGTTCTTAGAACAAATGACCTTTCATTAAGGTCTTTCCCACTACAGTGGAAAGACCTTCTTACCTTTCTTATGATTATTATTATTATTATTATTATTATTATTTTTCTTTTTTTTTCCGCCATCATTTGCAAAAAAGTGTCGCGACATATCATTTTCATATTTGGTACCATTAATCGGTCATACTGTCAGATGACTCAGTTCACCCTGTGAACTCGATCTATTTTTAGTAACAGAGTTATCTGCCCCAACACCGTAAACCCTTGTTAGCAGATAAACTCAGAAACCGTAATCGATTCTTAAAATCTTAAGTGTAAAAAATGTCGCTGGTCCTATAGCGATAATTTGTCATGCAAAATTTTTTTTCCCAATCGACTTCCTGTTTACGTGTTTTTGACCTGAAAAATGTTGCAACGCGTCAAATTTTTTTTCTCAAAAACCGTAATTCCTAGAGAGTTGGGACCACCACCATTGATCCGAAGTGACATATGTTACATTTAAAAATGTCAAGGTCAAAGGTCAAAAGTCAAGGTCAAAGGTCACCATAGGTGTTGTTAGAACTTTATCTCACAAGCCATAAAAGATAGAAGCAGACAATAAATGGGAAAAATACTCCTCTTCTTAAGACCTTCATTTGGTACATTTGACCCAAAGCTGTACAATGAACCATTTTTGAGTTACTGCCCTTGACGCGTTTCGGTTAATCGGTTTTTTGGTTAAAACTTGAAAACGGTTAGAGATAATATAGTAAACATATAGGTTTAAAGTGATCAGTATGAAAAGAGCTTCAATTTGAGCCAAAGGTCAAAGGTCATAGGTCAAGGTCATACCATAGCAACAAGGTGACTGTTATAAAAAGTCCTTAGCAACCATATATTTTTAGAATCAGAATGATGTACTGCACTGAAATATGTCATATTATAACCGGAAGTGCCATTTTGTCCTTAGCAACCGAATGAAAGTCCTTAACAACCATATATTTTTTGGCTCGGGACCACTTTCTATACGCAAATAACTCATTTTTATGACTGGAAGTGACATTTTGTGCTTAGCAAGACACAAAATCCCAAAGCATCACATATAATTTCTCACTTTAGAGGAACAGTGGGAAAGACCTTCTCATTTGTTCTCAGAACAAATGGCAGTTTAATTATTATTATTATTATTATTTTTCTTTTTCTCCCCATTTTTCCAAATGGGTTTGCCAGAAGGGGTTTCAACATATCATTATGATACTTGGTACGTTTAATCGCTCATACCAAGAGATGACCTGGCTCACCCTGTAAGACTGTTCTATTTTTAGTAACAGAGTTATCTGCCCTAACACCGAAAACCTTGTTAGCAGATAAACTCAGAAACCGTAACCGATTCTTAAAATCTGAAGTGTACAAAATGTTGCTGGTTCTATGGCGATGATTTGTCATGCAAAAAAACATTCTTCGATCAACTTCCTGTTTACGCGATTTTGACGCGAAGTTTGTCGAAAACGTCAAAGTTGTCGGATTTACACAAAACTTGGTTTCCAAGTAGATATGAGGGTCCTAATTACATGTATCGGATCAAAAAAAATTTTCGGTCCACCATTTTCAAAATGGCCGCCATTGAAATTTTGTTTTAAATATAACTCAAAAACCATAAAAAATTGAAGCATAGAATATATCAGAAAAATGTTCCTCTCATTGAGATCTACATTTGATATAAAGGTTCAAAAACTGCGACAAACCGTTTTAGAAGTTATGGCCCTTGACAGGTTTCGGCTAAATTTTGTTTTCGAAATAACTCAAAAACCATAAAAAATTGAAGCAGACAATATATCAGAAAAATGTTCCTCTCATTGAGATCTACATTTGATATAAAGGTTCAAAAACTGTGCGACAAACCGTTTTAGAGGTTATGGCCCTTGACAGGTTTCGGCTAAATTTTGTTTTCAAAATAACTCAAAAACCATAAAAAATTTAAGCAGACAATATATCAGAAAAATGTTCCTCTTGTTGAGATCTACATTTGATACAAATGATTGAAAACTGTGCGACAACCCGTTTTCGAGGTTATGGCCCTTGACACGTTTCGGCTAAATTTTGTTTTCAATATAACTCAAAAACCATAAAAAATTGAAGCAGCCAATAAAAGGGAAAAATACTCCTCTTATCGAGACGTCCATTTGGTACATTCGGCCCGAAGCTGTGCGATGAACCGTTTTCGAGTTACAGCCCTTGACGCGTTTCGGTTAATTGGTTTTTTGGTTAAAACTTGAAAACGGTTAGAGATAATATAGTAAACATATAGGTTTAACATGATCAGTAGGAAAAGAGCTTCAATTTGAGCCAAAGGTCATAGGTCAAGGTCATACCATAGCAACAAGGTAACTGTTATAAAAAGTCCTTAGCAACCATATATTTTTAGAAGCAGAATGATGTACTTTACTTAAATATGTCATTTCATGACCGGAAGTGGCCTTTTGTCCCTAGCAACGGAATGAAAGTCCTTAACAACCATATATGTTTTGGTTCGGGACCACTTTCTTTACTCAAATAACTCATTTTTATCACTGGAAGCGACATTTTGTGCTATAGCAAAACACAAAATACCATAGCATCACCTAAATATTCTAACTTTAGAGGAACAGTGGGAAAGACCTTCTCATTTGTTCTCAGAACAAATGGCAGTTTAATTATTATTATTATTATTTTCTCTTTTCTTCCGCCAACTTATTTCGGTGTCTGTTTTTTTCACTTCGCGACATGTCGCTTTGATATTTTATATCTGATATCGGTTACCCTTTGCGCTTTCGCAGTTCACCCTGACTGACCGCACCCTTTTCCTTTACGGAGTTATCTCCCCTTTTACTAAAAAGCTTGTGCCTGCTACTCCTCCGAAACCAAAAAAGATAGCAATACCAAACCTTTACCAAAATGTGTCCTATATCCTTGCGCAACTTTGGGACAGATTGATTGAAGGGTTCTGACGACATGTTATAGGAGTTATCTCCCTTTAAATAAAAGTAGTAAGTGATATTCAAACAAATCTCTGCAACTAAAAGAGATAGAGGCCTGGGGTCTTCACTTTAGACCATCATGACCTTTGACCTTGAAAATGGACACAAGGTCAAAGGTCAAGGTCACGTTCTAAATTTTGACATTTGCTTGTGTCCGCTACTCCTTTGAAACGGTAAAAGATAGATAAACACTTATTGAGGGTAAAATATTCGTCTTAGTAAGGCGCAACTTTGTCACATTTGGAGGGAAGTAATTTGACTTCATTTTATAGGAGTTATCTCCCATTATATATGTAACTGATTGGTTTTGCACATGGTACTCATTAACTATTAATGATAGAGGGAAACGAAAGAGTGCAAAATGTTGGTCTCTTCAAGGAGTAACTTTGTTACATTTATAGGGAAAGAATTTGACTTCATTTTATAGGAGTTATCTCCCATTATATATGTAACTTATTGGTTTTTTACATGTTACTCATTAACTATTAATGATAAAGGGAAACGAAAGAGTGCAAAATGTTGGTCTCTTCAAGGAGCAACTTTGTTTCATTTATAGGTAAAGGATTTGACTTCATTTTATACGAGTTATCTCCCATTATATATGTAACTTATTGGTTTTTTACATGTTACTCATTAACTATTAATGATAAAGGGAAACGAAAGAGTGCAAAATGTTGGTCTCTTAAAGGAGCAACTTTGTTATATTTACAGGTAAAGGATTTGACTTCATTTTATAGGAGTTATCTCCCGTTATATATGTAACTTATTGGTTTTTTACATGTTACTCATTAACTATTAACGATAGAGGGAAACTAAAGAGTGCAAAATGTTGATCTCTTAAAGGAGCAACTTTGTTACATTTACAGGAAAAGGATTTGACTTCATTTTATAGGAGTTATCTCCCATGATATATGTAACTGATTGGTTTTTCACATGCTACTCATTAACTATTAATGATAGAGGGAAAGTAAAGAGTGCAAAATGTTGATCTCTTATAGGAGCAACTTTGTTACATTTACATGAAAAGGATTTGACTTCATTTGATAGGTGTTATCTCCCATTATATATGTAACTTATTGGTTTTTCACATGTTACTCATTTACTATTAATGATAAAGGGAAACTAAAGAGTGCAAAATGTTGGTCTTTTAAAGGAGCAACTTTTTTATATTGGCAGTAAACGGATTTGACATCATTTTATAGGAGTTATCTCCCATTATATATGTAACTTATTGGTTTTTCACAAGTAACTCATTAACTATTATTGATAAAGGAAAACTAAAGAGTGCAAAATGTTGCTCTCTTAAAGGAGCAACTTTGTCACATTTACAGGAAAAGGATTTGACTTCATTTTATAGGAGTTATCTCCCATTACATATGTTACTTATTGGTTTTTCACAAGTAACTCATTAACTATTAATGACAAAGGGAAACTAAAGAGTGCAAAATGTTGCTCTCTTAAAAAAGCAACTTTGCCACATTTAAAGGGAGATGATTTGACTTCATTATATAGGAGTTATCTCCCATTATATATGTAACTTATTTGTTTTTCACTTGTAACTCATTAACCATTTATGATAGAGGCACGGGGTCTTCACCATTGACCCTCATGCCCTTTGACCTTGAAAACTTGCATGGGTCAAGGTCACGTTCTAGTTTTTGACCTTTGCTATTTTCAAAGATATTGAAATGATTTTCTTCCTAAAATGTTCTATTAATAATTACGAGTAATTTAAGACATGCCGTGAAAAGTTGTATCAAAATTTTATAAGAGTTATCTCTCTTAGAATACCAATATGTAGCAAATAATGCAAAATAATTTCTTTTTTAAATATTTATAGCAAAATTATAACATTTCGCAAAAAGTTGATTATTTTGAATGTCATCACGTAATACAAAATGAATATAAGTATGGAAAGACCCTCAAATGTTCAACCGAACAGTTGATCTTTAATCTTATAAATATTCATGTTTTTATTTGTCCAATCAAAAGTGAGGTAAAAAAGTCAATGGGCAATAGAGCGCAATCTGGAAATAGATCGCCGTTCTATTGACCAAGAGAAATGTTTATGAATAAAATGGTTGAAAATAAATAATACTTAATAGAAAACGAATATCTATTGTATAAGGTAATAAATAGTCTTTGATCCTCCTTTTCCTGGATTTGACACTTTCCTTGACATAACAATGAGTATCTAATAAGAGGCTGGCACTGCGTACTTACTTGTTCGTAGCATTTGCGTGCACCTTTGGTTGTTATTGGGTTCGGGTTACGCACTTTTACTTTTGTTTTTTAGTTTTTGTTTAACGTTGTAAATGTTTGTCTATATCCAGATATGTTATGACCCCTGCACTTTCAGCTTTTCTTGTCCAGTCAGTTTCACTGCTATTTTTTATATTGATCAAATGTAGCTGCAGTAATCTAATGTACATATTAAAATATAATTAAGGATTGTTTTCATTTCATGGTTAGATGATTAGAAACATGCGACTTTGGGTTGGTTTACAAACCGGTTTATGAAAAGAAATAACAAAAACAATATTCAATAAGTAATCTAATAGTATTTGAAATTCACAATTTCTTTCGTTTCGTTACTTGTTGTTTTTGGAAGCATACATGTCTAGTCAACGTCATCAATACATGTAATTATGACGTTAAACAGTCACGCGCTGAAATTCCGAGTTCGATAATTCGAAATGGAAAACGTTGATCATCTATTGAGTATTTAAAAGAAATTAAAATATTACTTGTTAAATTAGAAATTAGTTTTTAATTGCGATTGCTTAGCCGTTGACGGAGTAATACAAATGTAACGTAATAGACCCTTGCACGTTATAGACTATTTGGAAAATGTCGAAACATGTTGGCATTGTTGGACGCTTGCATAAAACTACGTTCAAATCAAATATCAAAACAAAGCTTGAATGTACACATCGATTGACGTCAAATTCATTTTAGAGGCATTATGACTTGTAATTGTTCAGGATAGAGATGTTATAAAAGTAATTAATGAACAATTCAATTTGATAACGATATAATGTGAATCGCGTGTTTGTTCTTTAAGAAAAGTTCTTTACCTGCATCATTTTATCTGCAGGAAACATGACAGAGTAATTTATAACTGAGTGCAACCATGGTTCTTTTCGTAAGAATGTTATCAATATCAATAGGTGCAAAATGTAAAAAAGACCCCGAATTTCATACCTTTGATGAGAACACCCACGAACAATTCGGTATGATCTGTGTTGGAGAACGGATCACCTCTAAATATGTAATAAAGATTGTTCTTATGAAGACAATACTTGTTTCCCTATTACTTTTCGTTTTGGAATTTTATATTTATAGTTGAGAGGTTGACGACAGACTGTGTAAACGACAGTATTTTACTTATAGCAACTTTCTATCGATTTACCGAAATGGCAGGTAAGACAAATTTCTAATTAAAAATACAATAACGTTGAAAACGATTTAGGAATGAACAAAATGTTTTTATTATCATATTTTATCACACAAATTTTAAGCATACACATATTAATTGATAAATGTGAACAATGCGTAAAAATGTGGTTTTTTATGTTGCAGACAATTGCAGATGTAAGTATATCTAAGAATATATATGTTCTTAAGTATTTGGAAAAGTGCATTTAAATTACTAAAAATTGTAGAAGTTTTAAAAATAGTCTAGTACAGTTCTATTGTTCCGATGTATTTTTCGAATAATTGTTCAATTATTTATTATGTAACATCTTATTTGTATTACAATATGTGGTTTTTTAACTTCCTTATTCACCAGTTCTTTTACATTTAGATGTTACTAATAGGAGTTCCCCGAGATTCAAGCGTAATCATCAGTATGGTGGCTTTATTCCCTTTGACATGTCGAGAATTGACAACGAAAGCATCCATGAAGATCAATCAGTCATGCATGTATTCTCCCCAGAATTCTCCTGCACCGCCTTCTGTACCAAATCCTCCAGTTTAATCATCATACGTGACAATGAATGAGGCCCTCATAATAGTCCGAATTGTATAATATGTTGGAGTTTGAGTTTAGTTAAACATTAGCGTTGTTTTTTCGATATCTCTAACAAATGGATAATAATAAGAGTGCATGTGAAAAAAATAATTTTGGTGGTTCTCAATGTTAAGTGTTAAACATAACTAGTTTTCTTATAATTATTAAGGTGTTCAAGCTTACTGTATTTCTTATGATTAATAAGCTGTTCAAGCTTACTGTATTTCTTATAATTAATAAGGTGTTCAAGCTTACTGTATTTCTTATGATTAATAAGCTCTTCAAGCTTACTGTATTTCTTATAATTAATAAGGTGTTCAAGCTTACTGTATTTCTTCTTATGATTAATAAGCTGTTCAAGCTTACTGTATTTCTTATGATTAATAAGCTGTTCAAGTTTACTGTATTTCTTATGATTAATAAGCTGTTCAAGCTTACTGTATTTCTTATAATTAATAAGCTGTTCAAGCTTACTGTATTTCTTATGATTAATAAGCTGTTCAAGCTTACTGTATTTCTTATAATTAATAAGGTGTTCAAGCTTACTGTATTTCTTATGATTAATAAGCTGTTCAAGCTTACTGTATTTCTTATGATTAATAAGCTGTTCAAGCTTACTGTATTTCTTATAATTAATAAGGTGTTCAAGATTACTGTATTTCTTATAATTAATAAGGTGTTCAAGTTTACTGTATTTCTTATAATTAATAAGGTGTTCAAGCTTACTGTATTTCTTATTATTAATAAGCTGTTCAAGCTTACTGTATTTCTTATAATTAATAAGGTGTTCAAGCTTACTGTATTTCTTATGATTAATAAGGTGTTCAAGCTTACTGTATTTCTTATAATTAATAAGCTGTTCTAGCTTACTGTATTTCTTATAATTAATAAGGTGTTCAAGCTTACTGTATTTCTTATGATTAATAAGGTGTTCAAGCTTACTGTATTTCTTATGATTAATAAGGTGTTCAAGCTTACTGTATTTCTTATGATTAATAAGGTGTTCAAGCTTACTGTATTTCTTATAATTAATAAGCTGTTCAAGCTTACTGTATTTCTTATAATTAATAAGGTGTTCAAGCTTACTGTATTTCTTATGATTAATAAGGTGTTCAAGCTTACTGTATTTCTTATAATTAATAAGGTGTTCAAGCTTACTGTATTTCTTATGATAAATAAGGTGTTCAAGCTTACTGTATTTCTTATAATTAATAAGCTGTTCAAGCTTACTGTATTTCTTATAATTAATAAGGTGTTCAAGCTTACTGTATTTCTTATGATTAATAAGGTGTTCAAGCTTACTGTATTTCTTATAATTAATAAGGTGTTCAAGCTTACTGTATTTCTTATGATTAATAAGGTGTTCAAGCTTACTGTATTTCTTATAATTAATAAGCTGTTCAAGCTTACTGTATTTCTTATAATTAATAAGGTGTTCAAGCTTACTGTATTTCTTATGATTAATAAGGTGTTCAAGCTTACTGTATTTCTTATAATTAATAAGGTGTTCAAGCTTACTGTATTTCTTATAATTAATAAGCTGTTCAAGCTTACTGTATTTCTTATAATTAATAAGGTGTTCATGCTTACTGTATTTCTTATAATTAATAAGGTGTTCAAGCTTACTGTATTTCTTATGGTTAATAAGGTGTTCAAGCTTACTGTTTTTCTTATGGTTAATAAGGTGGTCACAGCTTACTGTATTTCGTATTATTTTTCTTTTTCTCCCCAAATTTGCAACAAGGTTTGTCAGAAAGTGTTTGTGAAACTGTTTATTGTCGAAATAATATTAATCAAATGTGGATTCTTAAAAAGTCAAAGAACTTTTGGAAAATTTAAAATCAGGACCGATATCTAAAATTCATCTATTAGAATTTTTTATTTTTCTACTCTTTATACTACCTTGCCGCACGAAAAACTAAACTCCCGTCTTACGGAAATTATACATAAAGCATTTCGCTTCCATCAATGCCTAGAAATATGTTGTTTAAGGTTACGATAATACGTTTTCCTTGCTAAAAAACTAAAGGGCAAATTATGCTACAGCGAAGAACAGGTTTAATAGTATGTTAGATTTTCTGACAATTGTAATTCCAATGGGCACAAACTGTGCCCCACTACTTGCCGATTTGTTCTTGAATTGTTATGTAACTGAATTTCTTTGACGTCTTGTTAAAGATAAGAAGGTAGCAGAGGCTATGTCTTTTAATTGTATATATAGATGAATTGATGATGTCCTTTCAATTAACGACCCTTCATTTTCTGAGTTTATATATCCTAATCAGACCTAGAAATTAAAGAAACCACAGAAACAGCTTCATCTACATCATTTTTAGACTTACATCTCGAAAATGACACAAACGGTCATCTTAACACAAGAATCTACGACAAACGAGATTATTTTTAAATTATAAATTTCCCTCACATATGCAGAAATATTCGTTTATATCTCGTTTCAAAATATGGTTGCAGATAGTTTTCCCACATTTTGAATTCAGTGTACAGTGACTCTGCTACGTTGATTGCTGGATACACATATTAATAATTAGTAGTATATGATAACCATCTATTTTAATCAACTAACCATATCACATTCTACAGTAATAGAAGCGGGAGGTTTGGCATGCCCTTAAACCTGGTTTAACACACCATTTCTTTTGAAATGCATGTACCAAGTGAGGACCATTGTTGTAGTTGCTGTATTTTTTATTGTTGGTTCTAGAGTTTTCTCGGACTTTGATTTGTGGATTTTGTGACAGTTTAATCGGTGTTCGGTATTTTGTTAATAGCTTCATTTGCGACACACAATTTCGATATTTGTGACCTTTAATCGCTGATACCTTAAGATGACCTGAATAGCCCTGCGAGACCGATCTTTTTTTAGTAGCAGAGTTATTTGCCCGAAAGCCGTAAACCTTGTTAGCAGGTAAACTCAGAAACCATAACTGATGCTCAAAATCAAAAGTGTGTTAAATCTTGGTTGACCTATGGCAATGATTTTAAACCCAAATTTATCGGCCTACTTTTAAATAGAATGCACAGGGAACTTTTTATAAGGAAGACGTAAAAATTTAAAAAAGTTCAGAAAGAATTAGAATTACACATTTAAGAATCACACTTTTCATGGATTAATAAATAATTACAAGTTCTTTCGAAAATCCGTATGTAAATACTATAAAAACGATGTGCAAAAAAATAGCAAGAGCTGAAAGTTCAGATACAAATACAATACGGATATAGACAGGAATATACATCGCAAAACAAAAAACAAAGATACTAGTCAGAGCATCAAGTGAGTAACCCAAATCTAATAAAAAGCCATGGGTACACTCAGGTCCTCCAGACGAGTCAGCAAAGCATGTCACTAATTAGACACCAGTCGAGTTACTAATTGTCTTGTCTAGGAAAAAGTTAAATCCAAGAATAGGAAAGGCTACATATGACTCAGCAAGAATATCCGATCGTATTTGAGAGATAAAAGTCAAATAATGATAAATTGAGTCATGGTTATTATATAATTTCTGGAGAGATAACATCAACCCAGGTACAACAAACCATTGTTTGAGTAGTTAGTAGTTTCAAACTCGCTGGGATAAATTAAAATATTCACAAAATTTAGCATTGATCAGGGACAAAATTATCAATAAAACGGAAGCTGAAATTAATGTCCTCAAAACATGACGAATATGTTGTAAATCAGGCATTGTAACATTAAATTAAATAATAAATGTACCGAAAATCAAATCTGTTAAGAGACATTCATGACGAATACGTTCTGTCATTGCTAATGACAGTTATTAATATCAGCTCTTTCCATATTTTCTTGAAAAAGCAGCGATTTATAAGATCCTTAAGCCTAGTTTTAAGCTGCATGTGAGGGACAGCCGTGTAGAGTGTCGAAAAATTACATGTTTTAATGCTGTTTCATGGGGAAAGAGATCAAGAACTCAGATGTCTATCAGGTCTTTTGAATTTTTCAATATCTACATTTCATTTATGCCACTGCTAGAGTATAAAATGTCACTGTATTTTTGAAGTCCTGTTTTATGGTTGTTAAAACAGTGGTCAGGTTTTTTGGTGGTACACAGCGATCCTGCAATGAAACGCTGTTTGTACGAATTTTTGTGAAGTTGTGCAAACACGTACAACAATGACCAAGTGACAAAGTGGGAGTGAAAATAATTGCTACGAACTAGCTGTCTGCAAAATTCAAAAGACCAGCATACAAGTCACCGTTTAAAAATGTGATAAAATGGTCAAGAGTTGTCAAATGAATTTTAATAGCAAAAATTAAAGATGTATTTCATAATAAATATTTACAATTTCCAAATTTAATCAGATATTTTTCTAGCCTTACCAAATTCACCTAGCACTGTTTACAATTTGATTTAAGTATTGTTAAACAACTGATTATCCTTAAAGCGATGAGCAACTGCTTATATAGCAACGTATAAGGATGAAACTTCGTTCAATTTTTGACTGAATTATTAGCAAATGTCATAAATGAAATTGAAATAATAACATGATTTTTTTTAAAATGACATTTGTTTAAAAACAATCTGGTATTTGGTGACATTCAGATGAGTTTTGACACTATCTGAATCTAATTCATTTCATTAGTACGGGAGCGGTACATTTGTCGCCGGGAGATATAAAAGGACAGTAAAAGAACCGTGTGGTATCTCTATACATAATGGAGGTACAAGGAAAGTTGTTGCATTATATTTTTTTACTGTTCACTCTCCGACCTGACGTGGCTGGTAAGTACCATATTTTGTCGTATCGTATCATCGATACAATAAACAATTTATGTAAATTAGTGCATAGATGCTAGTTGGAAATCTGTTGTCCAAAAACGTAAACTTTTTATTCATAGATATCGATATCCCATTTATCACTACATTTAGCTATGAAACCACCTTCTTTAAAAAAAAACCTGACTTATGCAAAAGTTAAAGAGAATTTGTGAGCTTTTAAAATGATTATTTACAGTATTCACATTCGTCAAATATTTTCCGCGGTATAAACCAGGGCTTAAACAAGTCATACCCAGATACGCACTCCCATCTTGAAGTACACACAATAACGCTAGCTTTTCGCACGTTTATTTAGTTGTTGTTGTATCGAGAGTTTTTTCCTGTAATCTGAATTGTAGATCTACGAAAATTGTTTGGAATGTAACATGCGGACTGACATACGCCGGTGAAACAAAGATAGACCACGCAAACGAATGTCATAGCTATGATATACACAATAATGCTAAGGACATTTTCATCAACGTTTCCATCATTCATATCATTCAATACTTTCTATGCGAGTTTGCTTCATCGAGGAAATATACAAATTGTGCCCTTTGGAAAACTGTCTGTTGAAAAATACATCCACCAAATTGAGTAATACGCTGTCAATCAAGCAATGCATGGATATGGTCATTAGTAAGTGTGTTTTAGCTATTGGACGCATTGATGAAAAAAAGTCATAACATAATCGACAACGTTTTCTATATTAACTTTATTCGAGAAATAGTGGTGTACAATATAGAAAAATACAATATTTATCAAGAAGCAGCTCTACCAGTTCCTTATTTTTAAAGATCCTCATTTGATTTGCAAACTATTTAGAGTATTAGAAAACATCATGCATTTCTGTAATATTCTCCAATTTAACTTTCCGCATAAAATTTATCATATGTAAGATGGATTCTCCATGAGGTAAAAACTTTGACATGCTGCATTCAGATGTATAAAAAAAATCTTCTGATGTATACAAGTACACCTAATTAGCAAATAAATCAAATGTAACGGCTGGACAGATCTGCCCAATCAATGTAGTTTTACAATTAGATAATTGTATGAAGTATAATCAACCCGTTAGAGCATTGTATAAAGTATAATCAACCCGTTAGAGCATTGAACAGAGAAGTATAATTGAAAGTTTGGTATTTTTTCTTACTATTTGAGGGGGGACTCGGTGGCCGAGTGGTCAAGGTAGTTCGTCTACTAATGATCACGTGGTCTGTCAACACTGAGATTGCGGGTTCGATTCTCACTGCAGGCAGGGTGTACTCGACTCCAATCTTAATTGACAAGGATTGCCAGTTTTCCTACCGCAGGTCGGAATTTTCTCCGGGTACTCCGGCTTCCTCCCCCAATAAAAACTGGACGCCATTATATAGCTGAAAAATTGCTGAAAGTGGCGTTAAAACATCAACAAACAAACAAACTTACTATTTGAGTATTGAATAATATACTTTCAGTTTGGTGTCATGCACTGTATTCAATAATTATATCTCTCTTAAGGTCAACCTTAATAGGACGTCGGTTGTAGTCAAAGACCAGACGATTTTAATATTTTTGCACTAAGTAAAACAAATGATATTCACAAAAACATAGAATTATATTTAATAAAGATCTATAAATTGCAATATAATATATTTTAATATAATATATTATAATAATTCTTTGGATAATTTCTAAGTATACTGTATATCACATGATGCTAGTTTTCACAAATGTTATATAAATTACATGAAATTAATGAAATAGTCATTTGCAGAGCTCGGTGTTAATATTATTCTGCATTCACCGTTCTATTACAAAAATACAAGTTGTCGAATAGAACACACCTGTATTTTTGTACATGAACATTTTTTGCAGTGTTTTGCAGCCACGCCCACTATAAGAATTTTGATTGCTCGACATTGGTAACAATATCTCGTCAAAATGAACGAAAAAAGTGTTGGAAATATGGATTTATAATAAAAATTAAAATGCTTTTATTACCAAATTTTATCATTAACATTTTCAAATTTACACATTTAATGAAGCTAATTGCTTTTAATATTGCTCAGCAGAGAGCGTATTTTCTTTTGTAAAAACTCCATCGCTACATCAGAAAAAATTTTAGTAACTTTAAGAACTAAACCAAGCAATGTTTAGAATCATATTTCAGAACTATAAAATCATATATTACCCTTAAAGAGATTAAACATGCTGCATATGCTCTAGAGTGTAACGATGAAACCATTTAATAGCTATAATTGAAAAAATATGGTAAAAACCAATAATGATAAGACCTTTCAGAAGGGATATTTGTTTGCAGGCGTAAATAATCTGGTATTTCGTGACATTCAGAATAGTTTATAAACCATACCTATCTAATTCATCTCGTCGCATCATATTTCGTTTCATTTTATTATTGTGTTGGTTATTATTCTTAATTATTGTTAATTTTTAGATTTTGTTGTAAACAAGTTTTGCTTATACTCGTCTTTCAAGTTTTAGGTTTCTTTTGTTTGTTAATATAAATAAAATAGTTCCTAATCTTTTGTTATTTTAGAAACTCAACACTTTTTAAATTTTTTCTCAATTTATTTTTTTAAATCTAACTTTAAAAAATTATCATTTATACCAAACTAGACAATTTACAATGCCAGCCACACATTTTGTCCAATAAAGAATGATCTGTGGCGATTAAATCCATAAATAACTTTCAAAAGCAATGATTAGGATAACACAGACTATAAAGCATAAAAAACCTTAGTTACCAAAATCCGGCTACGACCATCAACACCTTGTGAACAGAACAATAATTTAAAATTGATAAATTTAAAATAGAGATTCGTCGTGATGAAACGCAGGTACATCAAACACGAAGCTTAGACAGTTGAGTACCAAATTGTCGGACATGATGATTGTTAATTTCATTAATAAACACAGAGGAATATAATAGATTAAAACAGTATATGTGGGGCTTTAATTAGCTTTGTAACAGACCTATCACCGCAATAGATTGCTGTTACTGACAACCAAAATAAACGCCATTTACGTTATGAGATTTCATTGGCTATTAAAATTGTTTTTTAAATGAATGATTTTTCTTCACTAATAAATCGAATTATTGTATTATTTTAAACTAATTATTTAGCTAAAAGCGTTATACTATATTATATTATATTATCCCGTACAATTAAAAGTGCATGTTTAAAATTTTAAGCTTTTTTAATATTAGCACTAATAATGAAAGTGAAAACTTCAAAGTTATGATAGAAATACATATTGCTTTAAAGATTAAGTTATTATCTATGTTTAAAGTCTGGAGAATCACTAACATACTTAATAAAGTGATTATGACTTTACGCCAAGCTTGTGAGTAAATCGGACATCGGGCAATTTTTACACACAAACACATTAGTTAAAGTAACCCATCTTAAGGTATCCGACCCATAATTGAAGTCACCGTTTAATTTTATTTTTAGACCAAGAAATGCAAATTTATTTACTCAATATATTACTAATTAATGATACAAATTAAATATATTCTTTTACTTTGAGTCAATGTTAACAGTTTTGAGAAAAAAATTTAGTTGCTCAAATAGTAGTTCCGATGTTTGCCGAACATTACCGAGGTCTGCTACATTGACAAACAATGGACATCCGGGACACCAAATATGATCACGTGGTCAATTACGGGTCGGATACCTTAAACCTTTAAATTTACCAACGCGAGGTGAAATTTACCAGAGAGAGGTCAAATTTAACAGGGCGAGGTCAAATTATACAAAACTTAGTGCCGATAAATTTCCGTTCTGCAGTTATTATAAGAAAATGCTGAAAATTAAACCCATTTTTTATTAATTAATCTTATCCTTTAAATCTCAATCAATTTTATTGAAATGTATGCTACAGCTATCAATATGAACTACAATAAGGACTGACAATACCATACGCAGTTCAAATTTGATTTAAATAAACTGATAGTTACTGTTCAATCATTGTATAAAATGCATACAGTGCAACAGTTCATGTCAGTTATTTAAATTTTCTATAAGTTCACTGATTGGGACTGTGCTGAACTGAAACAGTTCAAGTTCATGGCAGTTAAATACAGTACCGTTTTAGAATAGGTCAAAACTGTGGTTCACTGCTTAAAATCACGACAGTACGTGTAAATGTTTACCTTGATTTAGAATGACTGATATTCACTGTAGCAGTCCCTAACAGTGATCGTCAATAATTACTTGGATTTAGATTGACTGATATTCGCTGTAGCAGTCATTATCAGTTCTGATTTGAAAGGACTGATATTCCCTGACGAAGTCCTTGAAAGTGATCTTCAATATTTACCTTTTTTCAGTATAACTGATATTCAACGTTTATATAAAAATGAACATCAACCATCTTTTCAATTAGACTATCATTATTTGAATAAAACGATATTAACTAAAATTAAAATATAATATTACAATATATCCTTTTTATTTTGTTAATGTTTACTCTTATAAATATTTTGATTCCAAAAAGTTATGACAAGAGGCTTAATTGTATATTTTCACTTACTGATATGTACTGATTTGACCGTTTTACATGCAGCTATAGGTACAGACTTGTGAACATTGTTCATCGTTTTTTCCAGTTTGCATTGTATGGTTTATCGTTTAGTCCATCGTTCATCGTATGCTAGAAAGCCTGACGAAGAAGAAAGAAAAGACACTGGCCCAGACCTTTAATTTCACAGTCCTCTATAATGCTGATGCTTTGTCCATGAACAATACTAAATTTGATCACTATTGATTACTCTACCCTGTTGAGGATGAAATTTATGACACCACTAATACGTCAATGTCTGCCTCCTATTTAAACCTACTTCTAAAAATCTACAATCTTCGACAAACGTGATGACTCCAACTTTCCAGTTCAAGTTCACGTTCCTAATCATAGATAGTAACCTTTCAGCAGCTCTAGCGTATGGTGCGTATAATTCACAGCTTATATGTTATGCGGGATCCTGCCATCGGTATTTCGATTTCCTAGACCGCTCACTGATGTTTACATCTTTGCTCCTAAAACAGGGGTTTTTGTACCTAGGTTTATGGTATTCCTACAGAAGTAATATGGCTGTCAATGTGACTTAAATGGTCGTTATATGAAATCCATCACTCAAATACAATCACTGAAATACGATGTGATTCAAACAAAAATAATATGTAACTGAAATCATTGGAATGCTTGACTTTCTGATTTATAAGACATTTGCCATGTTTAGTGGACGTATTTTTCAACAATTCGTCCTCATTCAAATAGGTAACAACAATGTTCTTTTTGCCGATTTCTTCCTGTATATGGGGCGGATTTTATTCAAGTGTTTCGTCAAACCAAGAACAACATGTAATGCCTCTGCTTTAATTTCATGTTTCGCCATATAGATGACGTGTTTTCATTGAATAATGCAAAACTCGGTGGCTATGTTGATCGCATATATCTCAATGAACTTGAAATTAAGGACACTACAGAGACAGTAAGGTCTATATTCTTATACTTTTATATTCACCTACATCTTGAAATTGTTAACGAAGGTGTCTTGAAAGCCAAAAAGGATGATTTTAATTTTTAATATTCTTCATTTCCCATGTTTGTGATGCAACACTTCAACAACACCAATAGATTTAGTATATGTCTCCTAAATTATCATGTACGCAAGAGCCTTTATCTCGTTACATATTACCTTGATACAGGTTGTCTAATGACAGAAACGCTACCTAACCAGGGTTTAAAATTGCACGATTGAAGTCATTACAAAAATTGTACAATCGGCATCATGACCGTTACGGAATATCTGACGATATGAGACAAATTAAATGAATTGTAGGGCTTGTATTTCTGATCAGTTTTGCCATTTACAGTTTCACTCTAGCTGATATTTATTTTAAGTAACAGGACAAAAACGGAAAAGTGTCATAAATGATCATTGATTTGTGTCGTTTTCGTAACAACTTTCCTGCCTTCTTACTTAATCATGACTACACCAGATATCATTAGTAACCGGATTTTAACGTGAGTAATGCGAACAGACGTTTTTTTTACTCTTTTGGAGCATTTGCATTCAACAGTGGTTTTTGGTTTTTATGTGATTTGTGTATGTGTTGTTGTCCACTCTTTTAACGGTGGTTTAGCCTATCCTTGACTTATTATTTTATGGTCACTTCTAGGTATTTGATTCTTATTTGATTCATTTGTAGCAAGATGTAAGTGTATTATATTTGGTTAAAGGGAAATAACTAAGTTTCAAGTTCAAGTGTTATAAAATAAAATGTCATCAAAGATACCAAGGTTAATAGAATTTACTACACCAGACGCTCGTTTCGTCTAATCAAGTCTCATTATATTAATGCCATTAATTGCAATTATAAATCTGTCACAGCTATATTTGATTGTTTGTGTGTTCTCGTGATTACACAGTTATTATGTCCAGTATTGTGTTATTAGTGAGTTAATCTTACATTTTTTTATCATGTTTGCTTTCTTTAATTGAATGGTGCAAGAATGGAGAAAGACATCTGCTTAGAAGCAATTGAAATAGGACTATTTTTCTACTGTTGATATTTATTTCCGTTATTTAGAGTATTTCTAATGTAATAAAATTGTAGAAGCAACGTTGTAAATAAATAGCATACATATTAGAGGAAAAGCATACGGCATCAAGTGAACATTTACAGATATCTCATAAGATAGAGATCGTGATCTTCAAAGATCAGAGAGTAAGTGATTAAGAGGACAGAGAAAACACTTTAAAGATCGCAAAAAATGTACAGATTGAAAAAACAGAAATTAGACAAAGAACAGATAGGAGGGAAAATACTTGGCTGGCAGAGATTTGGATAGAATATACTAACTGGATGGATAGCACATGGGAGAGATTATTCAGACTGGAAAGTGAGCTCGGTAGATTTGTGAGAGAAGTATGAAGATTGAAGATTGAAGAAGCATCAAATACCATGAAGAGAATTATACGAGACTGGAAAGACATAACAGAGGAAAGGTTACGGAAAGAAAGAGATTTTAGAGGTAGCATACGGCAGTAATTGAGGAGATTATACATATTGCAGCAGTACAACGTTTGTTATTACGGAGAGAAGAGCTTACTTTAATGAGATACCACACACCAGAGATTATGGAAATAAATGAAATGTATTTTCTAAAGAACGACAGCACACGGCTGTTACTACGGAAAATATTAAATAAAGTATATACATATAGACGATTTTTGTTGTATAAAGGGCATTCATTGTTTTAGTGTGTTACTTTTAAATAATTGATTAAACGGCATATTGTTTTCAATACAAAGTACCGGGTGAGTAACGTTTCTGAAAATATAATCACAAACACATCTAGCAGATTCATTAGCAATATTATGTCAGCAGTCCATATCTATAATTACAACGTGCATAAAACAAGCAAACCTTTGTTTGCTTTTGTTCAAAAGTAGTATTTTAATGAGCATGACCATATTAACTTTTTTCCCTCAATAAGGGAACGAAAAATGCAAATATATTGGTGTTGCTGCAACTGCATTTAAATAAAAGGAAAACGACTAATAGTAATTGCAGATAAAATAGAATAATACTTTTGCATCCGAGACATTATGTCATCTACATTTGTATTGGTAATTTGTCTTAATTTGTTAGTCTTCTTGATTTTGCAGAATATTCAGCCCTTAACATGACAGAAATCTACAACTATACAGATGAAATGGGATGCCTACCCAAGATCATAGAGAAATGACCAATGCAAATGTATCATTAGAAGGAACATATCCACAAAAGGCGGATGATTTTAAGGTAACTATATCAGTGTATCAAATATCTGATAGTATTAACCTCTATTCAATACCAGGAAATCGTCAAATAAATTTAACTATAGAGGAGGCTTTTCAAACTGAACAAGAGGTAACATACTTTGCAAGATTTAACACCTCACTGTATTCACATATTTTATCATTCTTTGCAAATTAAAAATGCCTTGAAAACGACTCATGTTCGCATTCCATAATTGCAGCACTATATATACATTTTTCTTTCTTTCAGTTGTCAGTAGAAAACAGTAATAAAAGTGACATAGTTATATTCCATTGGGGATTGTTGATACCAGATTCGTACATAGTACACATCAACTTTGGCTTGTCAATTCAGATTGCTACTGTAAATGTTATAGTACTTTGGATATTTTTACAGAAGAAGAATCGATCACCAGTCACTATATTTCTTTGTTCACTGGCAATATCGGACACTATCTCAGCTGTTACATCAGTCTCAGACTTTATTGGATATACATTTTTTAGTAATCAGATAATGGGAAACATCTGGCGTGCATACTACCCACAATGTATTTTTATCCCTTACCTTTATTTTGCAAGTTGTTATTTTCATTTAGCGTCAGTTTATATTACAACTGTTCTATCCGCCCAGAAAGCAATAGCTGTGTTGTTTCCGTTTTGGAGTAAAACTCATATAAATAACAAAGTGTGTGTTGTAATATCAGCCTTTATTTTTGGATTTGTATTGTGTATGTATATTACACGATGTGCAATAGATGCCCAACGAATGGTAATAGATAATAATACATGTTTTTCCGTTCAAATGTATACGGATTATGATACATATGTTTTGTTATACGAGTGCATTTCCTACATTTTATCCGTCACTGTCATTCTTGTTTCTACAGGCATCTTATGTTGTCAGCTGACTTGTCTAAGGAAAAACCTGCTGTTGAATAACTTTCGTGATGTACAAAATCGCAATCGCAGGTCTGCAATCATTGTGATTCTCATTTCTGTAGTTTTTGTTTTGTCTGAAGTAATATCGATCTATGTATTATCAATTGGTCTTCTGACAAGTTTCGTTTTTGATTCGGACAATTTACCTTACGACGTAAACATTTTCTATAATTTTCTACAATTCAGCTGGATGATTGGGTACAGCCTTAATTTTTTTGTGTACCTTCTCATGGGTAAGAAATTACGAAGCACAATAGGAAGAGGCTGTTCGAAAATTTGTAATATTTTCCGTTAAATATAACATTAAGCTTCGTCTTAGAGATATCAGTTGCTATTGTAACGGAGTCTTGATTTTAGAGTCTTGTAATATTTTTTCCAGATTTAAAAGTCATGCTACCTAAGTGTTTACACATCCGAGACTGAATGTACTAAGAAAGCATAAAAATAATTATCACTACATCTACCCTATGATAAATATAGATTAAAGTTTTTATTTCTGAGATCGAATTTCTCCATCTAGAAGCTTGCGGCGAGATGGATAATGTAATAGGGTATCATTTAGTACAAACATAGTTAATGGTATTTTTGTCGTGGATTGACATTCGGTATTTGCGTCATATGTTACAATTTTATTATTATTATGATTCGTTGATTTATTTATTAATAAATCCCCAATAATAAATTATTACAATCTTTTTTGGTTGGATTGGGTTGCTAGAATTTATGTCAATATTATTCTATTTACAGTCTTACTTACATTTTGAGAAGCTATAACAATGTGTAACCAGATATGAAATCAACTCTAAAATGAAAAAAATAAGAAAATGGAATGTGTTTTCTAATTTATCGATTATCATAGATTTTGCAAGAATTGAGTGAGCCAACTGATTGAACTACCATACACATTTTGGGTTTAACATGTTGTTATTGTATTTTCACTGAAAGAATATAAAAAATAATGCAATAATTCTTACTTATACATTGTCATATTTTGGTAAAAGATCAAGTAACCCACTAACTGAACTAGCATACTGAAATTTACCTTAAAAAGCAGAAAACAGAAGTTTATAACTATGCATATTTTGTAACCTAAAAATGTGTATGCTTTGTGTTTTTGAACATATATTATGTGTGAATAAAAAGAATTACAAATACTTTGTAACTTCATTTATCAGACACAATAAGATTTGAGATATTAAACTATAAAATGCAATCATCTGTATATGGACAAATGAATACAATTTTATAAAATAACACACAAACAACACCCACTGTAAACTTTTAACCATACAAAATGTGTCAGCATAAACAAAAACAATCAGAATCCAGGCAGATCTGGACATGTGAACACAGAACGATTGCATTATATTTGTTTTTCACCAAGAATTGTATTCATTTAATTTTTCAGTGAATGGCGCAACTCTCATCTGTTCTTACTGCTTACTTCTTAAATAAAAATAAGGTCATGGTTTCGCTCAAAAAACAAAGTAACGTAAACCACCAGTCGAATTCACAAAACACACTTCAACAATTAGGTGCATATAATACAGTCATAAAATAGAGTATAGACTACAATGTAGAGTAAGATCTAATTACATGTATTGTAATGAATAGTTTGTCGAACAATTATAAGGGAGTTTTTAGTAAGTTGGAAGATACAGAAACGTTATACATGTATAACACCACAGAGCAAAGGCTAACAAAAACAACCAGACTCAACAAATAAATATTAAAAACAAACAACATGACAACAACACGAACCCATTCGATCAAACGCAGGATATTAGGGGTAATTAATCTGTCGTGCTACTCGGTGTGAAAACCGCATCACAATAGGAAAGATTTGTAGTTAAAAATGTATATCCTTCACAATCTGTGTGCTAGAAACCCCAGAACCATCAATCACTTGATGATGGCGGCCATTAAATTACGTTAGTTTGACTACAGTAAAATTTAGTGTGGTTTTACATAAAGTGGAAAAAAGCTCTGGCCATCAGTTGTATTAACACATTAGGTAGATGTACTTTAAACGAGGTAAACTACTAAAGATTGAAACAGCTAAACTATACAGCGTAGGAGAGAAATAACTTAGTATGGTGTAAATAGGAGCTACTGAAGTTAATGTAAATACTCTTCAGTGGAATATATTAGGAATTCGGTCTTACCTTTGTACGTTGGAAAATAGCAAAGAAAACCTACCGAACAACAAGAGCCAAAAGCAAACGACAGTAACAAATCCGGATATTGACAAACACAAAAAACCAAAAACATAAAACACAGAAAGAGAGTAACCCGAACCTAATAAAAACCATGGGTGCACTCAATTGCTCCGGACGAGTAAGCAGTGCCTGCCTCTAATTAGACATTCGTCAAGTTACTCATTGTCATGTCTAGGGAAAAGTCTAGTCCAGAATAGGAAACACTACCTATGACTCAGCGTCAGATCGTATTTGAGACACTGATTTCCCATAAGGATCAATTAAGTCATGGTGACGGCCATAGAACTTCTAGAGAGATAACATCAACATAGGTACAACAAACCCTTGTTTGAGTAGTTCAGCAGTCAACAGCAGTGATCGGTCTATAAAATCGGAATACCGATTGCAGGATGTAGAATAACGTATAAGGGAAATGTACACAACTTACGCTGGAGCTTTTGGAATGTTGCTGTCGATGAACGGGAAATTGACAATTGGAAAGTTGAAGTCAACACGTTTGTATAGGTGGTGTCTAATTTCAAGCTCGCTAGGGTAAATTGATTGTTAATAGTCACCAAATTTAGCATTGTTGAGTGACAAAACATCATCAATATAGCGGAATGTTAAATTAAAGGTCTGGGCCAGTATCGTTTCTTTCTTCTTCAGTAGGCCTTCTAGGAAATCAGCCTCATAAGAGTACAAAAACATGTCGCCGATGAGAGGAGCACAATTAGTACCCATTGTAATACCAACAGTCGGTTGAAAAACATGTCCTCCAGACATGACGAATATGTTGTCAATAAAAAAATCTAAATGTGACAAATTTGGTCTTCAGTGTATTAGTATTAGATTTAGAATCATTGATGACGAAATAAGTTCTGTCATGACTAATTACCAGGAAGTTATATTGTTTTTCTTGATAGAGCAGCGTTGTATAAGATCTTTAAGCCTGGTTTTAACCTGCGTATGAGCGATGTCCGTATAGAGTGTTGAAAAATCAAATGTTTTAATGATGTTACAATGGGAAAGAGATCCAAACCTAAATATGTCTATCAGGTCCAGTGAATGTTTTAATATCCATATTTCATTTATTCCACTCCTGGAGTAAAAAGTGTCACTGTATTTTTGAAGTCCCTTTTCTACTGTTAAAATAGTGGTCAGGAGTTACAATAGTGTTTTGGTAGCACACATAGACGATCCTGCTATGAAACGCTGTTTGTGTGGATTTTTGTGAAGTTTTGGAATCCAATACAATAAGAGGACAATACAATCTTCTACTTTAATTTTAAGACAAATGTATATCTTTCACAATCTGTGTGCTAGAAACCCCAGAACGATCAATCACTTTATGATGGTGGCCATTAAATTACGTAAGTTTGACTACAGTAAAATTTAGTGTTGTTTTACATAAAGTGGAATAGAGTTCTGGCCATCAGTTGTATTAACACATTAGGTAGATGTACTTTAAACGAGGTAAACTACTAGAGTTTGGAACAGTTAAATTATACAGCGTAGGAGAGAAATACTTAAGTATGGTGTAAATCCCAGCTCCTGAAGTTAATGTAAATACTCTGTAGTGGAATATTTTGTGAGGTTAGAAATTCGATCTTACTTATTCCTTACTCTGTAGTGGAATATATATTGCTGAGGTTAGGAATTCGGTCTTACTTACTCTTTATTCTGTAGTGGAATATAGTGCTGAGGTTAGGAATTCGGTCTTACTTACTGTATATTCTGTAGTGGAATATATTGCTAAGGTTAGGAATTCGGTCTTACTTACACTTTACTCTGTAGTGGAATATATTGCTAAGGTTAGGAATTCGGTCTTACTTACACTTTACTCTGTAGTGGAATATAGTGCTGAGGTTAGGAATTCGGTCTTACTTACACTTTACTCTGTAGTGGAATATATTGCTGAGGTTAGGAATTCGGTCTTACTTTTGTATGTTTGACTTTGGCATTATAGTATGAAATCTGAACTAACGAATGTATTGGTAATTGTATTTATATAATTTAGCATGTTTTTAGTAAAGAATCATATAGTACAAATCTAGAATAAAAAACAGTAAAGTAATCAGCCTGTCATAATATTGTGTTAACTTATTTCTCATTAGTCTGAGTCTGAGTTTAATAATCATTGTAGAAATAAGGAATGGTTTTTAGAAAATGTATATAAAAATAAGGTTTGTTAATTTACCCTGACAGATGACACTTATCATAACACATCGTTTTAGCATCCTCAGTGCAAAACTACTCAAACAAGGGTTTGTTGTACTCAGGTTGATGTTATCTCTCCAGAAGTTCTATGGTCGGCACCACGACTTAATTGATCGTTACGGGAAATCAGTGTCTCAAATACGATCTGACATTTTCGCTGAGTCATAGGTAGTGTTTCCTATTCCTGGATTTGACTTTTCCCTAGACAAGACAATGAGTTACTCGACGGGTGTCTAATTAGAGGCAGGCACTGCTTACTCGTCCGGAGCACCTGAGTGCACCCATGGTTTTTATTGGGTTCGGGTTACTCTCTTTCTGTGTTTTATGCTTTTGATTTTTGTATTGTGTTTGTCTATATCCGGATTTGTAACTGTCCCTTGGTTTTTGGCTTTTGTTGTTCGGTCGGTTTTCTTTGCTACTTTCTATAAGAAGAAACTCCAAAAACAGTTGATACACTATTCATTTATAGAAATTAAAAAAAGAATGGTTCTAACATGTATATTTGTAAAACGAGTTTCTAAAGAGAAATCAGTTAACACAATGTTATGAGATGCTTATTACTGTACTTATTTAGTTGATCTTAGTCAGATTTTTGCTATATGCTTGTTTACTTTAAAAACTCTTTACATTCGTTTATATACTCTGTAATTTATTTACTTGATACACAAATGTCATAGAATATTTTATGAACTTTTCTACTCTTATGAGACTGCGTTACTTGAAGGCCTGCTGTAGAAAAAAGAAAAGACACTGGCCCAGACATTTAATTCACATTTTGCTACACTGATGATGTTTTGTCCCTCAACAATGCGAAATTTGGTGACTTTTTGCAATCAATTTAACCCCAGCGGGCTTGAAATTAACGAGACCACCAATACGCTAAGTTAAGCCCCTTACTTCTAGAAATAGACTCTGGAAGACTACTCACTAGACTCTACGATAAACGTGATGATTTCGACTTTCCAATTGTCAACTTCATCGGCAGCAACATTCTAGCAGCTCCAGCGTATGGTGTGTACATTTCACAATTTTTACTTTATTCTAGATTGGTATTCCAATTTTCTAGTCCAATCACTACTGTTGACTACTAAACTACTCAAACAAGGGTTTGTTGAACCTAGGTTGATGTTATCTCTCCAGAAGTTCTATGGTCGTTTAGCAAACTTTCAAGTGTTTCATGCTCCTGGTCCACATTATGCTCTCCGCTGTACCCGTTCGCCGCATGATTGCGCCACTGCACAATATGAATATCATTAATAATTATACTATACAACATTAACTAAAACCAAATGATAAATAATACTGCATATATTTTTTGCATGTATGGTGAGCGTTTTCAATTTGATTGTGTTTGTGTTTCCCCATGAAAAACGTAATTAAGCATTTGCTTTTTATGATACAATCATAACTTGGATATTTGTATTAGTTTGCAAGATGTGGAAAAAAACATGCGTGGTGGACAGCGGCTGGTGAAAACGAGCGTTAGTCAGAGATATGGAACAGACTCGGTCAAAATAGGGTTGAAAACAGAAGAATATATCAGGTTAACATAAGTGGATGAGATAGGTGATAAACAGAAATGGAGACGATGTGAGGTAACAAACAGAAGTGGATGAGATAAGGGATAATGGTCATCCGGGTTGCCATTTTGTGGACAAAGAGGATTAAAACAAGTGACGGACAAATCCGTACACAGGAGTGCTGAACAGGATCAGTTAATATAAGTGATGGACAAGGAGCGTTTAATAGAAAATAAAAGGGTTGAACAGAAGAGATAATAGAACTAGTGGAAGTAACTGTCAAAATATGAGTGGTATACATAGATGTGGAGCGTAAGTGGTCAAAAATCTGTAATTGACTCGTGTGATTTTTAATTACTGGCTTTATATTCAAGTCTGTATTGATTTTTCACAAAAAGCTTTTAAATGTATTTATATCACGAAGTATAAATTTGGTACTACCCGTTTCCTATAGTTAATATGAAGACAAATTGCAAAGTATTGAGATAATGTAGGTAGATCGTGAATAAAATGTAATTATCGTTATATTTACAACAATTGGGAATTCTGGGATTATTTTCGATTACCGCGTTACTATACAATCACTCGTCCGCATAACACTAAACACCCATCTTTATTTCTTTGTATAAAACGACTTCCTTGAATGCATTATATAACTATTATCTTTTTCCTAATAGTGTTGCTTTCGTATCTTGTGAGCTAAGTGGATTTTAAATGTTAATTACCAAAAAGATATTGTATTATTTATTTGTGTAGAACGTACAAAATTTATGTACTTTAAAATTGCCTTTCTGTTACTGAAGTAAGTATTTTATTTAATATAGGGGAAAATCATATGAGCAAATAAGTAGGAGCCTCGGTGGTAGAGGGTTAAGGTAGTTTGTCTACTGGATCTCTGTCAACACTGAGATTGGGGGCTTGAGTCTCACTACGGGCATTGGAGCGTTCTACTCCTATCGTAATTAACAACGATTGCCAGTTTTACTACCGAAGGTTCGGGGTTCCTCCCTTTAATGTTCAAATTAAAAGATCAGGAAGCATACTAAAGCTACAAAATCACATAAAATCAATAAATCAATAAACTTTTCTTTTTAATTACCTTATTATAACGTTGATGTTATTTACATAATGAAAATACACTTTTTGTATTTTGTTAACATATCTTGACGTAGTGGTCATCCAGACGATAAATTACCGAGTTTTTAGAATGTCATGTAATCTGCGAACAACGTTACTTTTTAGATATTAGGTCTGAAAAATGTTAACAAATAACACACATATTAATGCATCCTAGGTGGATGGGATAAATATTGAATTACTGATAAGATTAATGACGAAATGAGTTTGGTTGTTGCGTAATGAAATATATATTTGTAACTACAATGTTCTGTCTAGAGAATATTAATATTTGAAAAAACACATTTGTAATTATTGGTATTAATTAACATTGAAAGGCACGAGTATTTATGTTTACTTTCTTTTTTAATGGAAATATTTTATTAAGGTTTCTCTGCGCATTTGTGATATAACTATACATATAATGATTATATAAAACTTGAAAAAGTCCTTTTTCAGTTCCTGATATACATTTTCAAGTTACATGGTTATCATCTTTTTAACAAAATAGAAAAACAAATATTCAAACACATTTAGTTGTCTTTTATATGCTGATTATTTATCTGGTAATATGTCCATCTATAAAATATGCAAATTTTATTATTGGTTTGTTATGTTTTATCAAAATGAACAAAACACGCTATAAAAGTTCGTAGCTTTATATATAAAAATGAAAAGAAAATTATTTAGATATATATCCACGCACATGTGGTAAATCTTAAAAAATGTATACACAGTAAAAGAGTGATTGTCAGAAAAGTTGATTGATTGATTGATTGATTGATTGATGTCTCGGAGAAGAATCTTAACTGTATTCAGAACAAAAGCAAGTAAAATTAATTTGGATTAATTTGGGCGATTGGAAAGACAAAATAGTTTAAACTAATGTGAAATAGAACATCGCGAAAGAGCTATATTGTAGCAATATTGACCAAAAATATTAAAATGGTTCATTGATGCCTACATCTCACAATACATGTGCATTTTAAGAGCGGCCGAGTGGTTAAGGTAGTTCGTCTACTATTAATCACGTGGTCTGTCAACACTGAGATTGCGGTTTCTAGCCTCACTGCGGTCAGGGTACTTTCGACTCCAATCTTAATTGACAAGGATTGCCAGTTTTCCTACGGAAGATCGGAGGTTTTCTCCGGGTACTCCGGCTTCCTCCCCCAATAAAAACTGGACGCCATGAAAGTTGCGTTAAACAAAATTCAAACAAAAAAACCAACAAATAATATATCTACATTGGTCGTCGTTACCACTAAAAAAGAGATCTGCACCTGTAAATATATATGTAGCGTAACACACATAATTTATCGTAACATAAAATGTACGTTGCAGTAAATGTTAAAAACTAAAGGTTTCCAATTAACTCTTGACAATATTGTATATTTGTAAACATTCTTCGTTCTCAAAACCAAGTCGAACATTGTGATCTCCCCTTATTGTATAGGATACCAAAACTTCACAAAAATCCATACAAACGGCGTTTTATAGCAGGATCGTCTAAGTGTACTACCAAAACACTATCACAACTCCTGACCACTATTTAAACAACAGTAAAAACGGGACTTCAAAAATACAGCGACACTTTCTACTCCAGGAGTGGAATAAATGAAGTGTGGATATTAAAAAATTCAAAAGACCTGATAGACATCTTGAGGTCTGGATCTCTTTCCCATTGTAATAGCATAAAAACATTTGATTTTTGGACACTATACGGCCATCCCTCATATGCAGCTTAAAACTAGGCTTAAAGATCTGATAAAACGCTGCTTTTTCAAGAAAAACGGAGAGAGCCGATATAAATACCTAGTAATTAGTCATGAAAGAACTAACTTCGCCATCAATGACTCTAAATATAATACTAAATATACTGAAGACCAAATCTGTCATATGTTAGATTTTCTGATTGACAACATATTCGTCATGTTTTTCAACAGACTGTTGGTATTCCAACGGGTACTAATTGTTCTCCTCTCCTCGCCGACCTGTTTTTGTACTCTTATGAGGCTGAGTTCCTAGAAGGCCTGCTGAAGAAAGAAAAGACACTGGCCCAGACCTTTAATTTAACATTCCGCTATATTGATGATGTTTTGTCCCTCAACAATGCTAAATTTGGTGACTTAACATTCAATTTACCCTAGCGAGCTTGAAATTAAAGACACCACCAATACACTAATGTAAGCCTCTTATTTTTAGAAATAGACTCAGGAAAACTACAAACTAGACTCTACGACAAACGTGATGACTTCCAATTGTCAACTTCCCGTTCATCGACAGTAACATTCCAGCAGCTCCAGCGTATGGTGTGTACATTTCACAACTTATACGTTATTCTAGATCCTGCGATCGGTATTCCGATTTTCTAGACCGATCACTGCTGTTGACGGCTAAACTACTCAAGCAAGGGTTTGTTGCACCTAGGTTGATGTTATCTCTCCAGAAGTTCTATGGTGGTCACCATGACTTAATTGATCGTTATGGGAAATAAGTGTCTCAAATACGATCTGATATTTTCGCTGATTCTTAGGTAGTGATTCCACTTCCTGGATTTGACCATTGCCTAGACATGACAATGAGTAACTCGACATGTGTCTAATTAGAGGCAGGCACTGCTTACTCTGAGTGCACCCATGGTTTTTATTATGTTCGGGTTACGCTCTTTCTGTTTTTTGTGTTTTTGGTCTTTGTGTTGCGTTTGTCTATATCTGGATGTGTAACTGTCCCTTGACGTTTGGCTCTTGTTGTTCAGTCGGTTTTCTTTGCTATTTTTTTGATAATATTCTTATGTTTTATTTGTAACATAAGGTTTGCAATATAACGACAAAACGTTTAAATATCACCGGTTGCAACAGAAATTTTAACCAGGACATTTTATGAGAAAAAACCTAATGTCTCGCGATGATGATTCCGGTGTAATGTTACTGACACAATGAATTAAAAGTTTATTGTGTCAAAGAACCATTGTTATTTTTACATGCAAAACTTTTTCATCGCGATTCTTCCTGCAATGTAAACGACAGCCTATCATGTAATATAAAAAACCAACTGCTCAAAGATTTGTTTTTGCTAAACATTTTAAAAAGTTTCATGTTTCGTTTTGTATTACTCAAGTTTCCTTTTCGAAAGGGTTTTTTTTCGTCTCTATAATTAAACTCGAACATTATAGACAGTGAAATTTTAATGTAAAGAAGTGTTTTGCTAGAAAACATAATTGTATGACATTTTAACTATGGTATTTCTGGCCTTCATGATTTCTGTGCTAGGTTACTGAACTAAATTAAATTGGTGTATCAAAGTGTGAAGAAAGTTAGTTATGAATACTCAAGTATAAGTTAGTGGAATACCAAAAAGAAATATCTGATTGACATTTTAAGGTCTTGATCTTTTCCACAACTTAATAGCATTAAAGCCTTTCGACACTCTGTAGTGCCATCCTCCATATGCAGCTTTAACCGTGCTTAAAGATTTTATTTAAGGCTGCTTTTTGAAGAAAACGGAATGCGACAAAATTAGTACCTGGTAATTAGCCATAACAGAACTTGCTTAGCCAAAGTGTTCTTAAGCAGGCAATTGGTACTTGTTGTGCCCCTTTACTTTGTACTCGTATGTGGCTCCTATAAAGCCTGCAGACGAAAAAGGAAAGACGCTTCCCGCTATATTGATGAAGAAAGCTGCATTCGGTGCCTATTTGCGTTCAATCTACATTATCAAGCTTGAAATTAAAGACAACACCAATTCACTTAGGATTGCTCCTTACTTAGACTTACATCAAGACAACTACAAAGTGGAATCTACGACGAACGTGTTGACTTTAACTTTCCAATGTCAATTTATCCCTAATCGATAGCAACATTCCAGCGTAGAATGTGTACATTGCACAACTTATACGTTATGCTAGATCCTGCGATCGACATTTCAATTTTCTATTCCGCTGTTGACTATTAAGGTACAGGAAATTGTTGTATCTAGGCTGATATTATCACTTTAAAAGTTCTGTGTTCTTTACAATGACTTAATTGATCATTGTGGGACATCTATCTGTCTAATCCAATCGGACATTTGCACTGTCATAGATAGTCTTTCATCTTCCTGTTCTTTGATTTGACACTTTCCCGGACATAGCAATGAGTATCTAATAAGAGGCTGGCACTGCTTACTTGTTCGTAGCATTTTCGTGCACCCTGGTTGTTATTGGGTTCGAATTACGCACTTAAACTTTTTTGCTTCTCGTTGTTGTTTAGCGTTGTATATGTTTGTCTATATCCAGATATGTTATGACCTCTTCACTTTCGGCTTTTGTTGTTCGGTCAGTTTTCTTGCTATTTTTTATATTGATCAAATGTGACTGCAGTAATCTAATGTATAAAATATAATTAAGGATTGTTTTCATTTGATGGTTAGATGATTAGATACGTATGACTTTGGTTCGGTTTACGAACCTGTTTATGAAAGAAAAAACATAAACAATTAATCTAATAGTATTTGAAATTCACAATTTCTTTCGCGTCGTTACTTTTTGTTTATGGAAGTCAACGTCATCAATACATGTAATTATGACGTCAAACAGTCACACGCTGCAATTCGGAGTTCGATAATTCGAAATGGAAAACGTTGATCAGCTATTGAGTATTCAAATGATATTAAAATATTACTTGTGAATTTAGAAATTAATTTTTAATGGCGATTGTTAAGCCGTTGACGTAGTAATAACGTAATAGGCCCTTGATTGTTATAGACTGTTTGGAAAATGTCGAAACAGGTTGGCATTGTTGGCCGCTTGCATAAAACTACGTTCAAATCAAATATAACAAAAATGCTTGACTGAACGCATACATTTAAGAGGCATTATAATTGATAATTGTGCACGATAGAGATGTTATAAATGTGATAAATGAACAATTCAATTTGATAACGATATAATGGGAATCGCGGGTTTGTTCTTTAAGAAAAGTTTTTTAGCTGCATCATTTTATCTGCAGGAAACATGACAGAGTATTTTATAACTGAGTGCAACCATAGTAATTTTCGTAAGAATATTATCAATATCAATAGGTGCAAAATGTAAAAAAAGAACCCGAATTTCATACGGTTGATGAGACCACCCACGAACAATACGGTATGATCTGTGTTGGGGGATGGATCTCCTCTAAATAAGTAGGGGTAACCTTTAAACGTTGTAGAACCTTGCAAATAAAGATTGTACTTATAAAGACAATACTTGTTTCCCTATTACTTTACGTTTTGGAATTTTATATTTATAGTTGACAGGTTAAAGACAGACTGTGTAAACGACAGTGTTTTACTTACAGCAACTTTCTATCGATTTACCGAAATGGCAGGTAAGACAAATTTTTAATTGCAAATACAATAACGTTGAAAACAAATTTGGAAAGAACAAAATGTGTTTATTATCATATTTCATCACACTAATTTTAAGCATACACACATTAATTGACAAATGTGAACAATGCGTAAAAATGTGTTTTTGTATTTATTTTGCAGACAATTGCAGATGTAAGTATATCTAGGGATATATATTTTCTTAAGTATTTGGAAAAGTGCATTGAAATTACCAAAAATCGTTGTAAATAGTATAGTAAAGTTCTATTCAACATGGATCAGTATAAAATTGGTATGTTTTTAAGAAAAGAGTCACTTCGGGTTTAACAAAAAATGGCCTTGAAATAATTTAACAGTTTTCTAAAAACTTCATTAACAGTGCTCAGGATCAAAGTTCCAAGCAAATATGACTATGACTTATGTCTAAGGTCCTGGCCCAATTTTTAATACTCAAATATTCAAAACTTATTGCTTTAATTTTTATTGAATAATGTCCTATCTGCCATTATCATAGGAAGTTATGGAACTGAAAAAAAATTATGAAATTTGTTCGGTCAAAACACAATAAAATTAAGTCTTTTCTTTATAAACATTATTCAGTATTTAACTTTGATAGTAAGATAAAAAAGTTCAAGGTTATATTAAAAAATAAAATGACACTATTTATAAGGTCATGTTGCAAGATAACTAGCTAAGTAATGACAATCCACATTATGACTTATGGTTTAAATGTTGCTTTGTTGGTTCATAACACTGTTTCTGTAACGGTCTGTCAGATTTGTGCCTCTTTAGGAGTCGTAGAATGGGTTGAAATATAAAAAGTTGCATCATTAAAAGTTAAATTTTATATGTGTGGACTTCTGCTCTATCGCTAAATGTTTTCGAGATGATAACAAATTTTAAAAAATGAAGAAAAGGTCAAGTTGCATTTTCCCGGAGGCCATTTTCATATTTTTAATTCAAATTAACGAAAAGTGAAGACCCTAAGTGGCTAACAGTTTTTGAGGTTTGAACATTAATTATAATCGTAAAATTTTGGATGGGCATTAAGTGTCTCTCTATACGCTGCTCTCCATATTTTACCAAACTGGGGTTGTCCGCAGTTTCAACAACACCCATCAGTTTTTTCTATTAATTGTATCTCCGTAGTTTAAGAGATAATGCTCATTTACGATTTTAGAAAGATACCTTCGTAGTGATAAATGTTATAGTTGTTATAGTTTCCCAGAGTTTACTAGAATTTGCTCGAAACACCAAATGATAGGTCACTTACCTATTTCCACAACTGAATTTTGAAAATTACTGCAAATATATACGGTGAACAGACATTTTTGAATGGAAAAAACTCTTTGTGATGACAAGGTTCAACGTAGATCAATGCTAAAACCTTCAAGTCTTCACGACGTACAGATTTCTATCAAAACTCGAAATAGAACTTAAAATCAAACGCCATGGTCACCAATACGCTTTGACATTATCACCATGAACAAAAAATAAAAAAGCTCGACAAAAAATGTTGTTTTTAACTCGATAATATATAGTTGGAAAATACTCATGCTGCAGTGGTGAAAACAAACAACCATTAGTTATCGTTAACAACATAAATTTTAGGATTAACAAGAATTTTTATTTCTTCATTTATTGTTAGTTTGTTCTTTTTTAAGACTGATCAGCTAATTTTACTAAAATCGGTAGAAATTGCAAAACACATTTCATATGCCTACGTTATTTACTTAAATATTATCAAAAAAATCTTTTTCTTTGTAATTTACAGGTAGAAATGATGGAAATGGTAAGTTTTATTCATTGCAAAAAACGAATATTACTAGAACAGTACTTGAAAACACTTTTAGCAATAGGTCAGTTATCATTCATCTGGTGGCTTAGCCATGGTCGTTTTGTTTTATTTTCTGTCTGTTGGCAGACTATTAATCCAATTATATTGAAACATCGCTGTTGTGTCCATGTGCAACATACATTTATACGATTGAAACCGGAAGGTAAAGTTTAACTCACCGGGTAAAATGCAAATCTTGTTTGATCTAATTTGTATGCAATTCTTTTTGATATTTTTGTTCTCATCGGAAATCTAAAATGGCTGTTTTAAAATTGCCTTGCTGATATTTCAACATTGCACCTTTGCAAAACAGGTTTAAAGGCTTTCTTCTCAGAAACAACAATGTTGTTGGAAGCCATGTTGCATACCCCTCACCTTGTTTATGTTTATATCGAAATTTCCAGAATGGCGTCCACTTCATGATTTATTTCACATATAAACCTAAGAAAACAAAGCTTGAAGAGGTTTTCTTGTCTGAAACAGGGGAACTAATAGGAGCAGAATTTACCAGCAATATTTGTTTTATAAACATCTTCCAGGTTCATGTTGTAACCATTGAAAGTTGAGGTGGATGTCACTACATGACTCGATATTCCATAATTAAACATGGAAATATTGTTAAAACGGCTTCTTATCTGAACAAGTTGTCAACAAACAACAATATTAATTTGATCATTTTGATAATTTTCACGGCCTTTTTTTATTTATGACAGATATACCCATGGTTTCTATAGGGTTCGGGTTACTCTCTTTCTGTTTTTTGTGCTTTTGGTTTTTGTGTTGCGTTTGTCTATATCCGGATTTGTAATTGTCCCTTGACTTTTGGTTCTTGTTGTTCTATCGGTTTTCTTTGCTATTCTTCTTCTAAATTAAAAAAAATCCGTCAGATTATTCCCATATGGTTCCTTTTTATCACAAAAATTCATTACAAAAAATTGAGTCAAGATAACCTGTCCATATTTAATACTATGCCTTTGATACATGTTACAAAGCATCCTGGGCGTTTGCTCCTGGAATTTTACATTGTTAGTCAGACTTAGTTGTTTCTGAATGTGGAAAATAAAAGTTGATTTCAATTTGCACTTTTTAGATCTAAAAAAGCAGGATAAAGTAGACCATATGCGGTTAACAGTTTTTATATGTCTCTTAAATAATCTATGCCAAAGTAAGCTGATTTTTACAATATTTTTTTTCAGTAAAATGAGTCCCATTGTTCTAAATCTTTCACGCTTTCCCTTTGATTTCTTTCTTTCAATTGAAACATAAGGAACGTTATATCCAATTATATTTAGTAATTGTTTCAGTAAATAACAGATAAGTCTATATATCATAATTTAAAACTGAAAATTACGTCCAACTTGCAAATTAGAAGAATTTTTCATAACAAATTCTTAATACATTACAATAATTTTACAGACTATCGATCTTACAGCTTATTTATTTAATTTGTTATTTGCTTTATTTTATTTTTGTTTTATTTCATGATTTGAATATTTCCATTTGAATTTAAAAAAAATTATTAAGAACAAATGACACATGACGTTAAATATGTACGTTAAGTACGTGCTTGTATCAACAATGCTCATTCATTGCAATTCACAGGTGGACGAAGACTATCTGAAAGTATATCTGCATCGCATAATGGCAAAGGTACGTTTCACATGTCAATATTATATAAGCCAAAAAAAGCACAATATAAATAGCTATAAAAATTGTAAATATCACAATGTTTTTAAACAAATACATAGATATAGGTGGCATAGATACAGAACAATACATAGATATAGGTGGCATAGATACAGAACAATACATAGATATAGGTGGCATAGATATAGAACAATACATAGATATAGGTGGCATAGATACAGAACAATACATTATTATAGGTGGCACAGATACAGAATAATACATAGATATAGGTGGCATAGATACAGAACAATAAATAGATATAGGTGGCATAGATACAGAACAATACATAGATATAGGTGGCATAGATACAGAACAATACATAGATACAGGTGGCATAGATACAGAACAATACATAGATATAGGTGGCATAGATACAGAACAATACATAGATATAGGTGGCCTAGATACAGAACAATACATAGATATAGGTGGCATAGATACAGAACAATACATAGATATAGGTGGCAAAGATACAGAACAATACATAGATATAGGTGGCATAGATACAGAACAATACATAGATATAGGTGGCATAGATACAGAACAATACATAGATATAGGTGGCATAGATACAGAACAATACATAGATATAGGTGGCATAGATACAGAACAATACATAGATATAGGTGGCATAGATACAGAACAATACATAGATATAGGTGGAATAGATACAGAACAATACATAGATATAGGTGGCATAGATACAGAACAATACATAGATATAGGTGGCATAGATACAGAACAATACATAGATATAGGTGGCGTAGACACAGAATAATACATAGATATAGGTGGCATAGATACAGAATAATACATAGATATAGGTGGCATAGATACAGAACAATACATATATATAGGTGGCATATATACAGAATAATACATAGATATAGGTGGCATAGATACAGAACAATACATAGATATAGGTGGCATAGATATAGAACAATACATAGATATAGGTGGCATAGATACAGAACAATACATAGATATAGGTGGCATAGATACAGAACAATACATAGATACAGGTGGCATAGATACAGAACAATACATAGATATAGGTGGCATAGATACAGAACAATACATAGATATAGGTGGCGTAGATACAGAACAATACATAGATTTAGGTGGCATAGATACAGAACAATACATAGATATAGGTGGCATAGATACAGAACAATACATAGATATAGGTGGCATAGATACAGAACAATACATAGATATAGGTGGCATAGATACAGAACAATACATAGATATAGGTGGCATAGATACAGAACAATACATAGATATAGGTGGCATAGATACAGAACAATACATAGATATAGGTGGCATAGATACAGAACAATACATAGATATTGGTGGCATAGATACAGAACAATACATAGATATAGGTGGTATAGATACAGAACAATACATAGATATAGGTGGCATAGATACAGAACAATACATAGATATAGGTGGCATATATATAGAACAATACATAGATATAGGTACCATAGATACAGAACAATACATGGATATGGGTGGCATAGATACAGAACAATACATAGATATAGGTGGCATAGATACAGAACAATACATAGATATAGGTACCATCGATATAGAACAATACGTAAATATAGGTGGCATAGATACAGAACAATACATAGATATAGGTGGTATAGATACAGAACAATACATAGATATAGGTGGCATAGATACAGAACAATACATAGATATAGATGGCAAATATATAGAACAATACATAGATATAGGTACCATAGATACAGAACAATACATGGATATGGGTGGCATAGATACAGAACAATACATAGATATAGGTGGCATAGATACAGAACAATACATAGATATAGGTGGTATAGATACAGAACAATACATAGATATAGGTGGCATAGATACAGAACAATACATAGATATAGGTGGCATATATATAGAACAATACATAGATATAGGTACCATAGATACAGAACAATACATGGATATGGGTGGCATAGATACAGAACAATACATAGATATAGGTGGCATAGATACAGAACAATACATAGATATAGGTACCATCGATATAGAACAATACGTAGATATAGGTGGCATAGATACAGAACAATACATTGATATAGGTGGCATAGATACAGAACAATACATAGATATAGGTGGCATAGATACAGAACAATACATAGATATAGGTGGCATAGATACAGAACAATACATAGATATAGGTGGCATAGATACAGAACAATACATAGATATAGGTGGCATAGATACAGAACAATACATAGATATAGGTGGCATAGATACAGAACAATACATAGATATAGGTGGCATAGATACAGAACAATACATAGATATAGGTGGCATAGATACAGAACAATACATAGATATAGGTGGCATAGATACAGAACAATACATAGATATAGGTGGCATAGATTCAGAACAATACATAGATATAGGTGGCATAGATACAGAACAATACATAGATATAGGTGGCATAGATACAGAACAATACATAGATATAGGTGGCATAGATACAGAATAATACATAGATATAGGTGGCATAGATACAGAACAATACATAGATATAGGTGGCATAGATATAGAACAATACATAGATATAGGTGGCATAGATATAGAACAATACATAGATATAGGTGGCATAGATACAGAACAATACATAGATATAGGTGGCATAGATACAGAACAATACATAGATATAGGTGGCATAGTTACAGAACAATACATAGATATAGGTGGCATAGATACAGAACAATACATAGATATAGGTGGCATAGATACAGAAGAATACATAGATATAGGTGGCATAGATACAGAACAATACATAGATATAGGTGGCATAGATACAGAACAATACAAAGATATAGGTGGCATAGATACAGAACAATACATAGATATAGGTGGCATAGATACAGAACAATACATAGATATAGGTGGCATAGATACAGAACAATACATAGATATAGGTGGCATAGATACAGAACAATACATAGATATAGGTGGCATAGATACAGAACAATACATAGATACAGGTGGCATAGATACAGAACAATACATAGATATAGGTGGCATAGATACAGAACAATACATAGATATAGGTGGCATAGATACAGAACAATACATAGATATAGGTGGCATAGATACAGAACAATACATAGATATAGGTGGCATAGATACACAACAATACATAGATATAGGTGGCATAGATACAGAACAATACATAGATATAGGTGGCATAGATACAGAACAATACATAGATATAGGTGGCATAGATACAGAACAATACATAGATATAGGTGGCATAGATACAGAACAATACATAGATACAGGTGGCATAGATACAGAACAATACATAGATATAGGTGGCATAGATACAGAACAATACATAGATATAGGTGGCATAGATACAGAACAAAACATAGATACAGGTGGCATAGATACAGAACAATACATAGATATAGGTGGCATAGATACAAAACAATACATAGATATAGGTGGCATAGATACAGAACAATACATAGATATAGGTGGCATAGATACAGAACAATACATAGATATAGGTGGCATAGATACAGAACAATACATAGATATAGGTGGCATAGATACAGAACAATACATAGATATAGGTGGCATAGATACAGAACAATACATAGATATAGGTGGCATAGATACAGAACAATACATAGATATAGGTGGCATAGATACAGAACAAAACAGATATAGGTGGCATAGATACAGAACAATACATAGATATAGGTGGCATTGATACAGAACAATACATAGATATAGGTGGCATAGATACAGAACAATACATAGATATAGGTGGCATAGATACAGAACAATACATAGATATAGGTGGCATAGATATAGAACTATACATAGATATAGGTGGCATAGATACAGAACAATACATAGATATAGGTGGCATAGATACAGAACAATACATAGATATAGGTGGCATAGATACAGAACAATACATAGATATAGGTGGCATAGATACAGAACAATACATAGATATAGGTGGCATAGATACAGAACAATACATAGATATAGGTGGCATAGATACAGAACAATACATAGATATAGGTGGCATAGATACAGAACAATACATAGATATAGGTGGCATAGATACAGAACGATACATAGATATAGGTGGCATAGATACAGTACAATACAAAGATATAGGTGGCATAGATACAGAACGATACATAGATATAGGTGGCATAGATACAGAACGATACATAGATATAGGTGGCATAGATACAGAACGATACATAGATATAGGTGGCATTGATATAGAACAATACATAGATATAGGTGGCGTAGATACAGAACAATACATAGATATAGGTGGCGTAGATACAGAACAATACATAGATATAGGTGGCGTAGATACAGAACAATACATAGATATAGGTGGCGTAGATACAGAACAATACATAGATATAGGTGGCATAGATACAGAACAATACATAGATATAGGTGGCGTAGATACAGAACAATACATAGATATAGGTGGCGTAGATACAGAACAATACATAGATATAGGTGGCGTAGATACAGAACAATACATAGATATAGGTGCGTAGATACAGAACAATACATAGATATAGGTGGCGTAGATACAGAACAATACATAGATATCGGTGGCGTAGATACAGAACAATACATAGATATAGGTGGCATAGATACAGAACAATACATAGATATAGGTGGCATAGATACAGAACAATACATAGATGTAGGTGGCATAGATACAGAACAATACATAGATGTAGGTGGCATAGATACAGAACAATACATAGATGTAGGTGGCATAGATACAGAACAATACATAGATGTAGGTGTCATAGATACCGAACAATACATAGATATAGGTGGCATAGATACAGAACAATACATAGATACAGGTGGCATAGATACAGAACAATACATAGATATAGGTGGCATAGATACAGAACAATACATAGATATAGGTGGCATAGATACAGAACAATACATAGATATAGGTGGCATAGATATAGAACTATACATAGATATAGGTGGCATAGATACAGAACAATACATAGATATAGGTGGCATAGATACAGAACAATACATAGATATAGGTGGCATAGATACAGAACAATACATAGATATAGGTGGCATAGATACAGAACAATACATAGATATAGGTGGCATAGATACAGAACAATACATAGATATAGGTGGCATAGATACAGAACAATACATAGATATAGGTGGCATAGATACAGAACAATACATAGATATAGGTGGCATAGATACAGAACAATACATAGATATAGGTGGCATAGATACAGAACAATACATAGATAGGTGGCATAGATACAGAACAATACATAGATATAGGTGGCATAGATACAGAACAATACATAGATATAGGTGGCATAGATACAGAACAATACATAGATATAGGTGGCATAGATACAGAACAATACATAGATATATGTGGCATAGATACAGAACAATACATAGATATAGGTGGCATAGATACAGAACAATAAATAGATATAGGTGGCATAGATACAGAACAATACATAGATGTAGGTGGCATAGATACAGAACAATACATAGATATAGGTGGCATAGATACAGAACAATACATAGATATAGGTGGCATAGATACAGAACAATACATAGATATAGGTGGCATAGATACAGAACAATACATAGATATAGGTGGCATAGATACAGAACAATACATAGATATAGGTGGCATAGATACAGAACAATACATAGATATAGGTGGCATAGATACAGAACAATACATAGATATAGGTGGCATAGATACAGAACAATACATAGATATAGGTGGCATAGATACAGAACAATACATAGATATAGGTGGCATAGATACAGAACAATACATAGATATAGGTGGCATAGATACAGAACAATACATAGATATAGGTGGCATAGATACAGAACAATACATAGATATAGGTGGCATAGATACAGAACAATACATAGATATAGGTGGCATAGATATAGAACAATACATAGATATAGGTGGCATAAATACAGAACAATACATAGATATAGGTGGCATAGATACAGAACAATAGCAAGAAAGCCGCCTAAACAACAAGACGTGGATTTTAAATTCGTTGTTACTTATGCAAAGTAAGATGCAACACCTTTTTATTAAACATTAAATAACAATTAGTACGTGTTCCAATTCTCTTGAACAGAATGTTGACTTATGCCTATTTATTTTAAAATGTTATTAGTGTTGTCAAGATATTATCAGTCAGAATAACATGAACACATTATATATATTTTCTGAGAATTATAGACAAAACCTCCATGCACCTGCGTTTTTTATAACGAGATATGATTTTAATCCCGCCAACAAATTACACAAACAGTCTTTTTGCCAGTTGTAAAATGTTGGGTTTAAACGTTTTAGCAATTTTGGCATCTATAACCTGGTTGCTATTTGTTATTTGGATAGAAGGCAAAGCACCTTATGCAATCCCTCCGACTTCTGTAGGAAAACTGACAACTATTGTCAACTTAGGTTGCCGTCGAGCACACTTTCCCTGAAATTGTGGTTAAACAGTGATGTGCTGTGATCGTGTGTTATTTGAAGCCTTATAACTCAAAAGAACACATAAAGTATATGTAAAGTTTTAAAAACAACATTTGAAATAAAGCGTTTTTATTCATTTTCACCACATTACATAATATAAATACTTATTGATTTGAATTTTGCAATTTACAAGATAGGTGTCAATTTTGAATAATACTATATAGTAGCCAAATTGTATCTAAATTTGTATTATTTCATGCTTTTCGATTCATATAGTTTGTGGTGATATGAAATCTGTATTCCTCATTTGTAAGTTATCAACGACGACTTTGCAGCAAGAGAGTAACTGTCTTATTTGTTTAAGGTTACGGTGTATTAAAGGTCAATGTAAATTTGTATGCTTAAAATCATAGCTAAGGAACATTTAAGTAAACATATAGTTTTAGAAATTTAAACATAGCCAGTAGAACACGTCAAGTAAATTTATGTCAAAATTTTATAAAAAAATAAAAATAAAACTTAACCAAAAAATACAAAAATTAAGACATGACTAATGTAACATAAGCATATCCTACTTTAATTTAGTTTAAAATACAAAACCGTTCAACTAACTATTAGTTAGTTACATTCTGCTTGTTGTTGAACTGAGATTTAACGCAACACTTTTTCATCAATATCATGGTGTCCAGGTTTTATTAGGGAGTAAGCCAGAAGAACTCTGACATTCGACAGGAAAACAGGACAGACACACAACGACTGTACTATCGAAGCCAACCGTTAACATCATTGCACACTAAAATTTATTGTATGTTGTTAGAAAATAAATATTGCATCAATATTTAAAAAATAATTCACGGAAACTGTGGTTTATTATTGTTTTAAAACGGGGTGACCATTTATTCGTATTATTTTATCCTGAGCGACAAATCACAGCCTCCGTGAATTATTTCTATTCTAATAAGACAATTAAGGTACATTTAAGATATTTACGTACCTATAGAAAACATCATTTCCGGCATAAACTGGCTGTTGCGTCAATGTAACACACCATATATTGCAACGAATAATTGTAGCGCGTGCCGCTTTTTATAAGATTAATACGTCATACGTAATACCTTTCCAGTGGGAGTTACAGTTTTGTAATTGGAACAGCCCTTCAAAACACGCCCTCCTCGTCCCGTATAGCTCATACATTAATCATTTTTTTACCACAGTTGTGGTCTCAAAGCCTTTGAAGCACGTCATATTAGAATATCTACTTTCAGCTAATTTTTATCTTTCTGGTTGACGTAAATTTTCAGTTAATTCTTAATCGACATGTTGATAGATTCTCTTCCTTAAGTGTACTAATATTTCAGTATGGATCTAATACAGTATCCCTATATAACAATCCAAATTATTTCTGGGGAAATTATCATCTACGAACAATTTGCCGGGCTTTTCTACGACAGTATCTTTTGTCGGCGTTCATTTTCTTGTAATTATAACTTGTGTCATAGTCCTAGCACATCATAGTTTACATGCATATTAAAAATGAAACGCCAAGATATTAATAGATTTAAGACACAGGATGGTACCATGCTAACTTCAATATTTTTCCGATGTATTATCTGAATAAGTGTTCAACTATTTATTAAATAACACCTAATTTGTATTACAACATGTGGTTTATTAACTTCGTAATTCACCAGTTCTTTTACATTTAGATGTCACTGATAGGACGAGGATTACACAGAGATTCAAGCGTAATTATCAGTATGGGGGCTTTGTTCCCTTTGACATGTCAAGAATTGACAAAGGAAGCATCAATGAAGATCCATCAGTCATGTATCCTCCCCAGAATCCTCCTGCACCGCCTCCTCCACCAAATCATCCCGTCTAATCATCATACGTGACAATGAATGAGGACTGCGAAATAGTTGAAATTGGAGTTTGGACTTAGTTTAACATTAGCTATGTTTTTGTCGATATGTCTAAAACAATTATAATGCAAGTGCAAGTGAAATAAAGTGATATGAAATATGGTCACTGTGGTGTTTCTCATTGTTAAGTGTAAAACTTAATAGTTTTCATCCAATTTTTCTTTTTTTTTCTGCAACTGCTTTAATACAAATGTGTATTTTACCAATTTGGCTGGAATATCATGGCATTCAGTAACCATTGATCTTCGAAAAGAAAACTCGAAATGGTAACTAAAATTGCCGTCGAGGACATTTTGCCAACAAAAAATCTCGGACAGGCAATATTAGTGTTAAAATGTGTAGATGAGTAAAAGTATCACTTGTAGATTACTAATAACCTCAACCATTAGTTTACGGAGACACAACATTTGGTTGGATATAATCTTATAACCATGTAGGTTTTTGTTTAGAAAAGCAGGTATATCAAAAATCTACCTGATCAAGTTAATTGCAAACAATTATGTCTGGACGGATAACAAGACCAAAAGTACAATTTTAGCCATATTTCAAGTGAAATAGTAAACAAATATTGTTTTGTTCAGATTTGATACGCTGGGACCAGAGCAGCCCAGCGCGTCCCCGGCTGGCGGATAGAGGAGACACTTTCGTTGGGGGTTGTCAGGTCATAATGCGGAAACCGTGTCCGCTGTCCACAACGTGTTTGGAGAGTACCACGCTCCTTGCACGTTTTGTAAATTTCGAAAAAGAGTAGGTTCATTGTAGCCACTACAAAGGTCTAAATTATCCGTCCCTTTCCAAAACTCCATACTTTTCCAGTGACAGTCTAAATTGTGTTCCCTGTGTCCCATCACAACCCCATTTCCGTTGATTGTTTGTTAATTTGCATGTCCTGAATATAGCTGAAAGACTGCTAGGTAGTCGTAAAGCAAACATCCAATCAATCAATCAGATTTGATACTGACAGGAGAAAGATAATCTGATTGGTTTCTGTGCAATTGGCAGTTTAATTCCTATACTTATTACGCCTTAATTTTGTAGACAGATGCCTACAGTAGTAGTTATTTGCAGGAGGTGCACAAGGGTAATATTAACCGCAAGGCAAACATATTGGGGCTGCAATTTTACATATAGTTGATACATTATCGGATATAGTCATACTATTCTACGAAAAAGTATCCATGAATAAATTACCGTCTGGTGACGTTTCTGACAATCATAAAACTTGTTATGGATAAATTACGTCATAAATAAATACAAATGCTTGATTTCAAAATTTACTAAAAATAAAATTCGCATGAATTTGAACTCTTTTTCGTTGTAAATAAAACTGTTATGAAGGATACCAAGGTTAACATAATTTACTACGCCAGAATCGCGTTTCGTCTAGTCAAGACTCATCATAGGCGCTCGAACCCAAACAATATTTAAAATCCAAATGAATGAGATGTTGTAGAGCTTTTATCACCAAAATTCCAAAACGTTATACCAAATCCGACTAAGGCTATCTACACCTTGAAAATAGAAAAACCTTAGAATTAAAATAATTTTCGAAACGTCAATGTTATTTCGTTTGTTTGCTCCGAATAATGAAATAAAAAGGATGATGCAATGGAAGCATCAATAAATTTTATAAAACATTAATAGCGTCTAATAGTTTATTGATTGGATATTGCTTTACATGCAGCGAGTAGAATTTATATAAAATATTCGGGACAAAAACAAGTTAACATACAGAACATCAACGAAAAAGGGTTAGATTGGACAACGGGAACACCACTTTTACTCCTGCAGGAAAGTATAGAGTATGGATGAGGAGAATTTATCCTACTTTTTCGAAATCTACAAAAGGGGTCTTTAACGTACAATGAGCGAGCGTGGCTCTCTCCAAGCACGTCATCCACTACGATCCGTGGTCAGGTTGTCCGCTTTATGACCTGTTAAACCCATGCCAAACGAGAGGGTCTCCCTTATTCGCCACCCCGCGGGGACGCGCTGGCCTGCTCTGGGTCGAGCACAATAAACCCTTACAGTATGGTCCCAGAAAACATTAATAGCTTTCGGCGTCAATTGTATAACCACAGAAAAAGAGATAATGAAAGTCGTATGTCGTATAAACTGTGCTGCTGAAAGGCTTATTTTATTGGATTTTGGAATACTTTAGTTATGGAATTATAATTGCACTTGTATGTACCTTTAACAATAAAAACAATGTTGTAAAAGGTTATATCGGCTATGTTAAGGCTCGGAAGCTGAAATATTATTTGTTAGACGTTGAATAGCAAACAATTAATTGTGAAGGGACGCTGGAGTACCACAGTGAACATACGACATTCGACAAGAAAACTGACAAATTGAATGTTAATTAAATATTTATACGTTGCTGGTCATATTCATATAAAAATTATATAGGTAGGCTTAGAAGTGTTAAATTAACTTCAGTTACAAGACCTACAGACATATGACATTAATACCAAATCAAACAAAAGCTCACCTGAGTCAAAGGGACAGGGGAGCTATTGTCATCATTTTACGTCCGTCGTCGTCGTCAGAATGTTCATTGGATGGACCTTAAAAAGGTTTTTTTATTCTGATTGTAGAACAAATATGGCCACCACTGCTAAAAGGGTCATGACACTAAAAGAGACCAATCAAATCTAGAACATATAAGAAAAAAAGTACTTTAAAACAAAATAGTCCTGTTTATCTAAGTGTTATATTAAAAACTGCTGAATGGACTTCAATGAATGAAAGTTATTCTGAAAGGTGAACATACTGGGACAATGCTGAGTCCTAGTTTGCTTTTTTCTAATAGAACTTATGATGTTTTTTGTATTATTTACTAAAAGACATATAAACCATGATTTTCTGAAAAGAAATTGTTATTTTTAGAGTGTGGTGTTCCCCGGAAACTGGTTTTCTCTTAAAAGTGGTCATGAGATTTTGATAGAACGTATGTCTATCTATGTAAAATATGGATTTATTTGGTGTCGGTCAAGTTAAACTTAAAGAAAAGACGCTGCGCTAATTCAAAAACTAACAAATTTAGTAGAAAATCTTACAGATTTCAATTAGTGTTTTCACACCTAACACTATTGTGAAAAAAAAATTGAAAAAGGCTTCTTCTCTAAAACCGGTTAACCAATACTTACTAGAAATATTGTTAGATGGTTCTCTATAAAGTTTATGTTTTTTGTTCCAATTGGAAATTCAAAACGGCTGCCATCACAGGACTTTAGTTTAACATAGGACCTTAAGGGAAAAAGTTTTAAACGGCCACTTCTCTGAAACCGGTTAACCAATCGAAACAAAACTTACCAGCAATATAGTTTAGATGGTTCTCTTAACAGCTTTTGTTTTCTATGCCAATCGAAAATTCAAAATTTGCTGCCACGCCATGGCATAGTTTTAACATAGGCCCATATGGAAAAAAGTTTTAAAAGGCTTCGTCTCTGAAACCGGTTACCCCATGTAAAGAAAGCTTACTAGCACTAATGTTTGGAAGGTCCTCTTTAAAATTTATGGCAATCGGAAATTTAAAATGGTCGCCACCATGAGACTTAGTTTACCCTATGGGAAAAAGGTTCACAAAAAGGCTTCTTCTTTGAAACCGGTTAACCAATTAAAGCAAAACTTACTAGCAATATTGTTAGGATGGTCCTCTATAAAGTTTGTGTTTTGTATGCCAATCGGAGATTCAAAATGGCTTCCCCCGCAGGACTTTGTTTAACATGGGACCTAATAGAAAAAAGTTTTAAAAAGCTTCTTCTCTGAAACCAGTTAACCTATCGAACCAAACCTTGCTAGCAATATTTTTTTGGATGGTAATCTATAACGGTTATGTTTTTTAGGCCAATTAGAAATTCAAAATGGCTGTCACGGTAGGACCAAGTTTAACATACGACCTTATACTAACATTTTAGAAGGCTTTTTCTCTGAAACCGGTTAAGCAATGGAAACAGAACTTTGCAGTAACAGTGCTTGGATGGTCCTACATAAAGTTACTGATTTTTATGCCTTAAAACCCTATTTAAATAGACGATGCGATAGAGCCTGTAATCATTTATGTTGAAAAGAGGAGTCATCATAAAAGACGACAGAAAGCAAAATATGTGGCTTTACACAATCATGTCTCATATAAAAGGAATTTAACTACGAGCGTGTTATTCTCGTGTTGTTTACAGATTGCGTGAATTTGTAGTTTATTAGCTAGTTTTTATTTATTTTATTGATATGTAATAATAAACATACTGCCTTATATCATCAGATAATATATATTTAGTACCGGCCCACTATAGAGTATCAAGGTCCTTAATGATTTTTTGCCATGAAGGTAATAACAAAATACCGAACACCGATGAAACTGTCCAAAAAGACAATCCACAAATCAAAATCCGAAAAACCGGCAAACTCCAGAACCAACAACCAACATAAAGCAACTACAGCAATGGTCCTGACTTGGTACAGGCATTTCAAAAGAAATTGTGCGTTAAACCAGGTTTTGTGGTATGCCAAACCTCCCGCTTCAATTACTGTAGAATGTGAGTTGGTTAGTTGATTAAAATAGATGGGTATCATATACCACTAGTCACTAATAGGTGTATTAAACAATCATCGTAGCACGTTCACAGTACACTGAATTGAAAATTGGGAAAACTATTTGCAACCATATTTTCAAACGAGATAGAATATTTTTCGACAAGGAAGTTGTATCTATAGTAAAACTTATTAAAGGCGCGGACGAGTCGTTTTATAAAAGTTTATCCCGAAGAAATAGGTGACGTTTGCGAAAATCAGTATAGTCGCTGCAAGCTCTTGCATACCTGATCAATTGAGAAATATAGACACCGTGTGCAGGAGAAGCTGGAATATTGTTGCTTAGGTGAGGAAAATATAATTTTGAAATTAAAATCGTCTCGTTTTTCGTTAATTCTTTTGCTAAGATGACCGTTGGTGTCATATTCGAGGTGCAAGTCTAAAAATGAGGTAGATGAAGCTGTTTCTGTGGTTTCTTTAATTTCTAGTTCTGAAGGACATATTAACGGAAGCCAATCAGCAAATTGAGGGTTGTTAATTGAAGAACATCATCAATATATCTATATGTAAAATTAAAGGACCTAGCTTCTGCTATCTTCTTGTCTTTAATAAGACGTCGAAGAAATTCCGTTTCATAAGAATACAGGAACAAATCGGCAAGGAGTGGGGCACAGTTTGTACCCATCGGAATTCCGATTGTCTGTTGAAAAACACATCCTCCAAAAGTCACAAATATGATGTTCCTTTAGCATTTACTTGATCGATTCCGATCCGCCGTATAGACGTCACGTGAGACGATAGGAACGCGCGGAAGGATAATTGGATCCAAAACAATTAGACGTCAACTGCGCCAAAATGGACTCGGTGCAAGACGACCTTCCGAGGAAACATGCTCACCCCTCAGCAGCGTTCAACCCGACTTGCATGGACACGAGCACGTCAGCGATGGCAAAACTCAATGGGCATCTGTGTTATTGTCCGGTGAATCGCGTTTTCACTTGAGACACGTGCTTGGAGGCGTCGAGGTGAACGATACGCTGATCCATGTGTTCCGGAGACAGACCGTTGAGTGGCGGAAGCGTTATGGTTTTGGGAGGCATTTCCTCTAATTACCGAACAAATCTCATTGTGATTAATGGAAATTTGACGGCACAACGCTACATTGATGAGGTGTTACGGCCTTCTGTTATCCGCTTCTAAGACAACCCCCGCGCTCATTCCGCCGCGTCACATGCGCCTTCCTCAACTCAAACAATGTGGCCAGCGTTTTCTCCTGATTTGAGTCCGATAGAACAATTATGGGATCAACCTGGACAAGCTGTAAAAAGACGCCAACCAACGCTGATAACATTACGTCCAGTGGACCCTGGGCTCACCCCCCCTCCCCCAACTGGAGGTCACAAACGGTACGTCGGTCTTTCCTGTGCCGAACCGCGGCTCACCATTGTGAGGTGAATAAAGAATGAGCAGCTCCACGGTCTTCTATAACTTATGATTTAAAGATAAAAAAATAATTCTCGCAATTCTCATTTGGCCAGCTGCATTTCTTTGGTTTAACTATAATAAAAAAATTTTAAAATGTTTTATCTTAGGCGTGGCACACTTTTTAAATAATTTAATTTTAATTATTATTTTAAAATAAATCATCATCGTAAATATAATTAAGTTGTAATTATTGCTATTATTTTGTATATTAACTTTAATTAAAAAGCAATAATGAAATTATTTGTTGATAAATAATTACATGTCTCGATAATAATAAAAATAATTCATAAAAAAAAAGTTCTGTTTAAACTTATTATTTTTGGTAAGTTCCTTGTGGTTATGGGACGAATGGTCCTGCAGCGATTTTGTTTAAATATTCATTTGTAATTGACTCTTTTTAATCTTAAACAAATATGTGTGTGAATTTAAATGCTGTGTGTATGTGTAACCCCAGGGTAAAGTCCTGAGGTTTTCCGACTGTTGTCACACGTGACGGAAGCAAAAGCTAAAATGGCGACTACTGGTTCAGGTTAATATTTTTTATTTATATATTATTGTTCTTTGCCATTTACAATGTTGTCATAAATGAATGAACTATGTCTATATTTTTAACAGTCTTCCGTGCACCTCGTTGATTTTAATGACACACATTGTAAACTTATGGTTGATCAGGCGTGTTTGTTTACACAACAAAGTACTGCATATTGCCCCCTCCATATTATATATCGTGTCAATTCTATTAGCCTATCCAGATTTTGTGTACAATAGGATAATACATGATTTCGTTGCGCTTGATTAAAAATATACTACTTATTGACTCAAGACTTTGTAAATGGGATTTCATACGTTTTTCTTTTCACATGACTGATGTTGATGACGTTGTTGTTGACAAAAATACTATTACTATATAGACAAATATTGCTGAAACATTATGTTTTTCAATGAAAAATTGCTACTTATTTGGTGTAAAATGCCTTGAATTAAACTTAAGAGTTATTAAAGAAAATCAAGTAGGAATTTCAGTACAAGCTAGGTGTTCCACTGGTGGAGAAATTATTTGAATCTGGGTCGTTTCGCCTGAATCTCGTTAAAGATAATCAGCTTCAACCCATTTTTTTATTTAGAGGAGCAAAACGACCCGGGTGAATCAACCCATGGTGAGCAGGTAGTTGGGGCGAAACGGCAGACACTGGCACAGTATCTTTATAGCCGGAAAGCCTGTAACATGCAGTGCAACAATGAAACATGAGCTCAGAATAACTCTGACAGGCATCTTACTTCATAACAATAAAGAAAGACATTATTTTTGAAAATATTGGTCTGAGAAATTATTTGGCAAATATAGAACTAGTACTCTTGATTAGTACTATACCAGCAGAAAATTATTCTACCATTCATGCCATATAACACCGAAACCCCCCCACCCCAACAAAAAAAACAGCTCCAGTGTGTTAGCTGACATTCAGGGGAGATCTATATATGTATCCTGTATAATCAGAGCCTCGACGTTTATAAAGCAATTCATCAAAAATTAACCAGACTAGACACGATCCATCTTAGAGTGATTGATGGGGTTTGGTGTGCAAAACAAAAACAATCTAATTTAAAATTGTTATTCCGGTTTAACTGTCTTATGAAGTTTCATTGATTATCTTAGAAATTTTTTGTACCATGAATACAGGAGTATTGTTTTTAAATTTCATATACAGTGTATCAATCAAGGTTTGAGACTAATAACAAGTGCCAATTATCTTGTAACATGTTTACCTGTGTTTTGTAGTGCTGTTAGGACATATTAGTACTAGTATACATGTATCATGTGTCGACTAAATTTTATTTTCATTTTGCTAGACACTGTCCAGTACCCCAATATTTTTGTTTGGACCAAATGAATTTTCGCTGTACATATATTTTAAATGTGACATTTTTTTTCATAAGTTATTTTACCGTAATGATCATTTTAGTCAAAAAGCAGAGTACTTTATTAGTAAGTATTTTCTTAAATGTAAAAGCCATAGCAAGCTAACAGTGTTAAATGCACAGACCTCAAAGTACCTTTTAATATCAGGTGATGGACTAGCCTTTTGGCCACCAAGCTTATTATTTCTCTGGCCAGTTCAAAATGTTAGTGGCCAGCTGCAAAATTTAGGTATCCAGAAAATAAGTGTTAATATATTAGTTGTGACCACGTGTTATATTAGCTGTTGTTATAACTGTGTCTGAAACAAAAAAAAATGAGATTATCATGTTTATTAATCAGTTTCAGTAATTCAGTGTCAGATATTCCCTACTTGTGCATGTTGTGGTAAACAAGATTTATCTCCCATTTGCAGAGTTATCTGTTCTTTATAGCAGGTACTTTATAGTTGATACTTTATTAAAAAGTAGTTTTTCTTCAATATTTTTTTATTCACATATATATACATGTAGCAAAGTATCTGGAAAATTTATTATGACATGCAAACTAATTCTGCAGTTTTTTAGTTTTACTGGAACAGTCAGTCCACAGACATTATTTAAAAAAAATAAAAACGTGATTATTCCCTATCTGTTCAATACTTGATACCTGCTGTTATGAAAGACAACTCTTGAAAATGGGAAGTAACTCTTGTATTCCAAAAATTCCTGCCAGTAAATGATGGGGGACAGTCATTATAAGAAATGTTACACGTATTTTCTGCTACTTAGAAAACAAGGTTGTAGGAAAGAAAGTCACAGGAAAAAAAAGCCACGGATAAAAAGTCACAGGAAAAAAAGTCACATGAAAAAAAGTCACAATTTATAAGTTGTATTGGTATTGAATGTGTGTTTTAAGTTTTTTTGCAAGATTTATATTATTGTGTATAAAAAGTTAAGTGATATTTAAAGACATTTAATTTTAAAATATATATTATGACAAATTAACAAAATTTTCACATAAAAACAAAGGAATAAATAAGCAATTAGAAGTGCAGTAATTGGTCACACATGTTCATTTTTCACTACACATTACTCAATAAATACATGTAAATCACTAAAATGTTGAAGCCATATTTATGTATTGATATGGTTGTTTATCCTATTCTTTTCTTTGGTATACATATATTTTTTAACTGTTAAAGCAGCACAAAAAGAGCTCTCAACAGTAATCTGTTTTTACTAAAATGGTTTCTAGATTTTGATGGACTTGAAATACAATTTTTATTAATGTTATTAAATAACTAATAAATTATAAAGTAATAAACAAGTTTTACATAAAATATGAGCCTCGGTGGCCGAGTGGTCAAGGTAGTTCGTCTACTATTGATCACATGGTCTGTCAACACTGAGATTGCGGGTTCGATTCTCACTGCAGGCAGGGTGTACTCGACTCCAATCTTAATTGACAAGGATTGCCAGTTTTCCTACCGCAGGTCGGGGGTTCTCTCCAGGTACTCCGGCTTCCTCCCCCAATAAAAACTGGACGCTATGAAATAGCTGAAAAATTGCTGAAAGTGGCGTTAAAACACCATTCAAACAAACAAACATAAAATATGACTATAATTATAATAAACAAAAAAATATGTTCATATTATGTCAACATATGTGATGAAGACAACTTATAAATTGTGACTTTTTTTCTTGCGACTTTTTTTCCTGTGACTTTTTTTCCTATCAAACTTGTGACTTTATTTCCTGTGACTTTCTTTCCATTTACCGAAAACAAAGGTCATCAAGTCTACTCCAGGAATCGGAGGCATTGACAAAAATTTAATCTGACATCTGCAAAACTCGACCTGGCTGTTAACTGTAGAATACACATGTACTAGTACATGTATGCATCAAGTGGTTTCTCAGACTCTTGAATCTGTATGACATCATTGGTTACCCTTGGAGTTTAATCTGAGGTCTGATTCGTTTTGTAGAATCTCATCTAAGTGGCTTGTTTACTTGCCATACCACAAATTCTTTGTAAATTTGAACTGAACATACAATCTGTATCGCTCATGAAATTGTTACAAAATGTGATTGCTTACACACATCTGCTGACAGCTGAATACAATACAAAATAAGTTTGATGACGGGAGATGAAATTGTCCAGATTTTGCCGTCGCCAGACCCTGATAGGTAAATTTGCCAAGTCGTGACTTTTAACTTTAGCTGCCAATACAAAAATTAGGTCCCACAGGCGACTGTTTTAGTAGACAAAATTAAGGGCTAGTTGGGGAGAGGGTTTTAAAGGCAAGTCAGATATTTCCCTGCTGGGGTCATTTATAATGTTTAAGAACAGACAAATGTCCTCTAAAAATCTTTGGAATTTAGTTTTTGTCATTTTAGGATTGAATTTGAAAGTTTATGATTCTTTGTTTCAAAATAAAACAGACAGAAAAAGTATGAATTTTGTGTCTTACAGAAAATCCATATGAGCATTTGGTACAGACAGCTAACATTGGAGGCAAAGAATACAGATACTACAATGTCTCGGAGTTAAATGACCCTAGATACAGTAAGTTCTGATACAATGTCTTAGAGTTAAATGACCCTAGATACAGTAAGTTCTGATACAATGTCTGAGAGTTAAAAAGACCCTATATACAGTAAGTTCTGATACAATGTCTCAGAGTTAAATGACCCTATATATACAGTAAGTTCTGATACAATGTCTCAGAGTTAAAAGACCCTATATACAGTAAGTTCTGATACAATGTCTGAGAGTTAAATGACCCTATATACAGTAAGTTCTGATACAATGTCTGAGAGTTAAATGACCCTATATACAGTAAGTTCTGATACAATGTCTGAGAGTTAAATGACCCTACATACAGTAAGTTCTGATACAATGTCTCAGAGTTAAAAGACCCTACATACAGTAAGTTCTGATACAATGTCTGAGAGTTAAATGACCCTATATACAGTAAGTTCTGATACAATGTCTCAGAGTTAAAAGACCCTACATACAGTAAGTTCTGATACAATGTCTCAGAGTTAAATGACCCTATATACAGTAAGTTCTGATACAATGTCTGAGAGTTAAACAACGCCAGATATAGTAAGTTCTGATACAATGTCTGAGAGTTAAACAACGCCAGATACAGTAAGTTCTGATACAATGTCTGAGAGTTAAACAACCCTAGATACAGTAATTTCTGATACAGTGTCTCAGAGTTAAAAGACCCTATGTTGATGAGTTTTTCTGTGTTGGACAGAAATCGGTACATTTGTTCACACCAATACAACCTCCTGTCCTTGTTAACATAAGGACGTACACTATTTCTGGGGTTTGTGTACATCAGTACTGTGTGTCCGTATATAACTATTTTTTCGTCAGTATTTCTCAGGAGTGATAATGATACCATACTGACATTTTGGCAGTAGCTTTGTTTAATCATGCGAGTTAATAAGTGGGTTTATCACCAGGGAGCATTCTTGTTAGTTTTGTTGTTATTCAGTTTAAAACTGAAATATGTGTATTTTGATTCATGAAAATGAAACATCTGTTTTTCGTTATTCATTCTCCCACTTCGGGGCCTCTGGCCAAAGTTAGTTATCTCCTTTTGATTACTTGCTTGTATGAATGTAATTGCTGTATACTGAGTTCGACCCCATCTTACTAGATAAGGATATAGCTGAAAAATTGCTTAAAGTATGTTAAACAAACAGAAACAAACTGATTCAAATTGTTGTCAGAAAGAAGCCTGGTGACACAAAGGAATTAATGCCTTTATTTCATACATTTACACTGCAAATGTTTGCATACCTGGAAAGAATGCATAGAAGTAAATAAAAGATTTTTACTCTAGCTGTAAACCATTTTAATTAAAGATCTTTTAAGTTCTGTTGTAAAGAAAGGTAAACAACTTGACATTGGATAAAATTTCATACACTAATACTGTATTATAGAGAAACTACCTTTCTCTGTCCGAGTGCTACTGGAGTCGGCCATTAGAAACTGTGATGGGTTCCACGTTCTACAGAAAGATGTGGAAAATATCTTGGACTGGGAGAGGAAACAGACTGAGAATGTGGAGATTCCATTCAAACCAGCTCGAGTTATTTTACAAGACTTCACGTAAGAATAAGTCCATATAAGGATTTAAAAATTTAAATTTAACATTTTTTTTAAGACTGGTGAACTTGGTACAAATCAATGTATGTAATGTCATCACAGATGGACATAATACAGGGTTTTAGCTAGGATTTTTTAAGCATTAGTCACGTTTGCGTGCGACTAATTTTAAGATCTAATATGTGTGTATATTTTTTTTATGTCTAAATGTATGCAAGATCATTAATTAATTAATTAATTAATGCGATAAACATCAATCAGTATTTAATATTTTCTGGCACCATTTTATAACATATATTATATATTCAATGTAATATTGCCATAGAACATATATTTAAACAGATTTAAATAAAAAAACTTTAACAGTGTTTGCCAAAATATTCATTTTTGTTTATATTTAAATTTTTGGAATAGTCGTTTTTAATTGGCATCGTATTTTACAATCTCCGGCACCGAATTCATATCCGCTCCGAAAACTTATCGGTATTATTTTTTGTGTGTCTCCGACTGGTTACCAGTAGTATTTTATCCTTTATGTACAAAGTAAAATCACGCCGGAACCAGAGTTAACAAATGGCGCGTAACATGATAAACAGAGGCTGTGACAAAAATATGACGATTCTGACGAGAATGGGAATAAAATTAAAAGGAGACATAAGACATTTTTTTAAATGACAGTGCGACTTCAGCTTCTCGTTTAATGGTCAACAACGCGACGTGGGACCACAATAAGATCGCCCGAGTTGTCATCCAACTGGTTATGCTCGATCGCGTGTGACAGTGTGTACACAGTAATTAAGTGATTAATTATCAAATAATATCAGGTGGCCTATCTCTTACATAATTACTTTGATTGCCTTGGGTCATAAACATGTACCTTTGGTCAGATATTTGGATTTACCTGCGCCGATTTTGACGATGAAAATTTCGAAGTTTGAAAATGGAAGTGGCGAATTACGTTCAAAATATTTTCGTCATTTCTAAAAAGGATTCGCCAATTGCGAAAGTGGCGAGCGCTAGCTAAATCACTGTAATAGCAGGCATAAATCAGTTGATCGTAGGGTACCTATTTTTCCTATGCAGCATATCAAATAGTTGGGCATGTATATTGTTTCAGATTGTAATTAATTATTAATTTGCTGTTCAGAGAATAGTTGGGCATGTATATTGTTTCAGATTGAATAGAATTGGGTAGAATCTACTTTGGCGGACCCCGGAAGTTACAAACAACAACAATTACCACGCATGTTCTATAACCTTTTCGACGTTGCTATGCAAGCCAAATTTACCGCCGCCATTTGCACAGTTTATTCTGAATAAATAATATTTTGTTTATTTCGATTCAAGTGATATGTATTTCTATCTAAAAAAGCCAAGGCTTCGCCGCCGGCGTTTGAGGTTTGAGAACCCGCGGAGCGAGTGAAAATATACCTTCTATTTCAAGTAGTATGTATTACTATCAAAGAAAGCCAAGGCTTCGCCGCAGACGTTTGAGGCTTGAGAACCCGTGGAGCGAGTGAAAAATAGTAAAAAATAAGAAAGTTTTACTCACCCATGTTTATATCTGAAAATCATCTAAACTGGAATTATGAAGGTTTGTAATATCCTGTAATATACTAAAACATGTAGAATCCTGGTCGGTTTTTTTCTTTTTCAATGGTGGAACTTGACTTTCAACAGCCACCAAAATTGACTTCTTATTGTTAGGATTATACACACGTTTTATAAGGTCTACAAATGCCAAAAAGGGATCATCAGATCCTTCAATATACTTTTTCCTAACACAGTATTGGCTAAAATATGTGTCGTACAACGATTTAACTGTTCCGTATTTCGGTAAAGATTTTTTTAAAGCTCTCCCAAGTGCTTTCAAATTTGTGTGTGTTGTCTCCAGTCTCAGGATCAACAAAATGAAGGGAATGATTGACTTTTAAATGTTCAAACCCTTCCTCTTCCAGACAATCATACGCTTTCCAATAGTCACTTATAACTGTAGTTCCTGGTTTGATATTGTCATTAATTATTTGTAGTAATGTATTTTTACTTCTGTCTTCAACCGTATAGAAGAAACACTTTTTACTGTCTCTCTCAATGCCACCAAAAATCCACTGACCTTCTACATGCCGTCCCTTATATTTCCTCTTCCCAAATTTACTTTCATCTATTTCAACAACAACTCCTTCCCCTCCTATTTTCTCACTATCAATTTGTAAAACAGTTGTACAAACCTCACGACAATAGTTGTACCAGTCCACTATAGTTTGGTTGCTAATAAATAGTTTGTGTTTTACAAATTCCTGGTCTACTTTATAAATCCAAAAGTAAGTAATGCACAAAATTTTCTCTAGTGTCAGATTATGCCCTTCAAACCAAGAACCACTTCTAACTGACACTTTTTTACTGCATTTTTTGTTGCTGCATTTCCAAAAAAAACCGTCACTTGAAAATGTACTGTCTTTCCTTAAACCAAAGTGTCCGTGGTTACAATTTTTACCAAATCTCTCCGGCTAAATCAAAAATTAATCCAATTTTTATGCACCATTGAATTATTTTTTCACTACTTTCACACAACTGGAATAAATCTTTCAATTTTAGCGGCATGAACACATGTAAATATTTACAAACACGGCACAGCTGATTTTACGGTTAGCTGCTCATTACGTCATACGATGACGCTCATTCATGAATATCAATACTGATCACGTGACATACCTACCTGAGCAACGCAAATTGTCTTCTCCTTGCTTTAATAATAGCACAACTTACCTTGATTCTGGAATTCTAATTAAAAAAATCAAGTTTAAAACTTGTTTTTTAAACATAATTTTAGACGAGGAACTCAATTTTCACCATATTTTGGTCATTTTTTGCTTATTTTTAATTTTTTTCTTTTTGGCGGGTCTATTCTATATATACAGCACTCTACATAATTTTCCCGTACTTTTTTGGGGGTCCGCTAAAGTAGAAGTGCTCCGGGTACCTATTTTTCCTATGCAGCATATCAAATAGTTGGGCATGTATATTGTTTCAGATTGTAATTAATTATTAATTTGCTGTTCAGAGAATAGTTGGGCATGTATATTGTTTCAGATTGTAATTAAATTATTAAATTGCTGTTCAGAGAAGTTCATCCTGCTGTTGTTTACATTCCGATGTTTTTTTACCGTTGTTGACTTTGTATTATTTTGTTACAGAGGTGTACCTGCTGTGGTGGACTGTATTATTTTGTTACAGATGTGTACCTGCTGTGGTTGACTGTATTATTTTGTTACAGAGGTGTACCTGCTGTGGTTGACTGTATTATTTTGTTACAGAGGTGTACCTGCTGTGGTTGACTGTATTATTTTGTTACAGAGGTGTACCTGCTGTGGTTGACTGTATTATTTTGTTACAGAGGTGTACCTGCTGTGGTTGACTGTATTATTTTGTTACAGAGGTGTACCTGCTGTGGTTGACTTTGCTGCGATGAGAGATGCAGTAAAACGTCTTGGTGGAAATCCAGAGAAGATCAACCCTATATGTCCTGCTGACCTAGTTATTGATCACTCTATACAGGTCGATGTGTCTCGTAGGTAAGTTGACCTATTTATAGACCTCTATCCACCTGGTAAATTGACCTATTTCTTGACCGCTATTCACGGGAAAGCTGACCTTTTTCTTGACCCCTACCCACAGGATAAGTTGACCTATTTCTACACCTTTTATCCATGGAGTAACCTACTATCTATTAGTCTATATCCTCAATGTAAGTTGGCCTTTTCTAGACCTCTATCCAGGGGTAAACAGACATAGTTCTAGACTTCTAGCCAGTGGGTAAGCTGACATTTTTTCTATACCTCTATTTTAGGAGTAAGCTGACCTATTTTAAGGCCTCTATCCACAGTGTAAATTGACCTATTTTTGGGCCTTTTCTCAAGAGGTTAACTGATCTATTTCTGACCTATATGTTAATTGATACATCTCCATCCAATAGTGACCATAAACATTTAGGTACTGCTTTAAGCAACGATGGCAAATGGAGAATGAATATTGAAAATTTAATTAATTATAGGTTATTTACGTTTTTTGAAACGAGGTGTGTTTTCTCGTCCATTTCTCATCGAAGGGCGACAGCCCTGAGATGAGATGACGAGAAAATGCATCGAGAATGTTGAAATACAAGATCTCTAGGTGTACTTTAATAATTGTACTTAGTATATATTTGCCCTATTTTGGAGTATGCCTGTGAAGTATGGGACAACTGTGGTGCTACTTATACTAACAAGTTAGAAAACATTCAGCTGTAAGCTGCAAGAATTTTAACAGGGTTGCCTATTTTTACAAAAATCAAACATCTTTATGGGACACTTAAAGATATAGAAGGAAAAGAAGAAAACTTGCAACTGTTTTATTAAATGGTTCATGAAAAAGTATCGCCATTTCTAAATACACTAGTTCTGCCTACAGTTCAGAGCACCACTATTTATCCCCTACGAAATGGAAATGACTTACTTCAACCATTTTGTAGGCTTGCGTTAACAATTGGGTCATTTTGCCATCTTCTGTAAATCTATGGAATAAATTAGACATAGCTTTGAGATGAATCAAAATTAAAAAATTATCTGAAACAAAAAGATAATAAAATTTTAGTTCTGTCAATCTATATCTTTGGTACTTAAAAATCAAACATAATTTTGACCTATATGTGTTGTGGCGCATCCTTTTTGAACTGTTATCTTCATAATGTAAATATTGTAAACAGCCCATCATGTCATTGCAACTTCTATAATAAAACAGCTTACCATTTTTTTTTTGATACCTGTGATATTAGGGACTATTTTACAAACAAATTCTTCTTTGAATGTTAAATTTTAAACATTCAGTTTTCTTCAGCCCTTTTTAATTTTAGATAAACTTATTACATACATTTAAATGTAAGTTCAAATACCTGTATCATGTCTCGACAGTTGCATATATTTTTTGAATGTGCATGCACAATAAATAGTTTTTGCATGACAGTATGTCACTGACTAGGTAGTATTTTAGCTAAGGGTCAACCAGTGGGCTGCATATCAAAAATTTTGTTTTTAGCTTTTTTTGCTTGGATGCATTCATTTTGATATCAATTCTAATAAGATTTTACATTTGAAAAATTGTCAATTGCCTAGATAATTTTTGTCTCGCCTGTGACGAAAGTCGCTGGAGGCGAGACATATGTATGGGAATCCCGCGGCGGCGTGAACACTTGACATCTTGCTTCATATATTTGTAAGCCCAAGCCCTAGGTCCATCAAATTTGGTCCAGAGGTAGCTTATGATGAGTACTTGCCAGTCAGTCACCTGTCACCTGACCTTGACCTCAATTTCACGGTCCAGCGACTACGTTAAAGTTTTTGGGTTACGGCAGTTCCTCTGTAACTATGCATGGTAGGATGACAGTATTTGGTGTATAGGTTGCTGATGACTAGTATATGACTGTCTGGTAGTTGTCACCTGACCTTGACCTTAATTTCACGGTCCAGTGATCGACTACGTTAAAGTTTTTGGGTTACGACAGTTCCTCTGTAACCACGCATGGTAGGATGACAATATTTGGTATATAGGTTGCTGGTGAATAGTACATGACTGTCTGGTAGTTGTTACCTGACCTTGACCTCAATTTCACGGTCCAGTGACTACATTAAAGTTTTTGGGTTCTGGCAGTTTCTCTGTTACCATGCATGGTAGGATGACAATATTTGGTATATAGGTTGCTGATGAATAGTACATGACTGTCTGGTAGGTGTCACCTGACCTTGACCTCAATTTCACGGTCCAGTGACTACGTTAAAGTTTTTGGGTTCTGGCAGTTTCTCTGTTACCATGCATGGTAGGATGACAATATTTGGTATATAGGTTGCTGATGAATAGTACATGACTGTCTGGTAGGTGCCACCTGACCTTGACCTCAATTTCACGGTCCAGCGACTACGTTAAAGTTTTGGGTTAAGGCTGTTCCTCTGTAACCATGCATGGTAGGATGACAATATTTGGTATATAGGTTGCTGATGAATATTACATGACTGTCTGGTAGGTGTCACCTGACCTTGACCTCAATTTCACGGTCCAGTGACTATGTTAAAGTTTTTGTATCAGGACAGTTGCTCTATAACTATGCAAGGTATGGTGACAATATTTGGTATACAGGCCGCTGCTGATATTTAATGCTATTTACGTAATGCTTATGACAAAATTTATTGTCGTTACTGATGCGGAATGCAGGCGAGACGTTTTTCTGTGACCACACTTGTTGACTGGTTACATAGAAAAAAATTTGACGGGAAAATTTATTGTCATTTTTCACTGTACAGTTCAACTAAATTTCAAATGATTATATCTTAAAAAGGCCAAACAATTCAGAACTTTAATAAATTAAAATGTTGTTATATTGGATAGTTTTATCGAATTCCATGATCAAAAGTTTGTGTTTTTTCCTTCATGTTCCATCACATGTATGCATTTTGCCTGATTCTTAATTTGACTGATACCTAAATTTATGTTAAATGAATTAGTAGGGAGGGATAGGAAATAATTAAATTAAAAATGATGCTTTACATATGACAAATGTAATCTCCTTTTTTTCATTTTGAGATGACCTTTTCCTATTTACCTTACAGCACCATGAGATTTTCCCCAAACCCAGGTGGTGGTCCATCAAAATGTATCAACTCTGATGGTCCTTGTTTTGATCAAATTTGTCCGTTTCATGGAAACAAAACATCTAGGTTGGTAAATTATAAACTGGTCAGTGTTTTGTAAATATTATGTGCTCTATTTTTTTAACCAATTAACATCAAGCTATTTGGTTTTGAATTTTTTTGTGTAATTGGTGAATGGTTTAAATATGTGGTGGTACCCTATTGATTAAGGGGAATTTTTTAAAGATTGTTTTCAATTGCTGGTTAGATTATTGTATATAGACGACTTTGGGTCGGTTTACGCCAAAAAACCACGAAGCGTTTTATGTACAGTGTAAACCCACCCAAAGTTGTCTATATCCAATAATCTAACCAACAACTGAAAACAATTCTTATATTTTAAATTCAATATAATGAAAAGAAATAATAAAAACAATATTTAACAGTTAGTCAAATACTATTTTCAACTCACAATTTTTATTCTCGTCGCTTGTTGTTTGAGGAATTCATGTATAGTCAACGTCATCAATACATATAATTATGACGTCAACAATCTGTCACGTGCTGAAATACCAAGTTAGGTTATACGAAATGTTGCTCAGCTGTTGAGTATTTAAAGGAGATTAAAATATTTAATTGTATACTGCTTTTATATGCTGGAATATTTATATGAAAACTTTGATCTGATTGGTTAACGTGTTGTGTGACATTTTTTGTTAGAGGTACACTATTCATACTTGTCTGTATATGATTTATGACAAATATTACAATTATCATGGAATTACCTTAATTTAATCTGCGATGAAAATATTAAGTTTTGTAAACTAGTATTCTAATCTGTGAAGCCATGATGTTTTTATTTCTACTGCATTTATGTATAATGGTGTTTGGATCCATGTTTTACATTAAAATAAAACAACGCTGTTAGATGGTATTTGTTCCTACTATTTAAAATTGTATTGGTTCAGACCTGATGAAGATTTCTGCAGTTTCTAAGATACTTGAGGTATGATATTTTATTAGTAATCAGAAGTGTGGTCTGACCTTGACCTCTTGACCAATAACACCATTTATTCTTTGGTCTGACCTTGACCTCTTGACCTCATAGTCATACACCATTTATTCTTCTGATTGTAGTGCGGATGCTCTAGAACAGAATCAACAATTAGAATTTGACAGAAACAAGGAAAGATTTGTTTTTCTAAAGGTTTGGGTTTTTTTTACATCTTTATGACATGATCTATATAAGCAAGCAATACAAAATAAAAAACAATTGATAATAATAATAAATGAATTTCATTATAATAATGATGAACCAAAATATAGAACAGCTAATTCTCTAGTCTGGATTTTTAACAATATTTTTTGTGTTATTGACCTTCACTAAGTTATATATTCTACAAAATGGCTTTTTTTCAAAATAAAAAAAAATTATAAAATTATTCCCACAACAGTATATAATGAAATTAGTGTTCCTGAAAGAGATTGTCATAAATTCATGATATGTTCTTCCTTTTTGCAGTGGGGTGCCCGAGCATTAAAGAACATGTTGATCGTCCCCCCAGGATCTGGTATCGTAAATTCATGATATGTTCTTCCTCTTTGCAGTGGGGTGCCCGAGCATTAAAGAACATGTTGATCGTCCCCCCAGGATCTGGTATCGTAAATTCATGATATGTTCTTCCTCTTTGCAGTGGGGTGCCCGAGCATTAAAGAACATGTTGATCGTCCCCCCAGGATCTGGTATCGTAAATTCATGATATGTTCTTCCTCTTTGCAGTGGGGTGCCCGAGCATTAAAGAACATGTTGATCGTCCCCCCAGGATCTGGTATAGTCCATCAAGTCAATCTAGAATACTTAGCTCGTGTTGTCTTCAATGATAATGGGACACTGTATCCAGACAGCTTAGTTGGCACAGACTCCCATACTACGATGATCAATGGGCTGGGTGTGGTCGGCTGGGGTAAGTCTATAAGGCACAGACACACATACCACGATGATAAATTGGCTGAGTGTGGTCGGCTGGGGTAAGTCTGTAAGGCACAGACACACATACCATGATGATAAATGGGCTGGGTGTGGTCGGCTGGGGTAAGTCTATAAGGCACAGACACACATACCACGATGATAAATTGGCTGGGTGTCGTCGGCTGGGGTAAGTCTGTAAGGCAAAGACACACATACCATGATGATAAATTGGCTGAGTGTGGTTGCCTGGAATAGGTCTTTACGGCAATCCAATAAGGCACCAGTCTAACACAGAAGTCCAGCACATCCCCTACTTTGAGCCAGACCTGGCAGTTGTTGACGGTTTTGTTTGTAGTTTAGCACAACTTGTCAGACTTCACCAGCATAGTATTAACTTGCCAGAGATAAAGTTAAGCAACTAAGACCCTATGTCACTATCTATAGTATCATCAGTGTTATATTGTCCCTCACTACTACTATCAGAGGTCCTCTTTTTCCAAAGTATATAAGGTTAGTTTCCATATAAATTCCTCCCTCGATATACAGCCAGTCTCATTTACTGTATTATCCAAAAGGTGGAAAAATAAAGAGTTCAATTAATTTTGAGAATTGAAGCTGTTGCTTCAATCTTACTACAGTGTTCAAACATTCTAAATACTTTATTTTATAGGTGTTGGAGGGATCGAAGCCGAGGCTGTGATGTTGGGCCAGTCTATCAGCATGGTGCTTCCACCAGTAGTAGGATACAGATTGACAGGTGTTGTGGATCAGATGGTGACATCCACTGATGTTGTCCTCACTATCACCAAGGTAAAATGATTTTATTTAAACTGTACTTATTTACTTTTTTTCAGTGGTCATGGTATGTTTTGTTATAAGAAAGTAGAGAAATTCAGGCAAAAAATTCAAGTCTAGAATTGGATTTAATTAATCTGAACATATTTTATGTAAATTTAACAGAACTTCCACAGGTATACAATGATAGTTTAATACTTAATATGTTATTTTAACAGCATTTACGACAGATTGGTGTGGTAGGGAAGTTTGTAGAATTTTTTGGACCTGGTGTTTCTGGTTTGTCCATAGCTGACCGAGCCACGATCTCAAACATGTGTCCTGAATATGGTGCTACAGTAGGGTATTTCCCTATTGACAACAACAGTCTGGATTACCTTCTACAGACAGGTAGGTTACTATGGCTACGGGTGTTTCCCTATTGACCACAACAGTACTACAGACAGGTAGGTTAATATGGCTCAGTAGGGTATTTCCCTATTGACAACAACAGTCTGGATTACCTTCTACAGACAGGTAGGTTACTATGGCTACGGGTGTTTCCCTATTGACCACAACAGTACTACAGACAGGTAGGTTAATATGGCTCAGTAGGGTATTTCCCTATTGACCACAACAGTCTGGATTACCTTCTACAGACAGGTAGGTTACTATGGCTAAGGGTATTTCCCTATTGACAACAATATTCTGGAGTACTTATTACAGACAGGTAGGTTACTATGGCTACAGTAGGGTTTTTCCTTATCTACAACCATAAATTTCTGTGCAGGAAAATCCCAAACAAATTTTTCTATGATGTTGCAAATTAAAAATATCAACCAATCACATCACTGTACAGTGTTTGTCAGTAGACAACATTCTTGAACAGGAAGAAACCAACACAACGGCAACCACCAATTGTCAATAGATCTTAACAGCAAGCAGCACTTTGATTCACCTTTATTTGTTTACGATCAAAGTCATATATGGCATACCTATTCATGTAAGAAAGCTTGTTTTTGATTGGCAGGTATAATGTATCTATAAAATCTGAAAAGTTACTTTGTAGCCCAACCCAAGAATTTACAAACAAAATGTTTACAAGCAGTAGGACACAGAAACTCTGATTTGTGAGGATACGTGTTGATCTGTTTAGATAAATTTAAAAAATGTATTGTAATCTGATGTTCTTTATTTTACAGGTAGGAGTAGTGAACAAATAGCTTTCATAGAGCAGTATTTACGTTCAGTAACGATGTTCAGAAATTACAATGATGCTACAGAGGATCCAGTGTTTTCTGAGGTCTTTGAATTGGACCTTTCTACTGTGAAAGCTTGCTGTTCTGGACCAAAGAGACCCCAGGATAAAGTGGCTGTTACAGACATGAAAAAAGACTTCAAAGAATGTCTAAATAATAAAATAGGCTTCAAGGTACTGTATACAGCTATTAATTAGAGGTGAAGGTCACCTACTGTCTAAATAATAAAATAGGCCTCAAGGTACTATAAATAGCTTTTATTTACATCAGGGGTGAAGGACAATGACAGCTTAAATAATAAAATAGGCTTCAATGTACTGTATACATCTATTAATTAGGCGTGAAGGTCACAGACTGCTTAAGGGGGTTCAGGACACTTACACTGAAAATAATTTGTTATTGAATTTTCTTTAACTTTGCCATATAGTTCGTCTTTTATACATGCTGCCATAATTCAAAATAAAAAATAAGGGTTTCAGAGCTTATTTTCGAGAGGTTGAGCACTGAAATTTTAAATTTTCTAATAGAGTATATTCAGAGGAGAGAATAAAAATGCACTAAAATAAGAAAATAAAAAAAATTCTTTCCTTTGAATTTTTGATTTTTTTTATGTAATGTCAATCAATTGGTATAGATTTTAGTGATGAAAAGAAAAATAGAGGTCTCAGAGTTAACTTTTTGTCAATTGGAAAAAACTGGTCAAAAAGTGCTAAAAAATGGTCTTTTAGTTCAAAATTACCTCCCTTGTTAATTATGTCATTTTCATTATTTTTGCCTATACCTAACTTGTTTATGCGAATGACTTTGTATTCCAACCATTAAATAATTGAATAGTATAGGTTTAAGACTTTCATTAATATACCCCCGGCTTTAGCAGGGATATATAGTAATGGGTGTGTCCATTCAATATTCTTTATTTTATGTGCAACTCCTCCTACACTACTGAATGGAATTTGATGAAACTTTGTCACATTGTGCCATTGTGCACCTGATATTTATTATCTTGATTGGATTGATATTTGGGGTTTCCCATAGAAAAAAATGGACTTTGTCATTGACATAAGGAAAACAGAGGGGTATCAATTAGTGAGCATTGCTAACAGTTTTTCTAGTTATTTTAAATTTTATGGAAATTAAAATTTAATAATGAAAGAAATTATTATTAATTTTAGAATAGATTTTTTGTTATTTTTCCAAAAAATGGTGGATAGTGTTTGCATTCCCTTTAATAATAAAATAGGCTTCAAGGTGCTATAGATAGCTATAAATTACATCAGGGGTAAAGGTCAAAAATAAAAACCGCATAAAGGTACATTTGTACTTTATAGAGTTAGAAATTACATCTAGCTAACCCAAATTTCCAAGGTAGTACACAGAATCTGATTGGCTAAACCTAATCTCTCCATCTCGGACACAGAGTCTGATTGGCATAAGCCAATATCCTTAAGAAGGAGAAAGAATCTCATTGGCTAACCCAAATCTTCCTAGGCAGGACACAGAATCTGATTGGGTAAAGCAAATCTCCTTAGGAAAGACACATAATATGATTGGCTAACCTGAATCTGCCTAGATAGGACAAAGAATCTTATTGGCTAAACGAAATATCCATAGGAAAGACACACAATCTGATTGGCTAACCTGAATCTGCCTGGGTAGGACACAAAATCAGATTAGCTAACCCAAATCTCCTTAGCAAAGACACAAAATCTGATTGGCTGACCAGAATCTGCCTAGGTACATGTAGCACACAGAATCTGATTGGCTAACCCAAAAACTCCTTGGTATGACACAGAATTTGATTGCATAACCCTATGTGACTTGATAAATTTTAAATGATGAATAATAACCAGGGAATACACAGGTGATTATGAATACAACATTGACCTTGAGGTCAAATGTCGAGGTCATATGAAGGTCATCGTGATGACGAAAACATTACATTTTTGACTTTTTAGTCTTTCTTGGTAATATGTTATTTTGTTTCAGGGCTTTGCAATACCTAATGATAAACAATCCACAACTGTACCCTTTGTCTTTGACAACCAGGAATACACATTGTCACATGGTTCTGTTGTCATAGCAGCCATCACAAGTTGTACAAATACCAGTAATCCATCTGTAATGTTAGGAGCTGGTGAGTTAACAAGTACCAAGGATTATTTGTAGGATACAAATTTTCATTAATTTTTGCAGGGAACCATGAATTTCTGTGGATTTGGTTTGAATGTTGTTTATTGCCGCTTTCAGCCATGGTATCCAAGTAGTTAGTCATTTACTATTGATCTTGTGACCTGTCAATGCTAGGGTAGCTGCTTCAAGCCTTACTGCTCGACCATAATTGATGAAAATGGCCAACAAAAGGTGGTTTTTGCATGGTACACTTTTGAACCATGAATTTCTGTACTGTGGATTTGGTTTGAATGGTGTTTAATGCCACTTTTAGCAGTTGTTCAGCTGTCATGGTGTCCAGATTTCATTGGTTGAGGAAGCCAGAGTACCATGCAAAACCCACCTTTGGTAGGAAAACTAGCCATTTTTTGGTCAATTATGGTGGGAGTTGTATACATCCTGCCTGCAGTAAGGCTTGAACCAAATGCCTTAGTGATGACAGGTCACATGATCAATAGTAGATGACTGACTACCTGGACCACCAAGTCCTGTCCTGCTATACTAAATGACCCACAGAGTATCCATGTATATTGCTATGAAATTCATGAAGTCCCAGCAAGAGCATTCTTAAAATATAAATATATACACATCAAGCAAAATGATGGAATCAATAAAAATAATTTGGGTAACAGTCAGCTAGAGGTTGATACAAGGAAAATACTACTCAGAATTAAATATTGTTTTAATTTTGAGATTGAAATGATCTATAGAGCCAATTTCAAAAAGATGGAAGATGATAATGAGAAATTAAAACAAACAGTAATCTGTTTACTTAACAATAATAAAGGTCAGGTAAGCCAAAAGGTTAAAAGGTGAAATCAAAACAAAAAACACATAAAAACAAAAAAAATATAAAAATTCAACAACGATAAAAAGGGCCCCTTTCTATTGTTGTTGAATTTTTATTTATTTAATTTTTATATGACATGTATCTGTTATTACTACCATTATAACTATTTTGTTTATTTTTCTTTTGATTATTGTCAATTTCGCCACCACGCAACTTTCATTATTATTTGTTTACTTAACAATGTCACTGGAAACTGACAATAATCAATTATATCACGCTAACTGACAGTAATTATACATAGCACACTAGAAGAGTGGTTTTGAATTTCTCAGATTGGATGATCAAAAGAAAAATTAACAAAATAGTTATAATGGTAGTAATAACAGATATAGTGTTTACAAAGAAATTACCTCCCCTGATTTATAGCAGCCATTTTGTTTTAGGACTCCTGGCTAAGAATGCAGTGGAAGCAGGTTTGTCTGTCAAACCTTATATCAAAACAAGTCTGTCTCCAGGGAGTGGTGTCGTGACCTATTACCTCAGAGATAGTGGGGTCACTCCATATCTAGAGAAATTAGGGTAAGTCTGTCTCCAGGGAGTGGTGACCTATTACCTCAGAGATAGTGGGGTAACCCCATATCTAGAGAAATTAGGGTAAGTCTGTCTCCAGGGAGTGGTGACCTATTACCTCACAGATAGTGGGGTCACTCCATATCTAGAGAAATTAGGGTAAGTCTGTCTCCAGGGAGTGGTGACCTATTACCTCACAGATAGTGGGGTCACTCCATATCTAGAGAAATTAGGGTAAGTCTGTCTCCAGGGAGTGGTGACCTATTACCTCACAGATAGTGGGGTCACTCCATATCTAGAGAAATTAGGGTAAGTCTGTCTCCAGGGAGTGGTGACCTATTACCTCAGAGATAGTGGGGTCACTCCATATCTAGAGAAATTAGGGTAAGTCTGTCTCCAGGGAGTGGTGACCTATTACCTCAGAGATAGTGGGGTAACCCCATATCTAGAGAAATTAGGGTAAGTCTGTCTCCAGGGAGTGGTGACCTATTACCTCACAGATAGTGGGGTCACTCCATATCTAGAGAAATTAGGGTAAGTCTGTCTCCAGGGAGTGGTGACCTATTACCTCACAGATAGTGGGGTCACTCCATATCTAGAGAAATTAGGGTAAGTCTGTCTCCAGGGAGTGGTGACCTATTACCTCAGAGATAGTGGGGTCACTCCATATCTAGAGAAATTAGGGTAAGTCTGTCTCCAGGGAGTGGTGACCTATTACCTCAGAGATAGTGGGGTCACTCCATATCTAGAGAAATTAGGGTAAGTCTGTCTCCAGGGAGTGGTGACCTATTACCTCAGAGATAGTGGGGTCACTCCATATCTAGAGAAATTAGGGTAAGTCTGTCTCCAGGGAGTGGTGACCTATTACCTCAGAGATAGTGGGGTCACTCCATATCTAGAGAAATTAGGGTAAGTCTGTCTCCAGGGAGTGGTGACCTATTACCTCAGAGATAGTGGGGTCACTCCATATCTAGAGAAATTAGGGTAAGTCTGTCTCCAGGGAGTGGTGACCTATTACCTCACAGATAGTGGGGTCACTCCATATCTAGAGAAATTAGGGTAAGTCTGTCTCCAGGGAGTGGTGACCTATTACCTCAGAGATAGTGGGGTCACTCCATATCTAGAGAAATTAGGGTAAGTCTGTCTCCAGGGAGTGGTGACCTATTACCTCAGAGATAGTGGGGTCACTCCATATCTAGAGAAATTAGGGTAAGTCTGTCTCCAGGGAGTGGTGACCTATTACCTCAGAGATAGTGGGGTCACTCCATATCTAGATAAATTAGGGTAAGTCTGTCTCCAGGGAGTGGTGACCTATTACCTCAGAGATAGTGGGGGTCATCCCATATCTAGAGAAATTAGGGTAAGTCTGTCTCCAGGGAGTGGTGACCTATTACCTCAGAGATAGTGGGGTCACTCCATATCTAGATAAATTAGGGTAAGTCTGTCTCCAGGGAGTGGTGACCTATTACCTCAGAGATAGTGGGGTCACTCCATATCTAGAGAAATTAGGGTAAGTCTGTCTCCAGGGAGTGGTGACCTATTACCTCAGTGATAGTGGGGTCACTCCATATCTAGAGAAATTAGGGTAAGTCTGTCTCCAGGGAGTGGTGACCTATTACCTCAGTGATAGTGGGGTCACTCCATATCTAGAGAAATTAGGGTAAGTCTGTCTCCAGGGAGTGGTGACCTATTACCTCAGAGATAGTGGGGTCACTCCATATCTAGAGAAATTAGGGTAAGTCTGTCTCCAGGGAGTGGTGACCTATTACCTCAGAGATAGTGGGGTCACTCCATATCTAGAGAAGTTAGGGTAAGTCTGTCTCCAGGGAGTGGTGACCTATTACCTCAGAGATAGTGGGGTCACTCCATATCTAGAGAAATTAGGGTAAGTCTGTCTCCAGGGAGTGGTGACCTATTACCTCAGAGATAGTGGGGTCACTCCATATCTAGAGAAATTAGGGTAAGTCTGTCTCCAGGGAGTGGTGACCTATTACCTCAGAGATAGTGGGGTCACTCCATATCTAGAGAAATTAGAATAAGTCTGTCTCCAGGGAGTGGTGACCTATTACCTCAGAGATAGTGGGGTCACTCCATATCTAGAGAAATTAGGGTAAGTCTGTCCCCAGGGAGTGGTGACCTATTACCTCAGAGATAGTGGGGTCACTCCATATCTAGAGAAATTAGAATAAGTCTGTCTCCAGGGAGTGGTGACCTATTACCTCAGAGATAGTGGGGTCACTCCATATCTAGAGAAATTAGAATAAGTCTGTCTCCAGGGAGTGGTGTCGTGACCTATTACCTCAGAGATAGTGGGGTCACTCCATATCTAGAGAAATTAGGGTAAGTCTGTCTAGAGGGAGTGGTGACCTATTACCTCAGAGATAGTGGGGTCACTCCATATCTAGAGAAATTAGGGTAAGTCTGTCTCCAGGGAGTGGTGACCTATTACCTCAGTGATAGTGGGGTCACTCCATATCTAGAGAAATTAGGGTAAGTCTGTCTCCAGGGAGTGGTGACCTATTACCTCAGAGATAGTGGGGTCACTCCATATCTAGAGAAATTAGGGTAAGTCTGTCTCCAGGGAGTGGTGACCTATTACCTCAGAGATAGTGGGGTCACTCCATATCTAGAGAAATTAGAATAAGTCTGTCTCCAGGGAGTGGTGACCTATTACCTCATAGATAGTGGGGTCACTCCATATCTAGATAAATTAGGGTAAGTCTGTCTCCAGGGAGTGGTGACCTATTACCACAGTGATAGTGGGGTTACCTCAGAGATATGGTGTCACCCCATATCTAGAGAAATAAGGGTAAGTCTGTCTCCAGGGAGTGGTGACCTATTACCTCAGAGATAGTGGGGTCACTCCATATCTAGAGAAATTAGGGTAAGTCTGTCTCCAGGGAGTGGTGACCTATTACCTCAGAGATAGTGGGGTCACTCCATATCTAGAGAAATTAGGGTAAGTCTGTCTCCAGGGAGTGGTAACCTATTACCTCAGAGATAGTGGGGTCACTCCATATCTAGAGAAATTAGGGTAAGTCTGTCTCCAGGGAGTGGTGACCTATTACCTCAGTGATAGTGGGGTAACCCCATATCTAGAGAAATTAGGGTAAGTCTGTCTCCAGGGAGTGGTGACCTATTACCTCAGAGATAGTGGGGTCACTCCATATCTAGAGAAATTAGGGTAAGTCTGTCTCCAGGGAGTGGTGACCTATTACCTCAGTGATAGTGGGGTCACTCCATATCTAGAGAAATTAGGGTAAGTCTGTCTAGAGGGAGTGGTGACCTATTACCTCAGAGATAGTGGGGTCACTCCATATCTAGAGAAATTAGGGTAAGTCTGTCTCCAGGGAGTGGTGACCTATTACCTCAGAGATAGTGGGGTCACTCCATATCTAGAGAAATTAGGGTAAGTCTGTCTCCAGGGAGTGGTGACCTATTACCTCAGAGATAGTGGGGTCACTCCATATCTAGAGAAATTAGGGTAAGTCTGTCTCCAGGGAGTGGTGACCTATTACCTCAGAGATAGTGGGGTCACTCCATATCTAGAGAAATTAGGGTAAGTCTGTCTCCAGGGAGTGGTGACCTATTACCTCAGAGATAGTGGGGTAACCCCATATCTAGAGAAATTAGGGTAAGTCTGTCTCCAGGGAGTGGTGACCTATTACCTCAGAGATAGTGGGGTCATCCCATATCTAGAGAAGTTAGGGTAAGTCTGTCTCCAGGGAGTGGTGACCTACTACCTCAGAGATAGTGGGGTCACTCCATATCTAGAGAAATTAGGGTAAGTCTGTCTCCAGGGAGTGGTGACCTATTACCTCAGAGATAGTGGGGTCACTCCATATCTAGAGAAATTAGGGTAAGTCTGTCTCCAGGGAGTGGTGACCTATTACCTCAGAGATAGTGGGGTCACTCCATATCTAGAGAAATTAGGGTAAGTCTGTCTCCAGGGAGTGGTGACCTATTACCTCAGAGATAGTGAGGTCACTCCATATCTAGAGAAATTAGGGTAAGTCTGTCTCCAGGGAGTGGTGACCTATTACCTCAGAGATAGTGGGGTCACTCCATATCTAGAGAAATTAGGGTAAGTCTGTCTCCAGGGAGTGGTGACCTATTACCTCAGAGATAGTGGGGTCACTCCATATCTAGAGAAATTAGGGTCCTTCTTTCACTGCAGACAATATCTTAGTTTTTACCGTTTTGACAACTCTTTGGTAGAGCACGTAGATGAGCAGGATATGTACCTTTCTTTGTAAGGATTTTTATGTAATTTTGGAATCCATTACATGTATGGTCAGACTATTTGTACTAATGAATATTCAAAGAAGTCATGAAGCACTTATGGTTAGCCATAATTTCATCTTTGTCTAATTTGGTACATTTGAATGTGGAGTTATCCCTGATGCCTAGCTCTTTAATAAAGGCTTTCATAGTAATGCAGTTTCTAAAATTCTATATGCTACGTTGTACCAAAGACCTTAATGTTTTTACACAGTTAGGGAATGCATCTAGTTCTGGGTCTTGTGTCCTTTTCTCTTAATCCACTCTCTGCAATAGTTTTTGACTTCATCAATAATAGTTTTGAAATTAATTTCCAGTCTACTGGTTAAGGCTCTGTGAATTTTGGACCATGAGAAATAATGTTTCTAAGATTCTTGTGGTCAATGATGTTCAGATCACCAGTAATGACATTTAAGAAACAAATGTTTAAAATATTTATGTGGCAAAATTAAATTGTCCGAAAATGGAATATGAAGACCACGATGTTGAAATGAATTCAAATATAACCCGCGACATTCCAGTCCTCGACTGTATATTTACATATTTGGTAAAGAACTCGTTATTTCATGTTGACATTTTCCCTTTTTTCAGGTTTGATATAGTAGGATATGGTTGTATGACATGTATCGGTAACAGTGGTCCACTGCCAGAATCTGTGTCGGAAGCAATTGAAAAGGTAGTTATAGCTGCCAGGTTTATGTTTATGTTTACTTTATTTAAATATTTAATAATGAGCTGATATAAAACTAAAAATCTTTTCCGTTGTTATCCTCGCACCATTTGTGTGCACTGTTAGGGGAAATTTATTGAATTGTTGTTAGGGGAATTTTATTGAATTGCTTACATACACATTGGATCTATTTATAAATATGTATATGATGGGGGATGTAAAAATGTGCAGTATTTTTTTTTAGCTCACCTGGACCGAAGGTCCATGTGAGCTTTTGCTATCACTTGGCGTCCATCGTCCGTCGTAAACTTTTTCAAAAATCTTCTCCTCTGAAACCACTGGGCCAATTTTTTTCAAACTTGGCCACAATCATCCTTAGGGTTCCTAGTTTCAAGTTTGTACCCAGGGTGTTGATCAACAGACAAAGATGGCCGCTGTTACTAAAAATAGAACATGGGGGTCAACACAGGTTTTTGATCATTATCTAAAAAACTATAATAGCTATAGAGAAAACCGTTACTTCAAATTGATCAGCACATTAAGGTCTACAATAGTTGCTATTAGTGTGAAGTTGTGTATTGGCTTCTTGTAGGAATTATTACCCTTTAATGACGATTTTGAAAACATTTTTGGTATTTACAATATAACTTGAAAACTATAAGAGGTAGAGTGAAACTGTAAATGGCAAAAATGATCAGCAATAAAAGCCCTACAATTCACTTGATTGGTCTGAAATTGTCAGATGACTCCTTATAGGAGTTATTGCCCTTAAATTGCAATTTTTTATGAAATTTTCCATTTTTGTCCTGTAACTTAAAAACCATAACAGCTAGAGTGAAATTATACATAGCAAAAATGATCAGCAATAAAAGCCCTACAATTCACTTAATTGGTCTGAAATTGTCAGATGACTCCTTATAAGGATTATTGCCCTTAAATGACAATTTTTAGCTCACCTGACCCAAAGGGTCATGTGAGCTATTGTTATCACTTTGCGTTCGTCGGCGTCGTCGTCGTCGGCGTCGGCGTCTGTAAACTTTTTACATTTTAATCTTCTTCTCTGAAACCACTTGGCCAATTGAAACCAAACTTGGCCATAATGTTCATTGGATGGACCTTTACAAAGTTTGTGTTTTTTATTTTGATTGGTAAACCAATATGGCCGCCACCTCAAGACTTAGTTTAACATAGGACCCTATGGGAAAAAAGTTAAAAAGGGCTTCTTCTCTGAAACCGTTAAACCAATCAAAACAAAACTTACTAGCAATATTGTTTAGATGGTCCTCTATAAAGTTTGTGTTTTAGATGGGAATTGGAAATTCAAAATGGCCGCTACTGCAGGACTTAGTTTAACATAGAACCCTATGGGAAAAAGTTTTAAAAGGCTTCTTCTCTGAAACCGGTTAATCAATGGAAACAAAAACTTACTAGCAATATTGTTTGGATGGTCCTCTATAAAGTTAGTGTTTTTTATGGCAATTGGAAATTCAAAATGGCTGCCACCGCAGGACTTAATTTAACATAGGACCCTATGGGAAAAAGTTTGAAAGGCTTCTTTTCTGAAACCGGCCAACCAATGGAAACAAAACTTACTAGCAATATTGTTCGGATGGTCCTCTATAAAGTTAATGTTTTTTATCCCAATCTGATATTCAAAATGGCCGCCACCGCAGGACTTAGTTTAACATTGGACCCTATGGGAAAAATGTTAAAAAGGGCTTCTTCTCTGAAACCGGTTAACCAATCAAAACAAAACTTACTAGCAATATTGTTTGGATGGTCCTCTATAAAGTTTGTGTTTTTTATGGCAATTGGAAATTCAAAATGGCTGCCACCGCAGGACTTAATTTAACATAGGACCCTATGGGAAAAAGTTTGAAAGGCTTCTTTTCTGAAACCGGCCAACCAGTGGAAACAAAACTTACTAGCAATATTGTTTGGATGGTCCTCTATAAAGTTAATGTTTTTTTATCCCAATCTGATATTCAAAATGGCCACCACCGCAGGACTTAGTTTAACATTGGACCCTATGGGAAAAATGTTAAAAAGGGCTTCTTCTCTGAAACCGGTTAACCAATCAAAACAAAACTTACTAGCAATATTGTTTGGGTGGTCCTTTATAAAGTTTATGATTTTTATGCCAACTGGAAATTCAAAATGGCCACTACTGCAGGACTTAGTTTAACATAGGACCCTATGGGAAAAAGTTTTTAAAGGCTTCTTCTCTGAAACCAGTTAATCAATGGAAACAAAAACTTACTAGCAATATTGTTTGGATGGTCCTCTATAAAGTTTATGTTTTTTATGGCAATTGGAAATTCAAAATGGCCGCTACCGCAGGACTTTGTTTAACATACGACCCTATGGGGAAAAGTTTTTAAAGGCTTCTTCTCCGAAACCGGTTAATCAATGGAAACAAAAACTTACTAGCAATATTGTTTGGATGGTCCTTTATAAAGTTTATGTTTTTTAAGGCAATTGGAAAATCAAAATGGCCAACTCCCCCGCAGGACTTAGTTTAACATAGGACCTTATGGGCAAATAAAAAAAATCTCTATACAACTGGTTAACCAATGAAACAAAGCTTTCTAGTAATATTGTTTGGATGGTCCTATTTAAAGTTTATTGAAAATTACAGGACTTACTTTAACATCAGGGAAATGCCATCTTCATTGCCTATAAAATCAGGTGAGCGATACAGGCTCTTAAGAGCCTCTGGTTTAATGAAATTTTCCATTTTCGTCCTGTAACTTGAAAACTATAGCAGCTAGATTGAAACTGTAAATTGCATAAATGATCAGCAATAGAAGCCCTACAAATGATTGCTTAGTCCAAAATTGCAAGATGACTCTTTATAGGAGTTATTGCCCTTTAATTATGAATTTGGACAAATGAAAAGTTTTTGTATTATAAATTAGTCTATAACACACCTAGAGTACAACTGTAAATTTCTAAATTTCCCTGAAGGACAAGGCCTACAAACCATTTAATTTTCAGAAATTATCTGATGGCACCTTATAGGAGTTATTGTACTTAACTAAAATTTTTGAAGAAATGTTTAGTTTTTGCACAATAACTTAAAAGCTATAAAAACTAGACTGAAACTGTTAATTTCAAAAATTTAAATATAGTTGAAGTCATTTGGGTTCCAGGTGAGCGATTACAGGCTCCTGGGAGCCTCTAGTTTTGAATAATTTTGTAAATATGATAAGAAGCTCGTTAACATGTATTTTACAGGTAAATTCCAATCTGTAAAACAACCTCATGATTTATACCAACTTGTTTACCGATCGATTTTAACCTGAAAAATGTGTTCACCGGTTCAAATGTAGGTCACACATCAAGCCTAAAAACTTTAATTTGATCATTATTTAAATGTTAATCTTAGACATAATTCAAGTTAAAATTTTCAAACATATAATTTATTTTTACGACTTGTGTTTTTATATAAAAAAAGACAGGATTTCCCTTGGATAATTGTGACCTTAGGAAAATATGACAAAATATTGTTTTACAGATTAAAATCATTTAAAAACCCCCAAAATGTATAATTTTCATAACATTTTATTTAATAAACCAACTAAATATTATAACTTGTAGTCCTAGTAATTATTACTGACATGGAAGACCATTCTTGAAAGTGCAATAAACCGACACATTAATGTCTGTCCTGGTAATTATTACTGACACGGAAGACCATTCTTGAAAGTGCAATAAACCGACACATCAATGTCTGTCCTGGTAATTATTACTGACATGGAAGACCATTCTTGAAAGTGCAATAAACCGACACATCAATGTCTGTCCTGGTAATTATTACTGACATGGAAGACCATTCTTGAAAGTGCAATAAACCGACACATCAATGTCTGTCCTGGTAATTATTACTGACATGGAAGACCATTCTTGAAAGTGCAATAAACCGACACATTAATGTCTGTCCTGGTAATTATTACTGACATGGAAGACCATTCTTGAAAGTGCAATAAACCGACACATCAATGTCTGTCCTGGTAATTATTACTGACATGGAAAACCATTCTTGAAAGTGCAATAAACCGACACATCAATGTCTGTCCTGGTAATTATTACTGACATTGAAGACCATTCTTGAAAGTGCAATAAACCGACACGTTAATGTCTGTCCTGGTAATTATTACTGACATGGAAGACCATTCTTGAAAGTGCAATAAACTGACACATCAATGTCTGTCCTGGTAATTATTACTGACATGGAAAACCATTCTTGAAAGTGCAATAAACCGACACATCAATGTCTGTCCTGGTAATTATTACTGACATGGAAGACCATTCTTGAAAGTGCAATAAACCGACACATTAATGTCTGTCCTGGTAATTATTACTGACATGGAAGACCATTCTTGAAAGTGCAATAAACCGACACATTAATGTCTGTCCTGGTAATTATTACTGACATGGAAGACCATTCTTGAAAGTGCAATAAACCGACACATCAATGTCTGTCCTGGTAATTATTACTGACATGGAAGACCATTCTTGAAAGTGCAATAAACCGACACATCAATGTCTGTCCTGGTAATTATTACTGACATGGAAGACCATTCTTGAAAGTGCAATAAACCGACACATCAATGTCTGTCCTGGTAATTATTACTGACATGGAAGACCATTCTTGAAAGTGCAATAAACCGACACATTAATGTCTGTCCTGGTAATTATTACTGACATGGAAGACCATTCTTGAAAGTGCAATAAACCGACACATTAATGTCTGTCCTGGTAATTATTACTGACATGGAAGACCATTCTTGAAAGTGCAATAAACCGACACGTTAATGTCTTTATGCAAATAAAAAACATAAAATGGGTTGCATGTCTAATGGCCTTGTTATTGATACTGTTGTAATGGTCTGGGATTTTCATTGTACAAACCAAATTTTTGCTACAAACTACATTTGCTATTAGTTGGTTGAAATAGCATTTTTTTAATGGCAACTGGTTCAGTGTTTTGAAATATTTTGCAAATATAGCAACTTTATTGTTAAGTGTTTTGCAATTAAGTGGACTTGACGGTGTAAGAACATGTACCAACAAGAGATAAACCTTACTTAAGGTATACGGACTACAATTGACCACATGATCATAGCGGATGTCCATTGATTTTTAATTGAGCAGACCTCAGTAATGTTTAGCAAACATAGGAAATATTATGTATATTACTATTTTAACTTTTTTTTACTCAAAACTACATTTGTTGTTAACATTGAATCAAAGTAAAACAGGGGGCCTCGGTGGTCCAGTGGTCATGGTAGTTCGTCTACTATTGATCACGTGGTCTGTCAACACTGAGATTACGGGTTCGATTCTCACTGCAGGCAGGGTGTACTCGACTCCAATCTTAATTGACAAGGATTGCAGTTTTCCTACCACAGGTCGGGGGTTTTCTCCGGGTACTCCAGCTTCCTCCCCAAATAAAAACTGGACGCCATGATATAGCTGAAAAATTGCTGAAAGTGGCGTTAAACACCATCAAACAAACAAACAACAAAGTAAAACAACATATTTTGTATCATTAGCAATCAATTGATTTAATACAGCTGTATGTCTTGGTCAAAAAATAAAACTAAACGGTGACTTCAACTAAAAAGACAGAATAAGAGGGTTTTCTCTGGGTACTCTGGCTTCCTCCACCAATAAAAACTGGATGATATTGGGTAAATTTTTGAAAGTAGCATTAAACATCAATGAAACAAACAATATTATCTAACAATAATTACATTTATTTCTGTTTCCAGGGTGATTTAGTGGCTTGTGGAGTTCTGTCTGGTAACAGGAACTTTGAAGGAAGAATTCATCCATTAACAAGAGCCAATTATTTAGCCTCGCCACCGCTAGTCATAGCATATGCCTTAGCAGGAACAGTTTTAATTGATTTTGAACAAGAACCTTTAGGTAAAAAAGATTATTCTTGAGGTTTATGTTTTTCGGTTATATTTTTGGCGTCTTATTTACTTGTCATTGCTATACAATGTCCTAAGCATGTGACGATTCATGATAAAAGGTTTTGCAGGTGGATCTGCTTTTATGCTCTCAACGCAAAGGATTCTGGGTATCCTACATCAACTACAATCACCTCTGCCATACCATTGGTTGACACTGTGAGAGATATCTCTCATGGCGGATAAGCTTTGAGTACAAACGCAGTATATGCAATGTAAAACTGTATCAACATTGTATAAATAGACTATATAAAAAGAAAAAAGATCTTGTGTATTATTTTACAAACATCATTTGTTTGTTTACAAAAGTTACAAGCAGACGACAAATGTAGTCCCGCAGTAAATGGAGAATGACGTGTCGCAGAGGTTATATCTAGTTATGTTCTCTGTGTCGGAGAGTGATACTCACCAAGTTCTACACACAACTAAGCAACTATATGATGCAGAATTCTGATATTTTTCATATTGCTTTACCCTAAAGTTCTATATGGTGTATAGCGATTTCATGCTCCTTCTTGGTCATCTACTTCCTGTTAACTGAATACTTTTTTTTTCTTTTTTAGGTGGGGCGAGGGGGGGGGGGTATTATTATTTATGTACAAAATGTGACTCATATTTTTTAGTACAAATATGATTATTTTTATATTATTATTATTGTGAGTTTGTTATATAAGCTTATATGTAATATTAAAAAAAAACAACAACAAAACAGACTGGTTAAAAACTCTTAGATCTTTATTTAAGAAATAATAAGTTAGTTGAGGGGTATAAATATGTACTGATTTAAGCACAGGTTAGCCTAAAATTCTACCCTGAGAAATAAATAGGAAATAAATAGGCATAAGTGCTTAGGGTGTCTGGCACAATTTTTCAGTAATACCCTTTTTTATATGCCAGAAATAATGTCAAAGATTTTCTGTTGTTGTGAAGACAACCAAAATTCTGGGAATCATGTCATAATGAAAACCGTTAAATTTGTAACCCACAGAATCTAAATTAGTAACCCACAGAATCTGAAGAAGTATATTTTGTAGGAACCAACGCCGAGGGTAAACCTATATATCTCCAGGACATCTGGCCAACCAGAGATCAGATTCAGGAAGTCGAAAAACAGGTCGTCGTCCCATCGATGTTTAATGATGTGTATTCCAGGATTCAGGTAATTACATCACCAGTCTCCTCCAGGATTCAGGTAATTACATCACCAGTCTCCTCCAGGATTCAGGTAATTACATCACCAGTCTCCTCCAGGATTCAGGTAATTACATCACCAGTCTCCTCCAGGATTCAGGTAATTACATCACCAGTCTCCTCCAGGATTCAGGTAATTACATCACCAGTCTCCTCCAGGATTCAGGTAATTACATCACCAGTCTCCTCCAGGATTCAGGTAATTACATCATTAGTCTCCCAAGACTTGTCTTCTACAGCTTCCAGGATTCAGGTAATTACATCATTAGTCTCCCATGACTTGTCTTCGTCAGCTAATAATAAGTATGTATTTCGAAAAGAATTAGATGACGTAACACCTGGAAGATTTATGTTACCTGCAATTAAGTTATTACATGTAAGACGTATTATTAAACTTTATGCAAAATTGCTTTCTTCTTTTTGGACAGTTGCCATGCATAAATTTCAACTAATTCTGACTAAAATCATTATAGTTACAGGTGTTGATTAATTATGCTTTCCTGAAAACGGGTATTTTTAAAAAAATTAACAACCGCTTGGACGGGAGATGGACGAACTGTAAAATTATCACCTGCTTCATACAAAGTTTACGGGTGATAGGAAAAAAAAACATTATCAACCGCAAAGATGGAAAATTGCCATCCAGCTTCAGCTGAAGTTTACCTTAATATGTCATTTGCTCAATTGTTATTTGATTATCACATGAAGGACTTCGTCTCGGGTGATATTGTTTTCTTCATGTGATTATCTACCCACCCTCATTAAATGGCAGTATTATAATATTAAATGCATTGTGGATGTCACTAAAATCTTCATCTATATTTTTTAGAAAGGTAATAGTAGCTGGAACAGTCTAGAGGCACCCGAAGGGATGCTGTATCCATGGGATGATAAATCTACTTACATTAAATCACCGCCTTTCTTTGAAACAATGGTAAGTTACCAGTAATCAGGAGAATTGTACCTAAGTTCTACATTACAAGGGTAAAAGAAAATTTCAAGTTTTGTATCCAAGGTCTTTATTCAACTGGTACCAGAAAACAGGAAACTGTGTATCCAGATCTGTATTGAACTGGTACCAGTTATTGAACTGGTATCAGAAAAAAAATTATATTTTGTACACAATTTCTGTATTGAACTGTTACCACAAAACATCAGATTTGTACCCAATGTCTGTATTGAACTGGTTTTGTACCCAATGTCTATATTGAACTGGTACCACAAACCATCAAATTTGTACGCAATGTCTGTATTGAACTGGTACCACAAAACACAAGATTTGTACCCAATGTCTATATTGAACTGCTACCACAAAACACAAGATTTGTACCCAATGTCTATATTGAACTGGTACCAAAAAACACAAGATTTGTACCCAATGTCTATATTGAACTGGTACCACAAAACACAAGATTTATGCCCAATGTCTGTATTGAACTGCTACCACAAAACACAAGATTTGTACCCAATGTATATTGAACTGCTACCACAAAACACAAGATTTGTACCCAATGTATATTGAACTGGTACCACAAACCATCAAATTTGTACCCAATGTCTATTGAACTGGTACCACAAAACATCAAATTTGTACCCAATTGTCTTTATTGAACTGGTACCACAAAACATCAAATTTGTACCCAATGTCTTTATTGAACGTACCAAAAAAGACAGAGACTGTATCCAAGTCTATATTGCACTGGTACATCAGAGTTTATATGTGGATGTTTGTTTTTCAGACCAAAGAACTGCCTAATGTAGAAGGTATCAAAGATGGCTTTGTTCTGCTGAATCTGCCAGATTCTGTGACAACAGATCACATCTCACCTGCTGGCAGTATAGCCAGAAACAGTCCTGCTGCCAGATATCTAGGTGGTCGAGGGTAGGTTATTTTACATCTCACCTGCTGGCAGTATAGCTAGGAACAGTCCTGCTGCCAGATATCTAGGTGGTCGAGGGTAGGTTATTTACATCTCACTTGCTGGCAGTATAGCTAGGAACAGTCCTGCTGCCAGATATCTAGGTGGTAGTGGGTAGGTTATTTACATCTCACCTGCTGGCAGTATAGCTAGGAACAGTCCTGCTGCCAGATACCTAGGTGGTCGAGGGTAGGTTATTTACATCTCACCTGCTGGCAGTATAGCTAGGAACAGTCCTTCTGCCAGATATCTAGGTGGTCGAGGGTAGGTTATTTACATCTCACCTGCTGGCAGTATAGCTAGGAACAGTCCTTCTGCCAGATATCTAGGTGGTCGAGGGTAGGTTATTTTACATCTCACCTGCTGGCAGTATAGCTAGGAACAGTCCTGCTGCCAGATATCTAGGTGGTCGAGGGTAGGTTATTTACATCTCACATACTGGTAGTATAGCTAGAAACAGTCCTGCTGCCAGATATCTAGGTGGTCGAGGGTAGGTTATTTTACATCTCACCTGCTGGCAGTATAGCTAGGAACAGTCCTGCTGCCAGATATCTAGGTGGTCGAGGGTAGGTTATTTACATCTCACCTGCTGGCAGTATAGCTAGGAACAGTCCTGCTGCCAGATATCTAGGTGGTCGAGGGTAGGTTATTTACATCTCACCTGCTGGCAGTATAGCTAGGAACAGTCCTGCTGCCAGATATCTAGGTGGTCGAGGGTAGGTTATTTTACATCTCACCTGCTGGCAGTATAGCTAGGAACAGTCCTGCTGCTAGATATCTAGGTGGTCGAGGGTAGGTTATTTTACATCTCACATGCTGGCAGTATAGCTAGGAACAGTCCTGCTGCCAGACACCTAGGTGGTAGAGGGTAGGTTATTTACATCTCACCTGCTGTTAGTATAGCTAGAAACAGTCCTGCTGCCAGATATCTAGGTGGTCGAGGGTAGGTTATTTACATCTCACCTGCTGGCAGTATAGCTAGGAACAGTCCTGCTGCCAGACACCTAGGTGGTAGAGGGTAGGTTATTTTACATCTCACCTGCTGGCAGTATAGCTAGGAACAGTCCTGCTGCCAGACACCTAGGTGGTAAAGGGTAGGTTATTTACATCTCACCTGCTGGCAGTATAGCTAGGAACAGTCCTGCTGCCAGATATCTAGGTGGTCGAGGGTAGGTTATTTTACATCTCACATGCTGGCAGTATAGCTAGGAACAGTCCTGCTGCCAGACACCTAGGTGGTAGAGGGTAGGTTATTTACATCTCACCTGCTGGTAGTATAGCCAGAAACAGTCCTGCTGCCAGATTTCTAGGTGGTCGAGGGTAGGTTATTTACATCTCACCTGCTGGCAGTATAGCCAGATATCTAGGTGGTCGAGGGTAGGTTATTTACATCTCACATGCTGGCAGTATAGCTAGGAACAGTCCTGCTGCCAGATACCTAGGTGGTCGAGGGTAGGTTATTTACATCTCACCTGCTGGCAGTATAGCTAGGAACAGTCCTGCTGCCAGATATCTAGGTGGTAGTATAGCTAGGAACAGTCCTGCTGCCAGATATCTAGGTGGTCGAGGGTAGGTTATTTTACATCTCACCTGCTGGCAGTATAGCCAGAAACAGTCCTGCTGCCAGATACCTAGGTGGTCGAGGGTAGGTTATTTTACATCTCACATGCTGGCAGTATAGCTAGGAACAGTCCTGCTGCCAGATATCTAGGTGGTCGAGGGTAGGTTATTTTACATCTCACCTGCTGGCAGTATAGCCAGAAACAGTCCTGCTGCCAGATATCTAGGTGGTAGAGGGTAGGTTATTTTACATCTCACATGCTGGCAGTATAGCTAGGAACAGTCCTGCTGCCAGATATCTAGGTGGTCGAGGGTAGGTTATTTTACATCTCACCTGCTGGCAGTATAGCCAGAAACAGTCCTGCTGCCAGATATCTAGGTGGTCCAGGGTAGGTTATTTACATCTCACATGCTGGCAGTATAGCTAGGAACAGTCCTGCTGCCAGATATCTAGGTGGTCGAGGGTAGGTTATTTACATCTCACCTGCTGGCAGTATAGCTAGGAACAGTCCTGCTGCCAGATATCTAGGTGGTCGAGGGTAGGTTATTTTACATCTAACTTGCTGGCAGTATAGCTAGGAACAGTCCTGCTGCCAGATATCTAGGTGGTCGAGGGTAGGTTCTTTACATCTCACCTGCTGGCAGTATAGCTAGGAACAGTCCTGCTGCCAGATATCTAGGTGGTCGAGGGTAGGTTATTTACATCTCACATGCTGGCAGTATAGCTAGGAACAGTCCTGCTGCCAGATATCTAGGTGGTCGAGGGTAGGTTCTTTACATCTCACCTGCTGGCAGTATAGCTAGGAACAGTCCTGCTGCCAGGTATCTACCTCCTGGCAGTATAGCTAGGAACAGTCCTGCTGCCAGATACCTAGGTGGTAGAGGGTAGGTTATTTACATCTCACTTGCTGGCAGTATAGCTAGGAACAGTCCTGCTGCCAGATATCTAGGTGGTCGAGGGTAGGTTCTTTACATCTCACCTGCTGGCAGTATAGCTAGGAACAGTCCTGCTGCCAGATATCTAGGTGGTCGAGGGTAGGTTATTTTACATCTCACTTGCTGGCAGTATAGCTAGGAACAGTCCTGCTGCCAGATATCTAGGTGGTCGAGGGTAGGTTCTTTACATCTCACCTGCTGGCAGTATAGCTAGGAACAGTCCTGCTGCCAGGTATCTACCTCCTGGCAGTATAGCTAGGAACAGTCCTGCTGCCAGATACCTAGGTGGTAGAGGGTAGGTTATTTACATCTCACCTGCTGGCAGTATAGCTAGGAACAGTCCTGCTGCCAGATACCTAGGTGGTAGAGGGTAGGTTATTTTACATCTCACCTGCTGGTAGTATAGCCAGAAACAGTCCTGCTGCCAGATATCTAGGTAGTCGAGGGTAGGTTATTTACATCTCACATGCTGGCAGTATAGCTAGGAACAGTATTATAGAATTATTTTCAGTGGTCTGTTTTGCTGATAAAACATCTGACGTTAAGTGATCGGTTTTGTTGGAGCACTGCTTATGAGTCTCAATATAAATCATACATCGAATTGTATTTAATAATAGTGTCTCATTGTTTGGGTTTGGCAGTCTGGGCCCAGTTTCATGAAACATCTCAATTTTGAGGATTTTCTCAACTTGTCCTCAACTCGGATATTCACCAATCAGATTGATGAAAATTTCAAATTTCAGGAAAAACTCAAGATTTTAAGGAAAATCTTATTTTATGAAACTGGGACCTGGATGTTTTATTTCTATACCTGCAGAGGAAATCATGAAACCCGTATAATATAGCTGGAAATTACTGAAAGTGGCATTAAGCACCATTGAAATAAACAAACAATGAAATCGTGGATATGTTCATACTGGTGACCCTGTCAGCAGTGAGGTTGCTGGTTTGACCAGTGTTTTCTTGATTCCAACCTTAATTTTCCCATCAAAGTTCGTGGGCTTTCACTGGTCCCATCAAAGTTCGTGGGCTTTCACGGGTCCCATCAAAGTTCGTGGGCTTTCACTGATCCCATCAAAGTTCGTGGGCTTTCACTGGTCCCATCAAAGTTCGTGGGCTTTCACTGATCCCATCAAAGTTAATGGGCTTTCACTGGTCCCATTAAAGTTCGTGGGCTTTCACTGGGTACCCCTTCTGCCTTGATGCAATAATATTGCAGAAAGTGGGTAAAAATGTATGGCAACGAGGTTGTAATTATTTAAACATGACTTGACAGTTCGATGTAATGTCAGTTAGTGCCTTGTTGACCAGACAGTTCTATGTAATGTCAGTGCCTTGTTGACCACAGGGAATTGGTAGTAAGTTGTTGCTCATCTCAGCCCTTGGGTTGTGAATTTAACATTAAGTGAGGTGGGCATTAATCTCCAAAAGGGATTGTATGTTTGCACTCCGTCTGTTCATCACTCTGTCCATCACGCACGTTTCCAGACTTTTCTTGCAGATATTGAGCTGATATTTGTTATTTGAGACGATCATCGTGAGTTACAGGTCAAGTTTTGCCTATGCATTACTATGTACATATCCACACTTGTTTGACATGAATTTTCTGTTTTTCTGCCGGGTGAGGTGCTCTAAGTACCCCTGCTTCCTCCTGATATAACAAATACCGAGATGACGTGATATAGCTGACGAGAACCACCTACAACCTTCAACATAAAATTTTTGTAATAATCTTTGTCACATTTAATTTCACAATTTAGGCTAACAGCTAGAGAGTTTAATTCCTACGGATCTCGACGTGGTAACGATGATGTCATGGCTAGAGGGACCTTTGCTAATATTAGACTTGTAAACAAATTCCTTAGTAAACCAGGAGCAAGGACTATTCATATACCATCAGGAGAAGAGGTTTGTATTGTGTTGTTATAATTTAATTTGCTTTGTAAGCTGAAATCTGATTGGTTAATTCATTCAAATCGAGTAACCCATATTATAACATATAACTTGCATGACCTATGACCTATTCTTACACGGTTTAAATTCAAATAATTCCATGACGTCATCAACATGTTTACCATAAAAATTGTTAAGATTTATAATTAAAATTTAATTATAAGGAATATTTTAAATTTTGAACAGGTTATACTCTATAGCCTGGCTTGGGTATGTTTACATGATTATTAGGCGTAAACAGACCCAAACCATGTTATATAGTATAACCTGTTCAGAAATTTGAAATATTCCTTAAATAGAGAATACAAGTAAGAGTAAATAAAGGGACTGCAAGAAAATTTGGGTGTCGGAGCCTCTTATAATTCTGAACACAGATTCTTGAAAATGTAACTAATGATTGCACATTGAAGTGTGTGCCCACTGTTATAGAATTTTTTCTTATATTTATACCCCCGCTTTGAAGAAGAGGGTGGGGGTATACTGTTTTACTCTTGTCCATCCTCCATAACAAAAAATTCTATGGCAGTTTTCTAAGCAACTATTGTATGCAGAAGCCTGATATTTTGCATATTGCTTTATCTTGTAGTACCATATGGTGTTTTGTGATTTTATGCTCCTTGGTTGTCTACTTCCTGTTTACGGAATACTTTTTGTGAAAGCAGGGGTATCACTAGTGAGCATTAGCTCACAGATTTATCTCGTTTTAGATTTGCTAAAGCATCATTATCGGAAAAAATACCCATTGTGATAATTATAGGAGAATTAATTGTGCAGTCTTACATGTGATTTACTTCACTAAAGGGAGCTTCTCAAAAGTATGCAATGGTAGAATGCTGGTCTACTGTTGTCATAGTGTCTGACACACTTCTTATTTTATTGGTATTTTCTTTTATAAAGAATAAATTGAACATTTTCATATGTTGTTGTCTTCTACCGTATCCTCATGTTTTGTAGTATACACACCATCACCATTACCACATATCAGATAATTATATCCCGCTTCGAAGAACAAAAATTTTTGTCACAGTTTTTTAAGCAAATATAGGATGCAGTGATATTTTGCTTACTGCTTTATCCTATACAGTAGTCCCCCTCTTATACGATCCCTTCGCCAGCGACCACCGGCTTTACCCGGCCAAAAACCTGATGCATTAAGTGTTTCTAACGTAAAATTACCTCTCGCGAACGACCACCCCTGAAACGCGACCAGCGACCACGTTTTTTTGACACAACAATGTAAATTCCCCTCAAGAACGACCATTTTCACTGACCGGATGTTTATTTTGGAAGTCTGGAATAGAACGAGATTTGGTTTTATTATCGTAAACCAGTTCGGAAACAGTTCAACAACCGGTAAACAAAATGTCGAAATCGTGCAAAAGAAAGGTTTTAAAGCTGGATTAAACGGGAAAACAAGTAATATATTGTAGATCAGTTTGATTTCGGCATGATGGAAATCAGGTTTATTACAAGAAGACTGAAATATTCAACAAGGAGATAATAATACAATGTACCAACATAATCATAAATCAAAATTTACTACAAACAATGTCAAAAACTTGGGAAACTGGAAACAGAGAAAAACCAGAATTTTTACAAATTAGACGGAACCTTAATAAACTACGAATTGGAACCTGGGCAGACAATAAAAGTGATAAAAACAACGATAATGCAGATGAAACACGAACAGAAACATTCACTGTTAAGAAGACTTGGAATTGTTATATTATCATTACACATTTTGAACAGATAAAAACTTAGCATGAATTCTTTTTATTTTTATTTTTACTGAATAATAAAATACAAATACTTATTTTGTGTGATTCTTAATCACTTCACAGCTTTTGCTGCTAATCAACCGACCAAGCTCTATAGACCTGTATGAATTGTATCCCCTCAAGAAAGACCACCCCTATTATAAGACCACTTTCATGACTCAGATGGGGTGGTCTTATAAGAGGGGGACTACTATAGTACCATATAGTGTATAGCGATTTTATGCTTCTTGGTCATCTACTTCCTGTTTAAAATACTTTTTTTTGAAAGCTGGGGTATCACTAGTGAGCATTAGCTCACAAATTTAACTTGTTTTATGATTGTTGTTTTAGATGGATATTTTTGATGCTGCTCAGAGATACAAGAGTGAAAATAAATCTGTGATAATACTTGCTGGTAAAGAATACGGGTCTGGCTCCTCCAGGGACTGGGCCGCCAAAGGACCATGGATGCTTGTAAGTAAGGGGGCTGGTAAAGAATACGGGTCTGGCTCCTCCAGGGACTGGGCCGCCAAAGGACCATGGATGCTTGTAAGTAAGGGGGCTGGTAAAGAATACGGGTCTGGCTCCACCAGGGACTGGGCTGCCAAAGGTCATGGATGCTTGTAAGTAAGGGGGGCTTTAATTCCAGATCCTTAAAACTTCACAGACAAATTGCTGACATATTGTAATTGTGCCCCTGCTGTTATAGAACTAATGGGAGAATTGTGTCCAATCTTTCAGCAAATATACGCTGAGTATTTTGTGTAATCTATTTCTCACAGTTTCTTAAACAGACCCTGAAATTCAATCTCCGTGCAAAGGATTCTAGGTATCCTACGTCAACCACAATCACCTCTGCCATACCATTGGTTGACATTGTGAGAAATATCTCTCATGGCGGATAAGCTTCGTGTACAAACACAGTAATTTCAATGTTAAACTGTATCAGAAGTGTAATAAATAGACTATATAAAAATAAATAATATCTCTTGTATTATTTTACAAACATCGTTCTTTGTTTACAAACGTCTCGGGCAGACGACAAATGTAGTCCCACAGTAAATTGAGGATGACGACTGGCAGAGGTTATATCTGGGAACCAGTTATGTTCTCTGTACCGGAGAGTGCCTGAAATTGTGCCCCCGATGTTATAGAAATAATAGACTTTCCTTTTCAGACTTTCACTATGTTTTAATTTTTAATCTGTTTTCATAATGTTCCAAATATATATGCCTTCAGAAAATCCTTGAGCTTAAATAAGGCAAAAGGGACCAAATACAAAATATTTTTTATTTCCATCTGATTTGAAGAGAATTTTTTTAATTAATTCATAGTGATGACACATGAATGATCAATAGTTTAGTTAATACTATGTGCACAACAGGGCGGAGAAATCGTTTGGTAAATATCAAACTGGTACCTGAAATAAGTATACAGTACTTGTGGATAACTATTAAACTACCCATATAATGATCCCCACTCCCCCATCCCCCCCAAAAAAAACAAAAAAAAAAACCAGCTCCACCTGGTAACGTTTAAAATTTCTGTTATTCTGGCAATCTCCACACAAAGGATTTTGGGTATATAGGATAAGCTTGTGAGAGATCTCTTATATAGGATAAGCTTGTGAGAGATATCTCTTGTATAGGATAAGCTTGTGAGAGATCTCTTATATAGGATAAGCTTGTGAGAGATATCTCTTGTATAGGATAAGCTTGTGAGAGATATATCTTTTATAGGATAAGCTTGTGAGAGATATATCTTTTATAGGATCAGCGTGTGAGAGATATCTCTTATATAGGATAAGCTTGTGAGAGATATCTCTTGTATAGGATAGGCTTGTGAGAGATATCTCTTATATAGGATAAGCTTGTGAGAGATATCTCTCACAAGCTTATCCTATACAAGAGATATCTCTCACAAGCTTATCCTATATAAGAGATATCTCTCACACGCTGATCCTATAAAAGATATATCTCTCACAAGCTTATCCTATACAAGATATCTCTTATATAGGATAAGCTTGTGAGAGATATCTCTTGTATAGGATAGGCTTGTGAGAGATATCTCTTATATAGGATAAGCTTGTGAGAGATCTCATATAGGATAAGCTTCTTGTATAAAGGCAGTAACTTTAATATTAAACTGTATTAAAAGTGTATAAATAGACCATATGAAAATAAATAAGATCTAGCCTCAGTTTCATAAAACTTCTCAAGTTGAGATTTTCCTCAAATCCTTGAGTTTTTCCTCAAATTTACATTTTCCAGCAATCTGATTGGCCAATACTTGAGTTGAGGAAATTCTCACATTTGAGATGTTTTATGAAACCGGGCACTGGTGTTTTATTTTACAAACATCATTCTTCATTTACAAACGCTACAAGCAGACAACAAATGTAGTCCTGCAGTAAATGGGGAATGACATTTGGAAGAGTTTATATCTGGAAACCAGTTACTTTTTATGTGCCAGAGAGTGTAATTCTGGTAGATATGGCCAACTCTCTCTCCCCTGTTGTCCACCCAGATAATTGTTGACAACCTTTTATTGTTTCAGGGAATCAAAGCTGTGATTGCTGAGAGCTACGAGAGAATCCATCGTAGTAACTTGGTCGGCATGGGTATTATACCTTTACAGTATTTGGAGGGACAGACAGCAGCATCGTTGGGATTAACAGGAAAAGAAAGTTACTCTATAGAAATTCCACCAGATGTCCTGCCGGGACATATAACAGAGGTCAAGGTAAGTTGTGTTTTGTTTTGTTGGTTTGAATGTTGTTTTAATGCCACTTTCAGCAATTTTTCAGCTATATCATAGTGTACCTTTTTGATTGGGTGATCAAGCTCGAGTACACAGAGAAAACCTCCGAACTTCTGTAGGAACACTGGCAGTCCTTGTCAATTGTGAAGTATGTTGTGCACTGGCTTTCTCAGAAGTAGTTGGTGGCTGGGTGATATGTAATGCTGGTGATTACAAATTTTCTTGAGGAAGTGTTAGACTAAATAATGTTAAGTTTTATTGATTGGATGTTTGCTTTACATCAGTGAGTATTATTTTTGAGTGCTTATTTCACATACATTATCTGTACAAAGGTCTGGTATGCTTATTTTACATACATTTTTATGGACATACATAATCTTTCTTTTATTCCTACTGAAGGTCGGGGTTTTCTCCGTCTTCTTCACCCAATAAAAACTGGACCCATGATATAGCTGAAAAATTGCTGAAAGTTGCGTTAAACACCATTTAAACAAACAAACAATAATCTTTCTTTTATTCAGTAAAAGCTGTTTTAAAGTATCAGTCCACGTAAGAATCAGGCAAAATGCATACATGTGATGGCACATGAAGGAAAAAAACGCAAACTTTTTATCATGGAATTTGATAAAACTAGCCAATATAACAACATTCTAATTTATTGAAGTTCTGAATTATTTTGCCTTTTTAAGATATAATCATTTGAAATTTAGTTGAATTGTACAGTGAAAAATGCCGGGAAATTTTCCCGCCAAATTTTTCTCTATATAACCAGTCAAAAATTATCTAGGCAATTGACACTTTTTCAAATGTAAAATCTTGTTAGAATTTGTTTTTATATCAAAATGAATGCATCTAAGCCAAAAAAACTAAAAACAAAATTTTTGATGTGCCGCCCACTGCCTGACCCTTAGCTAGAATACTAATGGTTATTTTATGTACATGTACATGTACATTAATATATTCAAAAGAAATGTTTTGAAGTAAATCTGTTATTAATCAACTGATACTGATTGTGGCATTATTTTTTCAGTTAAATGATGGCCGATCATTCCAAGTACAGGTGCGCTTTGATACAGAAGTGGAGTTGGTATACTTCCGTCATGGTGGAATCCTTAATTATATGATACGCCGAATGTTATAGCATCTGCTCTGCTCTAGGGATTATTCAATTCTTTGAAAAACATTTAACTTGCATTTAATGGTCAGTTTAATTAAAATGAGATCTCTCAGTTCTCTTGTTATACTGAAAATCTCACATCCTTATATGTGTATTGCTTCAACATTTGATGCAGTCGATATTTGTTGGGTGCTTTTCAACATCTCCAGCATCAACATCAGTTGGGTGTTTTTATTAACATCTCTTTGATGCTTGCATCAAGATCTCTTAAATGTTTATATATGTTACATCTTAAGAAGCTGATGGATCTACTTTTAGTTAGATTTCACATAAAACTACTAATACTATTGTCAATGGTGATTTGTTTGTAAACAGTATGTAATTAATTAATACCATTATGTAAAATTCTAGAAATTTAGAAAGACTACCTTTATTGATTGTACAATGATATTACTAAGTGTATTGTTTTTATATTGAGGGGGAATCAAGAGGGATGACCTATATATACTAATATATGCTCTATAAGGTTGCAAATCAAATCATGGCATTTAAACTAATATATTTTTATATTTAATGATTAAGGATTAGACATTTTTGGTGTTATACCCTGTCATCATTGTGTTATATGTCAAAGTTCAGATACCTCAATTGTGATTGGCAGATATTCATTCCTTTGATTGTTCATGATTACAAGTGTTATAAATCTGCTGAAAAAAACTGTTTGAACATGAAGGATTGTTCCGCATGAATGATTTGTTTAAATTTGGAATTATTTTGTGTTTGTTTTGGGATACAGTGCAAGATTGGGGAGTCAGGTGTCTTACTTGATATTATCTTGAAAATGCTGTAGTAAAATGTAGTAATCTTTATTAAAGCATATAGAAAGATCCAAGATTTTAGAAAATGTTTATTGAAATAAATTGTCAAATATGAAAGTTGTTAGAGAGTATGGCATTTAAAGTTATTTTTTCCAATACAAACTAACCATGAAATTAAAAATAAAATAAGTTGTGATTCCTTTACAATTACTTCCAGGGTCTGCTACTATTATACAATTAGTTTAAATGTCTTCCGACCCTCCCCTGCCAAACTTTGTTATGTCCAGCCAACCTAACTTGAGGGTACATGTAGCTTTTCAGTCACTGTGTCAGTTCGTTTGATTGTTGGTCAGTCCCACCTCTGACATGTAGCTTTTCAGTCACTGTGTCAGTTCGTTTGATTGTTGGTCAGTCCCACCTCTGACATGTAGCTTTTGGGTCAGTTTTTTTAATGACTTCACATCTTCATGAAACTTCATACACAGTTACGAGGTCTCTTCACTGGCAAAATTCTGAAGAGTTGTGCCAAATATTTCACACTCAAGTGAACTTAGAAAAAAGGTGGTTGTTTACCAGTATGTGCTAAGTGGGACATCAGTGTCTCATATTTGTTTGGCATAGCCTTTATGCATCTCTTTTAACAATTTTGTCCTAGTAAGTATACATTATTGCTGATTAACTGCTGTGGTTATTTTTTTTTATATTTGTTTATTTGTTAAAAACTCTTAATTTAAATCATTTTAGTGTAAACAATATTTTATTGAATAAATGTACAAGTACGTCACAAAATTTTAGAATTTAAGTAAGTGGAACATTTAAACAAAAAGATTTGGAAAAAGCAACATGCTTATTAAAATCCGTTTCCTTATAAATGTAAATTGCATATATTGTCGGGAATAAAAGGCGCATTACATTATTATACAAGATGCTGACTTATCACTATTTTGCAGTATTTTACTTTGATCTTTATGTGCAGTATTATTCCGTCTCGCCTTGCTGTCAAGACGTCATTTATCAAACATAGTAACGTCACAATGTTACAAAACAGCGATAAACATATTATTTATGTTTTACCATCGATGAGATGGGGACACGAAAATTCATCTCGTTTAAAAAAACGTAAATAATCTATAATAATTGATTGTACACTTCCAGGCTTAACCAGATCTAGTCCTGTGTGTATGTATGAAATTGGTTCCTGCACAACTTGAGAAAGCCTTGACCAAATCATGTTTCTGTGAACCACTAAGTATAGACAGTTTAAATTTATCCAGTTTCACATTTGTCCATCTGTAGTTATTGCTGAAAATAGGTAAATTTGGGGTTTCCAATCGATAACTCCGGAAAAGCTCAGGGTGGAGACATCTTTGTTCTATGGTCATTCTTCCTTTTTCAGATTGCAGTTACGATGTCAGAAAAAACGGCAATATAATTATGAAGTGTTGTTACGGTTACCCTGTCATACATGTTTGTTGTGTCCCAATCAAATATAAAATTGTAATTGTTAAACCATGTGATTTAATTTATAATAAAATTGATGAAATTTGACCTTTGCTCTTAGTGAATCAACCAATGAAATAAAAAGAATGTCGCTAACAGAAATAAGGGAAATAATTGATGCTGACTTATTCTAGAAGAAGCTACAAAAAATTGATAACAGAATGAAAGTAATGGGAATATCAAATATATTAGCAGTTGTCATTGAAGATAAAGCAACCCCACCCTGCAAAAGGCAGGTGCTGAGTAACTGTTTAGACTATTAAGGGGAGGTTACTCAGTAACTTTGTTTTGGTTTGAATGTTTAACGCCATTTTCAGCTATGTCACGGAGTCCAGTTTTTATTGGGGGAGGAAGCCAGAGTACTGGAGAAAACCCCCGACCTGCGGTAGGAAAACTGGCAATGCTCGTCAATTAAGATTGGAGTCGAGTACGTCCTGCCTGCAGTGAGACTCGAACCCCCAACCTCAGTGTTGACAGACCACGTGATCAATAGTAGACGAACTACCATAACCACTCAGTCACTGAGGCCCCCTAACTCGATAACTATTCAGCAATTTGTTATTTAAGGAAGGATAACTCTGTAACTATTCCTCAATAAGTCTTGATCATCCAGATGCTTCAACTGTATCTTTATTCAAGTATTTATCATGTTATCATTATGCCCATAAATTGGCACAAGTTTTTGATTGGATGATAATATTACTTCTACTTTACCAAAGTTTACATTTTCCATGACATGTTTTCACGGTTTTCCTGGTCTATAAATAGAATGATTGTTTTGTCTCCACCTATTGGTAGCAAAATTACAACTTGGTGATCCCAGACACAAGTATATTTGTGTCTGGGTGATTGAGACTATTCCTAAATTTGTTATTTAATGGGAGGTAACTCAATAACTATTATCAATTTGTTATTTAAAGGGAGGTAACTCAATAACTATTATCAATTTGTTATTTAATGGGAGGTAACTCAATAACTATTATCAATTTGTTATTTAAAGGGAGGTAACTCAATAACTATTATCAATTTTTTATTTAAAAGTAGGTTACTCAGTAACTATTCATCAATCTGTTATGTATAGAGGTGTAACTATTCAACATTTTTGGTGGTGTTTCTGCATGTTGGTTGTTAGGGTATTACAAACAATAGTTACTGTAGTTGGTCATCTAGTGCCTGTCAAAATTGATCTTGTGGATTTGAGCATGACTGGACAGGGTGTGCTTAAAACAAAGATTGCCAGTTTTCCTGGTTGGGCATTTTTACCTGCTACAGTGGCATCCTCCCCTTATCAAAATCAAGACACTTCGATATAGCTGAAAGTGGCTTAAAATCCTAAACAAACAACCAAGGGGTAGGGATCCAATTAACATGTTATATGTGAATGTTTATTATTCCCTATTTGTCCTTCATTATTTGTTTGTTCTGTCTTTTATTTGTGTTTGTTCCATCTCCATTTGTGTATACTTTGGTTTAGACAATAAAAACTGCTTACATAAGAAAATAGTTTAATTTTACAGTGATGATATATACAAAATATTGTCCAATACATCACATGATAACAGTCACATGATACATCACATGATTAGTCACATGATACATCATGTGATTTAGACTTGGAACAAATATGATAATCCCATGGTCTAAGTAAGGAAAGAAAAAAGACAAAAGTCACATGTACAAAGTAAGGAGTCGCATGATATAATAAAGTGACACAAAAACATGTGTAGTGTCTAAATACATTTAGTGAAACAAGAAAGATAACTCTAACATGTCAGTCAGTATGTAAACAATTAGTTATCTCCCCTGAATTAAAGACACTACGCATGCCATAACATTCAGATCTCTTGCATACATTAAATAAATAGAAAGCCATTCATGTACAATTAGGGACTGTGTCATGTTCTTCTCTGATGTGCCCCAGGATTCTTAAAAAAAAATAATTTTCTGATATGAACACCCCACCCCCCAACTTTCTTTCAAAATATACCACCCATAGACTCTAATATAGTTGGCTGTGGACTGATGTGTAATCCAATGTTCTTACAAAAAGTCAATTTATTACTGAACATTATACACCCCTTGTAACAGTATATGAAAAAAATATTGTTCTTGCATAAATAAAAATTATAGACCCACAACGGGTATGAGAAAAAGTGAAAGGTCATTTACACAAAGATGTAGATTCCACAACATAAAAACTACAATTACACTGTTCACATAAATTAAAGACATTATTTTTTATAAAACTTTTAAAGTCTTTAAACCCGACAGGAAAAATTTCTTACTTTAGTAAGAGTCTGTTATATGCCTGACCATTACTGTTGGCCAAAAATGTTTTATTACTACATGGTATTTGGTTCCATTTCCCTTTTTATTGGAATCTGAGAAAATTCTCTACCAGGACAATATTGATAATTTGGATAATTATTGTCAGTTTCATAGGACATTGTTATGTAAACAAAGTGAGGTCATAATGTTACAACAGTGATAAACTAATTATTTTTTGTTTTTTAATTCCACGATTTTCATTTCCCATCTCGCTACAAGCTGCTCAATAGATAATTTCAATCTTGGAAATACAACAAACACTAGCCCTTAAGGATCAGACACCTGACGAAGTATCAGGCAGAGATTATAAACTTTCCTGATTTCTGAACAGCTGATATAGTCCCCTTCGGCAATGGTAGGGTACCATTAATGTAGATAGGCCAACCTATAATCAGATTATACACTTTAGGCCATTCATAAAAAAAATGTTTGGTTTGCTGTATTCCACAAAATATTATTGTTGGAGATTATTATGTGCTAATTATAAGTTATTTACATTTTTTAAAACGAGATGCGTTTTCTCGTTCATATCTCATCGAAGGGCGTCAGATGACGAGAAAATGCATCGAGTTTCATAAAACGTAAATAATCTGTTTATCGCTGTTTTGTAACATTGTGACGTCACAGTGTAACGTAACGACGTCTTGACAGCGAGCTGAGATGGGCCCATCTCAAGCTAGTAGAGTGAGATGGAATAATATCGCACACAAAGATCAAAGGAAAATACTGCAAAATAGCGATAATTATAAATTATCACTTACAGTCCAGCCAGGACTAAAAAGTTATCACTTAAAAAATAACAATGGTATGCATCAATCTAAAATCATACTTCTGTAAATTAAAATGAAATTATGGCAGTAAAAATAATTTGTGGATTTTGCTGTAATAAACATGTGCTAATCAGTAACCATGGATACTGTATGTGTGCACTAATAAAACAACTAATTTAAAGGGATTTACTAATGCAAACCAGTCTATTTATAGAATGATGCAATGTTGAAAATAAACATAATATAGGCCCTATGTATTCTTTTTTGTAGTTTTATTGTGTCTAATTTAAATTTAAATATGTATATATTTACAATTTTTTGCTTTAAAAATTCTCTGCTCTTGGAAGGGAACAGACATTAATAGCAATGCCTTGTACTGCATATTATCAAATTACCTCCCCTTAATATGCATCCTATTAGTGAATAGGGCTTTTGTACTGAAAATTACTGTCTTACTTCCCCTTAAAATATTTATTTGTAAAATACATTCTATTTGTGACCAAGGCCTTTGTGAAAATTACTGCATTACCTCCCCTTAAAGATATATTTGTAAAATACTCATATTGGTGGACTGAAAATAACTTACTTCCCCTTAAAATACGTACTTGTAAAAAGCATTCTATTATAGCATGGCTTTGTACTGAAAATAACTACATCAACTCCCTTAAAATATATATTTGTAGTAAATTCATTCTATTTGAAAACAGGGCATATTTGAAAAATCATATGATATGATATGATATTCATATAGATTTGTATTGAAACAAGAAATAAGTAGCTACTGAATTCTCATATGGACTAGAATGTATTGTTTGATATAATGGACCTAAATAGATTGGGTAAGAATACAATTGATATAATGGATTTATTAATAAATCTAATAAACTGAAGAAACCTAAGGAAGTATTTGTCAAACTGTCTTCCATGACTTCATGGAATGGGACAATATTGGGCCAAACAGGAAAAGAAGGGGAAATATCTTCCTAATACGAAATTACATCAAAATCCACAATAGCAGAAAAATTTATAAATCTGTAGTGGATTAATTTCTCTTCTATTTCAAATATTCAACTAAATTCATTTAGATTGACTCAATTCTGAAATCTGGACATAATGAAAAACCTCAAAGTTTATCAGCATTAAATGGAAAATCGGTCAAAATCCAAGAATCTGTACAATTCAAGATTTGCAACTGTGTTTCCCACACCTATTCTTTATTTTTAAGCTTATGATATTTTGTATTAAATGCATACACAAAAAAAACCAACAAAAGTATGGATACCCATAATACACTATTGAATATTGGCAGTAGAGTTAATATTAAAATGTGCCAAAGAAAATCTTTTCTCTGTATGCAGATTCAATTGTTGTATGTAATTCCATGCAAAATGCAGTACACATTCTCCACCTGATTATTAGACATGAAATACCCCGTTGACAACAATATTTTTTCACACAGCAGTTAAATCTTAGAATCCTCAGCAAGTAAACAAGATTTAACTCTCCAGTGGGAAAATACCATAATCAATGTGAAGAGGTGGTAGAATCTATACATATCCACACATTTATCTATCACCTATAGCATCCAATAATACTACCTTTGCAGCTTCTGGCAGTGCTGGAAATTTCCAGTTTACAAAAAATAACTATTTGACTATCTATCTTTTCACTGTCTGCATATATTTTTTGGAGGTAAAATTGATTTTCTACACAGATATGAATCCAAACAATAATACATAATAAATAATAAAAATGATCTGAACAATGAATTATGGAATAACAGGAAGTGGCTGATGATTGGATGATTTACAGTATTGCATCTTGGGAATATTTCAATCACAGAATCAACTTTTGGAAGTGCATCTAACTGCTACAAGTGTGTCTGAAAATAAAATGAAATTAAATTAAAACAAGCAACACATGACAACAAACACTACGACATATTAAATAGCAGCCAATTCTTGGTCCTGTGATCAGCATTCAGCAGTTTTCTTGTTTTAATTTTTCTATTCAGTTTGTGATGCGAGACTGTATCATTATAACTGACACCTAACTGATGTCTGTTTATATATCATTATAACGTACAAGCTATGCACAGACCTAACTGATGTCGGTTTATATACCAGGATGTCCAGTTTTTATTTGACAAGGATAGTTATGGATTACTGAGAGCTGTGAAATGTTGATGATTGAAGTCAAAGCAAAATAAGCCTAAATTAGTAACAATAGAATCAACAGAAGGCTGCAGTTGTTAATACTAAATAAACTCAAGAAATATTCTGGATAAAATTTAAAAAATTAGAAGATCAAGCTTTAAAAATGTATATAACTGAAAAAACTAATATCTACAAAACTAAGGGAGATAATTCAGTGTAAATAACATCAGATTAGTAAAACCACTGTTAGTGTGATATAAAATGCATTATGTGGGAACTGTATTCGGTACCAAGTTAAACGTTGCAATGATCAAGAGTGTTAATCCATTTCTTAGCTGAGTAGCCATATGCAATTCTTTGTATTGAATGACTTAAAATAAAATACTGAGGTCTAACATTATTTACTTACACGAAAATACTGCCTACAAATAACCTACTGAAACCACTTAAAATATGTTATATTATATGTACTTGTGTCCAATATAACAGTAACAGTACAAAATACCCTTAAGAAGCCTTACATAAATACACTTTAATACCAAATACACCCACTGATCTTATTCACAATATGTCAAACAAAATACCCTACCTGGGTCCCATATAGAAGTCAAGGGTATGATTATTCATTCTACAAATACCCCTTTTGAACCCAATCAAAATATGTCAAACAAAACACCCTACCTGGGTCCCATATAGAAGTCAAGCGTATGATTATTCATTCTTCAAATACCCCTTTTGAACCCAATCAAAATATGTCAAACAAATTATCCTATCTGTGTCTTATATAAAAGTTCCAGCAATAAGTACAAAATACCCTTAAGGAAGTCTTTAAAAAGAATCCTGTGTCCCTATGAAATACTTAATACAAAATTTGTATGTATGACTCAGCCTGAGTAGTATCTTCCATTGGTCACATGACCAATGTATTCATATAAAACATGATTGAAACATGCAATAGACTGGTTAAATAATTAACATGCTCGGTAATAATCTTGTACATCTAGACTACAACAGACCAGGTATACAAGACACATTAGGTATAAAACACCTCAAAACACATAAGGTACACTATGCCTCCAAAACATTACCAAAACACTTATGGAAAAAAACATGGTACAACACACCTCAAAACACATAAGGTACAAAGCCCCAAACCAAAACATCTCTAAAACACAAGGTACAACACACCTCTAAAACACATAAGGTACAAAACAACTTTAAAACCCCACACAATAAGGTACAAAACGACTCTAAAACACACAAGATATAAAACACCTCCAAAACACAAAAGATATAAAACACCTCCAAAACACAAAAGATATAAAACACCTCTGAAACACAAAAAGGTACAAAACTGCTCTAAAACACAAAAGGTACATAACACCTCCAAAACACAAAAAAGTACAAAATGCCTCCAAAACACAAAAAGTACAAAATGCCTCCAAAACACAAAAGGTACATAATACCTCCAAAACACAAAAAGTACAAAATGCCTCCAAAACACAAAAAGTACAAAACGCCTCCAAAACATATAAGGTACATAACACCTCCAAAACACAAAAGGTACAAAACACCTCCAAAACACAAAAGGTACAAAACACCTCCAAAATACAAAAGGTACATAACACCTCCAAAACACAAAAGGTACATAATACCTCCAAAACACAAAAGGTACAAAACACCTCCAAAACTCAAAATGTACAAAACACCTCCAAAACACAAAAGGTACATAACACCTCCAAAACACAAAAGGTACAAAACACCTCCAAAACACAAAATGTACAAAACACCTCCAAAACACCAAAGGTACATAACACCTCCAAAACACAAAAGGTACAAAACACCTCCAAAACTCAAAAGGTACAAAACACCTAAACACAAAAGGTACAAAACACCTCCAAAACTCAAAAGGTACAAAACACCTAAACACAAAAGGTACAAAACACCTCCAAAACACAAAAGGTACATAACACCTCCAAAACACAAAAGGTACATAACACCTCCTAAACACAAAAGGTACATAACACCTCCTTAACACAAAAGGTACATAACACCTCCAAAACACAAAAGGTACAAAACACCTCCAAAACACAAAAGGTACATAACACATCCTTAACACAAAAGGTACATAACACCTCCAAAACTCAAAAGGTACAAAACACCTCCAAAACACAAATTGTACAAAATGCCTCCAAACCACAAAAGGTACATAACACCTCCAAAACACAAAAGGTACAAAACACCTCCAAAACACAAAAGGTACAAAACACCTCCAAAACTCAAAATGTACAAAACACCTCCAAAACACAAAAGGTACATAACACCTCCAAAACACAAAAGGTACATAACACCTCCAAACCACAAAAGGTACAAAACACCTCCAAAACACCTCCAAACCACAAAAGGTACATAACACCTCCAAACCACAAAAGGTACATAACACCTCCAAAACACAAAAGGTACAAAACGCCTCCAAAACACAAAAGGTACAAAACACCTCCAAAACACAAAAGGTACATAACACCTCCAAAACACAAAAGGTACAAAACACCTCCAAAACACAAAAGGTACATAACACCTCCAAAACAGCTTAGGTACAAAACACAGTACAACACACCTCAAAACACATAAGGTACAAAATGCCTCCAAAACATACAAGGTACAGAACATTACCAAAACACATGAGGTACAAAACATTTCCAAAACAATTAAGGTACAAAGCACCTCCAAAATACTTAAAGTACAAACACCTCTAAAACACCAAAGGTACAAAACACCTCCAAAACACATAGGTACAAACCACCTTCAAAACACAGTTAAACACACTAAAGGTAGAAAACACCTTCAAAACACATAAGATACAACACCCCATAGCACATCAGTTACAAAACAACTCCAAGACACAGATACAAAACACCTCCAAAACACCAAAGGTACAAAACACCTCCAAAACACATAAGGTACAACACCTCCAAAACACATCAGGCACAAAACAACTCCAAAAAAACAGATACAAAACACCTCCAAAACACATAAGGTTTTTTTAGTTTAAACATATTTTTATTAGTATAAATATACACAAAAATGGAATGGACACAAATAAGACATACTTATGAAGTCCTTTACCTCACATCAGGTATAAAACACGTCCAAACAACATTACATAGAGAACAACCCTGAAACACCTCAATAAAGTTTATGTCTAGTATAATGACAACAAGATGATACATTCTGCTGTTTGTTATTCTTATATTGTTGGAACACTGTCATTTTATTTTATATTAAATTTAAAGCTGTTCATTTTTAGTAGAGTGGTGTTAGTGTAACTACTTAAAATTTTTTCTTGATGATATTCCTCTGAGAACTGGAAATACGACAATTACATTAAAACGAGGCCCTGAAAGATAATACTAAATAATGAAAAAAATATTGTGTGCTATCATTCAGAGCCTCGTTTCAATGGTACCATTATGCCATCGTTATTCGTTGCAATGTGAAAGAAAGCAACCAACAACTTTGATTGGATAACAACAGTTGGGTATTACAGTTCCTGAGTGTTAATTTTAACTACATTAACAAGTGGTGATGTCAGACATGTTAAGTCATTTCTGTTATTCTGTTTTAACCTGTTCTGACCAGTTATTATCTGCCAAATCCAGTCTGAAAATTACACTCTTTATTTTTGATGAGATCAATCATTACTTTGATTACCTTGAATTAAGACTCTCTTTCAAAACTTGAAACTATAACAATCTTGAGTAGAAAAATATCATAATCAACAAAGTACTGTGGTAGAATCTATAGATAAACAACCAATCACACATGGATTTGGTTTATGAACAAGTTACATTTTTTACATAAAATTAAAAAAATAAAAAATAACAAAACAAAACAACAAATAAACAAACAAATCAACAAAGTTTTAACAATCAGAATAGAAAATTAAAATAAAAGTCAATAAATTTGAACATTAATTGTCAAATTTACACCTAACATGTCTGACATGCCCAGATAACAAGATTACGACTAGCCAGTTATATATTAATCGTCATAGTTACAGCTAGTTGTGACATGGTATACCATTACTGTAACAACACAATGTACTTTTATTGGGAATATAATAACCTTTTAAAATACCAACCAATCACAAGAGAGGACATATATTTATATTATACCGTTATTTTAGTTTATTCTGAAGTATACAACAATGACCCATAATTTCTGTGAATACATGTAAGTTATCCAGCCCAACTACTACATGGACCTCCATGGTCATGTCTATTGCTGGGAATGATTAGTCTGACCTGCCACCTACACCCCAACAATGTAACAGGAAATGCTGTTTTATTTAAATATCACACTATAGGTCACTGTGACCCAACACAAGTTCCTAATTAACGCTACAATCACCTTGCATGACATGATCCAGTACCAAAGTGACCCCACATCAAGCATTGTGAGATTGGCCTTACACATAACAGCTACCCAGCCCTCTCTGCCCCAGCATTCTCAGATTTATCTTTTATATGACAGATCTCTGACAAATCCGGAGACTCCCAACGAGATCGGTACCTTTCATGAGTGCTTCTTCCAGTGAGATTAATCAAACACATGACTGTTACCCAGACCCCCTTTCGGCCAAATAAGATTGGTGTGACACACGACAGCTACCCACCCCCCAATGAGACTGGTCTTACATGTGACCGATACTCAGACCCCTCCCCAAATAAGATGGATATCACATGACAGCTACCCAGACCTTCCCCTCCCCCAAAGAGACGGGTCTCACATGACAGGTACAAAGACCTTCCCCTCCCCCAATGAGATGGGTGTGACACATGACAGCTATCCAGACTCCCACTCCCCCCTCTGAGATTGGTCTAACATATGACAAGTACCCAGACTCCCACTTCCCCCTCTGAGATTGGTCAAACATATGACAAGTACCCAGACTCCCACTTCCCCCTCTGAGATTGGTCTAACACATGACGGGTCCCCCCAATGACATTGGTCTAACACATGACAGGTCCCCCCCCAATGAGATTGGTCTAACACATGACAGGTCCCCCCAATGACATTGGTCTAACACATGACAGGTCCCCCCAATGACATTGGTCTAACACATGACGGGTCCCCCCAATGACATTGGTCTAACACATGACAGGTCCCCCCCAATGAGATTGGTCTAACACATGACAGGTCCCCCCAATGACATTGGTCTAACACATGACAGGTCCCCCCAATGACATTGGTCTAACACATGACAGGTCCCCCCAATGACATTGGTTTAACACATGACAGGTCCCCCCCCAATGAGATTGGTCTAACACATGACAGGTCCCCCCAATGACATTGGTTTAACACATGACAGGTCCCCCCCAATGAGATTGGTCTAACACGTGACAGGTCCCCCCCAATGAGATTGGTCTAACACGTGACAGGTCCCCCCCAATGAGATTGGTCTAACACGTGACAGGTTACCCCCCAATGACATTGGTTTAAGACATGACAGGTCCCCCCAATGACATTGGTCTAACACATGACAGATCCCCCCAATGACATTGGTTTAACACATGACAGGTCCCGCCAATGAGAGTGGTCTAACACATGACAGGTACCCCCAAATGACATTGGTATAACACGTGACAGGTCCCCCTCCAATGACATTGGTCTAACACATGACAGGTCCCCCCAATGACATTGGTCTAACACATGACAGGTCCCCCCAATGACATTGGTTTAGCACATGACAGGTCCCGCCAATGAGAGTGGTCTAACACATGACAGGTACCCCCAAATGACATTGGTGTAACACATGACAGGTCCCCCCCAATGACATTGGTATAACACGTGACAGGTCCCCCCCCAATGACATTGGTCTAACACATGACAGGTCCCTCCAATGACATTGGTTTAACACATGACAGGTCCCCCCAATGACATTGGTCTAACACATGACGGGTCCCCCCAATGACATTGGTCTAACACATGACGGGTCCCCCCAATGACATTGGTCTAACACATGACAGGTCCCCCCAATGACATTGGTCTAACACATGACGGGTCCCTCCAATGACATTGGTCTAACACATGACAGGTCCCCCCAATGACATTGGTCTAACACATGACGGGTCCCCCCAATGACATTGGTCTAACACATGACAGGTCCCCCCAATGACATTGGTTTAACACATGACAGGTCCCCCTAATGAGAGTTGTCTAACACATGATGGGTCCCCCCAATGACATTGGTCTAACACATGACGGGTCCCCCCAATGACATTGGTCTAACACATGACAGGTCCCCCCAATGACATTGGTCTAACACATGACAGGTCCCCCAATGACATTGGTCTAACACATGACAGGTACCCCCAAATGACATTGGTATAACACATGACAGGTCCCCCCCAATGACATTGGTTTAAGACATGACAGGTACCCCCAAATGACATTGGTATAACATGTGACAGGTCCCCCCCCCCCCATGACATTGGTATAACACATGACAGGTACCCCCAAATGACATTGGTATAACACGTGACAGGTCCCCCCCAATGACATTGGTCTAACACATGACAGGTACCCCCAAATGACATTGGTCTAACACATGACAGGTCCCCCCAATGACATTGGTGTAACACATGACAGGTCCCCCCCAATGACATTGGTATAACACGTGACAGGTCCCCCCCCAATGACATTGGTCTAACACATGACAGGTACCCCCAAATGACATTGGTCTAACACATGACAGGTCCCCCCCAATGACATTGGTATAACACGTGACAGGTCCCCCCCCAATGACATTGGTATAACACGTGACAGGTCCCCCCCAATGAGATTGGTCTAACACATGACAGGTCCCCCCAATGACATTGGTCTAACACATGACGGGTCCCCCCAATGACATTGGTCTAACACATGACAGGTACCCCCAAATGACATTGGTCTAACACATGACAGGTCCCCCCAATGACATTGGTGTAACACATGACAGGTCCCCCCCAATGACATTGGTATAACACGTGACAGGTCCCCCCCAATGACATTGGTCTAACACATGACAGGTACCCCCAAATGACATTGGTCTAACACATGACAGGTCCCCCAATGACATTGGTCTAACACATGACAGGTCCCCCCAATGACATTGGTCTAACACATGACAGGTACCCCCAAATGACATTGGTCTAACACATGACAGGTACCCCCAAATGACATTGGTCTAACACATGACAGGTCCCCCCAATGACATTGGTATAACACGTGACAGGTCCCCCCCAATGACATTGGTATAACACGTGACAGGTCCCCCCCCAATGACATTGGTCTAACACATGACAGGTCCCTCCAATGACATTGGTTTAACACATGACGGGTCCCCCCAATGACATTGGTCTAACACATGACAGGTCCCCCCAATGACATTGGTCTAACACATGACAGGTCCCCCCCAATGAGATTGGTCTAACACATGACAGGTCCCCCCAATGACATTGGTCTAACACATGACAGGTCCCCCCCAATGAGATTGGTCTAACACATGACAGGTCCCCCCAATGACATTGGTCTAACACATGACGGGTCCCCCCAATGAGATTGGTCTAACACATGACAGGTCCCCCCAATGACATTGGTCTAACACATGACGGGTCCCCCCAATGAGATTGGTCTAACACATGACAGGTCCCCCCAATGACATTGGTTTAACACATGACAGGTCCCCCTAATGAGAGTTGTCTAACACATGATGGGTCCCCCCAATGACATTGGTCTAACACATGACGGGTCCCCCCAATGACATTGGTCTAACACATGACGGGTCCCCCTAATGAGAGTTGTCTAACACATGATGGGTCCCCCCAATGACATTGGTTTAACACATGACGGGTCCCCCCAATGAGATTGGTCTAACACATGACAGGTCCCCCCCAATGACATTGGTTTAACACATGACAGGTCCCCCTAATGAGAGTTGTCTAACACATGATGGGTCCCCCCAATGACATTGGTCTAACACATGACGGGTCCCCCCAATGACATTGGTCTAACACATGATGGGTCCCCCCAATGACATTGGTCTAACACATGACGGGTCCCCCCAATGACATTGGTCTAACACATGACGGGTCCCCCCAATGAGATTGGTCTAACACATGACAGGTCCCCCCCAATGACATTGGTTTAACACATGACAGGTCCCCCTAATGAGAGTTGTCTAACACATGATGGGTCCCCCCAATGACATTGGTCTAACACATGACGGGTCCCCCCAATGACATTGGTCTAACACATGATGGGTCCCCCCAATGACATTGGTCTAACACATGACGGGTCCCCCCAATGACATTGGTCTAACACATGATGGGTCCCCCCAATGACATTGGTCTAACACATGACAGGTCCCCCCAATGACATTGGTATAACACGTGACAGGTCCCCCCAATGAGATTGGTCTAACACATGACGGGTCCCCCCAATGACATTGGTCTAACACATGATGGGTCCCCCCAATGACATTGGTCTAACACATGACAGGTCCCCCCAATGACATTGGTATAACACATGACAGGTCCCCCCAATGAGATTGGTCTAACACATGACAGGTCCCCCCAATGAGATTGGTCTAACACATGACAGGTCCCCCCAATGACATTGGTCTAACACATGACAGGTCCCCCCAATGACATTGGTCTAACACATGACAGGTCCCCCCAATGAGATTGGTCTAACACATGACAGGTCCCCCCAATGACATTGGTCTAACACATGACGGGTCCCCCCAATGAGATTGGTCTAACACATGACAGGTCCCCCCAATGAGATTGGTCTAACACATGACGGGTCCCCCCAATGAGAGTGGTCTAACACATGACAGGTCCCCCCAATGAGATTGGTCTAACATATGACGGGTCCCCCCAATGAGATTGGTCTAACACATGACAGGTCCCCCCAATGAGATTGGTCTAACACATGACAGGTCCCCCCAATGACATTGGTCTAACACATGACAGGTCCCCCCAATGACATTGGTCTAACACATGACGGGTCCCCCCAATGAGATTGGTCTAACACGTGACAGGTCCCCCCAATGAGATTGGTCTAACACATGACAGGTCCCCCCAATGACATTGGTCTAACACATGACAGGTCCCCCCAATGACATTGGTCTAACACATGACAGGTCCCCCCAATGAGATTGGTCTAACACATGACAGGTCCCCCCAATGACATTGGTCTAACACATGACAGGTCCCCCCAATGACATTGGTCTAACACATGACAGGTCCCCCCAATGAGATTGGTCTAACACATGACGGGTCCCCCCAATGAGATTGGTCTAACACGTGACAGGTCCCCCCAATGACATTGGTATAACACATGACAGGTCCCCCCAATGACATTGGTCTAACACATGACAGGTCCCCCCAATGACATTGGTCTAACACATGACGGGTCCCCCCAATGAGATTGGTCTAACACATGACAGGTCCCCCCAATGACATTGGTCTAACACATGACGGGTCCCCCCAATGACATTGGTCTAACACATGACAGCTAGCTGTATATAACTGACCCACAACCATCCAAGCATTACCTGTTTACTGCTGCAACATAAAATATAAATAAAATTAGCGGCATGCTAAAAATAGAACTAAGGAAATTCCACACAAGTGCAGCATGTTCTAACTAATTAGCATGTTAAAATCAAACATTATTAACTGCATTGATTGGTTACTATTGTTATGAATACAAATAGTTTAGTTAATTTACACGAATATGTAGAGTTGCCTCCCCTGTTAATTTAGATGAATTACTTATGTAGAGTTGCCTCCCCTATGTAAGTCAGCAGCCATATAATACCTGAACTGTTTCTTTACACCTACACCTATTTCGAGTTAATCCATACAGGACTTCATTTTCACAACTAAAGACTCTGTTTGTTTTGTATTATTACTCAGCTTTATCTACTTTCACTTTCTAAAGCAAACAATCTCCTTCAATCATGCACTTTAACTTTGAATACACAGCTTTCCTTTTATAAATATCTATTTTTACTTTGAATATGGTGCATGCCACACATAAGGAGATAATGTTCATCAAAGAGTCACAGAGAGAGTGAAAGAAAGAAAAACAAACAAGATCATGGATCCAAACAGGCTTCAAGGTTAAATGGTTCATAATGCAACAGAATTAAATAACAGATCAAACTTTCAATAGCAGACAACAGAGAGCAGTAGATTTATCTCAGCAATACTCACTCAAGAATAGGGTAGTCCGAAAAGATGTATTCACTCAAGAATAGGGTAGTTGAAAATGATGTAAAAAAAAGGATTCGAGCATGCCTACAAGGTATTACCTCTAAAATCTTTTTGTTTAAAGCCTAGTAAAGATAAATGCCATAGATACAAATAACCAGTAAAACTTGAAAATTTCTCAAGGCTGACCAGTCATTAACATCACCCACAAATGAACAAATGCCTTAGTTGTAGCAAGTTGTGCTCGACTCGATACTTAATTTACACAGATATCATTGGTCTTCAACAGGACAAGGTTTTTTATCGGGAACCACAATAAGAACTTAATGCCTTGAAAACTTTATGAATAGTGGAGTAAAACTTAGACAAACTGATCTTAAATCGCCACCAAAATAATAATATGGCTTGACTGTATTACACAAACAATGATAACATATTTTTTTATCAAAAACCTATCTCAAAAGAGAAAAAAGTTAAAAGACCAGAATTAAATTGTATTCAAATAGCAATAATTTGACCTTGAGGTCAAAGTTCAAGATCAAAAGTCACTTACTATGGTATGTGACACATTGCCTTGAAATGATCAAACATGCCAAACATCAAACCTCTACCTCAAAGAGAAAAAAGTTAAAGCATTGGCACGAATTTGTCATTCAAATAAGCAATAATGTGACCTTGAAGTCAAAGTCTCTTAAGGTCACCAACCATGCCCATGGTATGTAACATGGCACATTGAAATGATCTACCCCACATGCCAAATATTAAAGGCCTACATCAAAAGATTAATAAAGGTTATAGCCTGGACACGGTTTGTTACAGAGGATGGATAGACCCAGAGGTTATAGCCTGGCCACGGTTTGTTACGTATGGTTGACAGACCAAGAGCTTATAGCCTGGCTATGGTTTGTTACGTATGATGGACAGACCAAGAGGTTACAGCCTGGCCACGGTTTGTTATATATGATGGACAGACCAAGAGGTTCTAGCCTGGACACGGTTTTTTACAGAATGGACAGACCCAGAACAAACAACTGTACCACCAGGGGCATGAATTGTATACCAGACTTAATTTGTCAAAATGGCCAAAGCAACGTGTCAACAATCTATGAAATCTATAAGGTCCAGATTTTTAAGAAAATGGATGAAAGAGTTAAAGACAGAAAACTAAAAAAATTCCTTTTTTGTACTAACAAAGTCTCATAACTATATAATGAGAAATCTAAGAAAAACTAATAGAAACTTACATATCAATACAAAAAAACACTACATCAGAAGGCAACCACTAAAGGTTTACAAACTAAAGCCAACTATGCTTAACTAGAAGTCCATAGGCTTATTTTGCTCTCTAATCCAATTTACTACTGGTACCTTTATGCTCCCCAGTGTTAAGCATTTCTAGAATCAAAACAACTAAACCAGTTCATGTTCAAATCAGCCTGTATGCCTATTTAATTACTACTTACTGTTTCCTCATCCATATTGTCCGTCAGAGTGGTATCTTGGTCTGGTACCTGTGACAGGGCCGAGGTATAAGATGTTTCTGTACTACTTGTCACTGTATTATTGGCTGACTTGTTTGGAGATAGAGATTGTAAAGATGGCGCCTCTGAATCAAGCTCTGCTTGAAAACTTTGTTCTGTAGAATGAATTTTCAAAAAGGTAAGTTAAAACTGTGGCATTATGGTTATTAACTTAGCTTCTCTTGATAAACTGTTGTAATCCAGGATTGACACTGTATAAAGTAAGGCCACCAGTTGACTCCATTACCCATTTCCTTTTATTTGTTTGTTTGAATGATGTTTAACGCCATTTTCAGCAATATTTCAGCTATATCGTGGCATCCAGTTTTTATTGGGGAGGAATCCAGAGTACCTTGAGAAAACCCCTGACCTTCAGTAAGAAAACTGGCATTCCTTGTCAATTAATATTGCCTGCAGTGAGACTCGAACCTGCATCTTCATTGTTGACAGACCATGTTATCAACAGAAGATGAAGAACTACCTTAACCACTCAGCCACTGAGACCCGCATTTTATTTGAAGAAGATATGCTTATATATAGCTTTAAATGCTATGGGTTAACCATGTTAACAGTTAAGAAGCAGAGGTGTTTACCCCTTTGCTGTACTCCCAGTAATCCTAATTATTTTTTTCAGTAATTTTGCACATTTATCCGTAATCTGAAACTTTGCACATAAAATGCCCGAACTTAGAAAAATATTTAAAGAGTTTCTAGTCAGTCTTTTACTTCAAAACATCTTTCTGATGCACATTTTATTGATCAAACATTAATAAAAACATGTTTTTTCAATATTGTTACACCTTTACAATGTCACAAAATCACAACCAAAAGCATTTGAAAGTTAATTGTAATACCAGCGGAAATGCATAATTCCAGGTTGCATTTCTGTGATGCATATTTTTAGACCCAAATTCGGAATAATTCCGGAAAATCCGTAATGGCAAACACCTCCGTAAGATGGTACAAAACTTGTGTAAACCGGTCCTGAGATGCCAACCCCATTTGAACCAAATTAGGAGTAATTAGAAGCGGCGTCTTTATGCCGGGGGACTTTAGCTTTAGGGTAAATGAAGCAAAGTCCTGCATTCTGGCACTGTCCTGGAAACAAATGATGACCCAGAATAGGAATCTTAAATAACTTTTTTTTACAATTAATGAATATCTTCAACAATTCTTCACCAGTTTTCCTACCGCAGGTCGGGGGTTCTCTCCGGGTACTCCGGCTTCCTCCCCCAATAAAAACTGGACGCCATGAAATAGCTGAAAAATTGCTGAAAGTGGCGTTAAAACACCATTCAAACAAACAAACAAACAACAATTCTTCAAGGTTGTTCTCAATTATAAACTTTGTAAAGATGACCTCTGATTTGATGACTGAATTCTCCATCACAGCAGTAAATACACTTGTTATTTTTTTGTTGGTTATAGAAAGTTCCGCAATATTTTTGTGTTTACTTGATTTTGCATGAGTTGCCGCTATGCGTTATTGAAATGTCAGAAGAGCACACCATGCAGTAAGCATATCCTTCTCTGTTTTTTAAAACCGGATATTAGTTTATATTAAAGCGCCGAAGTGATAAAAATTTTAAAATTCTACCGATCACAGCCGCGACAATGAAAAATTTCGGGATAACAACTAATATTTACCGGATTTGAAAAAAAATAGTTTTCATAATGAACAAGTTTGGTAAATCGGAGTTCAGATTTTCGGCAATAAATTCTGGTCACGTTCTCGCTTTGCTACCTGCACCAACCAAATATGGGCACACTTGTAGATATTTTCTCATTTTCAAGAATATTCGTTAACTTTACTTAGCCAATGGGAATGACGTTTATTGGATAAAACTATTTTAATTAGTTGTAAATGCATCACAGGAATTACAAGCTTTAAAAGCAAGTTTAGAAGATACAATACTATCCAAGCATGTAAGAAGTTAAAACTACACCCTAAATCTTGAATATATTAATCTTACGTCAGGCCAAAAAATGCTGACAATGCTAATGTTTGAAAACCAACTATTTCCCATTTTTCTCTAAATTTTACTCCATTTTATAATATGTTCTATTATTCAGTTCAATTTAATACTAGTACTTTAAAACCCAACAAGAAGAGTGATCATTGGCCATTTATTTACATAGAATACAAACTTTATACTCTACCTATTTCACTGTAGCAACTGGGAGTAGACGGAGTGTAGCTGGGCGTACCTTCCGTGAAGTCTGTGTATGTAGGGGTAGACTCAGACAGACTCGGTGATGATGGAATTTCCTGATATGTTGTCGTAAATTTACTGGAATAGTCTAATCTGTAAACAATAAACAGAATATACTAGTATGATCTTAATTAATATGGTGTCAATCATAAGGGTTCTTATAAGCGTAGAGCCCGCTGTGACATCACAGTAAGAATTCTGCCGTCAGATAAAACATATCAAACTGACACAACACAGTCTTGTTATGATTGATTAATGTTTATGCCAAAGAGGAACATATATTCAATAAAAGGACAGGCATATATTTTTATGTCAATTTTATTTGCTTTACATGCTGTTTTGGGATGGATCTTATTTGGTTCCAAAAAACCAATATGGCAATTGAAAGCATTACATCTGTGTCAGAATTTGAAAACATTTGTTAGAAATAATAGAATCTAAATACATTATTACAACTGGGCTTTATGCAATTTAGAACATGGTGAGAATACCTTGCAATGGCTCAGTATAAAATATTATTTAATTATGGACTGTTGAAGAGGTCAATATGCTTTATATGAAACTTGTAGAATGATATTGACTGACAACGAAGTAGGAGGTCAATATCTTTTGTACAAGGTCCATATAATGCATATTGACCATATTAAAACTCCTTAATTGTTATATTACATATGAAAAGTACATCTGAAATTGCAATCTGTTCTGACTCCCATAGTTTTTATTGATTGTACAATGAAAATAAACCAGAACAAATATAAAGATTTATATTTAGTAACATGTCCCATATATAGAGGTCTATTTAGAGTAACATAGATTGAATATACGTAAAAATAGAAACATAGCGTCAATATTTAATAAAAATAGCATCTAAAACGCCTTTGGTTGTAAAAATACAGAATATTCTGTAAATCACATGATTGGATTAGCCAATCAAAATTATAATACAACACACCATATGTAATAGTGACAAATATATGTAACCATGTTCTTAGCCCGCTTGCGATAATCTTAAATAATAATAAATAAATCAAATAGTTTTATTAACCTGGGCTACATTTAAGTTTAATGATACCTCAAATATATGTCAACTATTTTTTAAAGAGAACAATTCAAATTTGAGGAAGATTTCCTTTAATACAAATCTGATTAACTGATTTGCTGACATTGCGGGCAAAGCTAATAATACATTTTAATAAAGACCTTTTAATCAGTGTCCATAAGTTTAGTTGCATGTGGTTCCAGATTTTCACTTGTTCTTTTTTCATTTTCATAATACATTTTGTGTGCATATTTGGCGAATACACAAAATCATATATTTTTGCTGCAAAAACTTCACAACATTCCTAAAAAGTTTCAATAATTAAAATAAATGATGATGATGATGATGATGAGAATTTGACATGCTAAATATGTGTTCCATAGTCACACTTACCTGCTTGTTGAAATATATTTTTTTAAAACAGATAAAAGCAAATTTTTAAATCTGCAGCTAACTGAGGTTTACTGAATGTTTTCCTCCACTGATTTTTGAACAATTAATTTCTGAATATAAAATAATTACCTTTTGTTTTCAGACTCAGATGTAATGGTTCTACTCGTATAAGAGACTCGTGTTGTGTCAGGTGACTGATGCAGTCTAGAGGGCGAGCGAGTCGCTATTGCTTCTGCAAATGTTGGAGGAGGCGTAGAGTTTTCTGGGACCAAGTCTGGTCTTCTTCCTGTTGTACCTGAGAAGAGAGATCACAGGGTCAAACAATTTTTGCAGATTTATGACACCTTCAGCAATTTTTAAGCTTTTCCATACAGATTGTATTGGTAGAGGAAGCCCAACAGTGCAATTATGATGTCATGATGACAGCCAAACGTAGCAAACCTCGTCAATTATGATGTCAGGATGACACCTTCAGTGCTCAAAACTAACTTTTTTCATGATTATTCAGACTACCTGAACAAAATTTCACTCGTCCCAAAAAAAAATTTACTTAAGACTTAACTGAAGTTATAACATGTCTCAATTTAACTAGAAGCTACCAGGAGACTGAAATCGTTGTACATGGAACACAATTAACCCAGGGTTCACCACAGGCTATTCAAGGGCTGTGCTCCTCCACTCTTGAATTTGTTTCCTCCACCCTTGAATTTTGAGCTTCATACTAAAAGTTTGACTTTATTCTTAAAACAATGAAGTTTTTAAATAAAAAAATACATGTATATTGTGACTGGTAGCAAAAACACAAGTGGGAAAACAAAATCAAAGACTGAAAACACTATTATGAATAAATAAATGTCACTCTAAAATTTTTATGAGTAAGGAAATGGATCATCTTCCGACTTGCACCACCCTTGGATTTTGAGCTGTGGTGATCCCTGAAATTTAACCTTGAGATATCTTAAATTTGGGAAATTTACAGGCTTATTATAGCTGCTATAGCTCCTTTAAGCTGCCATCAGACAATTTCTGAAAAATTAAATGATTTGTAGGCCTTGTCCATCAGGTTATATTATACACATACTGCCTGTTGAAGAGGGTGTTACGCCAGAGTATCTCACGAGGTAAATATATCACCCGAGACGCAGTGATATATTTACCTCGTGAGATACTCTGGCGTAACACCCTCTACAACAGGCAGTATGTGTTATATTATACTGAATACACTTTTTTGATATATCACATTGGCGGAAGTGTAAAAAATTGTATAATTGTTGGTCAATCTAATTAAAATTAAATCTTTCACTAGCTCCCCCTTTTTGCTATAGTCGCTCTGAAGATCTAACAACATCCCATTACAAGTCATCTCAGATTGAACTTTTGATATAAATATTATCCAATGAAAAATTTTGGTATTCCCCAAAAAATTAACCAATCAAACGTAAGCTTTTATCTTAACTTGGGGTTTAGTTATGAAAAAGGTACAATAATGCCAGAGAGATTCCGAACAATGACAGAGGATTCCCCAACACTAAAGGTTGGGGAAGACAGTTTTTGATTGGTCAATACAGAAGTTCAATCTGAGATGACCTGTAATGGAATGTTGTTAGATCTTCATGGCGACAGTAGCAAAAAGGGGGGAGCCAAGTGAAGATATAATTTTAATTAGATTGAATTGTTGGTGCGCACATGGACCGGAACGCAACATTTCCGGGTGATTTATCCAGAGTCTGGGTGATACATCAGGGTGATATGTTGTGTGTAATATTGTTGCAACCAAAGGGGCAGGGTAAGAGAGGAATAGACCAAAATGTCTTCCATCAAATATCCAATGCAAAGTCTAGATTTTTGTATGAAGTATAATATTAGTAATTGACAGTTTTACTCTAGCTGTTATAGATTTTAATTTATAACACAAAAACTGATTATTTTGTCTGATTTAGTCATTTAAGGGCAATATTTCATGCAAGCAGTCAATTTCAGACCAATAAAGTGAATTGTAGGACTTGTACTGTTGATCACTTTTGCAATTTACAGTTTCACTCTAACTGAAAGTTTCATATAAAAAAATTGTCATTTAAGGGCAATAATTTTGGACCAATGATGTGTTTTGTAAGCATTGTCTTGCTGGTCATTTAAGCAATTTACAATGTCAATCTAGCTATTGTAGTTTTCAAGTTATATTGTAAAAATCGCAAAGTCTGGGTTGTAAAGCAAGTGCCTTGATAAATAGGGAATTGTTTACAATTTGTTGGAAGAAGGTTTTGGGTCTGTGTAAAAAAATGTAGGAGTTGATTACACAAAATAGGTACATGTATCGTCATCTGGAAATGTTCTGAAAAGTTTACCAAGGCTGGAAAATTAGGAAAAAAATCTTCCATAATAGCGGTGCACAACTTCAATACATGTGCAATCTTTCTGTGAAGTTTCAGAGATCTGGGTTGAAAACTGTAGGAGGACTTCACCATACTATAACCTGGGTTTGCACTTTGTGCAACCCGGCTAAAAACTGAAAATTTTGTCGAAAATCATGATTTAAGTGCAATAACTCTTACAGAAAGTCAGAACACAACTTCAGACTTTGGACCTTTGTAGTGCTTAATATGCTGATCAATTTGAGATAGAGTTTTCTCTATGGCTATAATAATTTTTGAAATATTGATAAAAAATGTGCGTTGACACCTATGTTCTTTTTTTTTGTAACAGGGAAGAATTTTGAAGAGAGTTTATGTTTAAGACTAATGACAGACGACTTATGCAAAGTGATGGCAAAAGCTCACTTGGACCTTGGTCCAGTTGAGCTAATAATATGACTTCAGAAATCGGAAATATTGAAAGGTAAAATCAGAACCAACACTGGACTAACAAACATAAGACGTTAAAGTTTTTTAATTACATTTCAAATATAAAATATATTGCTATACAACCTTGCAGACATTCTATTTTGTTAGACAAGATGCACTTTATGTTTTTCAGAAATTTTGATTTCCACAATATTAAAAATATAAAATATATCTATTTTTTACATCAAACTACCAAGTTGATGTCCATGAAAATAACAACTTGCCGATACTTATAGATTATTTGCAGTTTTTTAAGCAAGATGCATTTTCTTGTCCAAATCTCATCGTAGGGCGACAGATGAGATGACGAGTAAATGCATTGAGTTTCATAAAACTTAAATAATCTGTTTATTGCTGTTTTGTAACATTGTGACATCATGGTGTTTACTTAGCAACTTTCGAAGTAAGATGGGCCCATCTCACATTGGTAGAGTAGATGGGATAATATTGCACAAAAAGATCAAAGGAAAATACTGCAAAATAGCGATAATGCGATATATAAAAAGACCATGACATTAAATGATACATACCCGTAACTTGAGGCTGACCTTCCTCAGAGTAGCTGTTTGACCTATATTTTGAACTTTCTCCCTCCCCATCTGAATTTCCATGTTTTCTGGGATTTGCTGGTTTTCTTTTGGATGGAGAATGTTTCATAGCTAAAATAGAAACAAACACACTAACTTACAGTGAAAACATATAAGCATTTCTATATATAGCACATACACACCCATAAAAAGTACACATGAATATATACAGTCCATTTTAAACAATACACAATGATCAAATAGTGGCCATAAGGAGTTGCTGGCAATACACAAAGGTCATGATTAAATAGGCAATACACAAAGGTCAATGGTTGTTTGTACCATAAAACACTTAAAGTTACTGTTACACATAGGTCAAATGTGTGAAGAACAAACAGTGGCTCCACCTAGCACTTGATAAACCCTTCAAGTCAGGAAATGTTACTTTGTCTTTCATTTTTCCTCTGATCTTGTTGAGAGATATTTTTCAATCACTCGTACATGACAAGAAATTTGAAAAAATCTGTCAAAGTCAAAAATGGCCAGATTTCTTTAAACAGGAAGTAGGTGAGCGACAGACCTGAAATTAAATCCCACTGTATGGGACCCCATGCTGATGCTACATACCAAATATCAAGAGGCTGTGATTAGTAGTTGCCAAGAAAACTGTTACGAAAATGTTTTCCCCGCCTGCACGCCCGTCATTCACGATTTTATAACCCGGCTTTTCACTCCGTGAAATCCAGCCAAAAATGTAAATACATTGTAAGGTTAGTGATGCGTGGAGCGATTTACTTTCATTTCGTCCAATCACTTGTATCAAATTAATGTCCAGCTACATTCTGGTTATAGCTGCTTTATCTCTAGTTTTAACTGACAAACAGTAATCCATAAACTAAATATTAATGAAAATGAAACAAATATTGTAATAGAATTACTGATAAACAGAATAATAGTTACTTTCAATTTTAAGATTGACTATCACGTAAATCTCGCTGACACGCTCTAGGTATGCCACATTATATTGTCAGTCTCAAAATCCAAAGTAACTATTAATATAACAAGTGTGGACTGTGAGCACGCTCACAAAGCGATACCCCCCGCCTCGCTTTCAAGTCCAATTATCTCCCCTTAATGATATTCGAGGTCAATAAAAATCCTTCATGCACATTTACAGATAATGTACTTCCTTTATGCTAAGTTTCATTAAATTTCATCAAGCGGTTTAGGAGGAGTTGCGCTTACAAGGATGTGGACAGACAGACAGACAGGGTGATTCCTATATACCCACCCAAACAAGTTTGCAGGGGGTATAAATATATTCCTGTGGACATATCTACCATCAAGGGACAACACCTATGATCTGTTGACACAAAAAGCTTATTCAGTAAGGAATCTAACATAACAAAAATTCCATCAAAAGCGTATTACAAATTAGTCAGAGAATGTATAGTAAAAAGTAGAGGGAAGTAGAGTTAGAGGTGAGAAGCAGATTAAAATTAGCTTGATTAAAGATTATTTTCATGGAGAACATCGTAAGCTAAAACTGGACCAAATTTGATGGACCTAGGGCTTAAACTTGCAAAGATATAAAGCAAAATGTCAAGTGTTACCATCTTTACAACACTGCTGAGTAGTTGTACATGTTAGTAGCATAAAAAAAGTAAAAAAACAAAAAAAAAAAAAAGTTTTAACTTTTAATGATGCAAAATGCTATTTTTCCAATTCACTGCTTATACCTACCCAACTTGTGTGATTGGGGACTAATTAAACAAGAGGCTCCCAGGAGCCTGTATCGCTCACCTGAACCTGACACCAAACAACCCTTTTTTATCCAGCTTTTCGTTGCTATAAGGAGGAGAAGATTTTTTAAAATCAAGTAAAATTGAATAAAAAATATTCAAGGAGAATAATTCCTAAACGGTTCATCAGACAATCTTGACCCTAAAGTCATTTTTGTACCCCTCATTGAGCAGAACAATTAAGCAATGCTAACTTTTTCTCTAGTTCTAATAATTTTTAAGATTTTGAGGCAAAAATGTAAAAAAATAATCAATTTTGACAATTAAAGGGCAATAACTCCTATAAGGAGTCATCATACAACTTCAACCCAATGGAGTGTTTCGTAGAGCTTTTGATGCAGATGAAGGCATGTCTCTTCGATTTCCCTGTATCTGTTATACTTTTTTAAATATAAGCCAAAAACTGTATTTTACCCCCCCCCCCCCCCCCGCCCCCCTCCGTCCTATTTTTAGCCATGGTGGCCATGTTGGTTAATCTGCAGCCATGGTTGGTGCAAACTTGGTTGAGGACATTTGACTGATGATGTGTACAAAGTTTCAAAGCAGTACTTTCAGTTGTTTCAGAAGAGAAGATTTTAAAAAATCAATTAAAACCGATTAAAAAAAACAGTTCAATGGGAATAACTCTTAAACAGTTAATCAGACAATCTTGACCTTTAAGTCATTTTTGTAGCCCTCATAGAGCAGAACAATTAAGCAATGCTAATTTTTTCTCTAGTTCTAATAATTTCAAGATTTTGAGGCAAAAGTGGCAAAAATCATCAATTTTGACAATTAAAGGGCAATAACTCCTACAAGGAGTCATCATACAACTTTGACCCAATGGAGTGTTTTGTAGAGCTTTAGATGCTGAAGAAGGAAGGTCTGTTCGGTGTTTCTGTATCTGTTATACTTTTTGAACTATAAGCAAAAAACTGTATTTTGACCCACTGTTCTATTTTTAGCCATGGCGCCCAACTTGGTTGGTCTGAGGCCATGATTTGGGCAAACTTGGTAGAGGACATTTTACTCATGATTTGTGAAAAAGTTTCAAAGCAATCCCTTCAGTGGTTTTGGAGGAGAAGATTTTTTAAGAAACAGGGTTGCCACTCTTTTCTTGACACAAAATTCAAGGACTTTTCAAGGGTTTATCAAGGGTTTTCATAATTTTTCCAGGATAACTTCAAATGAATTTCTAAGGTGATTTATAGATACCAATATCCTTTAAGCTATATAATTTTGTCACGTACACATTCACTCCATATGTCTATTCAATTTCCTATACACCCTTCCAGTGTGACATGATGCAGACTTTGTGTAAACTACAAGTGGTTTTCAATGCAGATTTACCTTATTAATTCACAACACTCGCCAATCTTCAGTCTGAAAACTGTGTGTCTTCATGATTTGACCAGAGACATGATATACATGTTTTCTATTTCTCTGATTTGACCAATAAATAAGGAAATAGCTATGTGTTCATGTACACGTACGGGATGGAAGTCTTTGATAGATCATATGATTTTGTTGAAGCCGTTCTGGATTCTGAGTACTGATTTGCAATTGTCAATGTTCTTGGAAGAAAATCCAGTTGCTTGATGCTTTTACCGGATACCGTTTTAATACATGGGATCAACAAATCGTCTTGTATGGTATTCGAGTTTATAGTGAGCGTAGGAGGGAATAAATTTGAGCCTTTCAACTGGTAATCAAAATATGATTTCATGAAACCGGCCATATTATCTGGATCAATTTGACGACCGTATCATGCTCTACAAATTCCTTAGTGTCAAACGCTGGAAAGACTCGGAATCTTATAAATCTCGACCCATACATTTCGCCCCAAAAACTTCCATTATTTTCAATGTAAAGTACGATCTTCCGTATGGGGCGAACTGTTCTATTTAAGCAAGGGAAAGACAACTCGTGCCGAACTTACTAATCGGGATCAAAATTAAGAATTTTTCCCGGATTTGTTCGTTTTTTCGCGTTTTCACTGATGTTTCCCGCCCTGGAACGCAAATTTCGAAATTCAAGGACTTTTCCCATTTTCCCGGGTGCGTGGCAACCCTGAAGAAAAGTTAACGACGACAACGACGGACGACGACGGACGCCAAGTGATGGCAATAGCTCACATGACCCTTCGGGTCAGGTGAGCTAAAAAAGTCTAAAATCATCCTTGTGTGATGTAACTGTGTACCTAGTTTCATGAAGATATGAAGTAATCTTAATAAACCCCACCCCCCCTCTTTCAACTGAAGCGTGATGTAATGTTCCCAGCCCACTGTGTAAAGCTGAGGCAAACCTAGGCAGAATTTTACTCTGAAGTTAGTTTTGTGATTTGTCGGATTAACGGCACAATTCAGTCCTATTGCTCGTAATGTAGCAAATAAAAAATTTCGGTCTATTTATACAAAATTCAAACATAACAGTCATCTTCTTTACATTATTAAAGCTTTAGACATATGAAACTAATGAAGTTGCATGTGGAAAATGCTATGTTGATCATTTTTCCGTATATGGATAATGTGACCTAATTTTATTATAAACGTGCTAATTTGCATACTATAACAACCATTCCGTAGTACGAATCCAGAAATTGACATATGCAACACGCCATTCAGTTTCGGGTTTCTCAATGTTTTTCATGTAGTAAACGTAATCAAAAAGAGACACGAATGTCAATTAATACACAACACACAGCAGATTATTAAACACGGAAATAACTATCATCAAGTATCAATAATGATCGATTTTAAACACCAAACAGATAAAAAAAATGGTGACACTGTCGAAAGATATCAAGATCGACCACGTCTGATTGTATATGCAACTTCTTTTGGACATCAAAGTGCCGGGAGTGATTCACTCCCGCTCTGCTACATTACGAGTAATGGGACTAAATTTGTACCCTCGCCAAAAAAAAAAAAAAAAAAGAGGGTACCATTATTCGTTCTAAGGCAAACCCTCCTCTTTCAACTCGAGCCTGATGTTATGAGCCCAGCCCTTACATAATTTTGGCACTGAGGAGATATCGTCATGTTATAACTGTGTACCAAGTTTCATAAAGATGTGAAGTCATCTTCACAACAAAACCAATGCAAAGGTAAGTCACTCGAGTCGGATCTGATAACAGACATGACTACACTACCAATGGTATGTCACTTGAGTCAGATCTGATAACCGACACGATCACACTACCAATGGTATGTCACTTGAGTCAGATCTGATAACCGACATGATCACACTACCAATGGTATGTCACTTGAGTCAGATCTGATAACCAACATGATCACACTACCAATGGTATGTCACTTGAGTCAGATCTGATAACCAACATGATCACACTACCAATGGTATGTCACTTGAGTCAGATCTGATAAACGACATGATCACACTACCAATGGTATGTCACTTGAGTCAGATCTGATAACCGACATGATCACACTACCAATGGTATGTCACTTGAGTCAGATCTGATAACCAACATGATCACACTACCAATGGTATGTCACTTGAGTCAGATCTGATAACAGACATGATCACACTATCAATGGTATGTCACTTGAGTCAGATCTGATAAACGACATGATCACACTACCAATGGTATGTCACTTGAGTCAGATCTGATAAACGACATGATCACACTACCAATGGTATGTCACTTGAGTCAGATCTGATAAACGACATGATCACACTACCAATGGTATGTCACTTGAGTCAGATCTGATAACCGACATGATCACACTACCAATGGTATGTCACTTGAGTCAGATCTGATAACACTATATTTATTGTGTCAACATCCTAACTACAAGGGTTTGTTTATTTGTTTGGTGTTTAATGCCACTTTCAACAATTTTTCTGCTATATCACAGCATTCATTTTTTTAACGCAGGAAGAAAGCTGGAGTACCCAGTTAAAACTCTGACCATCTGTACAGGGGTAAAATTTGGTGCACAATTTTTGTATAAAGAACATGCTTATATAAAGCCTAGTTGTTACAACAACTTAATAGTAATTTTAAACAAGTTGTATTAACATAATTAGCAAAAAACAAGATCACAGACAACAGAAAGAGGTGAACTATACAAAAATGTGTTACATAGAGACACAAACAAATAAACAAACAACTGCCCAAATAGTAAACAAGTAAACCTATTAAAAAGTTGGCAAATCAAGTCATAAAAATATTCTGCAAGCGGGCAACAGATGGATTACCTAGTCTGGCTATTTTTTTAAATCTCTGTGATGCCTTGAAGGTTGGAGGGTCCACTGATTGCAAAGAGAAAATATATATTCTACTGAGGACTTGTGTCAAATTTAATGTAGTTACCTGTGTATTAAATGACCACTGTTTGGTATACTACTGAGGTCAAATTTAGATGAATGTAATTACCTGTGTATAATTCTCTATATCTGTTTATTTTTCATGCGAGTGTATAACACAGAAATTCTAGCAACTAGTGCTAAAGAAAAATAACACCACAAGATATAATTTTGTTCTAAGGGAAATAATTCACAGTACTTTTGATATTCCATGACTACAATCACAATGGAAATATAGGATCTTACATTGGAACGAGTGGATTATCAAATTTCTCCAATCAAGATAGTTAAATTATGGAATTGTAAGTCCGAGCCTTCTATAATTTAATTATCGAGATTGGAGAAATCCGATAATCCAAGAGTACTAATGTAAGATTCTGTTTGCGAAATGAAGTACAAATTCTCTCAACCTTAATTTTACGTTCATGACTTTAATACGCAGTAAATGGAAGGTGTTTTGTTTATGACGTCATGAGTTCTTATTGTGACGTTATTATTTTTAACCAATCAACTGCTGAGAACAACAAATTCACTAGTGACGAGAAATATTTTTTCCACACCGGTCAAGCGGTTGTAATATTACGTCAAAATTAGAGAAATATTTTTATCTACTAGTTGACTGGACAATGGATCTATATGATGCGCTAACTTACTTTAACTTAGATCATCCTGCACCAATAAGCGCATTCAGCCACAAGGTGTCTCCATGTGCGTGTAAACTAAATATGTATATATTTCAAAGCAGAAATAAGTAAATATCTAAATTAGCAAAACTAAGCATTATATCACAAAGTTGCGTGTTCAAACAATACAGTAATGAACTTACGTGTAGCAAATTTTTTGAAGACTCGTTTTGACATAAATTCTTGGAATCTTTGACAATAAAAGCTAGGCCTGTGCACCGATATCGAGTCCTGAAACAAACAAAATCTTTTTTATGTATAACATTACAACACAAAACAGTGGTAACACTATTCCCTACTTGCGGTAAACAAGATATATCTCCCATTTGCAGAGTTATTTGTTCTTTAGAACAGGTACTTGATAGTACCTACTGTGGGTAAAAAGTAGTTTTTCTACAATATTTTTTTATTCACATATAGCAAAGCATCTGGTAAAATTTATTATTATGATATGCAAACTAATTCTGCAGTTTTCTTTAGTTGTACTGCAACAGTCAGTCCACAGACATTATTTTAAAAAAATAAAAACGTGATTTTTCCCCATCTGTTCAATACTAGATACCTGCTGTTATGAAAGACAACTCTTGAAAATGGGAAATAACTCTTGTATTCCGAAAATAGGGAATTATTCAAAGGAGACTTATCTTAGTGGATTAGATGGGGATAAGCAAATTATGAATTTTAACACACAATGAAAGTAACCTTTTCCAGATGTACTGATCGGAGTCAACAGTTAACAATGAAATACCTTCCTTTATAAAAATTCTATAACTATCCAGACTCAATTCCTGCTGACATATGAGCAACAACAAAAGGTCAAAAGGTCAAGTTTTAAGCTTAAACAAATTATTTATAGTAACTAACTAAATCAATGACTTTAGATTTCATTGTGTTTCAATTTTTCGTATATGTGTTAGCTACGGTATGTAAAATGTCTGCAATCCAAAAAAGATAACAACAAAAAGGTCAAAAGGTCAAGTTTTAGCTTAATCAATTAGTACTAGTGACTTACCCCATCAATGACTATAGATTTCATCGTATGTTCCAGTTTTTTCTTTAATCTGTAGCTTTGTAAAATGTCTATGATTCCAAGGAATATAAGTACCCTTTCACCTTTGGCATTCTTTGCTGGAATCCCCCCAGTTCTTAAAATAGATCAAATAAAATGAGTTAGTCCTAAAAATAAGTATGGTAGCAGGACACAAGTTCAAACATGTGTTGCCCCCTTTCCATTATGGAGCTCTTGATAAGACAAGGGGAATGTTACAGCACTGCAAGTCAAAACAGAGTTATGTGTCCCAGTAACAAAAGTGCTGCCACTAAATGTTGCTTTTTGTTTGAATGGTGTCTTATGACACTTTCACCAATTTCACTTTCAGAAAAACCCCCAACCTTCGGCATGAAAACTGGCCATCTCAATTAAGATTGGGGTAACCACACCCTGCCCCCAGTGAGAACCCCAAAATGTGACAGGTATGTGATCAATAGTAGATGACTAACTACCTTAACCACTCTGCCACCAAGGCCCCTCATCCTATATAACACAAGAGCAAAAGGACAACGATCGATTTTGTTGATATACTATTGTTTGATCCAAAACAATACACAATATACAAATGACAATAAAGCATGCTGGCAATACACAAAGGTCATGTAAGCAATGACTGTACTGTTTGTCTGAGGTCGTTCAGCTTTGTCATAGCATCCTGTGTGTTTATGGAGGAAGTAACCAATAAAAACCACTCCCCAAACCTTTGGCAAAAAACCAGCTATGCTCCTCAAGGTTGGGGTCAAGTGCAACCTGCCTTGTGAAAGGCAGGCAACCTCACTGTGGGCACGCAGGTATAGACATGTAAGTAAAGTACCCAACGAAAACCTCCTAACCTTTGGCAGTGTTGGAGTCGAGTGCACCTTGCCTTATGTTCACCGTGAACACAATGGTGATTAATTGAAAGATGTAAATAATGTAGCGCCAGCTTTCCTTGCAGACACTTACGGAGTATCTTCATCCTCTTCCTCATCATCGTCCTCTGTTCTGGCCTGTATAGATTCTATGGCAGTAGAGTACTGTGCCAGTCGAGTCTTCATTGATTTTGTTCTAGTTAAGTTACCTATGATAATGGAAATGTTCTAATTTAGGTTTACATGTTTTAATGGTGTCATTAGCTATACCATGGTGCCCAGTTCCCCACTTTTGAAAGGAAAACTGGAATCTTTATTAATTAAGGTCAAGCAGACTGTCTGGCTCGAAATCCTAACCACAGTGTTAATATGACAGTAATCACAAATATGTGTTTAAAGCATACCAACAGTTCAGGACCAACCTTGACTTCAACATTTTAATTTAAAAAAAAGATTGCCAGTTTTACTGCTAAAGGTCTACGGTTTACACCAGCCTCCCCCCTCCCAAACAAAAGCTTGGTGACATGAAAAAGCTGAAAAATTGCTTAAAGTGGCACAAAACCACATTAGTCGTCTATTGTCACAAAGTGTTACTATACTAGTATTTGCCAATTTTCCCATAATTTTTTTATAACTGATATATTGATTATCTCCCTTTGATTTGTTACAATTGATATATTGATTATCTCCCTTTGATTTTACACAATAGTTATATTGATTACCTCCCTTTGATTTTTTGTAACAATTGATATATCGATACTCCCCATGATTTTTTAGTTTATATACTGATTACCTCCCTTTGATATTTCACACCCAACATATTGATTACATGTATCTCCATTTGATTTTTCACAACTGATATATATCAATTTTCTACCTGTAATTTTTTTTTATATCGATTAACTCCCCATGATTTTTAACAATTTATGTACTGATACCTCCCTTTAATTTTAACATTCAATATATTTATTACCTCCCTTTAACTCTTTACAATTGATGTACTTATTACATTGATATAAGTTTCTCTCCTATAAAACCAGCTTTATATAACACAGATTTTAGTAAAGCTGTTAGACTGCAGTAAATTCTTCATACAAAGTACATTGAGACGCTTCAGTTTTTATATAACTTGATCTACGGTGAAAGTACTTTTCTTCGTGGGCATCAAATTTCATGGTTTGGGGAAAAGTTACATGTTCTACAATAATACAATTTGAACATGAAACCCGCTATTGATTTATAATGGATATTGACCTTAAAAAATAGAGGTGTGGAAAAAAAAAATCCAATTTAGACATATAAAAAAACCGATCCTGGAACATTTTTTAGATTGTTGTTTTAAATCTGTTATTGAAGTTTTATTTTTTGTTGGATTTCATGGTCTGAGGGCAAAAGCGTGAAAACTGATACCCCACGAATAAAAGTATTTCACAGAATTAGTGTCAGATTTTATAATTATATCAGAATTCCAAGCTTAGTTGCAAATTATCTTGCACCTTTAAAAGTTAACAATGAGATTATAAAACTTTGTAATATAAATGGGTAAGGTAAAAGTGCAATCCAGATCGCTTTTCAAAATAAAAAATTCCCCAAGTTTTTCCTGGATGTTTTAACAATTGCTTGGGAACTCTGTAACTTTTAGCCATTTACAAACATTCATGTGTAATCTACAAATACAAGAATTTTGGCATCCAGTTCTAAACATACAGAATTTTGGTGAAAACATGATTAACATGTAATAGATGCAGATTTATTGGAAAGATCAAGACAAGCTTTTTAAACAGTCAAATGTAAAATGATTATAAAATAAAGAAAGAATAATGGAAGAGGAGTTATCATATCTGTAAAGTGCCACTTCAAAACTAGCCCGTTATAAGTAGCCACCACCTGTATTAATAAGTCTACAAATACAGAGGTATTTACCATTTTGAAAAAAAAACTTGCAGTTTTTAGATAATTTGGGTCATTTGTACATCTCCCAAATTTTGAACATAAAATTTTAACTACTCAGTATGACTTAATTTTACACAAGAAATGTATCTTGAATCAGCTTTTGACAGTAAAAAGACAATATGTGTTACATCATTTAAATCACATAAAGTCTAGAGAGCATCCAAATGCATAAATCATCCTAGTCAATGATAATTGTGTTTTTGGAAACACTAAAATATATAAGGTAAAGCATTTCAATGAACCAGAGAAAATTTCTGGCACAAAACCAGAAAAGCATATATTTAGATATTGAATCTTTAAAGCATAATTTAAAACTCAAATTCAGGATAAATACAAAAATTTCAGAACAGTAAACACCTCTGTTTAAAACAAGTAATAAACAGCCACCACCTATATTAATAAGTCTCTATACTAACTTTCTCCGTTAGATTCTATAAACATAAACAATATAAAAACATCAAACAAAGGACATTAGGCATATATAGTATGAAACAGCATGGTAAACCAACCATACATTATAATGTCTGACATAACTAATATTAATCCATGGATTTTTCTAGGATTCAGTAGGGTCCGTTATTCGGACCGATTCCCAACGGCAAAAACCTTAAATTTTTCCCAATTTCCTCTTAAAAAATTCCCAATTGAAGCAACATTTCCACAATAACACGGTTTTTGAAGATAATCTTTATCTTCTACATTTTCTGTCGTCATTATGGCTGTTTGTTATCGAGCATCCGATTTATGGACATTTTTTGTAACTGTTTGTCATTCCTCTGCAGTATTGTTCACGATTACACATATTTGTTATTCGCAATACATCGCATATTTCAATGTCTTCTATGCGCTTGACGGAAACATCGTTTAGTAAAGTGCAAAGTTTAAAGTATCGTACCCTTGAAATAAAAAAAAAATTGAGTCCCAAAAATACCTCAGGGTCCTTTTTCCCAAAATACCTTGATAAATCCCTGTAATCTGTCATACCCAAATACCAGAATGAATGGCCAGAATTGGCAGTTTATAAGAAAGTTCAGGAATTGCTATCAGTAACACTTCTGTCCGATTTCAGTTGCTAGCGGTTTTTTGTTGCATGCATATTCAGGGCAAAAATTTCTGTCCTGATTTAACGTTGAGGGCTAGATCATAACAGCAGCATGAGAAACATGACTTAGGTTATGACTTACACATGTAGGTCAAATAGCACTCTGGTACAGGAAATATGGAGAAGACCAAATACATTTAATACATGTAGGTCAAATAGCACTCTGGTACAGAAAATACAGAGAAGACCAAATGCATTTAATACATGTAGTCAACAGAAAATACAGAGAAGACCAAATGCATTTAATACATGTAGTCAACAGAAAATACAGAGAAGACCAAATGCATTTAATACATGTAGTCAACAGAAAATACAGAGAAGACCAAATGCATTTAATACATGTAATACATGTAGGTCAAATAGCACTCTGGTACAGAAAATACAGAGAAGACCAAATGCATTTAATACATGTAGTCAACAGAAAATACAGAGAAGACCAAATGCATTTAATACATGTAGTCAACAGAAAATACAGAGAAGACCAAATGCATTTAATACATGTAGTCAACAGAAAATACAGAGAAGAACAAATGCATTAATACATGTAGTCAATCAAGAGATTAATATAAATAACATTGTGCATTGTCTAAAGTAACATACATATGTAGCAAATGGACTGTTTAATGCAACCAATGTAATTCAAGGGCTTATTTTATAACAAATCCTATTGGTTGACATATATGAATATAAATTTTATTATTATATTATAGCTATTATTGACATTCCATTTTCTATCATATTGGTTAGCAAAACGTAGGATATCCAATCAAATCACAAGAGTGCAACATGTCTTTTTGTTGAACAGAATGGGTGTTTCTCTTATCAAGTTCATCATAAATAACTGTTAAATTACTTCCTATTGTTGGCTTCTTCATCAGGGCCTAATCTAGACGGCAAAATGGCGTTTTAAGTCGCCAAAAATTTTTGAAAATCGCTAAATGTCGCCGGTCATTTGATTTTCGGGCGAAGTGAAGTCGCCGTGAAAAATCGATAAAAGGGAGACTACTCTAATAGACTTTGCTGTTGTTTACATGACGTACAGTTAAAACAAAATGGCGACTTCCAAAAACAATGAAACGATACGATGTGTCAGCATATCCTAACGCGATAGAGTGATAAATTGACATTACAGCGACTTTGCTCATCATCAAATATGAAAATAAAACTAGGTTTTAATAGTCGATCATGTGAGAAAAGGTTATTACGATGTATTTCAGATCCACGAGGTTAAAATGCTTCGAGGAAACATCGAGTATGGCGGCGAGTGTTTTATTGAAAATTAAAACTATTTGTTCTGTTTAATTATTTTTCAAAAGGATATATCGGCTTATTTAACCGTATTTTATTCGCTTTGTTTGACTGCGCGCTCATCAATCATGTTGATACCGACCATGGGCTTTGTTTAAAATCGTCAATCAAATATTAATAAACAATTTTTAATGAGGCTGGCATTGCCAATAATTAGCCGTTAATTACGTGATTTAGAGTTGGCTTGGGTGACATTGAGTAAGAAAAACATAAGCAGGAGGATTTACAATTATTAGTGACTATAAACTGTAAATGTTTTTTACATGTTATATATATGTTTTGTATACCATGTGCTGGAAAATAGTTGCTTTTGTTGTGATTAGTGCTCTTTATATGATAATAAAATGTATTTTAGCTCTATCAGTGTTAAACTTATTTGTTTTAAAAACATTGAAACGAAACCGAAACAAAACCCACTTCTCCGCACAAAAAATCACTTCTCCCTATTCCCATCTGGAAGGAGAAGTCACTTCTCCCTGGCAAAAATCCTAGATTAGGCCCTGTTCATGTTATATTAAAATTATGGATTTGATAAAGTGTTATTTTATTTCAATTCAAACAAAGATATAGTAATTAAGTTATTGTCTATTCCTATTTGATGATTCTATAATATGTCATGTGCAGTAACTGTATAATATTTAATCTTATGCACACATAACTGAACATGTAACGAGACCACACACTAGTGATAAAACCAGCCACACTATACTTAAAGTCACACACCTTGTGTGCTCAGTCTTTTGCTTGCATTTTTAATTATTCCATATTCCTTTGTATTGCAAAAATCGAATAGAAATTTTTTTCCACGATAACATGTCCATATTTTATATTATTCCTTTGTTGTTGACATGTCCTTGACGCTTGCTACAGGAATTTTACATTTTAAGTCAGCCATTTTTGTTTCTAAAGAGATCTTGCATTGTTTTCAAAAGATCATCTGATTTCGTGACATTCAATGGTATTCAGACAAACCGTGAGACTTCCCGCCTTAACTGCATCACCCAAAGGATGTCGAAAGGACAACAATCAACTCATCCTAATGTATCCTTCAGTAGTAATTTAGGTCAAATTTTACTATAGAAACTCACCCTATCAAAATGAAAAAAACGCTACATTTCAAAACGCTAATTATTAACTGTGGAAAATAATTGTTGAATTTGAATTCCCCATTTTTGATCTACAAAAGGAGCAAGCAGTTTTCATTTGTCAGACAAAAAAACGTAGCACAGAAATGGTGACTTTTAGTATACATGTGTTAACAATCTTCATATAATGATGCTACACACTTCACTGGTGATAAAACAAGCCACACTATGTGTGTTAACTATCCTCACTACATGTGTGTTAACGATCTACTGACTCATGCATAAAAAAACAATATCCAATCAAAATTGCATTTGAAGCATGTGTTTATAAGTTAAGAAGTGAAACAAAGTGGACATAAATGTACAGCCCACTGTGAACAAAACACAATCCACCACCAATGTAGGGTGATATAAATGTACAGCCCACTGTGAACAAAACACAATCCACCCCCATTGTAGGGTGATATAAATGTACAGCCCACTGTGAACAAAACACAATCCACCTCCATTGTAGGGTGATATAAATGTACAGCCCACTGTGAACAAAACACAATCCACCACCAATGTAGGGTGATATAAATGTACAGCCCACTGTGAACAAAACACAATCCACCCCCATTGTAGGGTGATATAAATGTACAGCCCACTGTGAACAAAACACAATCCACCTCCATTGTAGGGTGATATAAATGTACAGCCCACTGTGAACAAAACACAATCCACCCCCATTGTAGGGTGATAAGCATGTATTAAAACCACACTATAAACTAGTACTATCAACAGACTAACAAATCTAACATGTAGCTAAACATCACTGCGGTGTACCTGCTTAACGAGTTATTTATAATGGTATCACTCATGTTGACAGTAAACCCAGAATCAATCAAAGAAATAGGTAATAATTTCCATTTATAACTTTTATCAGTTTAATGATAAGTAAAACAGTTAACCACCATAAATATCTCGTTAACACAGGTGATTAGTTGTTAGTGAAGCCAACCTGTTTTATGAATGGGTTTAGCACCTGAAGTGTCGCTCTCTGGAAGAGGACCATCAGCTGGAATGTCTGTGCTTACTGCTCCTTTTTCTTCACGAATTTTGTCCTGTAAAAAATATTCGACATGTTAAGTTTCATCGTGGATTTCGTCATGTAAAACAATTATGTTATATTTTAAGGTTCTTTACATAAATTCTCCCCCTTCTTTACATTCTCTGCCCTCAAGTTATTAAACATATTTCTTTCTGAACTGTACCCTTGAAAACAGCTATTGTACATTTTTGTGTTTACCATTTGTTTCCTCTGTTTTGCCTATATTTTGATAGTGAAATCACAACAAATCTGTGTTTGGATCAAATACAATTATACTATTTCCTTTCGTTTATCTTACAGGTAAATTTAGGTAATTTTCTGTAAATCAATGTATTTAAAGACAACATATAATAGAGCACTACTAGATCTGCCCACCCTTGTTTGAGAGCAACATTAATTTTTACAAGCTTTTGTCAGTAAATTAAAATTAAAAGTGTTGTCTGTATACTGATTTTAAATCAGTTTCTGAACAAAATTATTTTTTTTCTGTAGATTTTTTAACGTAATGTGTACAGTGTATTTTGAAACGAAATTCCTTAAAAAACATACAAGGCAGGTGTGCAATAGTCTACATGGACTATCAGTCCACAAATTATTCTGTTACTTATCCAATTAATGATTAATATCAGTATTTTTTTATTATTGTCCATTGTGAAATCACAACAAATCTATGGGTGCCTTTTGTTAATTTCAAACCAAATAGAACAATACAATTATACTACATGGATTTCCTTTTATTTATCTTGAACATACATTTTATACAAATTTAGGTAATTTTTTGTAAATCAATGAATTCTAATTAAGACAACATATAATAGATCACTATTAGATCTGCCCACACCTTTTTGAAAGCAACGGTAATTTTTACAAGCTTTTGTCAGTAAATTAAAATGAAAAGTGTTTGTCATATACTGATTTTAAATCATTTTACTCATTTCTAAACAAAATTAAATTTGCCTATCTGTAGACTTTTGAATGTAATCCATACAACTATTTTGACACAAAACTGTTTAAAAAATATGCACAAATCATACAAGGCAGGTCTGCAATAGTCTATATGGATTCACAGTCCACAAACTATGGTGTTACTACATGTATACGAATCCAATTATACTATACGAATCTTAATATTAGTAATTTTCTAATATTAATACTAATGATTTTTGGACTTCTCTGGTTGTATCCACTGTTCCACCATGTATTTTCCTCAATCCAGATTTTATCACTTTTTCTGCTGACAAATCGGTATTCTTATCATATTCTTCGATATATATTGTAATGTTAAATCATACATTATTACTGTATAAAATAATAATAATTTGATTTTTGAGAGATAAAACTTGTCAATAGAAAACCTATGAAAAATTTAGAGACCTGTTTCCCACCAATTTTTTGTTGCTTACATTTAAAAAATACCTTTACCTATCATTATTATTTATGGTCATGTTATCAAATCATTTTGACACTGATCCTTTCTGTGTAACCTACCTTTGACCTTTCTGTGTAACCTACCTTTGACCTGTCTGTGTAACCTACCTTTGACTTGTCTGTGTAACCTCCCTTTGACCTTTCTGTGTAACCTATGTAACCTACCTTTTCCCTTTCGACTATGTCCAAGTTATATATACCCACTAACATACTGTAGTCCATTATCTTGAAGCTTTCTAGTACCTGAAAATAGACAGCAGAATATTAATAAAGCATTACAGATAATTAGGGCAAGTGTAATGCCAAAACGATGGGTAGTGGCCAGTTAGATCAGGGCTAGGGGTGGGGTTGGGGGTGTGGGGGGGGTGTGGGGAGTGGATTTCAACAAATACTAGATTAACATTTTTTTAATTTTCCGCCAGAAGTTCGTAATGTCTTCAGAAACAATAAAGCGAATCTTCACAATATTATTTTGCTTTCAGTAAACCAATATCAGGTGTATGTCATGATCAGTCAGGTGCTTTCCATTATGTCACGTTGATGTCACATGACCAGTCAGGTGCTTTCCATTGTCATGCAGATGTCACATGACCAGTCAGGTGCTTTCCATTGTCATGCATATGTCACATGACCAAACAATCAGTTAAGATAACTCATGTGTGGGATTTAAAAGATGAAAAATGCTAGCATACATGTTATATGGCTCGATGTTGTGGATTTCTAATTTTCTTATCAAAAATAGGCACTAAATTAAAATTATAAGTAATAATATTGTTTATATCTACCTTTAAAATAAACAAACATGTTACCTACCCGACAATCTCTCATTAATGTTTTTATCAGTGCATCATATTTGTCTTTTTCTAAATAAATTCCGTCTGGATGGTAACTGAGGAAATCTAAATCTTTGAACACAGGACACGCTTTCTCCCGTTCATGTTTAGACGCTTTACGTTTATATGTACTTCCTTTTAAGTCATATTTTTCGTGCATTTTCACAGAAGTTGGAAGTAAATTGTTCATAACAACAAATCTAATGTTTTTACCTCCACACTGAAATAAAGAGAAAAATACAGTTATTGTTTGTGTATTGACCCACAATCCATTTATCTACAACAAAATCCAGAGAAATTTGCTTACCATAACTGTCTGTGTATATAGCATATTGATGTATTATACCCACAAACAACCCATGTAACATGTTCACCGCCAATAATACCTGCCCCCACCCCCCACCCCCGTTCCACAGAACCCTATCATATGACTACTGGATTTCGAAAAAGGCCAATACCACTTGCATGACTAGCTTTAGAATTTGCCACTCTGTGTTCTAGTTAGCCAAAATAGATGTGTACAGCACCCAGGATGTCCTTTCCAGATCTTTTCAAGTGTTCAGTGTAAAAAAGACAATTCTTGCAAATGGGAAGTAACTCTGAGTTTTAAAAAAGGAAATAATTAAGTAGGTGAGTCCAAGTACAAAGGAGAATTTGTGGGTTGCCACTCTGGAGGCTGATGAGTCAAAGTACAAAGGAGAATTTGTGGGTTGCAATTCTGGTTGGCTGATGAGTCAAAGTACAAAGGGGAATTTGTGGGTTGCCCCTCTGGAGGCTGATGAGTCAAAGTACAAAGGAGAATTTGTGGGTTGCAATTCTGGTTGGCTGATGAGTCAAAGTACAAAGTAGAATTTGTGGGTTGCAATTCTGGTTGGCTGATGAGTCAAAGTACAAAGGAGAATTTGTGGGTTGCCACTCTGGAGGCTGATGAGTCAAAGTACAAAGGAGAATTTGTGGGTTGCCACTCTGGAGGCTGATGAGTCAAAGTACAAAGGAGAATTTGTGGTTGCCACTCTGGAGGCTGATGAGTCAAAGTACAAAGGGGAATTTGTGGGTTGCCACTCTGGAGGCTGATGAGTCAAAGTACAAAGGAGAATTTGTGGGTTGCAACTCTGGTTGGCTGATGAGTCAAAGTACAAAGGGGAATTTGTGGGTTGCCACTCTGGAGGCTGATGAGTCAAAGTACAAAGGAGAATTTGTGGGTTGCCACTCTGGTTGGCTGATGAGTCAAAGTACAAAGGAGAATTTGTGGGTTGCCACTCTGGTTGGCTGATGAGTCAAAGTACAAAGGAGAATTTGTGGGTTGCCACTCTGGTTGGCTGATGAGTCAAAGTACAAAGGAGAATTTGTGGGTTGCCACTCTGGCTGGCTGATGAGTCAAAGTACAAAGGAGAATTTGTGGGTTGCCACTCTGGCTGGCTGATGAGTCAAAGTACAAATAAGAATTTGTGGGTTGCCACTCTGGCTGGCTGATGAGTCAAAGTACAAAGGAGAATTTGTGGGTTGCCACACTGGTTGGCTGATGAGTCAAAGTACAAAGGAGAATTTGTGGGTTGCCACTCTGGTTGGCTGATGAGTCAAAGTACAATGGAGAATTTGTGGGTTGCCACTCTGGTTGGCTGGTGAGTCAAAGTACAAAGGAGAATAAGGGTTGCCACTCTGGCTGGCTGATGAGTCAAAGTACAAAGGAGAATTTGTGGGTTGCCACTCTGGCTGGCTGATGAGTCAAAGTACAAAGGAGAATTTGTGGTTGCCACTCTGGAGGCTGATGAGTCAAAGTACAATGGAGAATTTGTGGGTTGCCACTCTGGTTGGCTGATGAGTCAAAGTACAATGGAGAATTTGTGGGTTGCCACTCTGGTTGGCTGGTGAGTCAAAGTAGAATGGAGAATTTGTGGGTTGCCAGTCGGGTTGGCTGGTGAAATCTAGTATACAAATAAATACTTACCTGATAACAGTATAGACCGTAAAACTTAGGTAATAATGTACATGGATTCTGGTTCAAATTCTACAATGAAAAAAAAAATATAAAAAGGTTTTATATAAAAATTACCATATGTATTAGAATTCAAGTCAATGTGAAGAGTCTGTCTGACATTTTATGATGAGACATAATTTTGATAGAAATGAAGCACATTGGATTACTGTACAAGTGATGTATGAATGGATGAAATGTCCGGTAACGGCCATATTTGCCGGACATGACCCCAATTTACACTATATTGCCAAAATGTCTAAGATGTCTAAATTTCCCCTAGATAGAAAGATGGTATTAAATCTACACCACTAAGGTCGTTTCCTGTCACTTGGACATAATTACTTTTTAAAAAGATTTTGTCATGTATTTAGGTCAACAGGCCTGGGTTTCATAAAACTTCTCAAATTGAGATTTTCCTCAAATATCTGAGTTTTTCCTCAAATTTGAATTTTCAAGCAATCTGATTGGTAAATTTTTGAGTTGAGGAAATGTTGAGGAAATCCTCAAATTTGAGATGTTTTATGAAACCGGGCCCAGGTGATAATCAGTACAGAGACCTAATTCACAAAGACTCTGTAAAGTTACCACATCTGAAAATTTTGCGGAATCTATCTGGAAAGAAACTATATGCTCTTAAGAGCCTGTATCATTCACCTGACTAAAAAAAACTTTTTTAGGAGACATGAATTTTCTTACAAATTTTGATATTAAATGCTTAAGTGTCTGTACAAAGACGCTGTTTCTATAAATGTTGCCATATTGAATTTCCCATCAGCAGCATTTTGTAGGACAGTTTCTGACAAGAAGCTTTTTGTATGTTTTTCCCATACTGTCCTATTTTAAGCTATGTGGAATGGCAGCCATCTTGGATTTTGAATCTGCACCAAAAACTAAAACTTTGTAGAGGACCATCTAAGCTATGGCAAGGCCATGGAAAATCACAGCATTCATGAAAAGCATCAGGTTATTTATAGATATGGGGATTTTATTTTAGATTTTCTTGACTAATATACACAATTATTTAAAAAAAAATCGAAGAATGTGTCCGTGGGACACAGATGCCCCCCGCTAAATGAAGTCCCAAACAGGAAGTAGTTGTCCGACAGGTCTGAAAGTTTTTTTTATTTTTTATTTTTTTTCTTCAATAGTCAGGCTTTTACATTCACCCTTACAGCACCACCTGACTAAGGTGTACAGGGTGTAAAGAAAAATCAATGACAGTTGACTATTATTTTACATAAGAAATACAATGTATTGATTAATTATATATATACATATTATTCTCTCTCTCTCTCTCACTCTCTCTGTCTCTCTCTCTCTCACACACACCCACACACAAATACACTTTCACTATTCTATCACTTCCTCTCTTTTTCTAGTTCTCTTTATAGGATATAAATAGAAAATAGATAGATGAATATATCAAAAGAAAACAAAAATTGTTTTGATTCAATGTTGTTTGCTCTGTTTACCAAATGAATCAAGGAGGGTATTTTTGGTTTTTTAAAAAACTACCATTCAGGATAAATAACTTTGATAGGAGCCCAAAATTTTTCTAGTGCAGAAACATTGTTGTGCTTTCTAGCTGTGTATAATTCTAAGCTATAAAAATATTTCAATCTATTTCTCAGTTCAGCTGGCTTTGGAAGATTTCCTTCTAGTTTGCATTTATATATATACTTTTTGACAAAAATTATTAGAAAATTCAAAAATAGGCTTTCTTCTGCAAAACCTAAAAATAAGTTCCTTTTGTTAATTTCAATATTAACGAAGAAATGTTTCACGCTATCAAAGAACAGGTTGAGAAATTCAGATGTCACTTGACAGTCATAAAATAAATGTCCAACAGTTTCCTCTTCACATCCACAGAAAGTGCACAGTTTTGTGTCTTTGATTTTAATTTTAAATAAAAAAGTATTGGTTGGAATAATCCTATGTAGGAACTTGTATTGAAAATTATAGAGGTAAGTATCTCTGCAACACTTTTGAAGCATACAAAAATATTTTTTGAAATCTTCAATGCTGGTGTGCAGTTCTTTTTCCCACTTTGCAAATTTTTCTACTGGAGGATAGACATGCCTTTCAATAATATTGTCATAAATGAATCTGATATTTTTACTGAAAGTAAGTTTCTCTAAAAAGATATCCTTTATGGTAAAGTTTGCAGTCAAGTTAATGTCAGTGTTATCCCGTATACACTTTTTTATCTCCATAGGGATATTGGATATCAAAATGTAATATCGCATAAAATTATTTGTCTGAACCCTTTGTTTTATTTGTTCAAATGTGAGAAAGTCTCTCTTATGAAAGTCTACAATGTGACAGAGGTTTTGTATACCAGCCTCACCCCATCGGCTATACAGAGGAAAATCCTCTGTTGGTATGAAATTTAAAATATCAAGAGAGACACACTCCTTTAGTTCATTTTTAACATGTGGCTTAGATAAATGTAAGGCATAGAAGACATCCTTCCAGAAAGGATTGACAAGTTTATAACTGATTTCTAATAGTTTAAAATTTTGTAATGAAAAGCATCTTTCACCTCCAAAACTGTTTAATGTCAGTTTTAAAATTTTTTGCCAGTCCCCACTTAAATTTTCAAAGAATCTTTTCACCCAACCAATTTTAAGATAAAAGTTAAAGGATTCTAAATGGACCATTTTCAGCCCTCCCTCATTTTTGTGTGCAATAAGTGTATTGCGCTTGATCTTTTCAGTTTTCCCATCCCATATAAAGTTAAAAAATGCTCTGTTGATTTCATTCAGCATAGATTCAGTTATATTAGGCAGAGAGGTAAGCAAGTGGATTAGTTTAGGGAGTGCAAGGGTCTTAATGACTGTGATCTTCCCAAGCAGAGTTAGCTTTCTATGCTGCCAACTTTTCAGCACTTTGGAAATATCAATGATTTTTTCTCTGAAATTTAAATTGAGCATAGTATCTAAATCTAAAGAAAAATTTAACCCTAAAACCCTAAAGTTTGAACAGGACCAGTTAAGATTTATTTCAGGACACAAAATTTGCTCAGTGTATTTTTTACTTCCTATCCATACTAGTTTTGTTTTAGCTATATTAATCTTTAATCCTGATACCTTATGAAATTTTTCAAAACAGAGCAGAGTTTCTCTTAAAGAATCTTCACTTCCATCAAGAGTAAGAAAAGTGTCGTCTGCATACTGGCTGACAAGTGGTTCATTCCCTATTTTAACACCTTTTATTTTTGGATTTCTTTTTAAATGCATAGCAAGTAATTCCACCCCAATAATAAACAAATAAGGAGATAATGGATCCCCTTGGCGACATCCTCTTTCAAGATTAAAAAAACTGGACATGTTACCATTATTAATGACACAGCTTTTTGCATCTGCATACAGCACTTCAAACCATTTACAAAATGATGGACCAAAGTTGAAACTGATTAAAGCCTTTTTTAGAAATTCCCATTCTATAGAATCAAATGCTTTTTCAAAATCTACAAGTAATAATAATCCCTCTATGTTATTTTTCTCCAGATAATGCATTAAATCATATAGAAGCCTTGTGTTTTCTCCTATAAATCTCCCTTTCATAAAGCCCTTTTGCGTGTCACTAATAATGGCAGGTAGTACCTGTTTAACTCTAGCAGCCAAAACAGCAGATGCTATTTTAATATCAGTGTTCATGAGGCTGATAGGTCGCCAATTTTCCATGTATCTCCTATCTTTCCCTTCCTTAGGTATACATGTAATAATGCCTTGGTATTGAAAATCAGAGAAATGACCCAACTCGTATCCTTTTTGCAGAGACCGAAATACAAAAGGACCAATTAATTTCCAAAAAAATTTGAAGAATTCTACGGTAAAACCATCTGAGCCAGGAGATTTTCCATTCTGCATCCGTTTTAAGGCTTCCCCACATTCCCTATAAGATAAATTTCCCTCACAAAGTAGTTTTTGCTCTTCACTAAGTTTGATGTTATGATTAAAGAACTGGTTGTCATCAGTATTTATTGACTTTGAGGTGTATAGTTTTTTATAAAATTGTTCCTGTTCACATAGTATTTTAAACTGATCAGAAATTTGGTTTCCTTGGGTATCAATGAGTTCAGTCATGGTTTTATTTATAAATGCTTTTTTCTCCAATTTACAAAAATAGTTGGTGCATCTTTCTCCATTCTCGTGCCAATTAGCCCGAGAACGTAGAATGAGGCCCTCAACTAATGTCTGACGTCTATTTTCTAATTCACATTTCTTTTTATTGAGAGACATAATATTAATTTCACAAGGGTTTACATTGACATAATTTTCTAAAGACTGGATTTCTAATTCAAGCTTTTTGAAACTCTCTTTTTCATCCCTTGATTTTTTAATACAGTAAGAAATGGTACTACTCCTAATTTTCATTTTTAGTAATTCTAAAAATAATTGATCATTACATGATAAATGTACACTGAGGAAATCTTCTGGATCCCCGCCTGAGAAATACTCGGAGACAGTATCGGTGATACAAGTTTTAACTAAATCTACATATGTAGGATCTCTTAGAAGCTGAGAATTAAATTTCCAGTATCCCTTACCCCGTTTGGCAAGGGATGCTGTAAAAGAAAATAAAATAGCCGAGTGGTCAGTTCTGTAACCAGGAATAATTTTTGTTGACTCCATTAGTGTCTGAAAGTTGCTTAGGACATACAACTTGTGATACTGAACCACCCTGCCAAATTTCAAATTGTTCTCATGTACGGTTTGTGAGAAAAGCTTGACGGAAATTCGTAAAAAGTAAAACTTAAAGTCCCCTGACATGTCGTCGCGGGGCCATAAAAAATGCCACAGCAGATGATTAGTACTAAAAGTATTTCAGTCATTATGGCTGCATATTTTAATGATAACATTCATTCTGACTGCAGAACATGCAATTTACGGGTCATGTACACCAATTTTCGTGTCATTTACACCAATTTACGGGTCATTTACAACAATTTACGTGTCATTTACACCAATTTACAGGTCATGTACACCAATTTACAGGTCATGTACACCAATTTACGGGTCATTTACACCAATTTACGTGTCATTTACACCAATTTACAGGTCATGTACACCAATTTACGAATCATGTACACCAATTTACGGGTCATGTACACCAATTTACGTGTCATTTACACCAATTTACGGGTCATGTACACCAATTTACGTGTCATTTACACCAATTTTCAGGTCATGTACACCAATTTACAGGTCATGTACACCAATTTACGGGTCATTTACACCAATTTACGGGTCATGTACACCAATTTACGGGTCATTTACACCAATTTACGGGTCATTTACACCAATTTATGTGTCATTTACACCAATTTACAGGTCATGTACACCAATTTACGAATCATGTACACCAATTTACGGGTCATGTACACCAATTTACGTGTCATTTACACCAATTTACGGGTCATGTACACCAATTTACGTGTCATTTACACCAATTTACAGGTCATGTACACCAATTTACAGGTCATGTACACCAATTTACGGGTCATTTACACCAATTTACGGGTCATGTACACCAATTTACAGGTCATGTACACCAATTTACGGGTCATTTACACCAATTTACGGGTCATGTACACCAATTTACGGGTCATTTACACCAATTTACGGGTCATTTACACCAATTTATGTGTCATTTACACCAATTTACGGGTCATTTACACCAATTTACGGGTCATGTACACCAATTTACGGGTCATTTACACCAATTTACGGGTCATTTACACCAATTTACGGGTCATTTACACCAATTTATGTGTCATTTACACCAATTTACAGGTCATGTACACCAATTTACGTATCATTTACACCAATTTACGTGTCATGTACACCAATTTACGGGTCATTTACACCAATTTACGGGCCATTTACACCAATTTACGTGTCATTTACACCAATTTACGTGTCATGTACACCAATTTACGTATCATTTACACCAATTTACGGGTCATGTAAACCAATTTATGTATCATTTACACCAATTTACGTGTCATTTACACCAATTTACAGGTCATTTACACCAATTTACGGGTCATTTACACCAATTTACGGGTCATTTACACCAATTTACGGGTCATTTACACCAATTTACAGATCATGTACACCAATTTACTGGTCATTTACACCAATTTACAGGTCATGTACACCAATTTACGGGTCATTTACACCAATTTACGGGTCATTTACACCAATTTATGGGTCATTTACACCAATTTACGTTTCATTTACACCAATTTACGGGTCATGTACACCAATTTATGTATCATTTACACCAATTTATGGGTCATTTACACCAATTTACAGGTCATTTACACCAATTTACGGGTCATTTACACAAATTTACCAAGGATTGCCAGTTTTCCTACTGCAGGTCAGGGGTTCTCTCCGGGTACTCCGGCTTCCTCCCCCAATAAAAACTGGACGCCATGATATAGCTGAAAAATTGCTGAAAGTGGCGTTAAACAATATTCAAAACAAATAAAAAAACACAAATTTACGGGTCATTTACACCAATTTACAGGTCATTTACACCAATTTACGGGTCATTTACACCAATTTACAGGTCATTTACACCAATTTACGGGTCATTTACACCAATTTACAGGTCATTTACACCAATTTACGGGTCATGTGCACCAATTTACGGGTCATTTACACCAATTTACGGGTCATGGGTCATTTACACCAATTTGCGGGTCATTTACACCAATTTACTGGTCATTTGCACCAATTTACGTGTCATTTACACCAATTTACGGGTCATTTACACCAATTTACGTGTCATTTAAACCAATTTATGTGTCATTTACACCAATTTACGGGTCATTTACACCAATTTACGTGTCATTTACACCAATTTATGTGTCATTTACACCAATTTAGATTGACATTAATTGTAACTTATACATACCATATAATAACCAGGTAAAAGTTTTTGTAAAAAATCAGCTTCCTTATGCTGTACTGTTTTTATTATGAATTCATCATCATTTGTTAGATAAAATATAGACCCACTTGCTCCAGGGTTAGATAACTCCTTCAGACCTTCATCACAGCATGATAACTGAAAGTAAAATATGAATAAAGGAATGACTGGATAAAATATAGACCCACTGGCTCCAGGGTTAGATAACTCCTTCAGACCTTCATCACAGCATGATAACTGAAAGTAAAATATGAATAAAGGAATGACTGGATAAAATATAGACCCACTGGCTCCAGGGTTAGATAACTCCTTCAGACCTTCATCACAGCATGATAACTGAAAGTAAAATATGAATAAAGGAATGACTGGATAAAATATAGACCCACTGGCTCCAGGGTTAGATAACTCCTTCAGACCTTCATCACAGCATGATAACTGAAAGTAAAATATGAATAAAGGAATGACTGGATAAAATATAGACCCACTGGCTCCAGGGTTAGATAACTCCTTCAGACCTTCATCACAGCATGATAACTGAAAGTAAAATATGAATAAAGGAATGACTGGATAAAATATAGACCCACTGGCTCCAGGGTTAGATAACTCCTTCAGACCTTCATCACAGCATGATAACTGAAAGTAAAATATGAATAAAGGAATGACTGGATAAAATATAGACCCACTGGCTCCAGGGTTAGATAACTCCTTCAGACCTTCATCACAGCATGATAACTGAAAGTAAAATATGAATAAAGAAATGACTGGATAAAATATAGACCCACTGGCTCCAGGGTTAGATAACTCCTTCAGACCTTCATCACAGCCTGATAACTGAAAGTAAAATATGAATAAAGGAATGACTGGATAAAATATAGACCCACTGGCTCCAGGGTTAGATAACTCCTTCAGACCTTCATCACAGCATGATAACTGAAAGTAAAATATGAATAAAGGAATGACTGGATAAAATATAGACCCACTGGCTCCAGGGTTAGATAACTCCTTCAGACCTTCATCACAGCATGATAACTGAAAGTAAAATATGAATAAAGGAATGACTGGATAAAATATAGACCCACTGGCTCCAGGGTTAGATAACTCCTTCAGACCTTCATCACAGCATGATAACTGAAAGTAAAATATGAATAAAGGAATGACTGGATAAAATATAGACCCACTGGCTCCAGGGTTAGATAACTCCTTCAGACCTTCATCACAGCATGATAACTGAAAGTAAAATATGAATAAAGGAATGACTGGATAAAATATCGACCCACTGGCTCCAGGGTTAGATAACTCCTTCAGACCTTCATCACAGCATGATAACTGAAAGTAAAATATGAATAAAGGAATGACTGGATAAAATATAGACCCACTGGCTCCAGGGTTAGATAACTCCTTCAGACCTTCATCACAGCATGATAACTGAAAGTAAAATATGAATAAAGGAATGACTGGATAAAATATAGACCCACTGGCTCCAGGGTTAGATAACTCCTTCAGACCTTCATCACAGCATGATAACTGAAAGTAAAATATGAATAAAGGAATGACTGGATAAAATATCGACCCACTGGCTCCAGGGTTAGATAACTCCTTCAGACCTTCATCACAGCATGATAACTGAAAGTAAAATATGAATAAAGGAATGACTGGATAAAATATAGACCCACTGGCTCCAGGGTTAGATAACTCCTTCAGACCTTCATCACAGCATGATAACTGAAAGTAAAATATGAATAAAGGAATGACTGAATAAAATATAGACCCACTGGCTCCAGGGTTAGATAACTCCTTCAGACCTTCATCACAGCATGATAACTGAAAGTAAAATATGAATAAAGGAATGACTGAATAAAATATAGACCCACTGGCTCCAGGGTTAGATAACTCCTTCAGACCTTCATCACAGCATGATAACTGAAAGAAAAATATGAATAAAGGAATGACTCAATAAAATGAAACGATGAATAAAAGAGTGATTATGTCACACTTGAACAACAAATAAAGGAATGACTATGTTACAAAAATATGAATAAGTGTAAAGCATGAATAAAGGAATAATTACAACACACAAACATGAGCAGGTGTGAACAATGAATAAAGGAATGATAACACACAAACATGAGCAGGTGTGAACAATGAATAAAAGAATGATAACAACACACCAACAACAAAATTGTAAGCTATGAATAAATTAATGATTACATAATAACAAGAATAAGTGTAAAGAATGAATAAAGGAATTATTACATCACACAAACATCCATATGAATAAAGGAATTTTTATACCTCACACAAACATTAATAAGTTTAAACAACGAATAAAAGAATGATTACAACACACGAACAAGTAAAAGTATAAGAAATGAATAAATGAATGATTACATAATACATGAATAAATGCAACAAGTGTTGACTGTGAGCATGCTCACAAAGGGATACCCCCCACTTCGCTTCAAGTCCAATTATCTCCCCTGAATAATATCCGACAGTGATGAAAATTCTTCATGCACATCTACATATGATGTACTTCCTTCATGTAAAGTTTCATCAAAATCTGTCAAACGGTTTAGGAGGAGTTGCGCTTAGGAGGTCTCGCACTGAATACTATATTTAAAAAGTCTAAGTCCAATTATCTCCCCTGAATAATACCTGACCGCGACGAAAATTCTTCATGCACATCTTCATATGATGTACTTCCTTCATGTTAAGTTTCATCAAAATCTGTCAAGCGGTTTAGGAGGAGAAGCGCTTACAAGGGATGTGGACAGACGGACAGACAGACAGGGTGATTCCTATATACCCCCCAAACAAGTTTGCGGTATAATAATGAATAAAGGAATGATTACATCAAAGAAACATATACATGTATAAGAGTAAACACTGAATAAAGAAATGATAACATCAAACAAAGTAGATAATTTTCAACAATAAATAAAAGAATGATTAAATTACACAAATTTCTATTACAGATCTGATCCGTTTGATAAACCAGACAACGATAACAACATTGTCACAAATGTGTGTCAGGAACTTTGCACATGCTTATTAGAGAAACATATATACATATATTCTACAACCGTATCCCATTGATTATGTTATTGATCCACTTGAAACAGTAAAATATTAGAATCAATAGAGTGCTATTGGACAATCATGAAGCTTATTCAGGAAAGTAGAATGCTTATTAACATCTTGTTTCTATAATGTATACATTGACTGATATACATGGAGCATGTAATAAATAATTACATCAAATCACAGATCACTTAAGTTTTTGTGAAAAAAAGTTAGCACACCATGCATCTGAACATTTTGCATGTTTGAATGAAATTTAACACAACTTTCAGCAATTTTTCAGCTATATCGTGGCGTCCAGTTTTTATTGGGGGAGGAAGCCTGAGTACCAGGAGAAAACCCCCAACCATTGGTAGGAGAACTGGCAATCCTTGTCAAATAAAATTGGAGTCAAGTGCCCCCTGTCTGCAGTAAGACTTGAACTCCCAACCTCAGTGTTGACAGATCATGTGATCAATAGTAGACAAACTACTTTAACCATCTGGCCACGGAGGCCCCTGAATCTGAAGAAGAAAGTTGGTGTATAATAGAAACACATGTAATAAAATTTGGTTAACATGTGCATTGGATGCAAATCATGGTGTTTATCAACAGAAATTTTGACCTTTGACCTTATGTTCCACAATATGTACCAACACAGAAGAAACTTCAAAGACTGCTGACATCTTTATCTTGAGTTGTCCAAATGGAATACTATCATTTCATTTTAACGATCTACTGATAAACTTACCAAAAAATCATCTGGCTGGATGCCAAATAATTCACGAAAATATCTGAAAGCGATTGGAGCATAAGTTTTAAATCGAAAGTCACTCAAATGATGGGCTGGTGTCAGATTACTGCCTTCTCTGAAAACAAAATATTAAACTTGTATAAGCAGACAAATAATCATATCTACAAAATTCTAACATGGCGTCCTTCGTATTCTTTGAGAACACGGCGTCCTTCCTATTCTTTGAGAACACAGCGTCCTTCGTATTCTTTGAGAACACGGCGTCCTTCGTATTCTTTGAGAACACAGCGTCCTTGGTTTACATTAGGTTTCTAATAAGCATAGAGCCAGCTCAACGTCACAATTACGAAGGTACATGTATTCAATAAAATGATGTGCATATATTTTTTTTATGTCAATTTTATTTGCTTTAACATACTGTTTTGGGATATTATCTTATTAGTTTCAAAAGCCAATATTACCACTAAAAGCGTCCTCTTAGAGCCGCTTTGAAATCTTAAAAGATTTGTTTGGCATATTAGAATCAAAATTACCATCATCTTTATTCCTACAAAAGCAGCTTATATATTAATGGCGAGAATCTGAGATGTGACCTTTCATATTGAAAGACAATGATTAAAATAATCTTTATATTGAAAGAACTTTAAGTTTCAAACCAATTAAAAAGTGTGTGTAGATGAATTGGTTACAATTTTCATTTAAGGGCAATTGTACTGTTCTTTTTTTTTTCATTGTTCATGTTAGACGAATCCTGATGACGTGTAATCTATTTGAAGGACGTAAAATGTCTGAAAAAAAGTTAAAACGTGTTTAAAATACAAGGGCAACTTGAACTTTGCTTTTGAGGTCGCCTGAGGGCAACTTCAGGTCCCAGAAGTGTGAATTTGTGGCCACTTCGTCTCCAGTGTTGTGAGCCTTGTGTAGACTAAATTTTGTAGCAAATAATTATCCAATCATGTTAGTAAATATAATAACAAATAATCGTAGCTAACAATATACAGTGTAGAACATAACTTACGATGGAAAGAAGACACTTTCTACAACAGCAAAGTCCTGCATTAATACATCTCTCTCCGGTTTAGACGACAATCCTCCGACACTCTGACCAATTCCCAGCTGAATGGCAGCCATTAATTCTGACGTTGGTTTCTGAAATATAACATTAAAACACTTTTATTTTTTTCATAAACAGTGCATGTTTGTGTGTTAATGTGTTGTGGGGTGGGATAGGAAGGCATTGTCAATGGTATTGGTGGTAAGGGTTCGACATATGGGGGAGAGATAGGAAGGCATTGTCAATGGTATTGGTGGTAAGGGTTCGACATATGGGGGAGAGATAGGAAGGCATTGTCAATGGTATTGGTGGTAAGGGTTCGACATATGGGGGAGAGATAGGAAGGCATTGTCAATGGTGTTGGTGGTAAGGGTTCGACATATGGGGGAGAGATAGGAAGGCATTGTCAATGGTATTGGTGGTAAGGGTTCGACATATGGGGGAGAGATAGGAAGGCATTGTCAATGGTGTTGGTGGTAAGGGTTCGACATATGGGGGAGAGATAGGAAGGCATTGTCAATGGTGTTGGTGGTTAGGGTTCGACATGTGAGGGACAGATAGGAAGGCATTGTCAATGGTATTGGTGGTAAGGGTTCGACATATGGGGGAGAGATAGGAAGGCATTGTCAATGGTGTTGGTGGTTAGGGTTCGACATGTGAGGGACAGATAGGAAGGCATTGTCAATGGTATTGGTGGTAAGGGTTCGACATATGGGGGAGAGATAGGAAGGCATTGTCAATGGTATTGGTGGTAAGGGTTCTACATATGGGGAGAGATAGGAAGGACTTTGAGAAAAAAATCCATGAATTGCTTAAAAAACATCGACCAGCACTACATGTAAGTCGTGCTAAGTATACCCCCACTCGACCATTTTTCGGCTCGGAAAACAGAAAGTAGACAACTGACTGACCTGGAAAGGGGAGGCATGGTACAACTCATCATGCTAAAGCTGTGCACCAAATTTGAAATCAATCCTTTTAGTAGAAGCCGAGAAATCTGTTACAAAAATTTTTTGTATTTTGACCCTTGAAACAGTCTAAGTCGGCTCGGAAAACAGGAAGTAGATAACTGACTGATCTGGAAAGGGGAGGCATGGTACAAGTCATCATGCTAAAGCTATGCACCAAATTTGAAATCAATCCCTTTATTAGAAGCCGAGAAATATGTTACAAAAGTTTGCATCGGACGGACAATTGATTGCAATATAGCCCCCTATCTTACGAGTGGGGGTATAATAATGTTTCTATTGTTGAATATATTGTTTTTAAAACACACTGCCGAATTTGTTTAAGGCTGTGGGCCAATATTGTGTTTACCTTTTGTAGGTGACCATGCCAATATTGTTTTACCTTGTTGTAGGTGGCCAGGCCAATATATTACTGGCCTGGTCACCTACCAAAAGGTAACAATATTATTGTTACCTTTTTGTAGGTGACCGGGCCAGTATTGTGCTTACCTTTTTTTAGATGACATGGCCAGTATTGTGTTTACCTTTTAGTAGGTTACCAGGCTAATATTGTGTTTACCTTTTTCTAGGTGACCAGGCAAATATTTTGTTTACCTTTTTGTAGATGACCAGGCCAGTATGTGTTTATCTTTGTAGGTGACATTCATCACATTTTACCAAAAGTCATGAGTGTAAAATCTATCGTAAGTGTTGATAGATCTAAGAGGAAAACGCATTGTGACATCAACACTTACAATGTATTTATTTATAGGGCGCTAAAAGGTTGGCGCCAAAAAAAATAGCCAACTGCAATTTTTTGTCTACAATCTGGCGCCATAGTAAAAAGTATATATATTGAATTCTAGTTAATATAGCACTAAAGGTAAAAAACTCAATTTAATTTTTTAATTGTTTAATTTACAACAAAATTAACCACCAAATTTCTACAAATATTTGTTTAAAATGTGTTTTTTGTTAAAGTTATTACTTGTATTACAAACTTAGAAAAGTTTGCCTGGTGCATTTGTGTAATTCGCTTATTTCACTGAAAAACAAGGGAATTAACTGCACTGTTTAATTTATTTTTAGAAATTTGTTTACAACATTTTGTCCTCGATCTTATTCTAACCCAAAGTTTGAAAAGATAAAAAGAAAAGACAAGAAAACTGTTCAGAAACGTTTATCTTGTACTATTTGGCATTTCCATTCTTGCAAATTACATTTTATCAGTTAAGTAAGAATTTATGTTCGATCAACCATGACGGCAATGACACCTGTTGTGTGAGTGATCTTGAAGAACCCCTTTCTTTAACTGATTTATGGTCTTATTTCCAGTCATTACGTTCAGCTTGCAATGAATATAAACTGGCACCAAAAAATCACCAAAGACGATATTTCGTTGCCTATTGAAATAAAAATCGCAAATGCTGACATTGGTGAAGCCCAGTGCTACAGACATTTATTTAAAGTCACTGCAGGCCAGCAGTTTTATTATGTTTACCTTTTTGTAGGTGACCAGGCCAGTATTGTGATCAACACGTCGATGTCCTATTTTTCGCTCTTTGTCTTTTGGGCCACTTGTAGGTCTTAGTGTTGCAGAGGCCATGTTCTGATTTGGTAGAACAATCTGTGGCTAGAGACAAAATAAGTTTCAAACACCATTATCAACAGAAATTTCATTGCCATTGGTCAGTTTATATTGGTTAGTCCAATAGCAACATACATTGTACACTTACTGATCTTAGCAGATAAAAATAGCTTGATATGAATAAATGTTGGTCTTATGTAAATAATAATTTCTTAACTAATTCATTGATCAATAATAGGTTTAAGAATTTATTTCACCTTCTCATCTTGCTGGCAACCAGAGGCTCATAGGTTATAGCTGACCTGGACTAGATAAACATGCGTAGAAACAATATTTCAGACTTAGTTGAGTTAAATAAACCATTGAAACGTCATTGCTCCCTGGACTAAATGTAAACAGAGATACTTGTTGGATTTTTATGGCAAGTCCTGTACTCATCACTTTTGAAAATGTTTGTAGTCGCACATTTTGCAGATGAGTCCAGCTAAGTGTTTGCATACAACAATTTCTCCTATGACCAATCCAGTCAATGTCTTTCATTAAAAAGATACAACATGCCCTATGTTTTACAGATGTATGTCTTGCTGTTCTTTATAAGTGGGGACTGAGTCTGTCAGGCTTCTGGAGAATGGTTAACTGCAATCATTACTTATAATGAGCTGATGTTTCCCCATTAAAGATAGACTCCTTTCGTGTCTGGCTTATCTTGGAACTTGATGTCAAAGTAATGATACGATTAACGAATCACTGTTCCCCCATTGATAACACTTTTTTTTTAAGAATAATTAACCATGCATAAAAATAGTGTTAGACAGAATAGATTTAAATAAACCCGAGGCTCTCATGGGCCTGTCATATCTCACCTAGATTGCATGCTGGCGTATGCACAGAAATGATATCCGATATAGTCTACTTAAATAAACCAGAGGCTTTCATGGGCCTGTTATAGACTTCATGCTGGCGTATGCACATAAGTGATATCTGATACAGTTTAAATAAACCAGAGGTTAACTGAGCATGTAACTGCTCGATGGGAACACAAAGACATGTACAATTTACCAGATGCATATATACTAGTAGAAACAAAAATTGTAGATTTAAATTAACAAGAGGCATTCAGGAGCTTGTCACACCTGAATTGCATGAATATGCATAGAAACACTAGTGGATTTCAATAAACCAGAGGTTCCCAGCAGCATGCAATTGCTCCAATGGATTTCATGTATATGCATAGAAATAATGTTTCAGACAAAGTAATTTATAAAAAAACACAGGCTCACAGATTCTAAAAATATCCAGTCTCTTTCCTGCATCACATGTAAAATGAACAGAAATTTAAAGACAAATTACAACATAAACACTTATGATAAAGATATGGAAATATATTAGCCTGCAGTAAAATGTTTAAAAGGCCATCTAAAATAAATTACCTGGTTCTCTGACAATCACAAAACGGCTAGGTAAGCAGAGTTTAATGTTTTAGTTTATACATGTACATGTACTAGTAACTAAGCCAAAAATGGCATGTGATTTTTAGTCACTCATATGATGTTTGGCATACACAAAAAGCTTGCATATCAACAATATAAACCACAACCTGTTTATTTATATAAATACATTGAATCAAATGCATGGAAAGAACACTATGACAAATGTTAAAGTTGCCTTTAATAAAAAGTAATGTAGCAGAAAGACTGAAATTTTTTCTAGAAAGCAAATAAATATGTTTGTGAGTTTTTAATTCCCTCAGAACCAGATATTAAACTTTATTTGGCCTGTTAAATTAGCATTAGATTATTTCAACTTAATAGCTACCTCCTGTCCCTACAATAGATTATATAAATTAACTGTATGAGAATTCTGGCTTTTAATTGGATAGAAAATGTTTTCAATTTTTTCTTTTAACGTAATCATAACATACATGTATTACAGAGTTGAACACTCATTATAATCCATTGAAAACGGTTAACCAGGGTTCTCACTAGAATTTCCTTATGGTGAGTCCTGGGACTCATCACTTTTTGGAATGACGAGTATCAATCTGTCTTTGTGAGTCCATAAAGTTGACTCGAACCAAACTACTGTCTACCGGTACTGCATGCAATTAAATTCAACTATGGTATACATTAAGTTTTGTTTTGTAACATTATGAACATCTTCACGTTTTATTTGATACTAAAATCCCTGTTGAAACCCATGCATTACTCTGTTACAGCTTAATCTACACGTTTCCAGAATGAAAAATATCAATGCATATTTGTTTTGGTAGTTTGGCTTTGTGTCAGTGTGAATTAATGGTCAACCTTATAGATTTATATCCGTTCACTGTCTAAGTGTACTTGGAAGTAAAAAGTTGGTCAGGGTTGAGGCATTTTTATTAATTTAGAAATTTGCTGTGAAATTTCTTTAAACTTTTCAAACTAAAAAATGTAGGGTGAGAGAGTAATTTTCGCCCAAGGTATAAAATTTGGTCTGAATGAGTATTCAATATGAGTTATTCAATAAATGTATAAATTTTGTTTTAATTTTCCAATCCAAAACTTGATAATATTTTTGCTTAACTTCATCTGAAATAACTAAAATTATCTTAGAAATTAATGTAAACAATGAATCCCTTGCATATATATTTCACAATTTAATTTGTAAAAGATTGTGAATTTTTTTTACATTTAAAAACATTATAAATTATAAAATACAAGTTGTGAAATGCATAATTAACCATACAATAGCTATAGACATCATGTGTATGTAATTAATTGGCTATTCCATTCTACTACATAATTTAATTGGCTATTCTATTCTACTCCCATAATTAATTGGCTATTCTATTCTAAGCTCTTAATTAATTGACTATTCCATTCAACTCCCTGAATTACATGTAATTGGCTATTTCATTCTACTCCATTACAGTTAGTAATAAGGAAATAATGTTAACAGTATTTCTTTAGAATTATGCCGTCATAATTACCTCTAATGGCGATGGCTTTGGCCTCTGTTTAGGTACTGTTCCTGTAAACATAATTTAATGATTGAGTTTTAACAGCACTATAGCAGTACTACAATATGATAACTTTCTGCAATAACACTTCTTAGAAGGAATACCAAGCACCATACCACACATGTTTTTTTAATCTGTTAGGTCAGAAATCTCAAATAAAAAATAATGAGTCAAGTTTGTGTCTAGTAAATGTAGGCTTAGTATACATTCCCAAAGACTGGCCCGACTGATTGTGCTGATAATAAAACAACAAGGTTGGACCTAACGACATAGTCTAGTAAATGTAGGCTTAGTATACATTCCCAAAGACTGGCCCAACTGATCCTGCTGATAATAAAACAACAAGGTTCGACCTAACGACATACTAGTAGTCTAGTAAATGTAGGCTTAGTTTACATTCCCAAAGACTGGCCTCACTGATTGTGCTGAAAATAAAACAAGGTTCGACCTAACGACATAGTCTAGTAATGTAGGCTTAGTATACATTCCCAAAGACTGGCCCAACTGATCCTGCTGATAATAAAACAACAAGGTTGGACCTAACGACATAGTCTAGTAAATGTAGGCTTAGTATACATTCCCAAAGACTGGCCCAACTGATCCTGCTGATAATAACACAACAAGGTTCGACCTAACGACATAGTCTAGTAAATGTAGGCTTAGTTTACATTGCCAAAGACTGGCCCGACTGATCGTGCTGATAATAAAACAACAAGGTTGGACCTAACAACATAGTCTAGTAAATGTAGGCTTAGTTTACATTCCCAAAGACTGGCCTCACTGTGCTGAAAATAAAACAAGGTTCGACCTAACGACATAGTCTAGTAATGTAGGCTTAGTTTACATTCCCAAAGACTGGCCTGACTGATCATGCTGATAATAAAACAACAAGGTTCGACCTAATTACATAGTCTAGTACATGTAGGCATAGTTTACATTCCCAAAGACTGGCCTGACTGATCATGCTGATAATAAACCAACAAGGATGGACCTACCGACATAGTCTAGTAAATGTAGGCTTAGTATACATTCCCAAAGACTGGCCTGACTGACCATGCTGATAATAAAACAACAAGGTTGCACCTAACCAGTCTAGTAAATTTAGGCTTACTATATATTCCCAAAGACTGGTCTGACTGACCATGCTGATAATACAACAACAAGGTTGGACCTAACGACATAGTCTAGTAAATGTAGGCTTAGTTTACATTCCCAAAGACTGGCCTGACTGATCGTGCTGATAATAAAACAACAAGGTTGGACCTAACGACATAGTCTAGTAAATGTAGGCTTTTTATACATTCCCAAAGACTGGCCCGACTGACCATGCTGATAATAAAACAACAAGGTTTGACCTAACGACATAGTCTATAAACAACTGATAAATGTAGGCTTAGCATGCTTAGTTTACATTCCCAAAGACTGGCCTGATTGACCATGCTGATAATAAAACAACAAGGTTGGACCTAAGGACATAGTCTAGTAAATGTAGGCTTAGTTTACATTCCCAAAGACTGGCCCGACTGATAATGATGATAATAAAACTATCAGCCATTTTGATTAATTTTCATGGAGAAAAGTAACATTTTTAGCTTTATGACTGATCATGCTGATAATAAAACAACAAGGTTGGACCTAAGGACATAGTCTAGTAAATGTAGGCTTAGTTTACATTCCCAAAGACTGGCCCGACTGATCATGATGATAATAAAACTATCAGCCATTTTGATTAATTTTCATGGAGAAAAGTAACATTTTTAGCTTTAGGACAGATTTACTACCATCATACATTGATCCATGTCTATATTTATATTATTCGGCTGAATGACATGATAACTTCATGAGAATACATTAATACTGGATTTGATGATTTGTCAGGTACTGAATATGCAAATTAACAAACTGCATCTTTCAATTGTGGTTTCCATGACATAGTAGCCTGATGGCTAAGACCTTTATGTAAATATTTTCTGTTTAAAAAAAACTGTATATATTGCTAAAACATAAATGTGGTAAGTGGCTTGTTGCAAGGATATGTCCAAGGAAGTTCCTAGTCCAGGTGTGGCTTAGCAATTATCATACAGTAGAGAACATGTGAGCTGCTTGGGACGGTGCCAGCAGTCTTTAAAAAGAAAAAGGGGGAATATTGTACAACAGCATATATAAAGGTACCCTAATCGACTGCATTAGGGCAGTTCTTCTTTGGCTCAATCAGTTACAACCCTGACTTCAGACACAGAGGTTGTGAGTTTGAATCTTGCCAGTACCAGATGCTTTTCACAAAATGTGCCCAGAGCTGTAGTGTATTTGTTTTTCATGTAGAATTCAGAGTATGCATTTGTTGTTTTATTAGTCTAGTGTATATGAAGCACATATCCTGCTAAACAATTCATTTATAAAGTTAGTCAAACTAATTAAAATTAAATCTATGAAGCTACGTGGTCATTGGCATGAACTGGAGAGGTTTATCTAAAAATCAATACGATAAAGTCTTAATAAATTACAGACTGCTCAGAGGATATTATGATTATTGTGTAATGGAAACATCAGACTCAGTCATTCAAACTACAAACATCACCTCCTTTTGATAGACTCTTGCCGTCAGTTTGGTCATTATGCATCGGAACAGTTGGATCAACAACACTCGTCGCCATTTTCTGCTTTTTGACTAATTTCTCTTATTTCGGGGATAAATCATCCAACTGAATGTTTCTTTAGGACATGATGTATAAGATAAGTGTTAGCTACTTTAGAATATGTAACGCGCCACGAAATGAATTGTAAAATTATAAAATAACAGTCCTGTCATCTGAATATGTGGGGTGATAAATCCGGAAGTTAATATAGGACATGCGCATTCCTTAAAAACGTGTGTTTCCGTAAACATTTGCGAGACCGGATTTATGTCAAATAAAATCATGATAGTTAAAAATAAAGCAGACAACAACGCCCAATAGAGTGATTTAACATTAACAGTAAATTATGAATAATTAGATGTTGTTCCATGACACGTAGTAGCTGTAATGAGTAAGATGGTCGTAGTTCATACCGCTATACAGTTACTCAATAAAAACAGGTACAATCAAAATGATTACAGTTATATTTTTTTTTTATAGTATAGACTGTCCCTGATAAAAAAAAAAAACATATGGTCTTATTAAAATTAAATCTTATCATTTAATGATCAACGTGGCGGATTCCTTAAACTCGACTAACAATTTTAAAACGATACGCCTAATTATCAGAATTGATTTAAAATACACCGCCCCCCCCCCCCCCCCCCGCCCTGTGTGACCCGGTCGCTACCAGAGCTTTGCGGCACCCTTGACACCTCACGACTCCTATAAATTTAGCAAACAATTCATTTCTATAACGTCAGTTATAACAAATTATTGATTATGTAACCGTAGTAACAGGATATATCCAGGATTCGTAGTTGACAAAAATACCTCAAACCACATATAAAGCCAAATACAAAATGCAAATTACTATTGATTAATTTAATAACACGAAGTCCTAGAAATAACGTGGACGGCAGAGGATTCTTGGGCTAGCTGATCGAATGATTCAGAATTTTTTTTGGTAATGAACTTAAATCATGCAGTGAGTGGTTGGTGGACAACAAATTATCTCTCCATCTTGGAAAAACTGAATGTATTATATTTGGCTCAAAAAGGAAATTGAAAAAAGTAAAAGATTTTAAAATTACATGTAATGGTCATACAATTCTATGTCAAAACAATGTGAAATATCTAGGTCTTAATATTGACCAGTTTACATCTGGAGAGATAATTGTAAATAATATCATTAGTAAGGTTAATGCAAGACTTAGTCTTTTATACAGATACAAGAAGTGTCTTTCAGAAAGCTCAAGAAAAACTGTATGTATGGCCCTAATACAGTGTCATTTTGACTACGCATGTTCATCATGGTTTTCTGGCTTAAACAAAACATTGAAAAACAGACTCCAGGTGGCGCAAAATAAGATCATTTGTTTTATTAAAAGCTTTAACTTTCGTTCGAGCATTAGATATCCAGTGTTTATTGAGATTGGTTTTCTAAATGTAGAAAATAGGGTACGGCAGTTGCGCTTAAATCATGCTAATAAAATTATGTTCAATAAATGCCCACCATATATGAAAAATAATTTTACCAAGCTAAGAGACTGTCACTCCTATAACACAAGATCCAGCCAACATAACTTCTTTGTACCACCTGTTCAGGGCATGGCAACAAATACTTTTTATTACAACTCTATTAAAGATTGGAATAGTCTGCCAAATGACTTAAAAAGTATTCAAAATCATGATGCATTTAAAAAGGCGTAAAAGAATTTTTATTTGAAAAGCTGAGGTCTGAATATCAATGTGAACTCAATAGAGATAACTTGAAGGTTTGAGGTATAATGTTTAAAATCTAGTACGCGAGATCCTCATAGAATAAAGAACTCAATACAAATAACTTCCAGTTATCTGTATTGAGTTCTTTATTCCATGAGGATCTCGCAGCCTAGATTTTAAACTTGATATATGAAACCTTCCAGTTATCTGTGTTGATTTCTTTATTCCATGCGGATCTCGCAGACTAGATTTTAAACGTTATACCTCAAACCTTCCAGTTATCTGTATTGAGTTCTTTATTACATGCTGATCTCGCAGAATATATTTTAAACTTTATACATCAAACCTTCCAGTTATCTGTATTGAGTTCTTTATTACATGCGGATCTATCAGACTAGATTTTAAACCTTATATCTGAAACTTTCCAGTTATCTGTATTGAGTTCTTTGTTACATGCGGATCTCTCAGACTAGATTTTAAACCTTATATCTGAAACTTTCCAGTTATCTGTATAGATTTCAATCAGTGAAGTGGATTTATTTGCGACAGATACCCTTAACGATAAACCAATTCATTTTGGCAAGCATAATATTTAAATATGCTTGACGTCAATTTGGCTATCAATAAGCCCTGAGTTATGTGCCTGCTTATGAGCAACAATTCTCTGTCAGTGATGTGTATGAATTGGTCAAAATATGGTCAAAAGCCAGTAAGCATCTAAAGAAAAATACGATTACTATAGAATGTTATACGATGGTACTTGAATCGCACACGATAGTACCCGAACAACACAGGAAGGTAAGAAACAATTTAAATTATGTCACTGCAAGAAATACGAAGGGTACACAAATGTCATACGATGGTTACAAGACGCCGTGTTAAGAGACACGAAGAGAACGAAGACATGAAGGCGGTTCTTGCTTTGCCGCTGCCTTATTATCTCGTTGTTTAATCATCAAAGTATGGCATACTGCTTGAAGTGAATAAATAGCTAGACCCTGTTTTACAACTTAACTACTACTACTACACTTAAACCAGCTCATTATGTCCAATATAGACACACTATTAGTTTAAGACACATGCAACGAATGTTGAATTTTGTTAATTTAGCATTTAGATGCTTAAGATTTCACAAAGATGAACATGTGAAAGTGGATTATAAAATGTACAGACATGTTCAAGATTTCCAGGAGATGCATTTATATTTTAAAAGAAACTGTATACAAAGTTTCACTTAATGAAAATCAATTTCGGCAATTTTAAGACATGACACCAGATTTTGTCACTGGTTACGATATTGCTGGCTGAGACTGGTAACGAAAAAGGGGGTTATAAGACGCACTAAGGAATGGGCGGGTATTATCATAATAAGATCAAACTTTTAACAATTATTTATCGTGTGCCATCTGGTGTAAATTTCGGAATTGTTTTGCGCCAGCATCAGTGTAAGGTGTAACCGGCCTTCGTGTTGATTTTAAGATAAAGATCTAAACAGGCAGAAGATTTTGAACAACTATACTATTGGCTAAATGGGTTGATAACTAAATGAGTATTTTATGTATTTTGCTAATTTGATCTAACAGGGCAATGGCATTGTTTTGAATTTCCTTTTTTGAAAAATACAAAGGCACAAAGATGAAAGGTCATTAACAAGAATTCCACCCCATATCAGTTAGGGCCATTTTCGCCCCAAATGAAATGGTGTCTAATTCCTGTGGGTCAATAGATCTATAGCACAAGAAGTGTGGCACTCTTCAAACATGTCAACCACTATGGTCCATGCTCAGACTTCCTGTATTATAACCCTTATCCGACAGCCTCTCCTAATCCCCAAATGAGATGTCCTACCGTATCTGCCACCTAAGGACGCCGGTCTATAACTATTTGGAAGGAACTCTATGGGAATGATCCTGAATTTTGACTTATGTCGCGATGACTTTATTATAAAAACATTAATACAAAGACTATTGGTTGTGCTAGTTATGTGCAAGAATATTTCATACTTCTTTTATAACAATGAATCATAATATACCTGTACAGTTTCATCTGATTTTTATGCAAATTTTATGAAAATGATCAATGAAAACAAAACTTTTAGAAAATTACTTGGTAAATTTTCATGCTGATTCCTGAATTCTTTAGAAACACAGAGAGTTGTGAGTGACGAGGTCTAAATTACACGTTTTTTGAGGGATAATAATACATATTTTATTTAAATGAAGTTTGACCAATTTTAGCAGTTTTGTCGATAATTTAACAAAATCTAGAGTACCAGGAATTCATAAGCATTTTTCGTTGGTCTTCAGTGTAAATTGTCCGAAAGCGTTTGAGTATACTTTGTTTAGTTAAACAATTTCACAACAATACTATTGATACTATTCGCGTGTTACACGTCAATGTACATCATATTTAGCTGAAAACAAGTTATGCAGAATGATCACTGAATTAATAATATTCTTGCTACATGCATAATGTAAATAGGAGCTGTGTCATGTTACATATATCAGCAAGTTTACTCATTTTACTGTTGCCCATTTAAGGTATCCGTACCATAATTGACCACGTGATCATATTTGATGTCCCGGATGTCCATTGCTTTTCAATGGAGCAGACTTCGGTAAATTTCGGCAAACATCGGAAATACTATTTGAGTAACTAATTTTTTTACCAAAAATGTTAACATTGACACAAAGTAAAACAAGATATTTAATTTGCATCATTAATTAGCAATACATTGATTTAATAACGCCGTATTTCTTGGTCGAACAATAAAATTAAACGGTGACATCAATTATTGGTCGGATACCTTAAATGTTAATTGTTTTAGTATTTGACTAAATATGAGGCATTTTAGTGTACAAAATGCTACCGTGTTAACATCGGCAATCTATTTATACTAAATGCCACACCACCTTGGAGTGCAGTTTTTGCTTGCATTTTTTATTATTCCATATTTTACCTTTTTTATTACGAAAATCCAGTAGAAAAAATTAGATACGATAACCTGTCCATGTTTTATACTATGCCTCTGTCGTTTACTTGTTACAAATCGTCCCTGACCTTTGCTACGGGAGTATACATAGTAAGTTTTTGTTTCCAAAGGGACGATGCGTTGTTTACAAAAGTTCGTTTGCTTTCGTGACGTTGAATGGTATTCGGACAAACTGCGAAGCTTTTCCCGCCTTAACTGAAAACGACATTACCCGAAAATTTCGAATAGACAACAATCGATTGTTCCTAACGTACACTTCCGTTCTAATTTATGTCAAATTTTAATATGGAAAATCGTCCTATCAAGAAGAAAAAAACGCTATATTTAAAAACGCTAAATATCTCAAGGAAAAAGTACCTTACACAAGGAGCATAAGTCGAACCATACGCAGTAAACAGTTTTCATTTGTCCCTGGAAAACACTCACCAAAATACGTTCATTTGTAGTATATCTGATATCGATCAGTTGGGCCTAAATAGATTGCCGATGTTATGCAAAACTTTTGTAACAAACTTTATGACAAATGCATAAACAAAACATATATGAAATTTAATGTTCAAGATCTACTAATTTTTTTGCGAAAAGGTTCAATCTTCCGAGGAAAATTTTTTAAGAATAGGATTTTGCTGGTTATTTGGCGTTATTATATTATACTTCATCGTTGGGCCGATGATGCATCATGGGAACGTCATGCATTACGTTATATAACAAAATCTAAAAATGCCTTACTATTATCAAATCATTTATATTCCTATAAGAAAAAAATATGTACAGTCTATTATGTGAAGATCGGAGACTGCATAAACAATAAGAACCTGTTAAAAAATTGTAAAATAATAAATAATAAAAAAATAGAAAATTATCGATCAGTCAAATCATTTACAAAATACGAATGTATAAAAAAATATGAAGCTTGCCATAAAAATCGTAATATAATCCTAGAAAATTAATATGATAAAATTTAACCGAACAGGCCGGATCATGCAGAAGTCTGTCTAGCACATGTACATTACGTAATATAACGTAACAAAATGTAAGAATGATTTTTTAGTATCAAATTATCAAACTAATTAATAAAAGAAACACAAATATATATTTTTTCTTATGTTATGACAAGAATGCATTAAAAAAATTCGAATCTTACCATATAAATCATGACATAACGCAAGAAATAACATTCTTTCTAGCGCATTAATATACAATTTTGTACATTTAACAAATACGAAAAACTGTAAATGAAATATTTTCTTCGATATTTCATTATATTACTTACAACATGAACTATATTTTAGAGTATGGTTTTTTTTTACCTGATAAACGATTTTGGTGATTTGTACCCAAAAACAAGCATTAGCAGATAATAAGAAGATATGGAACATATGACAAAGCTAATTTTAAAAAAGTTAAAATTTCATTTGTCCTCAAGTTCAATATATTTAATCACGGAAGTATTGTGGCAATTAATCGATTAAATCGTATATAATGTTAAATAACTATTAAAAATTTAGCCAAAATACCCTGTATTGATTAGTAGTAATAGTATGAAGAACGATATTGTTTATCAGCAGAATACATGAATATTTTATATCTCTTGTTTATGTGTGTTTGTATATAATAAATACAAAAAATACTTTCACATATTTTTTCTCTTAAAATGATAATTGATGCAGCAATATTACTACACGCAGACGGTAAATTTATGATGGGGAATTATGTCTTCTTGCTTGTCGTATAATTTAGAGTTTAACCAGCGATCGCTGTCGATTACAGATCTAAAATCGAAACTGGTTTCATATCCTTAATCTAAAGCTCATAAGGATAATGTATAAGGTAATATGTCGCGAAAACGAAAATTGTTTAATGGTAGAAAATAACATATAGTGAAAGCTGGAATTTAACGATTGTGCTAGTTGTTTTTCTTTCGCGTTTTGTACAAGACCTATAAAGTCAGCCTATTACAACAACTTTGGGGAATAGGGAAGCAAAGCTCTTACCAGTTGTTTTGTCAACTGTGTTTGCAAAACCTGACCACCATACAGGCCAATTATATTGTCCATTAAACAATCAATTGCAAGAAATTACAAACCAACCCATATAAATCCTTGTTTATTATTGATCTTAATTTAATCTAGAATAAGTACGTAGAAAAGAGGCAAATATGACAAATCTTACATAATGAAAGAATAAATAAATAACAATAACAACAACATTTTAAGATTAAATAAAGATATTATACCATATGAAATGTCGGTACGTTAACAGTTTGTTTTGATATTATCGGAATCGCTTAAAATCTTAAGACGTTTAAAAAGAGCGTTTACTGAAATTGATGTACACACTACAATTGTACTTAACATGTAATACAATGTAATACATTTTGTATATTTTATGCTTAAAACCCAGATTTTATTATACAGAACCCATCACTCCCAACACCCACAGATAAACACTAAATTCGTTTTTTACATATAAAATACAAAATGGATAGTCTTATTCCATATGCTACTTTGAACAATACCGTGAATGAAAAAGGCGTCAGCGGTGAAGTTGAATGTTATTTGATTTTTGTTTGTTTGTTTGAATATTGTTTAACGCCACTTTCAGCAATTTTTCAGCTATATCATGGCGTCCAGTTTTTATTGGGGGAGGAAGCCGGAGTACCCGGAGAAAACCCCCGACCTTCGATAGAAAACTGGCAATCCTTGTCAATTAAGATTGGAGTCGAGTACACCCTGCCTGCAGTGAGAATCGAACCCGCAATCTCAGTGTTGACAGACCACGTGATCAATAGTAGACGAACTACCTTGACAACTCGGCCACCGAGGCCCCTGAATGTTATTTGACACCAGATAGCTACAGGTAATTTGTGTAGTAATCTTTACCCCACTGAATTAATTGTGCCATTGTTTTTGCCAAAAAGTAAATATTAAAGTAACCCATATTGTGTGACAGTCGACACGAGAATATATCATCGTTAATTTGGAAAATACCACCACTTTTAGAAAAATATTATTTTTTGGTACTTAAATAGTCAACTTGGAATATTGATTTGAAGCACACACAAAACAAAACTAAACTAGAAATAAAAAAAAGTACACGACTATATCGACAGTCTTTGTATGGTCAAACACCTAACACCTGAATTATGACTAGTTTTTCAGAAACCTTGATGCATGTCATCTCTTGATGTATACACATGACGACTATCGAGAGAAAGACTTAAACGATTAGCGATGCAAAAACTTTCTGGAACCGAGTTATACTTTTGAAAATATTTTAATACGAGCATCCTTTTAAAGTAGTGAGACGTATCCATTTTTTGGTATGTAGATCACATACGCTTGAGTCAAAATGTGCACAAGTACAGTTGCTTGGTTCCCAGTATGTGTCTCCGCCACAGGGTCTCACAACCGGCTTACCATTATCACACTGGTAATATATATTACAATAGATCCGATCCGGATAATAAAGTCCGTTATCTGGTATGTTTTTACAATCCGGTTCGCATCCTAAAAATATACAAGTATCTATTTTACTCTCTAAATTGATACACAGATCAATAAAGCTGTTTATTAAATGACTAGAAAATTTGAGCATTTTCATTGGTTTAGATCCTTTGCCGATGTTCCCGATCAAACCTCATGTCTACCGCGCAAATTTGCGCGAGAGGTGGACAAATGTCATATCACTGGCACCGTGTACCCAAAAATAGATCAAGGGAAAACACAGAGACACTAAAATAAAACGTAGCTTTTGATTGGACGTTATTTTTATTTCGTCCAATCAAATGCGTTCTTACAAATTAAGTTCGGGTCATTAGAAACGTTTGCAAATGGCAGAAGTGGCTGCGATGGAGCCGGCAGGACAGAAATCTCGATTTGCAACTATCAATGAGGAACAATTAAATAAGATTTTGACAGAGAAAGATGCCAAAAATACTAAGAGAGCCACGGATTCTAGCATTAGGACATTTAAAAGTTATTTACGTGAAAAAAAATTACGACGAAGATTTCGAGGACCTGCCAAATGAACAAATCGATGCTATTTTGAAAAAATTCTACTCAGAAGTCCGTACCGAAAATGGAGAACTGTATAAGAAATCAAGTTTGACAAGCCTCCGACATGGAATTAATCGTTATTTAAGTAACCAGCCTTCCGGAATAGATATAATTCACGGAAAAGACTTCACAGTTAAATTTTAAATTAAATTTGTTGAAAAATTGTTGAAAATTATTTATCTTGTTTACTTTAACATGTTTTAAAGTCCAATATCTGGTGAGATTTAATTTGCCTTGGAAAATTATCAAAACATCTGAAAGGATATGGAGAAATATCATGAAATTATTCACAGGTCTTGAGTCATTTAATAAAACAATTGTTGACTTTTCATATCAGGTTGACATGAGATTTATCAACCTCAGAAGTGATATTCACCTCAGCCGTTGGCTTCGGTGAATATTTCACTTCTTCAGGTTGATAAATCTTCATGTCAACCTCATAAAAAGTCATTAATTGTATATTATTGGAATCATATTTTGCACTAAGCATTTATCTTCATATTTAATGCAAGTAATATTATTTAAATGTATAGCGGAGACTTCAACGATCACAAGGATGGAGTACAGTATTACATGTCACATTTTAAAGATATTTGACTTACCAATGTCCTTACAAATTGTTACTGTTTTGGTCAAATTCTTAACAAGTTCTTGGTCAGTCATCGTCATTATTGGCACACATGATATGGTTTCGCCTGCTGAAATACGTGACTTGAAAATTGACGCTTCAAGTGAAATTTTTGTTCCAAACTCCTCGGACGTTTTACTACAAGTATCCACACCGGGTATCAAATATGAATAACCTCCAGAACTGCCATATAAAGCTAAGGAACTTGCAACACAAGAACCTGTAAGCTCACATGACACAAGGATCTTATCATCAATGTATGTAATAATCTGTTCCAGCTTGGGATCTGTCAAAAATAATATGCATTTGATAAGCTATTACTAAAGTTGTATATCCTATTTAATATGTATCTTTTTATAAATAGTTGGTACGACGTAAATCAAGCGAATATGTTATGCCAGAACTATAAACGTTATAAATATGTATAAAATACTTAAATAAATGACTAGAAAAATGTGACAAATGCTAACTAATTGATACCACTAGCTATCAACCCCAAATATCGTTCCAATTTTCATTTGAATCTTAGCTGCAATACAATACTATGTGACAAATATTGCGTAAAGGTTTTAGAGGTGTGGCTTGAGTTGCGGATTAAAGATATGTACCCTTGTTTTGTTATGAAACATCCCAAAGTGTCATGGCGAAAATATCAATGGGACTTTGTGACAACGATCTTGTGTCATAAAATTCCATTAATTGGTGTACATCATAATTTTCAAGCATAATGTATAATAATTATAACAAAGTGTTTGTGATACATACCAGAAATACGAACTTCAAATTCAGTCGTTGTATTTGATCCGTTTTCATACTGTAACAGCAGCCGGTATGTGCCGCTACTTTGACATGTTACATGTTGTTGTATTAGACGTAGCAGGCCATCCTTTCTGGATGTATTATAATCAACCATCCATTCACCCAATTTTCCAACAAAATCAGAAGATGAATTAACAAAAATGCTAACTTCATATGGTTTATAGTTTGACGATATGAGGTTCATACGTAAATAAACAAGTTTGCTGGAATTTGCGACATAAAAATCCGAATAACACACTTGGTTTCCAAGAGAAACTAACGCAAGTTGGTTACTTTTAACACCTACAAAATAGATTTATTTTTCTATGTGTTGTGTACGACTGTAAAAAGTCAAGAAATGATACAATAAAATATGTCTGATCGTATCTGAGAGATTGACTTCCCATAGACAGAAAATTATCACAATATTAATATTAGGTAGCTAGCTCAAACGGATCGCAGTGGTACACTTTTTATACCCTAACATAGATATATATATAAATAAACATATCAAAGGGAAAAAAGTATTCAAAAACACAAACAGAAACAACAAAATCCTTATCTCCAAAGCCCTTAATAGCGCACATATGCAAACGCAATTTTAAGTACAAATCTATAAAGAACTCGCGAAACATCAAAAAAAGGAAATTATAAAAGTAATAGAGATACACAGGCAATAAAATAATCACGCTACGAAACAATAGTGATATTTATTTAAAATTAAGCAGAACACGTATTACAAGGACAACAGTTCTATATTACATTAAGAAAAAAGAAGTTGAATTTACTCGTGGGAGAATATTAACATGAGCTGAATATAATACGTAAGCCGATATGAGTGTAGCCACATAAACCAGGACTATGTATGGAATGTAAAATGTACAAACTTACGGGTAAGAATGGACATAATTCAACACTTACGCGTGAGAATAAACGTTGTCATTTTTGTTAAAAAACTGTAACCCTTTCTCCGTGTAGTCCAACATTAAATATAAAACATTGCCCTAATATAATATTTAATTTACCTAGTCTCATTTAATTTATTTGCCTGAACCTAAGTACAATCTATTCTTTGCTATTTTTCTAAATGAAAACAGAATTCATTCTGGTCATGGAAACATAATTAATACTTACATGTTAACGCCTCTGAAAAATAAATATCAATATTGTAAGGACAATTTTATTATTATTATTTTATTTATTTTTCACTATAGACATGATATAGATCTAAACAGAATAGATACCTCAAATGAGTTACGATGAAGAGGTAAGCTGTTAGATATTTGTGAGTGACATACATGTCTCTGTACATATACATATATAAGGTAAGGTAAGGACCATTTTTGCCCCCCTCTAAAGTCTTAAAATAACCCATCTTTGCAGTAAATTGAGCATACACACATAGCATTAACAATATGGTCTTATTTTCTTGCTATCATGCGTGTTCACGATACACCTCACGTGCTTCCATGCTTTCCAAATCTATATGCTATTTCAATTAGGCTTTAATTTGAAGATGGTTTCAGTAAATTAACTTCTGTTTTCTGCTCATCAAATATTCACCAAATGTTAACACAAGATGGGTAGATACGTGTTACAGACAGGTTCGTGTTTAAGTAAATATAGAAAATCTTTTTCTCGTAAAAAAGAATGCTTTTCTCATGCAAACATCTTTGCTTTGAGAATTACAAGCCTTTTAAACATAAAATTTGGTAATCACTATTTCTTCGTCAAATTTTTTAACAATATTAATTGATAGAAGATACAGGCAGAAGCTAATTTTAAATAAGGGTTGTCTGCGTAAAATTTTTTTCTGTTGGTAAGAAACTGGTAAAACAAGTGATAAAAATGTAGATTTTTAGTCCGAATTACCTCCCTTGTTAAAGATTTAATTTTCATTATTTTTGCTTATACCGAACTCGTTATATCGAAAACAAACCATTAATAAATAGATTTGATAGAAAGGTTATTAGTCTGTCATATTATTTTATAATTTTATGGAAATTATGAGTAAATAATGAAACATATTAATGTTAATTTTACTATCAATGCGCTATCTATTCTGAGATTTCCATAAAAAAACGGAGGATGGTTTGCTGCATCCCCTTAGTCAAACTACTAATTTTATGTGTGACCTTATTGGTAAGACAAACTGTTACATAATTATATTATAGCGAATAAAATATCTATTTTGCAAAAACCAATATTTAAATCTAATTTGTATTAAGTTTATCCCAAAGATAATTACTTTTAGGAAGATATATAGATCCATTTCAAAGGTGCATTTAAATTCTATTTAAATGTCCTACCATGCATAGTTACAGCGAAACTGACATAATCCAAAAAACTTTAACATAGTCACTGGACCGAGGTCAATGTCAGTAGACACCCATTAGGCTTTCATCTTTTAATCATCATCAACTTATATACAAAATGTTCCCAACTTACAAAAATGCAATGTTACAAAAACACTGGCATAATCCAAAACTTAAATGTTGTCACCTTGAAATCGAGATCAAATTCATTATACACCTTTTCGACTGTCATATATTATTAAAATGAACCTAAATACCAAGTATTGTCATTACACTATGCATAGTTACACTGACCTAATCCATAAACTTTAACGTATTCACTGGACCATGAAATTGAAGGTCAAGGTCAGGTGACACATGTACTATTCAACAGGAGCTTATATGCCATGCCACATATTCATCCTACCATGCATAGTTACAACAGAAGTAACCTTATCCGAACACATTAGCGTAGTCGCTGGATTATGAATTCAGGTCAAGGTAAGGTGACACCTACCAGACTTACATGTACTATTTATCAGCAAACTATATAAACAAATATTGTCTTCTTACAATGTGGTTACTGAGAAACTGACCAACTCAAATAACTTTAACGTAGTCCCCTAACTGTGGAATTGATATTTAAACGGGAGGTTTGGCATTTCATAAAACCTGGTTCCTTTGAAATGCCTGTACCAAGTCAGGTCAATTGCTGTCAATATAAATAAACAACGTCAACCAGTCATAAAATATTGATCTTGAATTTTCTCACTCTAACTGAACTTCAAACTTCTATACTTTGCCTTCACCATCCGCCACCGGCGGACGAGCTGTCACTTGGCTTTGCTAAAATATTCATATATATATTTTAAAACGTTTCCTCTTAATAAAAGCATGCATAATAGAAAATAAACATAGACCATCGAGATTCGAACCATCGATTCGCGGTGTATAACATTCACAAGCTGCGAGTTAAGCAAAAACGCCACATACACACAGACATTTTCCTTCAAAAGCGACTTATTTATGCATCATACAGGGCCGAACACAAAAGGGGTGCACTGATCGTACGTGTACTCTGCCGTCCCTTGCTTTTTTTTTACTTTGACATAGGCGTTGGACGGCAAAGGATTATCGGACCAGTGTACTCCCATTTTGCCAAAAAACACCAAAAACCTGACTTGCAAAAAAAAGTGATAAAATTTCATGACTAAATGTTATAGGTACACTAAAGAGTAAAATTTTGCCAGCCTACGGCATTGTCATATTGCAGACGTTATATATTTATTAACAGAATATTATTTTTTATAACATCTATAATTATTGCGTATAAAAATAAAGGTGTAAATTAACATTTATTGAGACATATCAAGATGTGATCGCTGAAGAATTTTTACTTAAATAAAAATGGCTTCTAGAACAGTCTTATCATTTTGTTGTTCGAGTGTATACAAACAAAATTCAATTCTTTAAATTCTTCATATTACATTTACTTCTTCGGCACGTATCGTCCACTTTCGGTAGTAGTTTAAACACATATTTTTTTCAACCTTTTACGGACTAATTGTGTTCTTTAAAATATTCCATTTTCCGACACTTCATTATCATTTATCATACAAACTTTCATTAATATGCGACAAATGAAAGTAGACTTAAAAAAAAACGTCGGGACCCGAACAAGCGTTTCGCGATCTATAATGCTTACAATCTGCGAGCTAACCAATTACGCCATATACGCACAAACGTTTTCTTACAAAAATAAGACATATTTATGCGTCAAATTGCTGACGTGATATATTTGTTGAAAGATTACTCCAGTTTTTATACCATTTATACCATTTATAATTATTACGTGAAAAAAATTTAAAAGGTGTAAATACATTTTATTTAGACATATTAAGACCAATCATCCCTAAGCACCAAAATAACTGGGACATGATTTTGCTGATTTTAATTTCATAAGTTGCAATTGACCATTGGATCATAAAAATGATGACTGTTTGTTATGATTGACCACGGTTGCCATGGTAACTGAGGCGGTCATTTTTTATCATTTCTCATACTGCGAAATAGCCTATATTCAATTCCCAATTTGTTATTCAAAAATCAATGCATATTCAATAATATGTTTTATTTGCTTAATTCAATACCTCATTGAAAATATTCAAAACAGTTTCAAGACTAAACATAAATGTGTAGTCAGAACGAGGCTATCCAATATGTCAAGAAATCATGCATTTTTTCTGGAATTTTTCTACTAAAAAATTAATGATTAATATTCAAAACTTATAAAAATCTCAATGGGGTAACAAAAGATGTCTATAGAAAACACTGTCAAAGATGGTTACCATGGTAACTTGTGAAAAAAAGCCATTTTTGTATTGTTCAATATTTCCATGAAACTACTGTTTCTCTTAGTAATAAATTAAATCATCCTTAATTATTATTTTTAACAGACATACTATAAACTTAAAATGACATTCAAATCATTTCAGGGTACAGTGTCTCAAGGTCAAGGTCAACTAAAAATTGAACTTTCAAATATGAAACTCTCGAAGCAAAATCAATTTTAAGTGACCTTGAGAACAACACAAGTGACCTTGAAAGTTTTCTAAGGTCATACTATGTTGAAAAGATCCTTTTAGGAACATATGATGACAACAATTGTTATCTTGGCTCATATTAGAAGTATGGTCATACATGTATTTAAATATCGAAAAATTGCCGTTTTTGTTTTATTACCATGGTAACCAACTATAACAGTGTTTTTTAAAGACATTTTTTCTTACCCCATTGAGATTTTTAAAATTTTTGAATATTAATCATCAATCTATGTAATTATATTCAGGATGATTATTTGTGATTGGTGCATTTTCTGAAAATGGAGTCAGAAAAGTGTCAAAAATGGTAATATTTTTTACCAAAAATTATAGAGAATAATGCACTATTTCTTTACATGTTCAATAGTCCCAGTCTGATCACACATATACTTAAAGTGTTGTAACTGTTTTGAATATTGTCAATGAGATATTGAATTAAGCAAATAAAGAAATTCTATTGAATATAAATCGATTTTCCCCTGAAAAATTGGGATTTGAATATTGCCCTTTTCACTGTATTTTAATCGGCCCAAAATGGCCCCCTCCGTTACCATGGCAACCGAAGTCAAATCATAACAAACAATAATTATTTTGTGGTCCAATGGTCAATTTCAACTTATAAAATGAAAATCAGCTAAATCTGAGACATGTCATGTCTCACTCTATATGGAAATTATTTGATCCTTATGGAGAATTGGTGTTAAGATGTTATCTCTGAAGATTTTTTCATGAACAACAAAGTCTGGAACAGTCTTTCCATTTTGTTGTTTACGCGTGTACGTGTATTCAAACGAGTTAAACAAACAAAATTCTTTACATTACTTCTAAATTTTTCTGATGTTTGCCCATCCGGTGATTCCGCGCATGTTATATCCTCGAGTATCAAAAAGACAGCCAGTGACTGGAGTTTTTACTATTAACGGAGAATATGTTTAGAATAAATTTGTTTCAATGTTTCTCTAAATAAACCATCAGTTGTTCATTAAATTTGCATAGTTCCAATTTTACTTCGATCGATGACATTGACACAGTGACCTCTGTTTGTTTACAGTTGCAATTTAAATTAGCATTTTTATATCATCCTTACATACTACATTCACTTACTATGTGCACACAGAAACTCACCAGCTCTCATGACAAAACCTGATATCAGTACAGAAAATAAGATGCACCCAATGTCCACATTTATCACATTGTGCCCACTTAGTAATAGTCAGAGTTACACTCTCTCTCACAGCATCGGGGAAAAACTTCTTACACACACATCATAACTCACTCTCATCAATATCCACGCATTCATCGGAGTCAACAGCACTAATATCATCAGAATCAGATATATTTACATGACTAGGTCCGGCCTGCTGTGAATCAACTATCTTCCTACACATTTTTACAGCTTATTTGACTTCTTTCGCAGTTTCGTTTCTGACACTTTCTTACCATATTGCTTCACATGCTCTTTCACTGTAATTAAATATTAAAAGCTGTTTTTGCAACAAATAACCCACACAAATATCTTCGTGGTACCCGCGTCCGCTCATATTTAAAATGATATTCGAAATCACGAAAACGTACCGATTTTCACAGGCCACTACAATTGGCATATTTTAGAAAGGTGCATAAAATAAAAATGTTACATGATAAGACAAGAGTTATATTGATTTTCTGTAAGAAGGGATTATGTATCTTTGAAAAAAAATTATGATCTGCATTTAATTTTTAGCAAAAATAGGGGGCCAGTGACAGTAGGTTATCCTACCTAGATCGCAGCAAAACATGGTTACTTTTATCAAACACAATATTACCTGGTGTTTTCCATACGTTTATATTTGAATCTGCAAATGAAAACACAATAGTAAAGTAAATTAATTGGTTAACATAATGCTAAATCTAAAGGTAAACTACGCCATTGTTGCTAGAATAGATTCTTATTCGTCTTCACATACATTGTTTATTGCAAATTACACTATATTATTCAAGAGCACAAAAGACAAGGAAAGGAAGTTATTAAAACTTACTACAATTTCCACAACGAAGCTACGGGCCGTGTTTTCGAAACTTTCCTTAAATATGTCTTAGGACATAATTTAGGACGGACTTAGGACCGTCTTCTTACATTTAAAAAGTAAATCAACGTTTTATGTATCCATAAATCTATAATAATACGTATTATATGTAAAATATTAACATTTGTATAAGTTAAAACTTAAAATGACTAATTGATATGAATTTCAATTTGGTATAATTTAAAGCCATTTTATAATTGATCCAAACCAGTTTGACTGCTCAAACTCTTCTATGTTTTGGTGCAAAGGTTGATTTCATACGACTAACATTTAACTAGTTACAAAGTGTATTATAATGAGTAATAAAAGGACTGCAAATTGTACGAAAACAGAGCTTCCAATTTTGTTAGAAGAGGTTAAAAAGGACAGTCGGTTATATTTAACAAACGTTCTAATGTAAAATTTTAAAATAACAAGTAAAAATATAAAAAATAAAACAAATTAAAAAATCACCGGCCTAAACCATCGTAGGACACCTAATTCGTTGTCCTAAAGTTAGGATAAAAATTAGGACATGGCATAAATGGCGACATCTTCGGTGACACGACGCTCGACATAGATTTGTCCTAAGATGGTCTTATGTACTTTAATACTATAATTTGTTCCTGTCACGCTTAAATGGAGGTTTAACTATTTCTACACAATTAAAGAACATGGTATTAAGAGGTGTAGTTAGTCGCAATATATTTCGTAAGCACAACAGTAAAATATATTTAAATTATTCTTTAAAACTGCCATTTTTACAGAGAAGTATAAGTATTAAAAATAACATTTACCAGTTTTAACTTTGTTGTATTGTGAAATTCCTGCCACCACTGCAGCGATTAAAACACAGGTAACTACAATTTTAATTAACGTATTTCTACGTTTGTGGCTTGTCTAAAGTGAAAAAAACAATGCTTATGAAAATAACATTACTGTCAAATATAAGTCTTTTTAAATATTATTACGGGACTGCTTTTAGTTGAGTAATATAAGTAATCATAACACCTTAACACCACATCGAATCATTTAATATAAACTAAAGAGCGCTGAGACAATAGATAATAATGAAACTAACCAGGCAAAAGAGAAAAAACTCGATACCTGAAGAAACGTTGAGTCACTAGTACACGACCCAGTCTTTTCTAAATACTTCACTGAAATACTAATAGTTCTTTGTCAGTGTTTCTTTATTCTACATTCACTTATAAGCTGATATCTATATGCTCGTGTTTTTGTTTGTATGAAGGCCTCATTTAGCAATGTATCAGCTTTATTGTGGAGTGCTGGTTGTATTGGGCCGATTGAGTTCTGAGTTATATGTCGACGACTTCAATTTCCTCCTCTCTCTCTCTCTCTCTCTCTCTCTAGCAAAAATTTGACAGTGTTAAAAATCTAATTCAAACAGTGTTGGGCTTAATTTGTAGACGTATATATATATACGTCCCCGGTTAGCGGACTGAGAAGCAACTATTAAAAAGTTTTGGGTTCATTTAAAATGAGAAAGTTTAAGATGAATATGTTGTGATTGTTCACGTTATTTATTTATATTGACACTCAATGACTAAGGCCATTCGTTGGTCAGTCTGTGTCTAAATTTATGACAAGAAACACCGTCATATGTATCGTTGCATAATCTTCTAGACTTTTATATTATTATTTTTTGTTTATGCTGTATCGTCATGTTTGTCGATCCGATACTAAATAAGTGTACTGGTTCAGCAGCATTCTTTTAGACCCTTTATATATATATATATATATATATATTGTTTTATATATATTGTTGGGCTTGTGATTCGTACGCCTATATGCTCACCTACTCGGAACACCTGATATCATCAATGTGTGGACAGGTGCTTATGCTGCATGTTTGTTGTTTGTTTTGGGGTTTGCTTTTTGTTATGTTTGTGACTTTTATTTTATACACGACTCTGTAATATTGACTCTGTATGTAGTACTCTAATATCTTTATAGTTACTTTTTATATCTAAGAGAAGGCGTTCAAAATAAGTATTAAATCTTACAAACCTTTGGTTCTTCCTCTTTAGGATTAGAAGGTTTCAGCTTAAAAACATGTAATTTAAATTCAGATTAATTATACAGAACACATTCTCTTATTACTCTTATTTTGACAAATAAGGATATTTTATCTTTAATATTGACAAAATGCCCGTCAGACTATTAAGACTATTGTTAGAATAGACAGTCCTGATATCATCCATTTGTTGACAGGTGCTTGTGCTTCATTTTTGTTGCTTGCATTTGGGTTTGTTATTTGTTTTGTTTGCGACTTCTATTTTATACACGACTCTGTAATATTTACTCTGTATTTAGTACTATAAAATCTATATAGTTAGTTTTTATATGTAATAGTAGGCGTTCAAAATAAGTATTACATCGTACAAACCTTTGGTTCTTCATCTTCAGGATTAGAAGTTATCTGTTTAAAAACATGTTAATATAAATTAAGATTGATTATGCTGAACACATACTCTTATTACTCTTATTTGGAAAAAAAACCGATTGTTATCGTTACTATTAATTAAATGTTGAAAAAAAATTGCCTATCAGACACTTAGTAGACAGTCCTTATATTAAAGTGTATATGTTATGCATTTTCATACTGTTAATACTAGCTAAAATTGGATACATTTTGTGCCACTAATGACAAGCAGTTTCAGCATCTACCAGGACGTTTAGTCATATCATTTAAAATATAAAAAAAACCTATTTATTTCAGAACTTGAGTAAATAAAACAGAAAACTCCGTGTGAGACTATTGTTTACGTCTAATTTAAATGAAAGTAATTATTGCATTCATTAATCTTTAGTTCTAATTTTAGTCCATTATCACCGTCATAATAACCAAATGTTGTCTGGTTGAGAGAAAGTAGTACAGCTTATTTTGAAACGTCAATATGAATTTTTATTTATTTGTCAACGTCAACAGTCGTAAAAACTGTGTGAAAGCTCTTGACTGTGTAATCATATTAATTGGCATAACTAAAAATCATCAATAAGCACTTTATTTGTACCACTGACAGTTTTAAATTATGCTTCTAGAATGAAAAAAACTAGGAATGATTATGCTCTAAACGATTAAAACCTATTCATTTTTCCAACCAAAATTCCCACTGTTTGTGTAATTATGTTCTAGCAGTACCCTCTAAGATATTGCTAGACATCTACATTGTTTAAGCTTGGTAAGACTGGAGCGGGATATACTGAACTTCTAGCAGCACCAGAAAATCTTAATTTATTTTACAGATGTTTGTGTTACATGTTTATTGTTTATATTGCGGTTGGTTTGTGATTTTTATGCCAGCCAAAACGCTTTAATACTGACTCTGAATTTTGTACTTTGATTTCATCTTTTATGTTGGTAATTATTTTTTTTAAATTTTAGTAGGCGTTCAAATAGATACTACATTCACCAAACATTATTCGTTAGATATTTTTGTCTTATTGTGTGTATTGTTCCAGGACGTCTCGAGGACTAGCAGGTATCTAATAAAATATGTTAATTGGAATTCATAATACTTATACAGAACACAAACAGTTAAACAACCTAATCGAGTTTAACAAAATGAAAGAGATTTTTTTAGCCTTATTATTATTATTTTTACATTAATTAAATGTTGTATAAAATTCTGCATGTCAGACTGTTGTTAGAATAGATAGTCCTTATAATAAAGTGTATAAGTAACACATCTTCATACAGTTAATATGTGCTAAAATTTGCTACATTTTGTACCATTAATAACAATAAGTTTTCTTTCAGCATCTTACTATTATGTTTGAGATTATATATCAACGTCAGTAAACAGTATGCATTTAGTTATATCAGATAATATTTTAAGAACACTATTTAGTAATTAACGCACATAAAACTATGCTTGAGACTTATTTGCATATAACGGGATGATGTTTGCAATGGTTTACATAATTTTTAATGATTATTTAATATAAACATCATCTTTAGTTTGTTAAAGTTCATGATGAACAATTAAACATAGCAGTACTATTTTTTGGAAATGTCAACTTGAAATGTTTATATTTATTATGCTTGCGTTGACAGTTTTAAAAGTAACATGTTAACTGATAAGAAAACAACGCGTCAATAACGATTTTGTTTATGCAATGGACAGTTTGAAGTCAACCTTGTATTTAAATCTATATTTGGAAATTAATAACTAGCACCGATTGAACTCTAAATGATATAGAGACGACTTCAATTTTACAACCATTATTTTCCCTCTTTCTGTAGTGTATGCATAGTTGCTCACCTGGTTCTGCATATTTATACATACGTCGCAATGCAAGTTGGACTGTTGGTCATCTCTTCCTTGCTACAAAAGTCGCATAAAATCAAAATAATACAAATACAGGCAAATAAATCTACCGAATACAAAGAGGCAAAAGTCAAGAAATGATTAAATTCCGGACTGAGACAACCATAAACAACACGAAACAAAAATCATGAACATAAAAAACAGAAAGTTAATAACCAAAAACCAATAATACATGCAGATGACAAATGAATTTCACATTTCTTTTATCTTTTATTACGATTTTCTATCCGAACGGAATTCTTGACGAGAATTGTTGTCCATAAAAATTTACGTTTAGCAGCCCTCGTAGCCTGAAAACACAACTCCATCGTTAATGCATCATTAGTAGATGATGTTTTCATGTATTAGCTTCCTAACACTTTTTTTCCATTTTTCTGCCAACAAAAAAAAATGTTGAACTAGAAGTCACAGTTTCATGCTGTGGGATCTAAGTCCTTGATTATTCAAACAATTAAATATTATTTTATTTTCCGTAAAAAATGTTATTATTGTATCAATTAATCGCTACACGTTTTCGACTCTTAAAATGTACTAATTTTATATATTTTATGTGGACTACATTATTCTGTGTAATAGGTTCTTTTGATGAGCCATACAATATACTGAGTTAGACTAAACAGTGTTTGATCGATAAGCAATTTATTCTGTGCTCATTGTAGATTTTAGTGACAAACACAAAAAAGATTATTATAAAGTACTATGATTATTAAAATGTATTTTATTATTCTTTTTTAACTTACAGATTTCATACTGCCACTGGTTGAGTCTGCACTAGCATGCCTCCCGCTGCATCCATGCTTAACCTTTAAAAATATGTTCTGTAAATATCTTCTTTTTAATAACGCGAAATGGATTAAATCTATAGTTTATCTTTTTTCTAAAAATATTAAAGTTAGGTATAAATCTTGAATAAATTATTTGTAAATAACACGGAGCAGATGTACACCGTACTGTTAGATTACACGGCCAACAAAAGTAATTAATTATTGGCAGAACCTAAAAGAAAATTTGCAACATTTTATGATATTTTTTATCATAAAGACGTAAAGGGTACCATTAACCTTTATAAACGTACTGTATTGATTTTCAAGGAAGCTGATTCATCCACATCAGATGTTCGATTCTCAGTCGTAACTTTTTGAGATTCGTTTCTATCATGCTCCGATGATGGTATTCCCTACATGTAAAATGTAAAATGTATAATCAATCATAACTGTAGACCTTGCTAAAGTTAATACTTATTTAATTTTTATATATTTAGTATTATTTGTAATATCTAGTTAATGGTGTTGTTAGATAAAACCCCACGGTGTTCCAGTGTAAAGTAGCTATCTTAATACGGGTCTTCAAAGTCTAAACCAAACGTAAAAGGTTAGCGATTCAATTGCTATTCATAACCTTCACATGCACGTCATTTATATGGAAGGATATTACAAAGAGGTATCGAACGGACAAAATGTTTTAAAATACCAGTGTTTTCACTCTTTGATTTCTGTAACAATTATTGCATAAATATAAACAACTTTTAGTTCATACTTGAATTATCTGTGTACCACTTTTAGCTATTTTTCGCCTAAATCTTTTTTGTTTGACAAACGCAATGAAAACCATAACCTTATTGTAAATATATTAATTGATGCAATATCAATGAAGGTAATATCAAAATAACAAACAACAAGGAAACTGTCAAAAAAGACAATGCATAAATCAAAGTACAAGAAACCGTCAAACATTATTAGACACTACAACCACAAATATAGCTATAACTACAGCAATGGTCCAGACTTGGTACATAAATTTCAGAAGAAATGGTGGATTAAACCAGGTTTATGTGAGTTGGTTTGTTCATGAAAATGGTTGGGTATCATTTACCATTAGTCAGTAATAGTAATCAGTATACTCGCTGCACGTTCCTGATCAATTGAGAAATATATACACCGTATGCAGGGGAAGATGTAAAATTGCTGAAGAAATGAGTAACATTTATTTATAAATTTGAAATTACAATCGTCTCATTTGTCGTAAGTAAATTCGTTTGCTAAAATGACCGCTGTCATAATCGAGGTATAATCTACAAATGAACTAGATGAAGCTGTTTCTGTGGTTTCTTTGATTTTTGGTTATGCAGGATATAATGATTGAAGCCAATCAGCAAATTCAGGGTATTAATTTAAAGAACATCATCAATATTTCTAGATGTGAAATTAAAGTACATAGCTTCTGATATCTTCATGTCTTAAATAAGACGTTAAAAAACCAGTTTCATAAAAATACAGGTCCAAATAAGCAAGGAGTGGGGCACAGTTTGTACCCATTGGAAATCAAATTATCGGCTGAAAAACCTATCCTCCAAAAGTTAAATACTGTAAACCAATTAATATTCGCGTAAGCAAACTTTCGCGGTTTGTATTCAATGGACTGATTCGCGGATACAAACTTTCGCGAAACTGAAAAAATAAATAATATGTATAGAAAATGGGCACATAATAAATATTTGAGTTGTCGATCTGTTGTCTTCTGTTTTATTTCTTGTCGATAAAAGATAAAAGACAAATAATAAGATTTTAATTAAAACTTAAAAAAGATAACTGTTTTATCAACCGAAGTTGTCATTGTGAAATCATAGTTTAGTAATTCCAAATAAGTTTTTTCACACAAATTTGATATTTTACAGGACGTTAGTAGTTTCCCCATTCCTTATTCATTTTCCCAAACATTTTCGCGGATATAAACTTTAGCGTTTGTTACCTCCTCGCGAAATCCGCGAAAGTTTATATCGCGCGAAATTTTATTGGTTTACATTATGTTGTCGATCAAAAAATCTAGCATACTTTAAACCTGTTCTTCGCTGTATCATTATTTGCCTTTTAGTTCTTTAGTAGAAAAAAAAGAATTGTTAAACCTTAAACTACATATTTGTAGGGGGGCCTCGGTGGCCGAGTGGTTAAGGTAGTTCGCCTACTGATAATCACGTGGTCTGTCAACACTGAGGTTGCGGGTTCGAGTCTCGCTGCGGGCAGGGTGTACTCGACTCCAATCTTAATTGACAAGGATTGCCAGTTTTCCTACCGAAGGTCGGGGGTTCTCTCCAGGTACTCCGGCTTCCTCCCCTAATAAAAACTGGACGCCATGAAATAGCTGAAAAATTGCTGAAAGTGGCGTTAAAACATCATTCAAACAAACAAACAAACATATTTGTAGGGATATGTGGAAGCGAAGGCTTTATTTATGATTTCCGGATTTTAGCTTTTCGTGAGGCAAGGTGGTATAAAGAGTTGAAAAATCAAAGGTGCTAACAGATGAAATTTTAGATATCGGTCTTGATTTTATATTGTCTTAAGTTCTGTAGAATCCACTTAAGATTGATATTACTATATGAATAAACAGTTTCCCAGTATTTTTGCTGTCCTTGATCCATTGCAGACAATATTTTAGTCAACCGTTTTGACAACTCTTTGTTAGAGCAAGTAGATAAGCCGTGTAATACCTTTACCTGTAAGGATTTTTATGTAATATTGGAATCCAATACAAGTATGGTCAGTCTTCAGACTCTGTGTTGTAATGAATATTCAAATAATTCATGAAGGACTAGGTTTGCCAGGATTTCTTTTTTGTCAAGTGTGGTACGTTTGTATGTGGAATTACCTTAGTTATCCTTGCTAGCTTTTTAATGAGGCATTCATAAAAATGTGACTAACGCACAAACACAATGATGATAGAAGACTTGTCTACAGGGACAACAACATATTTGTTATTGAGGAAAGTGAGGCACCTCATAGCATTCTCGTCTTTGAAGACGGATTAGGTCGATCGTTAATACAATGTCTAGGATTCTTATTGCGACTTGACCTTATTGTTCTTACGCAGTTAGACAGTGCATCTAGTTTTGGTCTTGTTGCCTTTCTCTCTTAATCCACTTTCTGGCATAGTCTTCGACTGCATCCATAATAGTTTTGAAATTCAAATTCTACTTTACTGGCTGAAGTTCTCTGAATTAAGGTCCTGGAGAACTAATCTTTTTGAGATTCTCGTGGTCAATGATGCTCAGATCACCAATAACACATTGACCAGAGGGATTGTCTAAGGAAAGTTAGAACAAGTGCTTTCGGTAGGTTGCATAAGGTATGATTCAATGTCTGGGCCCTGTAATGCTTGTATTTAATTGAAAATTTTACGGACAATGGTGTTTGTGTATTTATAAGACACGATTGGAGTGGATTGAATTTTGAAACATGAATGAATCTGATCTTCCACTTATGTTCTATTGAGAATATTGCTGGTGTTAACTATCAATTACTTAAGTTTTGAATTTAATGTGAAGGAACGTTCTATTCTCATTAAAAAGGAGGCACACGTGTTAAAAGACTGAAAGAAGCAAACGTCGCAAATGATGCTTGTCAATCTGTATTTCCACGTAAATTGATCTATTCCTCCAACCTCAAATGCATTATTCCAAAGAAGTTTTAAACAGTTGACATGCCTAGAGAAAAGAGCGGTACGAATGTAATGTAAACACAGTGATTGTTCAAGATGAGAAAGAAGTCATTATACGTATTTGAGGGAGATTTACACTCCGAATTGTTTTTGATGGTTGGACGTTTGTATTTTTATGGCTTCTTTTGTATCTAGAATTGGTGTTAAAATTATATTAAAATGACTCATTCATTCACTACATTGCATGCTTAACTGAATAATTACCAATACCTTAATACCTACAATTGACTTGTAACTGTCATCACTACCACTGTCCGATTTTACACTGACATCACTTTTACTTTCTGACCTTCCAATCGTACAAAAGTATTTCACAGATTCGCCAGATGTTGATAAGTTACTGTTGGCAATTGCCTCTTGCAAAACATTAGTGTTTGCATTCCTAGAGTTAAAACAAGGTATTTATTGTAAATTTTAATATTGCAGTCTTTATCATTAGCTTTTTTAATGCGTTATTTGCTTTTAAAGCTCTGAATCCTATACCGAGTTAGTATAAGGCGATGTCAATGAAAGGCTGAAGAAGAAAGCAGAAATCATAATATTTAATCCATAAACATCCTGTATAATCATTACATAAACTTATGACATACCTTACAATAAAAATAAATATTATAAACGACACAATATATTTTTTTTATAAAACATCTGTAATTTTTTTTATAAAACATCTGTAATTTTATAGCTGTCTCGTATTTATATATATATAATTGTATATAGTTTATCAGATAGCAGGATAACTCATAATATCACTAATCAAATTGTTTCTTCGAATTGCATTTTCTATATTGCTATTAATCAGTGCATAATAATAGACATACAACACTATAAAGGATGCTTGTTTGTTTGATTCAGCAAATGTTCAACTATAATGTGGAGTCCAGTTTGTACTGAACCCCGCCCCCACAACTTTGGGTAGGAGAACTGCACATCCTTGTAACTTAAAAACTGAACTCGAGTACATCTTACCTGCATAAAGTGACACTCAAACACCATCAGTGATCAATAGTAGAGGACTGACTACCTTATACATTCGGCCATAAAGGCCTCGAAAGTATATACGGTATTATTAATTGCACAATGCATATAGCACCTTACTACTATACACAAAACTGTAAGATATTTCATATTTTATCTTAATCGAAACTTACAATACCTGAATCCTTAACATCAAGTCTATTAATATACTATTGACAATAGAAATGTATAATATTTATTGGATAACTTGTTAAATTTAACATATCGAAGGTTTGATTTTTAATTTATTAGATAATTATGATAATATTTTGTTATCACTGGGCATAACAAGATAGTTTTATATGACATAACTGTCATATTTTCGATATTAAATTTTAACAATTTTATTTTAAATTTTTGTATATCTATTATATATTTTGAAGATATTTTATAAACAAACTAAGATTACATATATACTTATATATATATTGACATTGAAAAGTTACTAGAACAACAATGTGAATAAATCGCGTCTGCAAATATTTATTTGTATGTCAATTATAAATTCCACCAATAATGGTAGTAGAACCCTTTCCATAATATTTTATAGGTAATTTTTATTGCAATAGGTTATTTATATCACCAACAAGGAAGTATGGCGTTTAGAAGTATAAATTCAATACTCTCTTGAAATCCTTAGTTTCGTGTTATATACTTTTATTATTTTTAGTATGAAATAGTTGTTAGATTATGAATATTACACTTTAAAAGAATTTTAGAAATTGCAAATGTTTTATAAATATATGCATTGTCAATAGTCACCAATTTCATTCCTTCTGTGTTATACTTCAAGTTGCAATGTTTGAAAATCATGTTAAGTTAATTCAAAATATGGTAATTTAATTTTTGAAAATGATGAGAGTCAAAACCTACTAATAAGGGACTTTGAGAATTAAACTTACATTATTCTAATTATTGAAAATATTATCCAAATAAAATACAATCCAGGAAGTGCTATCCTGTGTCCTTCATTTTAATTCTGATATTGTGACAAATAAAACAGTTCAATGCACATAATTATGCAGTTAAATGTCATATAATAATAACACAAATGTTCATTCCATTATGTTTTTCGGCAGCACAGGAAGTTTGTGTGCTTAAATAAAAATATAAATGGAATAACGGCATCGTCATTTTTTGTCTCAAATGAACCTGTAAAGAATTTTATCTTTATGCGCAGTTGTAAAATGCAATCCAAGTTGATACATGTATATGTATGTTTACACAATTCATTTAAGCTGATGCAGAGAAATGAGTACAGTCGAACTAAAGGAATTGATAAGCTCACATTTAGCAAACTTTAATATTAGCAATTACTTCAATACAATATTGGGGTCTTTATTTTAATTGCATGATAATATAATAATGTTACCTGTGATATGTTTTTATGTATATTTTTTGTCATATCAGCAATAATATTGGTTGAATTGTATGAAGATATATTAGTTTCCATTAAATTTGAATTACATTTAGGCAAATTTTGTTTTTAACTTCTAATCTCTCTTATTTATATTAATTGCAAAATCCATACTCCTTGAACTAATCTTATGTTGTGTCATCATCTTGCGTATGTCTGTGGTTATTCAGTTTTACATATCCTCTTGGACTTGGACATGTTTATGTCATTGAAATATATATGGTAATTACAGAAACAGTTTGTTGAATATAAACAAATTTTATTCAGAATACCTCTCACATTTCTTGATTTAACCATATATTTTTAAACCACAATGCCAGTGACAAGTTTTTCGCTCGTACAAATATCGTCAGTTTGAAATACTTGTATAGAAATAGTTTGAAACAATTCTTTTTGATAACATTATTTCCTGATTTATCTCTAAGTCGGCATTTTTTTATATGTCCAAAGATTTGAACCTCGAACAGTTGTGAACACGTCGCAAGAAATCTTATTACGAAAATAATCAATGGATTCGGATAAGAAATGAATCAGTATATTCCGATCAATAACGTCTGTAATTTTTACCTTTACCTCACATTATTCATTGTTAACTTGTTCCCGTCCTGAATATAGCTGAAATACTGCTCGCTGGACGTAAAGCAAACATCCAATCAATCAATCAATCACATTATTCATTTAATAGTTAATATTTTGTTTTGTTATTAGAATATTCTCGCTTTTAACTTGTCATTCATTGTTAAGTTTACCGTGGCATATTGTACTAATATTAGAGACATTTCAATTTCTAGTCCTTTCTTTCGTCAACCAGTATTTTATAGCCAATTAAGTTTTCTTAGAGCATTTAATGATTTAACAGCGCCGAAGTAGTGATTTGGTGAATCCTTTTCGGTCGTTTGTACAACTAAATATGACAAAGAACAACCAAAACAATGTCAGTTCGAGTACCATAACTATTTTTATTTGCTTGCACATTATGCACGTGTATTATGTTTATTGCTTGGATGGATAGATTAATTGTTATATAGCATTATATTCTTTTATACAAAACGAATCAAGCACTTTTAAACGTTTGACTCCTAAAACAAGATCAGATCACTGAAAGCTAATTTAAAATACGTAAATATTTCATAGGTCCTTAAGTACAATACACGGAAGTATTGTGGTAATTAATCGATTAAATCGTACACGTAGATATGTCAAATAGCTATTGAAATTAAGCCAAAAATTATTAATTGACAGTAAGATCGTACATGTTTTAGGTTCTATTGACGTAACGTATTCAGTATATTAGGCAATACTGAAATAAAATGATATTTTTTGTCAATTTTTATCACCTTGTGATTATACATTAAAAAAAATATTTACATACTTATTATACAAATTTAAGTTCGCTGCATATTTGTAATGAATTGAAATAAAATAGTCAAAAATGTGCACACTATTTCATATCGTTCACTGTATGAACCCTCATCCTCATAAGTCAGGGTATCTGTGTCCACGCTTGCACATTAAACCCTGACATATTTAGTTAAGAAATTCCTGGGCTAAAAGATTTTATATGACATCATAACAAAAAATATCAACCAATCAAATTACTTGAAAGAAACCAGTGTGTGGCGGTAGAATACATAAAACATATCGGAGTGGAATATCTTTAAACCAATTCGTTTAAGAAGACGAGTTTTTGATAGGCTACATTCAGATATAAGAGACAATAAAACATAGTTACACCCCTGAGGTTTCGTCCCTATATTCCTCATGGTTTCGTTGACAAGTGGGAACACAGAAAACCAGACTTGTGTGGATGACAATTCCTCAAGCAATGGTATATCTTCGCGGGATTATATGATAGTCTAGGGTTGACAAGCGGATCAACACGTAAATGTCGTGTTTTATTCCGAATGTATTAAGCACAAAAAATAGCATGAACCTCAATTGATCAGTAGTTTGAACACCAAGTCAGTGAACAGTTATAATTTATCAATTATAAGGAACATTGTTATTGTTATTCTACTATCAACTTTAATTTTTTTTTATGTCTAAAATCTCATACACAGAGACACAGAGACATTGATCAAGGAAGAAAGAATATTTTGTGTTAAGTGACAGATTTGTCAGAGTTCTATTATAAACATTGAAATGTTCTTTACAGAACACATATAATTACAAATATAACGTAGCATGTTTAAATCATGCATAAAGATTAAGACTGAAACAGAAGATAGCTTATTATATATATATATATATATATATATATATTATAAAATCTACTAATTTTTAGATTTTCAGGAAGGATACAACAATTTTAGGTGACTGAAATTAGCAGAAGTATTTACATGAACACGAGTTCCAATATGTATATGCTGGATAAAAAAAGGTCTTTAAAAACAACCATGGGATCTTCAGATTTATGATACACGGTGATACACGTTGACTAAATTTGTATTCTGAAGTGCCAGGTTTTGCTTATATAGCAAATTAAAACCGAGTGATTTGTTGAGAATGTCCATTAAACATTCCACAACCTCAGTGTTGACATGCATGTGATTAATATTAAATGACTAACTACCTTAACCACTCAGCCACCGAGGCCCCTAATATTAAATGACTAACTACCTTAACCACTCAGCCACCGAGGCCCCTAATATTAAATGACTAACTACCTTAACCACTCAGCTACCGAGGCCTCTAATATTAAATGACTAACTACCTTAACCACTCAGCCACCGAGCCCCTAATATTAAATGACTAACTACCTTAACCACTCAGCCACCGAGGCCCTTAATATTAAATGACTAACTACCTTAACCACTCAGCCACCGAGGCCCCTAATATTAAATGACTAACTACCTTAACCACTCAACCACCGAGGCCCCTAATATTAAATGACTAACTACCTTAACCACTCAGCCACCGAGGCCCCTAATATTAAATGACTAACTACCTTAACCACTCAGCCACCGAGGCCCCTAATATTAAATGACTAACTACCTTAACCACTCAGCCACCGAGGCCCCTTATATTAAATGACTAACTACCTTAACCACTCAACCACCGAGGCCCCTAATATTAAATGACTAACTACCTTAACCACTCAGCCACCGAGGCCCCTAATATTAAATGACTAACTACCTTAACCACTCAGCCACCGAGGCCCCTAATATTAAATGACTAACTACCTTAACCACTCAGCCACCGAGGCCCCTAATATTAAATGACTAACTACCTTAACCACTCAGCCACCGAGGCCCTTAATATTAAATGACTAACTACCTTAACCACTCAGCCACCGAGGCCCCTAATATTAAATGACTAACTACCTTAACCACTCAACCACCGAGGCCCCTAATATTAAATGACTAACTACCTTAACCACTCAGCCACCGAGGCCCCTAATATTAAATGACTAACTACCTTAACCACTCAGCCACCGAGGCCCCTAATATTAAATGACTAACTACCTTAACCACTCAGCCACCGAGGCCCCTTATATTAAATGACTAACTACCTTAACCACTCAACCACCGAGGCCCCTAATATTAAATGACTAACTACCTTAACCACTCAGCCACCGAGGCCCCTAATATTAAATGACTAACTACCTTAACCACTCAGCCACCGAGCCCCTAATATTAAATGACTAACTACCTTAACCACTTAGCCACCGAGCCCCTAATATTAAATGACTAACTACCTTAACCACTCAGCCACCGAGCCCCTAATATTAAATGACTAACTACCTTAACCACTCAGCCACCGAGGCCTCTAATATTAAATGACTAACTACCCTAACCACTCAGCCACCGAGGCCCCTAATATTTAATGACTAACTACCTTAACCACTCAGCCACCGAGGCCCCTAATATTAAATGACTAACTACCTTAACCACTCAGCCACCGAGGCCCCTAATATTAAATGACTAACTACCTTAACCACTCAGCCACCGAGGCCTCTAATATTAAATGACTAACTACCTTAACCACTCATCCACCGAGGCCTCTAATATTAAATGACTAACTACCTTAACCACTCAGCCACCGAGGCCCCTAATACTAAATGACTAACTACCTTAACCACTCAGCCACCGAGGCCTCTAATATTAAATGACTAACTACCTTAACCACTCAGCCACCGAGGCCCCTAATACTAAATGACTAACTACCTTAACCAATCAGCCACCGAGCCCCTAATACTAAATGACTAACTACCTTAACCACTCAGCCACCGAGGCCTCTAATATTAAATGACTAACTACCTTAACCACTCATCCACCGAGGCCTCTAATATTAAATGACTAACTACCTTAACCACTCAGCCACCGAGGCCCCTAATACTAAATGACTAACTACCTTAACCACTCAGCCACCGAGGCCTCTAATATTAAATGACTAACTACCTTAACCACTCAGCCACCGAGGCCCCTAATACTAAATGACTAACTACCTTAACCAATCAGCCACCGAGCCCCTAATACTAAATGACTAACTACCTTAACCACTCAGCCACCGAGGCCCCTAATATTAAATGACTAACTACCTTAACCACTCAGCCACCGAGGCCCCTAATATTAAATGACTAACTACCTTAACCACTCAGCCATTGAGGCCCCTAATATTAAATGACTAACTACCTTAACCACTCAGCCACCGAGCCCCTAATATTAAATGACTAACTACCTTAACCACTCAGCCACCGAGCCCCTAATATTAAATGACTAACTACCTAAACCACTCAGCCACCGAGCCCCTAATATTAAATGACTAGCTACCTTAACCACTCAGCCACCGAGGCCTCTAATATTAAATGACTAACTACCTTAACCACTCAGCCACCGAGGCCTCTAATACTCAATGACTAACTACCTTAACCACTCAGCCACCGAGGCCCCTAATATTAAATGACTAACTACCTTAACCACTCAGCCACCGAGGCCTCTAATATTAAATGACTAACTACCTTAACCACTCAGCCACCGAGGCCCCTAATATTAAATGACTAACTACCTTAACCACTCAACCACCGAGGCCCCTAATATTAAATGACTAACTACCTTAACCACTCAGCCACCGAGGCCTCTAATATTAAATGACTAACTACCTTAACCACTCAGCCACCGAGGCCCCTAATATTAAATGACTAACTACCTTAACCACTCAGCCACCGAGGCCCCTAATACTAAATGACTAACTACCTTAACCAATCAGCCACCGAGCCCCTAATACTAAATGACTAACTACCTTAACCACTCAGCCACCGAGTCTGTTTTTATTTTAAATATTTGATTATCGCACTTATTACTTCTTATTCAAATTTTAATTTATATATACCAATCATTATTTCAATAAATCTAGAACGAAAGTCAGAGCACACATGCCATAATTCAAAAGATTGTTGTATATAAAAAACAAAAAGAACCAATTTGCCAAAGTAAAATAATATAAAATGTTAATTTCATTAGGTATTGGTCATCCGTATCTACAGACTGTTCCTGTTGACATCACTCTGTGTGAGGTATCAGGAATCATTGGTAATTGTGCGGTACACCTTGGAATAGAGTTGGATCTAGACTTTAACCAAATTGAGGACACCACATACAGATACAAGAACATATTTGACCAGAATTATGACATTCTAATGAAGTGGAAAAATAAATACATGGCAACTACTGGAACACTTCGTACACTCATGCATGTTCTTTATGTTATTGATAAAAGAAGGTGCAAATTTCTGAAAGAAAAGTATAAAAGAGATTATTAATTCCTATGACATCAGACATATTGCCTGTTCAGCTCACAATTTAAATACTATATCTCCTTAGAATCAGTATTGATTCATTTAAAGTTTAATTCTGTGGGTAAGAGGACGATTAATTAATGGCTGAAGTAACTAATGTATCCGAATGGGCTGAATGCACTGTCAAAGATGCAAATTAAGGTTTTCATGCTATTACATTTTTCGTTAAACCATTTTTGTGTGCTGTGGTATATTTATTTCACATTACTGTTTGACTTCTTAGTGAATCATTATATATTTATATTTTGATAACTAATCTGTACTGCATGATTTGAAGTATTGTGACTAGCAAGTCAGTTACATTGTAGAGAGTTAATTAACAATTTTGTAATTTTGTTATAACTGACTATTTTTTTTTAAATAAATGTGACATGTTATTATGTGTTAATCTTATTTTATAATGGAAGCTGTATGTTCCAGAAAGAAAACAGAATGTGAATGTAGCTACCTGGAACACAATCGATGTCCGTTGTTGAGGTGTGGTGTAGGTCCACAGGAAAGTTGTACTCCTAAGAACAGTGAATGTAGTACTTGGAACCACTAGGAAATCAATACACATTTTTGTACTTTAGGTTTAAATTAAGAACTGTCTAATATGAGTCTTGTGCGACCCAGGGCTCCAATTTTTTTTTTACAATAACCATCTTAATTGTCATAAAATTTACAAGTGTCAAACTAGATGTGTGGGTAATATATGGTAGAAGTACCAATATGGCTATTTGGTAAAGAATTTTCTTAAATCAGGCTGTGGGTAAAGTAAACCTTCATTGTACAAAGCATTATACACTGCTCACATCACTCTGTCGTTCCTGGATCCGTATATTTTACGTCAATAACATTACCAATATGTCACAATTTTCCGGTAACTTAGTTAAAAATCGAGAGTGGCATCTATGATTTTATGATCCGTCGACGCAATGCAAAGATGTTTGAGTCGATGTTAGTCAGTAAACTAAAAATAACTGAGACATACTACGTGCGTCTGTTATAACATTCCTTAATTTAGTGTTGGTTTCATTTAAAGACATATTTTATACATATTGACTATGGACAAGGTGTGCTCGACTGCCACCCTAATTGGCAATGATTCCCAGTTGTCCTCCGAAGGTCCGGGGAACCCAGCCTGTAATCCGACATCATTAGAATAGGACAAAAGAAGATCCGTCAAGCAGCCTCTTTTACAGAAGGACTGGACAACAGAAACTTTTTAACGACATAATAGAGTATATCATCCAAAAATATAATAGTAATAGACAACATCACTCGAGGGCAATAAGAACACTACTCAAGAGGTTGTTTACAAAACAAATACAGCACACCCGTCTATTTTGTAGTAGGAATACAAGGATACAATCAGACATATCTTAGAGAAGAAGTGGAGCACGTGCTAAGAAGGTACTCTAGCTTCGTGATCCAAAATAAATAGACAATATGATGATATACATGCAGTAAAAAATGATAAAAATATTTCTTAGGTAAGAATAGAACACATCATTTAAGCAATATTCTTACAATACCAGAAACACATTCTGCTCAACCAGTCGTGTTAAATGTAGTATAGAGACCCCTTTCATAAGGTCATAGAACGAATAGAGCACACCGCACAAATCGCTGTCCTGAGTACAAATAGAGCACGTCTATAATGAAATTTTCTTAAATCAGGAATCGGACACAAAAATCAAGACGCTTTCTGTATGTATAGAGTACAACATTCGAACATCTTTCTTATGAAATTCTAGAAGTAGAGCACACCACTAAAGAACCTTTTTCTCTGTAGGAATACAGCAGACCTGACCAAATGCATACGAAATATAAAGTTTCTAACAGAAACATGTGTAATTTGTTCAAATTTATAAAGATCATTGAACTCGTTTATTTTGTAAGAAATCTTTTAATATTTGTAAGAAATGTTTCGTGAATCGACAATACATGAATACCTACTGAAAAGCTGAAAATAATAGGCAAGGGATGGTTGAAGAATTAGTGCAAAAGTCCTCGATATTACAAAAGTGGGTTCATACACCGTAGAAGACATCGCTGTTATTAAAATAAATATAAAAAACAAGATCGTTAAATTTGTATTTGTATAAAAAAGTGGCAATATGTTTTTTTTTTTTTTTTTTATTTCAGCTTATCGGTTTAACGTTGTGTAATGTCATTTAAAGAGAGACAACATAATTACACATGCAGCGTTGACGATCCCATCCCGCCATATTTTAATTGCTTCATTTTAAATACTAGATGAACTAGTAGGAGTAGATTTTGAAACTGGTGGGATCAAGTTCGGCAGGTGCTAAAAATATACGACCCCTGTGTATGCAATGTTTTTCCATTTGACACAAATTTAAATATTTTCAGATAAAAAGCTGGGATAAATAACTCGTTATCTCTAAAGGCAAAGAACAAAGGCATGATTAAATTAACCGAGATTCAACGATGCATATTTTACAAGTTAAGTTATTTAATAAAAAAAGTAAAATATATATCAGCCATCGAGTCAATTTTACATTTTTTACGAAATTTACTTTCACAGCACACTGGTGTTGCTTATCTTTAGATTTTTTTATCTAGTTGATTGTAATATTTTTGCCATCTGATTTTATTTTAATCTAATGTCCCTGTCAAATCCTTGTTTATTTTAAGGAATATTTCGAATTTCTGAACAGGTCAGACAGAGTATAATAACCTGTCTGTATAACTTGTTCAGAAATCGTAACTATTCCTAATAATTTAATTTTAACATAATACATGACACTTTTAACAGTACAACAGCGACGACACCATGGGAATATCTAAATTTTAAGGACATAAGAATACGTCATGTGACCAAAGTAAGTTATATTGTATAACCTGTTTCTTCATTTGAATTGGCCAACTATATTTTAGCTAACAAAGCATATTAAACTACATTGCTTATGACATTAAGATGTAAGATTTCGCAAATTAAAGGCGGGAACAATATGATGTTACTCTCATAATTAACAAGTCATATATAGATTGCTAATGTTGAATTCATATACATTAAGATAGACAACCTATTAACGATAATTATTGATGCTAGGAAATATTTGTGACCATAGTTACAACATTTACAATTAATCATATTCTCATCCTCGTTCGGATTTTTTCCTTTATATCTACATGTGTTGCCCGGTCCGCTAAGCTGATACGCGGATTTCTACAGAGAACTTGATCATTGTAAATTGTTATTGCCACAAAACAAGATCAAGAAAACTTCTCTTTATAAAAACATCCGTTGATATTTACTCGAACATTACAACGATTCCGCGTAATCAGGTTCTGAACATGTACATCATACTGACCACGGAACTATTTTTCCGCACACACATGTTCCGTATAACTCGCTAGTAACTATTAACAAACTGAGGTTTCCAATTACAAGTGCCTTTTAGTGTTTGATGACCAGAAAACGAGTAAGCAATGACTGCCTATAATTAGAGACTTATCGCAGTTGGAAACGGGTAAGTGGTGTCTGCCTCTAATTAGACACCCGTTGCAGCAGGAAACGAGTAAGGAGTGTCTGCCTCTAATTAGACACCCGTTGCAGCAGGAAACGAGTAAGGAGTGTCTGCCTCTAATTAGACACCCGTTGCAGCAGGAAACGAGTAAGGAGTGTCTGCAGCTAATTACACACCCGTCGCAGCAGGAAACGAGTAAGCAGTGCCTGCCTCTAATTACACACCCGTCGGTAGCTGGACATGAGTAAGCAGTATCTCCCCCAAAATAGACACCCGTCGAAGCAGGAAACGAGTACGCAGTGCTTGCTCCTAAATAGAAACCCGTCGTAGCTGGAAACGCGTAAGCAGTGCCTGACTCTAATTACACACCCGTCGTACCTGAAAACGAGTAAGAGGTGTATGCCTCTAATAAACTATCCTTCTTGGTTCTCTGATTCTGTTTACGATAATCCACGCACAGACGGAGTTTAACATTCTTCTTACGTACACGAACAACATTAGAGGCCCACTGACTGCTAGATGGTCTTATAGTTTAATTAGAGTGTAGTGTACGAATCTTTTATTTCGTCATAAATGGCTGATGGTATTCGACTACACCTTTCCTTCAATGGCTTATCTAGGAGGTCAATGTGATGTTTCACTTTGGTGTTTCCAATATCTGTATCATCTTTAGCAAATATATCCTCGAATGATAGTATCAAATCTGTTCCTGTTTTCAGTTGTTCATCTGTAAGGTCATTCTGTAAAATTTTAATTTGGTCTATTACTGATGGTGAAGAAGTTGAATTCTGAGTATTCTTGCTCTGATGTTGAATAATAACAGGTTGAATCTGGCAAAGTATTGCACTAGGTGGAATAGTTATTGTGCTGGTAGTTACATTTGACATCTGTACTTTGATAAGCCCATTCTCCTTAAATGTGTACTCAATGAGTCCTGGTTCAACTTATAAATCTTTCCAGTCAGGTTGAAGCTCTGAAGAAAGTAACATTGCTAGTGTAGTACTGTATGGAATTTCTTTATCTGTTTGTCCTAGTCTGAACTGTTGTACTAGACTTGATGATTATTGGAGTCTTCTCTGAATTCGTGTTAATAGCTAAAGTGTTGTTTCGTCGAATTATTTCCTTTTCCCTGAGTGTAATTGCTCTGAAAGTAAGATACCATAGTGTGGTAAGGTCCGATGACTGTAGAAAACGGTTTCCATTACGCTGTTTCAGTGTGTCCATAATGGATTGAAGAATGTTGGTTCCAAGAAGAAATGGAACATGGCCATTGTAATTGCTGTCGGAAAACAATAAGTATGATGCAAGAATCGGAATCGGTTTGATGTGGAAGTTGAATGTTTGTCTCAATATAACCTTCATAAGGTAAGTGCTGTCCTCCAGCACTTTCAATGTCGAGTAAGGAGTTGATAGATTTCGATTGGAATATCCAAAAATTTAGTCTTGTAATGACTGTTAATAAGTGTAGATACCGTAAATCCAGTATCCAATAAAGTTTTGACTTCTATACCATGTAGTATCAAAACATCTTCTGTAGGTTTACAAAAAATGCCTGGTGATAAAATAGATGTTGATGTAGGACCTGATAAAGTTGCTACTGAACACAAGCCTATTGATGGTCCTGATCCATAGGCTTTCTCCTGTTTAAATAATCTTTCTTTGGTAGAATGGCAACACATCCTCTCTTCAAGTGACCTGGTTATCCACACTTGGGCATCTCCTTGTCATGCCGATTGATCGATTGATTGAATGGTGTTTTAACGCCACTTTCATCAATTTTTCAGCTATATCATGGCGTCCAGTTTTTATTGGGGGAGGAAGCCGGAGTACCCGGAGAAAACCCCCGACCAGCGGTAGGAAAACTGGCAATACTTGTCAATTTATATTGGAGTCGAGTACACCCTGCATGCAGTAAGAATCGAACCCGCAATCTCAGTGTTGACAGACCACGTAATCAATAGTAGACGAACTACCTTAACCACTCGGTCATCGAGGCCCCCTTGTCTTGCCGAGCTGATGGTATATCTGAGTGTTAGTACCCTTTACTTTTTGTCTGTACTGTTGTTGGTCATTACTGTTCTGTCTATCCTTTCCTCTATCATTTCTGTTATCTATCCTTGTCTCTAATACATCCCTTCTAGTGGTCAGTTGCTGTATGAGGCCTTTCACTTCATCAAACTGTTGTAACATAGGATCAAATGCTACAGCTGCCTTAGATGGATGTGGCTTATCAGTTTTCTTCTCCTCATGATCTCTATCAATCTGCCTAAGTGCAACCCTCAATTCATCAAAATCATGGATGGTATCAAACTTACGAGACCTGGTATATCCTTTTACACTTATCGCAATCCATTCCACAACATTGAGTGCAGCATGCTGTTCAATCTTGTGGTGGACAATATCTTTTTCCACAGCACGGCCTATAAGATCCTCCAAGCAACTACTCCAATTAGTGACTGACTCATCATCAGACTGCTTGGCTCTGCAGAATTGCCCATGTAAACCCCTTTTCCATATGTACTGTCCAATTTCCTTAGTATATCTGGCACACAACAGCACTAGGTCCTATGTACATAGCTACCATGCCTGTATCCCATTTGAGAGAGCGGCGGACTGCATAGACAACTGTGTCAGGGTCATTTAACTTATCGTTCAAGAGGTTACACACTGCATAGCTCCACAGATCATAAGACCCTTGTTGTTAGTTCCAGAAAACACACCATGAATCTAAGGTGGTTCACGGTATCTGGCTTTGGGTACTGTTTTCTGATGTTGGCTCTTCTCATGCTCCTGTTTTGGTGTAAGTTCTCCACTAGCAGCTAGATACCTCATCATCCATTCTGAAGTCAGATATATTTTCTCATGAAATCTTCGTCGGAAATATGATTAACTTTGGTAGACATGGTGATAAATAATCAAAGTTCAAACAAAGTGTAAAGTATATATTAAGTACTACAATCTGAAATACAAACAAAAAATTAGAAAAATGTCTGAAATCAATTTAAATAAGAAAAAAAAATAATAATCTGGAATTTAAACTAAAAAGTCCGAAAATAAGTTCAAACTAGCTGAAAGAAAATATGAAAATATCTTAAATAAAACTTGAAATATGTATAACTAATAAGAACCTACAAAAATAGAGACTATCTACAAAAGAAAACAAATGAAACTACGAAAATTTTGAAATAAATTAAATAATTTGAAATAAAGTTAAAAACACCAATAAATATTAAGTACCTAGTAAGAAAAGATATAAAAATTACCTAAAATAAGAAAAAAAAAAACAGAAACAATTTATGCCAGAAAAAAAAACAAGATTAAATATCTATAAGAAATAAAAATAATTTATACCAGAAAAGAAAGATTAAATTCATGCAATAGAAATAAAGTTACATGTATTAAAAACAAATTAAAAGAATTATCACCTGAAACTAAATATGCAAGCTGAAAAGAAAAACAGAAATAAATGTTAATGTCCTATAACAATCAGAAAACCAAAAAATAAGATTAGATAACCATACGCAAATAAAAAAGTAAGATAAACTTACTAAACGAAAGGAAATGACCTATCAAAGATAATTATCGGAAATATAAAAAAATGTACTAGTATCTAAAATTTATAGGAAATCATTGAAGATTAATCAATAGAAATATCTCAAAGTACAAGTATAAATAAACTGAAACAAAACAAATTATATAGTAAATGTACCAGGGACTGAAAAAAAATTAATGCATACTGTGAACAAGAACAAGAGTAATACGAAATACAAAATCTGAAAGGCAATATTAATTTCAAAACATGCATACTGTGAACAAGAACAAGAGTAATACGAAATACAAAATCGGAAAGGTAAAATTAATTTCAAAACAAAAAAACCAATGTTACAGTGAAATACAAATTAGAAAATATGAAATCAAAATAATAAACAATGTTATCGAAGTACTATTCTGAAAAAAAATGTATATCAAGTATAAATAAGTGAAGCTAAACTATCAAGACTAAATAAACTGAATGCAATATCTGAAACAAACGAAGACAAAAAATATAATTAATAGCCTAAAAACTAAATTTTAGAAGCAAAATATGAATTAGTACAAAATATTTCAATCAATACACAATGAATGACACCTTCAGGATATAAAACCCAAACTTGGACATGAGTTGTAAAGCTTATACGTCTATCAAATCAAAATAAAATAGAAAAACTAACGTATCTATATAAATAAACGATAAAGACAGTCAGAGGATACCTCAACTGCATATCAAACAAATTAAATTGAAGCTCTTTTCCTACTAATCATGTAAAACCTATATGTTTACTATATTATATCTAACCGTTTTCAAGTTTTAACCAAAAACCGATTGACCGAAACGCGTCAAGGGCTGTAATTTGAAAACGGTTCATCGCACAGCTTCGGGCCAAATGTACAAATGAAGGTCTCGATCAGAGAAGTATTTTTTCTCATTTATTGTCTGCTTCTATCTTTTATGGTTTATGAGATATAGTGCTAACAAGACCTGGGACCATACTGGGAAGGTTCCCAGTGCTCGACCCACAGAGCAGCCCAGCGCGTCCCCGGGTGGCGGAAAGGGGAGACCCTCTCGTTGGGGGGTTGTCAGGTCATAATACGGAAAGCCTGGCCGCGGACCATAGTGGGTAACGTGTTTGGAGAGTGCCACGCTCCTTGCACGATAAAGACCCCTTTTGTAGATTTCGAAAAAAAGTATGCTCATTGTAGCCGCTACAAAAGGCTAAATTCTCCGACCCTACCAATTACTCCATACTTTTCCAGTGGCAGTCAAAATTGTGTTCCCTGTGTCCCATCCCACCCCCATTTTCCATTGATTTAATGTTTGTTAACTTGTTCCCGTCCTGAATATAGCTGAAATACTGCTCGCGTAACGTAAAGCAAACATCCAATCAATCAATCAATCAAAGCTAACAAGACCTATGGTGACCTTTGACCTTGACATTTTTAAATGTAATATATATCACTTAGGATCAAAGGTGGTGGCCCCAAATCTCTAGGACTTACGGTTTCTGAGAAAAAAATTTTGACGCGTTGCGACATTTTTCACGTCAAAAACACGTAAACAGGAAGTTGATTGGAAAAAAAATTTTTTGCGTGTTAAATCATGGCCATAGGGCCAACGACATTTTGTACATCATTCCGGTTTCAAAAAATATATGGTTGCTAAGGACTTTTTATAAAGGTCACCTTGTTGCTATGGTATAACCTTGACCTATGACCTTTGACCTTTGGCTCAAAATGAAGCTCATTTCCTACTGATCATGTTAAACCTATATGTTTACCATATTATATCTAACCGTTTTCAAGTTTTAACCAAAAAAAAACGATTAACCGAAACGCGTCAAGGGCTGTAACTCGAAAACGGTTCATCACACATCTTCGGGCCAAATGTACCAAATAGAGGGCTCGATAAGAGGAGTATTTTTCCCATTCATAGTCTGCTTCTATCTTTTACGGTTTATAAGATATAGTGCTAACAAGACCAATGGTGACTTTGACCTTGACTTTTGACTTTTGACCTTTGGATCAAACTGAAGCTCTTTTCCTACTGATCATGTTAAACCTATATGTATTTACTATATTATCTCTAACAGTTTTCAAGTTTTAACCAAAAAACCGATTAACCGAAATGCGTCAAGGACTGTAACTCGAAAACGGTTCATCACACATCTTCGGACTAATGTACCAAATGAAGGTCTCGATAAGAGGAGTATTTTTCCTATTTATTGTCTGCTTCTGTCTTTTATGGTTTATGAGATATAGTGCTAATTAAAATTTACGTTTCCCGAAACGTTGAAGTCGCCTCCCGTTCCGCACTTTTGACCGAGTAGAGGGAACTAAAAGTCAAGAGAACAACTTCATAACATGAGCTTTCAGTTGGTCAAGTTTCATTTCGATCGGTTAAAAGATGAGCGAGAAAACGAGCAAACTTTAAAACGGCCGTCATTTTGAAACCGGAAGTCGGAAAAAAAATTTTTTTTGCAAAAATGCTCAGGATAGTTAGCTGTATCAGTATACCAATTTTCATTGAAATTGCTCTGGCCATAACTGAGATCTGACAACGGCCGCCATTTTGTAAAACTTTAAAACGGCCGCCATTTTGAAACCGGAAGTCGGACAAAACATTTTTAAATAGTGGCACACTTAGGGTATCATAAGCTACCTGTATACCAAATTTCGTCTAAATCGGATGACGTTTAAATTTTTACATTTTTAGGGGGGTGGTGTTCGGATGGCGGCCATTTTGAAATGTCGGCCGCGTCAAATTTTTTTTTGCAAAAATGCTCGGGATAGTTAGCTGTACCAGTATACCAATTTTCATTGAAATTGCTTTGGCAATTACTGAGATCTGACAACGGCCGTCATTTTTTTCAACGGCGGCCATTTTGAAAATGGCGGCCATTTTGAAAATTTCAAAAGTGGATTGCACAACTTCAGGTCACCCTTAACATGTTCCCAAAGTTTCATTTCGATCGGTTAAAAGATGAGCGAGAAAACGAGCGGACAACATTGCGAGGGGAAAACATAAGAAATATGAAAATAATAATAATAATTAAAATTTACGTTTCCCGAAACGTTGAAGTCGCCTCCCGTTCCGCACTTTTGACCGAGTAGAGGGAACTAAAAGTCAAGAGCACAACTTCATAACATGAGCTTTCAGTTGGCCAAGTTTCATTTCGATCGGTTAAAAGATGAGCGAGAAAACGAGCAAACTTTAAAACGGCCGCCATTTTGAAACCGGAAGTCGGACAAAAAATTTTTTTTGCAAAAATGCTCAGGATAGTTAGCTGTATCAGTATACCAATTTTCATTGAAATTGCTCTGGCCATAACTGAGATCTGACAACGGCCGCCATTTTGTAAAACTTTAAAACGGCCGCCATTTTGAAACCGGAAGTCGGACAAAACATTTTTAAATAGTGGCACACTTAGGGTATCATAAGCTACCTGTATTCCGAATTTCGTCTAAATCGGATGACGTTTAAATTTTTACATTTTTAGGGGGGTGGTATTCGGATGGCGGCCATTTTGAAATGTCGGCCGCGTCAAAATTTTTTTTGCAAAAATGCTCGGGATAGTTAGCTGTACCAGTATACCAATTTTCATTGAAATTGCTTTGGCAATTACTGAGATCAGACAACGGCCGTCATTTGTTTTCAACGGCGGCCATTTTGAAAATGGCGGCCATTTTGAAAATTTCAAAAGTGGATTGCACAACTTCAGGTCACCCTTAACATGTTCCCAAAGTTTCATTTCGATCGGTTAAAAGATGAGCGAGAAAACGAGCGGACAACATTGCGAGGGGAAAAAGGAAAACATAAGAAATATGAAAATAATAATAATAATAATAATAATAAGAAACGGAGTAAAAACAATAAGTCGCCCGACACTTCGTGGTCGGCGACTTAATTATAATTTACGTTTCCCGAAACGTTGAAGTCGCCTCCCGTTGATCCCATGGATAGTATTTCATTCAAATCAGTACATTAAAATATGCCTAGAAATCAAATTTTGTTGAAATCGGACAAAGTTGACTTTTTCCTGCAGTAAAATGGCAGCCATTTTGAAACCGGAAGTCGGACAAAACATTTTTAAATAGTGGCACACTTAGGGTATCATAAGCTACCTGTGTACCAAATTTCGTCTAAATCGGATGACGTTTAAATTTTTACATTTTTAGGGGGGTGGTGTTCGGATGGCGGCCATTTTGAAATGTCGGCCGCGTCAAATTTTTTTTTGCAAAAATGCTTGGGATAGTTAGCTGTACCAGTATACCAATTTTCATTGAAATTGCTTTGGCAATTACTGAGATCTGACAACGGCCGTCATTTTTTTCAACGGCGGCCATTTTGAAAATGGCGGCCATTTTGAAAATTTCAAAAGTGGATTGCACAACTTCAGGTCACCCTTAACATGTTCCCAAAGTTTCATTTCGATCGGTTAAAAGATGAGCGAGAAAACGAGCGGACAACATTGCGAGGGGAAAACATAAGAAATATGAAAATAATAATAATAATAATTAAAATTTACGTTTCGCGAAACGTGAAGTCTCCCAAACGAAGTTACTGATATTCCTGTGCAGCCATTTTACAAAAAATAGCGCGTCATATAAAAATTCTGAGTTGACCATTGAACTCGACATACTAAATTTACTTTAGGAACCAATTTTCATTGAGTTCCGACAATGTTGAATTTTTGCCGATTTGGCGACTTTGGTGGCCATTTTTAAAAAAATGGCGGGTCGTATAAAAAATCTGAGTGTACCGTTGAACTCGGCATACCAAATTTACTTTTAGAACCTATTTTCGTTGAATTATGACAATGTTGAATTTTTGCCCATTTGGCAACTTTGGCGGCCATTTTACAAAAAATGGCGCGTCGTATAAAAATTCTGAGTTGACCATTGGACTCGGCATACCAAATTTACTGTTAAAACCCATTTTCGTTGAAATCCGACAAACTTGAATTTTTGGCGATTCGGCGGCCATTTTGAAAATGGCGGCCGGTTCGCGCGCGATTTTTTGCCAAAAATAAATCAAGACCACTATGCTGAACCTACATACCAAGTTTCATCGAAATCCATCTGGCGGTTCTCCGGGAACTGCATTTTGGCGGGAAAACTTAAATGGCGGCCATTTTGAAAGTGGCGGCCATCTTGGAAATTCCGAAAGATGATTGCACATCTAGCCAATAGGGTCTAACATCCTACCAAGTTTCAAATTGATCCCATTTACGGTTTCTGAGAAAAGTGTCGGAAATCTCTACGGGGAAACCAGAAGAAGAAGAATAATAATAATAATTAAATGTCAATACATTTGTTCAAAGAACAAATGTGAGGTCTTTCCCGGCATTTTGGTAGTGTTATGTCTAGGTATATGGTTGATAATGACTTTAAATCGAAGGGCTTGACATATCGGTCACAAAAAACTTATATGTTTACTATATAATCTGTAACGATTTAAAAGTTATTGAAAAATAACGCAGTTTACGATATGTTTTTGGCCACCATTTTGAAACCACTCAACCGAATATGTACTTCTTGGGATCAAATTGTAGGAATTTTAATTCTCTTTCAAATGAACCATATGTTTCCTTCATCATCTGTAACGTTTAAAATGTTATAAAGCAAAAACCATTTTCAAAATATGAATGAAGGGCAATAACTCAAAAAACAACAAGTTTTACGCTTTCATATATGAAACATTTTTTGTACATTTCGATGTGACGAACATTTTTCCTTTGTATTGTCTGCTTCAATTTTGTACGGTTCAAGTGTCATTTTATAAAAACTGTTTACGGTGTCGGCCATTTTGAAATTGGCTGTCTGTAACCATTTGACTTTGGTCTTAAACTGAAGGGCTTGTTATGGCGGTCATAAAACACCATATGTTCACTATATTATTTCTGAAGGTTTAAAAGTTATTAGCCAAAAACTGATTAGCCGAAACGTGTCTAGGGCCATAACTCGAAAACGGTTTGCCGCACAGTTTTCAATCCTTTAAATCAAATGTAGATCTCAATGAGTTCTGATATATTGTCTGCTTCAATTTTTTATGGTTTTAGAGTTATATTGAAAACAAAATTTAGTCGAAACGTGTCAAGGGCCATAACCTCGAAAACGGTTTGTCGCACAGTTTTCGACACTATATATCAAATGTAGATCTAAATGAGAGGAATATTTTTCTGATATATTGTCTGCTTCAAATTCTTATGGTTTTTGAGTTATATTGAAATCAAAATTTAGGCGAAACGTGTCAAGGGCCATAACCTCGAAAACGGTTTGTCGCACAGTTTTCGACACTATATATCAAATGTAGATCTCAATGAGAGGAACATATTTCTGATATATTGTCTGCTTCAATTTTTTATGGTTTTTGAGTTATATTGAAAACAAAATTTAGCCGAAACCTGTCAAGGGCCATAACCTCGAAAACGGTTTGTCACACAGTTTTCAACTATTATATCAAATGTAGATCTCAATGAGAGGAACATTTTTCTGATATATTGTCTGCTTCAATTTTTTATGGTTTTTGAGTTATATTGAAAACAAAATTTAGCCGAAACGTGTCAAGGGCCATAACCTCGAAAACGGTTTGTTGAACAGTTTTCGACACTATATATCAAATGTAGATCTCGATGAGAGGAACATATTTCTGATATATTGTCTGCTTCAATTTTGTATGGTTTTTGAGTTATATTGAAAACAACATTTCAATGTCGGCCATTTTGAAAATGGTGGACCGAAAAATTTTTTTGATCCGATATATGTAATTAGGACCCTCATATTTACTTTGAAACCAAGTTTTGTGTAAATCCGACAACTTTGACGTTTTCGACAAATTTCGCGTCAAAATCGCGTAAACAGGAAGTGGATTGAAGAATTTTTTTTTGTATGACAAATCATGCCCATAAGTCAGACAACATTTTGCCCACTTTAGATTTTGGATATCTATCATGGTTTGTGAGTTTATCTGAACACAAGGGTTTTGGGTTTGGGGCAGATAACTCCGTTACTAAAAATAGATCTGTTTCGCAGGGTGACTCAGATCGAGCCCAAGTAGTGTCGGTTAAGTGTGCCAAGTTTCAAAGCGATACGTCAAGACACTTTTTTTCTTTTGGCGTTGGAAGAGTAAAAGAATAATAATAATAATCAGACGAAATACAATAAGGTCTTTCCACTGTAGTGGGAAAGACCTTAATAAGAAACAGAGTAAAAACAATAAGTCTCCAAACTTCGTTTGGGAGACTTAATTAAAATTTACGTTTCCCGAAACGTTGAAGTCGCCTCCCGTTCCGCACTTTTGACCGAGTAGAGGGAACTAAAAGTCAAGAGAACAACTTCATAACATGAGCTTTCAGTTGGTCAAGTTTCATTTCGATCGGTTAAAAGATGAGCGAGAAAACGAGCAAACTTTAAAACGGCCGTCATTTTGAAACCGGAAGTCGGAAAAAAAATTTTTTTTGCAAAAATGCTCAGGATAGTTAGCTGTATCAGTATACCAATTTTCATTGAAATTGCTCTGGCCATAACTGAGAGCTGACAACGGCCGCCATTTTGTAAAACTTTAAAACGGCCGCCATTTTGAAACCGGAAGTCGGACAAAACATTTTTAAATAGTGGCACACTTAGGGTATCATAAGCTACCTGTATACCAAATTTCGTCTAAATCGGATGACGTTTAAATTTTTACATTTTTAGGGGGGTGGTGTTCGGATGGCGGCCATTTTGAAATGTCGGCCGCGTCAAATTTTTTTTTGCAAAAATGCTCGGGATAGTTAGCTGTACCAGTATACCAATTTTCATTGAAATTGCTTTGGCAATTACTGAGATCTGACAACGGCCATCATTTTTTTCAACGGCGTCCATTTTGAAAATGGCGGCCATTTTGAAAATTTCAAAAGTGGATTGCACAACTTCAGGTCACCCTTAACATGTTCCCAAAGTTTCATTTCGATCGGTTAAAAGATGAGCGAGAAAACGAGCGGACAACATTGCGAGGGGAAAACATAAGAAATATGAAAATAATAATAATAATTAAAATTTACGTTTCCCGAAACGTTGAAGTCGCCTCCCGTTGATCCCATGGATAGTATTTCATTCAAATCAGTACATTAAAATATGCCTAGAAATCAAATTTTGTTGAAATCGGACAAAGTTGACTTTTTCCTGCAGTAAAATGGCAGCCATTTTGAAACCGGAAGTCGGACAAAACATTTTTAAATAGTGGCACACTTGACAACGGCTCTATAAATGAACTTTGACTGAGGGAGAGGAAAATAGTTCTTATTTTGATATTTGACTGCGCCAAATTGTAGCATAGACAGTGGATTTATTATTCAATGGAATTTTAATATTGGAGCTGTATTTAAAAAGCAGTTTCATATAGAATTTATAAATAAATTTATTCAGATAATTTATTAAATGCATTGGGTATTTTTTTTATCTGATTGTTCAAAGCCTATTTCTGGACTATTTCATGGGTGTAAGGGAGTTTCCATGAGTACCCTTCGGATTTTCTAAATTTGCAAAAAATTTTATCTGACATGGCACCCCGAAAATTTAATGTGATATGCGTGAAATTATTCCGGACGTTTTGAGGGGTCTCTCATTACTCAACGAAACTTGGTGCCTAAGTGAGAGCAAAAAATGTCAATAGTTTCCCCTATACAAAAATAATTAAGAGGCCGTTGTCAAGTTGAAGTGTTGATTTTTTACTTTGTTGTCTAAAAGTTTGTATGTCAATGATGTTATTAGTTCAGCCACTGCAGCTATAATGCTGTAACTTTCACTTTATTCTGTCAGATAACAGTAAACAATTAAAAAATACATTTTTCTGTCTAAATTTTACTCAAAAACATTAAAATTTATGGTTTTAAACAGTAAGTTACATGGCCTTGAATGGCATAAAATTGTCAGATTTCCTTGTAGACAGAAACAACAAAGAATTTAAGAAAAAATTGCTAAATTACTCAAAGGAAAACAGAAGTGAAATTAATTTAGTTATTAAACACTATTGCAACTAAATAAATATAATTTTGAACAAAAACCAAAAAAAAGTACCTGTGTGTACTTCAACCCTTTAGAACAGCAAAAAACAGCGCATGGGTAATTTGCGAGATTAGGTTCTATATGATATTGCTCACAAATGTACTTTCAACCAAATCCATGATACTGTTTACCTAAAAAGCATGCAAAGCCAGTAAAATATGGTTTGTATTTTATTTATATCATTAATTTTTGTCTAAAAAACTGATCCAGTAGCAACTGATAGAGTCGGGTCATAATCTAGCACGCACTTTTCCTCCAAAACAAATTATGATTGCATGACCATTTCTACAAGATGTATTTAAATCCAGCATTTTTCCTCAAATGCTCAATTTTACCAAGGGGAAACACTTGTAATCAACATTCATATTTCTACCTTTTAGCAATTAACAAAATAGACACTAATAAAGTTAAAACCTTGTCAACCAAGGGAGATAATTGTAGGCACTGAAGAATGTAAACAAACTATAAAATGAAGCTTTTATTGTAAATATATGACATTGATCCATATTTAAAGAACAAAATTAGAAGATAATAATCCGATTCCTATTTTAGAAATATAATCACAGAAAAGTCTTCATGAGATTACAAAGATAGCTTAAACATTGTTTGTGGGGAAGGGGGGGGGGGGGGTGCACATGTAGATTAAAAAAGCCAGGATATGCGCATATATATATAAAAGTGACACATCAGTAGGTGGAGTGGTTTCATTTGGTAACCATGGACCTTGTACACAATAAATGCACTCGGTTACTAATTTTAAAAACATGTTTTTTTGCTTTCACCATTTATTTCAAATTCTTGTATTGTTGTTTACTTGTTTACAATATATGGTTACAACATCATAGCATTATGACGTCACAGTTTGCATGATGTCATAAAAGGTACTTCAAAACTCCTGGCTGTGTAAATCTCTTTTTTAAGAAACTTCTTTGGAAATATTGCTATTAAACTATTAATAATCAGTTGAATTTTAGTAAATACAAATGTACACCCATTTCTGAACCATAATTATTTGATTTATATATTGAGTACTGTTTAAGAATGTTTGATTGTGAAATTAATACAAAAAGTAGAAAGTAAATGTAAAAATTTGTTCTAAAAGATAAGTAATGTGCCCATTTTTCTTCTTAAAAAGGTAAAATTTTTATAACTTTGGAATTCAGTATTGATATTATTTAAAGATATAGCCTTCCTATGGTTTATTATGACATATATATAGGTTGCGAAAGCGAAAACTTATCATCCAGCTATAGATATAATGACACATGAAAATTGTTGATTTTTTTTTAAATCAAGTGTTGAGTTGAACAATTGAAAGCGTAAAAGTTTGTTCATAAAACAGGTTGAAACGGCATTATTTTATTTCGGAATGAGATGAAACTTGGTAGATTTGCTCGTAATATGGGGAACAAAAATAAAATACAGTAAAAAGTATGAAAATTGAAAATTTTGTTTTCAATTTGACAACGGCTCTATAAATGAACTTTGACTGAGGGAGAGGAAAATAGTTCTTATTTTGATATTTGACTGCGCCAAACTGTAGCATAGACAGTGGATTTATTATTCAATGGAATTTTAATATTGGAGCTGTATTTAAAAAGCAGTTTCATATAGAATTTATAAATAAATTTATTCAGATAATTTATTAAATGCATTGGGTATTTTTTTATCTGATTGTTCAAAGCCTATTTCTGGACTATTTCATGGGTGTAAGGGAGTTTCCATGAGTACCCTTCGGATTTTCTAAATTTGCAAAAAATTTTATCTGACATGGCACCCCGAAAATTTAATGTGATATGCGTGAAATTATTCCGGACGTTTTGAGGGGTCTCTCATTACTCAACGAAACTTGGTGCCTAAGTGAGAGCAAAAAATGTCAATAGTTTCCCCTATACAAAAATAATTAAGAGGCAGTTGTCACTTAGGGTATCATAAGCTACCTGTGTACCAAATTTCGTCTAAATCGGATGACGTTTAAATTTTTACATTTTTAGGGGGGTGGTGTTCGGATGGCGGCCATTTTGAAATGTCGGCCGCGTCAAATTTTTTTTTGCAAAAATGCTTGGGATAGTTAGCTGTACCAGTATACCAATTTTCATTGAAATTGCTTTGGCAATTACTGAGATCTGACAACGGCCGTCATTTTTTTCAACGGCGGCCATTTTGAAAATGGCGGCCATTTTGAAAATTTCAAAAGTGGATTGCACAACTTCAGGTCACCCTTAACATGTTCCCAAAGTTTCATTTCGATCGGTTAAAAGATGAGCGAGAAAACGAGCGGACAACATTGCGAGGGGAAAACATAAGAAATATGAAAATAATAATAATAATAATTAAAATTTACGTTTCGCGAAACGTGAAGTCTCCCAAACGAAGTTACTGATATTCCTGTGCAGCCATTTTACAAAAAATAGCGCGTCATATAAAAATTCTGAGTTGACCATTGAACTCGACATACTAAATTTACTTTAGGAACCAATTTTCATTGAGTTCCGACAATGTTGAATTTTTGCCGATTTGGCGACTTTGGTGGCCATTTTTAAAAAAATGGCGGGTCGTATAAAAAATCTGAGTGTACCGTTGAACTCGGCATACCAAATTTACTTTTAGAACCTATTTTCGTTGAATTATGACAATGTTGAATTTTTGCCCATTTGGCAACTTTGGCGGCCATTTTACAAAAAATGGCGCGTCGTATAAAAATTCTGAGTTGACCATTGGACTCGGCATACCAAATTTACTGTTAAAACCCATTTTCGTTGAAATCCGACAAACTTGAATTTTTGGCGATTCGGCGGCCATTTTGAAAATGGCGGCCGGTTCGCGCGCGATTTTTTGCCAAAAATAAATCAAGACCACTATGCTGAACCTACATACCAAGTTTCATCGAAATCCATCTGGCGGTTCTCCGGGAACTGCATTTTGGCGGGAAAACTTAAATGGCGGCCATTTTGAAAGTGGCGGCCATCTTGGAAATTCCGAAAGATGATTGCACATCTAGCCAATAGGGTCTAACATCCTACCAAGTTTCAAATTGATCCCATTTACGGTTTCTGAGAAAAGTGTCGGAAATCTCTAAGGGGAAACCAGAAGAAGAAGAATAATAATAATAATAAGAAACAGAGTAAAAACAATAAGTCTCCAAACTTCGTTTGGGAGACTTAATTAAAATTTACGTTTCCCGAAACGTTGAAGTCGCCTCCCGTTCCGCACTTTTGACCGAGTAGAGGGAACTAAAAGTCAAGAGCACAACTTCATAACATGAGCTTTCAGTTGGCCAAGTTTCATTTCGATCGGTTAAAAGATGAGCGAGAAAACGAGCAAACTTTAAAACGGCCGCCATTTTGAAACCGGAAGTCGGACAAAAAATTTTTTTTGCAAAAATGCTCAGGATAGTTAGCTGTATCAGTATACCAATTTTCATTGAAATTGCTCTGGCCATAACTGAGATCTGACAACGGCCGCCATTTTGTAAAACTTTAAAACGGCCGCCATTTTGAAACCGGAAGTCGGACAAAACATTTTTAATAGTGGCACACTTAGGGTATCATAAGCTACCTGTATACCAAATTTCGTCTAAATCGGATGACGTTTAAATTTTTACATTTTTAGGGGGGTGGTGTTCGGATGGCGGCCATTTTGAAATGTCGGCCGCGTCAAATTTTTTTTTGCAAAAATGCTCGGGATAGTTAGCTGTACCAGTATACCAATTTTCATTGAAATTGCTTTGGCAATTACTGAGATCTGACAACGGCCGTTATTTTTTTCAACGGCGGCCATTTTGAAAATGGCGCCCATTTTGAAAATTTCAAAAGTGGATTGCACATCTTCAGGTCACCCTTAACATGTTCCTAAAGTTTCATTTCGATCGGTTAAAAGATGAGCGAGAAAACGAGCGGACAACATTGCGAGGGGAAAACATAAGAAATATGAAAATAATAATAATAATTAAAATTTACGTTTCCCGAAACGTTGAAGTCGCCTCCCGTTCCGCACTTTTGACCGAGTAGAGGGAACTAAAAGTCAAGAGCACAACTTCATAACATGAGCTTTCAGTTGGCCAAGTTTCATTTCGATCGGTTAAAAGATGAGCGAGAAAACGAGCAAACTTTAAAACGGCCGCCATTTTGAAACCGGAAGTCGGACAAAAAATTTTTTTTGCAAAAATGCTCAGGATAGTTAGCTGTATCAGTATACCAATTTTCATTGAAATTGCTCTGGCCATAACTGAGATCTGACAACGGCCGCCATTTTGTAAAACTTTAAAACGGCCGCCATTTTGAAACCGGAAGTCGGACAAAACATTTTTAAATAGTGGCACACTTAGGGTATCATAAGCTACCTGTATACCAAATTTCGTCTAAATCGGATGACGTTTAAATTTTTACATTTTTAGGGGGGTGGTGTTCGGATGGCGGCCATTTTGAAATGTCGGCCGCGTCAAATTTTTTTTTGCAAAAATGCTCGGGATAGTTAGCTGTACCAGTATACCAATTTTCATTGAAATTGCTTTGGCAATTACTGAGATCTGACAACGGCCGTCATTTTTTTCAACGGCGGCCATTTTGAAAATGGCGGCCATTTTGAAAATTTCAAAAGTGGATTGCACAACTTCAGGTCACCCTTAACATGTTCCCAAAGTTTCATTTCGATCGGTTAAAAGATGAGCGAGAAAACGAGCGGACAACATTGCGAGGGGAAAACATAAGAAATATGAAAATAATAATAATAAGAAACGGAGTAAAAACAATAAGTCGCCCGACACTTCGTGGTCGGCGACTTAATAATTAAAATTTACGTTTCCCGAAACGTTGAAGTCGCCTCCCGTTCCGCACTTTTGACCGAATAGAGGGAACTAAAAGTCAAGAGCACAACTTCATAACATGAGCTTTCAGTTGGCCAAGTTTCATTTCGATCGGTTAAAAGATGAGCGAGAAAACGAGCAAACTTTAAAACGGCCGCCATTTTGAAACCGGAAGTCGGACAAAAAATTTTTTTTGCAAAAATGCTCAGGATAGTTAGCTGTATCAGTATACCAATTTTCATTGAAATTGCTCTGGCCATAACTGAGATCTGACAACGGCCGCCATTTTGTAAAACATTAAAACGGCCGCCATTTTGAAACCGGAAGTCGGACAAAACATTTTTAAATAGTGGCACACTAAGGGTATCATAAGCTACCTGTATACCAAATTTCGTCTAAATCGGATGACGTTTAAATTTTTACATTTTTAGGGGGGTGGTGTTCGGATGGCGGCCATTTTGAAATGTCGGCCGCGTCAAATTTTTTGTTGCAAAAATGCTCGGGATAGTTAGCTGTACCAGTATACCAATTTTCATTGAAATTGCTTTGGCAATTACTGAGATCTGACAACGGCCGTCATTTTTTTCAACGGCGGCCATTTTGAAAATGGCGGCCATTTTGAAAATTTCAAAAGTGGATTGCACAACATCAGGTCACCCTTAACATGTTCCCAAAGTTTCATTTCGATCGGTTAAAAGATGAGCGAGAAAACGAGCGGACAACATTGCGAGGGGAAAACATAAGAAATATGAAAATAATAATAATAATAATAATAACTAGTGCTGATTGTGTTGGGATGCCAACACAGAATGTCTCCCAAACGAACCCCCATTGCCACTATAATCCCCATGGATAGTATTTCATTCAAATCAGTACATTTTGAAACCGGAAGTCGGACAAAAATTTTTAAAATAGTGGCACACTCAGGGTATCATAAGCTACCTGTATACCAAATTTCGTCTAAATCAGATGACATTTAAATTTTTGCATTTTTAGGGGGATGTAGTTCGGATGGCGGCCATTTTGAAATGTCGGCCGCGTCAAATATTTTTTTGCAAAAATAACAAAAACGCTCAGGATACTTAGCTGTATCAGTATACCAATTTTCATTGAAATTGCTTTGGCAATTACTTAGATCTGACAATGGCCGTCATTTTTTTTTAACGGCGGCCATTTTGAAAATTTCAAAAGTGGATTGCACAACTTCAGGTCACCCTTAACATGTTCCCAAAGTTTCATCTTGATTGGACATTGCATCTCTGAGAAAATGTGCGGACAAGATTGAACGGAAAGAAAAAAGAAAGAAAGAAGAAGAATAATAATAAGAAACCGGACAAAAACAATATGTCTCCCAAAACTTCGTTTGGGAGACATAATAATAAAATTTACGTTTCCCGAAACGTTGAAGTCGCCTCCCGTTCCGCACTTTTGACCGAGTAGAGGGAACTAAAAGTCAAGAGCACAACTTCATAACATGAGCTTTCAGTTGGCCAAGTTTCATTTCGATCGGTTAAAAGATGAGCGAGAAAACGAGCAAACTTTAAAACGGCCGCCATTTTGAAACCGGAAGTCGGACAAAAATTTTTTTTTGCAAAAATGCTCAGGATAGTTAGCTGTATCAGTATACCAATTTTCATTGAAATTGCTCTGGCCATAACTGAGATCTGACAACGGCCGCCATTTTGTAAAACTTTAAAACGGCCGCCATTTTGAAACCGGAAGTCGGACAAAACATTTTTAAATAGTGGCACACTTAGGGTATCATAAGCTACCTGTATACCAAATTTCGTCTAAATCGGATGACGTTTAAATTTTTACATTTTTAGGCGGGTGGTGTTCAGATGGCGGCCATTTTGAAATGTCGGCCGCGTCAAATTTTTTTTTGCAAAAATGCTCGGGATAGTTAGCTGTACCAGTATACCAATTTTCATTGAAATTGCTTTGGCAATTACTGAGATCTGACAACGGCCGTCATTTTTTTCAACGGCGGCCATTTTGAAAATGGCGGCCATTTTGAAAATTTCAAAAGTGGATTGCACAACTTCAGGTCACCCTTAACATGTTCCCAAAGTTTCATTTCGATCGGTTAAAAGATGAGCGAGAAAACGAGCGGACAACATTGCGAGGGGAAAACATAAGAAATATGAAAATAATAATAATAATAATTAAAATTTACGTTTCGCGAAACGTGAAGTCTCCCAAACGAAGTTACTGATAGTCCTGTGCAGCCTGTGAATCACCTTATATTTGACTTTACAGGTTGCTATTCACCTATTTTACAAAAAATAGCGCGTCATATAAAAATTCTGAGTTGACCATTGAACTCGACATACTAAATTTACTTTAGGAACCAATTTTCATTGAGTTCCGACAATGTTGAATTTTTGCCGATTTGGCGACTTTGGTGGCCATTTTTAAAAAAATGGCGGGTCGTATAAAAAATCTGAGTGTACCGTTGAACTCGGCATACCAAATTTACTTTTAGAACCTATTTTCGTTGAATTATGACAATGTTGAATTTTTGCCCATTTGGCAACTTTGGCGGCCATTTTACAAAAAATGGCGCGTCGTATAAAAATTCTGAGTTGACCATTGGACTCGGCATACCAAATTTACTGTTAAAACCCATTTTCGTTGAAATCCGACAAACTTGAATTTTTGGCGATTCGGCGGCCATTTTGAAAATGGCGGCCGGTTCGCGCGCGATTTTTTGCCAAAAATAAATCAAGACCACTATGCTGAACCTACATACCAAGTTTCATCGAAATCCATCTGGCGGTTCTCCGGGAACTGCATTTTGGCGGGAAAACTTAAATGGCGGCCATTTTGAAAGTGGCGGCCATCTTGGAAATTCCGAAAGATGATTGCACATCTAGCCAATAGGGTCTAACATCCTACCAAGTTTCAAATTGATCCCATTTACGGTTTCTGAGAAAAGTGTCGGAAATCTCTACGGGGAAACCAGAAGAAGAATAATAATAATAAGAAACAGAGTAAAAACAATAAGTCTCCATACTTCGTTTGGGAGACTTAATAAGAAACAGAGTAAAAACAATAAGTCTCCAAACTTCGTTTGGGAGACTTAATAAGAAACAGAGTAAAAACAATAAGTCTCCAAACTTCGTTTGGGAGACTTAATAAATAATAAGAAACGGAGTAAAAACAATAAGTCGCCCGACACTTCGTGGTCGGCGACTTAATAATAAGAAACGGAGTAAAAACAATAAGTCGCCCGACACTTCGTGGTCGGCGACTTAACAAAACCTATGGTGACCTCTGACCTTGACTTTTGACCTTTGACCTTGACATTTTCAAATGTAATATATGTCACTTAGGATCAATGGTGGTGGTCCCAAAACTCTAGGACTTTTTTTGAGAACAAAATTTTGACGTGTTGCGACATTTTTTAAGTCATAAACGCGTAAACAGGAAGTCGATTGGAAAAAAATTATTTGCATGACAAATCATCGCCATAGGTCCAGCGACATTTTGTACACTTCAGATTTTAAGAATCGGTTACGGTTTCTGAATTTATCTGCTAACAAGGGTTTACGGTGTTGGGGCAGATAACTCTGTTACTAAAAATAGATCGGTTTCACATGGTGAACTGAGTCATCTGACAGTATGACCGACTAATGGTGCCAAGTATGAAAATGATATGTCGCGACACTTTTTACCAAATGACAGCGGAAGAGAAAAGTAAAAAAATAATAATCATAAGAAATACAAGGAGGTCTTTCCACAGTAGTGGGAAAGACCTTAATAATTATAAGAAATACAAGAAGGTCTTTCCCTTGGAAAGGGGAAAGACCTTAATAATAATAATCATAAGAAATACAAGAAGGTCTTTCCACTGTAGTGGGAAAGACTTTAATAAATAAATGTACCGATATGGATTGAATTACTTCGAACTCAAAGTTCAAAGGACTAATTTAATTACAAAAAATGAAATAAAAATATAAATGTATACTCTTAGTGTATTTATGTATGCAGTAATGTAATTTGTTTACATGCAGCACGTGACTTCAATTGTCAATAAAAGCAGGAAAGGCTTCGACGACCTAACCTAACCATAAGGAAAAATTTAATTGGGGGGGGGGAGTAAAGGTGCCAAGTGGCTATATTAGTGATAAAGTACAGTTAGCAGCTCAGAAAAACATTCAATTAAAAAAAATAACACCATGTTTTACAAATGTATCATACATCATTTAAATTCATTATACTAAATTATTGAAAACACAAAGCGTCAATGTATAATTTGACTGATACTATGTACAATGTACAGCTAAACGAGAGTCTTCTTTACAGTGTGCTAGCCTATTTTCGATACTGCTTTTCAAACAAAGTATTCAACTTCCAACAAATAAAATTACTAGATAATGTACAAACATGCACACAAAGAATAAAAATATGCAATAGTTTCCAAATAGCTTCAGCGAAACAGCTCATCATCCACATAGAATGTGTATCAATGTTTACATTCACGGATATGCAATTCCAGAAGTAAAATCCAAAGGTGAATTCACTATGACGTAAGATAATAGCTATCGATGACGTACTGTAGACAATGACATCACACTTCACTTCTGATATCGGATTGTTCTTGATGGACATCACTATTAGTCAACAAAATGAAATCACTTTGGGCTCCAAAAATGTAGTATGGTTTCACTGGCTGATTAAACACAACAACGAATAATCCACACTATAGGGTTCTATATTATAGAGTCGGCACACACACACATATATTTATAAGTCTAAAGGAAGCTACCAACCCCACACTTATTAAGTTTCGGATCGTCAACATGATGATACATCATAAACAAAAAAAATAATATATAAGTCTAGAGGATTATGCAACGATACAAATAGAGATGTTTCTACTATAAAATAAATATATAAATAAATACGACAAAATTTTCGACCAACTGATGGCCTTCTGTACAGAGCTCGTGTTTCTTTATATATATATATATATATATATATATATATATATATATATTAACAAAGAAACATGAGATCTGTACATGCACATAAGACTATATAAACAAAACATACATAAATGTTCATGCACATAAAACAATATAGACATGCATAAAAACATTCAATGAAAAAGCATAAAAAACATGCACACATTAAAAGCATAAACTTAGCACAGCTTAAGTGAAGCACAATAAATCAGAGCGTAAAGTCCAAAGCGCTAGGCAAGAACATAAAACATTGACTAAAGCAAATTTTTTATTTAAATCATAAGCAAATACATGGTATAAAAAGCACTATTACCCAGAAACCACTCATCACAGCGGATATAGCAATAAATCATGACAGCATTACATATGAAGGTTGACAAGACCAATTAAAAACAGATACTATACTATCACTCAGGCATGAGTAGTATTGTTGAATTTGCATGAGCTACACAACCAGCTGTTAATGTAATTGTCCAAACGAGGTCGTATGTCTGACCTCGTTTGGAAAGGAATTCCAGATTGTAACTGCCTCATACCTGAATGATCTTTTACCATATTAAGCTGTCCGGGTTTGGGCTATCATTGCTGTATTAACATACCTAAAATTATATGAGTTGTCTTTTATTACATTCAGATCTTGTAAATAATTCATTAATAATTTTGAAAGACTCCAAGCCAATCGTGCGCATTCTTCTCGTTTTTAAAGCGGTAAGCTCAGATCTTTCCAAAAAAGAGTCATAGGAACTGCCAAAACTCTTCATAAAAATAAAGCGAAGTGCACGTTCCTGAATTTGCTCAATTTTTGCAGAATTTTGCTAGCTAAAAAATGCCAGGCCAAAGGGCAATAACTAAAATTTAACATACAAAAATAGCATATAATGTAAACATGGAAAGTGTTATACTATTTCCAGTTTTAATTAAAATGATTTGTTCTTTATGAAAAGGGGCCTCGGTGGCCGAGTGGTTAAGGTAGTTCGTCTACTATTGATCACGTGGTCTGTCAACACTGAGATTGCGGGTTCGATTCTCACTGCGGGCAGGGTGTACTCGACTCCAATCTTAATTGACAATGATTGCCAGTTTTCCTACCGCAGTTCGGGGGTTCTCTCCGGGTACTCCGGCTTCCTCCCCCAATAAAAACTGGACGCCATGATATAGCTGAAAAATTGCTGAAAGTGGCGTTAAAATACCATTCAAGCAAACAAAACAATCTTTATGAAAAAGTTCCAATTGATATGCATTTGCATTATATGCACATCTAATTACCAAATTACATAATTAGGTAATAAACTTTGCCAAGATGTTAATAATAATAATAATAAATATAACTAAGTTAAAGCAGACAAAGCGTAATGCTGCTAGTTTTTACAAATAAAGCAGAAAATACAATAAAGCAAACAAAACACCAAAATACAACCTACCTCATATGTGTCATGAAGGCCACACTTATACTGTTATAAGTGTTGTGACTGACTTAGTACCTCATATTCTTATAAAGCAGAAATATTTGTCATAAATATGTGTTTTACCAATAATATATACTAGGCTGCTAAAAATAGAGTTATGTCCCCTATATTTGACAAAACTCATTTATTTAATCAAAGTGAAGTTTATACTGTTTACTATCACTCACACTTTATAATAAAGTTATTATTTGTTAATATTAATGATGTCTTTAGACTACTTTATCTGTTGATGGTTAAATGTTAAAATATATTTAATATTTAAAGCATCATTACTTTACTCATTCATACACCTTGCAGAAATCATGCATTCTAATGCTCTTTCCAAAACTTTCATAACTATCATACTTAATGTAAAAGTCAGAGTTTGAAATATTAGAGAAATTAGCAAATAAGAAACAAACCAGAAAAATCGATTAAATTCAATTCCAAGTCAACTTTTATCCAAAACCATTAAAGAAAACCAAGAAACATCAGAAATGGCTTCTCTCAGTCCCAAAGACAAAGAGAGATCAAATGATTTTCCCTCCTAAAAATCAGTGACGCATGAACCTAAACAACCACCTTTAGAAGAAAACAACTCAATGTACAAAAAATCAATAAGAAACAAATAGTATAAAATCTGTAAATAAAACTTAGAAATTAAATCACAGTTACAGTAAACAAATCTTGTCCACTATAGAAAATGCTAAACAACAATAATAAAAGATTATTAAACACATATAAAAATACAAAATTCTAGCAATATCCCGTCTTGACAGGTTGGACCGTATATAATATCCCGTCCTTACAGTTTCGTCCGTATATTATATTCAGTCTTTACATGTTCGTCCGTACATAATATCCTTTCTTTACAGGTTCGTCTGTATATAATATTCCGTCTTTACAGGTTCGTCCGTATATAATATTCAGTCTTTACATGTTCGTCCGTATATAATATCCCGTCTTTACAGGTTTGTCGTATATAATATCCCGTTTTACAGGTTTTTCCGTGTATAATACCCCGTCTTTACAGGTTGGTCCGTGTATAATATCCCGTCTTTACAGATTGGTCCGTTTATAATATCCAGTCTTTACAGATTGTTACGTATATAATATCCCGTCCTTACATGTTGCTTATATAATATACCGTCCTTACAGGTTGGTCTTTATAATATATCGTCTTTACAGATTTGTCCGTATATAATATCCCGTCTTTACAGGTTCGTCCATATATAATATCCCGTCTTTACAGGTTCGTCCGTATATAATATCCCGTCTTTACAAGTTCGTCCGTATATAATATCCCGTCTTTACACCTTTACACAAAATATAGAAAACCCCGAAATAATGTAATTAAATTAGTTCGAATGCTAATTTATGCTCTAGAGAGAAGTTGACTTCTTAATTAACTGATAAAACTGTCCCCCAAGAAAATGGTGGAAGATAGCCAAATCACTTTGTAAATTAAACAAGTGTGAAAAAGTGTCCCAACCCCTGAAGCATGAAGGTAGAATCATTGTTCATCCTTCTGAGAAGTGGGAAATTTTAAATAATGTTTCAGTGACATTTCCCATGTAGATAAAGAACCTGATTTACCAAACACAGATATACATGTAATCTCTGAAAATATTTGTCTTGATCTACAAATAACTGAAAATGAGGTCAGAAACCAATTAGGGATATTAAATTGTAATAAACCTAGTGGTCCCGATGGTGTGACACCAAAAATCCTACGTAAACATCTCAAGTTCTATTGTTAAACCACTTACAATTCTAATCAATCAATACAGAGTGGACGTCTTCCTTATATTTGGAAAACCTCACTTGAAAGACCAGTTTACAAAAAGAAGCGTTCAAAATCTAATATCTCAAATTTCCGACCAATATCTCTTACTTATGTCTTGTGTAAAGTAATGGAAAAAAATTTTAGTTAGACATTTACATAACTATATGCTTGAACATTGCCTTATTACAGAATATCAGTCATGGTTTCAACCATTAGTCAACTTCTTAAGATATATCACATTATTATTAGCAACTTAGATGTGAAAAAGACATGATTTGTATACTGTGATGTTTCAATAGTGTTTGACAAAGTATGGCATAAAGAGGTTACACATAAGTTAAATAAAATGGGGATTTCAGGAAAATTGCTCAGTTAGATATCTGACTGTTTACATAATAGAGAACAAAAGGTGGTCTTTACGTGTTTTAATTCATGGTGGGAAGAGGTTGTTGCAGGGGTCCACAAGAGATCGGTACTTTGTCCTTTTATAAAAGTGTATCAAAGTTTGAAGTTCAGTTGGAGGAGAAACTTCAAGATCAATATTTTATGACTGGTTGATGTTATTTATTTATATTGACACTCAATGACTAACGCTATTTGTTGGTCAGTCTGCGTCTATAATTTTGACAAAAACACGTAGTAGTGTGCAAAGGGGGTTTCTGCCGCACTAAGGGAAAATCCTGCTTGGAAATGCCGACCCGGACCTGAAATGCAAACGGGGAGGGGTTCCTATTAACTATGGGGTAAATACAATCATGGCAGACAAGTCGCCCCAGAGGATAGTCTGGACACCTTAAAGACAAGTGTGTGACAGGGTATATACAAGAATGACACTTGAACAGAATGCTTTCGTCAACACGCCCCAGCCCCAAGAAAAGGAAGATGACTTCGTCAGTGAAGGCACCTTTCAGGAAAAGGTGCAGGACCAGAATCAGGAAGCCATCAAATGGAAGGACTTACCCATCGGAGTGATCTATAAAATCATGGAGGTGATTGAAGTGGATGGTAAGTTTGGGAAATGGAAAATCCTTACCCTGAAAGACAGACAAGGAGAGGCATCCCAAGTGTGGGCTTGCCCCACGCTCAGCAAAGAGATGAATCCCTTGGAAGGGTTTTCCTTCGCAGCACGGGATTCAAGTTGAGCAAGAAGTCCAAGCAACAGTACCTCTCATACGATCTGGTGAGGAAATGAGGGGTGCAAACAAAATCTCTTGGGGGGTGGGAACGCAAAATTTCTAGATCCAAAAACGGATCGGGAAATTTTTTTTTACCACTCTGATCTGCAGGGTTCTGAATGAGCGGGGAGCGAGGCGTAGCCTCGCGAGGCGCTCATGTAAGAACCCTCCCTAAAGGCGCATGCGCATTCAATTCTTCACTAAATGGGGTAGAAGGTTGACGCAGCTGATCCTTTTCATCGTTTTAGTTCTTCAGACTGATCACGGGAGCACCGCCGCCACCGGTCAGCTGGGACTTGAAGGATCGGGCTAATCGCACAGTGTCTTGATGCTTCTTTTTCTTCTTGGCGAGTCGGTGTGAGATCAATGACAATACTAAGGTACCGGTGGCACATAGGCAGGCTAGGGTTCCAACGGGGATGGATGCTACAATACCTACGCCAGTCAGGGCAGATCCTATGGTACCACTGGTCAGCAGTAGACTGTCCACGAACACCCACCCTGAGCAATGGAGATGACCTTATCCAAACGGTTATAGATTCTCAAGGCATGCTCATACCTCTGAATCTCTGAGGTGAGTTCTTCCATGCGTGCGATACGACCGGCATCGACTTCATCCATTTATTTATAAGAGCATGCCGAGCAAGGGGATATTCTTAAATGGACTATCGGGTCCTAAGATCAGGCCGGAGCCATCGTGGAACTGCCGACCCTGCTTCAAGTAGAGCCCATCCCTCTGGACGATTCGTGCGGTTGAAGGTTTCAGGTAGAGACCATTCCCGCTGGGTTGCACGGTGCAGACGCATCCACCACGTTTCAAGTACAACCCGGAACCGACTGCTTTGGATACGGCGGCATTACCTAAGCCACTGAAAGCCCATGGGAAGAGCCCTCGCAGCCAGACCGGCCAGCATGGGTAGGAAACCCCCCACATTCTGCACGTTCGCCTTCAACTGAGTGGTGCTCATCTTCAGAGTCATACCACCGGTACCCTTCTGCAAGAGCTTGGAGATCTTTTGGATCTGCTGCGAGGAGAGCATCATCTTGTGGTCGCCTTGCAAGTTCGCGTGGGACAGACGAATGGCGATCGGGCAGCCTTTCTTCACGACCCGCTGGAGCTTATCTGCCTGACCTTTCGTCAAGCTCAAACCGTATTCGGAATAACTCATTTATTTATACTTCGCGAAGATGAAAACAAATGGTGAGATTCTCACCCTGAGATCGAAGGGGATTCCGTTCTGATCGGTGAGATAGGTTTCCATACGATTGATGGTTCGCAAAGTCATGGCAAGTGCACTAGATTTTGGGGGGTCTGAAGGTTCTTCATGCCCGGGTCCACGTCGGGGAAAAAACTGTAGATGGTGGACTGCTAGGTACCATCCACGTAACTTCCATGGATGATGTCGCTATTCACCAGAATGCTGTTGATGCTGATGATGTTGACGATGTGATCACCCTCTGTGTAACCGTTCGTGCCCCGGTCATGAGCGTAGAACTTGCGGCTCGAAGCTCAGCATGCTGTTGATGCTATTTTCGACGTTGAAGTCCACTTGATAATCTCTGGCGAGGGTTAGAGTGGCTTTCAGAGTCGCGCGGTAGGCGTTGAGAATGATCTTGGTCTTGTGACCGTTGAATCGCAGTTGTCGCTGAATCTCATTGTTGATGTCTTCAATGCCATAGGACCCGGTACTCAGTGCGATGGGAAACCAGTCGGCACCACCGTCCGAGGAGTAGCGGAAGGAATTGTTACCCGCATGGATATTAGGAAAAGAGTAGTACGTCTCCAGATTGACCAAAGCCATCTCGTAACTTTTTCCCTCGCGCAGTTGCAGGGGTGGGTTGAATTGGGTGAGAATTCGGCTTTGGTTGTCGGACACAATGAAAGAAAACCCCTGCTTGGGGGCAGTATTCTCAACGACTCGCTGCAGAAGATCTTGATTCATTTAATTATACTAGAATACGACTTATCCTCTGACCGTCAGACTAGAACTGAAGAATCCTATCAGAGATTACGAGGGCAAACGCTTGAGTATTGGCTGGCACATTACGCTCGAATTCGGCGCGGATCTGAATGTCGACCATGGACTCTTTCAGCCGCTCGGACTGATGACTCACGTCGATGACGAACAGTGGGTACAGGTCGATGAAATCATTGGGGTCCGACAGCATCTTCAGTACGTAGAGGCAAAAAAGACCGCACACCACGTCCCCGCGATGCTGCAGCTCATCTATATAAATAAATAAATAAAAATATATACTATATATACTTTCAGTATAAAATAAACAAGTTAGTTTTCATGTTTTTGAGCGTCTTTGCGACCTGTGACATAATGGAGGTTCCACCGAGATTATAAATCCAACTGAGATGTCTTCATTGGCTTCATAATTTTCCATATCCCGGAGTTTATGCAACATTTAACAAGATGTGATGTCCTCTCAGTGATGTCGATATAGCCTGATATTGGAAAAGTATCTATGTAGAATTAATTTAATATTTAGGTTTGCTGTTTCCGTTAAAACAAACAACGATGAAACCAACCTTTATCTATATTATACACCGGTGATGTATTCTACAAAAAGTTCGAAGATTTCCCGTGTTCTATGAGGTGCTCAATTATTTGCTATTGTGTTAGCGCATTCCTCAGCAAAATCAATAAGTGAATCGTTTTTCATTATTTGAATTGTTATATTTCAACAATCGATGTGCTTATCAGTGTATCGGAATTATGTATTGGATATTGATTACCTGTGACAGGTGTTCCATTCAGAAGTCCGTCAACCGTAACGTCCAGACAGTTTTACTTGATGCGTGCAGACTTACATGTTTGTAAAATTAACTTTAAAGTTTTAAATCAAAATATCAACTGACGAACAGTAAAGATCAATTTATCAATTCATTAGAACTTTAATTGAATTTCAATTTAACTTTATAGTAAATTTTTAGATTGTGTATGTTTACTAAATACTACCATGTATTAACATGTCAATTCTGTATTCCAGAATACCTGCACTTTCTAGTATTGACAAGTACTTAAGACGTTTTACTTTTGACAAGTGACGGTGAGTATTCATTATTTCATTATCATTTCATTGTTTATTCATATGTAAATATGTTTGTTTATTTTCTATAATTTTCATTTTACCGATATTTATCGGTGATACTAGTGTACTAGTGATCATGGCTATGGCTAAAGAAGTAGTTCGGGATATTGAGGAACAGCTAGAGGCTGAAGCCGAATTAAGCGAAAAGGTGTCACAGGCTGACATAGAAAAAATGATAAAGTTTTTACACACATATAGGGTGTCGAAAGGGCATGTACAGGTTCATAGTGCACCCAAAGTTAAGTCTGAGCTTGCCCCACCTCGACCAACTCCTCTCGTACCTGGTAGAAGTTGTAGTTTTATTCATACTGCTGCTATGAGAGGAAGTCCATTTGTTACTGATTCCACCGATAGTCGTGTTTTTCATACTCCAAGGTTCTCGAATTTTTCTGGTGACGAAAAGGGGGATTCGCCATTTGAGAGTTGTAAAATAGAGGTCAGTTGTGTATTCCAATATCAAGGGTTTACCGATGCTTCTGTGGCTCAGGGACTTAGAATGAAATTGAAAGGTAAAGCACGTAGTTTATTGTTGTCATTACCCGAGGACCGTACAGGTCAGCAGATAGTAGACAAATTAGAAGGGGTTGATGGTAATGTATTTTCTAGTGAAGCTTTATTAGAGAAATTTTACAAGGCAACACAACAATCAAACCAGTCTGTAGCTGAGTATGGAATGGTTTTAGAATCCATAATTCAGCCAGCTGTACAGAAATGTGAGATTAGCAGTGAGGCTAAAAACAGTATGCTACGGTGAAAATTTTGGTCGGGGATTTCAGATCCACTACTTAAAAATGCTAATAGGTATAAATTTGATACGATTACTGATTTCGATGAGCTGAGAAAGGAGATCAGAGCGATCGAGTTAGAGTTGGCTAATTCTTCCATGACAACTAAGGCTCAACATCAGCCTATCAAGACCGATTCAATAAAGCTAGATGATATTCTTAAAAAGATGGACAAGATGAGTAAGAGGTTCGAATTATTCGTTTAAATATTACCGTGGGTCTAATCAAAAACGTTTCAGTCGTGGTAGTGGTTATAGGGGTCGAGGCCGAGGACGATGTAGTGAACAGAATATAGATCAAGTACAAACTCAGACAACTTCAGGTAATTTAAACTGACAAGTGTCTACAATGCAGGACAAATTGGAAATCTTAAGTTTGTTAAACATGGTCCTATATCAGAAGATCATAGAAGTAAAAATATAAGTAACAGCGAGTCATTGTTAGATAGAATGGTCGGAGAAGGCAAATGAAGAATACGTCTGTGTTAATGACGTAAAAAGTAAGTCTTTACTGGATAGTGGATCGATGGTGCCCACCATTGGTGAGACTGCACTGCAACTTCTGAACCCAGTTCCATTAGTTGTGTTCATTTTGTCAGTTAAAGTGGCCGAGGGTACATCTTTACCTTATGCTGGATATGTTGAGGTAAGTGTTAAGACTCGTTTTCTCCCCAAGTCTATCTAAGTTCCGTTACTAGTTGTACCTGAAACATATTATAGCAGGTCTGTTCTATTGGTGATTGGTACCAATGTACTTAGATGTATGAAATTACTTACTACTGATGAGACACAGAAAGATTTACCATATGCATGGGAATTGGCATTTTCAGCTTTAGAAGCTTGCATTGTTAGTACAGTAATATCTACTAAAACGAGGCCCCTTAGGGTAAATCCTATGTCAGTGAGGACAGCGTCCGGTATTTGTAAATCACCAACTGGTATACAGTCAGCTGTTACAGAGAGTATTGAGGGTAGTCGTAGTAGTATTGGTATTTGTCCCAGAGTAGTACATTTGAATTCTACAGGTAAGTGTAAAATACCTGTTAGGGTTTTCAATATGACGGGAAGGGTGGTATACGTTAAGCCAAAGTCTATATTATGTGGTTTAAATGAAGTTACAGTTGTAAGTCATGCAGATTTACCAAATACTGAAGGAGAACAGACAAAGAAGGAAGAAATAACATCTAAAGGTAAAGTTTTAGAAATGCTTGGAATAGATTTATCACACACAACGGAGAATGTAAAAAGTAAGTTAGAAGAGTTGATATTGCGATGGCAGTCAGTGTTCTCTACTGGACCGACTGATCTTGGGTATACTACTTTAGTAGAACATGAGATTAAGTTGACAGACAAGTCTCCATTTAGAGAACCTTACAGACGGATTCCACCTTGTATGTTTGACAAAGTCCGGGAACATATAAGAGAGATGCTAGAAGCTGGGGCTATAAGAGAATCATCTAGTCCGTTCTCAAGTAATGTTGTCTTAGTACGAAAGCCCGACGGGTCCTTGCGATTTTGTATTGATTATAGAAAATTGAACTCCAGAACTATACGTGATAACAGAAGTATACCTAGGGTGTCAGATACACTTGATTGTTTGGCAGGTTCACAGCTTTACAGCAAGATCGACCTTAGATCAGCCTATTGGCAGTGGGGTATGAAAGAGGCCGATATACCCAAGACTGCTTTTAATTTAGGTCCACTAGGGTTCTTTGAAGCAGTAAGAGTACCGGTCGGATTGGTAAATGCCTGTGTCCGATTTTTCAGAGGCTTATGGAGCGCTGTATGCGCGAGTTGCATTTGTCAGAATGTTTAATTTACCTTGATGATATCGTGATTTTTTCACAGACAGATGTAGAACATTTTAAATTAAATGTTCTGATTGTAATGTTAATGTCTCAAATTATAGCATGAAACTTCAGGGCTTATGGTACCTATGGTCTTAATTTAAACTTGGTCACTGTTTGTTATCCTTCTATTTGTGTTGACCGATCGGTTTTCTAACAGTTTCTATCTTACCACAGAAATTCTGAATGGATAACATACACCTATGTACAACAAACTCCTGAGTAGCTTAGTAGACAACAGCAGTGATCGGTCTAGCAAATCGAAATTCCGATCAGAGGATCTAGCAAAACGTATAAGTTGTAAAAATGCACACACCATGCGCTGGAGCTGCTGGAATCTTGCTATCGATGAAAGGTAAATAGACAGTTTTTCTGAGTCTATTTCTAGAAGCAGGTCTAAGCAAGATGCCAGCATAAGTCTATTGGTGTTGTCTTTAATTTCAAGCTCTCTATGGTAGATTGAACGCAAATACTCACAAAATTTAGCATTGTTTTGGACAAAACACGAATGTGAAATTAAACGTCGTGGTGAGTGTCTTTTTTTCAGCAAACTTTCTAGAAACTCGGCCTCATAAGAGTACAAGAAGCAGAGAGAGAATCACAATTATTATCCATTTGAATATCAACAGTCCGTCTCTTCCGTATGTACCATTACCAAAAAGCAGCGCATTCATAATGTAAATATCTCACAAACATTTAAACATGGATTGCTGATAATAAAAGTTTTATACTAAACGTATCCTTTTTACGTATACAATTCATCTTGGTTTTTGTAGTAGTGCCAAGGGCATGAAATGATTCATCATTTAATAACAGGAAAAAGTTGCTTTCAGTCCTTACGTGTACATAGTTTCATGTAACTTTTGTGTGTAGTATGGTAAGCCTATTGCGACCCATATTTCAAGTAGCAAGTAAACAAGAAATCACGACATTTTATTTGGAACCACTGCGTTCTTCATCTACACCTACATGATTGACAGAATTGACGACTGTGCAACGGTGTGAACAAACTAGTCCCAAAGGAAGAAATTAACCATAATAGAATAAAATATTTATACAGAGTTGAAACCGTTGTTTTATTATTGTGTGTATGGATCAGTGTTTTAAACTGATTCAATGCGCTTGCAGATGCAATTCCTGGTGGCAAGGCATTCCAAAGAACTGCAGTGGGAAGAAACTGAATTTGAAATAATCTGGTGATGTGTTGAACAGTTGATATTGGTGACTATGACTGTGGCAGGTGACAGAAAGTCTTGATGTGTATTATCTTATGTCGTGGTATAGGCGTGGATTTGTGGCAAATAAATTGTTTGTTATCTTGTAGAGCATCGTTACTTTGACTATATTTCTGCTATTGTCGAGGGTGGATATTTAGAGGTGTTCCAATAACACAGAGCTACCACTCCTGCTGTTATGTTATCTGCTTGTTATATACCTTGCTGCTCTACGTTGTACTTTCTCTACTTGTATTAGTTTTTGTAGCGCGAGGTGACCAACTTACTAGTGATTTATATGCCATTCTTTTAGTTTGTTATTTTTTTATTTGGTAGCTTATTAAGAAACCAAGTATTGTTCCTTTGACGTTATATTGTCAATATGGGCCTACCATCTCCGATTGAATGTAATGCTGACACATAGATATTGTGCGGTGACAACTGATTCTAGTGTATGGCCCTTAAAGATATAATTGTACTTGTATGGACTTTCATAACGGGTAACAAACATAGAATTGCATTTTTCTAGGTTGAATTGCATGCCGCATTGTTATTCTCATTTTGCCATTGAATCCAGATCCGTTTGAAGTCTTTTGTAGTCAGAGAATTGTTTAAAAGGCATGTAGAGAATACAATCATCGACAAATACGCGTGTTTAAGAAAATGCAGTTGCAGGGAGATCATTTATAAACACTAAGAATAGGAAGGTCCCAGAACAGAACCCTGGGGAACCCCACTGCAGGGAATTTACAAGAGGTCTACCCATCAAGAACTACCGCTGCATTCTGCTGTCCAGGAAAGATTATATCCATTCTAGTGTGGAAGATCTTATGCCATTGTTGTCAAGCTTGCAGAGCAGTCGCTTGTGGGGTACCTTGTCAAAAGCCTTAGAAAAGTCAAGAATTATAAGATCGGTTTGTCTACCTTTATGAAGGTTGCTAGTTATTTCATGGGTGAGTGAGATAAGTTGTGATTCCCAATTTTTCTTTGCCCTTACCATGTCTGATGTAATAGTGTTCAAGATGTTTAAGTAAGTTTGACACAACTATATGCTCTAAAACTCTACAGCATATGCAGGTCAGTTTAACTGTTGTAGTTATTGGGCAGGTATTTCTCACCTTGTTTGAAGACATGGATAACATCAGCTTGTCTCCAGTCAGTTGGTACTTCACCTCTATTAAGAAAAATATTGAAGAAATAGGTTGTCAGGGCAAATTCAATTGTATATTCTTTTAGTATGCGTGCTATTATTCATCTGACCAAGTTGCTTTAAACAGGTCAACATTTTTCAGTAATTTTTCAACACCCTCTGTTTTAATGGTGATATGAGGTTTATTAGGAAAGTTGTCATTAAGTATATGATTTTTTCTTCAGTGTTGTCACCTGTAAAGACAGAATGGTATTGTTCATTTAATATTCCAGCTTTTTGTTTGGTATGATCGATGAGAATGTCGGAGAACAGAGACCACAGAATCGTCTTATTTTCTTTGTTTTCGTGATTTGTCAATGTTTTTATGATAGCATATACTGTCCTCCATATATGCTCTATATGCATTTCTTGTAACTAAATGAATAAAGCGATGCATAAACAGTTGTACTTTTTTTAAACTGACTGAGGTTAAAAATTAAATAGATTTATCAAGTCATATAGTGTTTTATGCAGTACTTCTAGCAGTTTATATTGTCGGTGTCATCTACTGCTGAAGAGGTCAATACACTGTATATTGACCTCGTACTTTTCGTGACAAGTGAAAACGGCTTACCGGGTTAGGTCGAGTCTAAGCTACTTACGTATATCAATAAATGTGTAAATTAAATGCAATAATTAATTTGCACAGGTAATTTAGCGTTTTCAAATTTAACGCTTTTTTTTAAATTTTGATAAGGAGATTTTCTATAGTAAATATTGACGTAAATTAGAACGGAAATGTAAGCTAGTAGCAGGATATTGTTGTATGTTTGAAATCTTTGGACAATGTCCTTTGCTGCTTAGGCGGGAAACGTCCTCGCGGTTTGTCCGAATACCACGGACGTCACGAAAGCAGACGTCCATGGTATTTGTAACATTTGTAAACAACGCAAGGTCCCTTTAGAAACCAAAATGGATGACTTACAATGTAAAATTCTCGCAGCAAAGGTGAAGGACGTTTTTTGACATGAAATATGAACGTGTTATCGTAGAAAAGTTTTTTCTATTGGATATTCGTACACCAAAGGTACCATATAGAATAATAAGAATAAAATATACATATGTTGTTTACACATAACACATGCTAAATCTAAGAAATGTTATTATTTGCAGTAATACAAAAATTCTTCTTTATTAATTTAATTTAATGAGAGAATTCAAACATTATATAATTTGCTTTTTGTCTGTTCATTGTTTGTAAGTCCTTAGTTTTTTTTGTATGAGCTTTAGAAACAGTTTTTATCCTGCAACCCTATACTTTTGTACCGAGAAAAAACATTTTTTTAAATGCACTTCTAGTATATTTCCGACTTAAAATTTTCAGAGCATATTCTAGTGATAGCGACACGTCACAAAGAAATATCGTATTCGAGAACATGTCGTAAACCAGAACAGAATATTTAAAATCGTTAGAAGTGAGGACAGTGGTAGAAGGAGACTTTATGCGTAACTGGCGAATAATGCAAAAAAAAAAATGTCGGCAACTTTCATTGTACAGCAAATGTTATGATTGCATGATAAAAAGTTTACTTGTTATTTGTCATTCTCATCAATATGTCGGTACTTAATTCAATATAATTTTCTATGATTACATTACTTTGTCTATTAATTCATTAAACATTATATATATTTTTTTTACAGATCTGCATAATATTGTTAGTGGCCTTATTTGCTAGGACAGTAATATTGAACATAGCTTTAGCAGCAAAATGATTTTAAAGACTGGTGACGTTCTTTATCTCAACGACCTTTTTTAACCGAATGATCTTTATTTGAATAAATGACCTCAAGGATTTAGCCACTTCAGATAAGGTATCAACCTTTTGGTCCTTTTTTGCCTATTTTTGGCATGTCCTTATTTGTATTCATTAATATTTTGAAGGTGTAATTTCAGTTTGAATGGCCGTATATACCAAGAGATTCAAAGTTGATGATGTTTAAATTGCCAGTAATTTCTTTACATAAAAGACTATATATGAATAGAGAATTCTGGCATGAGCAGTTAAGAGATTTGTCTTTAAAGTCACTGGTCAAAAGATTATGTAATACACGTTTGTTTGCTATGTTAATTTGACATGTACAGAAATAATAGGAGCGAAATCGTTTTTGAAATATGGATAAAGTTGTGTGAACCATACGTATAATGCAAGATACGGAACCGGTGCTGCAATTTATGCGTCTCGATATTGAGACGGAAGATGTGGCGACAGTGTCATATAGTAATTGCAAATATTGCTAGTCGGATGCCGATTTTCAAGAGAACAACATTTGGAGTAGAGTTGACTCTTAAACTCAAATACGATATATAATTTAATGATCTAGAACATAATAATATTTCAGTAGTGAATATGTAAAAAATACAAGGAGAGACTGAGTCCTAAGCATTAAGGAGACGATGTTACTAACAGTTCTGACTCAAATTGAAGAAACCCACTTTATTGTAACGTTTATACAGTAAAACATATGATTCAACATGTGTGTTAATCAACAAAAATGCAAAATTGGATTAATTTCAAATATCTGGACCATAATTACAGGTAACAAGTGTCCTTTGTTAATTACACAGAGAAGCCTTTAGAATGTTAGGTGTTGCGTTTCAAAGTTAGTATTTCCTATTTTTATGAAAATATAGTAATATTACATGTAAAGAATAAAGGCAATAACAAAATACGGAACAATAAGGAAACTGCCAAAAAGACAATAAATAAATCAAGTACAAGAATCGGCAAACATGAGAACTAACAACCAAAAATATAGCAACTACAACAACAGTACTGATTTGGTTCAGGCATTTCAAAAAAAAATGTGGGCTTTCATTACTATAGTGTGTGAGTTGGTATGTTGTTTATCATACAACAGTATTCCGTAATAGGTGTAACCAATGATCACTTTGTATTGAAAAATTGGAAAAACTATCTGTAATTTTCAAACTAGATAGTATAATATCGAAAAGAAAATGGTATCTATAGTACAAATTTTTAAAGGCGCGGGCGAGTCGTTGTTTCTTGTAACCTTGGTTTATAAGTATATCCCAAGAACATTGGTGACGTTACCAAAATCAGTATACTCACTGCAAGCTATTGCAAACCTCATCATTTAAAAAAAGTTTCCAGTTAATAATGTGAACTCATTATTGCAAGAAATAATATTGTGGCCACACAAATTTACTTACAAGCTGTTTGTGTTCTTTATTTATTTTGCCCTTTACTACCCCTCGTATAACATTTATTCGATGTCACCAAATTTAGAGAAAGAGTCACATGGGCACTGGATTGCAAAGAACTACTGTTTGTGTGTTCGAACTAGCGTAATGAATCAGAAAATGATTGATGCGATCCTCTCGTTAAGGCTGCGAATATATTCATATTATAAGGTATTTTGGGTATTCATTTAATAAACGAATACGATACAGCAATAATGTCATTTATAAACGTGACTACAATATTATAAAAAACGGACCAAAGTACGTGACTAGTATAGTATAAAAACATACCAAAGTACCTAAACATATGTACAATAAAAAAACAGACCAAAACTAGTGGCGACTGTAAAATCTTACAGATCAAACAGGTGGCTATTATATAATAAAAGCAGACCAAAACACGAACTTTCAAGAACAAACACTGAAAACAATCGATCAGAGCCAAGACTAATATTGATATTATTTAATTAATAATAACACTTTAGCTGCATTTAAATAAAACTCGCGCTCATGCACAAACAACATGGTTTTATGTCTAATACATGTTATCATTTCAAAATCCAAGCCAATTAGGTATAGCTTAAAGATAGCTACCTTTTAAGCAGAAATGTCTTCTGCTTATTTTGCTTATAATCTATGAAACTGTCATCATGATACGCACAAAAAAGTTAAGAAATCAAATTGGCCAACAAGAATCGAAAACCTGAAGACAGTGACAATATCTTGGTTCCGACCAAGTAACAAGACACAAACAAGGAATGTAAACAAACAAACAAAAACAACAACTATTAGAAAATAAAACAACTGGAAACCAGTAAGAGAATTGTTGCGCTCAGAAAGAGTTAGCGGTGCCTGCCTCTAATGAGACACCCGTCATCTGACTTATTATCGTGTCATACTATCACAATGTTAAATCGCCGAAAAGAGGATTACAATTTGTATCAATTGAAATGCAGATAATCTGGTGAAAAATGAGCCCTCAAAACATGACGCATAGTTTAAAAACAGTTGAATCTGGAAGGCGATGTTGTTTGTCGGGATTGGTAAGAAAAAGGAATGGAATCAAAGATACCGAGGAGTATTCATTACACAATAATTTGGGCAAAGAAAACGATGGGCGCTGACAACCAAACAGACATACAACACATAGACCAAACTGTGAATGACACGCACCCACAAAAACCTTGGGTGTGGCCAGATGCTCTGGGCGAGTAGGCAACTCCTGCCCCAAGCGCGGCACCCGTTGTATCAGTCAGGTCAAAAACCGGAAGTTATATCAGGGGTTAGTTATATCACCGTATGAAAAAGAGTAAGTGGTTATGACAAACGGCATTCGTGACACATATATCGTGTAAATGTAATATAAGTAGTGATGATAATTTCTAATTACAAACATGGAGATCACAGCTGTCGACTTTAATTGAGAGAAAGTATATTAACTATCAATGACTAAACAATCAATAGATTTCTGAATCTAGAGATAACATGATTAAGGGGTTTATCTGTAAGGACACCGTAATCGTTATATATATCTGAGTTTGAGATTTTTGGCTCCTCTTATGTGTTCATTTTCTGGCAGAATTAACTACCAAGACCATCAATAAATGAAGTTGCTTATATAGTTTCATTTTGGTGAAAGTATTGTGATCTTTAGAACAAAATGTGGCTTTTATAATCGATTATGTTTGTGGAAATATTATACGTATCCACATAGAGGTATCGTGATTTTTATACACATGAAAATTATATACCGTCGCTTAAGACATGAACTCTATGCAATTGTTGACCTATATTTTGCGCAGCCAATGATATTACGAACATGTGATGTCATGAATCATTACGGAAAAAAAATCCCCAACTGTTTCTTTGAACATTTCTGAGAAAAGTATATAATTATTATATTTAACTACACTTTTTGCTGACATGAAACAACATTTGTATAAACATATTACATCACTTGTTGCAATAAATTAAAGGTGGTCTGCTGACTATATTAGTTAGTGTTGGATCAGCCAGACTGATACAATTACAAATAAAAATAATATAGTTGTCTAATGAAAATAATTGCGGAATGACCCAAAATATGTGTGTTGTTCATATTACCGTGGGACCATACATATTTTAGGTTTCTACCTGTGGATTACGTTCGTTCAATCCATCAGGTTCTAGCGTTTTTAATTGATGTATCCAATATGTTTCTCGAAGTCTTCTGGTTGATGTATTCCACTTTTGGGTGTTGATCAATAATTTGGAATTTAACAGTATCAAAAGGGTAGCCTGTAGTTTTAAGGTGGTCATATAACATTTATATGAGAAGCAAAAGAGAACAATGCAAAGTTAGATCGAAGGTAGGTGTTTTAAAGTTTTTGATAATCTAAAGTAAAGTAATTATGACAATTAAAAGTTAAACTGAAATAGATATAAAGATATATTTTTTTTATTTTATTGTTTGCAGCCATAATGAAGATGTTGGTTATTTTAAGCGCTTTGGCCATTGTGATTGGTTTAATTAAAATTTTTTTTATAACATTTAATAATTAATAATTAATTTTACAAGAAAAGATGCTGACTGAATTCTCTTAGGATATAATGGTTTTATGTAGACGTGAAATTGAAATGTGCAAAAACAAAACACAAATTATATGAATGTCTGTTTATAAGTATCCATGTGACGTCTGCACAACATTGCTAGGATCAATAGGGAACAAACGGAAATTTGTACTTATGTAACGGGTGTTGCTATGGACGCTACAGCTGCAAAGGTGGATACCGCGAAGGAAATTATTGTTATTGTACACTATGTGGAGGTATTCTTAAGTTTTTATTGACTCATTTTAAACAATACTGAGCCAATTTCTGGTCAGAAATAATTGAGTTTATTTAAGTTTCTATCTTTAGATTTTGAATATAAGAAAACTGCTGTCAAATATTATTATTCACTTTAAAATGGTTTAAAATATTGCAAAATAATAAAATGCCAGCAAAGATAGCAAAGTTTTCAAATTTACTATCGCCTTTGTTCTAATCAATGACGCCTCACTAATATATTGGAAGGCAAAAAAATGTTGTGCTGAAGAGCTTTATTGCAAGCAAGCAGGTAAACTAAATTTAGATAAGGTCATATACGTCTAGGGAGTAGACAAAAATTAGAACAAACAATTTTCGAATCGTCATGGCAGTAAATTAAGATAAATATTATGTCACTGTTAATATTTTTGTCAGTTCTACAGTGGCTACTGGCTTGATGACTGAATATGAAGGTCCTCCAGCAGAGACATTGAAAGAGTTTTAGAGGATATTGTAATAAGAAATATATAGTTCATGCGTATTATTATATACTGCTATTTAACTATATTATATTATTGAATTATAATATACTAATATATATTAAATAACTCTGTGTATTGTTGATAGAACAGAGATCATTCTTTATTTAATCACAATAATTATATTTCAGGGGAAGTTGGAAGGGATTCTAAAAAAAGCAATGTGAATCTACTACACTGAAATGTAAACATAAAAATAAATAATTTATTATATAGATATGTTAATAATTGATTCTCAATAGTATTATGTCATAATTAATTGAACTTACTAAACACAATAATTATTAAAATAACAGCATGATAGTTACGAGTCAACCAAACCAGAAAAACAAAATAGAACATACAACAAGAATTCAATTAGTTCAGTTGCGTCGACAGCATCTCATAATATGCTCACAAAAGCCGTCTTGCAAATTTATGCAAGCACTATCACCTCTTTTCACGAATAGACTTAATCTATAGACAACATTTAAGCTGAGAAATACTGCACCCTGCCTGTTTCAAGAATGATTTTTGACTGGTCAATGCACACTTTTACAAGTATTTCATGTGCACGAAAACAAAAAATGTTGCTGATAAATTACTTGATAATTTTTCATTGTTTGATTTCAACCAAACTTTTGTGGCATTATAAATTTTAAAACATTGTTATTTTGGACGACTTTTTATTTCCAAACAACTCTTTATGATAAATTTCGTATTCGAAGTGCGATGCAAATCCTTTTGTTGAAATTTTAGCAGACTATAAATTATCGGTTATCTTCCTCATTTTTCAAGACAAATCGCAGAAGGAGATGTTAGGTTCCGTAAAATGCTTGTAGTAAAAATCGATATTTCATAGTTTGATATTATGTTTAACTATTTATAGTGTGTAAAATAAACAAATTAGACAGTGAGTAAACGACATTTTGAAAATGGTTTCAATATTCCCTTTCACAGAGAATACCGTCTGATATCCCCGTCTTAACCAATCATATTTTAGTAATTCACTGGATACATTACTTCAACAAAATATAATGAAATATCTCGCTGATCAGAATCTATGAATGACGTATGACAGACTTACAAATATACTGTTGTAATCAGGAATCTTTATCAAAAGTTTGCTGTGGTTTATGTTATTTATTAGTTGAAGACAAATGCACCACTAGCATAAAAAATAACTGAAAATTGTTTCCCTACGTAAAGGAATAGCAAAGTCAATGCATTGCTATGTAAAATGCCGTTTCGATCAAAAATGTAAAATATCAGGTCACACACTATGTGACAACATTCTTGTAATTTTTATTTAAATGCAGTAGTGTAAGGGGAGTTGAAAATAAGAAATGGGTAACCCAAGATAAAAGGATTTACGGTCACCTCCTTACTATATACCACAACTTTTTAAGCCTGGTTATACATATATTACCCTAATCCCAGGTAAATTGACATTTTAAAATACACGATGTATATTTATAAATTCAATACTTACTCAAAAAATATAAAACGCAAAGTTAAACATAACGTAATACGAAATATACAGTGAATCATAAAAATCGAGCAAAGACATTCAGAGACTCGACACATTCTTAAGCTCATACTTATTCTTCCGTGATTTTAAGAAGTCGAAATGCATGACATACATTTATGTGCAGAGTTGTGATAAGGATCAAGTGCAAATTGCTTAACAGGTGTACTGACCAGCATACATTCTCACAAAACATTGAATTGTTTTCTTATATAAATAAACGAAACACAATGTGTTCCATTCTTTACAAGAAAGCAGTTTGATCTTTTGAATATGACGCGTAGTTTTCCTGCTGTTTTTGTATTTTTTTCCAGTTTTTCTTTTTTTTTGCTTTTTAAGTTTGTATTTTTTTGTTATACATGGCATTGTTTTTTTTAATGCTGTTGAAACTTCGGATTTACTATAACCCATTACAATTTATTGATACAATTTATTCTTTCGTTAGTGGTTATTTACTAGGAAAATAAATAAATAAATTGACAACTAACAATAAACTATAATGTGCGGATTCGATATTGAATCTCCTTGCTGGGATTATTGGGCATACTTGGGCATACGGTGTTTTTAAGTATAATCGGTATTCCGATTTTCTAGACCGATCACTGATGTTGACTGCTAAACTACTCAAACAAGGGTTTGTTGTACCTAGGTTGATGTTAACTCTACAGAAGTTCTATGGTCGTCACCACGACTCAATTGATCGTTATGGGAAATCAGTGTCTCAAATACGATCTGACATTTTCGCTGAGTCATAGGTAGTGTTTCCTATTCCTGGATTTGACTTTTCCCTGGACATGACAGTGAGTAACTCGAAGGGTGTCTAATTAGAGGCAGGCACTACTTACTCGTCCGAAGCACCTGCGTGCACCCATGGTTTTTATTGGGTTCGGGTTACTCTCTTTCTGTGTTTTATGTTTTTGGTTTTTGTGTTGTGTTTGTCTATATCCGGATTTGTAACTGTCCCTTGGCTTTTGGCTAATGTAGTTCGGTCGGTTTTCTTTGCTATTTTCTTTTTAAGTACTGTATAAATAAATTTAGTCTGACCTTCATATATGTTGAGTATATCAATTATTCCTGTACTGTTAATTGCACATCCCTATAAAGGTGACACTTTACTATAAAACAATATAAATTAATGTAATCTAAACTAACAAGGCTCATCATTTATCAAACTACATCAAAGTATGTATTACACAAAGAACACAATGCATTATTCCTTAGATATTTTTTAACAGTATGATCACATTACCCTTTTGGATTCCTCTGTGGTTTTGACACTTTCTTGGTTTATTAATAATTTTAATACAAATTACGACAGTTTGGCGATTTTATTTTCACGAATGTCAATGATTTGTCCAACGCCTATTTAAGTACATGTTGTTGACCCTAACAATGTAAGAAACATTGCACGGTTATATAAGGTGGCATTGTATGTAAAGTCAATTTAAATAACGAATAATGCACAGTGTACAGCTATGAAGGTCTCGGTATTTAAATGATTTTGATTTATAGCGTTGTATAGATGCAGTTTCAATTAGGACAGGACGAGACCTTTTGTATTGGATTTAATGCCTTGAACTTAAAGTAAGGCCGGTTTTTAAATTGTTTTCAATCATTTTGTAAATTCAGACGTTCAAATTGCATTAAAGCAATAAAACATGCTATATATTCAAACAATTATCATCTGTTATACTCCAGAAAACATAAATACCTCGTTTTTAAAATGTGTTAAATTTCTTGTATAAATTTTGATTGATTACATTTTTACCGTTTTACTTCCAGTGTACATTATTTTAGCAATATTCACGATGTTTTAAATACTTTTTTGTTAAATCGCTAGTTTTGTTTATTTTTTTATCTGTGTAGTTAAAACAATGAAGATGTTTGTAATTCTGAATTTTTGGTGCTTGGTATGTTTTGCATTATTGCTACATATCAGAAGAATAATACTAAAAAAGAAAAAAAAAGAAATATTTTAAAGGATTGATAAACAATGCCAAGAGAGAAATAAACAATACTACAGATAAACTTATTCCGACGTAACAATTTTTCATTATGTAATAATTTAACTTGCTTTGTAAGCTGAAATCTGATTGGTTAATTCAAATGCAGCAACTCATATGCGATATAACTTGTATTTGTAATATGACCTGTTCTTACGCCGTTAAAATTCAAATAGTCATATGAAGTCATCGAAGTTTTTTCCATTACAATTTTTACTATGTATAGTTTAAAGAAAATTATATGGAATTTTTCAAATTTCTGAACAGGTTATAAAAACAGATAGGTATAAAGACACATATTATCTATGTTGTTCGTTGTCTGACATTCATATATCATTCATTTACCCTCAGTTTTTTCGTCATATACTTTGTATATTTGCAATTTATTGTCTCCTGTTTGTATTTATGTACTGTCTTGGTCTTTGTGGGACAAGGACCGCTTGTGTTGGAGTGGTACTATAAAAGGTAGTTTTGTTTGTGCTTTGTGCAATACGTTTTGCATGCCTGTGTTAATAAGGTATCACATAAATAGGGTAATGGGAGTTTGCATTCTTTTTAACGATTCTAATATTAAGTCCTTTCTGATATTTGTTTTCGTTTTTGTGATTTGCTGTTCTGTCTGTTATTGATTTATTGTAGAGCGAGTGCTTTGTCTCCTCTTGAAATTTAAAGTTTATTAAATGTATTATATTAAAGTTACGATTATTTGCATTTATAGGTACACACGAGTCTCCAAGTTTTTTACACAGCACTACTGTAGTATAGGAAATATAAATCTTGATAGATGTTACGGATGCTGCGCTGGAAAATACGCTGTGGTAGCGGGGCATGCAAAAGGAATCAGCAGTGTATTTGTAACGAATGTAGCAGTAAGTAGCTCGCATTACATGATGGTCCAATATTCTACTTGTATGATATGGCGTTGTTACAGATAAATATTTATTTTTTTAATTTTGTGTTCTAAATAGACAGCCAGAAACTATTCTACATTTTGGACTTCACTATATCTGTTTTTCAGCTTATTTGATTATATGAAATCTTGTCTTTCCAATTAATTTCGTTAGCTGTTACAGTTTGAGATGTTACATAATATGATAATACATGTAATATATTTGTTTTGTTTTGTTATTTTATGATATGACAATGCCGGTACTAAGATGTAACTATTAGATACATTAAATACAATGTGGTTTATGTTGACATTTGAAACCATAGGAGAAATTCGTTCAATGCCCCAAAAAGCCTTAAAGTGTAAAACATTACACACCAAACGATTATAAAACATAACCCGGCATCAAAACAAAATCATAAAACAAAAAATAAGAGATTAAAGAAAAAAGTAAAACATTCTTTCATATAAAAACATATGTACAATGTATATCCTTTAAGAAAGACAGCACGTGGTCAGATAAAAAAGTGACCTAAACAAAAATTAAAGGACTGTGTACCAAAAACAGGCGTACAAATAATACAAAGACGGGTAACACAGTATACTTCAGGCGACGTGCTATTAATACAATAAAATAAATAAACTGGCAAATAAAGGGCGTCAAGCATTGTTATAAAATAAACTACTTTTAAGGCTGAGTTTTGATTATCTTCTGATCAAGACTCAATCCTAATACTCAAATAATAACATATATTAAAAGATTATAATTTAGAAGACCAGACAAGCTCTATTTCCAAAATCCAAATTTAGATGCAGTTTAATAACTGCCAACAGACAAAAAACTGACAGATTAGGCTTTAAGCTCGGCAAGAAGAAAATGTATCTAATTTACTGTGAAATACTTTTTATTCGTTGGGTATCAATTTTCGTGGTTTTCGTGGAGGCCTCGGACCACGAAATTAAAAATTCAACGAAGAATAAAACTTCATTAACAGGTGGGAATTTGGGAACAACGATCTGGAAATGTCCGAGATCGGACATTTATTTGTAAATGTAATAAATGATTTTGTGGTTCGATCGATTACTTATGTTCAGCTCAAAATCCATCTTAATGACTATGTTACAGGTTTCATGTTCGAATTGTGTTTTTGCTAAATGTAGGTATTATTTAATTGTAAAGCGTACGAAGAAACATTGACTTCCGGTCAAGGTGGGGATATATGAGGTGTTCATTTTCGATGTTAAAAAGTAACAAATTATTATCAGAATTATGAGTTTGGTTGCTCCTTTGAACACAAATTAAAATATTTAACAGAAAAGCTATACTTAATCTTTATTAGTGCATATCAATGACACGCTATATCAAATGGATGTTGTGATAATACCGATGGTCGCACAAATGACATTAAATTACACCTTTGTAACAGTTATTTATTGCTACTCAACACATAAAGTGACAAGTATTAGCTTTCCTAAAAAGCTAGCCGTCTCTAAGGGTTTTTTTCGTGGACAAAAATACGTACTGTTTTTTAATGTTATTATGTATTGTTATTATTAACATCACTTCATTATAAGTATACAATTTTTAGATAGCCAAATCAGGCAACCGCAAAATATAAGTCAGAGTCAGCATATGAAGCATGCGCTATGCTAAGCATCTCTAGATCCATCATTCTACGCGGTAAGATAGTTGATGTGAACCTTGTCAGTAAGCAGGAAAAGATTAAAATTGTTCTCCTTTTCTCACTTGTTTTTCCGTTTTTCTCCGTTTAAGTTTTATGATACACATTTTATGATAAACATACACAAATCAATGCGACTTTCCTTTCAAAACAGTTAAATTCCCATTATCTTGCATATTTTTTTCTTTTTTTTATCGTAACCGATTCGTGATCGTTCGGCTTTTCTCGAGTGGCAACGAAAAGCGGTCGGCCTATTATTATTGCTACCGCAATGTTATGCGGGGTTTTCATCACTAACTTAGCTCTGCTTATTTGTTGAGTATTTTAAGTTTGGTTTGGACTAGCAGGAATGATATATGGGCTTGAGATAATGAAATATAGGCAATATGAAATAGAACAACTAGAAAAGATGTAGAGGAAAATCTTGAGGCCTTCCAAACAAAACCTCAAATACTGCAGTTTACCTCAATCTAATTAAAATTATATCTTCACTTGGCTCCCCCTTTTTGCTGATCTAACAACATTCCATTACAGGTCATCTCATAATGAACTTTTGTATTGACCAATCAAAAACTGTCTTCCACAACCTTTAATGTTTGGGAATCCTCTGTCATTGTTCGGAATCTCTCTGCCATTATTGTACCTTTTTCATAACTCAACCCCAAGTTAAGATAAAATCTTACGTTTGATTGGTTAATTTTTTGGGGAATACTAAGATTTTTCATTGGATAATATTTATATCAAAAGTTCAATCTGAGATGACCTGTAATGGGATGTTGTTAGATCTTCAGAGCGACAATAACAAAAAGGGGGAGCTAGTGAAAGATTTAATTTTAATTAGATTGCAGTTTACCTATTCGTTGGTGCAATTCCAATACAGATGTATATAGATCTTAATAATATACTGTCACTCCTTAAGAATATAATCAGATGCCCATCGTCAGCAGAGTATAATATCTTAATTAGACAACATTGCTTCAACAGAAATAGCAACGAACTTTTTACAGAAAGGGCTGAACTAGTTTTAGAGAAATATGGAATGGAGACAATACAGGAACTAATGAAAACCCCTAGATCAAAAAAGGCGTGGAAAAAAGAAGTAAGGAAGGCACAAAAATTATACTGGTCTCAACAATGTGAGGAAGATATAGCTAAGAAGTCAACCCTTTTACCTCCAATTACAGAAAAACCCGATGTCACAACCACATAATATTTGGGAAGGCGCAGAAAATGTACATAGAAAAATAAGAGCGGCAGAAGTCAAGATCTGTCGCGAACTGTATTCACGATATTACATGAACAATTGTAATTATTTTTACTTATGATTATTTTTTAATTGTGCCATATTATTATTGTTATATAATTTGTTTAGAACAAGGATGTTATGGTTTATTCTAGAAATTAGTTGATTGTACTATTGTTTATCTGGAAGCTTCTGATATTTACATGTTACTATTATTAGATAAGAAAGATTTAGATAATTATAGAAACTACTTGAAAAAGAACTTTCTACAATATTCTTTATAAAATAGTATATAAGACATGGTTGTAACATTTATAGGAGTTTAAGTTCAAGTAATAGTTGTAAGATTAGACAGTGACAATAGCAGTTATCCAATGTGGTATTGTTGAAAGTGAAAGTAGCTGTACATATTGTAAATAGAAGTTTGCAGTAAATAAAAGTTAGAAACCTGATTCCGTGTTAGTTTGGATTTCGTCAAAAGATCAGCTTGTAACTCAAACATACCTGTTTAATACAACAAGAAAAAAGTATGGAGATAGTTATATCAAAACTATATGCTGCCTATGCGGAGATGATCCAGATGATCTACAACATTTTATTCTCAAAGTGTCCAAAGCTGGAAAACGTTCGGAGAAGGCATCTCCGACATATCAAAAGCTACCTAGATAACCTCAGAAACGATGTTTACCAAGAGTTTGTCACCCAAAACAACCTACTTCAACTCATACTGGACTGTACAAACCAACAGATGCCTTATATCAGTAAGCTGAAAAAACAAGGTTATATAGAGCTGGATGAACTAACCAGGAACATGTGCTATAACCTACATATGGAAAGGATGAGACAGTTAAAGGAAGGGGGGGGGGGCAGGATTCTATAAATATTTCTCAATACATTGCTTGGTTGTATATAAGTTCAAACAAGAGACGCAAACTTCATCATGTTCATGGTCACATGTCCTTTCACTAAGGGCATAATCTATACAGTGATGAATGCAACAACTGTTTTTGGTCAAATGTGTCTGGAAGTCATGTTTCATGTGGGATTTCAGAGTGTGAAGTTGTTTCTTCAATTCATTTGCCTTTTCTTGCTGCAAACCATTTTCACCTAGTTTGTCAATAGTCTTCAATAGAATATCAATAGCTGACATACCTTCACTTGCATAATTATCCAAACCTTGTAGTGATTTCGGTTGTGATGCTGAGCAGCTCTTTATGATCTTGAATAATGTAGCTCGAGATGGCATTTGCACTGAGTTTTCATGGCAATATGAACTGTCAGCACTAATAAGTCGTGATCCTATCATGGTTCTAATTACCTTTGGTACCTTAACTTGAACACCTGATGATAGTTTCAAAGTTTTGGATCCAAATCCAACAGTTTGAAGATAACATGGGGCTGATATAAATTCAATAAAGTGCTGAATTTGCGCTTTTGAAATTCTTACTCTTGTGACCTTTATTGGCGTGAGGTAGTGACCAGGTCCATGAGTTGATGCATGCTTTCTGGCTTTGTCTATTCGGTGGACAGACAGGTCATCTATAAGTTTCAGCAATTTAGACTTTGAGTACTTATTAGCAATCAGAGACAGAATCTGTGTTCTGATATTGTGGTCATCTGCTGCTTTATATGCTTCGATAACAGTTTCAGTTAAGGCATCTTTCTGAATGCTATTTTTCTGTTTCACTTTACTGTTCTGGTCTATAACCGCCTGAAACAATAGGCCTCCCTGACCTGGAGCAATTGATTCACAAATGAGCTGAAATGCAGAAGTAGCCTGCCTGATGTAATAATGTCTTGTAACATTCTGCAAAGTCTGAAAAGGCTGTGAAGGCTGTGATCTCAAAGGTTCATAAGTACCTTTTGAAAGGGTACCCATGGCGTCATTAAAAACATCTCTGCTAGTCTTAATTTCTTGTGACCAATTGGAACATGTTGTCTGTTGTGAATGGGCTTGATCACTTTCTGTTGCAATATCTACAAAGCAAGAGAAAATATATACAAGACTGTTACAATTATAAGGTAATAACAAAAGACAGAACACCAAAGAAAAAAGTAAAAAAAGACAATTCATGAATCAGAGTCCAAGACACTAGCAAACTTTAGAACCAACAACCAAAAATATAGTTAAAATAGTTCTATTTCTTTTATTACTTTTGAGGCACTTTTTTCCCATTCAATATAAAGTGGGGTGAAATTTACTTGGTTAATTAAAGCACAACTTTTGAAAAGTGGCCGGTGTCCGGTTTGTAGATTGATTGATTGATTGATTGGATGTTTGCTGTACGTCCAGCGAGCAGTATTTCAGCTATATTCAGGACAGGAACAAGTTAACAAACAATAAATCAATGGAAAAACGGGTGGGATGGGACACGGGTAACAAAATTTTGACTGCCACTGGAAAACTACGGAGTATTGGGTAGGGTCGGAGAATTAAGGCTTTTGTAGCGGCTACAATGAGCCTACTCTTTTTCGAAATCTGCAAAAGGGGTCTTTATCATGCACACGCCAAACACGTTACCCACTATAGTCCGCGGCCAGGCTTTCGGTATTATGACCTGACAACCCCCAACGAGAGGGTCTCCCCCGGTTTGTAGAGGTGTCCAGTTTTGTGAAGATAATTTACATTTATTAATGGATATTTGGTGTATGAAAAAAGTGTTGTTGTGTTTTGTGTTTTATATCTTAATACAAATGATAAATTTATAAAGAATTTGATCATACATGTGTATGTAACCAGAATACTAAAGTAAACCAGTATGCAAAACTTTGTCATTAGCATTGAAGATAGTCTTCAAGTTTTTGGAAGTAACAAAAAACAAAATAATCGTTTTCAGTGGACTGCAACATGAAAGGATACCAGATTTTTATTTTTTCCAAAAACTGTTATGTCTATGGTAAACTACATACGCTGATGGGTCGTACACCTATTAAAAAATTTAGTACATAATTTCCAGTGTCATGATTACCATCTGGGTAAAGTTTTGGGGGGGGGTCAAATATGTTTTTTATGCGTAAAATACAAACAGTAAAGCTTAATTCCATAAAATAAAAGCTGAGAAACATGTGATGGAAATTATTGCGAATGGAAAAGGTTAATGCAGTATACCCCTTTTCTATCAAGGGGGGTGGGGGACGGTATAATTACCTATATACTCAGTATCCATGTTTTCTTGACCTGGTTCATCATCATCATCATCATCATCATCATCATCATCATCATCATCATCATCATCATCATCATCATCATCATCATCATCATCATTATCATCAATGATATCTACATAGCAAAATTTAAAAAATCCAAGTTAAAATGAGCATACTAGTAACTGCAACAAAATTCATAGGAATAAAAAAAATTTGGATGTTTTTTTTTAATTACATGCTATTTTCCCTTCCATTTAAATATTCCTTGAAAAAGGAAAAAGAATTCTTACATTAATTTTTTTTAATTTCTGTGATGTATATGTTAACACACTCGACATTGTACCTATCATATTGTGGGAAGGAATCTGGTAGTCAATAATGGAAGCACCTAGAGAGTTTTCTCAAAATTAAAAACTAACCCAAATTCATATGAAATATACAATAAACATGTATATGTATACGAGTCCACATCCATAATAAAGTAGTCTGGCACCTATATTGATCCCCCGAAATGGATTTCCCTTACGAGCAAACCTGTCCAAGATTTCATAGTATACATGTAGCCTTCAATAAAATAAAGGAATTCTGTCAAAAAATGCAGTTGCTATGCAGGCAACAACCAAATTCAGATAAAAATTTAATAAGCCCCCCCCCCCCCTCCAGATAAAGTAGTCCCGGTATGCTTGGTGGATTTCTCTGGAAAGTTATACCATTCAAGTTTCCATAGTAAGCCTTCATTCAAATTTTAAAGAATTATGTCCAAAAATAGAGGCATTATGCAGGCTACATTATGGTATGACACATGTACAGTGAGTAAACTTATGAGCAGGGCTAGCTTAGAGCTTTAGATCAATCATGTTATCAGAAAATCTTGATCAGCTGAGCGTTTTGCAACTGTGAGGTAAAGTGGCTAAAATTACAGTAAACTGGATAACATATTAACACATGGCTAAAAACAAAGGTGTGTGAAGAAAAATTGCTAAAAAAACCAATTTAAACAAAAAACAAGATTCTTTCATACTGTTGCATTACCAAAGTTTTGAGATGTTGTCTGCAAATTTGTGCCTATACATTCTTTTTCGTCCTTATTTGGTGGAAACATCTGTTCAATTCTTTCTACAACAGACATAGAAAGCACTGTTTTGTTAAACATTAAATACAGATATACATATTATAAGGTTATGCATGCCTACATATACATATACATGTAAATTCATAGAATAAGTTGCATCATTGTAGCATTGTTAATGAAAGTGATTTTTTTTTGCCTAGATGCGTCAGATTTAAATTATGTATGTAGTTAGATGTATAGAAGAAAACTCGAAAATTTGAGATTCTATCTGGTGTGAATCAATTTCACAGACTGATATCAACAAGTCAAGTACATGAAATGTCTATGATGATTGTACTTTTATTTGATCTATTTGAAAGTAAATGTAATCAGTCCTTTGTGTATGAGATATACAAATGTAGCTCACAGTGACCTTATTTATAGTGACACTTGTTGTACTACCTATTGTTAATGAACTACTTTAATATTCACTCAGATAACATCATAAATGCTGATATGATGTATTACGCAGAAACAGTACAATATGGAATTGTAAGTCCAATAATGACATTGGCCTGTATTGGACTAGTTAATTCTGTATTGGACTGGCTATATATAGCTACAAGTTTTATAACAATATCCCATTTATGCTTTTTTTAAACAGTATAAAAGATTTCTTGTAGTTAAATGCACCATGGAAGGGTTTTCTAATGCAGCTTTTAATCATCAGCACCTACATGTGTATAAATATATAAGTACATTCATTTTATATTAATAACTTTGTATGTGTTTCTTTTTCTCTATCTTGTCTCCAATCATATTTGTTCTTCTTGTTTTGTTTATTTTTTAGTTATCATAGTTATTATTATATTTATTATTATTATTATTATTAAGAAAATAATTTTATTGATCTTTGTATAAATATTAAATTTTAATTTTGTATTCTGGAGGGGACTTCATACGTATGATTTTTTCATGTGTCAGTATGAATATATGAATTAATATTCCTGTCATTTTATAATCCAAACAATTGTGTACCTCTGATTTCCACTTCAAGTTGATCACCAAGGCTCACTTCATTCTTATGCTTCATATAGCAATCTCTGCACACACCTGAAAAAATGTGCTAATATATTTATTGACTTTTTTATGAATGTAATGATAAAAAATTGCTAAAAAGCTGTACATGTAAATTGTGAAAATCAAAATGGTGTAGATATTTAGTCTTTTAATAAGCCAGGAATGTGATTGCAAATAAACATAAATACTTAAAACCAGTAACAAGTACATGTAACTTTGTACATGTACTAGTATTTGGTAAGTAAAATGTCATCTAAGATACCTAGGTTATACAATTTTGTCCGGGGGCCTCGGTGGCCGAGTGGTTAAGGTAGTTCGTCTACTGTTGATCACACGGTCTGTCAACACTGAGATTGCAGGTTCGATTCTCACTGCAGGCAGCAGGGTGTACTCGACTCCAATCTTAATTGACAAGGATTGCCAGTTTTCCTACCGCAGGTCGGGGTTCTCTCAGGGTACTCCAGCTTCCTCCCCCAATAAAAACTGGATGACATGATATAGCTGAAAAATTGCTGAAAGTGGCATTAAACAAACAAACAAAACAATTTTGTCTGATTACAACTCATCAACCCCAAAATAATTTAAATGTGATTAAGACATTGTAGAGCTTGTATCCAAAAATTCCAAAAACATTATACCAAATCTGGATAAGAATATAAACCTCTAATTTGGGACAATACTTTAACATGTTTTATGCCAAGGCATCCAAGTTTAACTACAATATTTGGCATTTAATCCTGAAGGTATCCAAGTTTTATGTCACCAAGGTCTCTGACCTACAGTTTTCTATTGTTATCATGACAGTAGTGGTGTATCATACAAAGTTTTATTTCTGAATTACTAGTAAGTTTTATTGCTGAATTAGAAAGATATAGATTTTTGGTACAGTTAAGACCAATATACTAGTAAATGTACAAGTAACAGAATTAAGGAACAATTCAAAAAAATTTTATTGATTTATTTCTTAACATTATTTCATCTTTTTTTAATGCAAAAATCAATGAAGATAATCACAATTTTAAAATATGTTGACAGTTTGATAAAAATGAATAACAAGTAATATTCTATCTGCATATTTATATTTAAAATTATTTTGTCAGGCAAAATTAATTTGCAGTATCCAAGCTGAAACATCATGAGATTATGTAACAACTTGTGATGCAGACAAATTGTAATTGGCAAGACAAAGTTTTTAGGACAAGAGTGACTCTACATTCTTTATATATGCCAATTTTTTTTACAACAATTGCTCAGCTTACAATTGGTAGTGAGGAGCAAGATCATTGAAATCAAAAGTAAGGTTAACAACTCTGGATGTACTAGTACTGCATATAACTAATAAATATGTGTACCTTCACCAATTGGAACATTCTGTTGGAATCTCATCCATATTTCTCTACTCATTACAGCTGTTACTCCCCTATCTGGCTTGGCCTTGGATTGACCATGAAGAGGATGGACGCATGTTCGCCTTTTTCTCCTCCAATAAATCCCAAAGACATCTCGATGGTGTGGACAAATTTTTTTATGCCTGGTCGAATTAATGAAAATTTGACATCCCGATCTGTTTAAAATTAGAAAGTTTTCAGGGATATCCAAGCCTTTTGAATTTGACCCAAGATATCTAAGGTGGCTAATGGTAGGTTTCTGGCATTTTTCAAGCGATAATAATGATGTCTTTTGGCAGTCCTTTCCAAAATTGCATTCCTCTTTCTCATTTCCCTCCATTTTTGTTATGAACAGAAAAATGCCTCCGTAAAGAAGATTATTGAAAGGGGAGCTAATCCCTTAGCAAATCTACAACAACAACTATGCTATTTTCACAATTTAAGAAAATCTCGATAATATGAGTAATACTGGAAACCCATAAAATTCCTTTTGAGGGAACTTGCTGGTTTGAAAAAACTAAACAATGAAACATAAAACTAGATATTTGAAGCGTTGTATCAGTTTTCTTACATACTTTCCTCTTCGGGCCTTTTTAAAATAGGAAATAGAACTTTTAGACGGCTACAACATTATTTAAAATGATAACATTGCCTTTTGATCATCAAATCCCAAATTTTAGATCATGTTTACATGCCATAGTGAAATATAAATATAATTTGCTCAATATATTACTTATAACTGATGTCACTTCTAATGGCAGTGGAGTGTAAGGCAATTACAATGACATGTATTCTTAAAATGGCTATAACATTTTTATAAGTTATTTATTCTTTATATGATTTGAAATACTGTTGATCTAAACCAATTTCTTCAAGAAAGTTCAAATATGGTTCCCTTTTGGGTATATGTCATGTATAACTTTTATAGATTTTGCATGGTTTTCTCGTAGACTTGCTTTTAATAGAAAAAATGCAATAGTGATGAGACCCTTCTTGTATATATCTATGAATTTTATTTTGACTCCACGCTTGACCAAGTGCATGTTATCGTTTTAACTCAAGCATCGTGTTTTAGCAGCTTTATAGTTTTAGAAACCGCTATACATGCCCTTTTTGATATCAGTAAAATTTTAGATTAACAATATTTAAACATTTTAGTGCATTTATGACTAGTGCCTGATATTTTACGTATAATGCTGCTTCTTGCCTTTTAGTGCTTTTAGTGCTTTTACGATAAAGTAGTAATTGTAGACTGAGTTTTATAACTCTACATTTAAATAACTTATATGTGGATGCCTAACTGTATTATAACCCATACACTGTACATAAATGTTCACCTGACTCCGTCAACTATTCGTATTCTCACTGTGACTATATGCACCATACACATGCAATGATGTGCACCACATATATCTATCCAGAGGATAGAGTGCGCCGACTAACGGCGGTAGTTACCTGAACAAGACAAGACAGTTGGCCATTCGGCAGCTGTCTCCCGATTTAGCCTATTATGATTGCTACCGCCCCGTAATTATGCCGGGTTTTCATCCCTAACTTAGCTCTGCTTATTTGTTTTCCAATCGGCAACTATCTCCCGATTTAGCAGTCAATCAAGACACAGCATTGTTTATCTGTTATCCTTGAGATACGACTGGTTTCCGCTGTTTAGCTTTTGATTATTTATCCCGTCTCGCATGCGAGACGGGAACAAGTGCCCTTCGGCTAGGAATGATTCTAAAGATAACAATTAGAGAATTAAATAGACTCAAAGTAGTTTTTATTGGAGTTAATCAATTAATACATTACCGTGTTTATAATTAGCTATTGATTTGCGTCTTGTTAATTTACATTCGTTACCACGCGCGTTAACAACATCATGTTAGAAACTGTTTTGTCTTCTTTATATGTTGATGTTTATTATCAACCATGAAAATGATTCTGCTGTAATCATTTATTTTGCTCTCTACCTCACTTTTTGCATTTTCGGAAACCGTAAGTCCACGAATTTAAGAACCCACGAACAAGTAAAATTTCACCGAACCACGAAAATTGATACCCACGAATTTAAGTACTTTCACAGTAACTAAAAATGCCGCATCATTACAAAGAAATAACATAAAAATATTTTTTTAAAAACTAAAACGACAAATGTGAAAAATGTGAAAAATGCTCCCGTAGTGTTATCCCTTGCTGCCCAATGTCCATGTTTTAATACAATACATACAATATATGATGCACAATGCCACTTTGACAATAATTCTATGAAAGTTTAATTAAATTCCAAGCGCAATATTGTGGAAAGAGTTGTGTATAAATGCCGGGTATGGACGTACGAACGGAAACCACATAACTTTATCCCATGCAGTCGGTGCACGTTGTTTTTCATCTAACCTGTATTCATAAAAAACCAGTTAATGAGCCGAGTTCCCTTAAAACCAGACAAGATACACAATATTGATGGTGATATGTCACTGAATACGTCTAAATTCGACTACTATTAACATTTAATGTACATAAGTGAGATTGAGATTAAAAACACCACCTATACAATTAAGTTGCGGTTTCTTACCTACAAATTCTCGAAGTAGATAAAAATAGAAAACTGTACTGAATAGTCTTTGAGATAACTTTTGTCAGCATTGATAAATATGTTACACCTCTATTATTTTCGAAGACAAATTAGGAAGTTATTTTACATTTTTTTCTTTGTTTAAAAATTGATCGATTTTCTTTGTTCTGTGTACAATTAATCGGCGACCAGATAATAGTGTCTCATTTTGTACTACATATTGCAAAAAGTCAAGGAACAATACTAATCTGGATTGAGACAAACGTATACAACACACAAATAACCCCAAAAAACATAACAGATAGTGAGTATCCCGAACCCAATAAAAACCATGACAGTGAATTGCTTAGCCGCTCGCCACTTTTTTCATTGACGAAAGATGATTATTAAATCAATTTCGTCACTTTAATTCAAACAAGTATAAAAATTGTGTCGCTACAAATTCATTCTACAAAGTGTAAATCATATTTATGACCCCAAGCTAATTAACAGGAAATTTAATGATTTCACCTTGATCCTTGCTAGCAGCAGGTATCAATTTTTTACAGGTTATCCAATTTAAGTGGCGCTCATGGTAAATGACAAAACACCAACAAAAATGTTGTATAGATTGCACTGATGCACACAGATTTCCACCTTTTGATTAAATATGTAATGCAAATACAAATTGAAAGATTTTGAGTATTTTAACTAATTTTTCCTACGTTTTATGTGTTTCAAATTGATTACGCGCCATTTGTTTACCTCCTAGATACGTCTAAGTAACAATGATGACCACTTAGAAAAAAAAGAGTTCTTAACGGTCCTTAATGGAAAATGTAACTGATTGATTAACAAACGCATTTAAATTTGTCTTAAAATTAAAGTTTTTCAAAATTTATAATCATATTTTATTTCAAAATAGCTTTATATAACTATAAAGGCTACAAATGAAAAAAATATACTTGTTTATACTGCCCAATTATGTCACCAGTACACTGGATGCTTCTAAGCACTTGCTTATACAGTCTGACCGCAAAGGTGACTAAAGCTTTCAAAATCCTGAAAAATACCCTGCCACTCAGGTGCTACGGACGAGTAACCTGTGGAGTTACTCATTGTCATATCTAGGCATAGGACCATTTTGACTCATCGAAAATGTCCGATAGTCAACAGATGGATTTCCAATAACGATCAATAATGTCAAGAAGCCGACCATAGAACTTGTGAAGTGATAACATCAACCTAGGCGCAACAAACCCCTGTTTGAGTAGTTTAGTAGTCAACATTGACTAGGTCGTAAAAATCGGAATAATGATCGCAGGATCTAGCATAACATATAAGTTGTGAAATGTACACACCATAGACTGGAAGCTGAAAATTGGAAAGTTGAAGTCATCATGTTTTATCGTAGAGTTTGATTTGCGGCTTTCCCGAGTCTATTTCTAGAAGTAGGTCTAAACGGCCGACCTAAGTGTATAGCTGGTATCCTTAATTTCAAGCTCGCTAGGGTAAATCGAACGCAAAGAGTCACCGATTTTAGCATTGTTCAGTCAATATATCGGGTTGTGAAATTAAAGGTCTGGACCAGTTTTTTTTCCCTCTTCCTAAGCAGGTCTTCTAGGAAATAAGAGCCCTATAAGAGTAAAACAGGTCGGTGAATGAACCAATTGACCAACAGTCATTGTAAAATGTGTCATCTAAACATGATCACAAAATCTTACATTTGATAGATTTGGTCTTCATTATATTTATGTTTTTATTTTTATTCATTGATGAGGAAGTAAGTTCTTTCATGGCTAATTATCAGGAACTTATCTCGTCTCATTCCGTTTTTCTTGAAAAAGGAGCGTTAAATAAGACCTTTTAGTCTGTTTTAAGTTGCATATGGGGTATGGCCATGTAGAGTGTCAAAAAAACCAAAGGCCTTAATGCTGTTACATTGGGGAAGAGATCCGGACCTTAACTTGTCTATAAAGTCTTTTCAATTTTTTAGGATCCACATTTATTTTATGCCACTCATGGAGTAGCAATGTCACTGTATTGTTGAAGCCCCTTTCTGTTAATTTTAGAACAGTGGTCAGGAGTTTTGATATGTCTGAATTTTTGTGAAGTTTTGGTATCCAATAAAGGGAAGAGACATCACAACCTCGACTTTGATATGAAGACCAAAGGATGCCAACACTGGTTTGTGATTTTCAAGAATATCCTCTTTTGAAAGCGTATTACTTTAAAAATATTTTATTGTTGAAAACAATTGGATCACACACAAGTTTCACAACTTAGTACTGTTTTTTTCCAGAAACATATATATATACAAACGTCTAAGTATTGTGACAACCATATGAAGACGCGAATTTTGAAAAGATAATATATTATTACAAATAGAATAATAAAACAAGACAAATACAAAAGAGATAATTCAATGGATTTCGTTTGCACGACAAAAAACGAGTCGAACAGACCCTTGTATCTGATGATTGACGCCGTAAAGTACTGACATGCATATTGCGCTTATATTTCTGTGTTGATTATCAATATAACAGAAGGATAATTATATATATTTTTTCTTACCTATACTGTAAGTTTATTTACTTTATTATTTAGTAGTTATTATTTATTTGAAATCCATTGAGTCGTGACTCTAAGAAAAAAGGACATCATTAATGATCATTCGAAGAGTTGTACAACCAAACACTATTTCTTTTAAATAGATACGACTAATTTTAGACATTACGGTTGTTGTCGAAAAGTGAACCGTTCAGTATCTTTGATAAATTTCTGAACCGATAAAAATATTGCACAGTTTTTATTAATAGTTACAGCTTCACTTCCGTATAATAACAATTTAACATAAATCGTTGCAACTTCCATAGTTATTTCTTTTATTTCATTATACATACGAGTTCTCTGAGTATGAAATCTATGACAATGTAGTAAATTGTGTTCAGCGTTCTCATTATAGAAACCACACATACATTCTGCATTTGGTACTAAATTTGCTTTATTTAAGTCAGCATTAAGTGCACTGCTTGTAGTGCATTATACAATCTATCACCGTAAGCAAAATACATTGTAGGTTTTTGTGAAATATACATGTTGTAATTTTGATTTAAAGGAGGAAAACGTACGACGTTCTCTGATGTTTAAATCCAAGGAGTTCCATAATTTAATCGACGATGGAAAAAAAATGACTTGATAAATTGATACATTGTAAGCGATTAAATGGTATACTAATATTCAATTTACTTCGCAGATTGTAATTACTTGTTGTAGCAGGTGGGACTAAATCATAAAGATAATCAAGAGCCAGGTTATGAACAATTTATTAAAAAATAAATATTTTTTAATTCCCTTCTTACACTTAATTTTTCCATCATTCTGTTTGTCCTGATTGGCTTACAGAAGCTAAAGTAACCCCTATATATAAGAACAATAATACTTTGAAAACGTTAAAGTATAGACTGGCCAGTATTTTTTGATTCATAAATTGTAGTAGGTGGGCGGGTGCTACTTAAATACGCATGCATACCCTTACCGTAATAAATGTAAACTTGCAGCAAAAAGGTGTATGCCTGAGATCGTATTAATGCATTATATTTTGGAGGTTTATTGGTGTAATATGATGTAAAACCAATTTTAGAATGAATTCTATGTATTTTATTTCTATTTCACAATAACAGTTTTGAGGAATTAGTCAATTCAGTGTAAAGGTGAATTGCCAAAACATGGGATAACTTGCACAGGCTTGACGATTATGGCTACTTGGATTATGCAATCTAATTAAAAAAAATATCAGTTTCATACACTTTCATGTAAATCAGTTAACTTGGTTTTAGCATTAGGGTAAGTTAAATTTCATATATTCTGTAGATTTCTTGTCACAAAAGTACGTAAATTTGTATATTATTGATGTACTCGCGCATTGCCGTACGTACATTTTCTATCGAATTTCTTGCATAGATGCGAATTCGTAACTCTTGAAAACCATCAGTTGGAAGACTTGCTTACTACTTTGTTCCAACAAAAGTAAATTATTATACAATAAATGAATAATTAATAAATAAATCGTCAAAATTTTGGACTTCATACAAATATTTCTAATATGATATTTTGTTCAGTGTATAAAAGCAGGTATATATGCACGTCCATAGGGATGTGACATAACATAAGGTGTTCGCTGAAAAACGCTAAATAAAAATAATTTTTGGGGTTCAAAATTATTAGTCTTAAGCGTTATTTTTTGGTGAAATATATATCATAAATAGTGGCAGGCGTACATTTATAACGGCAGGCATATTTCAGTAGGACTGGATGCAAGGGGTGGTTTGTAATTGTTCGTTTTGTTTATTAGATATAGTTTGGCCCCTTGCCAAATACTTTATTTTCTGTAGACATGCCTTTTACATGTGATTTTCATGTATGTAATGTGTGCTTGCTCTTAAATGGGTAAATGTAAGTTATGTTATATATGTATGTCCTCCTAGAATTTTCTTCCACAATCTCGTAGCAGAGAAATTTGTATGTACGACCGACTCCATCTTAATTGAACAGAATTGTCAGTTTTCCCACCGCAGGTCGGGGGTCTTCTCCGGGTACTCCAGCTTCCTTCCCCCAATAAAAACTTGACGCTATGATATAGCTGAAAAATGGCTAAAAGTGGCGTTAAACCACGTTCAAACAAACAAACAAACAAACGATTAATTAGTGATAAATTAGCCGATGATTTACTTGCATAAATTATTACCAAATGTAGATAGTAAAATCTATTTCAAGCCAAAGTATGGAATGTGAGATCTGTGGCTTTTCAAGAACATAAAAAATAAGAAGTAAAAATAGAAGATAAATAACTAATAATTATAATTTTGGAAAGGATGTTCTTCGAGCGATCTGCTCGATTTTTCCACAAAAAGTGTTTTTTGTTATAAACATTAGAAATTACGTTGCCCATAAAAAAGGCCACCAAAAAAAGTTTTGCATATAGATAGTTTCTTGTAAGTGTTTTAAATCATAGATTTTCAAATGCATATGTATTTTGATAGGTGGTGAGATCACTAGCAAAAAAGAACTAGAAATTAGAAAATTGGACGAATATTTAAAATGTAAAACAATGTGCTGTGGTGAGTGGTTAAAGCACTGGACTTTGAATCTCGATGTCTGACACATCTTTGGGTTCGCGCTCAGCATGTGTTAAGGTATTCTAAAACCTATTGTTGCACGTCGGTTTCTATAAAAAATGTTGCAGAATGGATTTTCATGCTTTCATCCACCATAAATCTTGGCCACCGTTTAAAACTGTATAGGCAACAGTCCCCCATCTTATAGAATTCTGTAGTTTTCAAGAAGATACGGAATATAAAAACGATATTGGGTGTTGATGATAAAATAATTCATATGTTTAAGATCGATAAACCTTGAGACATTCGGAAATATCAAAAGTTTGACAAGTGATAACGATGTATGTTTTGCAACTGACATGAGAGATTTACGAATAAAACGAACGATTATTCTTAGGAAAACTGTCACAATAATGTATGAGCAAGTAGATTGACTTCCTGCGTGTTTAAGCATGCCTTATCAGAAAGAGACAAAACTTTTTTTTTTAATTCAGGATCTAGCTAAGAACGTGTAATTGGCATTAGACAAAATAAAACAGTAAGTTAAAGAATATTTAATATAGCAATTTTCACACATATATATTTAAACTAAACTAACACGAAGGGCTGTTTAAACAAATGTTTCATGTCTTATTACGACGTCAATAAATTGAGAAGGTAGTTTTTTGTTATTTTACTTAAATTGTATATTGGTTTAAAGGTAACCACTAACAAAATTAAGATAATTTGGCGTCGGCATTGTCTTCAATAAAACTGGCAAGGTTTGTTTACCTTCTGCTTTTGTTTATTTGTTTTATGTATTTGATGTGTTCCAACTTACTCGTATTAATAAACGTAAGCATCGGCCCAGTTATCACCCCAGTGTACTTATACAACACAAATAAAACAGTGATCGCAGTTGTAACTATATGCTTTACAGTAAACACTGAAATTTAGAATCATATTACACACATTTTAATCTATAAGATTACATGTATAATTATTGACTATATATATAATATATTAAGATAAGAGATTACATAACGATTATTTGTACACCAAAATTTGTTTTGGAATATAATTGTGTTGTAATTTGGAAAATTTCAGGCATTAATTATCATATCATCAGAACTGGAATTTAAAGAAACTAGCTTCATCTATACCATTTTTAGACTTGCACCTCGAATATTGCACATTAGCACAATAATTGACAACAAATTTTCCTGAATTAATCAGCGATATTCCAGCTTTTCCTGCATACCGTGTCTATATTTCTCAATTGATCTGGTTTGCAAGAGCTTGCAGGGAGTATACTGATTTTTGCAAACGCAACCAATTTCTTCGGGATAAACTTATAAACTAAGGTTACAAAAAAAAAATCGACAGTGATTGTGTTGTGCTGCGATGACTTTTATATACACCTATTACTGATTAGTGGTATATTATATCCATCCATTTTCAATAACACAAAAAAACTCACATACTACAATAATGCAAACGGGAAGTTTGGCATGCCATAAACCTGGTTTTATCAACCATTTCTTTTGAAATACCCCTCAGGACCATTGCTGGTTCTAGCATTTAGATTTGTCAATTGTCTTTTTGATAGGTCCCTTAGTGTAGGGTATTTTATTACCTTCGTTTGGAATATTGACATTAGATTTGAAAAATGATAATACAGTGTGTATATAATGATTACTGACCCATGGTAGAGGCACATAAGCGTTCATGACCAAAGTGAGATCCGGGACGGCCGGACAATGAAAAGTCGCCACTTTTCCCTACGTTACCGGCCAAACGAATGTACTTTACATGTCATGCTCTACTAATTCACTCCATAGAATATCATGATTGCACGATGATAAATTATAAAACTACACCACATTATTTTTTCAGATAAACTCAATAGAGGATTATAAATGAATACAAATATTATCTAAAATAAATTGTTTAATGTCCCAAAACACTACAACACAAAACCTTGCTATAAATTGTTAAAACGGACGCCCGGAAACGACATGTGGGTATTTAGGATACGGGGTTTGTACAAACATGCACTAAAATTCAGTTCAACACAAATAATCCCCTTTGAAAATCTCAACATGTCTTGGTTTTGTTTGTAAAATGAAGATGAGTATCAGCTTGTAGAAGACCATTTGTTTGGTTGAAATTTGTTACTTTCCATGTTGCTACGATTAAAAGTTGATGTGCAATAAGCTAAAATAATGCGAGTTGGTAATACTGAAATTATTAAACGTGTTCTCTAAAATTTCGCACTAGTGTGAACATTAGACTTTTCTATTATATCACTTCTAAACATATCGATGTAATAACTCGTTTAAAGAATTAACACAATTTTTCGTTGGACACTTCATACAACTGAAGTACATTTGAATTATGAATTCCACTATGATTTTAAAAAGTACACTGAAGAACATAGCATCAAAAAGATGTATTGTGTCATCTACAACACAATTAGGTAATATTATGTTTTCTGTTGTTATTTGTTTAATTATTTTCTGGATATGCGGATATTTATTAATTTTAAATTTACGACGAAAATTTTATTTGCAATGGAAAAATCCGGAACACAAACAAAAATGACGCATGAGTTTCAAATGATGACGAATCACACAAGAAAAGTTAACCAAAAGTGGCCAACTAAATAGTGCAATAAACAGTTTTGCAAAAATTAATGTTCTGATGTGTTGAAATGCTGGTTGATAAAAATGTATTTAGAGTTATATGGTTCTTAAAGCTCCGTAGGTGAAAACAGATTTCTTCTACGAATCTTTTACAGCTCAAACCATTAATTTACTGTCTTTGAGGAACTTCTGCGCAGAGTAAATTCTATGCAAAAAAGACTGAACGCAATCAAGCCTACAACCAGGACTCCAATTATAACAATGATTACAATCCAATGCGTTTGTAAGCCAACTGACATATTTGTAGTTGATGTTGTATTTGTTGCTTCTGTTGAACCTGTTAACGAGTATTCAGAGTTTTGTTTAGAAAATATAAATATTTTGCTGAATTTTTAACTAGGATAAAAATCATTTTTAATTTAATCCACATATGCTACATGCTACATACAATTTACAGGAACGTAGCAATATTCTTCTGGTACAAATATATTCATGCCAAGTTTCGATGCATCATCTCTCATATCTAATTTGTGTATTCTTAATAGCAAATTCATGTTAAAAGTGAAACTAATTGCATAAAGGGATTTTTTTTAACTTGGTGTTTGAGTGATTTCTATCACGTTAAGCTCTTCTTTTATTCTTTTATTGGTGAGGAGGAATACTTATTTATGCAGCAAATAAACAGAAAATTACTAATTCTTGTACATCAATGTGGCATTTATCACACAGTGCTCTAATGTAAACCAAAAACAAACAAAGAAAACACGAAGCCAACTTGAGTGTAGTGTACTATGGTGTGTATCATAAATTTAAAGTTCGCTTACGCAGATTGAATGTTAACGAACTTAACTTTTGTCTTTAACAATTATGTTGATATGTACATTATTATACTACTGTCGAAGAAAGAAATGCTATAAATAAATTACATTAATAATAATAGACTACATATTTACACTTTATTTACCTTTGACAACAAGAGTTACACATGTTTGGTCTGATGTCTGTCTGCAATAAAATATTATAATCAAATGCACATAGCATGTACACATGCTTCTTGTTTTCGAGTGAAAGGTGTCGTTCTCGCTCTGTGCTAGCTTTTTACTACGAGGCCACATTTGTAAATCAATATTCATTTAAATACACATATAAATATTTACGACTACCTTTGTACAGTAGTTTTTTTAGCACCACCTTCTCACCAATTCAAAATGTTTACAAAAATGAATATAAAAAGATTTTTTGGTATTGCTTTAAAGAAATTAATCTTTAAATGTACCGTCCAGCTTGGCTTATTATCTAATTGCATTGGTATTTAATTAAAAATATTATTTTAATAATTTATTTAATGAAATGAAGGCTAAGCATAGCACACAGTTACCCAAAACTGTCAATAGCAGAGACGCATAGTATATGACTTCCAAGTTGGCTTTCAGTTGGTGTCCACACGACTGTAACAAACCATTCTCTCCCAGAATTCCCATGTGTCAGCAAAGCAGATTTTCTCATACCCACAGGCGATACTGTGATGATTTCAGTTATTCTGAATTCAATAAATGTTAATCTTTAAAACTTATGCAACGTCGTAAATTTAAAGTTTCACCCATTTTAAATCTATCAAAAGTGTTTAATATTTTAGATTTTGAAGTAAAAACAATTGGGAAATTTCTATAAATGTTTCAGCAGCATTAATATAATTATTAATAGTGTAATGTGTAAATGCTTACTGTAATGGGATGGACATATCCCTACATACAAATTGATGTGTATGTTCAATACTCTAAAGAAAGATCGTACTTTGACAGTCAAGCTTCACACCCATAGAGCTGCCCAGCGCGTCCCTTGGTGGCGGATAGTGCATGCAAACATTTTAGGGGTTGTCATATATTAATACGTAAAGCCTGACCGTAGACCATAATGGATAACGTGTTTGTGTAACGCGGCTTGCTCGATTAAAATCTCTTGTATATGGCGTTAAGAGTTCAACTGTTGTACTAAAAGTGTCTGCCACTACCCATATTCCTAAATTTGAGAATGTAATTTGTGGTTTCTGTATTTCATATACCTTGTACTATTTAAATCTGTCCTTGCTATAATTGTTTCGTTCAGTGTGGCATTTACGTTGATATAGAACAATTGACCCGCAATAAATACTGTAGAAACTATTTCAGGTTGGCTTGAACATGAACCGCTTGAAGTAAACACCACTACCATAAATTGTAATGATATGCTGCTTAGTGCTATCGTCGGTGTACTGATGGCAAAGTCTTCTATCTGCAGGGCAATTACATACCATCTACCTGTACTACCAGTTGCATTATAATGCAAGACGCATGCAACCTGAAAATCAACACTTTCGTACCTAAATTGTTTTACAATGGTTTTTTTTTGGTAGTAGGGCATTAAAACAAATGACCAGTTTATTTTAAGGCCGATGCATGGTGTGTTCCAACAATCGATATTAAAATAATTTAACAACATCTTTACTGAACATAATGAAGGACAAATTAATGTAGAAATCCTTACTGCAAATCTTATATTGTCAAACTTTAACTATACGGTCATTATATGCAAAGTTTAGCATAGTTTGGAAATGCATAATATATGCATATATAGTTTTCCAATTTATTACAGGAACAAAACTGCAATTTAATACTGAATACACGTAGATTTCAAGCGATCATATAACTGTATCCCCATAATGTTGTTTATAACACAATATACTTACACTATCTAATGTTGAACCAGGAAATGCATTGCAGACATCCCCACATTCAGATATAGAATTAGACCATCTACACTTTACAATATCACCGTCATCATCTGCAACTAAAAATGATTCTGTTTATGCAACTTTACTGTTTAAGAAATAGATTATTGCGAGCGTGCTCTATGCGAATTAAAACATGGTCAGACCTTATATTTGTCAATATTTTATACCGAGCGACAGCGGGATATAAAATGAAGACAAATATAAGGTCTGACCATGTTCTAATGCGCATAGAGCCCAATTGCAATAATCTATTTCGATTCTAATATGTCTAGCAATTGTTTTAAAATTTCGAAGCGGCTCTAAGAGGACGCTTTCAATGGTAAAACTGTTTTTTGAAACTAATAAGATATATCCCAAAACAGTATGTTAAAGCAAATAAAATTGACATAAACATATATTCTGGTCATTTTATTAAATATACATACCTTTTAAACAAAAATATTGAGAAATCTTAACGAAATTGCATTGTTCCAGTTTGAAATTTTCAGTTGAGCGTAATGTGACGCCGGAATTCTGATTGTGACGTCATATTAATTCGAATGTAGAATTGTTAAAAAAATAATGTATCGGGAGTAGTTTAAATTATATAAATCTCAGAATTCAGACTAAAAATAACTGCATTATTAACAATAACGATAATTATGGATAACACATAACAAACTGCATTTTTAAGTCTTTTTTTACATTTACACAAAACACACAGCTTACGCATGTGCGAACTAAACTTATTGGAATTTTGACACGGCTTTGGTTACATAGCCAAAGCAGGACGTCATATTAGAATATTTGAACAAAGCTCAGTGCAATTGAATAAAGGCTAATTACCTGGTATTTTAATAGAATGTGGACATCCATGTTTCAGTCTTACAATCGGCTGCATTTGAGAAATTGGTGAAGAATTAATCTTCCTAGTATCGCTGCGCATTCCCAACTTTCCGGTAGCTTGTAACGACCAACTTCCACCTCCAACTAAACTAATCCAACAACAACTTGCATACCTGCAATAGTATGCATTTTTCATAATATCTTATAGACATAAATGACGACAAATTGACAAAAAAATTAACTATATATGCTATCGGCATACTTTATATCATGTTTACTGAGACAAGTCGTTTCTTTTAGTCATTATAATCTATACAATTAATAAATTTTCAGGAAACTCATGTGCAAATGTTTATTTCTTCATAACAACAGTTAAAGTAGTTACTCAAAAAAAGGGAAATATACAACATTTTATCTGGTGCGTATTTATAATCTCCGTGCTACGTAAATACAGTGATTATTTATGTGGTGAAATTAGGCACCTCCTTGTCCTGGGGATTGACTAGACCCGATTACGCCCAGGGTTACTTGGGGGTGTGCATTGCATCCGTTGCCTAACATGAAGAGCCTGGCGAGGATCCGGATCCAGTGTCTGGTTACATCACTGCTACGACTAATTGCTGTGTGAAAACTACGCTATTTGCTGACAGTCTAATATCGATCAGGTAATTGCATACACACCTCAACCTGTACCCCCCATCTGCTGGGTTTAGCAACCTCAGCCGAAGGTCACAATATTGGCGAGGAGGGGACCAATTACACAACATTTGTAATTATATTATAAGTATATAAATATAATAGGTAGTGTTAACATGCTTCTTGTTGGTAACTTTTCAGATTCTGACTGCTTTAAGTGTCCTTAAACTGATGAGAGCATAGATTTTCAAAAAGTCACCTTTTGACAATTGTTTGCACACTATAAATAGGTGTATTAAAAATATTGTGATCTACATTTCCAGTTAAACTACCGAAACTGATACGTAGTGGTGTTTGTTGTAGAAATATTGTGAGTAAAACTACGTTGACCAGATGTCCAGTCTTCATCTACACTGTAATCTGTACAGTAGTAATACATTCGTGTAATAGCCCCTATACATCCTGAAAAACAGTCTAAGGTTCCTTCCCCGGTTACTATAGTATTGTTTGCAATTGTTGTATCGTTACAGTAGTGACCAAGTTCACTCCTACGAAAGGAAACTCTGTAAGAGATCTCAATCTGAAATAAAAAATAATTGTTTTCAACTATTGCACCAATGCGTTAACCTCACCATATATAGCGGTTTTTAATGTACCACATATATGTGTATTTTCACAATTAAAATATATCCTGCTTACATAATTAACCATTACCGTTACCTGCGATATAGAATATAAAACACAGATGACCTTGTAGCCTCATAATAAGTCTAAACTAGAATTTGCCTACTGCCTAGCTAGTAGAATTGACATGATTCTAATTAGTAAAGATTTTGTTTCGTTCATTGACTATTGTAAAATCAAACCTGCTATCATCACTCCTACTGCTCACCAAGGAGTATGTATGAGATTTAAGGCTGGGGTTAATGAAAATTGGAAGGAATATTGGAAACTAAATAATTCAATTTTAGCCGTAGTAACCCAGATGCCATTAATAAATAAATCTTTGATATAGTTTTAGAATCAAAATAAAATGACAATGAAAAGACCTTCGAAGTTTGAAAGAAATATTGACAGATATCCCGGAATTCTACAGAGACATAGTTAAATGTTGGGTTCTTACTGGGGGAGACAAAGTGCAAAAACCACGTAATTTTTTGCATTAGGAAACAGACTATTTGTGGTAATAAATTAGTCAGATATAAAAATCAATCTATTGCTTTTGACAACTGGATAAAAAGTGGCATTATATATATATATATATAAATGATATTTTAGATCACAATGGTCGCATTTCTGAAGAAATTAGATTTCAAAAACTAAAGAGAAAAAGTAACTGGATAACCGAAGTAAAGATATTAAAAGACTCAATACTTTATGAGTGGAAAAATATTTTGAAAAAAAGACGAATCGGTAAAAAGCATCTTAAATATTGACAGAAACAGTTATGTTTGGAAATATTTACCAATAGATTTCTGAAAGTTTACAATCAATATGTTCTATATGTCACTAGTAGATACAAAAGTCGAACCTTCTATTGGCTTTGAAAACTGAAAGAAAATACTTAACGTTAAAGATACTGTGTTTAAAGACATTTTTTTTCATTTATATTTAGTTATTTGACAGCAAAGATTTTAGATGGAAGCTGATACAGGATATCATTCGAACAAAAAAAAAATATTTCAACGGAAAATTACGCCAGACCAATTTTTCAATTTCTGCCGGCAAGAAGAGGATTATTTGCATTTTTTTATAGACTGTCCATATTTACTACCTTTCTGGAAAGAGATTTAAAATGTTTTATTAAAATGTAGCATTGACCTTAAGATAAAATAAGTACATTTAGTGTTTGGTTATAAGATTATTGATCAGAATTATTTTTGCATAAATTACATTTTGACTATTATTGCATTCGCTATTTATAAATTCTTTATATCAGAGCAAAAAACCAAGAATGTTAACGTCTTTAGTATATTTGTCATAGAGTTTATTAATAGAATAAATGACAAAACTGAAGACATATTTTTGCAAAGATTCAGGAAAAAGTTAAATGTATAGTTCTTTAATATGCAGAAATTATGTAATGCAACTAGTTATAACCCTGGGTAACTAGAGGCATAGTACAGGGAACACCAAGAACAGCCTGGATTCTTGGTGCTGATTGTAACAAGCACAGTTGGAATAAAATATAATTTCTATTTTAGTAAAGTCGGCCAGTCAGGGAGAAGGGCAAACAAATTTTGTAGCTATCATCTTATATATAATAACACCAAATTCGGATTAAGTGGACCCAGCTGTTTTTGAGAAGATCAGTTGTCCGAAATAGAGTTAATTTGTTTATTCGGCAATCGAACAAGGTTCAACATAAGACATAGGTAATTAATAGGGTAAGCGTAAAGTGCAAATGATTCTTAAAAAATAAATATTGGATTTTAGCGTCGATTATATTTTGTTGGATGACAGTGTAATACATAACACCATATCACCATAAAATGAAAGAACAACAAATTCTACGAAGAGCTACGATGGTATATCTTACTAGCATGGTAAAAAGAATTCCAAACAACAGAAATTAAAACACATTTAACAGCGGAAAAGAAAGGAAAAAAACTGCAAAGGCAATCGTAATTTCTCATGAAGTACACAACGCGTACAAACATAAAAAAAACAATACAAAATATTGAAATATTGCAGTGTCGCTTATTGTGAAATATAATTATAATAAACAATTACTTTTTTATGTTATTTTACGGTATCCACCTGTTCATTCGAAAGTCCTGTTCATTGCATCCTTTATTATACATCCACGAAAATGGCATTATTTACTTTTCCGTTAATCTTGAGTCCATGCTAGTCTGAAGGCAAGACCGTACTCATGATAATTAGTCTGAAACAAATCTGCATTTGTGCTCGACCCTGTAATTATCAGTTAATACGGACTGAAATTGTCTTGACATAGACTGACCCATTTTCTACCCTGATTTAAATGATTTACATCTAAGCAATTCTAGGAAACATAGACATTGTGTATATAAAATATTACTAAAAGTAACAAACTTTTTAAAGCAAGACGAGCGGTTTGACTAGTCAACAGTCATCAGTGGTGCTTTAACCAAAACTATTAAAGGATCAAATCATATCAAAATGATTTCAAAGATCCTATATCATTAAAATTCCAAAACGCTATTTCAGATCTGGCAAAGTTATCTACACAGTGTCAATAGACAGAAATATCAGGGAAGTACATTCAGACCATCACTATATTACAAAATACACATTTGAAAGTGGCTGGTGATTCTTTCGCTGACTAACACTTCATTAGCCGAGTCATCGAAAAAGTGGTTGCAAATATATTGTCATGAAAGATGTTATGACTGTGTCAGTGATGTATAATTGTATTTGAGAGATGGATTTTCCAGTATAATGCATTAAGTCAGGGTGACGCTCAAACATTTCTGAAGAAATAACATCAACAAGGGAACAACAAAACATTGTTTGAGAAACTTAGCAATAAACGTTTTCAATTGAAGATCTTGGGTGCAACTGATGTAATATAGGTACAAGAAATAATCTTAACCGATTTTTTTAAAGAAATGTGGAATATTTGGAAGTACTTAACTTGTGATGAAAGATATAACCAAGATTAATGACCTCTATTCCTTTGTTATCGAAAAATAAAGAAAGTAAGGAACGGTGTTCTTGTTCATCCCTGTGTGCATACCGGTTTGGACAATCTTTGACTTCCCTGTGTGCATACCGGTTTGAACAATCTTTGACTTCCAATGTCTAAACAATTTTCTATTAAAATATAGAGTGGAAGAAGGTTATGTTACAGCAGACTGGGGACATTTCTCGTGAAGAGAATGCAGTATTTGATTGGTATGGAATATATCTTACTGCAAGATGATCAAGTCCTAGTTGAAAAACGGTAGTTGGGAAATATAAAGACACATCATGCAAAAGAGGAGATTTATAGTGACGATGACCATGATATGTTGTCGCTCGTTATCATGATTAAAAGACCCATAACATTTACCTTGAAGCAATAAGGATTGAAAAGGTGTCATATGATGTCAATTGTATCATTGGACCCGTATGATGTTGCAGTGTCTAATTTTCCGATCTAGTATTCGTCTTCTTTTCTACATATAGTGGTGTACTTAATTGAGGATTGTTAGCAGGATAGAATTTTTTAAGGACATGCCTTTTAACTTCATTAGCACATTAAATAATTGAAATCCTGCATTAAAAATTGTAAATAAATATCAGCATTTCTAAAGCACAAGCTATACAAAAAACTATCGAACTAGTAAAGTGTCATGGCTCAAAATGTAGTACATATTAGTCATTATAAAGCGTATAATTTGGATGATTTTAATGTTTTGAGTTTGGTTTCAGTGCCATTGATTAGACAAAATGCACGTCTGACGTAGTAAATGTTATAACCTTAGTATATTTGATGACATTCTATTTGCAACCACTAGTCAATTACAGGATTGTAAGTCATAAAATGTATTAAGAGCCCAGTTGTCACACTTTGGTGAATACCATATATTCTTTTAGTGATATAGTCATTGTCCAGATTGTATACACTGAGGATTTTTATTCTAAAGGTTTTCTACGTGCACGGTGTAGATGGGGGTAAGCCGGATTAGGTATAAAGTTTTATAATTTGATAATAAAAGCCCTTTAACCTGTTATTAATATGAATTTTAACTAGTTTTTGGTTTGAGCGTCACAGATAAATTTTGTTTAAACAACAAACGTGTATGGCGTTTATATTTTATAACCTTGATATAGTTAATGACATTTTATCTTACACTATTTAATTTACTAATTTGACATCTACAAAATTAAGAATTTACAAAGTCTAGTTTACAACAAGAAGTAAACATGATGTCCAGGAGAAATACACTTTAACCTTACATTGTTTTCAAATACACTTAAAAACCGATTAATAAATGGAGTGATGTTTTAACATCAACCACCACAGATAACAATATTTAACCTGAGATATTGTTGCCATGCATGTTTTCTACTAGCAGGGGCTCGTCAAACCGGGACTTACAAAATAATTTCGACAGATGTTGTCAGTTACTTCTATACGTTTCGTAATTAAAGAATGCCTGGTAAGGCGAGTATTGTACCAAAGCCAGTAAATGGTAGAAAAAGTACTAATTAAAATATATATATGCTAAATGTGCCCTTACTTACTTCAACAGCTAAGGAAACACCTGAAGATATGGTTTATGTTTTAATTTATTGTATGTTAGAAAGTCTTTGTCTATTGATTTTTTTATTAACAACGATGCCTGCAATTTGGCTGCATTTAAAAATAGAATATCATTATGTTTACCTGATTTCCATGTAGTTTCCATGTTATTATACCTCCACGAAAATGCGTTGCATTGCTTGTCACAAACATGCATATTATAGATGCCAAAAAGATTAAATATTCTCCACTTCTTGTTATATGTTCCATGTCCACCATTGTAATTGTCTACCAAATGAAAACTTATTTCAATAAAAATGTATGTATTTTATATATAATGACGTATGAATAAATTAATACGCCCAAAAGTATTTTTAAAATTAATGTTTCAAAATAGAAATATACTTATTACCAAAATGAGGCTCTAAGGCGGTTCCCACCGATTATTTTATGCATATTCCGATAAGATAACACATTATTTACAGCTAGAATTGTTTTAATCTTTATATCTTTTGAATTGGAAGCCGTGTTCTACATGGATCAAAAATTTAAAAAGTAAAAACTGAAGAGCAAACCAAATATAAAATGTCATACTAAAGCTATAAGACTCTTAACGTCACTCTAAAAAAAGTTTTAAACAACTTTTTCTCCTTTATATTCAACAACTTATTTATTGTGCGTATTAAAAGAAACCAATGTACTGTTATAGTTATAGTGAACTGCAGTCCAAATTATTCAATGAATTTTACTTTCCAGCTAGTTATATGTTGAACGCTAGAAATAATAGTGGACTGCTAAATGTGTGAATTAAACAAATATCATTATTACATGGGAAAAACATAGGCTCTGCAGAAAGTTGCGAACAAACCGGTTTTAAATTGCAGACTTGAAAGTAAAGTCATATCTATTCTGTTTAATTAATAAGCAAAGTAATTAGGGGTTTGACACAATAATTATTATCTAAATTTACATTATCCGTATACTTTATTTTTCAGAACCTTAAAATAATAATACTTTTAACTAACAAACGATAAATTATGTTCACGTAATAAAATGTTCACAGTGTTATTTTATAATGAATCGGATTTAAAAACGTAGATAAAATCAATTTATTGATTCATTCAGTCATTGACGTTGTACCGTCTCCTGCCTAGGCTTACATATCATCAACGACAAGCAATGAATACGTTACCAACACAAATTTGTCTTGCAGCCTTTCTACGCTGAGATTTGTATAAGAATCTTGTTCGCGAAGAGAGTTTCTACTCGTAATCCATGACCTTCAACATAAAATGTCATAAAAAATACCAAGGTTAATAGAATTTAATCTGTCAGACGCGCGTTTCGTCTAATCAAGACTCATCAGTGGCGATCACACCCAAACAGTATTTAAAATCCAAATGATTAAGATGTTGTAGAGCTTTTAAAATTCCAAAACGTTATATCAAAATCCGGCATAAGCTTTCTACACCTTGAAAATAGAAAAATCTTGGAATTAAAATACTTTTTTGTTTAAATTTCAGGGCAGTAAATTCAGACAATTACTATATAACAGAAAGAATCAATGATATTCTTGTCAGCACCGAAGTGTGACTACTGGGCTGGTGATACCCTTGGGGACTAACAGTCCACCATCAGAAGCATTGACCCAGTGGCTGCAAATAAAATGTCATCGAGGATACGAAGGTTAATAGAATTTACTACGCCAGACGCGCGTTTTGTATAATTAAAACTCACCAGTATCGTCTCATTCTGATTCGATTTATCTTTTAAAGTATATTGGTACATTTTACACGTATATTGAATGCATGGATAGGAGAGGTTCACCGCGAATTCTACCGATGCCAATTTCTATGGACTAAATAAAGAACAAAGCACATACAAATATACATGTATCTTATTAAGTACCGTTTAAATGGTTTAAGTAGAACACATAAACACATCTTGTTATTTTTTCGTGTAACTATTTACCAGTAGAAGACTAGTTGTTATAAATTCAGGTAAATGCCTCACATACGAAATGCGTATTACACAGTAATATTAAATATTCTGTGTTTTAGTAATTTTTTACTATCAAACTAATGGTCAACTAAATAAACCATTTCGAGCAAAATTAATTTACTTTTAAAAAACTATTTATATCGAATGTATAATTGGAACACGTCTAAAATTATTTTTAAACGAAAATATCAAACTTAGCTTATCCCTATTAACAAAACAACCCGCTCCGTCTATAATACGCGTTTGTATAAATGATATCGACATGGGTTGTAAAAATTTTGTGCTTCAGTAATAAATAGCCGATGAATAATTACAAATATAACCGGATATTTTATGTATCCAGGACTCCTACATCTATTGCCATGTAAGTTTTTTTTTAATGTGCGACATATCAGTCGATTAACATATATTGTATATTGCAAATAGATAGCTCACGAAGGCGTGAACAGACCCACACCATATTGCTTACATATTTTACTAGAGTTTTGTTTGGTTGTTTCATCCTCACAAGTCAGGGTTTATGTGTCCACATGTGTCCACGAAACCTGACAAACTTAGCTAGGAAATTCCCGGGCTAGAGGTCACTATTTTGATTGGCTACATCATACCTTAATGTAGCCAATCAAAAGCTCGCTTTCATTCACGATTTGGTTAGGGGATATCCCGATGTCAATTGTAAATAAATCAAACGGATGTGTTGCGTAGACCATGCGAAAATCAGTGTATTTTGTACAGTAGTGTTAATAGTTTGTTATTACCGCGTTATTATTTAGTTGCGTTACGTTTTCTTCACACTCAAGAATGAGTAAGAATGACTACTGCCAAACACTTGCTTCTTTCAAGCAATTTCATTAGTTGATATTTTGAAGGATTGACGTCATACGAAAATCTTCTAGCCCGGGAATTTCCTAGCTAATTTTGTCAGGGTTTCGTGGACACATGTGGACACAGAAACCCTGACTTGTGAGGATGGGTTGTTTGAATGATGTTTAAACGCAACTGTAAGCAATTAGTCAGCTAAACAATGGCTTCTAGTTTTTATTGGGGGAATAAAGCCGTAGTATTTATTCGGTTAAATATGCCGTAATATAGATGTAAGTTATAATATCATATTTGTTTTCCCTTCCAGAACACCTGGCTCACCTCTGGGTTTTGTTGCGATTCGTGTCACTCAGGTTTTGGTTTTAGTGTTGTGTGTCTGTTTGTTCTATCGGTTTCCCGTCTTTTTGTTTAATCATGGCTTTGTCTGTTCCGACTTTTTGTCTATTAAATACTCCTCGGTATCTTCAATTCTTTGTTTTATTTTGTATTAATCTGTGTTACATTTGAAGGACTTTATAATACGTTCGATTTTGGCTCCCAGAGATAACTGAAAGACCGCTTCAAATGGCCAAACAAAGTCAATATATTCTTTGTTGGCGGGGACGGTTAATCGACGGATTTAAGAGCCGAACAAAATATAAAATGCTGTGAACTCTTTAATTTTGAAATTTGTGTGTTTACTTGTTGATAACACATATTATTTACACTGAATTTTTAAAGCATTTTATACATGTTTTATTTGTCTTAAGTACAAACCCTAGACGTACGTTATTGATTCGTTCTTATTCGAGTAGCAATTCATAAAATACTTAAAGTCAGAACTAAAGTGCAAAACCAACATAACATTATTTACTAAAGCTATATAATTTTTTGTAATTTTGGAGTTCTGAAACTTGTTTTTATTTCTGCATTAAATGAAACTAAGGTAATGTTACATCTTTATCACTGATGTGTGAAATTTTAAATGAATTTTGCTTTATCTACAGTAGCTCATGTGTATTACAATAATTGTTTCCAAAGAGCACTGCCTTGTAGAAGTCAATCTAGCTTACTTATGTAAAAGGTAGTTGTTGAAATAAAATTGTGCCAAAGTTTCTAGTTAATACAGGATGTTGTTTAAAATTTGACATTTTCAATTATACACTAATTTTAAATGAAAGATATACATTTCATTTTCTTTACCTTTGACATTCACAAAATTAAGAACACAGAAGTACAAAAATGAATCGCTGATAATTATTGGTTAATATGGTAAATGATTCTCAACTTAGGGCTAACCGGAGACAATTTTGCTTTTCGGCCTGCCTCCTAAAAGACACATAAGGTTGTTGGGGTATAAAGCAAAGCTTGCACTCTCCCAGGCCATGACATTAAGATTTTCGGGTAACTTTTGTCATTTTTCTAATATATTTTGTGGCTTGGTTTTCATTTTTAACCCCTTATTACATTACTATTTTTGAAAGACTAATGACTATACAAATATACCATTTTTTAATTGCTTAAATACAAAGTTGTAAATAAAACTACTTTGTTAGAAATAATGGAATAATAGAAACTTTTGACAATGGCGGAAGAAAGTCTCTTTAATAGCACTTATTTTTCTACGAACAAAAACTTAACCCACGGAACCCTATACTTTTTTCCATCACTGTTTGTGAGCGATGGGATCGTGTTTATATACCGATAAATCCATTGAAAACGGTGTTCAATCCTATATGAATGAATGAATTAATTAATTAATGATTTATTAGAGTGTAACATGAATATTTACAATAATGCCGTATAGTATATACATAAGTATATCAGCCAGACAAATAGGCCTATGAAGCACTATCATACTATACACAATTAAAGTTGAGAGAAAGTCTGACTATTATAACAGCAAATTATTTACATTTAACGTCTTTAACTCGTTCACGGTTATAAAAATGAAACGCGCTAGAGAATGTCACGCTGAGTATTTGCACATTCAATAATAAAATTTGACACTAATTTTACTGTTAGAAGTTAGTATTATCTGCATTGCTTCGCTTGGAGATAGTTCCTTTATGTTTATTTGTGGTCCAATAATAAAAAGAATGCGTAATAAATTTTCTCTTGAGTTCGTGTATCTGTCACAGCACAAGATAAAGTGATATTCGTCCTCCACGGAGCCTGAGGCACACACTTTGCAAATTCGTTGTTCAACTGGAATATTTTGATGTCGTCCTTTCTCCATTTCTAATGGAAACATTCCAGATCGAATTCGTGCTAAGACTGAACGTTTTGCTCTGTTCAGGCGTCTGCTGATATAGGCTTCTGTTTCAAATTGGACATTAAATTGTTTGTTAGTCCTTCGGCATAGTATTTATTTCATTGGTCAACTGGAGTATAAATCATTTCTCAGTTTGTCTTTGACTGTTTGTAAAACGAAGCTAGTTGAAACGTTTCCAGCATTTTCAAAGCACAGATGTTCTAGGCTCCAATTACTTAGGATCGATTTTACACTGTTGAACCACGTGTTCCTATATCGTAACGATGTTTCAGTGTCATATATAAATACTTTGTGGCATAGTCGATTGTGTTGCATGTTCACCATAAACGTATAACATTACACTGTATATGAATATATACTGGAAGCCACCCGGAATCGGATCTTTTTTTTTGGCAACACAAAGAAAGTTCCTTAGAGCCCTGTTATGTAGCTTATTTAAAGAATCAAATTGTTTAGTTCCCACACACCAGAAGCGCAATCCATTACTGGAATGACCGTACCATAATAAATTTTAGTGTACGTTTCGAAGTCCATATTCCCTATGTGTAAGAATTTTGACGTCGAAAAACCTAATGATCTGCTAGCCGCTGCCACTAATTCCTCAACTGAAACATTAAAGTCAATGTGCTCATATTGAGCCCGAGATAGCGATATTTATCAACGAAATTTCTAGTCTGTTGACCGAGCATGATCACTTTGGTACATCTTTCAGCTGAAACTTTTCGGACGTGCATAAGATTCGTTTTATCGCTGTTTTTAAGAAGTTGCATTTGGTTAATTCATATGAAAATTTAAAGGGATACAGAACATCATCCGACATTTTTTGCGAAATTTTCAAAATAGATAGAACATTTATGGTAAATTTAAAGATAATTTCTGTCATTATTAACTCTCAATTTCCATAAAATTTCAAATAATAATAAAAGTCTTATACCTATATAATTACTTCAATTTATTAATGGTTGAAATACAAAATTTTTGCATAAATGCGTTCGGTATTCGCAAAAATAAAGGGAGGTCATTTTGACCAAAAAATACTATTTTTTGCAATTTTTACCAGTTTTTCCTCAATGGACAAAAATTTATCTTAGAGACCACTATTTTTCTTTCTATCACTAAAATGTATACCAATTGCTTGAAATTATATAAAAAATTCAGAAAATTTCATTTGACAGAATTTTTGTAATCTTTTATAGTGCTTTTCTCTTCTCTGTATAATCTATTGGAATATTTGAAATTTCAGTGCCTAATCCCTCAAAAATAAGCCCTGAAACCCCTATTTTTTTAATTTGAATTATGATAACTTGTATAAAAAAACTAACTATATGGCGAATTTAAAGAAAATTTATTGACAAATTAGTTTCAGTGAAAGTGTCCTGCATCCCCTTAAGCTAACATTGAAGGCCATCGCAAGAATCTGATATTAGCACAAGATCATGGGCGTATATTAAACAGCTCACCATTTCATTTCCAATCATTACACCTTTTGACGTATTTTTAATAAGCGGTACTAGATCATCAATGAATAATGCAAACAAGATAGGAGCAAGATTGTCACCCTGAAAGCCACCAGAATCGACTGAGAACCAATCTGTTAGTAACAACGGTGAAAGACGAATTGCCCTTTGCAGTCCGGCATAAAGACATTTTATAGTGTTCAGTATATTTCCATGAATACCATCTGTTAAGAGCTTGTTCCTATAATACAAATTCGGAAAATATAGTTCAGTTATATTGTTTTATTTCTCTTTACATTAGAAAATTTGATATAATGGTGCGTATCCTATTGTAAAAAGCTATATTTAAAATTTGAATTATAATTTCTGGATAAAAAACCTTACTGTATGGCAAGTTTGAAGATAATACAAAGTATCTCCTTTGATTAATTCGGCAGGAACGAGTAGTAAGCTTATACATTCTTTGCATCAAAAGAATGCATGAGAAGTGAAGGTTTTATAGAAAATTATACGGGACCTAGTTCCTTGTAAAGGCACCAAGAATATTGAGCACAAAAAACTATTTTGTAATAAATATAAACAGTTTTCCACCAAAAAACGTATATTGGCACAGCAGTACAGACAATTACATGATTTCAAATGAAACTATACTACAGAAATTTCTTATTTATTCCGCTTTACTACATATACCGAAACATAGAAGATGATAGTAATTATATAATAAGTCTTTCAACCTTAGACGGAGTATATAATATCTTTTTTTTTGTTTACAAGGAGTTATAATACATGACACGGAATAACTTAAAGACTGCTGCAAGTGTCGTTAAATATCACTCCAAAAACACAAAATCAACATCTTTCGACACACATGTGTAGGTGGGGATACAAATCGACCGATTTTAAAACCAAACAAAATAATAAGGCGACATACTATTTTAAAAAATCGAAACTAATTTCCAAGATCGTAATATGTCGACATTGCAGATCAAGCTATTAGCATATTAGCAGTATTATTGCATTTAAAAGTTCAAATACATTTTAGAATAAATTAGTATATAATTATAGATTATTTTATGCAGACATTCGATATAATGTGTCAGAGAAAGCGAGTTCACATTATTTCATATGTGTTTTGTTTTGATTAACGGTCAAGTCTTAATTTTATTTCATACTAAAGTATTTTCATTTAAGTGACACCTACGTTTACTCAATTATGACTTATGATATTTACAGTTACTTTTTAATGGAAGTTGTTGATTTTGTTCTTAACCAGTAATAATTCATAAAATACTTAAAGTCAGAACTGAACAGCAAATACAACATAAATAATTTACTTGATGGCTATTTTGGACTTGTGTTTAAACATAAGTTTTATTTACATACTTTTAAATATTTATTTCATGTTTATGAAACTAAGGTATTGTCACCATCGTAGCAGACTGCAATAGTATGCTAAAGTATCGACACATTCATTGCCAAACACTTCTTATGAGGCAGCTAGAGCATAGAGAATAGTTGCAATCTCCCAACCCCAAGACGTCAAGGGATTCGGGACACAATCCACCATATTTCTTAAAATCTTATAATAAATATCACACTAAGGGTAAAATAATGTTAATATTATACAATTATGGCAGCTCATTATATGCGATTTCATGTTTTATGGAACTCTTAAAAGAGATATCGGTCGAGGCCACCTATTAGTGACTAGTGGTATATGATACCCATCTATTTAATCAACTAACCAACTCACATTCTTCAGTGATGGAAGAGGGAGGTTTGGCATGCCGTAAAACCTAGTTTAACCCACCATTTCTTTTGAAATGCCTGTACCAAGTCAGGACCATTGCTGTAGTTGTTTAATGTTGGTTGTTGGTTTTGGAGTTTGCCAGTTTCTCGGACTTTGATTTGTGGATTGTCTTTATTGACAGTTTCATCGGTGTTCGGTATTTTGCTATTACCTTCATTTATATATTGGTGTTTTTTACATACACAAGCATGTATAATTATGCACTTTTGTTCTCGTGGTCATTATCTGGTTTTGTGAGTGTAGGATTTTGTCATTATTATGCTATAGAAAACAATTTTAAAGTGTATATTTAAAAAACTTTAACATTTTGTGATATTGCACGCTAGACCTTTTGATTAAAAAAGGATATTTCATGGGTAATAAATTTTTGGATTTCGTTCTTGTACCAAAAACGCTAACCGTGCAATATCACTTGTAATTGAAATGTCAACCGTGCAATATCTTAAAATGTGGGTTAGTGAGAGATACATTGATTAAATGGAAGTTAAAATTACGAAAGGTAATAAATGTGTAAACCATTTATGCCATTAAGTTTACAAAACCTGGCAAGTTTGAACAAAATGGATTATTTTCAGTGTATTATGCCTGAACCTGTAGTATTTTTCGATCGTTATGGGAAATCAGTGTCTCAAATGCGATCTGACATTTTCGCTAGGTATAGGTAGTGATTCCTATTCCTGGATTTGATTTTTCCCTGGACATGACAATGAGCAAGTCGACGGGTGTCTAATTTTAGGCAGGTACTGCTTACTCTTTTGAAGCACCTGAGAGCACCCATGGTTTTTATTGGGTTCGGGTTACTCTCTTTCTGTTTTTTGTGTTTTTGGTTTTTGTGTTGCGTTTGTCTATATCAGGAATTGTAACTGCCCTATGACTTTTGGTTCTTGTTGTTCGGTCGGTTTTCTTTGCTATTTTTCATATAAACACATTCTTCACAATTAACGAATGCATGAAAATGAAATGATATATGACAAATTTTACCGCAGACAAAGGATGATAACTTGACAAAATGTCACAGAAAATGCAGCCAGGAAAGTAAAGACAAGGTAAATAATATCTTGTTTATTTGTTCAGGTTATAAATTCGTTATATACATATGTTTTATTATTTCTAAATTTGTATGTATTTACCAACGTGATATTTATTATACATTTTTACTAGATTTTTGACGTCTTTCCATGTTATCACAAAACGACTCGTACGACATTAATATTATACAGCACAGAAATATTAAGCCTGCTGCGATATTTAGTAATTGCTCTCAAGTCCTCCATTCTGTTAATTGTTAACCAGAACATCATTTCATTACTATAGTTGCTTTTACGTATATGATATAAATCAATTATTTAAAATAGAAATTCATTTGAAAATTACGTAAAAACGTAATATACACCTGGAAAAAAGTTACGCACCCCCTGTTTTTTTCAAGTCATACATATTCGAACACCTTTGGACTAACATTGGACTGTCATTCGTTATTAATTTGTATAGCAAAGAAAAATATGCAGTGTTGGGAACACTGAAACATTATTTTAACCAAAAAACTCACTATTTTATTTACACATCATTTCATCGAAATATGGACTGTCTTTGATCTTTCACGTAGTCTTTAAAAACTTTTGTCACATAAAGATCCAAACTCTTATTTAATTGCCCAATCACACTTGAAAACGTAATCATAAACACCAAATTGATAATCAGACGTCGTGTTTATCGACCGTTAGCATAAATGACTGCTGCAACCCTGCGTCGCATACTGGCAGTAAGGCGTCTAATTTGTTAAAGCGTTATCTGTCGCCATCCCCAGTGTAATTGAGCTTCTAAATCTTGCAAGTTCAGCGAAGGAGGTTCCAGAGCTTGTAATCTCCTATCCAATTGATACCATATATGATCTATTGGTTTGAGACAACAAATATTATCTCAAGGTTAACCGTATCCTGTAACATCTTGCTTAAGCAATGCAATTTATAAATTATTTTTGTATACTTTATAAGGAAAAGTGAAATCATGGAAGAAGAAAAAAACACCATACGCCGGGTTGTGTTGGAAAGTTTAAACCATTATTTGTTTCGCAATCTGGTTTTGTCTACGACTACTTTTAAAGAAGTTTATTGCTGTTGTATTTTACCTTTAGCTCGCTAGATAAAATACATGCAAATGGTCACTGAAATTAGCCTTGTTCACTGACAAGACATCAAGTACACCGCATGTAAAAATAAAGGTCGGGCCACTGTTTTCTGTTTTCCCTCTGCAAACATTCAATGAACTCGGTTTCATAAATGATGAAAAGAGAGAAGAGTAATAAGTAATAAGCACCACAAGTGACGATTAAAATGCAAATAGATCTATCTTGAAAATAGCAACCTCTAAACATGACATCGTGTTGTCATGTAGATAAAACAATTTAATATTTACGGGTTAGATTAGTTTGTTTATATTATTATGATTTCGAAACAACAGTGATATAGTATGTTTTTTATCTGGTTATCAGTTATTCATAACGTCTTATGTTGTTTTTTTTTAACACAATAGTGTTTAATCAATTATTTTTAGCCTGTTTTTAACATGCATACGCGGGGTGGTGGTGTAGCGTGACAAAAAAACAAAAGTGTTAATGATGTGTGTCTACCAGGTCTTTTGAATATATGCATTTTATTTATTCCACATTTGGATTAACAAATGAGACTATATTTTGATGGTCCGTGTTATTGATGTCAACAATTATGGTCAAGAGTTACGATACATGAGGTTTATCAGTACACTTTAAGGACCTAGGAATGACACGCTGATTGTATGAATGTTCTTGTAATATTGATATCCATTAAAAGCAAGGGAGATCACAGTCATAGACTTTCATCGGGAGACGGAGAACCACTTGGAATTTTCAAAACCACTACCTTTTTGAAGGCGTTGTATCTGTATGTGGAATAGTCAAGTAAATTGTCTTTGTCTATTAATTCATTAAACATTATATATATTTTTTTACAGATCTGCATAATATTGTTAGTGGCCTTATTTGCTAGGACAGTAATATTGAACGTAGCTTTAGCAGCAAAATGATTTTAAAGACTGGTGACGTTCTTTATCTCAACGACCTTTTTTAACCGAATGATCTTTATTTGAATCAATGACCTCAAGGATTTAGCCACTTCAGATAAGGTATCTTTTGGTCCTCTTTTGCCTATTTTTGGTATGTCCTTATTTGTATTCATTAATATTTTGACTGTGTAATTTCAGTTTGAAATGCCGTATATACCAAGAGATTTAAAGATTGCCAGTAATTTCTTTACATAAAAGACTATATATGAATGGAGAATTCTGGCAGGAGCAGTTAAGAGATTTGTCTTTAAAGTCACTGGTCAAAAGATTATGTAATACACGTTTGTTTGCTATGTTAATTTGACATGTACAGAAATAAGAAATAATAGGAGCGAAATCGTTTTTGAAATATGGATAAAGTTGTGTGAACCATACGTATAATGCAAGATACGGAACTGGTGCTGCAATTTATGCGTCTCGATATTGAGACGGAAGATGTGGCGACAGTGTCATACAGTAATTGCAAAGGTTGCTAGTTGGATGCCAATTTTCAAGAGAACAACATTTGGAGTAGAGTTGACTGTTAAACTCAAATACGATATATAATTTAATGATCTAGCACATAATAATATTTCAGTAGTGAATATGTAAAAAATACAATGTTAGACTGAATCCTAAGCATTAAGGAGACGATGTTACTAACAGTTCTGACTCAAATTGAAGAAACCCACTTTATTGTAACGTTTATACAGTAAAACATATAATTCAACATGTGTGTTAATAAAAAAAAATTGGATTAATTTCAAATATCTGGACGATAATTACAGGTAACAAGTGTCCTTTGTTAATTACACAGAGAAGCCTTTAGAATGTTAGGTGTTGCGTTTCAAAGTTAGTATTTCCTATTTTTATGAAAATATAGTAATATTACATGTAAAGAATGAAGGCAATAACAAAATACGGAACAATAAGGAAACTGTCAAAAAGACAATCAACAAATCAAGTACAAGAATCGGCAAACATGAGAACTAACAACCAAAAATATAGCAACTACAACAACAGTACTGATTTGGTTCAGGCATTTAAAAAAAAAATGTGGGCTTTCATTACTATAGTGTGTGAGTTGGTATGTTGTTTATCATAAAACAGTATTCCGTAATAGGTGTAACCAATGATCACTTTGTATTGAAAAATAGGAAAAACTATCTGCAATTTTCAAACTAGATAGTACAATATCGACAAGAAAATGGTATCTATAGTACACATTTTTAAAGGCGCGGGCGAGTCGTTGTTTCTTGTAACCTTGGTTTATAAGTATATCCCAAGAACATTGGTGACGTTAACGAAATCAGTATACTCACTGCAAGCTATTGCAAACTTCATCATTTAAAAAAAAAGTTTCCAGTTAATAATGTGAACTCATTATTGCAAGAAATAATATTGTGGCAACACAAATTTACTTACAAGCTGTTTGTGTTCTTTATTTATTTTGCCCTTTACTACCCCTCGTATAACATTTATTCGATGTCACCAACTTTAGAGAAAGAGTCACGTGGGCACTGGATTGCAAAAAACTACTGTTTGTGTGTTCGAACTAGCGTAATGAATCAGAAAATGATTGATGCGATCCTCTCGTTAAGGCTGCGAATATATTCATATTATAAGGTATTTTTGGTATTCATTTAATAAACGAATACGATACAGCAACAATGTCATTTATAAACGTGACTACAATATTATAAAAAACGGACCAAAGTACGTGACTAGTATAGTATAAACACATACCAAAGTACCTAAACAAATGTACAATAAAAAACAGACCAAAACTAGTGGCGACAGTAAAATCTTACAGATCAAACAGGTGGCTATTATATAATAAAAGCAGACCAAAACACGAACTTTCGAGAACAAACACTGAAAACAATCGATCAGAGCTAAGACTAATATTGATATTATTTAATTAATAATAACACTTTAGCTGCATTTAAATAAAACTCGCGCTCAAGTACAAACAACATGGTTTTATGTCTAATACATGTTAGCATTTCAAAATCCTATGCCAATTAGGCATAGCTTAAAGATAGCTACCTTTTAAGCAGAAATGTCTTCTGCTTATTTTGCTTATAATCTATGAAACTGTCATGATACAACAAGAATCGAAAACCTGAAGACAGTGACAACATCTTGGTTCAGACCAAGTAACAAGACACAAACAAGGAATCTAAACAAACAAACAAAAACAACAACTATTAGAAAATAAAACAACTGGAAACCAGTAAAAAAATTGTTGCGCTCAGAAAGAGTTAGCGGTGCCTGCCTCTAATGAGACACCCGTCAACTGACTTATTATTGTGTCATACTATCACAATGTTAAATCGTCGAAAAGAGGATTACAATTTGTATCAATTGAAATGACGATAATCTGATGAAAAATTACAAATAAAAATAATATAGTTGTCTAATGAAAATAATTATAACAACACTACTATGTACGAATAATATATAAGGAGCGCAATATTTCGCTCTACCAAAGAGCTTCATCATGCGTTGACTGAATAAGAAATTCAAATAATAGAAAATATTTTTGTTGTTCATTTTATACAAAAAATTTTCTGATGCGGAATGACCCAAAATATTTGTGTTGTTCATATTACTGTGGGACCATAAATATTTTAGTATTCTACCTGTGGATTACGTTCGTTCAATCCATCAGGTTCTAGCGTTTTTAATTGATGTATCCAATATGTTTCTCGAAGTCTTCTGGTTGATGTATTCCACTTTTGGGTGTTGATCAATAATTTGGAATTTAACAGTATCAAAAGGGTAGCCTGTAGTTTTAAGGTCGCCATATAATATTTATATGAGAAGCAAAAGAGAACAATACAAAGTTAGATCGAAGGTAAGTGTTTTAAAGTTTTTGATGATCTAAAGTAAAGTAATTATGACAATTAAAATTTTAACTGAAATAGATATAAAGATATATAAAGAGTGCGTCGTATAATATTTTTTTATTTTATTGTTTGCAGCCATAATGAAGATGTTGGTTATTTTAAGCGTTTTGCCCATTTTGATTGGTGAGTTAAATTTTTTTTTTATAACATTTAATAATTAAATTTACAAGAAAAGATGCTGACTGAATTCTCTTAGGATATAATGGTTTTATGTAGACGTGAAATTGAAATGTGCAAAAACAAAACACAAATTATATGAATGTCTGTTTATATCCATGTGACGTCTGCACAACATTGCTCGGATCAATAGGGAACAAACGGAAATTCGTGCTTATGTAACGGGTGTTGATATGGCGGCTACAGCTGCAAAGGTGGATACCGCGAAGGAAATTATTGTTATTGTACACTATGTGGAGGTATTCTTAAGTTTTTATTGACTCATTTTAAACAATACTGAGCCAATTTCTGGTCTGAAATAATTGAGTTTATTTAAGTTTCTATCTTTAGATTTTGAATATAAGTAAACTGCTGTCAAATATTATTATTCACTTTAAAATGGTTTAAAATATTGCAAAATAATAAAATGCCAGCAAAGATAGCAAAGTTTTCAAATTTACTATCGCCTTTGTTCTAATCAATGACGCCTCACTAATATATTGGAAGGCAAAAAATGTTGTGCTGAAGAGCTTTATTGCAAGCGGGTAAACTAAATTTAGATAAGGTCATATACGTCTATGGAGTAGACGAAAATTAGAACAAACAATTTTCGAATTGTCATGGCAGTTAATTAAGATAATGACTTTGTCACTGTTAGAATCAATAATATATTTGTCCGTTCTACAGTGGCTACTGGTTTGGTGACTGAATATGAAGGTCATCCAGCAGAGACATTGAAAGAGTTTTAGAGGATGTTGTAATAAGAAATATATAGTTCATGATAGCGTATTATTATATAATGCTATTTAACTATATTATATTATTGAATTATAATATACTAATATATATTAAATAACTCTGTGTATTGTTGATCATTCTTTATTTAATCACGATAATTATATTTCAGGGGAAGTTGGAAGGGATTCTAAAAAAGGCAATGTGAAGATACTACACTGAAATGTAAACATAAAAATAAATAATTTACTATATAGATATGTTAATAATTGATTCTCAATAGTATTATGTCATAATTCATTGAACTTACTAAACACAATAATTATTAAAATAAAAACATGATAGTTACGAGTCAACCAAACCAGAAAAACAAAATAGAACATACAAGAATTCAATTAGTTCAGTTGCGTCGACATCATCTCATAATATGCTCACAAAAGCCGTCTTGCAAATTTATGCAAGCACTGTCACCTCTTTTCACGAATAGACTTAATCTATAGACAACATTTAAGCTGAGAAATACTGCACCCTGCCTGTTTCAAGAATGATTTTGACTGGTCAATGCACACTTTTACAAGCATTTCATGTGCATTATGCACGAAAACGAAAAATGTTGCTGATAAATTAGTTGATAATTTTTCATTCTTTGATTCCAACCAAACTTTTGTGGCATTAAAACCTTGTTATTTTGGACGACTTTTATTTCCAAAAAAACTCTTTATGATAAATTTCGTATTCGAAGTGCGATGCAAATCCTTTTGCTGAAATTTTAGCAGACTATAAATTATCGGTTATCTTCCTCATTTTTCAAGACAAATCGCAGAAGGAGATGTTAGGCTCCGTAAAATACATGTAGTAAAAATCGATATTTCATATTTTGATATTACGTTTAACAATTTATAGTGTGTAAACTTAACAAATTAGACAGTGAGTAAACGACATTTTAAAAATGGTTTCAATATTCCCTTTCACAGAGAATACCGTCTGATATCCCCGTCTTAACCAATCATATTTTAGTAATTCACTGGATACATTACTTCAACAAAATATAATGAAATATCTCGCTGATCAGAATCTATGTGTGATGTATTACAGACTTACAAATATACTGTTGTAATCAGGAATCTTTATCAAAAGTTTGCTGTGGTTTATGTTATTAGTTGAAGACAAATGCACCACTAGCATAAAAAATAACTGAAAATTGTTTCCCTACGTAAAGGAATAGCAAAGTCAATGTATTGCTATGTAAAATGCCGTTTCGATCAAAAATGCAAAATATCAGGTCACACACTAAGTAACAACATTCTTGTAATTTTTATTTAAATGCAGTAGTGTAAGGGGAATTGAAAATAAGAGATGGGTAACCCAAGAGTAAAGGATTTACGGTCACCTCCTTACTATATACCACAACTTTTTAAGCATGGTTATACATATATTACCCTAATCCCAGGTAAATTGACATTTTACAATACACGATGTATATTTATAAATTCAATATTTACCCAAAAAATATAAAACGCAAAGTTAAACATAACGTAATACGAAATATACAGTGAATCATAAAAATCGAGCAAAGACATTCAGAGACTCGACACATTCTTAAGCTCATACTTATTCTTCCGTGATTTAAAGAAGTCGAAATGCATGACATAAATTTATGTGCAGAGTTGTGATAAGGATCAAGAGCACATTGCTTAACAGGTGTACTGACCAGCATACATTCTCAAAAACATTGAATTGTTTTCTTATATAAATAAACGAAACACAATGTGTTCCATTCTTTACAAGAAAGCAGTTTGATCTTTTGAATATGACGCGTAGTTTTCCTTCGTGCTGTTTTTGTATTTTTTTTTTTCCATTTTTTCTTTTTTTTTGCTTTTTAAGTTTGTCTTTTTTTGTTATACATGGCATTGTTTTTTTAATGCTGTGGAAACTTCGGATTTACCCATTACAATTTATTGATACAATTTAAGATATATTCTTTCGTTAGTGGTTATTTACTAGGAAAATAAATAAATAAATTGGCACATCAACTAACAATAAACTATAATGTGCGGATTCGATATTGAATCTCCTTGCTGGGATTATTGGGCATACTTGTGCATACGGTGTTTTTAAGTACTGTATAAATAAATTTAGTCATGACCTTCATTTATGTTTAGTATATCAATTATTGCTGTGCTGTTAATTGCAGATCCCTGTAAAGAAAGGTGACACTTTACTATAAAACAATATAAATTAATGTAATCTAAACTAACAAGACTCATCATTTATCAAACTACATCAAAGTATGTATTATACAAAGAACACAATGCATTATTCCTTAGATATTTTTTAACTGTATGATCACATTACCCTTTTGGATTCCTCTGTGGTTTATTAATAATTTTAATACAAATTACGACAGTTTTGCGATTTTATTTTCACGAATGTCAATGATTTGTCCGACGCCTATTTAAGTACATGTTGTTGACCCTAACAATGTAAGAAACATTGCACAGTTATATAAGGTGGCATTGTATGTAAAGTCAATTTAAATAACGAATAGTGCACAGTGTACAGCTATGAAGGTCTCGGTATTTAAATGATGTTGATTTATAGCGTTGTATAGTTGCAGTTTCAATTAGGACAGGACGAGACCTTTTGTATTGGATTTAATGCCTTGAAGTTAACGTAAGGCCGTTGTTTTCAATCATTTTGTAAATTCAGACGTTCAAATTGCTTTAAAGCAATAAAACAATGCTATATATTTAAACAATTGTCATCTGTTATACTCCAGAAAACATAAATACCTCGTTTTTAAAATGTGTTAAATTGCTGGTATAAATTTTGATTGATTACATTTTTACCGTTTTACTTCCAATGTACATTATTTTAGCAATATTCACGTTGTTTTAAATACTTTAACATTTTTGTTAAATCGTTAGTTTTGTTTATTTTTCATCTTTGTATTTAAAACAATGAAGATGTTTGTAATTCTGAATTTTTAGTGCTTGGTATGTTTTGCATTATTGCTACATATCAGAAGAATAATACTAAAAAAGAAAAAAAAGAGATATTTTAAAGGATTGATAAACAATGCCAAGAGAGAGATAAACAATACTACAGATAAACTTATTCCGACGTAACAATTTTTTATTATGTAATAATTTAACCTGCTTTGTAAGCTGAAATCTGATTGGTTAATTCAAATGCAGCAACTCATATGCGATATAACTTGTATTTGTAATATGACCTGTTCTTACGCCGTTAAAATTCAAATAGTCCTATGAAGTCATCGAAGTTTTTTCCATTACAATTTTTACTATGTATAGTTAAAAGAAAATTATATGGAATTTTTCAAATTTCTAAACAGGTTATAAAAACACAGATAGGTATAAAGACACATATTATCTATGTTGTTCGTTGTCTGACATTCATATATCATTCATTTACCCTAAGTTTTTTCGTCATATACTTTGTATATTTGCAATTTATTGTCTCCTGTTTGTATTTATGTACTGTGTTGGTCTTTGAAAACAAGGACCGCTTGTGTTGGAGTGGTATTATAAAAGGTAGTTTTGTTTGTGCTTTGTGCAATACGTTTTGCATGCCTGTGTTAACACATAAATATTGTAATGGGAGTTTGCATTCTTTTTAACGATTCTAATATTAAGTCCTTTTTGATATTTGTTTTCGTTTTTGTGATTTGCTGTTCTGTCTGTTATTGATTCATTGTAGAGCGAGTGCTTTGTCGCCTCTTGAAATTTAAAGTTTATTAAATTTATTATATTAAAGTTACGATTATTTGCATTTATAGATACACACGAGTCTCCAAGTTTTTTACACAGCACTACTGTAGTATAGGAAATATAAATCTTGATAGATGTTACGGATGCTGCGCTGGGAGATAAGTCTGTGGTAGCGGGGCATGCAAAAGGAATCAGCAGTGTATTTGTAACGAATGTAGCGGTAAGTAGCTCGCATTATATGATGGTCCAATATTCTACTTGTATGATATGGCGTTGTTACAGGTAAAAAATTTTTTTATTTTGTGTTCTAAATAGACAGCCAGAAACTATTCTATGTTTTGGACTTCACTATATCTGTTTTTCAGCTTATTTGATAATATGAAATCTAGTCTTTCCAAGTAATTTCGTTAGCTGTTACAGTTTGAGATGTTACATAATATGATAATAATATATTTGTTTTTTTTTGTTATTTTATGATATGGCAATGCCGGTACTAAGATGTAACTAAGATGTAACTATTAGATACATTAAATAGAGTGTGGTTTATGTTGACATTTGAAACCATAGAAGAAATTCGTTCAATGCCCCAAAAAGCCTTAAAGTTTAAAACATTACACACCAAACGATTATAAAACATAACCCGGCATCAAAACAAAATCATAAAATAATAAATAAGAGATTAAAGAAAAGAAAACTGTAAGAAAACGAGGAAAAAAGCAAAACATCAAACAGTCATTCATAAAAAAAATATATGTGCAATGTATATCCTTTAAGAAAGACAGCACGTGGTCAGATAAAAAGTGACCTAACCAAAAATTAAAGGACTGTGTACCAAAACAGGCGTACAAATAATACAAAGACGGGTAACACATTATACTTCAGGCGACGTGCTATTATTAAAATAAAATAAATAAACTGGCAAATAAAGGGCGTCAAGCATTGTTATAAAATAAACTACTTTTAAGGCTGAGTTTTTATTATCTTCTGATCAAGACTCAATCCTAATACTCAAATAATAACATATATTAGAAGATTATAATTTAGAAGACCAGACAAGCTCTATTTCCGAAATCCAAATTTCGATGCAGTTTAATAACTCCCAACAGACAAAAAAACTGACAGATTAGGCTTTAAGCCCGGCAAGAAGAAAATGTATCTAATTTAACTAAAAATGCCGCATCATTACAAAGAAATAACATAAAAATATTTTTAAAAACTAAAACGACAAATGTGAAAAATGTGAAAAATGCTCCCGTAGTGTTATCCCTTGCTGCCCAATGTCCATGTTTTAATACAATACATACAATATATGATGCACAATGCCACTTTGACAATAATTCTATGAAAGTTTAATTAAATTCCAAGCGCAATATTGTGGAAAGAGTTGTGTATAAATGCCGGGTATGGACGTACGAACGGAAACCACATAACTTTATCCCATGCAGTCGGTGCACGTTGTTTTTCATCTAATCTGTATTCATAAATAACCAGTTAATGAGCCGAGTTCCCTTAAAACCAGACAAGATACACAATATTGATGGTGATATGTCACTGAATACGTCTAAATTCGACTACTATTAACATTTAATGTACATAAGTGAGATTGAGATTAAAAACACCACCTATACAATTAAGCTGCGGTCTCTTACCCACAAATTCTTCTCGAAGTAGATAAAAATAGAAAACTGTACTTAATAGTCTTTGAGATAACGTTTGTCAGCATTGATAAATATGTTACACCTCTATTATTTTCGAGGACAAATTTGGAAGTTATTTTACATTTTTTTCTTTGTTTAAAAATTGATCGATTTTCTTTGTTCTGTGTACAATTAATCGACGACCAGATAATAGTAGTAATAATAATTTTGTAGTACATATTGCATAAAGTCAAGGAAACGTATACAACACACAAATAACCCCAAAAAACATAACAGATAGTGAGTATCCCGAACCCAATAAAAACCATGGCAGTGAATTGCTTAGCCGCTCGCCACTTTTTTCATTGACGAAAGATGATTATTAAATCAATTTCGTCACTTTAATTCAAACAAGTATAAAAATTGTGTCGCTACAAATTCATTCTACAAAGTGTAAATCAACATATTTATGACCCCAAGCTAATTAACAGGAAATTTAATGATTTCACCTTGATCCTCGATAGCAGCATGTGTCAATGTTTTTATAGGTTATCCAATTTAAGTGGCGCTCATGGTAAATGACAAAACACCAACAAAAGTGTCGTATAGATTTACTGATGCACACAGATTTCCACCTTTTGATTAAATATGTAATGCAAATACAAATTGAATGATTTTGCGTATTTTAACTAATTTTTCCTACGTTTTATGTGTTTCAAATTGATTACGCGCCATTCGTTAACCTACCTCCTAGATACGTCTAAGTAACGATGATGACCACTTAGAAAAAAAAGAGTTCTTAACGGTCCTTAATGGAAAATGTAACTGAATGATTAACAAACGCATTTAAAGTAGTCTTAAAATTAAAGTTTTTCAAAATTTATAATCATATTTTATTTAAAAATTGTTTTTTTTTTATAACTATAAAGGCTACATATGAAAATAATATACTTGTTTATACACTGCCCAATTATGTCACCTGTACACTGGATGCTTCTAAGCACTTGCTTATACAGTCTGACCGCAAAGCTGACTAAAGCTTTCAAAATCCTGCAAAATACCCTGCCACTCAGGTGCTACGGACGAGTAAGCAGAAGCAGTGTCCGCTTCTAACCTGTGGAGTTACTCATTGTCATATCTAGGCATAGGACCATCTTTGACTCATCGAAAATGTCCGATAGTCAACAGATGGATTTCCAATAACGATCAATAATGTCAAGAAGCTGACCATAGAACTTGTGAAGTGATAACATCAACCTAGGCGCAACAAACCCCTGCTTGAGTAGTTTAGTAGTCAAAAGTGACTAGGTCGTAAAAATCGGAATAATGATCGCAGGATCTAGCATAACATATAAGTTGTGAAATGTACACACCATAGGTCGGAGCTGCTGGAATGTTGTTATCGAAAAACTGGCAGCTGAAAATTGGAATGTTGAAGTCATCATGTTTTATCGTAGAGTTTGATTTGCTGCTTTCAGGTGTCAATTTCAAGAAGTAGGTCTAAACGGCCAACCTAAGTGTATAGCTGGTATCCTTAATTTCAAGCTCGCTAGGGTAAATCGAACGCAGTCACCGATTTTAGCATTGTTCATTGGCAAAACACCATCAATATATCGGGTTGTGAAATTAAAGGTCTGGACCAGTGTTTTTTCCCTCTTCCTAAGCAGGTCTTCTAGGAAATAAGAGCCCCATAAGAGTAGGTGTATGAACCAATTGACCAACAGTCATTGTAAAATGTGTCATCTAAACATGATCACAAAATCTTACATTTGATAGATTTGGTCTTCATTATATTTATTTTTTTTATTTTTATTTATTGATGAGGAAGTAAGTTCTTTCATGGCTAATTATCAGGAACTTATCTCGTCTCATTCCGTTTTTCTTGAAAAACGAGCTTTAAATAAGACCTTTTAGTCTGGTTTTAAGTTGCATATGGGGTATGGCCATGTAGAGTGTCAAAAAATCAAAGGCCTTAATGTTGTTACATTGGGGAAGAGATCCGGACCTTAACATGTCTATAAAGTCTTTTCAATTTTTTAGGATCCACATTTTATTTCTCATGGAGTAGCAATGTCACTGTATTGTTGAAGCCCCTTTCTGTTAATTTTAGAACAGTGGTCAGGAGTTTTGATATGTCTGAATTTTTGTGAAGTTTTGGTATCCAATAAAGGGAAGAGACATCACAACCTCGACTTTGATATGAAGACCAAAGGATGCCAACACTGGTTTGTGATTTTCAAGAATATCCTCTTTTGAAAGCGTATTACTTTACAAATATTTTATTGTTGAAAACAATTGGATCACACACAAGTTTCACAACTTAGTACTGTTTTTTGCCAGAAACATATATATATATATATATATATATATATATATATACAATGATCGACATCATACATTATAGAATTACAACAATATATTTGTATATGAAGACGCGAATTTTGAAAAGATAATATATTATTAATATTATTAATATATTATTACAAATAGAATAATAAAACAAGACAAATACAAAAGAGATGATTCAATGGATTTCGTTTGCACGACAAAGAACGAGTCCAACAGACCCTTGTATCTGATGATTGACGCCGTAAAGTACTGACATGCATATTGCGCTTATATTTCTGTGTTGATTATCAATATAACAGAAGGATAATTATATATATTTTTTCTGACCTATACTGTAAGTTTATTTACTTTATTATTTAGTAGTTATTATTTATTTGAAATCCATTGAGTCGTGACTCTAAGAAAAAAGGACATCATTAATGATCATTCGAAGAGTTGTACAACCAAACACTATTTCTTTTAAATAGATACGACTAATTTTAGACATTACGGTTGTTGTCGAAAAGTGAACCGTTCAGTATCTTTGATAAATTTCTGAACCGATAAAAATATTGCACAGTTTTTATTAATAGTTACAGCTTCACTTCCGTATAATAACAATTTAACATAAATCGTTGCAACTTCCATAGTTATTCCTTTTATTTCATTATACATACGAGTTCTCTGAGTATGAAATCTATGACAATGTAGTAAATTGTGTTCAGCGTTCTCATTATAGAAACCACACATACATTCTGCATTTGGTACTAAATTTGCTTTATTTAAGTCAGCATTAAGTGCACTGCTTGTAGTGCATTATACAATCTATCACCGTAAGCAAAATACATTGTAGGTTTTTGTGAAATATACATGTTGTAATTTTGATTTAAAGGAGGAAAACGTACGACGTTCTCTGATGTTTAAATCCAATGGGTTCCATAATTTAATCGACGATGGAAAAAAAATGACTTGATAAATTGATACATTGTAAGCGATTAAATGGTATACTAATATTCAATTTACTTCGCAGATTGTAATTACTTGTTTCAAATGTAGCAGGTGGGACTAAATCATATAGATAATCATGAGCCTGGTTATGAACAATTTATTAAAAAATAAATATTTTTTAATTCCCTTCTTACACTTAATTTTTCCATCATTCTGTTTGTCCTGATTGGCTTACAGAAGCTAAAGTAACCCCTATATATAAGAACAATAATACTTTGAAAACGTTAAAGTATAGACTGGCCAGTATTTTTTGATTCATAAATTGTAGTAGGTGGGCGGGTGCTACTTAAATACGCATGCATACCCTTACCGTAATAAATGTAAACTTGCAGCAAAAAGGTGTATGCCTGAGATCGTATTAATGCAATATATTTTGGAGGTTTATTGGTGTAATATGATGTAAAACCAATTTTAGAATGAATTCTATGTATTTGTTTCTATTTCACAATAACAGTTTTGAGGAATTAGTCAATTCAGTGTAAAGGTGAATTGCCAAAACATGGGATAACTTGCACAGGCTTGACGATTATGGCTACTTGAATTATGCAATCTAATTTAAAAAAAAATATCAGTTTCATACACTTTCATGTAAATCAGTTAACTTGGTTTTAGCATTAGGGTAAGTTAAATTTCATATATTCTGTAGATTTCTTGTCACAAAAGTACGTAAATTTGTATATTATTGATGCACTCGCGCATTGCCGTACGTACATTTTCTATCGAATTTCTTGCATAGATGCGAATTCGTAACTCTTGAAAACCATCAGTTGGAAGACTTGCTTACTACTTTGTTCCAACAAAAGTAAATTATTATACAATAAATGAATAATTAATAAATAAATCGTCAAAATGTTGGACTTCATACAAATATTTCTAATATGATATTTTGTTCAGTGTATAAAAGCAGGTATATATGCACGTCCATAGGGATGTGACATAACATAAGGTGTTCGCTGAAAAACGCTAAATAAAAATAATTTTTGGGGTTCAAAATAATTAGTCTTTAGCGTTATTTTTTGGTGAAATATATATCATAAATAGTGGCAGGCGTACATTTATAACGGCATGCATATTTCAGTAGGACTGGATGCAAGGGGTGGTTTGTAATTGTTCGTTTTGTTTATTAGATATAGTTTGGCCCCTTGCCAAATACTTTATTTTCTGTAGACATGCCTTTTACATGTGATTTTCACGTATGTAATGTGTGCTTGCTCTTAAATGGGTAAATGTAAGTTATGTTATATATGTACATGTATGTCCACCTAGAATTTTCTTCCACAATCTCGAATTTTTGTAGGTGATCTCCATTTATTCACCATGTAAACAATGAACCCAAAGCTACATTACTGTTTTAAATATCTTACCTGTATTGGTCTAAATACATGACTTCGCAATAATAAGATATAGTGTGTTTCAATAAAACTACCATCAGTTAAAGCGACAAATTTTCGTAGCAGAGAAATTTGTATGTACGACCGACTCCATCTTAATTGAACAGAATTGTCAGTTTTCCCACCGCAGGTCGGGGGTCTTCTCCGGGTACTCCAGCTTCCTCCCCCCAATAAAAACTTGACGCTATGATATAGCTGAAAAATGGCTAAAAGTGGCGTTAAACCACGTTCAAACAAACAAACAAACAAACGACTAATTAGTGATAAATTAGCCGATGATTTACTTGCATAAATCATTACCAAATGTAGATAGTAAAATCTATTTCAAGCCAAAGTATGGAATGTGAGATCTGTGGCTTTTCAAGAACATAAAAAAATAAGAAGTAAAAATAGAAGATAAATAACTAATAATTATAATTTTGGAAAGGATGTTCTTCGAGCGATCTGCTCGATTTTTCCGAAAAAAGTGGTTTTTTTAGAAAAATTAGAAATTACGTTGCCCATAAAAAAGGCCACCAAAACAAGTTTTGCATATAGATAGTTTCTTGTAAGTGTTTTAAATCATAGATTTTCAAATAGTGCAGTTACCCAAAACTGTCAATAGCAGAGACGCATAGTATATGACTTCCAAGTTGGCTTTCAGTTGGTGTCCACACGACTGTAACAAACCATTCTCTCCCAGAATTCCCATGTGCCAGCAAAGCAGATTTTCTCATACCCACAGGCGATACTGTGATGATTTCAGTTATTCTGAATTCAATAAATGTTAATCTTTAAAGTTTCATCCATTTTAAATCTATCAAAAGTGTTTAATATTTTAGATTTTGAAGTAAAAACAATTGGGAAATTTCTGTAAATGTTTCAGCAGCATTAATATAATTATTAATAGTGTAATGTGTAAATGCTTACTGTAATGGGATGGACATATCCCTACATACAAATTGATGTGTATGTTCATTACTCTAAAGTAAGACCGTACTTTGACAGTCAAGCTCCACACCCATAGAGCTGCCCAGCGCGTCCCTTGGTGGCGGATAGTGCATGCAAACATTTTAGGGGTTTTCATATATTAATACGTAAAGCCTGACCGTAGACCATATGGGATAACGTGTTTGATTGTGTAACGCGACTTGCTCGATAAAAATCTCTTGTATATGGCGTTAAGAGTTCAACTGTTGTACTAAAAGTGTCTGACACTACCCATATTCCTAAATTTGAGAATGTAATTTGTGGTTTCTGTATTTCATATACCTTGTACTATTTGAATCTGTCCTTGCTATAATTGTTTCGTTCAGAGTGGCATTTACGTTGATATAGAACAATTGACCCGCAATACATACTGTAGAAACTATATCAGGTTGGCTTGAACAAGAACCGCTTGAAGTAAACACCACTACCATAAATTGCAAGGATATGCTCCTTAGTGCTATCGTCGGTGTACTGATGGCAAAGTCTTCTATCTGCAGGGCAATTACATACCATCTACCTGTACTACCAGTTGCATTATAATGCAAGACGCATGCAACCTCAAAATCAACACTATCGTACCTAAATTGTTTTTACAATGTTTTTTTTCGGTAGTAGGGCATTAAAACAAATGACCAGTTTATTTTAAGGCCGATACATGGTGTGTTCCAACAATCGATATTAAAATAATTTAACAACATAAGGTCTGACCATGTTCTAATTCGCATAGAGCCCAATTGCAATAATCTATTTCGATTCTAATATGTCTAGCAATTGTTTTAAAATTTCGAAGCGGCTCTAAGAAGACGCTTTCAATGGTAAAACTGTTTTTTGAAGCAAGATATATCCCAAAACAGTATGTTAAAGCAAATAAAATTGACATAAACTTATATTCTGGTCATTTTATTAAATATGCGTACCTTTAAAACAAAAATATTGAGAAATCTTAACGAAATTGCATTCTTACATAATATGTATAGAGGGATAACTCTGTTCAGTATATATCAAATTCATATACAATAAACAAAATGCATGTAAATTATTATGTAAAGGGGAATAACTCTAGTGAGAATCATACATAAAAGTTCATATACAATAAACAAGAATGTATATATATGTATGTAACTCAAATTTAATTTTTAATTCGGGAATTATTCCTGAGATTTAGCTCGTCGGAACTATACTTCCCTTTTATAAAAACAAGGGCGAAAAGGCGGATCCAAAAAATTATAGACCTATAACGATTTTAAGTTGTATGGGCAAATTATTTACTTCTATTTTGAATTCAAGGTTAAATGATTTTTTAGAAAACTTCTTCTTGCTGAATGAAAATCAATTTGGTTTTAGACAAGGGTATTCCACAATAGACAGTATTTTTACACTTCATTTACTACAAGAACTCTTACAGAGAAAGAAGAAAAAACTATACTGTGCATTTATTGACTTTGCAAAAGCGTTTGACACTGTTTGGCGACCTGGTCTATGGTAAAAATTATTAAATTCATCTATAGATGGCAAGATGTATAATATTATTGTTAACATGTATAGTAAAATCAAATCCCGTGTCTTCAATGGTAAAGATTACTCTGATTTTTTCCATGTAATATTGGTGTAAGGCAAGGAGAGAATCTGTCTCCTGCACTATTTTCTCTATATGTCAATGACCTTGAAAGTTTTATGATCAGTAATAATATATGTGGTCTATCGAGTATCTCAAACAAAATTAATTCAGAACTTAGTCTGTATGTAAACCTTTTTCTTATTTTGTACGCTGATGATACTGTACTTTTATCAGAATCCGAAGAAGATTTACAAAAACAACTTTATACACTTCATGAATATTGTACATTGTGGAAGCTTAAAGTTAATGTCGATAAAAGTAAAATAGTCGTATTTTCAAAGGGACGTCTGCGAAATGAAATGAGATTTTATTATGATGATAAAGAGATGGAAATAGTCAAAGATTATATATATTTTTATGGTTCACTTTTCCAGATCTGGTAGTTTTTTTAACTCCAAAAAATATAATGTCGAGAAAGCTACTCGAGCTATGTACGACGTCTTAAAAAAGGGGAGACTACATAATTTATCTCTGGAATGTGTGCTTGACTTATTCGATAAAATTATGCAACCTATTTTACTCTACGGCTGTGAGGTATGGGTGTTGGTAATAACTCTATAATTGTAGAACGAGTACATCTGAAATTTTGTAAACTTTTATTGAATGCAAAGAAATCGACTCCCGATTTCATGATTTATGGTGAACTCAGCAGACATTCGCTTGACATCTGCATTAAACTTAGAATTATTAAGTTTTGGGGAAAATTGGTTACTGGTAAAGAGAGTAAGCTTCCTTTCGTTTTATACAAGTTAGCCTATTCGAACTACAACGACTTCTCCTGGCTTTCCTATATCAAATCTATACTAGATGACTGTGGTAAATCAAATCTGTGGCTTTCTCAAAACTTCCCAAGTATTTCATGGTTACATAGCGCAATTAAACAAACACTGTCAGATCATTTTAAAAAGCAGTGGCTTTCCAATTTACACGACAGCCCTAAAGCTACTAGTTACAGAATGTACAAAGAAGATTTAGAGTTCGAAAATTATTTTAATATACTCAATGATAAAAACTATATTACCTTTTTTCGTTTAAGAACCACGAATCATAAATTACCTGTAGAATCTGGTAGATGGCACAATATACCAAGACAAAATCGAAAATGTATTTTGTGTTAATCGCAGGATATAGGAGATGAATTTCATTATATCTTGGTATGCAAATCACTTTGTGAAGAGAGAAAACAGTTTGTTAAATTGAAATTCTATACGAGCCCAAACGTTATAAAATTTAAGGAATTGATGAATTGCCATCATTTACCAGATATTATCAAACTTTGTAAATTTATTCGAACTATAAACAAAAAACTAGAATCTCCTGGGTAGATTGAAATTGAAATTGAAATTACTTACTAATCTTTATTTATGTATTTTATCTGTATCTCTGTACCTTTATTTTCATTATATCATTCATTTTTTACATATATTTTGCATATGATATTATATGTCGTACTTTTGTATTTATTTCTCTGTACCTGATTTTGGTTTTGGAGAATAAAGATATATATATATAAATAATTGTACATAAAGTGATAATAAAAATTTAGCAAATTTAAATTTATGACAAAACCGTATCAATTAAAACATTAAATAACTCACCAATTCTCGAAGAAACTCTTTAACAACCTCTCTAGCAAACAAACACTACACAAATTTGGAATTAATTTACAACACTGAGAAGCGATGTCGAATTGGGTGGAAAGGTGCCCTGAAAAGAGGTGAAAAGCTTTTCTGCGACGTTGAAAATTGAATCTCGATTTTGATTGACTGATTATTGGCAGCTGGTGAAAGGAAGAATTTCGTCAAATTTGATAAAACAACCAATGTTTTGATAAATATAAATACATATTTATATTTTTAATACCATACCTTATCATACTGTTATGTCTTTTTATTGATATCTTTCTTCCAAAGTTTAGCATCATCTATAAGTATCTATAGATGCGCAACTGATCGTCGGCGCCATTATGCATATTAATTAGTTAGAAAAGAGTTATGTCCCCTTAATACATCCCGGGAAAAATATTGCCTTAACATACCCGCGTAGGAACGGACATAAAAGTCCTTAACAACCAGATATTGTCCGACTCGGGACTACTTGCTTTACTCAAACTTTTAATGAATGAGTGTCATTTTGTCCTTAGCAACAGACAAACTGTCCATTGCATGCATACATTTTCTGACTTCAGACCACTCTCGTCCTAAAATAGCTAAATACTACCAGAGGTAAAGCAACCGTGCAATCTTAAAATGGAACAAAATAACTAGAGCTTTGATATAAATTATTATCCAAATTGATTGATTGTTGTTTTACCTCCAGCAAGCAATATTTCAGCTATATTCAATACATGAATAGTATTTAAATTTCATTGTTAGAACATCCAATCCCTAGAATTAAAACGTGATCTCATACAATAACAGAAGTGTATATTCAGATAAAAAAGGTAATTAAAGTAATAAAATGTATGAAGCATAACAAATTCCCAGACACATTACATTCATTTTACAATGTAAATTAATTTCTTTAAAAACTTTAAAATTGTGTCGCCTGTGACAGTTTTAAATAAAAAAATATGAATCTACACTATAGAAACGTTCCCGGATGTGCGCCACATCCACACAGTCCATTAAAACATGCTTAGTGGTGTATGGAGTGTTGCATTGCACACATTCGGGTCGTGGCTCGTTATTTGAAATATAACTATGTGTAGTCCTGGTATGACCAAGACGACACCTGGTTAAAACCACTTGGTTTCTACGACCTCTATATGATTTAAAACTATTTGGGTGCAGAAGTGGTTGGATCTCGTGAAGTTTATTATGAACTTCCAGATCCCAACCACTCTGCCATGTATTAAAAACATGTATTAAAAATATATTTTAGAATAAATGATTTAAAATCAGTAAAAGGTATTTTACAATTAATGAGGTCATTATTTAAGGCATTCGTAGCTTCCCTGTCGACGACTGTGTTTCCGTGGATTCCCAAATGACTTGGAATTCAGAAGAATACAACCTCTTTACCTAAAGTTGTCAGCGATTTATAAATTTGAATTATTTTTAAAATAAATGGATTTTTAATTTTAGAATTTTCAATTGCCTGAATTCATGACAAAGAATCGGAGCAGATAATAAATTTACACTCATCTGAGGAAGAAATAATTTTTATCCAAATTGACAGCGGGCGCTATGCTAATTATTAGAAGGTCTGGAGTTATATTGTTAATATATTATACTGAGTAATAATCTATTTCTAGTCTTATGTGTATAACAAATGTTTTAAAATTTCAAAGTTGCTCTAGGATAACGCTTTCAATTGCCATATTGGTTTTTTAAACTAAATAAGATATATAAAAAAACAGCAGGTAAAACAAGCAGACATTTTATTATTGGCATAAAAATATATGCTCGTCATTTCTTTGAATATACGTTAATCTTAAGCATAAAATTAATTAAAACTTTACAAAACTGTGCTGTTCCAGTTTGAACTTTTTTGAGTTAAAAGTCTTACCGTGACGTCACAGCGGGCTCAGTGCTTATTAGAAACCTAAGATGTTCTCAAATGGTATGATATAAGAATACTAAATATAAACATTATATTGATATTTTATAACAAAGTACATCGATCAAGGACAAAGAATATTTACTATTGTTTTGTGTCAAAATATTATATTCAACAGTTTTGATTCTAATTATGCATACAATCGCGCGGGTATAGAAGAATTGTAGGGCTGGACGAAATTCAATGTTTACGTGGAAAATACTTTGAAAACGTTTTATTTTATGTATTAAAATAACTAGATTGCTGATAGTTTAACGAACTCGATATTTAACAATCTACAAAAGATGTATGCTCTATTAAGCAGGGCGAAGCAAAAGACGTATTATTTAAAATGATTAAAACGATCGTGTTACCGAAATTTAAAAGGAAGGTTTAACGTTATTACTAAATATAAACATTCTGTTATAACTCGGTGAACGAAAAAAATAGATGCGTGTAATAAGGTTTTCTTTGTAAATGAGATCTTTTCGACGAAATTTAACAACGAACGTACGTCGGCCAAGGACACCAAATACTTAGAATTGTTTTGTGTGTTTAATATTTGTTCGAAATCTTATTGTCATCAATTACTCGGTGTGTGCATATAATCGCACCAGTATAAGGTCATTGTGGGTGGAAATTCAATGAAAACGAGGAAATGCTTCACAACATTTTTGTTTTATTTTGAGCATTAATACAACTTTATTGCTCAAATAGCTTCGTTTACAATTAGTAGTTTAACAAAATCTCTACTTAAAAGTCAACAAACACGGGGACAAAAATCCAGAATCGCTGTACATACAGTTGTGTGCAGGCCTAACATAAAATGCTAGTTAACTTGTATAGCAGAGATTCTGACTGCTTTAAGTTAATTAAGAGCAGAGAATTTGACTGGTTTTAACAACTCAAGTTAACTTTGGTTGCTCTTTTGACAATTTTTTTATACAATATATTTCTGTCCATTTGACATTTTTTGACAATTTCTGTCCACTGGACAATTATACTTTTGACAATTTCTGTACTCTTGACAATTTTTTTTTCTTTTGACAATTGTGTCACGTGACAAGTTTGTCAACGGGAAATTTTTTGTTCTGACAATTTTGTCCACTGGACATTTTTTATTTTGGAAATTTTTTGTCCACTTTGTCAACTTGCTAACCTTTCGACGGACACTTTAAAACACTTTTAACTCTACTTGTTTAATGTTTTTTGTCAATTTATTTAGGAAAGACTAGCCGGTTGTACCGTACGTCGATTTATTTTATATGTGCGTTGTCGGAATGAAAAGAATACGAATGATGAAAATCAAATTCTTTGTTGTTTATAAAAATCTTATTACCAAAAACAATCGATATAATACAAATTAGTAACGAGAAAAATTTTATTTTAATGATATGTTTGCTATTTACGTGTTTCTGGATATCATTGCGGAGAAAAATATTTTTTAAAATCTTACGTCTCGAAATCATATTACTTATTCATGTTATTGCGCCGTTGTTTTCTTTAATTAAATATTAATGTACAGTCCAATAAAGTGAGACACATCTTTGTTATATATCTTTATTCTCATAAATCCAATGCATAACACTGGTACAGAGATATAACAAAAAAATATACAATATATACACACATATATACAGAGAAAAGTTACACAGATCTAAGAGCCTGGAAGAACAAAACCAGCGTTTATATCTTTTATAAAGTTACAGAGTTTCTTAAGAATAGTCTTTCTCTTACTTGACATGAGTTCTGAAAATTTAATAATATTGTGTCTATATATAAAGTAGTGGGATAGTTCTTGTTTACGTTTTTCGTTAAAATAATCGCATTCTAAGAGATAGTGGTATTCATCTCCAATTTGTGAACTATTACATAATACACATTTACGCTTGTCGCTCGGGATATTTTGCCATCGCCGTTTCGATTGGAAGTTTATTGTTTGTTGTTCTAAATCTGCAGAAAAGAATTGCCTGTTTTATTTCTAGTATATTAAAGTATTCCTCTAATTTAAAATATGTTTTAAAGGTTCTATAATTTATAGTTTTCGTTGAATTTTGTACAAGAGAATTCCAATTCTGAATAAACTGATCCTCTAGGCGTTGTTTTATTAAGTGTTTAAGCCATTCATTATTGTTAAAGTTTTCAGTTTCCCAAATATAAGAGAAGCCACAGTCATTAAATATCTTTTTTACAAATGTGATCCAGTCGATGTTCATATTTTTATTTTCATTCATTTTACGACACAAGATGTACATAATGTAAGAGTATTTTGATTGCTTGCAAGTTATAAGCCTTGCCCAATAGCATACAGTTCTTACTTTTATATATATATAAATAGGATATCGTCCTAGCTCCCCATACGCCATATAGCTAGGTGTGGAAGTTTTTAAATTTAAAAGAGTCTTACAAAATTTTAAATGTATTTTTTCCAAAATGTCATTATTACTAAAACTCCACACTTCACACCCATAGCGGTTTGATCATTTTGTCAAATAGATCAAGTTGACATGTTAATGAAAGTTTATGTTTTCTACCTATTTTCAAAACCTCATACATAACATTTAATGCCTTATCAGCTAGATATTTTTTTGTTAAGTTAATGTTTGCGGTTTAATAAAAATTACACCGAGGTAATTGTAATTTTGAACTATTTCGAGATTTATATTATTATAACTGAAACTCAGATTTTGTGGTGATCTCCCATTTCCAAATACCATGACTTTAGTTTAATTGACATTTACATTTAATTTCCACGTTTCCCAATATGCATAAAAAACATCAAGTTGATCCAGAGATCATTTGATGTCTCAGCTAATAATGCGGTATCATCGGCATATAACATAATAAAAAGTTTTAAGAAAATGTCTAGGTTGTTTTCTATGTCATCAGAAATAGTTTATAGTCCTGTTATGCTTTTATTTTCGAAGAAGGTTTCTAGGTCGTTTAAGAATAGCGAAAAAAGAAAAGGCGACAAGTTTTCACCTTGTCTCACGAAGTTATTACAATCAAAATATTCAGCCATACAGTTGTTATACGAGATACATGATTTTATATTGTCATACATGCTTCTAATAACATTATATATCTTGCCATTGATATTATTTGACAGCATTTTGTAGAAAAGTCCTTCTCTCCAAACCTTATCAAAGTCTATAAAGGCGCAAAATAACGTTCATTTTTTTAAGTTTCAATATATGGAAAAATGTAAAAGAGTAAAAATATTGTCTATAGTTGAGTAATTTTGACAAAATCCAAACTGATTTTCCTTTATAAGCTTAAATTCCTCAGAGAATTCATTAAGTCTTGCATTTAAAATTGACGTAAATAATTTCCCTAGACAACTGATAATTGTAATCGGCCTGTAGTTCTTGGGATCGTGACTATCACCTTTATTTTTATAGATAGGCCTAATTGTATCAATTAACCAAGTGTTAGGGATTAAACCTTTATCAAAAATTAAATTAAATAAGTTTTCATAAATATTAATAAATTGGTTTGATGTGGACCTGATATTTCGTCCTGCACACAAATTTAAGTTTCTGAATACATTTAAGAATTTCCTCCCTTGAAATGTAAGCATTAATATGCTCGTTGATTTGTTCATTATATAAATAACCAAAATTCTGTAGATCATTTCCGTTGTCATAGTCTTGTGTATTCAATTGTTTGAAAAAATCATAAAGTTTGTCAATTTCAATATTGAGTTGCTTTTGTTTAAAAGTTTCCAAAATTCTTTAGGGTTATCGTTTTTTAATATCTTCTGCAAGTTTTCTACTATAATTTAATATTTTCTATCTAGTATTTGCTTGTTGTTCTTTTCAGCTATAATCATTGCCGAGCGATTTTGTAAAGAGGAATTATGCTTAAAACGTTTCTTCAGTCTATATCAAACCAGGGTTTATTTTCTCTTTTACAATTACTGTTTCTATTTTGTTCCATAACAATATATGTACCTAAGGTTTTTTTACCAGATGTGACAAAAATATCACCTAAATCTTCTGACAATGAGTCTACAATATCCTGATTCACATCATCAAGTTGTCTATTATATATAGTAGGTCTGTTATCAAGTTCTGACAATTTATCAATATCAATATTATTCTGAAATTAACTTGCTTTTTGGGGTTCCATGTTTTAGTTTTTGTAACATTTTTACGAACATGATTCAAAAGATTATCATTAAAGTTTTGGTTGTCGATTATATATTCATCACATGAAAAACATATCTTAATAGCAGAGTGTACATCTGAGAACAATTTGCTAGGTTCAAGAATTTCAAAGTCTTTGAATGATTTTAAAAAATAGGGACTACTAATACAATAATCTACTACACTTGCGTCTCTACAAGTAAATTTTCCAATATATTTATCACTTCCTAGTCTACCATTAACTATGAAAAGGCTATTGCTTTGACAAAACTCTAATAACATATTGCCATATCTATTTCTTATCTTATCCATACTAGTTCTTTTAATATGAAGAGGTAATTGCTCTAAAATATTAGTATAATTATCCATATAATCGGACATATTATTTTCATTATGATCGTTTCCGTCTAGAACTATAAAATCATCTCCATTACTTGTCCTGGCATTAAAGTCACCTACAAGACAGACGTATTCAGAAATATTTAAAAATGATATAAATATTCCTGTTCAATTTCATTCAGTGCTTCATCAGATGAATACTTTGTGTATTCAGGAGGTATGTATAATACACCAAAGATTACTGGTTGGTCCAATTTAAATAATTTCCCCTCACACTTAAACCAAAGGATATATTTACAACTTGATTCTTGCATTTCTATCATATTATGTAGTGTATCCGTATACCCGACTATAATTCCGCCCGATCGTCTATTGGATATATTTTTTCGATTTTTCATTACAAAGTGAAACCCTGGGGAATCGATAACATCCAGCAAACTATATCCTGGTGTTCAATCAAATTTCGAAATTCTGGGTATTGTAACCTTGACTTAATGCCACAACAATTTAGACATAGTAGATTAATACAATTGTTGCTAAGATTGATAATTGACCGATTTACAGGTATATTTAATCTCTGACTTGTATTAATAAAACTGTTAACATGTGTAAATTTGTCACTATTCTCCCCTGTGATGGTAGCAGCTTTGTTTACAGTATAATTGCTGCAGTTTCCTAAATTACATGTATATTCCATTTCAACTTGTGTATCATAATTCATATAAAAATGATAGATATCATTAAAATATTCATTTTCTATTTCAACAGTGTGTGTAAAATCAGTATAATCTACATTAAACACATTCTCGTTTGGTTCATTTTGATAAATATTATTTACATTGCTAGTAGACTCAATGCAGATACCAGATTTACATGTATTATCGTTTTAAGCATGACTAACTTTATCGAAAATATTAACATAAAAAGTTGATTTGCAAGAATTTCTTTTTGGGTTACTTTGATCGACAGTACAATCTGTATTATTAACATTGTTATTAGTATCTACACTGTAAGCAGAACACAAAGTATTATACGAATTTTCATTAAAACTATTTATATATTTACAATTGTCTTTTGAGTGACATAAAGTTTTAATGGCTAATTGCTCTCCATGGCTATGTTAATAATTATAGTCATTCACCAGAGGAGATGTATCAGATCGTCGTGGACGCTTATATGGTCTATTGGTCTGTTTTCGGCGTTGTTAACAGGGATTCGCAATACCCATGCTTTCTATCGGTTGGCAGTGAAGTCTGTTCTTTGTCACTTTCGCCGGGATTGTACAAAATTCCGTCTATAAACAGATTGTCTCTAACTAGCACTACATGTTTACCGTGTTTCTTAGCTTCTTTTTGGATCGGATACAGTTTTTTTCGTTTCTCTTCAATTGCATTATGGAATTGTTCGTGTATGCCGAAAGGGGTATTTTTCAGCCAAGTTGCGTGTTTGAGGACCAATCTCAGATCTTTGTGGTATAGAAATCTCGCAACGATTGGCCTCGGTCTGTCGTTTGATCGTTTGCCGAATCTGTGTACATTTCCAAATTCAATGTAATGTTCGATTCCGAGTTGTTCGTAAAGAAAAGAACGTAGCTTTTCCTCGACGTCCTCAGTTTTCTGCTCTGCATGGTTGGTGAATATGAGGTTATTTTTCATCGACTGACACTGCAGGTCAAGAATGCTGTTTTGTAATTTTTCTACTTTTTCTTTATCAGATTGCTGTGATTTAGTGTCTATTAACTGTTTCTTCAGTTCAGTAATGTTTTTTGACATAGACTTTTGATAGTTATACAAATATCTATCAATCATGCAATTCTTCGATATCATAATATTAATTGATACAACTCTTGAACTAATCATTCATTCAAAATCTAAATTTAGTGTATGCTAACCACTAAATCTCAATACAGTAGACAACTACATAACAATAATGTAAAAAATCTTATATTTACAAAGGTAACACCCACATTTTTCTATACCAGTGTGTGTAACATGGTTTTTAATTTCATCTCTGGGGTCTTGAGGGTGAGTTTATATATGTGTAATATTTTTTTAGTTGCATCTCTAAGATCTCACAATTAAAGGAGTAGGGGTGATAAGGGCCATTTTTGGCCCTACAATTTCTGATAAAATAAAGTTGTGTGAAAAAAATTTATTTGCAGCCTATATCATCTCTAAACATAATGCTTTAAATTGATGCACTCCAAATCAATCAAAATCCTGCTTGTGACACCATCGGCATCACGTGCATCAACGTCTATTTTTAGATTTTGCTCTAAAACAGGGTGAATTTCAAGAAACTTATGTAAAATAAAGTGCCTGCGCGCAGCTAAGAAACAACTTAAATGTGTTATTTATTTTAGTCAGGAGCTCAATCTGTCAAAATATTTTGTTGTTTCTTGCATGCGCACGGTTCGAAAAAAGATTAATTGTATCAGTAATCCGCGATCATTTTTGTTTACATTTTCGGGTCGGGAAGAAGGAAGAAATAATTCATAAAAAAACATGCAATAGTCATTTATTTCAAGTTATAAGAGGTTTAGAGTTATTGAATCAATAAATAAATTTTTGTATAATAAAGAGCGGACCCCTTGCTGTTTGATTTATTTTTTTTCTTGCTCGAATGCAGATCTTTACCGTCGGCATTTTGACGCGACCGGGATTTCATCGTTTTTTATCTCGCAGAAATACATTTTGCAGACAACATCATAAAGATCCATAAAAATCAAAAAGAAGATGTAATTCACTTGATGATTTTATCCACTCTCTAAAATAATGTTAATAACCTCATAATTTGTTGACCTAAGGTGACCTTTTAGTGTATTCTAGAATTTCTGGGAATTCCCAAATCTATTTTCTGTACTTATTTTTAGTAGAACAACACCAATATTTTTCAAGACTGAGATTATGACAAAAAAAAAATAGAGCTTGAAATATTGATAAAATCAAATCAATATTTGTTTTGGCACACTGTATTTTCAATAAATATGTGTGTTTTACTGAAATTAAAAAATGCTGACACAAAAGCGAAAGTAAACATATGTCTATTTATAAATTAAAACAATACCAAATAACATTGTGAAAACCTGAAAAGAAAAAAAAATGTAAATACATCTATGTTTATTTTATCATTCATTATTGTAGTACACGCATACTAAATGTTTACCAACAGTCTAGGGAAATGGGGAAAATGTTTGGGGAGATGAGGGGTGGGGGTTACATACAGGGCTAAGCCATGGCATCTTTCAAAATTGAATTTAATGTCATCATAGTTAAAAATTCAAAGTATACATGTCACCTTGAAAAATGGTACTTAAAATCCAATTAAACAAAACAAAAGAATACAATTTCTAAATCATTTTTGACTACATGACAGTGTGATTTGAATTTTGTTGTAGGTTCAGCTTATCGAAAATAAATTCAGAAAAAAAAGTGACGTTTGTTGTTGACATTCTCTACATAAAATAGTATGGGTTATTACGGTACAATTTTTTTCTGTGAGGGTTAAGCAAATTTTATTGTGTCCTGCATAACTGTTTAATACTAATATCTTTTAAATAGGGAAAAATATTGTTTGCATTTCTTTACTGTTAGGGGAATTAACCCAACCCTCTAGGAATAAAATTGAGAGACGTACAAAGATATAGTGAAAGTGCATCCCAGAAATAACTCTTGATCCATTTCTTACGCACATTGGACAATTGTCTTTATAGTCCGTGCGATAAACATTAGGAAAACCTATATTTTAAAACATATTTAAAGACATGAAAAAAATGCACTGTTGTGTAGGAAAACTGTTTCAATTGGGTCCTCGGTGGCAGAGTGGTTAGTTCGTCTACTATTAATCACGTGGTCTGTCAACACTGAGATTGCAGGTTTGAGTCTCAATGCGGGCAGTGTGTATACTCGACTACAATCTTAATTGACAAGGATTGCCTGTTTTCCTGCCGCAGGTCCGGGGTTTCCTCCGGCTTCTTCCCCATAAAAACTGGACGCCATGATATAGCTGAAAAATTGCTGAAAAGGGCGTTAAACATCATTTAAACTAACAAACAATCAATCAATTGCGCTTACAAATTATACAAGAAAGGTCAGGTATATATATTAAATAATCATATCCCCGCTCGTTATAGAGGGGGCTACTTTGCAAACACCTTGTCCGTCCGTTACAAACTTTCGGAAGATTTCTCAGATAACACAGCTTTAGCACATTGAGTAATACCAGCAACGAACTGCACACGGAAGTTACAGAGCAAGGATTAGATAAGTGCAGCTACAAATGGTAAAAAATTGATGCTAGTGATATTGATTAAATAAAGATGAATTGCGTAACTTAACGCTGGGACCATACTGGGATGGTTCCCAGTGCTCGACCCATAGAGCAACCCAGTGCGTCCCCGGGGCATAATACGGAAAGCCTAGCCGCGGACCATAGTGGGTAACGTGTTTGGAGAGTGCCACGCTCCTTGCACGATAAAGACCCCTTTTGTAGAATTCGAAAAAAGTAAGCTCATTGTAGCCGCTACAAAAGGCTAAATTCTTCGACCCCACCAATACTCCATAGTTTTCCAGTGGCAGTCAAAATTGTGTTCCCCGTGTCCCATCCCACCCCTTTTTCCATTGATTTTTTGTTTGTTAACTTGTTCCCGTCCTGAATATAGCTGAAATACTGCTCGCCGGAAGTAAAGCAAACATCCAATCAATCAATTGTAACTTAACGTTATGGTATTATCAGATTAAAATGTCATATTATGACAAACATATGGATGCAGATGGAGGGTATGCGGTGTTGATTTCCACTCTAGGTGCGTCATTACTTTCAGCAAAGGTCCAAAGTAGCCATATCAGTTCAAAAAGTTACCAGCTGTGGATTACCAGCAGAGTGACCGAAGTGAAAGCTACATAAATATATACTTTAAAATATAGTAGTGCATGTATAGTTATTATGTATCAAGAATTGTATTTCTCTCACCGTTAATAGTTAGTGAATAATCAGTTAGTTTGTTTATTATTATATTGTCTTCAGATAATAATAGCAAAGTGAATTGGGAAGTGGTATCCAACCTACTAAAGTTATTATTAATATTATTTACTTCCTGCAAAAATTTTGATCTTTCTTTGCTTAGTTTTTTACACTGGAGTAGAAAATGGATTTCATCTCCCACTCCCGCGTCGCACAACCCACAAATTATAATTTCTGCAGGAATATTTTATATCTTCTATCTCTAACTTATGTGCACTAATTCTAAATTTTGTGAACATTTTCCTTTTATTTTCAGAAAGATAGTCTAAATAAGGTTCATATGAGAACATATTTTTAAATAGTCTGTAGGTTCTCACTTTATTTCCAGACTTACTTTAATTGTCATTGAATATATCATCTTTCCAAATTTTTTTGTAAATAATGTTTACTTTATTAATAACAGGTGCTTTGGTGTTATACGTAAATGTATATTAAGGTTAATATTTAGGTTTTTCATGATAGAGTTGATGCAACTATACCAACTGCTTTACCTGAATTATGTAGATTTACTGATTCTTCATAAGCATTTTTTAAGTAAAATGTCATTAGAAGAGTATAAACGTTGAAAGTACTTAAACATATAAATTAATATATTAGTTGAAAGTGGATACCTTCCCAATTATCCCATTACTGTTTTGTTTTCCTTGTCCTCCACTATTTTTATTTGTGCCTTGGTTAACTTTTCACAGTGGTAATTAATCTATAACCCACACTTCTCACACTTGACTCCTCTTGATTGGAGATTTCTCTTACATGTCATGCATGGTGCCTTTTCTTCGCTTGTTGTGGATGGTAAGGTTTTCAACTGCTGTTGATGTTTATCCCTGTTTACATATTGCAGTATTAGCTTATCACATTCTGTCCTAATTTTAGCATTTATTCCTGTGTATCCCCTGATTTTATCCATTTTCTCTATTATTTGGCGTAGCATATCGATGGTGGTTGGCTCCGTTTACTTATATTTTACATTGGGAGTTGTATAGATTTATTCTATATTGTTGTATATTGGTTAGATTATCTTATGTTGCCATTGAGACAGATACAACTTTGCCTTTTTGGTCTGTTGCTGGATAGGATTCAACATGAATGGTGTCAAGTGATTTGTATAGCTCTGTCAGGATCTGAGTAAAGTGCAGGTAGGCCGCCGGTGTAAGAGACAGTATGATGTTCCCATGCTTGTATTCAATCTGTAGGTCGGATGTTCTTGCAGTGGCAGTGGCAGCAGACAGTTTTTCTAGCGCTTTTCTCTCATTGAGCATGTAACCCTTAATTGAGGTATTTACTTTGCTTGGGGTAAAGATCTGTGTGGAAATCATTTTTTTTTTGGGGGGGGGGGGGGTGGCATGATTATCAGAGTGAGTTGGTATAGAGAGCTGAATTCCACTCCGACCCTGGTTGATTAGCAGTAGATATAGTTTTCACTTGGCGAAAAGTAGCGAGATAACTCCTGCCCAGATGCTAAATATAATGAAGGATATGATACAGAGTGGTGAGTTCCACTCTAACCCTTAATGTGGATCTAGAAAAGTGAATTTGAATGTCCCTTTTGCTACCTATGAGTTGGTACAGGGTGGTGGACCCAAGACCTAATAGGTGACCTGCTGTGACCATGAGCTATCTAATAATGACATATCGGTACCCACGATCTAATATTGTATTGATCGTGGATCTAAACAAGGAGTTTATAGAAGTATACCACATAACTATGCTGCCTGAACCCAATTGTTATGCGTTAACATGTGATGTTGCTATCATAAGGAATACAATTACACCCCCTTCCATTTTGCGTCCTTTTGTTTACCACACCGCATTTCCTAATAAAAAGGAGTTCCGTTCTCATTAAATGTAGTGATATATATTAAAAAATATAAACATGTATAATATGAAATACTTTATCCGATATTTAATTTTATTTATGTCCTTAAACGAAAAATATTTATGGTTAACCCACAATGCAATTCCGTGTTCTTTGTTCAACATGCAGCCAAGTGAAACGTTGGGTAAACTGCCTGTGTTGTCCACCATTCTCAGTTCAGAATGGCTTTACTGCGAATATAGTTAGGTTGGTTTATAGGTAAGTTTAAGTTGAATATTTAATTTTTAAAATTTATGTTGTGATCATTCTGAATTCAGATTAATTTTTATAATTATCACGGATTTTATATATTTAGTTTTATCGTCCATTACATATCGTTTTCTGTATCTGAATGTTTGTATTGAGGAAGAATTTGACAATAACTGACAATCTGTTTACACTTACGATAAAATAATTTAAAATAGTACAGTAAATAGTTGTTTCAAACAGAACATAATCTTCCATTACCATTATGATTTTCACGTTTTCTGGCTTAATTTTTCCTTGTTACTAGTAACCATAAACGTGAAACAGTTGCCTTATTGTACAGTTCTGTTGTCTATATGTTAGCAGGGTTAATTGTAATTGAACTAATACAAAATAAATAATTTCGTGAAGTTGAATGAGAAAAAAATTAGTTTTGTATTGTAATGCTTTAAAATTATTTAATTTTCATATCAGTAAACACAGGGGTCACGTGAGTGAGACGTGACTGTATATACGGTTAACGTGGCTAATGTTGTTCGGTCGGTTTTCTTATATATATCCCATACCGCTCTTATATGGTATTTTCTATAATAGATCATTTCTGAACGACCTAGATACAAGATTATGTACCACACCGTCCGTGAATTCCAAGAAGTAACAAACAAAAGCAATGTGATGTTACTATAAAGAATCATAATTTCAGCCCCACTCCGACCATTTTATTTCCGTTTGCTTACAAATACACATTTCTTAATATATAGGAGTTCTGTTTTCATCCAATGGATAGACCAACGCGTCCGTGACATATGTAGACAAAAAACCAGGTATAACATGAAGTAATTAGATCAGGTATTTAATTTTTCTGTATGTCCTAACAACCAGTATAACATGAAGTAACTTGATCAGGTATTTAATTTTTGTATGTCCTAAAAGGCAAAAATATTAATGGTTAACCTACTATGCAATTCAAGGTTCTTTGTTCAACATGCAGCCAAGTGAAACGTTGGGATAAATTATCGTTATTGTTCGACATTCTCATTTCGGAATAGTTTACTGTGAATACAGTCGGTTGTATAGGTATAAGTTTACTGTAAACACAGTCGGTTGTATAGGTATAAGTTTACTGTGAATACAGTCGTTTGTATTGGTATAAGTTGACTGTGAATACAGTCGGTTGTATAGGTATAAGTTTACTGTGAATACAGTCGGTTGTATAGGTATAAGTTTACTGTAAACACAGTCGGTTGCATAAGTTTACTGTGAATACAGTCGGTTGCATAGGTATAAGTTTACTGTAAATACAGTCGGTTGCATAGGTATAAGTTTACTGTGAATACAGTCGGTTGCATAGGTATAAGTTTACTGTAAACACAGTCGGTTGCATAGGTATAAGTTTACTGTGAATACAGTCGGTTGCATAGGTATAAGTTTACTGTAAATACAGTCGGTTTCATAGGTATAAGTTTACTGTGAATACAGTCGGTTGCATCAGTATAAGTTTACTGTAAATACAGTCGGTTGCATAGGTATAAGTTTACTGTGAATACAGTCGGTTGCATAGGTATAAGTTTACTGTAAACACAGTCGGTTGCATAGGTATAAGTTTACTGTAAACACAGTCGGTTGTATAGGTATAAGGTTTACTGTAAATACAGTCGGTTGCATAGGTATAAGTTTACTGTGAATACAGTCGGTTGTATTGGAATAAGTTTACTGTGAATACAGTCGGTTGTATAGGTATAAGTTTACTGTAAACACAGTCGGTTGTATAGGTATAAGTTTACTGTGAATACAGTCGGTTGTATAGGTATAAGTTTACTGTAAACACAGTCGGTTGTATAGGTATAAGTTTACTGTGAATACAGTCGGTTGTATAGGTATAAGTTTACTGTAAATACAGTCGGTTGTATAGGTATAAGTTTACTGTAAATACAGTCGGTTGTATAGGTATAAGTTTACTGTAAATACAGTCGGAAAACAGTCGGTTGTATAGGTATAAGTTTACTGTGAATACAGTCGGTTGTATAGGTATAAGTTTACTGTGAATACAGTCGGTTGTATAGGTATAAGTTTACTGTGAATACAGTCGGTTGCATAGGTATACGTTTACTGTGAATACAGTCGGTTGCATAGGTATAAGTTTACTGTGAATACAGTCGGTTGCATAGGTAAAACTTTACTGTGAATACAGTCGGTTGTATAGGTATAAGTTTACTGTGAAGACAGTCGGTCGCATAGGTATAAGTTTACTGTGAATACAGTCGGTTACATAGGTATAAGTTTACTGTGAATACAGTCGGTTGCATAGGTATAAGTTTACTGTAAACACAGTCGGTTGCAAAAGTGTAAGTTTACTGTGAATACGGTCGGTTGTATAGGTATAAGTTTACTGTGAATACAGTCGGTTGTATAGGTATAAGTTTACTGTGAATACAGTCGGTTGCATAGGTATAAGTTTATTGCAAATACAGTCGGTTGCATAGGTATAAGTTTACCTTGAATACAGTCGGTTGTATAGGTATAAGTTTACTGTGAATACAGTCGGTTGCATATGTATAAGTTTACTGTGAATACAGTCGGTTGTATTGGTATAAGTTTACTGTGAATACAGTCGGTTGTGTATGTATAAGTTTACTGTGAATACAGTCGGTTGTATAGGTATAAGTTTACTGTGAATACAGTCGGTTGTATAGGTATAAGGTTACTGTGAATACAGTCGGTCGTATAGGTATAAGTTTACTGTGAATACAGTCGGTTGTATAGGTATACGTTTACCTTGAATACAGTGGGTTGTATATGTATAAGTTTACTGTGAATACAGTCGGTTGCATAGGTATAAGTTTACTGTAAACACAGTCGGTTGCATAGGTATAAGTTTACTGTGAATACAGTCGGTTGTATAGGTATAAGGTTACTGTAAATGCAGTCGGTTGTATAGGTATAAATTTACTGTGAATACAGTCGGTTGTATTGGTATAAGTTTACTGTGAATACAGTCGGTTGTATAGGTATAAGTTTACTGTGAATACAGTCGGTTGTATAGGTAAACGTTTACCTTGAATACAGTCGGTTTTATAGGTATACGTTTACTGTGAATACAGTCGCTTGTATAGGTATAAGTTTACTGTGAATACAGCCGGTTGTATAGGTAAGTTTAATTCTTTAAAATTATGTGATTATTCTGATTTCGGATTAAAAAACATTTAAATTATATAGATGTTTATCCGTTCAAAAGTTAAAGACCCTTTCGGTTTTTACACCCTTCAGCAGATTATGGAACGGTTTCGAATACACAAAATCTACTGCACTTAATTCACACTTACATTCAAATTTAGGTACAAATTTACTTTCGAAAAACGCCATATCAAAACAAAAGGACTGCTGCATTTCAAAACGCTAAATATTTTTGATTATTGATTTTTGATTTCAAAAATAATTTTTTGGATCTTCAAAACGTGCATTGAGCTCGACCATACGCGTGAAAGCAGGTTTTATTTTTCAGGGAAAAAACCTTCCCAAAACACGCAGACTTTGAATAGTTTTCCTGCACTTCGGCTTCCCCTCCTTGATAAAAGTTGTTGCTGAAAAGTTGCTGAAAGTGTATTTGAACCCGGGAGTCCCTAATCTGCGGAAGGTTGAATATTTGCTATAAAGTTTACAAGAGAAATATATTAAGTAATTTTGACCGGAGTTTTGTTTGTTTTTACAAATTAAGTCCAAAGTTCAAATTTTATATATACACTTGGTCATAAGTTAGGGACCACCCGGATTTTAGCGGAGGTGATTTTTTAAAACCAATATTTTTATCAATATATAACAATCCATTGTTCATCCATTGTTCATTTCACGTTTCGTGTAAAATAGTCGACTATTTTAAAGAAGTTTATGATTTTACTATTCAAAATGTATAGAAAAGACCAACAAGATATCGTTTGTAAAAATATGCCATAAAATTGCAAAATAATAACTAAAAAAAAGTTTCTGTTTGAACCGCTGGTAATGTTACATACAAAGAGTTGGCAGGTTGAGGGTTATCAAGATGTAAGAAAAAATCATTTGTATACATTTATTCACAAGAAAAGAGTCAGTATCGTGTGTATCCACCACACTTCCGGTGCAATTCTTGAACTCGTCTACTCATGCTTTGGACAAGTCTCTGAAGTCTTCATTGAAGGAATTGCCGCCACTCATGGTTTAAAGTATCACGCAATTCTTGAATGTTCTGACATGGAGGGTCACGTTCATTCACTTTCCGGCCGATATAGTCCGGAGACATGGTGGGCCATGGTTATGTTTCGTTTGCCTCACTTGAAAGATAATCTTTGACGATGCGTGGTCTATGAGGTCTTGCGTTGTCGTCCATGAACACGGGTCTGTTTCCAAGTGGATGCGCATCAAAATGGAGCACAAGACGGGGGTCCAGAATATGATCTCTGTATTTTAAAGCAGTTAGTAAATCGAAAAGACATGTAAATTTAACTTTAATAGACGATGAAACAGCATGTAATAATGTAAAGCTCCCGAATATGTTTGCAAATGTTTCAAAAACAAAGATGCCGTTGAACAAAATAAAAAACTGCCTGTTAAAAACGCAAAATAGAAGAACATTTTGTAGAGAAAACTGACTCTGTTAATGAACCTATTTCAAATTTGTCAGATTCTACAACATTACCTTGGGTTGGAATTTGTAAACAACATCATAAACAGTCAATATTAACTAACGAACATTTATATTCGGACATAATCATAACTGCTCAAAATATACTAAGATCCCAGTACCCAGAAACAAGCGGGTTTCAAGATACCACATTAGCACCAGTTAAAAATCGGACAGGTAGGTAAGTAACTGTGGTTTTAAATCTCAGATATCACCATCATGTCAAATTCGTCATAACCGTCGAGATAATTGGGTTTTGTCATTGCAAATTTCTAAAAATGAAATTTTTATTTTGGACAGTTTATCATTAAAAATTACCACGTGTTTGGAATATCAGTCAGCATTTACAACAAAGAGCAGAATCAACTTGTTATTAAAATGCCCGAAACGCAGAGACAGAATGGAAACCTTGATGGCGGTCTGTTTGCAATTGCAATTGCTTTAGAAGTTTGTTTTAACTGTATTCATAGTGGGTACCCATATCAAATTCTATCAAAAATATATGAGACAACATTAAATTAGTTGCATGGAAAGGCGACATTTTCCAAAAAGTTCAATCAATTGCATCTGTGGAAGGTCAGACATAATTGAAGACATGATAGGGTGTAACGGAAGATCTGACAGAATAACTTGTAATGTTTGGAGGCACAATTCATGTGTGGAAAACGATGAAAACTGGTTATGTCTGAAACATTCGTAATGCCATTAATTTTTACTAAATTTCCACAGAATATAATACATGATAAATAAATAAATAGTTTTTTGAATTTGTATTAACGAATAATCTCAGATGGGAAATCTGTAGCATTATGCAAGAAATTAAATTAATAATGTGTTGCAAAATGATACCACTGTCTGATGAGATCTGTTCAAGGATCGAAATAATTGTTGTAATGTTAGGCATTAAAACATTATTTCAAAGTATAATACTTTTCAACATTTCAAATTTTGCAAAATTTCGTTTCATATATAATATATTGAATTATATATCTTTGTAATTCAATATTTTGAAGCTTCGGACAATTAATGGTTTAAATTAATAGCTGACATGTCAATTGAAAACATCGTGGAAAAGTAATTCTAACAAAAATGTCCTGTGGATGATTTTTTCGCAGAACATGCATCCCATCCGGTCAACTTTTTACAACTTTCACTTTGCTATAGAATTTACTAGAGGAATATATCAACCAATTTTGACCGGAGTTTTGCATGTTTTTACAAATTGAGTCCAAAGTTGAAATTTCACTATCCGCAATACTCCTACGGACCACCCTTCCGGTAAATTTTTGACATTTCGCTCCTTTAGAAATAAACTTGATTCATATATCACTGAATTCACTATAAAATTTACAAGAGCAATATATACAAAATTTTGACTGGGTTCAACAAGTTAAACACAATTTAGTACCAAAATTGAAAAATCGTGTTCAATTTTAGTAGACAAAAAACCCTTCCGGTCAAGCTTTAAATAACTTAAATCAAGAAAATTTAAATCATTTTATATTCATGTGTAGCAATTGTTATTATCTTTCAGAATGTTTAAATTACATCGATATGTTTACCGTTCCAAAGTTATAGGCAAAAATATACTAAAAAATCCTTCCGGTTTTTCCACCCTTCCGCAGATTAGGGACTCCCGCGAATTTGAAATATATGTACATAAATGTCTATTTACTGTGTTTTCTGCTTGAAGATAAAACTATACACATAACTGACGGTAACACTGAGGGTCTTAACTTACCTAACTTACATAATATGGACAGTGAAGAATAACACAAAAATATATAACTCAAAATATCGATTTGTCACTGCCACTCTTCTACAAAAAATGGCTTCTATTGCGTTCCTGTGATTTATGCAAATCAGTTTAAAAATTCTAAATCTGAAAGTATTGTTTATCAAAAATTTACCAACAATAAAATAAAGTAAAATGATCTCAAATTATCAATAATTTATCTTGTAGAAAACGTCTATTTTGAAATGAAATTAAAAAACGTTATCAAAGTACTGTCATCCAAATGAAGACATCGGACATATTACATTCAGAGACATATAATTTAATGTCTCTGTTACATTTATACTGACATATTCTTTGTTTGTTTGTTTGAATAGTATTTAACGCCGCTTTCGGCAATTTTTCAGCTATTGACGATTTCGAAATCACACAAAATCTCGCGCACGAGATTCACCAAGAACGAGGCGTGGGTGGTGTAGATATTTCTGTGATGTAATTGTATATTAAATGCGCCTTGTTTATTCGTTAATTGCTGATTTATTACCTGACACTTAACTTTGATGAAAGGTAAAAATGAAAGAATAATAAAAGATATAAGGGACCTGTCAATATTAATTGGGGGTTGGAACCGGTGCATTTCAAATTATCAGGTTTTAAAAAGGCTATGTCCTATCTCATTGAATTACAAAAAAATTGCTGTCCTAAATCAGGTTTGTTATAAAAAAAAAAGTTGTTGTCCTATCTAGTGAATACTTTTATGGTTACAATTCTATTTATGTTTGTTAAACAAATTGTGCGATTACAGTATATTGGTTTTAAATGGTTTTTTCATTGATGATATTGTTATGAAAAAAACTGTCTGTCCTATCAGTGCTTAAAATAACAAAACTTGCAGTCCCATATATATGCTAGCATAAAACAGTATGCGTCCTGTTGCACCAGTCCTACCACCCTAATAAATACTGACCGGTCCCTAATAAACCGTGAAAATGTAAATTTAGATTATAATTTTTATACGGAAATTTTATTTAAAAAACGGGCATGTAAAAAAATATGTCTAAATCGTTAAAATCAGTGGAAAAATGCAATAGCAAATAGAAGGAAAATACATTTATTTATAGTAAAATAAAGTCATAAAAGATATTGATTTTTTTTCAATTTTAAGTTAAAACATGTTGGTGTACAACTATTTTTAAAATGCACGTTATATTTAGATATAAGGGACCTGTCAATATTAATTGGGGGGTTGGAACCGGTGCATTTCAAATTATCAGGTTTTAAAAAGGCTATGTCCTATCTCATTGAATTACAAAAAAATTGCTGTCCTAAATCAGGTTTGTTATAAAAAAAAAAGTTGTTGTCCTATCTAGTGAATACTTTTATGGTTACAATTCTATTTATGTTTGTTAAACAAATTGTGCGATTACAGTATATTGGTTTTAAATGGTTTTTTCATTGATGATATTGTTATGAAAAAAACTGTCTGTCCTATCAGTGCTTAAAATAACAAAACTTGCAGTCCCATATATATGCTAGCATAAAACAGTATGCGTCCTAATGCACCAGTCCTACCACCCTAATAAATACTGACCGGTCCCTAATAAACCGTGAAAATGTAAATTTAGATTATAATTTTTATACGGAAATTTTATTTAAAAAACGGGCATGTAAAAAAATATGTCTAAATCGTTAAAATCAGTGGAAAAATGCAATAGCAAATAGAAGGAAAATACATTTATTTATAGTAAAATAAAGTCATAAAAGATATTGATTTTTTTTCAATTTTAAGTTAAAACATGTTGGTGTACAACTATTTTTAAAATGCACGTTATATTTAGATACTTGTAGAGTAAAACATACCTTGGATAGTATATGAAGTCCTGAAAACTAATACAAATTAAAAAAAGGTAAATGAGTAAATGAAATTTTGAAAAATGTAATAATTAAAAAAAATAATTCAGTTTATTTAAAAAAATGTCATCGACAGTTTATTTGCAAAAAGTTAATTATTTTATATCGATTGCTTTTCAACATACGGCTCTTCTAGCATTTTGTTGTTGTTGTTTACTATAAATTCTGAAAATACTATTACGTTCTTAACAACAATGTTTATGCACATGAATGTTAGTTTTCTGTTTTTGGAATACGTGTATTTGCAAATCTTTTGAAACAACTTTAACTAATGTAAAAATAATTCATTGTGATGTGTCAGTGTTATTCTTTGATCTTCCTACGATGCTCAACGGGAAGATCCGATAACTGTCGATCTTAACTCACAGAACCACGTGACTATGGGATTTCGAAAAGGTCAATATTATGGCGTCCAGTGTTTTGGGGTTAAGGTTAGGGTTATTTGAGCATTTTATTGGGGGAGGAAGCAGGAGTACCCAGAGGACTCCCCGACCTTTGGTAGGAAAACTGGCAATCCTTGTCAATTAAGATTGGAGTCGAGTGCACTTATCCCGCAATGATCAGTAGTAGTCAGACTACCTTAACAACTCTGCCACCAACTGAAGATTAATTTGTCAAAAATGTTGTCTGCAACACTAATACCAATTACTATCCATATCGAACAATTCGATATCAATACATCAATCCATTAATTAAACCATAATCTATAAAATAATGTGTGTAGTCTATAAACAACAAATTCTAGAAACGTTAATAAAACGCAATATCAAGTGACATATTAATATTTACGTAATAAGATTTTGTTATGAGTAGATATAATGACTATCTACGCAAAACAAAATTGCCTGGGTTCTCCACCATGAATTATCTGTTTTTCACTCTTCATATATTATGTATTCAAATTATAAAAAAAAAAATAAAAACCGGTATTACTTCAATATATTCCTTTTTTCTTTCACTAAAGTTAACGTCTATCTAGTACAAAACGCAATTTGAAGATTGTGGAAAAACCTCATAACCTTAAATGATTGAATGCATGCCATCCGCATAAAATAGTTTTTTTTAATCTTTTGCAACACTTATTAGGATAAATTATAGCTGCAAACAATTAACTGAATTAGTTTATGTAATTAAAATTTTCTATTTAAAATGTTCTACTTGTTTTGATCAGAAACTCTATATATAGTCTTTGTTATGATGGCGGCGGGTATTTTACAATATTCAACATATACATTTTAGATTAATATTTTTGTGTTAAAAATCATGTGGGTGTCTGTTTTTATGATATTGATTTACTCTGATTTCATTTTCGTAATTTTAAGTTATAAATTCCGTATGTAATACAGTACATGTATTCATTCGCATATTTGCTGTAGTAATGAATGCTGATAATTTTATGACCTTTGACAGCAGGATTCAGTTTCATTGAAACAATCTCCAGGTGGTAATAACATATTAAATTTACTAATTGTGTTGGGGAAATTTGTAATGGACATGTTAATTACTGTATATTGCTTTCTCTGCAAATGAATAAACTCGTATAAGCGAAACATGCATTTGAATTTATAAACTTGTAGATCTCAATAAATTTATTATGAATGAAATAAATTAATAATGTTGACATCTTTTAAAGTAATGTGATACTGTCACGGTAAATGAAAGCCAATAAACCAACACAAATGTGATTATAGGGTTCGTGTGTATTTACGCAGATAGTTTCAACACTTTTGCGGCTCTAATCTTTTAAAACAAATGAAAATGGCAGTTTTTATATTTATGAGACAATAAATAGAAGAAAACAATTTACAATTAGTCATAAAATGAAAAGCATGGCGATTCATAGTTCATAAATGACCTAAGTAGTATAATTGAACGTCAGGGTCAAACAAAACCCTGAAAATATTTATCAAGCGCAAAATGTCGCAAACGTAGACGACTTATTTCAACACGCGTTCGAGCGACGTCTGCTAAATTAGTAATTGGGATTTCGTGAGTAGTAGACCCTAATTATATTTTATAAGTTGGGTATTTGTTTTTAAAAGTTGAATTAAGCTTAATTGAAATATATTTTCATAGAAAATTAAAATAATTCCTACTTTTAATTGTTCTTGTTGTTAAGAGAGAATAACATAATTTAAATTATTCAAATACACATCATCGGCATCACCAAACAGTCTGACGGTGACTCAGAGTGCATTATCTTGTATGACTGAAGTTTAGTGGGAAGACAAACGCAGCCGGCTACATCAAACAGGGATCAGAATAACAGTCTGAAAGATAGACAGAGACAGTGGAGATAATTGCAAACTACGTAAATAACCGCTTTGTGGTTAGTATGGGCATTAAAAGTGAACGTTGTGAAATATTTGCACCATATGGACAGAAAACTTCGGTCGAGATGGTTAGAAAACGCAGTAGACATTATTAGGCAGACCGTAGGTTTTTGTTGCAATCACGCAGTCGGTATCATCGTACATGACTTAATATAACAGTGTAATGGTTAGATGCACGCACTATTTCATCACTGATTTCAACACACTCAAATGTAAACTGTTCACAATAACACGGGGAGCCAATTTGTAGAGTCCCGATATGGATTCCAATTGTTAAAGTGGTTTTAGAATAAATATAAAATTATAATATAAAATATTATGGGTCAGTGTTATAAATATCGCACATAAAAAAAACCATAATACTTAAAGTTTTGACGAAAGAAAGGCAATATAAGGACCCGTGAAGAAACGGAAAAAAGTCTCGGCAGATATTCGCTTCTTCTCCGAGTCTTAACCTCATCATTGTATTGTTTTGATGTTTTGCCAGTACACACATATTAAATATTATCGGAGCAAACATAATCAGACAAAAATAGTAGTTGCACTGATTGTGAGATAGACATTGTTGATAAAATGTTTATAATATACATAAAAAAGTCAGTTAAGCGTAAACGTGTACACAAATTATAAACGGTAAATACATTCCTGCATATTTTTCAGTTCATGATTTTTATAAATAGGATCTAGGTTACTCTTTCAAAATCATTAGACAGGAAAAAGCAGACAACCATTTGATATTTTTTATAAAATGTTTTTGTTTGTTATAAAAAAAAGTCACCTAGACGTCGAATGCCTTCTTCCAATGCAATAAATTTGCAAATGTATACAAATATTATGAAACGTGAAACAAATTTAATATATTTTAATATATTATTAATAAAAATGAATAATTTACGTTCACTAAAGTAAACTTCTTTTTTCACAAATATTATTAATGTGAAACAAAATTAAATTTATTTTCACATATAATATTTTTTAAAACGATCTTGGTTGCCTCAACAAAAAACTACACTTTATTGTAGAATAGCGGCGATATAAACATGTCTACATTGTTATCAACTTGATAGGCTATTTTGCGTTATGTCTGTTTTTCTATATACGGATTTGTAACCGTCCCTTGATTTATTGGCTCTTGCAGTTTGTTCGGTTTCATTACCGTTTTTCTTATTTTAGAATTCATTCAACGTTTGCGATAAAGAGAAATACTTCATACATTTTAGTAATGTTTCCATTTAGTGCCCTACAGGAACTTAAACAAACTGTATTCCATTTTGATACTTATGCAGCCGGAAGGTGTTTTTTTATTTACGTTCCCTAAAGTTATCTTCTTTCAACTGTATGATTGTAGCTTTTGACCCACTAATACAAAGGTGATGCTTCTCTAATAGCGGTTTCTCGATTGATCAATATAACTTTTTCTGATCAATTGTACAAATGTAAACGGCATAAGGATGTGAATACTTTATGACGTACGCAGCAGTACGATTATCGTAGTAAATGTCGCTTTGCTTGCTAGCATAAATACCGATGCTGCGGGAATGTTTAAATATTTATATTACATTTTAAAAAGCGATTGAAGGGGTGAATTTTTTTGTCAACACTTTTTTCCTCTACATAGAGACAAGTAGATGGCGAATTCCATTTTATTTTGGAATGTTGAGCGTACAGCAGTCCACACCAATGTTCAAAAACATGTATATGACCCAAATTCTTAAGCATCTAAAAGATGCCATATTTAACTGGTTTGAACGCACAAATGGAAAGAGAAACAAAACGGCTTAACAGCGCAAAAGAGTATAGGCAACTATTTATATTTGAACATGTTTCTGTGCAAAGCATCTCGCAGTCAAATACATGTTCGTGTAAAGAAAAACATAGTCAGATTTTGTGCGGTCAAAAACTTAAAACAGCACGCAAACGACCGAACAACAAGAACCTATAGTCAAAGGACAAATACAAATCTGGATAAAGATAAAAATAAACAACACCGAACAACACAAACACAGTGTAAAATTGATTTAAGTCCTTGTTCCGTCGTCTTGGCCTGCCTATGCTTTGTTGTCAATTTTATTTACAAGTTTACCAGGTTGAATATGATTAAAAGTTTTAAATTTTCAATTAGTTATAATTATGAGTTGCTATGATATTAATATTGAAGACCGGTAAATATCGGAGACAAGAGTTTTAATGTGTACCACTTACCTTATTCAAAATATGACATTTAACATTGTTTTGTCATATCAACCAAAATGTTATTATGACATTTTGTATTGTCGCTTTATATATACTGAGTGCCAATAAAATACATAAATAAAACATAAACTCTTTAGCAATATGAACAGCTCGACTAAAGCATTTGAGACTTTAAAATATATTTCATTGCTGAAATTGATCGTTAATATACCAAAGACACTTAAACGCTTCAAAGTTTCAATAACGAATGTGTACTTCATTTTCACGCACGACATCTTCTTGGCATAGAACGGACCAAACACCGGATACGCTCTTGTGGTATGTTATGCCACTCATTTTGCAAAGCATTTTCGAGCTGACGAATCGTGATAGGCTCTTATTGGTGTCTTCTTATAGCTGTTCAAGTTGATCAAATAAGCGTTCTATTGGGCTTAAATCGGGTGAAAAGGCTGGCCACGAAACTATTTGAACATTATTGTCATTCACACGTGTGATGCGAGCAGAATGGGCAAGAATATTGTTATGTTGTAAAAGATGAAGGTATTGATGTAATGTTGAGCCGTTAATGAGCCATTATTTACCACGAGTGGTGTCCGATTGTATATTGACACGAAACCCAAACCATGACACATCGCCACCCCATCGGTCGTTCTCTTGTACACATGGATCAACATTACGTTTGCCCCTACGTCTCCAAACACGTATGCGACCATCACCATGACGAAAGTAGAAACGTGACTCGTCCGATCACAATACAGATGCCCATTGTCTGTTTGCCCATCTTTGACGTTGCTGAATCCATTTCGACGCCTTTGAAGAGTAAGATTCTATCCCCGGAACGGTCGTGTTGCATTGAGCCCGTGACGACAGTGCGGAATCGATCACGTAGGTGCTACAAACGAATATTCCTCTCTCTGGGCGAGGTCTGTCGTTTACTGAGCCGGTCTGCTGATGTTGAACGAGTGATTGTCAACGCAGAGCAGTTCTTCCTACGGATAATTTCAAATCTAGACATGCCTCCCTAAATAATGCCCAAAACCTGGTGTAATTGGTTGTCAGAAAGTCGGGACATAATGACACTTATTAGTGTTCCATTTTAAACCTGCAATATGATTTTCAAGGAGGTAAGTTAAGGTTAAAAATTTGACTTGTTTTGAAATGATTCATGCATCTCTTCTTGATAAGCAAAATTTCCGTGCCTTATAGTGGACCTACGAACGGCACAATTTAAAAAACGAACAGAAAATAACATCATTTACGATAGATGTTTAAAATCTATTCTATGGGATTAAAAGAATATCCTAAAAAGTGTTGCGTTTTTATTGTTTTTCAGTAAATTTTACATCGCTGTTATTCAACTGAAAGTACTGTGCAATATGCAATTTGAGAAGCCGTGCAATAAAAACCCTTAAAACATAATAAGTTTTCTCATAAACAGTATTCTTTATCTTATTGACAAACACTTTGTAAACAAGAAGATTTATGACCTAAATTGTTAAAATGGAAAACAATCGTTTGTTCCAACCAACCAAAGAACCTTTATTTTACATTCAGTAGTGCCTTTAAGTAGCAGTAAACAGTAATGATATAATGGACACAAGTTCAGATAAAAGTAGACGATAATCGCTTGTAATATTATTTGTTTTAATACCCGCATATGTTTATTTATTCAACCCGTACTCCAAGAGTTTGTAGTACTTTATTGTTTTGACTCTCAGTTTCAACTGCAGGAGAACATTTACACTATCGAGAATACTATTTTAATGTATTCAGCACACATTTTTACCTCTTTGATCTTAAGTGGCAAACAACTTAAGTGTTTACTGGAAGGTTCTAATAAAGATCACGCGATGGGTTGAAAGGTCTTCTGTTTACTGCGACACCATATATACATAAACGGAACGAGCTCGGGAAGTCAAAACCATACGCGAAAGTTATGAAATATTGCTTTTTTAATAAACAGAAAGTCGACAATTTGAAGGTCACCACTCTTATCCTACAGTTTAGTTTGGAATTTTCCATTTGATTCTTTTCTAACAAGAAACCGAGTTGAATTTGTATGATGTTGATGAGCCACTTAGCAAATTGTTAAATAAAGATTTTGTGATTTACTGACAAATACATGTATACAAATTTGATCTTTATATCTTAAAGAAGTACAAAGATATGTACATGTATATATATTTTTATTTTAGAAAAATAGAAGAAAGAAAATGGAAGCTTTGAACAGGGTAAATACACACATAATTGTTTTACAGGACACCCCGAGTTTCTCGCCACAATACAAATTGTACCTGCAAAAATTGCTCAAAAATGAATGATACTCCATTCCAACAAACAAACAAACGTCATAGCATGTCGGTTGCCTGGTGGAACTTAACTCTTCTTAAATTAACTGACATTATCAATTGATAATTCTGTATTTACCTATGAACTCCCCTGCTATGCCTGCTATGACGGACATTTGTTCACTGCAACTTGGAATAAATAAAAATACTGTCTCCACTTTTAGTATATTTATGTCATATAAATGTACATAATAATGGCATGTTACAAGTAAAAAGCAATTAACACGTTAAGTTTTAACTGCTGGTGCAAAATAATATTTTTGAGTACTTTTATTCGCAATATTTCTCAATTTATGTGTTTGGGAGCCATTTCTAAAATAATTCCCAAGTTAATATCTGCTACAGTTTACAGATTTAAAAATAAATGTTATCAATATGTGCCCATAGATGAAACAAGGCAATTCTGTACTAGCGGACATATCACTGACCTCCAAGGCCAAATAACTAGAGCGCTCAAGAAAAACTATCACTTCATTTGGTAATTTACACACTTAAGGAGAAAATTAAGTATAATAACTGTATTTCCCAATCAGGTCGCCCCAAAAAGATGCATTATCAGTATATACAATGATTACAATGTTTTGACAGTAAATGCAAAACATTTAATGAAAATATACAGTATTTATTTAAATTTAATCGTAGGATGATAGTTTTACTTTCGAATCATTGATTATTTGTCGATTTTGATCTAAAAACAAGATTGGTTGGATCACACAAAGGATGATGCTTGAATAAATGGGGGTATGGAAACGTATAGGTCACGATAAATTGTAGTTGTGGAACAAAATATCTTATTGTTTGAAAGATTAAACTACAAGTGACATGTAACTTTGGTATATAATGTTCCTAGATGAAAATAATGTTTCGGCCCCACTCATTGATCAAGGAACAACAATGGAGGAAAATTGTTTTTATTTGATTCATAGATTTTGATTACATTTATTAGATTCATACTTCGCAGTTTCTTTTTATTCAGTTTCTATTATGAAATGTAGCCGTCAGTACTATGCCACAAGAATTTCACCGCCTTTAAGCTATGTAGTAAAAAGGATCAAGAAGGGTTTATTCAATAACTTATTGCTTTCTTGGGGATATTTTTAACTGATTTATTTTTTCCAAAATGAACCAATGTAACACGGTAATACGTTTGATGTAACTGAAACAATTTTTCAGATTTCTTCCTGAAAATATGATAAGGGCAGACAACCGTCGAAAATGAAAAAAAAACTTATTAGGGTTATTTGGAAAAATATGCAATCTTTAGAACATCTTTAGTGATAAATCATTATCCCCGTATCAATATTATTCCTGGAATTTGATTGGTCAGTTACACGTCTTTACAAAACTAATATACCCGGGGCTTTGCTAAGTCATATACCCGGGTGTTGCTGGCCGCTAGTTTTATAATAAAACGTAAGATGCGTTTATAATCGAAATGGTAATTGGTTAGCGTGAAATGTATGATGATAAAATCTTGGACAAAAGGTCCAAATATTTTTTTTCAGCAGAAAAAGAAAAAAAGATATGCAGTTTGACAAACAACGACGTCACACTATTATGACGTCTCTGCAAGACATTCAGCGCCAAAAATTAACTTTTCAACATCTATTTGAATCCAACAAAAAACTTGTTTTTTCCGAGAACTGTAGGGTTCTACCCTACACCTAGTTAAAAAGCGATATTTTTACCAAATTTCAATCAAACTTTCCTCGATAATGAAGAAAACGTTAATGTCCGTCATTGCGCTGACAATGTACCTAAACAGCCACCATTTCAAACTAAAACAGGGGATAAATTCAGCACCACTGTACGCCCTTCGGCTCTGCCTCAGGGCATACTTGGGGCACTTCAGGTGTTAAAATCTCCATATATACGGATATGAACGTGTATAACTTATAATATGGTTGGTTTATATAAATATTTCTAAATTAGGTAATTAGGTAATCACATTGTTTAATTGACTTTGTCACATCTGAAACATTTCAATTATTTTAATAATATTAGTGACTAGTCCATTTAGGTTTTTTTCCTAATTTGGTTTGGCTTGTCCAATGAATTTAAATAATAATCAATAAGTTTTTGAAAAAGAATTAAGAATAAGTGAGATGTTTACGCCAAATTCTAATAAATGAAAAAAAATCACAACTGCATAAGTTGTCACGTGGGAGTTCGTATAAATTATTGGTGACTTCGACCTTTTTTTTATTGTAATATTGGAGACGCTCATTATTCTCTGTATAATGCAGACATTAAGATTCTATGTGAGTTGCACATATGTCCCAAACGAATATGTAGCTGCAACAAAGTGCCAAATATTTTTTCCGGTCAGTATCACAGATTGATTTAATAACCTACTATAAACATGCAAACTAAATGGGAGTTTTAATGGACTTGTATTCTCAACAAAATTACGCTTTAAATATCCTTCTGAGGTAGTCAGTGGTTGAATCATAGATGTGTTATAACAAATATTTACCCATAGGAAATTTTACCTAATTAAACAGTCGGGACTAAAGCAGGTGTCTCATCAATTCATTCAGGTTATTTAAGTCATGTGCATTATTGTCATTTCGTTTCGTCAAAGTCGTTGTCGTCTGCAAACGTATTACAAAATGTTTCAAAAGGCTTGTTCGATAAATAGGTGAACTCATTGAAATAAGAAATGTTGTGAATTTCCTATATATAGTTTATTTTTTCAGGCAAACTTTGTTTAACACTGTTCCCTATAGGACATTTTTTTAAATGGCTTCCTAACTGAGAACGGTTAACAAATAGGAACATGGAACTTCTGCTGTTAGCGTATTTTAATCAACATATATTTCTTGCACTATTACCGTACCGTAAAAGAGCTAGGCAGAGCTAAAATTTAACTAAACATTTGAAACATTGATTTAAGAATGCCGACTTAAAGTCATTTTTAATAATACTGTAAACAAATTGTTTAAAATATATATTTCTGACAAAAATGTCTAAGAAAGTCTGATATGTTTTAAAAAGTTATGGTGTAATTTCTTAATATGTTTACATTTCTAAAATATTAAGAATCATAGACTATCAAATATTTACAGACAAGATGTAACTCTCCTCATCTCAGTAATGTTCTATTTAAGAATAAACATGCGTTTATATATCTGATGTAAATGAAGTCCTTAATAAGTAAAACATTGACTTAATTTAATCTTAGCCTGTCTAAGTCAGTAGATGAACGATAAAAAACATAGTTAAATACTAAATTAAATATTAAAATGATCGTCTATGATACCTATTTTGGGTTTTGCTAAATTAATCTACTGAAATATGTGTATAGACATTGGAACAAAATGAGAATACATGTTTGTTTTTGTTCTCTGAAGAATGAACTAAAATATTTATCCCTCCAACTAGCATGAGATGTATTTTAATGTCGCACCACTGCCGAAAAGTAGTATTACAATAATTGTCGCTGCATCGTTATGTGAGGTAGGTGAGCATATTTTTCTCGGTCTAGTGTCTTAAAAACTTAGCTCACGACGGGATCTTCAATCCCCTTCATGTTGGACCTTTTATCTGTTTCGTGAGGATTTTCAATGCCTGAAATCACTTAAGATACGGTCACTTCGTTCTGGGATGTGAATGTGATCTTGCTGACACAGTGTATGTGATTTAATCAAACTCTTTGGCTTCCTAATCCTTGCTTTAACAATGGCTGGCTTACATTAATATACAGCATTAATCAGAGTGGAAAGAGTGTGTTATAGTGGGATAAAATGGATAACTCCTGACATTGTGTTACTTTTATCTTACATGGAAGAATGACATGGCTATCTGCTGACGTTGAGTTACATGTATGTGACATGGTACGATGACATCTCCAACTGCTGACATTGTGTTCCTTTCATGTTACATGTAAGGATGGCATGGCTAACTGCTGACATTGAGTTACATGCATGTGAGATGGTAGGATAACATTGAGTTACTTTTATGTGACATGATGGAATGATATGGCTAACTGCTGAAATTGTGTTACTTTTATGTAACGCGGTAGGGTGACATAGTTAACTGCTGACATTGAGGTACATGTATGTGACATGGTGGGATGACATGGCTAATTGCTGACATAGTGTTACATTGTGGGATGACATGGCTAACTGATGACAATGAGTTATATGTGAGTGACATGGTGGCATGACATGGCCAACGGATGACACTGAGTTAAATGTATGTGACATGGTGAAATGACATGACCACTTGATGACGTTGAGTTACATGCATGTGACATGGAGGATGACATGACCAACGGATAATATTGAGTTACATGTATGTGATATGATGGGATGACATGGCTAACTGCTGCCATTGTGTTACTTCTATGTAACATGATGGGATGACATGGCTAACTGCCGACATTGTGCTACTTTTATGTGACATGGTAGGATGACATGGCTAACTACTAACATTGAGTTACTTTTATGTGACATGATGGGATGACATGGCTAACTACTAACATTGTGTTACTTTTATGTGAAATGGTGGGATGACATGGCTAGCTGCTGACATTGTGTTACTTTTATGTGAAATGGTGGGATGACATTGCTAACTGCTGATATTGGTGACAATACGTTACGTGCATGTGACATGGTGGGATGAAATGGCTAACTGCTGACATTGTGTTACTTTCAGTCCGCATGCTTTATATGCCTATATGTCTCTAAGAAAATATGTAGTCCTCAATAAATAGGAAATTGACTTATTTTAAACTTGTCTAAGTCATTAAATGGACTATTAATCTCCGAACGATTAGACAAAATAGTAAAATACTAAATTGATTGTCTCTAATACCTATAGGATATATACATTTACTGATACATGTTTAAAACAATTATAGCAAAATGAAAAAAGCCGATTATTGTTCTGGGAAGAATAAATTAAATGTTTATCCGCCGATTTGGTCTCTGTGACTTTGTCTCTTCAGGCGACGATTTTCTTACTCTAGGTCACGACGCAGCATGCTTATTTCGAGTGCCATCTCTTATTAATTCATTTATCACCTTAGCAGCTGTTTTTCTCTGACCGGATAATTGTCCAATTGTGAGATAAAACCACCTTATGTGACAGTTTAAGACAGGATAAATTGATTAGACTGAAGATTATACTTACGAGGGGACTATTGAAGATGCATGTTAGGCAGAAGAGAAGGACGGTACTTAACGCGTAGTCGAAGCATTAGACGAAGCAGCCGAACTGGAGTAATACAGAAGTTACTCCTCGGCCATATTTCGATAAAACGTATCCTCCATGATAAAAGTATCGACTTTTGCCATTCACGAAAGTTTTGCATCTTAAAGTGGCATCCTCTATAAAGCCTGGATTCCACTCTCCATGAACTACCCGGAGATGTATTTTCATGTCGTACAACAGCAGACAAGTTCCATTACAATACATCACGATGCATCGGTTTAAGAGGCAGAGAGGCACATGTTTCCCGTTTCATTGTCTTCAAAACTCAACTCTGGATGGGATTTGCATGCTGAGACTCGACCGGCCATCATACTCGTGACCATTTCCTTTAAAGATTCTTATGCCGGAAATCACCTCAGCTACTTCCACGTTCCTTGGGGTGTGGCAGTGATTTGGCGTATACAGTGTAATTCACTAATTACATTTCATCATAATCTTAAAGATTATTAAAGTAGTCATCGGCATCATGCATCAAAACTGAATATGTCAAAGGACTTGTTGCCATTTCATTTGTTTAATTGTGCATATTATTATTATTATTGTAAGAGCTCATCTCATCCTTTGCAAACCGATGTTTCCACAAATATTTTAAGGATTGACCCATATCCATTTAATTAATTATTACCACTATCAACACATGATAGAAATATCGCATGCAACTGATAAACCATCGAAACGACTGTGTTCCATGGTGTTATTGACTTTTACGACTACAAATCTACAGACGGAAACTCACAAATATGAGTCAAGTTGTTTTAATAAATAAATTATGCTACAAGCTTGTCTGCAACAGTCAGTGATGTGTGAGTAAAGATTTCATAAGCCTCCTTCTATTTAGAGAAATGATCACCAAGAGTCATATTGTATTGATTTTCATCCCAATTTCCCGTTAGTGGTTCCAGAATTTAACCGCAATACAATCTAGTGGCCATTACGCAGTAACAGACAGATAAGCGACTTCTCTTGGTCCTTTTTTTGCTCGCGCGGATGGCCGTTGAGTTTGGCATCAACCATTTATATCAGTCCTCATACCAGGCCCATAAAATTTTCCTCAAACTTCGTTTAGTTTGTTTTCTTCCGAGGAGAGATAAAACTTGTTTGTTGTATAGTTGTTGCGTACTTCCATATTTAATTGGTTTCTTCGTGACACGATGTACCCTGACTGAACTGTCGACCTCCAAGTATTCTCTTTAAAACAAACTTCTATAGTCTTCAAATAAAAATTGATCCCGCTGTTTCTTGATCATAACTTGCAAATAATGTTGTCATTCTTTTGCAATTGACGCAAATAATATGTCGATCATGTATCAAGCCATTTTGATGTTACATTTGCAGTGTCATCTTAGCAGTGCGAATGAAAATTCGATGTTTTCAATTTGTTTTCTACATCTGCAATCGCGTTAATGGACTTTACATCTCCCGACGTGCACTGTTGACGATCATGCTGCGGACCGTCCCCTTGTTTTATTTCGCAATCGTGTAGGAAAATTCAACGTGCTGTCGACCATTCTTTAAAATTCTTAAGCCGTATAAGAGATGAATGATCGTGCAAATAAAAGTCATCCAATCAAACAGTGCTTGAACTGTTTAGGGAAGTTAGTACGCTAAGTTATGTAATATGTAATGCAATACTTGGTGTTCCTTACCCTTTGCATTTTTCGTTAGTGTTGTGTTTATGCCTTTTAATATATCAGGCGAGTGAAAGTTTTCTGTTAGATGTCGCGCAGAATCGTACATGGAAACGTCAGAAAATTTCCCCACTCTCAAACTCTACTCGTATGCAAACACCTGCTATAGCTGTGGAAGACGAGATGGACGGTATTACACGCAGAGACGAAGCATTTTGCGTGATGCCGTTCAGTTTAACCCACTGAACAAGTTCACAGTTTGATTTTACAAACGTGATGCATTTTTCTATATTTGTTCTATAAATAATCGTGATACGACCTATCATATATATTCACATTATTGAAATTTTTAGATTGAATGCAAACAAGTATATACCTCTGTATAAGATCAACAAAGTCAGGAAACATTAATGTCCACAAACTTTAATACACGAAAGCTTTTAAACCCTAATAAATTTCAAATGCTCATTTAGCCCTTAGTCCCTGGCACCGTCGATTCGTTACAAGTATGTATTCTTCTCGTGTACACCAACCCTTGATGTGTTGGAATCAGTTCTTATACGATATAGAAGTTATTGGAGGATGTTGTTTTCTGGTGCACTGATTTTTTTTATTATTGAAAATCTGTATCTTGTTTTTAATTTGTGCTTCGATGTCGATTTCACAGAATCTACCATTAATAAATAATTTCGTCCATACCTTTTCTGTAAACGAAACGTGCCACAATCTCGTACTGTTGATTCCTTGTTTTCCAATCCAGTGTTCATTTCCCAATACAACTTGTTATTTCCGAATTCTCTATGAAGAAAATGAATCCGGGTCGTTTCGCCACTATTCCCGTTAGCCTGCTGGCATGGGTCGTTATGCACCTATAAAGTGAGTCGTTTCGTCCTCCGTCGTTTCGCTTCTCTAAATAAAAAAAAATGTGCTAAAGCTGATTATCAGGGACAGTATATACTAGCTATAGAATGTCCCTTGTTTAATGCAGCATATAGAACAACTTGAAGTACATTTCAATCGTTTCTTTGTGTGCATATCATATCATTTTGTATGTTTTCATAGCGTTAGTTCGAATACACTCATTATATCTTGTCGCATCTTTTCATATTGTGCTTGTGTTATGGTGTCTTTAATAATTTATTATTTTTTGTTGAAGTACATTACCTTAATGGAATAGTTAATTTTATTTTATAATTTTATTAAATAATTAAGTAGCATGTTTTATGAAAATTACTATTAAATTTAACAAGTATAATTAAATTAAATAATAAAATAGTAAGTTATTTGATCAATAGTAGTCACTTTGTAATTGTATATTTTTTAATAATGTTATAGAAAATTTAAAAACAAAGTGATCATTGGTATTTTACACACAGTTCGAATATAAGCTAATTTTGCGAATATAGGTATTATTATTTAAAGATAATCAGCTTCAACTCACAAAATACGCTTTATTGATTAAAGATAATCAGCTTCAACACCTTTTTTTATTTAGAGGAGTGAAACGACATAGGGCGACTCACTTTATATGGTGAACAGGTAATCGGGGCAAAACGACCTGGCACCGAAAAAATGAGTAATTTTAATTTGCGTTCTTAGTTTCTGAAAGGTAAGCTCTGAGAAACAAGGTCGATTTTCATATATGTACATCTTTTGTCGGCGTATTTGCAAATTATCTATTCACCATGTATCGCTTCAACTATTCAAATACGACCCTACGATATTTATTATTCAGTTCTGGTTTACGGCATGTTGTCGAATACGATATTTGTTTGTTAGGCAAGGCTATCACTCGGATACGCGCTGACAATTTAAAAAAAAATCGACTACCTAGAATTACTTTTTTCATGTTTTTCATTAGTATAACCTTTTTTAACTATATTTTCAGGTTAATTGAAGAATAAAAACAATATTCGTACATTGACAGAAAACATAACGTTTATTTGTACTCACCGCGAAACAGGTAACCAATGCTCGACAGAGCCTCGGATTTCTACTTGTGTCTAAGGCTTGTACAAATAGACTGAATATTTTCTGACAATGTACGAATATTGTATATATATCTACCACCATTTCAATATCCTCTACATTTTTGCATTACCAGTTTACTCATTTCAGCCATTTTAGTCGTTTTTACGTTTTTTTCGTAGTGTGTCAAGCAGGCACTCTTAGGGAATAATTAGCAAACGTGTGCCTTGCAGTCACTTGTATGGTATAATTAAGCAACAGTATAAATAGCAGGAACCTAATGATATAATGAAATAATTGATCACACACATGTTCAATAAAGCTTTATGTCCTACTTGAAAGGGTCGTAGCAGGGTTGTTTCAAGTCATCATTCAAGTTTTTAATTTCAGTAAATTTGACTAATGTTAGTTTGACGAAAGTGTATATTTTTAACCTTTATAATAATTTGTGCATCTTGGAAAAAACGTTAGATATCGATTGCTTCAACAAGACACGACGTGCATTCGTGAGCTGCAGTAATTCGTAGTTACATGGACAGGCAACCTCTTTTACAAGATTAAAACAAAAAAAAAGCTACGCCGACTAATTCCGTTTTTGGAGAAAGGGAATTTTCGTGTATACCTTAAAAGTATCGAACATGTCTCTAAAAACAGCGAACTTAAAACAGTTCTCAATGAGTGTTTTTTTTTCAGTTTATTTTCTTTGTACAATATATATATTAATAGATAAAATATGTATTTTGTCACCATTAGCGATCAATTGTCAAAATTTCAGGTCTTTACTTTCATAAATGTAATGTACATTTCAAAATTTTGAAAATGTACGTAACATTTAAGCAAATAATGTACAGAAGGGTATTCTAGTGACTTGTTTTGAGTGTTAATGTTTTTTTTTAATTTGAAAGTTCAATTTAATTATTAAATCATGATTGTGATAAATTGTGAAATAAACTATATTTTTTAAATGAAATCTTTGTTAATTTAACAGAAACATTCGTTACCAATGGTTGTGAAACTATGTTTTATTAAAAAAACCAACTGACAAATCTAAATGACAACATTCTAAGGGTAAAGGTTTTCTGACATCTTATTTCATTGAAGAATTGAAGAATATTATCATGTTATTCCATGCTTATCAAGCTGGTTTAACACGTAAACGAGTGTGTTACTTTGATGTTATATATATCTATGGACGATCAATATATCTATTGTTCTATGCCTTTGAAACAGAATTAAGGAAAACGGGATTTGATGTTTTTAATGTAAGATCATTTAAAATCACGTCGCACATAAAATATTTTATTGACACAAGCTGAAAAAAAATCATTACTGCAAATAACCTGCTTAAACTCATTTGAGAAATGTTGCAAACATTATATTCCAAGCTAAGTTTCAGCCTTGTGCACATGTAAATTGACAGATATATGCCAGTGTGAGGGATAAATTAGTCCTGGTAATGTTATTCTGGACAAACCAATATTTCTTGGAAATTATGTCCGTGGTTACTAATTTTCGTACATGTATTTAAAATAGTCCATGTCTAGAAAAAATCTAGTCCAGGGTTAAATTTTTCTAGTAAAATTAGTCAGGGCTGACAAATGTTCATAGGAAATGAAGTCCGTGCAGGGTTACTAATGTTCCTAGTTATATTTCAAACGAAGTTTTGGGAGACATATATATTTTTTTCTCCGGTTTCTTATTATGGCTCCCAAAAGAAAGTTTGGGAGGGGAGACATATTGTTTTTGCTCCGTTTAGTTTTTTTTCATTCCGCCATAATTTTGTCCGACTGTTTTTTCGGAGACCGTAAATTGGATCGACTTGAAACTTCACACAAAAAGAGGTCATGATGTGAAGTGGTGCCTTTCAGGTTTAAAATTTTTAAATTGGTGGCCGTCTTGAAATGGTGGCAATTTTGAAAATATAACCATGTTGCGATCTGATGTTAGTCATCAAAATTTGAATTTCATCATGGCGGCCATATTAAAATGGCGGCCATTTCATAAATGATAATAAATACTTAAAAAATCCAAAAAGTAACAGATTTCGAGGAAAATTGAAATATAGGTAGAGTATGTTATACCACACCATATGACGCATATGTTGACTTTCTATGGCGGCCATTTAAAATCCAAGATGGCCGCCAAAAATTCTAAATGCTCAGAATCGCGCGAAACATGGTTTTTAGGTAGATTACTATGTCGCAATAAGATGTTAGTCATCAAAATTTGAATTTGAAGATTTTGAAAATGAAAAAAATCTTTAAAAATCACAAAGTTTACGGATTTTAACGAAAATTGGTATAAGTAGATTATGTATTACGCCACCATATGACGCACATGTTGACTTTCTATTTCGGCCATTTTGAATCCAAGATGGCTGCCGAAAATTCAGAATGCTCCGATTTGCACGAAACTTAGTTTCCTGGTAGATAAAGTTGCTGTGAATGGATATGTGAACTAGAGTGTCCATGGGGGGGGGTTGGTCGTTTGGGAGCCAGTTATGATCCATAAGATCATAATCATGTTTAATTATTATTATTATTCGTCTTCTTTTTTCTTTTTTTTCTTTCAATCTTGTCCGCACATTTTCTTTGACATGCAATGTCCAATCAATATGAAACTTTGGAAACATGTTAAGGGTGACCTGAAGTTTTGCAATCCATTTTTGGAATTTTCAAAATGGCTGTAGTTTCCATTGAAACGGGGGTCATTATATAGGCTATTGCATTATCTTGGTAAAAATTTGTATTTGGTGGTTGTCAGCTTGCTGAGGATTATAGTGGCAATTGGGGTTCGTTTGGGAGACATTTTGTGTTGGCATCCCGACACAGTTATTACTAGTTAAAATTGCCCTTGTCTAGAAAATCTAAGCCAGGGTTAAATTTACGTAGTAAAATATTCATAACTATTTAAGAATAATATTCATAGGAAAACTACTTGTGAAATTAAACATGCATATACAACTGTTTATCTAGTCCAGGGATAAATTCAGGACAAGGTGCTACCATGCAAATTTCACGATAGGTGTAAATGATATACCTGACATTCTGAACACAATTGTGCTGAAATTTTCAATAAAACAATAAAAAGTATGTCTTGCAGATCACAAATTTTTTAATTCACTGTATTTTAATGATCAGATACAAAATAAAGATTGTATCAGAATCTCATTATTTCTGGATCTGAGTTTGATGGCTAAATTATAAAAAAAGGTAATGTATCAATTAGGGTTTTGGTTCAAGTGCATTCATATTAATAATTCCTTTATTGATATCAATTATTCAATTATTGATATTAATAATTCCTTTATTGGCATCAATAATTCATTTATTGATATCAATAAATCATTTATTGATATTAATAATTCAAATTCTAGTCGCCAAACCGTTTGGGTAAAAAATAATAAATTCTCCCTTGTGTACTGTACACTAAAGTACAAAAGATGGCAGATTGCATGTTGTTTTGACAACAGTGAGCACTTGCTCTGTTCTCATTTAGGCGCTTTATTGATATTAATAATTCGCCGATTTATTGATATCAATAAATACATTATTGATATCAATAAATGAATTATTAATATCAATAAATGATTTATTGATATCAATAAAAGAATTATTGATATTAATAAATGAATTATTGATATCAATAAATACATTATTAATATTAATAAATCTACAAAATATTGATATTAATAAATGCATTATTCATATTAACAAATGAATTATTGATATCAATAAATGTATTATTGATATCAATAAATGTATTATTGATATCAATAAATGTATTATTGATATCAATAAATGTATTATTGATATCAATAAATGTATTATTGATATCAATAAATGTATTATTGATATCAATAAATGAATTATTGATATTAATAAATATTTTAATTTCGTTTGAATACTCAATACATGGGCAAAGTTGGTTATTTCCTATAACATAACTTGCCTTTTCAGCACGTGACTGATTGTGACGTCATAATAAGATGTATTGGTGACGTTGGCTATACGTGAACTCTTCTGCAAACAACAAGTGACGACACTAAAATTGTGAATTGCAAATATAATTTGATTATTTGTAAAATATTGTTCATGTTACTTCATTTTTACTATAGAATTTAAAATATAAGGTTTGTTTTCAATTGTTGGTTAGATTAATGGATATAAACGACTTTGGATAGATTTACGCTGCAACATAAACCGCTTCGCGGTTTATTAAGCGTAAATCGACCCAAAGTCGTTTATATCCAATAATCTAACCAACAATTGAAAACAATCCTTAGATATTTTAATTTCGTTTAAATACTCAACAGGAGCAAAGTTGGTTATTTCGTATAACCTAACTTGGTTTTTCAGCACGTGACTGATTGTGACGTCATAATAAGATGTATTGATGACGTTGACTATACATGAATTCTTCCGCAAACAACAAGTGACGACACTAAAATTGTGAATTACAAATATTATTTGATTAATTGTAAAATATTGTTCTTGTTACTTCATTTTTACTATAGAATTTAAAAAAATATAATGTTTGTTTTTAATTGTTGGTTAGATTATTGGATATAAACGACTTTGGATCGATTTACGCTGCAACATAAACGCTTCGCGGTTTATTCAGCGTAAATCGACCCAAAGTCGTTTATATCCAATAATCTAACCAGCAATTGAAAACAATCCTTAAATGAATTATTAATATAAATAAATGAATTATTAATATAAATAAATACCGCTTTTTCTCCACTTTGGCTTGCCATACATAAATAAAGTTAGCTTGAGTGGCGAAACAATACTCATTTTCAATTTAATTTTTTAACATGGAAAACAGTTAAAAATATAGATTAAACATACGCAAGTATAGAATAAATATATAGTCAACTATATTCATTATTTTTTTCAAAATTTTAAATCAATGAGAAACTTGTCTAACGTGTTGTTTACAAATTGTCGGTATTGTCCGTATCATTTGTCAACCAATCAGATTTTAGTTCCATTTGCCGATTACGCAATTTCGCGCCATATTGGTGACACACCTTCTTTGCAAATGATGGACGACAATATTCCGGAAAATATTACATTCTTGCTAGTTCTTACGTGAGTATGTAATTTTTAAGTTATTATTTAATTTCCCTATTCAGAACACTTTTTAACTGTCTTTAAATATCAACAAAAAGTCGTAAACCACAGCAACGACAGTTGTCTAAAAACCAGACCCACGTGGTCATTTTTAGCTCACCTGGACCGAAGGTCCATGTGAGCTTTTGCTATCACTTGGCTTCCGTCGTCCGTCGTCTGTCGTCAGTCGTAAACTTTTTCAAAAATCTTCTCCTCTGAAACCACTGGGCCAATTTTTTTCAAACTTAACCACAATCATCCTGAGGGTTCCTAGTTTTAAGTTTGTACCCAGGGTGTTGATCAACAGACAACTATGGCCGCTGTTACTAAAAATAGAACATGGGGGTCAACACAGGTCTTTTATCATTATCTAAAAAATTATAATAGCTATAGAGAAAACCGTTACTTCAAATTGATCAGCACATTAAGGTCTACAATAGTTGCTATTAGTGTGAAGTTGTGTATTGGCTTCTTGTAGGAGTTATTGCCCTTTATTGACGATTTTTGACAAAATTTTTGGTATTTACAATATAACCTGAAAACAATACGAGGTAGAGTGAAACTGTAAATGGCACAAATGATCTTCAATAAAAGCCATACAATTCACTTGATTGGTCTGAAATTGTCAGATGACTCCTTATATGAGTTATTGCCCTTAAGTGGTAATTTTTTATGAAATTTTCCGTGTTTGTCCTGTAACGTTAAAACTAACAGCTAGAGTAAAACTGTAAAAAGCAAAAATGATCAACAATACAAGCTTAGTCCAAAATTGCAAGATGACTCTTTATAGGAGTTATTGCCCTTTCATTATGAATTTGGACAAATGAACAGTTTTTGAATTATAAATTAGTCTATAACACACCTATTAGTAGAGTAAAACTGTAAATTTCAAAAGTAGCCTAAAGGACAATGCCTTAAAACCATGGTCTGATGGCAACTTATAGGAGTTATTGTATTTAACAAACATTTTTGAAGAAATGTTTAGTTTTTGCACAGTAACTTAAAAGCTATAACAACTAGACTGAAACTGTTGATTTCAAAAAATTTAATATAGTTGAAGTCATTTGGATTCCAGGTGAGCGATTACAGGCTCCCGGGAGCCTCTAGTTTTTTGTTGTTGTTTACAATCTGAGTACGACTTTTAGTTAAACAATTAAAAATACAGAGTAACTTCATTGTTTGTATTCAGTGCCGTAGATAGGGTCTGAATGATGATTGTGACATTTTTTGTGTCGGGGGGGGGGGGGGGGGGGTTGAATTGGGTCGTTCACAATAGTGCCTGTTCGCTTGTGTTTATTCGCTCTCAGAACGTTATATAGTTGTCCCCCACCGCAACGCTTCGGAGGGATCTTGTAATAATCTGCTTCCGTGTGTCTGTGCGTCCATGCATCCGTGCGTCCGTCCGTCACACTTTTGTGGACACAATTCCTATGACACCACTTGACGGATTGGTTTGACATTTGGTTGAATTAATTGTTATGATGGGTAGATTTGCATACTCTACCGTCATTTTGATTCGTCAAATTTTGTAGCAGTAATGGGACTTTGACCGTTCCAGCAAAATAATACAATGGTCTAAATCTTGTGGACACATCTCTGAAAATACTTGACGGATTTCTTTGATATTTGGTAGGATTATTTGTAATGATAGGTAGATGTGCATACTACTAGTATACCATCATTTTGATTCGTCAGATTTTGTAGGAGTTATGGGACTTTGACCGTTTCAGCAATATATTACAAAAGTAGATATTGTGGACGCAACTCCTATGACACCGTTTGACAGATTACTTTGATGTTTAGTAGGATTAATTGTTATGATGTTTAGATGTGCATAGTCTATTTTGATTCGCCATATTTTGTACGAGTTATGGGATTTTTTTGTATAAAATATATAATACAATGGTTGATATTGTTGACACATCTCCTCTGGAGCGGTTAGACAGATTATTTTGATGTTTGATAGGATTAATTTTTATGATGGGTAGACGTCATTATGTTGGTAAAAGTTTGTAGGAGTTATAGGACTTTGACCGTTTCAGCAATATAATACAATGGTAGATCTTGTGGATGCATCTCCAAAACTGTTAAATGGATTGCTTTGATATTTAAAAGGATCAGTTGTTGTGCTGTGTAGATGTGCACTACCACCATTTAGATTTGTCAATTTTTTTAGGAGTTATGGGACTTTGACCATTTAGCAATATTGTACAAAATTGAAAGCAAATTTTATCAAGCTCTCTACTAGAGTTTCACATTCAAAGAAAGTTTTTTCATGTAGTTTCTTAGCTCATTCCAAATACCTGTCAAAATAGTTCTAATATTACCTTATTATTTTTTTCCAAGACTAAATGAATCTCAAAGATATTTTTTTCCAATTTTCTTCTCACGTCTCTTAAGCAATTTTAACCTTTTTATAAATAGTTTTAAATAGGCCGTTCGCCCTATGTTTGATATAAATTTAATAATGACATGATGTTTGACTACAGTTTTGTATTTTTTTTTCTAAGCTAATTATTTTTATATGTTTATTAATTAATTATTACAATTAAGTCTAATTGCAGTCCAAGCTAATCTCTTTTTTTCAAGCTAATTAGTGATCAGAGATACAAGTTAGAAAGTTATTTTATAATTAATGTAATAATTGCTAATCAGCACATATCTAAAATTATCAATTAAATGAGCCACTTTGTCTAATTGTTAACATGAAACCTTACCTAATATATAACTACTAGTATATATATATAAATATAATCAAGTAGGGGGAACTGATTCGCTATACAGGGGCAGGGTGAACGGACCCATTACTAGGGGGGGGGCGGCAGTGTTAACCCATTATTAGCCTTACTTTACCAGGACTTGGCAGAAGACATGTCCCCTGTTATGCTCTTTGTTGAATAGCAAATCTGAAATTTGTCTAAAACTTACTGCTACATTTATTTTAGAATGCTTTGAATTAAGAAAAAGATAAAACTTAATTTTTATTGGTTGTATCATTTGTATATTATATAATATAAATGTATAATAATAAATACGATGTAAAACATAAGTCTGACCGCAGGCTGTAGCGAGCAAGCAAATCTCCGGGGAAAAGCCTTTTTTACAGTCCATCAAAAAGAAATATTCAAACATATAGCCATGGGATGTGAACCTCACTTTATTGGAAATTAAAACACAAATTTTGCTCAGATCAGGCATAGTTTTAATAACATCCTGAATGGTTTGTTGAACGTTTTGCATGAAAAAAAAATATTTATACAAACACGACAGCAACAGAGGAAACTAGAACTTTCAAACAGTGTAACAAATACAAATATTTTATTAGCACAAACTAATGGTAAAGTACATGGTTAGGGCACATAAAGCATGTGAAGAGAAAATTATGATTTAATGACAATAGCTAGAGTATATTTATTTTGTTATTTATTCCTTTGTCAATTTTTTATTTGTTTACTGTAAACCAACTTGATTCTCAAGATTTTATTTAAAATGATCGAACGTTTCTTGATTTTTACAAAGCAAGATAGGTGTGTCTATTCGTTTTCCTGCATGCGAGCATATAGCTTACATGTATCTCTGATTGGTTAATTTTTAAATGGTTTGTCTGGACGATAAAAGCGTTCGTTCATTCTTCGTCCATTCTTATATCGTTTTTGGTTCGTCTGTTGTACGTTCGTACTGGAACGTTTTACGTTTCAGTGGGTGTATTAGGAAAACTTTAATTTTTGTATGTAACAGTTCTGTGACAACTGTTTTGTAGTTTGGATACGTTTTTGAAAGTTATTTTGGGGATATTGGACAATTGTTTATTGAAGCGTGTGGAGCGCACGACTCGTTTCACGTGGTGATTCCCCCCCCCCCCATTGTTGGGTCTTGTCAACCTTTTGGGTAAGGTGAAGGCTAACGGGAAATTGTCTGTTATTTGATTACATTTTGTAGTTGATGTAAATCAAATTGAATAGTTTTTGATTTTACATAGCGGACGGCTATATTGTTCCATGGAGTGAATTACTTTGAAAGTTTCCAATTTTTTTCCGCAAAAAGTAACTGGAATTTAAAAGTCAATGGCAAACAAGAAAGGCGTTTTGTTTCGGAAGGTTGATATCAATGATTGTGATTATGAGCAGAGATTGTTACTGCCTGCCTGGCGTGCGAAGGGCCACTGCTCAACAACAGCACTTAATTGCTAAACAACTTTACCAACAACTTCGTCCATGGCAACAACAACAAATACTTGTTGACCGACCAAGTCAACATCAACATACGTTTGGCGACCAACCAACACGTCAACAAGAACTATCGATTGACCGACCAATTCAACATCAACGAACGTTACAACCCATACTTGGTGACCGACCAAGTTGTGAACTTGAACCTCAACAACATACCATGGTTGACCGAACAAGTCAACAACCCTTTCAACATTACTTATTTGTTGACCAATCATGTCAAGAAGTACAGCAGTACATAATTGTTGATAGACAACAGTCAACTACTGAACGACCAAGTCAACAACAACAACAACAATATATGTTTGTTGAACGACCATTTCGACAACCACTTCAACATGTAATTAGTGATCAACTAGGACATCAACAACGTCAACAACCACCTAAACATACACTTGATGACCAACCAAGTCAATCACTTGAATACCCACATTATACTACATCTGTTAACCAACAGAATCAACAACATAACACGTTTGACAGAACACGTCAACAAGCACAACAGTCCACATTTGAATCAACCAAACCGACATCAATTTAAACAACATTTAATGGTTGACCGACCAAGTCATCAAATCCAACATCACACACTTGTTGACCAACAACATCAACAGCCACCTCAAAATCATCAACAAACTATATACAGTGACTGACAAAATCAACAACTTCAACAAGTTCAACATCCACAACCACATATGTTGCATGACAGACCAAGACAACACACGCAACAACAACAGTCCCTTGTTTGTCAACAAAAAAAGTCAACAAGATCCATATGAAGCTCAAAATAAATCCATATAATGCCAAGCATCTTGATGATAAAAAAAATAAACAAAATTGAAGTTTCTTCATGCACAGTCATCTGATGTTTGAACATATAAATCAAATAAATATATCTAAAAAAGATCAATTCAGTTATTTTATAAAATGTTCAACTGTTAATTTCCTTTTGTCATAAGTTTCAAACCATTACTTTTCCCCCAAATTTGAAGAAAAACATCGATACTTTCTCCCAATTGAAAAGGAGGGACTGTTTTGAAAAAAAGTCAACAAAATCACTGATAGGTTACAGGTGTGAACAATCTTTTTGATAAAATCACACTATGTATTATTTAAAACGACTTTTGTGATTGGTCGAAGATGTCTAAAGCGCTGCAGCGTCAGCACTTGGACATCTTGCATCATATCTCTGTAAGCCTAAGCCTTAGGTCCATCAAATTTGGTCCAGTGGTAGCTTATGATAAGTACTTGCCAGTCAGTCACCTGTCACCGGACGTTAAAGTTTTCGTATTAAGGCAGTTCCTCTGTAACTATGCATGGTAGGATGAGAATATTTGGTATACAGGTTGCTGCTGAAGAGAACTGTACAAATCTGTCTGGCAGGTGTCACCTGACCTTGACCTCAATTTCATGGTCCAGTGACTATGTTAAAGTTTTTGGATTAGGGCAGTTCCTCTGTAATCATGCATGGTAGGATGACAGTATTTGGTATATAGGTTGCTAATGATTAGTACATGAGTGTCTGGTACATGTAGGTGTCAATTTATCCTGACCTCAATTTCACAGTCCAGTGACTACGTTACTAAGTTTTTGGATTAGGTCCATTTCTCTGTAACCATGCGTTGTATATTTTAAATGATATCAATTTAATGCTATGTAGGTAAAGTTTATGCCATAATTTTTTTGTTACTGATGCGGAATCCAGGCGAGACATTTTTCTGTGTCCACACTTGTTTCATGCTATACATTGTGCTCATAAAATGGCTGCGCCCATAGCGTTTGGTATTAATACATTGATACCTTACGGGGCGTAACACGATAAACATGATGCAGTGACAAAAATATTTATAGGATAATTAATTGGGCGGAGTAAATATCCAAAATATGATCACGAGTGCCACATAACGAGTGATCATATTTTGGATATTCACGATGCCCAATTGATAATCCTATTTATTATATAGATCAAAATTGTTTTCGTAAAATTTTAATGCTTAATCCTAAATTTTATGAACGGCAGATGAATATCTGTATAGTACAAAACCAACTGCAACATGGCCGCCCTTATCTGGATCAGGACGCCAGCTAACTAATATTTCGTTCTGAAATAACAAATACGGATATTGTCACGCTAAATGACATGTTATAGGATATTGTTCTAGCAGGTTCCAGTCTATTAGTGAACAATTATTTTAGCTTTTATTATTTGATCATCGAAAAGACACTCACCTGTCCCAAGTGACATTTTGGCGGGAAAACACCAGAGAGTGAAAAAAAACGATAATTTTCACATGTGATTTACCGTGATTTCTGTTACTCGGAAAATTCGATATTTCATCTCTATCTATATAATAAGAAGATTTCGTATTAAAATGGGAATATAATTTAACGGCGAGTCACACTCTGACGAAAGTCATAAATAACGGAAAACCAAGATGACAAATTTACCAGAAAACTTGATGAGGTTGACATTATTTACTTTTAATTAGTAATTTTGAACATTTAACAGACAATGACGAAACACACATTGAAATGACAACATTAGACGATGATAAAAAAATGAATGAAAAGGACTTGGAATGAGTTGTATGCTCACAGGAAAAATGATACCAAAACTGATGCAAAAAACATAAAGCAAAAGACTTCATCAAGAATATTACTTCAATGGACAGCAGAAATGTTTGCACATGCAGTAGGCAAGTCTAAGCTAGAAGCGATATCCAGATCACTTGAAAATGAAGGTCTGAAACCAAGAACTCACGGCAATCCTGGTTAAAGTCCTAAACATGCACTCACAGTACATGTCAATTTTTAAAACACGTTACATTTTATGAATCGGAATGCAAACAAGTATGATGTGCCACTCCCTGGAAGGCTTCCTAATCACAAAGACTATACAGTTACTTTACTTCCTTCTGACAAATCAAAAGCAGACATCCATCAAGAATATCTAAAAGCATCTACATACAGCAGGATATAGAAAAACAAGTTCAAAGTATCAGAGTCCAAAAGGTTTGGAATGGACACTGACTGTCCTTATATTGTTTTAATGAGACCAGCTACAGATTTGTGTTCCAAGTGTCAGATATTTTCAACAGATTTAAATTAATCGGGCAATTTAAATGAAGAGGAAAAAGTTTTAAAAAAGTATGAACACCATCTGAACAAAGCCAAAATTGAAAGATACTACTAAAGGCAGCAGTGTCCGTCAAGTAAACACAATTACAGAAATATGACGGTTGACCAAAGAGTTAGAGGTAATTTGTATTCATTTTTAAGCACATCATACACAATTGTACATTTATTTCATGTTGATTTTTCATATCTCATACAATATATATTGTATAAACTATATACTGTCACATCAACAGGTACACGCATGTATGCACATAACAATGTAAACATGATTGATTTATTAATTAATTGATGGATACCATACTTTATTGTCGTCGTAACATGGGTGGGCATTATATTCTTGAATATTTTGTTCCAAGTGATAGCCAGGGGTAAAATATCATGAATATAATGCCCACCCATGTTAAAACCACAATAAAGTATGGTATCCATGAATTATTTTGATTATAATTATGACAAATACAGTAATCTGTACAGTGAATGGCAAATAAATGTGCGCTAGTGAATGGCTGTTCCATGTACCTCCTGTGTGTCATAATGAAGAGTGGTGAAAACAATTTAATGGTAGAATGTTGAATCATGCAAATCTCAGAATTCAGACTTAAAATAACAACTTTATTTAACAGTAACAATAATTATGGTTTAAAAATTAGAGTTTTTTTTAAATAAAATTTAACCGACTGCAACCCAATTAACCTGTGCATGTGCGAACTAAATTTATTGCAATTTAACATGGCTTTGTTTACATAGCGAAAGCAGGACGTCATATTAGAATAAATGTTTAGCTCACCTGACCCGAAGGTCATGTGAGCTATTGCCATCACTTTGGCGTCCGTCGTCGTCGTTTAACAATCTTCTCCTCCAAAACCACTGAAGGGATTGCTTTGAAACTTTGCACACATCATCAGTTAAATGTCCTCTACCAAGTTCGCACAAATCATGACATCACACAAACCAATATGGCCGCCAAGGCTAAAAATAGCACAGGGGTGTCAAAATACAGTTTTGGGCTTATAGTTCAAAGAGTAGAACAGATACAGGAAAACCGAAGAGACATTCCTTCTTCAGCATAAAAAGATCTACAAATACTCCATTTGGTCAAAGTTGTATTACAACTCCCTGTAGGAGTTATTGCCCTTTAATTGTCGAAATTGACGATTTTTGCCATTTTTGCCTCAAAATCTTGAAAATTATTATAACTAGAGAAACAATTAGCATTGCTTAATTGTTCTGCTCTTTGAGAGCTACACAAATGACTATAGGGTCAAGATTGTCTGATTAACCGTTTAAAAGTTATTCCTGAACTGTTTTTCAATCGGTTTTAATTGATTTTTAAAAATCTTCTTCTCTTTAACCAATGAAAGGACTGTTTTGAAACATCGCACACATTATCTTAAGGATTCCTCTACCATAATTGTGCAAATCATGACAGCTGACTACGTACATAGCTACGTAGGCTTAAAATTGAAAGGGGGGGGGGGGAGGAACAAGAGAGTTTTTGGCTGATAGTTAAAAAAGTATAACAGGTACAGCAAATTTGAAGTGAACCTCCCTACTAAGCATTAAAAGCTTCTCTTTATAGGAGTTATTTCCCTTAAAAGGTCAAAATTAATGATTCTTGCAGAAGTGTTGGGCAATTCCTTATATTAAAGAAAAGCTGGGTATATAAGGATATTTATAAACGAAAAGCTGGATAAAAAGGGTTGCTTGGTTTCAGGTTCAGGTGAGCGATACAGGCTCCTGGGAGCCTCTAGTTTGATAGACATACATACTATTATTTGGTTTATTTTTACTGAATATGAAAAAAACACCTGGCACCATGCATAATCTACATAATGTTTTATTAAATTTGCTGAACATGAGTCAAAATGAATTTGTTTTCACTTCCATCAATAATTCATCGTCTGCTATTTGATAATCAGTATTTCATCTGCATCGGAGTATTGTACACATACATTTCAATCATCTCAATTTTGTTATTTATGTACATGTCTGAAAAATTACCACTGCTTTAAAGTTAATTTTAATTTTATAAAATTTCTAATTAATAACAATAATTTTTCAGGACAAAAAGAGATGTCATACAGAGGAAACATGCACTACAGCTACAGATACACTACCCACACCACTAGTATGCACAGCAAGCTGGACCTTTCTTTTAAAACCCACCGGATGTGCAATTGTTTTGGTGTTTGGTGTTTGTGCAGAGGGCTCAGGTATTTGACTAATAATGTTTTTACATTCAAATGAAATTTGAAAAATAAAATTTCAAGCTAAGGGATATTATAGTCCTTTTTACTTATACATGTAGCCTCTCATTCTTTGATTGATAAAAAGTTATGTTAATTAGTTGTTAGCAGTTATTAAATTAGATGATTTTTACTGTTCTTAAAAGTTTAATATGCTATGCATAGAAATCTATCTTTTAAAAGGCTGTAACTGTATTGAATACATGTCTTAGTGTTGGCTTCTACATTTTTTATATCCTAATTTTGGTAAAAACCTTGAATATCTTTTTCAGAATCTGGGGCTAATTGTGTAGTCAGCATGTACACCACAACTTCAGGATTTAAAGGTAATGGTGAGACATCAGCCAGTCTCCACATTGATAACTGCAGGCCAAAACAAAAATATGGTTGCTCTTTGTTCGGTCTTGTAATTAAAATTGAGTGAATAAAAGTAAATATTGATTACTTTAATTAAAAAAAAAAAAAAGAAAAATATGATTATGAACCAAACAACAAATACATGAAAAGTTTTTCATTTTTTTTTAAATTTGTTCTAAAATAAATGTACATTTTTTTCTTCAAGTATGGTTTTTGCAGAATCATGACAGGACGACATGAAAATATGGAATTTAGCTGTATGGTAGTTGGTCATACAAGACTTCATCCTACCTGACATTTTCCATTCCAAAAATGGATGGTAATTACTTCTGTACTTATTGTGGAGGCCCCTGTGGCAGAGTGGTAAAGGTGGTTAGTCTACTATTGATCATGTGGTCTAGATCTGTCAATACTGAGGTTTGAGCTTCACTAGGGGCAGGGTGTACTCGACTCCAATCTTAACTGGCAAGGATTGCCAGTTTTCTGAAAATGGCATTAAACACCATTCAAACAAACAACAAAAAACACCTATTGTAAGTTAGCAAGGAAACCTGCGTGCTAAATCATTTTTTATTATACTCTATGCTAGAAAGTTGCATTGGTTATGTTCTTTACTGTGTGTCTGTCAGTCAGTCATGTTCATGTCAGTGCAACCTCTCTGAAACCACACAACAGAATTTCATGAAATTACATTAAATATGTTTTCACTTTAGTACAGATATTTAAATAATCAAATATGATAATAATGTCACCGCCTGGGGTATTTAAACAATCTCAAAACACTCTTGAATAGTTTTTTCTGAATTTTAAAAAGCATATAAGTTGTAATGTATATTTTCCTAATGTAATCCGGGGTCTTAGTGGCAGAGTGGTTAAGGTAGTCAGTTATCTACAATTGATCACCTGCCTGTTTACACCGGGGTTGCAGGTTCAACTTTCAATGCAGATGGATTGAATTCTACTCCAATCTTTATTGACAAGGACTGCCAGTGTTCTTACTGATGGTTGGGGTTATCTCCAGGTAATCCAGCTTCTTTTCCTAAAAAACTGGACACATGCATGATATAGCTGAAAAATTGCTGAAAGCGGCGTTCAACAGCACACAAACAAACAGAAACATATAAGAATTTAATACTCGCTTACAGGGATTTCTATAAAATTTTCTTTTTACAGGCAGAAACATGTTTCAAATTGTCTACAGTAGTTTGTTAATGTTTAACTGTTTCTTATTTATATAATTTCAGTTAAAATGGCAGAACTTTACAGTTGAAACTATCTGAGGTTTCCTTGTCAGTTGTAGCATCATTTAGGAGCAACCATAATATACCACAGATTGTCAGTGATAGTCATCGTCGAGTTATCTTCTACAACTGGAAAGATTTCTTGAAGTCATCCTTTAAAGTTCTTCCTAGAATTTCATTACACCATCATTTTAGAATGAGCAGTCAAAATCCTGGAACTGTATTTGTCAAGGAATATATTGATGACGATGAAATATCAATACATTTATTGAAAAGACATTGTATCTTTGACTATGCAAAACTTCCAACTGTCACTGAACCAAAAAGACTGGATGCAAGTAGACAGCGGAATTTGTTTTAGGAAATGAGACTACTGTGTACAAGTGAAACAAACAACGATTTTACATGTCCAAATCCCGCTGTGCCTACACCAGTCATTTATATTAACGAAGAGCGAGACAAAATCAGAAAATGCAGTTATTGCAAACAAACCGGACATGATAAAACCAGCAATGAAAAAGTTGTTTTTAAAGACAATTAATTGATTATGTCATTTATTATAGTATTTTTTCTTTAAAAATTCTATCTGTACTTCTTTTGCAACAATCCTAACATTCCCAATAACTATACAATCTAAGAAAAGCAAAATGCCAGTAACATCGAAGGTAATTACAAAAATGGTTCTTTGGTTGCCATTGTAACCATCTGTTGTAGTTTCCCAAGTTGTTTTTCACAGCTTTATTCAGCAGTTGCATATAAAGTGACAACATATTTAACACAAATAAATCATAATCATTATTAATAATCTGGTTCAGCAAATGGTACCTATAGAAGTCACACAAAATATCAGTACATTCATTAGATGGCTGCCACTGTGACATTTTGCAAAATCTATCAAAATGGCTTTGTAGGATGTTTTGCATAAAGGAATACTGAAAGAATCTGCAATAATCTCAAATTGGCCCAGGTACCTCCATAAACCTGAAAATCTCATGGCTGGTCACATATAAATTAACTATTTTTTTGCTATTCTTATGTTTTAGGATTTATTGATTGCTGCTGAAAGTGGTGATTTGAAAGCTGTGGAGAAGAGTTTAGAAAATGGTGCGAATGTCAACTGTACAAATGAATATGTAAGTTGTACAATTGTTTCTGATCAATATCAAATTATTGAATTGGTTACCTACTTTTGTAGATGATTGGTCATGTTCCAAAGAATGGCTATATATCATCGAGTTCCTTAATGCAAGTTAACTATTTATAACAAGTCAACTGAAAACAAAACAACATACATATCTCAATTATTTCAATGTAAATTGCATGTCAAGTATGACAGGTAGACTGTATATGTCTAGTATGACAGGTAGACTGCATATGTCTAGTATGACAGGTAGACTGTATATGTCAAGTATGACAGGTAGACTGTATATGTCTAGTATGACAGGTTGAATGCATATGTTAATATAACAGGTAGACTGCATATGTCTAGTATAACAAGTAGACTGCATATGTCTAGTATGACAGGTAGACTGTATATGTCAAGTATGACAGGTTGACTGCATATGTTAATATAACAGGTAGACTGCATATGTCTAGTATGACAGGTAGACTGTATATGTCTAGTATGACAGGTAGACTGTATATGTCAAGTATGACAGGTTGACTGCATATGTTAATATAACAGGTAGACTGCATATGTCTAGTATGACAGGTAGACTGTATATGTCAAGTATGGCAGGTAGACTGTATATGTCAAGTATGACAGGTTGACTGCATATGTTAATATAACAGGTAGACTGCATATGTCTAGTATGACATGAAGACTTCATATGTCTAGTATGACAGGTAGACTGTCTATGTCAAGTATGACAGGCTGACTGCATATGTTAATTATAACAGGAAGACTGCATATGTCTAGTATGACAGGTAGACTGCATATGTCTAGTAGGACAGGTATACTACATATGTCTAGTATGACAGGTAGAATGTATATGTCTAGTATGACAGGTAGACTGTATATGTCTAGTTTTTACAGGTAAATTTTATGCATGTATAACGGGCAGACTGCATATGTCTAGTATTGACAGGTAGACTGCATATGTCAAGTATGACGGGTAGACTGCATATGTCTAATATGACAGGTAGACTGCATATTTCTCATATGAAAGGTAGACTGCATATGTCTAGTATGACAGGTAGACTGTATATGTCTAGTATGACAGATAGACTACATATGTCTAGTATTGACAGGTAGACTGCATGTCAAGTATGACAGGTAGACTGCATATGTCTAATATGACAGGTAGACTGCATATTTCTCATATGAAAGGTAGACTGCATATGTCTAGTATGACAGGTAGACTGTATATGTCTAGTATGACAGGTAGACTGTATATGTCTAGTTTTTACAGGTAAATTTCATGTCATGTATAATGGGCAGACTGCATATGTCTAGTATTGACAGGTAGACTGCATATGTCAAGTATGACAGGTAGACTGCATATGTCTAATATGACAGGTAAACTGTATTTCTCATCTGAAAGGTAGACTGCATATGTCTAGTATTGACAGGTAGACTGCATATGTCAAGATTTTACAGATAGACTGCATATGTCTAGTATTGACAGGTAGACTGCATGTGTCTAGTTTTTACATGTAAATTGCATGTCCAGTATGACAGGTAGACTGCATATGTCTAGTTTTTACAGATAGACTGCATATGTCTAATAGGACAGGTAGACTGCATATTTCTCATATGAAAGGTATACTGCATATGTCTAGAATGACAGGTAGACTATATGTCTAGTATTGACAGGTAGACTGCATATGTTTACCATTTACTTGTAAATTGCATTTCCAGTATGACAGGTAGACTGCATATGTCTAGTTTTTACAGGTAAATTTCATATCAAGTATGACAGGTAGACTGCATGTGTCTCATATGACAGATAGACTGCACATGTCTAGTATTGATAGGTAGACTGTTTATGTCTAGTTTTTACAGGTAAATGCATGGTCAGTGTGACAGGTAGACTGCATATGTCTAATATGACAGGTAGACTTCATATGTCTAGTATGACAGGTAGACTGCATATGTCTAGTTTTTACAGATAGACTGCATATGTCTAATGGGACAGGTAGACTGCATATTTCTCATATGAAAGGTATACTGCATATGTCTAGTATTGACAGGTAGACTGCATATGTCAAGTATGACAGGTAGACTCCATATGTCTAATATGACAGGTAGACTGCATATTTCTCATCTGAAAGGTAGACTGCATATGTCTAGTATGACAGGTAGACTGTATATGTCTAGTTTTTACAGGTAAATTTCATTTCATGTATAACAGGCAGACTGAATATGTCTAGTATTGACAGGGTAGACTGCATATGTCAAGTATGACAGGTAGACTGCATATGTCTAGTATGACAGGTAGACTGCATATTTCTCATATGAAAGGTAGACTGCATATTTCTCATATGAAAGGTAGACTGCATATGTATAGTATGACACGTAGACTGTATATGTCTAGTATGACAGGTAGACTGTATGTCTAGTGTTTACAGGTAAATTTCATGGCATGTATAACTGGCAGACTGCATACGCCTAGTATTGACAGGTAGACTGCATATGTCAAGATTTTACAGATAGACTGCATATGTCTAGTATTGACAGGTAGACTGCATGTGTCTAGTTTTTACATGTAAATTGCATGTCCAGTATGACAGGTAGACTGCATATGTCTAGTTTTTACAGATAGACTGCATATGTCTAATAGGACAGGTAGACTGCATATTTCTCATATGAAAGGTATACTGCATATGTCTAGTATGACAGGTAGACTATATGTCTAGTATTGACAGGTAGACTGCATATGTTTACCATTTACTTGTAAATTGCATTTCCAGTATGACAGGTAGACTGCATATGTCTAGTTTTTACAGGTAAATTTCATATCAAGTATGACAGGTAGACTGCATGTGTCTCATATGACAGATAGACTGCACATGTCTAGTATTGATAGGTAGACTGTTTATGTCTAGTTTTTACAGGTAAATGCATGGTCAGTGTGACAGGTAGACTGCATATGTCTAATATGACAGGTAGACTTCATATGTCTAGTATGACAGGTAGACTGCATATGTCTAGTTTTTACAGATAGACTGCATATGTCTAATAGGACAGGTAGACTGCATATTTCTCATATGAAAGGTATACTGCATATGTCTAGTATTGACAGGTAGACTGCATATGTCAAGTATGACAGGTAAACTCCATATGTCTAATATGACAGGTAGACTGCATATTTCTCATCTGAAAGGTAGACTGCATATGTCTAGTATGACAGGTAGACTGTATATGTCTAGTTTTTACAGGTAAATTTCATTTCATGTATAACAGGCAGACTGAATATGTCTAGTATTGACAGGGTAGACTGCATATGTCAAGTATGACAGGTAGACTGCATATGTCTAGTATGACAGGTAGACTGCATATTTCTCATATGAAAGGTAGACTGCATATTTCTCATATGAAAGGTAGACTGCATATGTATAGTATGACACGTAGACTGTATATGTCTAGTATGACAGGTAGACTGTATGTCTAGTGTTTACAGGTAAATTTCATGGCATGTATAACTGGCAGACTGCATACGCCTAGTATTGACAGGTAGACTGCATATGTCAAGTATGAAAGGTAGACTGCATGTGTCTAGTTTTTACAGGTAAATTTCATTGCTAGTATGACAGGTAGACTGCATGTGCCTCATATGACAGGTAGACTGCACATGTCTAGTATTGACAGGTAGACTGTATATGTCTAGTTTTTACAGGTAAATTTCATGTCATGTATAACGGGCAGACTGCATATGTCTAGTATTGACAGGTAGACTGCATATGTCAAGTATGACAGGTAGACTGCATATGTCAAGTATGACAGGTAGACTGCATATGTCTAATATGACAGGTAGACTGCATATTTCTCATCTGAAAGGTAGACTGCATATGTCTAGTATTGACAGGTAGACTGCATATGTCAAGATTTTACAGATAGACTGCATATATCTAGTATTGACAGGTAGACTGCATATGTTTAGCATTTACATGTAAATTGCATGTCCAGTATGACAGGTAGACTGCATAAGTCTAGTTTTCACAGGTAAATTTCATATCAAGTATGACAGGTAGACTGCATATTTCTCATATGAAAGATAGGCTTCATATGTCTAGTATTGATAGGTAGACTGCATATGTCTAGTTTTTACAGATAGACTGCATATGTCTAGTATTGACAGGTAGACTGCATATGTTAAGCTTTTACATGTAAATTGCATGTCCAGTATGACAGGTAGACTGCATATGTCTAGTTTTTACAGGTAAATTTCATATCAAGTATGACAGGTAGACTGCATGTGTCTCATATGACAGGTAGACTGCACATGTCTAGTATTGATAGGTAGACTGTATATGTCTAGTTTTTACAGGTAAAGGCATGGCCAGTGTGACAGGTAGACTGCATATGTCTAATATGACATGTAGACTTCATATGTCTAGTATGACAGGTAGACTGCATATGTCTAGTTTTTACAGATAGACTGCATATGTCTAATAGGACAGGTAGACTGCATATTTCTCATATGAAAGGTATACTGCATATTTCTAGTATGACAGGTAGACTATATGTCTAGTATGACAGGTAGACTGTATATGTCTAGTTTTAACAGGTAAATTTCATGTCATGTATAACGGGCAGACTGCAATTGTCTAGTATTGACAGGTAGACTGCATATGTCAAGTATGACAGGTAGACTCCATATGTCTAATATGACAGGTAGACTGCATATTTCTCATATGAAAGGTAGACTGCATATGTCTAGTATGACAGGTAGACTATATGTATGACAGGTAGACTGTATATGTCTAGTTTTGACAGGTTAATTTCATGTCATGTATAACGGGCAGACTGCATACGCCTAGTATTGACAGGTAGACTGCATATGTCAAGTATGAAAGGTAGACTGCATGTGTCTATTTTTTACAGGTAAATTTCATGTCTAGTATGACAGGTAGACTGCATGTGCCTCATATGACAGGTAGAATGCACATGTCTAGTATTGACAGGTAGACTGTATATGTCTAGTTTTTACAGGTAAATTTCATGTCATGTATAACGGGCAGACTGCATATGTCTAGTATTGACAGGTAGACTGCATATGTCAAGTATGAAAGGTATACTGCATATGTCTAATATGACAGGTAGGCTGCATATTTCTCATATGAAAGGTAGACTGCATATGTCTTGTATGACAGGTATACTGTATATGTCTAGTATGACAGACAGACTGTATATGTCTAGTGTTTACAGGTAAATTTCATGGCATGTATAATGGGCAGACTTCATATGTCTAGTATTGACAGGTAGACTGCATATGTCAAGTATGACAGGTAGACTGCATATGTCAAGTATGACAGGTAGACTGCATATGTCTAATATGACAGGTAGACTGCATATTTCTCATCTGAAAGGTAGACTGCATATGTCTAGTATTGACAGGTAGACTGCATATGTCAAGATTTTACAGATAGACTGCATATATCTAGTATTGACAGGTAGACTGCATATGTTTAGCATTTACATGTAAATTGCATGTCCAGTATGACAGGTAGACTGCATAAGTCTAGTTTTCACAGGTAAATTTCATATCAAGTATGACAGGTAGACTGCATATTTCTCATATGAAAGATAGGCTGCATATGTCTAGTATTGATAGGTAGACTGTATATGTCTAGTTTTTACAGATAGACTGCATATGTCTAGTATTGACAGGTAGACTGCATATGTTAAGCTTTTACATGTAAATTGCATGTCCAGTATGACAGGTAGACTGCATATGTCTAGTTTTTACAGGTAAATTTCATATCAAGTATGACAGGTAGACTGCATGTGTCTCATATGACAGGTAGACTGCACATGTCTAGTATTGATAGGTAGACTGTATATGTCTAGTTTTTACAGGTAAAGCCATGGCCAGTGTGACAGGTAGACTGCATATGTCTAATATGACATGTAGACTTCATATGTCTAGTATGACAGGTAGACTGCATATGTCTAGTTTTTACAGATAGACTGCATATGTCTAGTATTGACAGGTAGACTGCATATGTCAAGATTTTACAGATAGACTGCATATATCTAGTATTGACAGGTAGACTGCATATGTTTAGCATTTACATGTAAATTGCATGTCCAGTATGACAGGTAGACTGCATATGTCTAGTTTTCACAGGTAAATTTCATATCAAGTATGACAGGTAGACTGCATGTGTATCATATGACAGGTAGACTGCACATGTCTAGTATTGATAGGTAGACTGTATATGTCTAGTATTTACAGGTAAATGCATGGCCAGTGTGACAGGTAGACTGCATATGTCTAATATGACAGGTAGACTTCATATGTCTAGAATGACAAGTAGACTGCATATGTCTAGTTTTTACAGATAGACTGCATATGTCTAACAGGACAGGTAGACTGCATATTTCTCATATGAAAGGTATACTGCATATGTCTAGTATGACAGGTAGACTATATGTCTAGTATGACAGGTAGACTGTATATGTCTAGTTTTAACAGGTAAATTTCATGTCATGTATAACGGGCAGACTGCATATGTCTAGTATTGACAGGTAGACTGCATATGACAAGTATGACAGGTAGACTCCATATGTCTAATATGACAGGTAGACTGCATATTTCTCATATGAAAGGTAGACTGCATATGTCTAGTATGACAGGTAGACTGTATATGTCTAGTTTTTACAGGTAAATTTCATGTCATGTATAACGGGCAGACTGCATATGTCTAGTATTGACAGGTAGACTGCATATGTCAAGTATGACAGGTAGACTGCATATGTCTAATATGACAGGTAGACTGCATGTTTCTCATATGAAAGGTAGACTGCATATGTTTGTATGACAGGTAGACTGTATATGTCTAGTATGACAGGTAGACTGTATATGTCTAGTATGACAGGTAGACTGTATATGTCTAGTGTTTACAGGTAAATTTCATGGCATGTATAACGGGCAGACTGCATACGCCTAGTATTGACAGGTAGATTGCATATGTCAAGTATGAAAGGTAGACTGCATATGTCTAGTTTTAACAGGTAAATTTCATGTCTAGTATGACAGGTAGACTGCATGTGTCTCATATGACAAGTAGACTGCACATGTCTATCATTGACAGGTAGACTGTATATGTCTAGTTTTTACAGGTAAATGCATGGTCAGTGTGACAGGTAGACTGCATATGTCTAATATGACCGGTAGACTGCATATGTCTAATATGACAGGTAGACTGCATATGTCTAGTATGACAGGTAGACTGCATATGTGTCGCATTTACATGTAAATTGCATGTCCAGTACGACAGATAGACTGTATACATGTATGTCTAGTAATTTACATATAAATTGCATGTCCAGTGTGACAGGTAGACTGCACGTGTGTAGCATTTACATGTAAATTGCATGTCCAGTACGACAGAAAGACTGTATACATGTATGTCTAGTATTTACATATAAATTGCATGTCCAGTTCGACAGATAGACTTTATATGTCTAGTATTTACATATAAATTGCATGTCCAGCATGACAGGTAGACTGCATATGTCTATTATTGACAGGTAGACTGCATATGTCTATTACAGGTAGCTTTTAGAGGTAAATTGCATGTACAGTATGACAGGTAGACTTCACATGTAAATTAATGTCTAGTATTACCGAGATAGTCTGTATATTGATTTTCTTGACAGGTAAATTGCATGCTCAGTATCTATGACAGGTAGACTGCATATCATTAGAAGTAATATGTTCAATGCATGTCCAGAATGACATGTAGAATGCAAGTTGGGTATGACATGTGTACTGCATACATCCTGCATGACATGTAGACTGCATATGTCCAGTATTACAGGTAGACTTCACATGTCAAGTATGACAGGTAGACTGCACATGTCAAGTATGACAGGTAGACTGCATATGTCAAGTATGGCAATGATATGTCCAATATGACAGGTAGATTTCACATGTCAAGTAGGACAGACTGCACATGTCCAGTATGACAGGTAGACTGCATATGTCAAGTATGGCAATGAAATGTCCAGTACGACAGGTAGACTGCATATAATATCTAGTTGACAGGTAGACGGCACATGTCATGTATAACTGGTAGAATGCCTATATCTGGTATGACTGCTATACTGCATATGTCCACTTTAACAGGTGGAGTGCATGAGTCCAGTATGACATGTTTTCTGCATATTTCAGCATAACAGGTAGACTGCTTATGTCCAGTATAACAAATAGAATGTCCATTATGACAGTTAAACTGGATATGTCCAGTATGACAGGCAGAGTGCTTATGTACAAAATGACATGAAGAATGCGTTTGTCAAGTATAACATATAGACTGCATATGTCCAGTATAGCATATATGACCAGTAGACTGCATGTCTATTTTGAGACAGATTTCACATGTCCAGTTGATAGGTAGAATACATATGTCAAGTATGATAGGTAGACTGCATATTCCCGTATTAAAGGTAGACAGTATATGTCTTGTATGACAGGTAGACTACAGGTTAAGTGTGACAGGTAAACTGCATATACACACCATGATATGTAGACTGCATATTATGCCTGGTATGACTGACTGGTGACTACATATGTCCATTATGAAACGTGGACTGCATATGTCCATCATGACAGGTCGAGACTGCATATGTCCAGTATGACATGTGAAGTGCATATGTACAGTATGACTTGAAGACTGCAAATTTCCATTATGACGGTTAAACTTCGAATGCAAAGTATGACAGACTGCATATGTCAAGTAAGACAGGTAGACTGCATAAGACTGGTATACTGCATATGTCTGGTGTGACTGGTAGACTGCATATGTCCAGTATGAAAAATGGAGTGCATATATCCAGTTTGACTTTTACTGCATATGTCTAGCATGACAGGTAGTCTGAATGTCAAGCATGACAGGTAGATGGCATATGTCCAGTATGACAGGTAGACTGCATATGTTCAGTTTGACAGGAAGACTGTACATAAGAAGCATGACAGGATGACTGCATATGTCTAGCATTTACATGTAAATTGCATGTATACTATGAATGGTAGATAGAATATGTGCAGTATATCAGGTAGACTGGATGTTAAATATGACAGCTAGACCATATGTCAAGTATGACATTAAGACTTAAAATGTCTGGTATGAATGGTTGACTGCATATGTTTAGTATGATAGGTGTACCGAATCTGTCCAGTATGAAATGGACTGCATATGTCCAGAATGACAGGTAGACTGCATGTCTCGTATGACAGGTAGGCTTCATATGTCCAGTATGACATTTAGACTTATTATGTCCACTAGGACAGGTAGACTGCATATGTCCAGTATGAAAGGTAGACTGCATATGTCCAGTAGGACAGATAGACTGCATGCGTCAAGCATGACTGGTAATGTCCATTATGACAGGTAGTGTGAATATGTCAAGTATGACATGTAGTCTACATATGTCAAGTATGACATGTAGTCTACATATGTCAAGTATGACATGTAGTCTACATATTTCAAGTATGACAGAATGGATATGTCAAGTATGACAGGTAGACTGGATATGTCCAGTGTGACAGGCGACTGCTTAAGTACAGAATGACATGTAGACTGCATGTCCAATATGACAGATAGACTGCATACGTCAAGCTTGACTAATAATGTCCATTATGACAGGTAGTCTGAGTATGACATTACACTGCCTATGTCAAGTATGACATTACACTGCCTTTGTCATTACACAGCATATGTCAAATATGACAAACTGACTATGTCAAGTATGACATTACACTGCCTATGTCAAATATGACTTTACACTGCATATGTCAAGTATGACATTACATGGCATTTGTCAAGTATGACATTACACTGCCTATGTCAAGTATGACATTACATGGTATATGTCAAGTATGACATTACACTGCCTATGTCAAGTATTGCATTAAACTACCTATGTCAAGTATGACATTACACAGCATGCCAGGTATGACATTACACTGCATGTGTCAAGTATGACAGTACACAGCATATGTCAAGTATGACATTACACTGTCTATGTCAAGTATGACATTACACTGCCTATGTCAAGTATGACATTACACTGCCTATGCCAAGTATGACATTACAGTGCCTATGTCAAGTATGACATTACACAGCATCTGTAAAATATGACATTACACGGCCTATGTCAAATAGACTGCATTTGTCCAGTATGTCAGGTAGACTGCATATTTCAAGCATGATAGGTAGACTGCATATGTCTAGTGTGACAATTAGACTTTATTTTTCATGTATGACAAATGTTTGTTCATTATGACATGTAGGTTACAGCTGTCCACTAGAACAGGTATTTAAAAATATTAAATACCAATAGAATACACATGTTTAGCAGGTGGCTGACATACGAGCCAGGATGGCATGGTATGCATTCTCAGTGGAAGGTCGTGTTTTACTTCCTTTTTGTACTGAATCAGAAAATATCAATGTACATCTTGTTATGGCCGACATGTTACATGATTCATTGATTAATCTCGGGTAATGATATATTTCACCATAAGTGTTGGTATTCATTTTATTTGTCTCATTGACCTGAATCAGAAAATATCAGTCTCAGCGACGTTTGTTACCCTGAGTGTGGCCATTTATTTAACTCGACTCTTTGTACAGAATAAAAAAATATCAAGATTTATTTGATATGTTACAAAAACTACTTTTGTTATATGTAGCTTTATAACTTACATTGAGGAGATTTGGGAGAGTGTGTATGTATTCCTCAGTTGAAGGTTGAGTTTTACTTCATTTTTGTACGGAATCAGAAAATATCAATGTACATCTTGTTATGGCCGACATGTTACAAGATTCATTGATTAATCTCAGATAAAGATATATTTCACCATAAGTGTTGGGATTCATTTTATTCGTCTCATTGACCTGAATCAGAAAATATCAATCTCAACGACGTTTGTTACAAAAAGTTATTTTTTTATACTTTGACCACAGAGATTTATAGTACATTTTTAATGGCCGACATTATAAAACATACATTATTTCACACAAACCAAATATTTTACCTTGAGTGTGGCCATTTATGTAACTCGACTCTTTGTACAGAATTAGAAAATATCACTCTCAACGACGTTTGTTACAAAAAGTTATTTTTTTATACTTTGACCACAGAGATTTATAGTACATTTTTAATGGCCGACATGAAAAAACGTACATTATTTCACACAAACCAAATATTTCACCCTGAGTGTGGCCATTTATTTAACTCGACTCTTTGTATAGAATCAGAAAATATCAAGTTTTATTAGATCTGTTACAAAAACTACTTTTGTTATATGTAGCTGTATAACTGGTATTGAGGAGATTTGATGACAAGATGTCTGTTATTTACAGAGAAATCGTTTTAATTATACATTTATAACATTATAGGGATACACACCATTGCACAAAGCATCAGAGGGACGCTCTCGAGACGTGGCAGAACTACTGATATCAAAGGGGGCTGACATACAGTTCCAGGATCGCTGGGTATGTATTCCTCAGTGGAAGGATTTATAGTACATTTTTAATGGCCGACATTATAAAACATACATTATTTCACACAAACCAAATATTTCAGCCTGAGTGTGGCCATTTATTTTACTCGACTTTTCATACAGAATAAGAAAATATCACTCTCAACGACGTTTGTTACAAAAAGTTATACTTTTATACTTTGACCACAGAGATTTATAGTACATTTTTAATGGCTGACATGATAAAACATACATTATTTCACACAAACCAAATATTTCACCCTGAGTGTGGCCATTTATTTAACTCGACTCTTTGTACAGAATCAGAAAATATCAAGTTTTATTAGATCTGTTACAAAAACTACTTTTGTTATATGTAGCTGTATAACTTACATTGAGGAGATTTGATGACAAGATGTCTGTTATTTACAGAGAAATCATTTTAATTATAAATTTATAACATTCTAGGGAGACACGTCATTGCACAGAGCATCAGAGAGTGGCTTCCGAGACGTGGCAGAACTACTGATATCAAAGGGGGCTGACATCAACAGCCAGGATGAGGAGGTATGTATTTCTCAGTGGAAGGTCGTGTTTTACTTCATTTTTGTACTGAATCAGAAAATATCAATGTACATCTTGTTATGGCCGACATGTTACAAGATTCATGGATTAATCTCAGATAATGATATATTTGACCATAAGTGTTGGGATTCATTTTATTCGTCTCATTGACCTGAATCAGAAAATATCAGTCTCAGCGACGTTTCTTAGAAAAAGTTATTTTTTTATACTTTGACCACAGAGATTTATAGTACATTTTTAATGGCTGACATGATAAACATACATTATTTCACACAAACCAAATATTTCAGCCTGAGTGTGGCCATTTATTTTACTCGACTCTTCATACAGAATCAGAAAATATCACTCTCAACGACGGTTGTTACAAAAAGTTATTTTTTTATACTTTGACAACAGAGATTTATAGTACATTTTTAATGGCTGACATGATAAAACATACATTATTTCACGCAAACCAAATATTTCACCCTAAGTGTGGCCATTTATTTAACTCGACTCTTCGTGCAGAATCAGAAAATATCAAGTTGTATTAGATCTGTTACAAAAACTACTTTTGTTATAAGTAGCTGTATAACTTACATTGAGGAGATTTGATGACAAGATGTCTGTCATTTACAGAGAAATCATTTTAGTTATAAATTTATAACATTCTAGGGTGACACACCATTGCACAGAGCATCAGAGGGAGGCTCTCGAGACGTGGCAGAACTACTGATATCAAAGGGGGCTCACATTGGGAGACGGGGTTACTATGTATGTATTCCTCAGTGGAAGGTCGTGTTTTACTTCATTTTTGTACTGAATCAGAAAATATCAATGTACATCTTGTTATGGCCGACATGTTACAAAAATCATTGATTAATCTCAGATAAAGATGTATTTCACCATAAGTGTTGGGATTCATTTTATTCGTCTCATTGATCTGAATCAGAAAATATCAGTCTCAACGACGTTTGTTACAAAAAGTTATTTTTTTTATACTTTGACCACAGAGATTTATAGTACATTTTTACAGGCCGACTTGATAAAACATACATTATTTCACACAAACCAAATATTTCACCCTGAGTGTGGCATTTATTTTACTCGTCTCTTCATACAGAATCAGAAAATATCAGTCTCAACGATGTTTGTTACAAAAAGTTATTTTTTTATACTTTGACCACAGAGATTTATAGTACATTTTTAACGGCCGACATGATAAAACATACATTATTTCACGAAAACCAAATATTTCACCCTGAATGTGGCAATTTATTTTACTCGACTCTTCGTACAGAATCAGAAAATATCAAGTTTTATTAGATCTGTTACAAAAACTTCTTTTGTTATATGTAGCTGTATAACTGACATTGAGGAGATTTGATGATAAGATGTCTGTTATTTACAAAGAAATCGTTTTAATTATAAATTTATAACATTATAGGGATACACACCATTGCACATAGCGGCACAGGGAGGCTTTCGAGACGTGGCAGAAATACTGATATCAAAGGGGGCTGACATCAACAGCCAGGATGACGATGTATGTATTCCTCAGTGGAAGGTCGTGTTTTACTTCATTTTTGTACTGAATCAGAAAATATCAATGTACATATTGTTATTGCTGACATGTTACAAGATTCATTGATTAATCTCAGATAATGATATATTTCACCATAAGTGTTGGGATTAATTTTATTCGTCTCATTGACCTGAATCAGAAAATATCAGTCTCAACGACGTTTGTTTCAAAAAGTTTTTTTTTTTATACTTTGACCACAGGGATTTATAGTACATTTTTAATGGCCGACATGATAAAACATACATTATTTCACACAAACCAAATATTTCACCCTGAGTGTGGCCATTTATTTTACTCGACTCTTCATACAGAATCAGAAAATATCAGTCTCAACGACGTTTGTTACAAAAAGTTATTTTTTTTATACTTTGACCACAGAGATTTATAGTACATTTTTAATGGCCGACATGATAAAACATGCATTATTTCACGCAAACCAAATATTTCACCCTGAGTGTGGCCATTTATTTTACTCGACTCTTCGTACAGAATCAGAAAATATCAAGTTTTATTAGATATGTTACAAAACTACTTTTGTTATATGTAGCTGTATCTTACATTGAAGAGATTTGATGACAAAATGTCTGTTATTTACAGAGAAATCGTTTTAATTATAAATTTATAACGTTCTAGGGAAACACACCATTACACTGGGCTGCACAGGGAGACTTCCTAGACTTGGCAAAACTACTGATATCAAAAGGGGCTGACATACGGAGCAAGGATGACTTTGTATGTATTCCTCAGTGGAAGGTCGTGTTTTACTTCATTTTTGTACTGAATCAGAAAATATCAATGTACATCTTGTTATGGCCGACATGTTACAAGATTCATTGATTAATCTCAGATAATGATATATTTCACCATAAGTGTTGGGATTCATTTTATTCGTCTCATTGACCTGAATCAGAAAATTTCAGTCTCAACGACGTTTGTTACAAAAAGTTATTTTTTTATACTTTGACCAAAGAGATTTATAGTACATTTTTAATGGCCGACATGATAAAATATACATTATTTTACACAAACCAAATATTTTACCCTGAGTGTGGCCATTATTTAACTCGACTCTTTGTACAGAATCAGAAAATATCGTCTCAACGACGTTTGTAACAAAAAGTTATTTCTTTGTACTTTGACCACAGAGATTTATAGTACATTTTTAATGGCCGACATGATAAAACATACATTATTTCACACAAACCAAATATTTCACCCTGAGTGTGGCCATTTATTGAACTCTACTCTTTGTACAGAATCCGAAAATATCAAGTTTTTTTATATACAAAAACTGCTTTTGTTGTTTGTATCTGAATAACTTACATTTAGGAGATTGGATGACAAGATGTCTGTTATTTACAGAGAAATCGTTTGAATTATAAATTTATAAAATTCTAGAAAAAGACACCATTGCACATAGCATTAGAGGAAGGCTTCCTAGACGTAGCAGAACTACTAATATCAAAGGGGGCAGATATACACAGCAAGGATCACGATGTATGTATTCCTCAGTCCAAGGTCGTGTTTGACTTCATTTTTGTACTGAATCAGAAAATATCAATCTAGATCTTGTTATGGCCGACATGTTACAAGATTCATTGATTAATCTCAGATAATGATATATTTGACCGTAAGTGTTGGGATTCATTTTATTCGTCTCATTGATCTGAATCAGAAAATATCAGTCTCAACCACGTTTGTTACAAAAGTTATTTTTTATGCTTTGACCAAAGAGATTTATAGTACATTTTTAATGTCCGACATGATAAAAAATACATTATTTCACACAAACCAAATATTTCACCCTGAGTGTGGCCATTTATTTAACTCGACTATTTCTACAGAGTAAGCAAAAATCAAGTTTTGTTAGATCTGTTACAAAAACTACTATAGTTATATTTAGCTGTATAACTGATATCGTGGGGATTTGATGACAAGTTGTATGTTATTAACAGTAAAATCCTTTTAGTTATAAATTTATAACATTCTAGGGAAACACACCATTGCACCTAGCATCTAAAGAAGGATTCATAGACGTGGTATCACTGCTGATATCAAAAGGGGCTGACATACAGAGCCAGGATCGGTCGGTGTGTATTCCTCAGTGGAAAGTCGTGTTTTACTTCATCTTTGCACTGAATCAGAAAATATCAATGTACATCTTGTTATGGCCGACATGTTACAAGGTTCATTGATTAATCTCAGATCAAGATATATTTGACCATAAGTTTTAGGATTCATTTTATTCGTCTCATTGACCTGAATCGGAAAATATCAGTGTCAACGATGTGTGTTACAAAACATTATTTTTTATACTTTTACCACAGAGATTTATAGCACATTTATAATGGCCAAGATTATAAAACGTACATTATTTCACACAAACCAACTATTTCACCCTAAGTGTGGCCATTTATTTAACTCGACTCTTCGTACATAATAAGAAAATATCAGTCTCAACGATGTTAGTTACCGACTCTTCGTACAGAATAAGAAAATATCAGTCTCAACGACGTTAGTTACAAAAAGTAATTTTTTTAAACTTTGACCACAGAGATTTGTAATACATTTTTAATGGCCGACATAATAAAACATGCATTATTTCACACAAACTAAATATTTTACCCAGAGTGTGGCCATTTATTTAACTGGACTCTTTGTACACATCAGAAAATATCAAGTTTTATTAGATCTGTTACAAAAACTATTTTTATTATATGTAGCTGTATAACTTACATTAAGGAGATTTGATGACAAAATGTCTGTTATTTACAGAGAAATCGTTTAGATAATAAATTTATAACATTCTAGAAAAACACACCATTACACAGAGCATCAAAGGGAGGCTTCCTAGACGTGGCAGCACTACTGATATCAAAGGGGGCTGACATGCATCGCCGGGGTCGGTGGGTATGTATTCCGCAGTGCAAGGTCGTGTTTTACTTCATTTTTGTACTGAATCAGAAAATATCAATGCACATCTTGTTTTGACCGACATGTTACAATATTCATTGATTAATCTCAGATAATGATATATTTAACCATAAGTGTTGGGATTCATTTTATTCGTCTCATTGATCTGAATCAGAAAATATCAGTCTCAATCACGTTTGATACAAAAGTTATTTTTTATGCTTTGACCAACGAGATTTATAGTACATTTTTAATGCCCGACATGATAAAACATACATTATTTCACACAAACCAAATATTTCACCCTGAGTGTGGCCATTTATTTAACTCGACTATTTGTACAGAGTAAGCAAAAATCAAGTTTTATTAAATTTGTTACAAAAACTACTTTTGTTATATGCTGCTGTATAACTGACATTGAGGAGATTTGATGACAAGATGTCTGTTATTTACAAAGACATCGTTCTAATTATAAATTTATAACATTCTAGAAAATGACACCATTACACATAGCATCAGAGGGAGGCTTCCTAGACGTGGCAGAACTACTGGTATCAAAGGGGGCTGACATACACAGCCAGGATCGCTATGTATGTATTCCTCAGTCGAAGGTCGTGTTTTACTTCATTTTTCTACTGAATCAGAAAATATCAACGTACATCATGTTATTGCCGACATGTTACAAGATTCATTGATTAATCTCAGATCAAGATATATTTGACCATAAGTGTTAGGATTCATTTTATTCGTCTCATTGACCTGAATCAGAAAAGTCTCAACGACGTTTGTTACTAAAAGATACATTTTTATACTTTGACCACAGAGATTTATAGTACATTTTGAATGGCCAACATGATAAATCATACATTATTTCACACAAACTAAATATTTTACCCTGAGTGTGGCCATTTATTTAACTCAACCCTTTGTACAGAATCAGAAAATATCAAGTTTTATAAAATCTGTTACAAAAACTACTTTTGTTATATATAGCTGTATAACTGACATTGAGGAAATTTGATGACAAGGTGTCTGTTATTTACGGAGAAGTCGTTTAAATTATAAATTTATAACATTCTAGGGAGACACACCATTGCACAGAGCATCAGAGAGAGGCTCCCTAGACGTGGCAGAACTACTGATATCAAAGGGGGCTGACATACACAGTCAGGATAACCATGTATGTATTCCTCAGAGGAAGGTCGTGTTTTACTTCATTTTTGTACTTAATCAGAAAAAATATCAATGTACATCTCGGTACGGCCGACATGTTACAATATTCATTGATTAATCTCAGATAATGATATATTTCACCATAAGTGATGGGATTCATTTCATTCGTCTCATTGATCTGATTCAGAAAATATCAGTTTCAATGACGTTTGTTACAAAAAGTTATTTTTTTATACTTTGACCAAACAGATTTATAGTACATTTTTAATGGCCGACATGATAAAACATACATTATTTCACACAAACCAAATATTTCACCCTGAGTGTGGCCATTTATTTAACTCGACTCTTTGTACAGAATCAGAAAATATCAGTCTCAATCACGTTTGATACAAAAGTTATTTTTTATGCTTTGACCAAAGAGATTTATAGTACATTTTTAATGCCCGACATGATAAAACATACATTATTTCACACAAACCAAATATTTCACCCTGAGTGTGGCCATTTATTTAACTCGACTATTTGTACAGAGTAAGCAAAAATCAAGTTTTATTAGATTTGTTACAAAAACTACTTTTGTTATATGCTGCTGTATAAGTGACATTGAGGAGATTTGATGACAAGATGTCTGTTATTTACAAAGACATCGTTCTAATGATAAATTTATAACATTCTAGAAAATGACACCATTACACATAGCATCAGAGGGAGGCTTCCTAGACGTGGCAGAACTACTGGTATCAAAGGGGGCTGACATACACAGCCAGGATCGCTATGTATGTATTCCTTAGTCGAAGGTCGTGTTTTACTTCATTTTTGTACTGAATCAGACAATATCAATGTACATCATGTTATGGCCGACATGTTACAAGATTCATTGATTAATCTCAGATCAAGATATATTTGACCATAAGTGTTAGGATTCATTTTATTCGTCTCATTGACCTGAATCAGAAAAGTCTCAACGACGTTTGTTACTAAAAGATACATTTTTATACTTTGGCCACAGAGATTTATAGTACATTTTGAATGGCCGACATGATAAAACATACATTATTTCACACAAACCAAATATTTCACCCTGAGTGTGGCCATTTATTTTACTCGACTCTTCATACAGAATCAGAAAATATCAGTCTCAACGACGTTTGTTACAAAAAGTTATTTTTTTATACTTTGACCAAAGAGATTTATAGTACATTTTTAATGGCCGACATGATAAAACATACATTATTTCAGAAAAATCTAATATTTCACCCTGAGTGTGGCCATTTATTTAACTCGACGTTGTGTACAGAATCAGAAAATATCAAGTTTTATTAGATCTGTTACAAAAGCTACTTTTTACATATGCAGGTGTATAACTGACATTGAGGAGATTTGATGACAAGACGCGAGTTATTTACCAAACCAAAATGTTGATATTTACCAGACATCATTGTAATAAAAGGAGTTATTTTGTAAGCAAGCTTCATTTATTTCTAAATATATTGTTTATAGACATTACTTTATTTATATTGTTAGATGAAAATTATGCATGTTTTAAATGTTTTGTTTTCTTACAGGGAAGAACAGCACTGGACCGGGCGAAAGGAAAAGCAAAGATATTACTACAGGTAGTTTTATCCTTTTACACAAACTTAAACTATGAAGGACAAGAAAAAACAATCAGGTGTTATGTAAACCAAATGATAAATGTAGTGACATCAGTTGTAGATTGTAGTCTGTGTAAGAGTTTTACCAAGTGTACTGGACACGTAAACCAAACACCTCGATGACATCAGGTATAAATTATAGTCTGTGTAAGAGTTATACCAAGTGTACTGTACACGTAAACCAAACGCCTCGGTGACATCAGGTATGGTATTGAGTGTAGTCTGTGTAAGAGTTGTACCAAGTGTACTGTACACGTAAACCAAATACATTCCTGACATCAGGTATGAAATGTAGTCAGTGTAAGAGTTATACCAAGTGAACTGTACATGTAAACCAACACCTCGGTGACATCAGGTATGGAGTGCAGTCTGTGTAATAGTTATATCAATTGTACTGTACATATAAACCAACCCTCGGTGACATCAGGTATGGAGTGTAGTCTGTGTAATAGTTATACCAAGTGTACTGTACATATAAACCAACACCTCGGTGACATCAGGTATGGAGTGTAGTCTGTGTAAGAATTATACCAAGTGTACTGTACACGCAAACCAAACACCTCGGTGACATCAGGTATGGAGTGTAGTCTGTGTAAGAGTTATACCAAGTATACTGTACATATAAACCAACCCCTCGGTGACATCAGGTATGGAGTGTAGTCTGTGTAATAGTTATACCAAGTGTACTGTACATATAAACCAACACCTCGGTGACATCAGGTATGGAGTGTAGTCTGTGTAAGAGTTATACCAAGTAAACTGTACATATAAACCAACCCCTCGGTGACATCAGGTATGGAGTGTAGTCTGTGTAAGAGTTATACCAAGTGTACTGTACATGTAAACAAAACACCCCAGTGACATCAGGTATGAAATGTAGTCTGTGTAAGTGTTATTCCAAGTGTACTGTACATATAAACCAACACCTTGGTGACATCAGGTATGGAGTGTAGTCTGTGTAAGAGTTATACCAGGTATACTGTACATATAAACCAACACCTTGGTGACATCAGGTATAAAGCGTAGTCTGTGTAAGAGTTATACCAAATGTACTGTAAAATTCAGTATTAAGTATAATGTAAACACCAGTACTAAGTATAATGTAAACACTTATACTAAGTATTATGTAACCATCAGTACTAAGTATAATGTAAACACCAGGGCCCGGTTTTATGAAGTTTTTATGAAGTTTTATGAAACTAAGGAGAGTACTAAGTATAATGTAAACACCAGTACTAAGTATAATGTAAACATCAGTACTAAGTATAATGTAAACAACAGTACTAAGTGTAATGTAAACACCAGTACTAAGTATAATATAAACAACCGTACTAAGTATAATGCAAACACCAGTACTATGAATAATGTAAACACGTGTACAAAGAATAATGTAGGCAGGGTGTGCTCGACTCCAATCTTAATTGACAAGGATATCCAGTTTTCCTACCGCAGGTCCAGGTTTTCTCCGGGTACTCTGCTTCCTCCCCCATCACACAAACAAAATATAATGTAAAAACAAGTACTAAGTATAATGTAAACACCAGTACTGAGTACAATTTAAACACGTGTAAATACAAGAACTAAGTATAATGTAAACACCAGTACTAATTATAATTTTAACACAAGAAATAAGTATGTTGTAAACACCAGTACTGAGTATAATGTAAACATCTGTACTAAGTATAATGTAAACACAAGTACTAAGTATAATGTAGAAACAAGAACTAAGTATAATTTAAACACAAGTACCAAGTATAATGTAAACACTAGTACTAAGTATAATGTAAACACCAGTACTAAGTTTAATGTAAAAACAAGTACTAAGTTTAATGTAAAAACAAGTACTAAGTATAATGTAAACACCAGTACTAAGTATAATGTAAACACCTGTACTAAGTATAATGTAAACACTAGTACTAAGTATAATGTAAACACCAGTACTAAGTATAATGTAAACATCAGTACTAAGTATAATGTAAACACCTGTACTAAGTATAATGTAAAAACAAGTAGTAAGTATAATGTAAACACCAGTACTAAGTATAATGTAAACACCTGTACTAAGTATAATGTAAACATCAGTACTAAGTATAATGTAAACATCAGTACTAAGTATAATGTAACACCAGTACAAAGTATAATGTAAACACTAGTACTGAGTATAATGTAAAAACAAGTTCTAAGTATAATGTAAACACCAGTACAAAGTATAATGTAAACACCAGCACTAAGTATAATGTCAACACCAGTACTAAGTATCGTGTAAACACTAGTACTAAGTATAATGTAAACACTATTACTAAGTTTAATGTAAACACTAGTACTAAGTATAATGTAAACACAAGTACTAAGTATAGTGTAAACACTATTACTGAGTATAATGTAAACACTAGTACTAAGTATAATGTAAACACTAGTACTAAGTATAATGTAAACACAAGAACTAATTATAATGTAAACACCAGTACTAAGAATAGTGTAGACACTAGTACTAAGTATAATGCAAACACTAGTACTAAGTATAATGTAAACACCAGTACTAAGTATAATGTAAACATCAGTACTAAGTATAATGTAAACACCAGTACAAAGTATAATGTAAACACTAGTACTGAGTATAATGTAAAAACAAGTTCTAAGTATAATGTAAACACCAGTACAAAGTATAATGTAAACACCAGCACTAAGTATAATGTCAACACCAGTACTAAGTATCGTGTAAACACTAGTACTAAGTATAATGTAAACACTAATACTAAGTATAATGTAAACACAAGAACTGATTATAATGTAAACACCAGTACTAAGAATAGTGTAAACACTAGTACTAAGTATAATGTAAACACTAGTACTAAGTATAATGTAAACACCAGGACTAAGTATAATGTAAATACAAGAACTAAGTATAATGTAAACATAAGTACTAAGTATAATGTTAACACAAGAACTAAGTATAATGAAAACATCAGTAGTAAGTATAATGTAAACTCATGTACTAGGTATAATGAAAACACCAGTTCTGAGTATAATATAAACACCGGTACTAAGTATAATGTAAAAACAAGAACTAAGTATAATGCAAACACAGTTGTAATGTAAACACTAGTACTGAGTATAATGTAAACACCAGTACTATGTGTAATTTAAACATTAGTACTATGTTTAATGTAAACACCAGTACTAAGTACAATGTAAATACTGACTGAAACACATTTATTAAAGCCAAATAAACGGATCATCATCAAATTAAATGCACTCTTAGGCTCGGTGTTCTGGTTTATGCATCTCCTGGTTTACAGAGATACATAGTTACCACAAATGTAAACACCAGTTCTGAGTTTATCGTTAACACAAGTACTTAGTATAATGTAAACACCAGTACTAAGTATAATGTAAACACAATAACAAAGTATAATGTAAACACAATAACAAAGTATAATGTAAACACCAGTAATAGGTATAATGTAAACACAAGTACTAAGAATAACACTTACACCAGTACCAAGTATAAAGTAAAAACCAGTACTAAGTATAAAGTAAACACCAGTACTAATTATAATGTTAACACAAGAACTAAGTATATTGTAAACACCAGTACTGAGTATAATGTAAACATCTGTACTAAGTATAATGTAAACACAAGTACTAAGTATAATGTAAAAACAAGAACTAAGTATAATGTAAACACAAGTACCAAGTATAATGTAAACACTAGTACTAAGTATAATGTAAACACCAGTACTATGTTTAATGTAAAAACAAGTACTAAGTTTAATGTAAAAACAAGTACTAAGTATAATTTAAACACCAGTACTAAGTATAATGTAAACACCTGTACTAAGTATAATGTAAACACTAGTACTAAGTATAATGTAAACACCAGTATTAAGTATAATGTAATCATCAGTACTAAGTATAATGTAAACACCAGTACAAAGTATAATGTAAACACTAGTACTGAGTATAATGTAAAAACAAGTTCTAAGTATAATGTAAACACCAGTACTAAGTATAATGTAATCATCAGTACTAAGTATAATGTAAACACCAGTACAAAGTATAATGTAAACACTAGTACTGAGTATAATGTAAAAACAAGTTCTAAGTATAATGTAAACACCAGTACTAAGTATAATGTAAACACCAGCACTAAGTATAATGTCAACACCAGTACTAAGTATCATGTAAACACTAGTACTAAGTATAATGTAAACACTATTACTAAGTTTAATGTAAACACTAGTACTAAGTATAATGTAAACACAAGTACTAAGTATAGTGTAAACACTATTACTGAGTATAATGTAAACACTAGTACTAAGTATAATGTAAACACTAGTACTAAGTATAATGTAAACACAAGAACTAATTATAATGTAAACACCCTACTAAGTATAGTGTAAACACTAGAACTAAGTATAATGTAAACACTAGTACTAAGTATAATGTAAATACAAGAACTAAGTATAATGTAAACACCAGTTCTAAGTATAATGTAAATACAAGAACTAAGTATAATGTAAACACAAGTACTAAGTATAATGTTAACACAAGAACTAAGTATGATGAAAACATCAGTACTAAGTATAATGTAAACACATGTACTAGGTATAATGAAAACACCAGTACTGAGTATAATATAACACCGGTACTAAGTATAATGTAAAAACAAGAACTAAGTATAATGCAAACACAGTTATAATGTAAACACTAGTACTGAGTATAATGTAAACACCAGTACTATGTGTAATTTAAACATTAGTACTAAGTTTAATGTAAACACCAGTACTAAGTACAATGTAAATACTGACTGAAACACATTTATTAAAGCCAAATAAACGGATCATCATCAAATTAAATGCACTCTTTGGCTCGGTGTTCTGGTTTATGCATCTCCTGGTTTACAGAGATACATAGTTACTACGAATGTAAACACCAGTTCTGATTATATCGTAAACAAAAGTACTTAGTATAATGTAAACACCAGTAATAGGTATAATGTAAACACAAGTACTAAGAATAATACTTACACCAGTACCAAGTATAAAGTAAACACCAGTACTAAGAATAATGTAAACACCAGTGCTAAGTATAATGCAAACACAATAACAAAGTATAATGCAAACACCAGTACTAAGTTAAATGAAAACACAACAAGAAAGTATAATGAAAACACAATAAGAAAGTATAATGTAAAGAGAAGTACTAAGTATAATGTAAACACAATAACAACGTATAATGTAAACACCAGAACTAAGTATAATGTAAACACATTTAGTAAGTATAATGTAAACACCAGTTCTAAGTATAATGTAAACACATTTACTAAGTATAATGCAAACACCAGTTCTAACTATAATGTAAACACCGGTACTATGTATAATGTAAAAACAAGAACTAAGTATAATGCAAACACAGTTATAATGTAAACACTAGTACTGAGTATAATGTAAACACCAGTACTATGTGTGATTTAAACATTAGTACTAAGTTTAATGTAAACACCAGTACTAAGTACAATGTAAATACTGACTGAAACACATTTATTAAAGCCAAATAAACGGATCATCATCAGATTAAATGCACTCTTTGGCTCGGTGTTCTGGTTTATGCATCTCCTGGTTTACAGAGATACATAGTTACTACGAATGTAAACACCAGTTCTGATTATATCGTAAACAAAAGTACTTAGTATAATGTAAACACCAGTAATAGGTATAATGTAAACACAAGTACTAAGAATAATACTTACACCAGTACCAAGTATAAAGTAAACACTAGTACTAAGTATAATGTAAACACTAGTACTAAGTATAATGTAAACACAAGAACTAATTATAATGTAAACACCAGTACTAAGAATAGTGTAAACACTAGTACTAAGTATAATGTAAACACTAGTACTAAGTATAATGTAAACACAAGAACTAATTATAATGTAAACACCAGTACTAAGAATAGTGTAAACACTAGTACTAAGTATAATGTAAACACTAGTACTAAGTATAATGTAAACACCAGGACTAAGTATAATGTAAATACAAGAACTAAGTATAATGTAAACACAAGTACTAAGTATAATGTTAACACAAGAACTAAGTATAATGAAAACATCAGTACTAAGTATAATGTAAACACATGTACTAGGTATAATGAAAACACCAGTACTGAGTATAATATAACACCGGTACTAAGTATAATGTAAAAACAAGAACTAAGTATAATGCAAACACAGTTATAATGTAAACACTAGTACTGAGTATAATGTAAACACCAGTACTATGTGTAATTTAAACATTAGTACTAAGTTTAATGTAAACACCAGTACTAAGTACAATGTAAATACTGACTGAAACACATTTATTAAAGCCAAATAAACGGATCATCATCAAATTAAATGCACTCTTTGGCTCGGTGTTCTGGTTTATGCATCTCCTGGTTTACAGAGATACATAGTTACTACGAATGTAAACACCAGTTCTGATTATATCGTAAACAAAAGTACTTAGTATAATGTAAACACCAGTAATAGGTATAATGTAAACACAAGTACTAAGAATAATACTTACACCAGTACCAAGTATAAAGTAAACACCAGTACTAAGAATAATGTAAACACCAGTGCTAAGTATAATGCAAACACAATAACAAAGTATAATGCAAACACCAGTACTAAGTTAAATGAAAACACAACAAGAAAGTATAATGAAAACACAATAAGAAAGTATAATGTAAAGAGAAGTACTAAGTATAATGTAAACACAATAACAACGTATAATGTAAACACCAGAACTAAGTATAATGTAAACACATTTAGTAAGTATAATGTAAACACCAGTTCTAAGTATAATGTAAACACATTTACTAAGTATAATGCAAACACCAGTTCTAACTATAATGTAAACACCGGTACTATGTATAATGTAAAAACAAGAACTAAGTATAATGCAAACACAGTTATAATGTAAACACTAGTACTGAGTATAATGTAAACACCAGTACTATGTGTGATTTAAACATTAGTACTAAGTTTAATGTAAACACCAGTACTAAGTACAATGTAAATACTGACTGAAACACATTTATTAAAGCCAAATAAACGGATCATCATCAGATTAAATGCACTCTTTGGCTCGGTGTTCTGGTTTATGCATCTCCTGGTTTACAGAGATACATAGTTACTACGAATGTAAACACCAGTTCTGATTATATCGTAAACAAAAGTACTTAGTATAATGTAAACACCAGTAATAGGTATAATGTAAACACAAGTACTAAGAATAATACTTACACCAGTACCAAGTATAAAGTAAACACTAGTACTAAGTATAATGTAAACACTAGTACTAAGTATAATGTAAACACAAGAACTAATTATAATGTAAACACCAGTACTAAGAATAGTGTAAACACTAGTACTAAGTATAATGTAAACACTAGTACTAAGTATAATGTAAACACAAGAACTAATTATAATGTAAACACCAGTACTAAGAATAGTGTAAACACTAGTACTAAGTATAATGTAAACACTAGTACTAAGTATAATGTAAACACCAGGACTAAGTATAATGTAAATACAAGAACTAAGTATAATGTAAACACAAGTACTAAGTATAATGTTAACACAAGAACTAAGTATAATGAAAACATCAGTACTAAGTATAATGTAAACACATGTACTAGGTATAATGAAAACACCAGTTCTGAGTATAATATAAACACCGGTACTAAGTATAATGTAAAAACAAGAACTAAGTATAATGCAAACACAGTTATAATGTAAACACTAGTACTGAGTATAATGTAAACACCAGTACTATGTGTAATTTAAACATTAGTACTATGTTTAATGTAAACACCAGTACTAAGTACAATGTAAATACTGACTGAAACACATTTATTAAAGCCAAATAAACGGATCATCATCAAATTTAATGCACTCTTTGGCTCGGTGTTCTGGTTTATGCATCTCCTGGTTTACAGAGATACATAGTTACTACGAATGTAAACACCAGTTCTGTTTATATCGTAAACAAAAGTACTTAGTATAATGTAAACACCAGTAATAGGTATAATGTAAACACAAGTACTAAGAATAATACTTTCACCAGTACCAAGTATAAAGTAAACACCAGTGCTAAGTATAATGCAAACACAATAACAAAGTATAATGCAAACACCAGTACTAAGTTAAATGAAAACACAACAAGAAAGTATAATGAAAACACAATAAGAAAGTATAATGTAAAGAGAAGTACTAAGTATAATGTAAACACAATAACAACGTATAATGTAAACACCAGAACTAAGTATAATGTAAACACATTTAGTAAGTATAATGTAAACACCAGTTCTAAGTATAATGTAAACACATTTACTAAGTATAATGCAAACACCAGTTCTAACTATAATGTAAACACCAGTACATAGCATAATGTAAACACCAGTACTAAGCATAATGTAAACACTAATACTAAGCATAATGTAAACACCAGTACAAAGCATAATGTAAACACCAGTACTAAGCATAATGTTAACACCAGTACCAAGCTTAATGTAAACACCAGTGCTTTGTACTGGTGTTCACATTATACTTAGTACTGGTGTTTACATTATGCTAAATATATTAAATCTATTTGATACTTATGTAAATAATGTGCTTTGTTATGGGTGTGAGGTTTGGGGCTTCCACAAAGCGCAAGACATAGAAAGAATACATTTAGACTTTTGTAAGAGGATATTAAATGTTAAAACTAGCACAACAAATGCCATGGTATATTTCGAACTTGGACGATATCCACTGAATGTATACCGCAATTTACGTATCTTCAAATACTGGCCGAATAGTGATAATTGTATTTTGAAAAACTGTTATGTGTATCTTTATGAACAAGCTTCAAAATTTCCAAATGACTTAAGTAGTTGGGATAATTGTGTTCGAAATGAACTATAAAAACTTGGTTTAAACGATTTATGGCTTTTACAGCAAAGCTTATGATTGTATGAAATATTTTTAAAATATCAAGCAGACTTATTGATACAGCTATTCAAGAAATTACAACTGTATTGAACAATTCAAGTAAATGTTATATGTATAAGCATCTTGTATCTACATTTTGTATACAGCCATATTTATGTAAATCCATACCTCAAACGTATAAAGCATATATCACAAAGTGTACATGATATAGAGGATGAAATGCATTTTGTTTTCATATGTTCGATTTATCAAAATATACGTCAGGCACTGATCAAGCCTTATTTTTGGAGGCGTCCTTCTATATTTACATTGATTCCGTTATTTAATTCTAATATTATCAAACAACTGTGTAACTTGGGCAAATTCTTATTTAGAGCCTCAAAGCTCAGAAATGATACTGTATAACATATTATATTATAACATTATATATTATATATACATATATATATATATATATGTATATGTATATTTGCATTTAATGTGTCCGCTTCTGTCTTTATATGCAATTGTACCTATATGCTATAAGCATTTGTTTGATAAAGAAAGAAAGAGAAAATATAATGTGAACACCAGTACTAAGTATATTGTAAACACCACAAATAAGTATTATGTAAACACAAGTACTAAGTATAATGTAAACACAAGTACTAACTATAATGTAAACACAAGTACTAACTATAATGTAAACACCAGTAATAAGTATAATATAAACACCAGTGTGAAGTATAATGTAAACACCAGTACTAAGTATAATGTAAACACCAGTACGAAGTATAATGTAAACACCAGTACTAACTATTATGTAAACACCAATACTAACTTTAATATAAACACTAATACTAAGTATAATGTAAACACCAGTACTAAGTATAATGTAAACACAACTACTAACTATAATGTAAACACCTACACTAGCTATAATATAAATATACAATATTCGTACAGTGTCAGAAAATATATAATTTATTTGTATGAGCCTTAGAAACAGGTAGAAATGCGACGCTCTGCCGAGCATTTTCCACGTGTTTCGCGGCGAGTACAAATAAATTATATAATTTCTGACAATTTGCGAATATTGTTTTATCCTGCAACTCTAAAATACATTTTACAGAGATGAAAAACATAAAAAAATTGCACCTTTAGCCGATTTCTGATGTTAAATTTTCGGCGCGTTTTTAAGTCATAGCATGACGTCACAAACAAATATTGTTTTCGACAACACATCGTAAACCAGAACAGAATGCTAAATATCGTTAGAAGCGAGGACAAGGATACCAGGAGACTTTATTTGGCACTGCTGAATAAATCAAAAATTTATTCGGCTACCTTTATTGTACAGCAAATGTAACGGTTGCAGGATAAACATTAATACTAAGTATAATGTAAACACAAGTACTAAGTATAATGTAAACACCAGTACTAACTATAATGTTAACACCAGTACTAAGTATAATGTAAACACCAGTACTAAGTATAATGTAAACACCAGTACTAAGTATAACGTAAACACCAATACTAACTATAATGTAAACACAAGTACTAAGTATAACGTAAACACCAGTACTAAGTATAATGTAAACACCAGTGCGAAGTATAATGTAAACACCAGTACTAAGTATAATGTAAACACCAGTACTAAGTATAATGTAAACACTACTACGAAGTATAATGTAAACACCAGTACTAAGTATAATGTAAACACTACTACGAAGTATAATGTAAACACCAGTACTAAGTATAATGTAAACACCAGTACTAAGTATAATGTAAACAATAGTACTACGTATAATGTAAACATCAGTTCTATGTATAATGTAAACACCCGTACTATGTATAATGTAAAAACCAGTACTATATTAATAATATTAAAAATGCTTGATTATTGTAGTTTTTTTTTCTCCAGTTAGTTGAGAGTGGTGTTGATGCCAGCCATGCTTTAGAAGTTGCTAAACATTGTGACAGCTTGACCAAGGCGCAAGAGTACATACAGTCTCTACCCCTTGCTGCTGCCTCTGTGCCCATTAATGTAAGTTTTATTATAATACTCCCAAATGTAGAGTAAGCGTATTGTATTGTTTACTCATGTTAGGACAGTCTCTGAAATCTGCCAGGCTTCCTTTATAATTCTATGAGCCATTTACGAGTTTCAAATAAAAATAGTATGTTGTTAAGCCTGAGATGCTGACAATTTCTGATCACATAATTTTGTCTAGTCATTGTTGTTAGAGTTTTTTTATATTTACCTCTTTTCTGTATATGAAATTCTTTTGAATTGTTTTTCAAGTGAATATCTGGTTATAGTGAAGTTGGGCCACTAGCAGCAGGTGGTTAGGAAGGCATACGTGTTGTGTAATTAACTCCTTAACAGTCAACCCATAAGCTTTACAGAAAGATTGAACACATGTTGAAATTGTATACCTGTTACTATTCAATATTTAATAATTATTTTCTTGTTACCAAATTATACAGACAGTAGAAGACTGTGACACTATTATTTTTCATGGGCTAACAATTTGTTTTTTTCGTGCTTAACCTGATCCACGAATATAAAGATCCAACTAAAAATAGTTCTTTGAGATGTATTTCATACCCTTTTGTTTTTACAAGCATTAAGAGATCAAAATGAAATGAAATCCCTCAGATAAAAGTTAAAAGTGTATGTACTTTGCATTAATATTATAAATAATCCATACAAGAAATTAGGGACCTAACACCGCTAGGAGGGTGAGACAAATAGTATCTATTACAAGTGGAAAGACGAGACAAGAAAATCTGAAACCCAAGGACAAGATATCTTGTCCATCCTGAGGCTCTGTCGATGGACTGGACAAAAAGATATCTAACCCGAAGGTTTGAGAATTTCTTGAATCGACTTTCCATGAGTGATTTGATACTTTTTCAGATTGGTTCTTCAGAAGAACCAAGTGTGAACCCCAACGTTTCATAAGAAAACTGTGAACTTGGACTCAAACTCATAACCTTAATGTTGATGCATTTTCAAACTACTCACATCCCAAATTGCCGACTCCCAATTTGCCCATTTTAAGAGATATTTCAAAACAAATTTAATAATCATTATATTGTACTTTACTAATTGTAAGTTAATTAATAATCAGGTCATTATATTTATTTTAAATCGTAATAATTAATGTTCGTCAATATAACAATTAAAATTGGTTACCAATAGTTAAAACAAAAATTGATTAATTTTATATAACTAATAACACAACCTTGTTTTATGTTTTGCAGCACAAGCTGATGTTTATTTTATTATTTGAATAATTCCGTATATATGAAAACAACACAACGCTCTTAATGAAACTAATTCTTTGAAATGGATATATTAACAAACAACTTCTCAGAAAAACATGGATTTTTTCAAAAGTCATTAATATCTTATAGTTAAACTTTTGATCGTCAGCAATTTGGGAATCGGGACACTGGACTCTGCAATATGGGATTTGGTAATCTAGGATGCTACCCTCAGACCACAAGGCCACTTTGACCCCTATTTCCATTGATAGGCATGATTAAACAATGTTAATTGTCAAAAACAATAAACAGGAACCAACTACTGTGTGAATTTGTATTGTAAATATAAAAAAAATGCAAAAATATGCTTGCCAATATGTTTTAAAAAAGTAAAGAAATATAACGTGTGTGTTGTCACAATGTTTCAGATCTATTGGTACAAGTTTTTTAAACAGCATGAAAAGTGTCATTTTTAATTTGGTCAGATCATTACAAAAATAGCAATTTGTAACAAGTACATAAAGTAATCAAAGAATGCGATGGCAAAGTTATGTTGTTGACCTACGGGTATAAATATCTGTGATAATGGTGATGTGATCTTGGTTTAGGTACACAAAATATCTCAACTGAATTGTCTCATGGGTTGTATTTCTTACTTTATTGTAGATGCCTCCTGATGATGGTGTCCAACAGCCTGACCAAGGTAAGTTGTATCGTAGTAATGGGTAAAATACCATTTATACAAGACAATTGCCAACTAATGTGTTCAATGGTTTAACACCACTTTCAGCAATTGTTCAGCTATATCATGGCGTTCAGTTGTTTTGTTTTTTTTTGGGCGGGGGAGAAATATGCTGGAGTATTCGGTTTAGATCCTACCTACAACAAGGAAACTGTCAATCCGTAACAGTTAATGTTGGGAGTCGAGCACAACCTACCCACGGTAAGACTCAATCATGAATGTTCAATGTTGACAGGCATGTGATCAATAATATATTACTAACTACTTAGTTACAGGACCACCAAGACATCACTAACTGATGTTGATTACGCTAATATAATTTAGCTTCAGATTAGGGAACATGTTAATGGGCTGTATTTTATTCACTGCATTTTTTTAAATAAGCCTATGTCATGTGATGCATTGCTTAATTAGGGTCCCGGCACTTTGTGGAGGACGCGTATAGTGATCAGTCTTTCAGTCCATCCGTCCGTCCGAACTAATCGTGTACGTAGGTAGATAATATCAAGGCGATGTGTCGCCTACCGTAGTTTATAACCTTTGACTTGAACTTTGACCTTAAGGTCACATTATTGCATTCTGTATGACAAATTCATGTCCGGGCTGTAACTTTTTTATCTTTTGAGATAGGCTTTTGATATTTGGCATGTGGGTAAATAATATCAAGGCGATGTGTCGCATAGTTGTTGAGCATTGAAATTAAGGTCACATTATTACTTTCTGAATAACAAATTCATGTCCGAGTTGTAACTTTATCTTTTGAGGTATGCTTTTTATATTTGGAATTTGGGTAGATAATATCAAGGCGATGTGTCGCATACCATGTTTCATGACCTTTGACCTTAGCCTCGAGGTCGGCGGGACCCACAGAGATGGGTACCATCTCACTGATATCTAGTTTCTTGTTGGTGTTTGTATCCATTGTTGTAAATGCAAATCAAATGTGCATTTAATTATTACAACAAAGGGCAGTAATGCAGGATAAAAATTGTCGATCTTTGTATTTGTTTTTGTGAGTGCCAAATAAAATTAGCCTTGCATGTGATAATTACAACAAAGTGCAGAAATAAAAGTTCACTATAAAGTGTATACACAATGGCTGCTTGAACGGTTGATTAATTGTCAGTGAACAGTATTTCAGCTATATTCTGGCAAAAAACAAACACTAATATACTGGCAAATAGCATGGGTCAAAGGGAAAGACAATTAGACTCACAATAGAAGTATCAAATTGGGATTGTGGTTACAGTCTTCCTTCTCTTTTGCAATAATCAGTTGTCTTAAATGTGGGATGTGTGTTACGGTCTTCAGACACATCTCTCAGGATGGTCTCTTGTCAGACTTTTATAAAACACGACCAATACCTCCCGATTCCATCGCAATTAAATAAGACAAAATAAGCATTTAGGACGAAAGAAACATGTCTTTTTTTACTTTATATAAGACAAACTATCCTTTTTAAGGACAAACTACGGAAATATGTTATAATATGTGTGTATATATAAACAAGTTTAATGAAATATTTCATTTTCTTTCGTTTTAGATATATTGCCAGGAATAGTTGATGCTAAGGAGTTTAAATCACTTCTTAAGCTAGGCACCTATGAGTCATTTGGAAATAAGATTTACCTTGCTGGTGCTTGTTCTGTTGGTAAATCTACTTTGGCTTGTCTTCTCATAGGCGATAAAATTCCACTGGAATGGAAATCAACTGATGGTTTAAAAATATTCTTTGGTAGAAATGGAATACACTTGGAAGAAAGGAAAATGGTTCCACTAAATAAAGGTAAGCTAAACCTGCAAAACCAGAGTTTACAATTTACAAGCGAAGTCCAATTTTATAGATATCTTTTACAAATAATACTCTTTGTGTCATTAAAATAGAATCCGTACATGTCTATCGTGATAAATACTCTTTTCTAATTGGTCGGAATTTTGTTAATCTTGTCTGAAGTAGTATGTGGCATCTACAACAAGAACACCACATTTTATTTCAAGATGGTCCTTTTGAACCGGTATATGCTGAAGTGACTTACTGTTCACATTGCAATTGTCTTGCGATCACTGTACATGGACAAATATGTCGCAAATATTACCCCCACACCAGAAGTTTGACAAGCAAATCAGCGTGAAAATAACCAAATTTACAGTACTTTCACACAAATTCATTAAAAGTTTGTAATATACTTAGAAGGTCCTTACCGCAATAACATATGGGTTTCCAAAATACGAACAATGGAAAAACAGAACCAGCAATATGTTCATCAATGTTCAGGTGTTCCTTGTTTTAGATTTGTTTTGCTTTTATCGTAAATGGAGATTAATGACTTCAAGGAATCAGCAAGTATATTCTCAAAAAATTGTAGACGTAAATGTACACGTAACGTAACTTGACGACAGTTTTGATATTTACGAAGAAAAAATCTAAAGTTACGTGTGAAATCGCTCGTAAACTTACGTATGATCATGAGCGCTCGTAAGTCATAGCTTCACTAGTTATATTGTACAGAGAAATCAGTTTTCAAGACATTCATTACTTAGCATCATTAATTTTGTTAAATGTGACATAGAACAACGAAAAAGCATTCAGCATTTGCAAATATTTTGAAAAATGTCTTAGATAAGGGGAACAACTTTTAATAGAAAAGAAAACAACCAAATTTCTGAAAACATGTTCAGGAAACTAAACTTTTTATATATGATTTACGATTTTGCTGTTTTATTTCTGTTAAAGTGGGTTAATATTTATTACATTATAACAACACAAAACTACTCGGTAATTGCTACACCGAAGGAACGTAACCTTTAAAGAGGCTTTGTTCCATGTTGGGGTTAATAGAGATTACTTTTTTTAAAAACTATTCAAAATTAAGCAACACATTAATAAATATGACTTTTTTATGTATTTATGTATTTATTTATTGAATTTATTTATTTATTTATTTTTTGCATATCACTTTGGCCAATATATTGTATCGTATTTTCTTCCACCGGTCTACTCCTTTGTGAGGTTATACAATTAAAAAAAATGTTATAATTTAAGTTCTTCGAGGTAATTATTTCTCTTTCAATATGTTTACTTCCAGAGCGATAAAAGTAACTGAGCATGCGTGCAAACGTAAGATTTACGATTGTTATTTTACGTGCAAAACTGCGATTCCTTTCGAGAATACGAACAATCGTAGACGTAAACGTAAATTTACGATTTTTTGAGAATATGGCTGCAGACAGTTAAATATAGATCAGTTAATAACTTGAAAGGTTAAATATAGATCAGTTAATAACCAGACAGGTTAAATATAGATCAGTTAATAACCAGACAGGTTAAATATAGATAAGTTAATAACCAGACAGTTAAATATAGATCAGTTAATAACCAGACAGGTTAAATATAGATCAGTTAATAACCAGACAGGTTAAATATAGATAAGTTAATAACCAGACAGTTAAATATAGATCAGTTAATAACCAGACAGGTTAAATATAGATCAGTTAATAACCAGACAGGTTAAATATAGATAAGTTAATAACCAGACAGTTAAATATAGATCAGTTAATAACCAGACAGGTTAAATATAGATCAGATAATAACCAGATAGGTTAAATATAGATCAGATAATAACCAGACAGGTTAAATATATATCAGTTAAAACCAGACAGTTAAATATAGATCAGTTAATAACCAGACAGGTTAAATATAGATCATTTAATAACCAGACAGTTAAATATAGATCAGTTAATAACCAGACAGTTAAATATAGATCAGTTAATAACCAGACAGGTTAAATATAGATCATTTAATAACCAGACAGTTAAATATAGATCAGTTAATAACCAGACAGTTAAATATAGATCAGTTAATAACCAGACAGGTTAAATATAGATCATTTAATAACCAGACAGTTAAATATAGATCAGTTAATAACCAGACAGTTAAATATAGATCAGTTAATAAACAGACAGTTAAATATAGACCAGTTAATAGCCAGACAGTTAAACATTGATCAGTTAATAACTGTAGTTGATCTTTATCATACTATATACAGCGTGTTTTTTAGTCAAGATCATGTCTTGTCCTTATCAAGGGTTACATCTTCAATTCAAAATATTTATTTCACTCGTGTAACACTAGCTGTAAAGAAGTCATTTACATGTACATTTCACATTTTTTCAAATGCCAGATTTATGTTTCCTTGATAATTGTTGTTTTATGATGCCTTATAGTGGAGATATCTTTATCAAAGTAAAACTGTTCTGCCAAACAATTGCCACACATCTCTTAGTAACTCCGCAGGAAATATTTGCCTCATCATTGCCTTATTATTTTCCACAATTTGTGTTGACAAACACTGCGGCAAGCTTTTGGTGAACCATGAGTATTTTATAACCTTGGTATCTTTGATGACATTGGTAGCAAAATTGTGTTGTGGCAACTTCTGAATCCACACTCATGTTAATGGTAAAACTATCATCTAGTTCGCACAGTGAGGGGTCTAATAGATTGGGCTGCTAGAAGTGTTTGTCATTCATTAATCTGTCATTATCTCACCTGGACCTTCGGTCCATGTGAGCTTTTGCCATCACTTGGCGTCCGTCGTCTGTCGTCCGTCGTAAACTTTTTGCAAAAATCTTCTCCTCTGACACTACTGGCCAATTTTTTTCAAACTTGGCCACAATCATCCTTAGGGTTCCTAGTTTCGAGTTTGTGCCCAGAGTGTTGATCAACTGCCAAGTATGGCCGTTGTTACTAAAATAGAACATGGGGTCAACACAGGTTTTTGATCATTATCTCAAAAATTAAAATAGCTATAGAGAAACCGTTACTTCAAATTGATCAGCACATTAAGGTCTACAATAGTTCTTCTTGTAGGAGTTATTGCCCTTTATGACGATTTTTGACAAAATATTTGGTATTTACAATATAACCCGAAAACCATATGAGGTAGAGTGAAACTATAAATGGCAAAAATGATCAGCAATAAAAGCCCTACAATTCACTTGATTGGTCTGAAATTGTCACATGACTCCTTATATGAGTTATTACCCTTAAATGGCAATTTTTAACGAAATTTTCTGTTTTTGTCCGGTAACTTTAAAACTATAACAGCTAGAGTAAAACTGTAAATAGCAAAAACGATCAGCAATACAAGCCCTACAATTCATTGTATTAGTCTGAAATTGTCAGATGACTCATAATAGGAGTTATTGCCCCTAAATGGCAATTTTTATGAAATTTTCTGTTTTTGTCCTGTAACTTGAAAACTATAGCAGCTAGATTGAAACTGTAAATTCCACAACTGATCGGTAATAAAGGCCCTACAATTCACTTGATTGGTCTGAAATTGTCAGAAAACTCCTTAAATTAGTTATTGCCCATAAATGACAATTTTATATGAAATTTTCCGCAAAAGCAAAAATGATCGCAATACAAACCCTACACATTACTATGTCAGTCTGAAATTGTCAGAAGACTCCTTAAAGGAGTTATTGCCCGTAAATTGCAATTGTTTATGAAATTTTCGTTTTTGTCCTGTAACTTAAAAACCATAACAGCTAGAGTGAAATTATAAAATCCAAAAATGATCAGCAATAAAAGCCATACAATTCGCTTAATTGGTGTGAAATTGTCAGCTGACTCCTACTTGAAAACTATTGCAGCTAGATTGAAACTGTAAATTGCACAAATGATAAGCACCAGAAGCCCTACAAATGATTGCTTAGTCCAAAATTCCAAGATGACTCTTTATAGGAGTTATTGCCCTTTCATTATGAATTTGGACAAATGAACAGACTTTGAATTATAAATTAGTTTATAACACACCTACTAGTGGGGTGAAACTGTAAATGTCTAAAGTACTCTAAAGGACAATGCATACAAACCATTTAATTTTCAGAAATTGTCTGATGGCACCTTATAGGAGTTATTGTATTTAACTGACATTTTTGAAAAAAATGTTTAGTTTTTGCACAGAAACTGACAGAAGCTATAACAACTTGACTGAAACTGTTAATTTCAAAAATTTAAATATAGTTGAAGTCATTTGGATTCCAGTTGAGCGATTAAAGGCTCCTGGGGAGCCTCTAGTTAGTGTCTGTCATGGATTAGACAGTAATGCCAGCTATAGATAAGACTGTAATTAATGTTAGACTATCATAAGTGTCAGTCGTGGTTTAGACAGTAATGCCAGCTATGGATAAGACTGTAATTAATGTTAGACTAAAATAACTGTCAGTCGTGGATTAGACAGTAATGCCAGCTATGAATAAGACTGTAATTAATGTTAGACTATCACAAGTGTCAGTCATTGATTAGACAGTAATGTCAGCTATGGATAAGACTGTAATGAATGTTAGACTATCACAAGTGTTAGTCGTGGTTTAGACAGTAATGACAGCTATGGATAAGACTGTAATTAATGTTAGACTATCACAAGTGTCAGTTGTGGTTTAGACAGTAATGTTAGCTATGGATAAGAATGTGATTAATGTTAGACTATCATAACTGTCAGTCGTGGCTTACACAGTCATACCAGCTATGGATAAGACTGTAATTAATGTTAGACTATCATAACTGTCAGTCGTGGCTTACACAGTAATACCAGCTATGGATAAGACTGTAATTAATGTTAGACTATCACAAGTGTAAGTCGTGGTTTAGACAGTATTGAGAGCTATGGATAAGACTGTAATTAATTTTAGACTATCATAAGTGTCAGTCGTGGCTTACACAGTAATACCAGCTATGGATAAGACTGTAATTAATGTTAGACTATCACAAGTGTCAGTTGTGGTTTAGACAGTAATGTCAGCTATGGATAAGACTGTAATTAATGTTAGACTATCACAAGTGTTAGTCGTGGTTTAGACAGTAATGACAGCTATGGATAAGACTGTAATTAATTTTAGACTATCATAAGTGTCAGTCGTGGTTTAGACAGTAATGTCAGCTTTGAATAAGACTGTAATTAATGTAAGACTATCACAGGTGTCAATTGTGGTTTAGACAGTAATGTCAGCTTTGGATAAGACTGTAATTAATGTAAGACTATCACAAGTGTCAATTGTGGTTTAGACAGTAATGGCAGCTATGGATAAGACTGTAATTAATGTTAGACTATCCCAAGTTTCAGTCGTGGTTGAGACAGTAATGCCATTTATAGATAAGACTGTAATTATTGTTAGACTATCACAAGTTTCAGTGGTTGTTTATACAGTAATGTCAGCTATGGATAAGACTGTAATTAATGTTAGAGTATTATAACTGTAAGTCGTGGATTTGACAGTAATGTCAGCTATGAATAAGACTGTAATTAATGTTAGAGTATCATAACTGTAAGTCGTGGATTTGACAGTAATGCCAGCTATGGATAAGACTGTTAGTAGGGTCAGTCCAGGATTACATAGTGGCGTCAGTTGTGGATACGACTAATTAATGTCAGTCATGGAATAGACTGTCAAAAGTGTTAGTCTTGGATAAGACATTAATGTCAGTTGTGGATAGGCTGTCAATAGTGTCAGTGATGGATTAGTTAGTACTGTAAGTTATGGATAAGACTGTAATTAATTTCCGTCGTGCATTAGATAGTAGTGTCAGTTATGGATAAGACGGCAATTAATGTCAGTCGTAGATTAGACTGTCAGTAGTGTCAGTCATTAATTAGGTATTAGTGTAAATTATGGATAAGACAGTAATTAATGTCAGTTGTGGATTAGACTGTCAATAGAGTCATTCATGGATTAGATAGTAGTGTCAGGTATAGATAAGACTTTAAAAAATGTCAGTCATGGATTAGACTATCAATAATGTCACTAATGGATTAGACAGTAATGATAGTAATGAATTAGACTGTCAGTAGTGTCAGTCATGGATTAGATAAGTGTCAGTTATGTATAAGACTTAATTAATGTGTTTCGTAGATTAGACTCTCAGTAGTGTAAGCCGTTAATTTGACTCAGAATTGTTTTTAATGGATTAGAGTGACAGAAGGGTTAGACAAGAACTAAACTGTCAGTAGCAGTAGCCTTGGACTAGACTGCCAGGTGTGTTAAAATTGGATAAGATCGACCGTAGTGTTAGTCAAGGACTGAACTGTCAGTAGTGTTAGCCATAGACTGAACAGTCTAGTGTGTTAAATATGGATTAAACTGTCAGTAGTTACAGCCATAAGTTTGACTATATAAATGTTTCTCATTGATTAGACTGGCAGTAGTGTTAGTCATTGCCTTAACTGTCAGTAGCGGTAGCTATGGACTAGACTATCATGCGTGTTAAACATGGATTAGACTGTCAGTAGTGATAGTCATATATTGTCAAAAAGGCTAACTTGTGTCATTCATTGCTTAGACTAGCAATAGTATCAATCATGGAGCAATGGACTGAAATTAGTGTCAATAATGGATTGGACTTTGTTCGTCATTAATTGGACTGTACGTAGTCTCGTAACTTACTGACAGTTTATTATAGTGTCAGTTGTGGATAGGACTGGGAGTAGTATGTCCTAAAGTGTCTGTCACAGAGTGCTTTGTCAAAAGCGTCAATCATTGATTAGACTGTCAGTCATGCATTAGGCAATAAGTTTTGCTGGTCATAGATTTGACTTTCAGATATTGGCTGTTATTAGTGTCTTCTGGGTTGATCTGTCAGTAGTATCAGTTATAATTATATTGGTAGCATGTCAATCATGAATAAGATTGATAATAGTGTGAGTCATTAATTGGACTGTCAGGAGTGCTAGTCATGCATTGGAATGTCAGACATGGAATAGTGTTGGTCATGGATTAAATTGTCAATTGTGTCGGTCATGAATTTAATTGTCAATACTTTCAGTCAAGAGTATGAATTTCAGTAGAGCCAGATGTGGATTGAACTGTCCACAGTGTTATATGTGTATTGGACTGAAAGAAGTGTCATTTGTGAGTTATACTGTCAGGCGTGGCAATCAATTTGTACTGTCGGGATTGTCAGTCCAGTATTGGACTGTCGGTTATATCAGTTATCTCTTAGACTGTCAGTTGTGTCAAACATGCATTAGATTGTCATAAATTGGATTATCAGTTGTGTCAGTAATGTATTGGACTATTGATAGTGTCAATAATTCATTGGAATGTCATTATTCCCAAATTGGACTGCAGTAGCAGACATGGCTTTTTAACTGCATGTACCCTCAGTCATGAGCTTAATGGCAGGCAAAACTAAGACTTTCAGTACTGGTAGTTCTAGGTTACTGTCAGTAGTGTCAGTCATCGATTGGACTGTCTTGGTTAGATAGTTCATTGATAGTTCTAGATTCTAAATTGTCAGTAGTGTCAGTCAAAGATTTGATGGGTGGATATATATTATATAAGCGTTGTGTCAGTCATGGATTGAATTATCAATAGTATCCGTTATGAGTTTGATGGGTAGTTCCAGAGGTGGATTGAAATATCAAGTGTCATTGTGATTTGGTCAGTAAAATGGCGATGTGGTTTAAACTGTCACTAGTAACAATGTTAGTTTGACTGTCAGTAGTGTCAGACATAAATAAGAATGTCAATAGTGTCAGTCATGTATTCGGATGTTAATAATGTCAGTCTTGTATTAGACTGTCATTAATGTCAGTCATGTATTAGAGTGTCATTAATGTCAGTCATGTATTAGACTGTCATTAATGTCAGTCATGTATTAGACTGTCAGTAATGTAGACCAAGTATGTCATTAATGTCTCATGAATCAGTAATGTCAGTCATCTATTAGACTGTCAGTAATGTAGACCATGTATGTCATTAATGTCTCATGAATCAGTAATGTCAGTCATGCATATAACTCTCATTAATGTCAGTCATGTATTAGGCTATCAGTAATGTCAGTCATGTATTAGACTATCAGTAATGTCAGTCATGTATTAGACTGTCAGTAGTGTCAGTCATGTACAAGACTGTCAGTAGTGTCAGTCAGATACTAGACTGTCAGTATTGTCAGTCAGGTATAAGACTATCATTAATGTGTCATGAATTAGTCCATCAGTAATGTCAGTCATGTATTAGACTGGCAGTAATGTCAGTCATGTATTAGACTGCCAGTATTGTCAGTAATGTATTAGACTACCAGTAATATCAGTAATGTATTAGACTGCCAGTAATGTCAGTCAGGTATTAGTCCATCAGTAATGTCAGTCATGTATTAGTCTACCAGTAATGTCAGTCATGTATTAGACTGTCGTTAATGTCGGTTATGTATTAGACTGTAATTAATGTCAGTCATGTAATAGACTGTCAGTAATTTAAATCATGTATAAGACTAGCTTTAATGTGTCATGAATCAGTAATGTCAGTCATGTATAAGACTTTCATTATTGTCAGTCATGTATTAGACTGTCATTAATGTCAGTCATGTTTTAGACTGTCAGTAATGTAAGCCATGTATAAGACCAGCATTAATGTGTCATGAATAAGATTAAGAGTAATGTCAGTCATGTATTAGACTATCAGTAATGTCAGTCATGTATTAGACTGTCAGTAGTGTCAGTCATGTACAAGACTGTCAGTAGTGTCAGTCATGTACAAGACTGTCAGTAGTGTCAGTCATGTACAAGACTGTCAGTAGTGTTAGTCAGATACTAGACTGTCAGTATTGTCAGTCAGGTATAAGACTATCATTAATGTGTCATGAATTAGTCCATCAGTAATGTCAGTCATGTATTAGACTGTCGTTAATGTCAGTCATGTAATAGACTGTCGTTATTGTCAGTCATGTATTAGTCTGCCAATGTCCGTCATGCATTAGACTGTCAGTAATTTACATCATGTGTAAGACTGTCATTAATGTGTCAGGAATTAGACTATCAGCATTGTCAGTCATGTATTACACTGCCAGTGATGTCAGGCATGTATTAGAATGTTAGTTATGTCAGCCTTGTATAAGACAGTCGGAAATGTCAGTCAGGTATTAGATTGCCAGCTATGTATTGAACAGTAATTACTGTCAATACAGTATATTGAGTAGTGTCAATCCTGAAGTAGTCTGACTGTCAGAAGTGTCAGTTTTAGATGTAGCTATTGTTAGTCTTTGAGAAGGATCTTGCATTGAATTGTAAGATTGTCAGTCAGATATTAGACTGTCATTAATGTGTCAAGAATTAGTCTATCAGCAATATCAGTCATGTGTTACACTGCTAGTAATGTCAGTCATGTATTAGAATGTCATTAATGTCGGTTATGTAATAGACTGTCAGAAATGTAAACCATGTATGAGACTATCATTAATGTGTCATGAATTAGATTATCAGTAATGTCAGTCATTTATAAGACTGTCATTAATGTCAGTCATGTATTAGACTGTCAGTAATGTCCGTCATGTATTTGACTATCAGTAATGTCAGTCATGTATTAGACTGTCAGTGATATCAGTTATTTATAAGATGGTCAGTAATGTCAGTCATGTATTAGACTGTTAGTTATGTCAGTCTTGTATTAGACTGTCGGTAACGTCAGTCTTGTATTAGACTGTCGGTAACGTCAGTCAGGTATTAGATTGCCAGTTATGTATTGAACACCAAGTAATGTCAATACATTATTTAGAGTATTATCAATCATGAAGTAGTCTGACTGTCAGTCATGGATTACACTGTCATTAGTATTATGGTGGATTATACTGTCAGTAGTGTCAGTTTTAGCTGTAGCTATTGTTAGTCTTTGAGAAGGATCTTGGGTTGTATTGTAAGATTGTCAGTCATAGACAAATTGATTGATATAATAGTATTTCACACTGCAATAAAAAGTATTATGTTCATTATGATTTATGTTTGCAGTACTCCTTGACTGGAATACATGTACATTAAAAGACATCAAACTTAAGTAGCTCGAACAACATCGATTTTATTTTTTATGTCCCATAATTGGTTTGTTGATTTCTTGAAAATTTAAAATTATACAAAGGACCGTTTGATATTAAGTTCATGAAAATCATAATCAATAACCCGAACTTCAATAATTAGCGTCAGTGTGAAGCAATTAACTTCAGGCACAAACGAAGTGAATAACTTTTCATTACTTGCATACCACTAGTACAGCTTGGTCAATTTAATAATATAACAGGTAATAATTATGTTATGACTGGTGATTAGTTTGAACAGAGAAATCAACAACGAATTGTGTTCACAATTGCAGTTTAATTGATATTGAAACAATTGTTCAAGTGAAGAAAAATAATGAAAAAAATAGTTTGTTCATATATACTGTTTAAATTAATTACATATTTTAACTGTTATGACAGATGGGCCAATAATAATTGATGTACAAAATACACAATGCGAAAACTTTTATACTATTTATAACATTCGTGAAATAAACATTTACATATATTCAACAAAGCTTAAGTCCCGATATCTACCATACAGAAAATTAACAAGCAAGCCTAAAAACAAACAAAAAAAACTACCACGATATATAAGAGACAAATTTCAAGAAGTTGTGAAACTTCGGAGGCTCGAATTACGGATGTTCGTTTTTGGTTATTCCTTAGAGTTATCGAAATTCTATATAATGATGTCAGAGTACCTTTCATATAAGTAATGATCCGGTTATGTAGATAAAATGATGTAGTTTAACTAGGTTGGGTTCTTATTTTCAGGAGATACAAATATCCTATCTAGTGTTTTACGTGGTCAGCCTCACATGGATACAAGCCAGCAAGACATGAAACAAAGCCAACACGACATGGAGACAAGTCAGCTAAAAGAAAGTGCTTCTTTGTCCAACTCTGACAATAATGATACGTGCCAGCAGCAACCATCCCCTGCGAGTGCAGGTATAGAAAATGCTCCAAAAGAACCCCCAGCAGCAGACTCCTTCATATCTCATGTTTCTGACAAACAGGAGACTATAACATTAAAGATAAGTACGCAGGAAAAGAAGAAACCAATCCAGAAGAGGCTCAAATTCAATTTAATTCACGATGGTATAAAGGAAGAGATAAAGAAAGGAGAATACAAAATAAAGATCGCACCATCAGATCTGGTGGACTTTGGTGGCCAAAGGTCATACGATATGACCCATCAGTTGTTTATACAGGGGAAAGGAACGTTCACCCTGATGTTTGACGGAAGGAAAGGACTGCGGGATGTACTGACAGAATATCCTCAAGGAGATATAACTACAGAGTGTAAGTTGTAGAAATTATCAACTGCCCTGTTTTACGTCATCAGTTTTCCGCGTTAAAATATGACGTCATTATTTAGTGTAATGAAGTGATCAAAGTCTGAGTATAGTAAATATTAAGGCAAAAACAAGTGTATTTTTGTATGTGTGTTCTATCTTTTAATTGGTTAAGTTGAAAAACCAAAAACTTGTCTAAGAATGTGGTTTTTTCTTGTGTTACATTTTTTCGTGTATTGTGAAAGCGCTATAAATTCCACCACGTCTTTGAATTTGTGCGAACAAATTTTTACACTTTTCCTCAATTTAGTACAACCTCTGACGTATTTTCTCTCATTTGTCCAAGAAATTTCGGAATAAAAAGTAAATGTTTATCAATTTCTAGTTGTTTTTGTTACTGCAACATTTATTAACGTTCTTTGGCGTCAAACCATGTTATTGCAAAAAATGTTGAGTTTGTAAATATTCGATAGGAAAAACAGTAATGCGACAAACTTGACGAATTTATAGATATGATATGAACATAAATGGCTATTAGAACTATTCAATTTTAAACTTCTGTTTTTCTGTAATTAAAAAATATTTCACTGGCCATTTGTTACGAAAGGAGGCATGGTTTTCATCCAAGATAGATTTGTGTTATAATAACTTGCTCATAAAACGTAATATACGTAATTTTAGGCATTATAAAAAAGCTAAAATATCGTTACGTTTAGCGACCCCAGCCACGTGCGTTGCGTTATATATATGTGTGTGCCTATATTGTGTATTTACAGCCATTTTGAAACACTGGGTAGACTCAATTCTGACGTATTGCGGAGAAGACGATGATGACATTTTACCTGTGATATTGTTTGTGGCAACACACAGAGATAAATTAACTGAGGTATGTTATACAGCTCATGGGGATGTTAATTCGCGTATACTTTTAATTAATAACAATGAGAGATTTTAAGGTACAATTATATTATGGGTTAAAATTATTACTTTCATTTGACCTTCCATTTCACATGTCAGGTAATTTGGTTGATTTTACGTGATTTGAAATTTGTTTATCTACTTCAGACACTTTACACGATTATGTGTGTACATTTGTATAAGGTCTTGCGGTGTCATCTGTTTCAGGCCTTATTTTTACATTTTACAAAGTTCTTATAAAAACACATTACTTTCTGCACTTTACTTAATAACTTCAAGATATATTAACAATGCGTTGCTCTCTGTATTTATTTCAAGAATGAACAATTTGATAAGATGACTGAATTCAAGAATGGTCTAAAAGACATGTTTCAAAACCAAGATCACACCCAACGTATAAAGTACGACGACATATTCTTTATCAATGGCACAGACGAAAATGATCCAGAAGTGAATAGATTACAGGCAACGTATGTAGAAATAGCATTCGAGCAGAAATCATGGGGTAAACGAATGCCGATGGCTTGGGTTCCATTAGAGCTACAGATTTCTGAAATGAGAGCAAACAACATCTGTATTATTTCGAAAGACGAACTTGTAGAGATTAATAAAGGAAATGATGACCTTGCACTTACAGATCACCAGTTGGATCAATTCCTTGGAGTTCAACACTCCATGGGCAAAATCATGTACTTTGAAGGTCAAGGATTACAGAAGTACATCATAATACAACCTATCACCCTGGTCGATATCTTGAGATCATTTATTACTGACGAAATCTTTTGGCCATCTGACAGAAATTTGAAAGAAATTCTTAAAGTGATGACAGAAACTGGGAAGATTAGAAAAGTTGACCTCTTCAAACTTTGGTCTCAGGACGATTTTAATCACCACATGCCTCGCAAGGAAATGAAAGAGTTTGTTGCCCAAATATTGTCATATCTAGACCTTCTTGTAGAACCAAAGCAAAGAAAGCTGCAAGAAAGTACAGTTGATTTCTATCTGGTGCCATGCATGATTAAACGTCAAATTGCGGTAAATGCTGACAACCTTGATAAAGACAAGACTATTTGTTTGTCATATAAACTACTGAAGTCATCCATACCCGCAGCACTGTCCTTTAAGTTAATAGGTGCTGTCGTGAATGTATGGCCATTGAAAGAGTCAGAGGAAGGTGTTTGTCTGTATCACAAAGCTGCCATTCTTTGCATTGACAAAGCAAATGAACTACACATACTAGTCAAAGACGACAGAGTCATAGTGTACTTATTGCATGAACAAGCAAAACATTTTATATCACCAGATGTTGCCTCATGTGCACAGGAGTGTTTAACTCTTACTTTGATGAAAGCCCTCGAGTTCTACCACAATAGTTTTGGAAAATTAGTTTCAAAATGCAGAATTGCAGACATGTTTGAAATGGAAATAGGGGAGAAATGTGACGAAGAAATATGTTTTATTTCAATCTCACAGGCACAAAACAACGAGTTTTGGACATGCAAGTCTGGAATACAACACTTATCAAAGTATCCTTTGTACTGGACCTACGATAAGGTAAGTAAAAGTTTTAATTTTCAATATTGCTTTATCATATGTGATGTAAAAGTGAATAATAACTTTAGGTTACCTAGTATTCATTCAGCTCCGGCATTATAAGGAACAGCTGCTTTATATATGTGTAGCTATTACATTAGGAGTAATACCTATCTTTGTTAGCGATTGTGCTGTTAAAAGATTCATTAATGAATGTGTACAAATACAAAATATTTTTTAAAACAGTTTTTTAAGTGTAACATAATAATAGAAAATACTTATTTTTAAAATGGCCACAGTCCTATACTTTTCTTGAAATCAAATAAAAACAAAATAACGAACACCAAGGAACCTGTCAAAAAATACAATTCACAACCAAGGACCAAGAAACCGACACACTTGAGAACCAACAACCAAAAATATAGCAACTACAGCAATGGCTCTTATTCAGTGTCATATTTGAACGATGTTAGTTACAATGAGAAATGTTTTCAGCCAGGTAAGGTTTATTTTGTCGTAAATGTCAACATCGATCGCTTGGAGACGGCATCATACAATTATGGATTTTTTCATGACTATTGTTTACAATACTATACACTGAATACACTTAAGAAAATCATAATTTTACTTTTATTTATAGAAACAGGAAGAGTGTAAACCAGGCTGTCAAGGTAAGAAATATAGTTGCAAATTGACAATAATATTGTAAATATTGATACTTATATTAAAATATAATATAATCAACATTCCAAAATAAATATGTGTAACATTTAAAGAGTCTGATTTATATGATATATTTTGCCACATATAAATCTTACAATACTATAAGGACAACTACCTTAAATGTATTAATATTTGGAATGCTGAATTATAATGTATATGTTTAGAACAATCGAGGTACCGAAGTGTTCTCCAATATTTCCGCAATACACTCTGTCTTAAATCAATGAAGTAAAAATATCGAAATGGATGATTTAAAAAGAAATTAGCAACAATTATTATATATCATATTAGCTTAAGATAATGATGGTGACATGTTAACAGTAGTCTAAAGACCTCATATTTAAAAGTACTCGACTCCAATCTTAATTGACAAGGATTGCCAGTTTTCCTACCGCAGGTCGGGGGTTGTCTCCGGGTACTCCGGCTTCCTCCCCCAATAAAAACTGGACGCCATGAAATAGCTGAAAAATTGCTGAAAGTGGCGTTAAAACACCATTCAAAGAAACAAAAAAACATATTTAAAATCATATATCCAAACGAACATGCGTTAAAAATTGATTTAATCTCAGAAATGAAATTCTATGTCAGAATTAAAATAATTAAAACAACATACATTGTTTTCAACAATATAATTGCAATATCACATTTCATTGTAAATTTTATTGGCTATTTTTTTTTCTTTTTTCAATAGTATTGTAATTTTATAAATGCATTGCAGGCCTTGAGACATTATGTTTAGAGTCCGAGCCAACAGACAAACATCTCATTCGATTAGCTGATCAAATTGGAGTTAAACAGTTTGATAAGTTTGTTATCCAATTAGGTCTGTCAAGGAAAAACTGGGAAAAAATTGAATACAAACATCAAAAGGGTGATGTGATTGGCATGCAATTTGATGCTTTATGCAAAGTTGAAAAGTGTACGAAAAGGCCTTTATTTAACGACTTGAGTAATGCTCTCAGGAATTGTGATTATAACAGCCACATTCTATGTCAGGTGAGTTTTCATAATTTCAGTTATATGTATTAAAGTTAATGATAGGTATATTTGCACTCAAATTTTCTCGTTTGCGAAATAATAACTTGTTTATTCGTTTCTCATTGAATTCGCTTATTGTTTGATTGTTATAAATGTCAATATAATACCGGAAAAACGGATCTTGTTCATTATTTTACCTAAAAAGTAAAGTAGTAAATTTAGTTTCGTTTAAAAAGCATACGTAGTTAGAAACAGTTATACTAGTTCATTTAGAACTCACAGGCATATTTCTGTGTTACAGCTATATAATATAGCTTATGAAAAGTGTAAATATTATTAATCACTACATGATTATTTTTTTAATTTCAATTGAATTGTATAAAAAGGAAGATAAAATTGTCTGTGATTTACGAAAGATTCATACGTTTCACAATGAGTGATAATCGTATATCATTTCAAGTTATTTAATTTCATCAAACAAATAAACGAGCATATGACACGTTTACTAGTTTGATGAAATTAAATAATGTGGAATGATATCAAACAGTGTACTATTTCTTATGTTTTGTGAAAACTATTTCTCTTATGATGACACCAAAAATGTAATTTGCAGCACGGAAACGGGGCATCCTTAAAACACAGAGTAACATGCAAGATTTAATTCTAGGTTTTAACAGCATAACGAAGCATAATATAAAAAAAGAGAATACATATAGAATGAAAACATTTTTCTATGACATAATAAACGTCATGGTTCATACATAACATGTCTCTTGTTCCTATCACATCGTATCGCATCGTTGCCCAGCAGTATATGACATCTCTCTTGTTCCTATCACATCGTATCACATCGTTGCCCAGCAGTATATGACATCTCTCTTGTTCCTATCACATCGTATCACATCGTTGCCCAGCAGTATATGACATCTCTCTTGTTCCTATCACATCGTATCACATCGTTGCCCAGCAGTATATGACATCTCTCTTGTTCCTATCACATCGTATCACATCGTTGCCCAGCAGTATATGACATCTCTCTTGTTCCTATCACATCGTATCACATCGTTGCCCAGCAGTATATGACATCTCTCTTGTTCCTATCACATCGTATCACATCGTTGCCCAGCAGTATATGACATCTCTCTTGTTCCTATCACATCGTTGCCCAGCAGTATATGACATTTTCCAAGTTGAGAATCGATAAATAAGGACAATCATAAAAGACATTTCTTTGTATTTTTTTATTAATAAATTTTCCAAAAATTAAATTGATGAAATTGAATTGTAAATTGACAATTCTAGCTATTTTTTTAGGTCTTTAGAGAAGATAGATCAATTTTAGGTATGTAAATTAATTTAGTATGGTTATTTGTTTTCATTTTATAGTCTCTGACGACTTTTGATACTTATATTACAAAAATGTTTGTTTGGTTTTGTAAACTAACCTAGGTTACATGCTAATGTCGGCGTAATATTATTTCGTAGAGATTATATAGTTGATTTATTTGCTTTAGTCTCACATATATAGGTGTTTCATATTTTTATCTTTATATATTAAATATCTATCAAAAAATAAAATTTGTCTATTTATAAAGTACAACTTATACGTAGCAGTATATTGTTATCACTTAATATATTTATTTCTGGTAACACATACTGTTCTTATATTTAGTGCATTATATGTATCTGCATATTTGTGCAGTTACAAGTAATTTTTCCAACGAAAACCTTTGCCCATACATGCATTTGTGTTTATGTGTGTTTAATATTATTAGTACCCTACCGATAGAAAAGGGACATTACGTTTGTACTCTGCTCTCATTTTTTCACTCGATTTCCTGACTTATTTCTAAATGCATGCAAGTATGTGATAAAAGAATTATGAATTACAGTTTAAGTTGAATTATGTTTCATTCCGATAATTTTTGTAATGAAATTATGACCCATGGACATATAGTTTCTGAAAGATAACTGTTATATTAAGTTGATATTTGGTATGCTAGTCGACTATTGTTAGTTTCGTCCGCATTTCATTCGGATCCGAAAATTGTGTTATGGCCCTTGGAAAATTTTATTCTCCGATAGCGGACATAGTATTGCCTGATCAATATTATCTACTCTTGGTTTTTTTCAGATATTGACAATTTACAACTACAAGATATTCCAGACAATGAAACCCTGTATGAGCTATCAAGGAATATTGGAAACTGTGCAATTCATCTTGGTATTGAGTTGGAAGTCAAGGTCCAAGAAATTGAGGAGACTATTGTAAGATACAGCAAGGACATGTTTCATCAGAACTATGACATTTTAATGAAGTGGAAAAACAATCCACGCAGTAATAAAACCATTCGTACTCTGATGCATGCTTTATGGGTTGTTGATCGCAGAGGAGTTACATTTCTCAAGGATAAATATAATATTGAAAACTAGATTGTGTGACTTAAATTTGCAGAAGCCTCTTTTGTAAATACTTATGGACTCAATATAGTGACAAAGAACTGGCCTTAATAAACTTGTATGCGTAGATAATGTTTTATGTTTATCATTGCTACTTGATTATATGAAATTTTTAAACAATCAGGGGATGCAGGACACTATCTGCCATTTTTGTGAACATCTAAAAATAGAGATCACATTTATGGTAATTAAAACATAATTTCTTTTATCATTACCTCTTTATTTCCATAAAGTTAAAAGTAATAAACATATACTATTACATGAATTTACTAATGGTTTAAATACAAAATTTTCGCTTAAAATAATGAAAATCGAATATGTAACAAAGGAGGTAATTTGGACCAAATATTGCCAATTTCTAAGACTTTGCGACCAGTAACTGTCCAATAGACATATAGACCCCAATAAGGTTTCCATTAATAAGTTCTATACCAATTGCTTGACATTATATCAAATTTTCAGAAAATGTTTATGTACAGAAATTTATAAATCAATTAATTGATTGCTTTTTAGCTCACCTGACACGAAAGGTCATGTGAGCTATTGGCATCACTTGATATCCGTCTCATCATCCATTGTCGTTAACTTTTCTTTAAAAAAATTTTCAAAAAAACACTGAAGGAATCGCTTTGAAACTGTGCAGAAACTATCAGTGAAATGTTCTCTACCAAATAGGCACAAATCATGGCTGCAGACCATTCAACATGGCTGTCTTGACTGAAAATAGAACGGATGGGCAAAATAAAGTTTTTGCCTTACAGATCAAAAAGAATATCATATACAGGAATTCCGTCTTCAGCATCAAAATCTCTATGTAACTCTTTAAAGTAGTTATTGCCCCTTATTCGTCTAAATCGATGATTTTTGTTATTTTCCCCTCAAAATCTTTAAAATTATTAAAATAAGAGAAAACGTTAGCATTGCTAAGTTGTTCAGCTTAATGAGAGCAACACAAATACCTCATGTTCATGATTGTCTGATCAACCGTCTAGGAGGTATTCCTTTGAACTGTAATTAATTAATTTTAGTTGAATTTTAAAACATTTTCTTCTACAACCACTGAAAAGGATGAGTTAAAACATTGCACACATCATCTTTAGGATATCCTTCACTCAAATCGCGCAAATCATCACAGCTGATCAACCAACATTGCTACTAACGTGGCTAAAATAGAACGGGGGAGGTAAGGTAGTTTTTGACTCATAGTTCAATATGTATAACAGAGAAAGTAAATCTGAAGTGAACTTCCTTCCTCAGCATCAAACGCTTTACCAGATTCTCTAATGAGGTGAAGTTGTGTGACAATGTTTCAGAGGAGTTATTACCATTAAATTGTTAACATGTTTGATTTTTTGTCACTTTACTTCAATATCTTGGGAAACTGTTAGAGCTAAAAGAAAATCTTGTCAATATTATTCAGCTCATCAAGATCTGCAAACATGATTTTTGGTTCATATGTGTTGGACAAATCCTTACAGAAGTTATTCCGCTTAAAATGGCAAAATTAATGTTTTTGTAGAAGTGTTGGAAAATTCCTCATAGGAAAGAAAAAATAGATAAAAGGGAAGAAATATCAGGTTCAGGTGAGCGATACAGGCTCCTAGGAGCCTATAGTTCATTCTCCTCTCTATAAAATCTATTACAAACTTTTTAACTTCAGAAGCCTATTATAAGCTTTGCGATCCTTACTTTTTATTTTGAACTATAATTAATTCTATAAAACTAACTATATCGCAAGTTTAAAGTAAATTCATTGACAAAAATGTTTTGGGGCACATGTCCTGAACCCTTTATAAACATGACAATAAATATAAGGTGGCTCCATTGTTGTATAATTAAATAAGCTTTGTAGCTAAAATATGAGTGGTCAATTTAAATTAACACATATTGTAGGATCGAGTTAGTCACGTGACATATTCTTACGCATTTAAAATATGAATAGGAAATTCTCCATGACGTCATCTTTGTTATCAAATTGTCAAATATTATCATTAAAATAATAGTATAAAGAATATTTCAAATTCCTTAACTCCACCATTAATGCACCGTTTCGCGGTTCATAAGAAGAAATAAAACCAGGTTATATAGTATAACATGTTCATAAATTTGAAATATTTCTTAATTTATTTATTTTGTAATGTGTACAATGTTAGTTGGTAACCGTGGATATTAGTATTAGTAAAATTGTCCTGATGTTAGACACTAGCTTTAGATTGATAGAGGGTCCTGCATGGCAGAGTGTTAAAGTAGCAAGTCATTTACTATTGATCAAATCTGTTGTTGAATGTTCGAGCCTTAAAGTGTGGCATAATGTGCTCCATTTCATCCTTAATTGCTAGTTTTCCTGTGTACGGTCAGGTTATTTTCCTAACCCTCCAATACACTCTGGATGCCATTATATAGCTGAACAATTGCTACATCACTACATTAGTTCTTAGCTAATACTAGCTGTGGATAATGAACACATAAACCACAGTAGTGACCACACTAATTGTAAGTCAGTACAATACTAGTAATTAACTGCAATATTGGTAAATTACTACAGTAAGTTACAACATAAGCCGTTTAGTACGTCATTGCGTTGGTCCACATTTTATCATATGTGTCTTGTTTAACTTAGTTTAAGTAGTATGTATGTCATTGTTAATATTCTAAAAATATTGAAAATAAGATGCTATATATATCCCAAACATGCCATCTTGTACTAGTTTTAAAATATTTTACTTTCAATTAAAATTAAACGTGCAGTGATTACAAAATTACTAATTGGTTAAAAATTTACCCAACATGCCATTTTACAACAGTTTATAAATGATCTTCCCCCCTTTTACATGTAAATTCATACCAGATCTTACAGCAAATGCATGTTGATTCCCCTGACCCTATTCAAGGTGTTACTTTGTGTACACAATCTGCTAACCTAACCTTCTGCTGATCCATTGACCACCAAGAAACAACTATTCACTACACAGCACCAACCTACGATACACAATCTTTTTACCTGCTACTTGTGATCCAATCAGGATAAGTACTACAAACGAATCTGTGTAACCTATACACACAGACTACCCCATGGCCGAATTCGACGGGACCAATACAGACAACGCAAAGACAAGAATCGACATGACGTATTGACCTTTTCGAAATGCCATTGTTAACAAGACTTCGCAACGACGGAACCTATACGAATAGACAACACCAAGACCTAAAATGTCGGACCTATACCAACAGACATCACCAAGACCTAAAGCTCGGGACCTTTACAAATTGACAACACCAAGACCCGAAACAACGGGACCTATACAAACAGCGACGAGGTCTCGATCGACGAGACGTATACAAACATACAGCACCAAGTCCCGAAACGACAGGACGTATAAAATAGTCTATTAGGGGTTCGGTGTTTTTACGTATACAAGTAGACAACACGAAGACCAGAATATTTGAGACCTATACAGACAGAAAACACTAACGCTCGAATCTACGAGACATGTATAGACAAACAACAGACAAGACTCGCAACGACTGGATGTATACGTAAAGACAAAGCAAGGCCCGAATTTATGGGATGTGTAATAACAAACAATACATGGTCCCAACACAGACAAAACCAAGAACCGAACGTACGGGATGTATTCAGACAGCCAACATCAAGACCCGAATCTATGTGATGTGTAATAACAAACATCACCAAACAAAGCCAAGGCCTGAATTTATGGGATGTGTAATAACTAACAACACCAAGACCCAAAACGAAGGGACCTTAACAAATAGACAAAACCAAGCCCAAATTTACCGGACGTAAACAGACAACACCAAGACCTGAAACGACGGGATTTATACATACACACAAAACCATGGCCCTAACCTACCGCAGCAAAACAGACAACACCAAGATCCGAAATGTCAGGAAGTATACATACAGACAAAACCAAGGCCCAAATCAAAAGGACGTATACCAATATACAGCACAAAAGCCTAAATCGAAGAGGCCAATATAGATCCGAAACGCCAGGAGCTATACACACACAACACCAAGAACCGAATCAACTGGACGTTTACAAACAGACAGCAACAATACTCGAAACGAAAGGACGTATACAAAAGACTATTCCGGGTTTAGTGTTTAGATAGATACAAACAGACAACACATTTGCCCAAATCTGCGTGACGCATACAGACGTACAACACAAAATCTCGAAACTACTGGATGTACACATGCACACAACACCACAGCCCGATTCTACTGGAGGAAAACAGAGAACATCAGACCTGAAGCGTAAGGACATATACATACAAACAAAAAACAAGACCCGAATCTACGTAACATACAAACTAACACTAACGCTGGAATCTACGGGACGTATACAGACAGACAACACAAACGACGGGACGTATGCATACACACAAAACCAAGGTCCGAATCTACCGGACGAATACAAGCAGCAAACACCAAGACCCAAAACGACGGACCTACACGAACAGACAAAGGCAAGGGCCGAATCGACCAGACGTATAGAGACAAAACCAAGGCCCAAAAATACGTGACGTATACAAACAAACACTAACGCTGGAATCTACGGGACGTAAACAGACAGACAACACAAATACTCGAAACGACGGGACGTATGCATACACACAAAACCAAGGCCCGAATCTACCGGATGTATACAAGCAACAAACAGCAAGACCCAAAACGAACACAAACAGTCAAAGCTAAGGACCGAATCGACCAGACGTTTACAGACAAAACCAAGGCCCCAAACTACGCGACGTATATAAACAGTAAACTTATTAGCCCGGACCGTCGCGACCTATACAAACAGACAACACCAAGACCCGACACGACGTGACGTATACAAACAGACGGAACCATGACCCGAAACGACGGGGTCTATACAATTCGACAACACGAAAACCCGAAAAGACGGGGCTTATACAAACGGACAACACCAAGACATGAAACGACGGGATCTACACTAACAGTCATAATAAAATCCAGAATCTAGGACGCACACACGTACATACAGCATCAAAAGCGAAGCGACGAGACGCACCAAGGTCTTAATCGGCGGGACCAATCTAGATAATAATAAGACCCGAAACGACGATATTTATACAAATAGACAACACCAAGACCCAAAACGTCGGACCTATACCAACAGACAACACCAAGACCTGATGTGTAGGGACGTATACAAATTGCCAACACCAAGACCGAAACGACGGAACCTATACAAACAGACAGCACCGAGGTCTAAATCGACGGGACGTAAACACACTCATTAAATAGTCTATTAGGATTTTGGTGTTTTGACGTATACAATTAGACAGTGGACGTTCGAGGGCACTTCTACATTGTAATGACACACTTATCCTGGGTACTTACAATGTGAACACACTACGAGATGGGGACAGACAGTTGGAATTACAGTACCGCTGTCAGCAACAGCACATTGATATTCTAGGTGTGCAGGAGCACCGTATCATACACACAGATCCCATTGAGTACAAGACAATAGGCACTAGCACCCTTGTGACATCATCCGGCTGGAGAAATGAAGCACAAGCATCACAAGGTGGTGTCGGACTTCTACTGAGCAGAAAGGCAAGAAAGCCCTTCTGAAAGCAGTCCCCTCAGCCAGCAAGAGAATACTTGTAACCGAATACGACGGCAACCCCAAGACCACAGTAATAGTCTTTTATGCTCCTACAAACAACGCAGATGAGGAGGTCATACAGGAGTTTTACACAGACCTGAGAACCACCCTGCAGAATGTGCCAGCACACAACTTCCTTGCATGTCTGTGCGATGCTAATGCCAGGATAGGTTCAGAGCACGCTCCTCACCCCTACCACAAGGAAACCAATAGGGGTGGAAGATACCTTGCTGAACTTCTAGCAGAGTTTGGCCTCTTAGCAGCAAACACACAGTTCTTAAAGCGTCCTGGCAAACTATGGACATTCAGAGACAGGGCAACAGACTCACTTAGATAACTAGACTACATACTGGTTCGTAAGTAGTGGAGGAACAGCGTCCACAATGCAGAAGCATATAACACACTCAGCACGGTGAAATCAGACCACAGAGTTGTCTGTGCACGAGTCAAACTCAGTCTCACAGTAAGCAAGACCCCAAAGAAAGTGAAGTACAACTGGACACAACTCGCTCAAGATCCAGAGCTATAACAGCGATACACTGTCACTGTCAAGAACAGATATCAAGCACTGACTGAAGACGTATATGAGACAAGGTATGAGAAGTTTGTCTAAGCTAATAGAGAAGCCATGGAGGAATGCCTCCCCAAAATGACCAAGTCCAAGAGAGCACTCAGATCATCTGATGTCAGAGTCACAGCAGCACGTCAAGAAGCAGAGTTAGCCCAGAGCCGCTACGAGGGAACTCAAAGCTAGAAGCGGACAAAGAGCTCTGGACAGAAGCAGTTCACAACCTGTTTCAAACATACAAGCTGGTAGAGGAAGAGGAGATAGCGAGTCAGATACAGAGCATCGAGGCAGCGCACGGCGAACAGAGACACAGGCACGCATAGGAAGTAGTGAATTCTATCACAGGCAGGAAGAAATCAAAAGAGGGTCAAGTTGCCGGCAACAGCCCTGAGGAAAGGGTGAACACTTGGTTCACACACTTCCATAAGCTTCTCGGCAACCCCACAGAAGTGGAGGACCCTGATGAGGAAATCCCAAACGTGTTTTTGAAGGCTTAGATATAAACGATGGTCCCTTTACAATTGAGGAATATCGCAAAGTCAAGTCCACACTTAAACAGGGAAAGCAGCCGGCCCCGATGGCATCCCGCCAGAAGTCTTCAAGTCCTGCAACTTTGACGAAATATGCCTGCAGTTCTGCAACGATGCCCTCATCAAGGACGAGAAACCAGAACTGTGGTCTTTCATGAATATCATCCCCGTTCCCAAATCTGGCGACCTCTCCAAGACTGATAACTACCGTGGCATTAGTCTAACATGCATTATCGCTAAGATATATAACAGAATGATACTAAACCTCATCAGGACAGAGATTGATCTTCGGCTCGGAAACAACCAGAATGGTTTTCGCCCCAATAGGACAACAGTCGCTCAGATCCTAGCTCTAAGAAGGATCATAGAAGGATTGAAAGGCAACAACCTCACGGCAATCCTCACTTTCATAGACTTTAAGAAAGCGTTTGACTCGATCCATCGCGGCAGAATGAGTCATCTCACCAGACGAGAGACACAGATGTTTGATATAACAGCTGGTGTACTTCAGAGCGACACATTGGCTCCATTCCTCTTTATCATTGTCCTGGGTCACGCTATGCGACAAGCGACATCTGGAAAAGTGTAGGAACTTGGTTTCACCATACACCCCAGGAAATCCCGCAGACATCCTAAGGTCGCCCTCACCGATTTAGACTTTGCTGATGACATCTCACTTCTCTCAGACGAGATTGAGCAGGCACAAAAGCTGCTGTCATGCGTGGAAAGAGTGTGTAAGAAGGTGGACCTAAGCATAAATGCTAAGAAGACAAAGTGCATGTCTATTAACATCGAGAACCTTCCTTCACTGCACACCACAGATGGCACAGAACTAGAACATATAGACGACTTTAAATACCTGGGATCCTGGGTGGGGCAAACAGAGAGAGACATTGATGTACGTAAATCTCTAGCCTGGCAGGCCCTCAATGGCATTTCTAGCATATGGAGGTCCAGTCTGAGTAGTGAACTGAAAGTACGCTTCTTCAAAGGGACTGTCGAGTCTATCCTACTATACTGATGTGAAGCATTGGCACTAACACAGGCTATGGAACACTCACTGGACGGAACATACACCAGAATGCTCCGTAAGGCACTGAACATTCACTGGTCCAGCCACATTCCCAACAATGTCCTCTATGGAGACATCCCGTATGTCAGCAACACAGTTGCATCCAGGAGGCTACAGCTCGCAGGACACTGCTTCCGCCATCCAGATCTCAGTGTTCAACCACTTGTGCTATGGGAGCCCAGCCATGGAACTAGAAGACAAGGAAGACCCAAGGCAACCTTCGTGGACACCCTGAAGAGGGACACAGGAGCGCAGGACACAAGAGAGCGTTCCACACTAATGAGGGATAGGAGCATCTGGCACGGTCATGTGGTTGGACCAAGTAGTACGTAGTAGTAGTAGTAGACAACACTAAGACCAGAATCTACGAGACGTACAGTTGGGTGCAGTCCTAACATAACATGCTAGTTAACTTGTTAAGCAGAGATTATGACTGCCTTAAGTTAACTTCGAGCAGAGAATTTGACTGGTTTGAGGAGAGATTTTGACAACCGAAGTTAACTTTGGCTGTTCATTTGACACTTTTTTTTGACAATTTCTGTCCACTGGAATTTTTGTTCTGTTGACAATTTCTGTCCACTGGACATTTTTTGACAATTTCTGTCCTCTGGACAATTTGTTTTCTTTTGACAATTTTGTCACTTGACAAGTTTTTTTTCAACGGGACATTTATTGTTCTGACAATTTTGTCACGTGACAAGTTTGTCCACTGGACATTTTTTATTTTGGAAATCTAGGTCCACTTTGTCAACTTGCTAACCTTTCGACTGACACTTTAAACCACTTTTAACTTTTACTTTTTTAATATTTTTTGAAAATATTTTTAGGAACGACCGGCTGATTGTACCAAACGTCGTTTTATTTTATCTGCAAGTTGTCGGAATGAAAAGTATACGAAAGAAGACAATCAAATCGTTTGTCGTTTATTAAAATCGTATTACCAAAAACAATCGATATCATAAAAATTAGTAATGAAAGAATTTTATATTCAAGATTTGTTTGCTATTTACATGTTTCTGGATATCATTGCGAAGAATTTGTTTGTAAATCTTACGTCTCGGTAACATATAAATTATTGCGCCGTCGTTTCCTTTAATTAAATGTTCGTGTATAGTCCAATAAAGTGATACACATCTTTGTTATCAAAATATCTATTAATCGAGCTATTCTTCGATATCATAATATTTGTTAATACAACTCTTGAACTTAGCAATCATTCAAAATATACATGTAAATTAAGTCTACATGTATCCAATTGAAAGTCCGTATATAATATCCCGTCTTTACAGATTAGTCCATGTATAATATCCCGTCTTTACAGGTTGTTTCGTATATAATATCTCGTCTTTACAGGTTGTTTCGTATATAATATCCCTTCTTTACAGGTTAGTACGTATATAATATCTTGTAGTTCGTATAAAATATCCCGTCTGTACAGGTTCGTCCGTATCTAATATCTTGTCTTTACAGGTTCGTCTGTATATAATATCTCGTCTTTACAGGTTGGTCCGTATATATTATCCCGTCTTTACAGATTTGAACGTATATAATATCTCGTCTTTACAGGTTCGTCTGTGCATAATATCCCTTCTTTAAAAGTTAGTCTATATTAATAATATTTTTACAGGTTCGTCCGTTTATAATATCCCTTCTCTACAGGTTCGTCCAAATATAATATCCCGTCTTTGCACGCTCTTCCGTATATAATGTCTTTACAGGTTCGTCCGTCGTCTATCATATCTCGTCTTTGCTGGTTGGTGTTAACATATTTATTCCATAATATAAGCATGATAATACAGATCAGATGAAACAATACATGTACAAAAAAAATCATTACATTTAGGATTCAGAAACAAGCAATGTTGCTTTCCTAGTTTGTCTCTTAAGGAAAAATATACAAACTTATGAAAATAACATGATTGTAATAACTTACGCATGCTCATATCATAAAAGAAAAGAAATGTAGCAGTAAAAAACTTAATGTGTCAATATGGGGTGGGGTGCGGGTAGGGGGGTGTGATATAGCAAAATGCAAGCACAAGTTCGTGGAGGTAACAGTTAATTAAAATGTGAAAATCTATACAGAAAACCTTTGAGATTTTATAATAAATTTTTGAGTTTGATGAAAAATGTGCACGTTGTCTTCGTCGGAAAGTTGGTCAGATACATACAAGAGCAAGTTAACATCAACTGGAAGTGGAAGACTTGATAAAGAGTCAAGTAAGTCATGTATGATGTTGTTGTATAGAAGACAGGACAATGGAAAACGTACGGTTGTTTCAAGACAGCCAAATCGACAGTTTGGAGCATCAATTACATTTCTGACAATTCCGGTATGTAATAATTTGCCCTAGACCGCTGTAGAAGTATACGTGGACCGAATCGTTTTGGGATCGCAATTTTTTCTTGAATACGTTAAGAAATATACAATTTTTAACAACTGTTGGCAATTCATTACATAACTTGACAGGGATAAAGTAATTACCATAAAACGAAGTCCGAGTTTTAACTTAAATTAGATTTGTTTTCTGCCTAGTGTTGGGATCGTGTCTGCTATCTACTCGGAAAGGTAACAGGTTTTGTAAATATTCCGGGGCACCTTTGTTTACAATTTTGTGCAGGAAGATCAGTCTATGTTGTTTCCGTCTATCGGATTATTGTTGCCAGTGGGATTCGTAAAGTTTTGCAATACTAATAAGTTGTGGACCACCAGTAGCTATTCGGGCAGCGTCTAGCTGAAGTTTTTCTAATTTTTCAATAACGGTATAGTTATCGGTTTTCCAAATAACGTCGGCATTTTCTCAGATCGAGCGAATAAAAGACAAAAAACAATGTTTCAAGCGAGAACAAATCAAGTATATTCCTAATCTCAAAATATTGATTCTCTTATATGATTTTTGCAAAATATTTTCTATGTGGTCATCCCACGGGCCGTTCTTTGATAAATATACACCACGGTGTTAATGTTTTTCAAATTCTTGTATTATTTGATTATCCATTTGAATCGGAGGATGAAAAGTTTTAATTGTTTTACGACTTATAATCATGGTTTCGGTTGTTTTGTGGATTGAAATTAACTAACTATTTTTGAGACCATACATGAATTTTGCACACATCGCTGTTTAGTTTGTAAGCAGTCCATTGAGGATTATCAACCACAATATATAGACACGTGTCGTCAGCAAACAATTTAATTTACGCCTTAATATCAACTACATTATCACTGATAAAGATTAAAAATAGCAAAGGTCCTTATATTGAAACTTGTGGAACACCCGAGGTAATTGGTAACCAATTTGAGTTTGAACCATCAACTACAACCCTTTGAACCCTATCCGAAATATTATTTGCAAACCATCGCCAAAAGGAATTCCCGATATACCAATTTGGTTTAATTTATGTAGAAGACCTTTGTGCCAGATCCTATCGAAGGTTTTACTTTTATCGCAAAAGACGACACGGATTTCCTTCCCAGAATCCAGCGCTTTACCAAATGCATTCGTAATGTTGATTAATTGATTTACGGCAGAGTCTCCTCTTGCAAAACCAGGTTGCTGTGAGGTTAAAATTGTATTTCGTATCAGGTGATTGTACATGTATTTATAGATACACCGTTCCATACATTTTGACAAAACACTTAGAAGGGAAATCGGACTATAATTTTTTACTTCATTCGGCTTCCCATTTTTGTATACTGGTGAGAGGTTAGCTCTTTTCCAATAACTTGGAAATGCGCTATTTTGAATTGACATGTTAAATAATTGGCAGAGTGGCGTTTTTAGGATTACGAAAGCTTCTTTAAGAAATATGGGGTTAACAAGATCAGGACCCGAAGCATTCGAGCGGATAATGCATTTGCGAAATTATATTGACAGTAGGGTCCGTTTATAGGTTCATCCGTATATAATATCCCGTCTTTGCAGGTTAGTAAGAATATAATATCACGTCTTTACATGTTCGTCCTCGTTACAGGTTCGGCCATATATAACATCCCGTCCTTACAGGTTCGTCTGTATATGACCTCTGCGAGTCGTTTATGTATTAAATCTATCTTGAAATGTGCATCCACAAGGAACAATAAAATACATCCAAAATTGCAAACAATGACATACAAATAAAACAAAGATCATATGAAGAGAACTTGTAAGGATGACCGCTCGGCGTACGTTTAAGCAAATCAAACAAAGCGCATGCGTATTTTTCGCATTGTGTTTATAGTCAAAAGCTATAGAACGTTGCCTTGAAATAATAAATGCATCTTTGCATTGCATTCATTAGCACATGACATACCAAATATATAATTTGGAATACAAGGTAAAGAAGAATTATTTTGTTATGTGTTCGCTTTTGGTTAAATTAGTAACCATGTATGTATGGTATTGTAATCAGCTAAAAGAAAATTCTATATTTTGCAGATTTCAAACAATTTTAGAAATATAAATTCAAAAGTGCCTACACTTTTTGTAGAGAAATAGTTAAATTGCTTGTCTAAATAGGATAAACAAAACTTTCAGCAATATTTCAGCTTTCTCATAGCGTCTAATATTCAGAGTATTCCGAGTATTCAGCAACAACCGCCGACTTTCAGAAGGAAAGTTGCATTACTTATCAATAAATGTTGGAGTCGCGCACACCCTGACTACAATAAGGCTGAACTCACAGTCTGAATGCACCGCATTAGGACGAAATGGTTGGTGTTTCTAAAATGTCAAAATTTACAGGACACAACCAAAAAAACCTAGAAAAAAACTTGCAATAATAAAATAAGTAAACATGAAAGGAAAGTGATTGCAAATTGATGGAATAAATCGTAGTGTATTTGTTCCCTTGAAGTTTGTACATTAGAATTTTTACCCAAGTAGTTTTATTCTAATATATATCGTCAGAAAATAAAAAACAATGGAACATCCTAAACAATATAAAACTGCATAGAACGCTTTAAGTACACAGCTGAGATTAAGTGACGATATACTCATAACCAGCGTCATAGCAAGAATGTTCACATATTTGAAAGAGGTCACACTCAACTTTGTGTCCTCAATGGCCGACAAGTAGGAAACTCTTAGGTTACGTTATTGATAAAAGTTATTAAACATGTCCTATTATAGTTGAAATAATTCATTGGGGCCAGAATATATACTGATTTTACCACTCTACCACTCGCTAAAGTTTATAAAATACATGGCATCAGGGGCCAGGGGTAACTGAGTGTATATTTGTGCCCAAATGAATTATTTGTAAAATTTTCAAAAACAATACAATACTTTATCGTTTATAAGTAAAAATGTGTATCCCACGATATCGAATTGGTTAATAAAATCAACCATTTTATGTAAGGAACAGAAATGTAAAAACAATTTTCTAAACAAACAAAATATGACATTTATGAATTGCACTATTTACTTTATGGATTTAAAACACCAGTGATTTATAATAGGTGGGAAGATATAATATGAGTCATTAATCTGATCTGACATACAGGAGGGGGGAGGAGTGATTGTCTCAAACAATGTCAGTCACAGGTCATATGTCTAGTTTTTTTTTATAATAGGTAATTTTTTTTTTGTCTATTTCAGCATTTTTACCTTCTACATTTAATATATTATTTTTCCTTTGTTGTAAGTCTATCTCTGCTTGAAAGTAAAATTTACAATGACCTATACATTATATTTAAAACCATTAGGTTTAGACAGTTTTGTCTTAAATTACTTTATCAGGTGAATCATCGTTCCTTGGAATAAAATCCAATTTAAATTTTTCGAAGCAATTTTTTAGACAAGAGTTGATAATATGACGTTATGTAATTAAATTTTTAATAGACATTAAAAGCTCAGCTCTTTTTTCTTCAATATTTTTCCCTCAATTAAAAGCAAATTTAAGTCAGTGAATGTTTGATCAATTAATTTTGTGAAGCTTTCAGCATTACAATTGACTAGCTGAGAAACTCACAAAGAATATTGTCCAGAATCAGTCCCAATTTTAAGCCCTCAAATTTCAATCCACATTCGTGTAGTCCCACCAGTGTGCAAAGTATTGTTTGAACTATAAAGCATTGATCCAGCATCTTGTATTTGGGGACGAGTTTTAGCCTCAATCATCATGACCTCAGGAAATGTTTTGTTAGGTTATTTTTCCACCTTTAATCCACCTAAATTACCTAGTACAGTTTCAATAACCTTTTCAACTTATTACACCAACATTAAAAGAGAATAAAGTTGCCCACACCAGTAGAACACCATCTGAATAATTTCCGCCATGAAAAGTTTGAAGAATTTTTGTCTCGCCTGAGACGACAGTCGCTGGAGGCGAGACATATGTATGGGAATCCGGCGGTGGCAGCGGCGGCGTAAACAGTGAATGTTTATGATGAGTACTTCCCAGTCAGTCACCTGTCACCTGACCTTCACCTCAATTTCACGGTCCAGCGACTACGTTAAAGTTTTAGTATTAGGGTAGTTCCTCTGTAACCACGCATGGTAGGATGACAATATTTGGTATATAGGTTGCTGACGAAGAGTACATTACTGTCTGGCAGGATTCACCTGACCTTGACCTCAATTTCACCGTCCAGTAACTAAGATAGAGGTTTTTGGATTTGGTACGTTTTTCTGTAACCATGTATGGTATATTTTAAATGATAACACGTGTTGAATTTGCCATTTCATTTATCAAATCCTGATTTCATACTAAATTATCATTTTCAAGAAAGCTATTTTTTCTTTTAAAAAATGTACTTCTTTCTTATCAGTATTTCTATTGCTCTGATGTAATTGAGCATTTTTCCTGCTTTAAAAAACCCCATTTATTTGCTTATAGTATCTAAGCAAAGCTGACACTTGCTTGTAATTTCGCCTGCTTATATCAGACTCTAGAAAACTTGCCTAAATTACAATCTACCTGTCCATCTTAACATGAACAGAGCCCTTTATTCCATTAACTTAGGTAAAGCATTTTTTGTTTTTTTTATGTACCGGCATGTCTGTTGCTATGAGTCTTACCTAAAAATATTTATGGTGGGCAAATAGTGCCCCAAGTTGGTATCAGGTTGTTAATAGGATCGTGTTCAATCCGTATGTTACTGGACAAGGTTTGATAGCTCCTCAGTTGGAAATAATAAGTGACCACAACGGAAAAGGGCTTAAGTGATTATGCAAACATTCTTTATTAAAAAACCAAACCCTATCCACAACTGATATTTTGTGAAAGGAAATTGAATAAAAATGTTATATTTGAATTACATGTATCAAGTATGTTATTGTATCTCATGTTTTATATGTAATAATCAATCGTGCAAATTTTGAAATATAAGTGCTCGATCGCTGACAACTATTTAACAGAATAAGACACAATACTTTAAAGTGGGAATTGACACCGCCTCCAATCTCCAAAAAATACACAAAATATTATAACTTAAAAGACCTTTCAAATATGTTGTGCATTAAATGTGAAATAACTGTAAATATTTAAATAATATTGAACGTGTATTGTCGTAGTTGCTATATGCTACAACCTCCTACAAACTCTATACATTGAATTTATTGAAATTTTGTATCTTTTTTTATCAGACTCCAAGTCAAAAGAAATGCATGTGTATATATATTTACATTTTAAAGCAGATACATTTTGTTTAATATTGACTTTGTAATCAGTTCCCGATTGGGCCTTTTTACCACAGTTTTAGAGTATTAAAGAAAATGAATTTAAGAAACTTACGTATAACTCAAACAAGGGAAGTAACTCAAAAAACCCAGAAAGGTAATGAACCGATATATGACAACGGCTCTGTAAATGAACTTTGACTGAGGGAGAGGAAAATAGTTCTTATTTTGACTGCGCCAAACTGTAGCATGGACAGTGGATTTATTATTCAATGGAATTTTAATATTGGAGCTGTATTTAAAAGCAGTTTCATATAGAATTTATAAATAAATTTATTCAGATAATTTATTAAATATATTGGGTATTTTTTTATCTGATTGTTCAAAGCCTATTTCTGGACTATTTTATGGGTGTAAGGGAGTTTCCATGAGTACCCTTCGGATTTTCTAAATTTGCAAAAAATTTTATCTGACATGGCACCCCGAAAATTTAATGTGATATACGTGAAATTATTCCGGTCGTTTTGAGGGGTCTCTCATTACTCAACGAAACTTGGTGCCTAAGTGAGAGCAAAAAATGTCAATAGTTTCCCTTATACAAAAATAATTAAGAGGCCGTTGTCAAGTTGAAGTGTTGATTTTTAACTTTGTTGTCTAAAAGTTTGTATGTCAATGATGTTATTAGTTCAGCCACTGCAGCTATAATGCTGTAATTTTCACTTTATTCTGTCAGATAACAGTAAAAATTAAAAAATACATCTTTCTGTCTAAATTTTACACAAAAACATTAAAATTTATGGTTTTAAACAGTAAGTTACATGGCCTTGAATGGCAAAAATTGTCAGATTTCCTTGTAGACAGAAACAACAAAGAATTTAAGAAAAAATTGCTAAATTTCTCAAAGGAAAACATAAGCGAAATTAATTTAGTTATTAAACACTATTGCGACTAAATAAATTTAATTTTGAACAAAAACAAAAAAAAAATACCTGTGTGTACTTCAACCCTTTAGAACAGCAAAAAACAACGCATGGAAAATCTGCGAGATTAGGTTCTATATGATATTGCTCACAAATGTACTTTCAACCAAATCCATGATCATACTGTTTACCCAAAAAGCCTGCAAAGCCAGTAAAATATGGTTTGTATTTTATTTATATCATTAATTTTTGTCTGAAAAACTGATCCAGTAGCAACAGATAGAGTCGGGTCATAATCTAGCACGCACTTTTCCCCCAAAACAAATTATGATTGCATGACCATTTCTACAAGATGTATTTAAATCCAGCATTTTTCCTCAAATGCTTCATTTTACCAAGGGGAAACACTTGTAATCAACATTCATATTTCTACCTTTTAGCAATTAACAAAATAGACACTAATAAAGTTAAAACCTTGTCAACCAAGGGAGATAATTGTAGGTACTGAAGAATGTAAACAAACTAAAATATGAAGCTTTTATTGTAACTATATGACATTGATCCATATTTAAAGAACAAAATTAGAAGATAATAATCCGATTCCTATTTTAGAAATACAATCACAGAAAAGTCTTCATGAGATTACAAAGATAGCTTAAACATTGTTTGTGGGAGGGGGGTGCACATGTAGATGGAAAAAGCCAGGACATGCGCATATATATATATAAAAGTGACATATCAGTAGGTGGGGTGGTTTCATTTGGTAACCATGGACCTTGTACACAATAAATGCACTCGGTTACTAATTTTAAAAACATGTTTTTTTGCTTTCACCATTTATTTCAAATTCTTGTATTGATGTTTACTTGTTTACAATATATGGTTACAACATCATAGCATTATGACGGCACAGTTTGCATGATGTCATAAAGGGTACTTCAAAACTCCTGGCTGTGTAAATCTATTTTTTAAGAAACTTCTTTGGAAATATTGCTATTAATCTATTAATAATCAGTTGAATTTTAGTAAATACAAATATACACCCATTTCTGAACCATAATTATTTGATTTATATATTGAGTACTGTTTAAGAATGTTTGATTGTGAAATTAATACAAAAATTAGAAAGTAAATGTAAAAATTTGTTCTAAAAGATAAGTAATGTGCCCATTTTTCTTCTTAAAAAGGTAAAATTTTTATAACTTTGGAATTCAGTATTGATATTATTTAAAGATATAGCCTTCAATAGTTTCCCCTATACACAAATAATTAAGAGGCCGTTGTCATATCAATAACAATCGAGATATATTTTTGAAAATGATCATATATAATTTCCCAAATGATGACATCAGCTTAGGTACAACAAAACATGTTGAGTATTTTTCCTCCCGAGTCTATTTCAAGAAGGTCTAGTTAAGATACCGAGTTGATTTTATTACTCGAATTTCTCATGGATATGATAACATGCAAACAAACAAAACTAAAGAGTTGTAAAATGACAATAAATAATATATAAAGTAACATCAAAAGTCTGCGCCCACCTCCTTTCATTTTTCAATAACCCATCTTTGAGAAATTCGGTCTCATACTAGTCAGGGACAATCTATACTATAGTATAACAACAATTTACCAAGAGGGCAATGCAATTAATACTGACCAGAATGCCGATAGCTAAAAATGTAACATGTACTTAAAAGAAGTCTCTGTTTTGAAAATTCCATTTTAAAAGGTTTTACAATCCTATTTGAAAATTCTTCAAATCTGACTGTTCAAATAATTAACCAAATTACGTGTGTATTATTCTTCTTTACAGTTTATAAAATGATATTGTCTTCAAATATATTACGTTAATAAGCTGTACTTCAAATTTGTAAAATAATAATGAAAACACGCAAATAATCTTATATATATTTAAAGACATACCGTGAAAAAGGTACATTATGTTAATTATATATGTAAACAATATTAACAAATATTTATGAACCAAGTACAAACGTCTAAGTTACACTGAAACACGAAAAATCTATTGTCATCAGTAATAATTACCACAATCAGTACGGTAAATTATAGTAAAGAATTTAAATTAAAATATCTTTTGCGCCTTTGCGACATTGACGTGACTAAATTATATCTTGAGAATGTGATCTTTATCAAAATTGTTTATTACATTAGTGTAAATAATTGTTGTTTATTATCAATAAACGCTGCAGGTGCACAGATATACTTTCCGTCAGTATCACCTTAAAGTGTTATCACCACTAACCAGATATCAGAAATCTCCTATTAATATTTGTTATTACATAAAATGTACATTATAAACATTTTGCATCATTTTTTGCATAGACGAAACGCGCGTCTGGCGTAGTAAATTTTTTAACCTTGGTATCTTTGATGACATTTTATTCTAACATAGATCATGTCAAACCATGTCACTATTTAGAAATACTAACCAAACTTTTTAAATATTATTTCAAGCCAAATAGTATTGTTACACAGATCAAAAATATATATCTACGCGAGTATTAAATCTTTCAAAAAGTATAATGCGAATTTACTGCTTTCTAATTTAGTAAGGAAAAATTAAAACGAAGATAATGTACACGATAAACTTGTTGCTGTATCTCGAATGCCGACATAAATATCTTCAAGTATTTACATATGTAACCAGTAGCAAACAGTAACAATATATACAAAAGGCGTTAAGTTAGAAGAGAACTCGACTTTTAAACTTGTTAACTCGAAATTGTTTTAATTGTGCTGTTAGTTAAATAGTATGTATATAAAATAGCTTTTTAAATGGCATTCAAGGTATGTTGACGGGGTAGAAAATATGTTTTGTCCTTTCATTTCTATGTCTAAAAAAAGCTTTTAAAAGTTAACAAACAGTAAGGTGTCAGTTTTACATTTGACATTTGACTCAAATTACCAAAGAGAATACAGACGAGGGGAAATGATTGTAATGTCATCCCAATTATGTTAGCAAATTTTATTAGTTATACAGTTATAAGGCGGGTACAGGAATATATGGATTGAATGTAAAAATATCGTATTGGGATAAATTACCTTTATAATAAACAATGTTCAAATATAATCAACATTAACATTACAATATGAGGCAATTTATATCCAATAAAACTAATTTTAATAATAAATATGAAAATTAAGTAGATAAAGCCAAAAAAAAAACTTATAAGTTTTATATATGTAGGCCAGGTGTCAAATTTAAGACTTTTCGTGCTTTATTATTAGCATTTGGCATTCGTTTACTTATAGACTAGGCATCTGGAAGGGTTACTAGACGTTGTACAAATCTGATTGCACAGTGTGTGGCGGTCGTAGTGGCCCATTTACTTCCAGTGGGAGTGGTACTACATCAATGCCTGTCGGCGGACTATAGTTGGCAAAGTGTTAGGAGAGTGCGACGGTCCTCAAATGAAAACGACCTCTTCCAGATTTCGAAAAATAGGACTCAGATGGGACAAGAGGCACTAGAGAATAGGCCGACAGCTCCCTCAACTAGCAGTAAGAGTCTGCTATCAGAGGCAACACTTGCAGATTACAGGACATAATTTCAGTTGGCCGGGTAAACGGTTCCGATAACCTATGGCACACTTACTTCGTCTAGACCAAATATCGAGTTAGCCGCGACTTCGACATCTTGAACGTCTGGTGAATCCTTCTCATTTTTTGCTATTCTAATAAACTATTTTCCTTTCAAACTGCTATATAAAATGTATTTACCATTTGATAAGAAGCTTCCTTAAAGAGATTGCAAGTGAAGCCGGTGGTTGAAGGACAAAGCTTTCTCAGCTTTATAGAGGCGACCTGTTTGCCGTGTATTGCCAGGCGTCCTGGTGCAGGAAGGTATCCTAGTGCTTGAGAGATCACTCTCTGCGCTATTTAATATTTGGGATGATAAGGCTTAGATTTACAACACACCACTTTGGCCCTGACTTCAATTTGTCAGGATTCCGGATGGACACGGTTCAATCAATCTGCTGGTCATGCCGAGCCTTAATAAGTTTTCGTCATTATTTTAATCGCTTAATCATATCGTGTTAATCTTGGTGCCAAAGTTGTTCAGATACAAGATTTTAAGAAGGCGGTGGCTCATTGTTCAATAAAATAGAACGAATGTCGAACGGTTGTTTCGCCTGACAACTCGGGGCACGAGGCTTACGTTTGATGAGAAATTCGTCTGTTTCAGTACACCACCCTTGGAACAAATGGTGTTTTCCGCTGAAGATCTGCAGTGTCTAGGCATAGCCCGTTGGCACTCCGGCGGCAGGGGACAAGGGTGGTGAACCGCATTCCTCCTATCAAGGCTTCTAAAACATTTACTCAAAAAGGTTCTAAAAAAGAAAACACGACTTTCCGCTTGAAGAGGTGTTTGGCGAAGACTTCTGGTAAAGATGTAATGCATTATGTATTATCCAGCAAAGATCCCTGTAAACATGTATCTTAAGTCTATCCCTTTGTTATTGAAACATTGATAAAAGGTTGTGCAAGAGATGTGAAGAGCGTCTGCCTGTTTCTACGACTTAGTGCTTCACACGGGTGCCGAACAAAGGGGCTTTCTTAAGCAGGAATACAACATCAATCAAGTTATCAATATTTCCCTCCTGATTGTCGATTTTCTCATTCAAACTTTTAGACTAACATCAAAATGTATAAGTGCAACCTTACTGTAACGTTTCTTAGTGCTTTTCAAATAAAGCTGCCTATCACGTCCCCAGGTTGCGGACAGCGGAGTAAGCAATTCTCTATCAATAAAATTCTCACTAACGTAGCTCTTAATTCTTTGTTTTCTCATTGAAGATTTTAAAACATACGTTCAAATGTATAAATGCAACAATACTGAAACGGTGTTTTTGATTACCTCATTAAGCTGCCCATATTGTTCCATATTGGCGGACAGGGATTGTGTGGTTTGTTAAAGAAGAATTCAACATCAATCAACTTATAAATAACTTACCTATTTATTGTAGGTTTTCTCGTTCAAACTTAAAAAGTAACATTCAAATGTTTAATTACAACCTTACTAGGACGGTTCCTAGTGCTTTCCATATATAGATTCCCATCACGTCGCCAGTTGGCGGACAGTACACGCGTCTTAGGTAAGAATTCAGTATCAAGCAAATTCTCAATAAGTTTGCTTTCTTATTTGAAATTTGAACCTAACGTTTAAATGTTCTTTCCACATATAGCATACAGCTGCCCTGTTTAGAAATACATGGTGATATACTGGTTTAATAATATAGACTGTCTTGTGCCGGACCTCAACTCCGTGGGTGGTCCCTACTGTCCGAATCCAACAGATTAGTCCGACAATTGACTTTAGAAATTTACAACAATCAACAATCCGATTTCTACCTCATAGGTCAAAGCGTACCTCACATACATTAATTATTCCAACATCCTACTTATTATAGGCTTATCTACAATTTATATTCAAGCGACTACTAGTTAATAGTTATTATCTTAAAAAATTATAAGCTCTTAAAACATTAACTATTAAATAACCAAATCCGACAAAACAATCAAATTCGCTGTTACACATTCCAACACCAAAACCGGTGCGACACCGATAACACACCTAATTCGGTGTTACACTTTCCAAACACAAGCACCGGCAACACCAACAGAAACACAACTTCTGGGTATAAAACACATTGAAATGCAACAAAATAATGTTTCAAAAAAGGTGTGACAAGACACAATATTGGTATAAATATTAAATACTAACGCTTGGTACATCCGAAATTTTCGAATTATTGGCTATTCTCTTTTATCTACACTTCTTAAATAACTGGCAGCCAAATGAAGTAATATAACTGTTTCAGCCAATAGCTACTTCCGTTGCCGGATGGGGAATCCCGGAAATGACAACTGCCATGAGTAACAACAAAAGTTTATTGGGAATACAACTTTAACCCAGACACTACACAAATAATAGAAAAAAACGAGACATATCATGCATGTTCTTGCAGACATAATAGGTCATCTTTCTACAATGTAAGGACCCGTTTTCTCTCATAATCGTGAAAGGTTTACAATTCGTTGTAGGTCCAAAAATTCTAATTGCTTAGTTTGGATAGCCATCATTTGCACGTTCTGGAATCATAATCAAAATTACTTTATTCTTCTACTTAAATTAATAGAAAGTAGGATTATTTGAATATCGTACTTTTTTGCATTTACCGATCGTTTAATTACGTTTTCGTCATTAACACACACGCTTGTCTCTTGGACTTGTTCCCCTTAGAAGACACTTTATTCAGCAAAATTATACTTTTCACAGATATAAATATAGTAATATCCAACAATATTTAAATCACTAACACCACAATATATTTATAAAAGAACAACAACAACCACCACTTATCATTCTGCAGAACTACAAAAATGGGGGGGGGGGCAATATGCCTGTGCATTCTAGTTACATCGGCTTCATTCACCAAAGTATAGCTGCACATTTTGGTTACATATGTATTATCGTTAAGATGTGACTGTGAAATCTGGGTACACCAATTTCTTTCGCCGCTATAAAGCTTTTGGTACCCTTGGTTTTGTTAACTTTATCCAACTCTGTTTTTCCATAACGCAATTTCAATCCAAATTTCTCTCCATTAGGCAATTCCATTTTTGAATTAAAGTAATTGTTTGTAAACTTGGTCTGATCCTAAAATAGCTAAAATATTGCTCGCTGAGCAATATAAATCAATAATTTTTTATTCTCTAAACAATCTATTAACTAATCTATCTATCAACAAAAATAGTATTTTCAATCTCAACCAATATTTCTTGCCTGCCAAACAGTTCTTAAACATTTCTTTTAAATTATTGGCGAATCCTTTTAAAGTCATTTTAAGTACAAAATTATATATTCCAACTACATATTTGTATATGCACCAGAACTGCAAAAGTCCTTTGTCAAGTTGTGCCAAGAAGCACTGAAAATATGTTTTGCAAAAATAATAATTTTGCAAAGAGCGACATTATAAATTGCATGCAATAGCTGTGCTGGGTACATCAACTGTTATCATGATATAGCTTTGCACTCTGTGTACGTCGTCATTAATTGCTAGCCATGATATAGTTTTACAGTCTGCGTCTTCCGTCATTATATATCCGTACCGTCTGGGTACACCGTCTTCATTTGTTCACCTTGATACAGCCGTACAGTCTGTGTGCATCGTCATTATTTGCTCGCCATGATAAAGTTGTAGAGTCTGAGTACGCCGTCTTTATGTGCTTGCCATGATACAGTCTGGGCACTCCGTCTTCATTCGAACGAAATATCTGTGCATTTTGGGTACAACGTCTTGATTTGTAAGCATGGTATAGCTGTACAGTCTGCGTTCCCCGTCATTATTTATTGCTATGATATAGCTGTACTACACTGTGGGCACAGCAATTTTACTTGCATTCCATGATATCATGATATAGCTCTACAGTCTGGGTACACCGTCTGTACTTGCATTCAATGATAAAGCTGTACCGTTTTTATTTGTTCACCATGATACATCTGTGCCGTCTGTGCACACTGTCTTTACTTGTTTGCCACGATATAATAGTACACTCTAGTACTATTACACATATTTTTTTTGTTCGCAATGATATACTTGCTGAGTGAGTGTACATCGCCTTTATTTATTCGCATAATGCAGCTGTACAATCAGGGTACAATGTCTTTATTTGTTCTTCGTTATATGATTGTAAAGTCTAGATACACTGTCTTTATTTGTTTGCCATTATATAGTTGTACAATCTGGGTACACCGTCGTTACATGATCACATAATATATCTGTACCGTCTGGGTACACTGTTTTAATTTGTTTTCATTGAACTAGATTTACAATGTGCGTAGACCGTCATTATTTATTTGCCATGATTTAGCTGTACAGTCTTGGCACAACGTCTTTATTTGCTAACAATGACAGCAGTTTACAGTCTGGGTGCACCGTCGTTATTTGTTCGCCATGATATAACTGTACAGTCTGTGTACAGCGTTTTAGTCGTTTATCATACTGGGACCATACTGGGGGGGTTTCCAGTGCTCGACCCACAGAGCAGCCCAGCGCGTCCCCGGTTGGCGTATAGAGGAGACCCTCTCGTTAGGGGGGTTGTCAGGTCATAAAACGGAAAACCTGACGGCGGACCGTAGTGGGTAACGTGTTTGGAGAGTTCCACGCTCCTTGCACGATCAAGACCTCTTTTGAAGATTTCAAAAACGATTTTGCTCATTGTAGCCGCTACAAAAGGCTAAATTTTCCGCCCCTACCCAAAACGCCATACTTTTTCAGTGGCAGTCAAAATTGTGTTCCCTGTGACCAATGCCACCCCCATTTTCCGTTGATGCATTGTTTGTTAACTTGTTCGCGTCTGAATATAGCTTAAATACTGCTCGCTGGACGTAAAGCAGACATCCAATCAATCAATCGGTTACATGACATAGTTATAGTCCGAGTATGTACAGTCTTTATTTCTTCGCCATGATATAATGGTACAGTCAGGGTACACCGTCTCTACTTGGTCGCTGTGATACAGCTGTACAGTCTCTGTACATCGTCTTTATTTGTACACTATTAGATAGCTGAACATTCTGTGTACATCGACTTTATTTGTTTGCCATGATATAGCTATACAGTCTGGGTACGTCGTCTTTATTTGATCTCCAGGATATCGTTTTAAAGTCTGTGCACCACGTCTTAATTTTTTCGCATGCTATAACTGTGCATTCTAGGTAAACTGTCCTTATTTGTTAGCATGATTTAGCTGTACGGTTTGCGTGTCCTGTCATTATGTGCTTGTTATGGCATAGTTATACTGTCTGGGAACAACGTCATTATTTGTTTGCCATCATATAGCTGTGCAGTCTTGGCACAGCGTCGTTATTTACTAACCATGACATAGATCTGCAGCCTGGGTACTCCGTCTTTATTGTTCGCAACGATATAACTGCACAGTCTGTGTACACCGTCTTTAGTCGTTTACCATGATATAGTTGTACAGTCAGAATACACAACCTTTATTTGTTAGAATGTACAGTCAGAATACACAACCTTTATTTGTTAGAATGTACAGTCAGGGTACATAATCTTTATTTGTTCGCATGATATATTTAAAAAGGCAGGATAAACCGTCTTTATTTGTTCGCCATTTCATAGTTGTAAAGTCAAAGTCCACAGTCTTTATTTTGTTTGTCATGATACAGTTGTACATTCTTGGTACACAGTCTTTATTTGTTCACCATGATACAGTTGTACATTCTTGGTACACAGTCTTTATTTGTTCACCATGATATAGTTGTAAAGTCTTTATTTGTTCACCATGATACAGTTGTACATTCTTGGTACACAGTCTTTATTTTTTCACCATGATACAGTTGTAAAGTCTTTATTTGTTCACCATGATACAGTTGTACATTTTTGGTACACAGTCTTTATTTGTTCACCATGATATAGTTGTAAAGTCTTTATTTGTTCATCATGATATAGTTGTAAAGTCATTATTTGTTCACCATGATACAGTTGTACATTCTTGGTACACAGTCTTTATTTGTTCACCATGATACAGTTGTAAGGTCTTTATTTGTTCACCATGATACAGTTGTACATTCTTGGTACACAGTCTTTATTTGTTCACCATGATACAGTTGTACATTCTTGGTACACAGTCTTTATTTGTTCACCATGATACAGTTGTAAAGTCTTTATTTGTTCACCATGATACAGTTGTACATTCTTGGTACACATTCTTTATTTGTTCACCATGATACAGTTGTACATTCTTGGAACACAGTCTTTATTTGTTCACCATGGTACAGTTGTACATTCTTGGTACACAGTCTTTATTTGTTCACCATGATACAGTTGTAAAGTCTTTATTTGTTCACCATGATACAGTTGTACATTCTTGGTACACAGTCTTTATTTGTTCACCATGATACAGTTGTACATTCTTGGTACACACTCTTTATTTGTTCATCATGATACAGTTGTACATTCTTGGTACACAGTCTTTTTTTGTTCACCATGATATAGTTGTAAAGTCTTTATTTGTTCACCATGATACAGTTGTACATTCTTGGTACACAGTCTTTATTTGTTCACCATGATACAGTTGTACATTCTTGGTACACAGTCTTTATTTGTTCACCATGATACAGTTGTACATTCTTGGTACACAGTCTTTATTTGTTCACCATGATACAGTTGTAAAGTCTTTATTTGTTTGCTATGATATAGTTGAACAGCCTGGTAACACCGTCTAGTATTTTAAATGCCTTGTAACTTGTTGTTTTCGGAAGAATATATCTAATATATAGGAGTTCCGTTTTCATCCCATTCAAAAATGTGCGTCATAATGTATGTAGACATTATTTTAACGGGTACAGGTTGAAGTAACTTGATCAGGTATTTAATTTTTCTTCATATCCTTAAAACGTCAAATACAAATTATTAAACCATAACGCATTTATATATTCTTTGTTGCATATTCAGCCAAGTGAAACGCTATGGTGATATATCATTATTGTCGTACATTCTCGGCTCAGAAAAGCTTTTCTGTAAATACAGTTTGATTATAGGTAAGTTGAACATTATTTATTATTTTATTAATGACGTTATCATTATTGTCCATATTTAAGATTATTGTCTATAATTATGTATTAAGTTTAACCGTCCATTAATTTCTATAATTATCAAGGATTTTGTATGCGGTTTAACCGTTCATACAATACTGTTACAATACTGTATTGAGGAAGACTTTGGAAAAATCCGATAACCTTTGTGAAACAAACTATAATACAATTTAAAATAAGTGAAGTTAATAGTTGTTTCAAAAAGATAATAAACTTTCCTAATAATTATGTGTTTTGCGTTTAAGGCGTGACATATATGATCCTTTCTTCTTAGTGGTAACCATAAACGTGAAAAATTACAATCTTATATTAGTTTTGAATATTGTAATTTAAGAAATATTTAAGTTGTATATTCTAATTGGTAAACACAAGGCTCCCGTGATTTAAGAGGTTACCAATGGGATTACATTAGTGGAGTTTTATGCAGTTATTTCGGATCACTTGATAATGCGGTTAAACAGGATCGCTTGAATGAGGTTTAAACGTGAAAGAGAAATATTATCACAGTTAATATATTTGCGAAACAGGTTGACTAATTTATGCTATCTCTTGTTCTGGAAACATTTATAAATCCCAGCTTATGTTCTGTACAAGATTATTTTTTGCGACCCGAGACCAGATTTTGTAACCCACCCTCTATGAATCCCATATGTCATTTAAATAGCATTCCCTATAATCGTCGAATCACTCCACATCCGTTAGATATTTCGTTGTAAAAGATGTGGTTTGTAGTTACTTGACATCACCCTTTAAGTAAATTTTTGTTTGACCAGACTTAACTACACATATAAATGTGTTGCTTAGCTACTGTAATGTAGCAAGTTCGTCTATGTTCCATATAAATCTATCATTTCTAAATGCATATGGACTATAACAATTAATCATGAACTCAAGAGCCTGCATATTAATCCAGATTTCCTTGATAGTGGGTGTCTTCAGACAGAAACAGATACTTCACTAGCGGTTTACAGTGGCAAGGTTGAAGTGATCACTTAAAAACGTTACGGTCGACATCATTACTTTGTTGACGGTTACAGATTATCAGTTTTACCAATGACCTTCGATTGTTTTCTTTCTGTCTAATCGCTTTCCTTATCACTGAATTATGACTATAATCGATACATGAGTAATTACCGGATTTTAACGCGATGGTTACGACAGGTGCCACGCGTGTATCAGGAGTTGTATGCCCTTTGTAAGCTCCTGAATTAACTCTGTATTTAAGTGGTGTTCATGCTATTCATTTTATTCAAATTTAGTTTTTGAATTGTGTATCTATTTGTTGTGTTGTTGACCCTTCTTTGTTTAACCATGGTTTTGTCTGTTCTTCTCACTATCTGCGATTCGTTTTTCTTAGTTATCATAAAACTACGATTTGCAAGTTTGTTTAAGCAATACGGACAATTTTAGGATTTTAATGAAGCCTGCGTGCAAAGTCAAAAACAAAAGTTCCATTCAAATTTCCACAACGTATTAAAAATTAATTTCTTTCTGTAAACTGCATTATAAACGTTTATGTTGTGTATGTTGATACCGAGATTGCATTTCTTTCCAAAACATATTTATTACAACAATTGTTGACGACCAATCACGTTTAACCTGACCGGTTTTCTTACATTTTATCTTGTGCTCATAAAATGTACGAACATATAGTGTTTTGTACATTCATACCTATACATAAAAATCATAACAGTGTGAATAATGAACATTTGTAAATTTTCACTTTTATATCCTATATGCTAGTATTCGGTTTCTGTTAAATTTTTTTATATAGTTTAAATTAATGCACACTGAATAAATTCCGTTTGTAAATTTTCACATTTTTATCAAATTGCTTGCATTAAGTTTATGTTTAAATATTGCCTAATCATGACACTCTGAATAATGGGCGTTTGTCAATTTAAACATTCCTATCATATTATGTGATTTCGGTATATGTCAATATATAGACATTTTATGAACATTTTGGTAGTGAATGGACTGTATTGTACAATTATAAAATATATGAATAGGTTTGGTTTAAAATTTCAATAAATGATTTTTTTTCCATTTTATAACGTCGGAAAATGTATGAATAGAGAGGGTTATCGATTCTCCGTCTGCAGACATGAACCTAAATAAGATAATATAAGGTATATATTTGCTGACGTCAAGTGAAAGCTCAGTTGACAAGGAAATATATTTTACTTTTATTTCTTGTCATGCAAATCCTAAAATTAAATCTGAACTGGTTAGAAATTCATTTTGTGGAACAAACTACCAATTTCCATTCGAAATGCGAGGACAACAAATATATTTTAAATCAATGTTAAAAATATCTTCAGCGTTCAGAATTAATGTCATGATTAGCAAAAACTAATAATAGAGATTGGTATTTATGTGTTTTACATTTATTTCTGTATTTTCTGTATTATAGTTTTATGTTTATTTCTGTAGTTTCTATAATTTGTCTATGCACCGTCTGAGGGCCTCTGGGAAGGTTAGTTTGTAGACTAACTGTGTTACCCTCTTTAAATAAAGATTATTATTATTATTATTATTATTATTATTATTATTATTATTCAAACATTAATTTCAAACACACGTTTAGTCTATTGAATGGATGGATAAATTGATGTTTAACGCTCAGTGAGCAATATTTTAACTATTATTTATGGAAACAAGTGAACAACTAATCATTGGGGGAAACAATAAGGACAGTTTTACAACTAATTATGGAGAATTATTCAAATAAATAGGATTAAATGGTCCTGTAGTAAACGTACCATTGCGTTTGATACTAAACTGCACTGAAGATGGGAAAAATGTGAACCATTCCTAATGTTAACAAAATTATTATAAACTGCAAATGAGAAAAAATATTATGTATAACAACATTTGTTCCCAAATCTATATTTTTACTTATTATGTATATTGCTTGATTGAAACAATAACGATATAAAGTAAAGCCACCGGTAAGATTTCTTACAACTCAGTTTAACATTGATACGTCACGTATACACTGATGACAAATTTAAAGTTAAAGTTGCGACATTTGAGAGATGTTTTAAAAAAATTTCAAATTAACGTATTAAGATTATACACGCAGAAAAGAAAATTTTAGCGTGTTTTATACAGAAGAAAATTGTAAAGAGAGTTGAAAATCGATATAACATGGCCTTCAAAAGCTGAACATTTTTCTTCCCAAACTTATCTAGAAATGATTATTTATTGATAAAGAAGGTCTAGAGTAAAAAACGTTAAACTTAAAACTTGTTTAAACCTTAATTTGTGGAGATAGTTACCATCTGTTTAAAGAATGTCATACTCGGATTTCATTTCTTGTTGACATTTTTAAAAATATTGTGAAACTAACGGTAATTGATAATCAATAAACCAATAACAATATGATAACAGGGTTCGGAGTGTATTTACGCAGATAGTTTCAACACTTTTAAAATATTTTGTAAGCGGCTCTAATCATTTAAAAAACAAATGAAAATGACATTTTCTTTATTTGTAAGACAATAAATAGAAATGTTGTGCACAGATAGAATGAAAAGCATGTCGCTTAATTGTTTATAAAGGGACCTAACTGGTATAATTTAACGTCAGGGTAAAGCCGACGGCCTACAAAACGTTGCAAAATATTTATCGAACGCAAAATGTCGGACACGTGGACGACTTATTTCAACACGCGTTCGTTCGATGTTGTGGAAAAACGTCAACACAATTATTAATTGGAATTTCGTGAGTAGTATATTTAATGCGTAACGAATTTTTTTTTCAAGTTGACTGCATCCCAATTGAGATTTTTTTATCAAAAATAGAAAGCAATATATTTGTACTTTAATTGTTCTTGTTGTTAAGACATTGCTAATTTGAATTACATAATTTAAACTATTCAAATACGCTTCGAAATCACCACACAGAACTCAACAGTCTCTCACTGGGATACAGATTGCATCATCGTAACAGTTAACTGGCAAATCGAACAGTTATCAGATTGGCAGTCTGAAAGTTAGACAGAAACAGTGTAAATCATCGCAAACTACTTAAATAACCGATTTTTTGTTAGTATGGGGCATCAAAAAGTCCACATTATGAAGTATTTGAACCATAGAGAAAGAAGAATCCGGCAAAAATGGTTATACAAACGCAACAGACAGGACTCAGAATAACAGTCTAGTGGTTAGATACACGCATTATGTCATGTTCTTCAACACACTGTTGGTATTCCAATGGGTACTAATTGTGCTCCTCTCCTCGCCGACCTGCTTTTGTACTCTTATCAGGCTGAATTCCTAGAAGGCCTACTGAAGAAAAAAGAAAAGAAACCCCCGACCTTTAATTTAACATTTCGCTATATTGATGATGTTTTGTCCCTCAATAATGATAAATTTGGTGACTATTTACATTCAATTTACCCTGGCGAGCTTGAAATTAAGGACACCACCAATAAACCAAAGTCAGCCTTTTACTAAGACCTACTCCTGGAAATAGACTCAGGAAAACTACATACTAGACTCTACGACAAACGTGATGACTTCAACTTTCCAAATGTCAACTTCCCGTTCATCGACAGCAACATTCAAGCAGCTCCAGCGTATGGTGTGTACATTTCACAACTAATACGTTATTCTAGATCCTGCGATCGGTATTCCGATTTTCTAGACCGATCACTGCTGTTGACTGCTAAACTACTCAAACAGGGGTTTGTTATACCTAGGTTGATGTTATCTCTCCAGACGTTCTATGGTCGTCACCATGACTTAATTGATCGTTATGGGAAATCAGTGTCTCAAATACGATCTGACATTTTCGCTGAGTCATAGGTAGTGTTTCCCATTCATGGATTTGACTTTTTTCTGGACATGACAGGTGTCTAATTAGAGGCAGGCACTGCTTACTCGTCCGGAGCACCTGAGTGCACCCATGGTTTTTATTGGGTTCGGGTTACTCTCTTTCTGTGTTTTATGTTTTTTGTTTTTGTGTTGTGTTTGTCTATATCCGGATTTGTAACTGTCCCTTGGCTGTTGGCTAATGTTGTTCGGTCGGTTTTCTTTGCTATTTTCATGACTAAAAATAATCTGTGGTTTGACAGGCGTATCAATTTTAAGCAGTAGTGAGATGAATCAAAATAATATGCAATATGTCTCCTTACAGGAGCCGATAGCTGATAACAGATTTCTACTTCAGCCTTGTCAATTTATAACGTTTTAAGCAGTTCAAGAAGTTGTTCGTATATTTATTATATAAAATGAAAAAAATATCTGATATCACAATTGATTATCGCTGACATTTCAACGCACTCAAATGCAAGCTATTCACAGTAACAATGCGTAGCTGATACAGTTTTGCATGGTATAGGTGTACAGTCTTGGTACGTCGTCTTAAATTGTTGGCATGGTTTTGATGTACATTTTGGGTACCCCGTTTTTATTTGTTCGCCAAGATATAGTTATACAGTCTGGGTACACATTCTTTATTTGCTCACACCGATATAGTCGTTTAGTCTATGTATACCGTCTTTATTTGTAAGACATGATATAGTTGTACAGTCTTGGTACACATTCTTTATTTGCTCACACTGATATAGTCGTTTAGTCTGGGTATACCGTCTGTATTTGTTAGACATGATATAGTTGTACAGTCTGGGTACGCCGTCTGTATTGTTAGACATGATATAGTTGTACAGTCTGGGTATACCGTCTTTATTTGTTAGACATGATATAGTTGTACAGTCTGGGTATACCGTCTTTATTTGTTAGACATGATATAGTTGTACAGTCTGTGTATAGCGTCTTTTGTTACACATGATATAGTTGTACAGTCTGGGTATACCGTCTTTATTTGTTAGACATGATATAGTTGTACAGTCTGGGTACACATTCTTTATTTGTTAGACATGATATAGTTGTACAGTCTGGTTACACATTCTTTATTTGTTAGTCATGATATAGTTGTACAGCTTGGGTACGCCGTCTTTTATTTGTTAGACATGATATTGCTGTCAAGTGTGTGTACGCTTTCTTTAGACGTTCACAATGATATTGTTGTACAGTCAGGTACACAATCTTTATTTGTTCGCATGATATTTTTGTAGTCAGTGTACACGGTCTTTATTTGTTCACCATAATATAGATGTGTAATCTGGACACGCCGTCTGTATTTTTGTGCACCGTGATGCAGCTTAATTTAGCTGTACCTTCTTGGTAAATTGTCTATTTGTTCGTCATTAGATAATTGTACAGTCTGAACACAACGTTATTTGTTCGCCAATTATTGTTGAACAGTCTGTGTACACCGTCTTTATTTGTTCGTCATGATATAGTCGTACAGTTTGGGTACATGGGTAAACCGTATTTATATGTTTGCCATGATATAGTTGTACATTCAGTGTACACGGTCTTTATTTGTTCACAATAATACAGATGTATTGTCTTTACACGCCGTCTTTATTTATACACCGTGATTCAGCTTTTACAGTCTTGGTACATTGTTTGTTCGTCATTAGATAATTGTACAGTCTGGACACACCGTCGTTATTTGTTCACCAAGTTATGGCTGTACAGTCTTGGTACACCGTCTTTATTTGTTCGACATGATACAGTCGTACAGTTTGGGTACATGGGTACACCGTCTTTATTTGTTTGTCATTATATAATTTTACAGTCTGGGCACACCGTCTTTATTTGTTCGCCATGATATAGTTGTACAGTTTGAGTGCACTGTATTTATTAGTTTGCCATGATATAGTTGTACAATTAGGTTACACTGTCTTTATTTGGTCACTGTGATATAGCTGAACATTCTAAGTACAACGTCCTTATGAGTTCACCATGGATGAACCGTCTTTAATTGAACAGTCTTGGAACACCGTCTATATTTGTTCGCCATGATATAGGATGTTTCGTCTGGGTATACAGTCTTTGTTTGCTTGACATGATACAGCAGTGCATTCAGGCTCACGTGCTTTATGTGTTAGCATGTAGCTGTACAGTGTGCGTCCCCGGTCATTATTTCCTCTTTATGATATAGTTGTACAATCTGTGTACGCTACCTTTATTTGTATTTGTTTGCATTATTTAATTGTACAGTCTTGGTTTATCGTCTTAAATTGTTAGCATTAAATAGCACACCGTCTTTATTTGCTGACCACGATATAGTTGTACCGTCTGTGAACATCGTCTTAGTTTGTTCACCTGATATAGCTGGATATTTTGGGTACACAGACTTTATTTGTTTGCCATAATATAGTTGCACAGTTAGGTTACACCAACTTTTTTTGTTTACATGATATTAGTTTCAGTCTTGTTGCACCGTCTTTGTATGTGATCATGATATAGCTCTACAGTCTGGGTACACCGTCTTTATTTGTTACCCATGGTATAGCTGTACAGTCTGGGCACGCCGTCTTCATTTATCCGCTATGATATAATATACAGTACGGGTACACTGTCTTGATTTGTTTGCTATGATATGATTTCACGGTCTGAATGCACCGTTTTTTTTCAATGATATAGTAGTACAGTCTGGGTTCGCCGTTTTTTGCTCGCTGTAATACAGCTCTACAGTCTGGGTACACCGTCTTTATTTGTTCTTCATTATATAGTTGTAAAGTCTGGGTACGCCGTCTTTATTTGTTCGCCATGATATATCTGTACAGTGTGGGTTCACGGAAATATTTGAAAATATTTATCAAGCATAATATGTCGCAAACGAAGACGACTTATTTCAACAGGTGTTCGAGCGACGTCTGCTAAATTAGTAATTGGGACTTCGTGAGTAGTAGACTTATATTTTATAAGTTACGTATTTTTTTAAGTTGAATTAATCTCAATTGAAATATCTTTTCATAGAAAATTAAAAGAATTCCTACTTAATTGTTCTTGTTGTTAAGAGAGTGCTAATTTGAATAACATAATTTAAATTATTCACAAACGCATCGGCATCACCACACAGTCTGACGGTTACTCAAACTGAATTATCGTGTATGACTGAAGTTTAGTGGGAAGACAAACTCAGCCGGCTACATCAAACAGGGATCAGAATAATAGTCTGAAAGATAGACAGAGACAGTGGAGATAATCGCAAACTACGTCAATAAATGCTTTGTGGTTTGTACGGGCATAAAAGTGAACTTTGTGAAATATTTTAACCATATGGACAGACGAATTCGGTCGAGATCGCTAGACAAACGCAGTATGCATTATAAGACAGTACGTAGGTTCTTGACGCAATCACGCAGTCAGTATCATCGTACAGGACTTAATATAACAGTGTAATGGTTAGATCAACACATTATTTCATGACTGATTTTAACGCAATCAAATGTCAGCTTTTCACAATAAAACCGCTAAATTTTAGTCCCGATATGGATTCCAATTGTTAAAGTGGTTGTAGAATATATATAAATTAAAGTATTATTGGCCTGTTTAATAAATATCGCACATAAACATAACATAATAGCAATTAAAATTGATTGTTTTACAGAGGAGAAAGGTAGGGGGACTTTTAAAATAAACAACAATATTTTAGAAGAAGAAAATTATAAAAGTTTAGTAATAAAATTAATAAGTAAGTATAAACTTATGGAAAAAAATAAAGATATAACCATAGTCTGGGATCTATTAAAAGCTGATATTAGGGATCAAACGATAAGTTACTGTAAGAGAAGGGCTAAACGGAAGAAAAATGAAATTACACAGTTGGAGATAGATCTAACAAATATTAACATACAAATTGATAGTAATAAAAAAGAGCAGGAGCTTAGGGAACTACAAGATGAGGCAACAAAAATAGAAACAAACATAAATAAACTCTATAATGATAAAATTAAAGGGGCCCAAATCAGATCAAGGGTTAAATGGATAGAGGAAGGGGAAAAAAACACAAAGTACTTTCTAGGTTTGGAAAAAGCAAGGCAAACAAGAAAAAATATCAGTACCATAAAAGATAAAAATGACAACATAGAAAAAGATCAAGGTAAAATATTGGAAATTGAACGAGATTACTATATTGATTTATATTCTTCACAAAATCCCAATAAACATGATATTGAAAATTATATTAATACAACAACAACAAATTCCTTATCGCCAGAAGAAAGTCAAACCCTAGAAGGGTTAGTGACCATAGAAGAATGTACCAAATCCATATTTAATATGAAACTAAACAAATCTCCTGGAATTGATGGTCTGACAGTTGAATTTTACAGAACTTTTTGGGAACAGTTAAAAGAAATGGTAGTCAAAGTATTTAACAAATGCTATGAAAGAAAAGAACTTACAGATATGCAAAAAATTGGATTAATTACTTTGATCTATAAGAAAAATGACCCCCTAAATCTTGATAATTATAGACCAATTACTCTTTTAAATGTAGACACAAAAATTATAGCATACACTTTGGCACAAAGAATCAAACCAATACTTCATAAAATTATTCATAATGATCAAAATGGCTATGTCAAAAATAGATATATTGGATTTAACATTAGACAAATCCAAGATATTATAGATCATTCAGAAAAATATAATATTGATGGAGCAATTCTGTTTTTAGACTTTTCTAAAGCATTTGACTTACTTGAATGGGACTTTATGTACAGTGCAATAAAAAAATTGGGTTTTAAAGAATCCATGGTTCAATGGATTCAAACACTTTATACAAATATTAAAGGATGTTTACTTAACTATGGGTGGGTCTCTGCTCCCTTCACCCTAAATCGAGGCATAAGACAAGGATGTCCTGTCAGTGCTCTGATTTTTGTTATGACCGTAGAAATATTAGCATGCCAAATAAGAGAAAACAAACATATTAACGGTATCCAAATTAAACTGGACACCAAAACACACAGTCTTAAATTAACTCAACTAGCAGATGACACAACACTTTTTGTAAGTTCAAAACAAGAAATAACCATAGCTTTGAACAAATTGGAAGAGTTTGGTACCCTGTCTGGGCTAAAATTAAATAGAAATAAAACGGAGGGAATTTGGTTAGGAAAACTAAAACACTGTAGAGAAAAATATGAAAACATAAATTGGTCAAATAAAGTAAAATGTTTAGGAGTCTACTTTGGTCATAACAAAGAAGAATGCATAAGATTAAACATAGAAAAACAACTTTTAAAATCATAAAACGCTTTAAAAGGATGGGAAAAAAGAAATTTAACTATGTTGGGTAAAATTACAGTAGTCAAGGCACTAATAATTCCTAACATAACATATGTAGCCTCAGTCACAACTCTTGACAAAGAAAGTCAAAAAAAATTCAAGACATTAATTTATAACTTTACCTGGAATAAAAAAAAGGAAAAAGTTAAACGTTCTGTAATATGTCAAGATTTCACCGACGGAGGCTTAAGAATGATTGACATAGATAAATATATTGAGACTCTACAACTTAATTGGATAAACAGATTGTTAAATAAAGAAGATGCAAACTGGAAAATTATACCAAAATACTACTTTGATAAATTTGGACCAAACTTCTTATTGTTTAAAATGAACATTGGGTCTTTAAATGATATACAAGGTATTAAGAATATCATGCCTTCCTTTTATTTCAAAATATTAAAGACATGGATTGACATAAACAACAAAAACAAAACTGAACCAAAAACTTTTAGAGAAATAAGACAACAAATAATATGGGGTAATCAATTTATTAAATTAAATGGAAAAAGCTTGATCTATAACAACTGGATAAAAGATGGAATCATTTTTATTAATGATTTAATATGTCCAAATGGCCAAATTTCACAAAACTATATGTTATCTAAGTTTACTTTAAAGTATAACTGGTATTCAGAATACTCAAAACTCATTAAAGCAATCCCAAAACACTGGATTAATATCAGTTTAGAGGAAACCTCAAAGCATACAAAAGTTAAATGCTTAATGAATTTAGAGATAAGAGACTCTTACGGAATAAACCATCAGCTTTCAATTTTATCATCCAAAAAAATTTACAACATATTACTATGCAAAAATAAAGAAAAGCCAATTGGTTTTTTAAAGTGGGAAAATGAATACCCCCAATTAAATTTAAGAAGCTGTCTCTTTTTTAATTTTAAATGTATCGAAGAAAATAAACTAAAATTGTTCAAATGGAAACTCTTTCAATATGTTTTGCCATGTAAAAAATTATTAGCACTCTGGAAAATTTCTAATAGCCCTTTATGCAATATGTGTGAAGTAGTAGAAGATTATGAACACATGTTTATTACATGTGAATATTTAAGCGAATTCTGGGAGAAAATAAGGGAACTTTTGAAAAAACTAAAAATTGGAAATCATGTTATAAACCTAAAAAATCTTGTCTTTGGATATAAGATTCAGGATGAGAGACTTTTCTGGTTGAACTTTCTTCTACTTATCATTTTGTTTAGTATAAATAAGATATATTACCTATCAGAACAAAAAACTAAGAGAATAAATGTATTTAATTTGTTTAAATACGAATTTTTGAAGAGACTAGAAGTTTGGAGTTTTAGAAAATCTCGGATTGACCCAAATTTGAACATTATCGAAGAAATTCTCCTAAACTTGTAATTCGTAATATAATGTGTATGCGCTAATAACAGAATGTGCTGCCGCATCGGCTCAATTTAAAATATTTGAGTGTGTCTTTTATCTGTAATAAAATGTATACTTACTTGCTTACTTATATACAATTGTATTTAATTATTATTTATCCACATGCGTTAAATATTAAGGTTAAGATCTAGTGTGAAAATCTAAAGTATGATGTATACCCGGAATGATTTCCGGCAACTGTCTTCGTTGATAAGTACCCCGGGCTTATCAATATTAATGTTATCACTGGGCTTTTAAGGTTAATGCTGTACCCTTAAAAGATATGTTAACAGCAATGTGTGCAATAAAATGTTAATTTGTTAAAAAAAAAAAAAAAAACATAATACTTAAAGTTTTGACGAAAGAAAGGCAATATAAGGACTCGGAAAGAAACGGAAAAGTCTCGGCAGATACTCACTTCTTCCCCGTGTCTTAACCTCATCCTTGTATTGTTTTGATGTTTAGTTAGTACACTAATATTAGATATTATCGGAGCAAACATAATCAGACAAAAAATAGTAGTTGCACTAATTGCGAGATGGACATTGTTGATAAAATGTTTATAATATACATAAAAGGTCAGTTAATCGTAAACGTGTATACAAATTATAAACTGTAAATACATTCCTGCATATTTTTCAGTTCATGATTTTTATAAATAAGATCTAGGTTACTTTTTCAAATTCATTAGACAGGAAAAAGCAGACAACCATTTGATATTTTTGATAAAATGTTTTGTTTGTTATAAAAAAAGTCACATAGACGACGAAAGCCTTCTTCTAATGCAATAAAATGTATAAAAATATTATGAAATGTGAATCAAAATTAAATATATATTAATATATTAATAATTAAAATGAATAATTTACGTTCACTAAAGTTATCTTCTTTTGCACAAATATTATTGATTTGAAAAAAATTATTTTCACATATAATATTTTTTCAAAACGATCTAGGTTGCCTCAACAAAAAACTACACTTTATTGTAGAATAGCGGCGATATAAACATGTCTACATTGTTATCAACTTGATAGGCTATTTTGCGTTATGTTTGTTTTTCTATATACGGATTTGCAACCGTCCCTTGACTTCTTGGCTCTTGCAGTTCGTTCGGTTTCCTTACCGTTTTTCTTATTTTAGAATTCATTCAACGATTGCGATAAGGAGAAACACTTCATAAATTTTAGTAATGTTTCCATTTAGTGCCCTACAGAAACTTAAACAAACTGTATTCCATTTTGATACTTATGCAGCCGGAAGGTGTTTTTTATTTACGTTCCCTAAAGTTATCTTCTTTCAACTGTATTCCATTTTGATACTTATGCAGCCGGAAGGTGTTTTTTATTTACGTTCCCTAAAGTTATCTTCTTTCAACTGTATGATTGTAGCTTTTGATCCACTAATACAAATGTGATGCTTCTCTAATAGCGGTTTCTCGATTGATCAATATAATTTTTTCTGATCAATTGTAAAAATGTCAACGGTATAAGGATGTGAATACTTTATGACGTACGCAGCAGTACGATTATCGTAGTAAATGTCGCTTTGCTTGCTAGCATAAATACCGATGCTGCGGGAATGTTTAAATATTTATATTACATTTTAAAAGGCGATTGAAGGAGTGCATTTTTTGTCAACACTTTTTCCTGTACACAGAGACAAGTAGATGGCGAATTCCATTTTATTTTGGAATGTTGAGCGTACAGAAGTCCACACCAATGTTCAAAAACATGTATATGCCCCAAATTCTTAAGCCTCTAAAAGATGCCATATTTAACTGGTTTGAACGCACAAATGGAGAGAGAAACAAAAAGGCCTAACAGCGCAAAAGAGTATAGGCAACTATTTATATTTGAACATGTTTCTGTACAAAGCATCTCGCAGTCAAATACATGTTCGTGTAAAGAAAAACATAGTCAGATTTTGTGAGGTCAAAAACTTAAAACAGCACGCAAACGACCGAACAACAAGAACCTATAGTCAAAGGACAAATACAAATCTGGATAAAGATAAAAATAAACAACACCGAACAACACAAACACAGTGTAAAATTGATTTAAGTCCTTGTTCCGTCGTCTTGGCCTGCCTATGCTTTGTTGTCAATTTTATTTACAGGTTTACCAGGTTGAATATGATTAAAAGTTTTAAATTTTCAATTAGTTATAATTATGAGTTGCTATGATATTAATATTGAAGACCGGTAAATATCGGAGACAAAAGTTTTAATGTGTACGACTTACCTTATTCAAAATATGACATTTAACATTGTTTTGTCATATCAACCAAAATGTTATTATGACATTTTGTATTGTCGCTTTATATATACTGAGTGCCAATAAAAAACCTTTAAGTTTTACATAAATAAAACATAAATTTTTAGCAATATGAACAGCTCGACTAAAGTATTTGAGACTTTAAATGTATTTCATTGCTGAAATTTATCGTTAATATACTCATAGACACTTAAACGCTTCAAAGTTTCAATAACGAATGTGTACTTCATTTTCATGCACGACATCTTCTTAGCATAGAACGGACCAAACGCCGGATACGCTCTTGTGGTATGTTATGCCACTCATTTTGCAAAGCATTTTCAAGCTGACGAGTCGTGATAGGCTCTTATTGGTGTCTTCTTTTAGCTGTTCAAGTTGATCAAATAAGCGTTCTATTGGGCTTTTTGAACATTATTATCATTCAAGAAGTCACGTGTGATGCGAGCAGAATGGGCAAGAACATTGTTATGTTGTAAAAGATGAAAGTATTGATGTAAGGTTGAGCCGTTTATGAGCCATTATTTACCACGAGCGGTGGCCAATTGTATGTTGACACGAAACCCAAACCATGACACATCGTCACCCCATCGGTCGGTCTCTTGTACACATAGATCATTTTACGTTTGCCCCTACGTCTCCAAACACGTATGCGACCATCACCATGACGAAAGTAGAAGCGTGACTCGTCCGATCACAATACAGATGCCCATTGTCTGTTTGCCCATCTTTGACGTTGCTGAATCCATTTCGACGTCTTTGAAGAGTAAGATCCTATCCCCGAAACGGTCGTGTTGCATTGAGCCCGTGACGACAGTGCGGAATCGATCACGTAGGTGCTACAAACGAATCTTCCTCTCTCTGGGCGAGGTCTGTCGTTTACTGAGCCGGTCTGCAGATGCCGTTGTGCCGATCGAGTGATTATCAACGCAGAGCAGTTCTTCCTACGGATAATTTCAGATCTAGACATGCCTCCCTGAAATAATGCCCAAAACCTGGTGTAGTTGGTTGTCAGAAAGTCGTGACATAATGACACTTATTAGTGTTGCATTTTAAACGTGCAATATGATTTTCAAGGAGGTAAGTTAAGGTTAAAAATTTGACTTGTTTTGAAATGATTCATGCATCTCCTCTTGCTAAAGCAAAATTTCCGTGTCTTATAGTGGACCTACTACGGACGGCACAATTTAAAAAACGAACAGAAAATAACATCATTTACGATAGATTTTAAAAATCTCTTCTATGGGATTAAAAGAATATTCTAAAAAGTGTTGCGTTTTTATTGTTTTTCAGTATATTTTGTATCGCTGTTGATCTTTATATCTTAAAGAAGTACAAAAATATGTACATGTATATATATATTTTTATTTTAGAAAAATAGAAGAAAGAAAATGGAAGCTTTGAACATGGTAAATACACACATAATTGTTTTACAGGACACCCCGAGTTTCTCGCCACAATACAAATTGTACCTGCAAAAATTGCTCAAAAATGAGTGATACTCCATTCCAACAAACAAACAAACGTCATAACATGTCGGTTGCCTGGTGGAACTTAACTCTTCTTAAATTAACTGGCATTATCAAATGATAATTCTGTACTTACCTATGAACTCCCCTGCTATGCCTGCTATGACGGACATTTGGTCACTGCAACTTGGAATAAATAAAAAGACTGTCTCCACTTTTAGTATATTTATGTCATATAAATGTACATAATAATGGCATGTTATAAGTAAAAAGCAATTAACACGTTAAGTTTTAACTGCTGGTGCAAAATAATATTTTTGAGTACTTTTATTCACAATATTTCTCAATTTATGTGTTTGGGAGCCATTTCTAAAAGAATCCCAAAGTTAATATCTGCTACAGTTTACAGATTTAAAAATAAATGTTATCAATATGTGGCCATAGATTAAACAAGGCAATTCTGTACTAACGGACATATCACTGACCTCATATGCCAAATAACTAGGGCGCTCAAGAAAAACTATCACTTCATTTGGTAATTTACACACTAAAGGAGAAAATTAAGAATAATAACTGTATTTGCCAATCAGGGCGCCCAAAAAAGATGCATTATCAGTATATACAATGATTACAATGTTTTGACAGTAAATGCAAAAAATTTAATGAAAATAAACAGTATTTATGAAAAATGGCGTCTGATATACACGGACGAGCGTTATCGAGCAGAGATATGTTTACAAATTGTACTGAATCTAGGCAGTGTTTCGTCGAACAAGGATATGCGGAAGGTGGTTTTGACACTCCCCACACAAACAAAACGTCAATTGCGGAATACTCTCCCCAAAACCCCCAGATTGTCGAATTGTTGACTTTATCTCAGCCCCGGCCCGATGTAAACAATGAACTGGGGGAGTTGTCCGTTGGTTTATTTACACAGTCAAAACTACGTCCCAAATCAAGAGTTTATTGCAAAGTTAGAAATGAAAGTAGACGGTCTATCGAAAGACGCATATATTGCTAAACTGATCGAACTATGTAGTGAATCGGAAGACAACATAACGTGGTACAGAACTGCGTTATCCAGTCGAGCGAGAGGATTTCAGTGGTGTCCCTTGGGAAACTGGTGACTAGAAAAAGTAGACATTTAGGTACCCGTTTGAATAGATATGCCCGTGATTGCTACCTTTTGAAAATGTTTATGGAGGGTGACCCTTCGTCTATTGACGAGGTATTTTGTAGAGATGATTCAAAATGTGTTAATGATCAAGGCGTTTCTCAGCATTCCCAGTTAGTTGAAATGCGAGTCACTCTCCAATCCTTTATGAACAGAGTATCAGAACTCGAAAAGCGCAATATAGAAAATGAAAAAACGATTAATGGGTTAAAAGTTCATAATGCCAAACTTCACGAGTTAGACTAAACGAACGATGCGCGGATTAATCATAAAGCTCACTATGATAGGAAATGCACACAAATAGACACTAGTTTAAAATGGTCAAATCAACAGGCTAAATCTGTCCGAGATTTCGATTTTCACAACTGCACCGAAAAGATCAAAACGCTTGAAAGTGAAAATACTAGACTCGCGAAAGTGATTGTTAACTTGCAGAAAATGGTGACGGAGCTAAAGACGAAGTGTCAGCAGTCATATGCGTCAAAAGCTTCCCCACCGAATACCCCAACCACTGTTAAAAACACAGACAACTTGAACTCTTTTGACAAATCGATTGATATTAGAAGCTCAGGTAATACACATCCTGAAAGTTCGCCCGTGGCTTATCATTTAAATAACGGTATACGTTGCTCACCAAATAAAGAAACCAATGGACAACAATTTACTACGTCAATCGAGGTACATAGCAGTAATACTAGCGTCAAATCGTCCGTGCCTGGCGCATCCATTGAAGACAGTCATGGTAGCTCCATACATAACTTCCGTATACCTGTACGCGTTCAGGGCACCACATCTGAGATCCGACCTTCCGATGATAACTTTTTCACAGGTGTTAAGAGGAAAAAAACAAGTCGGTACTATTTATCTGGGATCTATTCCAAATCAACCAGATATGGTATTGTTTCGTACTTAGAAAGTAAAGGAATACATGTGACGTATTTGCGTTTCTTTAACTCGCAACGGAACTCTCGCATGATGTCGGCTAAACTTCATGTGTCTGATCACCATGATGAACTTACCGAGGATGAAAACTTTTGGCCGAATGATGTTCGATGCAGACGATGGATGAGCAACAGAGAATGGTACCAACCTAGCTCGACAATGTCTGAGCCATATGATGATTATAAACAAACTTATAATGATTAGTTACAATATGATTTACCCCATGAACATGTATATACTTCCCCCGTGTTTATTTTTGTCATTGTTAATCATACATAGTCTTTTACTATTAGCATGGAATGTTCGAGGAATTATGTCCTCTACTATGTGTCTTAGTTTGCTTCTGAACTAAACTCAGTGTGATATTTGTATTATCTCAGAGCATAAACTGAAAGAGAGGTCTTTAAGTTATTTTACTAGCTTGGAAAAGAACTACATTTGTGTAAGTAAAGCTTTTGTTTTACCAAACAATTATAATGCATATCATGGCAAAGGTGGTGTTGCTATCATGTTCAAAAACTCATTACAATTTTCAATAAGTGAAATCGTAAATATTCAATAAAACACGTATTATGGGTATAGAACTAAGAAGTCCGTTAACTGGGTCAATCTTTATATTTGGATGTTACTTACCTTCTGATGAATCAATAGACAATTATAGATATGAATTAAATATACTTCATTCATTATATACACATTATAGTTCAATTGGTAATGTTGTAATTGCAGGTGATTTAAATGCAAGTTGTCTGTCCAGCGATGTTAATGTATCTAATAAGAATAAGTCACATGAACTTTTAGAATTTGTAAATAGACATTCTTTATCTTATGCTGGAGGTGATATTCCATATAAAGGTCCACCATTTACATACACCACAAAGCAATCTATGTTAGATTATATCTTATTTGATAATACCCTTAGTAGAAACCTTAAATCTTATGAAATCCTTGCTGAGGGGACAATAAGCACCACTTCGGACCATTTACCGATTCTTGCTGACATACAAATCGAGTGTAACCTTCACTGTGTTATTAATGTAACAAGTAAATTTCCTGCATGGCACAAAGCAACAGTCCAACATATCAGTGATTATAAAGACAGTTTAGATAAACAGTTACTTACTTTAACCGAAAAACTTAACACCGGTGTTATCACTACGGATGATCCGTATGAACAGTTTGTCTCCACTCTATGTAAATCTGCGGAGGTCAATATCCCTAAATCTGGTTTTAATAAACATACCAAACCTTACTGGAATGAAACTGTTAGACTTGCACATGACACCGAACGGACATTTAGACGTAAGTGGATTGTGCACGGCCGACCACGTGGTATGCAACACGATTCATATAGAGACTACAAACGCGCTAAATGCGAATTTAGACGAGTCCAAACTGCTGCAAATGAACAATTTATTCAAAAGAGCTATGATGATCTCAATGAAACTGCAAGTTGTGATGTACGATTATTCTGGAAATCTTTAAAACATTTTAAACCAAACATTTCTAAAATATATCCCGAAATCATTTATAATGACCAAGTATATAACTCACCCGAGTCGGTTGCAAAGTGCTTTTCAGAGTATTTCTGTGACTTGTATAAACCGTCGAACGATATTAACTTTTATGTTGAAAACAAGTTGTTAGTGGACAATACATATTCGGATATACTGAATACACCAATTAATCCAAATTAAACGTTTCCAGGCGGAGTTATACAGGACCAAGAGGTATGCGATGTTATACATAGCCTTAAACTACGGAAAGCCGCGGGATACGACAAAATACAGCATGAACATTTAAAATTTGGTGGAGATTCTGCTGTTAAATGTTTAACCGCCCTATTCAACATGATAGTGAAACATGGACGTACTCCTATTGTATGGAAGCTAAGTCTTATCGTTCCGATCTACAAAGGCGGCGACAAACGTAAATCATCACCGGATAGTTATAGGCCAGTTAGTCTCTTGTCATGTGTATACAAAATATTTGAAACGATCATCCAATCTCTTTTATTGAGTTATGTACTTCCTGATAAAGGCTTTCCGTGTCCCCAACAGCAAGGTTTTCACAAGAATATCGGTTGTATTACCGCATCTTTTAACTTACAAGAAACCATTTATCACAATTTAGAAATGTCAAGTAGAGTATGTGTTGCTTTCTTAGATAGTCAAAAAGCTTTCGATACTGTATGGCGAGCAGCTCTTATGAGTAAACTTTTCAAACTAGGTATAAAGGGTAAAATTTGGACAATAATTAATGACTGTCATATCGATACAAAAAGTTCTGTTATTGTGAATCAACAAAACTCCATGTTCTTTAATGTTCAACAAGGTTTCCGCCAAGGCGGAGTTTTATCTGGCTTACTGTATTTGATATTTATAAATGATTTTTTGTTGGATCTTGAGAGTTCTAATGTGAATACTGGTATATTTCATTTAACAACCTGCTCTCCAGCGCTTGCCGATGACATCTCATGCATCAGTACAAGTCCCAACGGATTGCAACGTATGTTAGATACCTGTTCCGATTATGCTCGTAAATGGCGTTTCTGTTTTAATGTTCAGAAGTCCGGAGTAGTGCAGTTCTCGCCTTCTACCCGTACCGCACGCTTAGAATACGCATGGACTATCGGAAATGAACCTATGCCTTTGTGGGACAGCACTGTACACCTTGTTATTGCTAGGGACTAGAAGTTCAATCAGACTGATCGTCTTTCTCGTGCATGCAGGAGGGGCCAAAACACCTTTTTCGCAACTTACGTTATTGACTCTAAATCAGTTCACCCAGAGGTACTCCTAAAGCTCTACAAAACTGTTGTGCTAGCGACTGTTTTATACGGGTCCGAACTTTGGTGCGATTTAAAAATAAAAGACATCAAGTCTCTGAATCACTTTTAACACTTTATTGTGAAGCGAATTTTAGATTTAAAAACTACAACCAGATCCGATATGTGTGAAAGCCTTCTGGGACTACATCCATGTACAGCACATGTTGATAAAAGAAAACTTTATTTTTTACAGAAACGGTGTAACCTGGACAATAAATATCTCTCCAAACGTATATTTCTTGTTAGATTGTTCTCGTTTCTTTATGATGTAAGCCGCAAGCACCTAGGATTTATTCCAGACATTATAAATATCCTGTACAAATACGATCTTCAATACTATCTGCTGGACTTTATTCTTGAAAATGAATTCCTTTCCAAAGAAGAATGGAAACGCATTGTATCCAACTCGATTTCAAATGTCCAATCAAACGAATGGAAAACAAGAATTACATTGTATATCTGACAATGACTTTCAAAGATTTAGAGAAGTACATACTAAAGTAGTGTTTGCAAACTTTTGGAAGAATTCCTCGACCAACAGAGAAATTAGAAACTCATACCTGATAACCAAACTTCTTACGGTCATTCCTAATAATACTAGAGGCACGTGTTCAGTTTGCTGTAAACAGTTAAATGACATTTACGTACTCCGCCTCAGGGCGTACATGGGGCACTTCAGGTGTTAAAATCTCCATATCTACGGATATGAACGTGTATAACTTAAATATGCTTGGCTTATATAAATATTTCTAAATTTGGTAATTAGGTAATCACATTGTTTAATTGACTTTGTCAAATCTGAAACATTTCAATTATTTTAATAATATTAGTGACTAGTCCATTTAGGTTTTTTCCTAATTTGGTTTGGCTTGTCCAATGAATTTAAATAATAATTAATAAGTTTTTGAAAAAGAAGTGAGATGTTTAAGCCAAATTCTAATAAATGAAAAAAAAATCACAACTGCATAAGTTGTCACGTGGGAGTTCTTATAAATTATTGGGGACTTCGACCGTTTTGTTATTGTAATTTTGGAGACTCTCGTTATTCTCTGTATTATGCAGACATTAAGATTCTATGTCAGTTGCACATATGTCCCAAACGAATATGTAGCTGCAACAAAGTGCCAATTATTTTTCCGGTCAGTATCACAGATTGATTTAATAACCTACTATAACCATGCAAACTAAATGGGAGTTTTAATGGACTTGTATTCTCAACAAAATTACACTTTAAATATCCTTCTGAGGTAGTAAGAGGTTGAATCATAGATGTGTTATAACAAATATTTACCCATAGGAAATTTTACCTAATTAAACAGTCGGGACTAAAGCAGGTGTCTCATCAATTCATTCAGGATATTTAAATCATGTGCATTATTGTCATTTCGTTTCGTAAAAGTCGTTGTCGTCTGCAAACGTATTACAAAATGTTTCAAAAGTCTTGTTCGGTAAATAGGTGAACTCATTGAAATAAGAAATGTTGTGAATTTCCTATATATAGTTTATTTTTTCAGGCAAACTTTTTTTAACACTGTTCCCTACTGAGAACGGTTAACAAATTGGAACATGGAACTTCTGCTGTTAGTGTATTTTAATCAGCATATATTTTTTGCACTATTACCGTACCGTAAAAGAGCTAGGCAGAGCTAACATTTAAGAATGCCGACTTAAAGTCATTTTGTAATAATACTGTTCACAAATTGTTTAAAATAGATATTTCTGACAAAAATGTCTAAGAAAGTCTGATATGTTTTAAAATGTTATGGTGTAATTTCTTAATATGTTTACATTTCTAGAATATTCAGAATCATAGACTATCACATATTTACAGACAAGATGTAACCCTCCTCATCTTAGTAATGTTCTATTTAAGAATAAACATGCGTTTATATATCTGATGTAAATGAAGTCCTTAATAAGTAAAACATTGACTTAATTTAATCTTAGCTTGTCTAAGTCCGTATATGAACGATCAAAACACATAGTTAAATACTAAATTAAATATTAAAATGATCGTCTATAATACCTATTTTGGGTTTTGCTAAATAAATCTACTGAAATATGTGTATAGAAATTGCAACAAAATGAGAATGAATGTTTATTTTTGTTCTCTGAAGAATAAACTAAAATATTTATCCCTCCAACTAGCATGAGATGTATTTTTATGTCGCATCACTGCCGCTGATGGGGTCATTGTCGACCTGGGTACTATATCAGCGTACCCAGGGTACTTAAAATTTGAGAAATGGTACCCAGGGTACTGTCGCTTAACATAAACGTACCCGGTGTGGTAAGTATCGGGAGATTACGTTCATTTCCTTCCCGTGTTTGGTCCACAATTATAAATAGAAGAATGGCGGTTTGTTACAGTTTACAGTTACGTTTGTTTTGATTATGTGCATGTTTATGAACACTGTTGAAAATAAATGGATTTGATTCAACAATATTGGTCTGGGTACGTTTATGTTAAGCGACAGTACCCTGGGTACCATTTCTCAAATTTTAAGTACCCTGGGTACGCTGATATAGTACCCAGGTCGACAATGACCCCTTCAGCATCACTGCCGAAAAGTAGTATTACAATAATTGTCGCTGCATCGGTATGTGAGGTAGGTGAGCATATTTTTCTCGGTCTAGTGTCTTAAAAACTTAGCTCACGACGGGATCTTCAATCCCCTTCACGTTGGACCTTTTATCTGTTTCGTGAGGATGCCTGAAATCACTTAAGATACGGTCACTTCGTTCTGGGATGTGAATGTAATCTTGTTGACACAGTGTATGTGATTTAATCAAAATCCTTGGCTTCCTAATCCTTGCTTTAACAATGGCTGGCTTATATTAATATACACCATTAATCAGAGTGGAAAGAGTGTGTTATAGTGGGATAAAATGGATAACTCCTAACATTGTGTTACTTTTATTTTACATGGAAGAATGACATGGCTATCTGCTGACGTTGAGTTACATGTATGTGACATGGTACGATGATATCTCCAACTGCTGACATTGTGTTCCTTTCATGTTACATGTAAGGATGGCATGGCTAACTGCTGAAATTGAGTTACATGCATGTGAGATGGTAGGATAACATTGAGTTACTTTTATGTGACATGATGGAATGATATGGCTATGATATTTGCTCGCGTGGATGGCCGTTGAGTTTTGCATCAACCATTTATATCACTCCTCATACCAGGCCCATAAAATTGTCCTCAAACTTCGTTTAGTGTTTTCTTGCGAGGAGAGATAAAACTTGTTTGTTGTATACTTGTTGCGTACTTTCATATTTAATTGGTTTCTTCGCGACACGATGTACCCTGACTGAACTGTCGACCTCCAAGTATTCTCTGTAAAACAAACTTCTATAGTCTTCAAATAAAAATTGATCCCGCTGTTTCTTGATCATAACTTGCAAATTATGTTGTCATTCATTTGCAATTGACGCAAATAATATGTCGATCATGTATCAAGCCATTATGATGTTACATTTGCAGTGTCATTTTAGCAGAGCGAATGCAAATTCGATATTTTCAATTTGTCTTCTACATCTGCAATCGCGTTAATGGACTTTACATCTCCCGACGTGCACTGTTGACGATCATGCTGCGGACCGTCCCCCTGTTTTATTTCGCAATCGTGTAGGAAGATTCAACGTGCTATCGACCTTTCTTTAAAATTCTGAAGCCGTACAAGAGATGAATGATCGTGTAAATGAAAGTCATCCAATCAAACAATGCTTGAACTGTTTAAGGAAGTTAGTACGCTAAGTTATGTAATATGTAATGCAATACTTATTGTTCCTTACCTTTTGCATTTTTCGTTAGTGTTGTGTTTATGCCTATTAATATATCAGGCGAGTGGAAGTTTTCTGTTAGATGTCGCGCAGAATCGTACATAAAAACGTCAGAAATTTCCCCACTCTCAAACTCTACTCGTATGCAAGCACCTGCTATAGCTGTGGAAGACGAGATGGACGGTATTGAACGCGGAGACGAAGCATTTTGCGTGATGTCGTTCAGTTTAACCCACTGAACAAGTTCACAGTTTGATTTAACAAACGTGATGCTTTTTCTATATTTGTTCTATAAATAATCGTGAGACGACCAGATTTTTTTCAACAACAATAACAAAAGTTCCTACATTTTGTGAAAAAACTAACACCTATCATATATATTCACATTGAAATTTTTAGATTGAATGCAAACCAGTATATACCTCTGTATAAGATCAACAAAGCCAGGAAACATTAATGTCCACAAACTTTAATACACGAAAGCTTTTAAACCCTAATAAATTTCAAATGCTCATTTAGCCCTTAGTCCCTGGCACCGTCGATTCGTTACAAGTATGTATTCTTCTCATGTACACCAACCCTTGATGTGTTGGAATCAGTTCGTGACCTCTTATACCACATAGAAGTTATTGGATGATGTTGTTTTCTGTTGCACTGTTTTTTTTTATTATTGAAAATCTGTATATTGTTTTTATTTTGTTCTTCGATGTCGATTTCACAGAATCTACTATTAATAAATAATTTCGTCCATACCTTTTCTGTAAACGAAACGTGCCACAATCTCGTACTGTTGATTCCTTGTTTTCCAAACCAGTGTTCATTTCCCAATACAACTTGTTATTTCCGAATTCTCTATGAAGAAAATGAATCCGGGTCGTTTCGCCACTATTCCCGTTAGCTTGTTGGCACGGGTCGTTTTTCACCTATAAAGTGAGTCGTTTCGTCCTCGGTCGTTTCGCTCCTTAAAATAAAAAAATGTGCTAAAGCTGATTATCAGGGACAGTCAATACTTGCTATAGAATGTCCATTGTTTAATGCAGTATATAGAACAACTTTAAGTACATCCGAAACGTTTCTTTATGTGCATATCATATCATTTTGTATGTTTTCATAGCGTTAGTTCAAATACACACATTATGTCTTGTCGCATCTTTTCATATTGTGCTTGTGTTATGGTGTCTTTAATAATTTATTATTTTTTGTTAAAGTGCATTACCTTAATGGAATAGTTAATTTTATTTTATAATTTTATTAAATAATTAAGTAGCATGTTTTATGAAAATTACTATTAAATTTAACAAGTATAATTAAATTAAATAATAAAATAGTAAGTTATTTGATCAATAATAGGCACTTTGTAATTGTATATTTTTCAATGATATTATAGAAAATTTAAAAACAAAGTGATCATTGGTATTTTACACACAGTTCGAATATAAGCTAATTTTGCGAATATAGGTATTATTATTTAAAGATAATCAGCTTCAACTCACAAAATACGCTTTATTGATTAAAGATAATCAGCTTCAACACATTTTTTTTATTTAGAGGAGTGAAACGACATAGGGCGACTCACTTTATATGGTGTACAGGTAATCGGGGCAAAACGACCTGGCACCGAAAAAATGCGTAATTTTAATTTGCAGTTCTTAGTTTCTGAAAGGTAAGCTCTGTGAAACAAGGTCGATTTTCATATATGTACATCTTTTGTCGGCGTATTTGCAAATTATCTATTCACCATGTATCGCTTCAACTATTCAAATACGACCCTACGATATTTATTATTCAGTTCTGGTTTACGGCATGTTGTCGAATACGATATTTGTTTGTTAGGCAAGGCTATCACTCGGATACGCGCTGACAATTTCAAATAAAAAATAGACTACCTAGAATTATTTTTTTCATGTTTTTCATTAGTATAACCTTTTTTTAACTATATTTTCAGGTTAATTGCAGAGTAAAAACAATATTCGTATATTGACAGAAAACATAACGTTTATTTGTACTCACCGCGAAACAGGTAACCAATGCTCGACAGAGCCTCGGATTTCTACTTGTGTCTAAGGCTTGTAAAAATAGACTGAATATTTTCTGAAAATGTACGAATATTGTATATATATCTACCACTATTTCAATACCCTCTACATTTTTGCATTACCAGTTTACTCCTTTCAGCGATTTTAGTCGTTTTTACGTTTTTTCCTCGTGTGACTAGCAGGCACTCTTAGGGAATAATTAGCAAACGTGTGCCTTGCATTCACTTGTATGGTAGAATTAAGCAGCAGTATAAATAGCAGGAACCTAATGATATAATGAAGTAATTGATCACACACATGTTCAATAAAGCTGTATGTCCTACTTGAAAGGGTCGTAGCAGGGTTGTTTCAAGTCATCATTTAAGTTTTTAATTTCAGTAAATTTGACTAATGTTAGTTTGACGAAAGTGTATATTTTTAACCTTTATAATAATTTGTGCATCTTTAAAAAAACGTTAGATATCGATTGCTTCAACAAGACATGACGTGCATTCGTGAGCTGCAGTAATTCGTAGTTACATGGACAGGCAACCTCTTTTACAAGATTAAAACAAAACAAAAAAAACTACGCCGACTAATTCCCTTTAAGGAGAAAAGGAATTTTCGTGTAAACCTTAAAAGTATCGAACATGTCTCTAAAAACAGCGAACTTAAAACAGTTCTCAATGAGCGTTTTTTTTCAGTTTATTGTCTTTGTACAATATATTTATTTAATAGATAAAATATGTATTTTGTCACCATTAGCGATCAGTTGTCAAAATTTCAGATCTTTACTTTCATAAATGTACGTAACATTTATGCAAATAATGTACAGAAGGGTATTCTAGTGACTTGTTTTGAGTGTTAATGTTTTTTTTTTAATTTGAAAGTTCAGTTTAATTATTAAATCATGATTGTGATAAATTGTGAAATAAACTATATTTCTTAAATGAAATCTTTGTTAATTTAACAGAAACATTCGTTACCAATGGTTGTGAAACTATGTTTTATTAAAAAAACCAACTGACAAATCTAAATGACAACATTCTAAGGGTAAAGGTTTTCTGACATCTTATTTCATTGAAGAATTGAAGAATATTATCATTTTATTCCATGTTTATCAAGCTGGTTTAACACGTAAACGTGTGTGTTACTTTGATGTTATATATATCTATGGACTATCAATATATCTATTGTTCTATGCCTTTGAAACAGAATTATGGAAAACTGGATTTGATGTTTTTAATGTAAGATCATTTAAAATCACGTCGCACATAAAAGATTTTATTGACACAAGCTGAAAAAAAATCATTACTGCAAATAACCTGCTGAAACTCATTTGAGAAATGTTGCAAACATTATATTCCAAGCTAAGCTTCAGCCTTGTGGACATGTAGATTGACAGATATATGCCAGTGTGAGTGATAAATTAGTCCTGGTAATGTTATTTTGGACAAACCAATATTTCTTGGAAATTATGTCCATGGTTACTTATTTTCGTACATGTATTTAAAATAGTCCATGTCTAGAAAAAATCTAGTCCAGGGTTAAATTTTTATAGTAAAATTAGTCAGGGCTGACAAATGTTCATAGGAAATGAAGTCCGTGCAGGATTACTAATGCTCCCAGTTATGTCTCCCAAACGAAGTTTTGGGAGACATATATATTTTTTTCTCCGGTGTCTTATTATGGCTCCCAAACGAAAGTTTGGGAGACATATTGTTTTTGCTCCGTTTATTATTTTTTTTCTTCCACTTTCCGCCATAATTTTGTCCGACTGTTTTCTCGGAGACCGTAAATTGGATCGACATGAAACTTCACACAAAAATAGGTCATGATATGAAGTGGTGCCTTTCAGGTTTAAAATTTTTAAATTGGCGGCCATGTTGAAATGGCTGCAATTTTGAAAAGATAACCATGTTGCGATCTGATGTTAGTCATCAAAATTTGAATTTCATCATGGCGGTCATATTAAAATAGCGGCCATTTTATAAATGATAATAAATCCTTAAAATTCCAAAAGTTAACAGATTTCGAGGAAAATTGGAATATAGGTAGAGTATGTTATACCGCACCATATGACGCACATGTTGACTTTCTATGGCGGCCATTTTAAATCCAAGATGGCCGCCAAAAATTCAAAATGCTCAGAATCGCACGAAAAATGGTTTTTAGGTAGATTACTATGTCGCAATCAGATGTTAGTCATCAAAATTTGAATTTGAAGATTTTGAAAATAAAAAAAATCTTGACAAATCACAAAGTTTACGGATTTTAACGAAAATTGGTATATACGTAGATTATGTATTATGCCACCATGTGACTCACATGTTGACTTTCTATTTCGGCCATTTTGAATCCAAGATGGCTGCCGAAAATTCAGAATGCTCCGATTTGCACGAAACTTAGTTTCCTGGTAGATAAAGTTGCTGTGAATGGATATGTGAACTAGAGTGTCCATGGGGGGGGTGGTCGTTTGGGAGCCAGTTATGATCCATAAGATCATAATCATGTTTAATTATTATTATTATTCGTCTTCTTTTTTCTTTTTTTTCTTTCAATCTTGTCCGCACATTTTCTTTGACATGCAATGTCCAATTAATATGAAACTTTGGAAACATGTTAAGGGTGACCTGAAGTTTTGCAATCCATTTTTGGAATTTTCAAAATGGCTGTAGTTTCCATTGAAACGGGGGTCATTATATAGAATATTGCATTATCTTGGTAAAAATTTGTATTTGGGGGTTGTCAGCTTGCTGAGGATTATAGTGGAAATTGGGGTTCGTTTGGGAGACATTTTGTGTTGGCATCCCGTCACAGTTATTACTAGTTAAAATTGTCCTTGTCTAGAAAATCTAAGCCAGGGTTAAATTTACGTAGTAAAATATTCATAACTATTTAAGAATAATATTCATAGGAAAACTACTTGTGAAATTAAACATGCATATACAACTGTTTATCTAGTCCAGGGATAAATTCAGGACAAGGTGCTACCATGCAAATTTCACGATAAGTGTAAATGATATGCCTGACATTCTGTCAGGCCACACAGGTCCACCTGCCTGACCGAACACAATTGTGCTGAAATTTTCAATAAAACAATAAAAAGTATGTCTTGCAGATCACAATTTTTTTAATTCACTGCATTTTAATGATCGGATACAAAATAAAGATTGTAACAGAATCTCAATATTTCTGGATCTGAGTTTGATGGCTAAATTATAAAAAAGGTAATGTATCAATTAGGGTTTTGGTTCAAGTGCATTCTTTTAGATCCGTTTACAACTGATCTAATTAAACAAGATGATTTAAAACTGAGCATTCTATATTCACTAATACTATGCCTAAATTTACAAAAACACAGGCAACTATATCCCAATTCTAAATAAACAAAAGTCCAATTCCCCCCTTTTACCAGACTACACGTGCATTTAAAAGAAGCATCTCATGAATATTCATATATGACTAAACTGACCACAACAGATAAGGAGGCGTGTCATTAACCAATGAATCAGTTAATTACATGCCAATATACAGCTGCTCCGATTTCACTAACCAGAATCAATATCATAATTATAACATCCCCACACACAAAAAGAAATTTACCAAATTTCTCACTGGCTACTGAAATCAGTGCAGAGATTTAATAAAACAACATATCAATAGACTCAAATGAATTTAAAAAAAAAACAAAAACCTGTAATTTACAAACAGGAAAAAATAGAATAGAAAGCATTAGTTAAGAATTACCATATAAAGGAAAAAAAATTAACAAAGTTTTAAAAAAAAATCAATAAAGAAAATACTTAAAAATATAACAAATTCAAAATATTTCAAAAAGAAAAAAAGAACTACTTTATTAAAAATGAAACTTACAATCATGTTTAATGATGATGACATAATAAAAGCAGTATCGAATACTCGTATGTATTATGCGCACGTGGATTTAAAAAAATTTTCAAGAAGAATAAATGTGCGCATTATACACACCAAAAGACGGTATATGAACATTCATAAAAAATCATCAACACACATTTGTGTATTGAACAAAAATACAATTATTTGTTGACCTTATTGTGAACCATATCATCACACATTTATTCCCATTGAATCTTACTTCTGTTGACAAAATTGTTTTGAAACATCGGTTTGCACAGCGCATCATCTTCATAAAATTGTCGAAGTATACATAGATTTATAAATGGTCTAGGGAAATATAACTTCTGATAAAAGAAAAGAAAGCCACAGAACTAGTAGCTGGGCCTCGGTAGCCGAGTGGTTCAGGTAGTTCGTCTACTATTGATCACGTGGTCTGTCAACACTGAGATTGCGGGTTCGATTCTCACTGCGGGCAGGGTGTACTCGACTCCAATCTTAATTGTCAAGGATTGCCAGTTTTCTGAGGGTTTTCTCCAAAAATAATAAATGAATTATTAATATCAATAAATGATGTATTGATATCAATAAATCATTTATTGATATCAATAATTCATTTATTAATATCAATAATTCATTTATTGATATCAATAATTCATTTATTGATATCAATAATTCATTTATTGATATCAATAAATCATTTATTGATATCAATAATTCATTTATTAATATCAATAATTCATTTATTGATATCAATAATTCATTTATTGATATCAATAAATGATTTATTGATATCAATAAATGAATTATTGATATTAATTCATGAATTATTGATATCAATAAATACATTATTAATATTAATAAATCTACAAAATATTGACATTAATAAATGCATTATTGATATTAACAAATGAATTATTGATATCAATAAATGTATTATTGATATCAATAAATGTATTATTGATATCAATAAATGTATTATTGATATCAATAAATGTATTATTGATATCAATAAATGAATTATTGATATTAATAAGTGAATTATTTATATAAATAAATGAATTATTAATTTAAATAAATACGGCTTTTTGTCCACTTTGGCTTGCCATACATATATAAAGTTAGCTTGAGTGGCGAAACAATACTCATTTTCAATTTAATTTTTTAACATGGAAAACAGTTAAAAATATAGATTAAACATAAGCAAGTATTCAGAATAAATATATAGTCAACTATATTCATTATTTTTTCAAAATTTTAAATATAGGAGAAACTTGTCTAACTTGTTGGTATTGTCCGTATCATTTGTCAACCAATCAGATTTTAGTTCTATTTGCCGATTACGCAATTTCGCGCCATATTGGTGAGACACCTTCTTTGCAAATGATGGAGGAAAATATTCCGGGAAAATATTACATTCTTGCTAGTTCTGACGTGAGTATGTAATTTTAAGTTATTATTTAATTTCCCTATTCAGAACACTTGTTAACTGTCTTTAAATATCAACAAAAAGTCGTAAACCACAGCAACGACAGTTGTCTAAAAACCAGACCCACGTGGTCATTTTTTGTTGTCGTTTACAATCTGAGTATGACTTTTAGTTAAACAATTAAAAATACAGAGTAACTTCATTGTTTGTATTCAGTGCCGTAGATAGAGTCTGAATGATGATTGTGACGTTTTTTGTGTCTCGGGAGGGGGGGGGGGAATCCGGGTCGTTCACAATAGTGCCTGTTCGCTTGTGTTCATTCGCTCTCTTAACGTTATATAATAGTCCCCCACCGCAACGTTTCGGAGGGATCTAGTAATGGTCTGCTTCCGTGTGTCTGTGCGTCCATGCATCCGTGCGTCCGTCCGTCACACTTTTGTCGACACAATTCCTATGACACCACTTGACGGATTGCTTTGATATTTGGTAGAATTAATTGTTATGATGGGTAGATGTGCATACTGTACCGTCATTCTGATTCGTCAAATTTTGTAGGAGTTATGGGACTTTGACCGTTTCAGCAAAATAATACAATGGTCTAAATCTTGTGGACACATCTCTGAAACCACTTGACGGATTGCCTTGATATTTGGTAGGATTATTTGTAATGATAGGTAGATGTGCATACTACTAGTATACCATCATTTTGATTCGTCAAATTTTGTAGGAGTTATGGGACTTTGACTGTTTCAGCAATATAATACAAAGGTAGATATTGTGGACGCGACTCCTCTGAAACCGTTCAACAGATTACTTTGATGTTTAGTAGGATTAATTGTTATGATGTTTAGATGTGCATAGTCTACCGTCATTTTGATTCGTCATATTTTGTACGAGTTATGGGACTTTTACCATTTTTTAGTATAAAATATATAATACAATGGTAGATATTGTTGACACATCTCCTCTGCAGCGGCTAGACATATTATTTTGATGTTTGATAGGATTAATTGTTATGTTGGTAAAAGTTTGTAGGAGTTATAGGACTTTGACTATTTAAGCAATATAATACAATGGTAGATCTTGTGGATGCATCTCTGAAACTGTTAAATGGATTGCTTTGATATTTAAAAGGATCAATTGTTGTGCTGTGTAGATGTGCACTACCACCATTTAGATTTGTCAAAGTTTTTAGGAGTTATGGGACTTTGACCATTTAGCAATATTGTACAAAATTGAAAGCAAATTTTATCAAGCTCTCTAATAGAGTTTCACATTCTAATATAGTTTTTTAATGTAGTTGCTTACCTCTTACCAAATACCTGTCAAAACAGTTCTGATACTACACGCTTATTAATTTTTCTTAAAACTAAATGAATCGCAAAGAAAATTTTTCCATTTTATTTTCTCACGTCTTTTAAGCAATTCTTTACTGCAGCGGAGGGGCATATTTGGCTATGTGTAGCAACTTGCCCTTGTTTTAACCTTTGTTTTGTTTATTTTTATAAATATTTTTAAATAGGCCGTTCGCCCTATGTTTGATATAAATTTAATAATGACATGATATTTGACTACTGTTTTGTATTTTTTTTCTAAGCTAATTATTTTATATGTTTATTAATTAATTATTACAATTAAGTCTAATTGCTTTTATAATTTTATCATTGCAAGCTAATCTTTTTTTCAAGCTAATTAGTGATCAGAGATACAAGTTAGGAAGTTATTTTATAATTAATGCAATAATTGCTAATCAGCACATATCTAAAATTATTAATTAAATGAGCCACTTTGTCTAATGGGAAACAATAGTTAATTATCTCTTCCTGAAAATTACCAGATGGCACCGCTGTTCCCGGTCCAGCGTCTTTATATTTACATACTGATGCATGTGCGTAACGCTATTAATTGACAATTAAATCTTACTGTGATAAATACGCGAATTTAACAATTTCTGCATTGAAAGAAGAATAATCAAGAATTAAAAATAGAAATGCAAAACTTTCTGGAATAAAAATGAGTTAATTGAAAAGATTGTAATATAATTATACTTCTTTCGTATTTTATGCATTCTAAGTTTCGAACATCGCCGTTTCACCGTGTTTCTTAAGAAAACCAAAAAAACCCGATTATTTATAATAAACGAGCAATATTTCCATACAAAAAATATTTAAATATTTATAAGAAAGCATTGTTTTAAATCTGGTTACAATGCCAATGTTACTCCACTGCCGCTGTAGCCAGTGTAGTTCACGTCTATTCACATTTCGATGTCAGAAAGGTTGAAGCAAAATATTTGAATACCGTGAAAATAAGACTAAAAAGTATTTCAATGCTGATGAAAAAATCAATTGCTCGGCAATAATCGTAAAGAATTAAGTTCCTACAGCATAAACATGTATGCTCTCGTACAGATAAGAAAAGGCGGGGGGCTGGGTGGACATGTTTGCGCGAACTTATGTCAAATCTGTTGTAAAACGATAATAAATGTATTTCTTTTTTATGGCAGCGAGAAAGATCTTTAATGTTTATTTTTGAAGATTTAATATTGTTTTTTTCTTCTTTGTGAGTTTACAAACGCTGATATTACATTATAACCGGAAATTAAGATGGACCGGCTACCACGGCGCCACCTGCACACGGGCGATAACTCACTACTTTTCGTAATTGTTAACATGAAACCTTACCTAATATATAACTACTAGTATATATATAAATATAATAAAGTAGGGGGAACTGACTCGCTATACAGGGCAGGGTGAACGGACCCATTACTAGGGGGGGGGCGGCAGTGTTAACCCATTATTAGCCTTACTTCCCAGGACTTGGCAGAAGACATGTCCCCTGTTATGCTCTTTGCTGAATAGCAAATCTGAAATTTGTCTAAAACTTACTGCTACATTTATTTTAGAATGCTTTGAATTAAGAAAAAGATAAAACTTAATTGTTATTGGTTATATCATTTGTATATTATATGTCTGACCGCAGGCTGTAGCGAGCAAGCAAACCTCGGGGGAAAAGCCTTTTTTACAGTCCATCAGAAAGAAATATTCAAACATATAGCCATGGGTTGTGAACCTCACTTTATTGGAAATTAAAACACACATTTTGCTCAGATCAGGCATAGATTTAATAACATGCTGAATGGTTTGTTGTACGTTTTGCATGAAAAAAATATCTATACAAACACGACAGCAACGGAGGAAACTAGAACTTTCAAACAGTATAACAAATACAAATATTTTATTAGCACAAACTCATGGTAAAGTACATGGTTAGGGCACAACAATTGAAAAGATCAATACAAAGTGTGTTCTACACATGTAATACAATTCTTTACATTAATTGTATTCAAACTGCCCCTTCTGGTTTACATATTTCAGATATGTGCATTATCCTGTTGCTATGGTATGACCTTGACCTGTGACCTTTGAAATTGGGCTCCAATCGAAAGCCTTGACTTAGTTTCACGTTAAACCTATATGTTTACTATATTATCTCTAACCGTTTTCAAGTTGTATGCAAAAAACTGATTAACCGAAATGAGTCAAGGGATCGAACTCGAAAACTGTTCATCGCACTGTTTCGGACCATGTATCAAATGAGGGTCTTGATAAGAGGAGTATTTTTCCCTTTATTGTCTTCTTCTATCTTTATAGTTTTTGAGTTGTAATGATAACAAGATTAGAGGCCTAAGGTCGAGGTCACATCTGAACTTTGACTTTGAGATTTTCTTTAAGGACATGTCACATGACGACGAATGGTAAAGACCTTTCCTGATTTCGACTTACGGTTTGTGAGTTTTGTGATAAGCGGAGTCCATGAAACATTCAAAGGATACTGCTCGCCTTCGCAAGTCAGAAATTTTTTGCCAAATTATGTCATAACATAAAGTTGTCTCAAAATGTCCTAAACATTTGTCACTTTTCAGTTTTCTTGTATCTGTTATAGTTCCAGAGATTACGCGATAACAAGGTTTTCTGTGCTTGGGCAGATAACTCTGTAAAGAAAAATGTTTCGATTTCACAGGGTGAATTCCGAATAGACTTTCAGTGTTTAAAACTTGTCCCGAAAGACCAAAATGATATGTCGTGTACTGTTTAACCTGTTTGGTCTTGAAGTTGGCGGGAAAAAAAGAAAAAAAAGATGAGGCTAATTGTTCAAGAACAACTAGAAAGGTCTTTCCCATATACAGTACGCCCAGAGTGTGTGGTCACTCAAACACTCAAATAAGAGAAATTTCTCGGTGTTACACGGTGTATCACCGAAATTTTCTCGGAGAATCACAGTGTTTCAGAGTGTTGTTATCTATCACCACCTTAAAATTAATCCCCTTGATGTACCGACTTTCGGATGTAACACGGTGTGACACTGTGTTTTTCGGATTTTTAGGGTGTAGAAAATATATTACTTCGATTGTTTATTGCAATGAGTACGTCAAGTTGGTGTGCTATCAACTCATCTATATAAACAGTGTACATCAACCAATTGCTTACATATCTGGAAAAACACAGAATGGGTGCTACAATTGGGACTTTATACGCAGATTGCCCTACGTGTGCAGATGATATCATCTTACACTCTCAGGACAAAGAAGAACTGCAGGAGATACTAGATACAGTCGGCGAATATGGAGCAGATCATAGATTCATGATACATCCGACAAAGAACAATGCACTTATTAAAGTATCAACAAGAGTAAATCAAACATCAGAGCAAGTAGGCGATTTTATATTAGGGACCAATATATTGGAATACAAAACTGCATGAAACAATAACTTTAAAGATAGTCAAAAGGTATCCAAAAATCCCAATTTTGTATACATTTTGTTGTCTTTTGAAAACATTTAAAAAAAAGTACAAAAGATCTGAAAGATCATCTTTTTGTATACCTTTTTGAATACAAAAGTCAGTCGAAATGGTCCACCTTTGATTTGACAAAAGGTGTTGCAAAGTTTACCTTTCCAAATCTAAAATTTGTTCAAAAGGTGAATAACAAAATATGACGTTTTGTTTCCAAAATATAATCTGTTGTAGACAAAAGATAATAAAAAGGTCAAATATCCACACAAAAAAGGTGATGAAAGGTAGGCCACAGATGCTGTTTTCAAAACCAAAAGACCAAGGTAATATGGTATTTCGACCAAATTAAAATCCTAAAGGTCTCATTTTGAATTAATTAAATTAAAACAAATTGCACAAAAGGTTACTTGTTATAATCTAAAATATTGTCCAAAGGTTCTGAAAGACCATATTGTGCATGAATAACATTACAAAATTGACATTTAGGTTAGTGGAAAGATGATATGATGAACAAAGATGCACAGGTCGGCTCACATGGATTTGGTTTTTTCAACCTATCCACAGTCAGCATTCCACAAATGTCCACCTTGACCTCTCATTTTGTAAAAATAGTGAGCATCATAGCGCACATTCATTAATCAACAATACCAGTAATATTGTGATAAAGAAAACATGTCTAGTCAAATGTAAAGGTTGGGCAAGTTTGACTCTAGAAATATTGCTCACTCTGATGAATTTTTATCAATAGGATAACCACTAATTTGAACGATAGTCAAGGAATTCAAGATGGCACATAATGTAAAGTTAAAGTGTACTAACTAATACAATTGCCCGTAATCAATGAGCTGACAGGATTGTCTAATGAAAATTAATCCTAAGTTGTTACAGTTTTCTCATTTTCAAGTGAATACATGTACATAACAAGAATTAAACAATTTAATGATTTATTGAATAAATACTCATTATGTCAATTTGTACATAAGACAAAGGTGTTCTAGTTCATTTCTGATGGCTCATTTTCTGTCCTTTCTGCTTTTGGTTGAACAAATGTCAATAAATTTGCAGTCTAATTTCATCTTTTATTTTTTTTAATTTATCCAATTTCAAAGATGTCTAGTATGTAACAAATCCATCTTGACATTCATCATTTGAGGACATGTATAGGCTGTACAGACAGGTCTTATCTTCTAGTGATGTTTTCTTCCTTTTCTAGACGTCTAGCTTGTCGTTACGGATAGTAGTGTTTTCCTGCTTCTTTGTCAGGCAGTACATGTATCTGCTAATAGCATCTGAAAAAAATAACAAATTCATTTGCAAGTACTATAATCCTCTCCGATTTCAGTAGCATATTTTTACAATCTGAACATTGGTAGAAAATGACAGATATTGCATATTTAAACGCCATTATTATTCAAACAGTTATGAAAATAACACTTCGTCCAGCCCCCCCCCCCCCCCCCGCAAACCACACACACACACAAGCAAGTATAATTCTAAGTACAATATTGAAATTAAAAATATTATTTCTTGCAGTATAGCTTGTTACAAACATAAAACATGAAATATAAGTCATTACAATAGTGTGAACTATATTGAGACACCAAATACATGAATATGTATGATTATCTCCCTTTCAATTTGCAATGTGTTCTGTTGGGATTTTCTATTCTTGAAAGCCGTGGATAAATTCAAAGATAAACCAGATATAGATATTCTTGGATATATATACCTGATATGATGTACTTTCATCGTTTTGTCAACACTTTGCTGAGTATAAAAGTACTGCCATTCGGTGTGCGTCAGTTGTCAATCTCAATCTTGACATTCTTGTTTACCAGTAAACCTACTGTGACAGTGCTGAATCCTCGAGAATTTCATCGTCTGAGATATTAATTACTACACTAGCCATAATAATTGTTCGAACTTGGAAGTTCACAAGAATGAAAGCGCGTAATCTTGACTTTTTCAATGAAAGGTGAGCACTCTTTGAAAATAGGCGACGAGGCCTGGCATTCATGTAAAATAAGAAAATTAAGATGCTGATGTCGATTCCTGCACACGAGCAAACAAAGAAGAAGCCGTGTGCACTGTGGCCAAGTGGCATGCATGGGATCTGCTAAATTGAACAAAAATTATTTTATGTAAGTAGAATCTGTTATATATTAATCTAATTTATGTTTATAGTTTTTAAATTTAATTGTGACTAGTGTACAGTGTAAAAATTACATACTTTTTCATTATATAATTTCAAATAAAATAAAGTATAATTATAGATGTTACCAAAACTTTTTCCTCTTTTTCCTGCTGCTGCATCCTATCAACACGGTCCATTTTTAATAAATACAGAAATACGTTTAAATTGTGGTATAAAAATGCCTAAAATGTGTAAGTTAACATCCTTTCAAGGTAATAGCACATTTTGTTTATTTGACACAATCATGACAATTTAATTGGCTTTTTATGGTTAATAACAGTAAATTTAATTTGTACTAAAATTGTGAAAATGGAGTTTATTTTTATTTTATATCATGGACAAATTTTATGTCGCATCCCCCAGTGGGAGGGGGGCAGGTCATTTGGCCTCTGAAAGTGAGACATTTCTCCCCGATATACATTTTTAACATTCAAGATAAAGTAATAAACCAAATATACAATTTTTCAAGTTATTTCAAAAAATACAAATCTGGAACACTGGGTTCAATATATTAGACTAAATGCCAATGAAGTCATTGTATTTGCATAAACTAGTAGTTGTCCAATAAAAACCGTGTATTTCTTTGAATATTATTTATACATTTTGTGTTTTTTGTAGGTAAATATTGCTAACCATTCTAACCTTAGCCGATTTTCGTATGAAAGTACACAATCATCAAGTACATGTATAACTGAACCATTGAAGCTCAGTTATGGAGATGTGTTCACTTTAAATCATAGATCCTCAAGTTTTGTGATTTGCAGCAGGACAAGAAATTGCTTCGACATGATGTCTAAATATTTGAAGATTCCTAAAGGAATGGTAAGCCACAATAAATTATCAGCTTATTAAAAATATTAACTTCTGGCGAGTCTTACAAACATTATTATCCCTGTGTTAAACATGTTTGACTCCTACTGAGCTCAGTTATTGATGCAGGAGCATTCATCTGATGAAGTTTGCAAAGGGGGGGGGGGGTGTTGTAATAAAACTAACAAAAAATGTGTTATGTTTTGTAACATAATGTGCATAAATTTCATTAAATAACCCAAATATTATACTACAGATAAAGCCCAGCCTACTCTAATGGGATTTTTTATCATGTGACAAACCATGGACGAACCAGCAACCTTGGTGTTGACAGACTACGTGATCAATAGTAAACGAACTACCTTTACCACTCGGCCACCGAGGCTTTGATACCTGAATGGTGTTAAATGTATCCTGCTTTCATGCATAGGATATGTTGCTTATGTTAGTTTCAGTATTTACTTTTCGTAAGTACTTGTTTAATTGTTACATTTCATTTTAAAAAGGAGTCTACAGGGATGAGGGAGAATGGTTAAAGCGAGAAAAGGAGGACACAAAGCAAAGAATCAAAGGTAGGTAAAATTTTAATTGAATTTACATGTATGTTCAACTTCCTGTCTAAAAATGAATCTGCCCTAAATAACTGGGTAGATATAAAGAAGGAAATTTTGAATTGTGTGTTTTTTAATCCAAAATCTGGTAAAAGAATAAATAATGGAAACCTGTACCAGAACTGTATTACATCTGATGAAATAGAGAAATGAAACAACAAGTGATTTTTGTGTGCCAGTTATTTGAACCATCACTTGGGATAACAATATCGAGCCCAGCTATATTGTGGCAGACCATACAGAGGATTTTCGCTGACTGGAATGACACTGTCACTTGGAAATTTTACTGTTTCAATTTTGACATGTCAAACTTGTTTACTAGGTTTTAGTGAATTAAAAAAAATGTACTGGTATGGTATACAGTGACTTCAAAATCTTTGCCATCACAAATCATTTTCTGAACCAACTTTAAACACATAATTTCATTTTTCTGTTGGCCTTATAAAATATTTTGTTTTTTTTTCATTTTTGCATTTCATTTTAGGTACAGAAAAACAAATCAAATTTGGACTTGAACTGGCCACCAAGAATATAGAATTATTTATAGAAGAAACAGTTGTTCCTTGTGAAAATAAGTGAAAATGATCAATATCTTGAAGAAAGAGATTCCCGCAAATCAAGTAAAAATAAGCAAATTAATGACTGAACGTATAGTTTGTAGTATGAATTGAAACTTTATAGTTGTCAACAATATGTACTAGTTTTAGAACAGTCAAAATATTATTATCAGGAAAATATTAAACAATGGTTGATTAGTTTAGAGGTAGTATTCTTTCTGATGCTCTTGTTCTTATTGCAAAGATGAAGTTACAATGACTTGCTTAATTTATTGGAGAATGAGGTGCAATACCTAGGAGAAAGCGTGCACACTAAACAAGGAGCTTCTTTTCCTTAATTGGAGTGTGCACACAAATTCAGCCAAGCCGCTGCCCTTAGGGAGAAAGCATGCACACAAACCAGCGAAGCCGCTACTCCTTGCATTGGGAGAAAGCGTGCACACGAACCAGTGAAGCTGCTACTCCTTGCTTCGGAAAAAGTGTGCACACAAACAAGTGAAGCCGCTACTCCTTGCATTGGAAGAAATTGTGCACACGGACCAGTGAAGCCCCTACTCCCTTGCTTTAGGAAAAGGCGTGCACAAGTACCAGCGAAGCCGCTACTCCCTGCATTGGTAGAAAGCGTGCACAAGAATCAGTGAAGCCGCTACTCCTTGCATAAGGAGAAAAGGTGCACACAAACCAGTGAGGCCGCTACTCTTATATTAAACAGTTTACACACCAATCAAATCTGAGCAAGCCATTGTGTTAGATATAAATACATAGATGATATTGAGAATGCAACAAATGAAATGAAAAAGTCCTCGAAAAGCAGGTTCAAAATGTAATGCTGTTTTTTTCTGTCCGACATGTCCGTAAGCATTTATTAAAATGCAATAAAAGAGTTTGCGACATTAATTTATTGACTGATGATGCTACAATTTGTTAAATAGTTAGTATTAAAATGACATTTGTTCTAAAAAAAACGGAATTTTATTTTGATCATAAGATAAAATTGATTAATATTTCAATTTAGTTACTGAAGCCTGTTTTGAGGCAATTCAGGTCAGGATGACTAAAATGAAGATAACATTAACAAAAAATTAGAATTTGAGTAAGAAATAGGGAAGCAAACATATTGGTTTTGTGCATTATGGCAGTATATTTAATATATTTCTGATGCTGCTTTGGCCATTTTTCGAGTTGTTGTCTTATAAATTGGATGTGTATTCCAAAGTTGAGAGGATTTGCTCTGAAAACATATATCGGCTATCAAAACTTGTAAAGAGGAATGCTAGAATTGAAACAATATGTAGTGTGATCAACCCCTTCTAAAGCAAATTAATAACGAGTCCTACATTTTGTTTTTCATATATACATGTTAGATTTATTCCTATAAATGGAAATATTTAAGCCCTTTAAAGATTCTTAGATCAAGTGAAGTTACAATAGTATAGTGCTGTATATTTTTAGTATGCAGAGATATTTGCTGCTTGTAATTTGTTATAAATATAATTTAATACTGCATTGTGGTATGTTTGTAAGGAAGTATTTTCTCATGAATGTCAAATGTACACCAATAAAATTTATGTGAAAAGGAAAGAAAGGAAATGAAAAAAAAGAAGAAATATATGGAGACAACTAACTTATGAACTGTCGTTGTACACACTGTTAAAACAGTATAATAGTATGATGTGGTGGTTTTTGTATATTTTTAAATACAAATATATATATAGTGTAATGTTATTATTTTACAAATGCTTCTAATTAATAAATGTTAACAAATTATCTTTTGGTTTTTATCATTCTTTGGGTAGATATTTAAGGTCCATTTAAAAGATATCTTTAAATAACAGGGGCGTTTTTAAGTTCAGAAGAATACTGCTGAAATTCATGACATTACTCAATATTGTATGACACTGAAATTATCATTAGTTTGAAATTACACGTGTTGTTTGAAGATTTTGGAATTGAGATCAACAATGATACAAAACTGTACCTCTACTATGAAAGATAAAAAATATCATAGTTTTGTAATATTTATTTGATATTGCAGCAAAATGTCATTACACTGTCAACACCGACACAATAAAAAGTTCTAAATTTTCACATTTTAAATTCATATGATAAAATTTCACAGATGACTATTCATCTACTTTTATTATAAATAAAATGTTAATACAACATTTCGTGAAGATGATTTGTGGTCAACTTGTTGAAATGTCATGGGTGACGTTTCATCCACCTGTCAGTATCAAAAAAATTTCTGAGATGACATATCGTTCCTCTTTTATTAGGACAAAATGTCGCAGACGACATGTTGTCCACCTGAAGGTGTACACAAAATGTCCCAGTAAATATATATTACACCTTTCAGTTCGAACGAAATGTCGAGGATTACATGTCATTGATCTTTTAATTTTAATGAAAGATCAAATATTGTCTGTCGTTCACATTTCTAAAATACAAAAGGTCAATGGTTGCCTTTTCTATGACAAAATTTAACAAAATATGGACTTGGGAGATAGGTCAACTTTTGATAATATTTTAGGCTTGACAAAATGTGAACACAAGACGATTTTTCGTGCAGTGTTGTCTGTATAGAATATTCCGTCTTTACACATTCGTCGCTACATCATATCCAATATTTATATTATCTTCCGTGTATAATATCCCCTTCTTACATGTTCGTCCGTTTATAAGATCCCATCTTTACAGGTTCGTCTGTATCGAATATCCCGCCCTTACAGGTTCATCCGTGTATTAAATCCCGTCCTTACAGGTTTCCCGTATATTATATCCCGTCTTTACAGGTTCGTCCGCATATCAATCACGTTTTTACATGTAGTCCTTATGTCATGTCCCGTCTTTGCAAGTCGTCCGTATATTATATCCCGTCTTTACAGCTGAGTCCGTATATAATAAGTAAACATTACGCCTCGTTTAGGATGAACAGCACAATAATTAAAATTTATGATAAAATCACCCGAACAAAAAGAAGCATTGCCACTCATTTGAAAGTAATGTTGTCAGATTCTATTACAATGATTAGTATTATTTCCTATTCCCTCATAAAACAACACATATTTATATTGTTGTGGTTCATAACATTAAGAATTATTCATAAAATTCCCAATTCCCAAGGCTCGTTGTTCCGCGAACAAGGTGTCTGAAGAATTTTTATTCGAAGTTTCTTTATTCAGACTGTTCAAAACAACTCTATTCCTCGACGTCCCATCGTTCTGACGCCTCATTTGTATCATTATTGTGATAAAATATTTCTGTGTAATGGAATGCAGTTGGATACCATTTTAAAACATGGGAGGGAGAAAATCATATTATACCTGTCTGAATAATTTTCACAATCAATTTGTAGCTTTGTAATTGAACTAATACAAAATAAATAATTTCGTGAAGTTGAATGAGAAAAGGTTTTGCATTGTAATGCTTTAAAGTTATTTAATTTTCATATCAGTAAACACAGGGGTCACGTAAATGAGACGTGACTGTATATACGGTAACGTGTGAAATAAAGCTTAACATGATTACTTGATATATGTCCCAGATTTTGCTGATTTTCATTTCATAAGTTGTAATTGACCATTGGATTACAAAAATGATGACTGTTTGTTATGATTGACCACGGTTGCAGTGGTAACTGAGGCCGTCATTTTTTATTATTTCTCATATTGCAAAATTCAATTCCCAATTTGTTATTCAAAAATCATTGTATATTCAATATAACGTTTTATTTGATTAATTCACTACCTCGTTGACAATATTCAAACAGTTTCAAGACTAAAAAATAAATGTGTAGTCAGAACGAGGCTATCGAATATGTCAAGAAATCATGCATTTTTCTGGATTTTTTTTACCAAAAATAACCATTTTTGTCACTTTACTGAGTCCATTTTCAGAAAATGCACAAATCACAAGTACTCATCATGAATATAATTACAATAATTGATGATTAATATTAAAAACTTAGAAAAATCTCAATGGGGTAACAAAAGATGTCTATAGAAAACACAGTCAAAGATGGTTACCATTGTAGCTTGTAAAAAAAACCAATTCTGTATTGTTCAATATTTCCACACAACTACTGTTTCTTAGGTTTAAACTAAATCATCCTTAATTATTATTTTATAAACTTAAAATGACATTGAAATCATTTCAGGGTACAGTGTCTCAAGGTAAAGGTCAACTAAAAATTGAGCTTTCGAATATGAAAACCTCGAAGCAAAATCAATTTTAAGTGACCTTGAGAACAGCACAAGTTGCTTTGAAAATTTTCTAAGGTCATAATATGTTGAAAAGGTCCTTTTAGGTACATAAGATGACAACAATTGTTATCTTGGATCATATTAGAGGTATGGTCATACATATATTAAAAGATCGCAAAATTGCCGTTTTTGTTTTATTACCATGGTAACCAACTTTAACAGTGTTTTCTAAAGACATTTGCTCTTACCCCATTGAGATTTAAAAAAGAAAATTTAATATTAATCATCAATCTATGTAATTATATTCATGATGAGTATTTGTAATTGGTGCATTTTCTGAAAATGGAGTCAGAAAAGTGGCAAAAATGGTAATATTTTTTATCAAAAATTATAGAGAATAATGCACTATTTCTTGACATGTTCAATAGTCTCAGTTTGATCACACATATATTTTAAGTGTTGTAACTGTTTTGAATATTGTCAATGGGATATTGAATTAAGCAAATAAAAAAAAATATGTTGAATATGAATTTATTTTCCCCTGAAAAATTGGGATTTGAATATTGCCCTTTTTACTGTATTTTAGTCGGCCCAAAATGGCCGCCACGGTTACCATGGCAACCGAAGTCAAATCACAACAACCAATCATTATTTTGTGATCCAATGGTCAATTTAAACTAATAAAATGAAAATCAGCAAAACCTCAGACATGTCATGTCTCACCCTATATGGAAATCATTTGATCCTTATGGATAATTGGTGCTAATGGTTAACCTACTACACTTCTATGTTCTTTGTTCAACATGCAGCCAAGTGAAACGCTGGGGTAATATATCGTTATATTGTCCAACGATCTTGTTTCAGGGTAGTGGGAATAGTTTACTGTGAATACAGAAGGTTGTATAGGTAAGTTAAATTCTTTAAAATTATGTTTTTTATTATTCTGATTTCGGATTAAAAACATAACATTTTTGTAGTAACATGATCGCTTGATAGTATTACTTTATATGAAACACGTCAGAGATATTATTTGTGGAATTGATTTCCAGTACCAAACCATGTTCTCTGTTGTTTCTGCTTTTGATTATAGCTTTTGCTTAAGAGTTGGACATTTTGAAAAATAAAAATAATTTTAAAATAAATTTATATATATACAGTCGAATCTCCATGTCTCGAACTTGGTTGACTCGATACCTCGGTTATGTCGGTATAATTTTTAAGTCCCGGCATTTTTCCCATATCAACAATGCATTTCTTCCTCGGATGTATCGATCTCGGTTGTTTCTATATTTCGCTTAACTCGATTGATTTTTGCAGTCCGGACAATATTAATTAGTGCAATTTTAACCTGATTGTCTCGAAGTTAATTTTGCTCTCGATATCGATGTCAAAACTAACAATTTCATTTGTATTTTGTATTGTTACTTAATACGCGTCTGTTAATTTTAAACACCTGTCTTAGAGCAAAGACGATTTTTGATTGGCTATTACAATTTGAATTGGCAATTTAATAAAACGAATTGGTAATCCAAGCGCAGGACATGAATTATTAAGGTTAGTTGATGATCCGCTAATTACTGTCCGAATTATTTTGTCATGTTTAATTAAAAATGACAATTATTGAAAATTTCTTTTGATCCGATCAATTATGTATGTGGTTGAGTTTCGTTTCTTTAAAGACATTCTGTCATTTTTGTTGTCAATTACGTAAAAGACAATTTGTATTGTTTCATTAGTTCTTTCGAACTGTAAGTTGATAAGTGTTTTCTTGAAATGTTTTTCCATAATTTCGTAATAAAGTTTATAAAATATTATTACATTATTAATTAATTATTGTCGATTTATGTGAACGGCTAAAATACTTTATATACCGTGACTAAACATGCGATGCCGAAGTTCGAAACCAATATACATGAAATAAATATTGTTAGATTTTTTTTTAAATCACATAATGAAAATGACATCACACCCTAAACTCGGTTGACTCGAACTTCGGATAACTCGATATATTTTTTACGGTCCCGGAAACTTCGACTTATCGAGGTTTGACTGTATATATGTTTTTGCAATAAAATTTACTAGAGGAAGATATTAGCTAAGTTTGACCCCGGTATTTTACATGTTTTACAATTTCAGTTGAAATATTACTCAATATTTCATATTCCAACATACCACCCATCTGTTTAACGTTTGACGACTTTTCCTTTTATAAATAAAATTAAGCTATATATAAATGGATTTGCTATAAAATTTACTAGAGGTATATATTAACCATTTTTGACCGAGTTAAATAAGTTGAACACATATTACTAACAAAGTTGAAAAATCGTGTTCAGTTCTAGACGACAAAGCCATCCTGTCAAGGTTTTAAGAATCAAGATAATTAAAATCATTTTATATTGATTCCGTAGAACTTCGAATTATCTTTTCGAATATGTTTAAATAATATCATTAAATTATCAACCCCATTCAAGCTAACTCATAGAAACATATCGGTTCAAATGTGGACTTCAAAAAATGACTGGCCAAATGAAATGCGCCTTAATGACCTAAATGCAATAATTCAATATCTAAAGCTTGTAATATCCGTTAAATATTGTGTGAAAATTTGGTCTAATAACTACGTAAATCATTAAAGTTAATTTCTGCCTCGGTTCGGTTTCCGGCTAGCAGAAATACAGACTACTCTTCCTTTTAATTATCTCCCCTGACATGCTTTACCGCACGAGTCACATTGCGTGGCACAAGGTAATTTTAACCCACATTTTGAGTACGAGTATCCAATGTATTTGGGTGTACCTGACCCTGAAGAATAAGAACAAAAACTTAGCGAAACATTAGGTGTGGGAGGAGTGGTCATTGGAGTACCAATTGGGGTCCTTTCACAAAACACCTGTGGCTGTAACCTGGTCTCCTGATATGCTAGGTTCAGGAATCATGATAATTGTTAGTGATATTTGCTGTGCCTAGTTAAATAATGGCGTTTTGAACAGCTAATCCCAACTGTGCGCCAGTAAAAACAATGACGTGACATGTTTCACTATTAGATTGTTTTTTTAATTTTATCAAAACTTTTTTTGTTTTCATTAACAATATAGGATTATTAACTCTCTTAAAAATATTAGGTTATGGATCTGTGATAAGTCTTATTGTAAATAACTTCCTCTTATATATAAAGAAGGGCAGTGAAAACTTTACGAATCCGGGTCCTTTCGCCCTGAGTTAGTTTGCCCGAAGTCCGTTAACGAAGTTTGGTTAATATATTTATATACGATGTTTTATATCATAATGATAAATTACATGCCAAAAGAGATTTAACTACTGTTTTGTTAATTTATATATATATGTTTGCAGTTCACCACTGTTTGATATAAATTTAGTATATGATTGATAAATGTAATGATGTTTGAGTTACATTTTAATTGTTGTTTTGTTTATTTTAAAACAGACTTGCCGAATTTAAGTTGTAGAAATTGTAATCATTAAAATCATTTTATTAACGATCAAAGCAGGACAGTCTATACTAATAATATTGACTGTCCCTAATCAAAGAAACTTAGTAGTAAGTGATCTTATAATTATATTTTATTCATTAATTGAAGCCATTTGCTCCATTTTTAATCATAAAACATAACTTCCCGTCTTTACAGGTTCGTCCGTATAGAATATCTCGTCTTTACAGGTTCGTACGTATATATCAAATTTATTCAGGATCTTCCGTGTATAATATCTACTTTTTACACTTTAGTCCGTTTATAATATCCCGTCTTTAAAGGTTCGTCTGTATAGATTATCCCGTCTTTACAGGTTCGTCCGTATATATTATTCCGTCTTTAAATGTTTGTCCGTATATAATATCCCATCTTCATACTTTGTCCGTTGATAAGATCCCATCTTCACAAGCTTGTCCGTATATAATATTCCGTCTATACAAGTCGTCCGTATATTATATCTCATCTTTACAGTACTTGAGATTGAAGACGCAACACTTTTATCAATCCGTCAGCGATCCGTCAGCGTTCCAAAATCCGTCACCAATCAGTTATCAATCAGTCAGATCAGTCAAATCGTTCCTAATCCGTCAGATCGTTTCCAATCCGTCCATCCGTCAATTGACCGGTTTGGAACGATTTGACTGATCTGACGGATTGATTTGGACTGATCGCTCCAATCCGTCCATTCATCTTCCGGTTAGTAAAATTAATATTTCGAAATGTGAAAATTCGTTTCACTCGCAAATATTAGAAGTATAAAAATGTCAACTGTTATGTCCTCATTGATGAATCGTTTTATCTAATAATAAGGCTAAAACTGGTCTAAAGTTATTAATAAAAAAATAGAAATTCCCCCAATCTATTACTAATGCATCTGTGACGAAATATAAACATTACATAGCGTAATTTTATTAACAAAATAATTAAAACAAAGTAAAATTAAAAAGGCACACACACAATGACTTTAAAAAAGCATCTCGGGTGCCAAGGCCCATTCCGTATTTTGAAAGCGGAAAACGTCTAGTCTAAAGTTATAAATGATAAATGGAAATCCCCCCCCCCCCGAAAAAAATCTATCACTCATGCATCTTTGACGGCATATAAACATCGCATTATTAAAAAAAAATAATTAAAAAAAGAAATGAAAAAAACCACACACACAATAAATTCAAAAATTATTTGGCCTCGCATGCCAAGGCGTACATCTCGTATTTGTCTTTGAAAAGTTTAAAAGTGGAAAAAGCGAGAAAAACGTGAAGGCAAAATCGTAACATTTGTTCACTTCGCCTTTTCGCGGTAGCATTATATGTATGTTTGAAGTTTGTTTAACACTATTTTTCAAGAATTATATTCGTTTCTATAATATGACGTCGAGTGTTTATTGGGAAGAGCTGGAGTACCCAACGAAATTTATAGGGATGTGTCGAGCACACCATCTCGCTGTAAGGATCAAACAGACAACTTGGTGATCAATAATAGGTTACTGCTACCTTAACCTCCGAGGTCGTGGTTTTTTTATTGTAAACGTTAAAAAGATCATATGTCGTGGTTTGATCAGTTTTTTTTTTCTTTGCCATAGTTCCTATGAATTCCAGTGTATAATACTGAATAAGATTTACGACAAAAGCGAAAACATATATTTATATATTTTATTAACTACCCCATAGTGTCACATGAATTTACACAGAATTAAATAAAGAATAAACTTATGTGCCACAGTTCCTAAAAATTCCGCTGTATACTGAATAAGATTCACGACAAATGCGAAAACATCTATTTATATATTTTATTCACTATATATCTCATTGTGTCAAATGAATTTCCAGAGAATTAAATCTCAAATAAAAAATAAGGGGCCTCGTTGGCCGAGTGGTCAATGTAGTTCGTCTACTATTGACCACGTGGTCTGGCAACACAGAGATTGCGGGTTCAATTCTCACTGCAGGCAGGGTGTACTAGACTCCAATCTTAATTGACAAGGATTGCCAGTTTTCCTACCGCAGGTCGGGGGTTTTCTCCGGGTACTCCGGCTTCATACTGTGCCACAATTCCTAAGAATTCCGGCGGTGTATAATACTGAATACGATTTACGACAAAAGCGAAAACATCTATTTATATATTTTATTCAATATCTCATTGTGTCACATGAATTTACACAGAAATAAATCTCAAATAAAGATTAAACTACTAACCACGTTTGTATATCGAAGCTTATGAGTTAAAAATGCGAACATGTAAGCGTAGTACGAAAATCAATTCTGCTTTCGCATTTTAGCCGTAGCAATTTGTTTATTTTACGATGTCTGTTAAAGTCATAACACGGTTAATGATATATAAGTATAAAGGGTTTCCTTTAAATTCGGAAGTACTTGAAATTAGTTGATATGTTTAACACAGCTGCCAAGCGCGTCCTCATCTGGCGAACATGGGATGTTCTCCGGTTTTTTATTTTATTTTTTGGTAGGGGGTGGGGTGGTTTGCCTCTTTGTCCTTCTTTCTCTAATTGATTGAAGGGGCCGAATGGTGATGTTAGTTCATCAACTATTGATCACGTGGTCTGTCAACACTGAGGTTTAGGGTTCGAATCTCACTGCAGGCAGGGTGCACTCGACTTAATTGAAAGGGAGCCAGTTTTCCTACTGGAGGACGGGTGTTTTATCCGGTACTCCGGCTTCCTCCTCAAATAAAAACTGGACGCCATGATATAGCTGAAAAATTGTTGAAAGTGTATTAAACAATATTTAAACAAGCAAACAAATCTAATTGATTTATATTTAACTTATTCTCGTCATGAATGAAGCTGAAATACTCTCGCTGAAAGAAAAGCAAACAATCAATCAATACAATAAGTTATTATTTAAATTGAATGACACTCTTTTAAAGGGCAAGTTTTGAAATGGTTCTGTTTCATCGATATGACACTGTAATGACAATGTTAAGACCTAAACAATTTATAACGTTTTGTTTAAAAAATTACTATTTCGTACTGAAACACGTGTCTATCTGTAACACATTTTTACGCTTAGCTTCAGAATTAGCAGACAATTCTCCCCGGCGTTATTGGGGCCTAGGTGGCTGATTGGTTAATCATCTACTAGTTGTCACATGCCTGTCAACAGGTTGCGGATTTTCGAACGACTGCAGATAGGGTGCCCGACTCCACTTTAATTGACAAAAGACTGTCGGTTTTTTACCTGTACTCCGGCTTTCTTCCACCCCACCCCCAATAAAAAATGGACGCCATGAAACAAATGGAACAATCCAGCGTAATTGTATGTATACTTTTTTAAACAAATTTTATTGCCTTTCCAATAAAACTTGCGACAAGAATCGCTGTATATTTTACAATACAACTTTTTGTTTAGTAAACAATGCGTTTTGATTGACAATGATTGTTTTACAGTTGAACAATTGTTATGCACAACAGTTTTATAATTGTATTTAAAATTTTGTAGACTAAATAAAAACACACAGGCATACATTTAAGTAACTAATAATGATGTCAAAAAGAGGCCACGTTCTTTCCTTAATGTGAAATAAATGTGTTACTGATTGGGGGAGTCGGGTCGGCTTAATATATGACAAAAAATATACATATAACAGGTCGCAAAAAATAAAACAGGCCGAAATCACGAGTCGCGGGAATAAAAAAAGAGAATCAATAATGGATTACGAAAAAAAAATTACCTCTTCGTTACTGATGTGCCTTAAATAGAAGTTTTTTGAAGGTTTACAGGACTCGGTTCGCAGATATGTCCTTCTTTAAAGAAATGTGCTTAGTTATATAATATAAAGAAAACAATTTTTCTTTAAATATGTTTATTTATTCATTTAGAACGAGACATTGTATTAACAATTCTTTTAAACGCATGTTTTTATTTTATTATAAAAAAGATATAATAAATGCATATATTATATACAAATGACTCAGAATCCGTTTTATCTTTAAATTTATTAATTTATACGAATCCGTCAATTAACTAACCGCTATATGCATATAATTAAATGACGGATTCTGGATCGCACTGATCGCATTGATCGCTGACGGTTACCAAGGTAATGACGGATTCATAATTTTGGACGGATGTAGTCATCATCAATCAGTCAGCGATCCGTCAGCGTTCCAAAATCCGTCAGCAATCAGTTATCAATCAGTCAAAGTGTTGCGTTTACAGGTGCAAGTACTGTACAGGTTCGTCCGTATATAATATCTCGTCTTTAAAGGTTCGTCCGTATATAATATATCGTCTTTACAGGTTTGTCCGTATATAGTGTCCCGTCTTTACAGGTTCGTCCATATACTGTATCCTGTCTTTACAGGTCGTCAGTAAATATAGTATCTCGTGTTTACAGGTTCGTCCGTATATTATATCTCGTCTTTACATGTTCGTCCGAATATCGAACATGCAAAAAATCACATACACGAGAACGTGTGCAATTAATTTGAGAGGACCGGAGTTAATCTGTCTCAAATTGCTTTTTAATGTTGTAGAGCATTAATGCGAAATCAAATAGTTTTGTGATGCATGTGGCGCTCAAGTTGACGGAAAGAAATATGAATTATACAATTCTTCTCATTATTTAAAACTAAAGATTTCCAAAGGTATGCAACGTCCCCAAATATCTCAAATATATTTCCCCGACCCCAACAGAATGAACTTAATTCTTGAAATTATCGTTATAATGTGTTTAAATTATATAATAATATTAAAATTGTTTAATAGATTAATTTGCTGTATAGAAAATATATACTTATATTGCAAAACAAATTCAATAATTGACAAAAAAAAATGTGTAAATAAATAAATTGTTCTTTTGTGCAAAATAATTCTAGAGAACAATGTAATCAATAAATCGTACACATTGCATTGTTCGTGTATTTAAAGGCAAGTAGGTGTAACGATGTTTGAAATGACTCTTTTAGATATACTGAAAACAAACATTGTATACTAAACCCAAGTAATCATTACGCCTCGTTTAAGATGAACAGCACAAGAATTAAAATTAATGATACAATCTTCCGAACAAAACTACAAATGAAGCATTGTCACTCATTTGAAAGTAATGTTGTCAGATTATATTACGATGTTTAGTATTATTTTCTATTCCCTCATAAAACAAGACATATTTATATTGTTGTGGTTCATAACATTAAGAATTATGGACATAATGATATGATGAAATTACATGTAAACGCGATCGTGATGTATAAAAACTTTACGCATATATTTGGATCGCGTGACAGGGTGACCTGATTGTGCAGTCTTTAGGTTCGCGAATTCTGTAAATCCCAGACTGCTTTTATATGACATGTTCTATACTAGATCATTTTTGAACGACTTAGAGACAAGATTCTGCACCACATCATCTGTGTATCCCAAGAAATAACAAAAAAAGGCAATGTGATGTTACTATAAAGAATCTTAATTTCAGCCCCTTACCGTCCATTTAATGACCGGTTGCTTCTTACAACTACACATTTCGTAATATATAGAAGTTATGTTTTCATCCTTGCATAGACTAGTGCTTCGTGATCTATGAAGACACAAAAACAAGAAAAACCAGATATAACACGAAGTAACTAGATCAGTTAATTAATTTTTCTGTATGTTCTAACAATGCAAATATAATAATAGTTAACCTGCTACACTTCTATGTTCTTTGTTCAACATACAGCCAATTGAAACGCTGGGGTAATATATCGTTATATTGTCCAACAATCTCGTTTCAGAATAGTCGGAATAGTTTACGGTGAATACAGAATGTTGTATAGGTAAGTTAAATTCTTTAAAATTATGTTTTTGATTATTCTGATTTCGGATTAAAAACATAACTTTTTATAGTTACAGGATCGCTTGATAGTATTACTTTATATGAAACAGGTCAGCGATATTATTTGTGGAATTGATTTCCAGTACCAAACCATGTTCTCTTTTGTTTCTGCTTTTGCTTTTAACTGTTTTTGATTAAGAGTTGGGCATTTTTAAAATTAAAAATAATTTTAAAATAAAGATATATATATATGTTTTGCGATACAATTTACTAGAGGAAAATATTAGCTAATTTCGACACCGGAATTTTACAATTTGACTGTATGTCATATTCCAACATAACACCCATCTGGTTAACTTTTGACAACTTTTCCTTTTATTAATAAAATTAAGCTATATATAAATGAATTTGCTATAAAATTTACTTGAGGAATATATTAACCACTTTTGACCGAGTTTAATAAGTTGAACACATATTACTACCAAAGTTGAAAAATCGTGTTCAGTTCTAGACGACAAAGCCTTCCTTTCAAGGTTTTAGTAATCAAGATAATTAAAATCATTTTATATTGATTGAGTAGAAATTTGTATTATCTTTTAGAGTATGTTTAAAATATATCAATATTATTGTCGGTTTATAGGTTGTAGGTTATAGGCAAAAATATAGTAAAATAGTTTTGTCACCATTCCTCAGATTAGGGACTCCCGTTGAACCCCATTCTGGCTAACTCATAGAAACATCGGTTCAAACGTGGACTTCAAAAACTGACTGGCCAAATGAAATGCGCCTTAATGACCGAAATCCAATAATTCAATATCTAAAGCTTGTAATATCCGTTAAATATTGTGTGAAAATTTGGTCTAATAACTACGTTAATCATTAAAGTTAATTTCTGCCTCGGGTTCGGTTTCGGGCTAGCAGAAATACAGACTACCCTTCATTTTAATTATCTCTCCTGACATGCTTTACCGCACGATTCACATTGCGTGGCACAAGGTAATTTTTAACCATATTTTGAGTACGAGTATCAAATGTATTTGGGTGTACCTGACCCGGAAGAAGAAGAACAAAAAATTAGCGAAACATTAGATGTTGGAGGAGGGGTCATTAGAGCACCAACTTGCCTAATTTGAGTTGTAGAAATTTTAATCATTAAAATCATTTTATTAACGATAAAAGCAGGAAGTCTATACTAATAATATTGACTGTCCTTAATCAAAGAAACCAAGCAGTAAGTGATTTTATAATTACATTTTATTCATTAATTGAAGCCATTTGCTCCATTTTTAATCATAAAACATAACTTCCCGTCTTTACAGGTTCGTCCGTATAGAATATCTCGTTTTTACAGGTTCGTACGTATATATCAAATCTTTACAGGATCTTCCGTGTATAATATCTCCTTTTAACACTTTAGTCCGTTTATAATATCCCGTCTTTAAAAGTTCGTCTGTATAGATTATCCCGTCTTTACAGGTGCGTCCGTATATATTATTCCGTCTTTAAATGTTTGTCCGTATATAATATCCCATCTTCATGCTTTGTCCGTTGATCAGATCTCATCTTCACAAGCTTGTCCGTATATAATATTCCGTCTATACAAGTCGTCCGTATATTATATCTCATCTTTACAGGTTCGTCCGTATATAATATCTCGTCTTTAAAGGTTCGTCCGTATATAATATATCGTCTTTACAGGTTTGTCCGTATATAGTGTCCCGTCTTTACAGGTTCGTCCGTATATAATATCTCTTCTTTGTAGGTTCGTTCTTATATAATATATTGTCTTTACAGGTTCGTCTATATATAATATCCAATCTTTACATGATCTTCAATGCATTATATCTCTTTTTACCTTTTCGTCCGTTTATAATATGCAATATTTACAGGTTCGTCTGTATAGAATATCCCGTCTTTACAGATTCGTCCGTATATAATATCCAATATTTACATGATCTTCAGTTTATAATATCCATTCTTATATTTTCGTCCGTTATAATATCCCATCTTTACAGGTTCGTCTGTATCGAATATCCCGCTCTTACAGGTTGATCCGTGTATAATATCCCGTCCTATACAGGTTGTACGTATATCTTATCCCGACTTTACAGGTTCGTATGTATATCATATCACGTTTTTACATGTAGTCCTTATATCATATCCCGTCTTTGCAAGTCGTTCGTATATTATATCCCGTCTTTACAGTTTAGTCCGTATATAATATCCCTTCTGTTCGGTTTGTCCGTATATTATTTACCGTCTTGACAGATTTGTCTGTATACTGTATCCCGTATTTACCGGTTCGTCTGTATACTGTTTCCCGTCTTTACATGTCGTCAGTAAATATAATATCTCGTGTTTACATGTTCGTCCGTATATTATATCTCGTCTTTACAAGTTCGTCCAAATATCGAACATGCAGAAAATCACATACACGAGAACGTGTGCAATTAATTTGAGAGGACCGGAGTTTATCAGTTTCAAATTGCTTTTGAATGTTGTAGAGCATTAATGCGAAATCAAATAGTTTTGTGATGCGTGTGGCACTCAAGTTGACGGAAAGAAATATGAATTATACAATTCTTCTCATTATTTAAAGCTAAAGATTTCCAAAGGTATGCAACGTCCCCAAATATCTCAAATATATTGCCCCGAACCCAACGGAATGAACATAATTCTTGAAATTATCGTTATAATGTGTTTAATTTATATATTAATATTAAAATTGTTTAATAGGTTAATTTGCTGTATAGAAAATATATACTTATATTGCAAAACAAATTCAATAATTGACACAAAAAATGTGTAAATAAATAAATTGTTCTTTTGTGCAAAATATTTCTAGAGAACAATGTAATCAGTAAATCGTACACATTGCATTGTTCGTGTATTTAAAGGCAAGTAGGTGTAACGATGTTTGAAATGACTCTTTTAGATATAGTGAAAACAAACATAAGGCATTGTATACTAAACCCAAGTGAGCATTACGCCTCGTTTAAGATTAAAAGCACAAGAATTAAAATCAATGATAAAATCACCCGAACAAATTACTTAAGAAGCATTGTCACTCATTTGAAAGTAATGTTGTCAGATTATATTACGATGATTAGTATTATTTTCTATTCCCTCATAAAACAAGACATCTTTATATTGTTGTGGTTTATAACATTAAGAATTATCGACATTCTTAAAATTCCCAATTCCCAAGGCTCGTTGTTTCGCGAACAAGATGTCTGAAGAATTTTTATCCGAAGTTTCGTTATTCAGACTGTTGAAAACAACTCTATTCCTCGACGTCCCATCGTTCTGACGCCTCATTTGTATCATTATTGTGATCAAATATTTCTGTGCAATGGAATGCAATTGGATACCATTTTAAAACAAGGGAGGGAGAAAATCATATTATACCTGTCTGAATAATTTTGACAACTGCCGACTTAACATAAGGAACATATACAATGTTCAACTTATTGCTTTTATGTACAAAATGAGAAAAGTTGTAATACTATTGTATATCTTTAGACGCAGCATTAGGAGTAAACTGACGTATATATGTATTTGGATGATTCGTTAAGACAACATGGAGATAAAAATCAATAGCTAAAAGGAAACAAACGAGATATTTACTTTCAACGGGTGCAAGACACTGAACAAATCCACGGGTATCTAATGAGAAGCAAGCAATTGGGTTCGGGTTATTCAATTTATCTTTTTTAGTTAAAGAACTAAGTTACGATTTCCGAGTTGGGTTTGTTTATCAGAAACTGCATTTAAAATTAATCACTGACTTTTGAATCGTGTTTTATTAGGGCGCTTCATTTTTCTAGTAAGGATTGCATGTAAAACTGCACTCAATTTCTCACACTATATATGTCTTGTATGTGAAACTCTTTGTGTTAGATTGGGAAAAACTATCTGAAATCATATTTTCAAACGAAACAGAATATTTTTCAACAAGGAAATTGTATCTATAGTAAACCTTACCAAAAGCGCGGAAGAGTTATTTTTCTTGTACCATGACAGATAAAACATAACAAATGAGATATAAGCTTATTTTTCATTAAATAAAAGTACATGGCACACAGTAACTCGACAGTAAGGTCTTATTAGAAGCCAGTACTGCTAACGTGACAGATTACCTGTTGTGACAATGAGCTCTCTAAAAATGACATATTCTGACCCACGCTCTAATAGGTGACCTGCTGTCACTGATGATGTGAAGTAAACCTGAAGATACCGAGTCATGATAAAACTGACTGAAATTACTAAAGTAGAAAATAGGACATGCAACAAACACATTAGCAGCACAAACTTCACTGAAGAAAGATCTAGGTACCTGACTTTCAATGTACATTCAATTACCAGTAACCGACAATATACCGGGCTGGCATGCAGTGACCTCGGTGTGCAATAAAAGACATTTTCCGGCCAGCGATATAAAATAGACGGCATATGCTGATTACATCGTGGATATTATAAGAAGTAGACCACATAACTAGGCTGACTGAACCAAATTGTTGTGCATTAGAAATGTGATTAGTGCTATAAGCTTCAAAATATAGCTCCCCTCCATTTTGTGTCCGTTTGGTTACGACCACGTATTTTGTACTAAAATTGAGTTCCGTTGTCGTCAAATGCAAACGTCGTGAAATAGAAAGACACATACAGAAGTAAATTGAAAAGGTACTAGTATATAATTGTTCTTGTACTTAAAGAAAAATAAAAATGTTAAATCACTATGCAGTTCTATGTTCTTTGTTCAACTTGCAGCAAAGAGAGACGCTGAAGTATGAATTAAATAAGTCATACATCAATGAATTTGCTATGAAATTTACTAGAAAAGTATTAACAATTTTGACCTTTGACAGGAGATTTGCGTGTTTCTACAATTTGTGTCCAAGGTTGAAATTTTACCGTATGTCATATTCCAACATACTACCCTTCTGGTCAACTTTTGACAACTTTTCCTTTTATGAATAAAATTAAGTTATATATAAATGGATTTGCTATCAAATTTACCGGAGGGATATGTTAACCACTCTTGAACGGGTTTAATAAGTTGAACACATATTACTACCAAATTTGAAAAATCGTGGCCAATTTTAGAATGCAAAAACGCCTTCCGGTCAGCTCTTAAATAATTTAATCAAGATAATTAACTCATTTTATTAATTCATTGCCTAGAAATTGTTATTATCTTTCAGAATACACATAAATTATATCGATATACTTGTCCGTTCAAAAGTTATAGGCAAAAATACACGAAAAAACATTTGTTTCACAATTAAGCAGATTATGGACTGCCGTAAAACCACATTTAAACTAATCGAAACATATCTGATCTTTTGGGAACTTCAACAACTGACTGACCACATGAAATGTGCTTTTATGACCGAAATGTAACAATTCAATATCAAAAGCTTGTAATATCTTTTAAATATTGTGTGACAATTTTGTCTTGTAACTACGTAAATCATTAAATTAATTTCTGTCTCGGGTTCGGGTTGGGCTACCCGAAAGAGCGACCACCCTGACTTGTAGTTACCGGTGTGGAGTAATTTGTGTAACCCGTACCCGTACCAAATTTTACCGTATCCGAAACACATTTGGTGTGATAAATATATTACAGTAATTATCTTCCCTGACATAATTTAACGCATGAATCACATTGCCTGTCATAAGGTAATTTTATACCACATTTCAAATACGAGTATCAAATGCATTTGGTATGTACCCCGAAAGTAGAACAAAAAATATTGAAACATAAGATGGCGGGATTGGGTTATTGGGGCAAGCTCATTCTGCGTTTTCTACAGGGAACCAGTTATGTTATCTGTGAAGGAGAGTGTCATTGGGGTACCAAGTAGCGTCCTTTCTCCGAGGACTTGTGGTTGTGTAGTCTCCAGTAGACAAAAATTGCCAGGTTTTCTTCCGCAAAGGGGGGATGGTTGTCCTGGTACTCCGGCTTCCTCCCTAATAAAAACTGGATACCATGATATAGTTATATATTATGAGACCAACGTTCTCTTGAGACTACTAAAAAAATATTTCGGCTATATTAAATATTTCTGCTATATTAAATATTTCAGCTGTATTCAATATTTCGGCCATATTTAAAATTGCAGCAATATTTAAAATGTTAGCCATATTCAGTAATTTATTTATTTCAATATCAGTTAATTTTTTCAGCTGTATTCAAGAAGCCGAGTGGTTAATGTAGTTTGTCTACTATTGATCAAATGGTCTTTCATCACCGAGTTTGAGGGTTCAAGTCTCACCTCGGGCAGGATGCGCTCGACTCCAATCTTTACTGAAAAGAATTGCCAATTTTCCTACCGAAGTTCGCGGTTTTCTCGAGTACCTAGGCGTCCTCTCCGGATAAAAACTGGCCGCCATTATATATAAGGTGGCGTTAAACACCATACAAACAGGCAAGCAAACAACATATTCAGTATTTCAGATATATTCAAGACAAGTAAACAAACAAATCATTGGGGAAAAGGAATACAAGGGACCGAGCCTTTAGGATACAGGGGACCGAGTGGTAAGGGTTCACGGAACCGAGTGGTTAGGATACGGGGGACAGAGTGGTTAGGATACGGGGATCGACTGGTTAGGATACAAGGGACAGAGTGGTTAGGATACAACGGACCGAGTGGTTAGGATATGGGGGACCGAGTGATTAGGATAAAAGGGACAGAGTGGTTAGGATACAAGGGACAGAGTGGTTATGATACGGGGGACCGAGTGATTAGGATACAAGGGACAGAGTGGTTATGATACGGGGGACAGAATGGTTAGGACACAAGGGACAGAGTGGTTATGGTACGGGGGACAGAATGGTTATCCCAGATGTTAAAGAAGAATCAACTAATATACAGTATTGGCGGTATTTGGCCACAGATTGAAGAATGCTGCTGAACCAGTACACTTATTTAGTATCGGATCGACAAACATGACGATACAGCATAAACAAAAAATAATAATATACAAGTCTAGAAGATTATGTCACCTTGATAATTTTGATTACATCTTGTTGGAATATTTGAGCAAAGCTAAGTAACAGCACGGCACGTCCCCGGTTAGCGGACTGAGAAGCAACTATTAAAAAAGTTTTGGGTTCATTTAAAATGAGAAAGTTTAAGATGAATATGTTATGATTGTTTACGTTATTTATTTATATTGACACTCAATGACTAAGGCCATTCGTTGGTCAGTCTGTGTCTAAATTTATGACAAGAAACACCGTCATATGTATCGTTGCATAATCTTCTAGACTTGTGTAAAAACACTGACGAAGCCTGTTGGTCAGGCGAAATATTTGTGCAATTTTTTAAAGTGTAAAACTTTGTTTTCGCTTTAATTATGTATCTAGATGTAAAGCGAAAACAAAGTTTTACACTTTAAAAAATTGCACAAATATTTCGCCTGACCAACAGGCTTCGTCAGTGTTTTTACAACGAATGACAGTAACAGGTAAAAAGTTTTTGCCGTCATACGTATGTGATGTATACTATATCTAGTAATTAACGAAAAAATGTTTTTGTTAGTGCTATTACAAGTATGTACAGGTGTATAAATATGTAGCACTATTTATACGGTTACAATCAATATATATACAAAAAAGCAGTTTTAAAATAAATAAAACGACACGTAATTCTACATGAATATTCGGAGACCATGGTTGTATCTGGTCTAAGGTCCTATAATTTTTCATTAATTCCCTTCGGAAATGATGTTCCCAATGTTTTTATCCAAAAACTTTCTTTCTCTTTTCTCTGTTTGTCTGTCCACCTTGGGTTATGGTCTATTAGGGTCACCCTGAGTTTATTAAAAATTTCAGCTATTGCAGTGCCGTGCGTACGTAGGTGCCTATTAAGGGGTAAGTTGGGTTTGCATCTTGTGTCGCTTCTGTGCCCGTTCATTCGTTTGCTGAATCGTTGCACAGACTCACCAACATACTGGAGATTGCATATACCACACTGTAAAAGGTATATGATGTTCTCACTTTTGCAATTCAAATTGACATGGATGTCAAATTGTTTGCCATTTGATGTGCTAGTGAAGTGTTGGGTGTGTTGTATGTGATCACATGTCATGCAACGACCGTCACCACAGATGCAACATTGCCCCGATTGGCGGCTACGTGACGACATTTCTGCTCGGACTAACTGATCTTTTAAACTTTTGGGTTTTCTAAAGGCCATTACAGGAGGTTCTGGAAATATTTTTGAAAGTTGATGATGTTTTTCAATTGTTGTCCATCGTTCGCGGATAGTACGTGCGATGTCTTTAAATGCTGGGTGGTATGTTAGGACAAACAGGACTCTATTGTTAGTTTTCTTTTCTCTGTACTGCAGAAGCTGCTCCCTACTGATGTTGTTGGCTTGATTAAAACCTATTGATATGTTTTTGTTATTGTATCCTCTCTGCTTTAGATGGCATCGAAGCTCTCCAAGACGCTGCTTAGTTTTAGCCTCTGTAGAACAGATGCGTTTAACTCGCAGAGCTTGGCTGAAAGGAATACTTTTGCTGCAATGTTTAGGATGGCAGCTGTTTGGTGAGAGGTACTGATGTTTATCTGTGGGTTTACAGTACAGATCGGTTGACATAATTCCATCTATTACGGTGGTAGTGGTATCTAAGAATGAGATTTTAGATGTGGACATTTCATGTGTGAATTTGATATAAGGATGTATACTGTTAGCGTGGTCAAAGAACTGTTTAAGGTTTTCTTGGCTTTCAATCCATTTCATGTCAACATCATCAATGAACCTAAACCATGAGAGTGGATGGTGGAGAGAAGAGTTTAGAAGTTGTTTCTCGAGTTTTCCCATAAAGATGTTAGCATAGGATGGTGCCATTTTGGTTCCCATGGCTGTTCCGTTAATTTGTAAATAGTGCTCGCCATTAAACGTGAAATTGTTATGTTTTAATACAAGTTCAAGTAGTTGAATTAGGCACTCAGTGGGGGGATCTTTGATGTCGCGTTGTTCCCAGACCTCCTTGCATGCTGTTATGCCGTCGTCCGTGTGGTATATTGGTGTACAATGATGTTACATCCATGGGGACGAGGATTGTGTCCGGTGGAAGTGGATTCATGGATTCCATTTTACGCATGTAGTCGGTTGTGTCTTTTATGTAAGATGGTAAAGTTTCCACGTGTGGTCTTAAGTGGAACTCTATAAACTCTGATATTTTCTCTGTAGGATGTCCGTTGGCCGAAACTATGGGTCTACCGGGGTTATTCTCCTTATGGATTTTAGGCAGGAGATAAAAACGACCAGCTCTGGGATTTTCCGGTTGTAGATATTCATGGGTGTCTTTATCAATGTGACCATTTTTGTGCATGGATGTTAGGGTCTTACTTATTATTTTTGCAAAATTATCCGTTGGATCAGAGTCAAGTTTTTTATAGAATTTTTCGTCAGTCAGTTGTCTTTCGGCTTCTCTAATGTAATCAGATTTATCCATTACTGCTACTGCACTCCCTTTGTCTGCTGGTTTGATGATAATGTCATCTCTTTCTTTTAGTTGGTTCAAAGAGTTCATTTCTTCTTTTGACAAGGAAGGGTTGTAGTTTATATCTAACTATATATATATACATTTAAATAGTTCATTGATACAATATAGTTAGATATAAATGGTTGTCGCAGATTGCTGATTATGGCAACCAAACTGTCACTGTATAAATGATCACCACAGATTGTGGTAAAATAGTTCCTTGATACCATATAGTTAGATATAAATGGTTGCCGCAGATTGCTGATTATGGCAACCAAACTGTCACTGTATAGATGATCACCACAGATTGTGGTAAACTGAATATCAGAATAAGAGCAATTAGACAATCACCATGGGATACACAGGTGAAAGTACAATTTGGAAATCACCGTGGGAAACACAGGTGATGGATAGAAAATCCTTACATTGTTAATATCCAGTGAAAAGACTATAATCACATGTATCTGATGCAGCAAATTGTGCCAACCAAAATTGTTCATTTTACAAGTCCAAATACACCACTTGAGTATTGTCCTGGAGATACGTCAGCAAGGATCCTAATGGTAATTGATCAATCAACTGAAATTATAAAAAAAACACAAAGCAGTATCTGGTTCAATAAGCACAAATTCCCACTGAAAAATTAAAGGGGGGTTGGGAGGGTTTTTTGATCTTAAGACAGTGGCACCACAACTTTTTTGCCGCCTTTCCTTCTCGATGGTAAACCAAAAAAGAAGTGCAAGTTACCAAGGCGATACGAATTGCGTGGGTATCACTAATAACCGAAAATAACAAAGTAACCCTGTGATAACCGAATTTAAGTTTGATTACTTAAATTTCATTATCCCAGATGTTAAAGAAGACTCAACTAATATACAGTATTGGCGGTATTTGGTCACAGCTTTTAATATTATTAATCAATACAATATTACAATATATATATACATTTAAATAGTTCATTGATATCTATAGTTAGATATAAATGGTTGCCGCAGATTGCTGATTATGGCAACCAAACTGTCACTGTATAGACGATCACCACAGATTGTGGTAAAATAGTTCCTTGATACAATATAGTTAGATATAAATGGTTGCCGCAGATTGCTGATTATGGCAACCAAACTGTCTGTATAAATGATCATCACAGAATGTGGTAAAATAGTTCCTTGATACAATATAGTTAGATATAAATGGTTGCCGCAGATTGCTGATTATGGCAACCAAACTGTCACTGTATAAATGATCACCACAGAATGTGGTAAAATAGTTCCTTGATACAATATAGTTAGATATAAATGGTTGCCGCAGATTGCTGATTATGGCAACCAATCTGTCACTGTATAAATGATCACCACAGAATGTGGTAAAATAGTTCCTTGATACAATATAGTTAGATATAAATGGTTGCCGCAGATTGCTGATTATGGCAACCAAACTGTCACTGTATAAATGATCACCACAGAATGTGGTAAAATAGTTCCTTGATACAATATAGTTAGATATAAATGGTTGCCGCAGATTGCTGATTATGGCAACCAATCTGTCACTGTATAAATGATCACCACAGAATGTGGTAACCTGAATATCAGAATAAGAGCAATTAGACAATCACCGTGGGATACACAGGTGAAAGTACAATGTGGAAATCACCGTGGGAAACACAGGTGATGGATAGAAAATCCTTACATTGTTAATATCCAGTGAAAAGACTATGTATCTGATGCAGCAAATTGTGCCATATTGTCGATGTGAACAACACTTGTTTACATTGACAACCGCCATAAAATGGGGGATTTGCTGCACTGCTGTGGACCAAATACCATATATCACAATGTCAATTTTATATATTTTACTCAAGTCAACTTGGCAATTTATTTAACAGCCTCAAAGTTATACACACAATATTAACCCGTGAAAACAGTGCATTAAAGACAAAGCTGTATGTAAATAACGAATGGCTAAAAACTAGTAGTTAAAATTTAGGAAAAACGATCCCAGTTTGCGAACTATTTAAAAATTCCTCAATGCCTCCTTGCAAAGTGTTTATAAATATATTGTTGCCCACATCAGACAAATGAACCCCATCCTCCTTAAAAAATTTCTTTTCCCAAAATATCAGGATACCGAATATAAAATCCACCTGATTTTAACACATGTGAAGCAATCGAGTTATTCACCCTGCGTCTGGCTTTTTCCATTGCTACGTTATTTAATGAGTAACGCCACTTAATGCGTGGCAACATTTGTGAACAAATAATTTTTGTAGACGGCATATCTTTAGACAGTTTTTGTAAGATGTTTTTTATATCATTTCTCAAATGACCAACCTTTATGTTACCGATATCATTGCAGCCAACATGAATTAACAAATAATCAGGAGGATCTTATATTTTTTCAACCTTTTTAAATGCCCCTCAAGCTGACGCACAACCATTCCACTTTTCCCTTGCTACCAAACTGTTGCGTTCAACCTTTCAAGGCCTAAATTTAAGCCACCAGGACGAGATCTGGCCTTCATAAAGGCCTGCTTTATCAATGATGATCCCAAAACCCAAATATGCACAGGTTTACAAACTGTACCTATATAAATACTTTGAAGCCGTTAAAATACAGCTTACTAAATTGAAATTAACAAAAAGAATGAATATCAATTATAGGCCGTATGTATGATTTATAAGCATTTGATTTCCATCGACCAAATTGCATAATTTTACTATCAGATAAGCCCTCCATGGACAGGGTTGTAGCTCGACCGATTCGAAAGGAATGGGAAGTAAAACATGTAGAGTTAATGCCCGCTCTAGATAATGTTTTTTTTTAAAACAGATACGAACTGATATCGAGTAAGAGCTCTCCCGTCAAAATGACAGAAAAGTGGACCCGCAACAGGTGGCCTATCCTTGAGAAAATTCTTCGTTAGCTGAGCAGGACAGATGTTAAGGTCGGGATGGGGTTGTAGCAAAATTTTATACCCTGTTCCGATCTGGTCGGTTTTCAATATCTTCATACCAAAGGATGAAAATGACACATCCGAAACAGAAATAACATGATTGGAACAGCCCCCGCTTGCCTATTCCCCAATCCTCAAAAGACCATGATATGCTACAGAAAAGGCGGCTTGAAACATCTTGACTTCATAGCGAGAAAAACAAACAAAGGGCAAAAATTTTAGAATTAAATGCAACAATTCCTTTGTGATTTGTAATCTGGGGTCCTTGCCTTTAACTCTAGAACGATTAATACCCTCCAACAGTTTCTTAACTGTGAAGTTTTGAGTATTATCCTCAAAGTCGTTTATACTTTACTATAAAAACTTATTCCTGCTAAATAACACTTAATTGAAGAATGTGAAAAATGTTCTTGAAATAAATAAGCAATGAAACTGCACAAATCATACAATGGGACAGGCCACACGTTTTGCAATCCATATTTATTCCTAAATTCTAACAGAACCCAAATTCCTCTCTGATATGCCTTTAAAGTATTTGGGGCTACTGAATTATGTACTAAAGAAATAATTAAATTTTTGAAATCAGAATCATGAATTCCTCTAAAATTTTTGTCGGTGTACTGTCTGCTTTTGGCACAAAAGACCTGAATCGGGACATCTGAAATCGAGAAATTGCATCTGCTACTTTATTTTGGATACCTTCTATAAGGACAGCCTTAAACTGGACATTATTCAACATAGACTGCAGAACAAAAGGATGAATAAGCTTCATAATTTGCTTATCCTTTGATGATCTTTTATTGACAATAGTAACTAAGGCAAGATTATCAATAAAAAACAATTTTTTTTTGTTCCTGAATTGAGCTGCCCATAGGTACATAGATAGAACTACTGGTACTAGCTCTAAAAATGTCATATTTTTCATCAAAGGCAAATCCTGCCAAAATTTTGGCCACCCGAACTGAGCCCACGAGCCCCTAAAATATGCTCCACAACCTAAATTGGGATTTCCAGAACTGTCAGTAAAAAGTTGTAGTTACATTAGATATCCAAATTCGATCTGGGAAAAAACAATGACCATTAAAATTACCTAAAAATTCCAACCATAGGATGATGTCAGATTTAACTTCCTTGTTTAACTTTATTCTGTGATAAGGTTTACGAACACCCACCATCAGGTCATAAAACCTTCTGATAAAAGCCCATGAGGAAGGAATTGTTTTAGAACAAAAAGCCATTAGACCTGTAATCGATTCTAAATCATTGAGAGTTATTCTCTTTTTTAACAACAATGGTTGCAACAATGATCTCAATTTGCATAGCTTATCATGTGGTATTAAAATCATCAGTTCAGTATCAATAATAAAACCTAAAAAGGGTAAACAAGTTGTTGGGCCTAATGTTTTTTCTTCTGCCAATGGGACACCTAATTCTCTACAAATTTCACTAAACGTAGACATTAATGTATGACATTCATTTGAATTGGCACTCCCCATAAATATTAAATCATCTAAATAATGGTCCATTGAATGCAGACCAGATCGTATCTCTATTACCCATTGAAGAAAAGTTGAAAATTTTTCAAATAAATAACATGAAACGGAGCATCCCATAGGAAGGCATTTGTCAATGTAGTATTTGTTGCCAAATGTAATACCTAATAAATCGAAATCTGAAGGACTCACTAATAATAATCTGAATGCAGATTTAATGTCCATTTTTCCCGGTTCGGCAGAACTTCCCAAATCATATATTGTTTCTAATATATTATCCAGAGATGAATAATTTACTTTGCAAAATTCAGGTTTGATATAGGCATTAACACTATTGCTCTCTGGATATGATAAATTTGATATCAAACGCCACCCACCATCCGGCTTTTCAATCAGGCCAATTGGCGATATACGTAAAGTTGAAATAGGCAATTTTGAAAATGGACCTAATATCCAAGTTCAATTTCTTTATCCAATTTTCTTAAAGTTTCAATTTTAAACTGCTCAGCGGAAAGCAAATCTTTTGACAATATATATTTTCTAGGTCCAGTATATTGTAATAAAAATCCTTCTGAAAACCCATTATTTAATTCTATAGCCGCAACTCGATCAGGATAATATATCAACCACTTCTTCAAAAATTCAATGTTTATTGGGGTATGTCCCAGATCCCACAGGCGAGGTAGGAGGTCTTGGTCGTGGGTAATGCTGCAACTGTTGCCTAGATACAAAATTTGGAGAATGTGTTAAATTCGGTTTCAAAAACCTAGGAGAGTAGTATCCTTTCCCATATGCTGCACCCTGCTCAGGTACAAACCGAGCTCCAAACTGTTTTATCGGACAGTACAAGACTGGATGTTCACCACTACATTGCAAACATTCATGATTATATGAACAAAAAGACTTGAGACATTCGCCAACATAATTATACGTGTATTACTTTAGCCCCTTGTTTCGATTTATCAAACTGTCCCTAGTTTGATTAACTAATGAATCTATGCTCATACCAAATGAGCTACCACTTTGAGCCATATATAATAACCAAAGCTCCGAGTCAACATTTGACCAAGAACATGCTGGGTCATGTGCTTTGTGCTTTGCGCAGACGATACTGCTCATCGTAAAGTTTCCAGGCACAATTGGCACAACGAGTAGCTGCCAACTGACATATATTTTAAGAATTCTTGAAAGCGAGATGGATGAGCTGTACAATATATACTTGTATAAATAAGAAATGCTGTAGTCCACTGATCGATAGTAACAATTTTTGTTTGCACACTTTCTGACTGTAAAACAAGTGCACCCCTCTCAACTGTTAATCTCTGTGTATGTTGCTTAGAATAACTGTTTAATAAAAGACTCGATAATTCAATGTATTCACATTTCTGAATTTTTTTCTTTAATATTTTTAGGCACATGAAAAGCCATATCAACATCAACATAAACACTTGACACCTGGCATGGCGTATTTACTGTATTTAAATTAAATTCAACATTATCAGGTTGATTACTAGTATTGAACATTGTGGGCAAATTAAGTAAGTCATTACCTGGTTCTTGCTGTTCAGGTCTGGAAAAATTCATCTCGGTGCGACTGGTGGTTGAGAAAGGAAAAATTAGATCAGGTGCAGGGTAGTCATGTTGAATTGATGTTGAAGCCAAAGGCAAAGACGCTGATGGTGTAGTATTAGCTGTTGATGACAACACTACTGTACTAGCATATGTAGGTGTAGGGATCGTCCTTGTAGTTGTAGTAAAAGTGCGAGTAAGTGGAGCAGCCTTTTTCCTAGCCGCAGCTGCCTGGATAAACCCCTGACCAATACCTGTTGTTGCCTTTCTTTTCCTAGCTGATCGCCTTATCTGGGCCGACATGATGCTCAAGTAAAAATAAAATCGTAGATCCTGTGTAGATAAAAATATAAATAAGAATATTTGTGTACTACATATATCCACTGGCATTGTTTGTAGCTGCGAAGTTGCAAGATTTAAATATAATTTATTTTATTTATTTTTTTTTTCTGTGACCGTTTTTTTTTGTGATGACCAAGCAAGAAATCCTAATGAAATTATAATCCAGTCAGCATAGAACGCTTTTACAGCTTAAAAGAACTATTAACATTTGGAATTAGTTGTGTTAAGAACCACTGAATTTTCTAAAATTACACGAAGTCGCCCATTGACCTGGCATAACCTCGTGTAAAATATATAATATTAAAAGATTTTCGTTGTAACTTTATCATTTCCAAACCTAATTAAATAATCTAAAATTATACTCCCTTGATGAACACTAATGTCCAGTGATTTTTTGTTCTTAAGACAGTGGCACCAAAACTTTTTTGCCGCCTTTCCTTCTCGATCGTAAATCAAAAAGGAAGTGCAAGTTACCAAGGCGATACGAATCGCGTGGGTATCACTAATAACCGAAAATAACAAAGTAACCCTGTGATAACCGAATTTAAGTTTGATTACTTAAATTTCATTATGATACAAGGGAAAGAGTTGTTATGATACCGGGGACAGAATGGTTATGATACAAGGGACAGAGTGGTTAGGATACAACGGACCGAGTGGTTATGATACAAGGGACAGAGTGGTTATGATACGGGGGACAGAATGGTAAGGATACAAGGGACAAAGTTGTTATGATACATGGGACAGAATGGTTAGGATACAAGGGACAGAGTGGTTATGATACATGGGACAGAGTGGTTATGATACAAGAGATAGAGTGGTTAGGATACAACGGACCGAGTGGTTAGGATATAGGGGACCGAGTGATTAGGATACAAGGGACTGAGTGGTAATGATACAAGGGACCGGGTGGTTACGATTTGGGGGACCGAGTGGTTAAGATACGGTGTACCGAGTGGTTAGGATACGGGGGATCGAGTGGTTGAGGTTCGGGGTACCGAGTGGTTAGGATACAGCGGACCGTGTGGTTAGCATACGGAGGACCGAGTGGTTAGGAGACGTGGTACCGAGTGGTTAGGAGACGTGGTACCGAGTGGATAGGATACGGGGACCAAGATGTCACGTGCGATGCAAGCAGAATGGGCAAGAGCATTGTTATATAGAAAAAGATATAGGTATTGATGTGCAGCAAGGAATGAATAACAGTCGGTCAACGGACTTCATCATTGTAACGTTGAGCCGTTAATGAACCATTATTTACCACAAGTGGTGGCCGATAGTTCATTGACACGCCACCCAAGCCATGACACTTCGCCACCCCATCGGTCGGTCTCTTGTATACACCAATTAACATTTTCACCTACGTCTCCAAACATGTATGCGTCCGTCCCTATGACGTAAGTAGAAACGTGACTCGTCCGACCAAAATACAGATGCCTATTGTCTGTTTGTCCATCTTTGACGTACCTGAGTCTATTGCGACGTCTTTTGCAGAGTAAAACTATTTTCCCGAAACGGTGTCTTGCATTGAGGCCTTGACGACGTAGACAACGTCAGGCTGTATTCGCCTGCACTATCTTGTGACTGTATGACAAGTAACTTTGTCATTCTATATAATATATACAAAAAAGCTGAATTAGATTACTGTCAAATTAATACGTATTGGTTACGAAAATTCCAACATCACACGCTAGTACACATGTACTATGTCTATGTCTACGATTCACCCCGGTTAATGAAGCTATATTTTTATATAGCGGATTTGGCCGAGGGGTCTAGACCGCTGGACATAGTGCAGGCGAATTGGTGCCATCGTTTATTATAGATTGATATTGCCACTGAAGAAGGCCATCAATTGGTCGAAAATTTTGTCATATTTATTAATGTAATTATTTTATAGTAGAAAAATCTCTATATTTGTATCGTTGCATAATTCTCTAGACTTATATATTATTTTTTGTTTATGCTGTATCTTCATGTTGCCGATCCGATACTTAGTAAGTGTACTGGTTGGTAGCTTCCTTTAGACTTTTATATATATATATCCTTCAATAAAAGAAGGTCATGTAATTGCGGACAGTAATATTGATTAAATTGTATAAAATTGTTTATACGTATGAAAGAAACGAGCTGGGGTGTAGTCCAAACCATACGCAAGAGTAATTACATATTGCTTGTAATAAACAGAAATTCTAATCGAGTCTAATTGAGTCTATTCTGACAAGTAACCGAGTTGTTTGAATTTGTAAGGTGTCGGTGAATCTTTAAATAAAGATTTTGTGATTTACTGACAAATATAAAAATTTTGATCTGTTTATCTTTAAGAAGAACAATGATATATACATGTATATGTATTTGTATTTTAGAAAAATAGAAGAAAGAAAATGGAAGCTTTGAAAGCCTTGATCAAGGTGAATACATACATACATTGTCTGGAGTTTTACATTTGTAGCTGCAAAAATTGCTCAAAATGAGTGATACCCCATTCCAACAAACAAAACAAAACGTCATAACATGTCGACTGCCTTGTGGAACTTAACTCTTCTATAATTACCAGGCGTTATCAAATGATAATTCTGTATTAACCTAAAAACTCCCCTGCTATGCCTGCTATGACGGACATTTGTTCTTAGCAACTTACAATAAATAAAAAGACTGTCTTCACTTTTAGAATATTTATGTAATATAAATGTACATATTAATGTCATGTAGGTGAAAAGCAATTAATAAGTTTTAACTGCTGATGCAAAATAAGATTTTCTCAGTCCTTTTATTCACAATATTTCTCAATTTATGTGTTTGGGAGCCATTTCTAAAATAATCCCCAAGGTAATGCTGCTGCAGTGTACAGATTTTAAATTTCTGTTATCAATATATGCCCATAGATGAAACAAGACAAATATGTACTAACGGGACATATCACTGACCTCTTAGGCCAAAGAAATAAGACACTCAAGAAAAGCTTTTATTTCATTCGGTAATTTACGCACTTAAGGAGAAGAGTAAGAATAATAACTGTATTTACCAATCAGGGAGCCCGAAAAAAGATGCAATATATACAATGATTGCACTGTTTTTACAGTAAATGCAAAAAATAGGGAAAAAATGCAGTATTTCTTAAACAATTTAATCGTAGGAGGATAGTTTTATTTTCGAATCATCGATTATTTGTAGATTTTGATATAAAAACAAGATTGGTTGGAATCACACAAAAGATGATGCTGTTATGGCTTGAATAATTGGGGGTTTGAAAATGAACTACACTAACTGGCACTTTTTCTATTTTTTAGATTGGTTTTCGAAAATAAAAAATGTCAAAGAGCAAAAGTGACTAACAAACTAAGAATAAATACATGTAGTATGAAATTGTCATTTAACGCTTTATATTCAATTATGGCGTTGGGAATAAATATTCTAGAATTCTTTATAATTTTTGGTAATACAGAAGAAAAAAAGGAACGTTTAATCCTTTATTTCCTCATATTGATCTTTTAACAATATGAAATTAATATCCCCACAAAAAAAAAATCAACAGCTGTAAGACCTTGAGAAATTATCACTTTGGTATTTCTTTGCATATACCTGAATTGGACAAGCCGGTTTGACTGCTACTAGGATTTCACTGACTATCCATCACTACCGGGATCTGAATTAGCTCTTTGCCGGGCCTGCGGAAGTGAACCGGATAGTCCCAAGATGACGGCGCTCATAAATATAAACAAGTAACTGCAATTTTACACATTGAATATCATTATACAGTTCCAGGTCAACTAAACACTCTGCCAAAAATTTCCTTAAAATACATATTTTTTATATTAAATTGCTAAGAACTATATGTAGAGTCTTACATTATTTGCAACCAATGGGTCGATGATTCTGCTGATGCACTTAGTCCCCGAGGGTATCACCAGCCTAGTAGTCACACTTCGGTGAAGACAGGAATATCAATGATTCTTTCTGTGATATAGTCATTGTCTAAATTTACTGCCCTGAAATTTTCGAAAACTATTTTTATTCTAAGGTTTTCCTATTAGATAGCCTTAGACATTTGGATTTTAAATATTGCATAGGTTTGAGCGCCACTGATGTGAATTGATTAGACATAACGCGCGTCTGGCTTAGTAAATTTTATTAACCTTATCTTTTATGACATTTCATTTTCATTAAAGCTGAAGAGGCGTGAAGTGTCTTTTAGAGATGTGTCTGAATATGGTGATGTTAACTGAATTATTAGGCTATGGAGATTTCTTTCCAGGAAACGTTTCTCCGAGGATGCAAAGCATACCTTTTAAGTCATGTTTGTTGTTTTTTTGGGTTATTTGCCAAACAAAATATATGTCGTACCATTTGCGCAATAGCTTTGAAAATTCTGGTTTTCAGACTTCTAATTGATATATGCCATGTTGAAATGTCTAAACCTAGACTTCTAATTGATATTTGCCATGTTGAAATGTCTAAACCTAGACTTCTAATTGATATATGCCATGTTGAAATGTCTAAACATATACGTTTAGGCTGCAGCATGTGACATACAATGAAGGAAAAATACAGGAAATAATTAAATTGAATTAAGAAATAATTCATGGATGCTCCAATTTTATTGATAATGTAAATATGGGTATGCATTATATTAACGATTTCGCCTACCCATATTTAAATAATCCATAAAATTGGGACAGCCGTTAATTATTTCGATTCTGATATGAAAATTAAGAAATTTTACATTTCGCTGCCATATAGGTTAAGGCTTATTTTGGCTGTTCCATTTTCCGAGATCCTCCCTTCTTATAAAAATATTATGTTTCTCAAGTAAAACTTGGTTGAAAAAAGGGAAGAAATATAAATTAATAACATACTTATTAACATTAACAATATAATTTAACAATCAGAACAAAGAACGACAAAATTGAATGCGTCATTACATCAGGGACTGTGTTGCTATGTTTGCGTGACAAATGACAGCTGCTTACCATATTTGGTGGAGCTTATGCTCACTCTGTAGATCTGTAGACATGGCTTACTGCTGACAATGTGTTACTTTTATGTGACATGGTAGGATGACATGGCTAACTGCTGACATTGAGTTACTTTTATGTGACATGGTAGGATGACATGGCTTACTGCTGACATTGCGTTACATGTATGTAACATGGTGGGAAGAAACGGCTGACTGCTGACATTGTGTTACTATTATGTGACATGGTAGGATGACATGACTAACTGCTGACGATGAGTTATATGTATACCATTGTGGAATGACATGGCTAACTGATGACATTGAGTTACTTTTATGTGATGATATGGCTAACTGCTGACAATTAGTTGCATGTATACGATGTAGTGAGTTACATTCATGTGAGATGATTGGATGACTTGGCTAACTGCTGACATGGTGTTAGTTTTATGTGACATGGTGGGATAATATGACTAACTGATGACATTTAGTTTCCTTTCCGTGACATTGTAAGATGACATGGCTTACTGCTGACATTTTGTTACATGTATGTGAGATGGCAAGATGACATGGTTAAATTCTGAAATTAAATTACTTTTATGTGACATGGTAGGATGACATGGGTAACTGCTGACATTCTGTTACTTTTATGTGACATGGTGGATGACATGGGTATCTGCTGAAAATGAGTTACATGTATGTGACATGGCTAATTGCTGACACTGAGTTGCATGTATGTGACACGGTAAGATGACATGGTTTACTGCTGACATTAAATTACTTTTATGTGACATGGAAGGATGACAAGGCTAACTGCTGACATTGAGTTACATGTATGTGACATGGTAAGTTGATAAGGCTAACTGCTGACATTGTGTTACTTGTATGTGACATGGAAGGATGACAAGGCTAACTGCTGACATTGAGTTACATGTATGTGGCATGGTAAGATGACATGGTTTACTGCTGACATTAAATTACTTTTATGTGACATGGAAGGATGACAAGGCTAACTGCTGACATTGAGTTACATGTATGTGACATGGTAAGATGATATGGCTAACTGCTGACATTGTGTTACTTGTATGTGACATGGAAGGATGACAAGGCTAACTGGTGACATTGAGTTACATGTATGTGACATGGTAAGATGATATTGCTAACTGCTGACATTGTGTTACTTGTATGTGACATGGAAGAATGACAAGGCAAACTGCTGACATTGAGTTACATGTATGTGACATGGTAAGATGATATGGCTAACTGCTGACCTTGTGTTACTTGTATGTGACATGGAAGGATGACAAGGCTAACTGCTGACATTGTGTTACTTTTATGTGACATGGTGGGATAATATGACTAACTGATGACATTGAGTTACTTTTCCTGACATTGTAAGATGACATGGCTTACTGTTGACATTTTGTTACATGTATGTGAGATGGCAAGATGACATGGTTAAATTCTGAAATTAAATTACTTTTATGTGACATGGTAGGATGACATGGCTAACTGCTGACATTCTGTTACTTTTATGTGACATGGTGGATGACATGTGTATCTGCTGAAAATGAGTTACATGTATGTGACATGGCTAACTGCTGACACTGAGTTGCATGTATGTGACACGGTAAGATGACATGGTTTACTGCTGACATTAAATTATTTTTATGTGACATGGAAGGATGACAAGGCTAACTGCTGACATTGAGTTACATGTATGTGACATGGTAAGATGATATGGCTAATTGCTGACATTGTGTTACTTGTATGTGACATGGAAGGATGACAAGGCTAACTGCTGACATTGAGTTACATGTATGTGGCATGGTAAGATGATATGGCTAACTGCTGACATTGTGTTACTTGTATGTGACATGGAAGGATGACAAGGCTAACTGCTGACATTGAGTTACATGTATGTGACATGGTAAGATGATATGGCTAACTGCTGACATTGAGTCACATGTATGTGACATGGTAAGATGATATGGCTAACTGCTGACATTCTGATAATTTTATGTGACATGGTGGATGACATGGGTATCTGCTGAAAATGAGTTACATGTCTGTGACATGGCTAACTGCTGACACTGAGTTGCATGTATGTGACACGGTAAGATGACATGGTTTACTGCTGACATTAAATTACTTTTATGTGACATGGAAGGATGACAAGGCTAACTGCTGACATTGAGCTACATGTATGTGACATGGTAAGATGATATGGCTAACTGCTGACATTGAGTTACATGTATGTGACATGGTAAGATGATATGGCTAACTGCTGACGATGAGTTATATGTATGTGGCATGGTAAGATGACATGGTTTACTGCTGACATTGTGTTACTTGTATGTGACATGGTGGGATGACATGGCTAACTGCAGACAATGAGTTACATGTATGAGACATGGTAGGATGACATGGCTAACTGGTGGCATTGAGTTACATATATGTCAAATAGTGGGATGACATGGCTAACTGGTGGCATTGAGTTACATATATGTCAAATAGTGGGATGACATTGTAAGATGACGTTACTAACTGATGACATTGAGTTACTTTTCCGTGATACGGTAAGATGATATGGATTACTGCTGAAATTAACAGGTTAACAATTCTTTGAATTTTTCCCAAAACTGATAACAGTAATTTTAAAATAATGATAACAGCAATTTTCATTAGAAAACAGAAACAGTGAGTTCCAAAATTGAAAAATCCGATAACAGCAGAATTTCATCGAAGGGCAATACTTTTAACAGCAAACAGGGTTTTTATTTTCATTATAACAGTTAACAACAACGTTTATTTATAAGAAAACAGATAACAGTTAATGGTGAAAAAACAGTTAACAGTTGCTTATATTGAAAAACAACAGTTAACACACCTGTAAAAATGCTCCAAACACATTAACAGAAAAGATCTTGCCCCCCACCCTATAAGGCAGAGTTGGGTATGATTCTTAAAGTACAGTTGTATGCTCACATGAAGAATGATACAAAAACTGATGCAAAAAACATAAGGCAAAAGACAGGGAAAGAATTCATTAAGAATATTACTTCAATGGACAGCAAGTTTGCAGAAGTGCATTTATGTTTGCACATGCAGTAGGAAAGTCTAAGCTAGATGCGATATCCAGATCACTTGAAAATGAAGGTCTTAAACCAAGTACTCGTGGAAACATTGGTAAAAGTCCAAACATCTACTCCCCCTACGGAAAAATAAAGTGAGGGCCAATCGTTAGCTATGTGGTTGCCAGCTAGCTGTTTTAGGGATAGGTGCTGAGCAATTTTGCTCAACTTAAACCTGGCCAAAGACTATTTTGGACAGGTGTCCCTCAACTGCATGGTCATCAACCGAAGGTTGCCAACGAGTTGAGCATTTGCACTTGAATTTAAATATATAGTTGAGGAAAAGTTGAGCATTAGGACTTCAAAATTTATGTAGTTGAGGTAAAGTTGAGCATTGACTTCAGCATTTTTTAGTTTAGGAAAGGTTGAGCATTCCGACATTAATTACTTTAAAAGTTGACAAATGAAATGTGTCACCTATGTGCCTTCACTATGCACTATGTTCATAGAAAAACGTGTTTTTTGTTAATAATTTCTCAATAAGCTTATATGTGAGCATCTGAAAACATACCAAGTATCTTAGTTAAAACGTATATTAATAAATGATTGTAATTACCTCATTTCAACATTCACATGTCAGGGGTAGAAATAAGAAAAGTAAGCTAACTTTCCAGACGGACAAGTCAATCAAATATTTGGTTGCCCTTCCTTATTTTTGCTTGCCCTACACTTGGACATCTTCTGTTAGACATACCAAGCTTATGTACGGTGCTTATACAGTCGAGGGTCTGGGTCCAGAAGTTTTGGGGTAGATGAAACAAAATCCTACATTCTAGGCTTTTCATTGCAGATATATTATTGTTTCAATTTACCCTTTTTGAACCAAAAATTTAACTTTTTAGGGAAAGAGGAATGTAAAATTACAAACGAATGAATTTGGTCAATGGTCAATGCAACACCCCCTTACGCTTTTCAGTAACAGTATAGTAGGTTATTTCAAGTGAATTAAACAAATTTTCTGTTTCTGTGCACTTATTCAATAACTTTGCATCCTAATTTTTAAATGTAAAAACTTTTATTAAAAATTAAATTTTTGTACGACTGGAACAAATATTTTGTTGCATTTTCTTATCTACCAAGCAAGAGTAATGAAAAAAATCTTAAATAGAACAGAAATATTCAAGGTCGAAAATTCAAGATATCTTGACTGGAGTTTTGACAATAACAATTGTCATTTCATATTAAGCAGTATATTATTTTTAATAATAATTAAATAAATTTAATTCACATTCCAATAAAAACATATTGTATTGTCTTAGTTTAAAATAATAATGCACTAAACATATAAATTCGCATATATAGGCGGGTTGCAAAGCATGTGCCTTACTAAACGGGGATTGGTTTACAAATTGTACGAAGAAGGTTTTGGGTCTGTGTAGGAGGAGTTGATTACGTCTTCTTCTGCAAATATTCTGAAAATGACCAAGTTCCCAAGTTCCTAAATTGGCAATTTGCCTTTCAAATTTTGTACTATTATTATTAGATTTTGCGTCTGTTTGTTTATAAAATTATTTTATAGTGCAATTTAAGTGTTAATAACGATAGAGATGAGCTGCAGTTTGTAAAATTTTATATCAAACAACTTGTACAAAAATGTTAAATATTTTTTATTTGAAGTACAGAGCACATTAAACGCATATTAACACGCTGGATTTTTGCGGGCTTTTATGGAGTGTAAAAAAGACGAAGAGAAGAAATTTTAATTAATTTCTTCATTAAATACAAATTAACAATTATTTTATATACATGTTGAAATTAAATCAAATGTATTATTATTGTTCTTGGGCGTCCGTCGTAGTACACACATAGAGAGTTGTTGCTCTAATTGTAAAGTATACTTTGCTTATTCAGTAAATTTTAAACTATAAACATTTTATTTAAAAATTTATAATATTCAATAGATAGAGAGTTGTGGCTCTAATTTTAAAGTGTACTTTGCTTATTCAGTAAATTTTAAACTATAAACATTTGATTAAAAAATTTCTAATATTCAATTTGTTTACATTATTGTATAACTGCTTTGGTGCTCGCAGAAATACTTCATTTATATATCTTAGGCAGTGGGTTTCAATACATAATAGAAATACACGTTCTGGAATACATGTACATGTACAACAAAGTACATGTAGATGTATGTAAGTTATCAATGTTAGGGTAACTGTATGCTTGGTAAATCTGTTAATATCGAAAACACGTAAATAAATAATCTGTTGAAATATAAAAACACACATGGAGGGAGCACACATGTATAAATTAACTATTTCAATCTCGTTTTACCTGGGACTAGTGTTAAGTTATAGGTTCATGATCTCTTTCAGGTAGTAATAATTGTCCGTCAGTACTTCGCCAAAAAATGTCCATCCAACATTTCTGGTCTGTTGAAACGGGGAATTTGTATGACAATAATGGCGATTCGTAGTTCAATGCATAATTCAATTATCTTTTTAAAGATAGTACTTGTTTTTCATTTATATGACATTTCTCATGTAAACGGTTATTTCCGGATATTCGATATCTTTCCGGTGTCAACGTTGTTTTATCATTTGACTTCAATTTCCGCTACGTCACGTATTCCTTTGTTGCGACCCAAAATCGAAAGAACTTAATCAAATACGGCGGTAAGTAATGATTAGCGATGTCGTTTATAGATCTATGTTTTCATGCATTTATTGAGAATTGTCCATCTACTTAACTGCTTATCTCGCAATTTAATTTTTTAAACCTATGTAGATAATAAAATCAAATGAATATGCATGCGTGTTTATTTTTTAATGTTTTATTTGAGTTTGGACGGGACCTACTAAAAGTAAAAGCAGAGGAGTACAGAGAAGTAATTAAAAATTGTTTATTCCATTAAATAATGGTTTCTTATATATGCATTTGTTATCTTTTGTAATATGAATGTAGGCGCAGCCTAAATGCGAGCATCGCACATTGTTCATGTCGTTACTTCAGAGCTCCCTAACAGTGCCTCTTCATACCATTGATGACGTGACGTCTTATCTAATGTGTTGGTGACGTCACAAAACTCAATTTCAAATTCAGCGTTTCAGATTGAAAAAAATTGTCTGGCATTTTTGTAGTAATTTAGTTTTGTCCACTTTTATATTATATATTTGTTCGTTCGTCTAAAATATTTTCTTCGGATAGCTCATCTACCATCTGAATCGGATTTGTTCATATGGATCACGTGACTTTTTTTGCGCACACGCATGTAACCGTATAGCTCGCATCTGCGATGCTCGCTATAAATTGACTAAAATACGACCTTATTTCAATCTATTTCTGTGAATGGACGATTTCGAGCAGTTCGACGATGTTTACCTATAGTATAAGGTTGTAAGAATACTAGTCAAATCGGCACTGGGTATGGTCAGTTTGTCACCTTATTTTAACTATTTTTTTAGCTCACCTGGCCGAAGGCCATGTGAGCTTATGCCATCACTATGCGTCCGTCGTCCGTCGTCGTCCGTTAACAATTTCAAAAATCTTCTTGTCTGAAACTACTGAACCAATTTGACTGAAACTTGATAGGAATGATAAATGACATGTTGGCTACAAACGATCCTCATTTTAAATTGATCCTATAAAAAACATGGCCGCCATTGCTAAAAATAGAACAGGGGGGTAAAACAGCAGTTATTTGCAAATAACTCAAAAACGGTGACAGATATCAAAATTCTGGCACGAGGTAAAAGTGATCAGCACGTGAAAATCTACCTACCCTGAAATTTTGAAGAAATTCCAACAAACCATGTGGGAGTTTTTGCCCCTTTTCTTGATTTTTTCTGAGTTTTGCATTAATTTTGTCTTATATCTCAAGAACTATATAAGATATTGAAGTTATTTCAATTGCATATTGTTCAGCTAAGTAAGCTCTACAAAATTGTCATTGGGTTGAAAATGTCAGATGACCCCTTATAATAATAATAATAATAATAATAAATGCTTTATTTAAAGAGGGTAACTCAGTTAGTTAAAAACTAATCTTCCCTGAGGCCCTCATAAAGTTCATCATACAAAGTTACATGAATACAAGAGATAACATAATACATGTATTACACAATTACAAAAAAGAAAAGGAAAAAAATATAAAATAAAAGTTCACAATACATTTAAAATAATGAAGCATACAAACACATATCATCAAAACTGATGAACAAGAAACATTAAACATTTAAATGTATGACAGATTGTCTACATATGTCAAGTATAATAATAATAATAATAATAATAAATGCAAAAGGGTAACTCAGTTAGTTAAAAAACTAATCTTCCCTGAGGCCCTCATAAAGTTCATCATACAAAGTTACATGAATACAAGAGATAACATAATACATGTATTACACAATTACAAAAAAAGAAAAGGAAAAAAATATCAAATTAAAATTCACAATACATTTAAAATAATGAAGCATACAAACACATATCATCAAAACAGATAAACAAGAAACATTAAACATGTAAATGTTAAGGTCCATATTGTATACAAAGTATAACATTATAAATTGTCTAAATTATCTCTTGATTTTGTGTATTCAATAAAAATGATTTTAATTTAATCTTAAAAGTATCTAGAGATTTAGAGGAACGTACAGTGATTGGAAGTCTATTCCAGAGAAAAGGTCCAGAATAGAAAAAGGATTGTTTAAAAAGTTCTGTTTTTGGTTTTGGAATACACAAATCTCCATTTGTTGCATTTCGTAATTGATAAGGATTTTCATTAGAGATGTAATTTATCTTTCTTGTAAGATATTGTGGGGCTTCATTATTAATATTATAGGGGCTATGGCCTCTTAAATGCCAGAAATAGTGGTTTTACCCTTATAGATTGCGAACCGTCCGTTAACAATTTCAAAAATCTTCTTGTCTGAAACTACTGAACCAATTTGACTGAAACTTGATAGGAATTATAAATGACATGTTGGCTACAAACGATCCTCATTTTAAATTGATCCGATAAAAAACATGGCCGCCGTTGCTAAAAATAGAACAGGGGGGTAAAACAGCAGTTTTTTGCAAATAACTCAAAAACGTTGACAGATATCAAAATTCTGGCACAGGGTAAAAGTGATCAGCACGTCAAGATCTACCTACCCTGAAATTTTGAAGAATGTCAGATGACCCCTTATAGGGGCTATGGCCCCTTAAATTGCAGAAATAGTTTTTTTTACCCTTATAGATTGTGAACGATAGAAGATAGGGAAAAGGTTTTGCTTGCTTAAATGTTCAGCTAATTGAGCTCTACAAAATTGTCCATTGGATTGAAATTGTCAGATGACCCCTTATAGGGGTTATGGCCCTTTAATAAATGTAAACAATAGTCTAAATTGGATTGATGTAGTCGGGTGATTAATTAAATTGGTTATAGCCCCTTAAAGGTCAACAAACTGTTTTAGCTAACACGAGTAAAGGTGGTCTACTTGTGTTTACCATTACCATTACAGACAAATTTTTAACAGTGGACTCTATAGGAATATTTTTCAAATGCCAACTTTTCTGAACTGCAAAGCTGATTCAAGCCATATTATTGTATGTGAACACTTATTGGATGGTTCCCTTAAAAGTTTATGCTTGCTCATTTGATCTAAAATCAACAATGGCTGCAATTGTAGGAATCAATTTTACATGCAAACCTATATATAGGAAAAATGTCTGAAGCTATTGAATCAATTGAAACCAAACAGCAGGATTCATTGGATGGTCTCAAAGATCATGTTATTTATAACAGTAAAAAATTTAAAGTTACAGGACTTAGTTTGACAATGTGGATATGCCATCTTCTTTGCCTATATAAATCAGGTGAGCGATACAGGCTCTAGAGAGCCTCTTGTTTCTTAATATATTGAACAGATTTTTTTTACAGAAAACAATGTGTATTTCATATCCTTAAAAAAATCAAGAAAATTTAACAATTTATATTAAATGTTACCAGCACTATGAAATCAAAGAAAAAGTCTTCGGGTAATCAAGTTATTTATAAGAAATAATTACATTAGCATGTAAGTTATAACATTATAAAATTATATGAATCGGAAAAAGGAACTAAAATTTTATCAAAGATAAGTATACGTTGTTTATTTTTGTATTGAAAGTCGGTGCATCTGGAAACACAAAAAATTTGTTCGAAAGGGTAATAATTATTATTGTGATGATATCTCCTTTTTATTATTTTCCATTTTTCTAAAATTTCTCACTTACAGTGTATTAAACCTCTTGGGTTTGGGTCTTTTCATCCTTATTTAAACATCAATTAGGATAAAGACATAACACCTTCAGAGTCATTACTGCAACAACAAACGATATAATTATACAAATATAATTGAATTTAAATGGCTAAATATCACTCTCTATTATAACAGTAATATATGCCACTGTCAAACATAATTACAGTTGTAAATTTCAAAGAATCTCCAATCAACATAAATAATTAGTAATCATTTTATTTTAAATTATTATTTCAAGATTTGATTAAAATTTGCCTCTTAAACCATTCCTTTTAAAAAGTAAATAATTTAACAGGTGCCGTTTTTGATGCCGAGGTTGAAGCCGATCAGACTCTTTCGAGGTGCCGAATTGACTTTTTTGTTGGTGCCGATTTGACAAAGTGCCGATTTGTCTTGCACCCGGTTGTAGTGGCTGACAGTAGAGAGACGTAACTGTATAATGTATCACAAATGATGTTTATTATGTAATTATGAAAAATTTCATCACAAAGAACGCTTTTGAATGAAAAATTGTAATTAAGACCATAAAAGAGAGTGATTTCATAAAAAGTAAACCAGGTGTACAATCTCATACATTGAATTAACATCGAACAAATTTTGATGAAATGAAGTCGGTTGTTATAAATCTAAGTTCGTTGAACATGTTAAAGGTTATTTAACATAATAAATTGTGTATGCACTAACTTATGCATACATTTATTCAAGAAAAATAAACCTTTATTTATGTTTCTCTCGTACTTCTCTCCACTGTATGCCATTACATCCTATGTAAATATCGTCAAATTCCTCGAAATTGTCCACTAAAAGATATATTATGTAAAAATATTGTCCTATTTATGTTCATTTATACAAAATAAAACAAATATGTATAAAATAAACCTTTATTTAATCAAATAAACTATTTTTAATTACTTCTCTTCACTTCTCTGTTCCTCTCTGCACTTCTCTGCATTTAGTATGGCCGGTTTAGACTGATAGTTATTTTTTAGAAAACAACGATTTTGTGGAATATAAAAAGATAAAGATTTTTTCGAACATGATACTTTGTGGTCAACTAATATTTTACAGATAAGTCGTCCTACGATATCCTTTTAATGAGAATGCATTGTTGGGGAGTGCCCACTACGAAAGCTGTAAACAAGGTTGTGAAGCTGTCATTTTAACATGCAGGAACTGATTTCTTGCAGCATAAATGAGAACAGAAAACTCTATGTAGGTACATGGTTCTAAGATATTTACATAATTATTTAATATGAAAACATTATATAACTTGTTTTTAATGTAAAATGATACTTGACATTTTATTGATATTCAAATGTAAACAAATTATTACTGGTGGAATGTATTCACACTGGCAATAGAATATACGGTTGTATCTGGCACGTTCAAAGTATGTCTGTGATCTATGCCGCCATCTGTGAAAAGAAGAAGTATAGTATTTTTTGTTCTTTTTCTCTGAGTAATTTAGCAAACATTGCTACATGACGCCATGGAGAACTTGACTGTCATTGACTGTAACAGTCACTTGACCCTGGAAAAAAGGGTGGTCTAATTCTTCCGGAGTGTAACATTTTAAAACTACAGATGGTGTCAAAGATGATAAATTCATACTAGTATCATGATCTAAGGCCACTAATTCAGTACTACAAGGTGTTAATGTTTTCTTTCCCCTTACTCCTGTAGAAACTGTACGTCTAAGCTCCCCTATTGGGATTTTCGCCTTGTCATCCACAAAACGTAGAATAGACTTGTCATTGCCAAGTTCTACTGCTAGTTGACGGAGGTATTTGAATCGAGCCGCAGCATAGTGTTGATCTAAATGTGTAGCGCGCAACTGTCTACGCTGTACTTTGTATTGCACCTGAAAAAAAGAATATTACAATGTGTAATAAATAAACTAAATAAACTAAAAAGTCTGTGTTTGGAGAATTTAATACTAAATAGATCAAGCCATATAAGCTGTGTATCTATGTACTTTTATCCTTACTGCAAAAGTTTTCAAATAGTCTTTTTTTTAAGAAATACAAAATGTCTGTTTTGTTTTGGTCCAATATGTTTCAAATCCATCTTTAATATTTGGTTCCACACAATAAAGAACTTTCACAGTAGTTTTAAAAGTCACAATCAATACAAATGTACCTGTAGATTTGATGTGAAAGAAAGTGCTGTTTTAGAGTAAGGATTCTTAGGGGAGAATTGTAGACGAACAAGGGATTTGGACGGTATGCGTGTGTTTGGCGGACATCTTTCCTTGGTCCTCTCAATAAGATCCCTAACACTAAGCCAAGTTGCTAAGTGGACCTCATTGTGGTGTCTCTCGTCAGCTACTGTTGCTTCTTTAACAACCTTTAAACAAAAGAACTAGTAAATTCTCACATTATTTTCTGAATTCAAATATTGCACCAACGAAAATAGACAATTCATATCTGACATGTATAAATTTGATTTGGTATAGAGAACATTCATATGAAAATCAATTTCTTTTGACTTAATTGTTTTTGCCTATCAACTGCAAAATTTATAGGAGTCTTTCTTATCACCTATGCTATTACATGTAAATAAATATATGTGCCAGTTATGCCCCAGAAAACCTCCAAATTTTTGAATGCAGAGTGTTATTACGGATATTTTTATTTTTGTCTGAGTAATTACCTTTTTCAACTCTTCAAAGAAAGGTTCATAGGTACCTCCCTCACTACCATTTAATGTCCTTAGATCTTGCAGCAATCCTTCATTTCCAAGAAATATCAGCTTCATTCTCTCCATCATTGTAGGGTTTCTTGCAACAGAAGCATCTAGTGCTAGTTTTCTGTATAAAAAGTCAGCAACTGCTGGCTCAATTGAAATCAAATTAAATAATGTTTAATGGCTCAATGTAAATTTATCTGATTTCATTTGTGGATGGACATACATGTACAGACAGACAGAAAAACAGACAACATGAAAATCGTAAGGCTCCCACACTTTGATGTCGGACCAATAGATACATTTTAGCAAATCAGTTTTGGTATTGCACTTGTATTTTAGGTTTTCTATTGACATTTCATTAAAGTAAAATAATTAGCTTTGCAGATGATCTTATTTTAACAATAATTTCTTTCCTAAAAATATAAAAACTATTAACCATAGAATGTTATACCTGAAGCAATGTTGTTTAAACGACGTTTAAACTGCCTCGTCATAGTGCAAGCACACGGTGGTCAAAGCACTCCCTCCTGGTGAAAATCTAAAGATGTTTACCTGCATAGACAGTCGCAAATCTTAAAAAACCTAAAACAGACAAATAAACAACTCAATGATATTATATTTATATTTAAAATGAAATATCAATCCATTTACTGAATAAAAACTGAAAAAAATTGGTCAGTTTTACATAATGATTAAGATATTTAAACAGTGTGTGTATTATACTTATGTCAGTTGGAAAGAGTACAAAACCGTCATGACTATATGAATTGTCCCTGAGAAATAATAATGAATTAAGTTTAAAACCTGAGAATTGGCAGAAATCGAATAGACTGAAAACAATATGCCCCAAACAAAACTTTACTATTTGTACTTTTTACGTACAAAATGACATTGGCTGTTAAAATATCAAACTAAAAGAAAAAGCAATAAAAACCAAAAACTCTCAACAATCAACAATGTATAAAAAACTGAAAATGAAATGAGTCAAAATATTAAAAATAAAACGCATGCTGCAGTCACCTGTGCCTTTGCATATAATTTGAGAAGGGTTCTGAAAGATGCAGCTCCTCATTAAAGAAGAGATGTTTGTCCGTTTGCCTCATGGCAGCGTCAAGCATAGAATATTTTGGATGAACACCTGCGGGACCAGCTGTTGGACAGAACTCTGCTGTAGTGTTATCAGAAATTTGACGTACAGGATGATCAAGACCATGATTGTGTTTTACCTCTAAACATTTCTCCTTGAGGTATTTGCTGTAGGACTGCAGACAATTTCCCAACTCGACAATATTTTGATGAAGTTTTTTCCATGATTCAGTGGACCGCATGACAGGTTTTAGAGCTATACTGTATAGAGCCTGAAGACAAACCAATACCTAGTGCAGTGCATACATGTATCAAGATCAAAAACCTTTTTATAAAGCCATGGAACTTTAGTCAAAAGTTTCAACATCCTAAACAATTTTACTTTCATATGTTTATATTAGAGCTACTTAATCATACCTTTGTATGATATATTCAAACCAGTCCTTAGATGTTGTTAGGAAAATATATATATTTAAATATACCTGTGCATGACTTTCTAGCTGGTTTGCTGTCAGAGGTTTCTTCTTCTCTTTTTTCTTTTGGAAATCATTTTTGCTCTGAAACTGTGCTGCCCTAAACACATTTGGGACAGGTTGGACATTACTTTTTCTTGCGGCATCCATGAGGATAGAATGGTCATTCGTGATGTACCATAAGGCATTAGTAAGAACCTGTTAAAACAAGGAAATCTTAATACTGTTGCTACAATACTGCACATTTGAAGGACACTTTATTATTTTTATTATATTTTACAACAAAACTGTTTAATATTCAAAATATAAAACATATGCCATGTTCTGTGTAAAACTTTTAAAATGTTCCTTCATCGACATCATGTTCATATGTATACAATACCTGTATCATGCTATCCCCAGTTGTTTTACTGTCACATTTGGGGAAGTCCAATTGAGTAGCTGCAACACATCATTAAACAGTTTTATCTTCTCATTGCTGCAATTAAACATTAAAGTAAAAAATCAAACTCGTACTTGTATGACATACATGTACACAAAGTAAGTGTTACTTTTCTGAAATTTGATAGTGTTTTTTTTTTCATTTTACATTTTAATTAAACTCAAATATTAATTCAAGTTGCCGCCACAGAACTGAAGATAAAGAAATTTAGTTTTTTAATTTTAATAATATTCAATATTAATTTAAGGTTTTTTTATATAAATCAATGAGCTGTTTTAATTTAGGTAGTTGCGCGTGTCAACCAGATCATGAGATGCATGTAGGAGTTTAATAGATCCCAGGGCAAACCGTACACTCATGACGTGGAACCACTCCCTTAAAAAAATTTGGGTAGCACGGCCCCTAGGAAACCCATCCATGCAATCACCCCCTTCCCTCTTTACCCCAGGCCAAAAGTTTGGGCACAATAATTTTCCGATTTACTTTTACCTCCTTGTTCACATTTACCTCACCTGTTATATCACACCTAAAAAAACAAATAAGTCAGACTATTGTTTAATTTCAATACCGAATTTTTAATTAGAAAAAAATTCTTACCATGAAAATGAATGAACGAATTAGGCAAAACATATAATCCATAATTCATTTAATGAACTTGTCTCAGCGACACGAGCCATGCAATATTTTTTTTTAAATGAATTAAGTATGGAATCGAGCCCGTCAGTTTCCGAACATAGTTAGCTACTTAAAAATCATTATGCATTATGTAATTATTATACTGTCTTGTAACATTACTAACATAGTTATGCATTACCTATATGAAACCCTGTTCATATTAGTATAAACATAACATGGTACTTTGAAAGCTATAATGACTAAGTGAATGTTAACAGCTTATTGTGCAATAAATGTGTTATTCTTAGAAAAAAATCATCACTTACTTATGGGTTGATTTGAAGTCGAAAATAAGAAGAGAACTAACAGGTACATACTGTAGAGTTGTTATTTTGACCCATAATTGACCACGTGACAATAGCTAGTGTCCCGGATGTCCTTTGTTTTTCAATGGAACAGACCTCGGTAATGTTCAGCAAACATTGGAAATACGATTTGAGTAACTAACTTTTTTTGCTCAAAATTGTAAACATTGACTCAAAGTAAAACAATATATTTTATGTGTATCATTAATTAGCAATACATTGATTTAAAAAGGCTGTATTTCTATGTTGAAAAATAAAATTAAACGGTGACCTTAAATAAAAACTTAAAACTTGCAAAATTTACACAAACAGTTACACTACTAGTAATAAATAGATGACACATAACATAAAAAACACTACTAGTAATAAATAGATGACACATAAAATAAAAAACACTACTAGTAATAAATAGATGACACATAAAATAAAAAAAATATTTTTTTTCAGGATTACTGACAAGATGTTTAATGCTAACAGTTGTTGAAGTGAGTGACAAAATGTTACACAAATTAAAACTTCGTAGAAGTTAGTGACTAAAGACTACAGAAAAGGACTAATAAAAAGCTTGGTTAGAAAAGAACTATTTCCATATCGTCACATGTTTGTTTTCACTGATATTGACTAAACAGTTAACACAGAGCAAATTCATAGTTAATGGATGCAAAAACCTGTATAGCCGACAACTGTCCCTGAACACTTTATTCAGCCTGTTCAATTTTTTGTGTATGGGTCACAGTACATGTAAAGGAGATCAAACACATATTACATTTTATGAATCAGTATGCAAGCAAGTATGGTGCACCACTCCCTGGAAGGCTTCATAATCACAAAGACTATAAAGTTACTTTGCTTCCTTCTGACAAATCAAAAGCAGACATCCATCAAGAATATCTAAAAGCATCACATGCCGCAGGATAAAGAAAAATAAGTTCAAAGTATCAGAGTCCAAAAGGTTTGGATTGAACAATGTCCTTATATTGTTTTAATGAGACCAGCTACAGATTTGTGTTCCAAGTGTCAGATATTTTCAACAGATTTAAATAAATCGAGCAATTTAAATGAAGAGGAAAAAGTTGGCATTTTAAAAAGTATGAACACCATCTGAAAAATTGAAAGAGACTGCTATAGGCAGCAGTGTCAGTCAAGTAAACACAATTACAGTAAAACGACGATTAACGAAAGAGTTAGAGGTAATTTTTATTCATTTTTAATCACATCATACACTTTTGTACATTTAGTTCATGTTGATATTAAATAATTCATGGACACCATACTTTATTGTCATCGTAACGTGGGTGGGCATTATATTCTTGAATATTTTGCCCCAAGCGATAGCCAGGGGTAAAATATGAATATAATGCCCACCCATGTTAAAATGACAATAAAGTATAGTATCCATGAATTATTTTGATTATAATAATGACAAATACAGTAATCTGTACAGTTAAGTGGCAAATAAATGTGCGCTTGTGAATGGCTGTTTCACGTACCTCCTGTGTGTCATAATGTAGAGTGGTGAAAACAATTTAATGGCAGAATGTTGAATCATGTAAATCTCAGAATTCAGACTTTAAATAACAACTTTCTTAACTGTAACAATAATTATGGTTTAAAAATTAGAGTTTTTTAAAATAAAATTTAACAGACTGCAACCCAAATTAACCTGTGCATGTGCGAACTAAATTTATTGCAATTTCAACATGGCTTTGTTTACATAGCGAAAGCAGGACGTCATATTAGAATAGATTTTTAGCTTACCTGACCCGAAGGGTCATGTGAACTATTGCCATCACTTGGCATCAGTCATCGTTGTTTAAAAATCTTCTCCTCCAAAACCACTGAAGGGATTGCTTTGAAACTTTGCGCACATCATCAGTGAAATGTCCTCTACCAAGTTTGCACAAATCATGGCCTCAGACCAACCAACATGGCCACCATGGCTAAAAATAGCACAGGGGGTCAAAATACAGTTTTTGGCTTATAGTTCAAAAAGTAGACCAGATACAGGAAAACCAAAAGACTTTCCATCTTCCGCATCAAAAGCTCTACAAAACACTCCATTGGGTCAAAGTTGTATGACAACTCCTTGTAGGAGTTATTGCCCTTTAATTGACAAAATTAATGATTTTTGCCATTTTCGCCTCAAAATCTTGAAAATTATTAGAACTAGAGAAAAAAATTAGCATTACTTAATTGTTCTGCCTTATGAGAGCTACAAAAATGGCTTTAGGGTCATGATTGTCTGATTAGCCGTTAAAGAGTTATTCCTGAACTGTTTTTTTTAATCGGTTTTAATTGATCTTTAAAAATATTTGAAACATTGCACAAATCATCTTAAGGATGTGCTCTACCATAATTGTGCAAATCAACGTACATAGCTACGTTCGCTTAAAATAGAAAAGGGGGGAGCAAGAGAGTTTTTGGCTGATAGTTAAAAAAGTATAACAGGTACAGCAAATTTGAAGTGAACCTCCTTCTTAGCATCAAAAGCTCCTCCTTATAGGAGTTATTTCCCTTAAACATGTTAAAAGGTCAAAATGAATGATTCTTGCAGAAGTGTTAGTCAATTCCTTATATGAAAGAAAAGCTGGATAAAAAAGGGTTGCTTGGTTTCAGGTTCAGGTGAGCAATACAGGCTCCTGGGAGCCTCTAGTTTGATAAACATACATACTATTATTTGGTGTATTTTTACTGAAATATGAAAAAAAAACACCCGGCACCATGCATAATCTATATGATGTTTTATTAAATTTGTTGAACAGGAGTCATCAATAATTCATCGTCTGCTATTTGATAATAAGTATTTCATCTGTATCGGAGTATTGTACACATACATTTCAATCATCTCTATTTTGTTATTTATGTACATGTCTTAAAAATTACCACTGCTTTAAAGTTAATTTTAATTTTATAAAATGTCTTATTAATAACAATAACTTTTCAGGACAATATTAATACACTATAGCTACAGATAAATTACCCACACCACTAGTATGTCCACCAAGCTTGACAAAGGAATCATACACTATAGCTACAGATAAATTACCCACACCACTAGTATGTCCACCAAGCTTGACAAAGGAATCATACACTACAGCTACAGATACATTACCCACACCACTAGTATGTCCACCAAGCTTGACAAAGGAATCATACACTACAGCTACAGATACATTACCCACACCACTAGTATGTCCACCAAGCTTGACAAAGGAATCATACACTACAGCTACAGATACATTACCCACACCACTAGTATGCCCAGCAAGCTTGACAAAGGAATCATACACTACAGCTACAGATACATTACCCACACCACTAGTATGTCCACCAAGCTTGACAAAGGAATCATACACTACAGCTACAGATACATTACCCACACCACTAGTATGTCCACCAAGCTTGACAAAGGAATCATACACTACAGCTACAGATACATTACCCACACCACTAGTATGTCCACCAAGCTTGACAAAGGAATCATACACTACAGCTACAGATACATTACCCACACCACTAGTATGCCCAGCAAGCTTGACAAAGGAATCATACACTACAGCTACAGATACATTACCCACACCACTAGTATGTCCACCAAGCTTGACAAAGGAATCATACACTACAGCTACAGATACATTACCCACACCACTAGTATGCCCAGCAAGCTTGACAAAGGAATCATACACTACAGCTACAGATACATTACCCACACCACTAGTATGTCCACCAAGCTTGACAAAGGAATCATACACTATAGCTACAGATAAATTACCCACACCACTAGTATGTCCACCAAGCTTGACAAAGGAATCATACACTACAGCTACAGATAAATTACCCACACCACTAGTATGTCCACCAAGCTTGACAAAGGAATCATACACTACAGCTACAGATAAATTACCCACACCACTAGTATGCCCAGCAAGCTTGACAAAGGAATCATACACTAAAGCTACAGATACATTTCCCACACCACTAGTATGTCCACCAAGCTTGACAAAGGAATCATACACTACAGCTACAGATACATTACCCACACCACTAGTATGCCCAGCAAGCTTGACAAAGGAATCATACACTATAGCTACAGATACATTACCCACACCACTAGTATGCCCACCAAGCTTGACAAAGGAATCATACACTACAGCTACAGATACATTACCCACACCACTAGTATGTCCACCAAGCTTGACAAAGAAATCATACACTACAGCTACAGATACATTACCCACACCACTAGTATGTCCACCAAGCTTGACAAAGAAATCATACACTATAGCTACAGATACATTACCCACACCACTAGTATGTCCACCAAGCTTGACAAAGAAATCATACACTATAGCTACAGATAAATTACCCAAATCACTAGTATTCCCACCAAGCTTGACAAAGGAATCATACACTATCAGCTGACTATAGCTACAGATAAATTACCCAAATCACTAGTATTCCCACCAAGCTTGACAAAGGAATCATACACTATAGCTACAGATAAATTACCCAAATCACTAGTATTCCCACCAAGCTTGACAAAGGAATCATACACTATAGCTACAGATAAATTACCCAAATCACTAGTATTCCCACCAAGCTTGACAAAGGAATCATACACTATAGCTACAGATAAATTACCCAAATCACTAGTATTCCCACCAAGCTTGACAAAGGAATCATACACTACAGCTACAGATACATTACCCAAATCACTAGTATGCCCACCAAGCTGGACCTCTCTTTTTCAAAACCCACGGGAAGTGCAATTGTTTGGTGTTTGTGTAGAGGGCTCAGGTATGTGACTATAAACATGTTTAAAATTCAAATAAAATTTGAAAAATAAAAGTTCAAACAAAGGGTTATTATAGTCCTTTTTACTGATACATGTATCCTCTCATTCTTTGGTTGATGTTGTGTTAATTAGTTGTTATTAACAATGATTTCTATGATTTTTACTGTTCTGAAAAGTGTCATATGCCATGTGTTAGAAATCTATCTTTTAAAAGACTGTTACTGTATTGAATACATGTCTTAGGGCTTCTAGACTTTTTATATCTCATTTTTGGTAAAAACCTTGAATATCTTTTTCAGAAACTGGGATATTCTACTTAATTGATGACGCAGAGGATGTTAATAAGGACTAATTGTGTAGTCAGCATGTTACACCACCACTTTAGGGTTTAAAGGTAATGGTGAGACATCAACCAGTCTCCATATTGATAACTGTGCAGGCCAGAACACAACTATTGTTGCTATTTGGTAGGTCTTGTAATTAAAATTCAGTGAAATAAAAGCAAATATTGATTACTTTATTTTAATAAAAAAAAACAGAAAAATATGATTATGAACCAAACAACAAATGCATGAAAAGTTTTTCATTTTTTTTTAAAATTTGTTGTAAAATAAATATACAATTTTTTTCTTCAGGTATGGTCTTTGCAGAATCATGACAGGGCGACATGAAAATTTGGATTTTAGCTGTATGGAAGTTGGTCATACAAGACTTCATCCAGACTGGCATTTTTGGATATGCAAGGTTTTTACATGCAATTTCTGTTTTATTAATTACTTCTGTACTTATTGTGAGGGCCTCTGTGGCAGAGTGGTAAAGGTGGTTAGTCTACTATTGATCATGTGGTCTAGATCTGTCAGCACTGAGGTTTGAGTTTCACTGGGGGCAGTGTGTACTCGACTCCAATCTTAACTGACAAGGATTGCCAGTTTTCTGAAAATGGCATTACACATGCCATATAAGTTGTAATGTATATTTTCCTAATGTAATCCGGGGTCTTAGTGGCAGAGTGGTTAAGGTAGTTAGTTATCTACAATTGATCACCTGCCTGTTTACACCAGGGTTGCAGGTTCAACTTTCACTGCAGATGGGGTGAATTCTACTTCAATCTTTATTGACAAGGACTGCCAGTGTTCTTACTGATGGTTGGGGTTATCTCCAGGTACTCCATCTTCTTTTCCTAAAAAACTGGACACCATGCATGATATAGCTGAAAAATTGCTGAAAGCGGCGTTCAACAGCACACAAACAAACAGAAACATATCAGAATTTAATACTCGCTTACAGGGATTTCTATAAAATGTTCTTTTTACAGGCAGAAACATGTTTCAAATTGTCTACAGTAGTTTGTTAATGTTTAACTGTTTCTTATTTATATAATTTCAGTTAAAATGTCGGAACTTTACAGTTGAAACTATCTGAGGTTTCCTTGTCAGTTGTAGCATCATTTAGGAGCAACCATAATATACCACAGCTTGTCAGTGATAGTCATCGTCGAGTTGTCTTCTACAACTGGAAAGATTTCTTGAAGTCATCATTTAAATTTCTCCCTAGATTTCATCACACCATCATTTTAGAATGAGCAGTCAAAATCCTGGAACTGTATTTGTCAAGGAATATATTGATGACGATGAAATATCAATACATTTATTGAAAAGACATTGTATCTTTGACTATGCAAAACTTCCAACTGTCACTGAACCAAAAAGACTGGATGCAAGTAGACAGTGGAATTTGTTTCAGGAAATCAGACTACTGTCTACAAGTGAAACAAACAAAGATTTTACATGTCCAAAACTCGCTGTGCCTAAACCAGTCATTTATATTAACGAAGAGCGAGACAAAATCAGAAAATGCAGATATTCCAAACAAATGGGAAATGATAAAACCAGCAATGAAAAAGTTGTTTGCCCAGTATTTTTGAAAGACAATTAATTGATTATTTGATTTATTATAGTATTTTTTCTTTAAAAGTTCTATCTGTACTTCTTTTACAACAATCCTAACATTCCCAATAACTATACAATCTAAGAAAAGCAAAATGCCAGTAACATCGAAGGTAATTACAAAATTGGTTCTTTGGTTGTCATGGTAACCATCTGTTGTAGTTTCCCAAGTTGTTTTTCACAGCTTTATTCAGCAGTTGCATATAAAGGGACAACATATTTAACAAAAATAAATCATAATCATTATTAATAATCTGGTTCAGCAAATGGTACCTATAGAAGTAACAAAACATATCAGTACATTCATTAGTTGGCTGCCACTGTGACATTTTGCAAAATCTATCAAAATGGCTTTGTAGGATGTTTTGCACAAGGGAATACTCAAAGAATCTGCAATAATCTCAAATTGGCCTATGTACCCCCATAAACCTGAAAATCTCATTGCTGGTCACATATAAATTAACTATTTTTTGCTATTCTTATGTTTTAGGATTTATTGATTGCTGCTGAAAGTGGTGATTTTAAAGCTGTGAAGAAGAGTTTAGAAAATGGTGCGAATGTCAACTGTGCAAATGAATATGTAAGTAATATCATATCGAGTTCCTTAATGCAAGTTAACTATTTATAACAAGTCCTGTATAAATCAGCTGAAAACAAAACAACATACATATCTCAATTATTTCAATGTAAATTGCATGTCAAGTATGACAGGTAGACTGTATATGTCTAGTATGACAGGTAGACTGCATATGTCTAGTATGACAGGTAGACTGTATATGTCAAGTATGACAGGTAGACTGTATATGTCAAGTATGACAGGTAGACTGTATATGTCTAGTATGACAGGTTGACTGCATATGTCTAGTATGACAGGTAGACTGTATATGTCAAGTATGACAGGTAGACTGCATATGTTAATATAACAGGTAGACTGCATATGTCTAGTATGACATGTAGGCTGCATATGTCTAGTATGACAGGTAGACTGTATATGTCAAGTATAACAGGTAGACTGCATATGTTAATATAACAAGTAGACTGCATATGTCTAGTATGACAGGTAGACTGTATATGTCAAGTATGACAGGTTGACTGCATATGTTAATATAACAAGTAGACTGCATATGTCTAGTATGACAGGTAGACTGTATATGTCAAGTATGACAGGTAGACTGCATATGTTAATATAACAGGTAGACTGCATATGTCTAGTATGACATGTAGGCTGCATATGTCTAGTATGACAGGTAGACTGTATATGTCAAGTATAACAGGTAGACTGCATATGTTAATATAACAGGTAGACTGCATGTCTAGTATGACAGTTAGACTGTATATGTCAAGTATAACAGGTAGACTGCATATGTTAATATAACAGGTAGACTGCATGTCTAGTATGACAGGTAGACTGCATATGTCTAGTATGACAGGTTGACTGCATATGTCAAGTATGACAGGTTGACTGCATATGCTAATTATAACTGGTAGACTGCATATGTCTAGTATGACAGGTAGACTGCATATGTCAAGTATGACAGGTTGACTGCATATGTTAATTATAACTGGTAGACTGCATATGTCTAGTATGACAGGTAGACTGCATATGTCTAGTATGACAGGTAGACTGTATATGTCTAGTATGACAGGTAGACTGTATATGTCTAGTTTTTACAGGTAAATTTCATGTCATGTATAACGGGCAGACTGCATATGTCTTGTATTGACAGGTAGACTGCATATGTCAAGTATGACAGGTAGACTGCATATGTCTAATATGACAGGTAGACTGAATATTTCTCATATGAAAGGTAGACTGCATATCTCTAGTATGACAGGTAATATCATATCGAGTTCCTTAATGCAAGTTAACTATTTATAACAAGTCCTGTATAAATCAGCTGAAAACAAAACAACATACATATCTCAATTATTTCAATGTAAATTGCATGTCAAGTATGACAGGTAGACTGTATATGTCTAGTATGACAGGTAGACTGCATATGTCTAGTATGATAGGTAGACTGTATATGTCAAGTATGACAGGTAGACTGTATATGTCAAGTATGACAGGTAGACTGTATATGTCTAGTATGACAGGTTGACTGCATATGTCTAGTATGACAGGTAGACTGTATATGTCAAGTATGACAGGTTGACTGCATATGTTAATATAACAAGTAGACTGCATATGTCTAGTATGACAGGTAGACTGTATATGTCAAGTATGACAGGTAGACTGCATATGTTAATATAACAGGTAGACTGCATATGTCTAGTATGACATGTAGGCTGCATATGTCTAGTATGACAGGTAGACTGTATATGTCTAGTATGACAGGTAGACTCTATATGTCAAGTATGACAGGTTGACTGCATATGTTAATATAACAAGTAGACTGTATATGTCTAGTATGACAGGTAGACTGTATATATCTAGTATGACAGGTAGACTGTATATGTCTAGTTTTTACAGGTAAATTTCATGTCATGTATAACGGGCAGACTGCATATGTCTAGTATTGACAGGTAGACTGCATATGTCAAGTATTACAGGTAAACGGCATATTTCTCATATGAAAGGTAGACTGCATATGTCTAGTATTGACAGGTAGACTGCATATGTCTAGTTTTTACAGATAGACTGCATATGTCTAGTATTGACAGGTAGACTGCATATGTTTAGCATTTACATGTAAATTGCATGTCCAGTATGACAGGTAGACTGCATATGTCTAGTTTTTACAGGTAAATTTCATATCAAGTATGACAGGTTAGACTGCATGTGTCTCATATGACAGGTAGACTGCACATGTCTAGTATTGACAGGTAGACTGTATATGTCTAGTTTTTACAGGTAAATGCATGGCCAGTGTGACAGGTAGACTGCATATGTCTAATATGACAGATAGACTTCATATGTCTAGTATGACAGGTAGACTGCATATGTCTAGTTTTTACAGATAGACTGCATATGTCTAGCATTGACAGGTAGACTGCATATGTTTAGTATTTACATGTAAATTGCACGTCCAGTATGACAGGTAGACTGCATATGTCTACTTTTTACAGGTAAATTTCATGTCTAGTATGACAGGTAGACTGCATGTGTCTCATATGATAGGTAGACTGCACATGTCTAGTATTGACAGGTAGACACTATATGTCTAGTTTTTACAGGTAAATGCATGGCCAGTGTGACAGGTAGACTGCATATGTCTAATATGACAGGTAGACTGCATATGTCTAGTATGACAGGTAGACTGCATATGTGTAGCATTTACATGTAAATTGCATGTCCAGTACGACAGATAGACTGTATACATGTATGTCTAGTAATTTACATATAAATTGCATGTCCAGTGTGACAGGTAGACTGCACATGTGTAGCATTTACATGTAAATTGCATGTCCAGTACGACAGATAGACTGTGTACATGTTTGTCTAGTATTTACATTTAAATTGCATGTCCAGTTCGACAGATAGACTGTATATGTCTAGTATTTACATATAAATTGCATGTCCAGGTTGACAGGTAGACTGCATATGTGTAGCATTTACACGTAAATTGCATATCCAGTGCGACAGATTGACTGTATACATGTATATCTAGTATTTACATATAAATTGCATGTCCAGTTCGACAGATAGACTGTATATGTGTAGTATTTACATATAAATTGCATGTCCAGCATGACAGGTAGACTGCACATGTCTAGTATTTATGTGCAAATTGCATGTATAGTATGACAGCTTGGCTGCATATGTCTAGTATTTACATGTAAATTGAATGTTCAGTATGACAGGTAGATTACATATGTATAGTATTTACATATGAATTGCATGTCTATTATTGACAGGTAGCTTTTTGAGGTAAATTGCATGTACAGTATGACAGGTAGACTTCACATGTAAATTAATATGTCTAGTATTACCGAGATAGACTGCATATTGATTTTCTTGACAGGTAAATTGCATGATCAGTATCTATGACAGGTAGACTGCATATGTCTAGTATTGACAGGTAGACTGCATATGTCTAGTATTGACAGGTAGACTGCATATGTCTAGTATGAAAGGTAGACTGCATATGATTAGAAGTAATATGTTAAATGCATGTCCAGAATGACATGTAGAATGCATGTTTGGTATGACATGTGTACTGCATATATCCTGCATGACAGGTAGACTGCATATGTCCAGTATGACAGGTAGACTTCACATGTCAAGTATGACAGGTAGACTGCACATGTCAAGTATGACAGGTTGACTGCATATGTCAGTATGGCAATGATATGTCCAGTATGACAGGTAGATTTCACATGTCAAGTAGGACAGATTGCACATGTCCAGTATAACAGGTAGACTGCATATGTCAAGTATGGCAATGAAATGTCCAGTATGACAGGTAGACTGCATATATCTAGTTGACAGGTAGACGGCACATGTCAGGTATAACTGGTAGAATGCCTATATCTGGTATGACTGCTATACTGCATATGTCCACTATAACAGGTGGAGTGCATGAGTCTAGTATGACATGTTTACTGCATATTTCAGCATGACAGGTAGACTGCTTATGTCCAGTATGACAGGTAGAATGTCCATTATGACCGTTAAACTGGATATGTCCAGTATGACAGGCAGAGCTTATTTACAAAATGACATGAAGATTGCGTTTGTCAAGTTTAACATATAGACTGCATATGTCCAGTATAGCATATATGACCAGTAGACTGCATATGTCTATTTTGAGACAGATTTCACATGTCCAGTTGATAGGTAGAATACATATGTCAAGTATGACAGGTAGACTGCATATTCCCGTATTAAAGGTAGACAGTATATGTCTAGTATGACAGGTAGACTACAGGTTAAGTGTGACAGGTAAACTGCATATGCCCAACATTATATGTAGACTGCATATTATGCCTGGTATGACTGACTGGTGACTACATATGTCCATTATGAAACGTGGACTGCATATGTCCATCATGACAGGTAGAGACTGCATATGTCCAGTATGACGGTTAAACTTCGCATGCCTGGTATGACAGACTGCATATGTCAAGTAAGACAGGTAGACTGCATATGACTGGTAGACTGCATATGTCTGGTGTGACTGGTAGACTGCATATGTCCAGTATGAAAGATGGAGTGGATATATCCAGTTTGACGTTTACTGCATATGTCTAGCATGACAGGTAGTCTGAATGTCAAGCATGACAGGTAGATGGCATATGTCTAGTATGACAGGTAGACTGCATATGTTCAGTTTGACAGGAAGACTGTACATAACAAGCATGACAGGATGACTGCATATGTCTAGTATTTACATGTAAATTGCATGTCTACTATGACTGGTAGATAGCATATGTCCAGTATATCAGGTAGACTGGATAATAAATATGACAGCTAGACCATATGTCAAGTATGACATTGAGACTTAATATGTCTGGTATGAATGGTTGACTGCACATGTTCAGTATGATAGGTGTACCGCATCTGTCCAGTATGACATGTGGGCTGCATATGTCCAGAATGACAGGTAGACTGCATGTCTCGTATGACAGGTAGGCTTCATATGTCCAGTATGACATTTAGGCTTATTATGTCCACTAGGACAGGTAGACTGCATATGTCCAGTATGAAAGGTAGACTGCATATGTCCAGTATGACAGATAGACTGCATACGTCAAGCATGACTGGTAATGTCCATTATGACAGGCAGTCTGAATATGTCAAGTATGACATGTAGTCTACATATGTCAAGTATGACATGTAGTCTACATATGTCAAGTATGACAGAATGGATATGTCAAGTATGACAGAATGGATATGTCAAGTATGACAGGTAGACTGGATATGTCCAGTGTGACAGGCGACTGCTTATGTACAGAATGACATATAGACTGCATGTCCAGTATGATAGATAGACTGCATACATCAAGCTTGACTAATAATGCCCATTATGACAGGTAGTCTGAGTATGTCAAGTATGACAGGTAGACTGCATATGTCTAGTATGACAGGTAGACTGCATATGTCTAGTATGACAGGTAGACTGTATATGTCAAGTATGACAGGTAGACTGAATATGTCTAGTATGACAGGTAGACTGCATATGTCAAGTATGACAGGTAGACTGCATATGTCTAGTATGACAGGTAGACTGCATATGTCTAGTATGACAGGTAGACTGCATTTGTCAAGTATGACAGGTAGACTGTATATGTCAAGTATGACAGGTTGACTGCATATGTCAAGTATGACAGGTAGACTGCATATGTCAAGTATGACAGGTAGACTGTATATGTCAAGTATGACAGGTAGACTGAATATGTCTAGTATGACAGGTAGACTGCATATGTCAAGTATGACAGGTAGATTGCATACATCAAGTATGACATTGCATTTGTCAAGTATGACATTGCACTGCATTTGTCAAGTATGACATAACACTACATATGTCAAGTATGACAGTTAGAATGGATATGTCTAGTATGACATTAAACTGCATATGTCAAGTATGACATTACACTACATATGTCAAGTATGACATTACAATTCATGTGTCAATTATTACACTGCATATGTCAAGTATGACATTACACTGCATGTCAATTATGACATTACACTGTATATGTCATTACACCGCATATGTCAGGTATGACAGAGTATGACAGAATAGATATGTACAGTATGACAGGTAGACTGCATGTCAAGTATGACATTACACTGCATATGTCAAGTATGACATTACACTGCATATGTCAAGTATGACATTACACTGCATATGTCAAGTATGACATTACACTTCATGTGTAAAGTATTACACTTCTTATGCCAAGTATGACTGAAAGACTGCATATGTCCAGCATGACATTACACTGCATATGTCAAGTATGACATTACCCTGCATATGTCAAGTATGACATTAAACTGCATATGTCAAGTATGACATTAAACTGCCTATGTCAAGTATGACATTAAACTGCATATGTCATTACACCGCTTATGTCAAGTATGACAGAATAGATACATACAGTATGACAGATTGTCTACATATGTCAAGTATAATAATAATAATAATAATAATAAATGCAAAAGGGTAACTCAGTTAGTTAAAAAACTAATCTTCCCTGAGGCCCTCATAAAGTTCATCATACAAAGTTACATGAATACAAGAGATAACATAATACATGTATTACACAATTACAAAAAAAGAAAAGGAAAAAAATATCAAATTAAAATTCACAATACATTTAAAATAATGAAGCATACAAACACATATCATCAAAACAGATAAACAAGAAACATTAAACATGTAAATGTTAAGGTCCATATTGTATACAAAATATAACATTATAACTTGTCTAAATTATCTCTTGATTTTGTGTATTCAATAAAAATTATTTTAATTTAATAATAATTTAATGACAGGTAGACTGCATGTCAAATGTGACATTACACTGCATATGTCAAGTATGACAGGTAGATTGCATATGTCTAGTATGATATGTGGACTGCATATGTCCAGTATGATATGTGGACTGCATATGTCCAGTATGATATGGGGACTGCATATGTCCAGTATGAAAGGTGGAGTGCATTTTTACAGTATAACTTGAAGACTGCATATGTCCAGAATGACAGGTAGACTCCACATGCCCAGTATGACAGATAGACTGCACATGTCATGTATGACAGGTAAACTGCATTTCAGATATGACAGGTAGACTGCATATGTCTAGTATGATATGTGGACTGCATATGTCCAGTATGATATGTGGACTGCATATGTCCAGTATGATATGTGGACTGCATATGTCCAGTATGATATTTGGACTGCATATGTCCAGTATGAAAGGTGGAGTGCATTTTTACAGTATAACTTGAAGACTGCATATGTCCAGAAAGACAGGTAGACTTCACATGTCCAGTATGACAGATAGACTGCACATGTCATGTATGACAGGTAAACTGCATTTCAGATATGACAGGTAGACTGCATATGTCTAGTATGATATGTGGACTGCATATGTCAAGTATAACAGGTAGACTGCATATGTCTAGTATGATATGTGGACTGCATATGTCCAGTATGATATGTGGACTGCATATGTCCAGTATGATATTTGGACTGCATATGTCAAGTATGACATTACATTGCATATGTCAAGTATGACATTACACAGCCTATGTCAAGTATGACATTACACTGTCTGTCAAGTATGACATTACACTGCCTATGTCAAGTATGACATTACACTGCCTATGTCAAGTATGACATTACACTGCCTTTGTCAAGTATGACATTACACTGCCTATGTCAAGTATGACATTACACTGCCTATGTCAAGTATGACATTACACTGCCTATGCCAAGTATGACATTACACTGCATGCCAAGTATGTTACACTGCATATGTCAAGTATGACATTGCTCTGCCTGTAAAGTATGGCATTACACTGCCTATGCCAAGTATGACATTACACTGCATGTCAAGTATGTTACACTGCATATGTCAAGTATGACATTGCTCTGCCTGTAAAGTATGACATTTAACTGCCTATGTTAAGTGTGACATTACATGGCCTATGCCAAGTATGACATTACACTGCCTATGTCAAGTATGACATTACACTGCCTATGCCAAGTATGAAATTACACTGCCTATGTCAAGTATGACATTACACTGCCTTTGTCAAGTATGACATTACACTGCCTTTGTCAAGTATGACATTACACTGCCTATGTCAAGTATGACATTACACTGCCTATGTCAAGTATGAAATTACACTGCCTATGTCAAGTATGACATTACACTGCCTTTGTCAAGTATGACATTACACTGCATGTCAAGTATGACATTACACTGCCTATGTCAAGTATGACATTACACTGCCTTTGTCAAGTATGACATTACAGTGCCTATGTCAAGTATGACATTACACTGCCTATGTCAAGTATGAAATTACACTGCCTATGTCAAGCATGACATTACACTGCCTTTGTCAAGTATGACATTACACTGCATGTCAAGTAAGACATTACACTGCCTATGTCAAGTATGACATTACACTGCCTTTGTCAAGTATGACATTACACTGCCTATGTCAAGTATGACATTACACTGCCTTTGTCAAGCATGACATTACACTGTCTGTCAAGTATGACATTACACTGCCTGTGTCAAGTATGACATTACACTGCCTTTGTCAAGTATGACATTACACTGCCTATGTCAAGTATGACATTACACTGTCTATGTCAAGTATGACATTACACTGCCTTTGTCAAGTATGACATAGCACTGTCTGTCAAGTATGACATTACACTGCCTATGTCAAGTATGACATTACACTGCCTTTGTCAAGTATGACATTACACTGCCTATGTCAAGTATGACATTACACTGCCTATGTCAAGTATGACATTACACTGCCTTTGTCAAGTATGACATTACACTGTCTGTCAAGTATGACATTACACAACCTATGTCAAGTATGACATTACACTGCCTATGCCAAGTATGACATTACACTGCATGTCAAGTATGTTACACTGCATATGTCAAGTATGACATTACTCTGCCTGTAAAGTATGACATTTAACTGCCTATGTTAAGTGTGACATTACATGGCATATGTGAAGTATGACATTACACTGCCTGTGTCAAGTATGACATTACACTGCATATGTCAAGTATGACATTACACTGCATATGTCAAGTATGACATTACACTGCCTTTGTCAAGTATTACATTAAACTGCCTATGTCAAGTATGACATTACACTGCCTGTGTCAAGTATGACAGTACACAACATATGTCAAGTATGACATTACACTGTCTATGTCAAGTATGACATTACACAGCATATGTAAAATATGACATTACACAGCATATGTCAAATATGACATTAAACTGTCTATGTCAAATAGACTGCATTTGTCCAGTATGTCAGGTAGACTGCATATTTTAAAGATGACAGGTAGACTGCATATGTCTAGTGTGACAATTAGACATTATTTTTCATGTATGACAAATGTTTGTTCATTATGACAGGTAGGTTATATCTGTCCAGTTGAACAGGTATTTAAAAATATTAAATATCAATAGAATACACATGTTTAGCAGGGGGCTGACATACGGACCCAGGATGGCTTGGTATGTATTCCTCAGTGGAAGGTCGTGTTTTACTTTATTTTTGTACTGAATCAGAAAATATCAATGTACATCTTGTTATGGCCGACATGTTACAAGATTCATTGATTAATCTCAGATAATGATATATTTCACCATAAGTGTTGGGATTCATTTTATTCGTCTCATTGACCTGAATCAGAAAATATCAGTCTCAGCGACGTTTCTTACCAGAAGTTATTTTTTATACTTTGACCACAGAGATTTATAGTACATTTTTAATGGCTGACATGATAAAACGTACATTATTTCACACAAACCAAATATTTCACACTGAGTGTGGCCATTTGTTTAACTCGCCTCTTCGTACAGAATCAGAAAATATCAAGTTTTATTAGATCTGTTACAAAAACTACTTTTGTTATATGTAGCTGTATAACTTACATTGAGGAGATTTGATGACAAGATGTCTGTTATTTACAGAGAAATTGTTTTAATAATAAATTTATAACATTCTAGAACGACACACCATTGCACAAAGCAGCACAGGGAGGCTCCAGAGACGTGGCAGAACTACTGATATCAAAGGGGGCTGGCATCAACAACTGGGGTTACCATGTATGTATTCCTCAGTGGAAGGTCGCGTTTTACTTCATTTTTGTACTGAATCAGAAATATCAATGTACATCTTGTTATGGCCGACATGTTACAAGATTCATTGATTAATGTCAGATAATGATATATTTCACCATAAGTGTTGGGATTCATTTTATTCGTCTCATTGACCTGAATCAGAAAATATCAGTCTCAACGACGTTTGTTACAAAAAGTTATTTTTTTATACTTTGACCACAGTGATTTATAGTACATTTTTAATGGCCGACATGATAAAACATACATTATTTCACGCAAACCAAATATTTCACCCTGAGTGTGGCCATTTATTTTACTCGACTCTTCGTACAGAATCAGAAAATATCAAGTTTTATTAGATATGTTACAAAAACTACTTTTGTTATATGCAGCAGTATAACTTACATTGAAGAGATTTGATGACAAGATGTCTGTTATTTACAGAGAAATCGTTTTAATTATAAATTTATTACGTTCTAGGGAAACACACCATTACATGACGCTGCAAGGGGAGGCTTCCTAGACTTGGCAGAACTACTGATATCAAAGGGGGCTGACATACGGATCAAGGATGACTTTGTATGTATTCCTCAGTGGAAGGTCGTGTTTTACTTCATTTTTGTACTGAATCAGAAAATATCAATGTACATCTTGTTATGGCCGACATGTTACAAGATTCATTGATAAATCTCAGATAATCTCAGATAATGATAAATTTTACCGTAAGTGTTGGGATTCATTTTATTCGTCTCATTGACCTGAATCGGAAAATATCAGTCTCAACGACGTTTGTTACAAAAAGTTATTTTTTTATACTTTGACCACAGAGATTTATAGTACATTTTTAATGGCCGACATGATAAGACATACATTATTTCACACAAACCAAATATTTCACCCTGAGTGTGGCCATTATTTAACTCGACTCTTTGTACAGAATCAGAAAATATCGTCTCAACGACGTTTGTTAAAAAGTAATTTTTTTGTACTTTGACCACAGAGATTTTTAGTACTCGACTTGTTGTACAGAATCAGAAAATATCAAGTTTTATTAGATCTGTTACAAAAACTACTTTTGTTATATGTAGCTTTATAACTGACATCGAGGAGATTTGATGACAAGATGCGAGTTATTTATCAAAATGTTGATGTTTACCAGACATCATTGTAATAAAAGGAGTTATTTTGTAAGCGTCAATTATTTATATATATATATTTTGTATAGACATTAGTTTATTTATATTGGTAGATGCAAACTATGCATGTTTTAAATGTTTTGTTTCTTACAGGGAAATACTGCAGTGTACTGGGCAAAAGGAAAAGCAAAGATATTACTACAGGTATTTTTATACCCCCCGCAAACTAGTTTGGGGGGTACATAGGAATCACCCTGTCTGTCTGTCCGTCTGTCTGTCCGTCTGTCCACATCCCTTGTAAGCGCTTCTCCTAAACCGCTTGACAGATTTTGATGAAACTTTACATGAAGGAAGTACATCATATGTAGATGTGCATGAAGAATTTTCGTCGCTGTCGGATATTATTCAGGGGAGATAATTGGACTTGGAGCGAAGTGGGGGGTATCCCTTTGTGAGCTTGCTCACAGTCCACACTTGTTATCCTTTAACACAAACTTAAACTATGTACAAGTAAAAACCATCACGTAAACCCAATAATAAATGTAGTGGCATCAGCTGTGGAGTGTAGTCTGTGCAAGAGTTATACCAAGTGTACTGTACACGTAAACCAACACCTTGGTGACATAAGGTATGAAGTGTTGTCTGTGTAAGAGTTGTACCAAGTGTACTGGACACGTAAACCAACACCTCAGTGACATCAGGTATGAAGTGTAGTCTGTGTAAGAGTTATACCAAGTGTACTGTACACGTAGACCAAACACCTCGGTGACATCAGGTATAAAGTGTAGTTTGTGTAAGAGTTATATCAAGTGTACTGTACACGAAAACCAAACACCTCGGTGACATCAGGTATGGAGTGTAGTCTGTGTAAGAGTTATACCAAGTGTACTGTACACATAAACCAAACACCTCCGTGACATCAGGTATGAAGTATAGTCTGTGTAAGAGTTTTACCAAGTGTACTGTACACGAAAACCAAACACCTCGGTGACATCAGGTATCGAGTGTAGTCTGTTTAAGGGTTATACCAAGTGTAGTGTACATGTAAACCAAACACCTTGGTGACATCAGGTATGAAGTGTAGTCTGTGTAAGAGTTATACCAAGTGTAGTGTACACGTAAACCAACACATCAGTGACATCAGGTAGGAGGTGTAGTCTGTGTAAGTGTTATACCAAGTGTACTGTTCACGTTAACCAACACCTCAGTGACATCAGGTATGGACTGTAGTCTGTGTAAGAGTTATACCAAGTGTACTGTACATGTAAACTTACACCTTGGAGACATCAGGTATGAAGTGTAGTCTGTGTAAGAGTTATACCAAGTGTACTGTACACGTAAACCAAACACCTCGGTGACATCAGGTATGAAGTGTAGTCTGTTTAAGGGTTATACCAAGTGTAGTGTACATGTAAACTAAACACCTTGGTGACATCAGGTATGAATTGTTGTCTGAGTAAGAGTTATACCAAGTGTACTGTACACGTAAACCAACACATCGGTGACATCAGGTATGAAGTGTAGTCTGTGTAAGAGTTATACAAAGTGTACTATACAGGTAAACCAACACATCGGTGACATCGGGTATGAGGTGTAGTCTGTGCAAGAGTTATATCAAGTGTACTGGAGACGTAAACCAAACACCTTGGTGACATCAGGTATGAAGTGTAGTCTTTAGAGTTTTACCAAGAGTACTGTACACGTAAACCAACACATCGGTGACATCGGGTATGAGGTGTAGTCTGTGTAAGAGTTATACCAAGTGTACTGTACACGTAAACCAACACATCAGTGACATCAGGTATGAAGTGTAGTCTGTGTAAGAGTTATACTAAGTGTACTGTACACGTAAACCAACACATCGGTGACATCAGGTATGAAGTGTAGTCTGTGTAAGAGTTATACCAAGTGTACTGTACACGTAACCCAACACCTAGGTGACATCAGGTATGAATTATAGTCTGTGTAAGAGTTATACAAAGTGTACTGTACACGTAAACCAAACACCTTGGTGACATCTAGGTATGAAGTGAAATCTGTGCAAGAGTTGTACCAAGTGTACTGGACGTAAACCAAACACCTCGGTGACATCAGGTATAAAGTGTAGTCTGTGTAAGAGTTATACCAAGTGTACTGTACACATAAACCAACACATTGATGACATCAGGTATGAATTGTAGTCTGTGTAAGAGTTATACCAAGTGTACTGTACACATAAACCAACACCTTGGTGACATCAGCTATGAAGTGTAGTCTGTGTAAGAGTTATACCAAGTGTACTTTACACGTAAGCAAAACGCCTCGGTGACATCAGGTATGAAGTGAAGTCTGTGTATGAGTTATACCACGTGTGCTGTACACTTAAGCCAAGCACCTGGCTGACATCAGGTATGAAGTGTAGTCTGTGAACGAGTTATACAAAGTGTGCTGTACACGTAAACCAAACACCTCGATGACATCAGGTATGAAGTAAAGTCTGTGTATAAGTTATACCAAGTGTACTGTACACGTAAACCAAACGCCTTTTTGACATCAGGTAGGAATTGTAGTCTGTGTAAGAGTTATACCAAGTGTACTGGACACATTAACCAAAACCTGGGTGACATCAGGTATGAAGTGTAGTCTGTAAGAGTTATACTAAGTGTACTGTCCACGTAAACCAAACACCTCGGTGACATCAGGTATGAAGTATAGTCTGTGTTTAAGTTATACCAAGTGTACTGTACACGTAAACCAAACACCTCCTTTTTGACATCAGGTAAGAATTGTAGTTTGTGTAAGTGTTATAGTGTACTGTAGACGTAAACCAAACACCTCGGTGACAGGTATCAAATGTAGAATGTGCAAGAGTTATACCATGTGTACTGGACACGTAAAACAAACACCTCGGTAACATCAGGTATGAATTGTAGTCTGTGTAAGAGTTATACCAAATGTAATGTATAAGTAAACCAAATGCGTCATTGACATCAGGTATGAATTGTAGTCTGTGTATGAGTTATACCAAGTGTACTGTACACGTAAACCAAACACCTGGGTGACATCAGGTTGAAGTGTAGTCTGTGCAAGAGTTGTACCAAGTGTGCTTTACACGTAAACCAAACATCTCGGTGACATCAGGTATGAAGTGTAGTCTGTAAGAGTTATACTAAGTGTACTGTTCACGTAAGACAAACGCCTTGTTGACATCAGGTAGGAATTGTAGTCTGTATAAGAGTTATACCAAGTGTACTGTAGACGTAAACCAAACACCTTGGTGACAGGTATGAAATGTAGAATGTGCAAGAGTTATACCAAGTGTACTGAAAACGTAAACCAAAACCTTGGTGACATCAGGTATGAAGTGTAGTCTGTGTTAGAATTATACCAAGTGTACTGTACACATAAACCAAACGCCTTGGTGACATGAGGTATGAATTCTAGCTGTGTAAGGGTTATACCAAGTGTACTGTACACGTAAACCAAACACCTCGGTGACATCAGGTATGAATTGTAGTCTGTGTATGAGTTATACCAAGTGTACTGTACATGTAACCCAAACACCATATGCACATCAGGTATGAAATGTAGTCTGTGTAAGAGTTATACGAAGTGTACTTTACACGAAAACCAAACACCTCGGTGACATCAGGTATGAAGTGTAGTCTGTGTATGAGTTATACCAAGTGTACTGTACATGTAACCCAAACACCATATGCACATCAGGTATGAAATGTAGTCTGTGTAAGAGTTATACGAAGTGTACTTTACACGTAAACCAAACACCTCGGTGACATCAGGTATGAATTGTAGTCTGTTAATGAGTTATACCAAGTGTACTGTACATGTAACCCAAACACCATATGCACATCAGGTATGAAATGTAGTCTGTGTAAGAGTTATACGAAGTGTACTTTACACGAAAACCAAACACCTCGGTGACATCAGGTATGAAGTGTAGTCTGTGTATGAGTTATACCAAGTGTACTGTACATGTAACCCAAACACCATATGCACATCAGGTATGAAATGTAGTCTGTGTAAGAGTTATACGAAGTGTACTTTACACGAAAACCAAACACCTCGGTGACATCAGGTATGAATTGTAGTTTATGTTAGAGTTATACCAAGTGTACTGTACACGAAAGCCAAACAGTATTACTTAGTTACTCATTATAATGTAAACATCAGTACTAGTATAATGTAAACACATGTACTAAGTATAATGTAAACACAAGCACTAAGTAAAATGCAAACACAAGCACTAAGTAAAATGCAAACACAAATACTAAGTATAATGCAAACACCAGTACTAAGTATAATATAAACACAAGTACTAAGTATAATGTAAACACCAGTACTGTGTATAATATAAACACCAGTACTAAGTGTAATGTAAACACAAGTACTAAGTATAATGTTAACACCAGTACTATGTATAATATAAACACCAGTACTAAGTATAATGTAAACACCAGTAGTAAGTATAATGTAAACACCAGTACTAAGTATAACATTAAACATCAGTATTAAGTATAATGTAAACACCAGTACTAAGTATAATGTAAACACCAGCAATAAGAATAATGTAAACACCAGTACTAAGTGTAATGTTATCACCATTACTAAGAATAATGTAAACACCAGTACTAAGTATAATGTTATCACCAGTACTAAGAATAATGTAAACACCAGTACTAAGTATAATGTTATCACCAGTACTAAGAATAATGTAAACACCAGTACTATAATAATAATATAATAATAATAAATTCTTTATTTTACGAAGGTATCTCATTTAACAATACAATGTTAATCTCACTAGAGGCCTTCACATAAAAACAGTATATGATGTTACAAATTGCAGATACAATAAACAGTACAATAACAATAATAAAAGAAATTGCATGTATATAAACATGTTTTGTAATGGCAAGAATGTTTACAAGACAGTTTGTGTACCTTCATTTTGAAGTTTAATAAAGTATTCTGATACTTTTACTTTAAAAGTTTCAAAGTTTTCAGCTCCACTTATTTCAATTGATAATTTATTCCAAACAATAATAACAGAGTATTCAAACGTTCTTTTGAAATATTCAGAATTAGGTTGTGGAATATGAAGTAGTCCAGCTGTTGCTGATCTGAGAGAATATTTATATAGACCACTACATGTAGTAAATTTATCGGCAAGATAATTTGGAGATAATCCATTCATACATTTAAACATCAGAAGAGACTGGAAATATTCAATTCTAGTAAATATAGTCATCCATTTAAGTTCTTTAAACATCATCATTGATGGATAATCAAAAGATTTGTTTAAGGGTAGTCTGGCGGCACGTTTTTGTAACTTATAAATACGCTCAAGATGATATTTTTTAGTTAGTCCCCACACTGTGCTACAATAATCAAATACTGGCAATATGTAACTATTATAATACAAAATAAGACCCTTTAGTGGCAGGTACTGTCTTAATCTATTCATAAGATATAATCTGCTTGACACTATTTCACATATTTTATCAACTTGATTTGACCAGGACAAATTTTTATTTATATACACTATGTATAATGTAGACACCAGTACTAAGTATAATGTAAACACCAGTACTAAGTATAATGTAAACACCAGTACTAAGTATAATGTAAACACCAGTAGTAAGTATAATATAAACACATTTACTGAGTATAATGTAAACACCTGTAATAAGTATAATGTAAACATTAGTACTAAGTATAATGAAAACACCTGTACAAAGTATAATCTAAACACCTGTACTAAGTATAATGTTAACACTAGTACTAAGTACAATGTAAACATCAGTACTAAGTATAATATAAACACATTTACTAAGTATAATGTAAACATCAGTACTAAGTATAATGTAAACATCAGTACTAAGTATAATATAAACACATTTACTAAGTATAATGTAAACTCCATGTAAACATCAGTACTAAGTATAATATAAACACATCTACTAAGTATAATGTGAACATCAGTACTAAGTATAATGTAAACACCAGTACTAAGTATAATGTAAACACCAGTACTAAATATAATGTAAACATCAGTACTAAGTATAATATAAACACATTTACTAAGTATAATGTAAACATCAGTACTAAGTATAATGTAAACATCAGTACTAAGTATAATGTAAACATCGGTACTAAGTATAATATAAACACATTTACTAAGTATAATGTAAACATCAGTACTAAGTATAATGTAAACATCAGTACTAATTATAATGTAAACATCAGTACTAATTATAATTTAAACATCAGTACTAATTATAATGTAAACATCAGTACTAAGTATAATGTAAACACCTGTGCTAAGTATAATGTAAACACTAGTACTAAGTATAATGTAAACATCAGTACTAAGTATAATATAAACACATTTACTAAGTATAATGTAAACACCAGTACTAAGTATAATGTAAACATCAGTACTAAGTATATTGTAAACATCAGTACTAAGTATAATATAAACACATTTACTAAGTATAATGTAAACACCAGTACTAAGTATAATGTAAACATCGGTACTAAGTATAATATAAACATTTACTAAGTATAATGTAAACATCAGTACTAAGTATAATGTAAACATCAGTACTAAGTATAATGTAAACATCAGTACTAAGTATAATGTAAACATCAGTACTAATTATAATGTAAACATCAGTACTAATTATAATGTAAACATTAGTACTAATTATAATGTAAACATCAGTACTAAGTATAATGTAAACACCTGTACTTAGTATAATGTAAACACTAGTACTTAGTATAATGTAAACATCAGTACAAAGTATAATGTAAACATCAGTACTAATTATAATGTAAACATCAGTACTAATTATAATGTAAACATCAGTACTAATTATGTAAACATCAGTACTAAGTATAATGTAAACACCTGTACTAAGTATAATGTAAACACTAGTACTAAGTATAACGTAAACACCAGTACTAAGTATAATATAAACACATTTACTAAGTATAATGTAAACATCAGTACTAAGTATAATGTAAACATCAGTACTAAGTATAATGTAAACATCAGTACTAAGTATAATGTAAACATCAGTACTAAGTATAATATAAACACATTTACTAAGTATAATGTAAACACCAGTACTAAGTATAATGTAAACATCAGTACTAAGTATAATGTAAACATCAGTACTAGTATAATGTAAACATCAGTACTCAGTATAATATAAACACATTTATTAAGTATAATGTAAACACCAGTACTAAGTATAATGTAAACACATTTACTAAGTATAATGTAAACATCAGTACTAAGTATAATGTAAACATCAGTACTAATTATAATGTAAACATTAGTACTAAGTATAATGTAAACATCAGTACTAAGTATAATGTAAACACCAGTAGTAAGTATAATATAAACACATTTACTGAGTATAATGTAAACACCTGTAATAAGTATAATGTAAACATTAGTACTAAGTATAATGAAAACACCTGTACAAAGTATAATCTAAACACCTGTACTAAGTATAATGTTAACACTAGTACTAAGTACAATGTAAACATCAGTACTAAGTATAATATAAACACATTTACTAAGTATAATGTAAACATCAGTACTAAGTATAATGTAAACATCAGTACTAAGTATAATATAAACACATTTACTAAGTATAATGTAAACTCCATGTAAACATCAGTACTAAGTATAATATAAACACATCTACTAAGTATAATGTGAACATCAGTACTAAGTATAATATAAACACATTTACTAAGTATAATGTAAACATCAGTACTAAGTATATTGTAAACATCAGTACTAAGTATAATATAAACACATTTACTAAGTATAATGTAAACATCAGTACTAAGTATAATGTAAACATCAGTACTAAGTATAATGTAAACATCGGTACTAAGTATAATATAAACACATTTACTAAGTATAATGTAAACATCAGTACTAAGTATAATGTAAACATCAGTACTAATTATAATGTAAACATCAGTACTAATTATAATTTAAACATCAGTACTAATTATAATGTAAACATCAGTACTAAGTATAATGTAAACACCTGTGCTAAGTATAATGTAAACACTAGTACTAAGTATAATGTAAACATCAGTACTAAGTATAATATAAACACATTTACTAAGTATAATGTAAACACCAGTACTAAGTATAATGTAAACATCAGTACTAAGTATATTGTAAACATCAGTACTAAGTATAATATAAACACATTTACTAAGTATAATGTAAACACCAGTACTAAGTATAATGTAAACATCGGTACTAAGTATAATATAAACATTTACTAAGTATAATGTAAACATCAGTACTAAGTATAATGTAAACATCAGTACTAAGTATAATGTAAACATCAGTACTAAGTATAATGTAAACATCAGTACTAATTATAATGTAAACATCAGTACTAATTATAATGTAAACATTAGTACTAATTATAATGTAAACATCAGTACTAAGTATAATGTAAACACCTGTACTTAGTATAATGTAAACACTAGTACTTAGTATAATGTAAACATCAGTACAAAGTATAATGTAAACATCAGTACTAATTATAATGTAAACATCAGTACTAATTATAATGTAAACATCAGTACTAATTATGTAAACATCAGTACTAAGTATAATGTAAACACCTGTACTAAGTATAATGTAAACACTAGTACTAAGTATAACGTAAACACCAGTACTAAGTATAATATAAACACATTTACTAAGTATAATGTAAACATCAGTACTAAGTATAATGTAAACATCAGTACTAAGTATAATGTAAACATCAGTACTAAGTATAATGTAAACATCAGTACTAAGTATAATATAAACACATTTACTAAGTATAATGTAAACACCAGTACTAAGTATAATGTAAACATCAGTACTAAGTATAATGTAAACATCAGTACTAGTATAATGTAAACATCAGTACTCAGTATAATATAAACACATTTATTAAGTATAATGTAAACACCAGTACTAAGTATAATGTAAACACATTTACTAAGTATAATGTAAACATCAGTACTAAGTATAATGTAAACATCAGTACTAATTATAATGTAAACATTAGTACTAAGTATAATGTAAACATCAGTACTAAGTATAATGTAAACATCAGTACTAATTATAATGTAAACATTAGTACTAAGTATAATGAAAACATCAGTACTAATTATAATGTAAACATTAGTACTAAGTATAATGTAAACATCAGTACTATTTATAATGTAAACATCTGTACTAAGTATAGTGTAAACATTAGTACTAAGTATAATGTAAACATCAGTACTAATTATAATGTAAACATTAGTACTAATTATAATGTAAACATCAGTACTAAGTATAATGTAAACACCTGTACTTAGTATAATGTAAACACTAGTACTTAGTATAATGTAAACATCAGTACAAAGTATAATGTAAACATCAGTACTAATTATAATGTAAACATCAGTATTAATTATAATGTAAACATCAGTACTAATTATGTAAACATCAGTACTAAGTATAATGTAAACACCTGTACTAAGTATAATGTAAACACTAGTACTAAGTATAACGTAAACACCAGTACTAAGTATAATATAAACACATTTACTAAGTATAATGTAAACATCAGTACTAAGTATAATGTAAACATCAGTACTAAGTATAATGTAAACATCAGTACTAAGTATAATATAAACACATTTACTAAGTATAATGTAAACACCAGTACTAAGTATAATGTAAACATCAGTACTAAGTATAATGTAAACATCAGTACTAGTATAATGTAAACATCAGTACTAAGTATAATATAAACACATTTACTAAGTATAATGTAAACAGCAGTACTAAGTATAATGTAAACATCAGTACTAATTATAATGTAAACACATTTACTAAGTATAATGTAAACATCAGTACTAAGTATAATGTAAACATCAGTACTAATTATAATGTAAACATTAGTACTAAGTATAATGAAAACATCAGTACTAATTATAATGTAAACATTAGTACTAAGTATAATGTAAACATCAGTATTATTTATAATGTAAACATCTGTACTAAGTACAGTGTAAACATTAGTACTAAGTATAATGTAAACATCAGTACTAATTATAATGTAAACATCAATACTAATTATAATGTAACATCAGTACTAATTATAATGTAAACATCAGTACTAATTATAATGTAAAAGCTAGTACTAAGTATAATGTAAACAACCGTACTAATTATAATGTAAACATTAGTACTAAGTATAATGTAAACATCAGTACTAATTATAATGAAAACATCAATACTAATTATAATGTAAACATCAGTACTAAGTATAATGTAAACATCAGTACTAATTATAATGTAAAAACTAGTACTAAGTATAATGTAGACACCAATACTGAGTATAATGTAAACACCAGTACTAAGTATAATGTAAACACCAGTACTAAGTATAATGTAAACATCAGTACTAAGTATAATGTAAACATCAGTACTAATTATAATGTAAACACCAGTACTAAGTATAATGTAAACATCAGTACTAATTATAATGTAAACACCAGTACTAAGTATAATGTAAACACCAGTACTAAATATAATGTAAACACCAGTACTAAGTATAATGTAAACATCAGTACTAAGTATAATGTAAACATCAGTACTAAGTATAATGTAAACACCAGTACTAATTATAATGTAATATCAGTACTAAGTATAATGTAAACATCAGTACTAAGTATAATGTAAACATCAGTACTAAGTATAATGTAAACATCAGTACTAATTATAATGTAAACACATTTACTAAGTATAATGTAAACATCAGTACTAAGTATAATGTAAACATCAGTACTAATTATAATGTAAACATCAGTACTAAGTATAATGTAAACATCAGTACTAAGCATAATGTAAACACCAGTACTAATTATAATGTAAACATCAGTACTATGTATAATATAAACATTAGTACTTATTATAATGTAAACACCAGTACTAATTATAATGTAACATCAGTACTATGTATAATACAGTGCTCCCTCGTTATAATGCCACCTTTTGGACTTGGCATTTTTTTGGCATTATAAGAGGGTGGCGGTATAAAGAGGGAGGACTATTTCAGACTTTTGTATCAGTAAAGTTGAATATGTATAAAGCCCAGTTTGGTCTACATTAAATATGTCATTTGTGGAGTAATTTTGCATTTTTCGAAGAGCTTCCTGGCGGCCTATAGAACGAATAATCGTACCCTCGCTTTTTTGGCGAAGGTACGAATTTAGTTCCATTACTCGTAATTTAGCAGAGCGGGAGAGAATCACTCCCGGCACTTTGATGTCCAAACGAAGTTGCATATATGTTTTTATCCGTTTCTTGATTAAGATCGATCATTATTGATACATGATGATAATTATTGCCGTTTTTAATAACCAGCTGTGCGTTATGGGTTTATTGACATTCGTGTCTCTGTTCAATTATGTTTGCTACACGAAAAGCACTGAGAACACCGAAAATGGTGTGTTGCATCTTGGTAAAGTCGTATATGTAAATCACTGGATTCTTACTACAGAATGGTTGTTACCGTATTCAATTAGCACGATTATCTTCAAATAAGTTCATCAAATGACCTCTAATCCGCTGTTTACACAACAATTATGTTAATTGATTTATTGATTTTCGAATAAGGGGATTAAGCTTAGAAAGCGTGACCATGTTTATACACCAATAATTCAAAATAATTATGAGTAATGTATGTGTTTGGCAGTAGAAACAGGGGAAGTTTTATTGAATAAAGGACTTCTGCAAATAAAAACTTGTGGCGGATGGCGATATGCGAGGTTGGCATTACAACGGGGGAATTTTAATGGTTAAAAAACGGGACCATAGAAAATCGTGGCGATATTCGAGGTTTGCGGTTTAACGGGGGGGGGTGATATACCGAGGGTACACTGTATAAACATTAGTACTAATTATAATGTAAACATCAGTACTAAGTATAATGTAAACATCAGTACTAATTATAATGTAATATCAGTACTAAGTATAATGTAAACATCAGTACTAAGTATAATGTAAACATCAGTACTAAGTATAATGTAAACATCAGTACTAAGTATAATGTAAACACCTGTACTAAGTATAATGTAAACACCTGTACTAATTATAATGTAAACAAGTCCTAAGTATAATGTAAACATTAGTACTAATTATAATGTAAACACCAGTACTAAGTATAATGTAAACATCAGTACTAAGTATAATGTAAACACCAGTGCTAATAATAATGTAAACATCAGTACTAAGTATAATGTAAACATTAGTATTAATTATAATGTAAACATCAGTACTAAGTAACGTAAACACTAGTACTAAGTATAATGTAAACATTAGTATTAATTATAATGTAAACATCAGAACTAATTATAATGCAAACATCAGTACTAAGTATAATGTAAACATTAGTATTAATTATAATGTAAACATCAGTACTAAGTAACGTAAACACTAGTACTAAGTATAATGTAAACATTAGTATTAATTATAATGTAAACATCAGATCTAATTATAATGCAAACATCAGTACTAAGTATAATGTAAACATTAGTACTAATTATAATGTAAACATCAGTACTAAGTAACGTAAACACTAGTACTAAGTATAATGTAAACATTAGTACTAATTTTAATGTAAACATCAGAACTATAATGTAAACATCAGTACTAAGTATAATGTAAACATTAGTATTAATTATAATGTAAACATCAGTACTAAGTAACGTAAACACTAGTACTAAGTATAATGTAAACATTAGTACAAAGTATAATGTAAACATTAGTACTAATTTTAATGTAAACATCAGTACTAATTATAATGTAAACATCAGTACTAGGTATAATGTAAACATCAGTACTAATTATAACGTAAACATCAGTACTAAGTATAATGTAAACATTAGTATTAATTATAATGTAAACATCAGTACTAAGTAACGTAAACACTAGTACTAAGTATAATGTAAACATTAGTATTAATTATAATGTAAACATCAGAACTAATTATAATGCAAACATCAGTACTAAGTATAATGTAAACATTAGTACTAATTATAATGTAAACATCAGTACTAAGTAACGTAAACACTAGTACTAAGTATAATGTAAACATTAGTACTAATTTTAATGTAAACATCAGAACTATAATGTAAACATCAGTACTAAGTATAATGTAAACATTAGTATTAATTATAATGTAAACATCAGTACTAAGTAACGTAAACACTAGTACTAAGTATAATGTAAACATTAGTACTAAGTATAATGTAAACATTAGTACTAATTTTAATGTAAACATCAGTACTAATTATAATGTAAACATCAGTACTAGGTATAATGTAAACATCAGTACTAATTATAACGTAAACACCAGTACTAAGTATAATGTAAACATTAGTACTAATTATAATGTAAACATCAGTACTAAGTAACGTAAACACTAGTACTAAGTATAATGTAAACATTAGTACTAAGTATAATGTAAACATTAGTACTAATTTTAATGTAAACATCAGTACTAATTATAATGTAAACATCAGTACCAGGTATAATGTAAACATCAGTACTAATTATAATGTAAACACCAGTACTAAGTATAATGTAAACATTAGTACTAAGTATAATGTAAACATTAGTACTAATTTTAATGTAAACATCAGTACTAATTATAATGTAAACATCAGTACTAAGTATAATGTAAACATCAGTACTAATTATAATGTAAACATTAGTACTAATTATAATGTAAACATTAGTACTAATTATAATGTAAACACCCGTTCTAATAATAATGTAAACACCAGTACTAAATATAATGTAAACACCAGTACTAAGTATAATGTAAACACCAGTACTAAGTATAATGTAAACATTAGTACTAATTTTAATGTAAACATCAGTACTAATTATAATGTAAACATTGGTACTAATTATAATGTAAACACCAGTACTATGTATAATGTAAACATCAGTACTAAGTATAATGTAACATCAGTACTAATTATAATGTAAAAACCAGTGCTAATTATAATGTAAACATCAGTACTAATTATAATGTAAACACCAGTACTAAGTATAATGTAAACATTAGTACTAAGTATAATGTAAACACCAGTACTATGTATAATGTAAACATCAGTACTAATTATAATGTAGACATCAGTACTAAGTATAATGTAAACATTAGTACTAAGTATAATGTAACATCAGGACTAATTATAATGTAACATCAGTACTAATTATAATGTAAACATCAGTACTAATTATAATGTAAACACCAGTGCTAATTATAATGTAAACATCAGTACTAATTATAACGTAAACACCAGTACTAAGTATAATGTAAACATTAGTACTAAGTATAATGTAACATCAGGACTAATTATAATGTAAACATCAGTACTAAGTATAATGTAACATCAGTACTAATTATAATGTAAACACCAGTGCTAATTATAATGTAAACGTCAGTACTAATTATAATGTAAACATTAGTACTAATTATAATGTAAACACCCGTTCTAATATTAATGTAAACACCAGTACTAAATATAATGTAAGCACCAGTACTAAGTATAATGTAAACACCAGTACTAAGAATAATGTAAACACTAGTACTAATTATAATGTAAACACCAGTTCTAATTTAAATGTAAACACCAGTACTAAATATAATGTAAACACCAGTACTAAATATAATGTAAACACCAGTACTAAGAATAATGTAAACACCTCTACTAAGTAAAATGTAAACACTAGTACTAATTATAATGTAAACACCAGTTGTAAGTATAATGTAAACACCAGTACTAATTATAATGTAAACACCAGTACTAAGTATAATGTAAACACCAGTACTAAGTATAATATAGACACCTCTACTATGTATAATGTAAACACTAGTACTAAGAATAATGTAAACATCAGTACTAAGTATAACCTAAACACCAGTACTAAGTAATATATACAGGGTACATTTTTAGAATATTGTTAAGACTCTACTATGTAAGTGTCAATACTTAACAACTGTGCTAAGTAAACAGCAGTACTAGGTATGATGTAAACAGCTGTATTAATAATAATATAAATACTTGATTATTATAGTTTAATTATTTTTTCTCCAGTTAGTTGAGAGTGGTGTTGATGCCAGCCATGCTTTAGAAGCTGCTAAACATTGTGACAGCTTGAACGAGGCACAAGATTACATACTGTCTTCACTCCTTGCTGCTGCCACTGTGCCCATTAATGTAAGTGTTATTATAATACTTCCAAATGTAGAGTAACCCTATTGTATTATTATACTCATGTAAGAGCAGTCTCTGAAATCTGCCATCCTTCCTTTATAATTATATGAGCCATTTACGAGTTTCAAGTAAAAATAGTTCATGATGGCTAATATATTGTAAAGCCTGAGATGCTTACAATTCCAGAGCACCGAGTTTTGTGTAGTCATTGTTTTTTTTATATTTACTTCTTTTCTTTATATGAAATTGTTTTTCAAGTGCATATCTGGTTATAGTGAAGTTGGGCCACTGGCAGCTGGTGGGTAGGAGGGCATACTCCTCAACAGTCAACTCATCAGCTTGACAGAAAGATTGAACACATGTTGAAGTTGTATACCTGTAACTATTCAATATTTAATAATTATTTTATTGTTGTCACCAAATTATACAGACAATAGAGGACTGTGACATTATTATTTTTCATGGGTTAACAATTGTGTCGCTTTTTCGTGGGTAACCTGATCCACGAATTTGAAGATCCAACTAAAAATAGTTCTTTGAAATGTATTTCTGACCCATTTGTTTTTACAAGCATTAAGAGATCAAATGAAATGTAATCACCCAGATATATGTTAAAAGTGTATGTACTTTGCATTAATATTATAAATAATCCATACAAGAAATTAACGACCTAACACGGCTAGAGGGTGATACAAATGGTATCTATTACAAGTGGAAAGATGAGACAAGAAAATCTCAAACCCACGGACATGATATCTTGTCCATCCTGAGGCTCTGCCGAGGATTGGACAAACAGATATCTAACCAGAGTGTTTGAGAATCTTGAATCGGCTTTCCATGAGTGATTTAATACTTTTGCTCATTGGTGCTTCAGAAGTACCAAGTGTGAACCCCAACCTTTCATAAGAAAACTGTGAACCCTTTCCAGTGTAAGGTTGGATTTAAGCACATTTTGTATTTACTTGGACTCCAACTCAGAACCTTAACGTTGATGCATCAGTGGTAAATAGTATTTTACAAACTACTCGCATGCCAGATTGCCGAATCCCAAATTGACGACTCCCAACTTGCAGGGTCCCTTTTTGCCCATTTTATGAGATATTCTAAAACAAATTTAATATAATCATTATATAGTACTTTGCTTTTACTAATTGTAAGTTAATTAATAATCATGTCATTATATTTATTTTAACTTGTAATAAATATTGTTCGTCAATATAACAATTAAAATTGGTAATCGATAGTTAAAACAAAAATTGATTAATTTTAAATAACTGAAAACACAACCTTGTCTTATGTTTTCGCAGCACAAGCTGATGTTTATTTTATTATTTGAATAATTACGTATACACGAAACAACACAAAGATCTGAATGAAACTAATTTTTTGAAATGGATATATTAACTAACAACATCTCCGAAAAACATGGATTTTTTTCTAAAATCATTAATAACATGTAGTTAAACTTTTGATCGGCAAACTGGACTCTGCAATATGGGATTTGGTAATCTGGGATGCTACCCTCAGACCACAAGGCCACTCTGACCCCTATTTCCATTGATAGGCATGATTAAACAATGTTTATTGTCAAAAAAATAAATCAGGAAACAACTACTGTGTGAAATTGTACTGTAAATATAAACAATGCAAAAATATGCTTGCCAATATGTTTTTAAAAAGTAAAGAAATACAACGTGTGTGTGTTGTCACAATGTTTCAGATCTATTGGTACAAGTTTTTGAAACAGCATGAAAAGTGTAATTTTCAATTTAGTCAGATCATTACAAAAATAGCAATTTGTAACAGGTACATAAAGTAATCAAAAAATGGGATGGAAAAGTTATGTTGTTGACCCACAGGTATAAATATCTGTGATAATGGTGGTGATCTTGGTTTAATTACACAAAATATATCAACTGAATTGCATCATGGGTTGTATTTATTACCTTATTGTAGATGCCTCCTGATGATGGTGTCCAACAGCATGACCAAGGTAAGTTGTATCATAGTGATGGGTAAAATACCATTTATACAAGACAACTGCCAACTAATGTTTGTTGGTTCAATGGTTTAACACCACTTTCAGCAATTTTTCAGCTATATCATGGCGTTCAGTTGTTTTGTTTTGTTTTTTTTTTTTGGGGGGGGGGATAATATGCTGGAGTATCCGGTTTAGATCCTACCTACAACCAGGAAACTGTCAATCCGTAACAGTTAATGTTGGGAGTCGATTTGATATTTGGAATGTGGGTAGATAATATCAAGGCGATGTGTCGCATACCATAGTTGTTGAGCTTTGACATTAAGGTCACATTATTGCTTTCTGAATAACAAATTCATGTCCGATTTGTAACTTTATTTTTGAGGTATGCTTTTTATATTTGGAATTTGGGAAGATAATATCAAGGCGATGTGTCGCATACCATTTTTGATGACCTTTGACCTTGGCCTCAAGGTCGGCGGGGCCCACAGAGATGGTTATCTAGTTTCTTGTTGGTGTTTGTATCCATTGTTGTAAATGCAAATCATATGTTCATGTAATTATTACAACAAAGGGCAGTAATGCAGGATAAAAATTGTCGGTCTTTGTATTTGTTTTTGTGAGTGCCAAATAAAATTAGCCTTGCATGTGATAGTTACAACAAAGTGCAGAAATAAAAGTTCACTATAAAGTGTATACACAATGGCTGCTTGAATGGTTGATTAATTGCTAGTGAACAGTATTTCAGCTATATTCTGGCAAAAAACAAACACTAATATATTGGCAAATAGCATGGGTCAAAGGGAAAGACAATTAGACTCACAATAGAAGTATTAAATTGGGATTGTGGTTACAGTCTTGCTTCGCTTTTGCAATAATCAGTTGTTTTAAATGTGGGATGTGTGTTACGGTCTTCAGACACATCAATCAGGATGGTCTCTGGTCGGATTTTTATAAGACACGACCAATACCTCCTGATTCCATCGGCAATTAAATAAGACAAAATAAGCATTTAGGAGGAAAGACAATTTTTTTTTTACTTTATACAATACAAACTATCCTTTTTAAGGACAAACTACGACATAATAATATGTTATAATATGTGTGTATATATAAACAAGTTTAATGAAATATTTCATTTTCTTTCGTTTTAGATATATTGCCAGGAATAGTTGATGCTAAGGAGTTTAAATCACTTCTTAAGCTAGGCACCTATGAGTCATTTGGAAATAAAATTTACCTTGCTGGTGCTTGTTCTGTTGGTAAATCTACTTTGGCTTGTCTTCTCATAGGCGATGAAATTCCACTGGAATGGAAATCTACTGATGGTTTAAAAATATTCTTTGGTAGAAATGGAATACACTTGGAAGAAAAGAAAATGGTTCCACTAAATAAAGGTAAGCTAAACCTGCAAAACCAGAGTTTACAATTTACAAGCGAAGTCCGATGTTATAGATATCTTTTACAAATAATACTCTTTGTGTGATTAAAATAGAACCCGTACATGTCTATCGTGATAAATACTCTTTTCTTATTGGTCGGAATTTTATTTATCTTGTCTGAAGTAGTATGTGACATCTACAACAAGAACACCACATTTTAATTCAAGATGGTTCTTTAGAACCAGTATATGCTAAAGTGACTTACTGTTCACATTGCAATTGTCTTGCGATCACTGTACATGCACACATATCTGGAAAATATTACCCTCACACCAGAAGTTTGACAAGCAAAGCAGAATGAAAATAATAATATTTACAGTACTTTCACACAAATTCATCAAAAGTTTGTAATATAAGAAGGTCCTTACCGCAATAACATATGGGTTTCCCAAATACGAACAATGGAAAAACAGAACCAGCAATATGTTCATCAATGTTCAGGTGTTCCTTGTTTTTGATTTGTTTTGCTTTTATCGTAAAAGGAGATTAATGACTTCAAGGAATCAGCAAGTATATTGTCAAAAAATTTTAGACGTAAATGTAAACGTAACGTAACTTGACGACAGTTTTGATATTTACAAAGATTCGCAATCTAAAGTTACGTGTAAACTTACGTCTGCTCATGATCGCTCGTAAGTCCTAGCTTCACTCGTTATATTGTACAGAGAAATCAGTTTTCAAGACATTCATTACTTAGCATCATTAATTTTGTTAAATGTGACATAGGAAAAAGAAAAAACATTCCGCATTTGCAAATATTTTGAAAAATGTCTCACATAAGCGGAACAACTCTCACAAAAATTTTTATAGAAAAGAAAAAACCAAATTCCTGAAAACATGTTCAGGAAACTAAACTTTTTATATATGATTTACGATTTTGCTGTTTTATTTGTGTTAAAGTGGGTTAAGATTATTTATTACATTATAACAACACAAAACTACTCGGTAATTGCTACACCGAAGGAACGTAACCTTTAAAACGGTTTTGTTCCATGTTGGGGTTAATAGAGATTACTTTTTTAAAACTATTCAAAATTAAGCAATACACCAATAAATATGACTTTGTTTTATGTATTTATGTTTTTATTTATTGAATTTATTTATTTATTTATTTATTTTTTGCATGTCACTTTAGCCAATATATTGTATCGTTTTTTCTTCCACCGGTCTACTGCTTTGTGAGGTTATACAATTGAAAAAATTGTTATTATTTAAGTTCTTTGAGGTAATTATTTCTCTTTCAATCTGTTTATTTCCAGAGCGATAAAAGTAACTGAGCATGCGTGCAAAACGTAAGATTTACGATTGTTATTTTACGTGCAAAACTGCGATTCCTTTCAAGAATACGAACAATCGCAGACGTAAACGTAAATTTACGATTTTTTGAGAATATAGCTGCAGACAGTTAAATATAGATCAGTTAATAACTAGACAGGTTAAATATAGATCAGTTAATAACCAGACAGGTTAAATATATCAGTTAATAACCAGATAGGTTAAATATAGATCAGTTAATAACCAGATAAGTTAAATATAGATCAGTTAATAACCAGAGAGGTTAAATATAGATCAGTTAATAACCAGACAGTTAAATATAGATCAGTTAATAACCAGACAGTTAAATATAGATCAGTTAATAGCCAGACAGTTAAACATTGATCAGTTAATAACTGTAGTTGATCTTTATCATACTATATACAGCGTCTTATTTAGTCAAGACCATGTCTTGTCATTACCAAGGGTTACATCTTCAATTCAAAATATTTATTTCACTCGTGTAACACTAGCTGTGAAGAAGTCATTTATATGTACATTTCACATTATTTCAAATGCCAGATTTATGTTTCCTTGATAATTGTTGTTTTATGATGCCTTATAGTGGAGTAAAACTGCTCTGCCAAACAATTGCCACACATCTCTTAGTAACTCCGCAGGAAATATTTGCCTCATCATTGCCTTATTATTTTCCACAATTTGTGTTGACAAACACTGCGGCAAGCTTTTGGTGAACCATGAGCATTTTATAACCTTGGTATCTTTGATGACATATTGGTAGCAAAATTGTGTTGTGGCAACTTCTGAATCCACACTCATGTTAATGGTAAAACTATCATCTAGTTCGCACAGTGAGGGGTCTAATAGATTGGGCTGCTAGAAGTGTTTGTCATTGATTAATCTGTCATTAGCTCACCTGGACCTTCGGTCCAGGTGAGCTTTTGCCATCACTTGGCGTCCGTCGTCTGTCGTCCGTCGTAAACTTTTTGCAAAAATCTTCTCCTCTGAAACTACTGGCAAATTTTTTCAAACTTGGCCACAATCATCCTTAGGGTTCCTAGTTTCGAGTTTGTGCCCAGAGTGTTGATCAACTGCCAAGTATGGCCGTTGTTACTAAAATAGAACATGGGGTCAACACAGGTTTTTGATCATTATCTCAAAAATTAAAATAGCTATAGAGAAACCGTTACTTCAAATTGATCAGCACATTAAGGTCTACAATAGTTCTTCTTGTAGGAGTTATTGCCCTTTATGACGATTTTTGACAAAATATTTGGTATTTACAATATAGCCTGAAAACCATATGAGGTAGAGTGAAACTATAAATGGCAAAAATGATCAGCAATAAAAGCCCTACAATTCACTTGATTGGTCTGAAATTGTCACATGACTCCTTATATGAGTTATTACCCTTAAATGTGGTAACTTTAAAACTACAACAGCTAGAGTAAAACTGTAAATAGCAAAAACGATCAGCAATACAAGCCCTTCAATTCACTGTATTAGTCTGAAATTGTCAGATGACTCATAATAGGAGTTATTGCCCCTAAATGGCAATTTTTATGAAATTTTCTGTTTTTGTCCTGTAACTTGAAAACTATAGCAGCTAGATTGAAACTGTAAATTCCACAAATGATCAGTAATAAAGGCCCTACAATTCACTTGATTGGTCTGAAATTGTCAGAAAACTCCTTAAATTAGTTATTGCCCATAAATGACAATTTTTTATGAAATTTTCCGTTTTTTTGTCCTGTAACTTAAAAACTCTAACAGCTAGAGTGAAATTGTTAAAAGCAAAAATGATCGCAATACAAGCCCTACACATTACTATGTCAGTCTGAAATTGTCAGAAGACTCCTTATAGGAGTTATTGCCCGTAAATTGCAATTGTTTATGAAATTTTCGTTTTTGTCCTGTAACTTAAAAACCATAACAGCTAGAGTGAAATTATAAAATGCAAAAATGATCAGCAATAAAAGCCCTACAATTCACTTAATTGGTCTGAAATTGTCAGCTGACTCCTACTTGAAAACTATTGCAGCTAGATTGAAACTGTAAATTGCACAAATGATAAGCACCAGAAGCCCTACAAATGATTGCTTAGTCCAAAATTCCAAGATGACTGTTTATAGGAGTTATTGCCCTTTCATTATGAATTTGGACAAATGAACAGATTTTGAATTATAAATTAGTTTATAACACACCTACTAGTGGGGTGAAACTGTAAATGTCTAAAGTACCCTAAAGGACAATGCATACAAACCATTTAATTTTCAGAAATTGTCTGATGGCACCTTATAGGAGTTATTCTATTTAACTGACATTTTTGAAAAAAATGTTTAGTTTTTGCACAGAAACTTAAAAGCTATAACAACTTGACTGAAACTGTTAATTTCAAAAATTTAAATATAGTTGAAGTCATTTGGATTCCAGTTGAGCGATTAAAGGCTCCTGGGAGCCTCTAGTTAGTGTCTGTCATGGATTAGACAGTAATGCCAGCTATGGATAAGACTGTAATTAATGTTAGACTATCATAAGTGTCAGTCGTGGTTTAGACAGTAATGCCAGCTATGGATAAGACTGTAATTAATGTTAGACTAAAATAACAGTCAGTCGTGGATTAGACAGTAATGCCAGCTATGAATAAGACTGTAATTAATGTTAGACTATCACAAGTGTGAGTCATTGATTAGACAGTAATGTCAGCTATGGATAAGACTGTAATTAATGTTAGACTATCACAAGTGTTAGTCGTGGTTTAGACAGTAATGACAGCTATGGATAAGACTGTAATTAATTTTAGACTATCATAAGTGTCAGTCGTGGCTTACACAGTAATACCAGCTATGGATAAGACTGTAATTAATGTTAGACTATCACAAGTGTCAGTTGTGGTTTAGACAGTAATGTCAGCTATGGATAAGAATGTAATTAATGTTAGACTATCATAACTGTCAGTCGTGGCTTACACAGTCATACCAGCTATGGATAAGACTGTAATTAATGTTAGACTATCATAACTGTCAGTCGTGGCTTACACAGTAATACCAGCTATGGATAAGACTGTAATTTATGTTAGACTATCACAAGTGTTAGTCGTGGTTTAGACAGTATTGAGAGCTATGGATAAGACTGTAATTAATTTTAGACTATCATAAGTTTCAGTCGTGGCTTACACAGTAATACCAGCTATGGATAAGACTGTAATTAATGTTAGACTATCACAAGTGTCAGTTGTGGTTTAGACAGTAATGTCAGCTATGGATAAGAATGTAATTAATTTTAGACTATCATAAGTTTCAGTCGTGGCTTACACAGTAATACCAGCTATGGATAAGACTGTAATTAATGTTAGACTATCACAAGTGTCAGTTGTGGTTTAGACAGTAATGTCAGCTATGGATAAGACTGTAATTAATGTTAGACTATCACAAGTGTTAGTCGTGGTTTAGACAGTAGTGACAGCTATGGATAAGACTGTAATTAATTTTAGACTATCATAAGTGTCAGTCGTGGTTTAGACAGTAATGTCAGCTTTGGATAAGACTGTAATTAATGTAAGACTATCACAGGTGTCAATTGTGGTTTAGACAGTAATGTCAGCTTTGGATAAGACTGTAATTAATGTAAGACTATCACAAGTGTCAATTGTGGTTTAGACAGTAATGGCAGCTATGGATAAGACTGTAATTAATGTTAGACTATCATAACTGTCAGTCGTGGCTTACACCGTAATACCAGCTATGGATAAGACTGTAATTAATGTTAGACTATCCCAAGTTTCAGTCGTGGTTGAGACAGTAATGCCATTTATAGATAAGACTGTAATTATTGTTAGACTATCACAAGTTTCAGTGGTTGTTTAGACAGTAATGTCAGCTATGAATAAGACTGTAATTAATGTGGGTTTCCCAAATACGAACAATGGAAAAACAGAACCAGCAATATGTTCATCAATGTTCAGGTGTTCCTTGTTTTTGATTTGTTTTGCTTTTATCGTAAAAGGAGATTAATGACTTCAAGGAATCAGCAAGTATATTGTCAAAAAATTTTAGACGTAAATGTAAACGTAACGTAACTTGACGACAGTTTTGATATTTACAAAGATTCGCAATCTAAAGTTACGTGTAAACTTACGTCTGCTCATGATCGCTCGTAAGTCCTAGCTTCACTCGTTATATTGTACAGAGAAATCAGTTTTCAAGACATTCATTACTTAGCTAGATTGAAACTGTAAATTGCACAAATGATAAGCACCAGAAGCCCTACAAATGATTGCTTAGTCCAAAATTCCAAGATGACTGTTTATAGGAGTTATTGCCCTTTCATTATGAATTTGGACAAATGAACAGATTTTGAATTATAAATTAGTTTATAACACACCTACTAGTGGGGTGAAACTGTAAATGTCTAAAGTACCCTAAAGGACAATGCATACAAACCATTTAATTTTCAGAAATTGTCTGATGGCACCTTATAGGAGTTATTCTATTTAACTGACATTTTTGAAAAAAATGTTTAGTTTTTGCACAGAAACTTAAAAGCTATAACAACTTGACTGAAACTGTTAATTTCAAAAATTTAAATATAGTTGAAGTCATTTGGATTCCAGTTGAGCGATTAAAGGCTCCTGGGAGCCTCTAGTTAGTGTCTGTCATGGATTAGACAGTAATGCCAGCTATGGATAAGACTGTAATTAATGTTAGACTATCATAAGTGTCAGTCGTGGTTTAGACAGTAATGCCAGCTATGGATAAGACTGTAATTAATGTTAGACTAAAATAACAGTCAGTCGTGGATTAGACAGTAATGCCAGCTATGAATAAGACTGTAATTAATGTTAGACTATCACAAGTGTGAGTCATTGATTAGACAGTAATGTCAGCTATGGATAAGACTGTAATTAATGTTAGACTATCACAAGTGTTAGTCGTGGTTTAGACAGTAATGACAGCTATGGATAAGACTGTAATTAATTTTAGACTATCATAAGTGTCAGTCGTGGCTTACACAGTAATACCAGCTATGGATAAGACTGTAATTAATGTTAGACTATCACAAGTGTCAGTTGTGGTTTAGACAGTAATGTCAGCTATGGATAAGAATGTAATTAATGTTAGACTATCATAACTGTCAGTCGTGGCTTACACAGTCATACCAGCTATGGATAAGACTGTAATTAATGTTAGACTATCATAACTGTCAGTCGTGGCTTACACAGTAATACCAGCTATGGATAAGACTGTAATTTATGTTAGACTATCACAAGTGTTAGTCGTGGTTTAGACAGTATTGAGAGCTATGGATAAGACTGTAATTAATTTTAGACTATCATAAGTTTCAGTCGTGGCTTACACAGTAATACCAGCTATGGATAAGACTGTAATTAATGTTAGACTATCACAAGTGTCAGTTGTGGTTTAGACAGTAATGTCAGCTATGGATAAGAATGTAATTAATTTTAGACTATCATAAGTTTCAGTCGTGGCTTACACAGTAATACCAGCTATGGATAAGACTGTAATTAATGTTAGACTATCACAAGTGTCAGTTGTGGTTTAGACAGTAATGTCAGCTATGGATAAGACTGTAATTAATGTTAGACTATCACAAGTGTTAGTCGTGGTTTAGACAGTAGTGACAGCTATGGATAAGACTGTAATTAATTTTAGACTATCATAAGTGTCAGTCGTGGTTTAGACAGTAATGTCAGCTTTGGATAAGACTGTAATTAATGTAAGACTATCACAGGTGTCAATTGTGGTTTAGACAGTAATGTCAGCTTTGGATAAGACTGTAATTAATGTAAGACTATCACAAGTGTCAATTGTGGTTTAGACAGTAATGGCAGCTATGGATAAGACTGTAATTAATGTTAGACTATCATAACTGTCAGTCGTGGCTTACACATTAATACCAGCTATGGATAAGACTGTAATTAATGTTAGGCTATCATAACTGTCAGTCGTGGCTTACACCGTAATACCAGCTATGGATAAGACTGTAATTAATGTTAGACTATCCCAAGTTTCAGTCGTGGTTGAGACAGTAATGCCATTTATAGATAAGACTGTAATTATTGTTAGACTATCACAAGTTTCAGTGGTTGTTTAGACAGTAATGTCAGCTATGAATAAGACTGTAATTAATGTTAGAGTATCATAACTGTAAGTCGTGGATTTGACAGTAATGCCAGCTATGGATAAGACTGTCAGTAGGGTCAGTCCAGGATTACATAGTGGCGTCAGTTGTGGATACGACTAATTAATGTCAGTCATGGAATAGACTGTCAAAAGTGTTAGTCATGGATAAGACATTAATGTCAGTTGTGGATAGGCTGTCAATAGTGTCAGTGATGGATTAGTTAGTACTGTAAGTTATAGATAAGACTGTAATTAATTTCCGTCGTGGATTAGATAGTAGTGTCAGTTATGGATAAGACGGCAATTAATGTCAGTCGTAGATTAGACTGTCAGTAGTGTCAGTCATTAATTAGGTATTAGTGTCAATTATGAATAAGACAATAATTAATGTCAGTTGTGGATTAGACTGTCAATAGAGTCAGTCCTGGATTAGACTGTCAATAGAGTCAGTCATGGATTAGATAGTAGTGTCAGGTATAGATAAGACTTTAAAAAATGTCAGTCATGGATTAGACTATCAATAATGTCACTAATGGATTAGACAGTAGTGTCAGTCATGGATTAGATAAGTGTCAGTTATGTATAAGACTTAATTAATGTGTTTCGTAGAATAGACTCTCAGTAATGTAAGCCGTTAATTTGACTCAGAATTGTTTTTAATGGATTAGAGTGACAGAAGGGTTAGACAAGGACTAAACTGTCAGTAGCAGTAGCCTTGGACTAGACTGCCAGGTGTGTTAAAATTGGATAAGATCGACCGTAGTGTTAGTCAAGGACTGAACTGTCAGTAGTGTTAGCCACAGACTGAACAGTCTAGTGTGTTAAATATGGATTAAACTGTCAGTAGTTACAGCCATAAGTTTGACTATATAAACGTTTCTCATTGATTAGACTGGCAGTAGTGTTAGTCATTGCCTTAACTGTCAGTAGCGGTAGCTATGGACTAGACTATCATGTGTGTTAAACATGGATTAGACTGTCAGTAGTGATAGTCATTTATTGTCAAAAAGGCTAACTTGTGTCATTCATTGCTTAGACTAGCAATAGTATCAATCATGGAGCAATGGACTGAAATTAGTGTCAATAATGGATTGGACTTTGTTCGTCATTAATTGGACTGTACGTAGTCTCGTAACGGATTGACTGTTTATTATAGTGTCAGTTGTGGATAGGACTGGGAGTAGTATGTCCTAAAGTGTCTGTCACAGAGTGCTTTGTCAAAAGCGTCAATCATTGATTAGACTGTCAGTCATGCATTAGGCAATAAGTTTTGCTGGTCATAGATTTGACTTTCAGATATTGGCTGTTATTAGTGTCTTCTGGGTTGATCTGTCAGTAGTATCAGTTATAATTATATTGGTAGCATGTCAATCATGAATAAGATTGATAATAGTGTGAGTCATTAATTGGACTGTCAGGAGTGCTAGTCATGCATTGGAATGTCAGACATGGAATAGTGTTGGTCATGGATTAAATTGTCAATTGTGTCAGTCATGAATTTAATTGTCAATACTTTCAGTCAAGAGTATGAATGTCAGTAGAGCCAGATGTGGGTTGAACTGTCCACAGTGTTATATGTGTATTGGACTGAAAGAAGTGTCATTTGTGAGTTATACTGTCAGGCGTGGCAATCAATTTGTACTGTCGGGATTGTCAGTCCAGTATTAGACTGTCGGTTATATCAGTTATCTGTTAGACTGTCAGTTGTGTCAAACATGCATTAGATTGTCATAAATTGGATTATCAGTGGTGTCAGTAATGTATTGGACTATTGATAGTGTCAATAATTCATTGGAATGTCAGTATTCCCGAATTGGACTGCAGTAGCAGACATGGCTTTTTAACTGCATGTACCCTCAGTCATGAGCTTAATGGCAGGCAAAACGTAGACTTTCAGTACTGGTAGTTCTAGGTTACTGTCAGTAGTGTCAGTCATCGATTGGACTGTCTTGGTTAGATAGTTCATTGATAGTTCTAGATTCTAAATTGTCAGTAGTGTCAGTCAAAGATTTGATGGGTGGATATATATTATATAAGCGTTGTGTCAGTCATGTATTGAATTATCAATAGTATCCGTTATGAGTTTGATGGGTAGTTCCAGAGGTGGATTGAAATATCAAGTGTCATTGTGATTTGGTCAGTAAAATGGCGATGTGGTTTAAACTGTCACTAGTAACAATATTAGTTTGACTGTCAGTAGTGTCAGACATAAATAAGAATGTCAATAGTGTCAGTCATGTATTCGGATGTTAATAATGTCAGTCTTGTATTAGACTGTCATTAATGTCAGTCATGTATTAGAGTGTCATTAATGTCAGTCATGTATTAGAGTGTCATTAATGTCAGTCATGTATTAGACTGTCATTAATGTCAGTCATGTATTAGACTGTCATTAATGTCAGTCATGTATTAGACTGTCAGTAATGTAGACCATGTATGTCATTAATGTCTCATGAATCAGTAATGTCAGTCATGTATTAGACTGTCAGTAATGTAGACCATGTATGTAATTAATGTCTCATGAATCAGTAATGTCAGTCATGCATATATATCTCATTAATGTCAGTCATGTATTAGGCTATCAGTAATGTCAGTCATGTATTAGACTATCAGTAATGTCAGTCATGTATTAGACTGTCAGTAGTGTCAGTCATGTATAAGACTGTCAGTAGTGTCAGTCAGATACTAGACTGTCAGTATTGTCAGTCAGGTATTAGACTATCATTAATGTGTCATGAATTAGTCCATCAGTAATGTCAGTCATGTATTAGACTGGCAGTAATGTCAGTCATGTATGAGACTGCCAGTAATGTCAGTAATGTATTAGACTGCCAGTAATATCAGTAATGTATTAGACTGCCAGTAATGTCAGTCAGGTATTAGTCCATCAGTAATGTCAGTCATGTATTAGTCTGCCAGTAATGTCAGTCATGTATTAGACTGTCGTTAATGTCGGTTATGTATTAGACTGTAATTAATGTCAGTCATGTAATAGACTGACAGTAATTTAAATCATGTATAAGACTAGCTTTAATGTGTCATGAATCAGTAATGTCAGTCATGTATAATACTTTCATTATTGTCAGTCATGTATTAGACTGTCATTAATTTCAGTCATGTTTTAGACTGTCAGTAATGTAAACCATGTATAAGACCAGCATTAATGTGTCATGAATAAGATTAACAGTAATGTCAGTCATGTAGAAGACTGTCAGTAATGTCAGTCATGTATTAGACTGTCGTTAATGTCATTCATGTATTAGACTGCCAGTAATGTCAGTCATGTAATAGACTGTCGTTAATGTCAGTCATGTATTAGTCTGCCAATGTCCGTCATGCATTAGACTGTCAGTAATTTACATCATGTGTAATACTGTCATTAATGTGTCAGGAATTAGACTATCAGCAATGTCAGTCATGTATTACACTGCCAGTGATGTCAGGCATGTATTAGAATGTTAGTTATGTCAGCCTTGTATAAGACAGTCGGAAATGTCAGTCAGGTATTAGATTGCCAGCTATGTATTGAACAGTAATTACTGTCAATACAGTATTTTGAGTAGTATCAATCCTGAAGTAGTCTGACTGTCAGAAGTGTCAGTTTTAGATGTAGCTATTGTTAGTCTTTGAGAAGGATCTTGCATTGTATTGTAAGATTGTCAGTCAGATATTAGACTGTCATTAATGTGTCAAGAATTAGTCTATCAGCAATATCAGTCATGTATTACACTGCTAGTAATGTCAGTCATGTATTAGAATGTCATTAATGTCGGTTATGTATTAGACTGTCAGAAATGTAAACCATGTATGAGACTATCATTAATGTGTCATGAATTAGATTATCAGTAATGTCAGTCATTTATAAGACTGTCATTAATGTCAGTCATGTATTAGACTGTCAGTAATGTCCGTCATGTATTTGACTATCAGTAATGTCAGTCATGTATTAGACTGTCAGTGATATCAGTTATTTATAAGATGGTCAGTAATGTCAGTCATGTATTAGACTGTTAGTTATGTCAGTCTTGTATTAGACTGTCGGTAACGTCAGTCAGGTATTAGATTGCCAGTTATGTATTGAACAGCAAGTAATGTCAATACATTATTTGGAGTATTATCAATCATGAAGTAGTCTGACTGTCAGTCATGGATTACACTGTCATTAGTATCATGGTGGATTATACTGTCAGTAGAGTCAGTTTTAGCTGTAGCTATTGTTAGTCTTTGAGAAGGATCTTGGGTTGTATTGTAAGATTGTCAGTCATAGACAAATTGATTGATATAATAGTATTTCACACCGCAATAAAAAGTATTATAATCATTATGATTTATGTTTGCAGTACTTCTTGACTGGAATACATGTACATTAAAAGACACCAAACTTAAGTAGCTCGAACAACATCGATTTTATTTTTTATGTCCCATAATTGGTTTGTTGATTTCTTGAAAATTTAAAATTATATAAAGGACCGTTTGATATTAAGTTCATGAAAATCATAATCAATAACCCGAACTTCAATAATTAGCGTCAGTGTGAAGCAATTAACTTCAGGCACAAACGAAGTGAATAACTTTTCATTACTTGCATACCACTAGTACAGCTTGGTCAATTTAATAATATAACAGGTAATAATTATGTTATGACTGGTGATTAGTTTGAACAGGCAAATGAACAATTATTTTTCTAATTAAAATATTAGCTGTATCAAGCGGATTAAACAATCAAATCGGAAATATTGCAAAGAGAAATCAACAACGAATTGTGTTCACAATTGCAGTTTAATTGATATTGAAACAATTGTTCAAGTGAAGAAAAATAATGAAAAAAATAGTTTGTTCATATATACTGTTTAAATTAATTACATATTTTAACTGTTATGACAAATGGGCCAATAATAATTGATGTACAAAATACACAATGCGAAAACTTTTATACTATTTATAACATTCGTGAAATAAACATTTACATATATTCAACAAAGCTTAAGTCCTGACATCTACCATACAGAAAATTAACAAGCAAGCCTAAAAACAAACAAAAAACACACTATCACGATATATAAGAGACAAATTTCCAGAAGTTGTGAAACTTCGGAGGCTCGAATTACGGATGTTCGTTTTTGGTTATTCCTTAGAGTTATCGAAATTCTATATAATGATGTCAGAGTACCTTTCATATAAGTAATGATCCGGTTATGTAGATAAAATGATGTAGTTTAACTAGTTTGGGTTCTTATTTTCAGGAGATACAAATATCCTATCTAGTGTTTTACGTGGTCAGCCTCACATGGATACAAGCCAGCAAGACATGAAACAAAGCCAACACGACATGCAGACAAGTCAGCTAGACGAAAGTGCTTCTTTGTCCAACTCTGACAATAATGATACGTGCCAGCAGCAACCATCCCCTGCGAGTGCAGGTATAGAAAATGCTCCAAAAGAACCCCCAGCAGCAGACTCCTTCATATCTCATGTTTCTGACAAACAGGAGACTATAACATTAAAGATAAGTACGCAGGAAAAGAAGAAACCAATCCAGAAGAGGCTCAAATTCAATTTAATTCATGATGCTATAAAGGAAGAGATAAAGAAAGGAGAATACAAAATAAAGATCGCACCATCAGATCTGGTGGACTTTGGTGGCCAAAGGTCATACGATATGACCCATCAGTTGTTTATACAGGGGAAAGGAACGTTCACCCTGATGTTTGACGGAAGGAAAGGACTGCGGGATGTACTGACAGAATATCCTCAAGGAGATATAACTACAGAGTGTAAGTTGTAGACATTATCAACTGCCCTGTTTTACGTCATCAGTTTTCCGCGTTAAAATATGACGTCATTATTTAGTGTAATGAAGTGATCAAAGTCTGAGTATAGTAAATATTAAGGCAAAAACAAGTGTATTTTTGTATGTGTGTTCTATCTTTAAATTGGTTAAGTTGAAAAACCAAAAACTTGTCTAAGAATGTGGTTTTTTCTTGTGTTACATTTTTTCGTGTATTGTGAAAGCGCTATAAATTCCACCACGTCTTTGAATTTGTGCGAACAAATTTTTACACTTTTCCTCAATTTAGTACAACCTCTTACGTATTTTCTCTCATTTGTCCAAGAAATTTCAGAATAAAAAGTAAATGTTTATCAATTTCTAGTTGTTTTTGTTACTGCAACATTTATTAACGTTCTTTGGCGTCAAACCATGTTATTGCAAAAAATGTTGAGTTTGTAAATATTCGATAGGAAAAACAGTAATGCGACAAACTTGACGAATTTATAGATATGATATGAACATAAATGGCTATTAGAACTATTCAATTTTAAACTTCTGTTTTTCTGTAATTAAAAAATATTTCACTGGCCATTTGTTACGAAAGGAGGCATGGTTTTCATCCAAGATAGATTTGTGTTTTAATAACTTGCTCATAAAACGTAATATACGTAATTTTAGGCATTATAAAAAAGCTAAAATATCGTTACGTTTAGCGACCCCAGCCATGTGCGTTGCGTTATATATATGTGTGTGCCTATACAATACTTAATGGACCAACACCATTTTAGAAAAGGTATTATATTTGTTGTCGTTAGTTCATTATATATTTTCAACATCACAAAATCAAATGTATATAAAAGGAAATGCATAGTTGTCATATAAAATCTGCATTCAAAGTACATTTCAATTAAACACAGCCATCTGAAATGGATTTTTATAACTTGTGATATTTTTCCTATTGTGTATTTACAGCCATTTTGAAACACTGGGTAGACTCAATTCTGACGTATTGCGGAGAAGACGATGATGACATTTTACCTGTGATATTGTTTGTGGCAACACACAGAGATAAATTAACTGAGGTATGTTAAACAGCTCCTGGGGATGGTAATTCGCGTATACTTTTAATTAATAACAATTAGAGATTTTAAGGTACAATTACATTATGGGTGGAAATTATTACTTTCGTTTGACCTTCCATTTCACATGTCAGGTAATTTGGTTGATTTTACGTGATTTGAAATTTGTTTATCTACTTCAGATACTTTACACGATTATGTGTGTACATTTGTATAAGGTCTTGCGGTGTCATCTGTTTCAGGCCTTATTTTTACATTTTACAAAGTTCTTATAAAAACACATTACTTTCTGCACTTTACTTAATAACTTCAAGATATATTAACAATGTGTTGCTCTCTGTATTTATTTCAAGAATGAACAATTTGATAAGATGACTGAATTCAAGAATGGTCTAAAAGACATGTTTCAAAACCAAGATCACACCCAACGTATAAAGTACGACGACATATTCTTTATCAATGGCACAGACGAAAATGATCCAGAAGTGAATAGATTACAGGCAACGTATGTAGAAATAGCATTCGAGCAGAAATCATGGGGTAAACGAATGCCGATGGCTTGGGTTCCATTAGAGCTACAGATTTCTCAAATGAGAGCAAACAACATCTGTATTATTTCGAAAGACGAACTTGTAGAGATTAATAAAGGAAATGATGACCTTGCACTTACAGATCGCCAGTTGGATCAATTCCTTGGAATTCAACACTCCATGGGCAAAATCATGTACTTTGAAGGTCAAGGATTAGAGAAGTACATCATAATACAACCTATCACCCTGGTCGATATCCTGAGATCATTTATTACTGACGAAATGTTTTGGCCATCTGACCGAAATTTGAAAGAAATTCTTACAGTGATGACAGAAACTGGAAAGATTAGAAAAGTTGACCTCTTCAAACTTTGGTCTCAGGACGAATTTGATCACCACATGCCTTGCAAGGAAATGAAAGAGTTTGTTGCCCAAATATTGTCATATCTAGACCTTCTTGTAGAACCAAAGCAAAGAAAGCTGCAAGAAAGTACAGTTGATTTCTATCTGGTGCCATGCATGATTAAACGTCAAATTGCGGTAAATGCTGAGAACCTTGATAAAGACAAGACTATTTGTTTGTCATATAAACTACTGAAATCATCCATACCCTCAGCACTGTCCTTTAAGTTAATAGGTGCTGTCATAAATGTATGGCCATTGAAAGAGTCAGAGGAAGGTGTTTGTCTGTATCACAAAGCTGCCATTCTTTGCATTGACAAAGCAAATGAACTACACATACTAGTGAAAGACGACAGAGTCATAGTGTACTTATTGCATGAACAAGCAAAACATTTTATATCACCAGATGTTGCCTCATGTGCACAGGAGTGTTTAACACTCACTTTGATGAAAGCCCTCGAGTTCTACCACAATAGTTATGGAAAATTAGTTTCCAAATGCAGAATTGCAGACATGTTTGAAATGGAAATTGGGGAGAAATGTGACCAAGAAATATGTTTTATTTCAATCTCACAGGCACAAAACAACGAGTTTTGGATATGCAAGTCTGGAAAACAACACTTATCAAAGTATCCTTTGTACTGGACCTACGATAAGGTAAGTAAGAGTTATAATTTTCAACATTGCTTTATCATATGTGATGTAAAAGTGAACAATAACTTTAGGCTACCTCGTATTCCATCAGCTCCGGCATTCGATGTTTATAGTCCCTAACTCGTATCTTAGTATATTATTCTGATTTTCTAATCCGAACTCTGTTTTTGACGTTAGATACTCAAAATATTTTCTGCAATAGGCATGGTTTCCTTTTCTTGAATGACGTTGTGCTGGACAAGATGATTAGTAACTCGACATTTGACTAATAAATAAGCACTGCTTACCATTTCATAATACATGAGTGCGCCCATGTTGCAATTGCATTTAGATTACTAAATTCTTATTTTTATTTTTTATTGTGATTTATCCTTCTTATATTCTTAATATTTTTAAATTGCTTTGTGAGCTTATTACTTTTTATATGTGTATATTATATGTATAGTTTAATGTAGACTGCATGCTTTATAAGGAACAGCTGTTTTATATATGTGTAGCTATTACATTAGGAGTACTACCTATCTTTGTGAGCGATTTCGCTGTTAAAAGATTCATTGATGAATATGTACAAATACAACATATTTTTTTAAATAGTTTTTTAAGTGTAACATAATAATAGAAAATACTTATTTTTAAATTGGCCACAGTCCTATACTTTTCTTGAAATCAAGGTAAAAACAAAATACCGAACACCAAGGAAACTGTCAAAAAAGACAATTCACAACCAAGGACCAAGAAACCGACACACTTGAGAACCAACAACCAAAAATATAGCAACTACAGCAATGGCTCTTATTCAGTGTCATATTTGAATGATGTTAGTTACAATGAGCAATGTTTTTAGCTAGGTTAGGTTTATTTTGTCGTCCAAGTCGAACATCGATCGCTTAGAGACGGCATCTTACAATTATGGTTTTTTTCATGACTGTTGTTTACACTACTATACACTGAATACACTAAAGAAAATCATAATTACTTTTATTTATAGGAACAGGAAGAGTGTAAACCAAGCTGTAAAGGTAAGAAATATAGTTGCACATTGACAATATTATTGTAAATATTGATACTTAAATTAAACTATAATATAATCAACATTCCAAAATAAATATGTGTAACTTTTAAAGAGTCTGATTTAAATGATGTATTTTACCACATATAAATCTTACAATACATATAAGGACAACTATCTTAAATGTTTTAATATTTGGATGATAATGTATGTATCTGGGTGCCGAAGTGTTCTCCAATATTTCCTCCATACATTGTGTCTAACATCAATAAAGTAAAAATATCTAAATGGATTATTTAAAAACAATTTAGCAACGATAATTATCTATCATTAAAATCATATTAGCTTAAGATTCTGACGGTGACATGCAAACAGTAGTCTAAAGACCTCATAATTAAAATCATATATAAAAACGAACAGATTTTACGTGTTAACTATCGATTTAATCTCAGAAATTTTATGTCAGAATTAAAAATAATTTTAACAACATACATTGTTTTCAACAATATAATTGCAATATCACATTTCATTGTAAATTATATTGGTTCTTTTTTCTTTTTTCAATAGTATTGTAATTTCATAAATGTATTGCAGGCCTTGAGACATTATGTTTAGACTCCAAGCCAACAGACAAACATCTTATTCGATTAGCTGATCAAATTGGAGTTAAACAGTTTGATAAGTTTGTTATCCAATTAGGTCTGTCAAGGAAAAACTGGGAAAAAATTGAATACAAACATCAAAGGGGTAATGTGATTGGGATGCAATTTGATGCTTTATGTGAAGTTGAAAAGTGTACGAAACGGCCTTTATTTAACGACTTGAGTAATGCTCTCAGGAATTGTGATTACAACAGCCACATTCTATGTCAGGTGAGTTTTTATAATTTAAGCTATATGTATTAAAGTTAAGATAGGTATATTTGCACTCAAATTTTCTCGTTTGCGAAAAAATAACTTGTTTATTCGTTTCTCGTTGAATTCGCTTATTGTTTTATTTTTATTAATGTCATTATAATACCTGAAAAGAGGACCTTGTTCATTATTTTACCTGAAAAGTAATCCAGAGACGACTGGGGCCGAGCGGGGAACGAAGCCGCGTTGGCATGCAGCGGGGAAAACCACCTTCTTGGAGTAGCAGAGCCGTGTAGTAAATTTAGTATCGTTTAAAAACCATACGTAGTTAGAAACAGTTATACTAGTTCATTTAGAACTCACAGGCATATTTCTGTGTTACAGCTATATAATATAGCTTATGAAAAGTTTACATGTTATTAATCACTATATGATTATTTTTTTTTTCAAATTTAAATTGCATTGTATATAAAAGAAGATAAAATTGTCTGTGATTTACGAAAGATTTATACGTTTCACAATGAGTGATAATCGTATATCATTTCAAGTTATTTTATTTCATCAAACAAATAAACGAGCCTATGGCACGTTTATTAGTTTGATGAAATTAAATAATGTGGATTGATATCAAGCAGTGTACTATTTCTAATGATTTGTGAAAACTATTTCTATGATGATGAAACCAAAAATGTAATTTGCAACACGGAAACGGGGCATCGTTGAAACACCAACTAAAATGCAAGATTTAATTCCAGGTTTTAACAGCATAACGAAGCAAAATATAAAAAAAGAATGCATATAGAATGAAAACATTTTTCTATAACATAATAAACGACATGGTTCTTATATAACATCTCTCTTGTTCCTATCACATCGTATCACATCGTTGCCCAGCAGTATATGACATTTTCTAAGTTGAGAATTGATAAATAATGACAATCATAAAAGAAATATCTTTGTTTTTTTCATTTAATAAATTTTCCAAAAATTAAATGGAGGAAATTGAATTGTAAATTGACAATTCTAGCTATTTTTTTAGGTCTTTAGAGAAGATAGATCAATTTTAGGTATGTAAATTAATTTAGTATAGTTATTTGTTTTCATTTTATAGTCTCTGACGAGTTTTGATACTTATATTACAAAAATGTTTGTTTGGTTTTGTATACTAACCAAGGTTACATGCTAATGTCGGCGTAACATTATTTCGTAGAGAGAATATACTTGTTTCATTTGGTTTAGTCTCACGTATATAGTTGTTTTATATGTTTATCTCTATATATATTTATTATTTCTAAATAATACAGTTTGTCCATCTGTAAAGTACAACTTATACGTATCAATATATTGTTATCACTTATATTTATTTCTGGGAACAAATACAGTTCTTCTATTAATTGTATTATATGTATCTGCATATGTGTGCAGTTACAATTAACTTTTCCAACGAAACCATTTCCCCATACATGCATTTGTGTCTGTGTGTGTTTAATATTATTAGTACACTATCGATACAAAAGGGACATTACTTTGTCACTCGGTTCACAATTGAGTCACTCGATCTCCTGCCTTATTGCGAAATGCATGCAGGTATGTGAGTCAAGAATTATGAATTACAGTTTAAGTTTAATTCTGTTTCATCCGATGATTTAGTTGATGAAATTATGGCCCTTGGACATATAATTTCTAAAAGATAACTGTTTTTCAGATTTTTTTAAGGTTGCAGATATTTGGTATGCTAGTCGACTATCGTGAGTTTCGTCCGAATTTCATTCGGATCCGAAAATTTTGTTATGGCCCTTGGAAAATTTAATCCTCCGATAGCGGACATAGTATTGCCTGGGCAATATTATCCACTCTTGCTTTTTTCAGATATTGACAATTTACAACTACAAGATATTCCAGACAATGAAACCCTGTATGAGCTATCCAAGAATATTGGAAACTGTGCAACCCATCTTGGTATTGAGTTGGAGGTCAAGGTCCAAGAAATTGAGGAGACTATTGTAAGATACAGCAAGGACATGTTTGATCAGAACTATGACATTTTAATGAAGTGGAAAAACAATCCACGCAGTAATAAAACCATTCGTACTCTGATGCATGCTTTATGGGTTGTTGATCGCAGAGGAGTTACATTTCTCAAGGATAAATATAATATTGAAAACTAGTTTGTTTGACTTAAATTTGCAGAAGCCTCTTTTGTAAATACTTGTGGACTCAATATAGTGACAAAGAACTGGCCTTTATAATTTTGTATGCGTAGATAATGTTTTATGTTTATCATTGCTACTTGATTATAATATGATATTTTTCAACAATCAAGGGATGCAGGACACTATCTGCCATTTTTGTGAACATCTCAAAATAGAGATCACATTTATGGTAATTAACACATAATTTCTTTTATCATTACCTCTTTATTTCCATAAAGTTAAAAGTAATAAACATATACTATTACATGAATTTACTAATGGTTTAAATACAAAATTTTCGCTTAAAATAATGAAAATCGAATATGTAACAAGGGAGGTAATTTGGACCAAACATTGCCAATTTCTAAGACTTTGCGACCAGTTATTGTCCAATAGACGCAGAGACCCCAATAAGTTTTCCATTAATAAATTCTATACCAATTGCTTGACATTATATCAAATATTCAGAAAATGTTTATGTACAGAAATTTATAAATCAATTAATTGATTGCTTTTTAGCTCACCTGACACGAAAGGTCATGTGAGCTATTGCCATCACTTGATATCCCTCTCATCATCCATCGTCGTTAACTTTTCTTTGAAAATTTTTTTCCCAAAAAACACTGAAGGGATTGCTTTGAAACTTTGCAGACATCATCAGTAAAATGTTCTCTACCAAATAGGTACAAATCATGGCTGCAGACCATTCAACATGGCTGTCTTGGCTGAAAATAGAACAGGTGGGCAAAATACAGTTTTTGCCTTACAGATCAAAAAGTATATCATATACAGAAATTCCGTCTTCAGCATCAGAAGCTCTATGAAACTCTATCTTGTGTCAAAGTTGTACGACGACTCTTTATAGTAGTTATTGCCACTTATTTGTCCAAATAGATGACTTGTGTTATTTTCCACTCAAAATCTTTAAAATTATTAAAATTAGAGAAAATGTTAGCATTGCTAACTAAGTTGTTCAGCTTAACGAGAGCAACACAAATACCTCATGTTCATGATTGTCTGATCAACAGTCCAGGAGGTATTCGTTTGAACTGTTTTTAATGAATTTTAGTTGAATTTTAAAACATTCTCTTCTACACACATCATCTTTAGGATGTCCTTCACTATAATCGCGCAGTCACAGCTGATCAACCAACATGGCTACTAACGTGGCTAAATTAGAACGGGGGAGGTAAAGGTAGTTTTTGGCTCATAGTTCAATACGTATAACAGAGAAAGTAAATCTGAAGTGAACTTCCTTCCTCAGCATCAAACGCTTTACCAGATTTTCAAATGAGGTGAAGTTGTGTGACAATGTTTCAGAGGAGTTATTACCATTAAATTGTTAAAATGTTTGATTTTTTGTCACTTTACTTCAATATCTTGGGAAACTGTTAGATCTAAAAGAAAATCTTGTCAATATTATTCAGCTCATCAAGATCTGCAAACATGATTTTTGGTTCCTATGTGTTGGACAAATAGCTAACCTGCTACTTGTGATCCAATCAGGATAGGTACTACAAACGAATCTGTGTAACCTATACACACAGACTCCCCCATGGCCCAATTCCACAGGACCAATACAGACAACGCAAAGACAAGAATCGACATGACGTATTGACCTTTTCGAAATGCCACTGTTAACAAGACTTCGAAACGACGGAACCTATACGAATAAACACCAAAACCTATACCAACAGATATCACCAAGACCTATATCTCGGGACCTATACAAATTGACAACACCAAGGCCCGAAACGACGGGACCTATACAAACAGCGACGAGGTCTCAATCGATGGGACGTATACAAACATACAGCACCAAGTCCCGAAACGACAGGACGTATAAAATAGTCTATTAGGGGTTCGGTGTTTTTCCGTATACAAGTAGACAACACGAAGACCAGAATATTTGAGACCTATACAGACAGAAAACACTAACGCTCGAATCTACGAGACATGTAGAGACAAACAACACAAAAGACTCGCAACGACTGGATGTATACATAAAGACAAAGCAAGGCCCGAATTTATTTGTTGTGTAATAACAAACAATACATGGACCCAAAAAACAGACAAAACCAAGAACCGACCGTACGGGATGTATTCAGACAGCCAACATGAAGACCCGAATCTATGTGATGTGTAATAACAAACAACACCAAGACCCGAAACCACGGACCTATACCAACAAACAACACCAAGGTCTTGATCGAACGGGACGAATACAGACAGCGCACAGAGCCGAAACGACATGACGTATAACATAGTCTATTAGAATTTTGGTGTTTTGACGTATACAAATAGACAACACCAAGGCCCAAATCTACGGGACGTATACAAGCAGACAGCACTATTGCTGGAAACTACCGGACGTTTACACACCAGACAACACGCATACTAGAAACGACTGATGTATACATACAGACAAAGCCAAGGCCTGAATTTATGGGATGTGTAATAACTAACAACACCAAGACCCAAAACGAAGAGACCTTAACAAATAGACAAAACCAAGCCCAAATTTACCGGACGTAAACAAACAACACCAAGACCTGAAACGACGGAATGTATACCTACCCACAAAACAATGGCCCTAATCTACCGAGCAAAACAGAACACCAAATCCGAAATGTCAGGAAGTATACAGGCAGACAAAACCAAGGCCCAAATCAAAGGGACGTATACCAAGATACAGCACAAAAGCCTAAATCGAAGAGGCCAATAAAGATGACAGCAAGATCCGAAACGACAGAAGCTATCCACACACAACACCAAGAACCGAATCAACTTGACGTTTACCAACATACAGCACCAATACCCGAAACGAAGACGTATAAAAAAAACTATTCCGGGTTTGGTGTTTAGACAGATACAAACGGACAACACTTTTGCCCGAATCTGCGGGACGTATACAGAAAGACAACACAAAGTCTCGAAACTACTGGATGTACACATGCACATAACGCCACAGCCCGAATCTACTGGAGGAAAACAGACAACACAAGACCTGGAACGCGAGGACGTATACATACAAACAAAAGGCCCAAATCTACGAAACTTATACAAACCAAAATTAACGCTGGAATCTACGGGACAATTACAGACAGACAACAAATATTCAAAACGACGGACGTATGCATACACACAAAACCAAGGCCCGAATCTACCGAACGTATACAAGCAGCAAACGCCAATAATCAAAACGACGGCCCTACACAAACAGGCAAAGCCAAGGACCGAAATGACCAGACGTATACAGACAAAACCAAGGCCCCAAACTACGTGACGCATACAAACAGTCAAGGTATAAACAAGAACAGTCGCGACCTATACAAACAGACAACACCAAGACCCGACACAACGTGACGGATACAATCAGACAGAACCATGATCCGAAACGACGGGGCCTATTCAAACAGACAACAACAAGACACGAAACGACGGGATCTATACAAACAGTCATAATCAAAGCCTGAATCTACGGGGCGTATGCAGATATACAGCATCAAATTCAAAGCGACGAAACCTTTACCAACAGACGCAGTAAGGCCTTAATCGGCGGGATCAATATAGATAACAATAAGACCACAAACGACGGGACCTATACAAATAGACAACACAAAAACCCAAAACGTCGGACCTATACCAAGATACAACACCTAGACCTGAAGCATAGGGACCTATTCGACTTGACAACACAAAGACCGGAAACGAGGGGACCTATATAAACACAGTAGCGAGGTCTAAATCGACGAGACGTATAAAATAGTCTATAAGGGTTTTTGTGTTTTGACGTATACAGGAAGACTGCATTACACTAAGACAAGAATCTACGAGACGCATACAGACAAAACACTACCGCTCGAATCTACTAGAGACAAACAACACAAAGACTCGAAACGACTGGATGTATCCATAAAGACAACACCAATGCCCGAATTTATGGGATGTGTAATAACAAGCAATACCAAGACCCAAAACGACGGACGTACACAAACAAACAAAACCAAGAACCGAATTTACTAGACGTATACAGACGGACAACACCAAGATTCAAAACGAAAGGATGTTTACACAAGTCTATTCGTCTATTCGGGTTTTGGTGTTTAGACAGATAAAAACAGACAACAGCTTTGCCCAAATCTGCGGGACGTATACAGAGAGACAACACAAGTCTCGAAAACACTGGATGTACACATGCACACAACATCACTGCCCGAATCTACTAGAGCAAACAGAAAACACATAACCCGAAACGTCAAGACGTATGTATACAGACACGAACAAGACCCGAATCTACTGAACGTATACACTCAGACAGATTACACAAAAAACTCGAAACGACGGGAAGTATGCATACACATAAAACCATGTCCCAAATCTACGGGACTTATACACAAACAGACAAAGCCAAGGACTGAATCGACCAGACGTATACAACACCAAGGCCCAAAACTGCACGATATGTACAAACAGAATACATATAAACCTGGAACGTCGAGAACCTATACAAACAGACAACGGGAAGACCGGAAACGACGGGACGTATACAAACAGACGGAATTAAAACCCGAAACGACGGGAACTATAAAATCAGGCAACACAAAGACCCGAAACGACGGGTACTAAACAAACTGATAAGACCAAACCCGAAACATCGGAACCTGTACAAACAGACAACAACAAGACAAGAAAAGACCGGACCTATACACAGTCATAACCAAAGCCCGAATCTACGAGACCTAATGCATACATACACCACCAAGACTCGAAGCGACGAGACCTATAAGAACAGACGCACCAATGTGTCAATCGGCGGGAGCAATCTAGATAACAATAAGACCCGAAAACGATGGACCTATACAAACAAATAATACCAAGGTTCGAATCTACAGGACGTACACAGACAACTTCAAGACACAAAACAACAAGATGTATACAATAGTGAATTTGTTGTTTGGTGTTCGAACGTATACAAACAGACAGTACTAAGACTGGAATCTACGGGACAGACACCACCAACACTCGAATCTACCAGACGTATACAGACGGACAAAACAAAGACTCGAAACTACTGCACATACACATGCAGTAAAGCCAAAGCCTGAATTATGGACGCATACAAACAGAAACAAGACCCGAAACAACGGGACATATACACAAAGAAAACACAAAGGCCCAAAACAACGGGACCTATACTTTTTAAAAGCCATATTCTCTAGTGTGAGACGGGGACAATAGATGTATTAATGAATTGCATGTGCACATGTATGCCTACCTCAGTCAACAATTTGTTAATTGACTAGACAACTGTAAAAGAAACTCCAAAGTTGGTCAATATAAGCCAATTATAGGGTGGGGTACGATCTTTACAAGCGGGATGGCATATTGGGAGATATGGGTAGGTTTTCTAGCTGAAAGGTATGAATGAGGGATACATGTGAGCTTTTCTAAGGTATGAAACAGATTTGTAGTCATACAAAACTAAACTTTGGTAAAATGTAAATTCCATCAAAGCCGGATTTAATAGAAAAGGGGTCGGAGTAGACTCCGAAAACAAAATGCCAAATTGTGAGACGGGCAAAGTTTCAGGCTAGAAGGCTTATGTATTCCTATGAGTCTTAGAAAAAGTTAACTCTTGATTAGTAAAATGACATAATGTTAGACGCTTTAGTATTTCTGGGTCCACGATATAAATAAAAGTTACATGTAGGCATTCATCGTTTATAAATCGATGGTAGACTACGGTAAAGTTAACTCCAGAAGTAATGTTAAAATCTGCCAATGCTGTCATTATGAACACGGGGTAAGTTTATTGCGGGATAAAATTATTGTGAATTTTGTTACTGTAATTGGGCGAATGGGTGACATTTTATGATAAAAGCATACCACTTCTTACTTTTGAATTGATTATCTTTAACACACAATTACGCTCAATCTTATTTGCACTATTTAAGGGCAGTAAATATAGCAATGACTACATCGCAGAAAAAATACATGCTGTTACTGTCAGATGAGAACTGTTTTCAATTCCATGCCAGATAGTCGTCTACCAGTAAAAGAATCGCGCATACCGGAGGAGGTTCACCAAGGACTAGAATAATATCACTACAGGCACATTGAATGTGCGAATATTGAGAATGTCCTGACGGATACAAAAATTTACACATTGGATCGATATCATTTAAAGATCTTAGAACTCTGTGAGAACGATGAAAGAAATGTGGAAAAACACCAATCCAGGAATGGGTATAAAAGACAAACTTCAAAAGGGCGTTGAGTTTCTTGTTCACAAAGACATCGTTAACATAATCGTTGCTCAAACGAAACAGAACGGAAATCTCTTTTTCAGAATTTAGAACATTACTTTAATACCGTTTGCTTTTCAATTTTTATCAACAGTAAATAATCCTCCCTGCATTATTTCTCACAGCAGACAATACCGTGTTTAGTTATTTCATGCTATATTAGAGGTAATTGATCCGAGACAACCTTATTCCATACGATTTAGGAGAGGATTACAGAGCTGTCCAACGCATCACCGGTAGTCGGATAGGGGAGGCTCTCTCATGATGTCAGTTCAAGACATGTAAGGCTGTCTGCGGATCGTAGTGGGTGACAAGTTTGGAGCTTGCCACGCTCTTTTCACGGTAAAAACCCCTTGTGTAGATTCCCAAAGAGAGTCACTGTAGCCGCTACAAAATGCTCGATTTTCCGTCCCTACCCAATACTCCCATACTTTTCCAGTGGCAGTCAATTTTTTCTTCCCGTTTTCTAAACCCGTTTCCGTTTCCGTTTCCGATACTAAATAATTTCACAAGTAAACTAACAACTTGAAGTAGGTTTTAAAATGAATAAAAGCTGAAGCAGTGAGGATTTTTTCGCAAACGCAAACATAATACAAGGAATCAAATTAACATCCTGGTTTTGAATGGGCACACATAATTATATGATATAGATAAATTGAAGAGCCATTCTATGGGTTTACATTTCGGAAGTTTTCAATAATAATTCATTATTTTATTTTTTTGTAATATATTTGTATTTTACTGTAATTGTATTAAGTTTATTTTTGCAGTTTACTGTTTAAAAGTGTGCATTTTAAAATACAAGTCAGGCTTGATAGTATTACGAAGAAAATATCAAATTCAAGCTTTTGTTGACACGTTTGAATTCATATCTCTATGTAATATAAATAAAATCAAGTAGCGATTGTGGTGGGTAGGTATGGTACGGTCAGTGCTGTTACCATATTTGGTGAGGGTTTTTTTGTATTGCGTCAGTAACTTACCATCACTGCTGATACCATATTTGGTGAGGGTGTTTCCGCAATTTTTCAGTTAATTGACAAATGACGTCACTTTGATCAAACATGCTAGCTTTAATTATGTTTTTGTCAATTTTTTTTATTGTTTTAACTTTAAAAACAGGTAAATGCTTGTGTGCATCTATGACTGCAGGTGAATATATATATATATGACCTGGCTGCAAATCATAGAAATTTTATCATATTCTTACTATGTCTATATATGCAGGGCAGCTTTTAACCATCTCAAGGCTTCTCCTAAAATCTGTTACGAAAGCTTCTGACATTATACTTTGGATTGTTTGTTTGGCGACTTATTATTGTTAAGTTAACTATATTGACGTTTGCTTCTAATACATTTTACAAGCCGAACAGAGTTAGTCATTAATCTTATTGTATTATATGATTTTCATGCTTTACATTTGGGATACCTGATGGAGTCCTTTATAATAAACACTTGACATCCTTCACAAATCCCCCGACACTTGAAAAACTGACTGTCAGAAACAGAGAACTCACTGTTTATGAAACGTTTACTTACTGATTATCAGAAGAATCACATCAATGGAATCATGTCATGATCTTGAATGTAACTTTTGATGGTGTGTCACTATCTTTTAGTTGTTAGTGAACATGCAATTGTTTTGTTGCATTTTGCATATTAAAGGTTGTAAATATTTCGCTTTATGAATTATTAAATACGGTATTACATAAGGAAAGGTATCTGTAGCTCCAATTGATTTTAGGCAAGGTATTTGTAGCTCCTATGACATTAGGCAAGGTATCTGTAGGTTACAGCTCATATATGCATTAGGCAAGATATCTGTAGTTTAAAGCTCCTATTGACGTTAGGCAAGGTATTTGTAATTTACAACTCCTATTGACATTAGGCATCTGTAGTTTACAGCTCGTATTGACATTAGGTGAAAAGATTACCTATGGTATAACTACACTATATATTTGGAATTTATTTTTTGGAAATTCAATGCATGAGCATAGGGTATGTGGTCGGCAGTGGTGCCACAGTATTTGATATTTTAATTGTGTTTGACATCAGATAATTCACCGTGTGTTAGTTACAGTGTGTGGTCTTTTAACATAAAGGTGTCTTCTGAAAGCCGACCTATCAATAAATCAGCCAATAATTATGCTTACTTGTTATTGCTCAGATTAACAGTGAAAATTTGTGTTGTCATAACAGTTTTCAATCTTCTTAAGTAAACTCTGCTAGTGTGTCCTACTGATGTTATATTTGTTTTCATATATAATTGCTAAGCAACAATACAGGACGTAAGACAACATAAGATTAGAGGGATTTATTGTATATGCCAGGTACTTTGTATTTAGATTAGCTATGAACAAAATGCTAAGAACTCATTTGATGCTGGTGCTTTATTCGTGAAATGTGTTAGCTAAATTATTTAATTTTAGTTTAATTCTAACAAAATCAACATTGTTTGCACTTTTTTCTGCATTATATAGAATCTCAGTAGCTCAAGGAAGCGGCTAAGCATCTTATTTTTTTAGTTCATAATAATTGCAAGTTTTTGTGTACGTTTGTTTGTTATAGTAAGTTAACATTTCAAAGTTTAACATGATATAACCGTCTCTCTTAGCATATATTGGTATTTGCATGATTAGATGGAGGACATATTGTCTTTTTTCAATTTAGCCCATCTTCATTATGTAAAATGTATTGTTTTATGCTTTAGAAATGAACACTAGAAAGTTTTAAATACCAGAAACACGGTTTAATATTCTATGTTAAACTGACAGATATATAGTTTTAAATTCATGTTATCATGACATTAAAATAGGCTTCCAACTTTTCGTGTATTGTCCGATTTCGTACACTAATTTCTTATTGCCACAGGCGCTTATTGTCAACCAACGAAAACTTGATAAAGTTTTGCAGTAAATGGTTTCTCAGAGAAAGCCATTTTGAAAGATTTTCCCAGTGTATTAGTTTTTGACGTCCTACGGTGTTCATTTTGAAGTTGCATGGCGCCGGGTACAACATGGGAGGGGGCAGTAATTTATAATTGAAGAGATGAAAAATCCACTGAAGTATCTAATGTCCAAACAAGTATAGGAAACGAAATTAATCCATCATTGACGATTTCACAGGTGATGAAGAAAATGTCTATATAAAATGTAGCCTAAATATATTGATAAAAAATCTAAAACTTATTTACATCTGGAGAGTTTTAAATCCTAAAACACTGCAATTTACATGGAGAAGAAAAAATAACTTCAATCAGGGACAGTCTATACTAACGGGACATGTCACTGCCGTTTTCGGAAAAATTTCTAGTACACGAACGCAGAGCTAGCACTTCGGTCGGAAATTTTCGTATCTAGACATGAGTCACATACGGCTAGCTTTAGTTTCGAATACATTATTTACGATTCTCTAGTGTTTTTCCGTGCGTTTATCTATATTATACAATAAAAAATTTTCATGTCAGATCGGATTTTTATAATTATAAATTTTATAAATTTTTATTCACCTTAATCGTGTAATTAAACTAAAACAACTTTCCCAATTAACATTTTATTGAATTTCTCTTCAGCTTTGAATGTGTTCATACATATATCTTTAATTACTTTATTTGTAAGATAAAAAGAATACAATTCTTTGATAATGATAAGGAAAAAGAAAATAAACAAAAACACAAGCCACTCTGTATAATTATTAACCTGTCAGGTAAACACACCTGTCAGTTAAACACAGTAGAAATTACAGGATGATATTGCAAACAGTAATTAACTAATCAACTAATTAATAAAATTTTCTGTCTGTCTCACACCATGTGGTGCAATAAAGGCGATATGTATAATTATAAACATGTCAGGTAAACACAGTAGGAATTACAGGATGTTATATCAGTAATAAACTAATTTAAAAATGTGTCTGTCTGTATTAGGTGACGTGACTTCTTTCGAGAAGGCATCTGTGAAACAACAAAATTATTAATAATTAATATTAGATATGCACACGGTGGATATGCACAGGAGTATCTATAAATTCATAAAAACCAACTAAGGTAAGTTGTGATCACACAAGGGTGATAAGTTATTACATGTACAAGTGGGCGTATGTAGCCAAAAGGGGGACCGTTGTTCCAAAATATAAACGAATTTCCAATCATCCAAATTCATGCAAAAAACACATAAAACCTACTTTAAGCAGTCTACTACACAGGAGTATCTATAAATTTTCATAAAAACCAAGGTTTGTTGTGATCACCCAAAGGGTGATGAAGTTGTTACATTCTATAATGGGTGTATGGTCAGTGTATTAGCCAAGATGGAGATGGAGAGCGGTGTTCCAAAATATTAACAAATTTCCAATCATCCAAATTCATGCAAAAACACATAAAACCTACTTTAAGCAGTCTACTACACAGGAGTATCTATAAATTTTCATAAAAACCAAGGTTTGTTGTGATCACACAAAAGGGTGATGAAGTTATCCCATTCACAAATGGGTGTATGGTTGGTGTATGTAGCCAAGATGGGGACAGGTGTTCCAAAATATAAACAAATTTCCAAGCACCCAAATTCATGCAAAAAAACACATAAAACCTACTTTAAGCAGTCTACTACACAGGAGTATCTATAAATTTTCATAAAAACCAACGTTTGTTGTGATCACACAAAAGGGTGATGAAGTTATCCCATTCACAAATGGGTGTATGGTCGGTGTATGTAGCCAAGATGGGGACCGGTGTTACAAAATTTAAACAAATTTCCAAGCACCCAAATTCATGCAAAAAAACACATAAAACCTACTTTAAGCAGTCTACTACACAGGAGTATCTATAAATTTTCATAAAAACCAAGGTTTGTTGTGATCACACAAAAGGGTGATGAAGTTATCCCATTCAAAAATGGGTGTATGGTCGGTGTATGTAGCCAAGATGGGGACCGCTGTTCTTAAAATATAAACAAATTTCCAATCATCCAAATTCATGCAAAAAACACATAAAACCTACTCTAAGCAGTCTACTACACAGGAGTTTTTTTTAAATTTTCATAAAAACCAAGGTTTGTTGTGATCACACAAAACGGTGATGAAGTTATCCCATTCACAAATGGGGTTGACTGAAGGAAAAAACCGCTACGATATTACGCACATGTTAGACAACAACATTTTCGTATTGTTTTCTGGCTAAATGTGGAATGACAACTTGTAATTTAACGAAGTCATAATTCATAAGTGAATAATAAACTATAAAAAAATAAATACTTACTTTTATTGTACTATATTTTCGTGAAATAACCAATTTCGAGAGAGAAAAAATTCCAATCACACTAACAATAAAATGGTGGAATCTTAATTCCGGAAACGGAACGGAGCGGATACGTCAAATTTCAGCCGTGGCACAGAAATATCGAACTGTAATATAGGTTTAATTAGGAGTGACATGTCCCGTTAGTATAGACTGTCCCTGCTTCAATAGTGCAAGCATAATAGACTTTTTCCTTGTAAATGAAGATTTAAGACCTAGAATATTAACTACAGATATTAGGCCAGCCACGATAAAATATACTGACCATCAAGCAATTTCATTAAGAATAAATCATGTTCGAAACAGTAAAGGCAAAGGATACTTTTAAAATAAAAAGTAGTATATTGGATGAAACTGAATACGTTGATTTTGGTACACAAAGTTATACAAAATTTCAAAGCAAATAAAAAAATAAAAATATAAAAATCCTATGGGACCTTTTTAAAATTGAAATTAGAGTGTACAATTGCATATTGTAAGAAACGGTCAAAAATAAAAATGACGAATTAGGTCAATTAGAAAAGAAGCTTACAAAACTTAAATCTAAGGATTACATGAATGTTAAAGAAAATGAAGATCTTAAGAAAGAAATAATCTCAGCAGAAAATATTTTAAACGACTTATATGAAGAAAAAACAAAAGGTGCATAAATAAGGTCAAGAGTAAAATTTATAGAACATTGGGAAAAAAACAATAAATTCTTCTTAGGTTTTAGAAAAATCAAGACAAATGAAGAAAAACATAAAAAAATAAAAAAAACAACTTTGGCATTATAACAGAAAATCAAGGAGAGATTCTAGAAATAGGAAAAACATACTATGAAAATTTATATACAACAACAAATCCGGATTTTTATAAAATTAAAAACTACATAGATCAAACCAAGGTAAATTATTCTCTAACAGATACTGATAACCTATTACTAAGTGGAAAACTAAGTATAGAAGAATGTTCAAAAGCAGTATTTGCTATGAAATTGAATAAATCGCCTGGTATTGATGGTATTCCAATTGAATTTTATACGAAATTTTGGGCCAACTTAAAAAACTTTATGGTGTCAGTATTCAACTCATGTTACGAAGATACTGAGTTAACAAATTCACAAAAATTAGGTCTTATAACACTATTTTATAAAAAAATGATCCCCTTAATTTAGATAACTATAGACCAATAACACTTCTTAATGTAGGCAATAAAATCATAGCATATTGTTTAGCTCAAAGAATATAACCAGTTTTACATAAAATCATACACAGTGATCAAAACGGATATGTTTAAAACTGATATATTGGCTTCAATGTTAGGCAGATTCAAGATATTATTGATTATTCTGAATAATGTTTTTAGATTCATTAGAATGGTCCTTTATGTATGAAAACCTTACTAAATTTGGATATCAAGCCTCATTAATACAATGGATTAAAACCCTCTACAAAAATATAAAATGGTGTATCTTAAATAATGGTTGGGTTTCAGGATCTTTTGAAATAAGTCGTGGCTCTCCGGTCAGTGCTCTAATTTTTGTTGTGACAGTGGAAATATTGGCTAGTCGATTAAGACAAGAACAAAATTTCAAAGGTATTCAAATACAGTTTAATAAACAATGTCATTCTCTAATATTAAGTCAATTAGCAGATGACACTACTATATTTGTTAGCTCAAAGCGAGAAATAACTTTATCACTTAATATAATAGAAGAATTTGGTACATTATCAGGTCTCAAATTAAACAGAAATAAGACTGAAGGTATCTAATTTAGGTAAATTGAAATCATCAAGAGATAAATTTGAAAATATAAAATGGAGTACAGAACCTATAAAATGTTTGGGAATATATTTTGGACACAATAGAGAAGAATGTGAAAAGCTAAACCTAGAAAAACAATATAATAAATCTGAAAAAAAAAATTAGTAATTAGAATAAAAGACAGTTGACCATGTTGGGTCGAATAATAGTAGTTAAATCCTTAATCCTTCCAACATTAACATACACAGCTTCTGTCACTCAGGTCAGTATGGAATATATTGGAAAATATTAGAAACTTATATATAATTTTATTTGGAACTATAAGAATGAAAAGATAAAAAGAGAAACTTTATGATTAGACTATCTACAAGAGGGGCTTAAAATGACAGACATTGACCTATATGTCACCGCATTAAATATAATGTGGTTAAAACAGTTAATTGACAAAGAAACAGAATCTGCATATTGGAAAGTTATACCAAATTTTTATTTCAGTAAATATGTTGAAAACTTAATAGTTTTTCATTTTAATACACTGGATATTAAGTTTATCCAACATGTAAAAAATGAAATGCCAAAATTTTATTATAACATATTCAAAGCCTGGATAAATTTAAACAAGGTACTTAGTACATGTACTAATGTTAAACCTATCTCATTTAAAGAGATTCGACAGCAAATAATATGGGGCAATGGGCACATAACTCTAAACCACAAATGTTTAGTGTATAACAATTGGATAAAAGATGGAATCATATTTATTAATGACATTATAGATGGAAGAGGGAACATTAATCAACATGTTATCATGAATAAATTGTCAAAATTAACTAACTGGTTTTCTGAATACACTAAATTAATTTCTGCTCTACCAAAAGCATGGTTAGCCCAATTAAAAACAGAAAATTCAGTAAAAACAAAAGTTTTCAAAAAGTTAGAAATTGTTCTTCCTTGTAATGGAGAACTAGTTCCCTTCAACACCTTTTCAACAAAACAGATTTATTTGCTTTTACTAAATAAAAATAAACCAGAAAAACCAGTTGGATTTCTCAGATGGGAATCAGTGTTGAAAAAAGATATATCCTTTATTTCTTTCAAAAGAACAAATATGTTACACTATGTACTTTTTGTCTTAAAAGACAATAAATTGAAGATGTTCAGGTATAAATTATTACATTTTATTTTGCCAAGTAAACAAATGTTGAAACAATGGAGAATTGTTGATAATGAAAACTGTCTTCTGTGTAATGAAACAGAAAATTATGAACATTTCGTTTTGAAATGCAAGTGTATTAAAAGCTTTTTTGGAAAACATAAAAACCTTACTAGGGAAACTAGGTTATGATGACCATGTGCTTTCGATAGAAAATCTGGTATTTGGATATAAAATTGAAGAAATATGTTATTATGGTATAAATTATCTCCTCACGTTGATCATGTTTACAATCTATAAATCATACTTTTTGTCAAATTCTAAAAAAGATACCAGCTTTAATATTTTAAAGGTCTTCAAAAATGAGTACCATAAAAGAAAGCACTTCACAATTTAGGACTCAAACACACTTTTTTGACTCAGTACAGAAAAAATCTGAAATATTTCTGATTTGCGAAAAGTTTTTAACACTGTCTCTTAAACTTAATGTATACCAAATGTTTAGCTGAGAGTTTTATCAGCAATTTTCAGCTTTCGCAATTATTTACATGAATTTACAGTGTGTCGTATATTGTGCGCTTGCTGATAATAATGCTATTATTTTGCAATAAAACATTATACACAAACAAAGAAAACAAAAGTATTATTTTAAAACAATAAATTTACCTGTGGCTCTAATTAAACAAGTCAATTAATCTCAGACACAATGATAACGGTACACGTACAAAAGGTCATTATTCAGAACAGTTAATTTAAAAACGAAGTCAGAGCTGGGATACCTATAGTATACATTCAGTATTTTTTTATGATTGTAATGTGTAAATGTTTCAATTTGTACATTAGTTTTTACACTAACACAATTGTTTAATAAGTGATTTTTTACTAGGCAATCTCCCTGCTTGTCTAGTGACTAAATACAGGGATACTCAAGCTTTAAGCTGTAACTTGAGTAAATTTTTAACAGCATCAGTGCAATAAATTATCTTCAGTTAAAAAAACGATTTCACATTATCAGGTTCTGAACTTGTGGATCCAATTGACCACGGTACTATTTTTCCGCACACGCATTTTCCCGTATAACTCGCTAATAACTTTTAACAAAAATGAGGTTTCCAATCACACGCGCCTTTTAGTCAGTGATGACCTATCCCAAACCTGGTAAATTGGTATTCATTGAAAATTTTTGCTAGAGTTCAACGCCCCTGCCCAAAGTCAGTCTAAAACTTGCAGCTTCACTGTTGACCCGCCAGTGAATGAACAGTAGATAGCTTACTAACTCAATTACATGTACGTTTATTTCACAAGCATTCCGTGTGAGATAATTAATACAAAACATACTCCTGTACAGAACAAAAGTTGTCCCCAGAGGATGTTTCTGTTTTGGAAAGTTTTATTTTACTTAGAACGAGCTGACCAGTGTGCCCGAGATAATTTCAACGCGTATAAAATATACTTACATAAATAATGCTGCATCGTATCCGCTTATCTTAAAGACAAAAATTATGGACAAATTTATACATATTTTGAGAGCAGGAGAACATCGTGACTCTAACCTGGATCCGCATACTTATATAGTGTTATTGACGTTTATTACCAATATTACATAAATATTTGTTATAACTTTTGAACCATTTCGTAGCAGGAAACGAGTAAGCGGTGTCTGCCTCTAAGAAAACACCCATCGTAGCAGGAAACGAGCGAGAAAGTGTCTGTAGCTATTTACATACCCGTCCGTAGTAGCTAGAAAGGAGTAAGCAGAGAATTCTAGAGACGTATCCCGTGATTATTTGTTTAAAATGAAAGTATAATGTAGGGAGAATCATCCGGTTGTTATGAAAACTAGATTAGAAAAGGAGTAAAATTAGCTTGATTGAAGTTAAACTGATTGTTTTAATAAAGACAAATATCTCGAAATGTGATAAATATAGTTAAACCACTAGAAAAAATTTGTAAAGCCTCAGGAGATTGCGAAATGTGTCGACTCAGAGTCATGTCGCAAAATCCGCTGTTTTGTCTCTGGACAGTTTTTTGACGTCTCACGCTCCCACCAAATTGTCTGAAATATTACTTTTCAACGTTAAAAGGCCTTCCATCCATATTGCTAAATGAGCAATACAATGAAATATGGACAACTAATCTACGGTTTGATTGTATCTGTGAATAAATTAAATCGCTTTTTTGACAAAATCGGAGAAACAGGCTTTCGCATTGCAAATAAAATATAGTGCAGACGGAAAATAACATTCTTTACTCGGACACAAGGTTCAGCGCGCTGACGCTGTAGATACTAAATGATTAACACTAACATGATTATTAATTACAGTTCATGCTCCTTTGATTGTCATTCGATAAGAAATATTTTGCATTTTTTTGTTTGACACTCTTTCAGTTTGTGTTATTTCTTCATCTTTGATAAACTGTGGGTACAAGATAACATGTTAAATATTTTATGATAGTTACCTTGTTGATATGGTATGACCTTGACCTATGACCTTTGCTCGAATTGAAGCTCAGTTCCTTCTGATCACTTTAAAGCTTCAATATACATTTATTGTGGAAATAAAGAGAATTGAAAGCATTCTTTTGTCATGGATATTAGGTAAGGATTATTTTGAATTATTTAAGTCAAAGAACACCGAATCTTATATGGATAATTTGAAGGTATGAAACGACTTGCTTATGTATGTAACGCTAAATTTTTAATGTTAACTCCGATTTCAACAAGGCATTACAGAGCTTCATAGATGACAGATGTCGAAAGAAAAACGTGATATTGAAGTTAGATCAAATACAAATTTATGCAGAATTAGACACATTTTTAAGAAGACTTGATAAAGGATCATTGTTAATTAATGGTTTATTTGGAAAGGAAGAAGCGAAAGATTCATTTGTTAGGTGGCTTTGCAGAATTCGACGTGCTATTTGAATATTGCCGTGATATGTTTTCGACAATACAAGACATGCTTCTTGAAAAGTGATTGCTGGTGGTAGATCTTATTGTGAAACAGTTGTTTGCCCTATAATTAAAGCAGGCGCTTCTGTACATATTGAAACTCAAATAAATTTTAAATATAACACTGTTAAACCTTTCCTTTAGTACCATTGGATACAGATTTTCTATACAGAGAAGGACGAATGTCGATATATTGACGAAAAACATTGCAAATCGCTTGGTGAAGTTAAGGTGCAAATTCCAAAATCCATCCTTAATTTTTTTATTATCTTTTACAAACAGTAACTGCCTGTTTACCCGTTATTGACCTGAAAAGTGTCGCAACTCGTAAAAAGATTTGTCTTGGAAACCGTAAGTCTTGCGACCACCACCATTTATCCTAAATGACCAATGTTACATTTAAAAATGTCAAGGTCAAAAGTCAAAAGTCAAGGTCAAAGGTCACCATTGGTCTTGTTAGCACTTTATCTCATAAACCATAAAAAAAAGAAGCAGACAATAAATCGGAAAAATACTAATCTTACGAGACCTTCATGTGGTCTATTTGGCCGAAAGCCCTTGACTCATTTCGGTAAATCGGTATTTTGCTTCCAACTTGCAAACCGTTAAATATAATATATTAAACAGATAGGTTTGAAGTGATCAGTAGGAACTGAGCTTCAATTCGAGCGAGAGGGCAAAGGTCATAGGTCAAGGTCATACCATAGCAACAAGGGAACTGTTATAAAAAGTCCTTAGCAATATTTTTAGAATCAGAATGATTTACTTTACTGAAATATGTCATTTCATGACCGCAAGTTGTGTTTTGTCCCTATCAACGGGCATAAAAGTCATTAATGACCACTTTCTTTACTGATTTTTATGACTGGAGGTGGCATTTCGTGCTTATCAACAGACACAAAAGCCCATAGCTTCACATATATTTTGTGTCTTTAGCAGGACAGTGGGAAAGACCTTCTAATTTGTTCTAAGAACAAACGGCAGTTTAATTCAGTAATATTTTTCTTGTATAAAAAGTGTAAAAATACGTTTAATTACGACGGAGTCTGCTTTTCTTTGTTTCATATTTAAAGATTCTGCAAAAGGGCCGACGTTTTTTAAAAGAATATACATTTAGCTACAAAATTTGGTAAAAAATAGAACAATTTCCAATAATTAATATACATATTTAAACCTATCAGGTTTATGCACGCTTTGGTCATTTGACATATATTTACTGCTCGTTTTTTCTACATGTCGATTTCATGTCTTTGAAACTTGTAATTTAAACATTCATACTATTTTAACACCTCTCTAGATCTAGAAACGGCCAGTGTTTGCCTCAACCCTATTGTACAAACAGGACCTTTTGAAGCCTATAAAAGAACAATTGTATTTTACCCCATGGACATATATATTTCAATCGGTACATATTTAGAATGAATTTGTTTTACAATATGAATGAAAGAAAGAGGAAAAAGACATTCGAAATCTTTTTAAATAAAAAAGGTCATAAATGGGATTTTAATAGTTATAAATTACCTTGACCACTGACCTTTTGACCTTTGATATAATTATTAAGATTAACCATTTCATATCTTACGAAAAAATTCGTAAAAGCCTATGCCAATATCTGTTATAGTTAATGTGGTTTCATTTATTTTCTTGGGTATCAATTTTGCTACTCGGAGGGAATATGATACTTCGTGGATTCTTAAATTCGTGGTTCGCGGAATCGGCAAAAATAAAAAATTAAACAAGACGGAACTGCTTAAATTCTCAGTATTCACATGAAGCGTTAGTTTGTACATTTCTAGCCTGAGGTACATTGATTAAACCGATTTTGTTTTGTATCCGTAACATGGGGAAAATATTAAGTTCGTTTGACAATAGACTAGAGGTTTTTAAATATGGAAATCAGTATTAAAGGTGTTAACATATTGCTACATTTGATGGTTTTTTTCAATTAGGAAAATGATTTAAATATTTGTGTATACATCAACACTTTACAACAAAAAGACACAACATGAAGTATTTTTACTACTGACGGAACAACGATGGCTTTTTTATCAATTTAATGTATGTTAAGTGTCATAAATGCACTAAAGTTGTTCATAGTGAAAAAATTTTATCTCTATCGAACACATATCAATGTAACAATTTCCTTTGAACAACAGTCGTCAATATTCATGTAAACAACCATCCCATAGAGGTTTCGCATGTCATTATGTGCTGAAACCTCATTTCGTGGTTTTCACCACCCACGAAATTGGTATTCAACAAAAAAATGAAATGGAGATATGTCCATTTATAATAAAGGTAATCAATCAGGATGGATAAATCTTCTAAAAAATTACTCATAACATATGGTACTTGAAGACGTTTAAGGGATCTACATTTTGGTCTTGATTCCAGTTCTGTATTGCTTTAGATTATGGAAAAGACAATATAAAAGAGTCAGAAAATGACTTTTACCTGTGACCCTTTTAAAGATTAAGGTCAGTGATGAAGAAATATGTTAATATCACTTATAATTACCATATTCTATCTCGTTTGAAAATGTGTTTGCAGAAAGTTTTCCTAATTTTTAAATTTAGTTTACAGTGAATGTGCTACGATGATTGTTGGATACACCTATTACTGACTAGTGGTATATAATATCTACCCATTTTAATTAACTAAGTAACTCACATGCAACAGTAATGGAAGCGGCAGGTTTTGCATGCCATGAAACCTGGTTTGATACATAGAATGTGACCTTGACCTATAACATGTGATTTTTTTCACTTTAAGGTACATTAGGGAAATAACTTATATCAGGGGTCTTCAAAATCCTACTGCGATATAAAAGCGTCGTGATGTTTCACGGACCATGTTAAAACTGTTTTCAATGTTATATCTTTTCAAGTTTCAGTTTATCTGCAAACAAAGTCTTGTGTCAGAGGGGATAAAAAAAAATGTTTGGTATGCCATGGTGAGCCTAGTAAGCGTACTGTTTTTCCGGTTTATAATGCAAAATGTCTTTAAGATGTGTCACGAAATAAAATTCATAGTTTAAAAAAACTTGGCGGAAAAAAACAGACGAAAAACAGAAAGACTTTCCGCTCCTAAAGTGGAAAGCCTTTATTAGAAAAAGACCAATAATAGTACTCCTTTCAGCTCGGAAAGTAGAAAGCATTAATAAGTACTATGCTACATAAGAGTATATGTTTATCATTAAATGCTGTAGGCGACAAATTATATGTGCGCAGTGTTCGTTTTTATTAGCTCACCTGGACCGAAGGTATCACTTGGCGTCCGTCGTCCGTCGTAAACTTTTTTAAAAAAATGTGAACAAAAATCTTCTCCTCTGAAACCACTGGGCAAATTTTCTTAAAACTTGGCCACAATCATCCTTAGGGTTCCTAGTTTCAAGTGTGTACCCAGGGTGTTGATCAACAGACAAATATGGCCGCTGTTGCTAAAAATAGAACATGGGGGTCAATACAGGTTTTTGATCATTATCTAAAAAATTATAATAGCTATAGAGAAAACCCTTACTTCAAATTGATCAAAACATTAAGGTCTACAATAGTTGCTATTAGTGTGAAGTTGTGATTTGGCTTCTTGTAGGGGTTATTGCCCTTTATTGACGATTTTTGACAAAATTTTTGGTATTTACAATATAACCTGAAAACTATACGAGATAGAGTGAAACTGTAAATGACAAAAATGATCAGCAATAAAAGCCCTACAATTCACTTTATTGGTCTGAAATTGTCAGATGACTCTTTATATGAGTAATTGCCCTTAAATAGCAATTTTTTATGAAATTATTTGTTTTTGTCCTGTAACTTTAAAACTATAACAGCTAGAGTAAAACTGTAAACATCAAAAATAATCAACAATTCACTGTATTAGTCTGAAATTGTCAGATGACTCTTTATAGGAGTTATTGCCCTTAAATGGCAATTTTGTATAAAATTTGCCGTTTTTGTCCTGTAACTTGAAAACTATAGCAGCTAGATTGAAACTGTAAATTGCACAAATGATCAGCAATAAAGACCCTACAATTCATTTAATTGGTCTGAAATTGTCAGACAACTCCTTAAATAAGTTATTGCCCATAAATGACAATTTTTTATGAAATTTTTCGTTTTTGTCATGTAACTTAAAAACTGTAACAGCTAGAGTGAAACTGTTAATAGCAAAAATGATCATCACTACAATCCCTACAAATTACTATAAAGTCTGAAATTGTCTGATGACTCCTTATAGGAGTTATTGCCCTTAAATGGCAATTTTTTATGAAATTTTCCGTTTTTGTCTTGTAACTTAAAAACCATAACAGCTAGAGTGAAATAATAAATTGCAAAACTGATCAGCAATAAAAGCCCTACAATTCACTTAATGGTCTGAAATTGTCAGATGACTCCTTAGAGGGGTTGTTGCCCTTAAATGACAATTTTGTGATTCAAATTTTCCATTTTTGTCCTGTAACTTGAAAACTATAGCAGCTAGATTTGAAACTGTAAATTGCACAAATGATCAGCAATAGAAGCCCTACAAATGATTGCTTAGTCCAAAATTGCAAGATTACTCGTTATAGGAGTTATTGCCCTTTCATTATGAATTTGGACAAATGAACAGTTTTTGAATTATAAATTAGTCTATAACACACCTATTAGTAGAGAAAAACTGTAAATTTCTAAAGTAAACTAAAGGACAATGCCTAAAAACCATTTAATTTTCAGAAATTGTCTGATGGCACCTTGTAGGATTTATTGTATTTAACTAAAATTTCTGAAGAAATGTTTAGTTTTTGCACAGTACCTTAAAAGCTATAACAACTAGACTGAAACTGTTAATTTCAAAAATTTTAATATAGTTGAAGTCATTTGGATTCCAGGTGAGCGATTAAAGGCTCCAGGGAGCATCCAGTTTGTAATTAAATGAAATAAAAGATATTATCTCAAAGTTACACATTTCCTTACTATGCTACGTTAATGCTACGTTGATACCCTCGGATAGCAAACTACTGATCATAGTAACAAAGAAAAACAATCACACGCGTATGAAAATAGCGACTCATTTTACAGTAGATATTGTTTGCTGTCTTATTCTTTGTAAGGTTGACAACCTTGTGTCAGTGGAAACATTGTTGCATCTTAATAATATCAAGCATTAACATCAAATATCAACATCTGTTTAATTTTATCGTTGAAATTTTTTTGTTTGATCACCACTGATGTGTCAAGAATAGAAAAAAGCTCCTCTTGCGTTATTAATTTTATAGCCCTTATATCATTTGAACATCATACCGAACTGATCTGTTTTAATTCCTACTCCTATTAGTGACAACTACACCACCAATAATTTTTTAAACGTTACCACGACTTCCGGTACTGAAAAAACATTCCATAACTTACACTGTAGACAGTCCAATTCATGACTTCTGTACTGAAACAACATTCCATAACTTACACTGTAGACAGTCCAATCATGGCATCAAGAACTGACATTCCAATTCATGAATTACTCTACTGAATTGACTGATTGACTTCACAAAATGACTCAATTTTTCCATGCACGGTAAGTATATTTTATGCACGGTCAGTAGGTAAGAGTTACCTTTCTTGGCGACTTTAAACACACACAGAATAAAAATGATTTTGCTTGAACTCAGATATTTTAGGACAGTCGGAAGGATATTTCCGTGACGGGCAGTTGCGCTTGCCCCATACTCAATGTGTTGACCGCGTATATCTTTTATTAGGTCATCAATTGCATCTATAACTGGTAATATAATATGAGAGATGTCAGATTTTAATAGGAAAGTTTTTTAATTGATGCATTTGATTTTTTCCTTCGACATTTGCTTTGCTATGTTGTTTTGGGAGTGTAGGCTTTTGTCTTGTGTTTGTTTGAGACTAAAACTTGTAAACGATTTCAACAGAATGATTTTTATGAAAAAGCGTATTAAAGGTAGCATAGAAAGGCAAATAATTATCATAACATTTTATATTTGTAGGTATCATTTGTTTGTTAACACACCAAGGGATTTACAACAAAAACAATACTGTCGACTTGTCTAGACGACATCTAATTGAGATTCCTCAAAATATTCCAATAGACACAGAGATCCTCGACTTAAGCTACAACGAAATAATCATAATTCCAAATGGTATATTTGCAAATCTGTCAAGACTGGTATTTCTCAATCTATCTTTTAACAACATAAATGCAATTCTTGCAGATTCATTTGAAGGACTCTAAAGAATTGAGTCTCTCGACCTTCGCACCAACCAACTAAGACGTGAATCGTTGCGCAATGGATCGTTCAAACCATTAACGTCGCTGATGAAACTATACATTTCTGACAACACGGACAGTTATGGTGATTACAACATAGAGTTAAGTGATGAAATATACAGACTTAGGCTACTAGATACCTTGTATTTAGATGCAGTTGAGTCTGATCAAGGTCAGCTGAATAAATTTGAATGTTTTAAAAATTTGAAACGTTTATCATTTGAAGAAAACATAATGACAGTGACAAACAAAACATTTGAAAGATTTAAAGACTTACCTATTGAAGAACTAACCATCTCAAATTTTAGAAGTGCTGAAAATTATGCTTTTAGTTTTTTCCCTAAACTGCAGAGATTAACCTTACATTTCATGTGGGCTTCCGTAAGCTTAGAAAAAAAATTTCCTGCGCTTCAGGTATTTAAAGGAAGAAAAATGACAGCAATTACTTTCACTAATAATCCAGACGTCAACTTTTTTAAATTAGAAGAGACACATTTACGATATGTGTGGGATATATGTTTGAAAGAATTGAACTTAGCGTCTAACAATATTTTAGACATTGATGCCGCAAGCTTTAACACGTTTATCAGGAAATCAACTTGCCTAGAGGTTTTTGATATGTCAGATAACCCTTTATTGACAGATAATACTTTGTACTGGGAGGTGTTTATTCACTTATTTAAAAAAATAAAAGTTATACGATTTTCCCACTTTGGATTTCGTCCTTCGACAAAAAGTTCAATGCAAAAGACTACATAAGGCGTTGTATTTCCACTTCCGTCTACCCTTCAGGAAGTGTACATCAATTATGGACGCTCTGCTGCATTTCACAATGTAACATTTATAAATGGTCAGTCAATGAAAATTCTAAACTTGTTTCAATATAATTTACCACACTGCTTAGGAAGTTTCAAAGGTATACAGAACTTGATTGAACTCGATATTTCAGGTTTTGATTGTTCTAATTTAAATGTAGACATTTTACAGGCATTACCACGTTTAGAAAAATTTACAGCCCAAAACACAAACCTTAATAACGGGTTACATTCTGTCCGTGATTCTGGTGAACGTTTATTTGTACATCTTTTTAATTTGAGTTACGTAGATCTTTATGCCAACAACTTGCAAAGTTTACATTCAGACATGTTTAATGACCAGCAGGAATCGTTACGTTATTTGTATTTGGGTAACAATGCTTTTAAAAACATTCCGATAAGCATTAGAAAATTTAAGTTTTTAGAAATATTGGACTTAACATCAAATGGAATTGAATATTTCGATAACAACGAACAGGAAGTGTTGGAAAAGAGCTTTAGCATAGATATTAGACTTGCTGGAAATCCATTTGCGTGTACTTGTAACCAAACAAACTTCCTTAGATGGATAAAAGACCGAGGATCAAAGCTTTTTGTAAATGTTAAATGCGTTGGAGACGATAAAGCCCTGCATAACATAAGCGACATAATAAGTTCTCTTGACAACTTCGAGTTACATTGCGTATTAACATTCTGGTTGTATTTCGCTATCATTATGTCGTCAGTTTCTGGTTTCATTCTTTTATTCGTCTCTCTATACTATCGATACCGATCAGAAATTCAATATTTTTTCTTGAAATTAAAAATAATTATGAAGAGATACAGTGCACTGGAAGAATGCTGTGAATATAAATTTGATGCATTCATTTCATACAGCAACAGTGATTCCTCGTGGGTTGCTCAATTCTACAGGCACCTGACAGCTAATGGCTTCAACGTGTGTTTTGATGCTAAAGAGTTCATTGCAGGTGAGGAAATTGTCGTGAATATTCTTAGGGCAGTCAATAGTAGCCGTAAGATAATATTCATTGTAACGAAAAATTTCCTAAAAAGTTCATGGGGAGGATATGAAATTGAAATGACCCGGATGCATGCTTTCAGAGAAGGACGACAGAACATGGTGATACTCATTATAAAGGATGAGATACCGATTGACGAAATGCCCCGACCACTAAAAGAAATGTGGGAGAAAATAGTGTGTCTGAAATATTACGATAATGATGAAACTGTTTTTTACGATTCGGTTGCCCTTTGTTTGCAATAAACTTTTGCTATAATTGTAGTTTTTCATTTGTAGTCGTTTGTATTGTGTGTGTTTTTAGTATAAAGTTCTAACTTACATAAAGTGATTCATTATGGAAATTTAAGATACAGTATAAAGTTCTGACATAAAGTAATTCATTACTGAAGACAAGGTACCACTGCAAAGTATGAATATATTTCTCTATCAAGTGTTTGTTTGTTTGATGGTGTTTAAAGACATTTTCAGCAATTTTTCAGCTATATCATGACGTCCAGTTTTTATTGGGGGAGGAAGCCGGAGTACCCGGAGAAAACCCCCGACCTGCAGTAGGAAAACTGGCAATCCTTGTCAATTAAGATTGGAGTCGAGTACATCCTGCCTGCAGTGAGAATCGAACCCGCAATCTCAGTGTTAACAGACCACGTGATCAGTAGTAGACAAACTACCTTGACACGGCCACCGAGGCCCCCTTTATTATCAAGTGTACCATTTGAAAACTTCCAAAGCCTGTATGGCATACATGTGTGTTTCAAATTGAAATAAACAACGTGCATAAATGAATTTCGACACTGTGTATTAGCTGAATTGACGAAAAAGATTCGACCTCCTGTAGATTTTGAAATTAAAATTGTACTGGTTAACGATTGCTTTACAAGCTTGTATGGTGTTTTATATGGGAATAGTGATTTCTAAATTGTAAAATGTGGTCTGATGTTATATACATAAATAAGTAACTCATTTTTATTGTAGTGTTTTATTATTTCTTCTTACATTTTTTTTGTTGACATTGCCAAAATCTATTCGGGAACATATTTACCATTTGGGAAATGGAGTACAAAGCAGTGGTAGTTAGGCAAAATGTAGAATGATTGTGTATGAGAATTTAGGTACTTTCCCCTCGTTGCATTTATTTTTAGTATTTATAGTATTATTATAACATGTAGCTTTTAATGATTTTGTAGTTAGACAATAAATAATGCAACACCTAATTTAACTTTGAATAAATGTATTCAATCGAATGCACTGCAGACAGATTCCATGGATGACGATTTCCATATTCAGATCTACATCCCAGAGCCCTACAGGTTATAAAGACCATGTGTTTATCTGTTAAATGATTGAAATAACGAAATTCAGAACACCGAGAAAACTGTCAAAAAAGACAATTCACAAATCAAACTGCGTTATACCGGCAAACGCCAGAACCAACAACCAAAAATATAGTAACTACGGCAATGGTCCTGACTTGGTACATGCATTTCAAAAGATACAGTGGAAACTAAAATATCAAAAGACCTGATAGACATCTTAGGATCTCTTCTCCAATGTAACAGCATTAAAACCTTTTATTTTTGACACTTTACATCGACGCTCCCTCATATCCACCATAAAACTAGTCTTAAAGGTATTAAATAATTAGCAATGATAGAATTATTTCGTCATCAATGGTTCTAAAACTGATAATACATATCATAAAGATCAGTCTGCCCAATGTAAGATTGTCTGATTGACAACATATTTTTCATGTTTGAAGGATTTGTTTTTTAAATTGTTGCCATTGCAATGGCAATCTAATTAAAATTATATCTTCACCTGGCTCCCCCCTTTTTGCTATTGTCGCCGTGATAGATCTTCACGGCGACAATAGCAAAAAGGGGGGAGCCAGGTGAAGATATAATTTTAATTAGATTGTTGCAATGGGTACTATTTGTACTCCTCTACTCGCGCACTTGCTTTTGTACTATAATGAGGCTGAGATCCTAGAAGCCTGCTGAAAAAAAAACATTTTGGCTCAGACCTTTAATTTCTTATTCCGCTATATTTATGATTTATGTATTTCAAAGGATATGGTGGTTTAAACCGGTTTTTATGGTATGCTAAACACCCAGCTTCCATACTGTAGTATGTGAGTTGGGTTGTTGCTGAAAATGGATTGGTTTAATATACCTTTAGTCAGTAATTGGTTATTCAATAATCATCGTAGCACAATCACTGTACTGAATTTAGTGTTTCGTGTGGCAAGGTTGTATAAAGAATTGGAAAATCAAAGGTTTTAAAAGATAAAATGCTAGTTATCGATCTTGATTATATGTAGACAATATCTTAGTCAACCGTTGACAAGTTTTAGGTAGAGTATGTAAATGAGCCAGCTATGTATCTTTCCTAGTAAGGATTTTGTGTTATTTTGGAATACAATGCAAGTATAGTAAGTCTTGAGGCCTCGTCGTAATGGATAAAAAAGAAGTCATGAAGGACATAGTTAGCAATGATTTCATCTTTTCAAAACTTACCTCCGAGGTCAATTTCCCGACCCTTGACGGAAATGGCCGAGAGACGTTCCGATTGTCTGAAATGGCTTAGTTATCGTCTTTAATCTGCATGGTCACGATGAATTTACGGATATGTTACTGTCATTCGTACTTATTCCCATAATCGTAGTATAAACCATAGTCATATTAAGTATCAAAGTTATTAAATTATGTAACTTTATTTTAACAATCTTAAATGCAATGATGATTTTCATGTTTAGTTTCACATAAATTTGAACAATTCTACACCTTCAAAAAACAATGTTGTGAAATATTATTAGATTAGGCCATACAATCTTTGCACTTAGAAACTAAGGTATGATCTTGTTGAGGTCATTGATTCAAATAAGAATGTGTCGCTTAAGCAGGTCTAAGAACACGTAAGCATCATCAGTCTTTAGAATCATAATGCTGCTGAAACTATGTCCGACATTCATGACAAATATGTTGTTATGGGAGCAGACCCTAACAACTTTACTTCTATCTGCAAGAATCATGTTTAATAAATGAATTAGGAATGGAGAGTTCCTACCGCTTTTAAAAGAGGATATTCTTAAAAACTTCAAATGGGTTTTGGCTTCTCTTATTTACAAATCAACGTCGAAGATTGTGATCTCACCTCTTTGTATTGGATACCAAAACTTAACAAAGGCCAACGGCGTTTCAGAAAAGGATCGTCTAAGTGTACCACCAAACCTCTATCCAAACTCCTAACCATTGTTTTAACAGCCAAAAAACCGAGCTCCTTTCGAATTCCTAGACGCCCTCTGAAACAAAATAGAAAAGGCATTTGGCTCAGACCTTTAATTTCACATTCCGCTATATTTATGATGTTTAGTACATGCGCAGTGCTAAATTCTGTGACTATTTGCATTCAACTACCCTAGCAAGCTTGAAATAAAAAACCACTACCAATACACTTAGGTCAGCCTCTTACTAAGACCTACTTCTGGAAATAGACTCAGGAAAACTACAAACTAGACTTAGTGACTTCATCTTTCCGGTTCATTGATAGACGCACACCAGCAGATTTTGCGTATGGTTTGTATATTTCACAACTTAGATATGATAGATAGCGTTCCGAATTCCGATTTTCTAGACCGCTCGATGTTGTTTTAACGTAAACATGAACAAAGTCTTGCAAAATAAAGACATTATTATGGATATATCGAATCTAATCATTAAACAGCAAACAAGCGTTTCAAAGACTGTATTGTCCATGCCACTGCTTATGGATATAAGAATATCGTGATTCCGGTGTCATGGTGACGCCACTGATAGTGGATACCAGAATATCGTGATTCCGGTGTCATATCGATGCCACTGCTAGTGGATATAAGGATATCGTGATTCCAGTGTTATATCGATTCCACTGCTAGTGGATAAAAGGGTATCCTGATAACGGTGTCTTATCAATGCCACTGCTAGCGGAATATTGAATCAAGATTTCGGTGTCATATCGATGCCACTGCTAGTGGAATAGTGAATCAAGATTTCGGTGTCATATCGATGCCACTGCTAGTGGAATAGTTAATTTAAGATTTCGGTGTCATATCAATGCAATTTCTAGTGAAAAATATGGTATCACGATTCCGGTTTTACAAAGAAAACTATATACTTCCTCATAGCCATTGAATGCAATGATGAGGTATGGCTTAAAACAAAATTTTTTTTTAATATTTTGTACAGAAGGTAATATTGCTATCTCTAAAAATACAATTAAGTATTATTTATATTTTCTTCTTTACTACGCCTCATTTTAGACCCAATAGTTATAGCAGAATCGTTTTAAGGCACTGCTTACTCGTCCGAGTACCTGAGTGCACCCATGGTTTTTATTGGGTTCGGGTTACTCTCTTTCTGTGTTTTATGTTTTTGGTTTCTGTGTTGTGTTTGTCTATATCCGGATTTGTAACTGTCCCTTGGCTTTTGGCTAATGTTTTTCGGTCGGTTTTCATTGCTATTGTTTTCGTTTACTTTTAGATAAATATCGTGATCTTATTATGTATGTGGTAACAATACCTTTCCAGACTAATTATGTACTCTTCACAAAATGGCAGCGCCAAGATTTGCTTAGTTACACGCAGATTTAAACAAAAATATTTTAAAGTTTAAAAAATATAACTTTGTGTTGACGAGTTAATTGTTCGTATTTTAACTGGTAATGTTGTACCACAACTCACCTCGGCGAGTGTAAAAGTTCGGTTTTTACACGGAAGTTGTATTAAATTAAAACAATTATATAAATAAAGGGTATTCCAAACGTCGAATGGACCAAATGGGTTTAATCTTCAATAAAAATCAATAATGTGAATTAAGGTATCCGACCCACAATTTAAGTTACCGTTTAATTTAATTTGTCGTCCACGAAATACAGCTTTTTATATCAATTTATTGCTAATTAATGATAAAAATAAAATAGATTCTATAACTTGAGTCAATGTTCACAATTTTCTTTAAAAAAAATTTTAGTTACTCAAATAGTATTTCCGATGTTTGCCGAACATTACCGAAGTCTGCTCCATTGAAAAACAATGAACATCCGGGACACCAAATATGATCACGTGGTCAATTATGGTCCGGATACCTTAAATTTAAATTCTTTAATAGTAACATTCATTGCCTCTCATATATAATTAAACATAATTTGAAAATAAACGATTCCCATTCACTGCCATTAGAACTTTTATCTTAATATTGTTTTTACAAGCAAATATCGACTATATTCTGGTACCCTGACGATGATATCCTCATGAGCCTAAGCGGCCTTCGGATATTGTTATAGTTGAAGTGAAGCTTTCGTCAATGAAAAATATTGCACCAGGAGACCAGGTTAATATCGACTAGAACGTTCATTATAAAAGTTCAACACTCTTTCAATAAATCTAGTTACAAATAAATTGTATAATTGTTAAGTAATAGAAACCGGAAGTTAATAGAAACAGGTTTCTTTCTTGCACGCAAATTAAATTAAACGACTATTTCACTCTATGAGTGTGTTTCTAATGTACGCTTATTTAGCAGTATTCCACTTTGAGTGTGTTTCTAATGTACGCTTATTAAATCACTATTCTATTCTATGACTGTGTTCTATGTTATTAAATCACTATTCCACCCTATGAGTGTGTTCTATGTTATTAAATCACTATTCTACCCTATGAGTGTCTTCTATGTTATTAAACCACTATTCCACTCTATGAGTGTGTTCTATGTTATTAAACCATTATTCCACTCTATGAGTGTGTTCTATGTTATTAAACCACTATTTCACTCTATGAGTGTGTTTCTTATGTACGCGTTTTAAATCAGTATTCCACTCTATGAGTGTGTTCTATGTTATTAAACCACTATTCCACTCTATGAGTGTGTTCTATGTGCACTTACTAAACCACTATTCCACTCTATGAGTGTGTTTTATGTTATAAAACCACTATTCCACTCTATGAGTGTGTTCTATGTTATAAAACCACTATTCCACTCTATGAGTGGTTTCTATGTTATTAAACCACTATTTCACTCTATGAGTGTGTTTCTTATGTACGCGTTTTAAATCAGTATTCCACTCTATGAGTGTGTTCTATGTGCACTTATTAAACCACTATTTCACTCTATGAGTGTGTTCTATGTTATTAAACCACTATTCCACTCTATGAGTGGTTTCTATGTTATTAAACCACTATTTCACTCTATGAGTATGTTTCTTATGTACGCGTTTTAAATAAGTATTCCACTCTATGAGTGTGTTCTATGTGTACTTATTAAACCACTATTCCACTCTATGAGTGTGTTCTATGTGCACTTATTAAACCACTATTTCACTCTATGAGTGTGTTCTATGTTATTAAACCACTATTCCACTCTATGAGTGGTTTCTATGTTATTAAACCACTATTTCACTCTATGAGTATGTTTCTTATGTACGCGTTTTAAATAAGTATTCCACTCTATGAGTGTGTTCTATGTGTACTTATTAAACCACTATTCCACTCTATTAGTGTGTTCTGTTATTAAACCACTATTCCATTCTATGAGTGTGTTCTATGTTATTAAACCACTATTTCACTCTATGAGTGTGTTCTATGTTATTAAACCACTATTCCAATCTATGAGTGTGTTCTATGTTATTAAACCACTATTCCACTCTATGAGTGTGTTCTATGTTATTAAACCACTATTCCACTCTATGAGTGTGTTCTATGTTATTAAATCACTATTCCACTCTATGAGTGTGTTCTATGTTATTAAACCACTATTCCACCCAATGAGTGTGTTCTATGTGCACTTATTAAACCACTATTCCACTCTGTTAGTGTGTTCTGTTATTAAACCACTATCCCACTCTATGAGTGTGTTCTATGTTATTAAATCACTATTCCACTCTATGAGTGTGTTCTATGTTATTAAATCACTATTCCACTCTATGAGTGTGTTCTATGTTATTAAATCACTATTCCACTCTATGAGTGTGTTCTATGTTATTAAACCACTATTTCACTATATGAGTGTGTTCTATGTTATGAAATCACTATTTCACTCTATGAGTGTGTTCTATGTTATTATACCACTATTCCACTCTATGAGTGTGTTCTATGTGCACTTAATAAACCACTATCCCACTCTATGAGTGTGTTCTACGTTATTAAATCACTATTCCACTCTATGAGTGTGTTCTATGTTATTAAATCACTATTCCACTCTATGAGTGTGTTCTATGTTATTAAATCACTATTCCACTCTATGAGTGTGTTCTATGTTATTAAATCACTATTCCACTCTATGAGTGTGTTCCATGTTATTAAACCACTATTCCACTCTATGAGTGTGTTCTATGTTATTAAACCACTATTTCACTCTATGAGTGTGTTCTATGTTATTAAATCACTATTCCACTCTATGAGTGTGTTCTATGTTATTAAACCACTATTTCACTCTATGAGTGTGTTCTATGTGCACTTAATAAACCACTATTCCACTCTATGAGTGTGTTCTATGTTATTAAACCACTATTCCACTCTATTAGTGTGTTCTATGTTATTAAACCACTATTCCACTCTATGAGTGTGTTCTATGTTATTAAATCACTATTCCACTCTATGAGTGTGTTCTATGTGCACTTAATAAATCACTATTCCACTCTATAAGTGTGTTCTGTGTTATTAAACCACTATTCCACTATATTAGTGTGTTCTATGTTATTAAACCACTATTCCACTCTATAAGTGTGTTCTATGTTATTAAACCACTATTCCACTCTATGAGTGTGTTCTATGTGCACTTAATAAATCACTATTCCACTCTATGAGTGTGTTCTATGTGCACTTAATAAATCACTATTCCACTCTATGAGTGTGTTCTATGTTATTAAACCACTATTCCACTCTATGAGTGGTTTCCATGTGCACTTAATAAATCACTATTCCACTCTATGAGTGTGTTCTATGTGCACTTAATAAATCACTATTCCACTCTATGAGTGTGTTCTATGTGCACTTATTAAACCACTGTTCTATGTTATTAAACCACTATTCCACCCAATGAGTGTGTTCTATGTGCACTTATTAAACCACTATTCCACTCTATTAGTGTGTTCTGTTATTAAACCACTATCCCACTCTATGAGTGTGTTCTATGTTATTAAATCACTATTCCACTCTATGAGTGTGTTCTATGTTATTCAACCACTAGTCCACTCTATGAGTGTGTTCTATGTTATTAAATCACTATTCCACTCTATGAGTGTGTTCTATGTTATTAAATCACTATTCCACTCTATGAGTGTGTTCTATGTGCACTTAATAAATCACTATTCCACTCTATGAGTGTGTTCTATGTTATTAAACCACTATTCCACTCTATGAGTGTGTTCTATGTTATTAAACCACTATTCCACTCTATGAGTGTGTTCTATGTTATTAAACCACTATTTCACTACATGAGTGTGTTCTATGTTATGAAATCACTATTTCACTCTATGAGTGTGTTCTATGTTATTATACCACTATTCCACTCTATGAGTGTGTTCTATGTTATTAAACCACCATTCCACTCTATGAGTGTGTTCTATGTTATTAAACCACTATTTCACTCTATGAGTGTGTTCTATGTTATTAAATCACTATTCCACTCTGTGAGTGTGTTCTATGTTATTAAACAACTATTTCACTCTATGAGTGTGTTCTATGTGCACTTAATAAACCACTATTCCACTCTATGAGTGTGTTCTATGTTATTAAACCACTATTCCACTCTATTAGTGTGTTCTATGTTATTAAACCACTATTCCACTCTATGAGTGTGTTCTATGTTAATAAATCACTATTCCACTCCATAGTGTGTTCTGTGTTATTAAACCACTATTCCACTCTATTAGTGTGTTGTATGTTATTAAACCACTATTCCACTCTATGAGTGTGTTCTATGGTATTAAACCACTATTCCACTCTATGAGTGTGTTCTATGTGCACTTAATAAATCACTATTCCACTCTATGAGTGTGTTCTATGTTATTAAATCACTATTCCACTCTATGAGTGTGTTCTATGTTATTAAACCTCTATTCCACTCTATGAGTGTGTTCTATGTTATTAAACCACTATTCCACTCTATGAGTGTGTTCTATGTGCACTTAATAAATCACTATTCCACTCTATGAGTGTGTTCTATGTTATTCAACCACTATTCCACTCTATGAGTGTGTTCTATGTGCACTTAATAAATCACTATTCCACTCTATGAGTGTGTTCTATGTGCACTTAATAAATCACTATTCCACTCTATGAGTGTGTTCTATGTTATTAAACCACTATTCCACTCTGTGAGTGTGTTCTATGTTATTTAACCACTATTTCACTCTATGAGTGTGTTCTATGTTATTAAACCACTATTCCACTCTATGAGTGTGTTCTATGTTATTAAATCACTATTCCACTCTATGAGTGTGTTCTATGTTATTAAATCACTATTCCACTCTATGAGTGTGTTCTATGTTATTAAATCACTATTCCACTCTATGAGTGTGTTCTATGTTATTAAACCACTATTCCACTCTATGAGTGTGTTCTATGTTATTAAATCACTATTCCACTCTATGAGTGTGTTCTATGTTATTAAACCACTATTCCACTCTATGAGTGTGTTCTATGTTATTAAATCACTATTCCACTCTATGAGTGTGTTCTATGTTATTAAATCACTATTCCACTCTATGAGTGTGTTCTATGTTATTAAACCACTATTCCACTCTATGAGTGTGTTCTATGTTATTAAACCACTATTCCACTCTATTAGTGTGTTCTATGTTATTAAATCACTATTCCACTCTATGAGTGTGTTCTATGTTATTAAATCACTATTCCACTTTATGAGTGTGTTCTATGTGCACTTATTAAATCACTATTCCACTTTATGAGTGAGTTCTATGTTATTAAATCACTATTTCACTCTGTGAGTGTGTTCTATGTTATTAAATCACTATTCCACTCTATGAGTGTGTTCTATGTTATTAAACCACTATTCCACTCTATGAGTGTGTTCTATGTTATTAAATCACTATTCCACTCTATGAGTGTGTTCTATGTTATTAAACCACTATTCCACTCTATAAGTGTGTTCTATGTGCACTTAATAAATCACTATTCCACTCTATGAGTGTGTTCTATGTTATTAAATCACTATTTCACTCTATGAGTGTGTTCTATGTTATTAAACCACTATTCCACTCTATGAGTGTGTTCTTTGTTATTAAATCACTATTTCACTCTATGAGTGTGTTCTATGTTATTATACCACTATTCCACTCTATGACTGTGTTCTTTGTTATTAAATCACTATTTCACTCTATGAGTGTGTTCTATGTTATTAAACCACTATGCCACTCTATGAGTGTGTTTTATGTGCACTTATTAAATCACTGTTCCACTCTATGAGTGTGTTCTATGTGCACTTAATAAATCACTATTCCACTCTATGAGTGTGTTCTATGTTATTAAACCACTATTCCACTCTATGAGTGTGTTCTATGTTATTAAATCACTATTCCACTCTATGAGTGTGTTCTATGTTATTAAATCACTATTCCACTCTATGAGTGTGTTCTATGTTATTAAATCACTATTCCACTCTATATAGTGTGTTCTATGTGCACTTAATGAATCACTATTCCACTCTATGAGTGTGTTCTCTGTTATTAAACCACTATTCCACTCTATGAGTGTGTTCTATGTTATTAAACCACTATTCCACTCTATTAGTGTGTTCTATGTTATTAAATCACTATTCCACTCTATGAGTGTGTTCTATGTTATTAAATCACTATTCCACTTTATGAGTGTGTTCTATGTGCACTTATTAAATAACTATTCCACTTTATGAGTGAGTTCTATGTTATTAAATCACTATTTCACTCTGTGAGTGTGTTCTATGTTATTAAATCACTATTCCACTCTATGAGTGTGTTCTATGTTATTAAACCACTATTCCACTCTATGAGTGTGTTCTATGTTATTAAATCACTATTCCACTCTATGAGTGTGTTCTATGTTATTAAACCACTATTCCACTCTATGAGTGTGTTCTATGTGCACTTAATAAATCACTATTCCACTCTATGAGTGTGTTCTATGTTATTAAATCACTATTTCACTCTATGAGTGTGTTCTATGTTATTAAACCACTATTCCACTCTATGAGTGTGTTCTTTGTTATTAAATCACTATTTCACTCTATGAGTGTGTTCTATGTTATTATACCACTATTCCACTCTATGAGTGTGTTCTTTGTTATTAAATCACTATTTCACTCTATGAGTGTGTTCTATGTTATTGAACCACTATGCCACTCTATGAGTGTGTTTTATGTGCACTTATTAAATCACTGTTCCACTCTATGAGTGTGTTCTATGTGCACTTAATAAATCACTATTCCACTCTATGAGTGTGTTCTATGTTATTAAACCACTATTCCACTCTATGAGTGTGTTCTATGTTATTAAATCACTATTCCACTCTATGAGTGTGTTCTATGTTATTAAATCACTATTCCACTCTATGAGTGTGTTCTATGTTATTAAATCACTATTCCACTCTATGAGTGTGTTCTATGTGCACTTAATGAATCACTATTCCACTCTATGAGTGTGTTCTATGTGCACTTAATAAATCACTATTCCACTCTATGAGTGTGTTCTATGTTATTAAATCACTATTCCACTCTATGAGTGTGTTCTATGTTATTAAATCACTATTCCACTCTATGAGTGTGTTCTATGTTATTAAATCACTATTCCACTCTATGAGTGTGTTTTATGTGCACTTAATGAATCACTATTCCACTCTATGAGTGTGTTCTATGTTATTAAACCACTATTCCACTCTATGAGTGTGTTCTATGTTATTAAATCACTATTCCACTCTATGAGTGTGTTCTATGTGCACTTAATGAATCACTATTTCACTCTATGAGTGTGTTCTATGTTATTAAACCACTATTACACTCTATGAGTGTGTTCTATGTTATTAAATCACTATTCCACTGTATGAGTGTGTTCTATGTGCACTTAATAAATCACTATTCCACTCTATGAGTGTGTTCTATGTTATAAACCACTATTCCACTCTATGAGCGTGTTCTATGTGCACTTATTAAACCACTATTCCACTCTATGAGTGTGTTCTATGTTATTAAATCACTATTCCACTCTATGAGTGTGTTCTATGTTATTAAACCACTATTACACTCTATGAGTGTGTTCTATGTTATTAAATCACTATTCCACTGTATGAGTGTGTTCTATGTGCACTTAATAAATCACTATTCCACTCTATGAGTGTGTTCTATGTTATAAACCACTATTCCACTCTATGAGTGTGTTCTATGTGCACTTATTAAACCACTATTCCACTCTATGAGTGTGTTCTATGTTATTAAATCACTATTCCACTCTATGAGTGTGTTCTATGTTATTAAACCACTATTCAACTCTATGAGTGTGTTCTATGTGCACTTAATAAATCACTATTCCACTCTATGAGTGTGCTCTATGTTTATTAAACCACTATTTCACTCTATGAGTGTGTTCTATGTTATTAAATCACTATTCCACTCTATGAGTGTGTTCTATGTTATTAAATCACTATTCCACTCTATGAGTGTGTTCTATGTTATTAAATCACTATTCCACTCTATGAGTGTGTTCTATGTTATTAAACCACTATTCCACTCTATGAGTGTGTTCTATGTCATTAAACCACTATTCCACTCTATGAGTGTGTGCTATGTTATTAAATCACTATTCCACTCTATGAGTGTGTTCTATGTTATTAAATCACTATTCCACTTTATGAGTGTGTTCTATGTGCACTTGTTAAATCACTATTCCACTTTATGAGTGAGTTCTATGTTATTAAATCACTATTTCACTCTTTGAGTATGTTCTATGTTATTAAATCACTATTCCACTCTATGAGTGTGTTCTATGTTATTAAACCACTATTCCACTCTATGAGTGTGTTCTATGTTATTAAATCACTATTCCACTCTATGAGTGTGTTCTATGTTATTAAACCACTATTCCACTCTATGAGTGTGTTCTATGTGCACTTAATAAATCACTATTCCACTCTATGAGTGTGTTCTATGTTATTAAATCACTATTTCACTCTATGAGTGTGTTCTATGTTATTAAACCACTATTCCACTCTATGAGTGTGTTCTTTGTTATTAAATCACTATTTCACTCTATGAGTGTGTTCTATGTTATTAAACCACTATTCCACTCTATGAGTGTGTTCTATGTTATTAAATCACTATTCCACTCTATGAGTGTGTTCTATGTTATTAAACTACTATTCCACTCTATGAGTGTGTTCTATGTGCACTTATTAAATCACTATCCCACTCTATGAGTGTGTTCTATGTGCACTTAATAAATCACTATTCCACTCTATGAGTGTGTTCTATGTTATTAAATCACTATTCCACTCTATGAGTGTGTTCTATGTTATTAAATCACTATTCCACTCTATGAGTGTGTTCTATGTTATTAAATCACTATTCCACTCTATGAGTGTGTTCTATGTGCACTTAATGAATCACTATTCCACTCTATGAGTGTGTTCTATGTTATAAAACCACTATTCCACTCTATGAGTGTGTTCTATGTTATTAAATCACTATTCCACTCTATGAGTGTGTTCTATGTGCACTTAATGAAGCACTATTTCACTCTATGAGTGTGTTCTATGTCATTAAACCACTATTCCACTCTATGAGTGTGTGCTATGTTATTAAATCACTATTCCACTCTATGAGTGTGTTATATGTTATTAAATCCCTATTCCACTTTATGAGTGTGTTCTATGTGCACTTATTAAATCACTATTCCACTTTATGAGTGAGTTCTATGTTATTAAATCACTATTTCACTCTTTGAGTATGTTCTATGTTATTAAATCACTATTCCACTCTATGAGTGTGTTCTATGTTATTAAACCACTATTCCACTCTATGAGTGTGTTCTATGTTATTAAATCACTATTCCACTCTATGAGTGTGTTCTATGTTATTAAACCACTATTCCACTCTATGAGTGTGTTCTATGTGCACTTAATAAATCACTATTCCACTCTATGAGTGTGTTCTATGTTATTAAATCACTATTTCACTCTATGAGTGTGTTCTATGTTATTAAACCACTATTCCACTCTATGAGTGTGTTCTTTGTTATTAAATCACTATTTCACTCTATGAGTGTGTTCTATGTTATTAAACCACTATTCCACTCTATGAGTGTGTTCAATGTTATTAAATCACTATTCCACTCTATGAGTGTGTTCTATGTTATTAAAGTACTATTCCACTCTATGAGTGTGTTCTATGTGCACTTATTAAATCACTATCCCACTCTATGAGTGTGTTCTATGTGCACTTAATAAATCACTATTCCACTCTATGAGTGTGTTCTATGTTATTAAATCACTATTCCACTCTATGAGTGTGTTCTATGTTATTAAATCACTATTCCACTCTATGAGTGTGTTCTATGTTATTAAATCACTATTCCACTCTATGAGTGTGTTCTATGTGCACTTAATGAATCACTATTCCACTCTATGAGTGTGTTCTATGTTATTAAACCACTATTCCACTCTATGAGTGTGTTCTATGTTATTAAATCACTATTCCACTCTATGAGTGTGTTCTATGTGCACTTAATGAAGCACTATTTCACTCTATGAGTGTGTTCTATGTTATTAAACCACTATTACACTCTATGAGTGTGTTCTATGTTATTAAATCACTATTCCACTGTATGAGTGTGTTCTATGTGCACTTAATAAATCACTATTCCACTCTATGAGTGTGTTCTATGTTATAAACCACTATTCCACTCTATGAGCGTGTTCTATGTGCACTTATTAAACCACTATTCCACTCTATGAGTGTGTTCTATGTTATTAAATCACTATTCCACTCTATGAGTGTGTTCTATGTTATTAAACCACTATTACACTCTATGAGTGTGTTCTATGTTATTAAACCACTATTGCACTGTATGAGTGTGTTCTATGTGCACTTAATAAATCACTATTCCACTCTATGAGTGTGTTCTATGTTATTAAATCACTATTCCACTCTATGTGTGTGTTCTATGTTATTAAATCACTATTCCACTCTATGAGTGTGTTCTATGTTATTAAATCACTATTACACTCTATGAGTGTGTTCTATGTTATTAAACCACTATTCAACTCTATGAGTGTGTTCTATGTGCACTTAATAAATCACTATTTCACTCTATGAGTGTGCTCTATGTTTATTAAACCACTATTTCACTCTATGAGTGTGTTCTATGTTATTAAATCACTATTCCACTCTATGAGTGTGTTCTATGTTATTAAACTACTATTCCACTCTATGAGTGTGTTCTATGTGCACTTAATAAATCACTATTCCACTCTATGAGTGTGTTCTATGTTATTAAATCACTATTTCACTCTATGAGTGTGTTCTATGTTATTAAACCACTATTCCACTCTATGAGTGTGTTCTTTGTAATTAAATCACTATTTCACTCTATGAGTGTGTTCTATGTTATTAAACCACTATTCCACTCTATGAGTGTGTTCTATGTTATTAAATCACTATTCCACTCTATGAGTGTGTTCTATGTTATAAACCACTATTCCACTCTATGAGCGTGTTCTATGTGCACTTATTAAACCACTATTCCACTCTATGAGTGTGTTCTATGTTATTAAATCACTATTCCACTCTATGAGTGTGTTCTATGTTATTAAACCACTATTACACTCTATGAGTGTGTTCTATGTTATTAAACCACTATTCCACTGTATGAGTGTGTTCTATGTGCACTTAATAAATCACTATTCCACTCTATGAGTGTGTTCTATGTTATTAAATCCCTATTCCACTCTATGTGTGTGTTCTATGTTATTAAATCACTATTCCACTCTATGAGTGTGTTCTATGTTATTAAATCACTATTACACTCTATGAGTGTGTTCTATGTTATTAAACCACTATTCAACTCTATGAGTGTGTTCTATGTGCACTTAATAAATCACTATTCCACTCTATGAGTGTGCTCTATGTTTATTAAACCACTATTTCACTCTATGAGTGTGTTCTATGTTATTAAATCACTATTCCACTCTATGAGTGTGTTCTATGTTATTAAACTACTATTCCACTCTATGAGTGTGTTCTATGTGCACTTAATAAATCACTATTCCACTCTATGAGTGTGTTCTATGTTATTAAATCACTATTTCACTCTATGAGTGTGTTCTATGTTATTAAACCACTATTCCACTCTATGAGTGTGTTCTTTGTTATTAAATCACTATTTCACTCTATGAGTGTGTTCTATGTTATTAAACCACTATTCCACTCTATGAGTGTGTTCTATGTTATTAAATTACTATTCCACTCTATGAGTGTGTTCTATGTTATTAAACTACTATTCCACTCTATGAGTGTGTTCTATGTGCACTTATTAAATCACTATTCCACTCTATGAGTGTGTTCTATGTGCACTTAATAAATCACTATTCCACTCTATGAGTGTGTTCTATGTTATTAAATCAATATTCCACTCTATGAGTGTGTTCTATGTTATTAAATCACTATTCCACTCTATGAGTGTGTTCTATGTTATTAAATCACTATTCCACTCTATGAGTGTGTTTTATGTGCACTTAATGAATCACTATTCCACTCTATGAGTGTGTTCTATGTTATTAAACCACTATTCCACTCTATGAGTGTGTTCTATGTTATTAAATCACTATTCCACTCTGCGTGTGTTCTATGTGCACTTAATGAATCACTATTTCACTCTATGAGTGTGTTCTATGTTATTAAACCACTATTACACTCTATGAGTGTGTTCTATGTTATTAAATCACTATTCCACTGTATGAGTGTGTTCTATGTGCACTTAATAAATCACTATTCCACTCTATGAGTGTGTTCTATGTTATAAACCACTATTCCACTCTATGAGCGTGTTCTATGTGCACTTATTAAACCACTATTCCACTCTATGAGTGTATTCTATGTTATTAAATCACTATTCCACTCTATGAGTGTGTTCTATGTTATTAAACCACTATTACACTCTATGAGTGTGTTCTATGTTATTAAATCACTATTCCACTGTATGAGTGTGTTCTATGTGCACTTAATAAATCACTATTCCACTCTATGAGTGTGTTCTATGTTATAAACCACTATCCCACTCTATGAGTGTGTTCTATGTGCACTTATTAAACCACTATTCCACTCTATGAGTGTGTTCTATGTTATTAAATCACTATTCCACTCTATGAGTGTGTTCTATGTTATTAAACCACTATTCAACTCTATGAGTGTGTTCTATGTGCACTTAATAAATCACTATTCCACTCTATGAGTGTGCTCTATGTTTATTAAACCACTATTTCACTCTATGAGTGTGTTCTATGTTATTAAACCACTATTCCACTCTATGAGTGTGTTCTATGTTATTAAATCACTATTCCACTCTATGAGTGTGTTCTATGTTATTAAATCACTATTCCACTCTATGAGTGTGTTCTATGTTATTAAATCACTATTCCACTCTATGAGTGTGTTCTATGTTATTAAACCACTATTCCACTCTATGAGTGTGTTCTATGTCATTAAACCACTATTCCACTCTATGAGTGTGTGCTATGTTATTAAATCACTATTCCACTATATGAGTGTGTTCTATGTTATTAAATCACTATTCCACTTGATGAGTGTGTTCTATGTGCACTTATTAAATCACTATTCCACTTTATGAGTGAGTTCTATGTTATTAAATCACTATTTCACTCTTTGAGTATGTTCTATGTTATTAAATCACTATTCCACTCTATGAGTGTGTTCTATGTTATTAAACCACTATTCCACTCTATGAGTGTGTTCTATGTTATTAAATCACTATTCCACTCTATGAGTGTGTTCTATGTTATTAAACCACCATTCCACTCTATGAGTGTGTTCTATGTGCACTTAATAAATCACTATTCCACTCTATGAGTGTGTTCTATGTTATTAAATCACTATTTCACTCTATGAGTGTGTTCTATGTTATTAAACCACTATTCCACTCTATGAGTGTGTTCTTTGTTATTAAATCACTATTTCACTCTATGAGTGTGTTCTATGTTATTAAACCACTATTCCACTCTATGAGTGTGTTCTATGTTATTAAATCACTATTCCACTCTATGAGTGTGTTCTATGTTATTAAACTACTATTCCACTCTATGAGTGTGTTCTATGTGCACTTATTAAATCACTATCCCACTCTATGAGTGTGTTCTATGTGCACTTAATAAATCACTATTCCACTCTATGAGTGTGTTCTATGTTATTAAATCACTATTCCACTCTATGAGTGTGTTCTATGTTATTAAATCACTATTCCACTCTATGAGTGTGTTCTATGTTATTAAATCACTATTCCACTCTATGAGTGTGTTCTATGTGCACTTAATGAATCACTATTCCACTCTATGAGTGTGTTCTATGTTATTAAACCACTATTCCACTCTATGAGTGTGTTCTATGTTATTAAATCACTATTCCACTCTATGAGTGTGTTCTATGTGCACTTAATGAAGCACTATTTCACTCTATGAGTGTGTTCTATGTTATTAAACCACTATTACACTCTATGAGTGTGTTCTATGTTATTAAATCACTATTCCACTGTATGAGTGTGTTCTATGTGCACTTAATAAATCACTATTCCACTCTATGAGTGTGTTCTATGTTATTAAACCACTATTACACTCTATGAGTGTGTTCTATGTTATTAAATCACTATTCCACTGTATGAGTGTGTTCTATGTGCACTTAATAAATCACTATTCCACTCTATGAGTGTGTTCTATGTTATAAACCACTATTCCACTCTATGAGCGTGTTCTATGTGCACTTATTAAACCACTATTCCACTCTATGATTGTGTTCTATGTTATTAAATCACTATTCCACTCTATGAGTGTGTTCTATGTTATTAAACCACTATTACACTCTATGAGTGTGTTCTATGTTATTAAACCACTATTCCACTGTATGAGTGTGTTCTATGTGCACTTAATAAATCACTATTCCACTCTATGAGTGTGTTCTATGTTATTAAATCACTATTCCACTCTATGAGTGTGTTCTATGTTATTAAATCACTATTCCACTCTATGAGTGTGTTCTATGTTATTAAATCACTATTACACTCTATGAGTGTGTTCTATGTTATTAAACCACTATTCAACTCTATGAGTGTGTTCTATGTGCACTTAATAAATCACTATTCCACTCTATGAGTGTGCTCTATGTTTATTAAACCACTATTTCACTCTATGAGTGTGTTCTATGTTATTAAATCACTATTCCACTCTATGAGTGTGTTCTATGTTATTAAACTACTATTCCACTCTATGAGTGTGTTCTATGTGCACTTAATAAATCACTATTCCACTCTATGAGTGTGTTCTATGTGCACTTATTAAATCACTATTCCACTCTATGAGTGTGTTCTATGTGCACTTAATAAATCACTATTCCACTCTATGAGTGTGTTCTATGTTATTAAACCACTATTCCACTCTATGAGTGTGTTCTATGTTATTAAAACTTTATTCCACTCTATGAGTGTGTTCTATGTTATTAAATCACTATTCCACTCTATGAGTGTGTTCTATGTTATTAAATCACTATTCCACTCTATGAGTGTGTTCTATGTGCACTTAATAAATCACTTTTTCACTCTATGAGTGTGCTCTATGTTTATTAAACCACTATTTCACTCTATGAGTGTGTTCTATGTTATAAACCACTATTCCACTCTATGAGTGTGTTCTATGTTATTAAATCACTATTTCACTCTATGAGTGTGTTCTATGTTATTAAACCACTATTCCACTCTATGAGTGTGTTTTATGTGTACGCGTTTTAAACCACAATAATATTCTGCTCTTTGAGTGTGTTTTTTCTACAAGCCTATTAAATCACTATTCTACTCAAATAGTATTTCCGATGTTTGCAGAACATTACCGAGGACTGCTCCATTAAAAATCAATCGACATCCGGGACGCCAGATAGGGCAACAAATTTAAATGTTTAGTTATAGTTAATTATAGATGTGATACCCACATTGTTATAATTTTTGGAATACTTCAGTGTAGAATAAAAAGTTATCTTCTGTCCTAGGAACCACTTAAACAGCTTTAAGGGCATAAACAAAAAACAAACCAATCAACGGATCAATGACATTTAAATCTGAGCGTTGATGTAAGCGTTGTACCTAACACTTAATTTATATTAAATAACACGGAAGAATATCATAAATAAATCTGAATTGAATCCTAACAATTAAGTATGATGACAAAATCACTCCGTAAAAAGAATGAAGTCTAAAGAAAACCCAATGTCATGTTCATCTTCCTTCCTAACAATTAAGTATTATGACAAAATCATTTCGTAAATAGAATGAAGTCTAAAGAAAGCCCAATGTCATGTGACAAAATTATTCCGTAAATAGAATGTAGTCTAAAGAAAGCCCAATGCATGACAAATTCATTCCGTAAAAAGAATGTAGTCTAAAGAAAGCCCAATGTATGACGGGAAAGCTATTGTGCATTAATCTTACAAATAGAGACACGCGCATATAATTATTCGTTGCAATATATTGTGTTTCATTGGTGGAAGAGCCCGTTTATGGCAATAATGGTGTTAGCTATAGGTGCGTAAAAATACTAATGTGCTGTAATTGTCTTATAACAATAGCAATAATTTTCTGAGGCTATCATTGTTTTACAACTGGATGACCATTTATGTGGCATTATTTTATTATCCCAAGCGACATTTGGAAAAGTAGTTTGCTTTCAGTGTTTGTATGAATGCCGTTTTATGCCATTTTCAGCAATTTGTTAGCTACGTCGTACTGTCCAATTTTTGGGGGGGAAAACTGGCATCCTTGTCAATTAAGATTGAAATCGAGCACACCCACAAAACAACACAATGTAGGCCTAACGTTGGCCATTTTTGGCACGGTTAGTAAATGATTTTCATAAGCACCCTCAATTTTGCTAGTTGTAGCACCTGATCACGATCTGTTGATGGAGTACGTTGTTGCTAGCAAACCTAAAGGTGCTTACCGAGTTCCACCTGTTCATGGAGTTTGTGCAGTGTGTTCTCTTTGTTTACCTGGTTGAACATCAAATTATACAATTTGTCATAAACACTTTCTCTCCTTACTTGATTATGACTACCCATGGATGTGACTGATACAACAGGTGCTACACGTGGAGCAGTCGTTGATTACCTTTCTGGAACACCTGTACTCACCCCAGTATTATTAGGGTTCGTGTCACTTAGCTTTCGGTTTTTGTCTTATGTGTCTGTATAACTTCTGTAATTCCCAATTCTTTTGTTTAACCATGGATTTGCCTGTCTATGACATATTAAAGTGAATACTCCTTAGTATATTCGATTCTTTTTCATTTGTACATTTCGAGTAAAAATTGTAGAATGAATTCATCTTAACTAACAATCGTATAATTATAATTAGATGTTGTGTCAAGTCCCAATGATCTTTGTTTACGTACCAGATAATTATGTAAAAATTTGTATATGCATGAAAAATTTGCATATTCAAAATTCCGGTATGAAGAATACAAAAAGATACAAGAAACGTGGACATGCCACGAAACCAGGTTTTCAACGATTTAACCATTAATATTTAGTAGTACATGTAGACTAAAAAGGCAGCAGTTAAATGGTTGTAATATTAGTAATTGAAGAAAAGGGACATAAACGCCCAATATCATGCAAATCAAACCTAGCACCAATGAATGATGAAATCTGAGCATAAGTGTTTTCGTGAAAATGGTGAAAGTTACAAAGACTACAAGGTGCATTAAATAGTTCCACATACAACTATCAAAGCCAAAAGTGATTACATGGGATGTGAGAAGCCTGAATGCAAATGTTAAAGTCAAACTATCTAGAGGTTACAAAGGTTTTTTGTTCCTAGGATAAAGGAAGAAATCTTGATATAAATCTATCTCAAAGTGGAGGAAACTGCTTGTAAAAAAACATTTTTGATTGTAGAAACTATACTAGGCAGAAAAAATGTTATAACTGCCTAAAACAGCCTGTTTCTGCCGTGCGTAACTTTTGCACTAAGGCTTCATGCAGTCATTTAGTTTCCACTGCCCGGAGGCTGAGTCAAATAGCTGTGTCGAGTACATACATATGGCACTAATATGTCAATTCTTTTGCCAATTGTTGCTAATTCAAAACAAGCAAACAAAAAGCATGTACAAATATACCTTGTATTGTATGAATGACTAATACAGACATACACAGTAACTTATGTATCATAAGTATGTTGACTTATTAAGGACACCGCAGTCTTCACAAATTATTAAATATTAAATTATTTAATCAGTATTAAATTGGCTGGACCCATATCATGTAAAAGTCATTAATATAAATCAGATATATTTGGTTTAATCAATATATGGACAATGATAACAAGTTTAAGAAATGTTAGACTCTTGAGAAATAAGTGTTCCTGGAAATCACATTTGTCTAAAAAGACTTAAAACATTGAAAAAATAATGTGCAAATAATTGTCTGGAGAACTAAAAATCATAGCATTTCTTATATCCAACTGCACTGCACTTATTATTTATCAATTCACCCAACCCTTATGTGGTCTTACAATATGACATTGGATGGTTGTTATTTATCAATTCACCCAACCCTTATGTGGACTTACAATATGACATTGGATGGTTGTTATTTATCAATTCACCCAACCCTTATGTGGACTTACAATATGACATTGGATGGTTGTTATTTATCAATTCACCCAACCCTTATGTGGACTTACAATATGACATTGGATGGTTGTTATTTATCAATTCACCCAACCCTTATGTGGACTTACAATATGACATTGGATGGTTGTTATTTATCAATTCACCCAACCCTTATGTGGACTTACAATATGACATTGGATGGTTGTTATTTATCAATTCACCCAACCCTTATGTGGACTTACAATATGACATTGGATGGTTGTTATTTATCAATTCACCCAACCCTTATGTGGACTTACAATATGACATTGGATGGTTGTTATTTATCAATTCACCCAACCCTTATGTGGACTTACAATATGACATTGGATGGTTGTTATTTATCAATTCACCCAACCCTTATGTGGACTTACAATATGACATTGGATGGTTGTTATTTATCAATTCACCCAACCCTTATGTGGTCTTACAATATGACATTGGATGGTTGTTATTTATCAATTCACCCAACCCTTATGTGGACTTACAATATGACATTGGATGGTTGTTATTTATCAATTCACCCAACCCTTATGTGGACTTACAATATGACATTGGATGGTTGTTATTTATCAATTCACCCAACCCTTATGTGGACTTACAATATGACATTGGATGGTTGTTATTTATCAATTCACCCAACCCTTATGTGGTCTTACAATATGACATTGGATGGTTGTTATTTATCAATTCACCCAACCCTTATGTGGACTTACAATATGACATTGGATGGTTGTTATTTATCAATTCACCCAACCCTTATGTGGACTTACAATATGACATTGGATGGTTGTTATTTATCAATTCACCCAACCCTTATGTGGTCTTACAATATGACATTGGATGGTTGTTATTTATCAATTCACCCAACCCTTATGTGGACTTACAATATGACATTGGATGGTTGTTATTTATCAATTCACCCAACCCTTATGTGGTCTTACAATATGACATTGGATGGTTGTTATTTATCAATTCACCCAACCCTTATGTGGTCTTACAATATGACATTGGATGGTTGTTATTTATCAATTCACCCAACCCTTATGTGGTCTTACAATATGACATTGGATGGTTGTTATTTATCAATTCACCCAACCCTTATGTGGTCTTACAATATGACATTGGATGGTTGTTATTTATCAATTCACCCAACCCTTATGTGGACTTACAATATGACATTGGATGGTTGTTATTTATCAATTCACCCAACCCTTATGTGGTCTTACAATATGACATTGGATGGTTGTTATTTATCAATTCACCCAACCCTTATGTGGTCTTACAATATGACATTGGATGGTTGTTATTTATCAATTCACCCAACCCTTATGTGGACTTACAATATGACATTGGATGGTTGTTATTTATCAATTCACCCAACCCTTATGTGGTCTTACAATATGACATTGGATGGTTGTTATTTATCAATTCACCCAACCCTTATGTGGACTTACAATATGACATTGGATGGTTGTTATTTATCAATTCACCCAACCCTTATGTGGTCTTACAATATGACATTGGATGGTTGTTATTTATCAATTCACCCAACCCTTATGTGGTCTTACAATATGACATTGGATGGTTGTTATTTATCAATTCACCCAACCCTTAGGTGGACTTACAATATGACATTGGATGGTTGTTATTTATCAATTCACCCAACCCTTATGTGGTCTTACAATATGACATTGGATGGTTGTTATTTATCAATTCACCCAACCCTTATGTGGACTTACAATATGACATTGGATGGTTGTTATTTATCAATTCACCCAACCCTTATGTGGTCTTACAATATGACATTGGATGGTTGTTATTTATCAATTCACCCAACCCTTATGTGGACTTACAATATGACATTGGATGGTTGTTATTTATCAATTCACCCAACCCTTATGTGGTCTTACAATATGACATTGGATGGTTATGTTAATTATTTTGTATATTTTTCTTATTGGATATTTTTCTTCAATTGTATTTCTGATTTTAAACAAAATTTCTCCTCCAAACTGAGGTTATTAAGCAATTCTGGTCCCAAATCCAGTCCCAAGCAATTCTGGTCCCAAATCCAGTCCCAAGCAATTCTGGTCCCAAATCCAGTCCCAAGCAATTCTGGTCCCAAATCCAGTCCCAAGCTAGGGTTACACATAAACTACCTACAAACCAATTTTCAGCAAATTACCTCCATCTTAACTCAAGTTGTAGAGCAGAAACTGTTTTTTTTAGCAAAGGTGACCTTAAAAACTATTAAGGGGAAACTGTTTTTCTATTTTTAGTACAAGTGGACTTGTTTAATGGCCCTAAACCCAATCCCAAACTATTTCTTCATGAAAGCAAAGATTGGTTAATCCAAACTAAAGTTACTGACTTGAAACTGTTGGTCTATTTTAAGTAACATTGACCTTGACCCGACTGGCCCCAAATCCAATCGCAAGCTAGGAAGAAAGTTATTGACCATAAACCCTCAGCTTGAGGCCCCCCCCCCCCCACCCGGCCACCATGTCCGAATCTAATAACCAGGATTTTTGTTGAAAACCTGGTTAAAACCACAGACAATACATTACACTTAAAAGCATTTTCTGAGAACAACTTCATCTCAAGTAACAATTGTACATTTATTTTTTTTCTAAGAATGACCAAAAATATAACTGTACAAATGTGTTTATTTACATGGGCCATACTTGTAAGCACATTAAGGCAGAGAATCACTTGTACGTTTACCACAACCTCAGCAAAATTTGTAATGTTCATTAACTAGAGCTGTGGTGTCTATAATCTTATTGTAATTTATTTGCATAAATGTAGATTTTTGTATGAATGCATGATATTGATGTCAACAGATTTTATAGAGTAATCGGAGTTGTCTCCCTTCTTAGTTTTATGTTAAACAGATAAACGAACTCTATTTAAAACCAGAAACAAAATGCCAGAAAGACAAGATTTCGCAAAGTATTTCATGATTTTTTATTAAAACCATACTTGTACATTTGTATTTTATATCTGGTATAGCAACGTTGGTTTTGTAAATAACTAATGTCATTCAGTGAGTTGTCAATTTCTCTCCATTCTCATGTTGTTTAGAAACCTGAAACTATTCCTAAACTGTGTCACTGTTGCGTTTTAAGTGCTACAGAATAACAGTAAAAATGGAAAATTAAAAAGGAATAACAAAATGTCAGACAATTTATGTGTCCTTACGGATTTATCTCCCTTTATTTTTGGCTATATCTATGTTGTATCATCATCATCCTCCTCCTCCATTTCTACACTGGCTTCTGAAAAATGCGAAATATTCTTTAAATAATCCATCCTACTTGTTGAAAACGGCCTTGGTAGTCAATTGGTAAATGCAGGGTTTTAGCTAGGATATTGAAATAATTAGTCTCTTGCGCACAACCATTTTTAACATATAATATATGTGAATATTAAGTTATAAATAAAAATGTATGCAATATTATTAATTAATGAATACGGTAAGTAACAATAAATATTTAATATTTTCTAACCTCATTTTTTAATATAATGTATGCATTGTAAAATGGTGTATTACAAATATTTACAATATATTGAAACTCAATATTTTAAAAGTGACTGCCAAAAATACTAATTTTTATTATGTTTAAATTTTTGCATAAGTAATTCAAATACCGGCAGCTTCGTATTTGCAATCTCTTGCACAAAGTTCATTTCCGGCCAGAGACTGTCGATATTTTCTTTTTGCTTTGTACCAGTTTTAGCTAGTGTTTAACCCTACGTTTTATGCACACAGTAAAATTAAGCAGAAAACAGCATTAAAAATGGTGCATAAACATGAGGCTATGACAAATTATGACAATTCATGATGCAAAGGGCAATAAAGTTAAAAGGAGACATAGGGCGGCTGTGTTCAAAATGACAAGGCAACTTCAACTTCACTTTTAAAGATGAACAAGGGATCAGCTAATATTTTAACCCTACGGTTTATGCACAAATCATGTGGAAACTTGCATTAACAGCTGAGGCGTTAACATCAGGATATGACAAAAATATGACGATTCATGATGCAAAGGGCATTAAAATTAAAAGGATACATAGGGTGGCTGTAAAAAATGACAAGGCGACTTCAACTTCGCATTTAAAGATGAAAAAGGCGAAGTGGTATCATGACAAGGTGGCTCTAGTATCCACTCATACCTGATCGATTGTGACTGTGTATACACAGTAATTAACTGCTTAATTATAAAACCATGTCCTTTAATACATTTATTTCATAATTAGTTTGATTGACTTGGATCATAAACTTGTACCATGGCTTAGGTCAATTTTTTCGATTTACGTGAGCCAATCTTTGATGATGAAAATTTTTACTTCGAAATTTTAAGTGGCAAATTATGTTCGAAATATAATTGTCATTTCTGAAAAGGATCGCAAAAATGCGAAAGTGACAAGCACTAACTAAACCACTCAAATGTATGAAGACTTACCTTACGCATAAGGCAGTCAAGCAGTAATATACATGTACTGTACTATAGGGGGATTTAATGTGAATGATTGTAAATGTTTTTGTCACCATGGAGAATGTATTTTTTGGCATTTTGTTGAATTAATCGACAGGCCCTAAAAAATGACAGGACATAATAGTTCTAGATATCTTGACCATGTTAAGTAAAATCCTCATCAGATACAACAGTTATAAAGTTTTCAGACGAGTCACTAGAATTTTATCCTTTTTTTATTTTGGACGTCAAATGTAAATTACCTACCGTCAAGGTGATCGTTGACACTGAGGTCTATTGGGATCACCTGACCTTTGGTGTCTGCCATATGACTAATATCTACCGTCACGGTGATCGTTGACACTGAGGTCTATTGGGATCACGTGACCTTTGATGTCTGCCACATGACTACCTACCGTCATGGTGATCGTAGACACTGAGGTCTATTGGGGTCACCTGACCTTTGATGTCTGCCATATGACTAATACCTACCGTCACGGTGATCGTTGACACTGAGGTCTATTGGGATCACGTGACCTTTGATGTCTGCCACATGACTACCTACCATCACGGTGATCGTAGACACTGAGGTCTATTGGGATCTCATGACCTCTGATGTCTGCCACATGACTAATACCTACCGTCACGGTGATCGTTGACACTGAGGTCTATTGGGATCAGGTGACATCTGATGTCAGCCGCATGACTAATACCTACCATCACGGTGATCGTTGACACTGAGGTCTATTGGGATCACGTGACCTCTGATGTCTGCCATATGACTAATACCTACCGTCACGGTGATCGTAGACACTGAGGTCTATTGGGATCACCTCACCTTTGATGTCTGCCATATGACTAATACCTACCGTCACGGTGATCGTTGACACCGAGGTCTATTGGGATCACGTGACCTTTGATGTCTGCCACATGACTACCTACCGTCACGGTGATCGTAGACACTGAGGTCTATTGGGATCACGTGACCTTTGATGTCTGCCATATGACTAATACCTACCGTCACGGTGATCGTTGACACCGAGGTCTATTGGGATCACGTGACCTTTGATGTCTGCCACATGACTACCTACCGTCACAGTGATCCTTGACACTGAGGTCTATTGGGAACATGTGACCTTTGATGTCTGCCACATGACTAATACCTACCGTCACGGTGATCGTTGACACTTAGGTCTATTGGGATCACATGACCTTTGATGTCTGCCACATGACTAATACCTACCGTCACGGTGATCGTTGACACTGAGATCTATTGGGATCACATGACCTCTGATGTCTGCCGCATGACTAATCTGTCCATTTGAGTTCACATTTTCCTAAAAATATATAACACGATAAATATTAGTTTTTGTTTGTATATTAACATGAACCTTGTAACAATTTAAATATTATTTCTGCCAACGGTAAATATAATACAGAAACTGACAGATTCATTGTCCGAAATAAATTAAGACATTTATATGGCTAGCTGCACTAATCTTCATTACATTGATCAATATTGGATTAAACACTGTGTTTTAGGAAATTATTAATGTGTTAACTTATAATTCTCATTAATAGTAGTTACGATTTTTAATGCTGCAAAAACAGTTACAGAAACCTATCTGGACCTCAAAATGTACAAAGGCCGGAAATCGTAGGAATATACAAAACATAGTACCAAAGGAATCTCGATTCTGTTGTTATTAACAGAAAAAAAAAAGAAAAAAAAATACAAAATGAAACCCAATTTTTTATTTATATTACATTACATTAAAATCTCAATCCATTTAATTAGAAATCATTGTGAAGACAAAACATTGTTCCCTCTCCCTTTTGATACGCTAGGAGGACGCCATCTTGTTTACATTGGATACTGAAAGTAGTCCGCTCAGAGGAAATATCCATTTATAAATTATTTGAGATGACATAATTAGATGTTTTTATCCAATCAAAGCACTTAATATAAATAAATTACAGCATGAATAGAATATTTAAAGACATTTGTACCATGACCAGTTCAGAGCACCTGTGACAAAACTGAGTTTTCCAATCTACCATGACCAGATCAGAGCACCTGTGACACAAACTGAGTTCTCCAATGTACCATGACCAGATCAGAGCACCGGTGACACAAACTGAGTTTTCCAATCTACCATGACCAGATTAGAGCACCTGTGACACAAACTGAGTTTTCCAATCTACCATGACCATATTAGAGCACCTGTGACACAAACTGAGTTTTCCAATGTACCATGACCAGATTAGAGCACCTGTGACACAAACTGAGTTTTCCAATGTACCATGATCAGTTCAGAGCCCCTGTGACACAAACTGAGTTTTCCAATAGTATGAAAATGATGATGGTTCAAAACAAAGAACTATGGATTGGTCAGTCTATCCGACAATGTATAAACATTGTTTCTATCATAAACTAGATGCTCCCAGGAGCCTGTAATCGCTCACCTGGGACAAAAGCAGAAAATTTCATTAAAAAATTGCCATTTAAGGGCAATAACTTCTATAAGGAGTCATCTGACAATTTCAGACCAATTAAGTGAATTGTAGAACTTTTATTGCTGATCATTTTTGCCATTTATAGTTTACTCTAGCTGTTATAGTTTTTCAGTTATAAGACAAATTATAGGAAAATTTCATAAACGATTGTCATTTAAGGGCAATAACTCCTATAAGGAGTCATCTGATGATTTCAAACCAAGTAAGTGAATTGTAGAACTTTTATTGCTGATCATTTTTGCTATTTATAGTTTTACTCTAGCTGTTATAGTTTTTTAAGTTATAGGACAAATAGGAAAATTTCATAAACAATTGTCATTTAAGGGCAATAACTCCTATAAGGAGTCATGTGATGATTTCAAACCAAATAAGTGAATTGTAGAACTTTTATTGCTGATCATTTTTGCCATTTATAGTTTTACTCTAGCTGTTATAGTTTTTAAGTTATAGGACAAAAAGGGGAAAATTTCATAAAAAATTGTCATTAAGGGCAATAACTCATATAAGAAGTCATCTGACAATTTCAGCCTGGGAATTTCCTAGCTAAGTTTTTCAGGGTTTCGTGGACACATGTGGATACAGAAACCCTGACTTGTGAGGGTGTATAGCCTATAGCTACTACAATTTTTGAGATATCGATCAAAAATTTGTGTTGACACCCGTTCTATTTTTAGTAACAGCAGCCATCTTTGTCCATTGATCAACAGCCTGGGTACAAATTTGAAACTACGAACCCTAAGGATGATTGTGGCCAAGATTGAAAAAATTGGCCCAGTGGTTTCAGCGGAGAAGATTTTTTTTTAAGTTTACGATGGACGACGGACAAGGGAGGACGGACGCCAAGTGATGGCAAAAGCTCACATGAACCTTCGGTCCAGGTGAGCTAAAAACATTAAAAAAGAGCACTTCATGCAGATTTCTGATGTGAAATTTTTGGCGCATATTCTAGGAATAGTCTGATGTCATAAACAAATATTGGATTTGACAACAAGTCTTAAACCAGAACAGAATACTAAATACTTGTAGAAGTGAGCACAAGGGTTCTAGGGGACTTTATGCCAAATAAAGAAACAAATTATTTAGCTTCCTTTATTGTACAGCATATGTAATGATAAACAATTTTTTATCATTTTCCGAACAGACAATAGCTTCACAAAATGATCATGTGTATTCATCATTAAAACCTTAAAACAGGTAAAGCTACAGCTGTAAATATACTAGTACAACTTACCACTGTTGCCAAAAACTGATGTGGGGCTTCCTGTTCTTCTGATGTATAGTTCTGAGCATGCTCCTTTGTCATTTCCTCTGCCAGGTACACTTCCTGTTCATTCTTAGAGGTGGCAGATGTATTTTGCAACCTTCTCTTATTTAGTAATGCTAGTTCCTCTACCTGAACAATAAAGTCTTATTTTAGTTTGCCTTTTTGGTGTTACCTCCCTTTTCCTTAAATATAATCAATTAATCATTAATCATAGCATCTCACGAGAGCAATTAAGCCAAATTATCCTGCAAACCCCAGAAAATAATCTATTCTTATCATTTCAGGTTGAAGAAGTTGAGCACACCTTGATGCAAGCTAAAATTCACGACCACAGTGTTACCATGCCAACAGTTGCTATTACAAGCTCTATACATCAGACTGCTTTATCTAGAATTTTTTCATTCTAACATTGCAGAATCATTGCAGGTATTTTAGTCCTATTTTACATCAACAAATATTAATTGGGTAAAATTTATGAATATTGTTAAATATTAACAATATTCTTAGAAAGAGTACATTGTGTTCACTATTTCAAGCCGGGAGTATAAAAAGTGATGGAACATTTTGGTATGGTTCTGTATCATTTCCAAAATTTATGCAATTCATAATTCCGTCATTTAATAGGTCCATGTCAAAATTTCATTTTGAAATTATTTATTTGAACTCATTTCCGCAACAGTTCAGGCAGCATGGCGAAAGAACAAATGTATATGCCGTCGTTTTTAACGGAGCAACCGGGGTTCTCTCCGGGTACTCCGGCTTCCTCCCCCAATGATAATAATAATCTTTATTTTAAGAGGGTAACACAGTTAGTCTACAAACTAATCTTCCCTGAGGCCCTCAGACGGTGCATAGAGAAATTATAGAAAATACAGAAATAAACATAAAACACATAAATACCAATGTCTATTATTGGTTTTTGTTGATCATGACATTACTTCTGAACTCTGAAGATATTTTTAAACATTGATTTTAAATATATAGGTTGTCCTCGTATTTCGAATGAAATTTGTAGTTTGTTCCACAAAAGAGAACTGAATAAAAACTGGATGCCATGATATAGCAGAAAAATTGCTGAAAGTGGCATTAAAAACTATTCAAACAAACAAACTATTCTCTTGTGTTGATTAAAATAAACATTCAATGTTGAATGTATAGTTTATGATATGAAATATGAACAGAAAACATAAACTGTAAGTGGCTAACAAGTTTCATTTGTGCCAAAATTGATATGAATAAGCCACATTGCCTTATGCCACATTTTTGTTTCCGCTAACTCATGAATTATCAATAAATTTGCAAATACTGGAACAATCCATTCAAAGGAGGTAAAAACCTTTGACATTTGTGTTAAAAATAATTGGAATAATAAAAAAAATGTCAACCAAGTTATTGTTTCAGTAATTGGTTAAATCATTGATGTTATGTAATACAGATAAAGAAATATATGTATTACACATGTTACACTTATCTGTAAATTAAATTTAAATGTGAAACTTTTTAAGACAAAAAATCTCCTCTGGATTTTACTTTTATCAACTGTTTTACTGTTTGTTCCATTTGTGTCAATGTATGGTTGCTTCATAGACAAAGGGTAATGTAACGATTAGCTCCATAACAATTCTCCCCAAATTTAATAACGATTCGCCCCACTCAATATCGAATCACCTTACATAGGTAAAAGGCATTTGTAAATATAGTAAATTTATAATATAGATAATTACATTTATATTAAAATTTATAAATTTTTATATTTAATTGACTGGTGTTTTAATTGGCGGAATATGAAGCACGTACCAAAGTGCTTTTTACTAATGTCTGGAAAGAAGCGATGGGAATGGGATTACAAAAAGGAAATTCTATTATACAATATACACACAAAACACAATAACAATAATAATAATGTTTAATAACAAATAATACAATCCCTTCAATTGACAACTTTCCAATTTTAAAAATGCCACCTATTGTCCACTTCCAGTAATGTTAAAAACTTTTGAAAAATTTTCACGCTTCAGATGAATGAAAGGTGTCAGTATCCGAGTGTGGATGTTATTAAAACCCCCTGCTGTGTAAACGTGATCACAATTAATTAATGATGTTTATTCCCCCATTTACCTGATGGTAATCTGGGGTAGAAGCCCAGTTGTTTTATAGCTTGATTAAACAAGCTTACCAGTGACATCCGTGTTCTAATATTCAAACTCACGGATTCACCTGTTGCCTATGGCTATAGTAACATCTACTTATGAGGTTAATAAAATGAAAATTTAATTAGCAAAGACAACAATACAAAAACAATGCAAAATATTTATTTCAGTATCATAGTCTTTTTCCCGTCTCGCATGCGAGACGGGATAAATAATCAAAAGCTAAACAGCGGAAACTAGTCGTATCTCAAGGATAACAGATAAACAATGCTATGTCTTGATTGGCTGCTAAATCGGGAGATAGTTGCCGATTGGAAAACAAATAAGCAGAGCTAAGTTAGGGATGAAAACCCGGCATAATTACGGGGCGGTAGCAATCATAATAGGCTAAATCGGGAGACAGCTGCCGATTGGCCAACTGTCTTGTCTTGTTCAGGTAACTACCGCCGTTACTCGGCGCACAGAGGATAGATATATTGCATGTGTATGGTGCATATAGTCACAGTGAGAATACGAATAGTTGACGGAGTCAGGTGAACATTTATGTACAGTGTATGGGTAATAATACAGTTATATATGTAAGTTATTTAAATGTAGAGTTATTAAACTCAGTCTACAATTACTACTTTATTGTAAAAGCACTAAAAGCACTAAAAGGCAAGAAGCAGCATTATACGTAAAATATCAGGCACTAGTCATAAATGCACTAAAATGTTTAAATATTGTTAATCTAAAATTTTACTTTCTGATATCAAAAAGGGCATGTATAGCGGTTCTAAAACTATAAAAGCTGCTAAAACACGATGCTTGAGTTAAAACGATAATAATAATAATAATAATAATAATGACTTTATTTAAAGAGGGTTACACAGTTAGCAATACAACTAATCTTCCCTGAGGCCCTCATGAAAAAAATTACAAATTAATAAACAAAAATATATAAATTGACAATAACATACAAACATGAGTGTGGTAATGAAGTAACAATATTACAACAAAAACTGCTGTCATCAGTCTTGTGACAGATATTTCTTAATACAATGTTTAAAAGTTTGTGTGTTTTTAGTGTTTCTATAACATGGTGGTAACTCATTCCATAAAACAGCACCAGAATATGCAAATGACTTTTTGTAAAGTTCAGTAGTTTGTTTTGGTACCATAAGATTTCCATCTAACACATTTCTTAAGCCATAATGAATATTAGACGAGAGATAATTAAACTTTTGTATAAGGTATTCAGGGGCATCTCCCTTCAATGTTTTATGTAGAAGTAAATATTTATGATATTTGATTCTTAATTGTACTGTCATTATGCCCAGTTGCTTAAAAAGTGGTGCTGAAGGGGCTAAAGGGTCTGTATCTAAAATTAATCTGGCTGCCCGTTTTTGCAGTTTTAGTATTCTGTCAAGGCTGTCATTGTTACATCCTCCCCATATTATACAACAGTAATCAATTAAGGGTAATATGTATCCATTGTAGAATATTTTCTTAGTTTCCAGATTCAGAAAACTTTTTATTTGTGATAATAAATAAATTCTTGATGAGATATTTTTACATATCATATCAATTTGCTCCTTCCATATAAGATTTGCATCAATTTGAATGCCTAATATTTTTTCACATGCCGAAACATTAAGAAATTCTGAAAAAATTTCTAGTCTTGGTTGAATTTCTATTGTAGACAATTTTGGTTTTGTACCAATTAACATACATTTTGATTTGCTGGTATTTATGTACATATTATTTTCTCTGCACCACACTTCAACAGAGTTAAGTTCATTTTGCATTTCTTTTTCTAACATATAAACATTCTTCCCAGATAAATGTAATGTTGAGTCATCTGCATATAGATCAGTTGTACAATTTTTAATATACAAGGGCAAATCATTTATAAAAAGAACAAACAGCAAGGGTCCAAGTATAGATCCCTGAGGAACCCCAAATTCAATGTTCCTCTTTTCTGAGAAAACATTACATAATTTTACTTGTTGAGTCCTTTCTGATAAATAGGACTTGAAAAAATTAACAGTGTTATCACAAAATCTGTATACCTCAAGTTTTTGACAGAGTATCATATGATCAACAACATCAAAAGCCTTTTTAAAATCCACCAATACTGCAAGATTTATATTACCATTGTTCATTTCTTGTAGCCACTTGTCAATAATGTTAATAAGAGCAGTTTGGCAGGAATGATTTGGCCTAAATCCTGATTGTGCAGGATGTAATAGCTTAAATTCTGACAAAAATAAATATACATGATGAGCAACATGTCTCTCAATAATTTTTGAGAGAGTTGGGAGAACAGATATAGGTCTGTAATTATTTGTTAACAAACGATCTCCAGCTTTATATATTGGAGTTAGTTTTGCATTTTTTAGTTCTTTAGGAAAACAGCTGGTATCTATCATTCTATTAAAAATATATATGTAATAGGAGATGCTATGTAAGGAGCACACAGTCTTAATACTTTTGCCCCAATGTTATCACATCCCGAGGATTTGTTAATATCTAATTTACTTAATGCAGAATATACTTCATCTACTTTAATTGGGGGAATAGAAAATTTTTTGTTTGAATTATTCATCTGCTTTTTTATGAAGCTCGACAGTTTGTCAAGCTTTAAAGGAGTTTGAGGGAAAAGATTATTATTCCTAATTTGGTCAACACAAGAGGTAAAGAAGTCATTAAACGTCTCCGCTAATTCTTTTTTATTAGTAATTATATTGTCGTTCACTTTTAGTTTATTTGGAATAATATTTGTTTTAGGGTTTAGACTATTAATGCAGTTCCAGAGGTTTCTTGAATGTCTATTGTCTTTGACCATATCATTATAATATTGTTTTTTGGAGTTTACTGTGATAGATTTTGTTTTATTTCTCCAATATTTATATTCATCCCACATTTCTTTAGCTTTATATTTATCTCTCTTAATTCTAGCATAATTAATTTCTTTATTGTACCATTCTGGCTGTTTGTCTTTTTTAACCCTTTTTTTGATTAAAGGGACATGTTTATCCAGTATATTGTTTAATATTTGGTAAAATATTTCAAGACATATTGAAGGGTCACTTTCAAATTCAACAGTATAAGATGCACTTGGTCAAGCGTGGAGTCAAAATAAAATGCATAGATATATATACAAGAAGGGTATCATCACTATTGCATTTTTTCTATTAAAAACAATAAAAGCATCGGATTATACATAGTTTATATATTTATAGAATCCTCCCCCCCTCCTTTAACTGTCTCATCCTTTCCATATGTAGGTTATAGCACATGTTCCTGGTTAGTTCCTCCAGCTCTATATAACCTTGTTTTTTCAGCTTACTGATATACGGCATCTGTTGGTTTGTACAGTCCAGTATGAGTTGAAGTAGGTTGTTTTGGGTGACAAACTCTTGGTAACATCGTTTCTGAGGTTATCTAGGTAGCTTTTGATATGTCGGAGATGCCTTCTCCGAACGTTTTCCAGCTTTGGACACTTGAGAATAAAATGTTGTAGATCATCTGGCTCATCTCCGCATAGGCAGCATATAGTTTTGATATAACTATCTCCATACTTTTTTCTTGTTGTATTAAACAGGTATGTTTGAGTTACAAGCTGATCTTGTGGCGAAATTTAAACTAACACGGAATCAGGTTTCTAACTTTTATTAACTGCAAACTTCTATTTACAATATGTACAGCTACTTTCACTTTCAACAATACCACATTGGATAACTGCTATTGTCACTGTCTAATCGTACAACTATTACTTGAACTTAAACTTAAACTCCTATAAATGTAACAACCATGTCTTATATACTATTTTATAAAGAATATTGTAGAAAGTTCTTTTTCAAGTAGTTTCTATAATTATCTAAATCTTTCTTGTCTAATAATAGTAACATTTAAATTCCAGAAGCTTCCAGATAAACAATAGTACAATCAACTAATTTCTAGAATAAACCATAACATCCTTGTTCTAAACACATTATATAACAATAATAATATGGCATAATTAAAAAATAATCACAAGTAAAAATAATTACAATTGTTCATGTAATATCGTGAATACAGTTCGCGACAGATCTTGACTTCTGCCGCTCTTATTTTTCTATGTACATTTTCTGCGCCTTCCCAAATATTATGTGGTTGTGACATCGGGTTTTTCTGTAATTGGAGGTAAAAGGGTTGACTTCTTAGCTATATCTTCCTCACATTGTTGAGACCAGTATAATTTTTGTGCCTTCCTTCTTTTTTCCACACCTTTTTTGATCTAGGGTTTTTCATTAGTTCATGTATTGTCTCCATTCCATATTTCTCTAAAACTAGTTCAGCCCTTTCTGTAAAAAGTTCGTTGCTATTTCTGTTGAAGCAATGTTGTCTAATTAAGATACTATACTCTGCTGATGATGGGCATCTGATTATATTCTTAAGGAGTGACAGTATATTATTAAGATCTATATACATCTGTATTGGAATTGCACCAACGAATAGGTAAACTGCAGTATTTGAGGTTTTGTTTGGAAGGCCTCAAGATTTTCCTCTGCATCTTTTCTAGTTGTTCTATTTCATATTGCCTACATTTCATTATCTCAAGCCCATATATCATTCCTGCTAGTCCAAACCAAACTTAAAATACTCAACAAATAAGCAGAGCTAAGTTAGTGATGAAAACCCCGCATAACATTGCGGTAGCAATAATTATAGGCCGACCGCCGTTCGTTGCCACTCGAAAAAAGCCGAGCGATCACAAATCGGTTACGATAAAAAAAGAAAAAAATATGCAAGATAATGGGAATTTAACTGTTTTAAAAGGAAAGTCGCATTGATTTGTGTATGTTTATCATAAAATGTGTATCATAAAACTTAAATGGAGAAAACGGAAAAACAAGTGAGAAAAGGAGAACAATTTTAATCTTTTCCTGCTTACTGACAAGGTTCACACTATCTTACCGCGTAGAATGATGCATCTAGAGATGCTTAGCATAGTGCATGCTTCATATGCTGACTCTGACCTATATTTTGCGGTTGCCTGATTTGGCTATCTAAACATTGTATACTTATAATGAAGTGATGTTAATAATAACAATACATAATAACATTAAAAAACAGTACGTATTTTTGTCCACGAAAAATAAAGCTTAGAGACGGCTAGCTTTTTAGGAAAGCTAATACTTGTAGTGATGATAGCCATAGTTTTTTTGACTGGAAGTAAAAGGGGAGATAAATCATGTAAAACTGGAAATGTATCAATTTGTTGAAGTTGGCCACTTATAGGAAGATAGGTAAGCCTCACCTTCAAGCGGTTAAGTTGATCTGTTAAAAGTGAAGCCAAAGAAATCAATGTTCTTTCTTCGTCTCTTAAACGCTTCAATTCTTTCAATTCTGCCATTCTTAATAAGTGTTACATTTTTAATTCAGTTTCATTTTCGTTTTCGGCTTGATAACCTTCATAATTGAAGAACTTCACAAGGGGAAAAACTCTGCATTTTTTTTTAACTACCGTCTTTGTCCCTGAAATTTCAATTGATTACTTTAAACCTATTTTATTTCTATTAAATGAGTTCGGTATATTTACATGAACATACAGACATGGATTTTGAAACAAGCTACAAAGCTCATTAGTCTGGGATCTTGACTAAATATTCTCAATACCGTATGCTGACTTCCGGTTCGAATATACAGTCAGGTCACCAGCAATGAAACCGGTCAGAATTTTGACCGGTTTTGCAACATTCGGAGTGCCTCAAAATTTACGTCAGTATTAACTGTAACTGACGTAATTCCGATACAAAGCATTATGACGTAACGTCCGGCGTCCGGTTATCAAATTCAAATAAAAATACAGTTTATCAAAAGAATGCGTGTATAGATTTATGTCTCGTTTGTGGAAATAACTCTACAGGGATTGGTCAATTTAACTCGAAAGCTGGAAAACAAGAAGAAGGTATTTACTTATTTAAATTGTATTTTGAAAGAAATTTTCGACGGAACAAAACGCGCGAAATGGTAGCTAAAACATGGCGTTTTAAACAACCAATCAAACTGGGTAGTAAATTTGTGGTGACCTGGGGTTATATTTGAAAGTGAAGCTTGTGTAAATGAAAAATATTGCACCAAGGGACCAGGTTACAAAGCTCATATAAATCGGGAGGGTCTAAAACGCGGAAGTGGAAAAGCCGGAAGTATAAAAACACATATATTTTTGTTCATAACTTTTTAACGACTTGACATAAAATAAAAATTAAAAGTGCCTCTGGGAGATATTTAAAAGATCTTTATGATGATATATAGTTTATTGCAAAAGACTTTTAATAAAGTACCTAAAAGTTGACCGGAAGTGAAATTTGTGCTAGTGTCACTACATCAAATTTTCACATTGGAACCAAGTGGAAAAGCCGGAAGTATAAAAACACATATATTTTTGTTCATAACTTTTTAACGACTTGACATAAAATAAAAATTAAAAGTGCCTCTGGGAGATATTTAAAAGATCTTTATGATGATATATAGTTTATTGCAAAAGACTTTTAATAAAGTACCTAAAAGTTGACCGGAAGTGAAATTTGTGCTAGTGTCACTACATCAAATTTTCACATTGGAACCAAGATTTCTCCTAAATGCTTCACCCCGGTCAAAAAACTATTAGTGTTTGGCCCAGGTAATTCATTTAGCTTTAAAATGATGTATAGTTTATAAGAAACAAATGAAAGGAAAGTATAGAAAAGACCGCCGGAAGTAAGTACGGTAGCAAAAGCAAAAGTTCGAGTTTTCAACTTTGAACTATAATATCTCAAATACCTCATAACCCGGTCACAATTTGAATAGGGCCTCGTGTTCCCCTCAGCTTTAGCTATAAAATGATATATAACTTTTAAATTTTGGTCAACGACAAAGTATGTAAAAGTTGACCGGAAGTGATCCTTGTCGAGGGAAAATTCATCAAACTTAACAGATTTCTCCTAATTAAAGTGTGTACACAGGTAAAATTGATTGGTATCGTATAATTAAATTACCATTTGGGTTATAATTAACGTTATATATGAAATGGATTCTGTGCAGTGCCTTTAGCCTACCATAATGTATATGGCGTTTCCCCACTCGAACCAACTGGGAGGGAGCACTGCGTGTCGAGTGATATTTTTTTTTTAATTTAATTTTTTTTTTTTTTTTTAAATAAATATTTTAGTTTTTATTTTTACACACAAAATTATTGTTATTTTTAAATATAGGAACTGTTAACTTTTCTATTTTACTTAAAATACTTAGCCATTAGGTTTATGTTTTTCACATAGCCAAATTTTGCCTACCATTTCAGATTTAGCACAACTTTTATGTTTCCAGACATCACAGATTTTCCCCTTAGCATTTTTCCCTTCACAACCTATCATATTTTCTATGGTATCGGGGAGCCCACATTTACAAGACATACTGATCGTGTGTGTATTAGCGAAAATTCTTTTTGGAGCAAAGCCAACTAAATTTTTCGGAAATTGATTAAAATGTCCCTTTTCTAAACAACAAATTAAATGTTCCCTCATGTACTTTTGATCAAATTTTATATGTGTCCCCCCCCCCTTAAATCCATTTAAACAGAATTCCACTGCGTTAGCAATTGCAAATAAACCACAATCAATGTAGTTTTCCTGCCTCTGTACGTCTGGCATTCTAATGTGTATTTTCTTTTTATCTTTGCCATAAATTTGAGCCAACTGGTATTCTAAAGATGTGTTTATTCCTAGTGCAAGACTATCTAAAAGATTAATTTCCCCATTTACTGAAAGAATTGATAGAACCCAATGATCTTTGCCGTTATGATGAATTTGCACACATGGTGAACTTTGTGGTAGAAAACCTTTATTGCTTATCCATTTACCATTACATTTTATTGGAGCCAGGGTAGTTTCTTGAAAACCATTTATGTCTGGAAACTGAATTTTTATTAAATTTTGAGCAGAAATCATTATATCAGAACACAAGTACTGGTTATTAAGAATGTCTTGTTTATGTTTTAACTTACAGTAACCTACCCATTGCTGCTGATCACGAGAATTGTTTTCTACAAATTGAATATTTTCATTTTCTGTTATATTTATTTCTTCAATTTTACGTTTTTTTACAGGAAGCGATTTTTCATCAGGGAGTTTAGTGGGTATACATTCCTTTGAATCTTTTATTATAATTTCTTTTTCTTCCATTATATCACTTAAATCTATTTTTCTTTTAGACTTCGGAGTTGAAATTTCTGTTATCTTTTTAGGAGTAAATTTAATGCTTCCAACAGTTGAAGGTGTTTTAATTAAATTTTCTTTGTTTGGAGTATTTAAAGCTGTTAAAGAATCAGGGGCCGGCTCAATTTCAATGTCATAATCATTAACACGTGGTTGTTTTCTACCTGACTTTTTATCAATTTTTTTCTTATTATTTTTTTATATTGCTCTTAAACTAATAATTTTATTCCTTTAATTGGTTGTAAACCTATACTTAATTTTGCTGCTAAAATATGAAAACAGGTAGTTGTTGCCTCGCACTGGCAAGTTTCTTTTGGAAATAAAGTGACACAATATTTAGCTTTTCTGCCTTGAACAATAAAAGCCCCTTGCTGTGGAACTAAAGTTATTAAATTATTGTCGACAATAAACCGTGCCAAACTTTGTTGACTAGAATCAGAATTAAAAACAGGTAGTTCAACCACAGGTGTTTTTTCTACAATTATGTCATCCGTAATTAAAGGATTATCATTTTTGACACCTATTTCATTTGTTATTTCGGCATGTTCATCTGTTTGTTTAATAATCTTTGATGTTTCAGACGTGTCATCTTGCAAATTATTTTTTAAAGATAAAGGTTTTTCATTTTTTAAATATTCTATAACCTCATCTGGACAAACGATTTATCTATGATCCATTTTCCTGAATGATTTTGAATTGCCGATTTAACAAATTTAGTATAATGTTCAAGTACTATAGGGGACCAATTAGCAGTTAAATTTGATTCCATTTCCAAAAATTGTTCTTCACTGTCTGCCTTTAACATTTTATCTAAGTGGTCAACGTAAACTTTTATACTGTCCGACTGAACTTTACCGTTTAGCCAAAATTTAAAATCTTCCTTTAAATGGTTCCAACAAAACATAATCGGACAGTTTGGGAATGTATTTTCGATTGCTTTTTTCAGACCCGGTTCTTGATCTAAAACAAAAGGTATTTTCTTTTTATCAATTTTAGGAATCTTTTCTTTTAAAAATTTAAAAAGAACTTCATGCCATTTAGCGTGTTTACGTTCATGAATAAGGAAAGCTAAAGGAACCAAAGGTGTCTCTTCAAATAGAACATGTTTAAAAACAACGGGAGATACGTAACAGTCACCCAAATTAAAAGTAGTATCGTATACTAAGTAGACAGGATCTTCTGATTTTAGTTCAATTATTTCTTTAAATATTTCTATTATTTCAGGAAGAGCCACAACAGCCAAAAGATCTGGATAAACCATAATTTCAGATATATATCCGTTCAACTGATACGCCAAAAGAACTAAATTGTAAATGTCATCTTTTGATATAGTTTTTTCCGACCTTTGTTGACTTAAAATATTTTTAACTTGCTTAGTATTTCTCGGATTTGCCACGGGTTGGTGAGACCCTTCAACAATGTTAGTACAAATAGTTTTTTTATAAATTTTGTGAGGCTCACCTTCTTGTTTTTTAATATCGTCAATTACAGATGGCATTGTTCTTATAAATTCATTATCATGTCTACTGTTGCCATGTGGTAACCTGAAAATGAAACTACATCAATATTAGCAAGTTTTATATACTGGTTGAAATATTTGACCTGGGAATGGCCAGCAATTAAAACTCTGGAAGACATTCTGTACCTAAAATAGCACTAAAACAAAAAAAGTCAATTTAAAGGGAAACTTCGCGAAAAAATGAAAATTTGATATGTTATTCTTCAACTTAAAAGAAATACATTTGCCTCTTAATGTTTTATTATATTTTCAGTGGTTAAGTTTCTGCATGGAATTTTTCGTGTAAAAAATGCACTTATGGAGGTCCGCCATCTTGTCACCATCTCGTCATTAGATGGCCGGTGTGTAGAAATACCGCAAACTACTAGTTAGTGCACTAACAAGGAGAAAAGTGCACTAACAACATGAAGGATAACAGTAATTACAACAAACAACACATAATATCAAAGAGTAATGCATAAATATAGTTTATACCAAGTTTGGTTTTTTTTATATTTTGTAGTTTTAGAGATATTTGCATTTTTATCGGCACGTGCCGATTTTTGTATTGTTAATTACCGCGTCACCTGTGTAATGTGTTTACTCAACCGAGGATCGATAAAACAACTGCACTAACTACATAATAGAAAGTTCTGATTAATGAAACATGTATTTTATAAAAACAATAATATGGTCATTATAATATATCTTAAATGAGCAATTAACACATAAACTAAGACTTATAAACAACATTGATGTTTGATCCTAACTAATTTTAGATAATTGATAAACAAATATAGACACTTTAAGCGTGGTGACAACAATTTTCAAAAGAATAAAAATTATTTTGTTTTTACTAATTTAGTGAAATGTTCGTGTTGAAATAGCTAAATAAACTTAAAACACTTTAACTTCAAAGCACCGAAAACATTGAGTTATTATGAGAAAATCACAAGAAAATCTGTGTGACTTGAAATATATATAAATATAAATTAAAGTCGTATCTATTGTCATTCTTGAACAAGCGGTAGTTCATCTAAGTAAATAAATAGAAAATGTGGCGTCCGTTCAGGTTACGACTACAATAGATGTCTAGAAAGACATCATTCATTTTTTTCTCATGTCAAAGCCCGCTTACAGACAGACGTTAAATGTGTTGATATTCGTATTGGTAGTGACGACGAGGGCGGTTTAACTAAAGCTATTGACAATGTTTTTCCAAACGCAACAAGACTATTATGCAACAAACATATAAAAGACAATGTGACGGATTATGTAAAAAATAAGTTGCCGATGACCAAAGAACAACGCACTGCAGTAATGTCAAGACTTTTTGGTGACGATGGCATTTCCATGGCAAGCGATTCGACAGACTTATACGCTAAGTTCCTTCTTTTGTGCAATGAATTTCCGCTTTTTGCTGACTACTTTAATAAAACTTTTAAATTACGTCAATATACCATCCCGGCGCTTTCATCAATACAGACTTTGGACGAATAATAATTGCAAAAGCATGAACCATCGATTCAAACTTGCGACAGATTGGAAACCACAAGCACTTCCGGACCTTATCAACAGTATTTATGACGTCGTTCGCCTTCCTTTTGTTGAAATGAGACGGGCATTATATGGACAAGGGAATTACGAACTTGAAGAAAATTTTAAAAGACATTACGTGACGTACAACACATGGACCGGAAAGCCCGACGACGAAAAAGACAAACTTTTCCTCAGATTTAAATTTTGACATCAAGTAAATAGAATCGTCGGATGGTCGATTAATAATACCCATGCAAGACGTTTGGCACGTAAGCCGGGACAAAACAACGACCAAAGACAAAAGACGCGAGGACTCTGCCCAGATATATAATCTGACGTACAAATTGCTACTTGTGTAAATATATATATTGTTTCCCTAAATGTAGGTGCTAACATTATATTATTTAATTTATGTTTCCATCTGGTTTGTTATTATTAATAAAATGATATAAATCATAAATTAGTATATATTCTGTTTTAATTACGTTCACATAAGGTTTCCACAAGCATATAATAATCTCGATACAATTATGCAATTATCTTCGGTTGAGTGAACACATTACACAGGTGACCCGGTAATTAACAATACAAAAATCGGCACGTGCCTATAAAAATGCAAATATCTCTAAAACTACAAAATAAAAAAAAACCAAACTTGGTATAAACTATATTTATGCATTACTCTTTGATATTATGTGTTGTTTGTTGTAATTACTGTTATCCTTCATGTTGTTAGTGCACTTTTCTCCTTGTTAGTGCACTAACTAGTAGTTTGCGGTATTTCTACGGACCCTTAGATGGCGATACTAGACATCCTAGTACCTTAAAAGTCGTCGAGTGATAATAACGCGAAACGGTCATTAACAGAAGGTTGTACTATAAGACAAGGTTTTGAAAGATTACGTTTCGTATTCCTGATCTATATTCAAGCAAAAAACCCCACTTGATTATATCCACAGCAGCAACAACGGTAAACGGAAAGAAAGTCACAGGAAAAAGTCACAGTTTTGATAAGAAAAAAAGTCCATAAATATTAATTAAATTGAAAATTATTCGTATTATTATTTTCAACTTAATCAGATTAAGCAACTTGAACGAAACTTTTGCGAGTTGACTATTTAAGAAATAGCGGTCATTAAATGAAATATTTTTAAATACTCTGGTTTTCGTGCATCAAAATTTCACTTCACCAGAGACATATAATTACATGTCTTTGACTTCACGTTTAGTACATTTATAATTATTATTATTGTTATTATTATAATTATTATTACTGGTAACATTTATTGTGCGTGTGCGTAACACAGTTTCCAGTTTCCAAAATTTTACATGTTGTGTATATTTGAGTTAACGTGTAAGTTTTACGTTTCCTCTGACATCTAAAGGTATTCGAAATCTTATATACATCCTGTGTTCTGACACTTCGGTGTATTCAAATCATACCTGTCTTGGCAGGAGGGGGTGTGCCTTTCTAATTTCGAATTACATGATTAACCTTTAATCTGGTTAGCTTTTGAAAAAGTCCGAATATTCATACTTCAAAGTCGGCGTCAAATGATCTAGTAATTGCAATAAACAGCCTGTTTGTTTACCTGCTAATTCCGTTAATTACCCTTCATAAACGAGTAATGATTTACCTGTAACATTTTCACGTCCAGGTACAACTGCCGTTTCAAGACGTGCAAAATTATCCACGGAATTTTATTTTATATATAAAAATAATCATATAAATGTATCTTTTATTACAATTATTATTTAGGTAAATTATATCTGAGTTAAATAAAGACAGGTTAAAATTTGTGTCTAAAAATACTTCTATTAAAACAAAGATCATTAAAACATTAAAACGTATTTGGTAATCTTATGTTGTCAGCCGGTCATTAGTCATCGCCACAGTTTATATAGTCTTCAAAGAGCTAATGCAGAAAAACATATTTTTAAACTGGATTATTTATCATATTTACTGGATAATTACATTTATCACGTCACAAACGCAGTCACATGATGAAATACTGTCAATATGGCGGCCCCCATACACAAAATTTTACCACCTTTAATCCACTTTAGAAGCGTAACGGTAAAGAATACAATAAAACATCAAAAGGCAATAATATTTCTTTTTATTTGAAGAGTAACATATCAAATTTTCATTTTTTCGCGAAGTTTCCCTTTAAGAAACAAGTTAAGTCAAACAAAAACGTAGCACTAGTCAATGGCACTATAAAATTGTGTTTTGTTGAAAAATCGTCAGAACGGCTTATATAGATACAGACTCAAACGCACATAGCTTACATGATATTTTTTTAAGACATAAACCTACATACACCAAGCTAAATGATCAAAGTATATTAAACCATATCGCATTTTTTAGAATAAAAAGTGTTTATTTGGATATTAAGTTCGACCATTGATGTCCTTTAGTGTCCCAATACAAACAAAATATCTCTATTGTCATAAGAGTAATAACATTAATTAACACTTAATTAAAAAAATTTCTCTCTATTATCATATATGACGTTAATTATAACCCATATGGTAATTTAATTATACGATACCAATCAATTTTACCTGTGTACACACTTTAATTAGGAGAAATCTGTTAAGTTTGATGAATTTTCCCTCGACAAGGATCACTTCCGGTCAACTTTTACATACTTTGTCGTTGACCAAAATTTAAAAGTTATATATCATTTTATAGCTAAAGCTGAGGGGAACACAAGGCCTTATTCAAATTGTGACCGGGTTATGAGGTATTTGAGATATTATAGTTCAAAGTTGAAAACTCGAACTTTTGCTTTTGCTACCGTACTTACTTCCGGCGGTCTTTTCTATACTTTCCTTTCATTTATTTCTTATAAACTATACATCATTTTAAAGCTAAATGAATTACCTGGGCCAAACACTAATAGTTTTTTGACCGGGGTGAAGGATTTAGGAGAAATCTTGGTTCCAATGTGAAAATTTGATGTAGTGACACTCGCACAAATTTCACTTCCGGTCAACTTTTAGGTACTTTATTAAAGGCACTTTTAATTTTTATTTTATGTCAAGCCGTTAAAAAGTTATGAACAAAAATATATGTGTTTTTATACTTCCGGCTTTTCCACTTCCGCGTTTTAGACCCTCCCATATAAATCCGTCTCCTAAAAATGAATGATATATTTTAGTTTAAGACAAACTAATGGGGTACATTTAGTCATGATGAGATTTGCATATCGAAAAAAGAACGAATATATATATGGAATAATAGTTTTTTTCATTGGGAGATGGAATAATATAAGACCACTGGGATCGTTTAAATGAGTCTTGAATAGACGAAACGCGCGTCTGGCGTAATGAATTTGTCACCTTGGTAATTTTTATTACATCTTTGTTGGAATATTTGTGCAAAGCCAAGTAACAGCGCGTCCGCGGGTGGCGGACGGGGAAGCAATATATATCAGCTTTGGGTTCATTTGGAGTGAGAAAGTTTAAGATCAATATGTTATGACTTGTTTACGTTATTTATTTATATTGACACTCAATGAAGGCCATTCGTTGGTCAGTTTGTGTATATAATTTTGACAAGAAACGCCGTCATTTGTATCGTTGCATAATCTTCTAGACTATATATATTATTTTTTGTTTATGCTGTATCGTCATGTTTGTCGATTCGATACTAAATAAGTGTACTGGTTTGGCAGCTTTCTTTAGACTCTCTCTCTCTCTCTTTCTCTCTCTCTCTCTCTTTTATTCCCTATTTTCGGAAATACAAGAGTTACTTCCCATTTGCAAGAGTTGTCTTTCATAACAGCAGGTATCAAGTATTGAACAGATAAAGAAAAATCACGTTTTTATTTTTTTAAATAATGTCTGTGGACTGATTCTTCCAGTACAACTAAAAAAACTGCTGAATTAGTTTGCATATCATAATAAATTTTACCGGATGCTTTGCTATATGTGAATAAAAAAATATTGTAGAAAAACTACTTTTTACCCACAGTAGGTACTATAAAGTACCTGCTCTAAAGAACATATAACTCTGCAAATGGGAGATAAATCTTGTTTACCGCAAGTAGGGAATAACTTTATTTCCTCTTTTACAGAGATGTGTCATTTCAAACATATAATACACAATGTTAATAAGAAAAAATTATACAAATAAGAGATAGAGTGCATAATATCTTCAGATAAATTACAATGTTTTATTAGGGATAGAAGTGCTTGCAAATTGATTGTATGAAAGAATAAATAAATAAATTAATTAATTAATTATAATGAAAATAATAAATAATATTGAAAAAAAAATATATTATTATCTTCACCGTTACTACCACTAGCATGAACATTTTAGTTAGAGAAGAAAAAAAGGAATGTTTTACAAATACAATGAATAAATATCTAAAAATCGCTTGCATTTCAGAAAATAATCTTGCACCTTTAGAAATATGTCAGTATTTTGCAGGAGTGATAAGAGTATCAGATCCGTAAAGAAGGAGGTCCAAAACAAATTAAATTTGCACCTGAAAATTCAAAGGTAACATGATGTTATTTCGAAGGACAATATAGTTTTCAAACAATATAACAAGAAATGGCTGGTTGTCTCTCTTAAGCCAAGTTTCGCACTAACAGACCTGTGCTCATGTGTTGGTTGCCCTAATCAGAAACTAAGATTGTTGACGCACTATTGAATTGTTTATATTTTTCAGAAATGTTGCAGAAAGAATTTGTGTAAACTCTATAAGTGTAAATTATAATCATCCTACACAATAGAGTAGGTTGCTTGAATGTGATTAAACGCCACTTTAGCAAGTGTTCAAGTTTATCGTGGCCTCCAGTTTAGTCAGAGTACCCCAAACTTCAGTAGGATAGCAATCCTTTCAAATTGAGATCAGAGACCAGCACAATCCGCCCACAGTGAACCTTGAACCCTCAACCCAACTGGTCAATAGAAGATGACTTAATTCATTAATAACTCACCCACTGAGGCCCAGACAGGATAAGGCTATCAAAGCAGTAATAATTGTTTACGAAACAGTAGTCGACACAAATTGTTCTAATCAGCTACCGTTCTACTTAACACTGATGTAAAGTAACAATTGTTACACCGAGACATGCTCCTTATTAGACCAAAATAGTCTCATTTAGATAAAACTGATCTAACTCATGAAAACAAGAAGCAGATTTTACTTTCGTTGTAAGAAACGTTATCCTGAACAATATTCCTTATTTAAATTGTGTTTAAAACCACTGTCAGCAATTTTCAGCCATATAATGGCTTCCAGTTTTTATTAGAACAGGAAGTCGGAGTACCCGGTGAATTCTCCCGATCGTCGCGACAGAACAACTGGAAATCCTTGTCAATAATGGTTTAATTCGAGCACACCTTGCCTGACCGTGAAGAATAAGGTAATTACCATTGTTATTGAGCGCCAAAACGCCTGCTATTGCGCGCATGAAATCGCTACTTTCCGCACAAACAAATACAGGTAAATTTTAAGTAAATAAAATTTTTCTGATATATATATATAATTATATATATACCCCGTTTCCTTGGTTATCATTCTGCCTTGGCTTTGGAGGTTTTTACGGTTTATAAATAACCCTTTTCAATTGTTGTATAAATTCTAAATGACAGTCCATTGTATACAAGATATTTTTCGCCCTGTTTCTAGCCGTATGTTTCTTATATCAGCCTTGTTATTGTTCAAAGGCTTGTGTAGCAAAACGAGAAAAAAGGTCGACCGGACGTGGGTTTCCGACGATGACATTGGACTAGTTCATTATTTATCCTGATATCATTACATTTACTGTACAATATAGGTAGCCGAATATAAAGTCTCCTGGTACACTTTTCCTAACTACTTACGATCTTTAATATTCTGTTCTGGTTTACGACATGTTGTGGAATACGATTTTTGTTTGTGACGTTTGTTTGGTTGTTTGTTTGTGTGGTGTTTAGCGCAACTTTCAGCAATTTGTCAGCTATATCATGGGGTCCAGCTTTTATTGAGGTAGGAAGCCAGAATACCCGTAGAAAATCCCCACATTCGGTACCTACGGTAGGGAAACTGGCATTCCTTGTCAATTAAGAAAAGAGTCGAGTGCAACGTGTCCGCATTGAGACTCGAACCAGCAACCTCAGCGTTGACAGACCACGTAATCAAGGGTAGACGAACTACCTTAACCACTTGGCCACCGAGGCACCTGTTTGTGACATCAGGGTATCACTAAAATACCCACAGAAAATTTCGAGTCAGAAATCGGTTAGAAGTTACAGGTTTTTCGTGTTTTTCAAATAAAAGATAAAAACATTATTCGTACCTTGTCAGACAATATAAAGGTGACAAATGCTAAACTAGAGGCCCCCAGGAGCCTGGATTGGTCACCTGAACCTGACAATTCGTCCTTTGGATTTAGCCTTTCTTTTCTATAAGGAATTGTTCAACACTTCTGCAAAAATCATTAATTTTGCCATTTGAAGGGGAATAACTCCTATCAGGAATTGTCCAACACATATGCACCAATAATCATTTTGCAGATCTGCATGAGCTGAAAAATTTTGAATGGAATCGACTTTCTCTAGCAGTTAATTTTCAAGATATTGAGGAAAAGTGGCAAAAATTGACAATTTTTACAACTATGGGCAATAACTCCTCTAAGGCATTGTCACACATCTTCACCCTATTTGAATATCTTGTAGAGCTTTTGATGCTCAGGAAGGAGGTTCGCTCTCAGCTGTCATGATTTGTGCAAATTTGGTAGCGGACATCCTAAAATCCTAAAGATGATGTGTTCAAAGGGAATAACTCCTAAATGGCCGATCAGACAATCCTGACCCTAAGTAATTTTGTGTTGCTCTCATAAAGCTGAAAAAAAACATTAGCAATGCGAACTTCTTCTCTAGTTTTAATGATTTTCAAGTTTCAATTATGACATGATCAAACTTTATATTTGTCTTCATTTTATACCTCTCTATAAAATATTGACAAAAATATAAGGTCTGACCATGTTCTAATTCCCATTGAACCTGCTGGCAATGATCCATTTCTTAGTTAGAGCATGTTTATTCTTCACCTGCCCAATTAGACATGGCAGGACGAAAAAATAGTCAGAATATTCTCTTTTGTTTCTGCTTTTGCTTATAACTGCTAATGTTTAAGAGTTGGATATTTTGAAAGGTATGGCATTACTGTAGAAGACAATTTTTTCCAGTGAATGTCTTTACAGTGGAAGCACTGCCTAAAGTGTGTAATGTGGTACAATGATACCACAACATTGAAATGAAAGTAGAAAACACTTGTACTTTTTTCTCCATTTTTATGTAATGCCCCATATATGAAATTTTAAGTGAAAGAAAGATTTTTTTAATAAAAAATTTTGATGTCTCGCCTGTTCGGTTACTTTTGCACAGGCCATCCAAATGGATAATGACCTTTTATGCATATATCCCATTACAGAATGTAGAGTTATCTCCCATTAGAGCATGTAGAGTTATCTCCCATTACAGCATGCAGAGTTTTCTCCCAATAGAGCATGTATATTCTTCAACAACACATTAGATATAATCAAAACTAATTTATTGATAATAAGTAGAAGACATGAATAAATTACATTGTACTGGTTGCCATGACAACAAAATAAATAATAAACTAGCTTAAAAGTCCTGCTTTATACAGTAACTTCTAAAAAGTATTCATAACAAAATCAACTGACAATTTAAAACAGAACTACTAATAGTACATTTATCCAAAACAACTGAAGTAGTTTTAAAAATATCCAACAATTTGAATTTCTGAAATAGGGAATGGAGAAAAGATAAAGATTTACCAAATTTTAAAATATTCTACCTTGATTAATAAAAAAAATATGAAGTACATGTAGATAAAGTTTTTTTCTTGCTGGAATGAAAATGAAAATTTGTGTTTTTCAAAGGACAAATGGTTTATAGTATATTGTATTAAAATAAATGAATATACTGGAATGTATTAACACTTAAATCATAATTAAATGTATTGGAAAAAATGTTCATTCTACATGAATGCATTCATTAGTTTTTGCAGTTATGTCATTAAAGGAGAAAGCAATTGACCCTTGGTACAAAAAGGAGAAAAAGTTATAATTTAATTTGCTTTGTAAGCTGAAATTTGATTGGTCAATTCAAATCGAGCAACCCATATTATCATGATTATAAGATATAACTTGTGTGACCTATGACCTATTCTTACCTCGTTAAAATTCAAATAATTCTATGACGTCATAGATGTTTTACAATAAAAATTGTTAAGATTTATTTTATAATTAAAATTAAATTATAAGGAATATTTCAAATTTCTGAGCAGGTTATACGATATAATATGGTTTGGGTCTGTTTACACCATTCATAAAACACGTCGCGGTTTATTAGACATAAACAGACTCAAACCATACTATATCGTATAACCAGTTCAGAAATTTGAAGTATCCCTTAAATAATTATCAATAGGGGAGATAACCCATTTTGGTGTTGTAATAACTCATTAAAATCAGATTAAATATTAAAAAAAGCCTAGCAATATAATACTGATCATAATGACTTTAATGATAATTCATTTGGCAACTAAAGGAACAGAGATGGCAGGCTTCATGAGATCTGGTATGATATAGAAATCTTATTATGAGCAAATTTCAAGTGATGAAAAATGTCTGCTAAAATCAAACATACTGGGGATTCAGGTTCTGCAGAGGCTGGTAGCTAAGGTCAAGGTCATAGCTCTTATAAAAAAGGCCAGTATTACAACAGAAAATATGGTGGCTGGTAATCAAGAACAAGGTCATAGCTCTCGTAAAAAGCTCAAGGTGGGAACAGATATAAACAGGTGGCATCCTCACAAGTCAGGGTTTCTGTGTCCACATGTGTCCACGATACCCTGACAAACATAGCTAGGAAATTCCTGGGCTAGAAGATTTTCGTATGATGTCAATCCTTCAAAATATCAACTAATGAAATAGCTTGAAATATGCAAGTGTTTGGCAGTAGTCATTCTTACTCATTCTTGAGTGTGGAGAAAATGTAACCCAACTTATAAATAACGCGGTAATTACAAACTATAATAACAATACTCTACAAAATACACTGACTTTCACATGGTCTATGCAACACATCCGTTCGGTTTATTTACAATCAAAATCGGGATATCCCTTAACCAATTTGTGAATGAAAGCAAGCTTTTGATTGGCTACATTAAGGTATGATGTAGATAATCAAAATAGTGACTTCTAGCCCGGGAATTTCCTAGCTAAGTTTGTCAGGGTTTCGTGGACACATGTGAGCAGATTACACACAAAAGTTATCTCCCTTTACAGCAGATTCCCAGCAAAGGAGTTAACTCCCATTACCGCAGATAACACACTAGGGTTATCCCCCATTAGAGCAGGTTCCTTGTTAAGGAGTTATCGCCATAACAGCAAGTTCTCTGTTAAGGAGTTATCTCCCATTTTGGATTCAATTACAGTACAAATTTTCAAGTTAACAATTATTGATACTCATTAATGTCTGCATTATTTCCCTTATTTTTATTTATATTTTACAAGATTTGCCTCCCTTTTTGTATTTTCTGACACTAGAATATTCTCTTGTGAAAGGGAGATAACTTGTAGTCTACTATAAGCATAGAATATTCATTCATTCATAATTATTACAATAAATTATAATAATTCTCATTTGAATAAATTAGCAAAAAGACAGCATTCAACCTTGATTAATGGAATATAAAATGAAGAAAGCAAATAAAAGATCAGTGGACTGAACCCAAATTATAACAATACCGTAACCATGGTAACAATGCTAAATATTATTTATAGTTTAGAAAATTAGGTCAGAACAAAATTTTGAAATCTTCCCTCATATATGATTGTACATAAATTAAATGTATAGAGTCATCAAAGATACCAACAGTTGTGCATATTCAACGTCTTGTTCCAAAATCCACAGGAAGATTGAAAAATTCTTTCAAGACTAACTTTGGCTTTTTGTTTTATATAAACAGACAAATGTTGCATATTAATGTTGCTTAGATACTACTAAACACATGATTAACTAAAATAACCAATGGAATCAATAAATTTCAGTTAGTAACACTGATTAGTAATCACTGTAAAATAAACAGTAACAAAACGTAAAGTCACAAGTATCTATAGGAACGGGATGGCATATAAAACATTCCTGCACTTCTATGTCTGACTGATGACCTTTCTTTTTTTTTAATTACAATTTTCAATAGCCCAAAACACAAAAAGCTGGGAAAATAGTTAAAGGCAATAACTCTTTAAATCATAAAGGGCAATAACTCTTAAAAACTCTATAAACTGTTCCTATCTAAACCTTGATTTTGTTCTCAATAGCGAATTCTCTTTAAAATTATAATTTTAATAAGAAGAGGAGGAAAACAATGACAAATATCCATTAAAAGACAACAGCTCAAATAAGCATTCCAGGTTACAGTTTTTTATTTGTCAATTATAGTTTTTGATGACATTTATTTGCTGATTATTTGGTCAGACACAAATAAAAAAACTGCGGGTCCAATGGCCATTTTACACCCATTGGCTTCAGCAGACTGGAATATTTCGTGAAGACTGTTAATAAACAAAATTTTACACAGTAAAATTAGTCTACCGTGATTTATAATGTACATGTAGATAAATAATGAATTAACATTGGAATAGAACATTGAGGTCAATGCTTCTAAATGGATAACATGTCGCTGAAAATTTGACAAAAAACAATTACAATTAAGACCAGTGAACATCCTTGCACAAAAGTCAATATTTTAAAAAGAGTTTCATCTAAAACAATCAAAATGACAGGTAATACAAGTGATTACAAGTAATAAAACTGCACATATAGTCATGGGAACAATACATACTAGAACAATCAAGGTTTCTATAGCAACTTTAAATATTTATTTTACACTTTTGATAATTTAGCACAGGTCTACATGTGTCAGACATTCAATGCTAAATGTTTACATCCCTGACAATCAGTTACAATTATACAGTGAGTCAGCCTGGCTAATAAATGGAGTTGTCTTTTCCTGGAATGATGTTGTCTTTTCTTGGGAATATACCAAAATGAAGTAACTAGCTTAATTCTTGTTAAACTGATGTCGTCTTTTCCTGGGAATACACCAAAGTGAAGTAACTAGCATTGTTCCTGTCAAATTAAAGTTGTCTGCCCTTGATTTTGGTTTACATTTCTCACAATATGATATGATTGCAGCCATATTTATGAAACCATGGCAACTAAATGTAAATGAACACAGTTTAATTAGTAAAACTTTTTAAAATCATTGAAAATGAAAATATTTCCTCACAATCAAAATTGCACTTAGGTTCAGTGAATACACATTTATTCTTCCATTTAATCACATGATCTAATCATCCTAACTTTCCCTATCGTTAACTTTCCCTACGTGTAACTCATCGTTTCTTCATTCTTTTAGCTTGATCTTTCTCCTTTCTTTTTTCCTTTAGTTCCTTTTTCTCCTGTTTTATTCTTTCTTTGTCTCGTAGACTCTTTATCAGCTTATAGGCAAAGAAAGCTACAATGAACAATAAGACTTAAAACACACTTAATTAACAACAAGTGTGGACTGAGAGAAACACACTTAATTAACAACAAGTGTGGACTGTGAGATTATGCTCATTAGTGATACCTCGGCTATCACAAAATGTAACATGTATGTCAACTATGTGTAAAAATCTACTTATTCTGTAAACAGGAAGAAGATGACCAAGGAGGATAAAATCGCTGGACTGTACACCATATGACATGATACTATAGGAGAAGGCAATATGCAAAATATCGCACTTCTGCGTGATATAGTTGCTTGGAAATGTGTGACAACAAATTTTTTATGGATGGACAAATGAATGAATGGTCGACAAGGGTAAAACATTATACTCAAGTTTCTGAGAAGCGGCGGTTTATAACAAATTAACCACTGTCTAGACAAGGAATCACAATAATAAAGATGGACAGTAAAGAGTCTTTGTGACACTAATGTCCAGTCTGGTTTTGTTTGTTTGACACCAGTTTAAGAAATTTTTTAGCTATTAGTACATGTATATCATCCATGGCTTCCGGGAGGAAGCCAGAGTACCTGAAGAAAACCCCGGACTTTCCATAGGAAACCTGGCAATCCTTGTCTATTAAGATTGGAGTCAAGCGCACCATTCCCACAGTGAGACTCAAACCTGCAACCCATTGATTGACAGGCCAGTGATCAATTGTAGATGAACTACCTTAACAACACAGCCACCGAAGATCGATTTATCATGTAATTCACTTTCAAACAATAAACTGTAATTCCCTATTTTCGGAATACAAGAGTTACTTCCCATTTGCAAGAGTTGTCTTTCATAACAGCAGGTATCTAGTATTGAACAGATAGGGAAAAATCACATTTTTTATTTTTTTAAATGATGTCTGTGGACTGATTCTTCCAGTACATTTTTTATTTTTTTAAATGATGTCTGTGGACTGATTCTTCCAGTACAACTTAAAAAAAAACTACAGAATTAGTTTGCACATCACAATAAATTTTACCCGATGGCGGATGCTTTGCTATATGTGAATAAAAAAATATTGTAGAAAAACTACTTTTTACCAACAGTAGGTACTATAAAAGTACCAACCCTGCAAATGGGAGATAAATCTTGTTTACCGCAAGTAGGGAATAAGTAGAAAATAGCTTCAAAACATAGATATTTCTGTAAATAGGGTGGGGGCATTTTTAATTGGGGCAACTTTGCTTAAGGTGGGGGCATTTTTTACCTGCTCCCAAATGTATAACCTTAACAGATAACACAAAACAAGAACTAAATATGAAAACACTGTCTCTACATAATAATATTTTCATTGGCAATTTCAAACAAGAGTTTTTTTAATTTCAGCTCGGCTGGCAGCATTCTCTTAAATAAGATCAGCATAAAATGTATTGTTTGTTTGAATGGTGTTTAACGCCACTTTCAGCCTTTTTCAGCTATTTCATGGCGTCCAGTTTTTAATGATTGGATGAAGCCAAGTACCCAAAGAAAACCCCCGACCTGCGGTAGGAAAACTGGCAATCCTTGTCAATTAAGATTGGAGTCGAGTACACCCTGCCTGCAGCGAGAATCAAACCCGCAATCTCAGTGTTGACAGACCATGTGATCAATAGTAGACGAACTACCTTGACCACTCTGCCACCGAGGTCCTGCATAAAATGTAGAGAGCCTTTCACATTGTATCTCATCCATTCACGCATTATGAAATACAGAGAACAAGATCTCACGTTAATTTTTCTTCTCTACAAAGGGAAAACAGAAAACGAGAATAAAGTTCATTGTCAACAAGTATATACTCTATCAGGAAAGTCTGTTGTCGCGTCCAAAAAATGTATACACAAAATATCCTACATGTAGTATTTTTTTAGGAGAATATACATCTATGTTCCTTAAAATTAAAAACTTGCCTCAATTCTAAACTGGGCTCTATTTTAACACAACATTGGAGAAATTATGTACACAAGTTTAACAAAATTTGAATAAAAACAAATATGGTGCAATAAAATTCATGTCCATTCAAAATGTACAAGGGTCAATAACCATAATTAAATAAATTTTAACTATAATTCAAAAAAAAAAAATTCTAAAGCTTGAGGAGAGTACAATAAAATTACCGTAGTGTCAGAATGGAAAGTCATTCTGTGTTCCTGGTAAGTCTTACTGCCTGTCAGAGTGTAGTTTTATACCTGCCACATATGTAATGGCAAAACACTTTCTAGAGGCTTAAATATCAGATAAGCCAAAGATGTCAGAATCAAAGCCACGAAATAATTATTGTTTACCTACCTATAACAATTCCAGGTATCAATAGCGTAATTAAGAAAATGGATATAGAACCACCAGTATTTTCAACTTCTGGTGTAGAACCACGAGGTGTCATGTTTTACAGTTGTACAGATAAGATATCAGCTATCTAATTATCTAAGTCATTAAAAAAAATAAATGGTATGAATACTTTGTCAAAATCTATCAAATATATGTCAACTTGTTCTGCCAGAAAATCATAATTAATTACCACCGGCAGGTGCTTGTCGGGAGCAGTATATATATATAGTTGTACTAGTAAGATTAACCATATGTATACAGTTCAAAAATGCAGGACATCAATTAATTTTAATTTTATTGAATTAAACCCCCATCATTCAGTTTAGTTTCACTCATCTTGTTTTAGTTGGTTCACAAAGCACCCTTTAGTGACCTCATGTTTTCAGTCCGACCATCAATCATATTATACAATATGGTAAAATTTTAACATATTTAAGAATTTATACTGGTTTCGCGAACTGTGAAATTTGCATACATGTGGCAAAATTAATATGTTGTAATTAAAATTAAAACGGTCATATTAGTTAACATAAGTTTTATTTTATTTCATAGTTGAATTATTACACGTCAACGTTTACTACGTATACACAGGGTACGAGTCCTAAATCTGTCCAAAGATGTCAACAGACGGTAGACACAGTACTTACCGAACAAGCAGCCTATAATGATTCCAGGAACGATGAAGACTGTGTTATCTATGCTTTCTTTAATTGGACCTGACCCGTAATCAACCATTGTAAAAGCTTTGTGATGAAATAAGAAAATAATCTCCTACCGGTATACGTTGTCTTCTACCACGATAAACCGGAAGCCACGTTTCACATTTATTACTTTTTAAGAATCTTGGGTAATATGTTAGCCTCTGGCTATTACCGTACTTAATCCAATAAACAAATCGTAGTTACAGACATGCATAAACAGAAAACCGACAACAAGAGATAGAAGTCAAGAGAAATTACAAGTCAGAAATTAGACTAGCTGCGAAAACGTAGCTCTGATGGGTCGCTCTTTTATTTTTTTTTTATTTTTCTTTGCGACCTTTATGGTCGCAAAAAAAATTAAAGAGCGACAATCAGAGCTACGTTTTCGCAGCTAAATTAAGACATGCACAACACGAAACAAAAAAAAAAAAAAAAAAAAAAAATAAAAAAAGAAAAAAAAAAAACACAAACACACCCCCAAAAAAAAAAAAAAAAAACCAATGTGAGTAACGAGTATACTTTATAGATCGGCACTTGGTAAAATTACCTTTGGAGTTATAACATCCAACGATTTTATTATACAAATATAAAATTAATTTGTTAATTATTTCAAAGGAATAATATGAAGTAGGCACTGCCAAAATGCGAACATAGATAATATAGACAAAATAGAATAAAATCTGGAAGCAATATTGACTCGGAAGAATGGAATGATTAATTTAAAAATCTAAATTCTAGACAAAATAGTACTTATAATAAAGCAGAAGATATAGAAAAAAGATAAATATCTTAGAAAAGAGAAACTTTTTAATGAACTTGAATTTAAATTTTCAAATGAAGAAATAATAAAAGCTATAAAATCACTTAAAAATAATAAAGCAAGTGGATTCAGCTCAAAAGCTAATGAAATGATAAAATATAGTCAACTACAAAATATTTCAATTCAACTTAGTCTTTTCTCATGGAAAATATCCAAAATCATGGGGACTAGGATATATATGGCCTATTTATAAGTCAGGATCCAAATTTGACCCTGCAAACTATAGAAGGATAACACTATCTGACAATATAGGAAAGCTATTCAATCAGATATTAAATGACAGACTCAGTAAATATTTACATTATATTCCATGAATATAATAAGAAAACTGAACAAATAGGGTTCATGAGAGGCTGTCGAACAACAGATCACATGTTTGTACTAAATTCCCTAATACAGAATTATGTCAAAAATAAGTCAAAAACACTATATAGATCTATATACATGTTTTGTAGATTTGCATCTTTTCTACAAACTTAAATCCATAGGAATAGGTTCAAAATTTGATAATATCATAAAGAATATGTACAACTGTACAGAATCTTGTGTTAGAATGAATAAATATAGAACACATCTCTTTAAATCAAATGTTAGAGTAAGACAAGAAGATAACCTTAGCCCAGATTTGTTTAATATTTATCTAAATGACCTGCCTACATATTTTGATAGTTCATGTGACCCTGTCCTTTTAAAGGATTTGACACTTAACATTCTAATGTATGCTAATGATGTTGTTCTCCTATCAACATCAGAGTGTTGGTTACAAAATTGTGTGAACTATTTGCTTTTGCGAACCAATGGGGGATGTCTATAAACAGAAATAAGTGCTAGTCTTTAACAAAGCTGGAAGATTAAACGATATTAAAATTAAATATAAAGAAGAATACCTTGAATCAGTCAAACAGTATACATATCTAGGCATTAATTTCAGTGCTTCAGGTAGCTTTAAAAATGCTAAAATAGAAATATATAACAAAGGGACTAAAGCATACTTTAAGCTGAATAAAACATTCCCTGATGATAAACCCATGCCTAAAACAATGATACATATATTTAATCATACAATCAAACCAATTTTATTTTATAAACTTAAGTAAGGTATAATGATGTAGTCTTCCGGAATTCATTCATATCCAGCCCTTCAAAACAAAGACTCATGGGAAAATTTCACATGATTCCTCCTTCTTCCGCTTGGCTTTCATAACGAAAGTCGAGTCTTTATATTCGAAAATTTTAATCCATTGGCATCGTTCAAAAAATTAATATTTCTTCGGTTTAAACCGTTTTATTTTGGCACAGAGTGCACAAATCATTCTTTTTTAGTAATAAAAAGAATGAACAAGGAACAGAAGTCCAACGAAAAGGCAGTTCGTCTGCAACAAAACCCTGTGGCTAAGATAGCAAGAAATGTCTTTAAAAATATACAATTCCTAAGAAGACTCGAGAACCAAAATACATTTATAGAGATTCTTCTGAAGACGATTCAGGCACAGATCCATATGAAATATCCTCGGACGAGGAAAAGTCAGAGTCTGAAGACTGTGAAATACACGTATCAGACTATAAACAAGAAAAAGATCACACAAATGAAATGAGTGCAGAAGTAGATGATGATTCAGATCAGGAAAGATTTGATCCTACGGACAAAAAGTCAGAGCTTGTAATGACTGGTAGTAGAGCAAGGTATGTTAAGAAGTATTTTCAACTTACGTCAATGATGACTGTTTTAAGGACAAAGTTTTGGCAGACGCACCCGTGCCCATGAACTGATTCTATCGATTTTGTCGAAGACTTGATTGGAAGTCGTAAGACAATGAAATTCATGAGGTTGCATGACAATAGTCTTAAATACATCAAGAAAAAGGTCATTCATATAAAATGGCCCCTATACAAGGTTTGACAAGAGATTGACGGGAAAAATCACGGAAAAGAGACATCAAAGATGTCAATAACTGAAGTTCTCAATCTCATTGAGAGAACGTGCTGTTGGTTGGCCAGGTTAACGTAGCTTGTTTATTCGAAAGAAGACTAAATTTCATGGCCAAAATTTTGAAAGGAATGAAATTTGCAAAAGAAACTCACGCAATAAAGAACTGATAAATGACTCGGGGAACGTCCTCTTTGGAGACGCTTTTTATAATGTGCGTGAGCATAATTAAAAACAGGAAAAGAGCTCGAGAAATGGCCAAAGAAATGGGACCCAACAGGAAAAGGAGACGTAGAGAGAGCTCGCCCTTTCGAGCAGGCCCTTCCGGATACCAGACGAGTTTTGCCGGCAGGGGCAGAGGAAAGAGCTCGCCAGATTCTTTTGCACATAAATCAGGAACCAAGAACGGAAAGCCTGGTCTCAAAAAGAGAAGGTATGTATGCCTTAAAATCTCAAAATTTTTCAAGGGTTCAAAATTTTTCATCGGTTAATAACAGTTTAACAGAAAACATAGGCCAAAACATTCACAATATAGTTCAAGAGATAAATTGCAAATAAATAGAACAACACCACATTCCCCTAGGGGGCCGACTTCATTATTTCACAACAAACTGGGTGAAAATAACAAAAGATCAGAAAATTCTAGAGAGTGTCAAGTCATACACAATAGAATTTCAAGAAAAACCCATCCAAACACAAATAAAAGGTACACATTTCTCAACAAAGGAAAAATAAGCATATCACAAGAAATAGAAACAAATGCTAAGAAGGGGGCGATAGAAGGGGTAAAATACCCAGACCCAGACCAATTTGTAAGCCACCTATTCATAAGACCCAAGAAAGATGGGGACGTAAGACCAATTTTGAACCTTAAAAGTCTGAACAATTCAGTAAAGTACCAACACTTCAAAATGGAAGGTTTCCAGAAAATGAAAAATCTAACAAAAAGTGGGACTGGATGTGCAAGATAGATCTGAGAGAAGCCTACATATGCTTACCTATTCTAGAGCAACATCCAAATATCTCCGGTTTCAACACGGACAGAAAATGTACCAATATCGGACACTTCCTTTCGGCCTGGGGCCAGGTCCCAGGATCTTCACAAAGGTAATGAAGCCAATAATAGCCCGTATGAGACGAATCGGAATTCGGCTAGTCATTTACCTAGACGATATATTGTTGTTAAATCAATCAAAGGAGGGGCTAGTCAGAGATAAAAACACTCTGATAAGGACCTTTTACAGCCTGGGGTGGATACTAAACTGGACGAAATCCATAACAGTTCCATCTCAAACGATGGAATTTCTGGGAATGACAATAGATTCATTAGAAATGATAATCTCGCTTCCAGTGTCGAAATGCAAGGGCGTAATCTAGAAATGCCAGAGGGTTCTCGAATCAGATCAAATATCAATTCACGACCTGGCAAAATTAATAGGAACTTTAAACTCAACCGTAGAAACGATTAATTCCAGCAACGCTCTACTTAAGGGAGTTACAAATGTACAAAACCAAACGTCTATTCGAAACGCCTAATTATCAGGCTCTTATCAGGCTCCCTTTAGAATGCAAGATGGAAATTCGATGGTGGGTTCAACATCTCGAAAACTGGAACGGAAACATTTGATTTCTCCTAGACCAGACATAATAATAAGAAAGCGACGCCTCGTTACAGGGCTGGGTGGCAGTAGACGCGACGGAAAAAGTCAAAATTGGCGGTCACTGGGACGTAAGCGAATAAGCCCAACATATAAATGTTTTGGAGCTAAAAGCGACGAAGTTCGGATTAATGTCACTAACGAAAAACAAAAAGAACGTAAATGTTCATACGAAAATGGACAATGTGACAGCGGTTGCTCACATAAACCGAATGGGCGGGACACCTTCGACTCAACTATTACATGTAAGTCGACACATATGGGAGAACTGTCTCCTGAAACGAATTACGTTAACCGCGGAGTACATTCCGGGTGTCCTGAACATACAAGCGGACTGGGAATGCTGCCACACAGAGAGCTCAAACTATTGGATGCTAAACTAAGTAGTTTTCGGTCCGATAGATATAGATCTCTTTGCCGACAGGCTGAACGCACAGTTAAACCATTACGCAAGCTGCCGATCAGACCCGTACGCAATGCGGAAGGACGCGTTCGAAATTAGTTGGATAAACGGATTTCCGTATGCATTTCCCCCGTTTTGCCTGATTGGTCGTTGCCTATCGAAAGTGAACAAAAGCAGACAACAATAGTCATAATTACTCCGTCATGGCAAACCCAGGCTTTTTATCCAATGCTACTGCAAATGTCAATAGAGAAACCGATACTGTTGCCTCCGATGCAGGGTCTTCTCCTGAGCCCTCAAATGGAAACCCATCCATTTATATAGAGCAAAACGCTCAATTTAGTGGCATGGAAGGTTTCAGGGCCAATAGAGAAGCAGCTGGACTTTCAAAGGAAGCTTCCGAGTTGCTTGTTCACTCATGGAGACAAGGAACTAGGACAGCTTACAACAGCTGCTGGAGACACTGTGATAGCTGGTGTGGTGAACGGGGTATTGATCCCTTTCAGGCCTCTGAATTTTCTTTCTCACTTGTTCCAATCAGGCTATGAGTACAATAGGATGAACTCATATAGATCGGCTATTTCGGCATATCATGCTGAGATAAATAGTAAAAAGATAGGACAGCATCCTCTTATTAAGCGCATACTCGCTGGGGTCTTTAATGAACGTACCCCTATGCCTAGGTACTTTAAGACATGGGACGTGGGCATTGTCCTTAAGTATCTACTCCCTCTAGACTTAAATAAAGAATTGACACTCAAAATGTTAACACTGAAGCTCACCATGCTCCTTGCCCTTACTTCTGCCGGTAGGTCATCTGAGATACAAAAACGAGATATTGAACACATGCAAGTGCAAGGAAATGAAATAGTTTTTACTATTGTCAAATTGACTAAAACCAGAAAAGTTGGTTCCCTACCAAATAAAATCAAATTTAAGGCATTTGATGATAACGAATCTCTAGATGTTGTAAAATGTATACTAGACTATATAGACAAAACATCAGGCATAAGGGACAATGGTTCAAACCAACTTCTAATCAGCTTTATTAAACCTCACAAACCAGTAAAGTCATGTACCATTCAAACTGGTTGAAAACAGTTTTGACAAACGCAGGGATTGCAAACGGGGTGCAAGTACATCGAAGGCGGATAAATATGGTTTGTCAATTGAACAAATTATGAATATTGCAAGTTGGCGCACGAAGGATATGTTCGAAAGATTCTATCAGAAAACGATAGATGATGATGCAAACAAATTCCGAGTACTGTTTTAAGTATGTGATAGAAAAAACCCAAAGAAATGTGAACAATGGGGAACAAATTGTTCATCTTTAAACTGGGCGGTCAACTTTATTTTATTAAAGAATCTGTTGTACAAACTACGTTTATTAAAATTAATTAACTATGGCATCAAACAATTTATAAAACATACATTTGTTTATGATGAAATCTAAATGAACTTTACAGTTACTCCGGTCAGCAGTTATCAAAATAACAATAAAAATTAGAGACGTGATTAATTGATTTCTAACTCTTTGATGTTCCTTACAATTCCCAGATGGTCATGAGAAAGATCTGCACGTGTGGAACTGACCAGTCTAGACTAATAAATTTAATTATCATTTTCTGACCCATTATCATTATAAAATATAACAGAAAAAAACAAAAATAAATTAAAATAAAAATTAATAAATTAAATGAAAAATAAAATAAAATAAAACAAACAAAAGGGAAAAAACAAACGCATATATGAATATATATTGTATATATGTACAAAAGTATATATATATCAGATTTATTTGTGTACCAAATTTTATATGTACATGTATATCAAATATTATCTTATAAATCCATGATGCATATGTACAACTTTAAACATACATCATTATACCTTACTTAAGTCTTTAAAATAAAACTGGAAATTTTATAAGTGCGCGAAGCGCACGCAATGAAATTGTAATTTTATGAATAAACTTAAGTAAAGTATACAAACTCCCTCCATCCCATCCCGTTTTATATGATACTTTTTGATACACATTTTGGAGGGAGTAGAATTTTAAAACTTTTTTATTTAGTTTGATTTCATCTTTTCAGTTAAATCAAGACAGCTCAGAAGTAAACATGGCTAATTAGAAAGGAAATGAACTGTGGACTATGTTTCCAGAACCCGTTAAAAACTTTTTCAGTTACTTCTTTGGAGGAAAGAGGAACATTTCTATTAATAAAGTTTTCACTTTTTACATTTTATTTCTCTGTAAAACAAAAAAAGGAAAAAGGAAAGAAAAGATTTTCAAGAGATTTGGAGTATGCTGAAAAAAATGTTTCGAAATATTGTAATATTCCGACGACCTTAAAGGATAATTTTCGAATTATTACTTTCATTATTCAGCCTCGTTAAGAAGGAGGAATCATGGGAAATTTTCCCATGAGTCTTTGCTTTGAAGGGCTGGATATGAATAAATTCCGGATGAATACATCATTATACCTCACTTAAGTTTATTAATAAAATTACAATTTCTTCGCTTGCTTTCGCGCACTTATAAAATTTCCAATTATATTGTATTGGTCAGAAATATGGGCGTCATTCAAATATAAATCCAATAAAGATTTTGATCAATACTTATCAAAAGAAATTGACTACATAAAAATAGAAAAAATACATACAAAATTTTGAAAGTAACACTAGGGTTGAAAAACACAACCTCTAATATTGCCTGTCGAGGAAAACTAGGTTCTCTTCCATTGATCTTTAATGTTATTTTAAATATGGTTTAATACTGGTGCCATTTAATTAAAGGCTAAAATATAGTTAATGCTCTATTACATGAAGCACATAAGTTATCTCTGAGTATGTATAACAGCAATCAAGAATCATTTATTGGATGTATTAGAGAAATATTTAAAGGTCTGAATCTAGATTATTGTTTCATTAATCAAAACCAGCTAACAGAAACATTCATCATAAACAATGTAAAATATGCCCTTAAAGAGAAGATGCATACTCCATGCTTAGACAAAATTAATAGTAACTTTGGAAGAGATAAAAATACATCAGGAAATAAGCTAAGAAGATATAAAATATTCAAAAATATTTTTTCATTTGAAAATTATCTAAATATCAAGTCTAAATCAAACCGACAAACTATTTCCAAATTTAGAACAAGTTCACACGACCCTGAAATATAAAAAAGGCTGATGGAATAAGTGTAGAAAATAGAAAATGTAAGGTATGCCACAATGGAGTAGAATATGAAATACACTTCCTCCTTAAATGTGCACCTCTGGCCTGTAAACGTATACGTTATACAAATACATTTAAACTTAAATGTAAAAACCTTCCTGAACTTAATGATGTAAACTTGTTTATATGGATCCTCTCCTGAGGATGAGGAAGTCTACCACACTCTTTCAAACATGCTTATAGACTTATTTGAAGAACGATCAAGGATTTTAAACGAACTTGTCTTGTATATTGAACGAAACATGTCCAGTGTTCCTGACTAGCTAACCTTCTAGAAAAGGAAAATGATTTTATGCTGTTTACCTTTTTACCATAATTGAAAAGCATGGATTATTATGTACTTTTCTTGTATTTAACCATTATTATATCTTTTTTGTTTTAACAATTAAAAGCAATTGTTACATGTAAATAGTAATGTGGCTTATTGAATCTAATACTGATAGTCCCTATCGGTTTCGCCGAAGAACGGGATTATAGATTTTCAATCCGTCTGACAGTCAGTTCGTACATCCCACACATTATTTTTACTTTTTTTCTAAACGCTTGCCGTTATTGAGCACAGGTTTTGTGTTTAGTTGTATTTATTTGTGTTGTTGTGAATAATTTGTTTATCACCTATGTTATTTTAACAAATTCCTATGCACGTGTTGCTATGTCAGGTCTTTGCATGAAATGCTTTATTTTAAATAATACTTTTAAATTTTAAATAAATTACTGTCGTAATAATGCGTAACAATTGAGATTTTAATATGTCAAAATATTATCTAAGATTATCTTATATATTCTGTATTTATATTTTAGGGCCATTTACATTCATATTTTAAACAACCTTTGGACATAAAACAGATAAATAAATAATGAGCCAAATCCTGAGGTGTTTATTGTTGATAAAGCCTAATTAGCTACCGCTTACATTTATATTTATGATCCTAAGATTTATTAGATTTTAACAGACACATAAACACAAAAAGCTGACACGTGTATGGAAATATGCGTTATTCTTTAAATGGCTGCAACTGCTCAAAAATGGCTTAGGTAAAATATTCAACATTTTCAATATATTATGCAACTACATTAGCTTTCGCAAAAAAGATGTCAAATTTGAATTTGTGTGCAGCCACCGGGGTCCCAGGTGGCAGATTGGGTAGACACTCGTTTGGGGAGTTTGCAGGTCATAATACGTAGCGGGTGACATGTTTGGACACGCTCCTTGCAAAATTTTGTTCCCTATGTCACCATCAATCTTCGTGTGTGGGAAATTTTGATGTTATGTTTTCTATTTGATTATTCACCCAACGAGCTTTCGTTTGTGTGACGACAGATTTGTCTTATCTTACGATTTTCAGATAATTGACACTGAACGAGATTTCTGTAGCATGTCAATCAAATAGATTTAACGTCAGTCTTCTATGATGGTTGAGCCTGGAAATAGTCCCCATGTAATTGATACAGCTTTATGGATCAGGTTTTCAAAATTAAAGACTTTAGAATTGTTTTTGCTTCATATTTTATCAATTAATATCAGCCACATACTGTCACCCCCCGCAAAAGAAACGTGCCACAGTAGGGATAACATAAATTTGTATTAAAAGCTTGACCGGCCTGTAACTATCTTATATCTTGCGAGCTTTAGATATTTGGTCTGTAGGTAGGTCCATTTAAAGCGACGTTTTGCGCACCAGAAGGTTTACCATGGCCGATCTTTGACCTTAAAATTCGGGGTCAAATTTCTATTTTTACATAGGACTTAGATATTTGATTTGTTGGTAGGTCATCATAGGGCAATGGCTGTAGACGATGATAGACGACCTTAACCTTGACCTTTAAGCTTAAATTCATTAATTCGTCTTCATTTTACAAAGTTCCAAGATATTAAGTGTGTAGATTGGTCACCTTATAGAGATAAGTCATTTGCCAAGATAGATGACATTGAATGACCTTTGGCCTTCACCGTTAAGGCCACCCCAACATTTGTGTCCTTTGACTAAGGCCTAAGATATTTGGTATTGGGAAGGTCACCAAAAAAGAATGTATACCTTTTCAACATGAATGACCTTTGACCACCATAGTCAATTGTATTTTGATTTTGGTAATGTAAGTGTCTGTAATGTCGTTTAGGGGGGCGGAGAGGTTGGGGTTGGGGCAGTTTCTGACTGGCTTTTAATATAAGATATGTGGTAAGATGATTTTGGGTAACTTTTGATATTGACGTAAGGTAGAATTGCTACTCGTTGTTAAATGTACTTAAATGAGCTTAAACAATTCTACTTGATAATTGCATACATATAAACAACTATGTAACATTATATCCACTATAATAAAAAATGACCTTATATAATTGTTGGATAAATGACAAAATGTAGCAAAAAGTGTAGAGTAACAGTCGTAACAAATACAGTCTGAAATAGGGTTTTCTCCACCAGAGGATACGGAGAGGAGTAAATAATTTAATATATGACATTGAAAACTTACCATTTAAAATCCAAATGTCCATATAATGGGCATGCAATGCTGAGACAATTAATGATAGAAATTGATGTTAACTTGCTGGCAATGATGATTTGAATGTTGCTTAACGTCCATGAAATGATTAAATGAATGTTTGCTTAACGCCCAGGAAATGATTAATTGAATGTTCGCTTAACGTCCAGGAAATGATTGATTGAATGTTTGCTTAACGTCCAGGAAATGAATAAATGAATGTTTGCTTAACGCCCAGGAAATGATTAATTGAATGTTTGCTTTACGTCCATGAAATGATTGATTGAATGTTTGCTTAACGTCCAGGAAATGATTGATTGAATGTTTGCTTAACGTCCAGGAAATGATTAATTGAATGTTTGCTTAACGTCAAGGAAATGATTAATTGAATGTTCGCTTAACGTCCAGGAAATGAATAAATGAATGTTTGCTTAACGTCCAGGAAATGAATAAATGAATGTTTGCTTAACGTCCAGGAAATGAATAAATGAATGTTTGCTTAACGCCCAGGAAATGATTAATTGAATGTTTGCTTAACGTCCAGGAAATGATTAAATGAATATTTGCTTAACGCCCAGGAAATGGTTAATTGAATGTTTGCTTAACGTCCATGAAATGATTGATTGAATGTTTGCTTAACGTCCAGGAAATGATTGATTGAATGTTTGCTTAACGTCCAGGAAATGAATAAATGAATGTTTGCTTAACGTCCAGGAAATGAATAAATGAATGTTTGCTTAACGCCCAGGAAATGATTAATTGAATGTTTGCTTAACGTCCAGGAAATGATTAAATGAATATTTGCTTAACGTCAAGGAAATGGTTAATTGAATGTTTGCTTAACGTCCAGGAAATGATTAAAATATTTGCTTAACGTCCAGGAAAATATATTCCAGCTATTATACCGAAAACAAGTTTACAAGCAACTTCACATCGACGGGTTAAAAGACTGACAGGTACACATGTCTGACTGCCACTGAAAAATTATGGAAAATTTGGTAGCTACAATAAGCCTACTTTTTTCGAATTCTACAAAGTGCGTCTATATCGACCAGGAATCATAGCATTATCCAACCGCGCACTTTCATAGTATAACCTAACAATCCCCTACCAGATGGCCTTCCCTATCTGCCACTAGGAAAAGCACAGGCAATCATTGTGTGTCGCGCACTGGTAACCTCCCAATAGGGCCCCAATTCAGGTAAAAACGAAGTTTCAATTAAACACATATAACACTTAACATACCAACTTAATATCAATAAAGTAATGGTCAGAGTTCCATTTGCCATAAAAAAGAACAATCTTGAATGATATCTTTTAATATGAAATATCAATTACAGGTATTCAATACAGTTGTACAATTTCCTTTTTGTACACTGTTGATCAATATGACCCAAATAAATAGTTTTTGGAGTCTCATGTCATATGGAAGGCTTACCAAAATGAAATAGGAATACAATTCAACCATGCATTCAATTTCCAACCGATATTCTGAATCAAGAGGATCCCCGCTCACTTTCACAACTGCTGTTTGTATTACTGCTCCAATACAGATGCTGTGAGCATGATAAAATTTTGTATCTACATTTTCAGAGGCGGACAGTATTGTTAACACAGTATAAAAACAATACAATCTTCGCAGGTCTTTTCGCCTGCCCTAGAGGGTATTTTTAATGCACAGTATTTCAAGGAAACAGTTAAAAAATCTATATCATTAGTTTACTACATGTTATAATACTTGCAACATGTTAAATATTACAAATTTACAGTACAATTAAAAAGGTTTAATACAAATCATTCGTGAATAAAAAATTAATAAAAGAACAATGTTCCAATGTCACACGCTAAGGCACATTGCATTTTGCAAGTGGAATCAAATAGTTGTCTTAATTGTTCAAAGGTAGAAAGACAGAAGAACTTGATACAGTATAACTCTGTTTGTTCCTTACATTTACATTATCTTTGATTTTTTAAAAATAAATAAGATATAAATTTGTTTAAAATCTGATAAGTAGAAAAAAAATTCCATATAAAATTTAAGATTTAAGGAACATAACTCCCACATAAAGGATCGAATGAAGCAGATTTAACTCATCCAAGAAAGTGTTCATAAAAACATACGATTTAAATTTCATGAAATATATGTAGTCCGAAGAGTGCTTACATTGTAATATTCCATATAATTCAAGAAAACAACTCTTACAAAAATGATTGCTTGATATTTTTTTAACATGTCGAAGATAGCATTTAAAATGTATTTAAATTTAATAAAATCTAACAAAAAATGCAGCAGACGTACGGACAAAGGTTTAGCCGCTGCATTGGAGGATAAAAATAAATCATACTTTGTTAAAAGCCAAATTGTTTTCCACAAATGTCTAAATATGAGTTTATAATACATGTCATGACAAAAAAGGGATAAACAAACAACGGGAAAGAAAAAGAAACATAACCTGACGATGTCTGAAGTTAATAAAATATTTAATAAAATTCATTATTTCACATATACATAATTATGTATCAATAATCACACTAAATACATTAAAAGTTTTAAATATTAAATAATAAATTAACATGCATCAATGTTCTGAACAAAACAATAAGAAATTATTTTCTATTATGATTTATTCCTCATAAATGTTTTGCATTTCTAGACCCAAGGATGACAGCACCCTACATAATACTTCTTGCATCGCGTGTAAATAATAATTATTTTTAAAATCTCAATACACCAAAAGGCAAAAAAGGTACCTCCAAACTGAAGAATTTTACAATAAGAAAGACAAACAAAGCGTTTTTAAAATAGTTGATAGTAGTGCCCCACACATGTTTACATTTTAACATGTACACTGCATTTAGTTAATATAAACATTTTTGTTACATTTAACATGATGATTTTTACTATATGTAAGATGTACATTTCATTACCTTTTAACATGGACATTTTCACTAACATTTCAATCGGCATTTAGAGTACATTTAACTGAGACATTTCTAGTACATGCCAGACATTTCCAGTACATTTAACTTAGACATTTTCAGTACATTATAGACACCCCAGTATATTTAACATGGGCATTTCCAGTGCATTTAACATAGAAATTTCTGGTACATTTAACAAGGATATTTTCAGAACATTTAACTGAGACAATTCCAGTACATTTAAGACATTTACAGCATATTCAACATGGACATTTTCAGTATTTTTAACATGGACGTTTACAGGACATTGACAAGGACATTTCCAGTACATTTAAGATGGACATTTTCACTGCATTTACCTTATATAGTTACATAACCCGTAACATGTTCATTACAACTATATGTTCAGTTTAAAGATCTACATTTCCACTATATGTTTACATGGACATTGCCACTACAGGTTTACATGGACATTTCCATCACAGGTTTACATGGACATTTCCACTACAGGCTTACATGGACATTTCCAACACATTGTACATATTAATTTGAATTACATTTTAGCATGGCTCAACTACGTTGAACATGTACATTTCCACTACATTATATTATTATTAAAATTCAGTAATTATTTACGATTATCTTTTAAGTTCACGATATATTTATAGTAAGAAACCTATTTCTTTGTACAGAAAAGCATTGTTTAATGTTATATTAAAAAGTACAGATATTTGAATTACTACAACTTGGATGCAAGTACACAAAATTGTCTTATTTCGGAAAATCATTAAACCGCCTTTTATTGTACCAGGAAGATGACCACACATTTAAAAACTTGCAATCCTTGTTAATTAAGACTGGATTTGAGCACACGCTGCAAAGACTCAAACTCACTAAGCCAGAGGTACCAAGCAAGCGGTTGATACAACCAAGAGCCCTGTAAAGTTTACAAGAAATAAGTATCATAATAAAATGTTTTAAGTGCAACAGTGCAATAGTTATAAAATGCTCTTTAGTTTCATAGTATCATTTACATATCAATGTAGTTTGTAACAAAGTGAAGTGAGGAGTTTGGACAAGTATTGGAGCGAATTATCTAAAAACCATAGAAGGTACCGTCACTGGGCAATCTCTCAGTTACTTTATCATGACCGGCAACTAACCCACAATAATAAGACAGTTTTGTATGGTATCACACGAAGACAAACTACCGACATTTCTACTATTAATTCTTTCGTCCTAATATTTTAAACAACTGGGCAGAATATCATAATAACTTATAGATAATGAAACATACAGTAATGACATTATATGATGCTATATACAGGGGGTAAGATCCATCCTTATAACACAACTGACATCTCCTTTATTGTATTGCCTTTCCAGATTAATAGTGTAGCTTTCTCTAATGGTACATACAGCGAATAGTCCTCATTATTACATTTACTTCTACTCCTTTGTGAAGTAAGAAATCAACTCCGGTTTTTGTTCATTACTTTATATTATATACAGTGGTAATTCTCCATGCTTATTACAAAGACATCGCTACTTTATTGTATAGCATTTTCAGAACTGTTTCGTCACCTTCATGTGACGCTACATACAGTGGTGAGACTCTAGAGTTGTTGCATTTATTTACTTCTGCTCCGTTATTAAGTAAGAAGTCAACACAATCTATGTGTCCTTTGTATGATGATATCCACAGTGGTGATGCACCATCCTTATTGCACAAATTGACATCTCCACCTCTTTTGAAGAGCATTTTCAGAATAGAAGCGTGACCTTGCTTTGATGCAACATACAGTGGAGAGACGCCATTGTTAGTACACTTATTTACTTCTACTCCTTTGTTAAGTAAAAACTCTACACAGTCTATGCTTCCATTACACGATGCTATATAGAGTGGTGATGTTCCATCCTTACAACACAGATTAATATCTCCTCCTTTATTGTAAAGCATTGCTAGAATATTAATGTGACCTTTCTGTGATGCTACATACAGCGGTGATAGTCCAGAGTTACTACATTTATTAACTTCTACCCCTTTGTTAAGTAAGAACTCAACACAGTCTATGTGTCCATTCCATGATGCTATCCAAATTGGTGATGTTCCATTCTTATTACACAGATTGACATCTCCTCCTTTATTGTATAGCATTTGCAGAATAACAGTGTAACCTTTCTGTGATGCTACATAAATTGGAGTAAATCCATCCTCATCACATTTATTTAATTCCGCTCCATTATTAAGTAAGAACTCAACACAGTCTTTGTGTCCATTATATGATGCTGCATACAGTGGTGATTCTCCATTCTTAGTCCACAGATTGACATCTCCTCCTTTATTATATAGCATTTCCAGAATTGTAGAGTCGCCTTTCGCTGATGCTACATACATTGGTGATAATCCCTCAATATCACATTTATTTACTTCTGCTCCATTATTAAGTAAGAAATCAACACAGTCTTTGTGTCCGTTAAAAGATGCTATATAAAGTGATGATTTTCCATCCTTATAACACAAATTGACATTTCCTCCTTTATCGAACAGCATTTCCAGAAATGAAGTATTACCTCTCTGTGATGCTACATTCATTGGTGATAATCCCTCGCTATCGCATTTATTTACTTCTGCTCCATTATTAAGTAAGAACTCAACGCAGTCTTTGTGTCCGTTAAAAGATGCTATAAGTAGTGGTGATGTTCTATTCTTATTACACAGATTGACATTTCCTCCTTTACCGAATAGCATTTCCAGAATTGATGTACTACCTCTCTGTGATGCTAAATACATTGGTGATAATCCTTTGCTATCCCATTTGTTTACTTCTGCTCCATTATTAAGTAGGAAATCAACACAGTCTTTGTGTCCGTTAAAAGATGCTATATAAAGTGACGATTTTCCATCCTTATTACACAAATTGACATCTCCTCCTTTATCAAATAGCATTTCCAGAATTGATGTACTACCTCTCTGTGATGCTAAATACATTGGTGATAATCCCTTGCTATCGCATTTATTTACTTCTGCTCCATTATTCAGTAAGAATTCAATACAGTCCTTGTGTCCGTTAAAGGATGCTATATACAGTGGTGATGTTCTATTCTTATTACACATATTGACATCTCCTCCTTTATCGAATAGCATTTCCAGAATTGATGTACTACCTCTCTGTGATGCTAAATACATTGGTGATAATCCCTTGCTATCGCATTTATTTACTTCTGCTCCATTATTAAGTAAGAAATCAATACAGTCCTTGTGTCCGTTAAAGGATGCTATATACAGTGGTGATTCTCCATTCGTATTACACAGATTGACATCTCCTCCTTTATCGAATAGCATTTCCAGAATTGATGTACTACCTCTCTGTGATGCTAAATACATTGGTGATAATCCCTTGCTATCGCATTTATTTACTTCTGCTCCATTATTAAGTAAGAACTCAACGCAGTCTTTGTGTCCTTTAAAAGATGCTATATACAGTGGCGATTTACTATTATTATTACACAAATTGACATCTCCTCCTTTATTGAATAGCATTTCCAGAACTAAATAGTGACTTTTTTTTGATGCTACATACAATGGGGAGCATCCCATGCTATCACATTTATTTACTTCTGCTCCATTATTGAGTAAAAAATCAACACAGTCCTTGTGTCCGTAAAAAGATGCTATATATAGTGGTGTTTTTCTATTCTTTTTTATACACAGATTGACATCTCCTCCTTTATCGAATAGCATTTCCAGAATTGATGTACTACCTCTCTGTGATGCTACATACATTGGTGATAATCCCTCAATATCACATTTGTTTACTTCTGCTCCATTATTGAGTAAAAAATCAACACAGTCCTTGTCTCCGTTAAAAGATGCTATATATAGTGGTGTTTTACTATTCTTTTTTATATACAGATTGACATCTCCTCCTTTATCGAATAGCATTTCCAGAATTGATTTACTACCTCTTTGTGATGCTAAATACATTGGTGATAATCCCTTGCTATCGCATTTATTTACTTCTGCTCCATTATTAAGTAAGAACTCAACGCAGTCTTTGTGTCCTTTAAAAGATGCTATATACAGTGGCGATTTACTATTATTATTACACAAATTGACATCTCCTCCTTTATTGAATAGCATTTCCAGAATTGATGTACTACCTCTTTGTGATGCTAAATACATTGGTGATAATCCCTTGCTATCGCATTTATTTACTTCTGCTCCATTATTAAGTAAGAAATCAATACAGTCCTTGTGTCCGTTAAAGGATGCTATATACAGTGGTGATTCTCCATCATAATTACACAGATTGACATCTCCTCCTTCATTGCACAGCATTTCCAGAATTGTAGTGTGACCTTCCTGTGATGCTACAGAAATTGGTGAGTGTCCTTCGTTATCAAATTTATTTATTTCTGCTCCATTATTAAGTAAGAAATCAACACAGTCTTTATTTCCGTACAAAGATGCCATACATAATGGTGATTCCTCATCCTTACTACACAGATTGACATCTCCTCCGTTTTTGTACAGCATTTCAAGAATAGTTGTGTTACCTTCCTGTGATGCTACATACAGTGGTGAGCATCCGTTATTATCACATTTATTTACTTCTACTTCTTGTTTAAGTAAGACATTAACACATTCTTTGTGTCCATTATATGATGCTATCCACAGTGGTGATGCTCCATCTGCAGCACATTTGTTCACATCTCCACCTTTACAAACCAAAATATCAATGATGTCATGATAACCTTCACAGCAAATTACATACAAAGGTGTGACACCGTTTTGGTCTGGTCGGTTGATATCATGTTTTATGTTTTCTAAAACTTTGATAACTTTCTCACGATATGGTTTGTATTTCATCTGCCAAGATCCAAAAACATGTCTGATTTTATAATCAATAATATCCTGTTTTGTTCTCTCAAAGAAAAGTGTTTCTAAATCTTTTGGAATTAAAATTTTTTCTGATGCATCTTTTTGTTCAATGGATTGTAATAAAGCTCGATCACTTATCAATCCACTATCGGCATATTTTACAATGCACCGCAACATATTTAAACAAAAATGATTACAATAGATGTCAAACATATAGTCATGAATACTTCTGTATCCGGTTTCTGTTTTCGAGAAGAACGATCCTACCATAGATTCAAACTGTAGTAGAACTGACGTTTTTGGTGTTGCAAGGTTTACTTCACATTCTTCAAAAACAACTTTAAATATTTGTTTTGCCTTGTAATTGGATCGGGTGGTAAATATTTCAAATGGTACATGATCATTATACATTACACATAAAGCAAGACATGTATATTTGATCTTATCTGAGCTTTTTTGCAACTCGTTTATTTCTGTTTCAAAGTATGTGTTTGGTTGTTCAAAAAACAAAGTTCCTTCATGTGCATGACCTTTGTACAATGCACAAAGCAAGGGAAAACATTCACATTTGCTTATGGTGTCATCACTGAGGGCTTTTACTATATTTTCTGGCAAATACTGTTTACCTATCAAAATCTTCTCACTCAATGATATTTGGAGGCTACCCGAAAAATCACAAACTTTAAAATTATCAAGATGTAAACTTTTAAACTTTGAATCATTAAATATTTGTAATCTACAAGTAACAATGCATATTGTTAAGGTACTTTTAAAAATCATACTAATTTGTTCTTTGTTCCGTTGATAGTCTTCAATATCATTGCTAGAAATGTTGCACTTTCCACAAAAGTTATCTATATAGAAAACCTGTTGTGATTTTTTAGAAAAGTACTTCAACATATCAGATGATGTTGTCACAGGTATTACATCATATCCTTCATTTTTCAACAATAACAGAACATGTTGAACAGTGAATGATTTTCCACATCCAGGACCTCCTGTCACTATGATAAATTTGTTTAATTTTATTATTTTTAAAACATATTTAGAAGCTACTGTTTCCACAAAACTTTTATCTTTGATTTTCCACTGGTCTATCATACTTTGAATGTTTTCTACAAAACAAAAGAATAAAATAAAGTAAAATAAAAAACTAGATAAAAAAAGATATGATTATGTAGATCAGTCAACATCTGCTCAATACGAAAAGATTAAACCAAACATTTTTGAACAGCACAAATGAGTTGTGAATTATCTACAATACCCAAATTCTGTTAATAGCAATTCGTTATGACCTTCGAGTTTCAGAGTAGTACTTTATTAATTCTACAAAATCAGAAACAAAGATTCTCCACGTTCAATTCAGAACAAGCAAATATTTATTTGGGCTGTCAGATTATTTGGACTGTCACAAGACCCAAATATATTTACATTTTACATATACCTGTACATGTATCTCTTATTTGTCATAAAGATCTTCCTGGTGTACAAACGTTAATGTTTTTGGTGTGTTTACAAAAGATAGCCAGCTTTCTGGAGTTCTATGGTATTCGCGCCTAAACCGCAAACAACATAACCCGAACGGTTTCAAGTGGACAATAATCGCTAGCTACAAGTTACTCCCGTTCTAATCAAAATTTACCTTGGAAAAACGCCCTATCAAATTAAAAAAACAGCATTTCAAATCGCTTAACAAATGTTAAAAATAATTCCTGATTTCATTTTGCACCTTTTTGATCTACAAAGGGAACATAAGCTCGACCATACGCGCTAAGCAGTTTTATATGTCACTCAAAAAAATTCTGCCAAAACACACTGACTTGATCACATTTTCCCGTGTTTAAGGAACACATAAAATGAAGAAACACATATCGTTTTGACTTTCGTTTAATTAGATACTTAAAGCATAAAAATGCAACATCGTCTGAAACGACGGCAATATCGTGAGGTAAAATTGGTACGTTTTTGGCGATGTCAACAAACAACCTCGTGGCTTGTTACGATGGATGGTGACCCATTTCGACTCGTGTAACGAGAAAAAAAATGGTTCAGCATGAATTACAAATTATAAAATAAATCAAAAGGACCGGAAACTTGTGTCAGCTTTTACTATAATGGAATAATGTAGCTACAAGGCAATGTTTACATAGATAACAAAAGCTCATTTGCGATCAAAGATGTGAAATATTCCATTTATTATTCTTGTGTCACAAACACCAAAATATCTTTTTTAATATATTTTTATTAGTTAGAAATTGTTATATTTAATTTAACTACTTGTATTTTATTTACGAAACTTCTACATGCCGTTCTCTTAACCTTAAAAATTTTATAGATGGCGCCGTCGTGCAAAATCTGTACATGGACAAAACACCCACTTTTGTGTTGAGTTTCATTTAATTAAAAACGTAAAGAATTAAAATGCAAACCCGTCTGAAACGACGACCACACGATCGCACACGATAATCATTAAATCACTTTATAATAACGTCGTCAAATATTATACACTGGTGCTACTGTCAGTACTATATTTTTCTGTTTAGTGAACAGCTCTGGCGAGAATTGCCAAATATTGCTTTGCTTTCCAAAACCAAAAAGTGTAACGTGTCTGTCTCTCGTGGATGAATATGGAATATTAGTTTAAATCGTAATATTAGTTATCAGTTATACAGTAAATGAGACATAATACGAAAGGACATGTATAGTAAAGTTGTTCAAGATAAATGTGGTGCACCGATTCATGTAATTGATAGATTCCTCCAATGTGACCTATATTTTACGAGCTTAAGGTTATTATTACACGCCGGTCGCAGGAGTTTCTATGTATTTGAGCGTTAGCAAGGGGAAAGTTTGGTATGCAACCTTCTCAATAAAAAACTATTTTCTGTTGAGAACAGAAGAAAAATAATTAGGATAAGTTTAATAATAAACATGATTTTTTTCATCCAGCTGTTTTTAATATTTGATGAATATCAACACATTGTTTTAAATAAATCAAGGCAGGCATCGCTTTGGGGTAAAATGTGCAACGACTATGCATGCCATGTTTGGTTTCAGGCCTAATAGCGTCAGAGGAGAAGATTTCAACTGAATTTTTGTTACAAAAAAGATCAAAGTTGTATATTCGACAAAATGCACCAAAGTATGAAATTATGGAAAACCTTGTATTATATCCACAACCCTATAATAATGAGAATACAGCTCAAATTAAGCAATCTTATGCACTTTACACATATTTTTAGCTAAAGAAACAGCTAAATGTTTTCTGGAAGGAGGGATAAATTTTATTATTTTATCAAAAAAGCCTAATATGCATATTTTGTTTTTTTTTAAGTTTCAATTTCGCAGAAAAACTAAGAGTGTGTTTACTAGTTCTTTTTCTTTTTCTCTTGATAAATCTTCACTTAAATATTATGCTGAAAAATTAAGTGGAATCGACTATTCAAGAATTCTTCATTTACAGAAACAATTACCATTTTTGATGGGAGCATGGGGAGTTAAATAAGCAAAATATGCAAAAGCGTGTTTGTATCATGTGCTTAAAACTTTTTCAGTTTTCAAATTTTTGAAACATGATTACATTGTAGTCTTTTGAATATATTGTAATCTTGTTTCCTTTAAATCAAAGTTGTAGCATTTTCTATGAATTTTTGTTAATCAGGAAATAGGAATCTACAAAATTATAAAGCAAATAATAATCCACAAAAATCAAAACATTCCGTAATCTGCAAGCACAGATTAGATCCATATTTACAAAATTTATAGAACATTCGCTTGTGACATAAACGACATGCATCCACATGAAAGACTGGATCTTCATACTTAACCTCTCGCCCTCCAACGCTCCATACAACTTTGAAATGACAACGTAAAATTTGCTAGACCTATTTTAGTTCAAATTTGCCTTGTGGTTTCAGATCAAACGATTCATATACAGCTTTGATGATGGACAATAACAAAGATGGAAACAGCTAACCCTGCCTTTCAGTCAGATAAGCTACAATGTCATATATCATTTAATCAAGTGTTTGTGTTTCTACTTTGGTGGCAAGTTTTTTATTGTTAGCATAAAAGCAATTCTGGTTACAAAAGACTGTACACATTCCAAGGTTAAAACATTTTTGTATCTTAGCATTTGCAATCAAGTTATATGTTAATTGTTAAAGGGTAGACAGGCTAAAAAGTCAACTTAACCGGCGAATTGCAATGAAAAAACTTTTGGAAAACAGGTAACACGTGTACAAATTGTACTTATAAAAAAGATTCAAACAAGATCTATCATTGATGATAATAAAAGTAACGCATTTGAAATCAAGAGGGTCATGACATGCTAATGGTATTGACCAATATACTTATTTTAATCCATGCTATGAAGTTTAATCAAAATCCAACCTATGATTACCACGATATAGTAACACTATTTTTGGCTATCATAAATAATGATCCTACAACTATGTATACATTGTTAAATTCTGCTCATTATGTTTTAATGAAATGTTGTTACCTCTCATATTTGGAGGCAATGGATCCTTCAATTGAAGCTCTAATGCTTCCAACTTTTCATTAAGTTCTGCTTTTTCCATCTGAAAGTTTCTATAAACTTCCATATAAGACTGATCCAGGGAACCCACTAGCAAATTAGAACATTCCAGTTCATATCTGTGTCCTCCGATTCTACTGACAGCCTGTAATGTGCATAATTGCAAATTAGAACACTCCAGCTCATATCTTTGTCCTCCAATTCAACTTGCATCTTGTAATGTACAAACGAATTAGAGAACTGTATTTCATACATGTGTCCTTTAATTCTACTGAAAACCTGCAATGTAAAAACTAACAATTTTAAACCTGTTTCCTTTAATTCTACAGGCAGCGTGTCATGTAAAAACTAACAAATAAGAATGCTCAGCTCACACCTGTTTCCTCCAATTCTACTGAATAAGAACATTCCATATTTGTGTCCTTCGATTCTACTGCCAGCATGTAAGGTTCAACTAACATTAGAACACTTTAGCTTTTGCCTGTGATCTCCAATTTTACTGGCAGTATGTAATGCACAAAGTAACAAATCAGAACACTGTGGATAGCTGTAATGTACAAGCTAACAAATAACACACTCCATCTCGTACCTGTGTCCCTAAATTATACTGTGTACATTACTCTACTCACAGGCTTTTACATACTGTTGAAACAGTTTACATAAAAATATACGACAATTTATCATTAAACAATTCAATTTTTTTCTATAAAGTTATGGAACTGCATCGTTTAACATCAACCAGAAACTCTTAGGCTTAACTGGTAGTTTAGCTGAAGTATCGGTATCACGGATTCAATACTCTGAGTGAGATCAACTAAAACGCTGAAACTGATACTTGCTCCTTTTTTTAGATGGAGCTCGGTATGTTAGCTCTAGATAATTTGTGAATGACCTCTAAATGCAGACAGTCGTCCCAACAAATAGAGTAAATTTAGCCATAATAATACCCAATTTGGTTCTTACCTCTACAAAGCTGAAAACAAACGTAGATAGATCGAAGATGCACAAACAATACTATTGTTTTTTTTTAATATTGAACTTGTAATCTGACAGTTTGTAAAATAATTTGGTAACTTAAATTATAGGCTCATAGCAGCCTGGATCGCTCACCTTAAACCTGAAACCAACAGAAATGCAATTATTCTGTTTTATATAGCTCTTCTTTCTTATAAGGAATGTTCAACACTAACGCTTAAATCATTAGTTTTGACAATTTAAGGGGAATAACTCCTATAATTAGTTGTCCAACACATATGCACTAATAATCATTTTTGAAGATCTTGTTGAGCTTAAGATATTGAGGAAAAATTATAATTTCGACAATTTAGAGATAATAAATCCTATAAGGCAACATCACACAACTTCAGCACTCAGTGGAGAGTATTGCAGTGCTTTTGATGCTAAGGAGGAAGGTTCAATTAAGATTTCCTTCACTTTTTAAACTTCTTGAACTATTTGAACTATAATCCAAAAACTACGTCTTGACCCCTAGTTCTGTTTTCAGCAAATGCAGCCATGCTGATTGGTTAGCTGTCATGATTTGTACAATTTTTGTAAAAAAAAGTCCTTAATATTATGCGTGCAATGTTTCAAAGCAGTCTAATCAGTGGTTTTGGTTGATTGATTGATTGATTAATGGTGTTTAACGCCCGAGCAGCAATATTTCAGCTATATTCAGGCGATGAACATGAAATGGATGATAAAATGAACATGAAATGATGATGAATGAAAATGGGATGGGACACAAGGAAAAATAGGGGTAACGGATTTTAGATTGCCACTGGCAAATGGGAGGATGGATAGGGGCGGGCAATTTAGCCTCCTGTAGCGGGATCGAAATCCCTACTCATAGCGAATACTACAGCAGCGTTCTTTAACGTGCGAGGAACGTGGCATTTTTCCCAACACGGTGCACTAATATGGTTTGCGGTCAGGTTTTCCGTATTATGGCCTGACAACCCCAGCTTGCCAGGGGTACCCCATTCAACCACCTGGGGCACACATCCCAGTCGGTCTTTAGGCAAACCGACCTGACACGCCGGTCAGGGTACTGGGCGCTATTTAGTCGCCTTTTACGACAAGCTAGCGCGACTGCGGTCTATTCTTTTAGCCACCCGGATCCCGCACGGGGCCAGTGGTTTTGGGGAAGATTTTTGAAAATCCACATAAAACACAGTCCACGCAAAATAACTTCTAAACGGTTGATGAAGCAATCTTGACCCAGAGTGGTTGTTGTACCACTCATGATGCTGAACAATTTAGCAACGCTACCTGTAAGAATTTGAGGAACAAATGTTAAAGATTTTGATTCTGTTACAATTTTGTGAACTATAAGTCAAAACTGTATTTTGACCCTCTGTTCCATTTTTAGCCACGCGACCATGTTGTTTGGTTTGATTTGTGCCAATTTTTTAGGGGACGTGTTACTGGTGATATGTGCAAAGTTTCAAAGTAATCCTTTTAGTGGTTTGGAGGAGAATAAGTTTAAAGAAATGATGACGACGAAGACGACAATAGCCCTTCGGGTCAGGTGAGCTAAAATTGTTTTGTGAGCTATCACAGAGGCAGTTGAAATGTAAATAAGCCAACTATAATCCATAATAGAAACAATTAAGGTTATTCCATTCAAATTTACTTATATCATTGGAAGAAAGAAAGTTTACTAATGCATCAATAACTTGACTGAAACAAGTGATGTTTAACTTTTGTATCTTAATATTTTGTTACTAAGTTTAACTTCACATATCCACATAGTAAGGTTTAACTATTGCCTTATAATTAAAAATACATTCTATTTTGTTATAGGTGAATAATAAGTTTCATCCCGGAACAAAATGGATTTTACAGTTAGAATGCGCAAGCAATTTGTGTACATATACACATGGATTACTTTAACCATGACTATTATGTATGGTTCTCTTCTTGTATGTGACACTGATAAACTCTCTAAGGGTTTAAGGCTATAGAGCAAAAACAATTTAGCATCGACAATGACAGACGATGGAAGCACGAGCTTGACCGACAACAATGAGGACTTTCTATAACAAACTGGCATGAGCCTAACCGTCGTTAGGAGAAGATATTAACATTTGAAATATTTATAAATGATGACATAATTGATAAATTTACTTTTAATAATTTAACAAATATTTACAATCAAAAATTTTCTCACCTTACTGACAGTTTCCCAACAAATAGGAAATTCAAAATTGTCCATTTTTCTGTCTTTTTCCAGGCAGTGTGCAATGAAGTTTCTGTAATACTTAATCCGGGCCAAATCTGCCCCCAGGCTTTCATCACTTGGTGGCGGTAGTGTGTCATAATCACAATATTGTGGAGCAATGAACGATAGATGGCGAAAAAATAAAACCATAAGCGTAACATCAAAATTTGTTGATGTGACTTTGGCACCTGACAAAAAATATTCATAAAATTACTTATTAATCTTATTCAACTAAAGACAGTTCTACTACATAGTACATGTACTACCAAAAACCTAAGAGGATTTGGTAGTTTATAAATGTTTTTTTATTTATGCATATAGTTTATCTCCCCAATGAGGTTTAGTGAGCTTAGTTTAGGTCTAAAAGGTCATATGTTATGCAATCCTAAATTTAGGATCGGTACTAAGTTAAAGTTAGTAGAGGACCATCTAGGATAATTTCTAGATAATCACTATTCAAACTATCAAGTAGTTTTTCAGACGATTTTGTTTAAATTTAAGTTAATTAAAATGCATAGGCAGCCATGGCAGCCATGTTGAACTTTCAATCAACAATGAACTCAAAATTGAAAGAGAATTTGTATTCATTTTGGCGTGATTTCTGCCAATTATTTTGCCAGAAGAAGCATTCTGAAATTCAAGCCAATCATTTCCTATTAGCACCCCTTGCAGCCATGTTGCATTTCCAAAAACCAAAGATATAAGAAAGGTATGATGGCTTTCGGTCTTCTGCTTGATTTAGTTTCAATGCGTAGGACAGTATCCGATCGGAAGGGTTTTGTACGTTTCCAATTTTAAGCTGCTGTGATGACAATGACAAAAAACAACACAAGAACAATCTAAGGTACATAAACATCCTAATAATCTACCCAGCACAAGTAATAGGGCAAAAGAATTTTTTCACCTTTCAAAATGACCATGGAAACCAATAAAGTAGAAAAAAAAGGTTTAACTAACATGGTTACCCATGAACAGTTTCTTAAAGATATGTAGCGCCAATAAGGAGAAGTAACACTGCACAAGGAAACAGTAGAACTTTAATAATGGAAACAGGGGAGATACAAGGGTAGGAGAATGAAACGAAAATCATTATTCAAAGTTGCTTCTTAATCAAGTCGTCCAATAGTATGGCGCTACCACTTTTTCCTCTTTATACATGAATAAGATAACACCATCATTGGGTAGACTTCCCTCTGGTGTATAGGGGGTTATTCTGCCCCGTAATCAAAACACAAACTTTCTATAGCGGAACCATTCGTCCGTTTGAACATGAAATCAGTTTCAGAAGATTAATGTACACAAAACATGATGATACACCGTCATAGGGTAGACTGCCCTCGGGCGTATAGGGGTTTATTCTGCCCCAAATCGCACACTAACTCCAAACTAATACATCACGTAATCATCGAATTTCTTTGGTTTAGTACGCTTTCGCATAGGCCTCTCGTGATCTGCAGCCATATTCTAAAAAAATCGTAAATTTACACTTACGTGCAAAGATAAGATATTCGTAACTTTACGTTTACGTCTACGATTGTTCGTATTCTCGAAAGTAATAGCAGTTTTATACGTAAAATAGCCATCGTAAATCTTACGTTTTGCACGTAGCGTCATCATGTATGCTCAGTTACTTCTTTCACTTTGGAAGTAAACGTATTGAAAGTACTTAAATTATAACAGTTTTTTTAATTGCATAACCTCACAAATAAATGAATAAATAAATAAATAAATAAGTCATGATATAAATGTTTGATAGGTGTTTTGAAAAGTAATCTGTCAATTTACCCTTACGTATAACATGACCCTTTTTAAGGTTGCGTTCCTTCAGTGTAGAAATTAACGAGTAATTTCATGTTATAATAATGTAATAAATAACCTAAAACCACTTTAACACAAATAAAACAGTATGATGTAAAATCGTAAATCATATAGAAATTTTTTTATTTCCGGAACATTTGTTCATGAATACGGTTGTCGTTTCTTTCTTTTAAAATTATATAATTTTTGTGAGAGTTATTCCCCCGGGGTAAAACATTTTTCAAAATGTTTGCAACTGTTTTATGTTTGTTTTCGTCGTTCTATGTCGCGTGCAACAAAATCGATGATGCTAATTAGTGAATGTCTTGAAAAATGATTTCTCTTTGCAAAAGTATGAGGGAAGCTAGGATTTACACAGGAGTAGACGTAAGCTTACGATCGATTTTACACTACGAATCTTTGAGAATATTAAAACAGACGTAAACTTACGCTACGTTTAAAATTACGTCTACGATTTTTTGAGAATATGGCTGCTGTTTCGTTATCGTGATTAGGTTCAACGTCATCCTTTTCAGTATCAATATCATAGCACAATTAATAATGGTTATTGGAACCATTAAACATATCTTCCGGAGGAACGGATATAGCCTGTGGAATCTCTGGTAAAGACGGGGTATTGTATCATGTTTAAATGTGGCAACATTGTCAACGAGCTCTTCATCGTCAGAGGCAAGCAAGTCATGTGGAACATTTTCGGTTAACGAAGTTAGTTCATACGCTGTTTGGGACTTTATAACAATCTGAAAGTTTAACACGGTACGAGTTTTCCCTTAATTGAGCTCCTGCAAATTTCCTTATGTGCACCATGGATATTCAATCGATGTAACCAGATACCTATCCCGAGTCTTCAGCTTGTTGAAATCACAACGTAAGTACACAATGTCTCCAATTTGAAGATTTAGCTTTTCTGGAACTATTCCCGAATGACATTTGGAAATTTCGCTACTCGGATGATTCTTCATACGAATTTTATGTTGTGTGGAGATAAGATCATGGTCGTTGACACGAAGTTGGTCGTTACAGAATTGGTCTCTTTGAGTCCACATTTTCCTTGCTGGGAGACCTCGATTTCTAATTCTCGTATTCAAACGTGCAGTCACTAGAGACAATGAAAGTGGACTGAGGATATCGTTTGGCAGATTTGATCGGCGAATCTCGTCCTCAAGTTCCTGGATGGCCTTCTCTGCCACAGGATTTTTGTTTATGTTTTTCTCACGTCCCAATTCGATGAATATACGATGACGAGTGAGAAGTTCATCTTTCACTAAGGCCTTTAAACCTGGAACGTTATCAGTTCTCACAACAGCGAATGGGCCATCAAGAGTGTGGACTTCGGCAAGGAGCTGCAATAGAGCATCCCTTACATCGTGATGTCGTTCAGTGTCAATGAGTTTGGAAAACGTATATAAGGTAACGGATTCCTAAATACGAAGATTATTTGTCGCTCTCGCTTAAGAATATCTGCAGCATAATTGGAGCCTACGGTAACTGGTGTATCGCAAGTGCTCTGTTCTTCGAAAAATGTACGTGAATTTTGCAATGATGCACAAAAGTGGCACCCATTTGTAATCATTTCGATGACTCTGTCTATGTCAAGAGCAAAAAAGTAGCGGTTCATTACGGTTTTCATTTGATAGGAAGACGGATGATCCAGTTTTATATGAATGGAAGTTAATAATCCATCTAACATTTGACGGGGTACCACTATTCGTTCCCGATGTGGTGCAAACGGAATTTTCTTTTCTGCAATCAGTAGACAATCTTTGCTGAGAGATGTAGCATTTAGGTAACGTTTGACATCCCTTATGTTGGTTAGTTTTTTGGATGGTCTGGTTCCTTGGGGTAGATGGGCTATTGTTCGGCGTATGTCTGAACACTCGGATTGAATACTTAGCCATGCTGACCTGCTGGTAAACCGAAGCTTAACTTTCCCATCTAACACATCTGATGTTGTAATGTGATTGATAGTGGCATCCTCGTTATGTGCGACAAAATTGCAAATTTGGCAGTCAGGATTTGTGCACTCAGGTGCATTACGACTCGCAAAGTCAGATGGTAAAATTGCTGATCCACATACGTGACGAATTGGGACATGGAAACGGCTCGATGTTGATAGAAATGTAAGCACTCTTGGACTAGCTGAGAATTCCCCTTTACATAGTTTTCATAAGTTGAACACATGGTTTGCTATCAGTTAAGATGCAGGTGGATTGTTTTGACTGAATGATATAGGAGCTAAAATGTTTTATTGCTGCAGCAATGGACAATGCTTCTATCTCACACGGTAGCCATTTTCGTTGATTTTGTCGAAGTTTTGCACTAAAAAATCCACCAAGCATTAACTTTCCATCCCTACTGACATACAAAGTTGCTCCAAGTCCACATGTTTTAAGTGCTCCATCAGTTACAATCCAAAGCTGATCATTAGACCTAGGGAGAGTGGTTGATTTGTTGGATGTCAAAGCCTTTTGAGCATCGTTAAAAGCATAAGAAAGATTGTCATCCCACTGAATATTGTCTTTTGAAATGCTTCCTGTGATCGCATTTTCCAGTGGAGAAACTAATCCAGACGTGTTTTTGACAACACGAGATAGTACCTTGTAAGCACCAATAAATGATCTCATAGCAGTAACGGTTTTTGGGGGTTGACAGTTAGCTAAAGCAGCAATTCGGTGAGGGATTGCACAAAGTTTTCCAAATTCCCAAAAATCCAGCCTAACACGGTTGTTTGTTTTGGAGCAATGATCGTTTTCGAAGCGGAAAGGTTTAAATTGCATTTATCTAGGGCTTGAAGTACACGTTCGAGGTTATCGTGTAGCTCGTCAGGCGTGTTTCCACCAATGTATAGATCATCTGCGATCTTCGCTACTACGCCTTCTTGTACTAGATGACCAAGAACACCGCATGTGAGCTCCTCCAAAGTAGTTTCGGATCCAGGCATACACATAGCGGATCTTGTATATACACGTACTCCCTTAAATGGAGTGGCCACCCCGCAGTATTTCATAGAGTCCCGTGATAGCGGGATTTAGTAAAACGACTTAAATCGGTTATAGTTATGAACTTCCATTGAGCAATTTCGCGCAGTGTGGAGTCAACATCGGGGTTCAAAGAAGGTTGGGGTTTACTATACCTGACGACGTCAGCAAAGGCAGTACCAAGACGGAATCCACCTGTTGGTTTCTTAACTAGGAAAGACGGGTTAAGATATTCAACGTTCACATCGATGTCCTCAGGCCGCTTAAAAACTCCCATGGCTTCAAGTTCGTCAAACTTCTCTTGTAATAGGTCCAATTGGCCTTTGGAGTATTGGGGTAGACGACCTTTTCTTTGCGGGGGTTGAACTGGTCCCATATTGACTTTAACTTGTAACGGACCAGCGCCGTTGTAACCAGTAAATACATGGTTGAATACATTATCCTATCTACTAACAAGAGTTCTGAATTTGTTACTCATCGTGCGGTCTAATAATCCATCAGGGTCAACACGAACAATGTCGGAATGGAGAGTGTCATTCTTCTTGTCACTTTCAAGGTTTTGTACCGGGTTGCCCGGTGGTGATTTGCGGTTTGGTTCATATGTTGCACGAATTTTGCAAAGATGATCATTTAAAGGGGTGGTTATCGCGGGTAAAAGTCAACGTAGTTTCACCGACAATAGATAGAGGTGATGAACCATCTGCTTGACGAGCGGATTGAGATGAAGTTGTTATTTTGGCATTGAGTTGAGTGGCAGTCGATGCATGTATCATGTTTCCAGTAGCTCCACTATCAATAGTTAGTCTCAACGGGTTATGCCCGCAATATGTATCAAGGTAATGTGACTGACAAATTTGAACTCTGTTTGAAGAAACTGTGTTTTGTATGTGAACAAGCTATTTTTCACTACCAACTTGAGTGTTCAGTATAAATGTCTGTACAGAGTGTATCTTGTAAACTTACGAGGCGTGAATAACGAAGTATGCTGCCACCACGTCAATAAGGAGAAGAAACACTGCACAATTAAACAGTAGAACTTTAATAATGGAAACAGGGGAGATACAATGGTAGGGGAATGAAACGACAATCATGTTTACATTATTCAAAGTTGCTTCTTAATCAAGTCGTCCCATAGTATGGCGTAGGAATACAAACAATTATTTGTTTGTTTAAGATGTTCCTGCTTTAATGAGTTTATTTATAGACCTGTGTAAAACGACTTGGTATATTATTATTATGTCATGCAAATGCATTTAAATTGGGTACGGTTAATGATGTATGTTTTAATTTTATGTTTACTGAAATAGTGGACTATTTGAAAATTCGAAAACAAAACATTCCTTATCACGTAGTATTATATAAATTTTAATGGCAATCAACCAAATTATGAAATTATGTAAAAAAACAAATAAGACAAACTTACCATAAGGTAAAATTAGTTTCCACTGTGTCTTTGTCAGAACTCGTTTTGTTTTTAACTCCATTAGCAAGGTCATATTCCTTTGTATTATAGCATTAAGTTGGTCAGGAGGAAATTGCTGATCAAATTGACATCTTATAGCCTGTGAGGCGATCTTCTGAACAAGATGACAAAATCTCAGGAAGTTAGATTCTTCTTCTGTCATGGTATTAGGTAACCTAAAACAAACAGGAACTCAGATATCTGAGCTTGATACATATTTAATTTGTAATATTCAACAGTTTTATTGGGTCATGCCATGTGTTAAATTCACTTGAATGAACTAAACTAACAAATACCATTTACCTGATATCTGTTCCGCATGTTATCTGTAGCTGAGCGGAAGGATCTTTAGCTGTGTCACTTTCTGTTGGCTGCAACTGAGCTGAAGGGTCTGTTGTTTTGTCACTTGCTGTTGGCTGTAACTGAGCTGAAGGGTATGTAGCTGTGTCGCTTTCTGTTGGCTGCAACTGAGCTGAATTGTCTGTAGCTGTGTCAATTTTTGTTGACACTGAGGTACAAATACTGTATGGTTCTTTTGATTGATAAATCTGTTGGATGTTTAAATCACTTTTTGTGCTTTGCAGAGGCTCGTGCCCTGTATTTGACCGAGTATATATGACTTCTGTCTGGTGTCTGCCAGTAGTTATAGGTTGTGGAGCTGAAAGTATCAGAGTGGTCACAGTTGTTTGTTGTGCAGGATCCGTTTGAATAGTTTGTTGTACTGGTTCCATCTGATTTTGAATCGAAATATGTAGTTATTACTGTGATTTGCTGTAATGTCAAACTTCTGAAAACATAATTCTGTAATTACCACAAAAATGCAAATGATTATAATAATCAGACATATTATGTGCATTGATAAAACTTTACATGAAAGAAATTTAAAAACTTTTTTAAAACTTAATGCAGAAGCATTCCATTATAAGTCATCTACAGTCATAAACATGTAATGAAGAATGTAATTGCATTATGTTAAAAATTTGTTGTGTGTCAATTTTATTGAGAACATGCGTCTACACTGAGATTGCTAGATAAAGACTTACTGGGAACATAATATGCTTGACTCCAACCTTAATAGACAATGATTGACAGTTCCAGGTGCTTATCTTCCCAATAAAACTTGGACACCATAATATAACTGAAAAATTGAATGAAAGTGGCATTAAACCCCATTCAAACAAGTAAAATAATAATCACATGTGTAATTTATGTGGCATGTTATGACATGCAGACTGTTGGTATTCCAATGGGTACTAATTGTGCTCCTCTCCTCGCCGACCTGTTTTTGTACTCCTATGAGGCTGAGTTCCTAGAAGGCCTACTGAAGAAGAAAGAAAGGACTCTGGCCTAGACCTTTAATTTCACATTCCGCTATATTGATGATGTTTTGTCCCTCAACAATGCTAAATTTGGTGACTATTTACATTCAATTTACCCTAGCGAGTTTGAAATTAAAGACACCACCAATACACTAAGATCAGCCTCTTACTTAGACCTACTTCTAGAAATAGACTCCGGAAAACTACAAACTAGGCTCTACGACAAGCGTGATGACTTCAACTTTCCAATTGTCAACTTCCCGTGCATCGACAGCAACATTACAGCAGCTCCGGCGTATGGTGTGTACATTTCACAACTTATACGTTATTCTAGATCCTGCGATCGTTATTCAGATTTTCTAGACCGATCACTGCTGTTGACTGCTAAACTACTCAAACAAGGGTTTGTTGTACCTAGGTTGATGTTATCTCTCCAGAAGTTCTATGGTCGGCACCCCACGACATAATTGATCGTTTTGGGAAATCAGTGTCTCAAATACGATCTGACATTTTCGCTGAGTCATAGGTAGTGTTTCCTATTCCTGTATTTGACTTTTCCCTAGACAAGACAATGAGTAACTCGACGGGTGTCAAATTAGAGGCAGGCACTGCTTACTCGTCCGGAGCACCTGAGTGCACCCATGGTTTTTATTGGGTTCGGGTTACTCTCTTTCTGTGTTTTATGTTTTTGATTTTTGTGTTGTGTTTGTCTATATCCGGATTTGTAGCTGTCCCTTGGTTTTTGGCTCTTGTTGTTCGGTCGGTTTTCTTTGCTACTTTCATATGATGGTTCAATTCTAATGTCAGTACTTTGTGTTGATCCTCTATCTATATAAATCTAAGTGTCAAAGGATATATGTATATATAAAAATCAGACTAGAGAAAACTGCCAATCAAATAGGACGACAAATCAGAAGGACAGATCAGACACGGCCTGTTACTTTACGCTCTATTTATAAAGACTAAAAAATGATTATTATATTGTAAATTGATGTAATATATGTCGCACTTAAATGCAATTACAATACAATACTCATACATGGCTGATTTCTGGTACAGATGACCCAGCACATATGAGCTCACACGCACACATCTGTACCCGTCGCGTCATCCAGTTAAAAACAGTTGTAATAAGAACGTTGTTATAGTAACATAACAACGTTGTTGTTTAACGTTCTTGATTCGGGAGTTCTGATCGTATGTTAGAGATATTGAAGTCTTAAACAATGGCGTCCTTAGGATATAGCGATCTGAAAGTTGTTGGTTTGTAAATACTGTGATCTTCCACTCGTGATAGAAATTGTGCATGTCTTTTGATCGTTTCGCTGCGCTCCATTCGTGAAAAGTTGTTTTATCACTGGTGGAAGATCATTCGTTCCCAAACACGTATGTAAGAACCTAATAATCTCTGTGCAAATCACAAGAACAGCTTGTAAACAGAAGTGAGGAAACATAAAAATGTCTTGCCTGCATTCCGCATCAGTAATGAAAAAAATTACGTCACGAAAATCAATCAAATCACATTAAATTGTCATCATTTAAAATGTACAATACATGATTTCAGAGAAAGTGACATAATCCAAAACCGTTAACGTAGTCATTGGACCCTCAAATTGAGGTCATGGTCAGGTGACACCAACCAGACAGTCTTGTACTATTCATCAGCAACATATATACCAAATATTGCAATACTAACAATCATGGTTACAGCAAAACTGCTACTATTACATGCACACCTGTGAAAAATGTCGAGATTATTGCCTCTTTTAATTTTTCTGTCTTCAATTGTGGGTTTCAAAATACAGATAGCTGGGGGTTTTTTTTGTTCTCCGTGCATCGATTCGTCCTCTTTATTTTTCAACCCCTCGACTTAATTAACATAAGAGACATTTATCTAATAAGAAGTAACTGTTATTTTACACCGTGATTATTCAAATATTTTCTTAGAAAACGAGTTTATTTCAAAGTCAGTTAGACAACTCTTATTTTCAGTTTTTCTGCAAAAAAGATATTCAAATCATTAATAACAACCTAAAACAAAACAATAAGATGATTTTAAAACAAAATCTTCGTTATGTAATTATAATTTCAACGAGGTACCTCCCTCTTCATTTGGGCACACCCCGAAAAAAACATACGGGACAAAAATTACAATATTTTAATAAATATAAAGTTCATGTTTACATAGAAATGAAATGCATCAAAATTAATAACTTATTATATCTTTCAAATATTTGACACAAATTTGGTCTAATAACCTCGCTAATCATGAAAGTTGCTTTCTGCTTCAGATTTGCGCTAGCCTACTAGAAACAACGACCACTGGACAAAAGATATAAATCTAATTATCGTTACTTCTGGCTTATATTTTTTCAATGTGCTGTATCTTGTTTTGGGGTACATTTCAGGATTACTTCATATAAGAAGAAATTTTGACGTTAGATATCACGTAGTAGTCAAATCGGACATGTTTCTTGTTTTCAAAGTCTCTCAGATCTCATTGGTTCTTCCCTTTCTATAAATTTATTTTCAGACTGTAATAGTAAATAAGAAATTTTTATTTATACCAGTAGTCAGTATATATGTATTTACATTTGTGCTCTGAGGAGCTCTTAAACCAACTGAAGGTATCCGACCCATTATTGACCACGTGATCATATTCTGTGTCCCGGATGTCCATTGTTTGTCAATGGAGCAGACTTCGGTAATGTTCGGCAAACATCGGAACTACTATTTTAGCAACTAACTGTTTTCCTCAAAACTGTTAACATTGACTCAAAGTAAAAAAAAATATTTACTTTGTACCATTAATTAGTAATATATTGATTAAAAAAAGCTGCATTTCTTGGTCTAAAAATAAAATTAAACGGTGACTTCAATTATGGGTCGGATACTTTAAATAAACAAGTAAAACAACATAATATATGCATAAATTGAAAGACTATATAATTGTGTATAATTAAAAGTAGGAAGCACTAGCATTCAGATATAAGTGAGTATTTAAGACAAAGATTTCAAAGTAAAAAAGTAAAACATAAAATCTTATAGTAAAATCTAACAATAATAACCAGAATAAGCATGCAGCTTAATAAAAGCCACACAGGTAGCTCATAATTAAGATCCCGGTAAAAAGGGTAGCTAGGACACATAAGGCATTTTTATAGTATTTAAACAAACAAATAAGGTGCTAAGAATCATTAGTTCTGGGTCATCAAGATATTTTCAGAAAAGCAAAAGGTACTATTTTTCTTAACCAGAGGCTCTCAAGAGCCTGTATCGTTCAACTGATTCATGTAAGCAATAAAGATGGCATTTTCATGATGTTAAACTAAGTCCGGTTATTTTTAATTTTCTACATTATTTGTTGAGAATATCCAATAAATATTGCTCTTTGGTTTCAACTGGTTCAATAGTTATAGATAGGAAGATATTTTAACATTATCCTGCAGGTCTCTATGTTGAATTTATTCCAACAGTTGCAGCCATCATCAAAATGAGCAAGCATACTTTTAAGAGACTCATCCAATAAATATTCACGTACAATATGTCTTGAATCTGCTTTGCAGTTTTAGAAAAGATGACATTTGAAAATTATATCCTATATAGTCGTCTGTTAAAACTTAGTCTGTAATGGTAGAGGAGCATTCGATAAATATTCCTAATAACTTTTGTTTGGATTGGTAAACTGGTTTCAGATAAGAAGCTTTTTTCATTTTTTTCCCCCAGGGCCTTATGTTAAACTAAGTCCTGTGTTGGTTGGCAATTTGATTTTCCGATTGGCATAAAGAAACCATTTATAGGACCAACTGATGAATACTATTGATACGTTTTGTTTAAATTTGTTAAGCGGTTTTACACTTTTTTCCCATAGGTTCCTACATGTATGTTAATTTTTGTTTCGATTGATTAACCAGTTGAAGAGAAGACGCCTTCTTAAACTTTTTCCCATAAGGTCGTATATTACACTATGTCCTACGGTGGTGGCAATTTTTTGAATACCTGATTGGCATAAAAACATAAACTTTATAGAGGATCTTCCAAACAATATTTGTAGTAAATTTTGTTTAACTGATTAATCGGTTAAGCGGTTTTAAAAGCCTTTTAAAACATGTTTCCCATAGGGTCATATGTTAATCTAAGTCCTAAAAAGGCGGCCATATTGGTTTTTCAATAAGACGAAAAACATCAACTTTGTTATGTCCATTTATTGCACATTCTGACCGAGTTTGGTTTCAATTGGCCCGGTGGTTTCAGAGAAAAAGATTGAAATGTAAAGCGTTTATCGACGACGATGCTGACGACGAGGTCACATGTTATGTTTTACCTTGAAACGTTTGATAACTTTTTTAAGGATGATTATTACAAGATTATGAAGCAGGTACTACTAGTATGACTTCTTTGGTAATATAGACATTGGTACATATAAACGTAAGAAAACTTTTAGTACTTTGTTCTTATTAGGAAAATGCTATAAATCTGTATATGTATCGAACAGTCATAAACTGTACTTATGAACAAAAGTACCTGGAATGTCCTGCTTTCGCCAGTTGTCTTTAGTTCTACCGGTTCATCGCTAATCTGGATTTTAACATTGTACCGGAATAATTTATACACTATAAAGAATAAAGAAAGGAAAGCACTATAATGCGGTATAAAACGCCTAAAAGATAAATCCCCCCCCCCCAAAAAAAAGATACCATGATTTTAAACTTTTACCTCGCCAGATTCTCCTTTCCTTTAATCAAGATTAAACAAGAACGATCAAATCCAATAATATTTGAAATCCAAATAATCACGCTTTTATCATCAAAATTCCAAAACATTAAACCAAATATTTGATTTAAAAATCTTACGTCACTATTTGTTTCCTTCTTGCATCTTAGGTGCATTATGTAATCATGCACACGATTCGTCTAAACAATATAACGTGATGTTCTAAGAAGGAAAAATACAGATTTTTCTATTTAAGGATTAACTTAAAATATTTCCTTAATCGAGAAAATAACATAACTTCCGTTGTGTACACGCTTAGCGGATTACATTTAATGTGCACAACGGGAATTCTGTTATCTATCAGTGAGAAAATATTTGTATAGTTCAGGTAGATTGTATTTAAAATTAGTCAATAATACATGTATAATATGTATAATATGTCCTGACGAGCTTTTAAAAGAGAGTTAATACTTATAAATAAATACGAACGTAAGAAGTAACTTTTTCGAAATCCTATAGTCACGCAATTCTCTTTTTTGTTGTTTTCTTTTGGGGGGGTGGGGGCTGGGGAGTAATCGGTTATCCCCCGCCCCACCCCCACGTTCTCGGTTTGGGATTTTGAAATCGTCATTAAGCTTAACAATTTAAGTTGTGTAATTGACAAAGAAGAAAAATTTTGGGAAAACATTACCACATAAAATGCAAAATATCATATAATGTCACCAGATTTTTGTATTTTTATAGAAATCTGAAATAAAAAGTCAGTATTCAAGCACAATTTATTTATTTCAGAAGAGGTAGAAGCCCTATTAACTACCCGATTAATTTATTAGAATCTGTAAATACAGTAGTAAACGTATATCAAGTAACACCACGAGTACATTATTTTCTAAAAGGAACCTATAAGTATTATATATACCACAGCTTTTCCGAGATAAGAGAGATCAACTAAGAGTGGTATATATGTTTTGTTACATAATTTTCTTAAATTAACACTAATATTACCACGGTTTAAGCCCAGTCTACTTTAATGTATTTGACTGGGGATTTTTACCACGTGACGTGTAAGCATGGTTCAAGCTCTTACATTCTTATACAAGTATTGGTTGACGTTTATCTCCTTTCTTTCCATTTAATTAATTCATTAACGTTTTCAGATCTATGCCTCTCCGGGTGATATTTTGTTATACATTTTTTCTAGAATCTTCCGATGTTCCCGAGCCCGTCGGTAAACTTATGGGGTATAAATAGAATAATCTCGATGGGCCTGTATAAATTTGTCATTTGGAAACTCCGAAAAAAGCAAAATTTGAACGGAAAACATAAACATGTAGTTGCCATTTGTTATGTAAATTTTTAACATATCTCCAAGTCCTTTATCGGTTTATCGAATCTGGAGTAATATTTGCACGTGAATAAGTCCAGACAAAACAGGATCACTTTACACACATGCTTCAGGCGAAATAAGCCTCCGGTTACATATGATTTTCAAAATATTGATATATGCAGCAATACGTATGCATGACTATCTGAAGTAAACCTTGAGAAATATACTGTTAAAAAACGAAACACATAGCCCATTTAAATCTTTCAAAATGCAAATTATGTATTTTACCAGGTGTAATTAAATGGTAAATTTAATTAAAGTTTTTTAAATGTAATTTCAAAGATCTCATTTGATTTGCCAAATGAAAACGGTGACTATTTAACAGTTAATTAAACCGCTACTTTAAAGTGTATAAAAGGACGAGTTTTGAAGCTCTAATTTATCATGACATGCCAAGGTTGGACCCTGCTACTCGAAAGACTGTCGTCGGCCGTCGCCAGACTGAAGTATTCTAAAGTGAAACAGATTCCAGCAGACTGGCTCATGCAATGACTACTCGATAAGTGGTAAAGATTGCTACATACGGGTATATCATCTATATAATCGAACCGTTGGCGCAACAGCCACTGGGAATACATGGATTGAGAAGAATAAAATATTAGCTTTCCTCAACGGTTTGCCTTCGCTAAGCTCTATTTTGCTTTGTGGACAAAAATACGTACTGTATTTTAATGTTAAATGGCAATATGTATTGTTATTATTTACATCACTTTATTATAAGTACATAATGTTAAGACAGGAAACCGCAAAATATAGGTCAGATGCAGCAATTGAAATATGCAATGAGCTAAGCATCTCTAGATGCATCATAAGTGGTAAGATAGTTGATGTGAACCTTGTCAGTAAGCGGGAAAAGAATTAAAATATTTATCCTAACCGGAGTGGGCAGGTTGTACTCGACTCCAATCTTAATTGACAAGAATTGCCAGTTTTCCTACCGAAGGTCGGTGGTTCTCTGCGAGTACTCCCCTAATAAAACCTGGACGCCATGATATAGCTGAAAAGTTGCTGAAAGTGGCGTTAAACGTCATTCGAACAAAAACAAAACCTAACCGGAGTCATGCGGGGTTTTCATCCCTAACTTACCTCTGCTTATTTGTTTGATAATCAGTAGTCTGGTTCCCGGTCTATCATCTTTCCTTTTTTATATTTGTTTAATTCGAAGGCATATTTAATATTACGTCGGGAACCAACCTAGCTATTTCCCGATTTAGCAGTCAATCAAGACACAGCATTGATACCGTTACACAAGGAAAGAGCTCGGTGGTGCAACAGATTGAGTCGCTGAACATTCCGCAACTGACATAGAAACTTGTTCAGCAACGAGTACCGTTTTGTGCTACAGACACGTAATGGGAAAATCCGTGTATACAGAAAAGGATTACATTGCCGTTCTTCCTACAGCGTTAGGGAAATTCTTTCCTTTTCAAATTGTATCATATACATTCCAATGAAGAGAAAGATGAATCAATCGTACTTGAGCTATTATATTAAGGAATGTTGGTCTCCTTTTGATATTTCTTATGGAGAATAAAGTAAACTGGCAGATGTTCAAAACTTAAAGGAGGCATAGAAAGGTCAGTACTTTAATTATATACGAAAACAAATTTATTTCACAAGTAAGGCACAATTTTTTTAACAAGAAAAAAGGGGGGAATTACATAAAAGTTTATAAACAGACAACATGGTGTCAGTAAAATAGTACTAGTATATACATGTAACTAATGTGGTTAGGAGATCTATAAAGGGAATTAATATTAAACATTTGATAAAAAGCATCAATAAAACTACTGGTAGACATTAAATGTACACCGAACATCCTATTGTTCTAGGGGACGGAACGACCTGCTACCGTTTTAATATCATTCATGGCTTGGTTGACTGTCAGAAAAAAATTAAGGTACATTGATCACCACAAATGAAACGCCATACTGTATCTGTATCTCTTGTAAATTCCTCCGTTCTGCGGAGCACCATGCACTAATGCAAATAGTATATAAATAGTGGTGGCGTTGGGTTAGTAGCCAGAATCATAAATTCCATTACCAAACAACGGTTATATACAGAATATACAAATGTGCAATAGAGAACAATAGCACAGTCACAGTCTGAATGTTTATGTGCAAATAGACAATTCAATCACTGAACAGTAGTTCTGTATTTGTACTGCCCTTTCATTATGTAGGTCGAAGTTCATTAACAGTTATTTTATTGCCAATTAGCCGTGCAATATCTGGATGAGAGCTATCCATAATACATTGGAGAAATTTGTTTTCATCGTCAAAGATTGAGTTGGATACTTCCACACCAAGTTCACGCTCCAATAGCCGACGGAGGGCACATAGATGTTTCTGGCGTTTCCGAAGCAGAGCTGTGCATTTTAGGATGAACTTCTGTTTTCTGCCTCTAGACTGCACAGTGGACATTTATCAGGTGCCTGGTGTTGGTTAAATCTTTTTCGATAGGCCTGTAGCATGTATGTACCGTTCAGGACACGGGCTTTAATGCAGGCTCTGGAGATAGCTCTTGGGTCACTAATCGTGCTCTTCCAGATGTTGTGTGGATTCTTTATTGCGTTTTGACGGATGTGGACATATCGTAAGGAAGGTTTGTTTACTTTCTCCCGTTCTCATTCCTGTTGCCAGTAAGTGTTAAATGCACGATCAAGCATTGATTTCCAAGCTGCTTTTTTCGGAGGATTCTTCATGATGTCATGTGCAGATGGCAAGTTGTACTTCTGGAGAAGGAAGCGGATATATGTAAACCAACTATGGCTGCTTTCTCCTTTCATTACCAGTTGTCTGGATGCAATGTCATGCTCAATGCTCCCTGGTGTAGAGGCAATGTTTAGAAACACAGTGATAGCCTGTCTTTCAGTTATGCTGGTAAAAGGGATAGCTCCTAGTAGTATGTAAGCTGCACAGCGGCCCGGTTACTTCCAGACCGTAGCTGACTCTTGGTCTGCAGAAGGTAGTATAGTGTTTGAAGGAAATGACTTGGTTTAAGCCATTTTTTCCATGAAGCCCTGCTCCCATGAGGGCATATAGAGTTCTTCTACCTTTTTTTCTTTCCTCCACTGCATTCTTGTTGTTCTTGTGGGCTGTTTTTTCTACTTTCTTGATTTTGTTTTGCCGAGCTCCCAGGTTTGCTCATCACTGTTACGGCTGGAGTTAAAGATGACATCATCATTTTTCAGAGAGTTAATGGTAACTCTGTCCGCTTTTGTACAGTCGTTGACAACGTGTAGAGCACATTGTAGGTCAACCGGGTTGTTTGCAATTATCGCAACATCATCAGCAACAGTGGGTGCTCCGATAAACGTGGTACCAATACGACCCCCTGCATTGAGGTGTTGAAGTGTATCTAGCTTATCTCTTGTATAAGGTAGGTGACAGTTTGGCTCCTTGTCTTATGCCTTGTTGAGTGGGAAATACTGGGCTCAAGTGACCTTTCCATTTCACCCTTGTTATTGCCTCTGTTTGTAGGGATTTAATCAGGAGCCAACCCTGTTGGTCAATGTGACTGTAATACAATTTCCTAAGCAAGTGAAGATTGTCGACTTTATCGAATGCTTTTTCTGCATCTAATGTGATGACTTCTATGGGGTTGCCTGAATCTATTGCCTCGTTTATACCCTCAGAGATTAAAAGAGCAGCATTGTGTGGATTGGTCTTCTTTGAGAAGCCTCTCTGCAGCCTGTTTTGTTAGGTCAAGGACCTCGTCAATTTGATCTTGCAGGATACCCTCCAGAAGTTTGTTTATAACTGGGGTGACTTTTATACCTCTGTAGTTGCCTGGAACCTTTGGGTCTTTGTTTTTCTTCAAAAAATGAGAAAGGAGACCAATTTGCAGAATCTCTGGAATGTATTGTTGCTGGATTATGTTGTTAATCAATGACGTTAAGTAGCCTATAATCTGGTCTGAGCCATGTTTCAGGTGTCCATGTGTAATGCCAAGTAGTCTGGGGCTTTGCCATTTGCCAATTTAGAAAATAGCCTTTCTCGTTGAGCATTCAGTAATCCTTGGGCTAGAGGTTACATGAAGGGCTATTATTTCTTCTATGATTCTACAGTCTAATGTAACAAGGTTGTGGCATTTCTGGTCGAAGTCAGGGTTGTTTTGAGGAGTGGCAAGCTTTTCAAAATTTTGTTTCCAGCCATTCATTATATCCTCTTCGTTCACTAGTTCTTTCTCATCAAGTATCAGTATTTCTGTATCTTGGTTTTTCTCAGCTCGCTGTTCCTTTATTAGCTTGTAGAACAGCTTTTGAATTATTTTTGTGTACTTCTCGTCTCTCATTCTATCTTGAGCTTGTCTTTGTTTCTGGCGTAGACGTTTTTGTGCATGTCATAGTCTTAAACATATTGTTTTGGTTTTTTGTATGTGATTTTACTTAGAACTGCTTTAGATGTTTTTTTAGTTTCTCTACCTTTGCTGATATCAGGGTGTGGCTCTGAGGTGTTAAGAGGTTGTATACCATGGTTCCTGATTTTTGAGAGAGAAGTTGGATTCTGATCCTGGAGAATGAGGAAGTAGTCGATTTGGGACTGTGACTTCCCATCATGGGTAAAGAACGTTGATGAACGTGGGTATCTGTCTGGAGTGTTAAGGCCCTCGGACTGTATACATCTTTTGAATTCCTTATCGATGTCATTTTCTGGGGTCCTGAATAGCGAGGCATTCATGTCTTCACCAACGACGATGTTGTGGGAGTGTTTATATTTTAATATTATTTCTCTAACAATGTCTAGTGAGTCCAAGTATTGGTTTTGTGGATATCATTACTCCTACTGGGAAGGTACAAGTTTATAATGCATAGTGGCTTTGGTTTGCAGTCAACTTGAATAGCAACGATTCGATGGTTTCCGTCAGGGAGACACTTTATATATGATGAAAAGCTCTTATCCCAAATAATAGCAGTCCCACCATAAACTCGAACTCTCTGAAGGTGTGAGATTGGGTCCTCCTCATCAACAAATCTAGCAAATATATCTTTATCAGGACAAAGTTTGGTAACTTCTGTTTCCTCAAATTTAAAAAGCCAGTATTCCTGAATGAGTATGATATTATGTTTTTCTACAAGTTTGCTGAGATAAACAATGTTTCCTGTTATGTTTTGTACATTAATACTTCCAATCTCTAAAGAAGTTGTCTCCTTATCCCTGGTATCATGTCTGTTTGTTTGGATTATCAGGGGTTGACCAGTCAGCGCCTTTGCTAGTATTGCAAGATATGGCTCGGCCATATCCTAAAAAAGGCTGAGTGGAGTTTCTGTAAATATCTGTGGATGGAGGTGTTGGCACTGTGCTGACATAGGGTGTTGAGTCCATTCCATCTCTACACTCTCTATATTTATTTTAATTTCTTGGAGATTTGCTTCTCTGATTTGAATGATTTGTAGTGATTGATACCAAGGGGGTGAGAGTTTATTCTGTTAGTAATGTCTTGTCTCCACCAATCTGGTTATATGTGCCTACATTTGTTTTGTTGCCAGGAGTACATGGAGTAGTGTCTTGTCCATTCATATTTCCTGTGGTTTGTACCACTGTCTTTGGACATGTAGGACATTTCAAGGTTCCTGATAGTTGTCCTGGTGTCAGATTGAAGTCCATAGTGTCGACTGCCACGTTGCTGGTATTCTGGGTTAAGGACGAGTTTGTTTCCTCAGGTTCCATATCTGTTTGAGTCTCTATTGTTCTATACTTGGTTTGTTGCAGTGTGGTATTGTTGGCCGTCTGAGAGGTACAAGATGATGGTTTGTTCGATCCGGTCATAATATTATAAGTAGGAACGAGGTAGTTAAGTTTGTCTATTTAAATTTTATTTTCCAGACTGAATCTCCCAACCTAAACTTTAAGATGCTCAATTCCAAGTAGTAGTTTCTCCAGGTTTATAATCTGAAAATTGTTATTCCACTGCACTTGAGCCTCCGTTTGGTGTCCATTTTTTGACTTGTAGCATGTGGATTGATGTGTGTTTTCAGCTAACAGTAATTTGAGACGCATGGAAGAAATTGTTTTATCTTTACCGTTGTTCGGATTTTCCTAACGATCAATTTCAGCCCTGCAGGCTGCCAGCTGTTGTTCTGTATCATTCAACGTGAAGGCCTTATTAGTTCTTTTTATTGTATGATTGCTTTTGTCTGCTGTCGTTGGTTTTCCATCCTCCTGGTTGGATTCTTTACTGATTGAACCTGTATTACCAGGGCTGTTGGTTTCACTGTCCATCGTTTCATGTAAGTGGTATTCTTATCCTGCGGAGAGCTGTTGTCGTTACTATTTATCATATGTGCATTCCCAGTTGTATGAATTGTTTTTTTGATAATTGGTCTAGTTGGGGTCTGAATACTTATAGTGTTGTTAGTTTCTGGCTCTTGGAACATTTGTTGGTCTATTTCTTCACACTCGCCAGATCTGATTATGTCGTATGACATATCTTTAAGAAGGCAGTTATCTTCCAAACATTTGCATAGATCTACTACAGATGAAGTCCAGATTTGAATTTGTGTCATAACTGTTGAATGTGGCTTCTGATAGATTTTCGCATGTGTCGTGTGACCATTGTAGACACTTACTGCATTCAATGGAACTACTATCAGCTTCTGTGTTGCATATTGGACATACCGAGACTTCCTGTTTGGCATTGGTTATTTCATCGTCTGTATTTCATGCTTTGAGATCGGTTTCCTCCTGGTCAAGGGTTTCAGGCATGATACTAGGGGAATTACTTTGCTCAGTTGTGGTATCTTGATAGGTTGTTCTTCTACTGTTAGAAAGCTGTCTTGATGTTAAGACTGTTGGCCTTCTTGTGCTGTCTCGTCTTGTTCGCTCTTGATCTGCATGGTCTGTGTTATTATATGGAGGTTGAGGTCCATCCAGCCTAGCGGTAATATTATGAAGTAAAATGTTTCATTACTGGTTTGAGGGCTGGTATCATGTTGTGCTATCTGTCGTGTGTTTAGTATAGATACCTCGAGTAGTTCGTCATCAATATGTCTACGCTGGTTTTCCTGTAAGTGCCAATATTCTGGGTCAAGTCTAATCTCATGTACTATCTGTTCATGAGCTTCCATTAGCCATTATCTTGTACTGGGTATGATATAGCATGATACAAAACCTTAGGGTACCTTTTCTACTTCTACTTCCTGCTGTCTTGGTATGTATTTGAATCTTATCAGTTGTTTCATCGCCTCGATCAACCCTTGACGATACAGTAGAGGAGAAGGTGGTAATGGTATCAGTTTCCCTTTGAGTGTAGTAGTCAATGATTTTCCTATAATATGTATTTTATTTGGTAGCTCTCTGTAAAAACGTGGTTTCCCAGTTTATTTGTGTGCGAGATGTTTTCTAGACGATTGAATGAACGAGTCAGTTTTTGGCTGTTTTAGCTGGGTTGAGATGATACGGTTTTGTCTCCTGATCTTGCATACTCTGTTCTTCTTTACGTGCTCTATTGCGGTTACTTCAAGTCTCCATTTCACAGTTTCATAAAAGGTAAAAATAAATTTTGATGTTAAAAGTTAAAATTCGCATTAAAATGGGCAGGGTTCGTTGCAAGTTTGCACAAGTTCGCAAAAAAGAGTTTCTATGGGGCTTAAAATTCACAGCTAAAATACGGGAGGTTTTACACTAAAATTGTTTTGAGTTCACTAATGACCACCAGCACCACTATATATATATTCCTTCGTTCACTGTTTCCACATAAAACACTAGTTAAAACTATAAAATATTTGCCGGCACCAAAAATGTTCCTTCCACCGTCAACCGTTACCGGAAATCCATTTGTAAAAAAAAAGTTGTAGATTTTTTCTAAATACTGGCTACATTTTTTTTAAAATTATTTGTCCAAATAAGGTGTGCGAAAATCAAAACTACAAAAACAGTTATATAGTTATTAAAGTCACTTAATACATGTATAAATTAACAGATGGCTGAAGATATCAAAGACGGATTTCTAGATATCATTTGTGCATCTGTCAAGTTGGTGGCCTATATGGAGAGGCAATATTCAAAAGTCAGAAGTTTTTGTTCAAATTATAGATGAGTTTCCCGTGATGTCAACTTGGCAAGTGGAGTGTTTACATCTGGTTTGTTTTTGAATTTACTAGTACAATGTATCTTGTAAATAAAAGTTTTAACTTGTATAGATCTTCATAAAGTAGATAGTTATTTATAAGTAACCTCACATCACAGATGTATTCTTAATAAATTGCAATATATATAATCAACAATTGAAAAGGCTTTGCTCACATAGTGCAGTGACATGCAGTTTAAAAATTTGCATTTTAATATTTATTCACAATATTAAATATGGCTTTTGTGGTCACATTGTTTAGATAAATACATGTACCTTGATTTACTCTAACAAGTATGCAGTTGACTGAATTATGGTGAATAAACTTGCTACACATAAAGAATTTCTACTTTACAGAATGTTATACGAAATTTAAGTTCTTATTTTCTTTCAACTGACTGCTCTTATTTTCTCATGTTTTTAATTGCTTAAAAAGGGAAGAAGATGATCATAGATGAAAACAATTTTCATCAAATACATGTACATGTATGTACCTTTATGATTACCATACCAAATTTAATTGTAGAAATAAGTTTATTTTAATGCCATTTAATTCCACTTTCAGCAATTTGTCAGTTCTATAGTCACATCAAGTTTTATTGGTTGAGGAATCTAAGTACCATGGTGAAAACCGTGACTTTCTGTAGGGTGAATAGCAATCTTTGTAAATTGAGATTGGAGTTGAGCGCACCCTAATTAAAAAATTAATGATGTCTGGACTGATCTCTAAGGCAATGAATGGGTTTCGTTGGTTTATGATGCTTTATGATGGTGTAAAAAAGTAACAAGTCATATAAAAGCACTGTCAAACAGATTTGGCTCAAGCAATCTTTGCATTTTAATTGCCAGCTTAGTTTTCTTGTCACCACATCCTTTTCACTGTCCTTCATAACTTGTAAGCACATCTTAATGTCTGTACGAGATATTTGCTGTTCCTGTTTAAAATAATACGCATTTATCCAAGTATAAACTATTAACCTTGGTATCTTTGATGACATTTTACTATAATCAAGGCTGATATAAACCGCATGTTTCAAAAGCCTTTTTTCCATCAAGATCTTCGTTGGTGATGGTTTAAATGTAAATGGGAGGCTGTCAGTTAATTATGTAACTGGAGGACATCTTCCTTCACTTTTAATATTGCAAAACATTTCAGAATGATTCCAGTGTGGTATAATGCTTCCGAGTTCCGTTCGATTTCACTTCCACCTCTTCCTGGTGTAGCTTCGATTTGCACGAATGAAGTCAACAAATAACACAACATTGTGATTTTAAGATCGTATGTACAACTTTCGTGACTTTGTTTATTCAGTGGATTCCATATTTGTAAGACAATTTGCTTCAATTTGGTTTGTTTACATCTCGGTAACAATCTTGTTGACGTATTGTAATATGTTTGACACACTTTGGCGTCGAATGGAAAAAGCCGATTTGCCGATGTTCAGAATGTATACCCCAAGATTTTCTAGCCGCGATTCGGATTGGCTAACGGAAAATATATGCATATGACCCCTGAGGTGACCTGTAATGGGATTTTGTTTGATCTACACGCAGCAACCATAGCAAAAAGAGGGGAGTAAGTGAAAGATTTAATTTTAATTAGATTGACCCGGCTATTTCAACAATGCCATGATTACAAAAGGTGCTAAAACTAAGCAAATTCGGCATTTTAGAAATTTCAGCTGAACGGAGGTGAAAGGAAACATTATTTATTTAAAAAGACAACAGTTTAATAGCGGAAAATATGTAAAAACTCCACGGGTGTTACCTGTTACCTATTATGTAATACCTATGTATTATCTATTACTCCGTCCTCTGGCGGGAGCACCTCCGCCCAATCAGAACTGTAAATCGGTGTTTCGACTCGATTTTTCGGTTTCATACATTTATCAAATTGTACAGTATTACATCGTGTCTACTGTTGCTTAGTCACTTAATTCATTTTAGGAACAAAATATGGTTAAACTTATAACAAATGCCTCTGTTTCTATTCTATATCATACATCATTGTTAAGAAAGTGAGAAGCAGTACAGAAGCGTTATTAACGTCAGTTGAGAAAATTTCAATTTCAAGTTCGTGATTATTTCTGAATTTTTCAAGCAAAAAACAATGCAACTTATGAGTGTTCGTTGCTCTATCATCTGGTTTCTAATGACATAACAGACAGATAGGTAAAGACACAGAGTCAAAAACTATCGACTAATGATTTTGAAGGATTAGCACCTCACTAGCTATTTTTGTCTTCAAACATGCCATTGTTATAGAGAATTGTTGTATACCTCAGTATTATTTTAATTTCCAAATACTGCATTAGAGAGGTTTCGCAATTTCAGAGACGATTTGTCACTAGATTCTACAATTAGTGTTTGGCATATAAAAATCAACTGCGGATTGATATCAGCGTTATGTACAATTTGTTCGTGGTTCTTTCTCTGGCGGATTAATATAAGATCATGTTTTGAAGGAAGATCATATTCGTGACATTTGTAAGGCAACTATTTTAATTAATTACAACTCTTCATTGCGAGTTGTCTTATTGATATCTTCCTCAAAAAGTTTCCTGTAAAATGTCCAAAGGTTTTAAGTTTCAGCCCAGTTCTATTTCCAAGGTGTACATAGCCAAAGCCAAATTTGGTATAACGTTTTCGAATTGAACTTTGATAAAAGCTCTACAATATTTCAATCATTTGGATTTAAATATAGTTTTGATTTGATCGCCAATGATTAGTCTTGATTAGAAGACACGCGCGTCTGGCGAAGTAAACTCTATAGAACTTGGTATCTTTGATGAAATTTTATTCTTATCAATTTCACCCACAATTGGAATATATCCCAGAAGAAAGAAAGCGGCTGACGTAGATGTCATCATAGCCAAATGTTGGATTTGTTTTAATAGTCTTGAAAGTTTTGTAAGTCAGTAGCTGACAACCTAACTACCTCTAAACCATTCAGTAGCCTCCCTACAACATAAATCCAAAACGATGAGCAGATACAGATTCATACCATGCAACCCTGCTCCTATAAGGGCATAAACAGTCCTTCTTCCTGTAATAATCCGGTCTCCTATGACATTGTGTGCAAGTTGTCTACGCAGTCTCTTACAATGATAAGATGGATGGCGGTTTCAGAAGTAGATAGCTGCTTCAGGCTCAGAGTCTACGCATTCGTATCACTGTCACTGAATATTAGAGCAGTGGATTTTTGTTCACTAAGCAAGCATCGATGTTTATTGGAATGATCCGCCTGTACATTTAACATAGTTGAATTTCTGACTGATTATTAGAGATTAGAATCATTTCATCTGCAACTGTAGGAACACCACAACAAGTACAACCTATATATGCAATCGGTTGATTTCTTTGAAATGTTTCTAATAATAAAATCTTGTAGGCACTAGGCAACCGCACTCCACCTTGATTTTCCTCGATTAATTGAGATAACGAGCCACCCCATTTTATCTTGGATGTATCATTGCTATACCACTTTCTGAAGAAATGTCCCTTTATTTTAAGGGAAACTTCGCGAAAAAAAAAGGAAAATTTAATATGTTATTCTTCAAATAAAAAGAAATATAATTACCTTTGATTTTTTATTGTATTTTTACCGTTACGCTTCTAGAGAGGATTAAATTACAGGTAAATTATTTCTCGTTTAAGAAAGGTAATTAACAGAATTAGCAATTATACAAACAGGATGTTTACTGCAATTACGAGATCATTTGACGCCGACTTTGAAGTATGACTATTAGGACCTTTTCAAGGGCTAACCATATTAAAGGTTAATTAGAAATTAAAAATTATATTATAGGGAAATTATTTTAGATCAAAGAATCTATGTCTGAAATAAGCACTCAATTGTTTATTTGTATAAAAATGTTGTTATAATTTCCCCACTGTGAATTTCTCGAACCAATTAGAATTATCACTGATGGTGTTTAATTCTTTCCCGTAAGGTATATAAAGTGTCAAGGCACAGAATGTATATAAGATTTCGAATACCTTTAGATGTCAGGTACCAGAAAACGTGCAACTGACACGATGACACAATGTGATGAATGTTTACTAGGCACATAGAAAATTTTACTACTTCTACTACTAATAATAATATATGTACGAAACGTAGTGAAATTTTTATGCGCAAAAACAAGAAATTTAAAAATATTGCACCTAATGATTGTTACCGGTACTTCTGAATAGTCAGCTTCGCAAATATTATGTATAAAAATCTTTCCGCCAGTATGAGGAGAAACCAAAAGCACAACAGAATAATGGTAGACACGTTTATTAAAAGGAAAGAATGCAGTCCTGGCCAAGGGACATAACCCGGCTACAAAGCATAATCATTGTGAGGTACATAAGGGAAACATACACATTACAATACAACATAATACATAATCATTGGCGTTCGTTCAATAACTTGCATAATATGACTACACAATACACGTTAAAATAACGTTAAAATAATACTACGAATAGTTTTCAATTTAATTTTGTTATGGACAAAATTCCAACTAATATTCGAGGATCCGATAAAATTCGAAACGAGTTTACCTAAATGAAGATCTCAAATGTAGTGAATTTTTTATGGGCAAACACACCGATTTTTACAAATAAAGCAACTAATGATTGTTACCGGTTCGTCTTAATAGTCAGCTTCGCAAATATTTTGTATAAAATTCTTTCGTTCTATAACTTGCATAATATGAGTAAACGATACACGTTGAAAATAATTATACGAATAGTTTTCAATTTAAATTTTTTATGGAAAAAATTCATAATATTCGAGAATAAAATTCATTGCCATTTAACTATTCTCAAAGCAACATTCTTCGAAATGATCTTAGCATACTAAGTTGCTTTTAAGCAGACTTCTTTGAATTGGCGAGCCACTTGTTACACAAATCGGGTTTCTTCCTTGGATAAGGAATACAAAGCGCACTCTTACCAGAACCTCTTTTAATTTACATCCTTCTACTTTTCACGTCTGTATGATTATGATTGACCGTTTCACGTTATTATCATACGACTTGTAGGCATTTGGCTGTCAAGACATTTCTAGTGTCGCCATCAAGTGACGAGATAGTGACAAGATGGCAGACCTCCATAAGTTCATTTCTTACACGGTAAATTCAATTTAGAAACTTAACCGTCGAAAATATAATAAAACATAAAGAAGCAAAATGTTTCTTTTTAATTGAAGAATAACATATACAATTTTCATTTTTTTTTTCGCGAAGTTTCCTTTTAAAACAGGACAGGCATAGCCAATTTTCAGAAAGTCTGAAATATCTACGTTTTGAAAATTGAGGTTTATTATGTTGCGGTATCGCCACCATATTTGATGTGTCTTACTTCACATTTTGAAGGAAAAAATATTTTACGAATTTGGACTATTGAAGAAGATGTAATGCCTCCATTTCTGTTCCAAAACACATATTTCTGACGCCACGGAATTCCCCGAGGGAGTGGTATTCCACGTTAAAGGCTATTGAACTGATTCCTGTTTCTTTATTGTTTGATTAGAAAATAGTAGAGATTGTTTGAGTTACTTATTTTTCTCCTCGAGTGAAAAGCAGAATGATCTATTGGTAGCTTTACATGTTGAGCCAGTTCTACCTCTTGCTTTTATTGGCCTTATAGCGAATTATTTTCTCTTTTCATGCGATTTGTGTTTTTAAATGTTTAATTTCACAGTCGCGAATAGACTATTTGATGTGCTAAATATTGTTGGCGGTAAATAATTTATTGTATTGCCCATATTTAATGTTATACTTGGATTTATATGTTAACAGTAGTTGGTACTGATACACGTGAAGGAGCTACGAAGCTTAGTTCTGGTGAGCTTGGATTATTTGATGAGAAATTATTCTTAAGGTTGAGTATTGATCCAACAGCCTATCCTTCTGTAGATTGTATTTGTGATGAACATGCTCTGCATTTATATGAGGAGTCTGATTGTTCTAAGGTGTTTATTTGAGCGATAGACCTTCGCATTATTAATGTATCCAATGGTTACATGTATTGCACACAATGAAATTTTGTGCATTATTAGCCTCTATATCATACTGGACAGACCGACACATTTTTTGAGCGAGTTTCACTAAGCTTTGGACTACAGTTTTTTATCTCTAGTTTTAGTATTGTTACCGAGTCGGATGCATCATTAAGATCACATCTTCGATTCATATGTTTTCAGTCAAATAAGTTTCGCAATACTCTCGAATCATTTCAGTTATCTTTTTAAACCCTGTATTATAGCTGTGCCAGATAGGCAATCTGGCTGGTATTATAGCTGTGCCAGATAGGCATTCTTGCTGTTATTATAGTTGTGCCAGATAGGCAGTCTGTCTGTTATTATAGGTGTACCAGATAGGAAGTCTTGCTGGAATTATAGCTGTGCCAGATAGGCAGTCTTGCTGGTATTATAGTTCTGCCAGATAGACAGTCTTGCTGGTATTATCGCTGTGCCAGATAGGCAGTCTTGCTGGTATTATAGCTGTGCCAGATAGGCAATCTTCCTGGAATTATAGCTGTGCCAGATAAGCAGTCTGGCTGGTATTATAGCTGTGCCAGATAGGCAGTCATGCTGGTATTATAGCTGTTCCAGATAGGCGGTCTTGGTGGTATTATAGGTGTGTCAGAAAGGCGGCCTGGGTGGTGTTACAGCTGTGACAGATAGACAATCTTGCTTGTATTACAGCTGTGCCAGAAAGGCGGTCTGGCTGGTACGTATTACAGCTGTGCCAGATAGGCAGTCTTGCTGTTATTATAGATGTGCCAGATAGGCAGTCTTGCTGATATTATAGCTGTGGCAGATAGACAATCTTGCTGGTATTATAGCTGTGCCAGTTAGGAAGTCTTGCTGGTATTACAGCTGCTGTGCCAGATAGGCGGTGTCGATTGTATTACAACTCTGACAGATAGGCAGTCTTGCTGGTATTATAGCTGTGACAGATAGGCAGTCTTGCTGGCATTATAGCTGTGACAGATAGACAGTCTTGCTGTTATTATAGCTGTTCCAGATAGGCAGTCTTGCTGGTATTATAGCTGTGCCAGATAGGCAGTCTTGCTGGTATTATAGCTGTGCCAGATAGGCGGTATTGGTGGTATTATAGGTGTGCCAAATAGGCGGTCTCGCTGGTATTATAGTTGTGCCAGATAGGCAGTCTTGCTGGTATTACAGCTGTGACAGATAGACAATCTTGCTGGTATTATAGCTGTGCCAGAAAGGCAGTCTGGCTGGTAATATAGTTGTACCAGATAGGCAGTCTTGCTGGTATTACAGCTGTGCCAGATAGGCAGTCTTGCTGCTATTATAGCTGTGACAGATATGCAGTCTTGCTGGTATTATAACTGTGCCAGATGGGCAGTCTTACTGGTATTATAGCTGTGCCAGATAGACAATCTTGCTGGTATTATAGCTGTGCCAGAAAGGCGGTCTGGCTGATATTATAGCTGTGCCAGTTAGGAAGTCTTGCTGGTATTACAGCTGCTGTGCCAGTTAGGCAGTCTTGCTAGTATTATAGTTGTGCCAAATAGGCAGTCTTGCTGGTATTACATCTGTGCCAGATAGGCAGTCTTGCTGGTATTATAGCTGTGACATATATGCAGTCTTGCTGGTATTATAGCTGTGCCAGATAGACAGTCTTGCTGGTATTATAGCTGTGCCAGATAGGAAGTCTTGTTGTTATTATTGATGTGCCAGAAAGGCGGTCTGACTGGTATTATAGCTGTGTCAGATAGCCAGTCTTGCTGGTATTATAGCTGTGCCAGAATTGCGGTCTAGCTGGTATTATAGCTGTGACAGTCTTGCTGTTATTATAGCTGTGCTAGATAGGCAGTCTTGCTGTTATTATAGATGTGCCAGAAAGACGGTCTGACTGGTATTATAGCTGTGTCAGATAACCTGTCTTGCCGGTATTATAGTTGTGCCAGATAGGGAGTCTTGCTGGTATTATAGTTGTGCCAGATAGGCGGTCTTGGTGGTATAATAGGTGTGCCAGATAGGCAGACTTGCTTATATTACAGCTGTACCAGATAGGCAGTCTTCCTGGTATTATAGCAGTGACAGATATGCAGTCTTGCTAGTATTATAGCTGTGCCAGATGGGCAGTCTTACTGGTATTATAGTTGTGCCAGATAGGCAGTCTTGCTGGTATTATAGCTGTGCCAGATAGGCAGTCTTGCTGGTTTATATCTGCGCCAGAAAGGCGGTCTGGTTGCTAATATAGCTGTGCCAAAAAGGCGGTCTGGTTGGTATTATAGCTGTGCCAGATACGAAGTCATGCTGGTATTATAGCTGTTCCAGATAGGCGGTCTTGGTGGTATTTAAGGTGTGCCAGATAGGCGGTGTCGATGGTATTACAACTCTGACAGATAGGCAGTCTTGCTGGTATTATAGCTGTGACAGATAGGCAGTCTTGCTGGCAATATAGCTGTGACAGATAGACAGTCTTGCTGTTATTATAGCTGTTCCAGATAGGCGGTCTTGGTGGTATTATAGGTGTGCCAGATAGGCAGTCTTGTTGGTATTACAGCAGTGACAGATAGACAGTCTTGATGTTATTATTGCTGTGCCAGATAGGCAGTCTTGCTGTTATTATAGATGTGCCAGAATGGCGGTCTGGGTGGTATTATAGCTGTGCCAGATAGACAGTCTTGGTGGTATTATAGCTGTGCCAGATAGGCAGTCTTAATGGTATTATAGCTGTGCCAGATAGACAGTCTTGGTGGTATTACAGCTGTGCCAGATAGGCAGTCTTGCTGGTATTACAGCAGTGACAGATAGACAGTCTTGCTGTTATTATAGTTGTGCCAGATAGGCAGTCTTGCTGTTATTATAGATGTGCCAGAAAGGCGGTCTGACTGGTATTATAGTTGTGTCAGATAACCAGTCTTGCTGGTATTATAGCTGTGCCAGAATGGCGGTCTAGCTGGTATTATAGTTGTGCCAGATAGGCAGTCTTGCTGGTATTACAGCTGTGCCAGATAGGTCATCTTGCAGGTATTATAGCTGGGACAGAAAGGCGGTCTGGCTGGTATTATAGCTGTGCCAGTTAGGAAGTCTTGCTGGTATTACAGCTGCTGTGCCAGATAGGCGGTGTCGATTGTATTACAACTCTGACAGATAGGCAGTCTTGCTGGTATTATAGCTGTGACAGATAGGCAGTCTTGCTGGCATTATAGCTGTGACAGATAGACAGTCTTGCTGTTATTATAGCTGTTCCAGATAGGCAGTCTTGCTGGTATTATAGCTGTGCCAGATAGGCAGTCTTGCTGGTATTATAGCTGTGCCAGATAGGCATTCTTGCTGTTATTATAGTTGTGCCAGATAGGCAGTCTGGCTGTTATTATAGGTGTACCAGATAGGAAGTCTTGCTGGAATTATAGCTGTGCCAGATAGGCAGTCTTGCTGGTATTATAGTTGTGCCAGATAGACAGTCTTGCTGGTATTATCGCTGTGCCAGATAGGCAGTCTTGCTGGTATTATAGCTGTGCCAGATAGGCAGTCTTCCTGGAATTATAGCTGTGCCAGATAAGCAGTCTGGCTGGTATTATAGCTGTGCCAGATAGGCAGTCATGCTGGTATTATAGCTGTTCCAGATAGGCGGTCTTGGTGGTATTATAGGTGTGCCAAATAGGCGGTTTCGCTGGTATTATAGTTGTGCCAGAAAGGCAGTCTTGCTGGTATTACAGCTGTGACAGATAGACAATCGTGCTGGTATTATAGCTGTGCCAGAAAGGCAGTCTGGCTGGTATTATAGTTGTGCCAGATAGGCAGTCTTGCTGGTATTACAGCTGTGCCAGATAGGCAGTCTTGCTGGTATTACAGCTGTGACATATGCAGTCTTGCTGGTATTATAGCTGTGCCAGATGGGCAGTCTTACTGGTATTATAGCTGGGCCAGATAGACAATCTTGTTGGTATTATAGCTGGGCCAGAAAGGCGGTCTGGCTGGTATTATAGCTGTGCCAGTTAGGAAGTCTTGCTGGTATTACAGCTGCTGTGCCAGATAGGCGGTGTCGATTGTATTACAACTCTGAGAGATAGGCAGTCTTGCTGGTATTATAGCTGTGACAGATAGGCAGTCTTGCTGGCATTATAGCTGTGACAGATAGACAGTCTTGCTGGTATTATAGCTGTGCCAGATAGGCAGTCTTGCTGGTATTATAGCTGTGCCAGATAGGCGGTCTTGGTGGTATTATAGGTGTGCCAAATAGGCGGTCTCGCTGGTATTATAGTTGTGCCAGATAGGCAGTCTTGCTGGTATTACAGCTGTGACAGATAGACAATCTTGCTGGTATTATAGCTGTGCCAGAAAGGCAGTCTGGCTGGTATTATAGTTGTGCCAGATAGGCAGTCTTGCTGGTATTACAGCTGTGCCAGATAGGCAGTCTTGCTGGTATTATAGCTGTGACAGATATGCAGCCTTGCTGGTATTATAACTGTGCCAGATGGGCAGTCTTACTGGTATTATAGCTGTGCCAGATAGACAATCTTGCTGGTATTATAGCTGTGCCAGAAAGGCGGTCTGGCTGGTATTATAGCTGTGCCAGTTAGGAAGTCTTGCTGGTATTACAGCTGCTGTGCCAGTTAGGCAGTCTTGCTAGTATTATAGTTGTGCCAGATAGGCAGTCTTGCTGGTATTACATCTGTGCCAGATAGGCAGTCTTGCTGGTATTATAGCTGTGACATATATGCAGTCTTGCTGGTATTATAGCTGTGCCAGATAGACAGTCTTGCTGGTATTATAGCTGTGCCAGATAGGAAGTCTTGCTGTTATTATTGATGTGCCAGAAAGGCGGTCTGACTGGTATTATAGCTGTGTCAGATAGCCAGTCTTGCTGGTATTATAGCTGTGCCAGAATTGCGGTCTAGCTGGTATTATAGCTGTGACAGTCTTGCTGTTATTATAGCTGTGCTAGATAGGCAGTCTTGCTGTTATTATAGATGTGCCAGAAAGGCGGTCTGACTGGTATTATAGCTGTGTCAGATAACCTGTCTTGCTGGCATTATAGTTGTGCCAGATAGGGAGTCTTGCTGGTATTATAGCTGTGCCAGATAGGCGGTCTTGGTGGTATAATAGGTGTGCCAGATAGGCAGACTTGCTTATATTACAGCTGTACCAGATAGGCAGTCTTCCTGGTATTATAGCAGTGACAGATATGCCGTCTTGCTAGTATTATAGCTGTGCAAGATGGGCAGTCTTACTGGTATTATAGTTGTGCCAGATAGGCAGTCTTGCTGGTATTAAAGCTGTGCCAGATAGGCAGTCTTGCTGGTTTATATCTGCGCCAGAAAGGCGGTCTGGTTGCTAATATAGCTGTGCCAAAAAGGCGGTCTGGTTGGTATTATAGCTGTGCCAGATACGAAGTCATGCTGGTATTATAGCTGTTCCAGATAGGCGGTCTTGGTGGTATTTAAGGTGTGCCAGATAGGCGGTGTCGATGGTATTATTGCTGTGCCAGATAGGCAGTCTTGCTGTTATTATAGATGTGCCAGAATGGCGGTCTGGGTGGTATTATAACTGTGCCAGATAGGCAGTCTTGCTGGTGTTATAGCTGTGCCAGATACGCAGTCTTGCTGGTATTATAGCTGTGCCAGATAGACAGTCTTGGTGGTATTACAGCTGTGCCAGATAGGCAGTCTTGCTGGTATTACAGCAGTAACAGATAGACAGTCTTGCTGTTATTATAGCTGTGCCAGATAGGCAGTCTTGCTGGCATTATAGCTGTGACAGATAGACAGTCTTGCTGTTATTATAGCTGTTCCAGATAGGCGGTCTTGGTGGTATTATAGGTGTGCCAGATAGGCAGTCTTGTTGGTATTACAACAGTGACAGATAGACAGTCTTGATGTTATTATTGCTGTGCCAGATAGGCAGTCTTGCTGTTATTATAGATGTGCCAGAATGGCGGTCTGGGTGGTATTATAACTGTGCCAGATAGGCAGTCTTGCTGGTGTTATAGCTGTGCCAGATAGACAGTCTTGGTGGTATTACAGCTGTGCCAGATAGACAGTCTTGCTGGTATTACAGCAGTAACAGATAGACAGTCTTGCTGTTATTATAGCTGTGCCAGATAGGCAGTCTTGCTGGTATTATAGCTGTGCCAGATAGACAGTCTTGGTGGTATTATAGCTGTGCCAGATAGGCAGTCTTGGTGGTATTATAGCTGTGCCAGATAGACAGTCTTGGTGGTATTACAGCTGTGCCAGATAGGCAGTCTTGCTGGTATTACAGCAGTGACAGATAGACAGTCTTGCTGTTATTATAGTTGTACCAGATAGGCAGTTTTGCTGTTATTATAGATGTGCCAGAAAGGCGGTCTGACTGGTATTATAGTTGTGTCAGATAACCAGTCTTGCTGGTATTATAGCTGTGCCAGAAAGGCAGTCTGGCTGGTATTATAGTTGTGCCAGATAGGCAGTCTTGCTGGTATTACAGCTGTGCCAGATAGGCAGTCTTGCTGGTATTATAGCTGTGACAGATATGCAGCCTTGCTGGTATTATAACTGTGCCAGATGGGCAGTCTTACTGGTATTATAGCTGTGCCAGATAGACAATCTTGCTGGTATTATAGCTGTGCCAGAAAGGCGGTCTGGCTGGTATTATAGCTGTGCCAGTTAGGAAGTCTTGCTGGTATTACAGCTGCTGTGCCAGTTAGGCAGTCTTGCTAGTATTATAGTTGTGCCAGATAGGCAGTCTTGCTGGTATTACATCTGTGCCAGATAGGCAGTCTTGCTGGTATTATAGCTGTGACATATATGCAGTCTTGCTGGTATTATAGCTGTGCCAGATAGACAGTCTTGCTGGTATTATAGCTGTGCCAGATAGGAAGTCTTGCTGTTATTATTGATGTGCCAGAAAGGCGGTCTGACTGGTATTATAGCTATGTCAGATAGCCAGTCTTGCTGGTATTATAGCTGTGCCAGAATTGCGGTCTAGCTGGTATTATAGCTGTGACAGTTTTGCTGTTATTATAGCTGTGCTAGATAGGCAGTCTTGCTGTTATTATAGATGTGCCAGAAAGGCGGTCTGACTGGTATTATAGCTGTGTCAGATAACCTGTCTTGCTGGCATTATAGTTGTGCCAGATAGGGAGTCTTGCTGGTATTATAGCTGTGCCAGATAGGCGGTCTTGGTGGTATAATAGGTGTGCCAGATAGGCAGACTTGCTTATATTACAGCTGTAGCAGATAGGCAGTCTTCCTGGTATTATAGCAGTGACAGATATGCAGTCTTGCTAGTATTATAGCTGTGTCAGATGGGCAGTCTTACTGGTATTATAGTTGTGCCAGATAGGCAGTCTTGCTGGTATTATAGCTGTGCCAGATAGGCAGTCTTGCTGGTTTATATCTGCGCCAGAAAGGCGGTCTGGTTGCTAATATAGCTATGCCAAAAAGGCGGTCTGGTTGGTATTATAGCTGTGCCAGATACGAAGTCATGCTGGTATTATAGCTGTTCCAGATAGGCGGTCTTGGTGGTATTTAAGGTGTGCCAGATAGGCGGTGTCGATGGTATTATTGCTGTGCCAGATAGGCAGTCTTGCTGTTATTATAGATGTGCCAGAATGGCGGTCTGGGTGGTATTATAACTGTGCCAGATAGGCAGTCTTGCTGGTGTTATAGCTGTGCCAGATACGCAGTCTTGCTGGTATTATAGCTGTGCCAGATAGGCAGTCTTGGTGGTATTAAAGCTGTGCCAGATAGGCAGACTTGCTGGTATTACAGCAGTAACAGATAGACAGTCTTGCTGTTATTATAGCTGTGCCAGATAGGCAGTCTTGCTGGCATTATAGCTGTGACAGATAGACAGTCTTGCTGTTATTATAGCTGTTCCAGATAGGCGGTCTTGGTGGTATTATAGGTGTGCCAGATAGGCAGTCTTGTTGGTATTACAGCAGTGACAGATAGACAGTCTTGATGTTATTGTTGCTGTGCCAGATAGGCAGTCTTGCTGTTATTATAGATGTGCCAGAATGGCGGTCTGGGTGGTATTATAACTGTGCCAGATAGGCAGTCTTGCTGGTGTTATAGCTGTGCCAGATACGCAGTCTTGCTGGTATTATAGCTGTGCCAGATAGACAGTCTTGGTGGTATTACACCTGTGCCAGATAAGCAGTCTTGCTGGTATTACAGCAGTAACAGATAGACAGTCTTGCTGTTATTATAGCTGTGCCAGATAGGCAGTCTTGCTGGTATTATAGCTGTGCCAGATAGACAGTCTTGGTGGTATTATAGCTGTGACAGATAGACAGTCTTGGTGGTATTACAGCTGTGCCAGATAGGCAGTCTTGCTGGTATTACAGCAGTGACAGATAGACAGTCTTGCTGTTATTATAGATGTGCCAGAAAGGCGGTCTGACTGGTATTATAGTTGTGTCAGAGAACCAGTCTTGCTGGTATTATAGCTGTGCCAGAATGGCGGTCTAGCTAGTATTATAGTTGTGCCAGATAGGCAGTCTTGCTGGTATTACAGCTGTGCCAGATAGGCAATCTTCCAGGTATTATAGCTGGGCCAGAAAGGCGGTCTGGCTGGTATTATAGCTGTGCCAGTTAGGAAGTCTTGCTGGTATTACAGCTGCTGTGCCAGATAGGCGGTGTCGATTGTATTACAACTCTGACAGATAGGCAGTCTTGCTGGTATTATAGCAGTGACAGATAGGCAGTCTTGCTGGCATTATAGCTGTGACAGATAGACAGTCTTGCTGTTATTATAGCTGTTCCAGATAGGCAGTCTTGCTGGTATTATAGCTGTGCCAGATGGGCAGTCTTGCTGGTATTATAGCTGTGCCAGATAGGCATTCTTGCTGTTATTATAGTTGTGCCAGATAGGCAGTCTGGCTGTTATTATAGGTGTACCAGATAGGAAGTCTTGCTGGAATTATAGCTGTGCCAGATAGGCAGTCTTGCTGGTATTATAGTTGTGCCAGATAGACAGTCTTGCTGGTATTATCGCTGTGCCAGATAGGCAGTCATGCTGGTATTATAGCTGTTCCAGATAGGCGGTCTTGGTGGTATTATAGGTGTGCCAGATAGGCGGTCTCGATGGGATTATAGTTGTGCCAGATAGGCAGTCTTGCTGGTATTACAGATGTGACAGATAGGCAGTCTTGCTGTCATCATAGCTGTGCCAGATAGGCAGTCTGGCTGTTATTATAGATGTGCCAGATAGGCAGTCTTGCTGGTATTATAGCTGTGACAGATACACAGTCCTGCTGTTATTAAAGCTATGCCAGATAGGCAGACTTGCTGTTATGATTGATGTGCCAGAAAGGCGGTCTGGCTGGTTTTATAGCTGTGACATGTAGCCAGTCTTGCTGGTATTATAGCTGAGCCAGAATGGCGGTCTAGCTGGTATTATAGTTGTGCCAGATAGGCAGTCTTGCTGGTATTACAGCTGTGCCAGATAGGCAGTCTTCCTGGTATTATATATGTGACAGATGTGCAGTCTTGCTGGTATTACAGCTGTGTCAGAAAGGCGGCCTGGGTGGTGTTACAGCTGTGACAGATAGACAATCTTGCTTGTATTACAGCTGTGCCAGAAAGGCGGTCTGGCTGGTACGTATTACAGCTGTGCCAGATAGGCAGTCTTGCTGTTATTATAGATGTGCCAGATAGGCAGTCTTGCTGATATTATAGCTGTGACAGATAGACAATCTTGCTGGTATTATAGCTGTGCCAGATATGCAGTCTTGCTGGTATTATAGCTGTGCCAGATAGGCAGTCTTGCTGGTATTATAGCTGTGCCAGATAGGCAGTCTTGCTGGTATTATAGCTGTGCCAGATAGGCGGTCTTGGTGGTATTATAGGTGTGCCAAATAGGCGGTTTCGCTGGTATTATAGTTGTGCCAGATAGGCAGTCTTGCTGGTATTACAGCTGTGACAGATAGACAATCTTGCTGGTATTATAGCTGTGCCAGAAAGGCAGTCTGGCTGGTATTATAGTTGTGCCAGATAGGCAGTCTTGCTGGTATTACAGCTGTGACATATGCAGTCTTGCTGGTATTAAAGCTGTGCCAGATGGGCAGTCTTCCTGGTATTATAGCTGGGCCAGATAGACAATCTTGCTGGTATTATAGCTGGGCCAGAAAGGCGGTCTGGCTGGTATTATAGCTGTGCCAGTTAGGAAGTCTTGCTGGTATTACAGCTGCTGTGCCAGACAGGCGGTGTCGATTGTATTACAACTCGGACAGATAGGCAGTCTTGCTGGTATTATAGCTGTGACAGATAGGCAGTCTTGCTGGCATTATAGCTGTGACAGATAGACAGTCTTGCTGTTATTATAGCTGTTCCAGATAGGAAGTCTTGCTGGTATTATAGCTGTGCCAGATAGGCAGTCTTGCTGGTATTATAGCTGTGCCAGATAGGCGGTCTTGGTGGTATTATAGGTGTGCCAAATAGGCGGTCTCGCTGGTATTATAGTTGTGCCAGATAGGCAGTCTTGCTGGTATTACAGCTGTGACAGATAGAAAATCTTGCTGGTATTATAGCTGTGCCAGAAAGGCAGTCTGGCTGGTATTATAGTTGTGCCAGATAGGCAGTCTTGCTGGTATTACAGCTGTGCCAGATAGGCAGTCTTGCTGGTATTATAGCTGTGACAGATATGCAGTCTTGCTGGTATTATAACTGTGCCAGATGGGCAGTCTTACTGGTATTATAGCTGTGCCAGAAAGGCGGTCTGGCTGGTATTATAGCTGTGCCAGTTAGGAAGTCTTGCTGGTATTACAGCTGCTGTGCCAGTTAGGCAGTCTTGCTAGTATTATAGTTGTGCCAGATAGGCAGTCTTGCTGGTATTACATCTGTGCCAGATAGGCAGTCTTGCTGGTATTATAGCTGTGACATATATGCAGTCTTGCTGGTATTATAGCTGTGCCAGATAGACAGTCTTGCTGGTATTATAGCTGTGCCAGATAGGAAGTCTTGCTGTTATTATTGATGTGCCAGAAAGGCGGTCTGACTGGTATTATAGCTGTGTCAGATAGCCAGTCTTGCTGGTATTATAGCTGTGCCAGAATTGCGGTCTAGCTGGTATTATACCTGTGACAGTCTTGCTGTTATTATAGCTGTGCTAGATAGGCAGTCTTGCTGTTATTATAGATGTGCCAGAAAGGCGGTCTGACTGGTATTATAGCTGTGTCAGATAACCTGTCTTGCTGGCATTATAGTTGTGCCAGATAGGGAGTCTTGCTGGTATTATAGCTGTGCCAGATAGGCGGTCTTGGTGGTATAATAGGTGTGCCAGATAGGCAGACTTGCTTATATTACAGCTGTACCAGATAGGCAGTCTTCCTGGTATTATAGCAGTGACAGATATGCAGTCTTGCTAGTATTATAGCTTGCCAGATGGGCAGTCTTACTGGTATTATAGTTGTGCCAGATAGGCAGTCTTGCTGGTATTATAGCTGTGCCAGATAGGCAGTCTTGCTGGTTTATATCTGCGCCAGAAAGGCGGTCTGGTTGGTATTATAGCTGTACCAGATACGAAGTCATGCTGGTATTATAGCTGTTCCAGATAGGCGGTCTTGGTGGTATTTAAGGTGTGCCAGATAGGCGGTGTCGATGGTATTACAACTCTGACAGATAGGCAGTCTTGCTGGCATTATAGCTGTGACAGATAGGCAGTCTTGCTGGCATTATAGCTGTGACAGATAGACAGTCTTGCTGTTATTATAGCTGTTCCAGATAGGCGGTCTTGGTGGTATTATAGGTGTGCCAGATAGGCAGTCTTGTTGGTATTACAGCAGTGACAGATAGACAGTCTTGATGTTATTATTGCTGTGCCAGATAGGCAGTCTTGCTGTTATTATAGATGTGCCAGAAAGGCGGTCTGGGTGGTATTATAACTGTGCCAGATAGGCAGTCTTGCTGGTGTTATAGCTGTGCCAGATAGGCAGTCTTGCTGGTATTATAGATGTGCCAGATAGACAGTCTTGGTGGTATTACAGCTGTGCCAGATAGGCAGTCTTGCTGGTATTACAGCAGTAACAGATAGACAGTCTTGCTGTTATTATAGCTGTGCCAGATAGGCAGTCTTGCTGGTATTATAGCTGTGCCAGATAGACAGTCTTGGTGGTATTATAGCTGTGCCAGATAGGCAGTCTTGGTGGTATTATAGCTGTGCCAGATAGACAGTCTTGGTGGTATTATAGCTGTGCCAGATAGGCAGTCTTGCTGGTATTACAGCAGTGACAGATAGACAGTCTTGCTGTTATTATAGTTGTGCCAGATAGGCAGTCTTGCTGTTATTATAGATGTGCCAGAAAGGCGGTCTGACTGGTATTATAGTTGTGTCAGATAACCAGTCTTGCTGGTATTATAGCTGTGCCAAGTTGGCGGTCTAGCTGGTATTATAGTTGTGCCAGATAGGCAGTCTTGCTGGTATTACAGCTGTGCCAGATAGGCCATCTTGCAGGTATTATAGCTGGGCCAGAAAGGCGGTCTGGCTGGTATTATAGCTGTGCCAGTTAGGAAGTCTTGCTGGTATTACAGCTGCTGTGCCAGATAGGCGGTGTCGATTGTATTACAACTGTGACAGATAGGCAGTCTTGCTGGTATTATAGCTGTGACAGATAGGCAGTCTTGCTGGCATTATAGCTGTGACAGATAGACAGTCTTGCTGTTATTATAGCTGTTCCAGATAGGCAGTCTTGCTGGTATTATAGCTGTGCCAGATAGGCGGTCTTGCTGGTATTATAGCTGTGCCAGAAAGGCAGTCTGGCTGGTATTATAGTTGTGCCAGATAGGCAGTCTTGCTGGTATTACAGCTGTGACAGATAGACAATCTTGCTGGTATTATAGCTGTGCCAGAAAGGCAGTCTGGCTGGTATTATAGTTGTGCCAGATAGGCAGTCTTGCTGGTATTACAGCTGTGCCAGATAGGCAGTCTTGCTGGTATTATAGCTGTGACAGATATGCAGTCTTGCTGGTATTATAACTGTGCCAGATAGGCAGTCTTGCTGGTATTACAGCTGTGACAGATAGACAATCTTGCTGGTATTATAGCTGTGCCAGAAAGGCAGTCTGGCTGGTATTATAGTTGTGCCAGAAAGGCGGTCTGACTGGTATTATAGCTGTGTCAGATAGCCAGTCTTGCTGGTATTATAGCTGTGCCAGAATTGCGGTCTAGCTGGTATTATAGCTGTGACAGTCTTGCTGTTATTATAGCTGTGCTAGATAGGCAGTCTTGCTGTTATTATAGATGTGCCAGAAAGGCGGTCTGACTGGTATTATAGCTGTGTCAGATAACCTGTCTTGCTGGCATTATAGTTGTGCCAGATAGGGAGTCTTGCTGGTATTATAGCTGTGCCAGATAGGCGGTCTTGGTGGTATAATAGGTGTGCCAGATAGGCAGACTTGCTTATATTACAGCTGTACCAGATAGGCAGTCTTCCTGGTATTATAGCAGTGACAGATATGCAGTCTTGCTAGTATTATAGCTGTGCCAGATGGGCAGTCTTACTGGTATTATAGTTGTGCCAGATAGGCAGTCTTGCTGGTATTATAGCTGTGCCAGATAGGCAGTCTTGCTGGTTTATATCTGCGCCAGAAAGGCGGTCTGGTTGGTATTATAGCTGTACCAGATACGAAGTCATGCTGGTATTATAGCTGTTCCAGATAGGCGGTCTTGGTGGTATTTAAGGTGTGCCAGATAGGCGGTGTCGATGGTATTACAACTCTGACAGATAGGCAGTCTTGCTGGTATTATAGCTGTGAAAGATAGGCAGTCTTGCTGGCATTATAGCTGTGACAGATAGACAGTCTTGCTGTTATTATAGCTGTTCCAGATAGGCGGTCTTGGTGGTATTATAGGTGTGCCAGATAGGCAGTCTTGTTGGTATTACAGCAGTGACAGATAGACAGTCTTGATGTTATTATTGCTGTGCCAGATAGGCAGTCTTGCTGTTATTATAGATGTGCCAGAAAGGCGGTCTGGGTGGTATTATAACTGTGCCAGATAGGCAGTCTTGCTGGTGTTATAGCTGTGCCAGATAGGCAGTCTTGCTGGTATTATAGCTGTGCCAGATAGACAGTCTTGGTGGTATTACAGCTGTGCCAGATAGGCAGTCTTGCTGGTATTACAGCAGTAACAGATAGACAGTCTTGCTGTTATTATAGCTGTGCCAGATAGGCAGTCTTGCTGGTATTATAGCTGTGCCAGATAGACAGTCTTGGTGGTATTATAGCTGTGCCAGATAGGCAGTCTTGGTGGTATTATAGCTGTGCCAGATAGACAGTCTTGGTGGTATTACAGCTGTGCCAGATAGGCAGTCTTGCTGGTATTACAGCAGTGACAGATAGACAGTCTTGCTGTTATTATAGTTGTGCCAGATAGGCAGTCTTGCTGTTATTATAGATGTGCCAGAAAGGCGGTCTGACTGGTATTATAGTTGTGTCAGATAACCAGTCTTGCTGGTATTATAGCTGTGCCAGAATGGCGGTCTAGCTGGTATTATAGTTGTGCCAGATAGGCAGTCTTGCTGGTATTACAGCTGTGCCAGATAGGCCATCTTGCAGGTATTATAGCTGGGCCAGAAAGGCGGTCTGACTGGTATTATAGCTGTGCCAGTTAGGAAGTCTTGCTGGTATTACAGCTGCTGTGCCAGATAGGCGGTGTCGATTGTATTACAACTGTGACAGATAGGCAGTCTTGCTGGTATTATAGCTGTGACAGATAGGCAGTCTTGCTGGCATTATAGCTGTGACAGATAGACAGTCTTGCTGTTATTATAGCTGTTCCAGATAGGCAGTCTTGCTGGTATTATAGCTGTGCCAGATAGGCAGTCTTGCTGGTATTATAGCTGTGCCAGAAAGGCAGTCTGGCTGGTATTATAGTTGTGCCAGATAGGCAGTCTTGCTGGTATTACAGCTGTGACAGATAGACAATCTTGCTGGTATTATAGCTGTGCCAGAAAGGCAGTCTGGCTGGTATTATAGTTGTGCCAGATAGGCAGTCTTGCTGGTATTACAGCTGTGCCAGATAGGCAGTCTTGCTGGTATTATAGCTGTGACAGATATGCAGTCTTGCTGGTATTATAACTGTGCCAGATGGGCAGTCTTACTGGTATTATAGCTGTGCCAGATAGACAATCTTGCTGGTATTATAGCTGTGCCAGAAAGGCGGTCTGGCTGGTATTATAGCTGTGCCAGTTAGGAAGTCTTGCTGGTATTACAGCTGCTGTGCCAGTTAGGCAGTCTTGCTAGTATTATAGTTGTGCCAGATAGGCAGTCTTGCTGGTATTACATCTGTGCCAGATAGGCAGTCTTGCTGGTATTATAGCTGTGACATATATGCAGTCTTGCTGGTATTATAGCTGTGCCAGATAGACAGTCTTGCTGTTATTATTGATGTGCCAGAAAGGCGGTCTGACTGGTATTATAGCTGTGTCAGATAGCCAGTCTTGCTGGTATTATAGCTGTGCCAGAATTGCGGTCTAGCTGGTATTATAGCTGTGACAGTCTTGCTGTTATTATAGCTGTGCTAGATAGGCAGTCTTGCTGTTATTATAGATGTGCCAGAAAGGCGGTCTGACTTGTATTATAGCTGTGTCAGATAACCTGTCTTGCTGGCATTATAGTTGTGCCAGATAGGGAGTCTTGCTGGTATTATAGCTGTGCCAGATAGGCGGTCTTGGTGGTATAATAGGTGTGCTAAATAGGCAGACTTGCTTATATTACAGCTGTACCAGATAGGCAGTCTTCCTGGTATTATAGCTGTGACAGATATGCAGTCTTGCTAGTATTATAGCTGTGCCAGATGGGCAGTCTTACTGGTATTATAGTTGTGCCAGATAGGCAGTCTTGTTGGTATTATAGCTATGCCAGATAGGCAGTCTTGCTGCTTTATATCTGCGCCAGAAAGGCGGTCTGGTTGCTAATATAGCTGTGCCAGAAAGGCGGTCTGGTTGGTATTATAGCTGTGCCAGAAAGGAAGTCATGCTGGTATTATAGCTGTTCCAGATAGGCGGTCTTGGTGGTATTTAAGGTGTGCCAGATAGGCAGTCTTGCTGGCATTATAGCTGTGACAGATAGACAGTCTTGCTGTTATTATAGCTGTTCCAGATAGGCGGTCTTGGTGGTATTATAGGTGTGCCAGATAGGCAGTCTTGTTGGTATTACAGCAGTGACAGATAGACAGTCTTGATGTTATTATTGCTGTGCCAGATAAGCAGTCTTGCTGTTATTATAGATTTGCCAGAAAGGCGGTCTGGGTGGTATTATAACTGTGCCAGATAGGCAGTCTTGCTGGTGTTATAGCTGTGCCAGATAGGCAGTCTTGCTGGTATTATAGCTGTGCCAGATAGACAGTCTTGGTGGTATTACAGTTGTGCCAGATAGGCAGTCTTGCTGGTATTACAGCAGTAACAGATAGACAGTCTTGCTGTTATTATAGCTGTGCCAGATAGGCAGTCTTGCTGGTATTATAGCTGTGCCAGATAGACAGTCTTGGTGGTATTATAGCTGTGCCAGATAGGCAGTCTTGGTGGCATTATAGCTGTGCCAGATAGACAGTCTTGGTGGTATTACAGCTGTGCCAGATAGGCAGTCTTGCTGGTATTACAGCAGTGACAGATAGACAGTCTTGCTTTTATTATAGATGTGCCAGATAGGCAGTCTTGCTGTTATTATAGATGTGCCAGAAAGGCGGTCTGACAGGCATTATAGCTGTGTCAGATAACCAGTCTTGCTGGTATTATAGCTGTGCCAGAATGGCGGTCTAGCTGGTATTATAGTTGTGCCAGATAGGCAGTCTTGCTGGTATTACAGCTGTGCCAGATAGGCAATGTTCCTGGTATTATAGCTGTGACAGATATGCAGTCATGCTGGTATTATAGTTGTGCCAGATAGGCAGTCTTGCTGGTATTATAGATTACAGATAGGCAATCTGGCTGTTATTATAGCTGTACCAGAAAGGCAGTCATGCTGGTATTATAGCTGTTGCAGATAGGCAGTCTTGCTGTTATTATAGATGTGCCAGAAAGGCGTTCTGACTGGTATTATAGCTGTGCCAAATTGGCAGCCTTGCTGGTATTATAGGTGTGCCAGATAGGCAGTCTTGCTGTTATTATTGCTGTGCCAGATAGGCAGTCTGGCTGTTATTATAGCTGTGCCAGACAGGCAGTCTGGCTGTTATTATAGCTGTGCCAAATTGGCAGCCTTGCTGGTATTATAGGTGTGCCAGTTAGGCAGTCTTGCTGCTATTATAGCTGTGCCAGATAGGCAGTCTTGCTGGTATTATAGGTGTGCCAGATAGGCAGTCTGGCTGGTAATATAGCTGTGACAGATAGGCAGTCTTGCTGATATTAAAGCTGTGTCAGATAGGCGGTCTTGCTGGTATTATAGCTGTGCCAGATAGGAAGTCATGCTGGTATTATAGCTGTGCCAGATAGGCAGTAAAACTGACCAAATGTAAACGATGAGATCAGACTTCAAATCAGTCTTTTGTCAATCAAATGTTTGATGTCATTATGGGAACAATAGTCTGACATTTCACACTTTGCTTTCAGTAATTCAGGCACGATCAGTCTGTGACTCACAAAATTCACAGTTTTTCAGAGAGGGATATCACAACTGTCATATGACCTTTATTACATGAACTATTAGTTCAATATTGTGTGACATTCATTTTTTCAATTTTTTTCTGTATAATATACCGGGGGTATGTGCTGACTGATATAAATCTGCAACTTTTAAACTTCAAATATATATTTTCTTCTTTAATATCTGATTTTTCAGATCATTGGCTTTCCCCACCCCTATTACTTTATGTATTCTTATTATAAACCGATGAAATTCCACATAGACTCAACGTATACTTATTGTTGAAAAAACATGGTCTCACAAGACAGGCATCCTCACAAGTCAGGGCTTCTGTGTCCACAAAATCCTGACAAACTTAGTTAGGAAATTCCCGGTATAGAAGTCACTATTTTTAATCGCTACATCATACCTTGATGTAGCCAATCAAAATCTCGCTTTCATTCACGACTTGGTTAAGGGATATCCCGATGTCGATTGTAAATAAACCAAACGAATGTGTTGCAAAGACCATGTGAAAATCGGTGTATTTTGTACAGTAGTGTTAATAGTTTGTTATTACCGCGTTATTTTTTAGTTGCGTTACGTTTTCTTCCAACTCAAGAATGAGTAAGAATGACTACTACCAAACACTTGCTTCTTTCAAGCAATTTCATTGGTTGATATTTTGAAGGATTGACGTCATACGAAAATCGGGAATTTCCCAGCTTTTGTAGACTTCAAAAATGCATTTGATACTATAAACAGGGAAGCGTTATTTTTAAAAATTTTTAATTATAATATTAAAGGTAGGTTTTTAAATATCTTAAGAGATAGGTACAAGAAAGTGCTCTTTTCAGTATTGACCTTGTCTCACTTTTTGACAGTAAATGTGATCCTGTACAGCTAAATGAAACTGATATATCATGTCTCCTTTATGCAGACGATTTAGTTCTTATATCAGAATCTGCTTCAAGTCTACAGCATTGATAAACATAACAATTATTGTGATCATTGGGACCTTACTGTAAATTTATAAAAAAAACTAATGATCTTAAATAAAGCAGAAAGAAAATTATCAAAAGAAGCTAGGAGAGGACACGATTGAATATTGTGACGAATATAAATATTTGAGAATCATTTTAAACCATCTGGAGTCTTTACAAATGGCATTAACCACCTATGTAAAAAGGCAACAAAAGCTATGTTCTGTATTAGAAAACTCTTATCATCAGACTCTTCTAATATTGTTGCTCATTTAAAACTGTTTGATGCTTGCAATAAACCAATCTTACTTTATTGTAGTGAAATATGGTCATTAAATGTTGTCAATAATAAACATGAACTAGAATCTAAATATCTATCAATGCCAATAGTTAAAACTAAGATTAAATTTGAGAAATCACTTCTAGGAGTAAATAGAGCTGCATTGAGTTTGGCTGTACTTGCAGAACTTGGAATGTACCAATATCTATTTTAGCCTTGAAATCAGTTGCTGAATATTGGTTACATATCATTAAATCAGAAAATTTACTAGTACATGATGCCTACACATCTAATCTTAATCTTCAAGATAACTTTGCCTCAAAAGTTAAGATATTATTTTAAAAAGCTTAATTTTGATAATGTTGGGATAACCATGGTGCTTTTTCACAACGCAAATTACTCTCAGCTTTTACAAACAAGTTAAAGAAAATTATTTAAAATATTGGAAGAACAGTATTTTTGATGATGAACATTTAGAAAAATAAAAGAAAACTATGAAATTGATACATATTTGAAATAAGATAAAGACAGAGATATAGTTAAAACATTTACAAAAATTAAAATAAGCAATAGTAAACTTGCAATAGAAGATGGGCGACACACTAAAACCCCACTAGCAAATATGGATTGTCCATTATGTAAATTATGAGTAGAAGATGAGTTTCATTTTTCAATTAGTTGCACTTCACTCAATAACATTAGAGAAAAACTTTTTACAGATATATGTGCAAAATTTTCCCCTCCTTTGATAATTTTGACTCAGATGTTAATTTAAATTTTTACTCAATTGTAAAGACTATGATATTGTAAACGTTATTGTCATAGGTGTTATCCAAATGTTTAAAAGGAGATTTGAGTTACTTAATAATTGTGATTAAGTGCATTTTAGTTGTCTAACTCATATTATTATTTATTAATATTAATGTAAAGTATTCATGCATTTATTCTACCCCACCTCCTCATATAAATAATCCAATATATAATATATACTTAATATTAATAGGCAAGCAATGCCCAACCTGGTAAAATATATCTTTCTGATATATATGATAATGAGGCATGTGTCTAAATCACTAGTAGAACTATTATTTTATATATGCTTGTGTGTGTTATTGTATTGGTAACAATGTTGTATTTGGATTTTAGAACAAATAAAAATTTTGTTCTGTTCCCAGCTAAGTTTGTCAGGGTTTCTTGGACACGTGTGGCCGAATTTTACTGCCGTTATAATCCGAAGTTAGTTTTGTGATTTGTCGGATTAACGGCAGAATTCAGTCCTATCGCTCGCAATTTAGCAAATAAAAAATTCTAACTTCGGTCTATTATACAAAATTCAAAAATAGTATTCATCTTCTTTACGTTATTAAAGCTTTAGACATTGCAAGACTAACGGGAAACGATCTTTATTGAAGAAATTTCTTTTTTCGTCATTGAAGACGCACGTGGAAAATGCTATGTTTATCAGTTTTCCGTATATGGATAATGTGACCTAATTTTGTTATAAACGTGCTAATTTGCATACTATAACAACCATTGCGTAGTAAGAATCCAGTTATTAAGATATGTATTACCCAAGATGCAACACACCATTTATTTTCGATGTTTGTCATGTAGTAAACGTAATTAACAAGAAGATATGGGTTAAACCCATATCCAGAGATGTTCGATTTATATGTTATAGTTGTATCTGATTGGTTTAATAATTTTTTTTTTCAATTTGTTTTATTTAAAATTTCATCATATGCTGTAAAGGGATTCAAATATAGACGATTGTGAATGGCAAGAAATAATCATCTTGATTATAATATATCAACTTTGAGAAGAGTACTTTAATAAAAAAAGGAAAGTTTTGGAAAGACAAATGTTTACTAATAAAAATACATTGACAATTGTCACGTGGTTCTGTGGGAGAAAAATGTGAATGTAAGATCGGCAGTTATCGCGTCCACGGAAAATCTAAGAAAACATACCGACAAGTTACAATTTCTATTGATTTAATTTTACTGTAATTAAAATTGTTTCAAAAGATTTGCAATTGAATATATTTCAAACGTCAAACTAGCATTCATGTGCATAAACATTGCTAAGAACTTTATAAAATTTTCAGAATTTAAAATAACAAAAAACAATTAGAAGAAGAGTCTTATTATGCAAAACAATTTATGAGATTATTAACTTCTACAAATATTTTCAACAATATAAACTGACATTTATTCGAACGTAACTGATTTTTTTTCTTTTGTATTATTATATATATAACATGCGTCGTTAAAATAGCTTAACATGAATTTTTTTTAATCTAGAATTAAATAAAAAAATCTATATCTTTTGTGCCTTTTTATTATTGAGAAATTTCTTTTCCCTACTAATTTCTACGACATTTTTCACCGATTCAGACATCAATTTCTTTAAATAACATGCCTGTTTGAAAATCTAATTTTCGTATAAAAATCATAATCTAGGTTAGCATTTTAGCGGCTAATAGTGCGAGTCTAATTGGTCTTTCATTTTTACCTTTCATCAAAGTTCAGCAGTGTAAGGTTATAAATAAGTATTAGCAAATAAACAAGGCACATCTAATATACAATTGCATCACAGAAATATCTCTGCCCCCCCCCCCCCCTAAAACCACCACTACCACACACGAATCGTTCACGAGAGTTTGGGATTTCGAAACCGTCAATAAACAAAACCCAGGGAAATTAAATTTAATGTTCAAGATTGACTAATTTTCTACGTAAAGGTTCCATTTTCTACCTTATAAATTATGAAATAATCCAGAAATAAGATCAACATTTCTGGATGAGTGGTCACAAGCGCATTAAACAAAATCTAAAAATGCACTTTTATAATCAAATTATCTAAGTAACTAATAAAAGAAAGAGAAAAAACATTTTATCATGTTAAAATAAGAATGCATAAAAAAAATTACGAAGCTTACCATATAAATCATGAAATAATCCAAGAAATAAAATTGAAGAAATGAAATTCATTACGTAATATAACATAACCCAATTTTATAATGCTTTTTTCTTATCAAATTAAATAACTAATTAATAAAAGAAACGCAAGTATATGCATTTTATTATGTCAAGAATAGAATGCATTAATAAAAATACTAGGCTTACCCTATAGATAGTAAAATAATCCAAAAATAAAAAATGAAGCGGTCTATTCATGCTACCGAGATAGACACTGGTAAAGCGCGCATTAATATGCAATTTTGTACATCTTTACTTCTTCTTATTAGATCAGGACAACAAAATGTATTTTAAAGCTTGAAGAATTTAACAAATACGAAAAACTGTAAATGAAATATTTTCTTAAAATATTAAATTAGACATTTTATCACTTACAACATGAACTATATTGTAGAGTATGGAAAGCGATAAATGGCCAATCCTACCCGAAAACAATTATTTTATTTAAGAGATAATAAGAAGAGATCGAACATATGAAAAGAGACAGGAATGTCAATTATTACACAACGCACAGCGGGTTATTAAAAACGGCAATAACTATCATCACGTATCAATAATGATCGATGTTAAACACGAAACCGATAAAAAAGTGGTGAAACTGTCGAAAGATATCAAGATCGACCATGTCTGATGGTATATTCAACTTCTTTTGGACATCAAAGTGCTGGGAGTGATTCACTCCCGCTCTGCTACATTACGAGTAATGGGACTAATTTCGTACCCTCGCCAAAAAAAGCGATTTGTTCTAATGTGGACACAGAAACCCTGACTGAGGATGCAAGACAGGTGGTTCAGTTAATATATCACAAGTGGAGCAGAAGTTGGGTATCCTTCGGTGGCACATGGACTCATCCCCTGGATTTTATTGGGGTTCGTGTTATTTTCTATGACGAAAAATTGTATTATATGAGCTTGAATATTTAACTTACAGCAGTTTATTGTCAGGGGAGACAACAAGAACAAACATTCGGCTTCATTTATTATAAAACAAGGTCAGGCATATGCTTAAAATTCAGACACGATATCATGATTGTTGACATTTTGACATGTTTCTGCATTGTAAAGTTTCTTAACCATCAGTGGACGGTAATGGATGAGTTTTATTTTTTTAGATTGTTTCTCCAAGCATCATAACATTTGCTGATAAGGGTATGAAAAAAAATGTTTGCTTTATCTACGTATCCTAAAAACTTTCTTCAGGTTTTGTTTTCCCCACATCCGGGTATTAATTGTATTCTGATCTAGTAGGTGATATTGTAATAACAACATGAACAAGGCACTACTTTTTGCTGGGTGGTATTGCAATAACGAGACACTACTTGTCTGCTAGATGGTATTGCAATAATGAGGCAATACTTGCCTCATATGTGGTATCGCAACAACTAGACACTACTTGTCTGCTAGGTGGTATCGAAATAACGAGACACTACTTGACTAGAAGGTGATATTGTAATAACAAGGCACTACTTTTTGCTGGGTGGTATTGCAATAACGAGACACTACTTGTCTGCTAGATGGTATTGCAATAACAAGACACTACTTGACTAGTAAGTGATATTGTAATAACAAGGCACTACTTTTTGCTGGGTGGTATTGCAATAACGAGACACTACTTGCATTGTCTGCTAGATGGTATTGCAATAATGAGGCCATACTTGCCTCATATGTGGTATCGCAACAACGAGACACTACTTGTCTGCTAGGTGGTATCGAAATAACGAGACACTAATTGACTAGAAGGTGATATTGTAATAACAAGGCACTACTTTTTGCTGGGTGGTATTGCAATAACGAGACACTACTTGTCTACTAGATGGTATTGCAATAACGAGACACCACTTGACTAGTAGGTGATATTGTAATAACAAGGCACTACTTTTTGCTGGGTGGTATCGCAACAACGAGACACTACTTGTCTTCTAGGTGGTATCGAAATAACGAGACACTACTTGTCTTCTATGTGGTATCGCAATAACGAGACACTACGTGACTAGTAGGTGATATTACAATAACAAGACACTGCTTGTTTGCTAGGTAGTTTTGCAATAATGAGGCAATACTTGTTTCATAGGTGGTATCGCAACAACGAGACACAACTTGTCTTCTAGGTGGTATCGCAATAACGAGACACTACGTGACTAGTAGGTGATATTACAATAACAAGACACTGCTTGTTTGCTAGGTGGTTTTGCCTTAACGAGACACTACTTGTCTACTTTGTGATATTGTAATACCAAGACACTACTTGTCTGCTAGGTGGTATTGCAATAACGAGACACTACTTGTCTGCTAGCTGTTATTGCAATAACGAGGCAATACTTGTCTCCTGTGTGGTATCGCAATAACGAGACAATACTTGTCAGTTAGGTGATATCGCAATAACGAAACACCACTTGTCAGCTAGGAGGTATCATCGCAATAACGAGACACTAATTATCAGCTTAGAGACATAAGACAAATAGGTTCTCTTTTATTTCATTCAAAGGAAATGCAATAAAACAGAGAGATATTTTCTAAGGGAAAATTATATAGGATAATAACACGCTATGCTCGTGTCTTGCGGAATTAAGGGTTTATATTTTTTGTAATGTTTTTTGTTAAATAAATTGATAGATATTGTCTAACATTCTGTGATGGATTGTGTTGGGCTATCTCCCTTCGACTAATTAAATGAATGGTTTATGTTAATCTTCTTTATACTTCTTTGTGAAATATATTTTGTTGGGATGCTATGTTAGACAAAATGTTTTTTCTAACTATTACTAGAGTAACAACCTGTGCGATAGTTTGTTAAGGGCTTGAAGTTGTTTTAATTCCTGATATAAAACGGACGAAACATTTTCAGTTTTTTTAAATATAACAAGCAGGAAGTGAAACAGGAAGTTAACAGATTTAGGTGTCGCAATAACGAGACACTACTTGTCTGGTATTTTGTATTTCAATAACGAGGCAATACTCGTCTGCTGGGTGATATCGCAATAACGAGAAACTACTTGTTTTCTAGGTATTATTGCAATAACGAGACATTACTTGTACTAGTTTGCTAGGTGGTATCGCAATAACAAATCACTACTTGTCTGCTAAACAACCAGACGACATTCCTGAAGCCAATTGACACTGAATGTATTGTTTTAAAGACAGTATGCAACATTTTTGGGGAGGGTCTAAAACGCGGAAGTGGAAAAGCCCGAAGTATAAAAACACATATATTTTTATTCATAACTTTTTAACGGCTTGACATAAATTAAAAATTAAAAGTGCCTCTGGGAGATATTTGAAAGATCTTTATAATCATATATAGTTTATTGCAAATAATTTTTAATAAAGTACCTAAAAGTTGACCGGAAGTGAAATTTGTGCGAGTGTCACTACATCAAATTTTCACATTGGAACCAAGATTTCTCCTAAATGCTTCACCCCGGTCAAAAAACTATTAGTGTTTAGCCCAAGTAATTCATTTAGCTTCAAAATGATGTATAGTTTATAAGAAACAAATGAAAGGAAAGTTAAGAAAAGACCGGCGGAAGCAAGTACGGTAGCAAAAGCAAAAGTTCGAATTTTCAACTTTTAACTATAATATCTCAAAGACCTCATAACCCGGTCACAATTTGAATAGGGCCTCGTGTTCCCCTCAGCATTAGCTATAAAATGATATATAACTTTTAAATTTTGGTCAACGACAAAGTATGTTAAAGTTTACCGGAAGTGATCCTTGTCTTGTTAAACAATAAGACCATTGAACAATTATGTAAATCCAAATCAATCTTAATGAAAGATATTCAATTAAATATAAAAGATCATGAAAAAGTTTCAGTATTTTACTCTTGTTATCATGCAGTTTATTAAACATTAAACATTCAGAATCTGCAAAGTTTTCATCTGATATTTATAATAAAATGAGAATGTGAGAGTTAAAACTGGTTACAGTTGTATTTAATAAGAAGAAACCAAAAAATTATAAAATGGCAATTTCCCCTCTAGCATAGTCTAGTTCTGACAACAATGAAAGATTCTGTGGGAAAAGCAAGATATTCTAACAAGTTTTGTAGGTCAGAACAGCCAATCAGACCTGATTTTTGGTAAAATATCAAAAAGATATCTCCTTTTGTCATGGATTAAACAACTTGTTATTCAAATAAATAACTCTTATAAATTTAAAACCAGGAAAATACTACGTTTACATAGCATACTTTTTCACAATGTATACAATAAAGTATATAGGCCAAATGTTTGCATGTATTATTTTAACAAAATGAAAAGTTCTACAAAAATATCATCCAAGTCCAGTACTATATTCACACCTATAGGTCATAAGAGGTCCATCACATTGTCACACTCTATGCATCACCTACTCCATATAGGTACATCACCTTATCACACCCTATGTATCACCTACTCCTGCTCTACTGTCCCCTATGTACAAATCTGACCTTGCATATCCACTCTGAAGGTCATTAAAAGGTAAATCACCTTATCACACCCTACGCATCACCTACTCCTGCTCTATTGTCTCCTATGTATACATCTGACCCTGTAGATATCCACTCTGATATTCATAATAGGTAAATCACCTAGTCACACCCTATGTATCACCTACTCCTGATCTATTGTCTCCTATGTATACATCTGACCTTGTATATCCACTCTGATATTCATAATAGGTAAATCACCTAGTCACACCCTATGTATCACCTACTCCTGCTCTATTATCTCCTATGTATACATCTGACCTTGTAGATATCCACTCTGATATTCATAATAGGTAAATCACCTAGTCACACCCTATGTATCACCTTCTCCTGCTCTATTGTCTCCTATGTATACATCTGACCCTGTAGATATCCACTCTGATATTCATAATAGGTAAATCACCTAGTCACACCCTATGTATCACCTACTCCTGCTCTATTGTCTCCTATGTATACATCTGACCTTGTAGATATCCACTCTGATATTCATAAAAGGTAAATCACCTAGTCACACCCTATGTATCACCTACTCCTGCTCTATTGTCTCCTATGTATACATCTGACCTTGTAGATATCCACTCTGATATTCATAATAGGTAAATCACCTAGTCACACCCTATGTATCACCTACTCCTGCTCTATTGTCTCCTATGTATACATCTGACCTTGTAGATATCCACTCTGATATTCATAATAGGTAAATCACCTAGTCACACCCTATGTATCACCTACTCCTGCTCTATTGTCTCCTATGTATACATCTGACCTTGTAGATATCCACTCTGATATTCATAATAGGTAAATCACCTAGTCACACCCTATGTATCACCTACTCCTGCTCTATTTGTCTCCTATGTATACATCTGACCTTGTAGATATCCACTCTGATATTCATAATAGGTAAATCACATAGTCACACCCTATGTATCACCTACTCCTGCTCTATTGTCTCCTATGTATACATCTGACCTTGTAGATATCCACTCTGATATTCATAATAGGTAAATCACCTAGTCACACCCTATGTATCACCTACTCCTGCTCTATTGTCTCCTATGTATACATTTGACCTTGTAGATATCCATTCTGATATTCATAATAGGTAAATCACCTAGTCACACCCTATGTATCACCTACTCCTGCTCTATTTGTCTCCTATGTATACATCTGACCTTGTAGATATCCACTCTGATATTCATAATAGGTAAATCACCTAGTCACACCCTATGTATCACCTACTCCTGCTCTATTGTCTCCTATGTATATGTGGCAGAGTGTTATTTTCCAGAATTTATTTATTTTCTATACTTTGTAAATTATTATTGTAGTACACATGTATGATTTAGTTTGATTATTAAATGAACAGGTTTATATATTAGTATATAAACTGACTCACTATAAAATCTATCTAGTTCTGTGATACCTATTTTGGATAATACTAATCACTGATTGTGGAATTTGGAGTTACCTGTCAGGTGACAGTTATTTTTAGCAACTCTTCTATTTTATTCTAGTACTTCTTACAGTCTTATTGTCTATTGGTCATTTTGAGTCACATGTATTCTTTTGGAGGTAAAATTCTAATTCTATTGTTTTGGTGAACACTTCTTGATAAACCTTGAGAGAGAAAGGCAGACATTTTTGTTTCTTACTGAATTTGCAACAATACTTCACAGCCTTTGTTCTGAGAAACTTTCAACAAAACTATATTGTGCTGAATTAGGTTTGTTACTATTTTCTTTCACTAATTCCCAATAATTATGACATTTTAACAGAGCAGCTTGATAATGATCTGAAAGCTTTGTATGAATCTGAGAATAAATCTGTGATATGAATCTGATCTGATTGCAAGTGTAAATTTTAATATTGTAAACCATTTTTATTGAGATAAACATATCTCTAGGAATATAAATTAATAAAATAATAATATAACTTCAAGTAAATACAGAAATCATAATAAAGTGTTATGAGAGAGTACAATTTCTTATAATTAGTTAAATAAGGTGTTAAATTGATAATTTTTAATTGTAAATAATGCTCATCTTACATATGATGCACTCTGAGATATTTTGTGTTTGTCTGTGTTCAGAATGTATGTTATATTTTTATTAGCTGAAACACAGTATTTATGATATATAATTTTGCTTCAGGTATAACCATGATGTAGAAGCATATATGATTATAATGTTTTGACTGCCAGCCTATTCATCTTTTTGAGTGGTAAGCATATTGTGTAATTTTGTTATTTTAATTAATGCTTTGCTGCTTAATTGCTTGCTTTGCTTATTAATGCTTGGCATTTGATTTTAACCAATGTGATAATTTTGTTGATATATTTTTGAGTTTCTTAATGTGCAAAATATTTATTTTGCAAGTAATGTGATATGTATAACCGAATGAAGTCTATGGTTTTCAAGGACACTTTCATACATGCAAAGACTAATCTATTTTTAAGTCTTGTGAATTAAGTAGAATAAGAAATATTTATATATTTATTACTTTTATGAAACAAGTTAGAGTTATCTTTCTTGCACCAATATTTATGTTATTTTAAATTTGTATATTACAGGGCTTTATTTATTTAGTCATTGTTTTCTGTTGATTCCCACTACAAATAAAGAACCTGAAAATTAAAACCAGTGTGTGTTATTTTTTTTCGCATGGTTTCAATGGCGCCCAACGTGATTTGTGGTTTGGAACAACTTATTTGTGCACACGTATAGTTATATTGACATTTCCGGGATCAGCTACGTAAACTTAGGACGTCTGTGTTTTCAACTTCCGGAAGTGAAGTGACTTTGTTTACCGGCGGAAAATTCAACTGGATTTGGACATTTGTTGCTGTTTCTCAGCCAGTTTCTGAACAGACAAGGTTAGATATCATATGTATTGTTTGTCTTATGTGTATTATACATGTTTATAATTTGTTTCTTAAAAAAAAAAAAAAAATCGATTTATTCGATTTTTATGTCGAAAATTGAACTTGTAACTTGGTACTAAAAACGCTGTTTTCTTACTTTAGAAACTGACTTTATTTTGTAGTGCTTGATTTTGAAACAGCATTACTGAATTGTATATTGTACTTTGAAGTGAAACTGAACAACATTATCTTGATTAATTACTTTATTTGTAAGTTGTAAATTTTTTTTTTTTTTTTTTTTTTTTTCAACATTGTGATTGAGAATCCTCATTGATACGTAACACACCCCCTACATAGACACACCCACTCGAGGTCAAGGTCACCGGAAGTACACTTTATCCAGTGTAAACAAACACTGTTTGCTATTTACATTTTTTTTTTCTACTTAAAAAAAAAAAACTTTGTGCATTATAAAACTTACACATACTTTACAAATAAATAAACATTTATATATTTACAGTATATTGAATATCTTAAAATTTTAAAAGTATAACTTAATATTTTTTTTGTTTTGTTTAGATTTATTTACATTTGGCATACAAGTTAATTTCACATACATGTAGACCAGGAAAGGGTAATTGTTCAAGAGACATCAACCATTTTTTTAAAATAGTTTTTGACATACAGATACACATTTGCAATTACACCATAAACTATTTTGCATACTTTAGGTGTGTTCTGATTTTGATCATAGACATTAAGTGTTAATAATTTGTATTGTGTTTGTGTTGATACTTGTATTGTGGAATTGTGCTGTACTATACTTTGTGATTTTGTGTTTTGCTTTATTATCATTATTGTGTTATACTTTGTGGCATTGTATTTGTCTTTGTATTTTGTAATCATTTCAGAGTGTAAAAAAAATCAATAGCTAAATTTTATAATTTATAAACTTTACATATTTTCAAATTGATAACTAAACTAGAGTTAAATTTAATCATAAACTTGTCTTCAATTTTAACTGAAAGATTTAACTTTACTATTTAAATAAATTAAACTTATCATTTTGATTAACTTAAACTTATACATAGTAGTTTGATAAACAACTTGACTGTATGATAGTTGATTGATTGCAGACACATTTATCCATGCATGTAGCCATGAACTAACATGTTATCATAACTTATACCTTACACACCCTGCACACCTTTCCATCACTCTGTATTTTCAGGGATAGCTGATATTTCCAGTTGTCTATTTCTCAGGTACTTTTGACTTTGATTTGTCTATTTGTGTAGTTAGTGTTTATAAGTCTTTGAGGAGTTTGACCCAGTTTTTTTTTTTTTTTTTTTTTTTTTGGTTTTCCGACAATCCGTTTAGCCCAGTACTGAGTTACAGTAAGACAAAGTACGAGTTACTTTGAGAGTTCATACATACGATTGAAAGTATTTACACTTAAGTACATACAGTACTGTGTTTTAGTATTTTATGACATACCTGAAAGCTGTCAAGCTTTGATTGATTGATTTAATTCGAAGTATTCGAATTTTGATTTATTTTGATATTTTTTAGTATTTGACGTGTACTTATATCTGAGATTGTTAACGTAAAAGTTTAACAAGTCTCAGTATTTTTGTTTTTCAGGTCACAGTATATAGTAGTATATTGCAATTGATATTTGGTATTACCAAGGATTTTGATATCTGGTGTTACAAACATATTGATATTTGGTATTTAGTGTATTTATGATCTGATAGCAGAGAGTTGTTGTAAGTTGCATTAGTATTTATTTATTTATTTTTGTTGAACTTTGCATACATATATATTTTCTACTATTGAATTACGTCATGGAAGCCAAAGCCAAAGCAGAACCTACAGAAAAGGTAGACTTGGGACTACAGTTCAAAACTATGTTCACAACACTTCAAGCAATGGGTCTTAATCCCAAAGGAGATACACCAGAGGAGTTTGACAATTGGATCCAAGATTATGTAGCACATTCGAAGGAACATAAGCTCACTTTACCAGCGAAAGAAACAGGAGCTATTCCCAAGGCAGTAAAGAAGGAGGAGCAACTAGAGAAAACCCTCGTAATGTCTACTCATCCACCAAAAATTAGAAGTTTTTCCGGAGGAGACAACAAGGGTGAGACAGCTTATGATATTTGGAGGTATGAGGTAAAAATGCTGCAGGAGGATCCATCCTATACAAAGACCCAAAAGAACTTCGCAATCCGTCGAGCATTGACCGGATCAGCAGCACGAATGGTTATGTACCAGGGAGACATGTCTATAGAACAAGTACTTGCAACATTGGATAGTGTCTATGGAACAGTGGATAGCAAGGAACAACTTCTATCTGAATTTTATTGTGCCAGACAAAAAGAGGATGAGGACGTGACTACATGGAGTAATCGTCTTCAGGAGATTATAGGTAGAGGACTTGAGAAGAAAGTAGTTTCATCGACTGAGGTTAACTCGATGTTACGGAACATGATTTACACAGGCTTACGACAAGAACTCAAGGATGTGAGTGGTCACAAGTATGATGCCATCCATGATTTCAATCAACTCAGAGTAGCCTTGAGACAGATAGAGAAAGAACATATGCCTAGGAAGACAGGTAAGCCACAAACAGCTAAGGTTGCAACAACAGTAGACCAGAACAAAGACATAGAAGAACTGAAAGGTATGGTGCAGCAGCTCACGCATACAGTAACAGAAATGAAGAGTCAGCAGTATCAAGGTAGACCTAGAGGTAATAACTTCAGAGGTAGAGGAGGTAATCGAGGTTACAACCAGCAACCCAGACCTAGTTGGGAGTCGCAACAACCACCACCATTTAGACCCAGGATACCACAGCAACAGAATCCAAGGTATAATTGGCAACAACAGCCGCCACCACAGGTATCTCAAACTGAAGAACAGCCATCCATTCAACAGCAACCTCAAGAATATCAGTATTACCATTCGGAACCAGTATGTCATCGTTGTGGACAGCGAGGCCATATCCAAATAGGCTGCAGAGTAATATTGGACCATTCGCAGGAAGCTTTAAACGCCAGGAGGCCAGTACGGAGGGGCCGGTACTAGGTCACAGAAGAAGAGGTCCCATGAAAAGAAACAACTTAGTGAAAAGTATTGTACCTACTGACCTTTTTGGACAACCAACTGAAACTGACATCATCATTAATGGCAACATAATTCCAGCTTTATTAGATACAGGGTCTACAGTTTCAACTATTTCGGAATTTTACTACAAGGAATATTTGGCCAACTCTATACCACTTCACACTTTAGATCAACTTTTAGAAATTGAATGTGCTGGAGGATCACCACTACCATACTTAGGCTACATAGAGGTAGACATCAAGACCCCAGGTAATACCAACACTACCACACGACATGTATTTCTAGTTGTACCTGACAGTCGCTACAGTCAACAAGTACCAGCACTTATAGGCACCAACATTTTGAACCGTATGATACAACAGTTGAAAGAGGAACATGGTACTAGATATTTACAGAACACTGACTTGACTACACCATGGTTTCTGGCGTTCAGATGTATTACCATGAGAGAAAAACAACTCAACAAGAATGATAACCGTTTAGCCATAGTACGCCTACAACAGACAGTCACCATGATACCAAATCAGACATTAGATGTAAACTGCTATTATGACCAGGAGTTACCTTATCATCAAACTTCATCGATTCTTCAATCATCAAACCTTTCACCATCAGTCAATGATATAGAAATTCAACCAACATGTCTACAGTACAAATACAGACAGAATGGTATCATCAGTGTTAGATTATCCAATACCAGCAACCATACAATAACTATTCCACAGAAGGCTATTATTTGTGAAGTACAACCTGTAACCATTGAGGATGATCCTAATCTACCAGTTACCACTAACGACAACTTTAATCCACTGACACTTGTAGACATTACCAAAAGTGATTTAACAGATACTCAACTGGAACAAGGAAAACAACTTATACTTTCTTATACCGATATTTTTAGTATAGGAGATAATGACGTTGGATGTACTGACAGAGTGAAACATCGAATAGACTTAGTAGATGAGACACCATTTAAACAGAGATACCGCAGCATTCCTTTGGCCATGTATGATGAAGTAAAGTCTCACCTGAAACAACTTTTAGACATAGGCATCATCAAACCATCTAGATCACCATTCTCATCAAATGTAGTCTTGGTCAGGAAGAAAGATGGTACATTAAGGATGTGTGTGGACTATCGTCAGCTAAACTCACAGACTAAGAAGGACAACTATGCTCTACCAAGGATTGAAGAACTGCTTAACAGCTGCAGAGGTAATAAATTCTATTCAGTCATCGACATGAAGTCTGGTTATCACCAAGTGGAAATCTTAGATGAACATAAAGAGAGAACCGCTTTTTCAGTAGGACCTTTAGGATTCTGGCAGTATGAGAAAATGCCTTTTGGATTATGCAACGCACCTGCAACTTACCAACGTTTAATGGAAAACTGTTTAGCCGACTATAACTTCAAAATATGCTGCATTTTATTGATGATGTGATAATTTATGGAAAGACATATGAGGAACATTTACACAACCTACATCTTGTATTTCAAAGAATCAGAGAGTGGAACTTGAAACTAGCCCCTGACAAATGTGAATTTTTCAAACGGAAAGTGAAATATGTTGGCCATGTAGTATCGGAACATGGAGTAGAAATTGATGAAGCAAAGACAGAGAAAGTAGTAAATTGGCCAAAACCAGAGTCACCAGAAGATGTAAGAAGATTTTTAGGGTTTGTAGGATACTACAGACGTTTCATCAAAGATTTCAGCAAGATCAGCAAGCCTCTTACAGACCTTATTCCATCACCAACTAAGAAGAAGATAAGGAAAGGAACTAAGAAAACTACACCTTTTACTGAATGGGGGAAAGCACAGGATACAGCTTTTGAAACTTTAAAGGAACGATTAGTAACAGCACCAATACTAGGATATGCAGACAGTTCTCTCCCTTATGAATTGCATACTGATGCATCAGGCGAGGCCCTTGGAGCAGTCCTATACCAACAACAAGGTGATGTGAAGCGGGTCATTAGTTATGCCAGCAGAGGACTCAATAAAGCAGAGAAGAACTATCCACCACACAAAAGATAATTTTTGGCATTAAAATGGGCTATCAGCGACAAATTCAGAGATTACCTTTACAATCAGAACTTCACAGTGCTTACAGACAACAACCCTCTCACATATGTTTTGACAACCGCCAAGTTAGATGCCACTGGACACCGTTGGCTTGCAGCACTTGCAGCTTTCAACTTTGATATTAAATACCGACCAGGAAAAAACAACGCAGATGCAGACGCACTCAGTCGATTACCAACAACCAGCACAACCAGCATTTCCAGTGACTCAATCCAGGCTATTTGCAACTCAACTGTACCAACTGCTTATATTGACAGTATGACCATTACACCAGATCTAGTAATAGATGATGAAGATCCAAGAGGAACAGACACTGGCAACATAATTGACTGGATACAAGTACAGCATCAGGATCCAAACATTGCTCTGATGATTGATTATCTGTCTACCAACACCAAGCCATCAAAGAAGACTTCTGGTAAAAATCCATACAACAAACAGTTTCAACACCTGAAATTGATTGATGGAGTACTATATCGTTCGACAACCACTGATGATGATACCCGTAATCAGCTTGTCTTACCATTAGCCCATGTACCTACAGTATTGCAACTATTACATGATAACTATGGACATCCAGGAAAAGACAGAACAACATCACTTGTACGAGACAGATTTTACTGGCCTGGTATGCACAAAGATATACAGAAATGGATAGAAGAATGTGGAAGATGTGTAAGGAGGAAATCGCAGACCAACCAACGAGCACCGCTTGTGAATATCACCACCAGTTCACCTTTGGAGCTTGTATGTATGGATTTCTTGACCCTAGAAAGATCAAAGGGAGGCCATCAACACATCTTGGTAATAACTGACCACTTTACCAGATTTGCAGCTGCTATACCAACAAGAAATCAACTTGCCAAAACAACAGCTGAGGCATTCTACCAACATTTTATAGTTCATTATGGCATACCAGAACGCATCCACTCAGACCAAGGAGCGAATTTTGAAAGCCAGTTAATCAAGGAACTCTGCACCATAACAGGCATGAAGAAATCCAGAACCACCAGCTACCATGCTATGGGTAATGGGATGACAGAGAGGTTCAACAGAACTTTATTGGACATGCTTGGCTCACTGGATGAGGAAAAGAAAGCCAACTGGAAGGCCTATGTAGGACCAATGGTGCATTGCTACAACTGTACCAGACATGAAAGCACCGGCCAAACACCTTACCTGCTAATGTTTGGAAGGAACCCTAGGCTACCAGTAGATGCTGTATTTGGACTGAGAGAAAGTGACAAGGAACCAACCACTAAGTATGTCCAGGACCTGAGGAAAAGAATATCAGAAGCATTCCAGCTAGCTAACACCGCAGCAGAAAAAGCTAGAGTAAAACAGAAAGACTTGTATGACACCAAAGTAAGAGGAGGTACTGTTGAGGAAGGAGACAGAGTATTGGTGAAGATTGTTAGATTTGAAGGGAAACACAAGTTAGCAGACAGATGGGAACATGACCCTTACATCGTCATAGGAAAGAAGAATGGGGACATTCCTGTTTTTGTGGTGAGGAAGGAGAATGGACAAGGCAGGGACAAGACAGTCCACCGCAACCTCTTGCTTCCCATTGGAATATTGAGAGACACACCAATACCTGTTCCAAGAGCAACAAAAGTTAAACCAACAGCAGCTCCAAGACCTTCCAAGATAAGACCAGTCCCAGCGAAACGAAGAAAGGAACTTATAATCCAGACTGATGATACTGAGGATCTTGAATCTGAAGAGGAGTCAGAATGGAGATTTGTAATCAGGGAGGAACAAGACAGCAGTGATCCATCCATCACTCAGGAACCTCTTGTTATGTCGGACCCTGATGGACAGAATCAGACAGAAGCTGGAGGGGACGCCCTTCCATCTGAAGACACTGATAGTGTAGAAGATGACCAGCTTGATGTCGGTGACCAAGGAAGCGCTTCGGACAGAGAGGAGACAGTTCAGCAGGACAGCAGTGCTGACAGTGATAGTGCTCCAGATGATTTACCAGTTCCTACATTAAGACGATCGACCAGAGAAAGAAGACCACCACTTAGGTACAGGTCTGGAGATTTCATTCTGGCGAAGTCTACTGTTTCACACGAACAACCAGACTGGGAAAAGAAGATCCATTATATCACAACACTGGCAAAGACTACCAACCTTCTTACCGATTTAAAGGATGAAACAGGAAAGACCATCCTAAGACTATTGGATCCTGCCCATACTCTAAAGTGACAGACAGAATGCCGAGACGTCATTTTCCGGCTGGGGGGAGTATGTGGCAGAGTGTTATTTTCCAGAATTTATTTATTTTCTATACTTTGTAAATTATTATTGTAGTACACATGTATGATTTAGTTTGATTATTAAATGAACAGGTTTATATATTAGTATATAAACTGACTCACTATAAAATCTATCTAGTTCTGTGATACCTATTTTGGATAATACTAATCACTGATTGTGGAATTTGGAGTTACCTGTCAGGTGACAGTTATTTTTAGCAACTCTTCTATTTTATTCTAGTACTTCTTACAGTCTTATTGTCTATTGGTCATTTTGAGTCACATGTATTCTTTTGGAGGTAAAATTCTAATTCTATTGTTTTGGTGAACACTTCTTGATAAACCTTGAGAGAGAAAGGCAGACATTTTTGTTTCTTACTGAATTTGCAACAATACTTCACAGCCTTTGTTCTGAGAAACTTTCAACAAAACTATATTGTGCTGAATTAGGTTTGTTACTATTTTCTTTCACTAATTCCCAATAATTATGACATTTTAACAGAGCAGCTTGATAATGATCTGAAAGCTTTGTATGAATCTGAGAATAAATCTGTGATATGAATCTGATCTGATTGCAAGTGTAAATTTTAATATTGTAAACCATTTTTATTGAGATAAACATATCTCTAGGAATATAAATTAATAAAATAATAATATAACTTCAAGTAAATACAGAAATCATAATAAAGTGTTATGAGAGAGTACAATTTCTTATAATTAGTTAAATAAGGTGTTAAATTGATAATTTTTAATTGTAAATAATGCTCATCTTACATATGATGCACTCTGAGATATTTTGTGTTTGTCTGTGTTCAGAATGTATGTTATATTTTTATTAGCTGAAACACAGTATTTATGATATATAATTTTGCTTCAGGTATAACCATGATGTAGAAGCAGATATGATTATAATGTTTTGACTGCCAGCCTATTCATCTTTTTGAGTGGTAAGCATATTGTGTAATTTTGTTATTTTAATTAATGCTTTGCTGCTTAATTGCTTGCTTTGCTTATTAATGCTTGGCATTTGATTTTAACCAATGTGATAATTTTGTTGATATATTTTTGAGTTTCTTAATGTGCAAAATATTTATTTTGCAAGTAATGTGATATGTATAACCGAATGAAGTCTATGGTTTTCAAGGACACTTTCATACATGCAAAGACTAATCTATTTTTAAGTCTTGTGAATTAAGTAGAATAAGAAATATTTATATATTTATTACTTTTATGAAACAAGTTAGAGTTATCTTTCTTGCACCAATATTTATGTTATTTTAAATTTGTATATTACAGGGCTTTATTTATTTAGTCATTGTTTTCTGTTGATTCCCACTACAAATAAAGAACCTGAAAATTAAAACCAGTGTGTGTTATTTTTTTTCGCATGGTTTCATATACATCTGACCTTGTAGATATCCACTCTGATATTCATAATAGGTAAATCACCTAGTCACACCCTATGTATCACCTACTCCTGCTCTATTGTCTCCTATGTATACATCTGACCTTGTAGATATCCACTCTGATATTCATAATAGCTAAATCACCTAGTCACACCCTATGTATCACCTACTCCTGCTCTATTTGTCTCCTATGTATACATCTGACCTTGTAGATATCCACTCTGATATTCATAATAGGTAAATCACCTAGTCACACCCTATGTATCACCTACTCCTGCTCTATTGTCTCCTATGTATACATCTGACCTTGTAGATATCCACTCTGATATTCATAATAGGTAAATCACCTAGTCACACCCTATGTATCACCTACTCCTGCTCTATTGTCTCCTATGTATACATCTGACCTTGTAGATATCCACTCTGATATTCATAATAGGTAAATCACCTAGTCACACCCTATGTATCACCTACTCCTGCTCTACTGTCCCCTATGTACAAATCTGACCCTGCATATCCACTCTAAAGGTCATTAAAAGGTAAATCACCTAGTCACACACTATGTATCACCTACTCCTGCTCTACTGTCCACTATATACACATTTGACCTTGTATATATCAACTCTGAAGGTCATAATAGGTACTAGTACATCACCTAGTCACACCCTATGTATCACTTTCTCCTGCTCTTCTGTCCCCTATGTACACATCTGACCTTGTATATCCACTCTGAAGGTCATTAAAAGTAAATCACCTAGTCACACCCTATGCATTACCTACTCCTGCTCCACTGTCCCCTATTTACTCATCTGACCTTGTATATATCCACTCTGATGATGGTCATAATAAGGGCATCACCTAGTCACCCCCTATGTATCACCTACCCCTGCTCTACTGTCCCCTATGTATCACCTACTCCTGCTCTACTGTACACTATGTACACATCTGACCTTGTATATAACTACTCTGATGGTCATAATAGGTGCATCACCTAGTCACACCCTATGTATCACCTACTCCTGCTCTACTTTCCCCTATGTACACATCTGACATTGTATATCTACTCTGAAGGTCATTAAAAGGTAAATCACTTAGTCACACCCTACGCATCACCTACTCCTGCTCCACTGTCCCCTATTTACTCATCTGACCTTGTATATCCACTCTGAAGGTTCTAATAGGTAAATCACCTAGTCACACCCTATGTATCACCTACTCCTGCTCCACTGTCCCCTATTTACTCATCTGACCTTGTATATCCACTCTGAAGGTTCTAATAGGTAAATCACCTAGTCACACCCTATGTATCACCTTCTCCTGCTCTATTGTCTCCTATGTACAAATCTGACCCTGCATATCCACTCTGAAGGTCCTAATATGTAAATCACCTAGTCACACCCTATGCATCACCTACTCCTGCTCTATTGTCTCCTATGTATACATCTGACCTTGTATATCCACTCTGAAGGTCATTAAAAGGTAATCACCTAGTCACACCCTTTGTATCACCTACTTCTGCTATACTGTCCCCTATGTACAAATCTGACCCTGCAAATCCACTCTGAAGGTCCTAATAGGTGCATCACCTAGTCACACCCTATGTATCACCTACTCCTGCTGTAATGTCCCCGTCATGTATGTACACATCTGACCTTGTATATCCACTCTGAAGGTCATTAAAAGGTAAATCACCTAGTCACACCCATTACATCACCTACTCCTGCTCCACTGTCCCCTATTTACTCATCTGACCTTGTATATATCCACTACGAAGGTCATAATAGGTACATCACCTACTCACACACTATGTATCACCTACTCCTGCTCTACTGTCCCGTATGTACACATCTGACCTTGTATATCCACTCTGAAGGTCATTAAAAGGTAAATCACCTAGTCACACCCTACGCATCACCTACTCCTGCTCCACTGTCCCCTATTTACTCATCTGACCATGTATATATCCACTCTGAAGGTTCTAATAGGTAAATCACCTAGTCACACCCTATGTATCACCTTCTCCTGCTCTATTGTCTCCTATGTATACATCTGACCTTGTAGATATCCACTCTGATATTCATAATAGGTAAATCACCTAGTCACACCCTATGTATCACCTTCTCCTGCTCTATTGTCTCCTATGTATACATCTGACCTTGTATATATCCACTCTGATGATGGTCATAATAAGGGCATCACCTAGTCACCCCCTATGTATCACCTACCCCTGCTCTACTGTCCCCTATGTATCACCTACTCCTGCTCTACTGTACACTATGTACACATCTGACCTTGTATATAACCACTCTGATGGTCATAATAGGTGCATCACCTAGTCACACCCTATGTATCACCTACTCCTGCTCTACTTTCCCCTATGTACACATCTGACATTGTATATCTACTCTGAAGGTCATTAAAAGGTAAATCACTTAGTCACACCCTACGCATCACCTACTCCTGCTCCACTGTCCCCTATTTACTCATCTGACCTTGTATATCCACTCTGAAGGTTCTAATAGGTAAATCACCTAGTCACACCCTATGTATCACCTACTCCTGCTCCACTGTCCCCTATTTACTCATCTGACCTTGTATATCCACTCTGAAGGTTCTAATAGGTAAATCACCTAGTCACACCCTATGTATCACCTTCTCCTGCTCTATTGTCTCCTATGTACAAATCTGACCCTGCATATCCACTCTGAAGGTCCTAATATGTAAATCACCTAGTCACACCCTATGCATCACCTACTCCTGCTCTATTGTCTCCTATGTATACATCTGACCTTGTATATCCACTCTGAAGGTCATTAAAAGGTAATCACCTAGTCACACCCTTTGTATCACCTACTTCTGCTATACTGTCCCCTATGTACAAATCTGACCCTGCAAATCCACTCTGAAGGTCCTAATAGGTGCATCACCTAGTCACACCCTATGTATCACCTACTCCTGCTGTAATGTCCCCGTCATGTATGTACACATCTGACCTTGTATATCCACTCTGAAGGTCACTAAAAGGTAAATCACCTAGTCACACCCTATACATCACCTACTCCTGCTCCACTGTCCCCTATTTACTCATCTGACCTTGTATATATCCACTACGAAGGTCATAATAGGTACATCACCTACTCACACACTATGTATCACCTACTCCTGCTCTACTGTCCCGTATGTACACATCTGACCTTGTATATCCACTCTGAAGGTCATTAAAAGGTAAATCACCTAGTCACACCCTACGCATCACCTACTCCTGCTCCACTGTCCCCTATTTACTCATCTGACCATGTATATATCCACTCTGAAGGTTCTAATAGGTAAATCACCTAGTCACACCCTATGTATCACCTTCTCCTGCTCTATTGTCTCCTATGTATACATCTGACCTTGTAGATATCCACTCTGATATTCATAATAGGTAAATCACCTAGTCACACCCTATGTATCACCTACTCCTGCTCTATTGTCTCCTATGTATACACCTGACCTTGTATATCCACTCTGAAGGTCATTAAAAGGTAAATTACCTAGTCACACACTATGTATCACCTACTCCTGCTCTACTATCCACTATGTACCGTCTGACCTTGTATATATCCACTCTGATGGTCATAGGTGCATCACCTAGTCACACCCTATGTATCACCTTCTCCTGCTCTATTGTCTCCTATGTATACATCTGACCTTGTAGATATCCACTCTGATATTCATAATAGGTAAATCACCTAGTCACACCCTATGTATCACCTACTCCTGCTCTACTGTCCCGTATGTACACATCTGACCTTGTATATCCACTCTGAAGGTCATTAAAAGGTAAATCACCTAGTCACACTCTATGCATCACCTACTCCTGCTCCACTGTCCCCTATTTACTCATCTGACCTTGTATATATCCACTCTGAAGGTCATAATAGGTACATCACCTAGTCACACCCTATGTATCACCTACTCCTGCTCTACTGACCCGTATGTATACATCTGACCTTGTATATCCACTCTGAAGGTTCTAATAGGTAAATCACCTAGTCACACCCTATGTATCACCTACTCCTGCTCCACTGTCCCCTATTTATCATATGACCTTGTATATATCCACTCTGATGGTCATAATAGGTACATCACCTAGTCACACCCTATGTATCACCTACTTCTGCTATACTGTCCCCTATGTACAAATCTGACCCTGCATATCCACTCTGAAGGTCCTAATATGTAAATCACCTAGTAACACCCTATGTATCACCTACTCCTGCTCTATTGTCTCCTATGTATACATCTGCCCTTGTATATCCACTCTGAAGGTCATTAAAAGGTAATCACCTAGTCACACCCTATGTATCACCTACTTCTGCTATACTGTCCCCTATGTACAATACTTACCCTGCATATCCACTCTGAAGGTCCTAATAGGTAAATCACCTAGTCACACCCTATGTATCACCTACTCCTGCTCTGTTGTCTCCTATGTATACATCTGACCTTGTATATCCACTCTGAAGGTCATTAAAAGGTAAATCACCTAGTCACACCCTATGTATCACCTACTCCTGCTCTACTGTCCCCTATGTACACATCTGACATTGTATATCTACTCTGAAGGTCATTAAAAGGTAAATTACCTAGTCACACACTATGTATCACCTACTCCTGCTCTACTATCCACTATTTACTCATCTGACCTTGTATATATCCACTCTGATGATGGTCATAATAAGGGCATCACCTAGTCACACCCTATGTATCACCTACTCCTGCTCTACTGTCCCCTATGTACACATCTGACATTGTATATCTACTCTGGAGGTCATTAAAAGGTAAATCACTTAGTCACACCCTTCGCATCACCTACTCCTGCTCCACTGTCCCCTATTTACTCATCTGACCTTGTATATCCACTCTGAAGGTTCTAATAGGTAAATCACCTAGTCACACCCTATGTATCACCTACTCCTGCTCCACTGTCCCCTATTTACTCATCTGACCTTGTATATCCACTCTGAAGGTTCTAATAGGTAAATCACCTAGTCACACCCTATGTATCACCTTCTCCTGCTCTATTGTCTCCTATGTATACATCTGACCTTGTAGATATCCACTCTGATATTCATAATAGGTACATCACCTAGTCACACCCTATGTATCACCTACTTCTGCTATACTGTCCCCTATGTACAAATCTGACCCTGCATATCCACTCTGAAGGTCCTAATATGTAAATCACCTAGTCACACCCTATGTATCACCAACTCCTGCTCTATTGTCTCCTATGTATACATCTGACCTTGTATATCCACTCTGAAGGTCATTAAAAGGTAATCACCTAGTAGTGTTGTTCAATCGGTTTAAAACATGAACCGATTATCTATTACTATCGGTCAGCCCCAACCAACCGACTATTAGATATAATCGTTTTGTTTGAAATTGCAATGACTTGATGCTATTTTGGCTTTAAGAAGACTAAAGTTGATAGTTTTGCAGGAATATGTGCAGGTGCATTTAGTCATTTAGTATGTGTAAAAAAAAATGATGGTTATTTAGATTTTGTTTTATTCCTTGTTGATCTAATGCTTTTGCTTTATGTTTTTGCATCAATGTTGACAGTTTTAACTAACTTTTGTTTCATACTTTCGAATATACAATTAATTAAATACAGTTTCATTTTTATATTTGAACATTAAGCAGTTCAGTTTCTTTTCTCATGTTTTTGTTCACTGTTGACTCAAGATTATGTAGACTTGCCACAAGTCCCTTTGAATTTTTTTTGCTATTAGCGAATTACATCATTTCCTTTACTATCCATCTATGTACACAAGTGGATAGATTAGGAAATGTTGATAATAAGGATGTAACTCTGTAATAGCAAAAATTCAAAGGAACTTGTGGCAAGTCAAAAGTTTATGGTGTATTTGTAACTAATCAGTCGTGAATACACTGTATGCATGGATTAAACTTAACTATTTTTCCTTTAGTAGCCAGCTGTACTCCTGTGCCTAGAAATCCCGGAGCCTAACAACATTGTTAGGGACCCAACTTTTTCAGTACAAAATTGTCTTTTTACTATGACTCAAATGGTGATGTGTATAATTCTTGATTATAGAGCATACATGAATTCAGAAATTATTGTCGTTTTGATATCGCTAATAAATAATATATAGAACAATAGGCTAAATGGTGTGTTTTATTCTGTCAAAGTGCATGTATTGTTTCATAAAATTAAGTTAAATTATATAATTTGCAGGATAGCACTAAAAAATGTAAAAACTTAATCTTCACTTTTGGGCTCTGTATGTTTGTATTCTTTCATGTTAACATTTTTTTCCCCTACTTTTCATCTCAGAATTTTAGAACAGAAAAAATTAGAATTTAGAAATAACTGACATAGCAGGGTGCTTGGGTGCCATCTAGCCCCACCCCAAATATCTAAGGTAACAGCATGCATTCTGAGTATCTTTAAACATTTTCCTACATAATGACACCTTTTAATATTTAAAATTTAGTTTATATAAATACAAGTTTTATTCCAATTTTAGTTATGCAGGAATACCGACTCATTTTCATTCGAATATTTTGAATTGAGTGACTATACACGTCTATAGTTCAGATTGGTGTGGTAGAAGAAACCCTACTGTAGATGCTAAAATAATTTAATAAAAATATAATTGACAGACGAATTCCATCTTTTTCATAGTATGTACATTTATTTCCTAATTAGTTTTCAAGAATTTTCAAAAAAATTGGTGTCTTTTTTGCCGGTCACTGTCATCCTCGTAACGCTCGTATCTTATGAAAACCAAAATATTTCCAAACTTATAATCTCGCACGGCCTCCTGGATAATTAATAATTGTTTCAGCTATTATTTATTTGTGTGTCCGGTTCTTTCGGTAGTGCATTGTCATTTTTATTTGCAACAACTACCACGCCGTTGTTACAATCCGCCATTATTATTGATTAATACACTAATTTTAAACGTGGTAACGGACCGGAAGTGGAACTTAAAGTAAATCCGGAAATTCGCGACAACAATCGATTGGCAATTTTTTCAATCGATTATCGACATCGCTAACCTAAACCAACCGATTTGCGACTTAAACCGATCATCAGAACACCACTATCACCTAGTCACACCCTTTGTATCACCTACTTCTGCTATACTGTCCCCTATGTACAATACTTACCCTGCATATCCACTCTGAAGGTCCTAATAGGTAAATCACCTAGTCACACCCTATGTATCACCAACTCCTGCTCTATTGTCTCCTATGTATACATCTGACCTTGTATATCCACTCTGAAGGTCATTAAAAGGTAAATCACCTAGTCACACACTATGTATCACCTACTCCTGCTCTACTGTCCACTATGTACACATTTGACCTTGTATATATCAACTCTGAAGGTCATAATAGGTACATCACCTAGTCACACCCTATGTATCACTTTCTCCTGCTCTACCGTCCCGTATGTACACATCTGACCTTGTATATCCACTCTGAAGGTCATAAAAGGTAAATCACCTAGTCACACCCTATGTATCACCTACTCCTGCTCTACTGTCCCCTATGTACACATCTGACCTTGTATATCCACTCTGAAGGTCATTAAAAGGTAAATCACTCAGTCACACCCTATGCATTACCTACTCCTGCTCCACTGCCCCCTTATTTATCATCTGACCTTGTATATCCAATCTGAAGATCCTAATAGGTACATCATCTAGTCACACCCTATATATCACTTTCTCCTGCTCTACTGTCCCGTATGAACACATCTGACCTTGTATATATCCACTCTGAAGGTCATAATAGGTACATCACCTAGTCACACCCTATGTATCACTTTCTCCTGCTCTGTTGTCCCGTATGTACACATCTGACCTTGTATATCCGCTCTAAAGGTCATCAAAAGGTAATCACCTAGTCACACCCTATGTATCACCTACTTCTGCTCTACTGTCCCCTATGTACAAATCTGACCCTGCATATCCACTCTGAAGGTCCTAATATGTAAATCACCTAGTCACACCCTATGTATCACCTACTCCTGCTCTATTGTCCCCTATTTACTCATCTGACCATGTATATCCACTCTGAAGGTCATAAAAAGGTAAATCACCTAGTCACACACTATGCATCACCTACTCCTGCTCCACTGTCCCCTATGTACACAGCTGTCCTTGTATATCCACTCTGAAGGTCATTAAAAGGTAAATCGCCTAGTCACACCCTATGCATCACCTACTCCTGCTCCACTGTCCCCTATTTACTCATCTGACCATGTATATCCACTCTGAAGGTCATAAAAAGGTAAATCACCTAGTCACACCCTATGCATCACCTACTCCTGCTCCACTGTCCCCTATTTACTCATCTGACCTTGTATATATCCACTCTGAAGTTCATAATAGGTAAATCCCCTAGTCACACCCTATGCATACTTGATTACATAAAAAACAGTTGCGATAAAGAGATAGATTTCTTTTGGACTTATTCTTATTGTATTGTCATATCCACTATATATTTATATTTGTATATTGTAGGTCCTGGATTAATACCTTTGTTCACAGAGAGAGTGATTTCAATGGACATGTTGGCTCAACCTCAGAATTGGAATTATTGCTTTTGGAGTTTTCTACAAATTCCCTCATTATAAAGCAAAGGAAAAGTAAGGATTTGGGCAAAAATCCAGGTAATAATTAAGATTAAGGGTCAATGATAATTATACTTTTATTCAAAGTGTAACCATGATGAACAATATGCATATCATTAAAGATACTAGTTGGTATTTACAATAATAAAAAATGACTCAATTCTTTAGTTCAAATAATTTCAATGAAAGTTTATGAATCCATCACTTTCTATTTTTGATGAATCACTCTATTTTGGATCTGACTGTAGATTAGGTGTAAGCCACCATTGTTTTTAGACTCTTCAGCTATATTAAATATGATGATTTTGACTTATCCTAGAAATTTTTTCTTTATTTCAAAAAAGTGACACTTCTGTCCCATGTAAATATGCACTGGGTCAACATTCTATCAAAATTTCACAATATGTTTCTTTGCATATATAAGAACGAATGCTCAACCGGAAGTCCACGTGGTCTAAAAATCTACTTTCACTTTCTATTTCAGTCCAAAAACAGTGTATGTCCCTAATTGACTCTCAGCATTTCTGTGTTCATTTAAAACCAATAAAACTTTATTTTCAAGTTTCCTATAATATTAAGCTTTCCAAAAATACAAAATTTATTCTGGTTCATGTACGGTTCAAATTCTCTATGAGGCAGCCGTGAACAGGTCTGTTGAATAGTACTACTTTTACGTACAACCTGTGGACTGGTTCCCGATATTTGGTGATCTTATTCCATTTTTACAACATGTTTTATCATGTTTTGTCTGAAGGGGTCAGAATGAATGGTCAGACAGGTTTCATGAAGACTGGCCTAAACCTCTTTTATGTGAATATTATGTGAACTATTTATGAATGTTTTTCGTTGGCAGATTAAAGACAACTGGACAATTTGACTATTAGATGGGAAGATACCCAATGCAATACCCATCATCCATTGAAGTTTGATAGTGTTCCTTTAATTATATTAAGATCACAGAGTCTTACTAGTAATTGTCATCAGGGCCAAAATTATGTTAACAAAAAGAAGACAGATGAAAAAATGGTAATCCATATAACTTTGAGAAAGTTTACTATTTATTTTATCCACAGCAAACAGTATACCCCATATATATAGGAATCTCCCTGTCTGTCTGTCCGTCTTGTCCGTATGTCGTCATATATTGTTAGCACAAATCCTAAACTGTTTGATGGCTATTTCTGAAGCTTTATATGAAGAAAGTGCATCATATGAAAATGTGAATGAATAGATTTCAAATCACGCTTTTTCCAGTAAAGAGTTCAATTTGAAAAAGAGGGAATTTTTTGTGAGCTCCCTTTCAGTTTTCCTTTTTGAAATGGCTTTAAATAGTGAAAGCAGTATATTTTAACTGATACAGAAAGTTCTGTAATACAAACAGACATGTTTATGTTGTGGCCAGTTAAAATATTTTTTTGAGGCACACTCCCCTATTAATAATCTTAAAACACAAAAATAATACACAGTAAAAATCAAATCAATAAAAGTTCAATTAATTTTTTTTAAGCGAAAACCTTAATTAGATATTCACTTGATGTAAGGTAAAGACATCTTGAGTTTAAAAAACATAGATTTGACAATTAATTAAAAAAAGCAAACATACCAATCTAAATCTCATATTGCTGTTTGGTCAAATAATCACACATAAATATAAGACAATTTCGTATAATGAGAATAACTAATAATGAATGTGTTCGGGATGCCATTTAGAAAATTCCAAAAATGGATTGCAAAACTTAAAATCACCCTTAACATACTACATGAAGAAAAACAGACCTTTTATACAAAAAAAAAAAAAAAAAACAACAGAAAAAAAATTACATGCACAAATTTATCAATGGATTTATGACTCTTCAATGCAATAAACAGAATACTAGTAGTTGATGTTGCTGATGAAATTATCACAAAAATTTGTACAGCCCCCTAGTCGTGATATTGACCAAGAAACTGATGTGACCCTCGTCTTGGGTTCGGGACATATCAGTTTCTTGGTCCATATCACGACTTTGGGCAGTCCAAATTTATTTATATTGCCATCAACAACTTAAACTATTCTGTAAATATTTAACTAAAATGAGTGATATTTTTAATGATATGTCCAATATCAACTTTAAAACAGGGACCTGACACAGGGGTTAAAAAAATTTTCGGAGCTGTAGTGGTCCAGGACCTGCGGACCACATAATTTTACTAGTCCTGATAAAATTTCCAGTGGTCCGGCTATTCGATTCTTGTTTTAATTATGTCATTTAGGCGATTCTGAATACAGATCATGCCAGTTGCATAGTATGTGCTCATGAAATTTTGATTCAAATAAAAAGATATCAAATATAAAGAATTGACTCGTTTCAATAAATGACCATCTGGTAAAATGCCATATAAATTTAAGCCTGAAATGGAATAAATATTTTACTAACCATTTCTTCATAACATATTGAAACAGGCCCAAGGGTAATAAATGGATTATTTGTTTAAAATTTTTAATCTAAAATATCTTAGGTAAAAAGATAATCAAGAAATTGACGACTTTCCAATTTAAAAATCGCCACCTAGTGTCCACTTCCGGTACTAAAAACTGCGGCTACAGCCGCAGTTTGTTCTGTTGAAAACTTATGAAATGGACAATTACCTTTGATAAATTTTAACGCTTTATGTTAATTACAGGTGTCAAAATCTAATTGAAGATGTTATTAAAACCCCATGCTGTGTAAACATGATTGTTAATTATTATCCATAATGTTTATTACCCCATTTACCTGATGCTAATTAAAGGTAGAACCCCAGCTGTTTTATAGCTTAATTAAACAAGCTTACCAGTGACACACATGTTCCAATATTTAAAACTCACCTGTTGCCTATGGCTATAGTAACATCTACTAATGAGGTTAATTAGATAATTTAATTGGCATAGACGAACAATACAAAAAACAATGCAAAATCTTTATTACAATATCATAGTCTTTTAGTGATGATAGCCGTAGTTTTTTTAACTGGAAGTAAAAAGGGAGATAAATCATGTAAAACTGGAAATGGGTCAATTGTAAAGAAATGCAATATAAAACTTGTATTTTATGTCATTTAAAATGCTAAAAACTAGCATCAATTTAGTTCCATTAATAAAACCTCTCATTTCATGTTTATTTTCAACATTTTTATCGGATATTGATATTTTATGTTTTTAGTCAAATGCGAGGTTTCATCTTTAAACGCATTTTCCCGTGCGCAAATTCCGCAAGAAAATCGTGCGGAATGTTTCAGTTAAGTTTGATATGAAAAAAGTTTGTACAACCATGCAAACTGCGCTTAGCGTAAGGAAAAATATCTAAATTTTCTAAAAATTGTCTTACCTTAGTATATCATGGATTTTTTAAGTCCTGTCTGAAGCTTTATTTGAGGTGTCCCTTAACTCCAATTACATTCAATGGCTGACCCCAATTAAATCTATCTTATGGATCCGTTCTAGACGAAACGAATTTTCCATTGGCATTCACCTTCAGTGTTCCGAGTACTTTTATCAGTTATTATTCGGAACTCCTCGGACAACATCGTTTCATTTCCGGTACTAACAAAGTTTTTTTAAATCCTGTAAAACTTTCAAAAATCTACAAAATGCCGCAATATTGTTGAATGCCGGGTTGCACCAACTTCGGGGGACATCTTTTCCCTGAGGAGAAAGATTTAAATTTGAGGTGGAGGGTCGCCATTAAGAGAAGAGACCCGAAAACGAAAGACCTATGGAAGCCAGGAAAATATGATGTTGTGTGTTCCTTGCATTTTAAAGACACCGATTTTAGAGTTACAAAGTCAGGTTAGACCATTGCATACAAATTTTATGCAGTATTAAAGTTCAAATTATTCCTTTCACAAATAGATACAGCGTAATCCGACTTCAGGCTATATTTTTTCAGTTGAAAACGTGACCCCCTTTATAAGACATTTCCAGACCTTTTCTAGTTTATGTAGTTGCTTAATCAAAGTCCAGCACCTAGTTAGAATAAGATATTAAACCTTCATTTAGCTTAGGGGGACCGTCTACCTAAGGGTGAATTTCAAATGTGCCATACAGTTGTACAGGCTGTGTAAAAGTGCCACCTACAATGTATATATTGACTAGCACTGTACATACATGTAGCCTTGTAGGCTGTATCAGTCTTTATCTGATATCAATGTGCTGTCCGACATTCTGCCATCAAGCGCCATTGGTTAGTGTACCTTATTAAAGCTTTTAATGTCATGAATGTTAGGGTCCCCTATACTGTACATGTAATATATCTTACTATACATACATATATGTCACACATACATGTAAATATGATAATGTAACCCTCAGTCCACTACAATCCTGTGAGGAACATAGTGGACTGAGGGTTAAGTTATCATATCTTATGTAGGTCAATATTAGCTACATGTAATACCTTCATGTACAACACTGTATGCAAACATGTGATAAACATGTACATGTAGTTAGAAAATATTCTGTTCAGTTTACACAGTGTTCGAAACTAAATTTTTTCTAGTATAGACATTTGCTCCAACTTCAGAAAATTTTCTACATACTCTATATATACTTTTCAAAATTTGGCATAGACCTGCTTGATTTATCGTAGACAATGTCTATCGGTCTACCACTAATTTCGAACACTGTTTACATACATGTGTACATTTTGTACATAAAATGATGCTCTAAAATAAGAATTTACATGTACAAGCTAAATGTTCATTGTAGCCCACCTCATAATTTAAAAACCATGGGCAACTAGCCATGAGCCACTCATGACTGCTTGTTTGGACTCCTAGGCCTATTACACTTGAAAATGTCAAAACTACTCTCACAGTGGATGACTGTATAGATTGATTTTTTAATTATGTGTATGCATTTGTGATTGGAATAATATTAATTTTAAATCAATTGATAATTACTGACTGAGTGATTGTTGTGGTTTTATGCCTTAGCAACATATCTGCAGATATGCATGTACATTGTACATGTACTAGCCCCAAAAAATTTTCACATGTCCTGTTTAATGAATAAACTAGTCTTGAGCATTACAATTAATATGCTAGTGGCTAAATGTACAGACTAATTCAAAATGTGTACACTTGTATTCACTGAATTCAAGCAAATAATTAATAATGCATACTAGTACATGTATATTTGGACATATGTTACTGTTGAAAAAAGGCTTAAAAGGACAACAAACAATCAGAGATTGAATACATTACCATGATTTCTGACAGTGATTAAAAGATATAGGGTGGGCTTTTTGAGGACAAAAAATTAGGGTAGGTACATGTAGTATAGGGAAGCAGGAAACAAAGATATACATTTTATTTTGGCCTTATGTGGTTTTTTTTTCAAAATTTTCTAAATTAATACATGTAATAGTGATTTTAACAAAATTACAGAACATAATTTTGGCCTAAAACCAGAAAAAAAACCACATTTGTCGTTTGTACATGTACAGGAAAATTTATAAAAAAAAGGGGTTCAAACAAAACTACCGAACTGGCATTTTTGTGTAACAATCCATCAAAATCTTTATTAATGATTTGGCTATAATCTGGCATGCATCAAAAACATATATATAAAGTAGAGTAATGACAATGCAGGTGATAATCTACGGGAATGCTTGTGTCGCAATGGTCCTGACTTGGTACAGGCATTTCAACAGAAATGGCGGGTTAAGCAATTGTTTCACTGTGCCAAACATCCCACTTTCATTGAGACATGATTTGCAACTGTCTCATGGAAAATACACAACAACAACATGTACATGTATGTAGTTGTATCATGACTGCATATCGAAAATATGGTACCTGTTCTGATTATGGAGCAACCATTTAATTTTTTAAAAAGGGCTATAAATATGCTTTTCATTCTACCTTTAGTACGATACCTAAATATTTTTTTTCATGTGAACAAATGGCTTACGTAATTTTTTAAACTTAAAATCTTACATCAATTTTACAGCCAAAAACATGATCCTCTCTTTTTTAAGTCAATCACTGTCATGAATATTTTTTAAAAGGATTTTTGGCATCCTGCCTTTTTATTTTAAAAAATTGACCGTGTAGCTCCCCACAAAAATGAAATGGTTTCTTCCTTAAGGTTTACCTTTATGCATGGTTTATTAGTTGAACTTTGTTTGCTTTGTGGTTTGTTTATTGTTTCAGGTTGTTTTGATGAAGATTAAGTGTGTAGGATGACTGGAACACTTCTAAAATCAGCATTTCTATCATATGCTTTTAACCTGAAAACAACCAGAAAGGATACATGCAATACCAGTTTCTAGTTATCTGATTGCTTAGTATTCAGATGGCAACATACATCTATTTTGAAAAGAAATACCAAAAAATATTAAATTAATATGTTCTCCCTATGCCCATATAATGCATACCATTATGCTATGTCTCTCCCATGGTGACACATGTACATGTAAGACCTAAAATAAATAATTGTTTGTTTTCCATACCCTACCCTATGAAAGGTTGGTAGGTAGGTAAAATAATTTTTTATCCTGACAAGGTATCATTTCCAATAAACTTGACTCATTTACTTCATTGGAGCACAATTCCATGGATTTTGATTAGCCCCCCCCCCCCCCCCCCCCCCAAAAAAAAAATTCTTCACAAAACAACAATATAATTTTTCACATTGAAGTGATTTTTTGGGGGTAGGTCGGATTGGGGAAACAAACATTTTTTTTATTTTTGGCCTAATTGAAATGTTTTTTTTTTAATTCAAAGAGACCAAAGTGTTTTCAAATCTAGGTTCTGTAACCATTAAAATGCATAACAGGGATCCTCGCAACGCGTCTAGATGCGTAATGTACGCGTCTTTTCAGTTCTGGACGCGCCTTTTCAATATCTAACGCGTCCCAGTACGCGTCCATGTCAGTTGTCGGACGCGTACGAATTTCCGTCATGTCAATTCCGTCTCCGATGTGTGATTACATGTACATATTCTTACAAATGGCGATCGATGTTTACCTGTTTCGTCTGATTCTCAGAAGGTAGCAATCGGGCGGCAAATATGCCTTAATTAAGATGTTTATTAAACAATAAAAGTTCAGTATTGATGGACAGTTTTTACAGATAAATTTAAGCGTTGATAATACACTCGTGTTTTCAAATTTCAATACACGGTCGGAACCTTGCAGTTGCAATTCTTACGCTTTTTTTTAAAGTAAGAATTCTTGACCGGTAAAAGATATCTTCAATATGAACATTAGATTAGTTATCTAATAAACTTTTAATTTTTGTATATATCAAGAAGATAATCTGCTATAGACTAGGATCTGAAAAAGGGGGGGAGGGGTTATGAGTTGTTTGGAAGAAATATTAATGTCAGCATCTGACATTTAATTCTAAGAAGAGCCAGGTATAACTTGTAATACACAAGTCTCTCTTTAATGGGCAAACATCAGCATGTTTCAAGTAATGAATGCAGTTCAATCATACTCCAGAAGACTGCGAAACTCAACTACATTAACTACTAATATAACATAGCATGACATAAACATACTAGTAAGCCATATTATATCTTTTTATAAAAAGACATTTAATGGGTCGGTCATCAAAGAAAACGGGTGTATGCATGCACTTAGCTGGACTCATCTGTGATATGTGGGACTCATGAAAATTTTTTGGGACTCACCATTCTCAAAAGTGATGAGTCCAGGACTCACCATAAAAAAATCCTACAAGTATCACTGGCATAAGCATTGACAGTCTGTGCCAATAGCCCTATGCTCTTAGCTAGTGAAATTTGGTGAGGGCTAGTGAAAATTAATATAGACAAATAGAAGACAGAAAGTAGACAAAAGTTTTTGGCACAGACTGCATTGAATTTCACATCTTCTAAAAATGTCTAGGAAGAACATTAAATTATGAATACTTACATACATAAACCACAACATTGAAGAACCCTGCACTCAACTGGCAAACACCAACATCAACATTGAACATGAAGAACTTTAAATTGCCACAAACAAAGGCAGCACCAGATGTGAAAATTAATTTCTGGACATGCTAGCACTTCCCTCAGTTGTAACAAAATCAACAAAAATGAACATTCCAATCAAGTAACTGAAAAATAAAACTAGAATTGCAGTCTTCCATGGAAGACTTGTGTTGCCTGTGTTTAAAAATATTGGTAAACAGGAAGTAGTAATTTTTCGGGCATAAAATCACTTATGTATGAAGGTTCTAGACTACTCAAGAATTTGCAATATAAGTATTTTTTTTTAAATCCAATGATAACAGAAAAATTTGTTCAAAAACCTTGTTAAAATGAAAACCTAGTTAATCTTTTATGTATTTAGTGCAAGCTACTTTTGTCCTCGTAATCAAACAGACTTTTTAGTTTTAGAAAATTAAAATATTTTTTGGCCATATTTTTACTGCTATAATTATGTAGCTGGGGTGGGTATGACCTTTTTCGGGAAAGGGGGTTTTGCTATTTATTTTCAAGGGAATCTGGGAAAAGCGCCTAGGGGGAAATGGGAACCCGCATTTTATTTTTTGGGATGTGGGATTGCTATTTTTTATTTTCTGGGAAAATTGGATAATCAAATTATTTTTACGGGAATTTTGGAAGGGACCCCCTCCTTCCGTCCCTCTAGCTTGCACTAAATAAAATAACCAGTGGCGGATCCAAGGGGGCCTAGCCCCCTTATGGAAAAAAATTTTTTGTCGATTATATCAACCTGACTGTGGTAACCTATATGAAAGCATTGGAATCCCACACAAGGGGTGTTAAGTTCATGAGGTCATTTTTTTATTACATGAATAGAATTTTAGTTTTTTCTGATTGGTCCTTAAACTACTTTCAGGTCATGTTAAATCATGACAGTATTTCAAATTCATTACAATAAAGTTAACTCTTTCTGCTTGCACAGTAAAATGCTAAAAATAGATCAACAGAGGTCAAGCAGAATTTGATAGTGCACGGTTTTAGCCTAATAATAGAAAAACCAAGAGTGCACGGTTTTAGCCTAATAAATAGAAAAAGAGTAGAGTTTCTAAATTTTCTCATTTAACTCTTACCAATACAAATATACTGTTTTTATTACTAGTAATGTATTTCAATATAAATAGTTTATAAATGTAATAGCATTAAAGATGGGGGGACCACTTCCTATATGCATGATATACAAGGTGATGGAATGTGTCACTGGAATAGGTGACTCCCATTTTTCAGCTGTCAGATATATGATTAGGTGGGGAAAAACGTGCAACATTGTATATGATAAGGTCACTTATTTACATCTTCTGTAGAAAAAAATTAAAGTTTCACTTAAAAATATTAGTTTTGAATATTTTATAATTTTTTTTTCTACTTGTTGCCACTCTATTCGGCCTATCGGGGTATTGAGGGAAATCCTACCTTATGTTATAGGAGTAATTCTCAGCGGCACCCCCATATATTAGGTGTGGCCCCCGAGGTAGAATCCCATATAAAATGTTTAGTAGGAACATTAAACTCCCATTTAAAAGTTAATATCACATTAATGCCTAATTATTGTTTGACAGGCAACTGGTAAACATGGGGAAAATGTGCTAAAATCGTGGAATATTTGCTAATTTCAAAGGTGGAAAGATAGGTCTGTTTATAGCCGACAGGGAGGAAATTCACTATTCTGTCAATATCTTTTCAAAAAGTTATATCAACCTTTCAATTAAATCAGCTTTTCGTCCAGCTGTTGATGCATTTCTTGACGACAATTCTATTTTTAATTTTCCCACTGTCCATTGTCGATAGTCTTCCGCCATTTTCCCTATGTAAAAAGACGGTGCGGAGTAATTTGTGTAACCCGTACCCGTACCCGTACCCAAATTTGCCGTACCAAAAACATATTATCGTTAATAAAATCATCATTAAGTGACTTGTAAACATAAGTTTTGGTATTAAGATAGAATTATGTATAACAATAAAGGAAATACATGATTTTTTGATTTCACTAAAGTATTTTGCTGTTAACTTTGAAAAATCTATATAAAATGGGGTAAAATGTGTAACCGAAACTAGCAAAATTAGGTATACAAACCCGATGCATACTTAAATACAGTATACAGTATGTTTAGTATTAGCTTTTTGTTATTTGTTAGAAATGTGTATATTTGTTAGAAATTTATTGTGTTAGTTTTTTATAGAAAGTTTACATGGAATAGCGAATTTGTTTAACAGAAATAAAATATGGATGGTAATTACATGTATATTTGTTGTTTCTAGTATTACTTGTTGCCTGATTGACAAGAAATTTATTGTGTGCTAGCTCGATTCGACAACAGAATGAATGAAACCATAATAAAAGTTATGATTGTTGATTAAACAATAAAAATGAAAAGGTTCATATGTATTGCAAGCCCTAGATTCTTGTCAAAGCAAATTCGTGAAGCCATAATCGAACTCAATTAACTTCTTAGAGATTGGCATGTATATTGCGTGACAATCGGAAATTTCTGTCAACGGGTTTTAATTAACTTTTTCATTAAAAATGTTAAAATGGCTCATTTATTGGTCGAAACATTATCTGTTGTTAACACCTGTTTGCTTTAAATATATATGAAGAAAAAGCAATCTGTTATTTCCTTTATAAGTTACTGAAGTGACATTTACACTTATTTTATCTAACAATGTCTGTGCTAGTTGCTGGTCATTCTCAGACAAAGTATTTTTCGAAATACATGCCATCTTCTTCTTCTTCTTGTGTATCTTTACATCCTGTCCAGGACAACCATCCAACGGTGTGGTTGAATGTTGAACAATCCATCACCCCTATACAACACCATTACCATTTAATTAAGTACGGATCCGATTGGATCACTGACATGCAGTGTTAGTTATCAAGTTGGCTTGTATGTACATATCGATATGCTTTAGGATTATATACATTGGGCTCAACCTTCGCACCAATAAAAGTTACTCAATTATCAGTTAAAAGTCTAAAAACGTGTTGGTCTATTCGACTGTTAAAAGTTCAGTATGATAAGATTTAGAAAAAATAAAAACCTTCACACTACAATCTGACTCTGTAGCAGTATAATAAAAAGCTTATAATAAAAACTAAAAATTCACATCGTCTTATACCGTATCATCACACAGCGGTTTTCGTATTGAGCAGTTGTGGGCAAAGATTTCTTCTGAAGTTTCTCAGTATGATTATATAGTTCTTGTAATTGGTACCAATGACTTATCTACAAGTACAGCTTCTGTTATTCTTCATCATTTCCAGACACTTTTGAAGAACATTCGCAAGAAATACCCAAGGTTTGCATAGTATTTAATTTATTAAATGCAACTGGTCTCGATTTCCATCTTTCTGTATAAATGATTTTAACATTTTTCATCGAATTGTGGCGTGTTCTTTATCTGTTTTAAGAGTAGGGTGTGCTCGACACCAACCTTTATTGACAATTTTATTTCCGAAGATGGTGGGTTTTCACCAGGTAATCCGCTTACCTCCAAAACACTAGACGGCCCGATGAAGGTGAACAATTCAAGATATTTATGTATATATTATTGCGAACTGGAGCAGGTCAAATCGCCCCCACTTTTTGCAAAAACACCCCCCTCCACTAAGGAAAGTCAAAATCCCCATCAAAAACTCTCCAGCTTGAGCAAAAATCGCACACTTACAAAAATCGCCATATAGTAAAAAAGTTATATAGCCATTTTTAGCCGGTTTATATTTGTGCAACTATGAATTAATTAAATATGCTTTAATTTCAACTATCCTAACTAAGAACTATATCAAAAATGATTCTTTATTAGTTATGATTAAATAATCAAAGACTTTTTTATTTCTTAACTTTTTGTCTGTTGGAACATCAATAGAATATACAAGTTTACAAATTAAATTATTAATAATGGTAAAATGCGCTCGATTTTAATCTTAATTATTAAGGATTGCCAGTTTTCCTAGCTTCATCGTTCAAATTATACTAATTATGAGATTTTATACGAGTTCTTATGTATACAACCTTATTAGTCCCACTGAAGGGATTGCTTTTGAAACTTTGAACACATTATCAGTAAAATGTCCGCACAATTCTATAAGTATTAAATATCAGGTTATTAATTCATGCTTAGCGCGCTTGCATACTTTAATTCATTCGTGCTTTATATTTTTTTCCTTTTTGTTTTTTTTTCATTCTTCACATATAGAAACATAGCGATCTATTTTTGCCTTCGATACTATTTTAGGACTCATATTCTTGCCTCAAGTATACTGCCCAGAGGTCAAAATAGCTACACCAAGAATTCTATTGCCAGACTTCAGGAGCTGAACGACAAAACCAAGATTGTTAACTCATGCCTTCAAAAATCCATCCTACCCTGTCGCAACATCCACTTTATAGACAACAGCTACTTTGTGAAAAATGGTCAACTTCAACGCCACCTTCTTAGCAAAGACGGGCTTCATTTAAGCTTTCAAGGGACAGCTATTTTAGTAAAAACTATAATAGAACATGTGTCACAGCTCAACACCAAGACATTTCCAGCGCTAAGTGCCAGTACCAGTAAAGTTACTGCAGTCAACTCCAGTGTGTCTTACCGTAATGCAGTAAAGCCAACACCAGTACCAACCTATGTACCAACTGTTACCCAACCAGTACCTGCTATGGACACCAAGACATTTCCAGCGCTAAGTGCCAGTACCAGTAAAGTTACCGCAGTCAACTCCAGTGTGTCTTACCGTAATGCAGTGCTAAAACCAACACCAGTACCATCTACCTTGCTTTACCAAGTCGCCATCGCCAAATTCTAAAGCTAACAGGCGCATATGGACTAAGTTTAACAACTGCATTTTGTATTTTAAGGAAAAAAATGACATTCTATTAGACAAAAAACTCTGTTGCCAAACCATCAATTATGCCCAACAATTGCTGAAATCTCAGTTCCCCAATATAAAAGGTTTCCAGTTTACAGGGTATGCACCGGTACTAAAAGATGACAAATGGGAATATGCAATACCCATGAAGCAAGTATATCTCATCCAAGTGTTCAGATTCACCACACTGGGCATGATCATTGGATAACTTCAGTTTGTGACGACAAGGGCAATATTTATATTTTTGACAGCAAAAATTCTTCAAAAATTCTCAGTTCATCTACACAAATTCAACTCGCAAGTATATATAACAAAGGCACGAACCGTATAGACATCACCATTCCTCATATTCAAAAGCAATCCAATAGTATAGACTGTGGACTCTATGCAATAGCAAACATGACGGAATTTTGTTTTAACAGTTATATTGGAAATGATGAAATAAATTACAACGAGATTGAAATGAGATCACACTTGTAACAACCCGTTTTGCAATAACAACCCGTTTTGCAATAAAATTTTCAAACATGTACAAATTGTTTGTTATGATGTTGTGGGTTTTCTATACACAAGTATAAATATAACGATATACTATTATAAGTATATATCCTCTTTTTTATCATATTTTTCTTCATCAGAAGTTTATTGCAAAACGGGTTGGAGTAGTCAACCCGTTTTGCAATAAGAACGCATTTTGCAATAACCCGTTTTGCAATGAAATTGTCAAACATGTACAAATCGTTCTTTATGATGTTGTGGATACTTTGTGGATTATCTATCCACAAGTACAAAATATAACGATATACTATTATAAGTATATATTGTCTGTTTCATCATATTTTTCAACATCATAAGTTTATTGCCAAACGGGTTGAAGTAGTCAACCCGTTTTGCAATAAGAACGCATTTTGCAATAACCCGTTTTGCAATAAAATTGTCAAACATGTACAGATCGTTCTTTATGATGTTGTGGATTATATATCCATAAGTACAAATATATGTTTCATCATACTTTTTTCAACCATAAGAAGTTTATTGCCAAACGGGTTGGAGTAGTCAACCCGTTTTGCAATAAGAACGCATTTCGCAATAACCCGTTTTGCAATAAAATTTTCAAACATGTACAAATCGTTCTTTATGATGGTGTGGATACTTTGTGGATTATCTATCCACAAGTACACATATAACGATATACAAATTGTTTGTTATGATGTTGTGGGTTTTCTATATACACAAGTATAAATATAACGATATACTATTATAAGTATATATCCTCTTTTTTATCATATTTTTCTTCATCAGAATTTGATTGCAAAACGGGTTGGAGTAGTCAACACGTTTTGCAATAAGAACGCATTTTGCAATAAAATTGTCAAGCATGTTCAGATCGTTCTTTATGATGTTGTGGATTATATATCCACTAGTACAAATATAACGATGTACTATTATAAGTGTACATCCTCTGTTTCATCATATTTTTTTCAACATAAGACGTTTATTGCCAAACGGGTTGGAGTAGTCAACCCGTTTTGCAATAAGAACGCATTTTGCAATAACCCGTTTTGCAATAAAATTGTCAAACATGTACAAATCGTTCTTTATGATGTTGTCGATACTTTGTGGATTATCTATCCACAGAAACAAATATAACGATATACTATTATAAGTATACATTCTCTGTTTCATCATATTTTTCAACATCAGAAGTTTATTGCCAAACGGGTTGGAGTAGTCAACCCGTTTTGCAATAAGAACGCATTTTGCAATAACCCGTTTTGCAATAAAATTGTCAAGCATGTTCAGATCGTTCTTTATGATGTTGTGGATTATATATCCACAAGTACAAATATAACGATGTACTATTATAAGTATACATCCTCTGTTTCATCATATTTTTTTCAACATAAGACGTTTATTGCCAAACGGGTTGGAGTAGTCAACCCGTTTTGCAATAAGAACGCATTTTGCAATAACCCGTTTTGCAATAAAATTGTCAAACATGTACAAATCGTTCTTTATGATGTTGTCGATACTTTGTGGATTATCTATCCACAGAAACAAATATAACGATCTACTATTATAAGTATACATCCTCTGTTTCATCGTATTTTTCAACATCAGAAGTTTATTGCCAAACGGGTTGGAGTAGTCAACCCGTTTTGCAATAAGAATGCATTTTGCAATAAAATTGTCAAACATGTACAAATCGTTCTTTATGATGTTGTGGATACTTTGTGGATTATCTATTCACAAGTACAAATATAACGATATACTATTACAAGTATATATTATGTTTCATCATATTTTTTTCAACATCAGAAGTTTAATGCCAAACGGGTTGGAGTAGTCAACCCGTTTTGCAGTAAGAGCGCATTTTGCAATAACCCCTTATGCAATAAAAAAATTTATAAACGAAACATTAAATTAATGAAACCACAGATCGTTCCTTATTGGCTTATCTAAGAAGTATTGTGAATATAAATATATATCAGCACCTATGCCATCGAATTTCTGATATATACATGGCGACATTAAAAGTTTATTGCAAAACGGGTTTGGCTAGTCTATATATCTTTATTCCCAGTGAACCAGAATCAATCGTACAGAGATTAAACATAAGTTAATACAATAATATATACAATAAACAAAGGTACAAACAGAAATGGCGTAACAGAAAGAAAACAAACAATACACAATGTCAACATTTGTTCGATAATGAAAAATGCATTAAAAGACTACCCAGGAGAATCCATCTTTTTCAATACAGTTCTAATAAACTTACATAGTTTGTTTGAAGGAGCATGTTTGCTATTCATCAAATAGTTAAATTGACTAATATTTGGCGGCGTATTTCCTTACTTCAAATAGAGAAATTGTTGGCGTTCTTCCGTTAATGAATTACAGATATAAAGGTAATGAAATTCATCACCAGTTTCATTTGCTTCACATAAAGTGCATTTTCTATACTTACGCGGTGTATTTCACCACCTTCAAGATTCTATAGGTAGATTGCTGTCGACTGTTCTGAAGCGACATAAGGTTATTGAATTTTTATCATCTACAAAAGGTTAAAGTAGTTTTCAAATTCTTTTTTATCTTTAAATGCCATATTATCAATTGACTTTGGTAAGTCGTGAAAAATTGAAACCCAGTTTTGACAAAATTGATAAACAAAGCTTTTCTTGACAGAATCATGAAGCCATGAAATACTATAAAATCGATGAAAATCCAAAATATATAGTAGTTCAGATATGATTAAAATAGACTTTATATGCTTCAGCCAATTTATTTGGTTAATAACATGTTTAAGGCACAGATCATGCAAACTACGTGGCAGTTTAGATTCTTTTGCAGAAATAAGTCTACTTCAATTCTTTATGATTCTTAATTTAACATTGATATCTTATGGAGATTTTTTTAGTTCCACATACACCATATGATCGGGTGTAGTCTTTTTGGCGTGCATCAGCATTTTAGTAAACTTTAAGTGTTATCCCCCAGACTTCACACTCATATATTAGGGTCGGCTGAATGACTTTGACAAAGCAATCTAATTGGCATTCTATGGATAAATTATGTGTTCTACCTTTGCGAAAAATATCGAACATAACTATTTTTGCGTTATCTACATTATCTTTCTTAGCTTTAGCAAAGTTTCCAGTTTTCAAAAATAATATCCCAAGATATAAGAATTTGTTTACGATTTTTAGTTCTGTATTATTATATGGAAAACGCAAATTTGTCGGATTTGGACCTCTCAATAATAATACTACAATTTTACTTTTATCGACATTGATCTTGAGTTTCCATCTTTCACAATATTCGTATAAAAGGTTAAGTTGGTTTTGCAGATCGTCTCGTGATTGTGACATTAAAACTGTATCATCGGCATAGAGAATCAGAAATAATTTTATATATAAGTTGAGCATGATCTTTATGTCACTAGTGATACTTTGGATACTAGTTATATTATTTACTGACATAAAATCTTCGAAACATTTTAAGAATAATATTATAAACTGTGATATTCCTTGTACTGATTTTAAACCAATAATTTTTAAATATATTTCTAGTTTGTGGCAGAGTGGTTGGGATCTCCAAGTTCATAATAAACTTCATGAGATCCAGCCACTACTGCACACAAGTAATTTTAAAAGTTTTAGAGGTCGCAGAGACCAAGTTGTTTTAACACGGTGTCGTCTTGGTCATACCAGGACGACACATAGTTATATTTTAAATAATGAGCCACAACCCGAATGTGTGCCATGCAACAGTCCATACACCATCAAGCATGTCTTGATGGACTGTGTGGACGTGGTCCACATTCGGGAACGTTTCTATTCTGTAGATACGTTTTTTAACTTATTTAAAACTGTCGCAGGCGACACAATTTTAAAGTTCTTGAAAGAAATTAATTTATATAGCAAAATTTAATTTCACTATTAATTGTGAAGATTGAGACTTTTTATTGTTTTATCTACCATTTTTATCTGTATATATATTCTCATATTATTGTATGAGATCAAGTTTTAGTATAAAAGGGAGGCATGACGTACTACTAATTTAAAATACTAACAACTTAAAAATTATAATTTTCACGTCCTGAATATAGCTGAAATATTGCTTGCTGGACGTTAAACAACAAATAATCAATCAATCAATCGAAACATTCATGTATAAGGAGAACAACAGGGGGGGGGGGAAAGTTTTCTCAATGTCGTTCCAGAACGTTACATGAAAATAATCCGAGTATGTTTCGCAATTATAATATTAGAGATTTTATATTACTATACAAATCAACTATTACTGCATACATTTTGCCATTGATTTGAGTTTCAAGTAACTTACTCTGTAATCCCGGTCGCCACACCGTGTCAAAGGCTTTTGCGAAATCGATGAAACCGCAAAGTAGTTCCTTTTTCTTATGTTTTAGAAGGTCAAATAATTGATGTAGTGTCATAATGCTATCAATAATAGAGTACCGTTTTCGGAAACCTGATTGGTTTTCATTTACCAGTACAAATTCGTCCATAAATGCACCCAGTCTTGCGTACAAAGTGGATTTAAAAAAGTTGCCCATGCAACTCAAAATGGTTATGGGTCTGTAATTTTTCGGATCTGAGATACTGCCTTTATTCTTATAAAAAGGAAGAATGTTTCCTGCATATGTGATGTATTCGTCACGACATGCTTTCTTATTTTTTAAATCTTTTATACATTTTAAATTTTTGATTCAGAAATCTCACAATTACTATTAATATTAATGGTATTACTTTAAATCTTTAAAGAAATTAAAAAATTGTCAATAGTCGCGCCTGGCTTTTGCCTGTCTTGTCTCGTATTTGTAATATATCCGTATTCGTTACTGGTTTTTTTTAACGATCGTAATTTCTTTTTCATATTGCGTCGATGTACTAGCAACGCTTTGCTAGTTTCACGCTTATATACACCTCGCCATAAGTTAAGCAACAACTACAACTTTTTGTTTATAATTTAAAAAATCTGAATGAATATTAACTTTGTGTTATTTATGTACTAAAGCCATCATTCGAGCACGTGAAAGTTACTTTAATTAACTCCTCAGGTAAATCTTTAAATAGCAAAACCAGTTTGTCATACGGTAGTCGAGCACTCCAAAAAGCCTTGTTTTCTTTAACGATTTAGTGTTCATCTCATGGTTCATCTTTACATTTTCTCAATGCCTGAACGGAAATGAAGTGAAGCTGAGAAGTGGAAGATCATTGGAATGCGTAATAGTGGAAAGAGCTTGCGTCAGATAGCTCACAAATTTTGCATTCACTTTAGTATTGTATCCCGGCTACTGAAAGTCATCGACATGATGGAATTATCCAGGAACGCCCTAGGTCAGGTCGACCACCAAAAACATCTGAAAGGGAGGATAGAGCACTCGTTAGTGTAGCCAAACGCCAACCGTTTGCCACTGCAAGATATCTTCGTGACTTTTGTAATATTGCAACCAGTGTCGCTGTTCAAACAGTTATCAGGCGCATAAACAATGCAAGGTTGAGAGCTCTTCGTCCCTTGAAACGTCCACTGTTGACACAGAGACATCGTCAATCACGTTTAGAGTGGGCACGATTTCACCGCCATTGGAATATTCGAAACTGGAGACGAGTACACTGGACCGACGAAAGCAGATTCCTTCTTCGTCATATTGATGGGCGCATGCGCGTTTGGAGACAACGAGGCACTGCTCACAACCAGAACAACATCCTAGGCACTACATCGTATGGCGGTGGTGGTGTTACAGTGTGGGGAGGCTTTTCATACGGCTGTAAACCGAATCTGTATGTGGTTGATGGGACAATGACAGAGCAGAAATATCGAAATGACGTCATTAACGTTATTATTGAGCCACATTTTGACAATCATGCACTTGGTAACAGACCCATCTGCATGGATGACAACGCAAGACCTCACCGAGCTGCAGTTGTACGTGATGTTATCGAAAGGGGCGCTATTGAGCATCTTCCATGGCCATCCATGTCACCCGATATGAATCCAATTGAACACTTGTGGGATATCATCGGTCGTAAAATCAATAATAGAGCATCTGCTGGTCAAAATGTCCAAGAACTACGTGTTGCCATTCAAAATGAATGGCAGAATTTACCACATGCTACACTTCGTCGTTTAGTCAACAACAAGAGGTGGAGATTGAATGGACTTTACCGGAAGCGTCGTGGTTACACGACTTACTGAGTATTTTTGCGTTTAACACATTTCAAAGTGACTTTTCTTTCCTTGAACGTAGATCTGCGATGATGTTTTCATCAAACAATAAGTAAAGCGACTCTTAACATGTACGTTTCATTTGTCATTAATGTTCAATAAATTGTCATTTCTTTAAAAAATATTAAAATATATAAAATCTTAAATGAATCCCTGGAAAATAATAGGGTGTTGCTTAACTTAATGGCGAGGTGTATATTATTATGATTTAGTATCCTCAACATAAAATGAAAAAAACTATCCACTATCGGTATATATCAAGACATTTACCGCTGTACCCATGTAGGAAAATTTTAAGCATCTTCTCATGGTGTCCCTTCAACATATATTTTTTTATTAGATAACTAACACCGGGCACAGGTAGGAAATTCCTTGTAGAATCATCTCTTGGTGTTCATTGTCCTTTGTCTATTTTTTCTTTAATATTGCTCCAATACCTTGTTCCATCCTGTCTGACTCTAATATTGTCAACATTATTGGACTGTGCATGTCTTGTTATAAACCATGAGTGTTGACTTATTTTGCCCACCTTGGGACCTGATTTGGTTTAATAAAGTTATCTATCCATCTATTGTGGCGTCTAGTTTTTATTGGGGTAGAAGCCGCATGCAGTACCCGGTAAAAATCCGTAAACTTCGGTAGAAGAACTGGCTAGTTAACAGCGTATTTTATTTAACGATATTGTGTTTTCTCATTTATTCCAGTATAGTGGTCAATACAAGATACAATTTTTTGTTGTTGTCAGTTTAAGTATGACGCAATTTCTTCAACAAACTATAAACTTTATATCTAAAACTTTATAGTGCTATATTTAAACCCGAGGACTTCTGTAAAAAAAATCTGATGTGTTTCTATTGTTTACCAATGTTAATACTTCGCTCATAAGTCCCGAAAACTTGTTCTGCCGGAATAACTAGAAGATCATTTGTTTTCTCGATCAGCGCGTCAATTTTATCTTGAGATAAATCGTCGGTGTAGACTTCATCTAACTCACCTATCACTTGCACAACCTTATGAATATCAATATTTTCTATTGCGGATTCTACTATATCAGCATCCCATTAGTCTTTATCATTTCATTGAAATAGTTTTGTTCACCTCCAGAAGGGGGGGGGGGGGGGGGGGGTCAGCAGGTTTCCATAGTACTTTTACACAGAGCTCATAGCGACAACCCTGATTTCGTTTCTTTTTCATCACCAGATATAAACTTCGCCTTGCCTGTTCTATGGCATCAGGATACTGTCGTTTAACAGAGAATGGTGTTCCTTTAAGGCGGTATGTATTAGAAAGACCAGTTTCTAAGTCCTTGTTGTAAAGGAATCGAACTATGATCGGTCGGTAGCGTTTGCCTTTTCTAGTTCAGAACCGGTGTACGTCTCCCAATTCGTGCCTGTACTTTATATTCAGTTCGTTACATATAAATGGTCGAATAATGTTTTGGTTTATATAGCTATAAACTATTGTGAATATAAATATATATCAGCACCTATCGACCATCGAAGTACTGATTCGTGGCGACATGAACAGTTAATTGCAAAACGGGCTTTAATAGTCAACCCGATTTGCAATAAAAACGCGTTTTGCAATAAACGTTTTCTGGGACGGAAATTTAACTAATGAAATTACAGAATGTTCCTAATAATGTTTTGGTTTATCTATGAACTATTGTGAATATAAATATATATCAGCACAAATATATACCATCGGATTACTGATACATGGCGACATAAAAAGTTTATTGCAAAATGGGTTGGCGCAGTCTACCCGTTTTGAAATAAAATCGCACTTGGCAATAACCAGTTTTGCAATAAAGAAAACCAAAACCAAGAACACATTAGCGAAAAGGACTAAGTAAACGCCCGTCAGGTTAAGCATGGTCCAAGTACAGACATGCAACTATCAATTAATTCAAGGCAACGGACATAAAACTGAAGGAATACCATCAACCTATTTACAAGCGTCTGTTTGAGAGGATCAATAGTCAACAGAGCACTCGGATTAAGCACAAAGCAAAATCTAGTATAACGTATAAGTTGTGAAATGTAATCACAATACCGGACTGCTGGAATATTTCAATCGCTTAAAGGGAAGTTAGCATTTGGAAAGTTGAAGTCACCACGTTTGTCTACAGTCTATTTTGTAGTTTTGTCTCTATTTCCAGAAGGTTTATGTATTAAAATCTTAAGGATTACACTAAATACGGAAATACTGGATCAAATTTGATAGGGGAGTAAAGTAGTACATCACAATCTAAAAAGGGAAGATAAGTAAACGGAAAAAATGGCTTCATTTATTATATGCTTGTAAACACCGAATTTTACTGCCGTTATAATCCGAAGTTAGTTTTGTGATTTGTGGGATTAACGGCAGAATTCAGTTCTATTGCTCGTAATTTAGCAATTAAAAAAATTCTAACTTCGGTCTATTTATACAAAAATTCAAACAGAATATTAATCTTCTTTGCGTTAGTAAAGCTTCAGACATTGCGAAACTAACGGGAAACGATCTTTATTGAAGAAATTTCGTTTTTCGTCTGTATACATATGGATACTGTGACCTAATTTTATTATAAACGTGCTAATTTCCATACTTTAACAACCATTCCGTAGTAAGAATCCAGTAATTTACATTGTATTACCCAAGATGCCATTCAGTTTCGTGTTTTTCATGTACTAAACGTAATCAAAAAGACACGAATGTCAATATCATACATAACGCACAGCGGGTTATTAAAAACGGCAATAACTATCATCACATATCAAAAATGATCGATTTTAAACACGAAACCGATAAAAAAAAATGGTGACACTGTCGAAAGATATCAAGATCGACCATGTATGATTGTACAACTTCGTTTGGACATCAAAGTGCGGAGAGATTCACTCCCGCTCTGCTACATTAGGAGTGATGTGACAAAATTCGTACCCTCGACCCCCCCCCCCCCAAAAAAAAAAAAACAAAAACAAAAAAGCGAGGGTACGATAATTCGTTCTAATGCTCGTATAGTACTTATTTTCAACTTTTGTAGATTTACGGTACAGAACAGGACTGGTCTTTCAATGACTTCGCATTGTGTGTGTTTCTTATAGATATAGGCACACGTACATGTATACTAATATACTATACTGGTCATAATCACAAAATGTATTAACAGCAAAGCGTCAATACAATAAAGTAAATTAACAATAAAAGGTTGCCAATCCTAAGTATAATTTCAGAAGCTTTCGTAATAGAGTTTAATAGTAGGATGGAAAGGGTTGGAAGCTGCGCTGCTTATAAAAAAAATACGACGCAGTTTCCATCACTTGCAGCGAGGTCGTGCGATGTTACGGTCACAGAGCCACAATGTCTGGTTCTGCACCTGCAGTCTCAGATAAACAAAGACATGTTACTATTTTGAGATGAGATTTAACACAATTACTTCGATTGGTTGGATGTTTGCTTTATGTCCAGCAAGTAATATTTTAGCTATATCCAGGACAAGAGCAAGTTAAAATTGCCACTGCAAAAAAATGGAGTATGGGTAGGGACGAAGAATTTAGCCTTTTGTAGCGGCTACAATGAGCATATTCTTTTTCAAATCAATAAAAGGGGTCTTTATCGTTCAAGGAACGTGGCACTCTCTTAACACAACACCTACCACGGCCCGCGACCAGGTTTTCTGTATTATGACCAGACAACCCCCAACGATCCGGGGCTGCTCTGTCTAATTGTCTACATTACTAAATGTGACAAAATCATATCATTAACACTAGCATATATGACCAAAGTGAGTGACATTATTTGTCGATCAATTGAATCATTAGACAAACACCCTCATGAAATATGGCAATAGCACTGTTCATACATTAACCAACCTACCACGATCGCTGGTTGACGTTATTTATATTACGTAGAGTATAATTAAAACTTGTCAACAAATCATTAATGTTGATAGTTTGTTCAAATCTAAGTAAGTTTATTAGAATTGTATTGAAAAAGATAGATTCTCCAGGGTAGTCTTTTTATGCTTTGTTCTTTACTGAACAAATATTGACATTGTGTATTGTTTGTTTTCTCTCTGTACCGCCATTTCTGTTTGTACCTTTGTTTATTGTATATATTATTCTATTTAAAACTGTATGTTTAATCTCTGTACGATTGATTCTGGTTCACTGGGAATAAAGATATATAGACTACTTAAACCCGTTTTGCAATAAACTTTTGATGTCGCCATTTATATATCAGAAGTTCGATGGTATAGGTGCTGATATATATTTATATTCAAAATAGTTCCTAGATAAGCCAATAAGGAACGCTGAATAACCGCGTTTATGTTACAGCGTAAATCGATTCAAAGTCGTTTATATCCAATAATCTAACCAACAATTGAAAACAAACCTTATATTTTAAATTCTAAAGTAAAAATGAAGTAACAAGAACAATATTTTACAAGTAATCAAATAATATTTGCAATTCAATTTTTTTTAGTGTCGTCACTTGTTGTTTGCGGAAGAACTCATGTATAGCCATCGTCATCAATACATCTTATTATGACGTCACAATCAGTCAAGTGCTGAAATACCAAGTTAGGTTATTCGAAATAACCAACTTTGCTAATCTATTGAGTATTTAAAAGAAGTTAAAATATATACTTATAATAGTATATCGTTATATTTGTATCGACAACATCATAAAGAACGATTTGTACATGTTTGACAATTTTATTGCAAAACGGGTTATTGCAAAATGCGTCCTTATTGCAAAACGGGTTGACTACTCCAACCAGTTTGGCAATAAACTTCTGATGTTGAAAAATATGATGAAACAGACAATATATACTTATAATAGTATATCGTTATATTTTTTTCTGTGGATAGATAATCCACAAAGTATCGACAACATCATAAAGAAAGATATGTACACGTTGACAATTTTATTGCAAAACGGGTTATTGCAAAATGCGTTCTTATTGCAAAACGGGTTGACTACTCCAACCCGTTTGGCAATAAACTTCTGATGTTGAAAAATATGATGAAACAGAGGATGGATACTTATAATAGTATATCGTTATATTTGTTTCTGTGGATAGATAATCCACAGAGTATCGACAACATCATAAAGAACGATTTGTACACGTTTGACAATTTTATTGCAAAACGGGTTATTGCAAAATGCGTTCTTATTGCAAAACGGGTTGACTACTCCAACCCGTTTGGCAATAAACTTCTGATGTTGAAAAATATGATGAAACAGAGGATGGATACTTTTAATAGTATATCGTTATATTTGTTTCTGTGGATAGATAATTCACAAAGTATCGACAACATCATAAAGAACGATTTGTACATGTTTGACAATTTTATTGCAAAATGCGTTCGTATTGCAAAACGGGTTGACTACTCCAACCCGTTTGGCAATAAACTTCGTATGTTGAAAAATATGATGAAACATACAATATATACTTATAATAGTATATCGTTATATTTTGTACTTGTGGATAGATAATCCACAAAGTATCCACAACATCATAAAGAACGATTTGTGCATGTTTGACAATTTTATTGCAAAACGGGTTATTGCAAAATGCGTTCTTATTGCAAAACGGTTTGACTACTCCAACCCGTTTGGCAATAAACTTCTTATGTTGAAAAAAGTATGATAAAACATAATATATTCTTATAATAGTATATTGTTATATTTGTACTTGTAGATAGATAATCCCCAACATAATAAAGTACGATTTTTACATGTTTGACAATTTTATTGCAAAACGGGTTATTGCAAAATGCGTTCTTATTGCAAAATGCGTTCTTATTGCAAAACGGGTTGACTACTCCAACCCGTTTGGCAATAAACTTCTGAAGTTGAAAAATATGATGAAACAGAGGATAGATACTTATAATAGTATATCGTTATATTTGTTTCTGTGGATAGATAATCCACAGAGTATCGACAACATCATAAAGAACGATTTGTACACGTTTGACAATTTTATTGCAAAACGGGTTATTGCAAAATGCGTTCTTATTGCAAAACGGGTTGACTACTCCAACCCGTTTGGCAATAAACTTCTGATGTTGAAAAATATGATGAAACAGAGGATGGATACTTATAATAGTATATCGTTATATTTGTTTCTGTGGATAGATAATCCACAAAGTATCGACAACATCATAAAGAACGATTTGTACATGTTTGACAATTTTATTGCAAAACGGGTTATTGCTAAATGCGTTCTTATTGCAAAACGGGTTGACTACTCCAACTCGTTTGGCAATAAACTTCGTATGTTGAAAAATATGATGAAACAGACAATATATACTTATAATAGTATATCGTTATATTTTGTACTTGTGGATAGATAATCCACAAAGTATCGACAACATCATAAAGAACGATTTGTGCATTTTGACAATTTTATTGCAAAACGGGTTATTGCAAAATGCGTTCTTATTGCAAAACGAGTTGACTACTCCAACCCGTTTGGCAATAAACTTCTTATGTTGACAAAAATATGATGAAACATAATATTTTCTTATAATAGTATATCGTTATATTTGTACTTGTAGATAGATAATCCCCAACATAATAAAGTACGATTTTTACATGTTTGACAATTGTATTGCAAAACGGGTTATTGCAAAATGCGTTCTTATTGCAAAACGGGTTGACTACTCCAACCCGTTTGGCAATAAACTTCTGATGTTGAAAAATATGATGAAACAGAGGATGGATACTTATAATAGTATATCGTTATATTTGTTTCTGTGGATAGATAATCCACAAAGTATCGACAACATCATAAACAACGATTTGTACACGTTTGACAATTTTATTGCAAAACGGGTTATTGCAAAATGCGTTCTTATTGCAAAACGGGTTGACTACTCCAACCCTTTTGGCAATAAACTTCGTATGTTGAAAAATATGATGAAACAGACAATATATACTTATAATAGTATATCGTTATATTTTGTACTTGTGGATAGATAATCCACAAAGTATCCACAACATCATAAAGAACGATTTGTGCATGTTTGACAATTTTATTGCAGAACGGGTTATTGCAAAATGCGTTCTTATTGCAAAACGGGTTGACTACTCCAACCCGTTTGGCAATAAACTTCTTATGTTGAAAAAAATATGGTGAAACATAATATATTCTGATAATAGTATATCGTTATATTTGTACTTGTAGATAGATAATCCCCAACATAATAAAGTACGATTTTTACATGTTTGACAATTTTATTGCAAAACGGGTTATTGCAAAATGCGTTCTTATTGCAAAACGGGTTGACTACTCCAACCCGTTTGGCAATAAACTTCTTATGTTGAAAAAAATATGATGAAACATAATATATTCTTATAATAGTATATCGTTATATTTGTACTTGTAGATAGATAATCCCCAACATAATAAAGTACGATTTGTACATGTTTGACAATTTTATTGCAAAACGGGTTATTGCAAAATGCGTTCTTATTGCAAAACGGGTTGACTACTCCAACCCGTTTTGCAATAAACTTCTGATGAAGAAAAATATGATAAAAAAGAGGATTTATACTTATAATAGTATATCGTTATATTTATACTTGTGTATAGAAAACCCACAACATCATAACAAACAATTTATACATGTTTGAAAATTTTATTGCAAAACGGGTTGTTATTGCAAAACGGGTTGTTACACACACTTATTAAAGTGCTTGCAACAAAATGAACTTTCCCCGTTTCCGAAACTACCGACAAAGACTGTTAAATTTAGTTTAAAGAAAAAAACATTTCAAATCGAGGCAGATTGTATAGGCAATTGCCGATTACCTAATTTGTTCGACGATATGGTCTGTTGTGATACTTGTAGCAGGTGGATACACTACGGCTGTGTTTTACATTCTGGGAAAGAGACGAAAGAAAGTTATTGCGGCGACTCTTCATTTTTATGTTACCATTGCAAATGAACTATTTGTTACTGTTGTTTGTTATTGATAAAATATTCTGTCAAATAAAATATTAAAATTTACAGTCGTATTCATATTTTATTGTAAATATATACTTACTGGATAAATATAAAGAATTATTAATATATATTTTACCGCTAAATCACCAAAACTATACTATACCATCAAACGACATTCTATAAATAAACAGCAAAAAAAAAAATAAAAATTAATAATAATAAGGACGAACTAGCTAATACATTAAGTGAAAAACTAAAAAAAAAAAAAAACAGCAAAAAGTAAAACAGAAAAAAAACAAACAAACCACACACACACAACAGAAAACAATCTAGTTATAAACAATGAACACGGTACTTAAATACTTAATTTGTCATGTCGGGTTACACATTTTACCCCATAAAAAATAAATATATACATAAAATATATAACATATCGTGAAATCACAAAACATTTTGCTATATCTTGAACAATTATACAATAAACTATTTTTCCACCAAAAAATATGAGAATCAACCCTCAAACAATACAGTTATTACACAAAATGTATTTTGGGTACGGCAAATTTGGGTACGGGTACGGGTACGGGTTACACAAATTACTCCGCACCTAAAAAGACGACGAGTTCCGCAGGAGTATTCCGAATAATAACTGATATTTTTTTATGCGTCCAACGACCGACGTGAAAGGTGAAATCCATGATGTTGATACTCCTTTGTTTTCATAGTTATGTATTTAATTAATCATTCAGGCAAGTTCCAAAAAAAAACTGATGAGGAAGGTCACAACTATGCAAAAAGTTTTTAAAAAAGGAAGAAACAAATTTAGACCACACAGAAGGTTGGCTGTAATGCCAGTGTCTCAATAAGACACATTGTTAAATTTCCAGACTACAAGGTAATGTGACGTTTTCATGATTTTCCGTTTTTCATTGAGGAATGGGAGCTCAGATTACAAAGAGACTGGTTAAAGTTGAATTAAAGTTTGTTACAATTATTTTATGTTTCATTAAGTTCTTGTGATTCATTTATTTAGTATGATAATATAAAGCTTATTTATTATTTAAGTCATTATTTATAAACACTAAGAGTATGCTTTTAAAGTTAAGCTATAATCACTTAGAGAAGCCATTGCAGGCTGCTGGCTGTTTTCCATTTTTAAATTGCCGCTGATTTATGTAGGTTGTGCCATGTACACTTATTCCTCATCTCATTTTCTTATATTTAACTATCTTTAATTGCCCCCACCGCAACACGACTATATTTACATAAACTGTGTTTTAGTCTTCAAGTATCATAAAAGTTTGTCCAAATTAATATATTATAGGCTCAACATACTTTTCCTAAAGCTTTAGCCCTTAATGGATTTTGATCAAGCTTAATATGAAGGAAGTATATCAATTACAAAGTGGCGGGGTATTATGTGATACCCTCCATATGGATATGAATTTCCATACCTCGGTGGTTTCCAGATAATAACTTGAAAACGCGTCAACATATTTTATTTTAAACTTTGCACAGCTATTAAATACCATAAAATGAAGATCAAGATCAAATCCTATTTGTAGTTTTTGAGTTGTGAAATGTGAATTAATTTTTATAGGTCCAGGGTCATGGTAAAAATTGACTTCCAAGATGGACTGTTATCGTGCTCAACTGTTCCTGTAGGCTGATTTGTAATTCAGTAAAATGTGTTCATGAATATTTAAAACAATGCAACATGGCGGGGTATCATTTAATGTCCCATTAAATGCCATATTTTTTTAATATTATTTACCAAAAGTCAGTTGACCTTTTAAAGCATAATTAAGTCTTCAAGGTAAATTTATCCCTAGTGCACCTTGTATATGTAGTACATGTATATATTTTTGATAGTGTCCAGTGGCGTATTTAAGGATAAATATTTATAAGCAGGGGGTCCTGAAGCGGCAGCCCCTCGAGCTGAGCATATTTTTCAATAACCGTGGTAAGAATTTTTCATTCTCGGAATTAGCTATGAAAAAATAATCGTTTTATAAAAAAAAAATAAAAAAAGATACGTGTAAGCACGTGCTTACAGTGCTATAATATAGGTACGCCACTGGTGTCACTATGGGACTAAAAGAGAGAAAGAAATAATCTCAAAAAACTTAAAGAAGATCTGAAGAAAACAGAAGTTCAGGGTCAACATCAGTACCATGTTGAGCTGCCTGAAAAACATTCAGAAACTCATTTACAAGGCTAAGAAAGTTCATTTACTGTTTTAAAACTAGTCGGTTTAATAGAACACACATTATTTATGTCCTAAACACTTGAAATATCTTATTTATGCACATAATTCAGCTTTTTTAAAGTTATTTCATTTAGACAAAGGAAATAAAAGAAAAACTAAGTTAACAGACTTTAAGGCGCAGTAACCGCTTTATTTATTAAAGTTAAGAAAATGGAAATGAAAAGAAATGGTCCTTTGATATCAGGCTCAATCTACAAAATACCTGATAACAACATTTAATTTACAAAACAGTTCCAATAGATCATAATCTTTAATTTCTATAGAATTAAACTGTTAGTGCATCTAATTTGATCACTGTCCAAACCTCAAAAACCTGGCAAAAACACCTCATGGCATATAGCCTTGTATAGTTCCTGTTAAACGGCTTCACTAATTCATTAATGGAATTACAGTGGAGTAAATATTATACAACACAAGACTCCAATAAATACATTTTGTATTATACATAATTATGTACTGATTTCAATGAAATACTATCCATGTGGATTGTGGGCAAATTGTCTGTTGGCATCCCAACACAAAAATCTTTAATTATGGCTCCCAAAAGAAAGTTTGGTAGACATATTGTTATGGATGTCTGAACTAGAGGGTCCACGGGGGACCTTTGGGAGCCAGTTATGATCCATAAGATCGTAATCATGTTTAATTATTATTCTTCTTTCTTTCTTCTTTCGCTAAATCTTGTCATCACAGTTTCTCTGAGATGAAATGTCCAGTCAATACACCAGGAACGTTTGGGAGCCAGTTATGTTCCATAAGAGATCATAATCATGTTTAATTATTATTCTTCTTTCTCTAAATCTTGTCCACACAGTTTCTCTGAGATGAAATGTCCAATCAATTTGAAACTTTGGGAACATGTTAAGCGTGATCTGAAGTTTTGCAATCCATTTCTAGATCTTTCAAAATAGCTGCTATTTGGGGGGGGGTGTCATTATATGGGACATTGCCTTATCTTGGTAAAAAATTTTATTTGTATTTCAAAATGCTGATGATTATAGTGGCAATGGGGATTCGTTTGGGAGACATTGTGTGTTGGCATTCCACATTCATTACTAGTTTTAATAACTGATTTTAAGGAATATAAGACTGATTTCTGAACTAATACTTATAAAAAACGTTATACTCTATATCCCTTCTTTTTTAAACTTGTGTTTTAAGGTAATAATAAATGAGAATGTACGATCATTTTAAATAGTAGTTTATTACACCTGTTTGTGTCATCTGTTTACCTCACCTGTCACATAAACTCATCACAATAATGTGAAACTATGCATCTTTTTTCCATGAGAGAATAAATGTTCATCATTATATTTTTTTTGACAATGTACTAAAGGTTTGATAATTAAAAGTAGACATTAAAAATGTAATTTTTCATCATTATATTATTTTATTTTTTAGATTGCAGGTACAGTTCTTCCTATTGACAAGGTGCTTATCTCTTACATACACCAGAAAGTATTATAGGAGCAGATCTTCAGCACAAAGGAAATGCAGGTTTTGCTCTTAGAGTTTGTATTAAATTCTTTCAAGCAAAAGGGTCTGAGGTTACCCCCAAGAACAAATACACAGTATTGGCCTACCCTGCAACAAATAAGGAACCACATGGCTTCAGCAGCAATGCACTGCAGGTTAGCAAAGTAATGTTTCATATCTTTATCAAAACTTCTGACAAGTCAGATAGTATAGTTTATTGACGAAACTAATTGTTTCAAGAGAGGTAGCAATTAATGAAATAAAGGTATCAAAACAATAATATTCAATCTAACAATTTTATGATTAAGTATTTCACATAATTAAGATAGTACATGCAGTGGCAGTGGTCTTTTATTGGGCGTCTTTTCAGAGCATGCTTCAAATTTTACACAAATGCAAAATATTGCTATTTAACCAATTTAAAGTTGTAACTGATTAATGAAGAAAAACGTTTGAACTAAACCCTAACAGTAAGGCCAAAAAAAAAATATGTGTGTTTCCGGTTACCCGACCCTACCTATTTTTTTTAAGCCGACCCTAAAGTTTTTTTTTGCGTTTTTAACCGGAAAACTCCCGGTATTGTTCCTGGTTTTAGTTCTATTTTCATACTTCCGCCCCAACATGGCAGCGAAATGGAAACATATGAACGCTTGTAACGAAATTGATAGCTCATTCAATGACTGTATTAGTGTATACTTTTAAAGCCTTTATAGCAAATTCTTGAAACTTACAAGCTTTACACAGTTATAATAGATAAAGGTAAAAATTAAATTACTAATTTAACAACCACGATTCCAAAAAAAAAAAAAAAAAAAAAAAAAAAACCGACCCTACCTACCTATTTTATAATCTATGTAACCGGAAACACACATATTTTTTTGTTTGGCCTAATATCATTTATCTTTATATTTCCCATTCCGTTTTTTTGTTAAGGGAGATAATTTGTATAAAATGTGTAGGAAAAAATCCGATTTTTCATATTTTCTCAAGAAAATGAAACGTTACCCCTTGCTTTTAATTTGTTACAAGAACCTTCCAAATTATGGCGGAATATGCCATTTCTGAGATAGCAGAGAATGTGTGGTGAATCCTGGAGAAGTTCTTTAATTTTTCTAGAAATGATGTCTTCTGTTGCAATAAGGAGCTATAGATCAAAATAAAAACAAACTTAAGTCCTAGTATATGCTAGATTTTTAAAAACATAAGTCATAACCTAATTTGTTCAGTAGAATATTAATTTTATTTATTTCCACCATTCAGGGATAGTGTTATGGACCAAAACGCTCTGGAAAGAATGGTTCAGTCATGGAGGGTTGCTCAACCAGAGGACTCCTTCTTCCTCAGGTTGAAGGATATTGATAACACAGAAAGCATTAATGTGAATTAACACTTCTTATATATCCATCAAACTGCTTGGCAGAAGGATCTTCTACACAAATATGGGCAGGAACTTGTTCTACTTGACGCAACCTATAGGACAAGTAAATATGCTGTCCCACTTTTTTTTATGGCTGTTCCCACCAATGTCAACTATATGGTTGTTGCCTAATTTATGAGCGAAGTAGAGAGTTTGGCAGCCATCAAAGAAGCCCTTTCCATAATACGCCGTTGGAATATGATCGGAAACCACAGTACTTCATAACAGATCACTGTGAGAAGGAAATTGGCGCTATCGAGAGTACATTCTCTGGTAAGATATTAAAAGATAACATTTTGAGATTTGCGTACATATATACAGAATATTTTTTTTTATTATTCATTGTTATAGTATATACGTGAGTCATTAAAAGTTGTATCAGTTATAGGAGAGTTTGCCATAAGTGAAGTCATAATCACTAATTTGCATCTCATTAAGTGTCAAATTAGGTGGCAATAAAGAAGGCAATTAACAAACATCCATTGCTAATTTCCCCTATTTTCAAAACCATAACTTTTTTTTTTTGACAGGACAACTTAATCAAATTTACTGTAATAACTTTTAAAAATAAGAAAAAAAAATATTTTGTACATAATGCATTACACCTCATATAAAAATTCTGGCTTTTGATTGGTCAATAGACAGTGCATTTTTCGCACATTTCCTGATTTTGCATCGATTTCGTCATCATGGGGGGTATTCGGCAAAAAAATACCCTCTGTGCCATCGTATTTGCTTAAAAATAACCCTCGCATATTATTATCCTGGAAATATTCATTCGGAAGTTTTGACTTTTACCTGAAAGTAAACGTAACATGAGTAATCGATTTCGAAAATCGGAAACAGTCCGATAGTAAAGAGTCAATAAACAGCACTCAAGTGGTCAAGTATCACCGCTTTTTGAAATCATGATATAAGGTGTAATTAAACAGATAAATCATGTCTGGGACGGGTATTTGTGAAAAATACCCCTCCCAGACATGATATATCTGTTTAAAATTGTTTGTACACCATAATAATTTTCATCAAATTTTCTAAATCAATTAAATTTTCTAACTTATATACCACTGAATATTTATGTTTCTAAAATGCATGACAAAAACTATTTTTTTCTGAAATTTTCAGAATTATGATTTGAAAAACAAAAAAGTTATGACAATATAAAGATGTTTTCCAAAAGAGTTATCTTGTCTTCTTGTCAGCCAAACAAGATCCACAGGTATTCTGTGATGTCATGGCGAACTCTCCTATACATACTTGTTTGAATGTTTGTCAATAATTTATTTTAAACGGAGATATATATTTTAGATTTCATGAATATGAAAAAGAAATGACCATGTTACAAACAAATAATGAACACCACAATGATGTATAATTAAAAATTGGGACTAAAATTACATTTACAAAAAGCAGAGACAATTAAACCATATGAATATTCCAACCTCATAAGACAAAGAGGGAAATGATCAACTTTATGAGACAACAGAACAAAATCACACAAGACATAAAATATAAAAAAACACTACAGCTTAACAGCAATTGATGTCATTGATGTCAGATATCATTCAGGGGAGATAATTGGAGTTTTACAACATTGAGTTAAATATGAGACCTCCATTGCAACTCCTACTAAACCACTTGATGGATTTTGATGAAACTTTACATGAAGGAAGTACATCATATGGAGATGTGCTTTCAAATATTATTCAGGGGAGACAATTGGACTTTAGTATGTAAAGTTCAACATGAATTGGGGGGGGGGGATCCTTTTTTGAGCTGGCTCACAGTGTTTTCCTTGTTTTATATGAGCAAAATGATGATACATCAAATGCATAAAAATTGGAAGTTCAATCGGTCGGTGCTTTAATATATTTTCATATGGAATAATTGCTAGCATTTTTTGTAGATTTGGAACATCTGTTTACCTCTGTTATTTCCACTGCCTGCAGGCATGGAATCGATGGCTTACTGCTGCGATTCATGGCATTGAGTCTTCTCGGAATTCTCTGTTGCTGTCAATTATGGAAGCAATCAGAGAATCTTATTTTGAAGAAGAATTGAATCTGTCCATTATGAACCTGATGGAGCAAGTAGAGTGGAAGACGAACAAGTGGTTCCAGACCTGGTTTCAGACCAATTATTTGGATAAAAAAGAGGTATGGTTGTATTTCACAACATTATTAAAGCTAAATAACAATGCAAGTATTCAAATATCTTGTATGATAATGATAAAAGTACATCATAAGGAGATGTGCATAAATAACTGCTTGATCTCAGATATTAATTACTTAAGGGAGGCAAATAACTGGCTTTTTTTCACAGACTTTATGCATAAGGGAGGCAAATAACTGGCTTTTTTTCACAGACTTTATGCATGTGTGAGTGAAAGAAAGAGCTAGCTAGTCCAATTCATTGACCTTGCAGGTGTGAAGGATTGAAATCATATGGAGATGTACATGAAGGATTTCCATGGCTCTCATATTTCATTTATAAGAGCTTAATTATCATAGCATAAGAAGCACATATAACCTGTAAGATAGTGCTTTTATTTGTTGATAAATTTCAAGGAAACTTTAGAAAGTTGTTGGTAATAGTAGAAGCTTGGACATGATTGATCTTTAGAAGTTTCTGTTAATTTTTGTCATTTTTGTGGGAGACCGAGTGTTACTTCATACTCTGTTGTGTTTAAATATTTATTCAACTCAAAAATCACCTGGATAACACCTCTTTTTGATAGATTTATAACTATCTTAGGGGAGTGTTTACCAATGGCTTGAATGGGGTTAATATTGAGGGAAATCAATACAATAGGGCCTCTACAAGTTATATGTGGTATAAATTTACAGGGATATATCGTGGGATTTGATTTCAAGTCTGTGGCTCCCCCTACTTCCTGTTTAACAAAATTACGGCCATTTTTTACTTTGACAGATTTGTTAAGTACTACTTTTGTATTATATTTTCAGAGATGTGTTAAGCTGTATCGAAAGGAGAGATTTAATGCCATTAATGCTACCAATGGCATTGAGAGACAAAATTCCAGTCTTAAACATTGCTATCTTTGGAATATCGGATATATATACCAAAAATCAAACAATAAATCAGTTGTCCCATATAATTCTCCAAAGATATCTACCTGATTGTTTGAAAGGGTAAGTGTATTAGTCGTTAAAAAAATATGCTGTCTTAAATTTGTTGTTAGCAGCTAATATTGAGCTTAGAACACCTGAGTTGGTCATTATCTTGGTCACCCTTTAAGTGCCTTACTTTACAAAAGACATATGAAAGACTTTAAAATCAGAGATTTTTTGTTTAATATTAAGGTTAATGAGGACAGATGTCATGTGACTTTATACGGTTAAAAATGCAAAATATATTCAAATATGTAAATAAAAACAATACAAAATATGAATAGATTTATTTATTGAATTGAATTAAAAAAATAATTCATTGTTAAATGCATGCATTTATAAATACAATTTTAGATTTTAACAAGGGAGATAATTGATAGGTAAAACAGTGGAAAAATGTTTTAGCTATAGTCGACAACACTGACATTTCTGTGATTTGCATACCTTTCTTACATTCCTCAGCATTTACCTGGATTAGGAAATTAATAAACTGTCATTCACCATTAAAAAATATATGCCTGAGACGCTCCCACTTTTACATGCAATTTCTAATGCAGTGAATGTAAAAATTACCAAAATTTTATCTTGCAAGATCTGAGAAAAATGTTACCACATTTTAAAACTTAATTTATGCAGGAGCTTACAAACAAAAAATTTTAACCACTATTGACCAAATCAGAACACAACGTAGTATTCAGTTCTGTACTTAATGTAAGGTACACAATCTGGTAACCTGTTAGTGATACACATTTACTACTGTCATACCTTAATATCAAACCTTACCCTAAAAAGTCAAAGGTTTTGAATGTAGATAAAAATTTAAGATGGTGACCCCCTATTTTCTTTGTTTTATTTCAAAATATATTGTAAAATATTAATTTTGATAAAATTAAAAAAAGGATTCTATTGGTAGGATTTTTTCTGACAAATAATTTATGCTTATTATTTGGCCTTTCCTACATAATCTATTGTAATGTGGGCATACTTTAAACTTAACGAAAACAAGCCTGGTGACCTAAATTTTTTTTTATTTTAAATAAAAGGTATCAACATATTTTGCCTTTTAACTTTGAAATCGTGTGACCTCCAAGTATATTAATCATTTCAGAAATCTCCCATCTCAGAGCTTACTATCAGTTACTTACATTAAATTACCATTTCCAAACACCCAGGTTATAATGTCGGTAACAGATGTATCCCCGGCTTATAAGTTTAAAAGGCTGAAAATATGTTCTTTTGTCTTCAAAAATGAGCTAATTATGTGATGTCATCACAGTTGCTCACAAAAAAATACTTTTTTCATGCAGAAAATGCCCTTTTACCAGTTCAAGGATGGTATCTAAGGTACAAACCTCAGACTGAATGGGTTTTATTAGTTTTAATTCTGTTTTCGATTGTTTTTTCTACTTTCGGTATTTTGGTGGCTCAAGTCACGTTATCATAAAATCAAGAAACAATGACATCAAGTTCCGATTTCATTCATATGTATGTGTATGGCATCAGCAGAGTTTGAAATGAAGTAAAAATACAAATATAAAAGACAAAATGGGAAATATTCCTTTGTGGAATAACATACACTGGTACTCTAGAACTTAACAGCAACGCATAAACAATACACCCTGTGACGCTAGCAACGCAGCCAGAAGCATGGGATTTGTACCGACAGGTAACCAACCAATCAAAAGTCTGCATTTGTAACAGCCGGATAATATGCCATCCGGTGGATATGTATTCGATTTCTGGTAGAACGGTATGCCAAGTGACGCCATTTTGTTGTTGGATTGACGTCGAATAAGCTTTAATTGCAATTTTTGAAGAGAGATATATAGTAAACTAGTTAACATAAAATTATTTTGAGCATGATATTAAAAGAATGTTCTTTCCTCTTTATTTTCATACCAATATTTTCTTATTTGTACTACAAGACGCAATTTTATCTTATGGAATTTTATGGGTTGCGGCAGTTGTTGCATTTCAACGTCATTTGCGGCGTAACTTTGAGACGGTAATAGCATTGTTTATAAACAAATCTGACAATGAGCCCGCCAATATAAATACGCTATTCCGGTCTCAAAATGAAGAAAAAATGGTGTATTTTCTAAAAATACCATGGGTATGTTTGTTTGAAGATTGTTTCTTGATAAAAAAATTCAAAATAGTTTTGTTTTCATTCGTAAATTTGGTTCCGATCGCCCGATTTTGCCGAAAATGGTATCATTGTAAAGCTCCGGTTTTTTGCTTTCACGTGAAATGGTCGTGAATGACATTGACCTTCAAGCTCAACATCAGAAACCATGATAAAAACCGATGCAGACCGAAAAACAATGATGCAACGTCACGTCGTTGTCAAGGTATCGTGTAAACAATGATGGCGACGTGCAGCTACGATTCACCCATCAGGTTCGATGTCACGGCTATTATAAAGAAGGAATGGACTGGAAGTGAGTACAATTTTGTTATTTTTAATAATATGAAATACCGATAAATCGACAGTTAATTTTTTTTTTAATTTTTATAGTGGAAGTTTAGATATTTTTGTACATTTTGTGGCTTTCAGTTTCAATGTGATACAGGATATTCTTTTCATTGCCCCTCCCAGTTAATGCATTGCAATATTTGACCCCCCCCCTGGTCTGCACTATAGGATAGGATGATTAATACAGGTTAATTTCAAAACATGCAAATGTATTTTGCATATGTTTGAAATTGCCATGCCACCGGAGGGGTAGACCTCCGGTAGCGGGGAACCCCTGCCCAAATTTTTTTTATATTGTCAAATTTCTTTATTTTTGCAGGTATGTCGGCTGCATCAGTTTCAGCTGAAGAATTTCTATTCTTGTACGACGAGGCATCAATCTATTCATCGGCTCCCTATCAATTGCTTGAGGAAGTATTTCAGAAGTACTGTCCGGATTTTGTTGTACCAAAGAAATGGAGTAATCTTACACGTTTAGCCAAGACAATGGTGAAAAAAGGGAAAAATGCGAGCACGATCTTTTCCTCATCCAACCCCATGCCAAAAGACAATTTCATAGGTCCTTACTGCAGTAGATTACACATCAATGAAAACAGCTTGAAAATACCATGTCCTGTATCAGTATTAACTGTTGGAGCATTCAGGGAGATATGTTTATTTAAAAATAAAATTTGTGGAACATGGTTTGATGTCAAAAACTGGATAACACATTTACTACCATGGAGTGACTCTACACCTCAATTATCAGAGAAAAAAATAATTTATACCTTCAAGACTATTCAAAATAAATTTTTGTTTTATTCTAAGCGTGGGTTGAAATATGAATCCGAGTCTTTACTGTGTTTAGACTTTACATCGTATCTTAACTTAAATAAAAATAAAACGTCAAATGTTTTTAAACCTCATAAATCTGTAGAAACAAAGCTGCTTTTGAAAAATGTACAATTAAGGAAAGACATAGTCCAACTGGACAATGAAAATCATGTACTTCATAAAATAATTGAGGAAACACAAAGTCAGACAAAAAATTTAGAAAAGAAAGTTCTTGAACTTAAATCGAACAGTGATGAAAATAAAAGACTACAAACTCAACTGCATAAAGCTAAAAAAAACTTAAAATCAGTAAAGCGAGAAAATTTCTATAAAAGACTGAAAAGAAGAGAATGGAATGTACAAAAAAAGGAAAATAGAGTAAATAACAAAATATGTGTTCTTAAACAAAAACTCCAAGAATCTGAAGAACAGAGGAGAATGCAAAATCATAAAATAGAGGAACTTAAAAATCGTAAAAGGGTGTTATGTAAAAATTTGCATTGCAAGTCTAATCAATTGTGCTATATTAAAAATGCTTATGTGAAAAATAAAAGTCTGTTATGCCAGAAAAGAAAAGAGTTAGACAATGAAAAACAACTGAACATAAATTTGAAAAGGTTAAATGAACAAATTGTGCAACAAAATAATAATACACCAGTAATTGATACAAAATGTAATGGAGGTAGATACAGTGATGAAATAAGAACTTGTGTATTGGAATTATCTAGTCTTGATGTTTCATCAAACAAAATACCTGATGTAATTAAATCTGTCAGCAAAACTTTGTTTGATCAAAATTTGTCTACGCCATGTAAGAGCACAGTGCAAAATATTATAGCAGAGGGACATTTTTTATCAAACCAACAAGTTGGTGAAGAAATTTTAAAGTCTAAAAATTGGGGTTTATTTTCAGATGGAACATCTAGGCAAGGAAAAAAAATTATTGATATTGGTATCCATACCGATGACAATACATTTACTTTAGGTTATACACCAGTTGCCTGTGAGGATTCAGCAACAGTTTCAAATGTGTTAATAGACTCCATAAATGATACTGCTAGTCAAGTAGCTGATTCAGGTTTAAATGCGAGCAATAGTACTGAAATTAAAAATAAGTTCTTATCTTCTTTGACTACTCTTATGAGTGACAGGTCCAGTGTTATGAAAAAATCCAATTCAATAATTGATGAATGGAGAACAAATATTTTAAAAAACAGTATTTCATCAGATGAAATTAATTTATTAGAATTTTTTTATTGTTCTGCTCATGTCTTGCTTGGTTTTCACTCAGAAATTGAAAAGAAAGCTATGCAATTGTACAAATCATCAGAACCTCTTGGCAGAGACTGCGACAAAAAATTTTGTGGTTTTAAAAATAATGAACCTCCATCTTTCCGACTTATACGAATGGCATGTGAATGTTTAGGTCCAAATGGTGACGAAAAAAATGGTGTACGTCAACAGTGGTTGGCATATTGCAAAATGAGAAACAAAAAATCATTTATACAAAGTTATAGAGGTAATAGATTTAATAATATTTTTGAAGAAGCCAGACATGTTTTATTTCACATAGATGATATTGTGGACTTATTAAGCAACCACATCGAAAATCCAAATATGAAATTACAATCTATATTATTAGATCTAAAATGTAGTACAATTTTCAATCATGTTGTATGTTTAGCAGCTTTAGGTAGTTATATTACACTACCTTTCTGGGATTTGATTAACAGTGATCAAAATTATGTAGAATTGTTCAAGTTTTTTCAACCATTAAATGATAAATGTAAATCTTGGTCAGAAAATTGTAGTGAAGTGTTTAATGGTGAGGTTGATCCTATATTACCTTCTTTCCCACATAAGCTTGATGAACTTTTCAATAATTTATTGCTAAATGTTAGAAAGTGTGACCAGCAAGGTCAAACATTTTTTTCAATGTTGTCTCATTGTGTTTCTGTTGTCATAGAAAGACAATTATATGATCACTTACCAGGGGGGAAATATGGAAGTCAACCAGACAATAAACTTATTGCCAGCACAAGTCATTCAAAAATAACAAACATACCAGCAGAACATTTATTTGGAGATCTTGATTATGCCATTAAAAGAAAAAGAAATGCATCACTTTTTCATCACTCGAGTATTGTAATGTTAAAAAGAAACAAAACAACTAGCTGGTTAAAGAAAAAAAGTGAATATGAGAAAAAAAAATTAATGGCAGGTGCTAGAAAAAAGGCTAAAGAAATTTTAGAAAAACACAAAAAAATAGAAAAAAATGTAACGCTAAATAGACAGGAAGTTTTAAGGCAAGTTAAGTTGAATAGACTGAAAAAACAAAAAAAAGAGGAAACGGAACTGAAAAGAATTGAAAACAGCATTAAAAAGATGGGCGGAATAGTTAAATCAGTGTCTGATATTGATAACTTGTTGAGTCTTTCAAAATCTTTAAAAGGTAAAAAAGAGAAATTAAGGGATCAACTTCTTTACTTAAAACATTTTATGAACAAGGATATTGACAGGAAACATTTTTTTGTTACATCAAATACTGTTATTCAATTAAAAAAATCTTTGATTAAATTTTTGGAACTTGACAAGGAAAAAACAATATCAGTTGGTACATGGGTGGCTGTTGCTTATCAGAATGATTGGTATCCTGGTGAAGTAATTAAAATAAATGAAAACATTTTTACTGTCAATTATATGAGGCCTAGAAAGGCTCATACTAATGCATTTGTGTGGCCAACACAAAATGATACTCAGGATATTGAAAGAAAATTTATATTTTTTTCACATTTTGACATTATGCCTACATCAGGCCTTAGATTTTACATCATTCCAGATTATGATGATATTCAGACTTTGTATAGCGAGTACTGTGCTAAATACTTTTAACTTATAAACATGTATTTGTGCCTTTGGTTTGAGGCTTTTCAAAATGTCTTCAATACATTTCATGTTTAAATTATTTAATTTTAAATGTTTTTGTGTTCTATTCATTGTTACAAGGTTACTTATTTATCATTAAGAGATGTGTATGTTTACACTATTTAATAAAAAAAAACTTAAAGAGTATTTAGTTTTGTTATTAAATGTGAGTTACGACAGGTTTCAATAATAACCTGATGCGGATTTTACAAGCACCATTGTAAGTTGTCCGATCATGACTATTTCTCCTGTAAGTGAATGCAACTACTTTATAAACCAGATTTTGCTACAATTAAATATTTTAAAATATAACAACAATACTTAGATTATCAATAACAACAATACTTAGATTATCAATAACAACATCAAAAACAACAACAATCAATTTTTAACGTTCATTTTAAAGATATTCTTAGGCGAAAAAAGATAATTTCAAAAAAATTCTTATTTTTTCTGGTTGCTATGGTAACCATGCAGCCATTAAAGTGCAAAATACTGCAAATCTGATTGTCTCATTGGAAAGAGCATCCCAAAAAACCCCAGTGTGCAAAATTACATGTTTTTATCTTGAATAATAACAAAAATATTGCGATTTTTCATGTTTCATAGTATGGACTTAGTCATTTTTGCGTGTGGACATTTATAAAATATAGAACTAAGACCATATTCCATAAGTAAATTTTATTTACAATTATCTTTCTATTCCAAAGATATTTTGATTCTGGGTACAAATGAGTCTGAATAGCTGACTTATCCAAAAAATCTTCAGCAGACAGGCATATTTTGCAAGAAAAGGAGTCAAAAAAACTGAAAAAGTTGCCATTTAATCTTTGGCGGCCATATTGGATGGAAAATGCAAGTAAATTTCCAAAATTAAAATGGTCATAACTTTTGAACCAGACATGATATCTTCATAATTTAAACACCATTTTCTTTCATTTTGAAAGGCCTTTCTTTATATAATCTTTATAGCATTGGTTCTGAAAGAAAAAAAAATCACTTGGCATACCTACAGAAGTGCATTGTTTTTCAATTATTTCAGACTCTTGATGCATTTATATTTTAATATTTTCTGAAAGTGAAGAAAAGAGATAAATTATGGTTTATGCCATTAATTTAATTTAAATTCTAATATTACATCTTTAAAATGTCAACCGATATATTAACTGATATATCTCCACTTTGCAAACATGCATTGTGACGTAATGTCACAAGAGGTTTTACCATGTCACAGCTGAATTTTTTTAAGTTCCTACTAAAATAAAAGTCAGTATTTTAATTTTCTATAAATACTCAACAGCTGAGTAACATTGTCCATTTCGTATAACCTAATTTATATTTTCAGCACGTTACTGATTGCTGAAGTCATAAATTATATGTATTGATGACGTTGACTATACATGAATTCTTCCGCAAAGAGCAAGAGACGACACTAAAAATTGTGAATTGCAAATATTATTTGACTACTTGTTAGATGTTGTTTTTTGTTTTTTCTTTTCATAATATTGAGGGGCCTCGGTGGCCGAGTGGTCAAGGTAGTTCGTCTACTATTGATCACGTGGTCTGTCAACACTGAGATTGCGAGTTCGAGTACTCCAGCTTCCTCCCCCAATAAAAACTGGACGCCATGAAATAGCTGAAAAATTGCTGAAAGTGGCGTTAAAACACCATTCAAACAAAAACAAACATAATATTGAATTTAAAATATAAGAAATGTTTTCAATTGTTGGTTAGATTATTGGATATAGACCACTTTTTGGTGGATTTACGGTGAACATTGGCCTAAACCCAGCCAAAATCGTCTATGTCCAATAACCTAACTGGCAAATTGAAAACAATCCTTAAATAAATAAGACTTATCAAGGGCATTTTATGGTAAAATATTCAATAAATGTTTTGTTCAAGTGTAGTTTGTCCACAGTACATTGCAAACGTGAAAGGATTTCTTGACCAAAAAATTTATCTTGATGAATAACAGAAAGTCATGGCCTATAGGGCCCGCATGAATAGAAAAACACAGAATGTTGTTATATTAGAATTGAAATAATTAATGAGGGGTAGTGCTCGGTAAAAAATAATTTACTATAAAAGCCCAGCCCATGTGTAAATGAGTACAACATCACCCCCTCATTTATTATTTCCTAACTATTCTGTATTTGACATTTTCAAATGCAGCAGATATAATGAAAATATTGTCCTAATATATTGTCTGTTTATAATCTTTTCTATGTCTTCAGGGATATATATTGTTCATTTTTCAATGATTTTTTTCTATAGGTACTTGAGGGAAAATACAAAAGCCAACTCCTCGGCAAGGGAATATTCTGGGAATATTCCAATCTTTTTACATAACCAGCCGACCTATTTTGTTCAGCATGTTATGCAGTGATGGTCAGAGGTGGATGGTCTAAGTGTAGATGAAATCTGTGATTGACAGTTTTTTGTGCAAAGTGCCACAAATCTAAACCTCAAATATGAAGTTCTCCTTGATGTAGGGAATGGGCAACCAAGCTGCCAATGCCTTGACTGGAAAAGGCATCATGATCCCTGTAAGCACCTTCTTCCTGTCATTGCAGGAAATAATGGCATCACATGGGAAAGTCTCCCACCTGCCTACTAGGGATAGCCATTTTCTTACTTTAGATCTGTCAAGACAAATCACCATCCATGACAATACTGACGATGAACAACCAGTTGTTGATGACCTGCATTTAGATGAATGCCATACCTCAAAGGAATCAAATGTAAGTTTACTAGAAACGTGACTTTTTTACTTGTATACCCAACTTTGTTATGCCAAATTAAGGGAGCTAATTTGTGATCTTATCCTATTTTGTCCTTTTATAGAACTTAGTTGCCATAAATTAATTAAATAAATTTAGATAAACCTTACATTATCTTTGAAAAATTAAAAGAACAAGAAAATAAATAATAAATATGACATTTTTGATTACAAATCAGGAAATTTTCACACCCACTAAAATTACTTAATTATACACTGTATGTTTATTGTTTACTATTTTGTTGATATAAGTTGATAAGTTTTTATGTTTTTATAGACTTAATAGAATATTATTTCTTTTAGATAAGAACCTTGTATCAGCTCCCAAACCCAATCAGCATAGAATTATCAAGCAAAAGTTAACTTAAGGTGCGTTCATATTTAAATTATCAGTCTCACTCAATGGAAAGATGGGGACTGCAAATGAACCATTTTTACCTTAAAAGTCTTGGAAATGAATGAAACTAATTAAAAACAACACCATGTGCATTAGAGAAATAATTTTGATATGTTTCTAAAATATGTTTCTTATAGACTCATCTGAGACCCTGTAATCAAAAGTTGAAAAGCCAGAGTTTTAAATAAACAGTACTGAAACCCAAAATTTTGTGTTTTTGTATTACCATTCAGTATTTTTTTAATGTATACAAATTTGAAAACTGTGATCAATATTTGCAACTTTGTATTTTTATAGAGTTATAATGAATAACTTTATTATGCCATAATTATACTTATAAAGTTATATGGAGCTTTAAATTTGTCCAGGAGAAATCAATCATCCATTGATTAATTTTGCTACAGTATTCCAAAAACAAGACTACTGATGAAAATACATGAACCTACGTTGATTGCAGGGAGGAATTGTTGTGCACTTATGAACCAAAATAAACTGAACTGTATTACATGATCTGTGCCATTTGATTGATTGATTGATTTACGTCCAGCAAGCAGTATTTAAGTTATATTGAGGACGAGAACCCGCTGTGCTGCTCTGCGGGTCCATACTAGGAACCCCTTATAGTATGGCCCCAGTGTGCTATTTGAAGAAAAATTGTCTGTACAATTGTCTATACAATTTATTAAGGAAATCTTAAAAATTTAACAATTTATTTTAAAAAAATTTTCACATTTTTAAATAACAAGATTGAAACAGATAACAAAAATTGTCATCAAATTTCACTGTATTTCTATAAATATATTTATGATTTGCGTTTATGCTTTCTGTATTAATTCTGGACAACCAACCACCCACCCCACCACTGGAGAGAGCTTCTCATATTTATAAATTTGAGGATGCAGTAGGCAACAAAGAGGGTAAGTTAGGCTATGGGAATTGTCCTAGTATCCAGTAAAATTCATTTGAAAAGGGTTTGTTTTTATTGGTTAATTAATTTATTTTTTTTAATGAAAACATATAACTGCCCTCAAGATATGGTATTAGTGAGAAAGTAAGATTGCAAAAAAATCTATGCATATACCATATATACAGGACATCAAATATAATAGAAAGTTTTCTTCACAAGTCATTTACATTAATTGTTTTAATAACTACTTGCTCTTACTATGAGCATCATCAGTAAGTATAGGCATATATATTTTAATAAGGGTGTTAAATTTTTTCCACATCAAAATTAATCAATGAAAGATTGACTATTTCCTGTCAGATTTAAAGTACCCATTACATAAACTCCACAGAGAACAACAGCTATTGTATTTATAAACACTTCTAATGTTTGAATTATCGATTCATAGAAAAACATGACCACCGAGGTTAAAAACAGAAAATAGTTGTGAACTGCAGTTTTTTTTGTTTTGCAAATAACTCAAAAACAGTCACATATATCAAAATTCTGACAAGGTAAGGTGATCAGCATGTCCAGAACTACCTACCCTGACATTTTGAAGAGATCTGATATTCCATATAGGAGTTATTGCCCCTTTTAAGATTTTTCTTACCTTTGCACTTATTTTAAGTTTAATATATCAGAAACTATGTTAATATTTTTCAGTAGTTTATATTGCATATTGTTAAGCACATAAATATCTACAAAATATATATTATACATGGTGAAAGTCATAGGATCATTACTTATATGAGTTACTCCCATTTAAAAATTGACCATTTAAAAAGTTTTTCCTCATTAAAAATGAAAACCTTCAAAGCTAGACAAAAACTTAATTACAATATATTGAGGTCAAGAAAAAACTCCATTTAGTTGAAATTTTCAGATGATCCTTATAGAAATTATGGCTCCTTAAATCTTAAAAATAGTTGTTTTTGCCATACTGCTTAAACATGAAGGTATTGAAGTCAGGTGAGCGGCTCAGGCTACTGGAACCCTTCTGTTTTAATTTCTTTCTTATTTTAAATAGTATTATTATTTCTTAGTGATTTCTTACCATATGTGTAAGAAATCAATCATGGGTATAAAAAGTTTGTCTTCCTACTTGTGAGAGCTTTATTTATAGATAGGTACATGTATTGTTAGTTGATCATGAAAAAAATAAAATAAAGTGTGTCAAATAGTACAGCCTTTTAAAATAATATTTAACACAATGAAAGCTACATCCCTGAATACATTTAATGGCAACCTTCATAACTGTTTTCATAAATGTGACATTGTTTATTCAAGTGTTAATTATGGTTTAGAATTGATAGTATACATGTACATTATCTTAGATGCTTGTTGTGTACACCAGAAATGTAAGTTTATTGATTTACCTTACAAAGGCAGTATTTATGTTATTTTGGTTTTTATATTTAGAAACGGATCTAATTGTACTGCAAATGTGTTCTAACACTATAATATTATCTTTTCTAATATTGGAAATTAATGTATTCAATCATTTTTTTTGTAATTTCTATTTTAACACTTTGAAGTCATGTCATTCTTTTATACAAGCTTAACTTTGTATCACAGACTTTTCTGTACATTAATCTAAATCTAGATTTTCTAAACAAAAAACCTATTTTGTATAACTATTGCACTTATACTTTTTATGTAATTTGATATTGTAATTTAAATTGTTACATTTGATATTATTTGTTTCAGTATTTTTGTATCTTCACTTTATACTAATTCATTTTTTATAGAAATTTACCATGCTTGCAGAAAGCTAAATAAATTATAATTAATTCTGTTTTTGTCCTTTATATTACCTATATTTCAGATGGATTGATACTTATATAAAGAATTTGATTAATATCTGTCCTTTCAGCTTTATTGAAAAATCTTATGTCTGTTCTTGTGTTAATCCTGTTGATTGGTTTATATTAAGAGTAATAGACAATTACCAAGTGGGCATTTGAATGAAAAAAAAAAAAATAACCAATAGAAAAACGCCACTTTCAGCAATTTTTCAGCTTCATCACGGTGTCCAGTTTTTATTGTGGGAGGAAGCCAGAGTGCCAAGAGAAAACCCCCTACCTTTAGTAGGAAAACTGACAATCCTTGTCATACAGATTGGAGTCGAGTGACCCTGCCCACAGTGAGTCTCAAACCCGCAACCTAAGTGTTGAAAGACCATGTGATCAATAGTAGATGAACTACCTTAACAATTCGACCACACTTTAAAAGGACACAAAGGATATACAAGGTGTAGTGTGTGCATAGAAGTCTGTGGAGCATGACAAGGTGATAAATGTAGTATTATAGACTTTAGGGTGGATATACTAGGTCTAGTGAGTGCATAATAGTCTGTAGAATAGGACTAGGTGATATACAGGGCATGACTAGGTGATAGACCTATTATGGACTTTAGAGAGGTCTAGTGAGTGCTTATTAGTCTAGTTTAGTTTAAACATATTTTATTTGTAGAAATGCTACAAAAGGGGATTAGACACAAGTACAACGTACTTATGAAGTCTTTTCCCAATGAAATATAAACATAATAATGTTATAATGAAACATACGAAGATGAATGACTGTAGAAAACTCAATATATATATATATATAAAAAAAACATATGTACAAAAAAGGGAAAATAATATTGTAAGAACCGTGAATATATATTTACATGTACAGCATAACTTATCGTTTGTTTGTTGTGTGTGTATGCAATATTTATGGTCATCTCTACACGACGAGGAATCTCTTAGATTTTTTAATAAATTCATGAACATATGTAACAATCATTTGATTTTTGTCTTGAGATAAACTTTCATTTCCGTTCAGGAGAAGTTTTAAGTTTAATAGTTCAATAGGGAGTAGAGTGTTTAACTTTTCTAACAAGTCTCTTCTTGGTGCATCATATTTGGGACATTCAAAAAAGAAATGGTAAGCTGTTTCTTTACAGAAGCCGCAATGACATGATGGGCTGTTTTCAATATTTACATTATTAGTCTATAGAGCAGGACTAGGTGATATACAGGGCGTGACTAGGTGATAGACCTATAATGGACTTTAGAGTGGATATACTAGGTCTAGTAAGTGCTTATTAGTCTATAGAGCAGGACTAGGTGATATACAGGGCATGACTAGGTGATAGACCTATTATGGACTTTAGAGAGGTCTAGTGAGTGCTTATTAGTCTATAGAGCAGGACTAGGTGATATACAGGGCATGACTAGGTGATAGACCTATTATGGACCTTAGAGTGGATATACTAGGTCTAGTGAGTGCTTATTAGTCTATAGAGCAGGACTAGGTGATATACAGGGCGTGACTAGGTGATAGACCTATTATGGACTTTAGAGTGGATATACTAGGTCTAGTAAGTGCTTATTAGTCTAGAGAGCAGGACTAGGTGATATACAGGGCATGACTAGGTGATAGACCTATTATGGACCTTAGAGTGGATATACTAGGTCTAGTAAGTGCATAATAGTCTGTAGAGTAGGACTAGGTGATATACAGGGCATGACTAGGTGATAGACCTTTTATGGACCTTAGAGTGGATATACTAGGTCTAGTGAGTGCATTGTAGTCTGTAGAGTAGGACTAGGTGATATACAGGGCATGACTAGGTGATAGACCTATTATGGACTTTAGAGAGGTCTAGTGAGTGCTTATTAGTCTATAGAGCAGGACTAGGTGATATACAGGGCATGACTCGGTGATAGACCTATTATGGACTTTAGAGTGGATATACTAGGTCTAGTAAGTGCATAATAGTCTGTAGAATAGGACTAGGTGATATACAGGGCATGACTCGGTGATAGACCTATTATGGACTTTAGAGAGGTCTAGTGAGTGCTTATTAGTCTATAGAGCAGGACTAGGTGATATACAGGGCGTGACTAGGTGATAGACCTTTAATGGACTTTAGAGTGGATATACTAGGTCTAGTAAGTGCTTATTAGTCTATAGAGCAGGACTAGGTGATATACAGGGCATGACTAGGTGATAGACCTATTATGGACCTTAGAGTGGATATATTAGGTCTAGTAAGTGCATAATAGTCTGTAGAGTAGGACTAGGTGATATACAGGGCATGACTAGGTGATAGACCTATTATGGACCTTAGAGTGGATATACTAGGTCTAGTGAGTGCTTATAAGTCTATAGAGCAGGACTAGGTGATATACAGGGCGTGACTAGGTGATAGACCTATTATGAACTTTAGAGAGGTCTAGTGAGTGCTTATTACTATATAGAGCAGGACTAGGTGATAAACAGGGCATGACTAGGTGATAGACCTATTATGGACTTTAGAGAGGTCTAGTGAGTGCTTATTAGTCTATAGAGCAGGACTCGGTGATATACAGGGCATGACTAGGTGATAGACCTATTATGGACTTCAGAGAGGTCTAGTGAGTGCTTATAAGTCTATAGGGCCGGACTAGGTGATATACAGGGCATGACTAGGTGATAGACCTATTATGGACTTTAGAGTGGATATACTAGGTCTATTAAGTGCTTATTAGTCTATATAGCAGGACTAGGTGATATACAGGGCATGACTAGGTGATAGACCTATTATGGACCTTAGAGTGGATATACTAGGTCTAGTAAGTGCATAATAGTCTGTAGAGTAGTACTAGGTGATATACAGGGCATGACTAGGTGATAGACCTATTATGGACTTTAGAGAGGTCTAGTGAGTGCTTATTAGTCTATAGAGCAGGACTAGGTGATATACAGGGCATGACTAGGTGATAGACCTATTATGGACCTTAGAGTGGATATACTAGGTCTAGTGAGTGCTTATTAGTCTATAGAGCAGGACTAGGTGATATACAGGGCGTGACTAGGTGATAGACCTATTATGGACCTTAGAGTGGATATACTAGGTCTAGTAAGTGCTTATTAGTCTAGAGAGCAGGACTAGGTGATATACAGGGCATGACTAGGTGATAGACCTATTATGGACCTTAGAGTGGATATACTAGGTCTAGTAAGTGCGTAATAGTCTGTAGAGTAGGACTAGGTGATATACAGGGCATGACTAGGTGATAGACCTATTATGGACCTTAGAGTGGATATACTAGGTCTAGTGAGTGCTTATTAGTCTATGGAGCAGGACTAGGTGATATACAGGGCGTGACTAGGTGATAGACCTATTATGGACTTTAGAGTGGATATACTAGGTCTAGTGAGTGCATTGTAGTCTGTAGAGTAGGACTAGGTGATATACAGGGCATGACTAGGTGATAGACCTATTATGGACTTTAGAGAGGTCTAGTGAGTGCTTATTAGTCTATAGAGCAGGACTAGGTGATATACAGGGCATGACTCGGTGATAGACCTATTATGGACTTTAGAGTGGATATACTAGGTCTAGTAAGTGCATAATAGTCTGTAGAATAGGACTAGGTGATATACAGAGCATGACTTGGTGATAGACCTATTATGGACTTTAGAGAGGTCTAGTGAGTGCTTATTAGTCTATAGAGCAGGACTAGGTGATATACAGGGCGTGACTAGGTGATAGACCTTTAATGGACTTTAGAGTGGATATACTAGGTCTAGTAAGTGCTTATTAGTCTATAGAGCAGGACTAGGTGATATACAGGGCATGACTAGGTGATAGACCTATTATGGACCTTAGAGTGGATATATTAGGTCTAGTAAGTGCATAATAGTCTGTAGAGTAGGACTAGGTGATATACAGGGCATGACTAGGTGATAGACCTATTATGGACCTTAGAGTGGATATACTAGGTCTAGTGAGTGCTTATAAGTCTATAGAGCAGGACTAGGTGATATACAGGGCGTGACTAGGTGATAGACCTATTATGAACTTTAGAGAGGTCTAGTGAGTGCTTATTACTATATAGAGCAGGACTAGGTGATAAACAGGGCATGACTAGGTGATAGACCTATTATGGACTTTAGAGAGGTCTAGTGAGTGCTTATTAGTCTATAGAGCAGGACTAGGTGATATACAGGGCATGACTAGGTGATAGACCTATTATGGACTTCAGAGAGGTCTAGTGAGTGCTTATAAGTCTATAGGGCCGGACTAGGTGATATACAGGGCATGACTAGGTGATAGACCTATTATGGACTTTAGAGTGGATATACTAGGTCTATTAAGTGCTTATTAGTCTATAGAGCAGGACTAGGTGATATACAGGGCATGACTAGGTGATAGACCTATTATGGACCTTAGAGTGGATATACTAGGTCTAGTAAGTGCATAATAGTCTGTAGAGTAGTACTAGGTGATATACAGGGCATGACTAGGTGATAGACCTATTATGGACTTTAGAGAGGTCTAGTGAGTGCTTATTAGTCTTTAGAGCAGGACTAGGTGATATACAGGGCGTGACTAGGTGATAGACCTTTTATGGACTTTAGAGTGGATATACTAGGTCTAGTAAGTGCTTATTAGTCTATAGAGCAGGACTAGGTGATATACAGGGCATGACTAGGTGATAGACCTATTATGGACCTTAGAGTGGATATATTAGGTCTAGTAAGTGCATAATAGTCTGTAGAGTAGGACTATGTGATATACAGGGCATGACTAGGTGATAGACCTATTATGGACCTTAGAGTGGATATACTAGGTCTAGTGAGTGCTTATAAGTCTATAGAGCAGGACTAGGTGATATACAGGGCGTGACTAGGTGATGGACCTATTATGGACCTTAGAATGGATATACTAGGTCTATTAAGTGCTTATTAGTCTATAGAGCAGGACTAGGTGATATACAGGGCATGACTAGGTGATAGACCTATTATGGACTTTAGAGAGGTCTAGTGAGTGCTTATTAGTCTATAGAGCTGGACTAGGTGATATACAGGGCATGACTAGGTGATTGACCTATTATGGACCTTAGAGTGGATATAGTAGGTCTAGTGAGTGCTTATGACTATATAGAGCAGGACTAGATGATATTCATGTTGTGATTAGGTGATAGACCTATTATGGACCTTAGAGTGGATATAGTAGGTCTAGCGAGTGCTTATTATGGACCTTAGACTGGATATACTAGGTCTAGTCAGTGCTTATTAGTCTATAGAGCAGGACTAGGTGATATACAGGGCATGACTAGGTGGTAGACCTATTATTGACTTTAGAGAGGTCTAGTGAGTGCTTATTAGTCTATAGAGCAGGACTAGGTGATATACAGGGCATGACTAGGTGATAGACCTATTATGGACTTTAAAGTGGATATACTAGGTCTAGTAAGTGCTTATTAGTCTATAGAGCAGGACTAGATGATATTCATGGTGTGACTAGGTGATAGACCTATTATGGACCTTAGAGTGGATATAGTAGGTCTAGTGAGTGCTTATTAGTCTATAGAGCAGGACTAGATGATATTATGGTGTGACTAGGTGATAGACCTATTATGGACCTTAGAGTGGATATACTAGGTCTAGTAAGTGCTTATTAGTCTATAGAGCAGGACTAGGTGATATACAGGGCATGACTAGGTGATAGACCTATTATGGACCTTAGAGTGGATATACTAGGTCTAGTAAGTGCATAATAGTCTGTAGAGTAGGACTAGGTGATATACAGGGCATGACTAGGTGATAGACCTATTATGGACTTCAGAGAGGTCTAGTGAGTGCTTATAAGTCTATAGGGCAGGACTAGGTGATATACAGGGCATGACTAGGTGATAGACCTATTATGGACTTTAAAGTGGATATACTAGGTCTAGTAAGTGCTTATTAGTCTATAGAGCAGGACTATATGATATTCATGGTGTGACTAGGTGATAGACCTATTATGGACCTTAGAGTGGATATACTAGGTCTAGTAAGTGCATAATAGTCTGTAGAGTAGGACTAGGTTATATACAGGGCATGACTAGGTGATAGACCTATTATGGACTTTAGAGAGGTCTAGTGAGTGCTTATTAGTCTATAGAGCAGGACTAGGTGATATACAGGGTGTGACTAGGTGATAGACCTATTATGGACTTTAGAGTGGATATACTAGGTCTAGTAAGTGCATAATAGTCTATAGAGCAGGACTAGGTGATATACAGGGCATGACTAGGTGATAGACCTATTATGGACTTTAGAGTGGACATACTAGGTCTATTAAGAGCTTATTAGTCTATAGAGCAGGACTAGGTGATATACAGGGCATGACTAGGTGATAGACCTATTATGGACTTTAGAGAGGTCTAGTGAGTGCTTATTAGTCTATAAAGCAGGACTAGGTGATATACAGGGCATGACTAGGTGATAGACCTATTATGGACTTTAGAGAGGTCTAGTGAGTGCTTATTAGTCTATAGAGCAGGACTAGGTGATATACAGGGCATGACTAGGTGATTGACCTATTATGGACCTTAGAGTGGATATAGTAGGTCTAGTGAGTGCTTATTAGTCTATAGAGCAGGACTAGGTGATATACAGGGCATGACTAGGTGATAGACCTATTATGGACCTTAGAGTGGATATACTAGGTCTAGTAAGTGCATAATAGTCTGTAGAGTAGTACTAGGTGATATACAGGGCATGACTAGGTGATAGACCTATTATGGACTTTAGAGAGGTCTAGTGAGTGCTTATTAGTCTATAGAGCAGGACTAGGTGATATACAGGGCATGACTAGGTGATAGACCTTTTATGGACTTAAGAGTGGATATACTAGGTCTGGTAAGTGCTTATTAGTCTATAGAGCAGGACTAGGTGATATACAGGGCATGACTAGGTGATATACCTATTATGGACCTTAGAGTGGATATATTAGGTCTAGTAAGTGCATAATAGTCTGTAGAGTAGGACTATGTGATATACAGGGCATGACTAGGTGATAGACCTATTATGGACCTTAGAGTGGATATACTAGGTCTAGTGAGTGCTTATAAGTCTATAGAGCAGGACTAGGTGATATACAGGGCGTGACTAGGTGATGGACCTATTATGGACCTTAGAGTGGATATACTAGGTCTATTAAGTGCTTATTAGTCTATAGAGCAGGACTAGGTGATATACAGGGCATGACTAGGTGATAGACCTATTATGGACTTTAGAGAGGTCTAGTGAGTGCTTATTAGTCTATAGAGCTGGACTAGGTGATATACAGGGCATGACTAGGTGATTGACCTATTATGGACCTTAGAGTGGATATAGTAGGTCTAGTGAGTGCTTATGACTATATAGAGCAGGACTAGATGATATTCATGTTGTGACTAGGTGATATACCTATTATGGACCTTAGAGTGGATATAATAGGTCTAGCGAGTGCTTATTATGGACCTTAGACTGGATATACTAGGTCTAGTGAGTGCTTATTAGTCTATAGAGCAGGACTAGGTGATATACAGGGCATGACTAGGTGGTAGACCTATTATTGACTTTAGTGAGGTCTAGTGAGTGCTTATTAGTCTATAGAGCCGGACTAGGTGATATACAGGGCATGACTAGGTGATAGACCTATTATGGACCTTAGAGTGGATATATTAGGTCTAGTAAGTGCATAATAGTCTGTAGAGTAGGACTAGGTGATATACAGGGCATGACTAGGTGATAGACCTATTATGGACCTTAGAGTGGATATACTAGGTCTAGTGAGTGCTTATAAGTCTATAGAGCAGGACTAGGTGATATACAGGGCGTGACTAGGTGATGGACCTATTATGGACCTTAGAGTGGATATACTAGGTCTATTAAGTGCTTATTAGTCTATAGAGCAGGACTAGGTGATATACAGGGCATGACTAGGTGATAGACCTATTATGGACTTTAGAGAGGTCTAGTGAGTGCTTATTAGTCTATAGAGCTGGACTAGGTGATATACAGGGCATGACTAGGTGATTGACCTATTATGGACCTTAGAGTGGATATAGTAGGTCTAGTGAGTGCTTATGACTATATAGAGCAGGACTAGATGATATTCATGTTGTGACTAGGTGATAGACCTATTATGGACCTTAGAGTGGATATAGTAGGTCTAGCGAGTGCTTATTATGGACCTTAGACTGGATATACTAGGTCTAGTGAGTGCTTATAAGTCTATAGAGCAGGACTAGGTGATATACAGGGCGTGACTAAGTGATAGACCTATTATGAACTTTAGAGAGGTCTAGCGAGTGCTTATTATGGACCTTAGACTGGATATACTAGGTCTAGTGAGTGCTTATAAGTCTATAGAGCAGGACTAGGTGATATACAGGGCGTGACTAGGTGATAGACCTATTATGGACCTTAGAGTGGATATACTAGGTCTAGTGAGTGCTTATAAGTCTATAGAGCAGGACTAGGTGATATACAGGGCGTGACTAAGTGATAGACCTATTATGAACTTTAGAGAGGTCTAGTGAGTGCTTATTACTATATAGAGCAGGACTAGGTGATAAACAGGGCATAACTAGGTGATAGACCTATTATGGACTTTAGAGAGGTCTAGTGAGTGCTTATTAGTCTATAGAGCAGGACTCGGTGATATACAGGGCATGACTAGGTGATAGACCTATTATGGACTTCAGAGAGGTCTAGTGAGTGCTTATAAGTCTATAGGGCAGGACTAGGTGATATACAGGGCATGACTAGGTGATAGACCTATTATGGACTTTAGAGTGGATATACTAGATCTATTAAGTGCTTATTAGTCTATAGAGCAGGACTAGGTGATATACAGGGCATGACTAGGTGATAGACCTATTATTGACCTTAGAGTGGATATACTAGGTCTAGTAAGTGCATAATAGTCTGTAGAGTAGTACTAGGTGATATACAGGGCATGACTAGGTGATTGACCTATTATGGACTTTAGAGAGGTCTAGTGAGTGCTTATTAGTCTATAGAGCAGGACTAGGTAATATACAGGGCATGACTAGGTGATAGACCTATTATGGACCTTAGAGTGGATATACTAGGTCTAGTGAGTGCTTATTAGTCTATAGAGCAGGACTAGGTGATATACAGGGCGTGACTAGGTGATAGACCTATTATGGACCTTAGAGTGGATATACTAGGTCTAGTGAGTGCTTATTAGTCTATGGAGCAGGACTAGGTGATATACAGGGCGTGACTAGGTGATAGACCTATTATGGACTTTAGAGTGGATATACTAGGTCTAGTAAGTGCTTATTAGTCTAGAGAGCAGGACTAGGTGATATACAGGGCATGACTAGGTGATAGACCTATTATGGACCTTAGAGTGGATATACTAGGTCTAGTAAGTGCATAATAGTCTGTAGAGTAGGACTAGGTGATATACAGGGCATGACTAGGTGATAGACCTATTTTGGACCTTAGAGTGGATATACTAGGTCTAGTGAGTGCTTATTAGTCTATGGAGCAGGACTAGGTGATATACAGGGCGTGACTAGGTGATAGACCTATTATGGACTTTAGACTGGATATACTAGGTCTAGTGAGTGCATTGTAGTCTGTAGAGTAGGACTAGGTGATATACAGGGCATGACTAGGTGATAGACCTATTATGGACTTTAGAGAGGTCTAGTGAGTGCTTATTAGTCTATAGAGCAGGACTAGGTGATATACAGGGCATGACTCGGTGATAGACCTATTATGGACTTTAGAGTGGATATACTAGATCTAGTAAGTGCATAATAATCTGTAGAATAGGACTAGGTGATATACAGGGCATGACTTGGTGATAGACCTATTATGGACTTTAGAGAGGTCTAGTGAGTGCTTATTAGTCTATAGAGCAGGACTAGGTGATATACAGGGCGTGACTAGGTGATAGACCTTTAATGGACTTTAGAGTGGATATACTAGGTCTAGTAAGTGCTTATTAGTCTATAGAGCAGGACTAGGTGATATACAGGGCATGACTAGGTGATAGACCTATTATGGACCTTAGAGTGGATATATTAAGTCTAGTAAGTGCATAATAGTCTGTAGAGTAGGACTAGGTGATATACAGGGCATGACTAGGTGATAGACCTATTATGGACCTTAGAGTGGATATACTAGGTCTATTAAGTGCTTATTAGTCTATAGAGCAGGACTAGGTGATATACAGGGCATGACTAGGTGATAGACCTATTATGGACTTTAGAGAGGTCTAGTGAGTGCTTATTAGTCTATAGAGCTGGACTAGGTGATATACAGGGCATGACTAGGTGATTGACCTATTATGGTCCTTAGAGTGGATATAGTAGGTCTAGTGAGTGCTTATGACTATATAGAGCAGGACTAGATGATATTCATGTTGTGACTAGGTGATAGACCTATTATGGACCTTAGAGTGGATATACTAGGTCTAGTAAGTGCTTATTATGGACCTTAGACTGGATATATTAGGTCTAGTAAGTGCATAATAGTCTGTAGAGTAGGACTAGGTGATATACAGGGCATGACTAGGTGATAGACCTATTATGGACCTTAGAGTGGATATAGTAGGTCTAGTGAGTGCTTATTAGTCTATAGAGCAGGACTAGATGATATTATGGTGTGACTAGGTGATAGACCTATTATGGACCTTAGAGTGGATATACTAGGTCTAATAAGTGCTTATTAGTCTATAGAGCAGGACTAGGTGATATACAGGGCATTACTAGGTGATAGACCTATTATGGACCTTAGAGTGGATATACTAGGTCTAGTAAGTGCATAATAGTCTGTAGAGTAGGACTAGGTGATATACAGGGCATGACTAGGTGATAGACCTATTATGGACTTCAGAGAGGTCTAGTGAGTGCTTATAAGTCTATAGGGCAGGACTAGGTGATATACAGGGCATGACTAGGTGATAGACCTATTATGGACTTTAAAGTGGATATACTAGGTCTAGTAAGTGCTTATTAGTCTATAGAGCAGGACTAGATGATATTCATGGTGTGACTAGGTGATAGACCTATTATGGACCTTAGAGTGGATATACTAGGTCTAGTAAGTGCACAATAGTCTGTAGAGTAGGACTAGGTGATATACAGGGCATGACTAGGTGATAGACCTATTATGGACTTCAGAGAGGTCTAGTGAGTGCTTATCAGTCTATAGAGCAGGACTTGGTGATATACAGGGCATGACTAGGTGGTAGACCTATTATTGACTTTAGAGAGGTCTAGTGAATGCTTATTAGTCTATAGAGCAGGACTAGATGATATTCATGGTGTGACTAGGTGATAGACCTATTATGGACCTTAGAGTGGATATACTAGGTCTATTAAGTGCATAATAGTCTGTAGAGTAGGACTAGGTGATATACAGGGCATGACTAGGTGATAGACCTATTATGGACTTTAGAGAGGTCTAGTGAGTGCTTATTAGTCTATAGAGCAGGACTAGGTGATATACAGGGCATGACTCGGTGATAGACCTATTATGGACTTTAGAGTGGATATACTAGATCTAGTAAGTGCATAATAGTCTGTAGAATAGGACTAGGTGATATACAGGGCATGACTTGGTGATAGACCTATTATGGACTTTAGAGAGGTCTAGTGAGTGCTTATTAGTCTATAGAGCAGGACTAGGTGATATACAGGGCGTGACTAGGTGATAGACCTTTAATGGACTTTAGAGTGGATATACTAGGTCTAGTAAGTGCTTATTAGTCTATAGAGCAGGACTAGGTGATATACAGGGCATGACTAGGTGATAGACCTATTATGGACCTTAGAGTGGATATATTAAATCTAGTAAGTGCATAATAGTCTGTAGAGTAGGACTAGGTGATATACAGGGCATGACTAGGTGATAGACCTATTATGGACCTTAGAGTGGATATACTAGGTCTATTAAGTGCTTATTAGTCTATAGAGCAGGACTAGGTGATATACAGGGCATGACTAGGTGATAGACCTATTATGGACTTTAGAGAGGTCTAGTGAGTGCTTATTAGTCTATAGAGCTGGACTAGGTGATATACAGGGCATGACTAGGTGATTGACCTATTATGGTCCTTAGAGTGGATATAGTAGGTCTAGTGAGTGCTTATGACTATATAGAGCAGGACTAGATGATATTCATGTTGTGACTAGGTGATAGACCTATTATGGACCTTAGAGTGGATATACTAGGTCTAGTAAGTGCTTATTATGGACCTTAGACTGGATATATTAGGTCTAGTAAGTGCATAATAGTCTGTAGAGTAGGACTAGGTGATATACAGGGCATGACTAGGTGATAGACCTATTATGGACCTTAGAGTGGATATAGTAGGTCTAGTGAGTGCTTATTAGTCTATAGAGCAGGACTAGATGATATTATGGTGTGACTAGGTGATAGACCTATTATGGACCTTAGAGTGGATATACTAGGTCTAATAAGTGCTTATTAGTCTATAGAGCAGGACTAGGTGATATACAGGGCATGACTAGGTGATAGACCTATTATGGACCTTAGAGTGGATATACTAGGTCTAGTAAGTGCATAATAGTCTGTAGAGTAGGACTAGGTGATATACAGGGCATGACTAGGTGATAGACCTATTATGGACTTCAGAGAGGTCTAGTGAGTGCTTATAAGTCTATAGGGCAGGACTAGGTGATATACAGGGCATGACTAGGTGATAGACCTATTATGGACTTTAAAGTGGATATACTAGGTCTAGTAAGTGCTTATTAGTCTATAGAGCAGGACTAGATGATATTCATGGTGTGACTAGGTGATAGACCTATTATGGACCTTAGAGTGGATATACTAGGTCTAGTAAGTGCATAATAGTCTGTAGAGTAGGACTAGGTGATATACAGGGCATGACTAGGTGATAGACCTATTATGGACTTCAGAGAGGTCTAGTGAGTGCTTATCAATCTATAGAGCAGGACTTGGTGATATACAGGGCATGACTAGGTGGTAGACCTATTATTGACTTTAGAGAGGTCTAGTGAATGCTTATTAGTCTATAGAGCAGGACTAGATGATATTCATGGTGTGACTAGGTGATAGACCTATTATGGACCTTAGAGTGGATATACTAGGTCTATTAAGTGCATAATAGTCTGTAGAGTAGGACTAGGTGATATACAGGGCATGACTAGGTGATAGACCTGTTATGGACTTTAGAGAGGTCTAGTGAGTGCTTATTAGTCTATAGAGCAGGACTAGGTGATATACAGGGTGTGACTAGGTGATAGACCTATTATGGACTTTAGAGTGGATATACTAGGTCTAGTAAGTGCATAATAGTCTATAGAGCAGGACTAGGTGATATACAGGGCATGACTAGGTGATAGACCTATTATGGACTTTTGAGTGGACATACTAGGTCTATTAAGTGCTTATTAGTCTATAGAGCAGGACTAGGTGATATACAGGGCATGACTAGGTGATAGACCTATTATGGACTTTAGAGAGGTCTAGTGAGTGCTTATTAGTCTATAGAGCAGGACTAGGTGATATACAGGGCATGACTAGGTGATAGACCTATTATGGACTTTAGAGAGGTCTAGTGAGTGCTTATTAGTCTATAGAGCAGGACTAGGTGATATACAGGGCATGACTAGGTGATTGACCTATTATGGACCTTAGAGTGGATATAGTTGGTCTAGTGAGTGCTTATTAGTCTATAGAGCAGGACTAGATGATATTCATGGTGTGACTAGATGATAGACCTACTATGGATCTTAGAGTGGATATACTAGGTCTAGTAAGTGCATAATAGTCTGTAGAGTAGGACTAGGTGATATACAGGGCATGACTAGGTGATAGACCTATTATGGACCTTAGAGTGGATATACTAGGTCTAGTGAGTGCTTATTAGTCTATAGAGCAGGACTAGGTGATATACAGGGCGTGACTAGGTGATAGACCTATTATGGACTTTAGAGTAGATATACTAGGTCTATTAAGTGCTTATTAGTCTGTAGAGCAGGACTAGGTGATATAGAGGGCATGACTAGGTGATAGACCTATTATGGACTTTAGAGTAGATATACTAGGTCTATTAAGTGCTTATTAGTCTGTAGAGCAGGACTAGGTGATATACAGGGCATGACTAGGTGATAGACCTATTATCGACCTTAGAGTGGATATAGTAGGTCTAGTGAGTGCTTATTAGTCTATAGAGCAGGACTAGATGATATTATGGTGTGACTAGGTGATAGACCTATTATGGACCTTAGAGTGGATATACTAGGTCTAGTAAGTGCTTATTAGTCTATAGAGCAGTACTAGGTGATATACAGGGCATGACTAGGTGATAGACCTATTATGGACTTTAGAGAGGTCTAGTGAGTGCTTATTAGTCTATAGAGCAGGACTAGGTGATATACAGGGCATGACTAGGTGATAGACCTATTATGGACTTTAGAGAGGTCTAGTGAATGCTTATTAGTCTATAGAGCAGGACTAGGTGATATACAGGGCATGACTAGGTGATTGACCTATTATGGACCTTAGAGTGGATATAGTAGGTCTAGTGAGTGCTTATTAGTCTATAGAGCAGGACTAGATGATATTCATGGTGTGACTAGATGATAGACCTACTATGGATCTTAGAGTGGATATACTAGGTCTAGTAAGTGCATAATAGTCTGTAGAGTAGGACTAGGTGATATACAGGGCATGACTAGGTGATAGACCTATTATGGACCTTAGAGTGGATATACTAGGTCTAGTGAGTGCTTATTAGTCTATAGAGCAGGACTAGGTGATATACAGGGCGTGACTAGGTGATAGACCTATTATGGACTTTAGAGTAGATATACTAGGTCTATTAAGTGCTTATTAGTCTGTAGAGCAGGACTAGGTGATATAGAGGGCATGACTAGGTGATAGACCTATTATGGACTTTAGAGTAGATATACTAGGTCTATTAAGTGCTTATTAGTCTGTAGAGCAGGACTAGGTGATATACAGGGCATGACTAGGTGATAGACCTATTAACGACCTTAGAGTGGATATAGTAGGTCTAGTGAGTGCTTATTAGTCTATAGAGCAGGACTAGATGATATTATGGTGTGACTAGGTGATAGACCTATTATGGACCTTAGAGTGGATATACTAGGTCTAGTAAGTGCTTATTAGTCTATAGAGCAGTACTAGGTGATATACAGGGCATGACTAGGTGATAGACCTATTATGGACCTTAGAGTGGATATACTAGGTCTAGTAAGTGCATAATAGTCTGTAGAGTAGGACTAGGTGATATACAGGGCATGACTAGGTGATAGACCTATTATGGACTTCAGAGAGGTCTAGTGAGTGCTTATAAGTCTATAGGGCAGGACTAGGTGATATACAGGGCATGACTAGGTGATAGACCTATTATGGACTTTAAAGTGGATATACTAGGTCTAGTAAGTGCTTATTAGTCTATAGAGCAGGACTAGATGATATTCATGGTGTGACTAGGTGATAGACCTATTATGGACCTTAGAGTGGATATACTAGGTCTAGTAAGTGCATAATAGTCTGTAGAGTAGGACTAGGTTATATACAGGGCATGACTAGGTGATAGACCTATTATGGACTTTAGAGAGGTCTAGTGAGTGCTTATTAGTCTATAGAGCAGGACTAGGTGATATACAGGGTGTGACTAGGTGATAGACCTATTATGGACTTTAGAGTGGATATACTAGGTCTAGTAAGTGCATAATAGTCTATAGAGCAGGACTATGTGATATACAGGGCATGACTAGGTGATAGACCTATTATGGACTTTAGAGTGGACATACTAGGTCTATTAAGTGCTTATTAGTCTATAGAGCAGGATTAGGTGATATACAGGGCATGACTAGGTGATAGACCTATTATGGACTTTAGAGAGGTCTAGTGAGTGCTTATTAGTCTATAAAGCAGGACTAGGTGATATACAGGGCATGACTAGGTGATAGATCTATTATGGACTTTAGAGAGGTCTAGTGAGTGCTTATTAGTCTATAGAGCAGGACTAGGTGATGTACAGGGCATGACTAAGTGATTGACCTATTATGGACCTTAGAGTGGATATAGTAGGTCTAGTGAGTGCTTATTAGTCTATAGAGCAGGACTAGATGATATTCATGGTGTGACTAGATGATAGACCTACTATGGACCTTAGAGTGGATATACTAGGTCTAGTAAGTGCATAATAGTCTGCAGAGTAGGACTAGGTGATATACAGGGCATGACTAGGTGATAGACCTATTATGGACCTTAGAGTGGATATACTAGGTCTAGTGAGTGCCTATTAGTCTATAGAGCAGGACTAGGTGATATACAGGGCGTGATTAGGTGATAGACCTATTATGGACTTTAGAGTGGATATATTAGGTCTAGTAAGTGCTTATTAGTCTGTAGAGCAGGACTAGGGGATATACAGGGCATGACTAGGTGATAGACCTATTATGGACTTTAGAGTAGATATACTAGGTCTATTAAGTGCTTATTAGTCTGTAGAGCAGGACTAGGTGATATACAGGGCATGACTAGGTCATAGACCTATTATCGACCTTAGAGTGGATATAGTAGGTCTAGTGAGTGCTTATTAGTCTATAGAGGAGGACTAGATGATATTATGGTGTGACTAGGTGATAGACCTATTATGGACCTTAGAGTGGATATACTAGAACTTCACGGTGATGTAGGGCATCCCGGAAGAGACAGGACTGTGTCTTTACTCAGAGATAGGTTTTACTGGCCGTGCATGCCATCTGACGTTGATGATTGGATCAAGAAATGTGGAAGATGTGTCCGATTCAAAACTACAGTCACTCACAAAGCACCACTTGTAAATATACAGACATCGGAACCACTTGAACTGGTATGTTTAGATTTTCTTACTTTGGACATGGCGAAAAACGGAACACAGTATGTTTTAGTAATTACCGATCATTTCACGCGCTATGCGCAAGCTATACCTACAAGAAACATGACTGCTAAAACTACAGCAGAAGCTTTTCTCAACCACTTTGTTAAACATTATGGATTACCAAAACGCATACATTCAGACATGGGAGCAAACTTTGAATCTAAACTTGTAAAGGAAGTATTGGCTATTACAAACATTTCAAAATCCAGAACCACACCGTATCACCCGATGGGTAACGGAATGTGCGAACGTTTTAACCGAACCTTGATTGATATGTTAGGAACTTTGGAAACTGAAAAGAAAGCTTCTTGGACATCTCATATTACTGCTTAAGTTCATGCTTACAATAGCACCCGCCATGATTCAACGGGCCAGTCACCATTCTATCTCATGTTTGGAAGAGAACCCCGTTTACCAATTGATATTACTTTTGGCTTGAATAGAGAAACCGAAAACAAGTCCGTTTCAAAATATGCTAAGGATTTAAGGGAAAGATTGAAATCAGCATACGAAAAAGCACAAGTATCTATTCAAAAGTCTCAGGAAAAACAGAAGCAAAATTATGATAAAAGGGTAATGGGAGCTAACATTCAACCAGGTGATCATGTTTTAGTTAAATTAGTAGCTTTTGATGGTAGACACAAACTTACAGATAAGTGGAGTGAAGATGTGTATGTAGTTACCCGGCAACCTAACGAGGGAATACCTGTGTATGAGGTTGAACCTGAGAACAAGCCAGGTAAGAAACGAGTCTTACACAGAAATCTACTTCTTCCGATTGGGACGTTGCATGAAGCAGAGGTTGGTGCTCCTGTGGAAAAACCAAAGCCTGCTCCACGCAAACGAAACACCGTGAAACTTACTGAAGACCAAGTTGACAACTCAAACGTAGATGATAGCGATGACGATGAGTATGTTCCTGCACGTCGATCAATTGGTATTACTTCTGGTTTTGGTCAGGAACCGCATTTACCTCCCCAGCAACCAGATGACGATCTTGGCTCTGCTGTGGAGTACCAGGAAACTGTTCACAGTGAGGACGCTCACAGTCTCGACTTGGATGAGAATGAGTCAGTTACTGGTCCGGATATAAATCAGGATGATGGAACTGTGGATATCCCACTAGTTCAGGATAATTCTGAAGGTAATGCTTCTGAAGGAACAAATGTACCACCAGTAGTTTCACGTCGGTCTTCACGTCCCACTAAAAAACCGCAATGGATGAATGTGTTATCACAAACTGTACAACCAGATTCTTGGGAAAGGAAAGTATTATTTCTCATGTCATTGACAAATGAAAATTCTTTTAGTGCTATGAATGAGAAGATTTGTGATGCAATTTTACATGTTGTTATTAATAAATAAATGTATGGGACGCCATTTCCCAACAGGGGGAACTGTGTGGCCGGCATAGATTTTGATCTTTGTGTTTTATTATTTCAAGATGTTTATATATTTTGTCTTATTTGATATTTTTCATATTTCTAGATTTATTGTAGCTTCTTTATCGCTTGTGAGTATGCAGTCTGTAAAGTCACATAGGTGAGTTGGAGTTATCGCTCTTTGCTCATTATATAAATGTCTATTACAGGTTTATGTGTATTGCAGTGGATACGCATTTTGTCTATATATTTTATTTTTCAGCTTGATATTCTGATACTTATCATATATATATTTCAGAGTATATATGACTGTATTTGATATGTTTTATATTGATATTCATGTTTAAAACTAATTATATTTTTCCTCAACAGATATGCTTTGTTGCACACGTGAGTAGATTTCATGTGTCAGTCCAGTGGTATTGTGCATATCATCCCATGTTCCCTATTTGGTCATTCTTTCCTTTTCATTTGCATATGATTGTATTTTTGTCTTACATCTTCAAATATGGGTTTCTTCTAGAAGAGTCTTTTGAACTATTTTTGTAAAACTGGTTTTTGCACAAGAGTATAAAATGATTAGTATTTTTGAGTTCTATGTCAGACACAAAGTTAATGTTCAACTGTTAACATACTGGATTTACCATTTATTTTTGGATCTTTATTTTTCCTTAAATTGTAAGTAGTTATTGTGTTAGAAGTTTTTGAGATCTTTCATTTTTCATGATGGATAAAGATAAAGTTTACTTTTCATTTCATATTTCATCATTCATTTCATAGTTCAATTTTTGATATAAAGTTTTATATTCATATTAAAGTTATTTTTGATAAATTTGATTCATCGTGGTTTTTTATTATGGAAATTCAGTTTTGCATTTTTTGTAAAACATAGTTTTCATTTGTAGATTCACCATCAGAGTCTCCACTGAGCTCCATTGTATATTTTCACGATGTAGTCTTGTCACACTGATGGTATGATATATTTTATTACAATTTTTATCAATTATTGAATGAGAGTTTTGAAACTATTATTGTTATAGTAGTTTAGTATTTTTGTATAAGTAATTGAGCGTGTTTTTTTTTATATATGATTCATAGACATTTTGATAAGTACTTTAAGTACAAGTTATTGTAATTTCATGGATAAATATATTGGAATCTTTATATTTAGTTTTCATGAACTAAATTGTCTTCATTTGACTTAATTGTTGATTTTGTATTTTTTCAGAGATATATATATATATATGGTTCTACATATTCTTTGTATTAAATAAAGTTAAACCTTTGGAGTTTGTTTTGATTTCTACCCTGAACGAACCCGGCTACAATACTTAATAACAAGTTTTCTTCATTTCAGTAAGTCTCCACAGAACCACAAAACCAGATCAAGCAAAGGTACCAGAGTCAATTCAAACCATGACGGTCTCTGATTTGATCAACCGGATTGATGCAGCATCTCGCTTTCAGAAATCATCCCTTCCGAAACACATATAGCAGAGGTCGAGTATAATAACACTCGCAAAGTCAAACCGGTGAGACTAAGCCTTCAATAAGTCAATTATTGACATTCTTAGACCAACGTTTATTGAAATTACACAGCGGCCATAGGCTTATTCCAAAAGTGACATGACTGCCTACGAAATGTTGTTCAACCAATTTTATGAGTTCAAACACAACTGACCAATATCATGACTAACAACTCACTACTCACTACATGTGCTACCGATTAAACATTGTCTAACCATACTACAAGAATTCTACGTTTCACACACTGATCAGTCTGTACTGTTTTATATTATATTGAGCTTGTATTCCATACAAGACCAGTCAGCAAAGAACTTTGTTTCAAGGGATGGGGAGTAGACAGCAAAGCTTAATCGAGGTGGTTTAACGATTACAGGCAATAACGTATCCTACTGTTCCTTGAATTTGAAACATGCTTCCAAAAACATGTCAGCCTAAACAGCATAACTTGCCTCATCCTTGACAGAGCAAATCTTACAATAAAAATCTTAGATGACCCCATGTTAAACCATTATTGGAAAATTGTGTGTGCCTCACCAAATGAATGTTTATTAGAGAGGTCAGTCAACTTATTTCTACAAATACGAGGAGACTAACAGAACAACAATAATCTACAGAAAAAAACACACTTTAAATTTCAGTGAAGACACTCAATTCTGCCAATCGTATACATAAAATAAATAATATGGATGAACTGAGCATGCATACATATTTATTTACAAACATTCCCAGGTTATCACCGGTTTCTAAAAATAGCAGCTGCTCTACAATCACGATGATGACTGCTCGTGAAACGAAATGTATGAAAAAGGACAAAGAATTATACAGAACTGCCGCATTGCAATTGAAGACTTTGAAGGTAAGCATTCCTTTTTTTCATGCTAGTGGATTCAATATTTCTTGAGATTTGCATGATTAGTTGCAGATTTTTTAGATTTTTGTTTTAGTTTTGTTCTATGAATTCATTAAAAAAGATCGCTCATTCGTTGTTCAATTTTTTGTTTCATGACAGTGGTCAAGAGTATTAAAACGACAGTTATAGAGTTTCCTGTCGTTCAACAGTCTTGCTTTTGTGAAAATCATTTAAAACTTGTATATATATATACACACTGTTCACACTGATAACATGTCAACCGCGTGTGATTTGTTTACTATAGGATTAAACACTGTGTTTTACGAAATTATCAATGTGTAAACTCAGGCGACTCACTCACAAACTAAATAAAGTCCGAAGGACTTTATGTCAAGTTTGTGAGGGAGTCGCCGGAGTTTACACATTGATAATTTCCTAAAACACAATGTTTAATCCTTATAATTCTGTGAAATAATAGTTGCGATTTTTAAAACAGCAAAAACAGTTACAGAAACCCATCTAGACCTCAAAACGTACCTAGGCCGGAAAGCGTAGGGATATGCAAAACATAGTATTAAAGGAATCGCGGTTCTGTAGATATTGATAGGAAAAAAATAAAATGAAACACTTAATTGTATCGTTATATTATATTTTATTTGAAATCTCAATCGATTTAATTGGAAATAATTGGGGCAGAGAAAACATTGTCCCCTCTCCCAGACGATACGCTGGTAGGACGCCATCTTGTTTACATTGGATACTGAAAGTAGTCCGCTCAGAGGAAATATCGATATATAAATTATCTGAGAAGACGCCATTTAAATGTTTTTATCCAATCAAAGCACTTAATATAAATAAATTACAGCATGAACAGAATTATTAATATTTGAAACACGTGGTACGACATTGTTGTTAATATGCTGATACGGACATATTGACCTTTTTAAAAAAAGGTTAATAATTAGGGCTTTAGTTAAATTTTCAATTAATAGAATTGCTGTTGCTTAGCAATTACATAAGCTTATAACTAAGGTAATGTTTAACTTGCACATGCGAGAAACAATTGTGTATATATTTATATATAATTAGTACTCTGTGGTTTTTGTCGTCTTTACTGCATACAACAATATTTATGCATACTTGGTCTTAAATAAAATTTTTTTAATTTATCACTTTTTATTTCAGCTAGTATACAACTATTTCTATCACTATCTGACATATATTTTTTTTTACTGTTTTGTCTAAGATAAAAATATTTTGGATACATTTCAGTGCAACATTCAACTTATATGCATAATATACAAATGACTGTCAATTTGCTACATATTTTAAAGTGGCTTTTGGTAGTCGCTATTTTTTTGTGTCACCTTCGCTTTCATGTAAAACATTTGCAGGTGTCGTTGGACTTCTCTCTTTATTCTGTCTTTGTGGTGTATCTGATACCATTGAGTCAACTTACTTACTTGTATATGTATCCTTTTGCTTTTCATAGTTTCTTAGATTCGTTTTGTTTCTTTTTAATCTATTCGATAAGCCTTAGCTTGGCTGTGGTTCAGCTTCTCTTTGTTTATTTAATTGAGATGTATCTTTACTGCATTTATTTATGGTGCAGCTTTTCTTTGTACGTATTGATTGTGTAACCATTGTTGGTTGCAGAATGGACTGCAATGACCATTGCTTATCAGCGATCAATTTTCACATCATCAGTTGTTTCATTTTCTGTCTGAATCATCATCAGACTTCTGCGTGTTGTTGTTTTCTCTGCTACTCCTCCTCAGTTTTTCTCTATCATTAGACTGGGTGAGGAGAATTGACATTCTCATCTTCTATGTCCTGTTTCAACACAATCTACACATTTCCATTCATTTTCACACCTGTCCTACTTGTGACCAACTTGCAGACACTTGTTACATTTTATGTCGGGAATTGTGACAACCTGTCCATTTTAACAGATCTGTACACTATATTAACCAATTTTCACATAATAAGGATCACGCACAAAAATGTGTCAGGAAGCCATCTACTCGTAAGCGCTCTCTGTGGTAACTGTGCATTTTGACTGACACTTGTCATTTCAAGAAACCTTACAAATTACCCGTCTTCTGTGGAGAGGGGCACATTTTTTACTTTTATCATTACTGTATCTGGGTGTTCTCTTTGTGTGACTTTTCTGGGGTACGCAGTTATTTGGTTTTTTTAAACTGTAAAACCATTTATTATCAGGTTTTCACAGTCATCCTCATTGTCTAAATAAAATCTCCAAATACCATTGACTCTCTGGAGTCCTTAAAGATGGCTGGCATATACCGAATTGTCAATTTCTTTGTACAATTCGGGGTGGTTAAGGTATTCAGTCACTTATACAGAGTTAGAAGTCAACCAACCACTTCTAATAAGGTATACATTTAACAAAGCCTATTGCCCTCTATTTGAACAACTCTGTGAACGCAGCGGTGTTAAGGCGAATTTCTAAAATTTCTTGTTTTTACACGATATTTAACATCTAAACTTTCGATGGTTATAAATTTATATATTATCTCTTTAAAATTAGACCTTTTGGAATCAACTGTATGCAAGTATGATTTATTTGCTATTGTAACTATTGAAACTGAAAATAGTGAAAGTGAAAGTAATCACGTGACCTTACAAGCAAAACAACATAAAGGACTTGTTTTCCGAAAGTCTCGGTTGAAAATCGACTTATAAAAATTCAATGAAAATTGTGTTCAACTCGGTATAAAATGTACTTTAATAAAAATACTGCCCAAACATCTTGTTTTAAGTCATTCGCGTATAAAATATAATATTTGTGTCAAATGCAGCGTAATTTCAGCTTACCGTCATGTTTAAAACAATCGCATGGCACTTAAATCATAATACAATTTATTTGGGCAGTGCATTTTAGAAAGCTGAGAATCGCCACTTTAATAGTATATATAAATAAAGAATTATTGTTGAACGCTTCAACAAAGACTTTTGAGTTGTAATGACAAACATTTTATTTCAACGTTGCACCTGGCGTAAATGGAGACCAGGAAAACACTCCAGTGATCAAGATTTTAATTGCCGAAGTATTCTGGTCCAACTATGAAAACTTGGATTTGTAATTATTCTGCGCGAACATCTGAACGATCCTATTAAATTATGATTTAATTCGTTTCAAAGCAGTATTATTTGCTAAATGGTACTTTCCAAGCTTTTGTTTAAATTAAAGCCGATATTTACTTTTTACTATGACTGTCGAAATACCGTTGTTCTGTGACTGTATAGCCTACAGTGTAGGTGCTGAACACAACTTTGTCACAAGCTCAAACTCATAGTCTCAATAAAACAGTTTAGCATGTTTAACATACAACTTCTTGGTTTAGGGGTATCGGAGTATAGCAAATAAGGTTACAGTAAATGCCTGTTCAATAAAAAATGGGGGGGGGAATAGAAAAGAAGGAAAAGGGGGAGGCGGCCATTTCCAACAACAAATCACGATTTAATGCTAAAAAAAATTCCAATACATTACTATTTTCTTCATTCTGCATGGATCTGACTTGCAGTAAAACATGAATCCCAGAAATGAGACATCTGCATGTGTCTACATTCATGTCAAACAGCTACTATGGAATTATTTGCATATTTTATTTTATATAGCTAGTTAGAATCTACATAATATTCATTGAAAAGTGTACCATTATATAAAACAAGAAACAAATTTATCGAGTTGAAAGACTTGCAGTCCAGTGACATCAACATACTAAAATGTATGACTATTAGGTCTATATTTGATCAACAATTAAGAACATCCAAGCAGAAGGGAAAACTTTATTTGTTAATATCTCGAGTCAAAGTGGAAGGTAGTTATGAAGCAATTATTAAGCCTTACCAGTTTTTCAAAACAGGCAGTTATTAGGCAGTTTTTAAATAACTAGTTCCATTTAACAGCAATAGAAAGAAATAGCCAGTATGTGAGGAATAGGCAGTTCATAGGCAGTATTAAGGCTGTAAAAAAACTAATAATGTAAATAAGTTGTCCAAAACTGGCTAATAGTTCATGAATATTAAAGAGTACTGCCTAAAACCTGCTTCATTACTGCTAGTTGTTTATATAAATATTGATAAGCTAATTCTGAAATAACTGCCTACTACTCTATGAATATTTATCATAACTGCATATAAACTACTTGTTACTGCCTAAACTCCTCTATGCATATTCATTAGAACTACTAAGTATGTGATGTACATGTATACATACATGTAGAATCTTCAGATACATGTAGAAATGAACATAATGATGAATGATTAAGACAGCAAATGCAAGATGTTTTTTTAACATTTGATTATCAGCAATAATAAACAAAAAGTATTAACATACATGTACATTGTACCAATCGATTAATCGATCAGTATAAGTTGTTATATTTAATACATGTACATGTTCTCAATAGACCACAAATTATATAGAATATTAATATATTAATCTATTAATAAACTTTCTGGGGTCCAGTCTTGTTTACAAAATGTTAAAAATGTTCAATCCTGGGATAAATTTGACTGGAAAATTATGCATTAGAAGTTTGCAGATTTGAATTTTACTTACTTCTACATTATGAAACCCATATAATTTATTGTATTTAAGTTATTAATTTTGCCATATACAACTAATCAAAGAATGGGAATGAATAAATTAAAATAAGAAATAAAGCTTTTTTAGAATGTTTATTTAGTGGAACATGTACTTGTTTCTACATTGTTATTACTAATATAACCTACTAGTATAGCTTCCATGATCATGCAAAATAACTAACTTTCTGCATCTTTTCATGAGTTTATAGCATATATTTGAATGAGTCTTAAATTTTGCTTCTCCAATTTGTATGTGACTTTGCCGCCAAATCATGGCTTACAGGAAGTCTCCAATTAAGGCATAGCAGATGTTTAGAACTGCTAAGAGATGCTTGATGAACTGCTTAAATTTGTAATATATTTCTTATTTAATACTGATTTGATTTTATAAACAGTTATTGGAAGATATACCAACATTTAGCAGTTCTTAAAAACTGCCAAGACCCAAATTGCTTGCAACTGCCTAATAACTGGTAAAAAATTTAAAACTACCTTTTATTGGAATTAGCAAAATTTAAAGATGTCTAAAATCTATAATGATGATTTGTTACATTTCAAGTTATAGGGTATATAACAAAAATATAATAAATCTGAAGAATGGGGGGAGCAATACACAAAATCCAAGAAAAAATTACAATGCAATGGACAACATAAAACTTGCTACCATTTTTAGATTGTGGTGATAAAGGACATGGGAGGTTAATTAAAGGCCATTTTTGTACCTTGTAATTAGAAAAAAACTTATTGTAGATTCCGACTTGGCTAAATGAAAGAGTAGAAATGTCTTTGTAATATATATTTTGCAATTGTTTTTAAAATATTTTTAAATATAACTTTGTTAGTCCTATCACAATAGGTTGATAGCATGGATGTTTATAACTCAACTTCAGAAATAGGTGTCACCACATCCTTGGATCCAAACAATATTCAACACACACAGTCTTTATGACAGTAAAAATGTTTTAAATTGACAATAGATTTAATCAGTTAAAGCCTTTTTTGTGACTTTTAGAAATAATATGTAAATAGGTGTGACCTATCGGTCAAGTGATCCCCTTTCAAAATTGATCCTAGGCAGTGACAGTCTATACTAACTTAGTCTCCCTGTTTTGAAGTTTTTTAAAGTATATGTTTTTACCTTACTTTGATGCACGATTGTTAACTAATTCATCGGCAAGTTTTATGTAATATGCAAACCCCCCCCCCCTTTTTTTGAGGCCAGGAGATGAAATAATATCAAATTATTAACTTGAAAATGTATGTGTCCATCCAATGTCTACCTAAAAAAGGATAAAACTATCTCAGGTAACGTGTTAAAATATTTAAAAACAAGGATAAATTGATATGCCCACCTCCTCCCTGACATATCGTCGCAGGGGCATAAAAATCCATAATGTCCTCCAAAACATATTTTGCATAATAAAACAACTTCAACCATCCCTGGGGGCCTCAGTGGCCAAGTAGCGGTTATTAAAATAATTGGTCTACTATTGATCACATGGTCTGTCAACCATGATGTTGTAGGTTCAAGTCTCACTGCTGGCAGGGTGCACTCGACTGCAATCATTATCTCATATGACATTGATTGCTAGTTTTCCTACCGAATATCTGGTTTTTTACCAGGTACTACAGCTTCCTCCTCCAATTTTAACTGGATGCCATGTTATAGCTGAAAAATTGCAGAGTGGCGAACTGGCGATAAACATTCAAACAAACAAACCTTGTAATTGAAAACATTATACTATAGATCATTTTATTTCATTAATGCCATAAAGGGAGAGCAAGAAAGAGATTCCTGTTACTATTGAGGATGGTACTAAAGTCACACCTGTAAATTTTCTGGAACACTGAGTTTGAAGATTAGACTTTCAATGTAGGCAATGCTCAACTGCTATTTTAGTTGACAATGATTGAAACTTTTCCTACCAATGGTCAGGTACTCCAGCATCCTCCTCCAATAAAAACTGTACGCCATGAGAAAGTTGAAAAATTGCTGGAAGTGACATAAAACGCTATTCGAACATAAATTTTTTGGTCCAAAGGTAAGTCAGAGACAGTGATTTCATGCCTAGTCAATACACGGGTGATATTTTCTTAATTGTCTTGTAAATTTTCTTGTAGATTAATGTTTTTAAGCATAACATAGAAACAACAGCCGATTAATGATCAGTTATTAACTGTGAGCCTGGTTATACTATTTCTGTACATTGCACTTGGTTTAGAACAGTAAAAACTAGATATCAGTGTTAGAGATGGAATCCATATCTATGGCTCCAGCTGACCTTGAGGTCAAGGTGAAAGGTCATCAACCATGGTATGCGACACATTGTCTTGATATTATTTAACCACATACCAAATATTATTAGGCTGAATTTTACTGCCGTTATAATCCGAAGTTAGTTTTGTGATTTGTTGGATTAACGGCAGAATTCAGTCCTATTGCTCATAATGTAGCAAATAAAAAATTCTAACTTCGGTCTATTTATACAAAATTCAAACATAATATTCATCTTCTTTACGTTATTAAAGCTTATATTGCAAAACACATGGGAAATGATCTTTATTGAAGAAATTTCTTTTTTCGTTTTGGAAGATGCACGTGGAAAATGCTATGCTGATCATTTTTCCGTATATCGATAATGTGACATAATTTTGTTATAAACGCGCTAATTTGCATACTATAACAACCATTCCGTAGTAAGAATCCAGTAATTTACATATGCATTACCCAAGCTGCAATTGGCCATTCATTTTCGGGTTTCTCAACGTTTTTCATGTAGTAAACGTAATTAAAAAGAGACACGAATGTCAATTAATACACAAAGCACAGCGGGTTATTAAAAACGGCAATAACTATCATTACATATCAATAATGATCAATTTTAAACACGAAACCGATGAAAAAATGTTGACACTGTCGAAAGATATCCAGATCGACCACGTCTGATTGTATATGCAACTTCTTTTGGACATCAAAGTGCCGGGAGTGGGAGTGATTCACTCCTGCTCTGCTACATTACGAGTAATGGGACTAAATTCGTACCCTCGCAATAAAAAAAAGGGTATACAATTATTCATTCTAACCAAAAATCAAAAGCCTACCTCGAAAGATGAAAAATTTATAGTACGGACACCACAAGTTTCGGACGCAGGACAGACGTACTGATAATACCCATTGGCCCTAATAAAAATAATAACCTCAAAATAAAGCTAAATTGTCACTGGCTTCTAATTGATTTCATGGATTTTTGTCTTTCAGTGTGAACTTATTCAGTTGCCTTGATTACAGTAGTGTATTGTATTTTTTTAAGACATTTTTGACGAATTTTTGAATGGTATTGATTAATTTGATAGAAATTTTATGAAGTTGTTAAAAAAAACTACTACTTGATAATAATTTTGTTTAAAAAATATGCAACACACAATTTAGATTCTTTTTGAATAACAGTGGTGGCCCTAAAAAGGGCCAATTTGACACATTGTTCATTCTCTTATCTATGTTGCTGCTGTCAAACTGTGGCCAATTGTCCAGTCCAACAATCAGTTTGTATTCCCAACTTTATATATGCATAGGTTCTGCAAGCAAGTGACTTTAATTCCAGGGTTGATAATTCTGTGTCTTGCTTCTGAAAAATATACAGTTAAGATTTAACAATAAAATCATAACATTATTAATAAAATGTACAAGCTGAACAAGAGCAATTTGTTAAAAGAACACAATTTTTCGTTTTAATTATATTAAAATACAATTAGAACATAATACTGTGTGAAAATTATCATGGTACATTACAGTAGTACCAGCCTCTATACTTATGTAAACAGGGGCGGGTACTTGCATGCAGGGTAAAAATATTGGTTGTCTGCATGATATAAGCTAAATGGCAGGAACTACTTGCTAACTAAAGTAGACCATATGGAGAAATTATGGTATTTTACCTCATTTACATAATCGCCATATTGGTTTTGACGTTGCTTATAACGTACATAAGGAAACATAAGCAAAAATTAAACTTTTCAAAAATGTAAACAATCGTTCGCCAAGTTCACTGCTACATGGTTAAATACACATCAATAAATGTTTTGGCTGTTCAAAACAATTGTTTTCAGCTCTGTAACATTAGCAAACAAAGTTCCAACGCCATTTGAAAATATGAAGCGTCACATACTGTTAATATGTAGAAAAATTGATGAAAAACAGCTTTTTCGCTGTTTTCATCATCTAAAAATAGACATTTTAAAAGCGAAAGTAGAAATACATGGTATGGATATGGTACAACCTCCTTTGTATTTTTGTTTGAGATAATCAATTTTATACAGAAAATCATCAAAAAAGTTCCTGAAAGATTCAAAATACCATATTTGACTGTTTTATTCCAACGTAAACGTCAACGTCAAAACGGCGTATTCAAACAACGTCATGACGTCATTAATATTCATGACCTGGTCACGTGGTTTTATCTCATGAATAAAATGATAGATATTTCTCCATACTAGTATGCTGGTAAGACTTATTATTAACTTTTTCAACCTAATTAAAATTAAATCTTTCACTTGCTACCCCCTATTGTTATTGGTTGCTAACGCAGCGACTAAATGGTTTTTCATGGACTTTACATGTATTTGTTAATAACACATAATTTTGATAATATACATATGATGATACAAAATTGTTAAATATTTTTGACATCCCAGACTTTTCTGGTTATTCAGGATGAAATCAGACTAAATGACAGATCAGGAACTAAAAGTGTTACAGGATAATACAGATATAGATGTTCAAACCATTCTAAAATTTCTTCTTATCCTTTGGATTGAATGTTTGCTGTTTGTAAATAAAGTATACTTTAATATCATTATTGCTGAATTTTTTAAAATAAATGCAACAAATTTTAAGTATACTTGTCACTATGCTTTGGATTCATAGTGTACATTGCTCAAGAAAGGAAAATTGGCGAAATTTCAGTAGGTGGCCATATGATGATATGGGTACAAATGTTTGGCCAAGTCACATTATTCAGACAAGTAAATTTTGAGTTATTACTAGTAGTTCAAAGGGACAAGTTTAAAACAAGTTATTGTGCAGGCTTTATTTTCTTTCTTGCTCACAAAACTTTTACTTTTGAGGGTTTCTTTTAAGCGTTGGAGGGCAACTCGGGCGAAGAAGTCGCCTTATCCCACTTTGCCGTCGATCATTTTCAAAAGCGAAGTGAAGTCACCCTTTCATTTTGTAGAATCGCCTAATGTCGCCTTTCAAATTTTATTCCCATTTTGGTAAGAATCTTCATATTTTTGATACCACGTCATGTTTATTATGCGCCAAAGTTGTACTGGTATCCTTTTAACTTTTATTTCGTATATAAAGCGTAGGTTTAAAATACGACCGGAAACCAGTTCAGAGCACAAGAACGTGAAAATTTCCGGAGCAGATATGAATTTGGTGTCGGAGATTACAAATATACTACGCCGATAGTGGTGAAATGAGTTTTGCAATGATAGAAACGTAGTAAAAATAGTATTTTGGCAGTTACTTTAAACAAATTTAAGTTAAATATGTTTAAATACTATTAATAGTGAATTTTACAGTTTTACATAATGTATAATGTGTCACAATGATGTAATTTTCTACTTCTAGTTCTATTAGTACTTCATTATAAAACAATCAATTGTGTATCAATGACAAAGAAACATTTATTTTAATGAACAGTTTTGTGACAGTTGATTCTTTTTTTATTGTTATGTTTAATACATGTACATGTATTTATGAAATTTGTGAAATAAGTATACTGAATAGTTAATCAAATCTTTGATACTTTATTCTCAATAAATTAAATTGCTAAAAAAACATACAACAATAAAAATGCAAATTCCAACACTAATTTTAAAAAAACAAAGTAAACAGGACGCTTTCGCGACATATAATGCAACTTCTCCCTGTTGTCCACCCACTTCTCCCTGTTCTATCCACACTTCTCCCTGTCAGCCAAAACGGAAGTGACTTCTCCCTATAATTCTGACCCAGCGTGAGCCCTGCCGGCATCTTCGTTGCGTGGGGTGTAATTATTGAAGTACACCACCAAGATGCAGCATTTAACTGTACATCAATACAAAATATTTCTCTTGGTGGACAAGGCACATAATATTCAAAGTTAATTGAAATGTATTTCCAAAGATAAAATTATTACTCCAAAAAATTTAATCTCTCTTAGGAAAAAACATAAGTTAAGATTAAAACAATTTCTTAGAATTTGTTGAACAAATGAACAAAACATCTTTAGGTGTAGGACCATCAAATAACAGGATCCAGTTCCAAGGTTAGATTAGTTCACTATTATATAGAATGTAAACCATTGGATATTTTTGGAAAGCTGATATTTAAAGGAAACTTGAGGATGAATGAAGTTTTAGTGGATATAATTTAACATAAGAAATGTTTAGAGTCATTTAAGGACATGCACTATTTTTGGACTGAAACTGAGAGTGAAAGTAGATTTGTAGACCATACCAGTACATATGAGCATCTGGTATAGGGTATATGTTCGTTCTTACTAGTATGCTAAGTGTTATTTTGACAGAATGCTGACATTGTCTAGGAAAAGTCAAAATAATCGAATTTATTATAGCCAAAGTGGTGGAAAAACATCAGTGGTCTTGCCCCAGCCTTGCCTTTGATTGCATGTAGTGATATTTGTTGAGAGTAAATAAAATATTGAATCTAGATTTTTAATCTTTTTACATGCCATAAATGTTATTGAATGTTATTTAAATCTGGGAATTTATTGTTAAAAACCAGTACCAATCTTACACGTAATTGTGTAACATGCATACATGTAGATAGAAAGCAACGATGAGATTAAGGGGGTCTAGGAATCGAAGGGACTAAAAATATTAGGCATATATATTGCTTGTTTTGTTTGAATGTTGTTTAATGCCACTTTCATCAATTATCAAAAATTTACTATTTGCAATTTATTCTTTTTTAGTTCAACAACTATTTTTTATGTCCAATACGATATTATACCTCCTTTTTTTTTAAACATGAACTTGCATTTGTATAAAAATACAATCAATATCTGTTGAAGTTTATTTTTAGGCCTTCACTGTTTTAAAAAATAGTAAACAAATTGTCTGTTTATTTTATTGTAAAAATATACCTTAAATAAAACCTGTAAAAAAAACTGATGGAACTTTTTGCAGCAAACTGATACAGAAAAAAGCCTATAAATTGGTCAAGACTGATTTATAACATATTAAGACTTGTCGGAACTTGGTCTTTTTAGATGGGTTAGCTAATTTGTGTATGAGACTAGGTCAAGACTCGAGTTGAAACTCATTTAAGCTTTTCAGACTGGTTGCAACTAGTTCTGATATAATGAGACGTCGAGTGCAGAGAAGACTATTTTCTGACTGTTTGAAACTCTTACGTTCTTAACTTCCGGTAATGTGAATGTGCAGACTTGCAAAAAATGTTGACATACACTTTTGGAGGGAGGGAGGGGGTTTTCAAAAAGAGTGCTCTTTGCAAACTTGTGAAAAATGTTGACAATTATGGATGACCCCTTATCTAATATCTGCCACACTTTCTTGCTTAGTAAGCTCACAATTTTTGATGCCACGTGCTAAAAATTTACCATCCAGTTATGCCGTCAGACACATTTCGATATAAGAATCGATTATTGACTATTGCTAGCATTCAAAAAATCAATATTTGAATGTCAATCAGCATTAAACATATATTACTCCAATCTATAAAATGGCATTACTTACCATTTATCGTCAACATCTTCTATTTGTCGCAAAATACTCGACATTCTTTTACCTGCAACATGTGCTCTGCCAAATGACTTCAAGCTTCTAATTGAAATTGACTGATCGCCGATTGGTCAATTTCCATAAATGGGCGGAGCGAAATCGCGACTATTGCTGGTGATAAAAACTTGTCATCTCATTAAAAATTATGGGTACACCGTATAATTTTAATATCAATTAACTTAAGAGTAACTCATATAATCATACCCAATCGAAATTACACTGTTTTGGATTCATCTAAAATTGACTTTACAAAATAAAACTATTGACGCTGAACGTCGTTGGCCGCCATATTGTGCATAATCAGACGTCGCAAAAGGGGGATAACTCCAACTTAAAAAATGGGACTGAAAGTGCCTTAATATCGCTGCGAAGAGCGACTTAACTCCAACATTTTTGACGACATTCCAGATCAAATTTTAAAGTTTAATGAAAATCTTATTTCGATTGCTGATGAAGGAATTTCTAAGACCTCGACAAATCCAAAAGATCCTAGTAAACCTTGGTATGATGACAGCTGCGAGGACGCTATCAAACACCGGTCGCAATATTGTTTTCTCTTGAAGTAATTGTTTGATGTGTCTGGCTGTTTAGTGTCCTCGTATTGTTAGAAATAAGTTGATGAACCTGTCTTATTTCTGGATAGAAGGGTTCCTGTCGGAAATCAACGGATTTATTATAGGATTAAACACTGGGTTTTAGGAAATTATCAATGTGTAAACTCCGGCGACTCACTCACAAACTAAATAAAGTCCGAAGGACTTTCTGTCACGTTTGTGAGGGAGTCGCCGGAGTTTACACATTGATAATTTCCTAAAACCCAGTGTTTAATCCTTATAATTCTGTGAAATAATAGTTACAGAAAAAAAACAGTTACAGAAACCCATCTAGACCTCAAAACGTACCTAGACCGGAAAACGTAGGGATATGCAAAACATAGTACCAAAGGAATCGCGGTTCTTTAGATATTGATATGAAAAAAAAAAACAAAATGAAACACTAAATTGTATTTATATTATATATTTATTTGAAATCTCAATCGATTTCATTGAAAATCAGTGTGGCAGAGAAAAAATTGTCCCCTCTTCCTGACGATACGCGAGGAAGACGCCATCTTGTTTACCTTGGATACTGAAAGTAGTCCGCTCAGAGGAAATATCGATATATAAATTATCTGAGAAGACGCCATTTAAGTGTTTTTATCCAATCAAAGCTCTTAATATAAATAAATTACAGCATGAATAGAATTATTAAAATAAACCTTTTTCTTTGGAAGAGCTAAAGACTTCTTGGAACAAATCACGCAATACAACAAAAGGTCCAGATGACATTCATTATCAACTTCTCCGGTGCCTTCTGAATCTTATTAACAACATTTGGGCAACGGGTGACTTATAATCTATTTGGAAAATGACTACTGTTGTGCCTATTCCAAAGCCGGTGAACGATCACACAGAAGCCTCTAACTATCGGAAAATAGCCCTCACAAGCTGTCTCTGTAAAACCATGGAAAGGATAATCAATGATCGCCTTGTCTGGTTTTTAGATTGAAACAACCTTCTGTCTAATATCCAATGTGGATTCAGACAAGGGCGAAATACCCTAGATCATCTGGTGCGTTTTGAAACATATATTAGAAACGCATTTGCCAAAAATGATTATGGTGTGTCTATCTTTTTCAATTTAGAAAAAGCATATGACACAACATGGAAATACTGTTTTTAAAAGATCTTTTTGATATGGGTTTGAAAGGTAGACTTCATACCTTTATATCAAACTTTTTATTTGACGACATCGTCATATGTTACCGAGGAACAAATATGAATAACAGTGAATGTCAACTTCAGTTATGTCTAAATAGAATAGAGAAATGGGCATTGAAGAATGATTTTAAGTTCTCCACTGCCAAAACCGCTGGGATGCATTTTTTGTAATAAATGAAAAATGCACCTAGATCAAGAATTAAAATTATATAATAATCCTATTAAAATTGTAAAATAAACTACTTTTCTTGATCTCATAATCTTCTACCCCATATCAAAATGTTAAAACATAAACGCCTAAAGGCAATAGATATTTTAAAAGTCGTATCCAGCAACGACTGGGATGCTGAATGCGATGTTTTACTTGATATAAACAGGTCGCTGATTCGATCTAAATTGGATTAGGGTTGCTTTATGTATGGTTCTGCTCCCAAGTCATATGTCAAAATCCTTAATACAATACACAAGCAAAAAAATTGGGACTATGCCTTGAAGCTTTCATAACCACCCCATGTGGAAAGTTTATATGTTGAAGCAAACGAACTTTCTTTGCATCAAGGAAGATTTAAGCTCGGTTTGCAATATGCAACCAAATTAAAGGCTTATCCTGGCAATCCTGCTCACAACCCTCCCTTGTTACAAAAGCATTTTGCAGAGAAAAAATCATGCTACCCTGACTACAGTGCAATTTATACAGACGGATCGAAGGACGGTGACAAAGGTGCATTAGCCTCTGTCATCGGAGAGCGCGTTGAGACTCGCCGTCTTCCCTCTGCATTCTCTCCATTTAGTGCAAATGCTCATGCCATTCTTCTTGCAATGAAAATTGTCGCTACCTCAGATGAAGGTAAATTTATCATCTGTTTGGACTCTTTGTCTTGCCTTATTTCTATTGAAAATTCGAAAACAAAAAATCCATTTTTACTTAAATGATGAAATTTTTTGTGTTCAGTTCCTTTTAATGATTTTAAAACCATAAATTTTTAAGTATATCTCTACTTTATGGCATAGTGGCTGGGATCTCCAAGTTTATATTAAACTTCATGAGATCCAGCAACAACTGCGCGAAGGTAATTTTAATTGTTATAGAGGTTGCGAAGAGACCAAGTTGTTTTAACCATGTGTCGTCTTTGTCATACCAGGACGACACAAAATTATATTTTAAATAACGAGCCAAGACCTAAGTGTGTGCCATGCCACTGCCCATATACCATCAAGCCTGTTGATGGACTGTGTTGACGTGGCACACATTCGGGAACGTTTTTAGTTCATATTATAATTTATTTACAACTGTCGCTGTCGACACAATTTTACAGTTTTTAAAATAAATTAAATTCATCTATACAGCAAAATTTGACGTTGAATTGTGATACTAGATACTTTTTATTGTTTTAGATTCTTTTTATCTGTATAAATGCTTATGTTATTGTACGAGATCACGTTTTAAAATTTAAGAAGGGATATTCGTGAAATAATTTAAATAATTAATAGTAGAACACTAGTGTCTCTCATTTTTAGAGAGGGCTTTACTAAAAGTATGCCGCTACACATTCTCTATCCTTCATCATTCATTAAAGAAATCACAGCCCCTAGCCCTATACCATTTGTATCAGTATTTAAAAAATATATTCTTACTTTCCACCGAAGGATACGCTAAAATTGGACTGGTTATAACAGCACATGTTAAAAACATATGCATCCTTTTAAATTCAAACAGGCCTTTGGTGGTGCCAAATCTGGGTGCATTTATAGTGCCCATGCCCAATTGATTATAACCACTGGCTAAGTCCAAAGTACTAAACTTTGTATTTTCCCTCGGAGCCTCAAGTGGATCATCAATACGGAGAAGTGGATAAGAACCTTTCACAGTAACATCATTTAGTTTTCGGTAGTCACTGTCAGGATGTTTTTATAAGAACAACAATCTGACTGCACCACGGGAAGAGATTAACTTGGGGTTATAGTGTCATTATCTATAATTTCTTGAATATCTGCCTCTACATCCTTTTTAAGATGTATACGCCTAAGGGCAAATGTAATTAGTTTAGCATCCTTAGTATTGATTTTATCCTGAAAATTATTAGTAAGACCAATGTCATATTTTGATTTCACAAACATTTTTGCATGTTTAATTAACTAACATGTTTTGAACCACTGTATACTAAGTTTATTAGTCTTAGACTTATAAGTACTAACCTAGAGGTCTTTTGATATCATGATTTAAATTCTGGTTCCCCAAATTCCCCAGCCATGTTTGAACAAGTGTTTACATGCAATACTACTGGTTCATCAATAATCAATAAGATTCATTAATCTCAGTGGACAAATTTCCGCCTAACTTCAGATAACCTGCATTCCTTCGTCCATAAGGACAGTACTGGTAGAGTCAATAACAAAATTTCTACCCTCAGGTATAGTCCAGTCAGATTTTCCGTCATTCAGCATTTCACATCTTTTTGTGTCAATTGATATCAGAAAAAGCCTGGGTATCTCAGCCTCCTTAATGCAGTCAACAGGTTATGATTTAAATTCATAGTTAGATATGTCAATTACACACTGGTTGGTCATCATAAAATCGTATCCCAGGACAAGTGGTGTATGTAAGTGGGCCACTGCAAGTTCTTGATAAATTATTTTATTATCAATTAATAAATGACACTTAATTGTTCCTATTAGTGTGAAATTTCTTCCATCTTCCATTTTCAGTTGGCTTTCATATACTCTTAATTTTGCTTTAGAATGCTCAGGAAATGCTTAAAAAAGTTTCGAATGCAAAACACTTAAAGATGCACCAGTATCTAATAAACAAAGTACATAATAATTAAATATTTCAACTTAAACAAATAAACCTTCAGAATAATATTTCTGTATCTTCAATAATGTATTGGCTCCTTTGATAGTATCAGTTTGTGCTGGAAGTTGACCCTCAGTCCCAGTTTCTAAAAGTTTCCCGGATTAAATGAATTAAATCCATTAAATGAATTTTTAAATATTTCTTGAATTCTTTATCGTGTCTTGCAATTGAAAAACCACTTAATTAAATACAACTTCATTTAAAAATCGTTGAGATTGACAAATACTTTGGCAACTTTGGATAAAGAGATACTAGTTCCATGGAACGTAGTTTAATCTTTTTATTGATGTAATTTTAATTGTTTAATTGTATTAGATATTCTCCTGGGACCATACTGGGAGGGCTCCCGGTGCTCGACCCACAAAGATGCCAAGAGCATACTCGGGTCTTGTACAAGAGAGACCCTCTGACTCGTGGTGTCATGTAATAATACTACAGAACGCCTGTCGAGGACTGTAGTGATCCATTCTATTTTTTTCATTACAGTTAATGACAAATTGATGATCAAAATAACTAGATGTTAGGATGATATTGCCAGACGATTTGTTTCTTTATATATTAATTTACAAAAGCATTCGAAGAATGAAAGACGGTCTGAAATGTCCATCTTATTACATTTTATGATTCAAACTTTTATGTAGAAAATACAGTAAATTTTATGCCGTTATAGTTATTCATTCTTTCATAATGTTTCATTTAAGGATTTTTGTAGCTGAGTTTTTATAAATAAAAAGTGTAAGTATCCGGTAAGGATAGTAATTGATTAAGTAAAAATATATATAATAAATATCAGTTTCAGCAAGTATATTCTCAAAAAATCGTAGACGTTAATGTAAACGTAACGTAAGTTTACGACAGTTTTTATATTCACAAAGTTTCGTAGTCGTAAGTTACGTGTAAAATCGCTCGTAAACTTACGTCTGCTCCTGGGCGCTCGTAAGTCCTAGCTTCCATCGTAATTTTGCAAAGAGAAATCGTTTTTGAAGACATTCATCTCTTAGTATCATTTATTTTGATGCACGTGAGATAGAACGACGAAACAACATACATAAAAAAAAATTGCAAATATTTTGAAAAATGTGTTACCCAAGGGGAATAACTCTCACAAAAATTATAATTTTAAAAGAAAGAAACAATAACCGAATTCCCGAAAAAAATGTTCAGGAAATTAAACATTTTCTAAATGATTTGCGAATTTACATCATACTGTTTTATTTGTGGTAAAATGGGTTTAGGTTATTTATTACATTATTATAAACACGAAACTACTCGTTAATTGCTACACTGAAGGAACGTAACCTTTACAAAAGTCTTGTTCCACGTTAGGGTAAATTGACAGATTACTTTTAAAACACCTATTCAAAATCAAGCAACACACCAATTAATATTTATGTATTTATGTATTTATTTTTAATTAATTTTTTTTTTTGCATATCACTTAGCCAATATATAGTACCACATTTCATTCCACCAGTCTTCTGCTTTGTGAGGTTTTGCAATTAAACATTTGTTATAATTGAAGTATTTTGAGGTAATTATTTCTTTTTCTATACGTTTACTTCCAAAGTGAAAGAAGTAATTGAGCATGCGTGATAACGCTACGAGCAACACGTAAAATTTGCGATTGCTATTGTACATACAAAACTGCGATTACTTTCGAGAATAAGAACAATCGTAGACGCAAACGTATAGTTACGACTATCTAAGTGTAAATTTACGATTTTTTTAGAATATGGATGCTGGTGTTTACGTCAAGTTTAACCATAGCAACCGAATTTGAAATATTGTTAAAATTAAATATAGTTTATTTGACTTATTGTGTTAAACCTTTATCATCACGCTGATACAAAAAAAACAAGGAGCAACATGTATCTATTATGTTACAGTCATATTAGTAACCTATTAGCAACATGTTTCCGAAGATAAAGGCGGCTGGCATATCTGACTCACTGTCGCGTGATCACAAATGTTTCCTGATTTGCCATATAAACAAGTTATGGAAATGATACATTGACGTGAACTAGAGGAAAATTCAGTGACGATTGTAAAATCCTAACCAAACAAGCAATATCAACAATCACTGAGATTGGATTTCGTTTATTATAAGGAAAGTAACTCTATGTAATAATTTACTAAAGTTTCCAGGATGTTAATAGTTAACCTGTTGGTATTGTATGTGACGACATATGTTGTCTATGGGAAAGAAAATTGCAGCAACAGAGTTGGTAAGTTTTTTTTAATTTTTTGTGTAAAAAGGGGATTAAAACTGAAGATATATTAATTCGATTTGTTAATTTAAATGGAGTTGCGCTCTATTTTTAGCACCGTTTAGCTATATAATGGCGTCCAGTTATTTTCTATGGCAGAAGTCGCAGTAGGTAGGACAAATTGCGTTTTCTGTTGAAATAAAATACATGATATTAATTTGGTAGTCATTTTCAGTCATTTTTATTTATCAGGTAATCTAGCAAAATGCGAATAAGTAAACAGGAAGTAAACCAATTGATGAAAATTGCACAATATAAAATAACTTAAAATATGTAATACTAACTTTTTAATCTACCTGTATTAAATAATTTAAAGACGACGGATAGTTTAGTTCTGATAAACAAATAATATTTATTATCAATATAATATATAGAAACTAAAACAAACGCAATCATTTCTTTGTATTTAACTTTTGTAGTGTGATTTCATGCAGTTTTATCGTCTGATGTAACTCTTCGATCATCACAGACGGTGGTTTTTGACGGCGTGCTAACTAACATTGGAAACTGTTATAACCCAAAGACAGGGCAATTCACAGCACCGCATGATGGAACGTACTATTTTTCTTCGTACTTTCTAAAAACACGTGACTCCATTGATTTGTATTTACAAATGGTAAAAAACAACGACGAAATATCACAGGCTTACGCTCCAACCGGTGACGCTTACGAAACAGGTTCCATGAGTTCAGTAGTTTACTTAAAGATAGGTGATGTCGTTAAAATTCGACAATATCCGGGAGCTGTGCCTCAAAAGATACATGGTGTGAAGATACTGGAGTGCCTTCACGGGACACATAATAAACTAAAATAATAAAGAGACCATAAATAGAACGAAACTGTTGTCACTTTTCAAAGCACAAAAATACAATACAATTTATTCATTATTCCTATTGTTCCTCCATCATTGCTTTTCTTATTGGACAGTTCATTGGTTCGATTATCGGCAAATATTTGATTATGCTTGTTTAATGTAAATATGCATAGTCAAACAAAAGTTTATAAGTTAACTATGATGTACGCGTATAACTAACTGTACGATAAAGGTTGCCCGATATTAATAGGTCTTCTGACAAGTTTAAAATGTTCTCCTAGGTACACATTGTTCTAAAATGCTATTACGTTATCGATTAAAGAGAGGGGTGGATCAGCATGTGTAGAAATGTTGTAGTGATAAGAACAATTTAGCTTGCAAGTGTTATAATTAAATGGCATTACGACAGTTTGGGAGTATGCGGAATCTTGGAAATATCGTTGTAAATGTCTTGAAACGTATACAAAATGTCTGTACAAGAAAATTGAAAATACACCACTTTGAAGGGAAAAGATATGAAATATGTTTAGATGTTTCATATTGCGTTACAACTTTGCATTTGAATCTCAAGAAAAGTAAAAACACACCACTTTGAAGGACAAATATATGAAATATTTGTAGATGTTTCAAATTGCCTTACAACTGTATTTACAACTGGCTGAATTTAATTCAAAGAAACAAATCAATCATGTTTACATGTGTACATTAAAATAAAAATGACCTTATATATTAATAAACATAAACTTACGAAAAGTAAAATATTAGACACCTTATACCTGCTTCGATCACAACAAGGTACCAAAAAGTAAAGTATAATACATTTGGGTTTATTATGTCAGGTATGTTCAGGTTCTGTGAATTTGCAGTGTGTACAGTGTAATATTGACTTTTCTTTGGTACGTCTGCTTTCTCCTCTAATATAAAATATAAATTTACAGCTTAAAAATTTCTAAAAGTGTCGTAAGACAAACACACTATGAAACATCTCTCATAACATTTTACATTTGGCAACCTTCTTCCATAGGCTAACAAATGCCTAATGAAAATCCAAGCAAATTTAAGGCTATTCATATGTTAGTGAATTCGGCGAATCACGCTATGTCTGGTTAATTTCCGTTATGATTTTCAGACCAACACAGCAACACCCAGCCGTTAAGAATGTCCAATCACGTGGAGGCTTCGGTTGAAAGAGTACCTGACTTCGGTATACTGGCCAACAACTTACATCGTCTATTGCAGTGCATCCGTTCACGAGCATCAAGTCAAGTTACTTTTATTCAACGCTAACGCACAAACAAGTTCCAGTTTACCCTGTATAAATACGGCAGAGGGATATGCGCTTGTAAAAGCAACATATTTGTGGAAACATCCGTTACAGGTTAGTTTGATATTTTCAATGACGTTTAAACACGACTTTTGATTAGACGAGTTCTGCTAAAGAGGTAGAGGCCACATTACACTGCAACTTGACATTTTGAATAGATCTCTGCGATCAGAAAAGAATTTTTGCCACAATAATAAATTAGAACACATATAAATTCTATAATGTGTACCAAGACATTTTAAAAATTAATAAAACTGATTAGTCAGCAAGAGTCCACAACAATAGGTCAAAACCAAATCGTGATTGTGAAACACCCAACGAAGCAACCAAACACCACAGCAAAAGTCAAAATTTAGTACTCTAACCAAATTAAAAACTATGTTCGCCAACGTGCTTAAGAAAAGTTGTTAAACGCCCATTGTCATCTCCAATGCAAGTAATATTTAGGAAAGACATAGCATGTGACTGGATATGGATTTTATTAATAAAATAGCAAAGAAACCGACCGCAAATCAATAGACCATTTCAAGTCTGGATCCAGACGATCATATTCAACACTGAACCAGTAATACACACATTTAAACATATTATATTAATATTATATTTAATTGCATAGTTACAATTTTCCAGAAATTAAGATATTTGAACGAACAAATTTGATAAGATCAAATTTTATTACACTATGACCCTAAACTTAACTCCTTTTAATATTTAAATTAAATCCATTTTGCAATCTAAAAAATAAAATTAAAATTGAATATCGTTTGAAATGAAAAAGTCATAAAATAGGACTTTTGAAAACAAAATTGACATTGACCTTTGACCTTTTGATCTTCGCGTGTTATTTATCCAAAGCATACATGGACAGTGACAAATTTTAAAAAAAAATTGACCTTGACCTTTCAACGTACTTTGCTAAATCAACAACAGAGAAGATCTGATGTGAAAAGTATAGATCTGTTATAGTCCCCGAGAAATGGCTATTTACAATTAATTATATTGATCCTGGGAATATAACGTTAATAAATGTATGTTCTATTATCGTGACTTTTCTAGACCTTTATTAGCTCTTCATTTTTAGTAAAATTTACTTCTTCTGCTCTTATGGTCGAATAGTGGAATAACACATAATAATGGTAAATGATAACCGACATAGAATACACCGTTTTTGTCTTGTCTGGTTCATGGGATATAATATTACACAATAAACTTGCAAAAATCCTTTGCATGACATGAAACATTACAGACCATATTGGAACAATTGTTATAGTTACATCTTTTACGGTTTCAAAGTTTACTACACACAACCTTTTTGTGACAGGGGAAATAACTCGTTCGGTGTGCACGGGGTAACTGCGTAATGTCCAATACATATACCGTAAAAAATGACTAACTACCACTCGGCCACTGAGGCCTTAAAATAACTATATGTATTTTGTAGTTAATCCTGAATTTTAGATGTGTTTCTATTCGGAGGATATTAAAACATAAGTACAGCCAGTTCTAAGAGCTACAATAATGCAGCTTATACATATAAAACAAGGGTAAAGACTGACTGTTCCAAACACTACAAAGCAATGATTAAAATAAGCGAAGTATTTGCGTCCTGGTGTGTTTGAAAACAATATGCTCGTTTTCGAGCTTCGAATTCTTTATTTTATGGTAAAATTTTCTTACAAACCTGCTTAATATAGGACTTTCAATCCAATGTTTATTATCATCGTTTCAGTGTTGCCAATAATATTGTCGCTGTACAACCAAAGGTGGCGTATAGGGAAGGCTCTGTAAGTAGTACATTTAAGGTTATGTAATACGGATAGACTGAGAGCGCATAGTGTGAAAAGTGTTTTAAGTTTGCCACTCGATTTGCCTGATTAAGAAATGCAAAAAAACAGGCTCATAATTGCTGTTGTAAAATGATACCTTCTGCGTGCCGAAACCCAATACTTTTTCCATTGGCAGCCCATATTTCGTTTCCACTGGTCAATTCCTTTTTCCCATTGGTTCATTGTTTGTAGAAGAGTTCTCCCATTGGTTCATTGTTTGTAGAAGAGTTCTCGTTATACCTAAATTTAGCTAAAACATTGCTCGTTGGACGTGAAGAAATCAATCAAATTAATAAGCCATCCTATGTATAATGCCAAATATCTAATATAATTTATATTAAAAATATTATAAATATCATAAATTAATCTAGTTTACATTATCACTGACATGTTTCTAAGATCATCAAATGAACTTAATGTTTAAATCATTGCCTCTTGCGAATGTTTTTTCTATGTCATTGTTAATTATTATTGACACAGATTTGGACAACAACCTAGTTTAAAAGTATGATTGTAATGAAAACATAAGACGGTTGATTGATTGATTCTTTGTTGTTATCCGTCTACTACGAAAAAGTTCATGTGTATTCGTTAGTGAAACAATAAAATATACGTAATTAATTTAAACTTTTACCGTATAAATTAAGTTCTTAAAAACTAAAAAGTGTTTCGCTTGAGACAGTTTTAAACAAATAAGAATATGCATTTACAGGATAGTAACGTTCCCAATGTGTGCCACGTCTACAGTCCATTAAGACATGCATGACGGTATAAGTTCTGTTATATGACACACATTTGTGCCGTGCTACATTATTTAAAATTTACCTATGTGTACTCCTGGTATGACCAATGTGCTGACTTTCTCCCTACGCATTGATGACTAGCACAAATTGATGTGTGCTTCACTCAACTCTCTACCAGCTAACCTTTACTTATTTGAAAACGTTTCAATTCAGGATATTTTGAAACTACTAAATCCATCAGAAACGGACACAGTGTATTTATTCTAGACATTTATGTGTGACAATATTTGTCCATAACTTGTTTTTACCACACACACAAGAGCAAACACGTATCATTATCATCGTGTATCATATATATCATACATTATTCCTCGTCAACATCAAACCAATTTTTATCTGTTGACACATGTCATTATTTTGAAATTTATGCTTACTTTTGTCAATTGATGAATTACTGACAATAAAAATGGTTAACTATACTGTAGTCCATTGTATTTTCGTAAAGGATGGAAGGCAGTACAACCCAGACGAAAGATAAAAGAATTTGGTCTCTACCACCTCTATAATATGTAAAAACAATTTTCAAAACATTAACTGGATTTAATAAAGTTTACATTGTATTATGAACTTGGAGATCCATACTCCTGACATAAAGGAGACACCCGCAAAAGATTTCAGCATCCCCTAGTTTTTTCAAGTCATACATATTCGAACACCTTTGGACTAATATTGGACTGCCGTTCGTTTTTAATTTGTAGGAGCTTTTAGAAACACACCTGTTAATAGTTTGTATGAAAAAGCAAACGAGCCTTCTTTGTACCAAAGAAGGATAAAGCTCGCTTTGCAATATGCAACCAAATTAAAGGCTTATCCTGGTAACTCCGCCCACGACTGTGTTTTCAAACCTCTTTATCAAAACATTTTGGAAAAGCATCCAAACAAAATTCAACCTTTTGGCATCAGAATAAAACCTCATTTGAAAAATTCTGGTATAAATGTAGATGAAATTGTTGCAATTGAAATTCCTCATTACCCACCATGGTTTAACCCCAAACCGCTATTTATTTTTGACCTAAGAAACCATAAAGTGTCTGACACAAACCCTTTAATTATTCAACAACACTTGCAGAAATAAAATCTAACTGCACTGACCATTCTGCAATTTATACAGATGGATCGAAGGACGGCGACAAAGTTGCATCGGCCGCCGTCTTTAAAGATCGTGTTGAAACTCGCCGTCTTCCTTCGAGTTCTTCTGTATTTAGTGCAGAAACGCAAGCTATTTTTCTAGCACTAAAAATATTGCTTCGTCAGATGAGAATGAATTTATTATCTGCTCCGATTCTTTGTAATGTCTTCAGGCAATTGAAAATTATAAAATTAAAAATCCATTTTTTTTTTAAATAATTCAAATTTATTAATCGATGACAACTTTAGGTAAAGAGGTTGTGTTCTGGATTCCAAGTCATGAGGGAATCGACAGGGAAGCTAAGAATAGTTTAAATAATGACATAATTAATTGTAAAATACCTTTCACTGATTTTAAATCATTTATTCTAAAATATATTTTAATACATTGCAGAGTGGTTGCACTATGAACCCAAATACGGACTGACATTACCATAGACAATTCAAATTTGATTGATAGAAACTGATAGTGACTGTAAATTTACTTTTCACGATCTGTTAATCACTGTATACAATTCATACAGTTCACGTCAGTCATTAACAATTTTTATCTTTTACTGATTGCTTCTGTCCTGAACTGAAACAGTTCATGACAGTTAAGTACAGTACTTTTGTAGGATCGAACCGAACTGTTAGTGACTGCATCAGATCGTGACAGAACTTTAAAAAAAATACCTGGATTTAGAATGACTGACATTCACTGTAGCAGTCCTTGACAGTGATTATCAATATTTACCTGTATTTATAATGACTGATAATCACTGTAGCAGTCCTTGTCAGTCATCATCAGTTCTTACCTTGATTTAGAATGACTGATGTTCACTGTAGCAGTCCTTGTCAGTCATTATCAATTCTTACCTTGATTTAGTACGACTGATGTTCACTGTAGCAGTCCTTGACAGTTATCATACTTTCTCTTCTATACCATTCTATATATAGTCATTTGTAAAAAAGACCAACAGTGAAGACTTGATTAAATGGGAGTTTAATTGATAAAAAATAGGAAATGTATCAAATTATCCCTACAAATACTTTTTTTTGCTAGTTCCAGTGATATTTTCGGTTAATTCCATTGTTTACTCCTAATATGAACTCTTCTTTCTTCTCATTTCACATTCATGTGGATTTACATACTGCGACACAAATTTATTGAACATGCTTTGCCCAATGGTTGTAACAAACAGGGTGCGATAAATTACCGGAATAAGAAGCCACATCACGTTTCACCCGTACATATTTCTAATAAATTCCAGAGAGCTGACCAGCGCATCCACCAGTTGGACATGGGATGCCTTCTCGTTATGGGTGGTCATGTCATAATACGGAAAGCCTAACCACGGACCACAGTGAGAAACATGTTTGGAGAGTGCCACGCTCCTTGTATGATGTAGACTTTTTTGTAGATGTCCAGTGGCATTCAAAATTTTTGTTCTATTGCTCCATCTTTCCGGAATTGTTTGTTAACATGTTCTCGTCCTGAATAAAGCTGGATTTTAAGCTAATATCCAATCAGTCAATCAATCAATCAAATCAATCAATCAATCAAGCATCATATCCTCTGGACCAAAATTATTGTTGGACATGCGCCTTTTGGATACCGGAAAATATTTATTCCACAATACTTTGTCAATATCCTAGATTTGTGTAAGACTTTTGTTTTAAAATAAAGGAGGTTTTAGCTGGGAATTGTCTCTTTAAATAGTTACAAAAGTTATAATTTGGGGAAGCATATTTTGTCTACTGCTAATTTACAAATATATTTAAGACAAACTAAACAAATGTTGTAGTTTTAATCCTTATAAAATTTGTAAGTTGTGGGGTCGGTCGGTCAAAAATTAAATGTACAATTTTATTTCCGACATGTTGCTACCAGTGAACACAGATTGTCAAGTTCTAGCTTTGACAGGATGTTATTTACATCTACATGTATACTGCATGTGTTTCTCCAGCAGTGCTATGTAACACCTGTGTTTATCTGTATTTGTCTTTTCTGTACTTAACTTTAGTCACTTACTAAATTGAAAAGTTTGTTTTTGTTGTTGTTTTTTATATTTATGTTTTTATTAACTTTTTTTGTTTATTATTACACTACAAAGGATTGAACTTTAATTGTCTATATGCATCAGCTAAGTAAATAAGTGTGCATCGCCTCTGGAATATACCGAATAAACCGGATTTTTTTCTTGTGGGGGGTGGTGGTTGCAATACAAAAAATTAAACGCTTTTTAAATAAAATCATATTTGTTTTCTTTTTGTTTATATGCTTCAGAACTAAAATAAATGTGTGCATCTACACTGGAATATGCCGATTGTAAACAATGACACGTTTTTTCAGTTAGGGAACAGGTAATTATGCGCAATCATCCTGAACAAGGATTCAGATTCACCAATTTTATAATGTAATACATAGATTTGCAGTTATGAAAGTTTCTGGTAACATTAGAACGTTCTATCTTCCCCGTTTTTGTAAATATCCAAAAATTGTATTTAGCGTTGTAAAAGTAAATTAATATCTATTGTCGAAGTATGCCAAACTTTATTTTAATTTGCACGTTTCCAAATCTTTACAGACAACAACAAGAGAATCGCCGACCCTGGTTAAGTACCTAAAAACTTGAATAAAATGTCGTCAAATATACCAAGGTTAACAAAATTTCTTTCTTCGCCAGACGCGAGTTTCGACTAATCAAGACTCATCAGTGGCGCTAAAACCCAAACAATATGTAAAAATCCAAATGATTAAGATGTTATTTGAATCGAGTGCACCATTTCATTTCACAATGCTAAGTCAAGCACAAAGCAATGACTTCGCATTTATAAGAGAGAATTTAGGCTACTCATCCACTCTTCAAAAGTAATAATAATATACAAGGATTCAAATGAGACGAAAATTAAAAATCATGTAAAGACTGCAATAATTCTCCGAATCAATAAAAGGAAGGTCATATTTCCAAACAACAAAAATTTGAGCAATTTAACGCGTTGTTAATACACGTAACACACTACATACACTAAAGTTTACCATAAGGTAAGATATTTTATTATTTGGAAAAAAAATTTATTTTTTGAAGTTATACGCCACTTTTAGCATTTTTTCGTCCAATTTTTAATGGAAGAAGAAGCCAGAGTGATAGGTCATACCCACAACTTTTCGGCAAGAAAACAGATGAAGAAAACAGATGAAGTCGAGCATGCCCTTAAAGTATTAAAGTCGTAATATAGCTATTAGGTGCAGTAACATGTTTAAACATTGAAGAGAAAGTTTTTTTGCACGGTATTTGTATAATTCTTCTCTGTCCTCTGTCTATTTTATTTTATTAGGCCTTCAATGTGACTTGTATTTCTATGATATATTTTTAAAAAATTTAATACAAATGAAAAAGAAATTAAATAAGCAGGAGACCTTTGTATCGTTATGCACTAGAAAGTTCGTTGGAAATACGGAAAAGTAATTTTATTGAAGTGATTGTTTTGGCGTATAAAATTGTGTCCCGTACGTGTAGCTACCTGGGTTGCAACGGTAAACTAGAGATGTTGATTGTTAATTTGTTTATTGCAATAACCACACACAAATGATGATAGCGTGTTGCTTTGACGTGATTTTATTTAAGTTTTATATCTTGATAATTACTTTTAATTCGGAGTAACGATGTCGTACTTGCAGGATAATATTTGATTGATGAAAAGGTGGAGGAGATACATGTATTTCTTGAGATTAATGGTAGCACTTCCTTTGTTGTGGAAGACAATTTAAAAAACGTCCAATGTGCACCAATAAAAATGTCTTTCGTATATATTTCATCATTTTGATAAAATGACATCCGAGGGTGCGTCTTTTTACCACAGAACACCGCAGAATACCACAGAACACCACAGAACGCTACAGAACTCTATAAAATACCCTTTTTTCTTTGATAAAACTAAATAAAATATCTTTTATGTGTAATTATGCCTTATTGGATAACATTATGTCTGAAAACCACATGTGTGTTTATTATTATGTCTCGTCGTACGCGGGTGAAGTTTTCGCTGAAAACCGCGATACCACAGAGCACCACAGAACTCTTTAAATCTTTTTTATTGATAAAACTAATGTTAAATGTTATATTCATGTAAATATGCCTTATTGTATAAAAAATATGTCTTTAAACCTCAAATTGGTTCCGAGATTTGTTAATCTGTATATCTCGTTAAGAGCGGCTGAAGTTTTTCTTGAAAAAGGCGGTACCACAGATCACCACATAACTTTATTTAAACACCTTGTTGAATTCAAAAAGCTAATTTCATTGTTTATATGTGTTAATATTCTGAATATTTGTCAAAACAGACGTGTTTTCTCTAGTACTAGTATACAAAGAAGCTATTTACGGCAATACCACATAATAATAGTTCAACTATTACAAATCAAATATTAAAAGAAACAATTCAAGATTGCCGGTCAATCTGGCCGCATATTAAGCATTGTTTTCTCTTAAAATACCACCTTCTTGAAATCATCTGTTATACGTGTTACAGAACAGCATAGTTTAAGAAATTTCATATTTAAAACAAGGAATTCCTTTTTTAAAAACATACATATATAAATATCATAAAATAAATGTTTCTTATATATAAAAATCACCATCGTCATAAAAGATGCTTGTTAATTAATAAAGGGCTGTCGTGGAGAACCCTTACCGAAATAGATTTATGGCCCCAGCACCACAATAAAAACCATGGGGTGATTTTTTTAGAATGGTGTTACTAATAAACATCAAATAAGACTAAACTCAGCAGGGATGTCTAACCTGTGTGAGAATAAATTTGTTAAAGAAGTTGTAAAATTTTATCTTCATATAGATCTACTTTTTCTCGACTGTAATATCGTTCGTGTATTGTTTTATGAAGAAATTGTTAATATAAACACAATTTGATCATTTCAGGTTTCTTTTTAAGTTCTGTAGTATTTTAGTTTCGTTTGTGGTATCGCCGTTTTCAGCGAAACCTTCAGCCGCGTACAACGGTACATAATAGTGAACAAAATGTGGTTTTTAGACAAATTGTTACCAAATAGGCATATAATAATATTTTTATTAAATTTTATCAATGGAAAAAAGTATTTTATAGAGTTCTGTTGTGTTCTGTGGTATTCTGTGGTGTTCTGTCTGTGGTAAAAAGACACACCGGACATACGACATTTTAGTTAATATTCTGGATAAAAGTTATAATTTAAAATCTATTTGAATGCACTGCCATATTTAAAATTCTCAAAAAATATACCAAGTTGTGGTTTAATTACAAATAAACATAGATTAACAAATAAAATGTCTTCTTTTTAAGAAATACATGTATGTACACATATTTATCCCATCGGCTCAAAATCATACATTAAATAGGTATAAACTTATTAGTCCCTCGTTCATGCAATTATACACAAATGTAGCTTTTAATGTTTTTTGTATCTGTATCTTCTGCTATAAATATTTTTGTCCATAATGTGTATATACATCTATAACAAAAGGCGAATGTATATCTGTTTAGTGTTCAGGGGCCTCCGTGGCTGAGTGGTTAAGGTAGATCGTCTACTATTGATCACGTGGTCTGTCCATACTGAGGTTACGGGTTTCATTAGGCGGGCAGGGTGCGCTCGACTTCAATCTTAATTGACAATGATTGCCCGTTTTCCTACCGAAGGTCAGGAGGTTTCTCTGGGTACTCCGGCTTCCTCCCCAAATATAAAAACTGGACGCCATGATATAGCTGAAATATTACTGAAAGGGTTATTAAATAACATTTCCAACAAACAAAAAACAAACTATTCAGTGTTCTATTTTATTATCTATTTCAATTCAGCCTATATATATACTGCCCATATATGAACATGTTCCCAATGACGATGTCTGTAAAAGAAAGAGATTTACTTTCTTATAACCAAACAAATATTGAACAAACTTCTTTTTATTTTCCCGATGTACTCATATTGAATTGAAAGGGCCTCGGTGGACGAGTGGTTAAGGTAGTTCCTCTACTATTGATCACGTGGTCAGTCAATACGGAGATTGCGGGTTCGAGTCTCACTGCGGGCAGGTGCTCTCGACTCCAATCTTAATTGACAAGGATTGCCAGCTTTCCTACTGAAGGTAAGGGTTTTCTCCGGGTACTCCGGCTTCATCCCCAATAAAAACTGAATGCCATGATATAGCTGAAAAATTGCCGAAAGTGGCGTTAAACAACATTCAAACAAACACATAAACATATTGACTTGAAACAATATTGTGACTTTAAAAAAAACCCTTTAACGCAATATTTGTGTTAATGTTCATATGAAAAGCTGACATACTTTTATGCATTTTTTAACAACTCTTATAAAAACATATTTGCAAGGCTAAAATAAAAAAAAATGCTCAAATATCAGTTATTCTAAATCAAGGTAAATATTGTCAATCCCTGTAAAGGAATGCTACAGTGTAACATCAGTCATACTAAATCAAGTTAAGAACAAATGATGACTGACAAGGACTGCTACAGTGAACAACAGTCATTCTAAATCAAAGTAAGAACTGATAATGACCGACATGAACTGTTGCAGCGATTATCAATCATTCTAAATCGAAGTGAATATTGATAATGACTGTCAAGGACTGCTACCGTGAACATCAGTCATTCTAAATCAATTTAAGAACTTATAATGACTGACAATGGCTGCTACAGTGATTATCAGTCATTATAAATCCAAGTAAAAATTTAAAAGTACTGTCACGATCTGATGCAGTGACTAACAGTTCTTTTTGATCCTACAAAAGTACTGTACTTAACTGTCATGAACTGTTTCAGTTCAGGACAGAAGCAATCAGTAAAAGATAAAAATTGTAAATTGACTGACGTGAACTGTATGAATTGTATACAGGGATTTACAGATTGTAAACAGTAAATTTGCAGTCACTATCAGTTTCTATTAATCAAATTTGAACTGTGTATGGTAATGTCAGTCCTTATTTTGGTTCATAGTGTTGGGATTTGGATGTTCATAATAAACTTCTCGAGATCCAACCACATCTACATCAAAGTAATTTTAAATCATATAAAGGTCGTAGAGACCAAGTGGTTTTAACCAGGTGTCGTCTTGGTCATACCAGGACGACACATAGTTATATTTTAAATAACGAGCCACGACCCGAATGTGTGCCATGCAACACCCCATACACCATTAAGCATGTTTTAATGGACTGTGTGGATGTGGTGCACATCCGGGGACGTTTCTATAGTGTAGATTCATATTTTAATTTATTTAAAACTGTCGCAGGCGACACAAATTTAGATTTTTTAAAAGAAATTAATTTGTATTGTAAAATTTAATATGTCTGAGAATTTGTTATGCTTCATACATTTTATTGTTTTAATTATCTTTTTTATCTGTATATACTCTCATATTATTGTATGAGATCATGTTTTAATCCGAAGGATTGGATGTTCTAATAATGAAATTATGATACTTTTCACGTCCTGAATATAGCTGAAATATTGCTAGCTGGACGTAAAACCACAATCAGTCAAACAATCAATCAATTTAATTTGTATAGCAAACAACAGTGTGCATTGTTGGGCACAATAAAACATTATTTTAAACACAAAACTTATTATTTTATTAAGATATATTTTCATCAAAATATGAACGGTCTTTGCTCTGTCACGTAGTCTTCAAAAAAAGTATTGTCACCGAAGGCTCCTAAAGTATAAACACCAAATGGATAATAAGCTGTCGAAAGGCCAGTATCGGGTATATCCACCGTTAGCATCAATGTCTGCTGCAACCCTGTGTCGCATACTGCAAGTAAGGTGTCTAATTTGTTCAAGCGTTATCTGTCGCCATTCCTGGTGTTATTGAGCTTCTAAATATTGCAAGTTCTGAAAAGGAGGTTCCAGAGCTTTAAATCGCCTACCCAACGGATCCCATAGATGCCCTATTGGATTGAGATATAGAATTCTTGCAGGCCACGGAAGACTGTTCACAGCTTCGTTCTCCAGATATGCCTGCCGTGGAACGATGAGGTCTAGCATTGTCTTCGACGAAAACAGGCCTTGACTCAAACGGGTGGTTTTCAAAACGAGGCCCAACCTGTCCCTGCGATGGCGATTATCAAATATTTGGCGTTTAATGACTCTCCTTGACCTCAATCATGCAGCTTTAAGGAAATTTCGCACTGCTCTGACTGACAGATAACGACCAGATTACCAGTGTTGCTTGAGACAGGTGCTTGCTGCAACGGATTTCGCATAACCAATCTACCAAGGCTCATATCTTCACGGTCTTCAACATCTTCCGTGGCAGCGTGTTTTCTGACCAAACGACTAATGACTGTATAATGATAGCCAAGCTGACGTCCTAGTGCATTGTAAGACATACCAGTGGAATGCATGCGGATGATTTGCCATCTCTGTGCTTCTGATATCCTTACCATGCTTACTTTACATTTGGCAATAAGGAATTCGGGATTTAAATACCGATATGTTGCTCTTTGGACGTGATGACGGGAGCAAGCTTCACGTGGACAGAAAACGGCGCTTGACTAAAATTTCACACCCTTTTAATTACACATTAAAAAAATAATACTGACCAAAATCATCAAAATTAAACTAAAGAACCAAACATTTAACGATTTCATCATTCCAGGCTTTCCTGGCTGCCTGTTCCAGTGTCAATTTTCCATGGATTCTAAGATGATTGGAAAAACAGAAATTCACAACCTCTTGACTTTTAGATTAACGAAGCATTTCTGAATTGAGAAATTAAGTGGTTTTTCGTTCTGGATTTTTCGACAGAAAAAGACATGAAAACAAGTATGAACATATACATTTTCGCAAATTTAACGAAGCAACAATTTTCAATGCAAGAAGAATAGCCTTCGCTTCTGCACTTAATACAAAGAATATGTGTGTACTAAGCGAGAAAACTAAAAAACACACGAGTGTTGCCTAGATGTTCCCCTTTTGTAGCAACGACCAACAACAATTATTGATACTGTATATACACATATTTTCATTCTCTAATGTCATGAAGATGTATAGTCCACAACTATAGAAAAAACATAAAAAAGAAAACACAAGAAATGTAATGTACTGTATGTTTTCTGGTGTCGCTGATAATATGAACTCAATTACTACAGTAATAGAAGCGAGAGGTTTGGTATGCAATACAACCTGGTTTGAACCACCATTTCTTTTGAAATGCATGTACCAAGTCAGGACCATTGCTGAAGTTACTATAATTCGAATGTTGGTTCCAAAGTTTCTCTGATTTGTGGATTGTCTTTGTGACAGTTTGATCGGTGTTAGGTATTTTGATGGTAATAACAAAATACAGAACACCGATAAAACTGTCAAAAAAGACAATCCACAAAGTCCGAGAAACCGTCAAACTCCAGAACCAACAACCTGGCTTCTGTTATCTTCTTGTCTTTAAAAAGACATCGAAGACATTCAGTTTTATAAGAACACAGGGACAAAGCGGTAAGAAATGGGGTGCAGTTTTTACCGATTGGAATTCGAATTGTCTGCTGAAAAACACATCCTCCAAAAGCACGAAAAGCACGCAATACACATCCGACAAAAATCCTCAATCAATTGTCCAATGTAGACTCGTAGTCTACATTTTGGAGGAAACTTTCTAATAAGATTTCTGGTATAAAAATGAAGGAAGTCAGGCATTTCTCCTTTACTAAAGGAAAACCTTTTGATTTTCAGGTCAAATTCACCAATACAATCCAGAACACAGATATTTTCACCAAAATCCGTATTTTTATTGTTAAAGGCAAGCAAATTGTAACTTTTCTGAAAAAGAAAATTGCATACATTTCAGCCAATAATTTAGTTTCCCTTTACTGTTATTTCTGTTCATATTTTCTTAATTATATATACAATACTTACTTATTTAATGCATTTTCATATCACTAACATGCAAATGTCTGTTATACGTATTTACAATGTGTGATATGTTTTGTAGAAGGTGGGTCAGTATGAACTATTTCAGCTAGTTTCCAAATTTTTTTTTTATTTTATACGTTATACACTGAAGCTTGCTCAACAGTAAGGGTTGTCCCTCTCGGTACAGATATGTGTTATTATCAACTCACTGGAGTTGAATGTTTAATTCTTCCGTCATTGGCCGATTTTTGGTTGGGTTGGAGTAAGTCCATGCCTATCTACTCGCTACTTGTTTCGGGCTTTCTGATTAAACAATGGAGAAGATCGCGATGTGAAAGTTGCTGGTTTAAAAAAAAAGTAAATTCGTTCAGATTAAACAATGGCGAATATCGCAATGTGAAGGTTTAGAAAAAATAAGTAATTGCAGGCGGTTTTTGGAAAGTACGTGTGATTCTTCACTCATGATATAAATGTTAATATCTTTCCACTTGTTCAGCTTCACTATAAAAAGATATAACATGTCCTAAATTGTAAAATATTACACAGTCCTTCACAAAAACGTATGTAAGAAACTTTCAATCTCCAGCTAGGTACATGACCGAATAAAATATCACTTATATAGGAATTACGTAGAATGTTACCCTGTCAAACATGAAAGTACTTATATATCATGACTAAAAAAATGATATGTTGTTATGCTTACATGTAACCGCCGTGTCACAAATGACCGATATATAAAAGGAGATACACCATAACTTCATCTGTCAAACTAGACGTAAAAACTACTGGTGCCTCATGTACAAAAAGACACAATCGGCAGTATTTGATATGTGTAGGCCTTTGTGCCGCTTCCGCCCCCCCCCCCCCAACCCGAAAGATGAAGACTGCAACTTGCAGATAGCCACTTCCGGATTGCCTTTGAACAAAATCCGACGTCTGCGGCATTTTTGCGTTGTCTCAAACATGAATAGAACAAAATGCTGTTTTGTTTACATGGAATGGATGCTGCACCCATGACCGATATATAAATAGGAGAAACACCATATAACTTGAAATTAAACGTTAAAACTGCTGTACAGAATTCTAAACTGGGACGTAGAAGACACACTCGGCAGTATTTGGTATACCCCCACCCCCCCCCCCCACGAGAGGAAGACTGCAACTTGCCGGTAGCCGATTCCAGGTGGTCTTTTGACGACCATCCGACGTCTGCGGCATATTTTGCGTTGTCCTTCCTATAGTTGATTTTTCTTCTCTCGTGCATTCTTCATTATTACTTTTGTTTTATTCGATCAGTTTTCGGTCAAAGTAGAGAATTTCGTTATTTTAATTAAAAGCCATTTAGACATCAGCTCTGTTCTATATAAATAGGCTTATCGTATCACAATTAGGACCCAGGTTAGGTCCTTTCTCATACACCTATATCCGAGGTGACTTTTCGATGGTACGGGAAGAAGCCGAAAATAATCTGATGGTAAGTAAGGGTGTAGGTCAAGATGCTCGATTGATTCTTCATCTTAATATGTTCGTGTTACAATGGTTGCAATTACGTTATAATGTGATTACACCTAGTTGAAATGGGATTTTCTTACACATTACGTACATGTAACGAAGTTCATATTTTCTGCACCGTCACTGGACTATTTACTACATGGAAGTAAGTCCGATTACACTTAAGCGTGCGTATCATAAGTTGAGTTAAATTTAATCAATATTTGTCTTCTGGTCTGGTTTTTCTATTATCGAGAGATAAGTCTATTCTTCTAGTAAATAATACCAATTGTCGAACAGAAAAAAATGCTTTAAGACAAATACAAATGACGGAAACTTTTACGTAATAACGTAAAAACATTTTCAATTTCAATTTAGTGAATATCTGTATTTGTTAATGGTATAATTTTTATCCAAAATGCATCTACTAAATCCATTTTTGCAGATAATATTTATTGATGTTGAAAGCTATTTAATGAGGGAAAAAAGAATGAATATACATCTGAAATATTGATCTGAAACGTAGCTTTGTTATACAATTTCTTATCTTTAGTTTGTAGGCATTTTGTCCATCTACGTGAGGATTCAATATAGAGCAGAAAAAACATGTTTAAAACATTTGTCTTTTCTAAGCCGCTTGGCAAACATTTTATCAGATGGCAAATGTGTATATACTTTCTTATCTACATGTATACTGCCAAGTTGCTAAATATCATTATAATGCATTTACTCTTGTCATGTAACAACTGTCTCGAATTCAACTTGCCCAAAATTAATATTTGTCATACAATATTAACGCAACAAAAGAAAAGAATTATGTTCTACATCTTTCGTTCAGTTTCTTATATTGAGCTAAAAACAATTTACCCGTATAGGGTGCAGTGAGGTTATTCATGTGGGAAGTAATAAGTAATAGTAGCAACGGACATACCGTAACCGAAAGAGTAATTCAGTTTTTTGTATTACACCGATGAATTTTTAAATAATTTTAAAATAATAACAAGAAACCCAACCGAAAAACGAGAACAGAAAGACTTTGGACGATTACAAATTCGGATTTAGAGATACGTGTACAACACAAAAAATACATCATGGCTACAATCGGGTATTCCGAAAGAGTGAGCGGTGCCTTTTTCTACTTTGATACCATATAGTTACTCATCGTCATGTCCATATGAAAACAAAATTCAGCGAGTTTGTTTATCGCTTACTGGATATTAAAAGTTAATTTAATGTGTTAGTAAGTAGAGGTCATGGAAAAATTAAAACAAATATAAAATTCTGAAAAAGTCAGTACAAAAACTAACCTTTTCGGACTTTTCCTGTTTTGTAGTGATTTATAAAGAACACTCGAAATGTTTTATGAAAGGCATAAACAAGAAAAAGAAACCTATATATTATATCAATTTTTCTCGATTTTTTTTTTATAATCATCATGCAACAGTTTACACAATGGTTAACTCATAAGTACTATAAAATCACGTACAAGGACGGAAATCATACTTCCGTTAACAAATCTGAATTCCTGTTGATTACCAATTACACTTATGACTAACTTTCTACGGGGTTTACATAAAAGTTTCTTTGTTATGGTTTTAATTTGTACAGCATCACCAAAAACAAAAATACTAAGACGAACTATTCGGTTGGCAGCTGTAATTAGCATACAAAACGTACAACATTATAAGTTCCTGTAAATTGTGAACGTATTCGGCGCATTACGATCATAAGTTTGTTTTATTGTGAACTGCAAAGTCATACTACAATCAACAGTTTGTATCCATTTTGCTAGAATCAGATAAGAGCTATCAGTTTGCATATAAACAGGCAAGTTTCTTACAAATTCATTCATTGTTACATGTAAACATTATTTGATTATCATTTCGTATAGCATTAAACGCACACTTAAATCAGGGAAGCTAATATACCAAACCATTGCTTTCATTTTACTACAATAATAAATGCGGGAGGTTTGGCCCGTCATAAACATGGTTTCATACAACATTTCTTTTGAAATGCCCATACCAAATAATGACCATTGCTGTAGTTGTTATATATTGGTTGTTCTCCATGTCCTTATGAAAATTCGAGAATATTAAAACGTTGTCTTAGACTATATATCTTGTGTTTATCTCGCAGGCATTCATATTAAATTTTTCAGCATTGGGCTAAACTGTAGACTGATCTGGCAATTCACTGTCCCCTGCAGTCAGGCAGGCTAGGTTGTGTGTAACCAAAGTCTAGTGTTATGACACGGCATCTTAGTGGGCTATGAACTTCCCACTCAAAGCATCTAGAAGTATATAGACATGGTAAGACCGAAAAGAGAACATTATAACTAAATATTCACATTACGATCAAAAGTCGCTTCCACTTTATTATCAATATCAATAAGAGAAAAAGTGTTTCACCAGCAAACATCGAAAGTGATCAAAACCTAGGAATGATGAACTTTCGACTCCAACATAAAGGCTGTCGATGAACCGAGCTTGACTTCGATAAACGATATTGATTTTCAGTCAATAATAGGTGGGAATTTTGTACCAGATATGACAGACTTGGGATTAGCCTACACAATCCGCAGAGTCCCTGATAATGATCCACAAAAGGTATTCAACAACAATATCAAAAATGTCGCATTATCACCCTTAGATGTAACAAAGGCATTTACATGGTATCTCATGCTGCCCTTTCTATGGTATATTGGTTTTTTGTTGTAGTCATATTTCCCACGGCCTTGTAAAGGTTTGAAGTATTTGAAGTGACGGGAAACGTCATGGCTTTCGTATTTCGCGCAACACCGCCTCTGAATGGCAAGCATTATTCCTATAACCCAATATGGATAAATTACTCAATATTAAACGTAACACATGCAAACTGATTTAGCACAAACACAATAGTTAATTGTATTATAATAAACTGCATTAAATGAAACGAATCGAGAGTGAACGAAAGTCCGACTATTTAAATGTTGTTAGTCAACATATGACATATTTGAATTCTACAAACAAAGAGTGCATACGCATAGCAACTAGTTTCTTATGTTAGAATACCTAGAAGTTATTAAGTATATGATGAGCTATGATTTTGAATGATATAGTGAATAAAACTCACATAAGTTGTTGTATAAGGAACAATGTTAATTTAAACTGAAAAAAAGCATTACGTCTCGTTTAAGAAGAACAACAAAAGAATCAAAGAGAACGATACAATCATCCGAACAAAAAGACAAAACAAGCTTCGTCACTGAATGAGATATTATCAGATTATATTAGTAGTAGTAGCATTCTTTTGGTTAAATTAATATTACACCACATTTATATTGGGGTAGTTTATAATAAAACTTTCACAATTATCTACTTTTGATATTCAGAAAGTTTACAATTCATAGAGTTCCTTGTTCCGAAATCAGGGCATCCGAAGGATCATTATTTCAAAATTGCATTTTTTTTATTGTTTATTTTTCCAAAAATCTAATCGTCTCCGCGGGCCCATCGTTTTGATACCAAATTCGTATTATTAATCTGATAGGCCAGGTACGCGTAATTGATTTCAAAATTTGGAGGGTTACAATTACAGTATACTGTCCACAAATTTACATCATACCGTTGAGAGGCCTTGTAGTTCATATTAAAGTTCACTCCATTATACACGTGCACTTCAACATCGTTCACATCCAATCATTGGAAGTACCTTTTATTAGCAGTGACTGATGTGATTGTAGACGTTTACACAACTTGAACGCTAGAAAAAACGACTAACAATCAGCTTTATAAGACGAGGTACATTTTAACGCATATAAAATCTTTAAAGCAAGTGATAATTTCCATAGAACCTAAAGATGGTTACAATAATGTATAGGCTATAGTACTCAGCAACATTTTTGATTGCTTAGTCGTTATATAGGGAAATTAATAATACTTTCATAATGATATCATCTGTTAAAATCAATAGATGTTAAATGAAGTGATGAATAACCCAATACCAATAAAAACATACATAGACTAAGTTGAAACGGACGAGTAAGCAGTGTCTGTCTCTTATCAGACACTGGTTAAATTAATCACAGTCATGTCTGTGAAAATGTTGAAAAATCTACCTGTGGCACAGAACAAAAATATTTGTAGAAATGATGTCACACAAAACAGGACAATTACCAATAGGAAAATTAATATCATCCCTTTTGTCGAAATTTTGGTTCTCAACATATCTTCATGTCAGTTTCTAGATGTATCTAAAAGTATGATGCAGACCTAGTTGTGGAATCCTTAATTTCAAATTCAACAGGAAAAATGTAATCAACACAGTCAATGTATTTGGGATTATTGAATAATAGAGCGTCATGGCGGACTGTAGAATTGAAAATGAGGGTAACCTTGTTGTCCGTGTTTTTTTTAGAACCCCTTGTATAAAATTTGCTTATACGTATAAAAAAACAAGCTGGGAAATGCCTACAAGGGAACTGATGAAATATTGCTATTAATAAACAGAAATTCGACAAATGGAAAGTCATCACGCTAATTGGAGAGTTTAGTTTGAAGTTTTCTAGTTGGGTCTATTCTGATAAGAGACTGAGTTGGATGAACCAACTTGCAAATCATTAAATAAAGACTATCAAATATTGATCTATTAACAAATAAAAAATCTTGATAATGAGATCTTTAAGGTGTGTACATTTATATGTATTTTATATTTCAGAAAAATAGAAGTAAGAAAATGGCATCTGTGAACCGGGTAAATATATAAACCCTTATGGACAAGGATTGTTAGTTCTCCTGCCGAATATCAAGGGAATTTCCGGGCAATACCGGTTTCTCTCCACAAGCTGAAAAATGGCTGAAAATTATGTTATAGCCCACTCAAACAAACAAACGGACGTCGGTGCATATTGGTTTCCTTGTTGAACTGAACTCTTCTTAAATTAACTGTCAATATCAAATGCCCTTTCTGTATGCATCTATAATATTTGATGCTATACCTGACCTCGTTATTGTTTACATATTTACACCACACACTGCTTCGCATCGATGTCGCTATTCTGATTATAGTAAAAGTAAATAGATGTATATTTAAGGCCCTCACGACCTGCTTGAATACCTGATACTCAGCAATCTTCACGGACAAAAAGCATCCAGCAAGTATTGATTGGTATTTGAGGTCCCATTAACCTTCCTACACTTACGATGGATTTTACACTTACAACGGTTTATGAATAGACTGCAGTTTTCTTAATATTTATATGACTATTGTTTGCGTTTTCTTGGTTTAAGCGGGTGGGAATGGGGAAGGACATCATTCCTTCCGTGCAATTTTGCATGAGGGTAAAAAACTGTTCATAGCTTTAAATATAATAATGTGCTATTAATGGCATACAATAGTAAAAAAACAACTAATACCGCAAGTTTTAACTGTAAATTATTTAAACAAAACAATATTTTCCCTGCACTATATTTTCCAATTTGTGTGATTGGGGACCATTTGAAAAAGTCTAAAATCACCCCGGAGTTAATGGCCTCTATAGCTTTCCGATTTTAAAAGTATTTTATAAATATTTTCCCATGGTTGAAATGTACTAACTGGAACTAACCTCCTAGGTCAAAAAGCTAGCACTTCGGTCAGTAATTTAGGTAATTAAGATGACGTAATACTTTATTTGCCAATTAGGGCCTCCAAAAAAGCTGCATTATTAAAAGTTGCAATGATTACTCTAGTTTGTTTTGCAATAAATGTAATAAATTACAACTTCAATTTCATTGACATCTTGGTTCGATTTTCACTGCAGGCAGGGTGTTCTCGACTCCAATCTTAATTGACAAGGATTGCCAATTTTCCCACCGCAGGTCCGGGGTTCTCTCCGGGTACTCCGGCTTCCTCCCCCCAAAAAAAACTGGACGCCACGATATAGCTGAAAAATTGCTGAAAGTGGCGTGAAAACACCATTCAAACAAACAAATTCAATCATTGACATCTTAATGCCTTTCTACATTGGATTCCTAGTCCCCAATCCTTTATAGATTTTGTGATATTATTGGTAAAGATGGTCAATTATTTATTTGTTCTTCATTTCAGCGAATTAATTTTATTTCTTTAACTCGATATGGAAATGAGTATTATTTAGTCGTAAAATTCTTTATTTTTATTCACGTACTTTCCAGTAGCTTTCAACATATTTTTCTGTGTTGTAGCTAGTTAGATATTTGAACTGAAAAGGCAAGTGTTTTTCGCATGATCAAAAAGGCCATTTGAGCTATTTGCATCACGTTGTGTTATTCAAAATCAGTGAGGGGGCTGCATCATCTGTAAACTTTACACTTTAATTTTTGTACATTTATGTTTTCTGCAAACACGGACAAAGTCGTTGTATTTTTTTCTGGCATTTAAATTAAAATATTTATAAAATCATATAAAGTCATGTTTGCTTTAAATGAATCTGTTAATTGAGTGTACACAATAAAATTGCACATATCCGTTTTGAAGAATGACACATGTTGTTAATTAGGTTACAGGTAAATCTCGCCACACTGATCAAAGTACATGTGTATTAAAAATTGAGCGACACCATCCGGTGTTTTTCCGCGATCTTCCAGATCAAGGATTGATATTGTGTAATATAATAATGTAATAAAAACATGTATAGTTATGGATTTATGGGTAATGCCTTAAAACATAAAACACTCTATTGTAAAAGTGTATTTGTGTTATTGTCAACATTGACAAGCAATAGAGATCATCAAAATTATTCCAGAGAAATGCAAAGTATCCCAGAAAGACCCGCCGATCGGAACAACATGCAACTGAATCGTGTGGCGCACATTAAATCGTACAATATATCCGAACATTTTCATAAAATGAATTAAAATTTATTTTTAAATTGATCGGTGTTAGAAGATTAAAATTAATAATTACCAGGCGTTGCGGCGGTCACATTTTGTCTGATAAAACGGAAAATATTCGTGACAGACAATGTTTTGACTGATACAACGGACACGCCGTTGTAACAGACGACTTTCGCCGGATTCAATGGAAAAAATGTCTGTGAAAGACAAAATATGTCTGTCACAGACATATAATGATTGTCACAATAACATTATTGTCTGACACAATGTTTGGAATCTCTTACAGAAATTTTTGAAGTTATTTGCAGTCAATCTCAGTCAGTGACAGACGAAAAAGTACTGCAAATGGTATTTACAGTTATTCTTATAGCCAGAAGTGCTAGTATCCATGTTTGCCTAGTCCTAGGCAAATCTTGTGTTCTTATTGTGTTATAAATGAACGTTGTTAACGTACATGAATCAACATTAACTCACTGGATGAAATATGATATAGTTGAATTCATGTAAACAGTTGTATATTTTACTAGTAACTGGTATTGACATGTTTCTTGTCAATGTAAGTAAAATATAACATTGTTTCTGCTCTTATATTTTAGGATTTATTGAATGCTGCTGAAACTGGTGACTTGAAAGCTGCAGAAAAGTGTTTAGAAAATGGGGCAGATGTCCACTGTAGAGATTTCTGGGATGTAAGATGTACAATTGTGTCTGATAAATTGACTTATTGAATTTGTTACCTGCTTTAGTGGATGCTTGATCATGTACCAAAGAATGGCTATGGATCAAAAGATAGATGTTTTATCTGGTTTGATATATGTATCACCTCACAGTTTACTATCTATGCAAATTAACTATTTATTTCCCACAAACCAAAAATATCCCCATTAGCGTGCGCCTTTGCTTTACTCGGCTACTGGTCCTGAATCAGATCCATTACAAAAACTACTTGTGCTATATGTAGCTGCTTTTCTTATATTTTATTGAGATTTGATAACAAAATGTCTGTTATTAACAGAGAAATCGTTTTTGTTTATTATTTTTTCATATTGTTCTAGAGGACACCATTGCACAAGGCGGCAGAGGGAGGCTATACAAACCTTGCAGCATTGCTCATATCAAGGAGCGCTGACATTCACAGACAGGATAGGAACGTATGTATTCCTCGCTGGAAGGTCGTGTTTTACTTCATTTTTGTGCTGAATAAAAAAAAGCAATGTTAATCTCGTTATGGCCAATATGTTACAAGATTCATTGATTAATTTTTAGATAATGATTATTTTACCATAAATGTTGTCATCTTGTGTACTTGCCTCTTTGTACTGAATCCGAAAATATCAATCTATAGTACATCTTGAATGGCCTACACTATAAAATATCCATTATTTCACACAAACCAAATATTTTACCATAAGTTTGTAAAATTGTTTCACTGGACTATTTATCCTGAATCAGACAATATCAAGGTTTATTAGATCTGCTACAAAAACTACCTTTGTTATATATAGTCGTATTACTTACATTGAGAAGATTTGATGACAAAATGTCATTTATTTACAAGAAATTGTTGTGCTTAATCGTTTTTAATATTATTTTTTTCTAGAAACTGACGCCACTTCACCGGGCGCTTTCAAAAGGCCACAAAGACATGGTAGCACTTCTGATATCAAAGGGAGCTGACATTAAAATACAGTATGACTTTGTATGTATTCCTCAGCGGGAGGTAGTGTTTTGCTACATTTTTCTACAGAATCAGAAAGTATCAATTGTCATTTATTATGGCTAACATGTTACACAATTCATTTATCACTTTTAGTTTATGATGTACATGTATTTCATCATATGTGTGACTTGTATTTCTTTTTGTGTCTTTGCCCTCAGCGGCAGGAGGTGTGCAAAGCAATTTATTATAATAATTGCATGTTAGTAGGTATATGCATATGATTGTCTTGTGCTGTAGATACATGAAGGAGTTAAATTACTGATACAAATAACACCTATTTAGGTTTTAAAATTGGTAATTGCAGAGGCTCTTGGCTATTTGCAGAATCTTGCCCTATGCTTAAAGAATTTCTTATCATAAGAAGAATGTTTATTTTTAAACCTGTACTACGTCTTCTAAAACAGAAATATTGTATCTACCATTTGAAAAGTTTCCAGTGCTATTTTGTCATTTTTTTCTGCAAGAAAGGCACGCAATCTTTTTTAAATCGATATTCATTTGATGAAGTACTATCTCATAGACATAACGTAACGCACTTACTGGCACTTTTTCTAATTTTTTTAACTTGGTTTTCATCACAAAAATTCCAAAAAGTCAAAGAGCAAATGCTTAATCACTACGAATAAATTGTGTAAAACTGTTATTTTACTCAGTATATTCAGGTATGGCCCTGGGACTCAATATTCTCGAGTTCTTTATAATTGTTAGTGGTACAGAGGAAAAGTAGAACGTTTATTCCTTTCTTTTCTAATATTAATCAGTAAAAAACGTTGAATTAATATTTCCATAGTGAAATCCAAAATAACATACACAACAGTTAAACCTATTGGGGTGCAAGAATTTTATACCTGAAAAATTTAACCGGACAATCCGAAGATGACTGCGCCCATAAATATAAACAAATAACCACAACATTACACATTACACATTAGGTCTCATATACAGCTCGGGTCAACTGGTCACCTAGCCTAATATTTTTTTTTAAATGTGAAGTTTATTGTTAATTCAATTTCTTAGAACTATATGTTGAGTATTAAATAAAAGCTTAACAGGCATATTGTAAAGGACAAGTGTCTTTTTGAGATATGTGTATGAATGATTATGCTGTAGAGACTTCCATCCAGCACATGTTTCTCCAAATGTACGAAGCATGCATTTTAAGTAATTTTTGCGTGGGTTTTTTTTGCGACAAAAATTAACGATCTTCGTGCCATTGTTGCAATAGCTTTGAAAGCATTGATATATGCCATGCTGAAATATCTAAACATATACGTTTAGGCTGCAGCTTTCAAAAGCATGTTCTGACTTTTTTACGGAATCTTAAAGATCGTCTATGGCTGAAATCACTTTATCTGGGGTGTGAATGTGATCTTGCTAAAACCGTGTAGGTAACTGTCTAATTTAATCAAAATGAATTCGAGTCAAAACGCCCCATTGTCAAAACGCCCCCAACCAAAACGCCCCCATTTTCCAAAACGCCCCCACCAAAACGCCCCCGTTTTCCAAAACGCCCCCACCAAAACGCCCCCATTTTCCATAATGCCCCCACCGAAACACTCCAAATAAATAAAATGCAAATAAGAAAGAAAAAACACTAAGTTAAATTGAATAATTTTATTGAGGATAAGAATATAAAATTACAAAGAATGTTCAGTTCAAATTATTTTGTGCAAGCATTACCGAAAGAGATAATAGTCAGTAGGATAATATTATACATGTATAGTATACAAAATATATACATTTATGTCAGTAAGAGAATATTAAGATATAGCATGGTTAGCTGCACGGATGAGATTGGCCTGGTTTGGTCGACTGGCTTCTGGCAGAGCAAGATCAGCATGCTGAGAATAAGCATTTTCAACAATGGTTGATGCTGGAACAAGTAAATCTGATGTAGCAGCTGATTTAACCTGCAAAAATAAATATTTTTTTTTAAATTGTGTGAATGTATAGAAATGTATGTTGTATCAAGTTTTATTTTGCGATTGTAGCATGGCTATTAAAGATATTCCACCCCTACGTTCGTAATTTATACGATGTTTTTAAAAGATACATTAATGCATTTTTAGATGAATAAAAAAAATAATAATTCTTTGGACAGGAATTTAATAATCACCCAATGTAATGTTTTCACCTAGTTTTTATCGATGCGTCAACTTTTTATTGTAAAACACACTTAGTTTAAAGGTACCTTAAATGTATAGAAAATGATACTTACTGTTCTAGTTGATCTGTTGGAACTTCAAACGGAGCACTAATATTAAAGGACGTCTCTACTGTATGGCTCTCATGGCATTGTATGGACCACAACGGTATATTAAAACATACAAATCTTTCCTATGTATATGTCGGAGTTTTTTCTTGTGACGTATCGTATATATTAACTCGAAAACAAGTTAGATAACATTTTAAAATTTCAAAACAGCACCCCTCGTAATATTTAACATGAAGATGTCACGTGGCGTACGTTAGTGTGACTAATTAATATATCAATTGATTTATGACCCTAATTATCAGATAACGACTCGTGCATTGATTATTTATTAACTGTTGGTAGTCCATAAATAAATTAATAATTAATTCTTTAGTGCCTTAAACTATATTCAGTTCAAAAGCATATATATATCATTGGGGGGCTATATATGAATGAGTTTTTTGTTCTAATAATATTAAGTGAAATTTTTACAAATAAATAAATTTATAGAAAAAGTATGAAGAAACAATTCAACAAATGAGATATATTAAATAAATAGTTCGATATTTCTTATAAATGACATAATTTTAGTAAGCTTCTTTAAACAAAAGTAATCATGTAACAACAATAATTTTATTTACAATATGGCTATAAAATTAAATAAATCTTACCATTACATGTCCTGTGTGTCACAGATCCACATAAGTCGCAGCACAACGCATTGACAATCAAAGAATGTGTTCGAGTTCGAACAGAGCGCTCACAGATAGTACACGAAGAATCCATGGTTTTAGATATAAAAGTGAAAACGGACTTTTTTATATAAGGTTTTGATCATAATTATTAATTTCAATTGGAATACTTTGATCTAACCTATCAAAAAATGTTTTACATATATTCCCAACCTCCCAAGCTTTAATAACATTTCTATTGTTTTAAGATTCTACTCTGTTATTGTCTTATTTGTATTCCAGTATGGCTTGAGTAAAACACAATCTGTTATGCTTATATTATTTTATAGATGCATACCGTTGAGTTAATTATCATCAAAGCAATGATCTACCTGATTAAGTAACCTTTTGTTTTGTTGATGAGCAATCAGTGTTCTTCGTAAGGAAACACAGAACAGTAATACAAACAATGCCTATTTGAGGTTACAAGCTTGAATGCTTGTTTAAATTACATTATGAAGATATTTGATTAATCTCGGAATCTGATATTTACTATTATAATGTATATTCACAAATTTATATATCGAATTTGTCTTCTTTAAACAAAAGCGGAAAGCGGGGGCGTTTTGGTGGGTGCGTTTTGGAAAACGGGGGCGTTTTGGTGGGGGCGTTTTGGAAAACGGGGGCGTTTTGGTTGGGGGCGTTTTGATAATGGGGCGTTTTGACCTGCACCCATCAAAATCTAAATGATTATCAAAGTATTCTACGGTATGCATGCTGCAAAATACCCAAATACTTCCAATACTTATAACTATTTCATTAAAAAAAATTTAAGTGTGTATATTATTATACCATTGCGAGCCCTCATCTTAAACATACTATGCAATTGTGAACCCATGGTTCCACAAATATTTTTAGGATTGACCCATCCAATTTAACCAATTATTACCACTTTCAACTCATGCAACTTGCACATCACCGAAAGAATTTGTTCCATTTTATTATTGAATGTCCCAACTGCACAACAAAAGACGGCACCTCAGAAAAATGAGTAAAGTTTTGTTCATATAAAAAAATTAACTTAAAACTTGTTTATTTGTGTTTCTATTCTTTTGTTTTGAGCATTAAAGAATATTGTTTATGGCGAAGGTTTTACATGACGTCCACTCCTTTTATAAGTTTGTGGGTTCTTTTTACAATCAGAAACTGTAGTTTCATCGTTCTCACTATCCTGTAAGGTGCAGGTGTTTTGCATTTAAGTTTCATCTCTCTTCAGATTCGTTATGTTTGCTAACTGTCACAGCGGGTTGTTGTTTGAAAATCGTTGAGAAATTCATTGACTTCCACAGGTATTAAATAATTAGCCTGAACCATTTTTATCATCTCATTTCGTGCATCTGGGCATCTGTTTCAATACGTAATCTCTGTAATGTTGTGAGGGTTTTCATAGGGACTGATCCAACCTAGCCCAATTTAAAGCTTTGTCTAGAATGTCTGATTGCATCTCTCTACCATCCAGTCTGAATGTAGGAGGCAGGTAGTAGTTCGCAATTACGCCGATAAGCCGAGAAATTTCAGAAAGTAATTCCGATTCAACTCTATGGATTCGGTTGGCTTTTCGACAAATAAATTATGTTACGAGCTTGTCTGCATCTGTCGGTGCTGTATGATTAGGAATAGCATAAACCTATGCAAAGTCACATACTTTTTAGGAATTTTAACCAAAGTTAAAGGAAACTAGCATAGATAAAAATAGACAATTCCTAAAACTTTCAAGAAAATTCATGAAATAGTTTTGGAGAAATAGTCCGAAACCTTAATAAATCCACCGTTTTCACTAACAAAGTCCCATAACTCTTTAAAGATATATAAGAAATTTACAGAATTCTAAAATGAGCTCGCATTTATCAAAGTAAACAATTATCCAACATTTCAAGAAAACTCATGAAAGCGTTTTTGTCTGGAAACTAATACCCATTTTATCTGACAAACATAGTCTCATAATTCTTTAACGATAAATCAGACACTTACCAAAAACGTATATAGACCACGAGGCTAACATAATAAACGACTGTGTGCAGTTTAACGAAAATCTGTCCAGGCTTTCTTTAAAGATACAGTGCGACATGTAGACAACGAACGTATTGAAGGAAATGGGTATATCATATTTATATAAGCTAAGGTTCCTGATCCGGATTATAAAAGGAGGCGAGCTAGTTTTGCTGGTTATAATAAAGACTCAAGTTGAGCTGAATGCCATTTATTCATAAGTGGAGATTACTATATACAGTTGATTGAGAAGAAATCACAATAAAAAATATATGCAAAGGTGGGGATTTACAAACAATATGCCACAAAATCCCTTAATGGGATGCCCCACCAGAGGACTTTCCAATAAACAGGGAGAAATGATAAATTATGTATACAAAAACAAACAATTTGTTAATTTACCGATAACATCCGACGAGGTCAGCAAAAGGGTGCTGGTGGTATAGCCGTACATACCTATAATAAATATGTAAAAGAAAACTAGTTCAGCTGCAACAAAAAATTAACACACCAAAAAGAAAACAACTGATTGAGCAAGCCATGTTGACCTCTACCGAATCAATAAACAGCATCAGAACATCAGCAAAAGGGTGCTGGTGGTATAGCCGTACATACCTATAATAAATATGTAAAAGAAAACTAGTTCAGCTGCAACAAAAAATTAACACACCAAAAAGAAAACAACTGATTGAGCAAGCCATGTTGACCTCTACCGAATCAATAAACAGCATCAGAACAAATAAAAACACGCAATAATAAATAATATAACACATCTACAGAACCATGTTAAATTGGTAGAAACATAATTTTACATACAAAAATTATCTAATCTGAATTTGAAATGATGATGACAAGCGTTAGATTTCCATTTACCAACTGCCAGTGGCGGCTGCAGAAGTGGTTGCACAAATACGAAAACTATGGCCTTTATAAAGAGTTGTATCAAGACCCAAAAGCTGCAGAATATGTTTTAAGGCTGCGTTAAAATAAAATACTGTAACGCGTCTCCCTGAATTAAACTTGAATTAAATACCTTCGGAATACTTCGACAATGATAGATATTATATCATGACTTTGACAGGAGAGTAGGCATTCTGCTTCTTTAAGCGTATTGACAACACTTTTGATTAGATATAATTGATTGCTGAGATATAAGAAGCAATTGCTGATGGTTGGTAATTCTGGCGAAAAAGGTACGAGATAAAATGAGCAATCATGACATGGGTAGATGGAATGTCCCTGATCATGTGGGCAAAATCTATAACAAAATCCCTGATAATTTTTTAACATTCTTTGATAAAAAGATAATGAGTCAGGTGATAATGAGGCATGAAAAATGTTGATCTGTCGCTGACTGGAAAATTCAGGTGGAATGGCCACAGGTGTAAGATTGAGCAATCTGATGTGCTTTGTGAAACAAAAAACTGGACAACATGTCGCAAAGCATATTTCTCTAGCCTGGAATGTGTTTTACTCGAAAGTGAATGTTATATCGCAAGGCAGTAGGACTAGCCTGCAGACCAATTTCATAATTTTTTTAACTTTTGAAGACGTTTCATTTATAATGTCGGCAACAGCTGCGTTATCAGTAAGAAACATGATCTTGGGTATAATAATGGACCCCAAATGACAACGGCCTCTTAATTATTTTTGTATAGGGGAAACTATTGACATTTTTTGCTCTCACTTAGGCACCAAGTTTCGTTGAGTAATGAGAGACCCCTCAAAACGACCGGAATAATTTCACGTATATCACAATAAATTTTCGGGGTGCCATGTCAGATAAAAGTTTTTGCAAATTTAGAAAATCCGAAGGGTACTCATGGAAACTCCCTTACACCCATAAAATAGTCCAGAAATAGGCTTTGAACAATCTGATAAAAAAATACCCAATACATTTAATAAATTATCTGAATAAATTTATTTATAAATTCTATATGAAACTGCTTTTTAAATACAGCTCCAATATTAAAATTCTATTGAATAATAAATCCACTGTCTATGCTACAGTTTGGCGCAGTCAAATATCAAAATAAGAACTATTTTCCTCTCCCTCAGTCAAAGTTCATTTACAGAGCCGTTGTCAAATGTCAACTGCCTGAACAATAGGGATAAGCTCCTTGATAGTAATATGTAATTCTACCAATTCTTGTGGACATTCACTTCCGATCCATTTGCTACCAAATACAGCAGTAAAACCACAGTGTGTCCCTGCAGCAATAGAACTACAGTTACACCTTAAAATGGGTATTGTTCAATCAAGATATGTGTTGTTTCTGTACATGTACAAAAAACAAGCATTTTGTAACCAAACAAGACTTACTTTTCACCTCACATTACTATTTTTATAGCACCTGACTATTTTAAATTAAAAGGGGCTTACATGAGTCTTCCTTAACTCACTAGATGTACTACGATATACATCTGTATAGTTGAATTACATGTAAACAATGGCATTACATAATAGCCACTTACGTATTGCCTGTCAAGACAGTATACATTACATGTTCTATTCATATATTTCAGGATTTATTGAATGCTGCATATTGTGGTGATTTGAAAGCTGTGGAGACGAGTTTAGAAAATGGTGCGGATGTCAATTGTACAGATTTTTCTGTAAGTTGTAAAATTACTTCTGATAAATTTAATTGTTGAATTTGATACAGTTAGAAATAACCTTTAATCTAGCCTAAAAAGACAAATACACTTTACAATTTAATTATTTATTAATTATAGTTAATTACACTTAATTAATTACAATAACAAAGTAAAATGTAGCTGTCTTTCAAACTTCAAAATTGGTTTCCAAAATTACATGTTCAATCAATAAACAAACTTCCAAAATGTTGTATCCGACACAAGTTGAATTTCCAAAACAGTCCGGAATTAATAAGTCCACTGGTACGCAATATTAAATCCACTAGTAATGAAGTATCCAATGTGAATTCCAGCATTAATAAAATAATTCCTCTATAAGAATTAAAGTCCAAAACAAGATCTCTATACAACAACACGAATGAAAGTCAAGCCAGAATCTACACCCAAGCCCTTTATTTTATCTGCTAAATGAATGCTCCAGAACTCAGAAGGTCACGGAATGTTGTTGTTTGTATCTGTCGTGTTTATTATTATAGCATATTTAACAGTTATAGAATATTCTTTTTTTCTCAAGTAAACAAATAGTAATCAATGTAATAGATTACAATGTAATTATTTTATGAAATTGTGTTGCAAACAAATACAAAACACATACGCCAAGACACAAGTACCTTCTAACACCTCCCTTTTTAAGAAAAATTTATGAAATGGAAGCGTTTTAAAATATATATTGTTTGTTTGTTTGTTTAAATGTTGTTTAACGTCACTTTCAGCAATTTTTCAGCTATATCATGGCGTCCAGTTTTTAATGGGGGAGGAAGCCGGAGTACCCGGAGAATACACCCGACCTTCGGTAGGAAAACTGGCAATCCTTGTCAATTAAGATTGGTGTCGAACGCACCCTGCCCGCAGTGAGGCTCGAAACCACAATCTCAGTGTTGACAGACCACGTGATCAATAGTAGACGAACTACTTTAACCACTCAGCCACCGAGGCCCCTTAAAATATATACATTAATTACTAATGAAATAAAAAATATATATAACAGTTGAGCTAAAGCAGTTGGTTGCCAAATTTGTACAAAACCCTCTGTAAAATCCAGTATTTCCATGGATTTGCATTAGTTGTACGAGCATAAACTGGTTTACTATCACAATCATTACTGCTTTTAACGTATGGTTCGTACACATATACATGATATGATATGTTCTGTTTTGTTTTCGCAGAACTAGAGTTTTTACTACATACTATTAGTTAAAATCATTAATTTGACTCTCATGTGGGCCGGAATATATAGAATGTAATGAATGACTTGTAACTGGCAAAAATACAACCCTTTATTAAAAGGCTTAAAAACTCTGTTCCTGACATCTTTGTCATGGCATATTTTCATTTTTTCCTTTGCATTTTTCTAATCTGATAGTGCAATTTGCACTGTTTAATACAGTTTGTCTTTAAAATTAGACAGACAGTCAAGAAGGTTCAAGTCAGTGTATTCAATGTATTCATCATGCCATTTTCCTTTCGCTAATTTCAAAGGGCCGTTAGCAATGTGACCAAAAACTCGAACGTACTACAACCAAACGATTTCTTAACAACTTCTCTGGCATTAAACAGAAGGAAATATAAATCTTTATCCCAGTAACTTTCAAACTTGAGATAAAATGTCCTCATCAATTTCTACGGCCACATGAAATATTTCCAATGCTCCATAAGTTCTGGCTGGTATACACTTTCTGCCAAACTTCCATTAATCATTAATCTGATTTATACTAAGTTGTTCTTCATTCTGAGGATACTGGTCTACATCTTAACTTTTGACAGTATAAGTAAATATACTTGCCTATTGGGCATAGACCTCGGAACCACACATGCTGGATACAGGGCATTATCATTGTCAATTGATATCTAATTCTATTGTTGGATAACAAGATACAATCAGCAATTACTTTATTCCCCTCTAAGTCATTACCTTATAGCAATGAAATATCTCTAAAGGTAACTCAGGATAACTCAGGACAAACACCCACGACAACAGGTCCGTCCAGTAAAAGAATCTGATTTCAAATAAAAACGATGGATAGGTACATGTATACAATCTAACCACCTTGGTAAATGGACCCTTGAAATTTTGCTTGTGTGTAAGACAATAATTATCAGAAAACAATCGCGGTAACTCTTAAATTGTAAATATTTCTGTCATCTAAATGAGTTTTAAATCTAAATTAACACATTGTATGAACTCTTCTAACAGCATAAAATACCATAGCCTATTCAATTTTTATAAATCTCTTTTGAAGAGAGCCATTGGTCAAACTGATCTTTTTTCTTTAGCAAATAAAACATATGTTCAAATTTTTTATAAGACTTATGTTTTTTTGTCTATAAGCTTCTGGTACTAACTCGTAAGCTTTTAAAATTTCCTTTATAACAAAGTCATAATCAATACTTTGTTTTCAAATGATATGGCTAAACGTATGTACTCTTCAGTGAGAGGTCAAGTTCTACTTCATTTTTCACTGGATCAGAAATATTACTCACAACGACGTATGTTACAAACAGTTGTTTTAATACTTTGACCACAGAGATTTATCATGTTTCTAATACATTTTTTATTGGCTGACATTATAAAACATTTCACACAAATTGAATAATTCATCCTGAGTGTGGTCATTTATTTAATTCATCTCTTTGTACCGAATCAGAAACTATCAAAGTTAATAAGGTTTGTTTCAAAACTACTTCTGTTATATGTAGCAGTACAAATTACATTGAAGAGATTTGATCACAAAATGTCTGTTATTTACAGTGAAATCGTTGTGTTTAATTATTGTTTTATATCTTTCTAGAATCGGACACTCTTACACAGGGCGGCAGAGGGAGGCCACATAGACCTGTCAGCACTGCTGATATCGAAGGGGGCTGACATCCACAAAAAGGATATCGGGGTATGTATTCCTCAGTGGTAGGTCGTGTTTTACTTCATTTTTGTACTGAATCACACAATATCAATGTACATCTTGTTACAGTCGACATGTTACAGGATTCAATGAATAAGTTCAAATAATGATATATTTCCCGATATTTGCGATTTATTTTAATTGTCTCATTGACTTAAATCAGAAAATGTTAATCTTGTTACAAAAAGTTATTTTCTTATGCTTTGACCACATGGAAATACAGTACATTTTTAATATCCGACATGATGAAACATCCAATATTTCACCAAAACGAAATATTTATTAGATCTATTACAAAATCTACTTGTGTTATATGTAACTGTATAAATTGCATTGTTTTAATTATTATTGTATATCGTTCTAGAACCAGACTCCCCTACACAAGGCAGCAGGAGTTGGCCACATAGACCTGGCAGCACTGCTGATATCAAAGGGGGCTGACATCCACAGCCAGGATAACATCGTATGTATTCCTTAGTGGAAGGTCGTGTTTTACTTCATTTTAGTACTGAAGCAAAAAATATCAATATACATCTTGTTGTGTCCGACATGTTACAAGATTTATTGATTAATCTCAAATAATGACATATTTCACCATAACTGCTGCGATTCATTTTATTCGTCTCATTGACCTGAATCAGAAAATATCAATTTTAACGACGTTTGTTACCAAAACGTTTCTTCATAATTTGACCACAGAGATTTATAGTATATTTTTAATGGCTAACATTACATAACATCCATCATTTCACACAGCCCCGTGCGGGATCCGGGTGGCTAAAAGAATAGACCGCAGTCGCGCTAGCTTGTCGTAAAAGGCGACTAAATAGCGCCCAGTACCCTGACCGGCGTGTCAGGTAGGTTTGCCTAAAGACCGACTGGGATGTGTGCCCCAGGTGGTTGAATGGGGTACCCCTGGCAAGCTGGGGTTGTCAGGCCATAATACGGAAAACCTGACCGCAAACCATATTAGAGCACCGTGTTGGGAAAAATGCCACGTTCCTCGCACGTTAAAGAACGCTGCTGTAGTATTCGCTATGAGTAGGGATTTCGATCCCGCTACAGGAGGCTAAACTGCCCGACCCTATCCATCCTCCGATTTGCCAGTGGCAATCTAAAATCCGTTACCCCTATTTTTCCTTGTGTCCCATCCCATTTTCATTCATCATCATTTCATGTTCATTTTATCATCCATTTCATGTTCATCGCCTGAATATATAGCTGAAATATTGCTGCTCGGGCGTTAAACACCATTAATCAATCAATCAATCAATCAATTAATCATTTCACACAAACAAAATATTTAACTCGACTCTTTGTACAGAATCAGATAATATCAAGTTTTATAATATGACTTAGGAAAACTACTTTTGTTCTATGTAGCTGTATAACTGTATAAACTTAAATTGAGAAGATTTGATGATAAAATATCCTATTTACAGAGAAATCGTTGTGTTTATTTATTTTTTAATATCGTTCTAGAACCAGACACCCTTACACAGAGCGGCAGAAACAGACCACATAGACCTGGCAGCACTGCTGATATCAAAAGGAGCTGACATCCATGGCCAGGATGTCCGGGTATGTATTCCGCAGTGGAAGGTCGTGTTTAACTTCATTTTTTGTATTGAATCAGAAAATATCAATGTAAATCTTGTTATGGCCGACATGTTTCAAGATTCATTGATTAATTTCAGATAATGATATATTTCCCCTTAAGTGTTGAGATTCATTTTATTCGTTTGTTACAAAAAGTTATTTTTTATACTTTTACCACAGTGATTTATTATCCATTTTTAATGGCTGGCATAATAAAACATCCATTATTCCATTATTTTTTAGATCTGTTTCAAATAATACTTTTGTTATATGTAGCTATATAACTTACATTGAGGAAAATTTATGACAAAATGTCTGTTATTTACAAAACTATAATGTTAATGTTTGCCAGACATCTTCGTTATGAAAGAAGTAATTGTGTTAAATTCAAATATTTCTATAGATATGATTTATAGACATTTCTTTGTTTATATTGCTACATGTAAATTATACATGTTTTACATGTTTTATTTTCTTACAGGGAAGAACTGCATTGGATATTGCAGAAGGAGAAACCAAGATATTACTAAAGGTGAGTCTATTTTAATCCTTTAAGGCACACTCAGATTATGCAGCACTTTAGTGTATATGTGTACCAAATGATACATGTAGTGTAGTCCGTATGAGTTATACCTAGTGTAGTGGACACGTAAACCAAACCACCTTGGTGACATCCGGTATGAAGTGTATTCTGTGTATGAATTATATTTGGTGTACTGGACATTTGGAACATCAGGTAATGACTGGGGTCTGTGCAAGTGTACTGTACATGTAAACCAAACACCTCGTCGACATCATGTGTAAAGTGTTGTCTGTGTATGAGTTATACAAGTGTACTGGAGACAAACACCTTTTTGACATCTGGTTTTAAGTGTAGTGTCTGTGTAAGAGTTATGCCAAGATTACATTTACATATAAACCAAACACCTCAGTGACATCAGGTATGAAGTGTAGTATGTATATGAGTTATACCAAGCGTACTGTATACGTGAACCAAACACCTCGGTGACACAATGAATGAAGGTTAGTATGTTTAAGAGTTATACCATTGGTACTGGACACGTAAACCAAACACCTCGGTGACATCAGGTATGGAGTGGTCTGTGCATGAGTTATATGAAGTGTACTGGACAAGTAAACCAAGCACCTCGGTGGCATCAGGTATTCAGTGTAGTTTGTGTATGAGTTATACCAAGTGCACTGGATATGTACACCAAACATCTCGGTGACCTCGGATATGAAGTGAAGTCTGTGTATGAGTTATACCAAGTGCACTGAACATGTAAACCAAACACCTCGGTGACATCAGGTATGAAGTGTAGTCTGTGTATGAGTTATACCAAGTGTACTGTACACGTAAACCAAACACCTTGGTGACATCAGGTATGGTCTGTGTAACGGTTTTACCAATTGTATTGTACACGTAAATAAACTGCCTTGGTGAATTCGGGTATGCGTGTAGTATGTGTATGAGTTATCTCAAGTTAACTGGACACGTAAACCATACACCTTAGTGACATCAGGTATGAAGTGTTGTTTGTGTAAGAGTTACACCTAGCTTATTGGATATGACAACCAAACACCTTAGTGACATCAGGTATGACGTTGGGTCTGTGTAAGAGTTAGAAAAAGTGTACTGGACAAGTAAACAAAACATTCGTCACGTAAATTGAGCACCTCGGTGATATTAGGTATAAAGTGTAGTCTGTGTATGAGTTATACCAAGTCTACTTAACATGTAAACCAAACACCTCGGTGACATCAGGTATGATGTGTAGTCTGTGTATGATTTATACCAAGTGTACTGTACTAAGCATAATGTAAACACCAGTACTCAATGTACTTGACAATGTTTCAATAGATGTGAAAACCACCATTGGCACACTGTTTTGAGAACTCGAACCTCTCCCGTTTAGTTATAACCCATTTCAGGTCATGCAGCATCATTCAACCTTTTAAATTATGATTGAGTTTTTTCTGCAGAAAGGTTAAGAAGACCTGAAAGAAAAAATTCAACTGTCAACAAAAGCGGACATTGGTCAAAATGTCCGGAATATAAAAACAGTTCCGAATTGTAGAAGATTTGGTCGGCAGGTTTGTAAAACTTAAAATAGCCAAATCAATGACATAATGTAAACACTACGTTATTTATTTTTTCTCTAGTTAAATGAGAGTGGCGTTGATGTAAGCCAAGCTTTAGAAGCTGCTAAACATTGTAACAGTTTGATAGAGGCACAAGAGTACATACGAACTACGTCCAGTAATGTATGTGTTATTATAATACTTCCAAATGTAAAGTAACCTTATTGTGTTATTTACTCATGTTAGAGCAGTCTCTGAAATCTGATACGCTTTCTGTTTCTTTCGCCCTTTTACCAATTTGTCTTAAATAAGAATTGTTTCTGATGGCTGATATGTGTAAAACTAGAGATGCTTCAAATTATGAAGCACCTGGTCTCAGCAGTTTTATGTAATCATTATTGTTGTCAGAGCTTTTAAAATTATCTTCTTTGTCTCTTCTATTTTGTATAATCAACTTCGCGTACAGCTTTCAACTCATTTCCTTTAAAAGATTGCACTTATACCGTAAATCCGTCTATTCACTTACACATCCAACCATGACGTCTAAAATGTGTTTATCAAATTTTATTAGATTAATTTATTACCACAGATATACAAACAAATGTTCATTACAGTCAGCAATTAAGGATCACGGATATAAATTATAATTATTGTTTTTGTATTCCAGTAGTATATCTTGATTGAATGACGTTGAATGTGTTACTTTTGTTATAAATGACAGTCTAGTTAGTGAATGATAAGCAGGAATAATTATGTACGAATAGAAATTCAAACATTGTGTTTTCTTAATATTTTTATAAGACAATAAGGAAATATGACAACAAACTGTACAGACATATTTTGTATACATATACAGTTTTTAAAACAGATCTCTGAATCCGCGCAGAAAGATTCCACACATGTATAATTCGTTCACATGCTGTTACAGAATAGTTTGTTATAATATGTCCAGTATATATAGAAATATTTCCCGTATTCATCAAATTTTACTGTATATTCTTTTACTACTGTTTAAGACCCAATCTTTCTACCAACTACATTTAAACCTTTCTACCAACTACATTCAACCATCATCGAGGCATGCGCTTTGCAATCTAGCTATTTCATACTTTCGCCATTTTTGTAAATTTAAAATTACATTTTACATATCATAATGTTTCAATTTCACAGCAAACACGATAATTTCTCCTTTAAGTATTTTCAGAATTAACCACATAACTTTAAAATATGATACTCTTTAATACATGTGCCATTTCTAAGTGTTTATGTTGGTTTTGTATTGTTCATATGTAATTTTTGTGGTACAGGTGTCATTGTTGTCGTCTGCTGCGTCGTTTGTTTGAAGACGGCTCAGATTTTTATTTAGTTTTCATATTTTATTACTCACTCTCTTTTTTGTGTTGTATATGTTTGTTTAAATCCAAATTTGTAATCATCCTTGACTTCAAGCTTTTAGTAGACAATTAAACACTTGGAATAATAAGAGATATTCCGGACCCTAAATTTGTGACAAATATGGGTCAAACGTTGTTTTTTTTAATATCCATTTTCTTTCCATCCAATTCAGTAGCCCGTTTTGCATAATGTTTCAGATGACAGTATTTTAGTTGTATGATATGCAAATTTATCGATTGTTAAAAACTTTGCAGGTAAAACTTGTTTATAAGAGCAGAATAAAACAATTTATTTTGTATGTGATTTTATTTCGTTTTGCGTCACTAAACATGCATGCTATTGCTGTGTGTACCAAAAAAACCGAAACTTGTGGGACATATAGATTTTTGGTCCATTCTTCAGTTAGTTTGTTCATCCATTCTTTTTCCCCTCCTACCCCAGTAAAATTATGTATAGCTGCGCCCAAACAAATGACTGCAAAATAGAATAAAATTTTTGTGAAGTAAATAAAGCCAATGTCGTGATACATAATAAACATAATCACTAAAAGACAGACCGACAAGTCACTAAAAAATTTAATAGGAAGTACAAATGCAAAAGCTACTCACTTTGAACAGTTATGTACACATGATGTGGCAGAGCTGAACAGCTTAATTGAATCATTAACTCCCCCCACTCCCAACTTTATTATAATACTCTAAAACACAGACAATGTTAATTGACAGGGATTGGCAGTTTTTCTACCGAAGGTCGGGGGTTTTCTCCGGCTTTTTCCCCGATAAACACTAGACGCCATGATATAGTTGAAAAATTGCTGAAAGTGTCTTTTAAACACCATTCAAAAAAGCAAACCAAGCATCTAAAGCACAGACAAGCAGGATTGTATTACACCAATAAAACATCAATGTTTGAGCCAAATCATGGCATTCAGTTGTCATTGGGGAGGATGTTGGAGTGTACAAAGTGTGAACCTCCAGCCTGTCAGTTCTTGTCAATTCATGGTTAGATTTGAGCACATCTTGAATGAACCAGGAACCAGGTAAATTAAAAGATTACTAAGTACTCGGACTCCTAGGCCAATTAGACTCTATTTATTATAAAATCTGTTAAAATTAATTAAACTGTTTTTTTAATAGAAAATATGTGTTCTATGCATACTACACTATAAATGCATACTTTGTACAGCAAACATTATGATTGGATAATGTTTGTACAATTGTGACCAGTCACTTTCATGATCACTTTTGATCATAATTTTGTGAAAATTTGAGTGGTTATTTATAATTTTTAGGTTTGTTGCCAGTCATATCTTTAAAAAATATTAATATGTAACAGTTACATAAAATAATATAAGAGTGCGATATTTGTGTAGTTAGTATGATCTATTCTTTGATAATGGAAATGTGGTCTTAGTTTAATTACACCACAACATATCTCACTATGGGATTATTTTATTGTAGATTCCTCCTGATGTCAACCAACCTGACCTCGGTGTCCAACAGTCTGACGGCGGTCTCCAACAGCCTGACCAAGGTGAGTTGCATCGTAGCGGAAAATACCATTGGTGGTATCTAACAGCCTGACCAAGGCACGTTGTAACGTTGGCGAAAATACCATCGGTGGAGTCTAACTACCTCACCAGTGTAAGTTGTATTGTATAGAAAAATTCCATAGGTGGTTTCCAACAGCCTGACGAAGGTAAGTTGTATCGTAATGGAAAATACCTTTCATACTGCCAGCGTATATTCGTTTGTTTCTATTGGTTTAAAACCCTAGAAAAAGCAATTTTTCAGCTATATCATGGTGTTCAGTTCTTTGGAAGGGTGAGAAAGCTGGTATACGCGGTGTAGACTCTCAACTTGCGACAGAAACGCTGGCAAACCTTGTTAGTTTATGTTGAAATCAAGTGAACCCTTACTGTACTGCCTTCCATCTATTTTCCAAAATAAACGGACTACAGTAAAGTTAACCAATGTTTATTTACTATAATTCCATCATATGACACAAGTTAGCATGAATTACAAAATAATGCCGGGTGTCCAAAGATGAATTAAGTTGATGATGATGATGTATGAATAAGATACTAGATGATATACAATGTGAATGTTTGCGTGTATATATGTTGAAATTATCGCAAGTGGTCTTGAATTGATTATTGCCGACACCTCGGCTATGAATGTAACCAAAACTTCATGAGACAATTCTCTTCCAGGTAGTTCCGATATCATTGAATCTAATATAGATCTGCATATTCGAATTAACCTCTCCCATGATCCGCCCATATGGGAGGAATGTGGCGAATTGAAACGCCATTCAATCCCATTGTTATACATGTAGCTTCCGACAGGTCCGTCTTCAACGTTTATTGCATTTATACCCAGGTGATTAGTGGCGCCTATAAAATGTGTACCTCTATCAGATCTTATAAGCTTAACATGCCCTCTAATCGAAACAAATCGTTTGAACGCATTAATAAACGCTGACGCACTCATTTCTTCCACCACCTCTATGTGCACACCTCTTGTGGCCATGCACGTGAATAAAAAGGCCCAGCGTTTTGAATTGGCTATACCGCCTCTGGTGCGGCGAGTTATCACTGACCATGGGCCAAATGTATCGATGCCTACGGATGTGAACGGTGGATCAGGTTGCACACGATCCTTCGGCAAATCTGCCATCTTCTGTTGTTCGGTAGGCCTCCGATGTTTTCGGCAAGTAACACAATTGTGCAGTATTGAAGAAATAAGACGTTTTTCTCCAACTATCCAGTAACCACTAGATCTCACAGCTCCAGATGTAAAGTGACGTCCCTGATGCTGAGTTTTTTCGTGATAAAAACGAACGATAAGAGTAGCAATCCAGTGTCTGCTTGGTAGAATAATCGGATTCCGTTCATCCGCACTTATGTTGGCCAGACCGATGCGTCCTCCAACACGCAAAATATCATATTCATCAATGAAAGGGTTCAATTGTATCAGCGTACTGTCTTTACGAAGTGGTTTGCAGTTTTTCAAACTGACAATTTCTTCTAAGTAGACTTCATGTTGTACGGTCCTGATAACTAGTCTTTCGGCGTCTTTAAATGAACATTTCGTGACGTCAATTCCTCTTGACTTTTTATTCAGAAAAAGTTTTAATAAAACGATTGAACGAATAAGGGATTTCCAGTTCCCGAACCTTCCGAATCGATGCGAGCCTAAAGCTGCTACATTCATGTCAGTTAATGTTTTCTTATTCACTATTTCGGGTCGTATTTCATTGTCATTGTTTGGATCTTGGAGCAGAAAAATACCTTCTTCTTGTCTCGTATTGTCCATGTGGCATGGTGGACCGGATAACCAAATGCTATCTTGAAGTTTCTCAGATGGTATAGATCGTGTCGCAAGATCTGCTGGGTTGCGTTCTGTATGAATATATGACCACTGGTTCGGTTCAGAAACCTGATGAATTTTCGCAATTCGATTGCTAACGTAAGTGTAAAATCGACGAGTTGAGTTATAAATGTAACCTAGTACGACTTTGTTATCCGTATAATAGCGTATGTCTGTCAGTGGAATATTTAAATTGTCTGCAGCAATCTGTGCGATTTCTGTGGCCAGTAATGCCCCACATAGTTCTAGCCTCGGTACTGTGTGGCCGTGACTAGGTGCAACTTTGGCCTTTCCCATTATAAATCCAAGTTTCTTGTCATTTGCATCGTTTTTTGATTCAATTTGTAGGTAGCAAACGGCTGCAACTGCCTTTTCTGACGCATCGGAATAAACATGAATCATTTTCTTTTCAGCTACACTAAACGAAGTGGGTGAAAACATTCGTGGAATCTGCAAATTCTCCAAGTTGAACAACGAAGTTCTCTAGCTTTCCCATTCTTCGTAGCGTTCCGAAGTCAATTCTTCGTCCCAAGAGATTCTCCCTATCATTAATGATCGCAGAAGTAATTTGCCACGAATCGTAACAGGTGCCAAGAATCCTAGAGGGTCATAAATACTATTGATAGTTGATAACAGACCTCGACGGGTGTACGGTTTCATGTCTCTATCTATCTTGTACGTAAAACAATCTGATTTCAAGTCCCAATTCATTCCGAGACTACGTTGAATCGGCAAAGAACCTGAATCGAAGTCTAAATCCTTAAGTTCTTTTGCAAGATCATTTGTATCAAAGGAGTTCATAACTTCCTCCTCATTTGATGATATCTTGTGAAGACGTAGTTTTCCTATTGACTTAAGTGCGGACTGAGTTCGCTTCACTATGTCAATGGCATCGCTTATAGTTGGTTGACAGGTTAACCCATCGTCCACATAAAAATTCTTTGACACGAAGTCTGTCATATCTGCTCTATACTCGGATTCTCCTTCCTTGGCCGTTTTTCGAAGACCGTATGTCGCAATGGCTGGGCTGGGGCTGTTACCAAACACGTGTACAGTCATGCGGTACACAGTTAGTGGTTTGCTAAAATCGTTGTCTGTATACCAGAGAAATCTAAGATAATCTCTATCTTTTTCGTGCACTTTAAAACAATAAAACATTTGTTCTATGTCAGCCATTACAGCTACACGTTCTCTCCTGAAGCGGAGCAGAACTCCTATCAAACTGTTGGTCAAGTCAGGGCCGCTCAGAAGAACGTCATTGAGTGACACACCATCAAATTTTGCCGATGAGTCAAATACAGCACGCAGCTTTCCAGGCTTCTTAGGGTGATACACCCCGAAGATGGGTAAATACCACTGCTCCTTCTGGTCATTAATATCCGGAGCAATTTCGGCGTGACCCCTTTCTAATATGTCTTTCATAAAGGAGAAGAAATGTTCTCGTTTTTCCGGATCTTTGCGTAAATTAATATCCAAACTTTTAGCTCGTTTCCATGCCTGAATCTTGTTGTTCGGAAGTTGTAGACGATTGTGTCGGAATGGTAATGGCGCTGACCAGTTACCACCTGGATCTCTACAAAATTCCCTTTCCATGATAGCCAAAAATTCTCGATCATCACGAGATAACCCCGGTTTATTGTCGTCTTTGGTACGTACAAAAATGTCACCTCCTATTTGATCGTGTTCAGAGTTTGGCATTTCAAAGTGTGATACTTCTTCAATTTTCATTTCGTTAGTGCACGGTGGAAATATCGACACCCTGTCAGGATTGAGTAAGTAGGTCTTCTTTACACGAGCTTCGTCTGGAATATGTACTTTTCCTAAACATGTCTCCCCAATTATAGTCCAACCTAGTGGAAGCTTTTGCGCGTAAGGTGCATTCGTTGGACATATTCGTTGATCTTGGACATGGTGTGCTTCTATCATGTCACGTCCGACTAAGAGTAGAATCTTGCTATCATTGTCCAACGGTGGAATAAAGTCGATAAGATCGTTTAGATGAGGATGATAAATCGCTACCTCTCGAGTAGGAATTTCGTCTGGAATATCTGGTATCTGATCGCATTCTAAGACGTCGGGTAATCTTAGTTGAGTATGTTCATCTAGAGACTCTACAACAAGATTGCTCAGCCTTCTCCCGGAAGTTTGAGACTTTCCGGAACAAGTGGATAGTACATACTCGGAAATACTTGTAGCTCCGAAAAAATCAAAAAGTTGCGATTTTCCTAAAGTTCTATTTGACTGGTCGTCCAGCATTGCATATAACTTCATCTTTCTACCAGGGTTGTCACTCAGGTATGCTTTTACCAATACAATCTTTGCACACGATTTTCCCCCAAATTTATCAGAGCATATCTGTGTGCACATAGGCCTTACAGGATCACTGTTATGATTTACTGGATGTATGTTAGTCCTAAGCTCCCCGCCATGACTTGACAGCGCATTACTATCTGTATCAGATCTGTTTTTTATATGCAAGGCCGATGTATGGTCAGACTTTCCACAATCACTACACTTGATCGTATTTTGGCAATTACGTTGAACATGGTTTGTTGATAAGCAACATTTAAAACATATCTTATTTTGCTTCAGGAAACGCCTCCGCTCTTGAATTGGTTTCGCCTTGAATGTCCTGCAGTCATTCAGTGTGTGCCTAGTTCCGTGAATCGGACACTTAATACTGGGGTCTATGCTAAATGAGTCTGCCTTGGTTATAGTTTCGGTCGATTTAACTTTTCTCACTCTAACATCAAGTGTTCTAGCCTTCCCGGCAGGTTTCTCTTTTGCATGCATTAGGTTTGACGGTGTTTCGTATAAAAAGCTAGGGTTATTCTTTACTCTACTCTCCTCATGAATAAACTGTGCAAATACATGGAACGGTGGGTAAATTGTTTTATGTCTACTGTTGTAATTAACCGCAGTCCTTGTCAATCTCTCCTGTAGCTGATGTGGAAGCTTAGCGACAATAGGTGACACGCCTATTGAAGAATCGAAATAGGAGAAGAGCAAACCATAATCTTCGTTTTCCTTTACTGACGAGATTTCCGATAAGATGTCAGATAAGTCGTACAGTTTAGAAAAGTCTCTTTCCGTTATTCGTGGAAAGGCAGCCAGCTTCCTTTTAAGTGCGCTGTCTATAAGTTCCGGACTTCCAAAGCGTTCATCCAATCTCTCCCAGATAAGCTTAAGAGCCCTTGATGGGTTGTTTGTGTTCGAAGATTTTATGCTTTGGACATGTGTTTGTGACTGTGGTCCAGTCCATTTTACCAGAAGGTCCATTTCCTCAGTAGGATTCGCCTGAATTTCGCTAATTATCTTCCTAAAGCTATCTTTCCAAGAAGGATAAAACTCAGGTTTGTCGTTAAATATGTTAAATCTCGACATCAGTAGATCACGCTTTAACAGAAAACGAGTGAAATCAGCTGCCATTCCCTTCTCTCCATAATTCGTGATTTCGTGATTAGTATTTTCTCGGAAGTTTGTGCTACTTTCATATTGAACATGGTGGTCCTTATGCGAATTTATTTGAGGAACGAACTCACTTGCATGTGGATTTAATTCAGGTGGAGATGGTGTATTCGAATTCATGTTATTCACTGCAGAACGAGACTTGTCCTCAATCTCACGGTTTTGTTGTTGAACGTGACTGATAAACGAAGCTGTTCTAATTTTTGCATCAAGTGGTGGTTTATCGGACAATACTTGAGACATGCTTTCATCAAATTCCGATTGCAATGCTTCAGCTTCTGCTTCAACGGCTGCAGCTTCCTTCTTAAAATTAAGTAAATCCAAATCTGCTTCTAAGTCTGCCTTTCTACGTTCCGCCTTAGCTGTTTCGATCGCCTGTTTCTCCTCTAAAAGGGCTTTTTCTTTAAGTAGTTGTGCCTCCTTTTCAGCGAATTCCGCTCTCACTTTCGCTGCTTCGGCTTTGGCTTTGGCTTTGGCGACGGCCGAAGACGCCGTAGAAGTTTTGCTTTTCGATGAGCGAGTTGAATTTTTTCCAGATCCTGTTTGTTGACGTAGTTCATTGATATATTCATTCATCCTTTTTAAGTCTGTTTCGACCTTCCTTGTAAAGTTAGATATTTCTGCGGATACATTTGCTGCTTCCTCTATGCACTGAGCAGTGTTAGTTCTAGCGAGATAATTCAGATATTCTCTGCACATATGGTCATATTTTGATGTAGTGTGAACAAATTCGTCCTTCAACTCTTCCAGTGATTTTAAATTATTTGAATGAACCTCAATGTTTCTCGACAACAGCTGAATGTCATTGTGAATTACACTTAGTTTTAGTTGAAACGCTCGTCGGTTAGTTTCAAAGAGCTCCTTTCCTTTCTCTGACAAAGTAATGACTCGTGTTTCTATTTTGATAATACTATCCTGTTGATCAGTATCACTATGATTGTCTTGCTGCGTATCACCGGTGGCGGCGTCTGTTTGTTGGTTATCCCCTTCATCTAGCACGTCTAATTCGGGATTTAAAGACATCGTTCAGATCAAATACGGAATAACTCAAATATCATTGCCAGGAGAGAGTCTTCTTACTGTACTGCCTCCCATCTATTTTCCAAAATAAACGGACTACAGTAAAGTTAACCAATGTTTATTTACTATAATTCCATCATATGACACAAGTTAGCATGAATTACAAAATAATGCCGGGTGTCCAAAGATGAATTAAGTTGATGATGATGATGTATGAATAAGATACTAGATGATATACAATGTGAATGTTTGCGTGTATATATGCGTGTGCGTGTTCGTGGTAAGAAGCTGAAAATACAAAAAAATCTCAATATAGAACCAATTTAAGCTTAAGAAAATAAAAATAAATGACACTAATGGCGCTCCATACATTAAAAAATTTACGAAAATGATTAGTTCTCATAATATTAATTTAACTGAATGAAATGTGTATTTTTGCAATTAGGTATGTGAAATGCACTTAAATATACGAACTTTTATCTATGTATTACTTATTGCTTATCAGTACAGTAAACAAGAATTAATAAGTTTCCTTGACCTACAAATCCAACACAATGTACATTCCAATCTCAAAATTATCAGATTATTTCTAAGTAACTTAGTAGATGCAAAACATACACAAGTCAAGTTTTACATGTTTGAAAAAATATTGTCACACAAAAATGTTTAAAATACATACACTGTGCCCGTTTCTGGCGAATATTTGATCTAATTAGTGGTTTCAACAAAACACTGCAAAAAATCTTGAAATGACACGTTTACAAAAAACAGAAAGGTTAGCTAGTACAGAGGGGAGGGAAATACGTCAATTTATGCCAGTCAACAATACTTAGGAGAAAGTCGGCACACTTACCACAGTAAGGCTCAATCATGCAACCTCAATGTTGACAGGCATTTGATCAATAATATATGACTACTTTTATCAGTCTCAGACGTAATCATTTGGCTACCGAGACTCCAGGAACTAAGGTAAATAATGTTCATTTTAACACTCTCAAATGTAATCGCTCGTCAACAGAGACTACACCAACTTATGTAAATAATGCTCATTTTATCAGTCTCAGATGTATTTGCTCGTCCACATAGACTCTACCAACTAATTAAATAATGTTCATTTTATCAGTCTCAGATGTACCACTCGTCCTCAGAGACTAACTACTTAATCATTCGATAAACTAGACACTATCAACTAATGTAAATAATGCTAATTGTATCAGTGGCGGATATTGGGGAAATTTGAAATTGATGTACTGTATTGTTTTTACAAGTGCAATTTTTAGAACAAGTTCATGTTAATACAAAGCTTAATTTCTGTAGTCATTGGTGCTTGTATTTATTCTTATGAAAGGAAATCATCCTTACATGTGGTTATAAAAACAAGGGCCAGTAAATTAAGTTTTGAGGACGTGTTTTTCATCAGACTGTCGGTATTCCAACGGTTACTAATTGTGTTTCTATTTTTGTACAATTATGAGTCTGAGATCCTAGAAGGCCTGCTGACGAAGAAAGAAAAGACACTGGCCCAGACCTTTAATTTCACATTTTGCTGTATTGATCATGTTTTGTTCCTCAACAATGCTCAATTTTGTGACTATTTGCACTCAATTTATGCTAGCGAGCCGAAATTAAAGACAACACCAATACACTAAGTTCAGTCTCTTACTTAGACCTACTTCTAGAAATTGACTCAGCTCAGAAAACTACAAACTATACTCTGCGACAAACGTGATGGCTTCAACTTTCCAATGGTCAATTTCTCTTTCATCGACAGCAACATTCCAGCAGCTCCAGCGTATGATGTGTACATTTCACAACTTATACGTTATTCTAGATCCTGCGATCGGTATTCCGATTCTCTAGACCAATCACTGCTGTTGACTATTAGACTCCTCAAACCTAGGTTGATGTTATTTCTCCAGAAGTTTTATGGTAGTCACCATGAATTAATTGATCGTTATGGGAAATCAATCTCTCAAATACGATCGGACATTTTCGCCGAGTCATAGATAGTGTTTCCTATTACTGGATTTGATTTTTTCCTAGACATGACAATGAGTAACTCGACGGGTGTCTAAATAGAGGCAGGCACTGCTTACTCGTCCGGAGGACCTCAGTGCACCCATGATTTGGATTCGGGTTACTCTCTTTCAGTTTTTGTGTTTTGGTTTCTGTGTAATCCAGGATACAAGTTTTTGGTGTTTGTATTTTGTTTGCTGTAAGTGCTATAAAGTGTATAATCAATGGTTGCTTGAATATGTTATTAATGGCAAGGGAACAGTATTATAGCTATACTGAGGACAATAAAAACATATATCATACTGCATCATATCATATATCATATACTATGGAGGCAACAATAGAAGTAATGAAGTGGGATGTATGTCATAGTTTCCAATATCTCCTGCTGGAATTGGCACTTCAATAAAATAAAATCAGTATGAAGAAACACAACCTTATTTTATCGCACATAGAGATAGTTGTATATGGTTTTCGTCTCGACTGCGACATATGTGAAATGTTTGTGTGTTTACTTTTGTGTATGTGTTATTTTATTTTTGTTTTGTTTATAGTGTATTTAACACACATATATCTTTATTCTACAAATAGGTCACAAATTCCGTTGATGTTCATTTTCATATATATGTGTGTGTCATTTTAGATGTTATATTGCCTGGAATAAGTGACGCTAAGGAATTTAAATCACTTCTTAAGCTAGGCACCTACGAGTCATTTGGAAATCGAATTTATCTTGGTGGTGCCTGTTCTGTTGGTAAATCTAAATTGGCTAGTCTTCTCATAGGTGATGAAATTCCACGGGAATGGAAGTCTACTGATGGTTTAAAAATATTCTTTGGTAGAAATGGAATACACTTGGAACACATGAAAATGGTTCCACTAGACAAAGGTGAGCTATACATACAAAATAGAGTTTGAAAGCGTAATCCAATGTTACAGAGGTCTTTTGCAAATATTACTCATTTTGTGCCTTACTTAGTTCATACATGTCTGTCATAATGAATCTTATCTTCTAATCTCATTCACTGGAATATCAGCAGTGTTAGTCATGGATTAGAATTTCATATAGAAGTCATGAATGGGACTGTCAATAGTGCTTGTTATTCATTGGTATTCATTGTCAAAATTATCACACATGGATTAGATTGTCAGCAGTATTAGTCATGGATTGCAATGTCCTTATTTTAGTCATGCATTAGAATGTCAGTTTTGTTAGTCTTTGATTGAAACGTCATGGATTGGAATGTCTTTATTTTAGTCCTGCATTAGAATGTCAGTATTGTTAGTCAAGCATTGGACTCTATGTAGTGAAAACCATGGTTTGGACTATCAGTAGTGGAAGTCATGGCTCAGACTGTCAGTAGTGGAAGTCATGGCTCAGACTGTCAGTAGCGGAAGTCATGGCTCAGACTGTCAGTAGTGGAAGTCATGGCTCAGACTGTCAGTAGTGGAAGTCATGGCTCAGACTGTCAGTAGTGGAAGTCAAGGCTCAGACTGTCAGTAGTGGAAGTCATGGCTCAGACTGTCAGAAGTGGAAGTCATGGCTCAGACTGTCAGTAGTTAGTCATGGATTTGACTGTCAGTAGTGGAAGTCATGGCTCAGACTGTCAGTAGTTAGTCATGGATTTGACTATCAGTAGTGGAAGTCATGGCTCAGACTGTCAGTAGTGGAAGTCATGGCTCAGACTGTCAGTAGTTAGTCATGGATTTGACTATCAGTAGTGGAAGTCATGGCTCAGACTGTCAGTAGTTAGTCATGGATTTGACTATCAGTAGTGGAAGTCATGGCTCAGACTGTCAGTAGTTAGTCATGGATTTGACTATCAGTAGTGGAAGTCATGGCTCAGACTGTCAGTAGTTAGTCATGGATTTGACTGTCAGTAGTTGAAGTCATGGCTCAGACTGTCAGTAGTTAGTCATGGATTTGACTGTCAGTAGTGGAAGTCATGGCTCAGACTGTCAGTAGTTAGTCATGGATTTGACTGTCAGTAGTCGAAGTCATGGCTCAGACTGTCAGTAGTTAGTCATGGATTGGACTATCAGTAGTGGAAGTCATGGCTCAGACTGTCAGTAGTTAGTCATGGATTTGACTGTCAGTAGTGGAAGTCATGGCTCAGACTGTCAGTAGTTAGTCATGGATTTGACTGTCAGTAGTGGAAGTCATGGCTCAGACTGTCAGTAGTTAGTCATGGATTTGACTATCAGTAGTGGAAGTTATGGCTCAGACTGTCAGTAGTTAGTCATGGATTTGACTGTCAGTAGTGGAAGTCATGGCTCAGACTGTCAGTAGTTAGTCATGGATTTGTCTATCAGTAGTGGAAGTCGTGGCTCAGACTGTCAGTAGTTAGTCATGGATTTGACTATCAGTAGTGGAAGTCATGGCTCAGACTGTCAGTAGTTAGTCATGGATTTGACTATCAGTAGTGGAAGTCATGGCTCAGACTGTCAGTAGTTAGTCATGGATTTGACTGTCAGTAGTGGAAGTCATGGCTCGACTGTCAGTAGTTAGTCATGGATTTGACTGTCAGTAGTGGAAGTCATGGCTCAGACTGTCAGTAGTTAGTCATGGATTAGACTATCAGTAGTGGAAGTCATGGCTCAGACTGTCAGTAGTTAGTCATTGATTTGACTGTCAGTAGTGGAAGTCATGGCTCAGACTGTCAGTAGTTAGTCATGGATTTGACTGTCAGTAGTGGAAGTCATGCTTTGGAATGTCCATAGTTAAGCAATTGGATTGCACTGTAAGCAGAGTAAGTCCTGAATTGTATCAGTAGAGTTATTCCTGCATTTGGAATGTCAGTAGGTTAGTCATAGATTGTAATGTCAGTAGCTGAAGTCATTGATTGGACTGTAAGTAGTGTAGATAAAGAACCGTACTGTCAGTCCAGTAAGTCATGCATTTAAATGAATGCTGTGAAAGTCATTAATTTGACTACATTAGTGTTATTCATTGATTGGATTATCAGTAGAGATTCATGTCTGTCAGTTGTGTTAGTAATGTATTAGACTGACAGTAGTTGAACTCATGAATTGGATTGCCAGTAGTGCTAGTCATGCATTAAAATGTCAAAATTGTCATGCCTGAATTAGACTGTCTGCAGTGTAAGTTTTGAATTTTACTGTCAGTACTGTAAGTCATGGGTGGAATTTCAGTAGTCTAAGTGATGGTGTGAAATGTCAGAAGTGAAAGTCATGAATTGGACTGTCAGTAGTGTAGGTCATGAATGGAACTCTCTGTAGTTACGTCATTAAGTGGAATGTCAGTATTGTTAGTCTTTGATTACATGTCAGTTTTGTCAGTCATGGCTTAGCCTGTCAATAGTGACAGTAACAGATTGGATTGTCTGTAGGCCGTAGTATCAGACGTGAATTGGACTGTTGTAAGTAATGTCAGTCATGGATTTAATTGTCAATAGTATCAGTTAATGATTGAACTGTCGTTATTGTCGAAACTCTCAGTATTGTCAGCATACGATAGACTTTAAGTGAATTTAACTGTTACTAGTGTCAAATATAAATTATGTATGTTTATTCTGTCAGTTTGGACTACACTGGCATCCATGTCACTAGACTGACAGTACTGGCAGTTGTAACTTAGACTGTTATTTTCATTTATAAAGTTAGGTTGTCAGTCGTAGTGCTAGTCAGGAATTTTTGTGCAGTAACCTGTAAAGTTTGAACTTTCGATATCGTTAGTAACGAATAGGACTGTCAGTAGTTTCATTCTTGGATTGAACTGACAGTAGTGTGTCAAAGGTGTGTACTGTCAGTTATGTTTGTTACAGATTGGACTCTCTGTCAGAAGTGTCATTTACAGATTGAACTGTCAGTAGAGTGACAATGGTATGCACTTCCAGTAGTGTCATTTACGGATTGGACTGACAGTAGTGTCTGAAAAGTATGTAATGTCCGTAATGTTTGTCATGGATTGGCTTGTCAGTAGTGTCATTTACAGATTGAATTGACAGTATTGTGTCAAAGGAATTAACTGTCAGTAACGTTTGTATTTAATTGGACTGACAGTATTTACATTAACAGATTGAACTGACAGTAGTGTGTCAAAGGTTTTTACTGTCAGTAATGCTAGTCACGGATGAATTTATTCACTGTGTGGTATTTTCGACAATAGTTAAAAATGCATTCCATTAATGATATTAAAAATTACTATAATTGACAAATTAAAGTAAAATGTTTTGTGATTTGTAAAATAATTCTTGCGCACCTACGTGCAGTTTGATGTTATTATTCACAACTGTAGGTAATTTTGTCAGTTGGATAAATTTTGAGACCAGTGTTTGCATAGAAATAATGTTCCTGGTGTGACAATGTATATTGCAGCGTTAGTATCATTTTAATGTCTTTGTTTTTGCAGTATTGCATGTACTTATAACCTGAAGTACATGATGTCTGAGTTCATGTCATATAAATAGAGGACTGGTTGTTTAGATATATTTGTGTAGTTTAAATGTAATTCTTTTTTTTATCTTTCAGATAAAGTGAGCACAAATATCCTCTCCGGTGTATTACGTGGTCACCCAGACATGCATAAAAGTCAGGCAGATAAAAAGCAAATCCAGGAGGACACGGATAAAAGTCAGCCAGAAGAAAGTTCTTCTATATCCAAATTAGACAATAATGGTACCTCACATGTGAGTACAGATATGGAAAGAACACAAAGTGAACCCCATGAAGCACATTCCGCAATATCTAATGTTTATGAGAAACAGCACGATATAAAAGAAAAGATGAAAATGCGATCAAATGAGAAACCAATCCAGAAGAGGCTTGGATTCAGTTCAATCCACGAAGATATAAAGCGGGAAATAAAGAAAGGAGAATATAAAGTTAAAATAGCCCCGTCAGATCTGGTGGATTTTGGTGGCCAAAAGTCCTACGATATGACGCATCAACTATTTATACAGGGGAAAGGGACGTTCACTCTACTGTTTGATGGAAGGAAAGGACTACATGATCCACTGCCAGAATATCCTCAAGGGAATGTAACAGCAGCATGTAAGGAATTTGTTAATTGTTTTTAGATTTTTGATCACGATATCTACTATCAATAAATTACAATTTATAAAATTGTGTCATTATTATCTGCCAGTGTGTATTGATCTGTATGAGTTAAATATGAAAGTTTTCATTCAGCTATTTGTAAAAGAGATTTGACATGCATCAATTTATTTCTTCTATGTTTTTAGTTTTAACAATGTTTTACAGTAAAAACAGTTTTTTACACTTTAAGAAAAATATTTTTATCCAATTTAGCTACATTGCATTGCAGTAAACGATTCATAAAATATAAATCTTTGTACGCATCCAGTATATTCTGACGTGCTTGATTGTTGTAAAACAAAAAATATATATTTACCGATTTGACATAGATACTATGTGTGTGCAGTTGAAGAATGTTTTGTTTTCATGTTAACAGTTTTTTTTATTTGTTTGTATTTGCAGTAATTCTTAAACATTGGGTGGATTCAATTTTGACCTACTGTGCAGAAGATGATGACGATATACTTCCTGTGATTTTGTTTGTGGCAACGCACAGAGACACATTAAATGAGGTAAGTTAAACAACAGATACATAGAACTGGAGGTAATATTTAGCAACTCACAGAAACACATTAATATTGGTAATTTAAACAACTAACAGAGACTTGTTAAGTTAACAGCTAACAGAGATAAATTCAAGAAAGTAATTTAAACAACTCACAGAAATCAATTTTAAAAGGTAAGTTAACAGTAAGTGAGGTAAGTAAAACAATAGATACATATAACAGGAGGTAAGTTAAACAACTGATACAGACATGTTAAGTTCAACAGCTAACAGAGATAAATTCAAGAAAGTAATATTAATTTAAACAACTCACAGAAATTTATTTAAGAACATAAGTTAATATATTTATTGAGGTACGTTAAACATTGCACAGAGATACATTAAAGTATTTATGTGAAACAACTCACAGATGTAAATTAAAAGAGTTAGCATCAAAGAGACAAATGAAAGGAGATAAATAACCAACTTACTTCGACACATTAAGGTAAACAACTCACAGAGACAGATTAGAGGAGGACAGTAAAACGTCTGACAGAGATAAATTAATGGAGGTAACTTAAACATTTTACAGGTAAACACTAAATGAGGCAAGTGAAACAACAAATAGATAAACATAAAAAGAGGTCAGTTAAACATCACACAGATAAACATTAAAGAAGGTAAGTTAAACATCTCACAGTTAAACATTAAAGGAGGTAAGTTAATCAACTCACAAACATTAAAGGAGGTAAGTTAATCAACTCACAAACATTAAGGGAGGTAAGTTAAACATCTTACAGAAAAAAATTAAAGGAGGTAAGAAAACAGATAAACATAAAATGATGTAAGTTAAACATCTCACAGATAAATATTAAAGGAGGCAAGTTAACAATTAACAAGGACACATTAAAGAAGGTAGGTTAACTACTAACAGAGACAAACTAATAGAGGTACGTTATACAACTCAAACGGGGCCCGGTTAGCCGAGTGGTTAAGGTAGTTCGTCTACTATTGATCATTGGTATGTCAACACATTACGGTTTGGGTTCGAGTCTCACTGCAGGCAGGGTGTGCTCGACTAGAATCTTAATTAACAAGGATTGTATGTTTTCCCACCATAGGTCTGGGTTTTCTCTGGTTACTCCGACTTCCCCCAATACAATATGGACGCCATGATATAGCTGACAGACAAAAGATTGGAGGTTAGTTAAGCAACTCACACTGAAAATACAAATCGCACAGACACATTAGAGAGGGTTAGTTAAACAATTCAAAGAAGGTAACAGAGATACATTAAAGGACTTACGTTAAGCAACTTACCGAGACAGATTAAACAAGCTGAAAATTTCACAGACATGTTAAAAGGTGTTAAGCAAATGACACAGACATATAACAGAAAGTAAGCTAAACAAACCAGACACATTAAAGGCGGTACCTGATATATACTTTACAACCAACAGACATATTTATATTGGTATATGTATCAAATAACCAAATAATTCTGATTGCGCCAACACATTTTCTAATGTTTTTGTTTGTTTTTGCGAAAATAAGTTAATAATATAAAAAACTATTTAAAGAATAGTTACTTTAGGTAATTGTTTTCTGTTAACACAGAGGCTTGAGTGGGGGAACAGAAAATTATCTTTTTAACCATGAGGGGTGAGGGGAAAAACAAAAAAAAATCTCTTATTAACGCCGATTGTGGAATTGGGCGAACAGAAAATGTTCTCATAAACACAGAGGGTGTGAGTGGGGAAACAGAACATTCTGATTAACACAGATGGTCTTAGTTGAGGTTCATAAAATTCCAGTGGATATTACACTTACAAACGATTTTTCAAAATATATGATACTTGAAATCCTTAAGGGTTTTTTTGTCATCGTTTTAGTTCTGTATCTTTTATCTTATTAACACAGAGGGTGTGAGTGGCGAGCAAAAAATAATCGTATTAACACATAGGATGGGAGTGCGGAACAGAAAATACTCTTATTTATACAGATAGTGGAAATAGGGGAACACAAAATTTACCTAATGTTGTTTGTTTTGTTGACTTTATCATTTATTTAAAGGACAAACAGAAAAAGACGTTGATCGAATTCCAGCAAGGTCTGAAAGAAATGTTTCAAAACCATGAACGTGCAAATCGTATAAAGTATAATAATATATTCTTCATAAATGGAACAGACAGAAATGATATTGAAGTTAACAGGCTACAGACAACTTATGTGAACATTGCTTTCCAGCAGAAATCGTGGGGGAAACGGAGGCCAATGGTCTATGTACCTTTGGAGCTACAAATGTCAGACATGAGATCATCCAACATCAACATCATTTCAAAAGATGATCTAATAAAGATAAATGAAGACAATGATGACCTGGCACTTACAAACAAGGAATTGGATGATTACCTGCAAGAGCAGCATGTATTGGGAAAAATTATGTACTTTAAAAGCCAAGAACTTGAAAACTTTATTATTGTACAGCCAACCTTTCTAGTAGATATCTTGAGGTCATTTATTACAGATGAGATGTTCTTCCCAGCTGACATAACTCTTCGAAAAATCTTGACCGAAATGACAAAGACAGGTAAGATTGGTAAAAAAGATCTGTTCAGACTTTGGGAGCAGGCTGAGTTCAGTCAGCATATACCTGATGATAACTTCAAAGAGTTTGTGGTTAAAGTATTGATTCACCTTGACTTTCTGGTAGAGCCAAAACGCTACAATGTAAGAGGGAATGTAGCAGATGTTTACCTTATTACCATGCATAATAAAGCAGGAACCAGCCACAAATTTGTGCGAAAGTCTTGAAGGAAAGAAAACATTGTACCTGTCTTATAAACTTTTAAAGTCGTCAATACCTTCCGCACTCTCTTTTAAGATAATTGGGTGTGCACTTAATGTGTGGCCTCTGAAGGAGACCGAGGCAGAAGGCGTTTGTTTGTATAACAAAGCTGCAATTTTTCGTATAGACCAATCAAACGAGTTGTATATAGTAGTCAGAGACAAAAGAGTTGTTGTGTGTTTACAGAATACGAAGTCAAGACAGTTTATATCTCTAGACATTGCTTCATGTATACAAGAATGCTTAACACTTACAATAGAAAATGCTTTAAAGTTCTACCACAGTAGTTTTGGAAAATTGACTTCGACACTGGGAATCAAAAATTTGATAAACATTGAAACTGGCGAGAAATGTAAAACAGGAATTTGTTATCGACCTCTGTCAGAAGCTAAACATATTACTTCGTGGAAATGTGAGAACGGAAAAGTACATGAAACAAAATACCCATTGTACTGGACATTTAACAAGGTATGCTTAAAATTGTAAGCACTATAAATTATGCAGAACTAAAATCATACTGCTACATATTGTATATACAAGATATTCATTTTTAATGTAACATTCATTTTTCTTGTATAATATACTTCTGTTAATTATAATGTGTTATCCAAGCTATATCTGTCCTTCTGTTGAACTATCAATTGTCAGGCAGGCTACTTGTGTACTTCTGTAAACTATAATGAGTCCGGCAGCCTGTTTTGTCCTGTTAAATCTAAGGCGTCTAACAGACTACATGTGTCCTGTAAACAATAACGTGTATGGTAGGCTACATAAGTCCTTATGTTAACTATTAGGTGTCTGGCATGCTTCTTGTGTCCTGTTAAATTTTAAAGTGTCATGCAGAATACGTGTGTACATCTGTTACCTATAATGTGTCGGTCAAGAAACTTGTATCCTTCTGTAAATTTAGTGTCGGGCAGGTTACATGTGTCTTGTTAAATATAAGGTGTCTGGCAGGCTACATATGTCCTGTAAACATTATGTGTCAGACATGCTACATGTCCTGTTATCTATAAGGTGTCAGGCAGGCTACATGTTTCCGGTTAACTATTAGGTGTCATACAGGCTATATGCGTTCTGCTAACTACAAAGTGTCGGACAGGCAACATGTGTCCTGCTAACTATAAGGTGTCTGGCAGACTACATCTGTCCTGTTACCTATAATGTGTCAGTCAGGCTACCATCCTCACAAGTCAGGGTTTCTGTGTCCACATGTGTCCACGAACCCCTGACAAACTTAGCTAGGAAATTCGCGGGCTAGAAGATTTTCGTATGACGTCAATCCTTTAAAATATCAACTAATGAAATTGCTTGAAAGAAGCAAGTGTTTGGCAGTAGTCATTCTTACTCATTCTGGAGTGTGAAGAAAACGTAACGCAACTAAATAATAACGCGGTAATAGCAAACTATTAACACTATTGTACAAAATACACTGATTTTCACATGGTCTACGCAACACATCCGTTTGATTTATTTACAATCGACATCGTGATATCCCCTAACCAAGTCGTGAATGAAAGCGAGCTTTTGATTGGCTACATTAAGGTACGATGTAGCCAATCAAAATAGTGACTTCTAGCCCGGGAATTTCCTAGCTAAGTTTGTCAGGGATTCGTGGACATATGTGGACACAGACACCCTGACTTGTGAGGATGGCAGGCTACATGTGTACTGTTAACTATAATATGTCAGGCAGGTACATGTGTCGTGTTAACTTTAAGGTGTCGGACAGACAGGCTACATGTGTCCTATTAACTATGTGTCTGGCAGGCTACATGTGTCCTGTTAACTATAAGTTGTTGGACAGCCTACATGTGTCCTACTATTTACTACAAGGTGTCAGGCAGGCTACATGTGTCCTGTTAACTATAAAGTGTCGGGCAGGATACAGGTATACTGTTAACATGATTAAGTCAGGCAGGCTACACGTGTCATGTTATCTATAAAGTGTTGGGTATACTGCATGTTTATTTTTAACTATAAGGTATCAGGCAGGGTACATGCGTACTGTTAACATAAAGTCAGGCATGCTACATGTGTCCCTCTGATAACTATAAGGTGCCAAGCAGGCTTATTTATGATAAACTGTAAGTCGGCTAACTATAAATTATCTTGCATTGATGTTCATTAATCATTATCATTGATATTGTCGGCTGTCAGCTGACAATAATCTATTAATACATCACCATATAGTTAGCCTGTTAGACAATACATTATTTCTTATGAATAAATTTTCACCGGTCATTCTTATAGATATTGTTTACTTTCATACAGGTAGCTGTAAACGTAGATTATGTGCTAAATATAAAATGTAAATTTTAAACATGTATCACTGTGTCGACGTTCTGTCAGCATTAACCAAATAACTGATATATAACATCTTTTTGTTTACAGAAACAAGTCTGTACAACTGACTGTACAGGTAGGTTTATAAATGTGAAATCAGAGTATGTTAAATATTTAATTTCTCACTGTACAACCTTATAAATGTGCACGTCGATAAATGTTTGAATTGCTTGCAAACTAATATTTATATGCTTCCATAATTCATATTAAAACCTAATTCCAATGGGGATAATTGTTTGAACTGATTTAAGGCAGCTTTTTAATATGAAGATGTTATAAGTTGTTATTTTACATTGTCATCATGCATACCCAAATAAGTAACATGATATAGTAGGAGCATTGATGCCAGAGTAAAATAAATATGAGTAATGCAATTTAAGTTATTTTTCTTGTTACTGAAATAAACAACACTATATAGTCATTGTTTAATATACAGAAATAAAGATAATGTAGAGTATTTAGCTGATTATGGCTAATTTACAGGTCTTGATAAAGATTCTTTCAAGTTATGTCCAAAAGACAAACATCTTGCAAGACTGGCTTCACTTATTGGTATGCGTAAGTTTCCAGAATTTGTCATCAGACTTGGACTTTCAAGAGATAAGTGGGAATCATTGGAATACAAGCACCAGGGTGGGAATGTTGATATAATGAAAATTGAGGCATTGTGTGCTTGGAAAAATTGCATGGATAATCCATCATTTCAAGATTTGCAGGACGCCATTACTGGAATTGAAAACAACTGTCACATACTTTGTCAGGTAATACAATTGTCACCAATGGTCAGTGTCAAATATGGGGAATAATAATAATAATTAAATAATGCAGTGTATCATCATTGAGAAAGGAGGTCAGTCTAATTAATAGACTTAATACAGCTTGTCAGGACAATAGTTTAATAATTTTAATGACCATGCAAAACGTATATCTTCCGTAACAATTTAACGAAGGCAGTTCACGTGATAAAATAAATTACTAAAAACAAATTATAGTGAAATATTTTTTAAGATACATTAAAAAATCTGACCCTAAGGCACAATGTCTAAAAGCTACACACATGTTTAATTTTGCTAATAGGAACTGAAAATAAATGTTGATTATTTATTACATTTTAAGGTATTAAAGATTTATTCTGATGTAATATAATTAATTTTGGCATACAAAATAGACTTATAGTTTATTTGTTAGTTTATTGACTTATTGCCAAATAGATGAAAAATAGCAAAGAAAACCGACTGAACAACAAGAGGCAAAAGCCAAGGGACAGTTACAATTACGGATATAGACAAACACAACACAAAAACAAAAATCATAAAACACAAAAAGGGAGTAACCCAATAAAAACCATGGGTGCACTCAGATGGTCCGGGCGAGTTAGCAGTGCCTGCCTCTAATTAGACACCCGTCGAGTTACTCATTGTCTTGTCTAGGGAAAAGTCAAAACCAGGAATAGGAAACACTACCTATGACTTAGCGAAAATGTCAGATCGTATTTGAGACACTGATTTCCCATAACAATCAATTAAGATGTGGTGCCGACCATAGAACTTCTGGAGAGATAACATCAACCTAGGTACAACAAAACATTGCTTGAGTAGTTTTGCAGTCAACAGCATTGATCGGTCTAGAAAATCAGAATAACGATCGCAGGAACATTCAAGACGGTTTTGAATGCAAATCACATCCGCTTACTTAATATTAAATCTAACTTATTAATAACTGAGATATCAGTTATATAATTTGAAGTCTGTTAATCTGTAGTCGAGGTCATTATCCCATGGATGGCCTGTGCAAAAGTAACCGACAGGGCGAGACATCTAACCTGATCCTTTGTCACCACTTTGCGTTCGTCGTCGTCGTCGGCGTCTGTAGACTTACATTTTAATCTTCTTCTCTGAAACCACTTGGCCAATTGAAACCAAACTTAGTCAAAAAGTTCATTGGATGGACCTTTTCAAAGTTTGTGTTTTTTATTCTGATTAGAAAACTAATATGGCCGCCACCGCAGGACTTAGTTTATCATTGGACCCTATGAGAAAAGGTTTTAAAAGGCTTCTTCTTTGAAACCAGTAGACCAATGGAAACAAACTTTCTAGCAATATTGTTTGGATGGTCCTCTTTAAAGTTATTGTTTTCATACAAATCGGAAAATCAAAATGGCTGCCACCGCAGGACAGTTTTACATTAGACCCTATAGCAAAAATTTTAAAATCTTTCTTCTCTGATACTGGTTAATCAATGGAAACACAACTTACTAGCTATTTTGTTAGGATGGATACAGTTTTTGTTTTATACCTATTGGAAATACAAAATGACTGCCCCCACAGGATTTAGCTTAAGATATTTTGGTGGTCTCAACACAGATGTTATTTATGCCCGTAGAAATTGAAAATTACAGGACTTAGTTTAGCATCAGAGAAATACCATCTTTATTGGCTATAAAATCATTTGAGCGATACAAGCTCTTAAGAGCTTCTGATTAGTGAAAAAATCTCACTTGAAATTACATATATGCAGTATTACACAAATTATGCTAAATTTAAAAAAAGGGAAAATAATATGGGTGTCCACGAATTTTTTGCGGCGGGAATTTAACCTTAAAGTTTTAGAATGATTTTTCTACTTTCATTTCAATGTTGTGGTCACATTGTACCAGATTACGCAATTTAGGAAGTGCTTCCACTGTAATGACATTGACTAGACAAAACATATTATTGTTCTACAGCAATGCGATACCTTTCAATATTCTTAAGCAGTAGCAATTATAGGGAAAGACAGAAAGAAAAGAAAATTGGCATAGCATTTTCATTCTCCCATGTTTTAACATACTTTTGAAATTCATTTCGTAAATAAGATAATGACACTTCAAGGAGTAACTATTAAATTGACTCCATTTCTGAATCTAAAACTGAATAGAAAAATAGAAAAGTCAGATGTCTTAATCATGATAACCTGACCTCAAAGTACCAAAAATACACACAAGAAACAAAGTTAATGTGTATTAATATAGGTCAAATATTGGGCATATATAAATAGACAATTATAAATAAAATTCAAAACGAAACTATATGCACGCATCTGTATAATTGCTTACAGATCCATTCTGATTGTATGAAAAATCGTTGTAATTAAAGCTCAGGTCGCACAAAAACATTATGTATGTAAATGACATGTTCAACCAAAAGTAACACTAGGCCAGTGAAACTCCGTTTTTATCCGACGGATCTGGTCTAGAGGTTACACCTCTGTCTTCACATGCTAGGCGGAGCAGCCATATATGTTTATAAACTGAGTTCGATTCCCAAGGTGGGACGACTCAAAAATCAAATCTGTGTGTACAGATGATTTTTAGAGTGGAAATTACAACGACGTTGTTTAGTTAATTCATTAGCCACTTATATATAAAACGTTGTCAACAAGTATTATAACGCAACGCTACGTAACGTTACCATTATCAACGTCTTTACAATATCAACTACCAAACGTTAAAAAGCCAATATTCTCATAAGAGATGAAACCGTTGGACAATTAATTTACTGTGTATTTAATTGATGGGATTTACAATAGAAGACATGTTGGTGCATTTTCGTATTTTTATTTTATTTTATATATATAATCTTCTAATAATTTTTAGATTTTCAGGAAGGATACAACAATTTTAGGTGAGTGAAATTAGCAGAAGCATTTACACGGCATGAACACGAGTTCCAATATTTATATGCTGGATAAAAAAGGTCTCTAAAAACAACCATGGGATCTTCAGATTTATGATACACGGTGATACACGTTGACTAAATTTATATTCTGAAGTGTCAGTTGTTTGCTTATACAGCAAATTAAAACCGAGTGATTTGTTGAAAATGTTTATTAAACATATAAGTAAAACCATTAAGTTTCTGTCATAACAAACTTTGATCATATTATATCCTGTTATGATCAGTTTGGTTTCATTTACCTGTATTTGTTTTGTTTCGTGAATGGTGTTTAACGCCACATGCGACAAATTTCAACTATATCGTGGCGTTCTGTTTCTATTGGGAGGACCGGAACACCCCGACGGTACCACGGAGATCTGGCAATAATTGTAAATTAAGACTGGAATCGAGTACATCCTGACCTTAATGGACCCGAAACCTCAGTGTTGACAGTCATGGGAATAATAGTAAATGACTAACTACCTTTACCACTCAGCCACCGAGCCCCTCTTGCTTCATTTCAAATAATTGATTATCGCTCTTTTTACTACTTATTCAAATTTTAATTGTTATACATGCCAACCGTTTTTTCAAGAAATCTAGAACGGAAGTCAGAGCACACATTCCATAATATAAAACAATCGATCAAAGACAGAAATGGCCCAACCTAATTAAAATTATATCTTCACTTGGCTCCCCACTTTTTGCTATTGTCGCCGTGAAGATCTAACAACATTTCATTACAGGTCATCTCAGATTGAACTTCTGTATTGACCAATCAAAAACTGTCTTCACCAACCTTTAATGCTGGGGAATCCTCTGTCATTGTTCGGAATCTCTCTGGCATTATTGTACCTTTTTCATAACTAAACCCACAGTTAAGATAAAAGCTTACGATTGATTGGTTAATTTTTTGGGGAATACCCAAATTTTTCATTGGATAATATTTATATTAAAAGTTCAATCTGAGATGACCTGTAATGGGATGTTGTTAGATATTCAGAGCAACAATAACAAAAAAGGGGAGCTAGTGAAAGATTTAATTTTAATTAGATTGGAAATGGCCGGATTTCGTTAAACAGGAAGTAGTTGAGCGACATACCTGAAATCAAATCCCACGTTATGGGAGGCCATGCTGATGCTACATAAAATTTCAAGAGAATGTGATAAGTAGTTGCTGAGAAAACTGTTACGTAAATTTTTTCCCCGCCCAAAACCCGCCCACCCGCCCGCCGCCCGACCGCCCAACATTCACCATACTATAACCAGGATTTTTACTCTGTGAAATCAGGCCAAAAATTGTTGTATATAAAAACAAAAAGAACCAATTTGCCAAAGAAAAATAATAGAAACTGTTAATTTCATTAGGTATTGATCATCCGTATCTACAGACCGTTCCAGATGATATCACTCTGCGTGAGGTATCCGGGATCATTGGTAATTGCTCGGTACACCTTGGAATAGAGTTGGATCTAGACTTTAACCAAATTGAGGACACCACATACAGATACAAGAACATATTTGACCAGAATTATGACATTCTAATGAAGTGGAAAAATAAATACATGAAAACTACAGGAACACTTCGAACTCTAATGCATGTACTTTATGCTGTTGATAAAAGAGGATGTAAATTTCTGAAAGAAAAGTATAAAATAGATTATTAATTCCTATGAGTGACATCAGACATATTACCTGTTCAGCTCACAGTGTAAATACCATATCTCCTTAGATTCAGTATTGATTCATTTTAAGTGTAATTCTGTGGATTAGAGGACGATTAATTTATGGCTGAAGTAACTTATGGTATCCGATTGGGCTGATTGCACTGTCAACGATGCAAATTACGGTTTTCATGCTATTACATTTTTCATTAAACCATTTTTTGCACTGTGGTTTATTTTTTCACAAATCTGTTTGACTTCTTAGTGAATTATTATATATTTATATTTTGATAACAAATCTGTACTGCATGTTTTGAAGTATTGTGACATGACATGTTAAGCAAGTCAGTTACGTTTTAGAGAGTTAATTAACAATCTTGTATTTGTATTTTTTTATAACTGACTATAAGAAAACAGAATGTGAATTTAGCTACCTGGTATACGATCTATATCCATGTCCGTGGTTGAGGTTTGGTGTAGGTCCACAGGAAAGTTGTACTCCTAAGAACAGTGAATGTAGTACTTGAAACCACTAGGAAATCAATACTCATCTTAGTACTTTTAGGTTTAAATTAAGAACTGTCTAATATGATTCATGTCCGACCCAGGGCTCTAATTGTTTTCTTACAATAACCATCTTAATTGTCGTCAAATTTACAAGTGTCTAACTCGATGTTTGGGTAATATATGGTAGGAGTACCAATATGGTTATTTGGTAAAAAATTTTCTTAAATCAGGTTGCGAGTAAAGTGAACCTTCATTGTACAAAGCATTGTACACTGCTCACATCACTCTGTCGTTCCTGGATCCGTATATTTTGCGTCAATGACATTACAAGTATGTCACAATTTTCCGGTAACTTAGTTATAAATCGAGAGGGGCATCTATGATTCTATGATCCGTCGACGCAATTCAAAGAAGTGTGGGTTGATGTTAGTTGGTAAACTAAAATAACTAAGACACAGTGCATGCATCTGTTATAACATTCTTTAATTTATTGTTGGTTTCATTTAAAGACATATTTTTTTACATATTGACTATGGGCAAGGTGTGCTCGACTGCCACCTTAGTTGGCTATGATTTCTAGTTTTCCTCTGAAGTTCCGGGGAACCCAGTGTGTAATCCGACATCATTAGAAGCAGCCTTCTTTACAGAAGGACTGGACAGCAGAACCTGTTTAACGACGTAATGGAGTATATCATCCAAAAATCACTCGAGGGCAATATGAACATTACTCAAGATGATGTTTACAAAACGAATACAGCACACCTGGCTATGTTGTAGTGGGAATACAAGGATAAAATCAGACATATCTTAGAGAACACGTCGGAGCACCTGAATTCACCCATGGTTTTTATTGGGTTCGGGTTACTCTCTCTTTTTTGTGTTTTGGTTTTTGTGTTGCGTTTTGTCTAAATCTGGATTTGTAACTGTCCCTTGACATTTGTCTCTTGTTGTTCGGTCGGTTTGCTGTTTTTCTAAGAAATTAATCTAGCTTCGTGCCCCAAAAATAAATATACGATATGATATACATGCAGTAAAAAATTATACAAAATATTTCGTACAATAAGAATAGAACACATCATTTAAACACTATTCTTACAATACTAGAAACACATTCTGCTCAACCAGTCATGTTAAATGTAGTTTAGAGACCCCTTTCATAAAGTCATAGAATGAATAGAGCAGACCGTACAAAGCGCTGTCCTAAGTACAAATAGATCACGTGTATGAAGAAACTCTTACGACAGGAATAGGACACAAAAATCAAGACGCTTTCTGTAAGTACGTATAGAACACAACATTCGAACACCTTTCTTATGAAATACTAGAATTAGAGCACACCACTAAAAAATCTGTTTTCTGTAGGAATACAACACACCTGACCAAATGCATACGAAACAAAAGGTTTCTAACAGAAACATGTACAATAGATTTCATATTAATTACGATAGACAACGTATTAACGTTAATTATTGATACAAGGAACTATGTGTGACCGTAGTCACAACATTTACGATTGATCATATTGTCATCCTCGTTCGGATTTTTTTCCTTTATATCTACGTGTGTTGCCGTTTCCGGTAAGTGGATACGCGGATTTCTACAGAGAACGTAAGCACTGCAAATTGTAATTGCCAAAAAAAAACAAGATCGAGAAAACTTCTCTTTATAAAACATCAGAAGATATTTACTCGTCTGCAGACTGTAGATTTCCATAATCGAACATAAGAACGATTCCAAATAATCAGATTCTGAACATGTGGATCATATTGATCCGGGACTATTTGTTCCGCACACGCATTTTTCCGTATTACTCGCTAATAACTTTTAACAAAAATGAGGTTTCCAATCACACGTGCCTTTTAGTTTGTGATGACCTATCCCAATCAGATATATACAATTCGTTATCGGTAACTCTTCACAGACACAACACAGACAAAGAAAATTATTGTTTGTGTTTTACGTCACCAGCAACTTTTTTAGGGAGAGGAAGCCGGGTTTCCCGGTGAAAACGTCATACCTGGTAAACTGTGAGATAATTAATACAAAACATACTCCTATACAGAACAAAAGTTGTCCCCAGAGGGGGTTCCTGTTTTGGAAGGTTTTATTTTACTTAGAACGAGCTGACCAGTGTGCCTGAGATAATTTCAACGCGTATAAAATATACATAAATAATGTTGCATGAAATGTCAATCATCGTATCCGCTTATCTTAAAGAAAAAAATTACAGACAAATTTATACATATTTTGAGAGCAGGAGAACACCGTGACTCTAACCTGGATCCGCATACTTATATACTGTCCTTGACGTTTATTACCAATATTACATAAATATTTGTAATAACTTTTGAACCATTTCGTAGCAGGCAACGAGCAAACGGTGTCTGCCTCTAATTAAACACCCGTCATAGCAGGAAACGAGTAAGCGGTGTCTGCCTCTAAGAAAACACCCATCGTAGCAGGAAACGAGTAAGGAGTGTCTGCAGCTTTTTACATACCCGTGCGTCGTAGCTGGAAAGGAGTAAGCAGAGAATTCTAGAGACTTATCACGTGATTATTTGTTTAAAATGAAAGTATAATGTAGGAAGAATCGGGTTGTTATGAAAACCAGATTAGAAAAGGAGTAAAATTAGCTTGATTGAAGTTAAGATGATTGTTTTAATAAATACAAATATCTCGAAATGTGATATAAATATAGTTGAACCACACCAAAAATTTGTAAAGCCTCAGGAGATTGCGAAATGTGTCGACTCAGACTCGTGTCGCAAAATCCGCTGTTTTGTCTCTGGACAGTTTTTTGACGTCTCACGCTCCCACCAAATTGTCTGAAATATTACTTTTCAACATTAAAAGGTCTTCCCTCCATCTTGCTAATTGAGCAATAAAATGAAATATGGACAACTAATCTACAGTTTGATTGTACCTGTATCGGATAAAAAGGCTTTCACATTGCAAATAAAATATAGTGCAGACGGAAAATAACATTCTTTACTCGGACACAAGGTTCAGCGCGCTGACGCTGTAGATACTAAATGATTAACACTAACATGATTATTAATTACAGTTCATGCTCCTTTGATTGTCATTCGATAAAAAATGTTTTGCATAATTTTGTTTGACACTCTTTCAGTTTGTGTTATTTCTTCATCTTTGATAAACTGTGGGTACAAGATAACATGTTACATATTTTTTATAGTTACCTTGTTGATATGGTATGACCTTGACCTATGACCTTTGCTCGAATTGAAGCTCAGTTCCTTCTGATCACTTTAAAGCTTCAATATACATTTATTGTGGAAATAAAGAACGCATTCTTTTGTCACGGATATTAGGTAAGGATTATTTTGAATTATTTAAGTCAAAGAACACCGAATCTTATATGGATAATTTGAAGGTATGAAACGACTTGCTTATGTCTGTAACGCTAAATTTTTAATGTTAACTCCGATTTCAACAAGGCATTACAGAGCTTCATAGATGACAGATGTGGAAAGAAAAACGTGATATTGAAGTTAGATCAAATACAAATTTAGGCAGAATTAGACACATTTTTAAGAAGACTTGATAAAGGATCATTGTTAATTAATGATTCATTTGGAAAGGAAGAAGCGAAAGATTCATTTGTTAGATGGCTTTGCAGAATTCAACATGCTTTTTCGAATATTGCCGTGATACGTTTTCGACAATACAAGACATGCTTCTTGAAAAGTGATTGCTGGCGGTAGATCTTATTGTGAAACAGTTGTTTGCCCTATAATTAAAGCAGGCGCTTCTGTACATATTGAAACTCAAATAAATTTTAAATATAACACTTTTAAACCTTTCCTTTAGTACCATTGGATACAGATTTTCTATACAGAGAAGTACGAATGTCGATATATTGACGAAAAACATTGCAAATCGCTTGGTGAAGTTAAGGTGCAAATTCCAAAATCCATCCTTAACTTTTTTATTATCTTTTACAAACAGTAACTGCCTGTTTACGCGTTATTGACCCGAAAAGTGTCGCAACTCGTAAAAAGATTTGTCTTGGAAACCGTAAGTCTTGCGACCACCACCATTTATCCTAAATGACCAATGTTACATTTAAAAATGTCAAGGTCAAAAGTCAAAAGTCAAGGTCAAAGGTCACCTTGACTCATTTGGGTAAATCGGTATTTTGCTTCCAACTTGCAAACCGTTAAATATAATATATTAAACAGATAGGTTTGAAGTGATCAGTAGGAACTGAGCTTCAATTCGAGCGAAAGGGCAAAGGTCATAGGTCAAGGTCATACCATAGCAACAAGGGAACTGTTATAAAAAGTCCTTAGCAATATTTTTAGAATCAGAATAATGTACTTTACTGAAATATGTCATTTCATGACCGGAAGTTGTATTTTGTCCCTATCAACGGGCATAAAAGTCATTAATGACCACTTTCTTTACTCATTTTTATGACTGGAGGTGGCATTTCGTGCTTATCAACAGACACAAAAGCCCATAGCTTCACATATATTTTGTGTCTTTAGCAGGACTGTGGGAAAGACCTTCTAATTTGTTCTTAGAACAAATGGTAGTTTAATTCAGTAATATTTTTCTTGTATAAAAAAGTGTAAAAATCTGTTTAATTACGACGAAGTTTGATTTTCTTTGTTTCATATTTAAAGATCCTGCAAAAGGGCCGACTGTTTTTAAAAGAATATACATTTAGCTACAAAATTGTTAAAAAATAGAACAATTTCCAATAATTAACATACATATTTAAACCTATCAGGTTTATAAACGCTTTGGTCATTTGACATATATTTACTGCTCGTTTTTTCTACATGTCGATTTCATGTCTTTGAAACTTGTAATTTAAACATTCATACTATTTTAACACCTCTCTAGATCTAGAAACGGCCAGTGTTTGCCTCAACCCTATTGTACAAACAGGACCTTTTGAAGCCTATAAAAGAACAATTGTATTTTACCCCATTGACATAATATATATTTCAATCGGTACATATTTAGAATGAATTTGTTTTACAATATGAATGAAAGAAAGAGGAAAAAGACATTCGAAATCTATTAAAATAAAAAAGGTCATTAATGGGATTTTAAGAGTTATAAATTACCTTGACCACTGACCTTTTGACCTTTGATATAATTATTAAGATTAACAATTTCATATATTACGAAAAAATTCGTAAAAGCCTATGCCAATATCTGTTATAGTTAATGTGGTTTCATTTATTTTCTTGGGTATCAATTTTGCTACTCGGAGGGAATATGATAATTCGTGGATTCTTAAATTCGTGGTTCGCGGAATCGGAAAAAATAAAAAATGAAACAAGACGGAACTGCTTAAATTCTCAGTATTCACATGCAGCGTTAGTTTGTACATTTCTAGCCTGAGGTACATTGATTAAACCGATTTTGTTTTGTATCCGTAACATTGGGAAAATATTAAGTTTGTTTGACAATAGACTAGAGGTTTTTAAATATGGAAATCAGTATTAAAGGTGTTAACATATTGCTAAATTTGATGGTTTTTTCAATTAGGAAAATGATTTAAATATTTGTGTATACATCAACACTTTACAACGAAAAGGCACAACATGAAGTATTTTTACTACTGACGAAACAACGATGGCTTTTTTTTATCAATTTACTGTATGTTAAGTGTCATAAATGCACTAAAGTTGTTAATAGTGAAAAAAAATTATCTTTATCGAACACATATCAATGTAACAATTTCCTTTGAACAACAGTCGTCAATATTCATGTAAACAACCGTCCCATAGAGGTTTCGCATGTCATTATTTGCTGAAACCTCATTTCATGGTTTTTCACCGCCCACGAAATTGGTATTCAACAAAAAAATGAAATGGAGATATGTACATTTATAATAAAGGTAATCAATCAGGATGGATAAAACTTCTAAAAGATTACTCATAACATATGGTACTTGAAGACGTTTAAGCGATCTACATTTTGGTCTTGATTCCAGTTCTGTATTTCTTTAGATTATGGAAAAGACAATATAAAAAAGTCAGAAAACGACTTTTACCTGTGACCCTTTTAAAGATTAAGGTCCCAGTGATAAAGATATATGTTAATATCACTTATAATTACCATATTCTCGTTTGAAAATGTGTTTGCAGAAAGTTTTCCTAATTTTTAAATTTAGTGTACAGTGAATGTGCTACGATGATTGTTGGATACACCTATTACTGACTAGTGGTATATAATATCTACCCATTTTAATTAACTAAGTAACTCACATGCAACAGTAATGGAAGCGGCAGGTTTTGCATGCCATAAAACCTGGTTTGATACTTAGAATGTGACCTTGACCTTTAACGTGTGATTTTTTTTCACTTTAAGGTACATTAGGGAAATAACTTCTATCAGGGGTCTTCAAAATCCTACTGCGATATAAAAGCGTCGTGATGTTTCACGGACCATGTTAAAACTGTTTTTTTCAATGTTATATCTTTTCAAGTTTCAGTTTATCTGCAAACAAAGTCTTGTGTCAGAGGGGATAACAAAAAAAAATGTTTGGTATGCCATGGTGAGCCTAGTAAGCGTACTGTTTTCCCAGTTTATAATGCAAAATGTCTTTAAGATGTGTCAAGAAATAAAATTCATAGTGTAAAAAAACTTGGCGGTAAAAACAGACCAAAAACAGAAAGACTTTCCGCTCCTAAAGTGGAAAGCCTTTATTAGAAAAAGACCAATAATAGTACTCCTTTCAGCTCGGAAAGTAGAAAGCATTAATAAGTACTATGTTACATAAGAGTATATGTTTATCATTAAATGCTGTAGGCTTCAAATTATATGTGCGCAGTGTTCGTTTTTATTAGCTCACCTGGACCGAAGGTATCACTTGGCGTCCGTCGTCCGTCGTCCGTCGTAAACTTTTTAAAAAAAATGTAAACAAAAATCTTCTCCTCTGAAACCACTTAGCAAATTTTCTTCAAACTTGGCCACAATCATCCTTAGGGTTCCTAGTTTCAAGTGTGTACCCAGGGTGTTGATCAACAGACAAATATGGCCGCTGTTGCTAAAAATAGAACATGGGGGTCAATACAGGTTTTTGATCATTATCTAAAAAATTATAATAGCTATAGAGAAAATCCTTACTTCAAATTGATCAAAACATTAAGGTCTACTATAGTTGCTATTAGTATGAAGTTGTGTATTGGCTTCTTGTAGGAGTTATTGCCCTTTATTGACGATTTTTGACAAAATTTTTGGTATTTACAATATAACCTGAAAACTATACGAGATAGAGTGAAACTGTAAATGACAAAAATGATCACCAATAAAAGTCCTACAATTCACTTTATTGGTCTGAAATTGTCAGATGACTCCTTATATGAGTTATTGCCCTTAAATAGCAATTTTTTATGAAAGTATTTGTTTTTGTCCTGTAACTTTAAAACTATAACAGCTAGAGTAAAACTGTAAACATCAAAAATAATCAACAATTCACTGTATTAGTCTGAAATTGTCAGATGACTCTTTATAGGAGTTATTGCCCTTAAATGGCAATTTTTTATGAAATTTGCTGTTTTTGTCCTGTAACTTGAAAACTATACCAGCTAGATTGAAACTGTAAATTGAACAAATGATCAGCAATAAAGACCCTACAATTCACTTGATCGGTCTGAAATTGTCAGACAACTCCTTAAATAAGTTATTGCCCATAAATGACAATTTTTTATGAAATTTTTCGTTTTTGTCATGTAACTTAAAAACTGTAACAGCTAGAGTGAAACTGTTAATAGCAAAAATGATCAGCACTACAATCCCTACAAATTACTATTAAGTTTGAAATTGTCTGATGACTCCTTATAGGAGTTATTGCCCTTAAATAGCAATTTTTTATGAAATTTTCCGTTTTTGTCTTGCAACTTAAAAACCATAACAGCTAGAGTGAAATAATAAATTGCAAAACTGATCAGCAATAAAAGCCCTACAATTCACTTACTGGTCTGAAATTGTCAGATGACTCCTTAGAGGGGTTGTTGCCCTTAAATGACAATTTTGTTATGAAATTTTCCATTTTTGTCCTGTAACTTGAAAACTATAGCAGCTAGATTTGAAACTGTAAATTGCACAAATGATCAGCAGTATAAGCCCTACAAATGATTGCTTAGTCCAAAATTGCAAGATTACTCGTTATAGGAGTTATTGCCCTTTCATTATGAATTTGGACAAATGAACAGTTTTTGAATTATAAATTAGTCTATAACACACCTATTAGTAGAGAAAAACTGTAAATTTCTAAAGTAAACTAAAGGACAATGCCTAAAAACCATTTAATTTTCAGAAATTGTCTGATGGCACCTTATAGGAGTTATTGTATTTAACTAAAATTTCTGAAGAAATGTTTAGTTTTTGCACAGTAACTTAAAAGCTAAAACAACTAGACTGAAACTGTTAATTTCAAAAATTTTAATATAGTTGAAATCATTTGGATTCCAGGTGAGCGATTAAAGGCTCCAGGGAGCATCCAGTTTGAAATTAAATGAAATAAAAGATATTATCTCAAAATTACACATTTCCTTACTATGCTACGTTAATGCTACGTTGATACCCTCGGATAGCAAACTACTGATCATAGTAACAAAGAAAAACAATCACACGCGTATGAAAATAGCGACTCATTTTACAGTAGATATTGTTTGCTGTCTTATTCTTTGTAAGGTTGACAACCTTGTGTCAGTGGAAACATTGTTGCATCTTAATAATATCAAGCATTAACATCAAATATCAACATCTGTTTAATTTTATCGTTGAAATTTTTTTGTTTGATCACCACTGATGTGTCAAGAATAGAAAAAAGCTCCTCTTGCGTTATTAATTTTATAGCCCTTATATAATTGAATATCATACCGAACTGATCTGTTTTAATTCCTACTCCTATTAGTGACAACTGCATCACCAATAATTTTTTAAACGTTACCAGCAGTCCTAAGTCAGGATTTCTTTATACAACAGTTAACTAATTCTCCTTATGGGAAATCAAATAAACTTACATTTATTAACAGTGAATAGTTCCAAACTGAAAAAAAAGTCATTCAGCTTTCTTTCAAAATAAGGTATTTTTATAAGTAATAAACTTCTATATAATGTACAACAAAGTTGTGAAAAGTACAATAAAGAAATGACTAAAATGGAACAAAAATAGAGTATTAAATTGCTATATTATTGATGAATAAAATAGAAACAAACACGTCGAAAATATGCTTAATAACAATAAATTGACATCGGATAACAGCTGTATTTCGTTACTTGTATAAAATATAAGTTGTGTTGTCATAGTAACCAGACTATTGTTTGATTTTTTTTCAAATGCGTAATCGTTCACCTTCTACTAGGTGTAGAACAAAATTAGCAACTGCAAAGAATTTGTATTTAACGACACAATCGCAGAAATGTGCAGTTATGTTTCAACCAATGTTGAATTTACAATATCTTAAATAAGGTGTATTGTTAAATAGCCTTGATGTGGGTAAATATTAAATAAGATTTTATTTTAAATTCTTTATTTAAAATGACGTATACGAATCAGTTTGAATATTTAATACCAGATAATAGCGTTTTCTGAAAAATTTCCTGTTATAGAATTTGAGCGAAATCAACTGTAACAACTTCCTATTTTATTATATATTTTCATTTAAATTGTCAACATTAGTCATCGTCAGTGAACACATCGACCAGGATAGACAGAGATGGTGTGCCTGGTGTTAATGCTGTATTACCTGACTTTTATCAAAGGTTAGTTACATATAATATGTTAACTCATTTCAATTGGTAGATCTTAAATAAGATTGTAAGATTTTTAAGACTATACTATACAATATTACACCATACCATACCATACCATTCTATACTATAGATAATTTTACTATTGTAATATTATATTATATATCTCCTGTGAATATAGACGTCGTGGATTGACTGATTGACTTCACAAAATGACTCAATTTTTCCATGCACGGTAAGTATATTTTATGCACGGTCAGTAGGTAAGAGTTACCTTTCTTGGCGACTTTAAACACACACAGAATAAAAATGATTTTGCTTGAACTCAGATATTTTAGGACAGTCGGAAGGATATTTCCGTGACAGGCAGTTGCGCTTGCCCGATACTCAATGTGTTGACCGCGTATATCTTTTATTAGGTCATCAATTGCATCTATAACTGGTAATATAATATGAGAGATGTCAGATTTTAATAGGAAAGTTTTTCAGTTGATGCATTTGATTTTTTCCCTCGACATTAGCTTTGCTATGTTGTTTTTGGGAGTGTAGGCTTTTTTCTTGTGTTTGTTTGAGACTAAAACTTGTAAACGATTTCAACAGAATGATTTTTATGAAAAAGCGTATTAAAGGTAGCATAGAAAGGCAAATAATTATCATAACGTTTTATATTTGTAGGTATCATTTGTTTGTTAACACACCAAGGGATTTACAACAAAAACAATACTGTCGACTTGTCTAGACGACATCTAATTGAGATTCCTCAAAATATTCCAATAGACACAGAGATCCTCGACTTAAGCTACAACGAAATAATCATAATTCCAAATGGTATATTTGCAAATCTGTCAAGACTGGTATTTCTTAATCTATCTTTTAACAACATAAATGCAATTCTTGCGGATTCATTTGAAGGACTCTCAAGACTCTCAAGTCTCTCGACCTTCGCACCAACCAACTAAGACGTGAATCGTTGCGCAATGGATCGTTTAACCCATTAACGTCGCTGATGAAACTATACATTTCTGACAACACGGACAGTTATGGTGATTACAACATTGTGTTAAGTGATGAAATATACAGTCTTAGGCTACTAGATACCTTGTATTTAGATGCAGTTGAGTCTGATCAAGGTCAGCTGAATAAATTTGAATGTTTTAAAAATTTGAAATGTTTATCATTTGAAGAAAACATAATGACAGTGACAAACAAAACATTTGAAAGATTTAAAGACTTACCTATTGAAGAACTAACCATCTCAAATTTTTGAAGTGCTGAAAATTATGCTTTTAGTTTTTTCCCTAAACTGCAGAGATTAACCTTACATTTGATGTGGGCTTCCGTAAGCTTAGAAAAAAATTTTCCTGCGCTTCAGGTTTTTAAAGGAAGAAAAATGACAGCAATTACTTTCACTAATAATCCAGACGTCAACTTTTTTAAATTAGAAGAGACACATTTACGATATGTGTGGGATATATGTTTGAAAGAATTGAACTTAGCGTCTAACAATATTTTAGACATTGATGCCGCAAGCTTTAACACGTTTGCCAGGAAATCAACTTGCCTAGAGGTTTTTGATATGTCAGATAACCCTTTATTGACAGATAATACTTTGTACTGGGAGGTGTTTATTCACTTATTTAAAAAAATAAAAGTTATACGATTTTCCCACTTTGGATTTCGTCCTTCGACAAAAGTTCAATGCAAAAGACTACAGAAGGCGTTGTATTTCCACTCCCGTCTACCCTTCAGGAAGTGTACATCAATTATGGACGCTCTGATTCATTTCACAATGTAACATTTATAAATGGTCAGTCAATGAAAATTCTAAACTTGTTTCAATATAATTTACCACACTGCTTAGGAAGTTTCAAAGGTATACAGAACTTGATTGAACTCGATATTTCAGGTTTTGATTGTACTAATTTAAATGTAGACATTTTACAGGCATTACCACGTTTAGAAAAATTTACAGCCCAAAACACAAACCTTAATAACGGGTTACATTCTGTCCGTGATTCTGGTGAACGTTTATTTGTACATCTTTTTAATTTGAGTTACGTAGATCTTTATGCCAACAACTTGCAAAGTTTACATTCAGACATGTTTAATGACCAGCAGGAATCGTTACGTTATTTGTATTTGGGTAACAATGCTTTTAAAAACATTCCGATAAGCATTAGAAAATTTAAGTTTTTAGAAATATTGGACTTAACATCAAATGGAATTGAATATTTCGATAACAACGAACAGGAAGTGTTGGAAAAGAGCTTTAGCATAGATATTAGACTTGCTGGAAATCCATTTGCGTGTACTTGTAACCAAACAAACTTCCTTAGATGGATAAAAGACCGAGGATCAAAGATTTTTGTAAATGTTAAATGCGTTGGAGACGATAAAGCCCTGCATAACATAAGCGACATAATAAGTTCTCTTGACAACTTCGAGTTACATTGCGTATTAACATTCTGGTTGTATTTCGCTATCATTATGTCGTCAGTTTCTGGTTTCATTCTTTTATTCGTCTTTCTATACTATCGATACCGATCAGAAATTCAATATTTTTTCTTGAAATTAAAAATAAGTATGAAGAGATACAGTGCACTGGAAGAATGCTGTGAATATAAATTTGATACATTCATTTCATACAGCAACAGTGATTCCTCGTGGGTTGCTCAATTCTACAGGCAACTGACAGCTAATGGCTTCAACGTGTGTTTTTATGCTAAAGATTTCATTGCAGGTGAGGAAATTGTCGTGAATATTCTTAGGGCAATCGATAGTAGCCGTAAGATAATATTCATTGTAACGAAAAATTTCCTAAAAAATTAATGGGGGGGATATGAAATTGAAATGACCCGGATGCATGCTTTCAGAGAAGGATGACAGAACATGGTGATACTCATTATAAAGGATGAGATACCGATTGACGAAATGCCCCGACCACTAAAAGAAATGTGGGAGAAAATAGTGTGTCTGAAATATTACGATAATGACGAAACTGTTTTTTACGATTCGGTTGCCCTTTGTTTGCAATAAACTTTTGCTATAATTGTAGTTTTTCATTTGTAGTCGTTTGTATTGTGTGTGTTTTTAGTATAAAGTGCTAACTTACATAAAGTGATTCATTATGGAAATTTAAGATACAGTATAAAGTTCTGACATAAAGTAATTCATTACTGAAGACAAGGTACCACTGCAAAGTATGAATATATTTCTCTATCAAGTGTTTGTTTGTTTGATGGTGTTTAAAGCCATTTTCAGCAATTTTTCAGCTATATCATGACGTCCAGTTTTTATTGGGGGAGGAAGCCGGAGTACCCGGAGAAAACCCCCGACCTGCAGTAGGAAAACTGGCAATCCTTGTCAATTAAGATTGGAGTCGAGTACATCCTGCCTGCAGTGAGAATCGAACCCGCAATCTCAGTGTTAACAGACCACGTGATCAGTAGTAGACAAACTACCTTGACACGGCCACCGAGGCCCCCCTTTATTATCAAGTGTACCATTTGAAAACTTCCAAAGCCTGTATGGCATACATGTGTGTTTCAAATTGAAATAAACAACGTGCATAAATGAATTTCGACACTGTGTATTAGCTGAATTGACGAAAAAGATTCGACCTCCTGTAGATTTTGAAATTAAAATTGTACTGGTTAACGATTGCTTTACAAGCTTGTATGGTGTTTTATATGGGAATAGTGATTTCTAAATTGTAAAATGTGGTCTGATGTTATATACATAAATAAGTAACTCATTTTTATTGTAGTGTTTTATTATTTCTTCTTACATTTTTTTTGTTGACATTGCCAAAATCTATTCGGGAACATATTTACCATTTGGGAAAAGGAGTACAAAGCAGTGGTAGTTAGGCAAAATGTAGAATGATTGTGTATGAGAATTTAGGTACTTTCCCCTCGTTGCATTTATTTTTAGTATTTATAGTATTATTATAACATATAGCTTTTAATGATTTTGTAGTTAGACAATAAATAATGCAACACCTAATTTAACTTTGAATAAATGTGTTCAATCGAATGCACTGCAGACAGATTCCATGGATGACGATTTCCATATTCAGATCTACATCCCAGGGCCCTATAGGTTATAAAGACCATGTGTTTATCTGTTAAATGATTGAAATAACGAAATTCAGAACACCGAGAAAACTGTCAAAAAAGACAATTCACAAATCAAACTGCGTTATACCGGCAAACGCCAGAACCAACAACCAAAAATATAGTAACTACGGCAATGGTCCTGACTTGGTACATGCATTTCAAAAGATACAGTGGAAACTAAAATATCAAAAGACCTGATAGACATCTTAGGATCTCTTCTCCAATGTAACAGCATTAAAACCTTTTATTTTTGACACTTTACATCGACGCTCCCTCATATCCACCATAAAACTAGTCTTAAAGGTATTAAATAATTAGCAATGATAGAATTACTTCGTCATCAATGGTTCTAAAACTGATAATACATATCATGAAGATCAGTCTGCCCAATGTAAGATTGTCTGATTGACAACATATTTTTCATTTTTGAGGTTTTTGTTTTTTAAATTGTTGCAATTGCAATGGGTACTATTTGTACTCCTCTACTCGCGCACTTGCTTTTGTACTATAATGAGGCTGAGATCCTAGAAGCATGCTGAAAAAAAAATTTTGGCTCAGACCTTTAATTTCTTATTCCGCTATATTTATGATTTATGTATTTCAAAGGATATGGTGGTTTAAACCGGTTTTTATGGTATGCTAAACACCCAGCTTCCATACTGTAGTATGTGAGTTGGGTTGTTGCTGAAAATGGATTGGTTTAATATACCTTTAGTCAGTAATTGGTTATTCAATAATCATCGTAGCACAATCACTGTACTGAATTTAATGTTTCGTGTGGCAAGGTTGTATAAAGAATTGGAAAATCAAAGGTTTTAAAAGATAAAATGCTAGTTATCGATCTTGATTATATGTAGACAATATCTTAGTCAACCGTTGACAAGTTTTAGGTAGAGTATGTAAATGAGCCAGCTATGTATCTTTCCTAGTAAGGATTTTGTGTTATTTTGGAATACAATGCAAGTATAGTAAGTCTTGGGGCCTCGTCGTAATGAATATTAAAAGAAGTCATGAAGGACATAGTTAGCCATGATTTCATCTTTTCAAAACTTACCTCCGAGGTCACTTTCCCGACCCTTGACGGAAATGGCCGAGAGACGTTCCGATTGTCCGAAATGGCTTAGGTATCGTCTTTAATCTGCATGGTCACGATGAATTTACGGACATGTTACTGTCATTCGTACTTATTCCCATAATCGTAGTATAAACCATAGTCATATTATGTGTATCAAAGTTATTAAATTATGTAACTTTATTTTAACAATCTTAAATGCAATGATGATTTTCATGTTTAGTTTCACATAAATTTGAACAATTCTACACCTTCAAAAAACAATGTTGTGAAATATTATTAGATTAGGCCATACAATCTTTGCACTTACAAACTAAGGTATGATCTTGTTGAGGTCATTGATTCAAATAAGAATGTGTCGCTTAAGCAGGTCTAAGAACACGTAAGCATCATCAGTCTTCAGAATCATAATGCTGCTGAAACTATGTCCGACATTCATGACAAATATGTTGTTATGGGAGCAGACCCTAACAACTTTACTTCTATCTGCAAGAAGCATGTTTAATAAATGAATTAGGAATGGAGAGTTCCTACCGCTTTCAAAAGAGGATATTCTTAAAAACTTCAAATAGGTTTTGGCTTCTCGTTTTTACAAATCAACGTCGAAGATTGTGATCTCACCTCTTTGTATTGGATACCAAAACTTAACAAAGGCCAACGGCGTTTCAGAAAAGGATCGTCTAAGTGTACCACCAAACCTCTATCCAAACTCCTCACCATTGTTTTAACAGCCAAAAAACCGAGCTCCTTTCGAATTCCTAGACGCCCGCTGAAACAAAATAGAAAAGACATTTCGCTCAGACCTTTAATTTCACATTCCGCTATATTTATGATGTTTAGTACATGTGCAGTGCTAAATTCTGTGACTATTTGCATTCAACTACCCTAGCAAGCTTGAAATAAAAAACCACTACCAATACACTTAGGTCAGCCTCTTACTAAGACCTACTTCTGGAAATAGACTCAGGAAAACTACAAACTAGACTTAGTGACTTCATCTTTCCGGTTCATCGATAGACGCACACCAGCAGATCTTGCGTATGGTTTGTATATTTCACAACTTAGATATGATAGATCCTGCGTTCCGAATTCCAATTTTCTAGACCGCTCGATGTTGTTTTAACGTAAACATGAACAAAGTCTTGCAAAATAAAGACATTATTATGGATATATCGAATCTAATCATTAAACAGCAAACAAGCGTTTCAAAGACTGTATTGTCCATGCCACTGCTTATGGATATAAGAATATCGTGATTCCGGTGTCATGGTGACGCCACTGATAGTGGATACCAGAATATCGTGATTCCGGTGTCATATCGATGCCACTGCTAGTGGAAAAGTGAATCAAGATTTCGGTGTCATATCGATGCCACTGCTAGTGAAATAGTGAATCAAGATTTCGGTGTCATATCGATGCCACTGCTAGTGGATATAAGGATATCGTGATTCCAGTGTTATATCGATTCCACTGCTAGTGGATAAAAGGGTATCCTGATAACGGTGTCTTATCTATGCCACTGCTAGTGGAATAGTGAATCAAGATTTCGGTGTCATATCGATGCCACTGCTAGTGGAATAGTGAATCAAGATTTCGGTGTCATATCGATGCCACTGCTAGTGAAATAGTGAATCAAGATTTCGGTGTCATATCGATGTCACTGCTAGAGGAATAGTGAATCAAGATTTCGGTGTCATATCAATGCAATTTCTAGTGAAAAATATGGTATCACGATTCCGGTTTTACAAAGAAAACTAAATACTTCCCCATAGCCATTGAATGCAATGATGAGGTATGGCTTAAAACATAATTTTTTTTAATATTTTGTACAGAAGGTAATATTGCTATCTCTAAAAATACAATTAAGTATTATTTATATTTTCTTCTTTACTACGCCTCATTTTAGACCCAATAGTTATAGCAGAATCGTTTTAAGGCACTGCTTACTCGTCCGAGCACCTGAGTGCACCCATGGTTTTTATTGGGTTCGGGTTACTCTCTTTCTGTGTTTTATGTTTTTGGTTTCTGTGTTGTGTTTGTCTATATCTGGATTTGTAACTGTCCGTTGGCTTTTGGCTAATGTTTTTCGGTCGGTTTTCATTGCTATTGTTTTCGTTTACTTTTAGATAAATATCGTGATCTTATTATGTATGTGGTAACAATACCTTTCCAGACTAATTATGTGCTCTTCGCAAAATGGCAGCGCCAAGATTTGCTTAGTTACACGCAGATTTAAACAAAAATATTAAAGTTTACAAAATATAACTTTGCGTTGACGAGGAAATTGTTCGTATTTTAACTGGTAATGTTGTACCACAACTCACCTCGGCGTGTGTAAAAGTTCGGTTATTACACGGAACTTGGATTAAATCAAAACAATTATAGAAATAAAGGGTATTCCAAACGTCGAATGGACCAAATGGGTTTAATCTTCAATAAAAATCAATAATGTGAATTAAATTTAAATTCTTTAATAGTAACATTCATTGCCTCTTATATATCATTAAACATAATTTGAAAATAAACGATTCCCATTCACTGCCATTAGAACTTTTATCTTAATATTGCTTTTACAAGCAAATATCGACTTGAACGTTCATTATAAAAGTTCAACACTCTTTCAATAAATCTAGTTACAAATAAATTGTATAATTGTTAAGTAATAGAAACCGGAAGTTAATAGAAACAGGTTTCTTTCTTGCACGTAAATTAAATTAAACGACTATTTCACTCTATGAGTGTGTTTCTAATGTACGCTTATTTAAGCAGTATTCCACTCTGAGTGTGTTTCTTATGTACGCTTATTAAATAACTATTCCACTCTGAGTGTGTTCTATGATATTAAATCACTATTCCACTCTATGAGTGTATTCTATGTTATTAAACCACTATTCCACTCTATGAGTGTGTTCTATGTGCACTTATTAAATCACTATTCCACTCTATGAGTGTGTTCTATTTGCACTTATTAAACCACTATTCCATTCTATGGGTGTGTTCTATGTTATTAAACCACTATTCCACTCTATGGGTGTGTTCTATGTTATTAAACCACTATTTCACTCTATGAGGTCTTTCTTATGTACGCGTTTTAAATCAGTATTCCACTCTATGAGTGTGTTCTATGTGCACTTATTAAATCACTATTCCACTCTATGAGTGTGTTCTATGTGCACTTATTAAACCACTATTCCACTCTATGGGTGTGTTCTATGTTATTAAACCACTATTCCACTCTATGGGTGTGTTCTATGTTATTAAACCACTATTTCACTCCATGAGGTCTTTCTTATGAACGCGTTTTAAATCAGTATTCCACTCTATGAGTGTGTTCTGTTATTAAACCACTATTTCACTCTATGAGTATGTTTCTTATGTACGCGTTTTAAATCAGTATTCCACTCTATGAGTGTGTTCTATGTGCACTTATAAAACCACTATTCCACTCTATGAGTGTGTTCTATGTTATTAAACCACTATTCCACTCTATGAGTGTGTTCTATGTACACTTATTAAACCACTATTATACTCTATTAGTGTATTCTATGTTATTAAACCACTATTTCACTCTATGAGTGTGTTTCTTATGTACGCGTTTTAAATCAATATTCCACTCTATGAGTGTGTTCTATGTTATTAAACCACTATTCCACTCTATGAGTGTGTTCTGTGTGCACTTATAAAACCACTATTCCATTCTATGAGTGTGTTCTATGTTATTAAACCACTATTTCACTCTATGAGTGTGTTTCTTATGTACGCGTTTTAAATCAATATTCCACTCTATGAGTGTGTTCTATGTTATTAAACCACTATTCCACTCTATGAGTGTGTTCTGTGTGCACTTATAAAACCACTATTCCATTCTATGAGTGTGTTCTATGTTATTAAACCACTATTTCACTCTATGAGTGTGTTCTGTTATTAAACCACTATTCCATTCTATGAGTGTGTTCTATGTTATTAAACCACTATTTCACTCTATGAGTGTGTTCTGTTATTAAACCACTATTCCATTCTATGGGTGTGTTCTATGTTATTAAACCACTATTTCAGTCTATGAGTGTGTTTCTTATGTACGCGTTTTAAATCAGTATTCCACTCTATGAATGTGTTCTATGTTATTAAACCACTATTTCACTCTATGAGTGTGTTTCTTATGTACGCGTTTTAAATCAGTATTCCACTCTATGAGTGTGTTCTGTTATTAAACCACTATTCCATTCTATGAATGTGTTCTATGTTATTAAACCACTATTTCACTCTATGAGTGTGTTTCTTATGTACGCGTTTTAAATCAGTATTCCTCTATGAGTGGTTTCTATGTTATTAAACCACTATTTCAGTCTATGAGTGTGTTTCTTATGTACGCGTTTTGAATCAGTATTCCACTCTATGAGTGTGTTCTATGTGCACTTACTAAACCACTATTCCATTCTGTGAGTGTGTTCTGTTATTAAACCACTATTCCACTCTATGAGTGTGTTCTATGTTCACTTATAAAACCACTATTCCATTCTATGAGTGTGTTCTGTTAATAAACCACTATTTTACTCTATGAGTGGTTTCTATGTTATTAAACCACTATTTCACTCTATGAGTGTGTTTCTTATGTACGCGTTTTGAATCAGTATTCCACTCTATGAGTGTGTTCTATGTGCACTTACTAAACCACTATTCCATTCTGTGAGTGTGTTCTGTTATTAAACCACTATTCCACTCTATGAGTGTGTTCTATGTTCACTTATAAAACCACTATTCCATTCTATGAGTGTGTTCTGTTAATAAACCACTATTTTACTCTATGAGTGGTTTCTATGTTATTAAACCACTATTTCACTCTATGAGTGTGTTTCTTATGTACGCGTTTTAAATCAGTATTCCACTCTATCAGTGTGTTCTATGTGCACTTCCTAAACCACTATTCCATTCTATGAGTGTGTTCTGTTATTAAACCACTATTTCACTCTATGAGTGTGTTCTATGTTATTAAACCACTATTCAACTCTATGAGTGTGTTCTATGTTATTAAACCACTATTCCACTCTATGAGTGTGTTTTATGTGTACGCGTTTTAAACCACAATAATATTCTGCTCTATGAGTGTGTTTTTTCTACAAGCCTATTAAATCACTATTCTGCTCCATTAAAAATCAATCGACACCAGATAGGGCAACAGATTTAAATGTTTGGTTATAGTTGATACAGATGTGATACCCACATTGTTATAATTTTTGGAATACTTCAGTGTAGAATAAAAAGTTATCTTCTGTCCTAGGTACCACTTAAACAGCTTTAAGGGCATAAACAAAAGACAAGCCAATCAACGGATCTATGACATTTAAATCTGAGCGTTGATGTAAGCGTTGTACCTAACACTTAATTTATGTTAAATGACAGGAAAGAATATCATAAATAAATCTGAATTGAATCCTAACAATTAAGTTTTATGACAAAATCACTCCGTAAAAAGAATGAAGTCTAAAGAAAACCCAATGTCATGTTCATCTTCCTTCCTAACAATTAAGTATTATGACAAAATTATTCCGTAAATAGAATGAAGTCAAAAGAAAGCCCAATGTCATGTGACAAAATCATTCGGTAAATAGAATGTAGTCTAAAGAAAGCCCAATGCATGACAAATTCATTCCGTAAAAGGAATGTAGTCTAAAGAAAGCCCAATGTTTGACCGGAAAGCTATTGTGCATGACGTATTAATCTTACAAATAGAGACTATAATTATTCGTTGCAATATATTGTGTGTTTCATTGTTGGAAGAGCCCGTTTATGGCAAAAATAGTGTTAGCTATAGGTGCGTAAACATACTAAATGTGCTGTAATTGTCTTATTAGAATAGCAATAATTTTTCGGAGGCTGTGTTTTATCATTGTTTTACAACTGGATGACAATTTATGTCGCATTATTTTATTATCCCAAGCGACATTTGGAAAAGTAGTTTGCTTTCAGTGTTTGTATGAATGCCGTTTAATGCCATTGTCAGCAATTTGTTAGCTACGTCGTACTGTGCAATTTTTTGGGGGAAAAACTGGCATCCTTGCCATTTAAGATTGAAATCGAGCGCACACCCACAAAACAACACAATGTAGGCCTAACGTTGGCAATTTTTGCCATGGTTAGTAAATGATTTTCATAAGCACCTTCAATTTTGCTAGTTGTAGCACCTGATCACAATCTGTTCATGGAGTACGTTGTTGCTAGCAAACCTAAAGGTGCTTACCGAGTTCCACCTGTTCATGCAGTTTGTGCAGTGTGTTCTCTTTGTTTACCTGGTTGAACATCAATTTATACAATTTGTCATAAACACTCTCTCTCCTTACTTGATTATGACTACCCCTGGATGTGACTGATACAACAGGTGCTACATGTGCAGCAGTCGTTGATTACCTTTCTGGAACACCTGTACTCACCCCAGTAATATTAGGGTTCATGTCACTTAGCTTTTGGTTTTTGTCTTTTGTGTCTGTAACTTCTGTAATTCCCCATTCTTATTGTTTAACCATGGATTTACCTGTCCATGACATATTAAAGTGAATACTCCTTAGTATATTCGATTCTTTTTCTTTTGTACATTTCGAATAAGAATTGTAGAATGAACTCATCTTAACTAACAATCGTATAATTATAATTAGATGTTGTGTCAAGTCCCAATGATCTTTGTTCACGGAACAGATAATCATGTAAAAATTATTATATGCATGAAAAATCTTTATATTCGAAATTCCGGTATGAAGAATACAAAAAGAAACTAGACACAGTCGATCTAGCGATCAATGATACCCACGCTTTTGTAAAAATTTCTAAAGTTTGTTGTGGACTGCGACCTTGAAATTAGACGGATTTCCCCAAAAATCAATAGGTTTCTTACCAACATGATATATAACAATGTCCCAAAGTTTAATTCAAATCGAATGTAAGCTTCTTGAATTATCATCCGGAAACCAAATGTGGACGGACATGAGGATCACTATATACCCCGGACTCTGTCGATCGGGGTATAACAAGAAATGTAGCTATGCCACGAAACTGGATTTTCAACGATCGGATGAAAACTTTTTGAGTAATTGTCCGGAAACAACTTTTTTGTAAAAAATTCTAACGTTTTTCGTGGACTGCGACCTTGAAATTTGACGGATTTCCCCCAAAATAGATAGGCTTCTTACCAACATGATTTAAAACAATATCCCACAGTTTCATTCAAATCAGATGTAAACTTCTTGAATTATCATCCGGAAACCAAATGTGGACGGACAGACGGCCATGAGGATCACTATATACCCCGGACTCTGTCGATCGGGGTATAAAAAGAAACGTAGCTTTGCCACGAAACCGGATTTTCAACGATTTAATCCTTAATTTTAGTAGTACATGTAGACTAAAAAGGCAGCAGTTATATGGTTGTGATATTAGTATTTGAAGAAAAGGGGCAAAAACGCCCAATACCTAGCACCAATGAATGATGTAATGTGAGTATAAGTAACTAGGTGTTTTCGTGAAAATGGTGAAAGTTACCACGACACCAAGACTACAAGGTGCATTAAATAGTTCCACATGTAACTATCAAAGCCAAAAGTGATTACATCGGATGTGAGAATTAGTCTGAATGCAAATGTTAAATTTAAGTTAAACTATCTAGAGGTTACACAGGCTTTTTGTTCCCAGGTTAATGGAAGAAAACTTCTTGATATAAATGTCATCTGAAAGGTAAGGAAACCGCTTGTAATAAAACATTTTTGTGAGTGAAAATCTGATTGTAGAAACTTTAGGCAGAAAAAAATTATAACTGCCTCAGTTTCCGGCGCACTCCTATAGGAGGCAGAGTCAATTTGCTCTGTCAAGTACATACATATGGCACTATATGATAATTCTTTTGCCAATTTTTGCTAAATCAAAACAAGCAAACAAAAAGCATATATACAAATGTACCTTTTATTGTATGAATGACAAATACAGTATGTTTACACAGGCAAGGACACAGCAGTTTTTACAAATTATTAAATATTAAATTAATTTCAGTATTAAATTGGCTGGACCCATAAAATGTCAAACTAGATCATTAATAAATATATTTGGTTTTATCAATATATAAACATTGATAAAAAGTTTAAGACATTTTGGACACTTGAGAAATAAGTGTTCTTGGAAATCACAATTGTCTAATAAGAATTAAGACATTGGAAAATAATGTGAAAATAATTGTCTGCACATATTATTTATCAATGCACCCAACCCTTATATTGATTTGGTCAGACAATGATGACATTTGATGATTATGATTATTTTGTATATTTTTTCTTATTTGATTATATTTCTCACTTTAAAGAAAATTTTATATTTGTCTTATTCAATTTTAATGCTAATTTTAAACAAAATTTCAATCTTCCTCCAAAATGAAGTTATAAAGCACTTCTGGCCCCAAATCCAATCCTAAGCTAGGGTTGCACATAAACTACCTACAAACCAAATGTCAGCAAACTACCTCCATCTTAACTCGTTGTAGAGCAGAAACGGTTTTATTTTATTTTTAGCAAAGGTAACCTGGACATGATTTGCCCCAATTCAAATCCCAAGATTTGTTTGCTCATAAAATACAAGTCAAATACAACTCAGCACAGTCCCTCCATCTTAACTCAAGTAACTGAACGGAAACTGTTCTTCTATTTTTAGTAACAGTGACCTTGAACCGATTGGCTCCAAATCCAATCCCTAGCTAGGATGCGAGGTATTAACCAGAAATCCTGTTTGACGCCTCCCGTCATACCCCAATCTAATAACTAGGATTTTCTTTAAAAACCTGGTTAAAAACCACAGACAATACATTACCCTTAAAGGCATTTTCTGAGAACGACTTTAACTTCAGTAACAATTGTAACCCGTAGCTGGAGATTCCGACCTGTGCTCGAAATTCCGCACTGTTTTGCTCGGAATTCCGCATTTTTGCGCGGAATTAGCTCGGAAATTTGGACTTTGTCATTTGTTTAGATTGGAAAATGCGCCGAAAGTTGGACTTTAATATTTTTCAGCACGGAATTAGCTCGCAATTTTGGACTTTGTCATTTTATAGCTTGGAAAATGCGCGGAAAGTTGGACTTTAATATTTTTCAGCACGGAATTATCTAGGAAATTTGGACTCTGTCATTATTTTAGCTTGGAAAAGTTGGACTAATGTTTTTGCTCAATGATATGGGGATTTAGAATTGCATTAAATATGTTAGAATTTCACTAGAATATCTTTCTGGTTAAAAAACAAAATTATGCTGAAAATGTATATATACATTGGTCACCAAACAACAATTATTGCTTATTAAAAACTTTGACAGTTTCATGTTAAAATATTAGCATTCAATTTATCAGAGACATTTACATATGTAATTATATGTCTCTGAATTTATTAATTAAACTAGTTTACATGTATAAGCTCTGAAAAACTAAAGATATTCCGAGTTTTACAAGAGCATAAATTGCAATAATTATTTGCTATCAATACAAAAACACTAAATTAAATCTGTAATCAATCATAAAATTAACATTTAATTTTTAAAAATATTAAATTTTTCATGTACTATTAGTGAAGTATTTTTTAAGTAAAATCTATATAATATAGAAGTATAATGTTTTTAAAGCAGTGGCTTGTTTTATTTCTAAAATAAATGTTTTATTACTCAAAAGAATTTAAAATGATTTTTTCTAAAAATGCTTATTTTTTTTAACACAACACAAATTTGGTTTTTGATCAATCAGTTTTCAAATATTGACCAATGAAAATGGAGAATCATTAGCCAATCAAAAAATTTGGCACATTTTTCAAATGGATTTTGAGGAGGAAACCTTAATGGAGTTTGTTTACATTTTTGAAACCTAAGATAAGGTATGTGTTTTATATTAAATTTCCTGAAATTAATTTATAAAAATAATAAATTTATAGAACACTGCTACAAATTTTGATCCAATAATATGTCTCAGTAGTTCACAAAGGAAATATTGTCAGTAAATTTTTCAACAGTGTTCATATGAAGTCGGCCATTTTGAAAAAAATTATCTTTCATATCACTCTGGTTTCAAACATATTTATCATAACAATAAAAAAACTAATAGATATTTAAGGTAATTGTTAAACATTTTATTTAGTATAAAAATGGTGCACATTGTCTATATGTTTGTATGCCCATAAAGTTTATTAATAATTACATAAAGTGTGTAATCAAAACAAGTGCATGTATTTATTTCTTTAAGCAATTTACATATGACAACATACAAAGCTAACTGAAAATGATCAAATTCTTTAATAGTTAGTGTTTCTTTTTTTATTAACACAGTAAAATTGCATGTGCAAAAAACAGTAGATTTGTTGTGTTTGCAGATGTTTTAAACAAACTGATTTCTACTTATAGAAATTTTAAAGTTCTAATTATTATACATGTAATAGCAATATTTGTTAATTTTTCTGTAAATAAAATGAATAAATTAAATAAAAATAAAATAAAATGTGTGTGAACATTTTCAGCATTAAAAAATCATCTATTTGTTGACCTTAATAATTTTGACTGATTCGTCTTTTACTCTGGAAGTATGTTATTGTTTAATTTTATTTTCTTTCAGGATAACATTAATAAGCAATGGAAAATGGACATGTGAATATGATATCAGGCTTCTATGTAAAGCAGAAGCAACAAAGAACTTGAGAAGTATCCCTTGCTGTCAGAATGATGGGGAAAACAAATAATATTAATTTATTAATGTTCTATTGAATTTTAAATACCAGTATTTATTATGCTAGAATGCAGTTAGTGCTTATCCTTTTAAAATAAGAAATAAATGATAGAATCTTATTAACAATTGTTTTACTTTTCAGAAAACTCAGTGGCACTTGAACAGATTTTACATGCAATCCTCCACTAAAAATGATCTAGCTATGAGCATTGATGAGATCAACTAGGATTCCCTGGCATAAAATCAGCCTAAGCAAAATTTTGACATCCCAGGAACCAAAATATAAGACCCCATGGAAAAAAATTCCAAGCCCCTCGGAGAAAAATTCCACCATAACTTTCCAAGCTAAATTTCCGACACATGCATGGAAAAAAATTCCGCGGTTGGTTGAAATTCCGAGCTTATCTCCAACATTCGGACAAATTCCAAGCTATTTTCCGACTAAGCGTGGAGTATTCGGACTTTTCCGAGCTATTTCCAAGCTTAGCTTGGAATTTTGTAACAAATTCCGCGCTAATGTCGGAAAATCTGTCGGAAATATGTACATATGTTTTTTTTCAGGGTTTTTCGACGAAAATATTTTTTTCCCTGCTAAAATGCGGAATCTCCAGCTACGGGATATTTATTAAGAATGACCTGATATATAACCGTCCTGTGTATTTATTTACGTGGGCCATACTTGTAAGTACTTTAATGAAGGGAATCCTTTGAATGTTTACCACAACCTCAGCAAAAATTTTAATGGTAATTATCTGGAAATGATGATGTCTGTAATCTTACTGCAATTTTTTTTACATAAATGTAAATTTTTTATGAATGCATGATATTGATGTCAAAACGTTTTTATAGAGTAACATGAGTTGGCTCATTTCTTAGTTTTACTTTTAAACAGATAAACAAACTCTGTTATAAACTAGAAACAAAATGTCAGAAAGTCAAGATTTAGCAACATATTCCATGTTTATTTATTGACGGTACTTGTACATTTGTTCTTTAAAATATATGATGCAGTAACCATAGCAACGTCGGTTTTGTAAATTAATGTAAACAATGATGTCATCCAGTAACTATTGTCCCTCCATTCTCCATTGTCACTCCACAGGTTGTTTAGAAACAGTTGCATTACCGGGAACTATTGATAAACTGTGTCAATGTTGTGATACAGAATAACAACATCAATTCAAAATGTCAGACAATGTGTGTCTCCACTGACTGACTTATCTCCCTTTATTATTGGCTACATCTATGTTTCATCATCATCCTCCTCCTCCTCCATTTCTACACTGGCTTCTGAAAAATTCGAAATATTCTTTAAATAGCCCATCCTACTTGTTTAAAATGGCCTTGGTAGTCAATTGGTAAATGCTGGGTTTTAGCTAGGATTTTGGAACCATTGGTCACTTTTGAGCACGATCATTTTTAAGATATAATGTGTGTATATTTATTTATGTGCATGTTAAATGTATGCAAAATTATTAATTAATGAATACAATCAGTAACAAAAGATATTTAATATTTTCTAACATCATTTTTTTCATATATAATGTATGCATTGTAAAATGCTGTATTACAAATATTTAAAATATATTGAAATTCAATATTTTATAAGTGACTGCCAAAATACTATTTTTTATTATGTTTAAATTTTTGCATAAGTAATTCAAATACCAGCAGCTTCGTATTTGCAATCTCTTGCACAGAGTTCATTTCCGGTCCAGAGACTGTCGATATTTTCTTTTTGCTTTGTGCCAGTTTTAGCTAGTGTTTAACCCTACGGTTTATGCACACAGTAAAATTATGCAGAAAACAGCATTAAAAATTGTGCATAAACATGAGGCTATGACAAATTATGACAATTCATGATGCAAAGGGCAATAAAGTTAATTAAAAGGAGACATAGGGCGGCTGTGTTCAAAATGACAAGGCAACTTCAACTTCGCTTTTAAAGATGAACAAGGGATCAGCTAATATTTTAACCCTACGGTTTATGCACAAATCACGTGGAAACTTGCATTAATAGCTGAGGCGTTAACATCGGGATATGACAAAAATATGACGATTCATGATGCAAAGGGCATTAAAATTAAAAGGATACATAGGGCGGCTGTAAAAAATGACAAGGCGACTTCAACTTCGCATTTAAAGATGAAAAAGGCGAAGTGGTATCATGACAAGGTGGTTCTAGCATCCACTCATACCTGATCGATTGTGACTGTGTATATACAGTAATTAACTGCTTAATTATAAAACCATGTCCTTTAATACATTTATTTCATAATTAGTTTGATTGACTTGGATCATAAACTTGTACCATGGCTTAGGTCAGTTTTTTGGATTTACCTGAGCCAATCTTTGATGATGAAAATTTTTACTTCGAAATTTTAAGTGGCAAATTATGTTCAAAATATAATTGTCATTTCTGAAAAGGATCGCCAATTGCGAAAGTGGCAAGCACTAACTAAACCACTCAAATGTATGAAGACTTACCTTACGCATAAGGCAGTCAAGCAGTAATATACATGTACAGTACTATAGGGGGATTTAATGTGAATGATTGTAAATGTTTTTGTCACCATGGAGAATGTATTTTTTGGAATTTTGTTGAATTAATCGACAGGCCCTAAAAAATGACAGGACATAATAGTTCTAGATATCTTGAGCATGTTAAGTAAAATCGTCATCAGATACAACAGTTATAAACTTTTCAGACGAGTCACTAGAATTCTATCCTTTTTTTATTTTGGACGTCAAATGTAAATTACCTACCGTCAGGGTGATCGTTGACACTGAGGTCTATTGGGATCACCTGACCTTTGATGTCTGCCATATGACTAATACCTACCGTCACGGTGATCGTTGACACTGAGGTCTATTGGGATCACATGACCTTTGATGTCTGCCACATGACTACCTACCGTCATGGTGATCGTAGACACTGAGGTCTATTGGGATCACCTGACCTTTGATGTCTGCCATATGACTAATACCTACCGTCACGGTGATCATTGACACTGAGGTCTATTGGGATCACGTGACCTTTGATGTCTGCCACATGACTACCTACCATCATGGTGATCGTAGACACTGAGGTCTATTGGGATCACATGACCTCTGATGTCTGCCACATGACTAATACCTACCGTCACGGTGATCGTTGACACTGAGGTCTATTGGGATCACATGACCTCTGATGTCTGCCGCATGACTAATCTGTCCATTTGAGTTAACATTTTCCTAAAAATATATAACACGATAAATATTAGTTTTTGTTTGTATATTAACATGAACCTAGTAACAATTTTAATATTATTTCTGCCAATGGTAAATATAATAAAGAAATCGATAGATTCATTGTCCTAAGTAAATTAAGACATTTATATGGCTCCCTGCACTAATCTTCATTACATTGATCAATATTGGATTAAACACTGTGTTTTAGGAAATTATTAATGTGTTAACTTATAATTCTCATTAATAGTAGTTGCGATTTTTAATGCTGCAAAAACAGTTACAGAAACCCATCTAGACCTCAAAATGTACAAAGGCCGGAAATTGTAGAAATATACAAAACATAGTACCAAAGGAATCTCGATTCTGTTGTTATTAACAGAAGAAAAAAAAAAAGAAAAAAAAATACAAAATGAAACCCAATTTTTTATTTATATTACATTACATTAAAATCTCAATCCATTTAATTAGAAATCATTGTGAAGACAAAACATTGTTCCCTCTCCCTTTTGATACGCTAGGAGGACGCCATCTTGTTTACATTGGATACTGAAAGTAGTCCACTCAGAGGAAATATCGATTTATAAATTATTTGAGATGACATAATTAGATGTTTTTATCCAATCAAAGCACTTAATATAAATAAATTACAGCATGAATAGAATATTTAAAGACATTTGTACCATGACCAGTTCAGAGCACCTGTGACACAAACTGAGTTTTCCAATGTACTAGTACCATGACCAGATCAGAGCACCTGTGACACAAACTGAGTTTTCCAATTTACCATGACCAGATCAGAGCACCTGTGACACAAACTGAGTTTTCCAATGTACCATGACCAGTTCAGAGCACCTGTGACTCAAACTGTGTTTTCCAATGTACCATGACCAGATTAGAGCACCTGTGACACAAACTGAGTTTTCCAATGTACCATGACCAGTTCAGAGCACCTGTGACACAAACTGAGTTCTCCAATGTACCATGACCAGATCAGAGCACCGGTGACACAAATTGAGTTTTCCAATGTACCATGACCAGAGCCCCTGTGACACAAACTGAGTTTTCCAATCTACCATGACCAGATTAGAGCACCTGTGACACAAACTGAGTTTTCCAATCTACCATGACCATATTAGAGCACCTGTGACACAAACTGAGTTTTCCAATGTACTATGATCAGATCAGTGCACCGGTGACACAAACTGAGTTCTCCAATGTACCATGACCAGATTAGAGCACCTGTGACACAAACTGAGTTTTCCAATGTACCATGATCAGTTCAGAGCCCCTGTGACACAAACTGAGTTTTCCAATAGTATGAAAATGATGATGGTTCAAAACAAAGAACTATGGATTGGTCAGTCTATCCACTCACCCATTAAACAATCAATCACAATAAATAAGACCATAAACAGGTCACATGATACAAGTCACAGGTCCCATGATACTAGTCACAGGTCACATGACATACCTCCAAAATTACGTACCAAAAATTGAGAAATGCCTTGTTTTACCTTGATATTATCTTAATTTTACAATTTCTATAAAAAGCAAACAGCTGTTCTTGTTTATTAGTCTTGAATTTGATCCAAAATTATTCAACAAACTGAGGCATAAGCATGATAAGGAATGTAGTCAAATACATGTACCTGCTTAGTGTAACTTATCAAGCAGAGCTGGATAAATATACAAATTTTGTCCATTGTCAGAAAATATCAAATTTATTTGTTGTACGGGCCTTAGAAACAGGTAAAAATGGGAGACTCTGCAGAGCATTTCTCACCTGTTTCACGGAGAGTACAAATAAAATATATATTTTCTGACAATGTATAAACATTGTTTCTATCATAAACTAGATGCTCCCAGGAGCCTGTAATCGCTCACCTGGGACAAAAGCAGAAAATTTCATTAAAAAATTGCCATTTAAGGGCAATAACTTCTATAAGGAGTCATCTGACAATTTCAGACCAATCAAGTGAATTGTAGAACTTTTATTGCTGATCATTTTTGCTATTTATAGTTTTACTCTAGCTGTTATAGTTTTTAAGTTATAGGACAAATAGGAAAATTTCATAAACAATTGTCATTTAAGGGCAATAACTCCTATAAGGAGTCATGTGATGATTTCAAACCAAGTAAGTGAATTGTAGAACTTTTATTGCTGATCATTTTTGCTATTTATAGTTTTACTCTAGCTGTTATAGTTTTTTAAGTTATAGGACAAATAGGAAAATTTCATAAACAATTGTCATTTAAGGGCAATAACTCCTATAAGGAGTCATGTGATGATTTCAAACCAAGTAAGTGAATTGTAGAACTTTTATTGCTGATCATTTTTGCTATTTATAGTTTTACTCTAGCTGTTATAGTTTTTAAGTTATAGGACAAAAAGGGGAAAATTTCATAAAAAATTGTCATTAAGGGCAATAACTCCTATAAGAAGTCATCTGACAATTTCAGCCTGGGAATTTCCTAGCTAAGTTTGTCAGGGTTTCGTGGACACATGTGGATACAGAAACCCTGACTTGTGAGGATGTATAGCCTATAGCTACTACAATTTTTGAGATATCGATCAAAAATTTGTGTTGACACCCGTTCTATTTTTAGTAACAGCAGCCATCTTTGTCCATTGATCAACACCCTGGGTAAAAATTTGAAACTACGAACCCTAAGGATGATTGTGGCCAAGATTGAAAAAAATTGGCCCAGTGGTTTCAGCGGAGAAGATTTTTTTAAAAGTTTACGATGGACGACGGACAAGGGAGGACGGACGCCAAGTGATGGCAAAAGCTCACATGAACCTTCGGTCCAGGTGAGCTAAAAACATTAAAAAAGAGCACTTCATGCAGATTTCTGATGTGAAATTTTCGGCGCATATTCTAGGAATAGTCTGATGTCATAAACAAATATTGTATTTGACAACAAGTCTTAAACCAGAACAGAATACTAAATACTTGTAGAAGTGAGCACAAGGGTTCTAGGGGACTTTATGCCAAATAAAGAAACAAATTATTTAGCTTCCTTTATTGTACAGCATATGTAATGATAAACAATTTTTTATCATTTTCCGAACAGACAATAGCTTCACAAAATGATCATGTGTATTCATCATTAAAACCTTAAAACAGGTAAAGCTACAGGTGTAAATATACTAGTACAACTTACCACTGTTGCCAAAAGCTGATGTGGGGCTTCCTGTTCTTCTGATGTATAGTTCTGAGCATGCTCCTTTGTCATTTCCTCTGCCAGGTACATTTCCTGTTCATTCTTAGAGGTGGCAGATGTATTTTGCAACCTTCTCTTATTTAGTAATGCTAGTTCCTCTACCTGAACAATAAAGTCTTATTTTAGTTTGCCTTTTTGGTGTTACCTCCCTTTTCCTTAAATATAATCAATTAATCATTAATCATAGCATCTCACGAGAGCAATTAAGCCAAATTATCCTGCAAACCCCAGAAAATAATCTATTCTTATCATTTCAGGTTGAAGAAGTTGAGCACACCTTGATGCAAGCTAAAATTCACGACCCCAGTGTTACCATGCCAACAGTTGTTATTACTAGCTCTATACATCATACTGCTTTATCTAGAATTTTTTCATTCTAACATTGCAGAATCATTGCAGGTATTTTAGTCCTATTTTACATTAACAAATATTAATTGGGTAAAATTTATGAATATTGTTAAATATTAACAATATTCTTAGAAAGAGTACATTGTGTTCACTATTTCAAGCCGGGAGTATAAAAAGTGATGGAACATTTTGGTATGGTTGTGTATCATTTCCAAAATTTATGCAATTCATAATTCCGTCATTTAATAGGTCCATGTCAAAATTTCATTTTGAAATTATTTATTTGAACTCATTTCCGCAACAGTTCAGGCAGCATGGCGAAAGAACAAATGTATATGCTGTCGTTTTTAACGGAGCAACCGGGGGTTCTCTCCGGGTACTCCGGCTTCCTCCCCCAATGATAATAATAATCTTTATTTTAAGAGGGTAACACAGTTAGTCTACAAACTAATCTTCCCTGAGGCCCTCAGACGGTGCATAGAGAAATTATAGAAAATACAGAAATAAACATAAAACACATAAATACCAATGTCTATTATTAGTTTTTGTTGATCATGACATTAATTCTGAACTCTGAAGATATTTTTAAACATTGATTTTAAATATATAGGTTGTCCTCGCATTTCGAATGAAATTTGTAGTTTGTTCCACAAAAGAGAACTGAATAAAAACTGGATGCCATGATATAGCAGAAAAATTGCTGAAAGTGGCATTAAAAACTATTCAAACAAACAAACTATTCTCTTGTGTTGATTAAAATAAACATTCAATGTTGAATGTATAGTTTATGATATGAAATATGAACAGAAAACATAAACTGTAAGTGGCTAACAAGTTTCATTTGTGCCAAAATTGATATGAATAAGCCACATTGCCTTATGCCACATTTTTGTTTCCGCTAACTCATGAATTATCAATAAATTTGCAAATACTGGAACAATCCATTCAAAGGAGGTAAAAACCTTTGACATTTGTGTTAAAAATAATTGGAATAATAATCAAAAATGTCAACCAAGGTAAGCATGGTAACTATATTGTTTCTGTAATTTGTTAAATCATTGATGTTATGTTATACAGATAAAGAAATATATGTATTACACTTATCTGTAGATTAAATTTAAAAGTGAAACTTTTTAAGACAAAAAATCTCCTCTGGATTTTACTTTTATCAACTGTTTTACTGTTTGTTCCATTTGTGTCAATGTATGGTTGCTTCATAGACAAAGGGTAATGTAACGATTAGCTCCATAACGATTCTCCCCAAATTTAATAACGATTCGCCCCACTCAATATCGATTCACCTTACATAGGTAAAAGGCATTTGTAAATATAGTAAATTTATAATATAGATAATTACATTTATATTAAAATTTATAAATTTTTATATTTAATTGACTGGTGTTTTAATTGGCGGAATATGAAGCACATACCAAAGTGCTTTTTACTAATGTCTGGAAAGAAGTGACGGGAATGGGATTACAAAAAGGTAATTCTATTATACACACAAAACACAATAACAATAATAATGTTTAATAACAAATAATACAATCCCTTCAATTGACAACTTTCCAATTTTAAAAACGCCACCTATTGTCCACTTCCAGTAATGTTAAAAACTTTTGAAAAATTTTCACTCTTCAGATGAATGAAAGGTGTCAGTATCTGAGTGTGGATGTTATTAAAACCCCCTGCTATGTAAACGTGATCACAATTAATTAATGATGTTTATTCCCCCATTTACCTGATGGTAATCTGGGGTAGAAGCCCAGTTGTTTTATAGCTTGATTAAACAAGTTTAACAGTGACATCCGTGTTCTAATATTCAAACTCACCTGTTGCCTATGGCTATAGTAACATCTACTTATGAGGTTAATAAAATGAAAATTAAATTAGCAAAGACAACAATACAAAAACAATGCAAAATATTTATTTCAGTATCATAGTCTTTTAGTGATGATAGCCATAGTTTTTTTAACTGGAAGTAAAAGGGGAGATAAATCATGTAAAACTGGAAATGTATCAATTTGTTGAAGTTGGCCACTTATAGGAAGATAGGTAAGCCTCACCTTCAAGCGGTTAAGTTGATCTGTTAAAAGTGAAGCCAAAGAAATCAATGTTCTTTCTTCGTCTCTTAAACGCTTCAATTCTTTCAATTCTGCCATTCTTAATAAGTGTTACATTTTTAATTCAGTTTCATTTTCGTTTTCGGCTTGATAACCTTCATAATTGAAGAACTTCACAAGGGGAAAAACTCTGCATTTTTTTTAACTACCGTCTTTGTCCCTGAAATTTCAATTGATTACTTTAAACATATTTTATTTCTATTAAATCAGTTCGGTATATTTACATGAACATACAGACATGGATTTTGAAACAAGCTACAAAGCTCATATAAATCCGTCTCTTAAAAATGAATGATATATTTTAGTTTAAGAGAAACTAATGGGGTACATTTAGTCATGATGATGAGATTTGCATATCGAAAAAAGAACGAATATATATATGGAATAATAGTTTTTTTCATTGGGAGATGGAATAATATAAGACCACTGGGATCGTTTAAATGAGTCTTGAATAGACGAAACGCGCGTCTGGCGTAATGAATTTGTCACCTTGGTAATTTTTATTACATCTTGTTGGAATATTTGTGCAAAGCCAAGTAACAGCGCGTCCGCGGGTGGCGGACGGGGAAGCAATATATATCAGCTTTGGGTTCATTTGGAGTGAGAAAGTTTAAGATCAATATGTTATGACTTGTTTACGTTATTTATTTATATTGACACTCAATGATTAAGGCCATTCGTTGGTCAGTCTGTGTATATAATTTTGACAAGAAACACCGTCATTTGTATCGTTGCATAATCTTCTAGACTATATATATTATTTTTTGTTTATGCTGTATCGTCATGTTTGTCGATCCGATACTAAATAAGTGTACTGGTTTGGCAGCTTTCTTTAGACTCTCTCTCTCTCTCTCTCTCTCTCTCTCTCTCTCTCTCTCTATTATAACTTTATTTCCTCTCAGAGATGTGTCATTTCAAACATATAATACACAATGTTAATAAGAAAAAAATATACAAATAGGAGATAAAGTGCATAATATCTTCAGATAAATTACAATGTTTTATTAGGGATAGAAGTGCTTGCAAATTGATTGTATGAAAGAATAAATAAATAAATAAATTAATTAATTATAATGAAAATAATAAATAATATTGAAAAAAAAATATTATTATCTTCACCGTTACTACCACTAGCATCAACATTTTAGTTAGAGAAGAAAAAAAGGAATGTTGTACAAATACAATGAATAAATATCTAAAAATCGCTTGCATTTCAGAAAATAATCTTGCACCTTTAGAAATATGTCAGTATTTTGCAGGAGTGATAAGAGTATCAGATCCGTAAAGAAGGAGGTCCAAAACAAATTAAATTTGCACCTGAAAATTCAAGGTAACATGATGTTATTTCGAAGGACAATATAGTTTTCAAACAATATAACAAGAAATGGTTGGTTGTCTCTCTTAAGCCACATGTACAGTTATGGGTTGTCAACCAAGTTTCGCACTAACAGACCTGTGCTCATGTGTTGGTTGACCTAATCAGAAACTAAGATTGTTGACGCACTATTGAATTGTTTATACTTTTCAGAAATGTTGCAGAAAGAATTTGTGTAAACTCTATAAGTGTAAATTATAATCATCCTACACAATAGAGTAGGTTGCGTGAATGTGATTTAACGCCACTTAAGCAAGTGTTCAAGTTTATCGTGGCCTCCAGTTTAGTAAGAGTACCCCAAACTTCAGTAGGATAGCAATCCGTTCCAATTGAGATCAGAGTCGAGCACAATCCGCCCACAGTGAACCTTGAACCCTCAACCCAACTGGTCAATAGAAGATGACTTAATTCATTAATAACTCGCCCACTGAGGCCCAAACAGGATAAGGCTATCAAAGCAGTAATAATTGTTTACGAAACAGTAGTCGAAAACCGATACAACCACGGAAACTGGACACAAATTGTTCTACTCAGCTACCGTTCTACTTAACACTGATGTTAAGTAACAATTGTTACACCGAGACATGCTCCTTATTAGACCAAAATAGTCTCATTTAGATAAAACTGATCTAACTCATGAAAACAAGAAGCAGATTTTACTTTCGTTGCAAGAAACGTTATCCTGAAGAATATTCCTTATTTAAATTGTGTTTAAAACCACTTTCAGCAATTTTCAGCCATATAATGGCTTTCAGTTTTTATTAGAAGATGAGGTCGGAGTACCCGGTGAATTCTCCCGACCGTCGACAGTACAACTGGAAATCCTTGTCAATAATAGTTTAATTCGAGCACAACTTGCATGACCGTGAAGAATAAGGTAATTACCGTTATTGAGCGCCAAAAGACCTACAATTGCGCGCATGAAATCGCTACTTTCCGCACAAACAAATACAGGTAAATTTTAAGTAAATATTTTTTCTGAAATATATAATTATATATGTACCCGTTTCCTTGGTTATCATTCTGCCTTGGCTTTGCAGGTTTTTAGTTTATAAATCACCCCTTTCAGTTGTTGCATAGATTCTAAAATGACAGTCCATTGTATACAAGATATTTTTTGCTCTGTTTCTGATATCAGCCTTGTTATTGTCCCAAGGCTTGAGGTAACAAAACGAGAAAAAATGTCGACCGAACGTGGGTTTCCGACGATGACATTCGACTAGTTCATTATTTGTCCTGATATCATTACATTTACTGTACAATAAAGGTAGCCGAATAAAGTCTCCTGGTACACTTTTCCTCACTACTTACGATCTTTAGTGTTCTGTTCATGTTGTGGAATATGATTTTTGTTTGTGACGTTTGTTTGGTTGTTTGTTTGTGTGGTGTTTAACGCAACTTTCAGCAATTTGTCAGCTATATCATGGGGTCCAGTTTTTATTGAGGTAGGAAGCTAGAATACCCGTAGAAAATCCCCACATTCGGTACCTTCGGTAGGGAAACTGGCAATCCTTGTCAATTAAGAAAAGAGTGCAACGTGTCCGCATTGAGGCTCGAACCTGCAACCTCAGTGTTGACAGACCACTTAATCAAGGGTAGACGAACTACCTTAACCACTTGGCCACCGAGGCACCTGTTTGTGACGTCAGGGTATCACGAAAATACCCACAGAAAATTTCGAGTCAGAAATCGGATAGAAGTTACAGGTTTTTCGTGTTTTTCAAATAAAAGATAAAAACATTATTCGTAGCTTGTCAGACAATATAAAGGTGACAAATTTGTTTGGTTGTTTGTTTGTATGGTGTTTAACGCAACTTTCAGCAATTTGTCAGCTCTATCATGGCGACCAGTTTTTATTGGGGTAGGAAGCCAGAATACCCGTAGAAAATCTCCACATTCGGTACCTTCGGTAGGAAAACTGGCAATCATTGTCAATCATTGATGCTCGAACCCGCAACCTCGGTGTTGACAGACCACTTTATCAAGGGTAGACGAACTACCTTAAATACTTGGCCACCGAGGCACCCGTTTGTGACGTCAGGGTATCACTAAAATACCCACAGAAAACTTCGAGTCAGAAATCGGTTAAAAGTTACAGGTTTTTCGTGTTTTTTATTATAAAAGATAAAAACATTATTCGTACCTTGTCAGACAATATAAAGGATTTAGCCTTTCTTTCCTATAAGGAATTGTACATCACTTCTGCAAAAATCATTAATTTTGCCATTTGAAGGGGAATAACTCCTATCAGGAATTGTCCAACACATATGCACCAATAATCATTTTGCAGATCTGCATGCGCTGAAAAATTTTGAATGGAATCGACTTTCTCTAGCAGTTAATTTTCAAGATATTGAGGAAAAGTGGCAACAATTGACAATTTTGACAACTAAGGGCAATAACTCCTCTAAGGCATTGTCACACATCTTCACCTTATTTGAATATCTTGTAGAGCTTTTGATGCTCAGGAAGGAGGTTCGCTCTCAGCTGTCATGGTTTGTGCAAATTTGGTAGCGGACATCCTAAAATCCTAAAGATGATGTGTTCAAAGGGAATAACTCCTAAATGGCTGATCAGACAATCCTGACCCTAAGTCATTTTGTGTTGCTCTCATAAAGCTGAAAAAAACATTAGCAATGCAAACTTCTTCTCTAGTTTTAATGATTTTCAAGTTTCAATTATAACATGATCAAACTTTATATTTGTCTTCATTTTATACCTCACTATAAAATATTGACAAAAATATAAGGTCTGACCATGTTCTAATTCCCATAGAACCTGCTGGCAATGATTCATTTCTTAGAGCATGCTTATTCTTCACCTGCCCAATTAGACATGGCAGGACGAAAAAATAGTCAGAATTTTCTCTTTTGTTTCTGCTTTTGCTTATAACTGCTAATGTTTAAGAGTTGGATATTTTGAAAGGTATGGCATTACTGTAGAAGACAATTTTTTCCAGTGAATGTCTTTACAGTGGAAGCACTGCCTAAAGTGTGTAATGTGGTACAATGTGACCACAACATTGAAATGAAAGTAGAAAACACTTGTACTTTTTTCTCCATTTTTAGGTAATTTTGCATTATATGTGTAATGCCCCATATATGAAATTTTAAGTGAAAGAAAGATTTTTTTAATAAAAAATTTTGATGTCTCGCCTGTTTGGTTACTTTTGCACAGGCCATCCAAATGGATAATGACCTTTTATGCATATATCCCATTACAGAATGTAGAGTTATCTCCCATTAGAGCATGTAGAGTTATCTCCCATTACAGCATGCAGAGTTTTCTCCCAATAGAGCATGTATATTCTTCAACAACACATTAGATATAATCAAAACTAATTTATTGATAATAAGTAGAAGACATGAATAAATTACATTGTACTGGTTGCCATGACAACACAATAAATAATAAACTAGCTTAAAAGTCCTGCTTTATACAGTAACTTCTTAAAAGTATTCATAACAAAATCAACTGACAATTTAAAACAGAACTACTAATAGTACATTAATCCAAAACAACTGAAGTAGTTTTAAAAATATCCAACAATTTGAATTTCTGAAATAGAGAATGGAGAAAAGATCAAGATTTTACAAATTTTAAAATATTCTACCTTGATAACAAAATACAAAATATGAAGTACATGTAGATAAAGTTTTTTTCTTGCTGGAATGAAAATGAAAATTTTTGTTTTTCAAAGGACAAATGGTTTATAGTATATTGTATTAAAATAAATGAATATACTGGAATGTATTAACACTTAAATCATAATTAAATGTATTGGAAAAAATGTTCATTCTACATGAATGCATTCATTAGTTTTTGCAGTTATGTCATTAAAGGAGAAAGCGATTGACCCTTGGTACAAAAAGGAGAAAAGGGATAAAAAGTTATAATTTAATTTGCTTTGTAAGCTGAAATTTGATTGGTCAATTCAAATCAAGCAACCCATATTATCATGATTATAAGATATAACTTGCGTGACCTATGACCTATTCTTACATCGTTAAAATTCAAATAATTCTATGACATCATAGATGTTTTTACAATAAAAATTGTTAAGATTTATTTTATAGTTAAAATTAAATTATGAGGAATATTTCAAATTTCTGAGCAGGTTATACGATATAATATGGTTTGGGTCTTTTTACACCATTCATAAAACACTTTGCGGTTTATTAGACATAAACAGACTCAAACCATACTATATCGTATAACCAGTTCAGAAATTTGAAGTATTCCTTAAATAATTCTCAATAGGGGAGATAACCCATTTTGGTGTTGTCATAACTCATTAAAATCAGATTAAATATAATACTGATCATACTGACTTTAATGATAATTCATTTGGCAACTAAAGGAACAAAGATGGCAGGCTTCATGAGATCTGGTATGATATATAAATCTTATTATGAGCAAATTTCAAGTGATGATATGTCTGCTATAATCAAACATACTGGGGATTCAGGTTCTGCAGAGGCTGGTAGCTAAGGTCAAGGTCATAGCCAGTATTACAACAGAAAATATGGTGGCTGGTAATCAAGGTCAAGGTCATAGCTCTTATAAAAAGGCCAGTATTACAACAGAAAATATGGTGGCTGGTAATCAAGGTCAAGGTCATAGCTCTTATAAAAAGGCCAGTATTACAACAGAAAATATGGTGGCTGGTAATCAAGAACAAGGTCATAATGCTTATAAAAGGGTCAAGGTGGGAACAGATATTAACAGGTGGGTTCAAGCCTTATTACTGTTATCTGTAACAACCCAACCTTAGAGCAGATTACACACAGCGGTTATCTCCCTTTACAGCAGATTCCCAGCAAATGAGTTAACTCCCATTACCGTAGATTACACACTAGGGTTATCTCCCATTAGGGCAGGTTCCTTGTTAAGGAGTTATCGCCATAACAGCAAGTTCTCTGTTAAGGAGTTATCTCCCATTTTGGATTCAATTACAGTACAAATTTTTAAGTTAACAATTATAGATACTCGTTAATGTCTGCATTATTTCCGTTATTTTTTTTTATATTTACAAGATTTGCCTCCCTTTTGTATTTTCTGACACTAGAATATTCTCTTGTGAAAGGGAGATAACTTGTAGTCTACTATAAGCATAAAATATTCATTCATTCATAATAATTATAATAAATTATAATAATTCTCATTTGAATACATTAGCAAAAAGACAGCATGATTCAACCTTGATTAATGGAAAATAAAATGAAGAAAGCAAATAAAAGATCAGTGGACTGAACACAAAGTATAACAATACCGTAACCATGGTAACAATGCTAAATATTATTTATAGTTTAGAAAATTAGGTCAGAACAAAATTTTGAAATCTTCCCTAATATATGATTGTACATTAATTAAATGTATAGAGTCATCAAAGATACCAACAGTTGTGCATATTCAACGTCTTGTTCCAAAATCCACAGGAAGATTGAAAAATTCTTTCAAGACTAACTTTGGCTTTTTGTTTTATATAAACAGACAATGTTGCATATTAATGTTGCTTAGATACTACTAAACACATGATTAACTAAAATAAGCAATGGAATCAATAAATGTCAGTTAGTAACACTGATTAGTAATCACTGTAAAATAAACAGTAACAAAATGTAAAGTCACAAGTATCTATAGGATGGGGATGGCAGATAAAACATTCCTGCACTTCTATGTCTGACTGATGACCTTTCTTTTTTTTAATTACAATTTTCAATAGCCCAAAACACAAAAAGCTGGGAAAATAGTTATAGGCAATAATTGTTAAAATCATAAAGGGCAATAACTCTTAAAAACTCTATAAACTGTTTCTATCTAAACCTTGATTTTCTTCTCAATAACAAATTCTCTAAAAATAAAATTTTTAATTTTAATAAAAAGAGGTGGAGAACAATGTCAAATATCCATTAAAGGACAACAGCTCAAATAAGCATTCGGGTTTACAGTTTTTTGTCAATAATAGTTTTTGAAGATAATATCCATCTGATGAAATTTATTTGCCGATTATTTGGTCAGACACAAATAAAAAAACTGCGGGTCCAATGGCCATTTTACACCCATTGGCTTCAGCAGACTGGAATATTTCGTGAAGACTGTTAATAAACAAAATTTTACACAGTAAAATTAGTCTGCCTTGATTTATAATGTACATGTAGATAAATAATGAATTAACATTGGAATAGAACATTGAGGTCAATGCTTCTAAAAAACAATTACAATCAAGACCAGTGAACATTCTTGCACAAAAGTCAATATTTTAAAAAGAGTTTCATCTAAAACAATCAAAATGACAGGTAATACAAGTGATTACAAGTAATAAAACTGCACATGTAGTCATGGGAACAATATATACTAGAACAATCAAGGTTTCTATAGCAACTTTAAATATTTATTTTACACTGTTGATAATTTAGCACCTACATGTATCAGACATTCAATGCTAAATGTTTACATCCCTGACAATCAGTTACAATTATACAGTGAGTCAGCCTGGCTAATAAATGGAGTTGTCTTTTCCTGGAATGATGTTGTCTTTTCTTGGGAATATACCAAAATGAAGTAACTAGCTTAATTCTTGTTAAACTGAGGTCGTCTTTTCCTGGGAATATACCAAAATGAAGTAACTAGCTTAATTCTTGTTAAACTGATGATGTCTTTTCCTGGGAATATACCAAAATGAAGTAACTAGCTTAATTCTTGTTAAACTGATGTCGTCTTTTCCTGGGAATACACCAAAATGAAGTAACTAGCATTGTTCCTGTCAAATTAAAGTTGTCTGCCCTTGATTTTGGTTTACATTTCTCACAATATGATATGACTGCAGCCATATTTATGAAACCATGGCAACTAAATGTAAATGAACACAGTTTAATTAGTAAAACTTTTTAAAATCATTGAAAATGAAAATATTTCCTCACAATCAAAATTGCACTTAGGTTCAGTGAATACACATTTATTCTTCCATTTAATCACATGATCTAATCATCCTAACTTTCCCTATCGTTAACTTTCCCTACGTGTAACTCATCGTTTCTTCATTCTTTTAGCTTGATCTTTCTCCTTTCTTTTTTCCTTTAGTTCCTTTTTCTCCTGTTTTATTCTTTCTTTGTCTCGTAGACTCTTTATCAGCTTATAGGCAAAGAAAGCTACAATGAACAATAAGACTTAAAACACACTTAATTAACAACAAGTGTGGACTGTTATGCTCATTAGTGATACCTCCGCTATCACAAAATTTTACATGTATGTCAACTATGTGTAAAAATCTACGTATTCTGTAAACAGGAAGTAGATGACCAAGGAGGATAAAATCGCTATACTGTACACCATATGATATGATACTATAGGAGAAGGCAATATGCAAAATATCACACTTCTGCGTGATATAGTTGCTTGGAAATGTGTGACAACAAATTTTTTATGGATGGACAAATTAATGAACGGTCGACAAGGGTAAAACATTATACTCAAGTTTCTGAGAAGCGGCGGTTTATAACAAATTAACCACTGTCTAGACAAGGAATCACAATAATAAAGATGGACAGTACTTTAAGAGTCTTTGTGACACTAATGTCCAGTCTGGTTTTGTTTGTTTGACACCAGTTTCAGACATTTTTTAGCAATTAGTACATGTATATCAATTCATCCATGGCATCTAGTTTTTATTGGGGAGGAAGTCAGAGTACCTGAAGAAAACCCCGGACTTTCCATAGGAAACCTGGCAATCCTTGTCTATTAAGATTGGCGTCGAGCACACCATTCCCAGAGTGAGACTCAAACCTGCAACCCATTGATTGACAGGTCAGTGATCAATCGTAGATGAACTACCTTAACAACACAGCCACCGAAGATCGATTTATCATATAATTCACTTTAAAACAATAAACTGTAATTCCCTATTTTCGGAATACAAGAGTTACTTCCCATTTGCAAGAGTTGTCTTTCATAACAGCAGGTATCTAGTATTGAACAGATAGGGAAAAATCACATTTTTTATTTTTTTAAATAATGTCTGTGGACTGATTCTTCCAGTACAACTAAAAAAACTACAGAATTAGTTTCCACATCACAATAAATTTTACCGGATGCTTTGCTATATGTGAATAAATAAATTTTGCGAGAATACAGACTTTTGATTGGCTGGAAAATATTTTCTATCAGAGGATGGAAAACAAATTTGATCGTCATGGAGACATGCGCCAATTGACATCATATATTACTCCACGGGAAACTAACAGTTTTTGTGTTGATATATTTTTTCAAAAATGTCCAGTAACAAAAATAAAATTGTTGAGTTTATTCTATTGTTTGAATTTATATGTATTAACTACAAAAAATATTTTCTCCATCGAGGGATAACAAAATTTCCGTTGTGCACATTTAATATAATCCGCTACGCGAATTATACAATATGCAAAACGGAAATTTTGTCATCCCTCGATGGAGAAAATATTTTTTGTAGTTAATTCTTAAATAAAAAAATATTGTAGAAAAACTACTTTTTACCCACAGTAGGTACTATAAAGTACCTGCTCTAAAGAACAGATAACTCTGCAAATGGGAGATAAATCTTGTTTACCGCAAGTAGGGAATAAGTAGAAAATAGCTTCAAAACATAGATATTTTAGTAAATAGGGTGGGGGCATTTTTAATTGGGGCAATTTTGCTTAAGGTGGTGGCATTTTTTACCTGCTCCCAAATGTATAACCTTAACAGATAACACAAAACAAGAACTAAATATGAAAACACTGTCCCTACATAATAATATTTCATTGGCAATTACAAACAAGAGTTTTTTTTAATTTCAGCTGGCAGCATTCTCTTAAATAAGATCAGCATGAAATGTATTGTTTGTTTGAATGGTGTTTTAACGCCACTTTCAGCAATTTTTCAGTTATTTCATGGCGTCCAGTTTTTAATGATTGGAGGAAGCCGGAGTACCCGGAGAGAACCCCCGACCTGCGGTAGGAAAACTGGCAATCCTTGTCAATTAAGATTGGAGTCGAGTACACCTTGCCTTCAGTGAGAATCGAACCCGCAATCTCAGTGTTGACAGACCACATGATCAATAGCAGACGAACTACCTTGACCAATCGGCCACCGAGGTCCCGCATAAAATGTAGAAACTGTGTAGAGAACCTTTCACATTGTATCTCACCCATTCATGCATTATGAAAGACAGAGAACAAGATCTCACGTTACTTGTGAGAATTTTTCTTCTCTGCTAAGGGAAAACAGAAAACGAGAATAAAGTTCATTGTCAACATGTATATACTCTATCAGGAAAGTCTGTTGTCGCATCCAAATAATGTATACACAAAATATCCTACATGTAGTATTTTTTAGGAGAATATCTATGTTCCTTAAAATTAAAAACTTGCCTCAATTCTAAACTGGGCTCTATTTTAATACAAAACTGGAGAAATTATGTACACAAGTTAAACAAAATTTGAATAAAAACAAATATGGTGCAATAAAATTCATGTCCATTCAAAATGTACAAGGGTCAAAACTCTTGAACCAAAATTAAATAAATTTTAACTATAATTAAAAAAAAAAAAAAATAATTCTAAAGCTTGAGGAGAGTACAATAAAATTACTGTAGTGTCCGAATGGAAAAAGTCATTCTGTGTTCCTGGTAAGCCTTACTGACCAATGTCAGACTGTAGTATTATACTAGTACCTGCCACATACTAGTATGTAATGGCAAAACACTTTCTAGAGGCTTCAATATAAGATAAGCCAAAGATATCAGAATCAAAGCCACGAAATAATTATTGTTTACCTACCTATAACAATTCCAGGTATCAATAGCGTAATTAAGAAAATGGATATAGAACCACCAGTATTTTCAACTTCTGGTGTTGAACCACGAGGTGTCATGTTTTACAGTTGTACAGATAAGATATCAGCTATCTAATTATCTAAGTCATTAAAAAAAATAAATGGTATGAATACTTTGTCAAAATCTATCAAATATATGTCAACTTGTTCTGCCAGAAAATCATAATTAATTACCACCGGCAGGTGCTTGTCGGGAGCAGTAGTTACATGTAGTTGTACTAGTAAGATTAACCATATGTATACAGTTCAAAAATGCAGGACATCAACTTATTTTAATTTTATTGAATTTAACTGCCATCATTCAGTTTTGCTTCACTCATCTTGTTTTAGTTGGTTTACAGAGCACCCTTAGTGGCCTCCTGTTTTCAGTCCGACCATCAATCATATTATTGTACAATATGGTAAAATTTTAACATATTTAAGAATTTATACTGGTTTCGCGAACTGTGAAATTTGCATACATGTGGCAAAATTAATATGTTGTAATTAAAAAGGTCATATTAGTTAACATAAGTTTTATTTTATTTCATAGTTGAATTATTACACGTCAACGTTTACTACGTATACACAGGGTACGAGTCCTAAATCTGTCCAAAGATGTCAACAGACGGTACAGACACAGTACTTACCGAACAAGCAACCAATGATGATCCCAGGGACGATAAACACAGTATTATCTATGCTTTCTTTAATTGGACCTGACCCGTAATCAACCATTGTAAAAGCTTTTTGATGAAATAACAAAATGTTCTCCTACCGGTATACGTTGTCTTTTTCTACCACGATAAACCGGAAGCCACGTTTCACATTTATTATTCTTAAGAATCTTGGGTAATATGTTAGCCTCTGGCTAGTATTACCGTAAATAATATAATTAACATAAAATAACGTACATACATCATTATATTGTCAAGTCCTTCTACAATACATAGCTTACTCGTAGTTCATACGCACGTTCTTTAACTTTAGTTTTGTATTTAAAACTGGTATCAAACTATCTTTTTTATAGTTGATAAATGACACTGGCAAAGTATGATATACATTGCTGATGGAGTGTGGAGAGAAGGGGTGTCAGACCGGGAATCATCCAGTAGAGGACGTAGAGGCGTTTCAGCGCAATCAGTTTGGAGAATGTTATCTGGGTTAGTAGTCACAGCAAGAAGTAGACGAGCAGCAATCCAGAAGATGGCTCAAGCAGCAGAAAGATCGGCATGCTGGGTGTGGATGAAGAGGGACACTAGTAGCTGGATACCCACCACCAAAGCGCAGTGACTGATCACCACTGTGGACCCCCATCCTGAGAGTGTACCGAGTTAGGGGTCGAAACACACGATGAGGGATGGCCTCGGCTGAGGACGTTGGCGGTGCAGCAGCAGTACTGTGATGTTCATGATTCAAACTTTTTATAATTTCATTTCTATTCTATCACTGTATTGGATTTTCATATTGTTTTTATTTAGAATTTGACATAATTAGATACGTCCTAATTTTTAAACTTGTATCTATGTTCTATTTTTTGACCCAAAGGTGCGTTTGAATATAAAGGTGTGTTTGATATAAGGGTGTGTTTGATTTGAATATTGATTTGTTCATTTCCTGTTTCCTGTTTGAGTTTTTGTGTACCACTATGCTAGGCATTGCACCAATGCAAGTTTGATCAAATTTCAAAGGCATCCTTTCATGGCAGTCCACTATGTAAGTTGAATTATCATATATAAGGTTTAATTATCATATTTGCGTACTTATTTTTGAGTTTAATGAATCATATTTGATGTTTTTGTACACAGCATTTTCAAGCATATTTCATATTAGTTTAAGATAAGAAACCCCGTCTGAACAGGTGAACTGTATTATTTTGAAGTTTTTATTTACAAGTTCTCACTTTTTTCCATATCATTAAACGAAACGAAACTATGACGAATTTTAAGGTATTTATTTCACTTGCCTTTTTTAATTTTCATAAATTTTGCATCTATGGTCTTATACTCTTTAAGAACATTGTATTTTTCAATGGCGTTAATTATTTACTACCTTTTGATATGTTTGATATGTTTCGTATAAGTATTTATTGTTGTTTAAATTTTCTATTTGTAGCTTCTTACCACACATACACACTCACATATATTGCACGATTAAATAATCATCTGTAAATTGGTGTTATGGTTATCTATCTGTCTGTGGCCATGTCACGAGGCGGAATAAGTACAATAAATATTGTGAGACTCTAACCTGCAACCTCAGTGTTGACAGGCCATGTGATCAATAGTAGACAAACTACCTTAACAACTCAGCCACGGAAGACCAACCTCAGTGTTGACAGGCCGTGTGATCAATAGTAGACAAACTACCTTAACAACTCAGCCACGGAAGACCAACCTCAGTGTTGACAGGCCATGTGATCAATAGTAGATGAACTACCTTAACAACTCATCCACGGAAGACCAACCTCAGTGTTGACAGGCCATGTGATCAATAGTATACGAACTACCTTAACAACTCAGCCACCGAAGATAAACCTCAGTGTTGACAGGCCGTGTGATCAATAGTAGACAAACTACCTTAACAACTCATCCACGGAAGACCAACCTCAGTGTTGACAGGCCATGTGATCAATAGTAGACAAACTACCTTAACAACTCAGCCACGGAAGACCAACCTCAGTGTTGACAGGCCGTGTGATCAATAGTAGACAAACTACCTTAACAACTCAGCCACAGAAGACCAACCTCAGTGTTGACAGGCCATGTGATCAATAGTAGACAAACTACCTTAACAACTCAGCCACGGAAGACCAACCTCAGTGTTGACAGGCCATGTGATCAATAGTAGATGAACTAAGTTACAGGCACTTGTGGTCAGGATAAATTTTTTTTATGGAATAAAATGATAATAAATGAGTTTACAGTGTGTATTCACTCGTTTGGTAACTAGTCTAACATGTCTCATTGTGAAATATTGAACTCGGGGCAATATGCTGAAATAGCGTACAGGTTTTCACTAATACACTTCCCAATGTGGTACGAAAGTATCATATTACACTGTCCCATATGGTACGAAATGGTCTTAATACACTTCCCCATATGGTACGAAATGGCTATGATACGAAATTGTTATGGTACGAAATGGTTTTAATTATGGTACGATTTGGTTATGGTACGAAATGACTGGTTACCTATAATCAATAGTAGACAAACTACATTTGAGTTAACAACTCAGCCACGGAAGACCAACCTCAGTGTTGACAGGCCGTGTGATCAATAGTAGACAAACTACCTTAACAACTCAGCCACCGAAGATCAACCTCAGTGTTGACAGGCCATGTGATCAATAGTAGACGAACTACCTTAACAACTCAGCCACGGAAGACCAACCTCAGTGTTGACAGGCCATGTGATCAATAGTAGACAAACTACCTTAACAACTCAGCCACGGAAGACCAACCTCAGTGTTGACAGGCCATGTGATCAATAGTATACGAACTACCTTAACAACTCAGCCACGGAAGACCAACCTCAGTGTTGACAGGCCATGTGATCAATAGTAGACAAACTACCTTAACAACTCAGCCACGGAAGACCAACCTCAGTGTTGACAGGCCATGTGATCAATAGTAGACAAACTACCTTAACAACTCAGCCACGGAAGACCAACCTCAGTGTTGACAGGCCGTGTGATCAATAGTACACAAACTACCTTAACAACTCAGCCACGGAAGACCAACCTCAGTGTTGACAGGCCATGTGATAGTAGACGAACTACCTTAACAACTCAGCCACCTAAGATCAACCTCAGTGTTGACAGGCCGTGTGATCAATAGTATACGAACTACCTTAACAACTCAGCCACGGAAGACCAACCTCAGTGTTGACAGGCCATGTGATAGTAGACGAACTACCTTAACAACTCAGCCACGGAAGACCAACCTCAATGTTGACAGCCATGTGATCAATAGTAGACGAACTACCTTAACAACTCAGCCACCGAAGATCAACCTCAGTGTTGACAGGCCATGTGATCAATAGTAGACGAACTACCTTAACAACTCAGCCACGGAAGACCAACCTCAGTGTTGACAGGCCATGTGATCAATAGTATACGAACTACCTTAACAACTCAGCCACCGAAGATCAACCTCAGTGTTGACAGGCCATGTGATCAATAGTAGACGAACTACCTTAACAACTCAGCCACGGAAGATCAACCTCAGTGTTGACAGGCCGTGTGATCAATAGTAGACAAACTACCTTAACAACTCAGCCACGGAAGACCAACCTCAGTGTTGACAGGCCATGTGATCAATAGTACACAAACTACCTTAACAACTCAGCCACGGAAGACCAACCTCAATGTTGACAGGCGGTGTGATCAATATATATAGTAGACGAACTACCTTAACAACTCAGCCACGGAAGACCAACCTCAGTGTTGACAGGCCATGTGATCAATAGTACACAAACTACCTTAACAACTCGGCCACGGAAGACCAACCTCAATGTTGACAGGCCATGTGATCAATAGTAGACAAACTACCTTAACAACTCGGCCACGGAAGACCAACCTCAGTGTTGACAGGCCATGTGATCAATAGTACACAAACTACCTTAACAACTCAGCCACGGAAGACCAACCTCAATGTTGACAGGCCATGTGATCAATAGTATACGAACTACCTTAACAACTCAGCCACGGAAGATCAACCTCAGTGTTGACAGGCCATGTGATCAATAGTAGACAAACTACCTTAACAACTCAGCCACGGAAGACCAACCTCAGTGTTGACAGGCCATGTGATCAATAGTATACGAACTACCTTAACAACTCAGCCACGGAAGACCAACCTCAGTGTTGACAGGCCATGTGATCAATAGTAGACAAACTACCTTAACAACTCAGCCACGGAAGACCAACCTCAGTGTTGACAGGCCATGATGTTGCCGCTTATTTAGACTTTTTTCTGGAAATTAGGAAACATACAAACTAAGCTCAATGAAAAACTTTGTATTTGTCAACATCCGGGTCAAGATAGCAATATTCCAATCAATGCTATCGGTTTGTCCGACATGAGCTACTCAAGCCAGGTATTTCCTGTACTTAAGTTCTATGGCAGTCAACATGACCTAATCGATCGTTATGGAAAATCCATCTTTCAATGCTTTTCGATGAGTCACAAGTAGTCTTTTTCTTCTTCCTGCATTTGACTTTTCCCGTATATTAAAATGAGTGGGCGTCTAATTATAGGCATGCGCCTGAGTGCAATCATAGTTTTTATTGGGTTCGGAGTTTTCACTTTCTGTTTGATGTTTTGGTTTCAGTTTTGTGTCCTTTGTTTTAGTATGAATCAGGGCAAAATGACCAAACTTCTGACTTGTACCTATAGCTTCGGACAATCAATTCTATTTTCGGTTTGTTAGTGTTCAGCAGTAATCTGAGTCTTCATCCTGTTCCGTTCAGTGTCTTCTGACTTCTTTTCAATGATTACCAAACAATAGAGAGCCTAAAACAAAATAGATTGTCCGAAGTTAGAACATGTCCGATTTACCGGCTCTGTTTGGTCGGTCGGCCATCTTTGAATATCGAACATCTAATTGGAATCTTTAGGGTAGCACACAACAACACAGATTATATCATGAAAAATGTTCTCCTAAATTGATTATATATTTTAAACATTAAGAAATTTTCAATATAAAGAACCTATATAAATCAAAACCACCACAAGTCTTCGTGTGTCGTATTGTGGTTTTGTATCACAGAATAATATAAAATATAAAGAGTCTTTCTGTATAATAAAGACAAATCTATTATTTTTATAAGGGTAATATTTCTCAATGAGACATATCAGACTAGTTACCAAACGATTGAATACACACTGTAAACTCAATAGCATTTCATTAAAAAAAATATCCTGACCCCCCAGCGCGTGTGTTTTTCATTACGTTTATATGGTACTGGTCACAGGGGCTTGTAAAAATAGATTTACTTGCGCTTTCGAATGAAACTGGGTCACTATAACACAATCGACCCAGTATCATTCGAAAGCGCAAGTAAATCTATTTTTACAAGCCCCTGTGGTACTGGTAGGAGGGAACCGTTGTACTACCTGTGTTATAGAGTGCATACAAATTGTAAAACAACTTAAGCACGTTTAGAGTTCACACAAGTTCAAAATACATGATTTTTTGAAAATCTGACAAATATTGTACAGATGTGTTAAAAACCGAAACATTGATGGAAAAGTTCCGGGTATGATAGAGATGACAAGCAGTTTATCATAAACCTATATCATACTATCTTTTATTGTCAACAAGGAACTCCACATGACTTCCATATGACTGTCATTTGATTTATATCTATATAACATTGGGCCCCTCTGATGGATATTATCTCTCCACAGTCCTCCAAGGTAAGGTGTATAAAAATTGAATTATATTGATAGTTATTTTTATATTTAAAGAAAAATGTTTAATAATGAATATCCAAATAAGATTTGAAAGCATACAAAGCAAGCCACTTAAAAAGCAGTTTTATTTAACATTTTTCGTAGAAAGTATCAAAATATATATAGCGTTCTCCTGTATTGTATGCAGGGCAATATTACTTCCAGATAAAGACGCCATCAGTGAACGCAGGGCAAACCAATGACGCCTCCGAAATGCTTTAATGGTGAAATATTTATAATGTTATACAAAATAGACGCTTATTGTAGGAATGTTCCATGCATAATATAAATTTCACTAGCAAGCATACGCAATATATAATACGCTGGCAACATGATGAACCAATATTCGTGTATTTTACAATATATAATACGCTGGCAACATGATGAACCAATATTCGTGTATTTTACAATATATAATACGCTGGCAACATGATGAACCAATATTCGTGTGTTTTACAATAGAAAGTCACAACATGTTATAACAACCTTTTGCAACTGTACAAGTTTAAGTTATTACAACATTGTATACTGATAATATTTTACTTCATTTTACTTTCGATTTCTTTAAATATTTGGACCATTTTATATTGCACACAAAAATTGTTATTGAAGAGTCAATACTTTATTTTACTTTCGATTTCTTTAAATATTTTGGACCATGTTATATTACACACAAAAAATGTTATTGAAGAGTCAATAATAAAATAGCATTTTTTTTAGAAAACTTTTATTTTATTTCTAAATTTCTTATTCAACTCTAAAAGCTCTGGTTTTTATCGTTGCTTGTTATTATTCCGCGAAATGACCCAGTATATTAAGAAACATAAGTGCAAAATAATGAAAAACAAAAACAAATAAATAACAATTTAACATGAAAATAGAAATATTCAAAATTAAAGAAAAAGAACAAACTTACAGACAAACTGTCGGTCTTTGCTTTTTGACAAATCAACAAAAGAACGACGACTTTTACGTTTTGTCTGTTCGTTATTTCGCAGCAAAATAACAAACTAACGCAATGACACAAACAGACCAACCCATATTTTACTGCTAACACGATGTCGATGAAAATTTTCAGATGAAATTGATAGTAGTTGCCTTGTGTATTGGCGTTGTCCTGTCAGCTCCAGTCGACCGGATGTTGGATGGAGAGTGGGAACTATATAAATCCACCTTCAGTAAGAACTACGATCAACACGAACATTTGTTGAGGTACAGATTTCTCTTTATTTCGATCATTTAAGAGAACACCAAGTTTTGTGCAATTGTAGTTTATACCGACCCACAAGAGCAGCGGTGACTTATTAAATTTTGTATGTGATTAACAAGTAATCTCTATACTTTGTACCATAATGCATCACATATCTTGTATGACGACGAATGCCAGCATTGCGATTGGCTACTTTTGTTGTAAGAAAATAAAACAAGTACCGGTATATGGTTAGCCGACCAGCCCACCGAGCTAGATAGACGCCGGATTTATTAAATAAATATGAACACATAAAATCATAAATAACATATGTAATTATAACAAAAAAAAAATCAAAAAAAAAGTTCAAACCCAGTTAAACCAACGGCCAAGGCACGCCCAGGTACAACTAGAGATAATGTCATCGTACCAACAATTCAAAAATAAAAAGCTCAAACCCCGTTAAACTAACGACCAAGGCACGTCCAGGTACAACTAGAGATAATGCCATCGTACCAACAATTCAAAAATAAAAAGCTCAAACCCCGTTAAACTAACGGCCAAGGCACGTCCAAGTACAACTAGAGATAAAAACTCTTTGGTCGGAAAAATACTCTGGAGACCTGTGTTCTCATGGCAGAAATACCTTTCGACAGACCGTCTAGGGGTACAGTCCGAGAACCTTCACTGACATTTTTTATATGTATAGAACTTTAGTCACAATAAACAAATGCTGTACCTAGTAATACAGCGTACAATATTAAATACTACCGGTCCACACAAATTAAAATTTGCACCGATCGGGTACAACGGTGGATAGAGAATGACATACACAGAATTACTTACATAAAAGCCTGCCAAAACTATAAACCCCTTCCCATTGGCCAATCAATATGTCACATGTAGTGTAACCTCGTACTGATAATACATTTTCCCGCTAAACTGCTGAAACGCACGAAAATAGAATTACTGGCCATGAAACGAGTTTTATCCATGTAATAAAATGTTCTTTCCTTCCAATAGAAAGCAATCATGAAAATGAGGTGTTTTGTTTTTTATTTTGATAATTATTATATTAAACGTGTTATGTTCAATACTTTTGCATATGTCTATAATAAACCAAACGTTTTTAACTGTTCGACGTTTTAGACAACTTAAGGATGTATCTTTGTATAATGTCATGTGAGCATTGTTGCAGCTATATTCAGGACGAGAACATTTCAACAAACAATAATTAAACTGGGTTAAAGGTGGGGACCACTTGTCAGACTGACAAAGGAGTACTGAGTAGAGACGGAGAGTTTTGTAGAGCGCACGATGAGTTTGCTGTTTGTCCAAATGCAAGGGTCATTATCGAGCAAGGCAAGTGCACTCTTAAAAACGTCACGTGATCCGCAATCAGGCGTTCCATAATGCAACATGTATGGTTCATTTTTCAGACGTCTGATTTGGGAAGACAATGTAAGATACATCCAGCAACATAACTTAGCTGCAGACAGAGGAGAATACACATTCTGGCTTGGTGTCAACGCATACGCCGACATGGTGGGTTCATTTGTTGTTTGATTTTCTTTCGGAATTAAATGATTTTAAATGGTTTAGTACATGTTTATGCCTTTGTAGTTTGTATGATGTTTAACGCCACTTTAAGCAATTTTTTCAGCTATATCGTGGCGTCCAGTTTTTATTGGGGAAGTAAGCCGGAGTACCCTCGAAAACCCCCGACCTTTGGCACGATCTGTTTATCTGTTTATGCCTTCTCACAATTCTATTTATTTATTTATTTATTTATTTATTTATTTATTTATTTATTTATTTATTTATTTATTTATTTATTTATTTATTTATTTATTTATTTATTTATTTATTTATTTATTTATTTATTTATTTATTTATTTATTTATTTATTTATTTATTTATTTATTTATTTATTTATTTATTTATTTATTTATTTATTTATTTATTTATTTATTTATTTATTTATTTATTTATTTATTTATTTATTTATTTATTTATTTATTTATTTATTTATTTATTTATTTATTTATTTATTTATTTATTTATTTATTTATTTATTTATTTATTTATTTATTTATTTATTTATTTGAATTCAGTCATATAACTTTCCAGCTACTAGCATATCACGGCACCCAGTTTTTATTGCAAGGGGAAACTGGGATACCCGGTGAAAACACCCGAACATTGGCATAGCATCTTGCAGACATTCCTTTCCATTTAAGGAAGACTCGAGCATAACTTCCAAATAAACGGACTCAAACTTACATGCCAATGCATTGAAAAACCCGGGGTTAACCCAGTAGATATAACATACATGTTTATGTATCATGTGTATTGTTTTAATATACAGTAATAGAGTTTGTATTTATACGATATCTCTGGGTGTGTTCCGAGATTAGCAGAACTAGTTCTCTTTGGGCAAAGAGCAGAATGTGGAATAGAATAATTATATTTATTGACCAAATCATAGCCCCTTAAGAAATATTATATTGATCAATCGGGATTAATATTATGCTGCATTAACAAACTCCAGAACATTGATGATTACTTTTGGTTTATAAACTATTGATCACCTGTGTGTCAACACTGAGGTTGTGAGTCTGACTTTGGGCAGGGTGTGCCCGACTTCAAGCAATTGACAAAGATTAACAGTTTCCTGCCGAAGGTTGGCAGTTTTAGAGGGTATTTTGGCTTCCTCCCCTCCAATAATAACTGGACGCCAAGAAATAGCTGAAAGTGGCCTTAACAATTGATATTATAAACTGCTTTTGTATGTGTAGGCCACAGATGAATTTGTAAGAGTTATGAACGGATACCAGATGCCAACAAATCGTACGCCAGGAGCTACATTCCTCCCGCCTAGTAACATTGGTGCTCTCCCGGACACTGTTGATTGGAGAAAGCAGGGTTTTGTCACGCCGGTAAAAAATCAGGTAAGTGGGTTATGTTTAATTTCTAATCGCAACTTTTTACTGAGATGAATCCAGCTAAATGTCGGGAGTCTGTGATGATTTTACTTAACTAATGTCACCTGGGGTTCGTGATGTTACCTGGGAGTCGTGTTATTCGAGCTTACGCATTTGGTAATATGGGTATTCCCCTGGTGTGATATGGGTATTCCCCTTGTGTCTGATATCGCTACAGTTATCTACAGCCATTTCAACCTAAGTCACGTGACCTAAGTTCAAAGGAAAAATGTTCTAAAGTCATAATACATTTATAGCATAAGCTTAAATGATTAATCGGATAATCCTCTGCTGTCCAGCCCTTGTTTAGACTTTGATGCTCCCATCAAAGTCTATCAAAGTGTTGGACTGCAGAGGATTCTCGAACTATAAATTGATAAGCCATTGTTTAAATTCTTCATTATTTTAATTTTATCAGTGTATTGTGATATATAACTTATTTAGTTACAAGTTTTGGAGATTGAAAAACTGTCGCATGTCCTAGTAAAGTGTAAAAAGCCTTGGACGGCAAGGGATTATTGGACCATTTAAATAAAAGCTTCTTTCTAAATTAATTACATATAAACACGATGACATACGTAACATGCTGTTTACAGGGTCAATGTGGATCTTGTTGGGCTTTTTCTGCTACTGGTTCCCTGGAAGGTCAAACGTTTAAAAAGACTGGAAAACTAGTATCCCTTTCAGAACAGAACCTGGTCGACTGCTCAACTCCTCAAGGTAAATTTAAGTATAAGTTTTCTTTGATATTGTCGACTATAAAACGGTTTACCAAGGTCAATTGTCTGTTCCTGGCAATGCAGCTTCTGAATCCATATAAAAAGATATACGACATGGAAATTTTATCAAACATGTTGGTTTACGTCGACATTTTATCACAATTTTCTTCCTACGGTTACCACACGACATCGGTAGGAAGAGATACCGACCGAAGAGCCGTATGTCAAGGGATAATAAAATCAAAATGATAAATCTCGATTTAAAGGAACATATACAACACGAAACAAGAAGTACACACACACACACACCAAAAAAACCCACACACATATATAGGTAACCGTATTAACGTTAACAGTACTATATAACAGGGGATCACGGCTGTCAAGGTGGACTGATGGACAATGCTTTCAGATATATTGAAATGAACAAGGGAATCGATACAGAGGCATCCTACCCATATCAAGCTGTGGTAAGTACACACAAACACAGATATCCTACCCATATCAAGCTGTGGTAAGTACACACAAACACAGATATCCTACCCATATCAAGCTGTGGTAAGTACACACAAACACAGATATCCTACCCATATCAAGCTGTGGTAAGTACACACAAACACAGATATCCTACCCATATCAAGGTGTGGTAAATACACACACACACACACACACACAGAGATATCCTCGTATCAAGCTGTGGTAATTGCACACAAACACACACAGATATCCTACCCATACCAAGCTCTGGTAATTACATAAAACCATATTCAATGTTTAAATTTATGTCGAATCTAAATAAATTTTCTGGAATTTTCTGTATCCTTTACAATGTAAAACGTATGTAGTAATTAGGGACCGGTCAATATTTATTTGGGGGTTGGGACTGGTGCAAAATGCAACATGACACATACCTTTTATGGGACTCCAAGTTTTGTTGTTTTTAATCAATGTTAGAACAACAGGTTTTTTTGCTAACAATATCATCAACGAAAAAAAAAAGAATTCAAAACAAATTGTAATCGAACAATTTGTTAAACATAAATACTATTATCCTACCGTATAGGTCTACAATTATTTTACCGTATATGTCTACAATAATGCCGCTTCTATTATCTTACTGTATGTCTAAAATAATGACGCTACTGGGACAAATATAACTTTAAGCAACAAGGGTCATTATCAAAATGGTATATAACATTATTGAGGTTTTAAAGGAAACAGATGACGTAAGTATACTAATTTTTTGTAGGAAAACTGTTGATTTTAACCTGCCTTTACTGGCAGCAGTAGATTTAATGTAAACCAGCCTTTGTAAACTGAAAAACGTAAATTTCGTTTTAGAATGGAGCCTGTAGATTTAAACGATCTGACGTTGGGGCCACCGATGTGGGGTATACAGATATTGAACGTGGAAGCGAAATGGCCCTGCAAACAGCTGTTGCCACTGTAGGTCCTATTTCTGTCGCCATTGACGCTGGACACAGATCATTCCAGCTGTATAAATCAGGTAATTAGTACAACAGATTGTCAAAACACATAATTTTTTATCGTTGGATTTTGATACTTTTTAGTATGAATATATGCGCAGCCTAAATGCGAGCCAGTGGCGGGGGTGGGGGGCGTAAGGGGTGTATGCCCCCATTAAAAAAAAGGAAAGAAAAAAAAGAAAAAAAGAGAACAAGGATGGTAACAACCAGCACAAAAGGCAAAAATGTAATTCCCGCTCCTCCTTGACATAAATTAATACATTAAACGTACTAATTCGTTTATTATGATATCTCTGTAGTATACTGTACCAAATAAAGGTTACAGAACACTATAAAAACCTTGTGTTAAATAAATTCATTTTGATGCTCGTCATCAATATTTCCTTCGGATAGCTCAGCTACCATCTGAAATGGGATTAAGCGGATTTCCCACATGATCTTTGGCGCCAATTTATCACTGTTTTCTTAACTGTTATTTCATAGGCTTAGAACTTTTAATGCGAAGTCGTAAAATACTTGCTACAATAATGTAGCTCCTTTGATGATTATTTTACCTCGGCGGAGCTACAAGGCGGTCCCTATACTCGTAATGGAACAAACACACTTGAGAGTTATACATATTTTCCACTGTTTATTTGTTTTGGTTTTATAAATGATTTTTACTTTCTCCCCCATTCAGCTGATGTTTCTACAGTACCTAATTAATTTAACAGTTATCGTAATCATGGCATTGTTGACAAAACTGAAATTGAGGAAGTATATAAATTCGGAATTATACCGGTAAAACATGATATTCTGGATAGTGCAATAGATACAACTGAAATAATACTGAAGGAAGACTTGAATTCACAGCATATGGTGTATTGTTGCCAGTGATCAATAGTAACTGACTGACTACCTTACTCACTAAGCAACACAGAAATTTAACTCATTTTATCACACATTATTTACAGGTATTTACACTGAACCAATGTGCAGCTCTGTCCAGTTAGATCACGGAGTGTTAGCAGTTGGATACGGTACTCAGTCGAGTCAAGATTACTGGTTGGTTAAGAATAGGTAAGTTAATCGTCTATTACAAACGCGGCTTGTTAGCAGTTGGGTACGGTTGAATAGATAAGTCAACCAATGTACAAGTCTGTCTATTATGACCACGGCATGTAAGCAGATGAATACGGTAATGAGATGATTAAGAAATTCTACGTTATTTGTTACAAAAAATTATTAATATTTACCGTAATTAAATCAAGTTGGTACTAATTAAACTGACTGACAAACAAGAATTGACAATCAAGTGGAAATTAATCCTGATATAGATAAACATACAAAAAACAAAACAAAATAAGGCATGCAAACCCAAATAAAGTCTTTTGATCCCTTAGATGCTTTTTGTTTGTCCTGATTTGGATAAATTTACGAGTTACTTAGGAATAAGAGAGAAAAGTTTCTCTATAACCAGTACCTATACTGCTAGATATCCAATGCTGGCATTTGTTCATCCAAATGTACGTAGCATGATATTGATGTGTGCGCTCCACTATTTTTATTATTTGCTATCAAATTATTAATATTTGGTCATAAACAATTGTTTAGTTTACACCCCAGTTTCAGACTTTCGGCTAGCGTAGTTAAATTGATGGCAGCCCTACGTTAATACTGTGGTCGCCACCATAAACAGGTACTTGCTACACAAATGCTGATGCGATCCCTTGTTTGTAAGGAAACAATGCCTTTGAGCATAAGGGACAGACCATTTAACTTGAAGGGTGGGGTGCCTTGGTTTTTTGTTTTGGTCATAAAATATTTTTTGAAGGCGTCACGACAGAATCTTTTTTTTAAAGTAGCATTATTTTATATATCAGAAATCCTTCTTCAGAATATTTTTTTTTCTTACCCTTTGCTTCCAAAATATTTTTTTCATCAAAAATCATTTTCAAAATATTTTTTTAGGACAAAACCAAGGCCCACCCCTGCAAGTTAAATGGTCGGTCCCTAAGCCACACTACGCATGGCTAGTGAACAGGATATGCTCACCTACCCTGAACATCTGAGATCTCCCTTTTTATTTATTTATTTGATGTATGTCATGGTTTTGTTATTTTTTTTTGTATTTTATTACTCATTGGTAAATTTTTATTAACTTTATCCCGTTATTCCCACATTGCTTTTTCTCGTATTGAATGAAATAGAAAATTATTGTTCGTGTTCCTCGAGTAAAACTTCGTTGAGTAAAAACTTTTATTCTGAACATTTGCGTTGTCAGTTTCTAGTTTATGTTTATATTGTATATTTTCTTTTTACAGTTGGGGCACCTCATGGGGTATGGAAGGTTACATCATGATGTCCAGGAATAAGAACAATGAATGTGGAATAGCCACGATGTCCAGTTATCCACGTGTATAAACGTCACGTCACACGTGACCAGTAAACTTCATTGTAGGGAACAAGGAAACTTTTTGATCTGTTGACTTGTAATTGTTTAAAACTAAGAGGTTGAAATTAAATTATTTATAGAATTTTTTTATTAGCTCATTAATTAGCAAAAACACAAAGACAAGGTCAGAGTTGACTTGTAATTTGGGTACTAGGAGCACGGCACATTTTATACACATCACCCACTGCGGACCGTATCCAGGCTTTTCTATCAGCCCCACACATTTTATACACATTACCCACTGAGGGCCGCAACAAGGCTTTCTATGAGCCCCACACATTTTATACACATCACCCACTGTGGGCCACAGTCAGGCTTTCTATGAGCCCCACACATTTTACACATTACCCACTGAGGGCCGCAACAAGGCTTTCTATGAGCCCCACACATTTTATACACATCACCCACTGTGGGCCGCAGTCAGGCTTTCTATGAGCCCCACACATTTTATAAACCTCACCCCCTGCGGACCGCATCCAGGCTTTCTATGAGCCCCACACATTTTATACACATTACCCACTGAGGGCCGCAACAAGGCTTTCTATGAGCCCCACACATTTTATACACATCACCCACTGTGGGCCAAAGTCAGGCTTTCTATGAGCCCCACACATTTTATACACATTACCCACTGAGGGCCGCAACTAGGCTTTCTATGTGCGAGGTACTTTTTATACACGTCACCCGCTGCTTGCCCCAGCTAGGCTTTCTAGGAGCCCCACACATTTTATACACATTACCCTAATGCGGGCACCAGCCAGGCTTTCAATGTGTGAGGTACTTTTTATACACGTCACCCACTGCTTGCCCCAGCCAGGCTTTCTAGAAGCCTCACACATTTTATACACATCACCCACTGCGGGTCGCAGTCAGGCTTTCTAGGTGCCCCACACATTTTATACAAATCACCCACTATGGGCCGCAGTCAGGCATTCTATGAGCCTCACGCATTTTATACACATCACCCACTGAGGGCAGCAACAAGGCTTTCTATGTGCGAGGTACTTTTTATACACGTCACCGACTGCGGGCCGCATCCAGGCTTTCTAGGAGCCCCACACATTTTATACACATTACCCACTAAGCGCCGCAGCCAGACTTTCTAGGTGCCCCACTCATTTTATACACATTACCCACTAAGCGCCGCAGCCAGACTTTCTAGGAGCCCCACACATTTTATACACATTACCCACTAAGCGCCGCAGCCAGACTTTCTAGGTGCCCCACTCATTTTATATATATCATCACCTGCGGGCCGCAGGCAGGCTTTCTATTAGACCCCACACTTTTTATACACATCACCCACTATAAAGGGCAGCAGCCAGACTTTCTAGGTGCCCCACACTTTTTATACATATCACCCCCTGCCGGCCGCAGCCAGGCTTTCTAGTAGCCCCCACACTTTTTATACACATCACCCACTAAGGGCTGCAGCCTGGCTTTCTATGAGCACCACACTTTTTATATATATCACCCCCTGCGGGCCGCCAGGCTTTCTAGTAGCCCCCACACTTTTTATACACATCACCCACTGTGGGCCGCATCCAGGATTTCTAGTAGCCTACACACTTTTTATACACATCTGCCCCTGCGGGCCGCATCCAGACTTTCTAGTAGCCCCCACACTTTTTATACACATCACCCACTGTGGGACGCAACAAGGCTTTCTATGAGCCCCACACTCTTTATACATATCACCCCCTGCGGGCCGCATCCAGGCTTTCTAGTAGCCCCACACTTTTTATACACATCACCCACTGTGGGCCGCAACTAGGCTTTCTATGAGCCCCACACTCTTTATACATATCACCCCCTGCGGGCCGCATCCAGGCTTTCTAGTAGCCCCCACACTTTTTATACACATCACCCCCTGCGGGCCGCATCCAGGCTTTCTAGTAGCCCCCACACTTTTTATACACATCACCCCCTGCTGGCCGCATCAAGGGTTTCTAGTAGCCCCACACTTTTTATACACATTACCCACTGTGGGCCGCAACTAGGCTTCTACGAGGCCCACATATTTTATACATATCCCCCACTGTGGGCCGCAGTCAGGCTTTCTATGAGCCCCACACATTTTATACACATCCCCACTGAGGGCCGCAGTCAGGCTTTCTATGAGACCCACACATTTTATACACATCCCCCACTGTGGGCTGCAGTCAGGCTTTCTATGAGCCCCACACATTTTATACACATCCCCCACTGTGGGCCGAGTCAGGCTTTCTATGAGCCCCACACATTTTATACACATCACCCACTGTGGGCCACAGTCAGGCTTTCTAGTAGCCCCACACATTTTATACACATCACCCACTGTGGGGCGCAGCCAGGATTTGTAGGTGTGAGGTACTTGAAGTGTTCTTTCCTCTCTTTACTGCAGCTGCAGAAGATCAAAAGAACATAAAAAAAATGTCATTACTAAGTAAAACATGGTGAGAGCTTGATCTTATTTGGATTAACCTGAAAATGGAAGGGTATATTTAATCGTTTCCATAGGACTAATGGCCTAGGGTCAAAATGGAGGGGTATATTTAATCGTTTCCATAGGACCAATGGCCTAGGGTCAAAATGGAAGGGTATATTTAATGGATAATGTCCATAGGACCAATGGCCTGAGGTCAAAATGGAGGGGTATATTTAATCGTTTCCATAGGACCAATGGCCTAGGGTCAAAATGGAAGGGTATATTTAATAGTTTACATAGGACCAATGGCCTGGGGTCAAAATGGAAGGGTATATTTAATAGTTTCCATAGGACCAATGGCCTAGGGTCAAAATGGAAGGGTATATTTAATAGTTTCCATAGGAACAATGGCCTAGGGTCAAAATGGAAGGGTATATTTAATCGTTTCCATAGGACCAATGGCCTGAGGTCAAAATGGAAGGGTATATTTAATCGTTTCCATAGGACCAATGGCCTAGGGTCAAAATGGAAGGGTATATTTAATCGTTTCCATAGGACCAATTGCCTAGGGTCAAAATGGAAGGGTATATTTAATAGTTTCCATAGGACCAATGGCCTAGGGTCAAAATGGAAGGGTATATTTAATCGTTTCCATAGGACCAATGGCCTAGGGTCAAAATGTAAGGGTATATTTAATAGTTTCCATAGGACCAATGGCCTAAGGTCAAAATGGAAGGGTATATTTAATAGTTTCCATAGGACCAATGGCCTAGGGTCAAAATGGAAGGGTATATTTAATCGTTTCCATAGGACCAATGGCCTAGGGTCAAAATGTTTTTTGGTTGTTAAGGTTTTAATGCCATTTTCAGCTTTAACATAGCATCTAGTTTTAATAAGGAGACAAAGTCTGTGTATCCGGTGAAAACCCCAACCTTAATCGAGAAAACTGGCAATACTTGTCATTTACAGAAGTGTCTAATGCACCCTTCCCACGTTACGATTAAAAGTTCAGTCTTCTGTCTTCCACCTGTTACTTTTAAAAGATAAAAAATGAAATTGCAATTTACTTAAGAAAGGATAAAATGTTTATTTACAACTGACAAACAAACAATGTTATAAATACAATCAGTCAATGAGGATTTGACAAAAACTGATCAATTCATTTTATCCTCATACATAATAATATGTAAGCCTAACATCATTGGACGATTCCATAATGTTAATACAGAAAACTTAAGCAAACAAATTTGTAGCCTCAGTAAGGGGGGATAACCCTATGACTGTCTGACACATGGTGAATCAGTCAAGGGGGATAACCCTATGACTGTCTGACACCAATCGGATCACCTCGGCTATTTCCGCCTATGGTCAGAAAGTAATCTCGTAGGTAAGTGTATGGATATGGACCAAAAATCGGTCCAAATGTGATATGGTTGGCCTGTTTACACAACAGCATTATTTTAGTGCGATGAAATAGATTATCATCTAATTATTCAACTATACAGATATTTATCGAAGCAGACTAAAAATCCAATAGACGATTGTATTTTTTAAATTTAAATTTGCTAACACTTCCAAAAAATTCCTTCTCCGACAACGTTTAAATGGATAAGTATTTGTTGACAATCTGACGTCATCAGTAACAATCAACTAAACGTCAATGACAGGCCAATCAAATGAATGAGCTGAAACGTCACAAACAAACTTGTGACGTAACAAATTCTTTGAAATCACAGAAAATATGGAGATCACTTACCTCCGAGGTCACTTTCCCGACCCTTGACGGAAATGGCCGAGAGATGTTCCGATTGTGTCTGACACATGGTTAATCAGTCAGGAGAGATAACCCCATGACATGTTGTATAATGTTGTATAATGACCAATTCAAACATTGTATCCATAAAGAAAGACATTGCTATAGAAACATCTTAAATGTATGAAAATTTTTGTGCAACACATTTGGAATGTAAATAAAAAATATATTCCTTTGGTCAAATGGTGAAAAATATGTGAAGGTCAGAATGGACAACTTCTGTATCTGGCAGAGTATAACACACATGGACAACTACCATATCTGGCAGAGTATAACACACATGGACAACTACCATATCTGGCAGAGTATAACACACAATGATGTGTTATATGCACCCAAAAAACATTTTAATGTCTGTACGATTTTTAAACAAAATCTGCAAAGAGTCTGAACACGACATGGCTGCCTGACAGAGACTGATTGCCTGATTCAGTCCAAACACTCCAAAGAGTCAGATAGAATTCTAAAACAATCATTGGCTGTCTGACATCAATCTGATCACTGATTGGCTGAATCTGAGTCATTTGACTGATCATGTATACCAATGTCACTTAAACGTTTTTTGTAAGTCTCTGCTTCCACTTCCTTCTCTTTCAGCTGCTGTTTAAATGCCTCTGCTTGTTTCTGCATTTCCTCCAGTTGTTTCTTCAATGTGTCTTTATCCATTGTTTCAAATGATTTCTAAAAATGATAACATGAATATAGGCACAGCCTAAATGCGAACATCGCATATTTTATGGTTCATGACGTTACTTCAGAGCACTGTAAGAGTGCCTCTGCATTCCTTTTGTGACGTGATGTCTTTAATGTGTTGGTGACGTCACAAAAATGAAAAAAAAATAAAGCATTTTTGAGATTGCAAAAAAATTGTTTGTTCATATAGATCACATGACCTTATTTACACACATGCATGTAACTGTATAGCTCGCATCTGCGATGCTCGCTATTATTTTCTCCTTAGAAACATTCCAAAATGTACTATGTTGCTAACTACAGACAAGTTGTGTTTAGGTACATGACAATACATCCATCCCAAATTATTACGCTAAAACCACATTGTGTTTTAAGTGTGTGTTTGTTGGATACATAAATTAAAATGTAATGTTCAGAAACACTCTCGATATCAGATTCTAATATGAACTCCTTCACACGGTTCGTAAACAAATCTCTATTTAAATATTTGATAAAATATCAACCAGAATGCATATAATGGCAATTTATTTTGACCTACTTATCATAAGGGGCCTCGGTGGCCGAGTGGTCTAGGTAGTTCGTCTACTATTGATCACGTGGTCTGTCAACACTGAGATTGCGGGTTCGATTCTCACTGCAGGCAGGGTGTACTCGACTCCAATCTTAATTGACAAGGATTGCCAGTTTTCCTACCGCAGGTCGGGGGTTCTCTCCGGGTACTCCGGCTTCCTCCCCCAATAAAAACTGGATGCCATGAAATAGCTGAAAAATTGCTGAAAGTGGCGTTAAAACACCATTCAAACAAACAAACAAACCTACTTATCATAAACTAACATTCGTGGCTATAATGCCTACCTATATTTAAATAATCAATAAAATTTGGGCAGCCATGAATTATTTCTTAATTTTGATATTTGTGTTTGACTAATTAGGGCAAAAATTATACAAAAGTGGTAAACAACTGATGTTTTTTTGTTTGAACTGGGTTTAACACCATTTTTACCTTAAATCCCCATAACGGACCCCAATCACCATTATTCTTTTGGGCTACCTTAGGGTACATTATGTTAACAATAACTTAAATCCCCCTGACTGGCCCAAATCACCATTATTCTTTTGGTCTACCTTAGGGTACTTTATGTTAACAATAACTTGCATCCCCCTGACTGGCCCCAAATATCCATTATTCTTTTGGGCGACCTTAGAGTACATTATATTAACAATAACTTACATCCCCCTGACTGGCCCCAAATCACCATTATTGTTTTTGCTACATAAGGGTACATTATGTTAACAATAACTTTCATCCCACTGACTGGCCTCAAATCACCATTATTCTTTTAGGCTACATTAGGGTACATTATGTAAACAATAACTTGCACCCCCTGGACTGGCCCCAAATATCCATTATTCTTTTGGTCTACCTTAGGGTACTTTATGTTAACAATAACTTGAATCCCCCTGACTGGCCCCAAATATCCATTATTTTTTTGCTACATAAGGGTACATTATGTTAACATTAACTTATATCCCCCTGACTGGCCCCAAATCACCATTTTTCTTTTGGGCTACAAAGGGTACATTATGTAAACAATAACTTACATCCCCCTGACTGGCCCCAAATCACCATTTTTCTTTTGGGCTACATTAGGTTACATTATGTAAACAATAACTTGCATCCCCTTGACCGGCCCCAAATCACCATTTTTCTTTTGGGCTACCTTAGGGTACATTATGTTAAATTACATCCCCCTGACTGTCCCCAAATCACCATTATTCTTTTGGGCTACATTACGGTACATTATGTAAACAATAACTTACACCCCCCCTGACTGGCCCCAAATCACCATTATTCTTTTGGGCTACATTAGGGTACATTATGTAAACAATAACTTACATCCCCCTGACTGGCCCCAAATCACCATTATTCTTTTGGGCTACATTAGGGTACATAATGTTAACAATAACTAACATCCCCCTGACTGGCCCCAAATCACCATTATTCTTTTGGGCTACATTAGGGTACATTATGTTAACAATAACTTACATCCCCCTGACTGGCCCCAAATCACTATTATTCTTTGAGTCTACCTTAGGGTACTTTATATTAACAATAACTTACATCCCCCTGACTGGCCCCAAATCACCATCATTCTTTTGGTCTACCTTAGGGTACTTTATGTTATGTTAACAATAACTTACATCCCCCTGACTGGCCCCAAATCACCATTATTCTTTTGGTCTACCTTAGGGTACTTTATGTTATGTTAACAATAACTTACATCCCCCTGACTGGTCCCAAATCACCATTATTCTTTTGGTCTACCTTAGGGTACTTTATGTTATGTTAACAATAACTTACATCCCTCTGACTGGCCCCAAATATCCATTATTCTTTTTGCTAAATAAGGGTACATTAAGTTAACATTAACTTATATCCCCCTGACTGGCCCCAAATCACCATCATTCTTTTGGTCTACCTTAGGGTACATTATGTTAACAATAACTTACATCCCCCTGACTGGCCCGAAATCACCATTATTCTTTTGGTCTACCTTAGGGTACATTATGTTAACAATAACTTGCATCCCCTTGACTGGCGCCAAATCACCATTATTCCTTAGGGTACTTTATATTAACATGCATCCCCTGACTGACCCCCATTATTCTTTTGGGCTACCTTAGGGTACATTATGTTAACAATAACTTGCATCCCCTTGACTGGCCACAAATCACCATTATTCTTTTGGTCTACCTTAGGGTACATTATGTTAACTTACATCATCCTGATTGGCCCCATCACCTTTATCATGTGGTTCTGTATCAGACCGTAATCTCTTTGCTGGCGGTTCCTCTGCAAATACAAAATATAGGATAATAAATTTTATAACCTTGTTATCTTTTGAGACTTTTTTGTAACCTTTGAGTTTATGCCTCTGCTGGAGTACTGTTAGTTCCAGAGAGAACCACCAGCCCAGTAGTTCCAATATGAAACATCACTGATCCTCAATATTTTCAATTTCTGGATTGGGACCATACTGAGATAGTTCCCAGTGCATGACCCACAGAGCTGTCCAGTGCATCCCCATGTGTTGAATGAGGCAGGCCTCTGAAGATTGTCAAAATACAATAAAGAAAGCCTGATGGTGAACCCCAGTGAGTAATGTGTCTGGAGAGTGCCATGATTCTTGCCCAATAACAACACCATTTGTAAATTTTGAAAAAGTAAGCAATTTGTTGTCTCTACAAAAATCTAAATTCTTTTTCCCTACCCTAAACTTTATACATTTCCAGTCACTGTGGCAGTTAAGACTGCGTTCCAGTTGGCCCAGTTACTGTGGCAGTTAAGACTGGGTTCCAGTTGGCCCAGTCACTGTGGCAGTTAAGAATGCGTTCCAGTTGGCCCAGTCACTGTGGCAGTTAAGACTGTGTTCCAGTTGGCCCAGTCACTGGGGCAGTTAAGACTGTGTTCCAGTTGGCCCAGTTACTGTGGCAGTTAAGACTGGGTTCCAGTTGGCCCAGTCACTGTGGCAGTTAAGAATGCGTTCCAGTTGGCCCAGTCACTGTGGCAGTTAAGACTGTGTTCCAGTTGACCCAGTCACTGTGACAGTTAAGACTGGGTTCCAGTTGGCCCAGTCACTGTGACAGTTAAGACTGGGTTCCAGTTTGCCCAGTCACTGGGGCAGTTAAGACTGTGTTCCAGTTGGCCCAGTCACTGTGGCAGTTAAGACTGCATTCCAGGTGGCCCAGTCACTGTGACAGTTAAGACTATGTTCCAGTAGGCCCAGTCACTGTGACAGTTAAGACTGTGTTCCAGTTGGCCCAGTCACTGTGGCAGTTAAGACTGTGTTCCAGTTGACCCAGTCACTGTGACAGTTAAGACTGTGTTCCAGTTGGCCCAGTCACTGTGGCAGTTAAGACTGTGTTCCAGTTGACCCAGTCATTGTGGCAGTTCCCATCCCTTTTTTTGGTGGCAGAGGTGTTTACCCTTTTTTGAAACTGTCAGTAATTATAATGCATTGGTCAGTAATCTCAAATTCAGAATATAAATCTTTAATCTTCACTTAATTTAACACATGAAACATCCAGAAATGTGTCTTCAATAGCTTTTAACAATAAAAAGACAATTAAACGACTGCCACACATAATAAAGTCACAGATAAGTCTAGAGAGGAACTAAATAAATAAATCGTCCCAGTCATCATAGTGTTATCAGAAGTACAAAAATATAATGCAAAATATTTTAACGACCTATAGATACAAATTTTTTTAGGCAAAGCATAATTTCGGACAATGAATACCTAATACATATTTTTACACACACATTCGGGATAAATTCCAAGATAGTAAACACCTCTGTGGTTGATGTATTGTTTGTCAACCTATTCTTATCCTGAATTCATCTTAAATATTGCAATCAATCAATGTATGGGAGGTTTAGGATAATTTAAATTCAACTGTCCCTCCCCCCTCCCACCCAGGACACATTTTCTTAACCCCAACAACTCCACATAAATGATTGTCTATATTACATATGCAACATGCTAAAAGTCTTCTAATTAACAGATCCTTCTTTGTAGTAATTTTTTACACAGGAATTACTATTAAAAGCAAAAGAGTTGAAATGAATCCTGGACTTCTGTCACATGAATCATGAACATTTGTCACTTTGGATTTTTTTCTATCGTATATTTAAAATGTAGATTTTTTGAAAGCACATCACAAAAGATTTTCCACTGTTTTTTTTGTATGTAATTAAATTACAAAAGCAGTTGGTGGGCAAAAATAAAATGAATGATTGAAAATCTTACAGAAATATAGAAAAAACCATTGAAAAGACATTCTGATGAACAAATGGACAATAAACTATACCACAGGCATCTCCTCCTCCATCTTCTGTTGTCGTGACAACATCAGAAATATGCAACACACTCTCTTCCATGTCGTCTGCTTCCATAGTAACATTAGTTACATGGTCACTAACTTCAGTCACTGTTAATATTCCATCAGTTGGTGTAACAATTTCTCCGGTAACTTCTGTTACCATGACAATACCATTATCATCAGCTAGATCTTCACCATCCATTGTAACTATACTAGACTGGTCACCAATGGCAACTGCATCGTCTGCTTCACTTAGTGATTGACTGGAAACGATCGTCAATACATTCTACAGGAAAAAAATATATAATGTCAAAAAAAGTTTGTTTAAAAAGTGGGTAGGTCTTCTTAACAATAAATTTATGTAATAAAGCTAAAATCAGATTTGAATTTAAGGTTGTAATAAAATATTCCCCTTCTACAATATGGCTCAATATTATCATACTTTTTACCTTCTTTTCTCATCTTTAAAGGTATTATACATGTAAGCTATTTCAAATTATTACTGGATTGAACACCATTTTCAATGGATTTATTGGTATATCAACAAGACCGATTCACTTCACTCATATGTTTGTACGCTGGCCTTGTTGATATACCGATAATCCATTGAAAGCAGTGTTTAATTATTATAATGCTCTAAAACTGCATTAAGAAATTAATTTGCTTAAGGCAATTTCAATTCCATGTTTCTTATTTATAATGATAAATAATGATGAGGTTCTACTGACATATGAATATTCTGTTGATTTTATGCACAAAATATTGATTTCAATGAAAATGAACACATAACTAAGTTCTAACGTAAATATATAACATTTTGTTTCTTAAACGACAAAAAGCAAACTTTTAAAATTTACCCAATCATTACTGTCAATTCATCAAAGGAGTAAAATGTAATTTTTATCACCGCCATCATATAGAATGCAGCCAACTTATGTTACTCTGGTTACGGTAAAAGTAGCAAGGTCAAAGTTCATTCAAAAACCTCTACCAAAGGTCTTCTCGACCAATAAAACAAACATATTTCTCAATAAGCAAAAATAAACTTAATTCTTTTATTCGATACTATATTTATACCTTTCTATATAAATGTCACAGAATATGGTTTCATTTTATAGTTTCAACCGGGGTCTCGGTGGCCGAGAGGTTAAGGTAGTTTGTCTACTATTGATTGTGTGGTATGTCAACACTGAGGTTGTGGGTTCGAGTCTCACTGGGGGCATTGTGTACCCAATTCCTATCTTAATTGACAAGGATTACCAGTTTGCCTACTGAAGTTCAGGTGTTTTCTCCGGGAACTCCTGCTTCCCCCGGCAATAAAAACTTGACGCCATAATATAGCTGAAAAATTTCTGAAAGTGGCTGACATTCTCTTGGTCATTTATTTATGAGAACACAATTTTTCTGTCTATTCCTCTGGTGGAATTGTAGGCCTGGTTAATACACTGGTGTTTTTTATACAACCAAAAGACAATATTATGGATTGAAGTTAAAATCAAATAACTCCTTTCCAGTTCACCATATTCCATCTCTTCCCTAACTTTTACAGTTGTGGAACAGGGAATCACCCATGTACCATTTAGCTGTCTTCTTCTGCCATTATCTCTACACTACAATCTCTCAGGGAACCATACATTAACATTAACTTGTTCGAGTCATCATATTCTTCAGTAACCAGCTCTGTCCCTTCAGGGAGCTCAGATACAATCTCTCAGGGAACCATACATTAACATTACCTGGTTCTAGTCATCATATACTTCAGTAACCAGCTCTGTCCCTTCAGGGAGCTCAGATACAATCTCTCAGGGAACCATACATTAACATTACCTGGTTCTAGTCATCATATTCTTCAGTAACCAGCTCTGTCCCTTCGGGGAGCTCAGATACAATCTCTCAGGGAACCATACATTAACATTACCTGGTTCTAGTCATCATATTCTTCAGTAACCAGCTCTGACCCTTCAGGGAGCTCAGATACAATCTCTCAGGGAACCATACATTAACATTACCTGGTTTGAGTCATCAACTTCTTCAGTAACCAGCTCTGTCCCTTCAGGGAGCTCAGATACAATCTCTCAGGGAACCATACATTAACATTACCTGGTTTGAGTCATCATCTTCTTCAGTAACCAGCTCTGTCCCTTCAGGGAGCTCAGATACAATCTCTCAGGGAACCATACATTTACATTACCTGGTTGGAGTCATCATTTTCTTCATTAACCAGCTCTGTCCCTTCAGGGAGCTCAGATACAATCTCTCAGGGAACCATACATTAACATTACCTGGTTGGAGTCATCATCTTCTTCATTAACCAGCTCTGTCCCTGCAGGGAGCTCGGATACAATTTCTCAGGGAACTATACATTTACATTACCTGGTTCGAGTCATCATCTTCTTCAGTAACCAGCTCTGTCCCTTCAGCTAGTTCAGATACAATTTCTCCAACTTCCCCTCCCAAGTGTTCGGATTCCGTCACTTCTTCACCAAGATCAACCTCTGGTTTAACAACAAGTTCTTCTTCCCCTTGTTGTTTTATGAAATTAAGTGCTATTTTACCAGCCTCTGAAATCCAACAAATGTTTGAGGAATGCTGTTTAATGACGCTCCAATAAACCAGAGGCTCTTAAGAGCTTGTATCGCTCACCTGATTTTATAGGCAATAAAGGTTGCATTTCCCTGATGTTAAACAAAGTCCTTTAATTTTCAATAATCTTTAAAGAGGACCATCCAAACAATATTGCTAAAAAGTTTTGTTTCCATTGGTTAACGGGTTTTATAGAGAAGAAGATATTTTTTTTAAATCCCCATAGTTTCCTATATTAAACTAAGTAATCTATGTAATGCTGTGGTGGCCTTTTTGATTTTCCTATTGGCATAAAAAACAAACTTCACAGAGGACAATCACATCCAAACAATATTGCTAGTAAGTTTTGTTTCCATTGGTTAACCAGTTTTAGAGAAGAAGCCTTTGAAAATTTTTTCACATAATCCCATATGGTCCTATGTCAAACTAAGTCCTGCGGTTGCGGACATTTTGAATTTCCAATTGGGATAAAAAACATGAACTTTATAGAGGACCATCCAAACAATATTGCTGGAAAGTTTTGCTTCAATTGGTTAACCGGTTTCAGAGAAGAAGCCTTTTTAACTTTTTTCCCATAGGGTCCTATGTTAAACTACGTCCTGAATTGTTGGCCATTTTGAATTTCCAATTGTCATAAAAAACATAAATTTTATAGAGGACCATCAAAACAATATTGCTAGTAAGTTTTGTTTACATTGGTTAACCAGTTTCAGAGAAGACACCTTTTTTAACTTTTCCCCATAGGGTCCTATGTTAAACTAAGTCCTGCAGTGGCGGCCATTTTGATTTTCCAATTGGCATAAAAAAACATAAACTTTATAAAGGACCATTCAAACAATATTGGTAGTAAGTTTTGATTCGATTGGTTAACCGTTTCAGAGAAGAAGCCATTTTTAACTTTTTTCCCATAGGGTCCAATGTTAAACTAAGTCCTGTGTTGGCGGCCATTTTGAATTTCCAAAGTCATAAAAAACACAACTTTATAGGGGACCATCCAAACAATATTGCTAGTAAGTTTTTGTTTCCATTGGTTAACCAGTTTCAGAGAAGAAGCCTTTCAACACTTTTTCCCATAGGGTCCTATGTTAAACTAAGTCCTGCGGTGGCGGCCATTTTGAATTTCCAGTTGGCATAAAAACATAAACTTTATAATGGACCATCCAAACAATATTGCTAGTAAGTTTTGTTTTGATTGGTTAACCGGTTTCAGAGAAGAAGCCCTTTTTAACCTTTTTCCCATAGGGTCCAATGTTAAACTAAGTCCTGCGGTGGTGGCCATATTGGTTTTCCAATCCAAATAAAAAACACAAACTTTGTAAAGGTCCATCCAATGAACATTATGGCCAAGTTTGGTTTCAATTGGACAAGTGGTTTCAGAGAAGAAGATTAAAATGTAAAAAGTTTACAGACGCCGACGGACGCAAAGTGATAACAATAGCTCACATGACCCTTTGGGTCAGGTGAGCTAAACATAGGAGGGACACAAAAAATGCATTGTGAAATTGTCAATACTGTTTGTAGAAAGGCATTGTAAAATTACCAATGAGGTTGGTCATTCCAAAAACAAACAAAAAAAAGCAAAAATCAAGGGACCCATGGAAGAACTTGTGGTTGGTTATTTGTTACATATATTTATGTTGATGTAAATAATGTTTACAAATGTTTGTATCTTCATACGAAACTAACACTCTGTAATTGATGCTAAAATCATAGAGAATACTGTAAAATGGCACAGAAACAACACCACCACCTATCCACAAATACCAATCCAGTCACTATCACAGATACAACACTGACACCTATCTGCAAATACCAATCCAGTCACTATCACAGATACAACAGCACCACCGATCCACAAATACCAATCCAGTCACTATCACAGATATAACAGCGCCACCTATCCACAAATACCAATCCAGTCACTATCACAGATATAATAGCGCCACTTATCCACAAATACCAATCCAGTCACTATCACAGATATAACAGCGCCACCTATCCACAAATACCAATCCAGTCACTATCACAGATATAACAGCGCCACCTATCCACAAATACCAATCCAATCACTATCAAAATTATTCTTATTCTTGTTCTATGTTCTATTTGTCAAAAACTGCTTAAAGATAATACTTTAAAAAACTGACCTGTAAGTGTGATAGACTGTCCACTTTCTATGGCTGATGTAATGATTCCTCCCTCTGAGGTCGTTATCATGGTGATACCCTGACTTTCTAACCAGTTCATTGCTTCTGTTGTGGCTGCATCTGTCACAAAAAAAAACATAAGCAAATAAAAATGGAAAATTTTACTGTGCTTTACAACGCATAAAGGCATTATGCGCACTTATATGGGAGATAACTCCAGAGCAATGTAGAAACTTCCAACGACTTATATGGGAGATAACTCCTGAGTGCCCATAAAAACTTCCAACTGACTTATATGGGAGATAACTCCTGAGCAACATTGAAACTCAAAAAATGTTGTCCAATGTATATGAGAAGATAACTCCAGAGTGACATGGAAACTTCCAACTGACTTATATGGGAAATAACTCTTGACCGACATGGAAACTCAAAGGATGTCGTCGTCCAATATACAATTATATGAGAAGATAACTCCAAAGTGACATGGAAACTTCCAAGGAAAGTCCAACAAATATTAAATTGAGCCAATTAAAACTTGATCTGTCTTTGGTAGTCCCCATAAACATTTCTAAGTTTCAAACGATTTGGTCAAGGCATTCTGTGGAAGCCAATTTCATAAGTACATGCGTACAGGCTAAATCAAATGTATAAGTAATTTTCACAAGGTTCTAATTTTTGCTGTATTAACATGGGAGTACATAAAACCAAATTTGATTCACTACATATTTATTCTTTACACAAGTTTCAATTGGTTAAAATTAATGTTTGTTTGTTTGTTTGATGGTGTTTAATGCCACTTTCAGCAATTTTTCAGCTATATCATGGTGTCCAGTTATTATTGGGGGAGGCAGCCGGAGTACCCGGAGAAAACCCCCGACCTGCGGTAGGAAAACTGGCAATCCTTGTCAATTAAGATTGGAGTCAAGTACACCCTACCTGCAGTGAGAATCGAACCCGCAATCTCAGTGTTGACAGACCACGTGATCAATAGTAGACGAACTACCTTGACCACTCAGCCACCGAGGCCCAGGTTAAAATTAATGACTGCAATAATGAACACCCTTATTTGGAGAAACTGTACACTCCTGAGAATCACCCGCATCCCTTTCTAACTTTTCAACTTGTGAGAAACACTTAACCTGCTGGACTTACTGTGTTGTGTTGTATTAGGAGCTGTGGCTTCAGCTAAGGCGGCCAATGTGGCCAGAACTGAGGAATTCTGTTGTTCTGACAATTCTGAAGACTCTACAGAATAAATGAAGTGTGAAATAAGATATACATATTAAGTCTATTTCATGTATGTAAGCTATAATTGTCAACAATTTTTGTAACGTCACCCTCTCATACAAAGCCCATTTGTGGAGCTTTGGGTCTAGTGTGCGTTTGCCAGAAACATGTTTTTAATCTTCACACAAGCACTTAGTTGACATTGATCAAGTGGTAGAATTTTCTGTTAAAATGTTTGTGGATGTTTCCGAGGCCATTTTAAACAACAATCAAACAATTATCTAATTTGTTTACCATGATGGAAAACAGTATACATTTTCAATTTGTTCAAAATAGTTGCAGAGGTGTAATTTCAGCAAAAAAAAAAATCACAATGGTTTGCAGATGTTTGTATTAATTATATTTTTGATAATGAGGTTGGTTTAACAAGACGACCTGACTGTACTGAATGTACCAAGGCGACCTGACTGTACTGAATGTACCCAGGCGACCTGACTGTACTGAATGTAACAAGGCGACCTGACTGTACTGAATGTACACCAAGGTGACCTGACTGTACTGAATGTACCAAGGCGACCTGACTGTACTGAATGCAACAAGGCGACCTGACTGTACTGAATGTACCAAGGCGACCTGACTGTACTGAATGTACCCAGGCGACCTGACTGTACTGAATGTACCAAGGCGACCTGACTGTACTGAATGTACCCAGGCGACCTGACTGTACTGAATGTACCAAGGCGACCTGACTGTACTGAATGTACCAAGGCGACCTGACTGTACTGAATGTACCAAGGCAACCTGACTGTACTGAATGTAACAAGGTGACCTGACTGTACTGAATGTAACAAGGCGACCTGACTGTACTGAATGTACACCAAGGTGACCTGACTGTACTGAATGTACCAAGGCGACCTGACTGTACTGAATGTACCCAGGCGACCTGACTGTACTGAATGTACCAAGGCGACCTGACTGTACAGAATGTACCCAGGCGACCTGACTGTACTGAATGTACACCAAGGTGACCTGACTGTACTGAATGTACCCAGGCGACCTGACTGTACTGAATGTACCCAGGCGACCTGACTGTACTGAATGTAACAAGGCGACCTGACTGTATTGAATGTACCAAGGTGACCTGACTGTACTGAATGTACACCAAGGCGACCTGACTGTACCAAGGTGACCTGACTGTACTGAATGTAACACCCAGGCGACCTGACTACTGAATGTACCAAGGCGACCTGACTGTACTGAATGTACACCAAGGTGACCTGACTGTACTGAATGTACCAAGGTGACATGACTGTACTGAATGTACCAAGGTGACCTGACTGTACTGAATGTACCTAGGCGACCTGACTGTACTGAATGTACCAAGGCGACCTGACTGTACTGAATGTACACCAAGGTGACCTGACTGTACTGAATGTACCCAGGCGACCTGACTACTGAATGTACCAAGGCGACCTGACTGTACTGAATGTACCAAGGCGACCTGACTGTACTGAATGTACACCAAGGCGACCTGACTGTACTGAATGTACCAAGGCGACCTGACTACTGAATGTACCCAGGCGACCTGACTGTACTGAATGTACCCAGGTGACCTGACTGTACTGAATGTACACCAAGGCGACCTGACTGTACTGAATGTACCCAGGCGACCTGACTGTACTGAATGTACCAAGGCGACCTGACTGTACTGAATGTACACCAAGGTGACCTGACTGTACTGAATGTACCAAAGTGACCTGACTGTACTGAATGTACACCAAGGTGACCTGACTGTACTGAATGTACCAAGGTGACCTGACTGTACTGAATGTACACCAAGGTGACCTGACTGTACTGAATGTACACCAAGGTGACCTGACTGTACTGAATGTACCAAGGTGACCTGACTGTACTGAATGTACCAAGGCGACCTGACTGTACTGAATGTAACAAGGCGACCTGACTGTACTGAATGTACACCAAGGTGACCTGACTGTACTGAATGTACCAAGGCGACCTGACTGTACTGTATGTACCAAGGTGACCTGACTGTACTGAATGTACCAAGGCGACCTGACTGTACTGAATGTACCCAGGCGACCTGACTACTGAATGTACACCAAGGTGACCTGACTGTACTGAATGTACCAAGGTGACCTGACTGTACTGAATGTACACCAAGGTGACCTGACTGTACTGAATGTACCAAGGTGACCTGACTGTACTGAATGTACCAAGGCGACTTGACTGTACTGAATGTACCAAGGCGACCTGACTGTACTGAATGTACACCAAGGTGACCTGACTACTGAATGTACCCAGGCGACCTGACTGTACTGAATGTACCCAGGCGACCTGACTGTACTGAATGTAACAAGGCGACCTGACTGTACTGAATGTACCAAGGCGACCTGACTGTACTGAATGTACCAAGGCGACCTGACTGTACTGAATGTACACCAAGGTGACCTGACTGTACTGAATGTACACCAAGGCGACCTGACTGTACTGAATGTAACAAGGCGACCTGACTGTACTGAATGTACCCAGGCGACCTGACTGTACTGAATGTACACCAAGGCGACCTGACTGTACTGAATGTACACCAAGGTGACCCGACTGTACTGAATGTACACCAAGGTGACCTGACTACTGAATGTACCCAGGCGACCTGACTGTACTGAATGTACCCAGGCGACCTGACTGTACTGAATGTAACAAGGCGACCTGACTGTACTGAATGTACACCAAGGTGACCTGACTACTGAATGTACCAAGGCGACCTGACTGTACTGAATGTACCCAGGCGACCTGACTGTACTGAATGTACCCAGGCGACCTGACTGTACTGAATGTACCCAGGTGACTTGACTGTACTGAATGTACCAAGGCGACCTGACTGTACTGAATGTACCAAGGTGACCTGACTGTACTGAATGTACACCAAGGTGACCTGACTACTGAATGTACCAAGGTGACCTGACTGTACTGAATGTACACCAAGGTGACCTGACTGTACTGAATGTACACCAAGGCGACCTGACTGTACTGAATGTACCAAGGCGACCTGACTGTACTGAATGTACACCAAGGTGACCTGACTGTACTGAATGTACACCAAGGCGACCTGACTGTACTGAATGTACCCAGGCGACCTGACTGTACTGAATGTACCAAGGTGACCTGACTACTGAATGTACCCAGGCGACCTGACTGTACTGAATGTACACCAAGGTGACCTGACTGTACTGAATGTACCAAGGCGACCTGACTGTACTGAATGTAACAAGGCGACCTGACTGTACTGAATGTACACCAAGGTGACCTGACTGTACTGAATGTACACCAAGGCGACCTGACTGTACTGAATGTACCAAGGCGACCTGACTACTGAATGTAACAAGGCGACCTGACTGTACTGAATGTACACCAAGGTGACCTGACTGTACTGAATGTACACCAAGGCGACCTGACTGTACTGAATGTAACAAGGCGACCTGACTGTACTGAATGTACCCAGGCGACCTGACTGTACTGAATGTACACCAAGGTGACCTGACTGTACTGAATGTACCAAGGCGACCTGACTGTACTGAATGTAACAAGGCGACCTGACTGTACTGAATGTACCCAGGTGACCTGACTGTACTGAATGTACCAAGGTGACCTGACTACTGAATGTACCAAGGTGACCTGACTACTGAATGTAACAAGGCGACCTGACTGTACTGAATGTAACAAGGCGACCTGACTGTACTGAATGTAACAAGGCGACCTGACTGAACTGAATGTAACAAGGCGACCTGACTGTACTGAATGTAACAAGGCGACCTGACTGTACTGAATGTAACAAGGTGACCTGACTGTACTGAATGTACTCAGGCGACCTGACTCTACTGAATGTACCAAGGCGATCTGACTGTACTGAATGTACCAAGGCGATCTGACTACTGAATGTACCAAGGCGACCTGACTACTGAATGTACCAAGGCGACCTGACTGTACTGAATGTACCCAGGTGACCTGACTGTACTGAATGTACCCAGGCGACCTGACTGTACTGAATGTAACAAGGCGACCTGACTGTACTGAATGTACCCAGGCGACCTGACTGTACTGAATGTACCCAGGCGACCTGACTGTACTGAATGTACCCAGGTGATCTGACTGTACTGAATGTACCCAGGCGACCTGACTGTACTGAATGTACCCAGGCGACCTGACTGTACTGAATGTACCCAGGTGACCTGACTGTACTGAATGTACCCAAGCGACCTGACTGTACTGAATGTAACAAGGCGACCTGACTGTACTGAATGTACCCAGGCGACCTGACTGTACTGAATGTAACAAGGCGACCTGACTGTACTGAATGTAACAAGGCGACCTGACTGTACTGAATGTAACAAGGTGACCTGAATGTACTGAATGTACCCAGGCGACCTGACTGTACTGAATGTACCAAGGTGACCTGACTACTGAATGTACCAAGGCGACCTGACTGTACTGAATGTAACAAGGTGACCTGACTACTGAATGTAACAAGGTGACCTGACTGTACTGAATGTACCCAGGTGATCTGACTGTACTGAATGTACCCAGGCGACCTGACTACTGAATGTACCCAGGCGACCTGACTGTACTGAATGTAACAAGGCGACCTGACTGTACTGAATGTAACAAGGCGACCTGACTGTACTGAATGTAACAAGGTGACCTGAATGTACTGAATGTACCCAGGCGACCTGACTGTACTGAATGTACCAAGGTGACCTGACTACTGAATGTACCAAGGCGACCTGACTGTACTGAATGTAACAAGGCGACCTGACTACTGAATGTACCAAGGCGACCTGACTGTACTGAATGTAACAAGGTGACCTGACTGTACTGAATGTAACAAGGCGACCTGACTACTGAATGTACCAAGGCGACCTGACTGTACTGAATGTACACCAAGGTGACCTGACTGTACTGAATGTACCAAGGTGACCTGACTGTACTGAATGTACCAAGGCGACCTGACTACTGAATGTACCAAGGCGACCTGACTGTACTGAATGTACCAAGGCGACTTGACTACTGAATGTAACAAGGCGACCTGACTGTACTGAATGTACACCAAGGTGACCTGACTGTACTGAATGTACCCAGGTGACCTCACTGTACTGAATGTAACAAGGCGACCTGACTGTACTGAATGTACCAAGGCGACCTGACTGTACTGAATGTAACAAGGCGACCTGACTACCGAATGTAACAAGGCGACCTGACTGTACTGAATGTACCCAGGTGACCTGACTGTACTGAATGTAACAAGGCGACCTGACTACCGAATGTAACAAGGCGACCTGACTGTACTGAATGTACCCAGGTGACCTGACTGTACTGAATGTACACCAAGGTGACCTGACTGTACTGAATGTAACAAGGCGACCTGACTGTACTGAATGTACCAAGGCGACCTGACTGTACTGAATGTACCAAGGCGACCTGACTGTACTGAATGTACCAAGGCGATCTGACTACTGAATGTACCAAGGCGACCTGACTGTACTGAATGTACCAAGGCGACCTGACTGTACTGAATGTACCAAGGCGACCTGACTGTACTGAATGTACCAAGGCGACCTGACTACTGAATGTACCAAGGCGACCTGACTGTACTGAATGTAACAAGGCGACCTGACTGTACTGAATGTACCAAGGCGACCTGACTGTACTGAATGTAACAAGGCGACCTGACTGTACTGAATGTACACCAAGGTGACCTGACTGTACTGAATGTACCCAGGTGACCTGACTGTACTGAATGTACCAAGGTGACCTGACTGTACTGAATGTACCCAGGTGACCTGACTGTACTGAATGTAACAAGGCGACCTGACTGTACTGAATGTACCAAGGCGACCTGACTGTACTGAATGTACCAAGGCGACCTGACTGTACTGAATGTACCAAGGCGACCTGACTACTGAATGTAACAAGGCGACCTGACTGTACTGAATGTAACAAGGCGACCTGACTGTACTGAATGTAACAAGGCGACCTGACTGTACTGAATGTAACAAGGCGACCTGACTGTACTGAATGTAACAAGGCGACCTGACTGTACTGAATGTAACAAGGCGACCTGACTACTGAATGTACCAAGGCGACCTGACTGTACTGAATGTACCCAGGCGACCTGACTGTACTGAATGTAACAAGGCGACCTGACTGTACTGAATGTAACAAGGCGACCTGACTGTACTGAATGTACCAAGGCGACCTGACTGTACTGAATGTAACAAGGCGACCTGACTGTACTGAATGTAACAAGGCGACCTGACTGTACTGAATGTACCAAGGCGACCTGACTGTACTGAATGTACACCAAGGCGACCTGACTGTACTGAATGTACCAAGGCGACCTGACTGTACTGAATGTACACCAAGGCGACCTGACTGTACTGAATGTAACAAGGCGACCTGACTGTACTGAATGTACCAAGGCGACCTGACTGTACTGAATGTAACAAGGCGACCTGACTGTACTGAATGTAACAAGGCGACCTGACTGTACTGAATGTAACAAGGCGACCTGACTGTACTGAATGTACACCAAGGCGACCTGACTGTACTGAATGTACACCAAGGCGACCTGACTGTACTGAATGTACACCAAGGCGACCTGACTACTGAATGTACCAAGGCGACCTGACTGTACTGAATGTACCCAGGCGACCTGACTGTACTGAATGTAACAAGGCGACCTGACTGTACTGAATGTACCAAGGCGACCTGACTGTACTGAATGTACACCAAGGCGACCTGACTGTACTGAATGTACACCAAGGCGACCTGACTGTACTGAATGTACACCAAGGCGACCTGACTGTACTGAATGTACACCAAGGCGACCTGACTACTGAATGTACCAAGGCGACCTGACTGTACTGAATGTACCAAGGCGACCTGACTGTACTGAATGTAACAAGGCGACCTGACTGTACTGAATGTACCAAGGCGACCTGACTGTACTGAATGTAACAAGGCGACCTGACTGTACTGAATGTACCCAGGCGACCTGACTGTACTGAATGTACCAAGGCGACCTGACTGTACTGAATGTACCCAGGCGACCTGACTGTACTGAATGTACCCAGGCGACCTGACTGTACTGAATGTACCCAGGTGACCTGACTGTACTGAATGTACCCAGGTGACCTGACTGTACTGAATGTACCCAGGTGACCTGACTGTACTGAATGTACCAAGGTGACCTGACTGTACTGAATGTACCCAGGCGACCTGACTGTACTGAATGTACCAAGGCGACCTGACTGTACTGAATGTACACCAAGGTGACCTGACTACTGAATGTAACAAGGCGACCTGACTGTACTGAATGTACCAAGGCGACCTGACTGTACTGAATGTAACAAGGCGACCTGACTGTACTGAATGTAACAAGGCGACCTGACTGTACTGAATGTACCCAGGCGACCTGACTGTACTGAATGTAACAAGGCGACCTGACTGTACTGAATGTACCAAGGCGACCTGACTGTACTGAATGTACCAAGGCGACCTGACTGTACTGAATGTACCCAGGTGACCTGACTGTACTGAATGTAACAAGGCGACCTGACTGTACTGAATGTACCAAGGCGACCTGACTGTACTGAATGTACCCAGGTGACCTGACTGTACTGAATGTACACCAAGGTGACCTGACTGTACTGAATGTACCAAGGCGACCTGACTGTACTGAATGTACACCAAGGTGACCTGACTGTACTGAATGTACCAAGGCGACCTGACTGTACTGAATGTACACCAAGGTGACCTGACTGTACTGAATGTACCCAGGTGACCTGACTGTACTGAATGTAACACCAAGGTGACCTGACTGTACTGAATGTAACACCAAGGTGACCTGACTGTACTGAATGTACACCAAGGTGACCAGACTGTACTGAATGTACCAAGGTGACCTGACTGTACTGAATGTACACCAAGGCGACCTGACTGTACTGAATGTACACCAAGGTGACCTGACTGTACTGAATGTACCCAGGCGACCTGACTACTGAATGTACCAAGGCGACCTGACTGTACTGAATGTACCAAGGCGACCTGAATGTACTGAATGTACCAAGGTGACCTGACTACTGAATGTACCAAGGCGACCTGACTGTACTGAATGTACCAAGGTGACCTGACTACTGAATGTAACAAGGTGACCTGACTACTGAATGTACACCAAGGCGACCTGACTGTACTGAATGTACCCAGGCGACCTGACTGTACTGAATGTACACCAAGGTGACCTGACTGTACTGAATGTACACCAAGGCGACCTGACTGTACTGAATGTACCCAGGCGACCTGACTGTACTGAATGTACACCAAGGCGACCTGACTGTACTGAATGTACCCAGGCGACCTGACTGTACTGAATGTACACCAAGGTGACCTGACTGTACTGAATGTACCCAGGCGACCTGACTGTACTGAATGTACCAAGGTGACCTGACTACTGAATGTAACAAGGCGACCTGACTGTACTGAATGTACCAAGGTGACCTGACTGTACTGAATGTACCAAGGCGACCTGACTGTACTGAATGTACCAAGGCGACCTGAATGTACTGAATGTAACAAGGCGACCTGACTACTGAATGTACCAAGGTGACCTGACTGTACTGAATGTACCAAGGCGACCTGACTGTACTGAATGTACCCAGGTGACCTGACTGTACTGAATGTACACCAAGGTGACCTGACTACTGAATGTACACCAAGGCGACCTGACTACTGAATGTAACAAGGCGACCTGACTGTACTGAATGTACCCAGGTGACCTGACTGTACTGAATGTACACCAAGGCGACCTGACTGTACTGAATGTACCCAGGCGACCTGACTACTGAATGTACACTAAGGCGACCTGACTACTGAATGTACCAAGGCGACCTGACTGTACTGAATGTACCCAGGCGACCTGACTGTACTGAATGTACCCAGGCGACCTGACTGTACTGAATGTACACCAAGGTGACCTGACTACTGAATGTACAACAAGGCGACCTGACTACTGAATGTACCAAGGTGACCTGACTGTACTGAATGTACCAAGGTGACCTGACTACTGAATGTACACCAAGGCGACCTGACTGTACTGAATGTACACCAAGGCGACCTGACTGTACTGAATGTACCAAGGCGACCTGACTACTGAATGTACACCAAGGTGACCTGACTGTACTGAATGTACCAAGGTGACCTGACTGTACTGAATGTACCAAGGTGACCTGACTGTACTGAATGTACACCAAGGTGACCTGACTGTACTGAATGTACCCAGGCGACCTGACTGTACTGAATGTACCAAGGTGACCTGACTGTACTGAATGTACCAAGGTGACCTGACTGTACTGAATGTACCCAGGCGACCTGACTGTACTGAATGTAACAAGGCGACCTGACTGTACTGAATGTACCAAGGTGACCTGACTGTACTGAATGTACCAAGGCGACCTGACTGTACTGAATGTACCAAGGCGACCTGAATGTACTGAATGTAACAAGGCGACCTGACTGTACTGACTGTACCAAGGTGACCTGACTACTGAATGTACCCAGGCGACCTGACTACTGAATGTACCAAGGCGACCTGACTGTACTGAATGTACACCAAGGTGACCTGACTGTACTGAATGTACCAAGGTGACCTGACTGTACTGAATGTACCAAGGTGACCTGACTGTACTGAATGTACCCAGGCGACCTGACTGTACTGAATGTACCAAGGCGACCTGACTGTACTGAATGTACCAAGGCGACCTGACTACTGAATGTACCAAGGCGACCTGACTGTACTGAATGTACACCAAGGTGACCTGACTGTACTGAATGTACACCAAGGTGACCTGACTGTACTGGATGTACACCAAGGTGACCTGACTACTGAATGTACCCAGGCGACCTGACTGTACTGAATGTACCCAGGCGACCTGACTGTACTGAATGTAACAAGGCGACCTGACTGTACTGAATGTACACCAAGGTGACCTGACTACTGAATGTACCAAGGTGACCTGACTGTACTGAATGTACCCAGGTGACCTGACTGTACTGAATGTACACCAAGGCGACTTGACTGTACTGAATGTACCCAGGTGACCTGACTGTACTGAATGTACACCAAGGTGACCTGACTGTACTGAATGTACCAAGGTGACCTGACTACTGAATGTACCCAGGTGACCTGACTGTACTGAATGTACACCAAGGTGACCTGACTGTACTGAATGTAACAAGGTGACCTGACTACTGAATGTACCCAGGTGACCTGACTGTACTGAATGTACACCAAGGTGACCTGACTGTACTGAATGTAACAAGGTGACCTGACTACTGAATGTACACCAAGGCGACCTGACTGTACTGAATGTACACCAAGGTGACCAGACTGTACTGAATGTACCCAGGTGAACTGACTGTACTGAATGTACACCAAGGTGACCTGACTGTACTGAATGTACACCAAGGTGACCTGACTACTGAATGTACCAAGGCGACCTGACTGTACTGAATGTACCCAGGCGACCTGACTGTACTGAATGTACACCAAGGTGACCTGACTGTACTGAATGTACCAAGGCGACCTGACTGTACTGAATGTAACAAGGCGACCTGACTGTACTGAATGTACACCAAGGTGACCTGACTGTACTGAATGTACACCAAGGCGACCTGACTGTACTGAATGTAACAAGGCGACCTGACTGTACTGAATGTACCCAGGCGACCTGACTGTACTGAATGTACACCAAGGTGACCTGACTGTACTGAATGTACCAAGGCGACCTGACTGTACTGAATGTACCAAGGCGACCTCACTGTACTGAATGTACCAAGGCGACCTAACTGTACTGAATGTACCAAGGCGACCTGACTGTACTGAATGTAACAAGGCGACCTGACTGTACTGAATGTACCCAGGCGACCTGACTGTACTGAATGTACCAAGGTGACCTGACTGTACTGAATGTACCAAGGCGACCTGACTACTGAATGTACCCAGGCGACCTGACTGTACTGAATGTAACAAGGCGACCTGACTGTACTGAATGTACCAAGGTGACCTGACTGTACTGAATGTACCAAGAAGACCTGACTACTGAATGTAACAAGGCGACCTGACTGTACTGAATGTACCCAGGCGACCTGACTGTACTGAATGTACACCAAGGTGACCTGACTACTGAATGTACCAAGGCGACCTGACTGTACTGAATGTACCAAGGTGACCTGACTACTGAATGTACCAAGGCGACCTGACTGTACTGAATGTACCAAGGTGACCTGACTGTACTGAATGTACCAAGGTGACCTGACTGTACTGAATGTACCAAGGCGACCTGACTACTGAATGTACCAAGGCGACCTGACTACTGAATGTACCAAGGTGACCTGACTGTACTGAATGTACCAAGGTGACCTGACTGTACTGAATGTACCAAGGCGACCTGACTGTACTGAATGTACCAAGGTGACCTGACTGTACTGAATGTACCAAGGTGACCTGACTGTACTGAATGTACCAAGGTGACCTGACTGTACTGAATGTACCAAGGCGACCTGACTGTACTGAATGTACCAAGGTGACCTGACTGTACTGAATGTACCAAGGCGACCTGACTGTACTGAATGTACCAAGGTGACCTGACTGTACTGAATGTACCAAGGCGACCTGACTACTGAATGTACCAAGGCGACCTGACTACTGAATGTACCAAGGCGACCTGACTGTACTGAATGTAACAAGGCGACCTGACTGTACTGAATGTACCCAGGCGACCTGACTGTACTGAATGTACCAAGGTGACCTGACTACTGAATGTAACAAGGCGACCTGACTGTACTGAATGTAACAAGGCGACCTGACTGTACTGAATGTAACAAGGCGACCTGACTGTACTGAATGTAACAAGGCGACCTGACTGTACTGAATGTAACAAGGCGACCTGACTGTACTGAATGTAACAAGGTGACCTGACTGTACTGAATGTACCCAGGCGACCTGACTGTACTGAATGTACCAAGGCGACCTGACTGTACTGAATGTACCAAGGCGACCTGACTACTGAATGTACCAAGGCGACCTGACTACTGAATGTACCAAGGTGACCTGACTGTACTGAATGTACCCAGGTGACCTGACTGGACTGAATGTACCCAGGCGACCTGACTGTACTGAATGTAACAAGGCGACCTGACTGTACTAAATGTACCCAGGCGACCTGACTGTACTGAATGTAACAAGGCGACCTGACTGTACTGAATGTACCAAGGTGACCTGACTGTACTGAATGTACCCAGGTGACCTGACTGTACTGAATGTAACAAGGCGACCTGACTACTGAATGTACCAAGGTGACCTGACTGTACTGAATGTACCAAGGTGACCTGACTACTGAATGTACCAAGGCGACCTGACTGTACTGAATGTACCAAGGCGACCTGACTGTACTGAATGTACACCAAGGTGACCTGACTGTACTGAATGTACCCAGGTGACCTGACTGTACTGAATGTACACCAAGGTGACCTGACTGTACTGAATGTAACAAGGCGACCTGACTACTGAATGTACCAAGGCGACCTGACTGTACTGAATGTACCAAGGTGACCTGACTGTACTGAATGTAACAAGGCGACCTGACTACTGAATGTACCAAGGCGACCTGACTACTGAATGTACCAAAGTGACTTGACTGTACTGAATGTACACCAAGGTGACCTGACTACTGAATGTACACCAAGGTGACCTGACTGTACTGAATGTACCCAGGTGACCTGACTGTACTGAATGTACACCAAGGTGACCTGACTGTACTGAATGTAACAAGGCGACCTGACTACTGAATGTACCAAGGCGACCTGACTGTACTGAATGTACCAAGGCGACCTGACTACTGAATGTACCAAGGCGACCTGACTACTGACTGTACCAAGGTGACCTGACTGTACTGAATGTAACAAGGCGACCTGACTGTACTGAATGTACACCAAGGTGACCTGACTGTACTGAATGTACCAAAGTGACTTGACTGTACTGAATGAACACCAAGGTGACCTGACTGTACTGAATGTAACAAGGCGACCTGACTGTACTGAATGTACCAAGGTGACCTGACTGTACTGAATGTACCCAGGTGACCTGACTGTACTGAATGTAACAAGGCGACCTGACTACTGAATGTACCAAGGTGACCTGACTGTACTGAATGTACCAAGGTGACCTGACTACTGAATGTACCAAGGCGACCTGACTGTACTGAATGTACCAAGGCGACCTGACTGTACTGAATGTACACCAAGGTGACCTGACTGTACTGAATGTACCCAGGTGACCTGACTGTACTGAATGTACACCAAGGTGACCTGACTGTACTGAATGTAACAAGGCGACCTGACTACTGAATGTACCAAGGCGACCTGACTGTACTGAATGTAACAAGGCGACCTGACTGTACTGAATGTACCAAGGTGACCTGACTGTACTGAATGTACCCAGGTGACCTGACTGTACTGAATGTAACAAGGCGACCTGACTACTGAATGTACCAAGGTGACCTGACTGTACTGAATGTACCAAGGTGACCTGACTACTGAATGTACCAAGGCGACCTGACTGTACTGAATGTACCAAGGCGACCTGACTGTACTGAATGTACACCAAGGTGACCTGACTGTACTGAATGTACCCAGGTGACCTGACTGTACTGAATGTACACCAAGGTGACCTGACTGTACTGAATGTAACAAGGCGACCTGACTACTGAATGTACCAAGGCGACCTGACTGTACTGAATGTAACAAGGCGACCTGACTGTACTGAATGTACCAAGGTGACCTGACTGTACTGAATGTACCCAGGTGACCTGACTGTACTGAATGTAACAAGGCGACCTGACTACTGAATGTACCAAGGTGACCTGACTGTACTGAATGTACCAAGGTGACCTGACTACTGAATGTACCAAGGCGACCTGACTGTACTGAATGTACCAAGGCGACCTGACTGTACTGAATGTACACCAAGGTGACCTGACTGTACTGAATGTACCCAGGTGACCTGACTGTACTGAATGTACACCAAGGTGACCTGACTGTACTGAATGTAACAAGGCGACCTGACTACTGAATGTACCAAGGCGACCTGACTGTACTGAATGTAACAAGGCGACCTGACTACTGAATGTACCAAGGTGACCTGACTGTACTGAATGTAACAAGGTGACCTGACTGTACTGAATGTACCAAGGTGACCTGACTGTACTGAATGTACCAAGGTGACCTGACTGTACTGAATGTACCAAGGTGACCTGACTGTACTGAATGTACCAAGGTGACCTGACTGTACTGAATGTACCAAGGTGACCTGACTACTGAATGTACCAAGGCGACCTGACTGTACTGAATGTACCAAGGCGACCTGACTGTACTGAATGTACACCAAGGTGACCTGACTGTACTGAATGTACCCAGGTGACCTGACTGTACTGAATGTACACCAAGGTGACCTGACTGTACTGAATGTAACAAGGCGACCTGACTACTGAATGTACCAAGGCGACCTGACTGTACTGAATGTAACAAGGCGACCTGACTACTGAATGTACCAAGGCGACCTGACTGTACTGAATGTACACCAAGGTGACCTGACTGTACTGAATGTACCCAGGTGACCTGACTGTACTGAATGTAACAAGGTGACCTGACTGTACTGAATGTAACAAGGTGACCTGACTGTACTGAATGTACACCAAGGCGACCTGACTACTGAATGTACCAAAGTGACTTGACTGTACTGAATGTACCAAGGTGACCTGACTGTACTGAATGTAACAAGGTGACCTGACTGTACTGAATGTACACCAAGGCGACCTGACTGTACTGAATGTAACAAGGCGACCTGACTGTACTGAATGTACCAAGGTGACCTGACTGTACTGAATGTAACAAGGTGACCTGACTGTACTGAATGTACACCAAGGTGACCTGACTGTACTGAATGTACCCAGGCGACCTGACTGTACTGAATGTACACCAAGGTGACCTGACTACTGAATGTACCCAGGTGACCTGACTGTACTGAATGTACCCAGGCGACCTGACTGTACTGAATGTACCAAGGCGACCTGACTACTGAATGTACCCAGGCGACCTGACTGTACTGAATGTACCAAGGCGACCTAACTGTACTGAATGTACCCAGGCGACTTGACTGTACTGAATGTAACAAGGCGACCTGACTACTGAATGTACCAAGGCGACCTGACTGTACTGAATGTAACAAGGCGACCTGACTACTGAATGTACCAAAGTGACTTGACTGTACTGAATGTACCAAGGCGACCTGACTACTGAATGTACCCAGGCGACCTGACTGTACTGAATGTACCCAGGCGACCTGACTGTACTGAATGTACCCAGGCGACCTGACTACTGAATGTACCAAGGCGACCTGACTGTACTGAATGTAACAAGGCGACCTGACTACTGAATGTACCCAGGCGACTTGACTGTACTGAATGTAACAAGGCGACCTGACTACTGAATGTACCAAGGCGACCTGACTGTACTGAATGTAACAAGGCGACCTGACTACTGAATGTAACAAGGCAACCTGACGGTACTGAATGTACACCAAGGTGACCTGACTGTACTGAATGTACCAAAGTGACTTGACTGTACTGAATGTACCAAGGCGACCTGACTGTACTGAATGTAACAAGGCGACCTGACTACTGAATGTAACAAGGTGACCTGACTGTACTGAATGTACCAAGGCGACCTGACTACTGAATGTACCCAGGCGACCTGACTGTACTGAATGTACCCAGGCGACTTGACTGTACTGAATGTAACAAGGCGACCTGACTACTGAATGTACCAAGGCGACCTGACTGTACTGAATGTAACAAGGTGACCTGACTGTACTGAATGTAACAAGGCGACCTGACTACTGAATGTACCAAGGCGACCTGACTGTACTGAATGTACACCAAGGTGACCTGACTGTACTGAATGTACCCAGGTGACCTCACTGTACTGAATGTACACCAAGGTGACCTGACTACTGAATGTAACAAGGCGACCTGACTGTACTGAATGTACCCAGGCGACCTGACTGTACTGAATGTACCAAGGCGACCTGACTACTGAATGTAACAAGGCGACCTGACTACTGAATGTAACAAGGCGACCTGACTGTACTGAATGTAACAAGGCGACCTGACTGTACTGAATGTACCAAGGCGACCGGACTGTACTGAATGTACCCAGGCGACCTGACTGTACTGAATGTACCCAGGCGACCTGACTGTACTGAATGTACCAAGGCGACCTGACTGTACTGAATGTACACCAAGGTGACCTGACTGTACTGAATGTACCCAGGCGACCTGACTGTACTGAATGTACCAAGGCGACCTGACTACTGAATGTAACAAGGCGACCTGACTGTACTGAATGTACCCAGGCGACCTGACTGTACTGAATGTACCAAGGCGACCTGACTGTACTGAATGTACCCAGGCGACCTGACTGTACTGAATGTACCAAGGCGACCTGACTACTGAATGTAACAAGGCGACCTGACTGTACTGAATGTACCAAGGCGACCTGACTGTACTGAATGTACCCAGGCGACCTGACTGTACTGAATGTACCAAGGCGACCTGACTACTGAATGTAACAAGGCGACCTGACTGTACTGAATGTAACAAGGTGACCTGACTGTACTGAATGTACCAAGGCGACCTGACTGTACTGAATGTACCAAGGCAACCTGACTGTACTGAATGCCAAATAATGGTTTGTACAACAATATTATGACACGTTGGTACAACACCTTACAAAAGTCTGGGGCTTTAACAAGGCGACCTGACTGTACTGAATGCCAAATAATGGTTTGTACAACAATATTATGACACGTTGGTTCAACACCTTACAAAGGTCTGGGGCTTTAACAAGGCGACCTGACTGTACTGAATGCCAATTAATGGTTTGTACAACAATATTATGACACGTTGGTTCAACACCTTACAAAGGTCTGGGGCTTTAACAAGGCGACCTTACTGTACTTAATGCCAATTAATGGTTTGTTCAACAATATTAAGACACGTTGGTACAACACCTTACAAAGGTCTAGGGCTTTCTCTATGGGAACTTTGGCTTTCTCACCCAATACAAACTAGACGCCACATTATAGCTGAAAAATTACTTATGTTGAATACGACTTTTAACATACATCATTCCACCAAACAAACAGACAAATGACACACTGAGAGTTTTTGCTGACGCCTTTAAGATTTTTTTTAATCAAAATAGAAAATTTGTAAGGAATACACTGTTGTCTGTTTTGCAGTTTACACTGTATTCTAATATGAGGTGCTTTAAAGGCTTTGAGACCACAACTGTGGTAAAAAAATGATTTATGTATGAGCAACACGCCCTGAGGAAGGCGTGTTTTAAAGGGCTGTTCCAATTACAAAACTGTAACTCCCACCGGAAAGCTATTGCGTATGACATATTAATCTTATAAACAGCTGTGGCTCTGGATAAAATAATATGACATAAATGGTCACCCCATTGTAAAACAATGATAAACCACAGCTGGTTTCTTAAATATACCTACTAGAAATATTCTGGAATATATTCACAGGCAATATATCTTTATGTGTCTGCTCATCTGTTGTCACAGTGACAGTTTCAATGTTTTCTGATTGGTCTATTTCTGTTGTTTCTATGGTAATTGAATCACCTTCTGTGATACTTGTTAAATCAGCATGCTGAAAAATAAAAAAATATCAGTGTAAAACTTAATTCTCAGTGTACTGGCATCATCATTCAAGATGAACAATGACAGACTGGGGACAAACAATATCAGTGTAAAACTTAATTCTCAGTGTACTGGCATCATCATTCAAGATGAACAATGATAGTCTGGGGACAAACAATATCAGTGTAAAACTTAATTCTCAGTGTACTGGCATCATCATTCAAGATGAACAATGACAGTCTGGAGACAAACAATATCAGTGTAAAACTTAATTCTCAGTGTACTGGCATCATCATTCAAGATGAACAATGACAGTCTGGGAACAAACAATATCAGTGTAAAACTTAATTCTCAGTGTACTGGCATCATCATTCAAGATGAACAATGACAGTCTGGGGACAAACAATATCAGTGTAAAACTTAATTCTCAGTGTACTGGCATCATCATTCATGATGAACAATGACAGTCTGGGGACAAACAATATCAGTGTAAAACTTAATTCTCAGTGTACTGGCATCATCATTCAAGTTGAACAATGACAGTCTGGAGACAAACAATATCAGTGTAAAACTTAATTCTCAGTGTACTGGCATCATCATTCAAGATGAACAATGACAGTCTGGGGACAAACAATATCAGTGTAAAACTTAATTCTCAGTGTACTGGCATCATCATTCAAGATGAACAATGACAGTCTGGGAACAAACAATATCAGTGTAAAACTTAATTCTCAGTGTACTGGCATCATCATTCAAGATGAACAATGACAGTCTGGGAACAAACAATATCAGTGTAAAACTTAATTCTCAGTGTACTGGCATCATCATTCAAGATGAACAATGACAGTCTGGGAACAAACAATATCAGTGTAAAACTTAATTCTCAGTGTACTGGCATCATCATTCAAGATGAACAATTACAGTCTGGGAACAAACAATATCAGTGTAAAACTTAATTCTCAGTGTACTGGCATCATCATTCAAGATGAACAATGACAGTCTGGGAACAAACAATATCAGTGTAAAACTTAATTCTCAGTGTACTGGCATCATCATTCAAGATGAACAATGATAGTCTGGGGACAAACAATATCAGTGTAAAACTTAATTCTCAGTGTACTGGCATCATCATTCAAGATGAACAATGACAGTCTGGGGACAAACAATATCAGTGTAAAACTTAATTCTCAGTGTACTGGCATCATCATTCAAGATGAACAATGACAGTCTGGGGACAAACAATATCAGTGTAAAACTTAATTCTCAGTGTACTGGCATCATCATTCAAGATGAACAATGATAGTCTGGGAACAAACAATATCAGTGTAAAACTTAATTCTCAGTGTACTGGCATCATCAATCAAGATGAACAATGATAGTCTGGGGACAAACAATATCAGTGTAAAACTTAATTCTCAGTGTACTGACATCATCATTCAAGATGAACAATGACAGTCTGGGGACAAACAATATCAGTGTAAAACTTAATTCTCAGTGTACTGGCATCATCAATCAAGATGAACAATGATAGTCTGGGGACAAACAATATCAGTGTAAAACTTAATTCTCAGTGTACTGGCATCATCAATCAAGATGAACAATGATAGTCTGGGGACAAACAATATCAGTGTAAAACTTAATTCTCAGTGTACTGACATCATCATTCAAGATGAACAATGACAGTCTGGGAACAAACAATATCAGTGTAAAACTTAATTCTCAGTGTACTGGCATCATCATTCAAGATGAACAATGATAGTCTGTGGACAAACAATATCAGTGTAAAACTTAATTCTCAGTGTACTGGCATCATCATTCAAGATGAACAATGACAGTCTGGGAACAAACAATATCAGTGTAAAACTTAATTCTCAGTGTACTGGCATCATCATTCAAGATGAACAATGACAGTCTGGGAACAAACAATATCAGTGTAAAACTTAATTCTCAGTGTACTGGCATCATCATTCAAGATGAACAATGATAGTCTGGGGACAAACAATATCAGTGTAAAACTTAATTCTCAGTGTACTGGCATCATCATTCAAGATGAACAATGACAGTCTGGGAACAAACAATATCAGTGTAAAACTTAATTCTCAGTGTACTGACATCATCATTCAAGATGAACAATGACAGTCTGGGAACAAACAATATCAGTGTAAAACTTAATTCTCAGTGTACTGGCATCATCATTCAAGATGAACAATGACAGTCTGGGAACAAACAATATCAGTGTAAAACTTAATTCTCAGTGTACTGGCATCATCATTCAAGATGAACAATGACAGACTGGGGACAAACAATATCAGTGTAAAACTTAATTCTCAGTGTACTGGCATCATCATTCAAGATGAACAATTACAGTCTGGGAACAAACAATATCAGTGTAAAACTTAATTCTCAGTGTACTGGCATCATCATTCAAGATGAACAATGACAGTCTGGGAACAAACAATATCAGTGTAAAACTTAATTCTCAGTGTACTGGCATCATCATTCAAGATGAACAATGATAGTCTGGGGACAAACAATATCAGTGTAAAACTTAATTCTCAGTGTACTGGCATCATCATTCAAGATGAACAATGACAGTCTGGGGACAAACAATATCAGTGTAAAACTTAATTCTCAGTGTACTGGCATCATCATTCAAGATGAACAATGACAGTCTGGGGACAAACAATATCAGTGTAAAACTTAATTCTCAGTGTACTGGCATCATCATTCAAGATGAACAATGATAGTCTGGGAACAAACAATATCAGTGTAAAACTTAATTCTCAGTGTACTGGCATCATCAATCAAGATGAACAATGATAGTCTGGGGACAAACAATATCAGTGTAAAACTTAATTCTCAGTGTACTGACATCATCATTCAAGATGAACAATGACAGTCTGGGGACAAACAATATCAGTGTAAAACTTAATTCTCAGTGTACTGGCATCATCAATCAAGATGAACAATGATAGTCTGGGGACAAACAATATCAGTGTAAAACTTAATTCTCAGTGTACTGGCATCATCAATCAAGATGAACAATGATAGTCTGGGGACAAACAATATCAGTGTAAAACTTAATTCTCAGTGTACTGACATCATCATTCAAGATGAACAATGACAGTCTGGGAACAAACAATATCAGTGTAAAACTTAATTCTCAGTGTACTGGCATCATCATTCAAGATGAACAATGATAGTCTGTGGACAAACAATATCAGTGTAAAACTTAATTCTCAGTGTACTGGCATCATCATTCAAGATGAACAATGATAGTCTGGGAACAAACAATATCAGTGTAAAACTTAATTCTCAGTGTACTGGCATCATCATTCAAGATGAACAATGACAGTCTGGGAACAAACAATATCTGTGTAAAACTTAATTCTCAGTGTACTGGCATCATCATTCAAGATGAACAATGACAGACTGGAGACAAACAATATCAGTGTAAAACTTAATTCTCAGTGTACTGGCATCATCATTCAAGATGAACAATGACAGTCTGGGAACAAACAATATCAGTGTAAAACTTAATTCTCAGTGTACTGACATCATCATTCAAGATGAACAATGACAGTCTGGGGACAAACAATATCAGTGTAAAACTTAATTCTCAGTGTACTGACATCATCATTCAAGATGAACAATGATAGTCTGGGAACAAACAATATCAGTGTAAAACTTAATTCTCAGTGTACTGGCATCATCATTCAAGATGAACAATGACAGTCTGGGAACAAACAATATCAGTGTAAAACTTAATTCTCAGTGTACTGGCATCATCATTCAAGATGAACAACGACAGACTGGGGACAAACAATATCAGTGTAAAACTTAATTCTCAGTGTACTGGCATCATCATTCAAGATGAACAACGACAGACTGGGGACAAACAATATCAGTGTAAAACTTAATTCTCAGTGTACTGGCATCATCATTCAATATGAACAATGACAGACTGGGGACAAACAATATCAGTGTAAAACTTAATTCTCAGTGTACTGGCATCATCATTCAAGTTGAACAATGACAGACTGGGGACAAACAATATCAGTGTAAAACTTAATTCTCAGTGTACTGACATCATCATTCAAGATGAACAATGATAGTCTGTGGACAAACAATATCAGTGTAAAACTTAATTCTCAGTGTACTGGCATCATCATTCAAGATGAACAATGACAGTCTGGAGACAAACAATATCAGTGTAAAACTTAATTCTCAGTGTACTGGCATCATCATTCAAGATGAACAATGATAGTCTGGGGACAAACAATATCAGTGTAAAACTTAATTCTCAGTGTACTGGCATCATCATTCAAGATGAACAATGACAGTCTGGGAACAAACAATATCAGTGTAAAACTTAATTCTCAGTGTACTGGCATCATCATTCAAGATGAACAATGACAGTCTGGGGACAAACAATATCAGTGTAAAACTTAATTCTCAGTGTACTGGCATCATCATTCAAGATGAACAATGATAGTCTGGGGACAAACAATATCAGTGTAAAACTTAATTCTCAGTGTACTGGCATCATCATTGAAGATGAACAATGACAGTCTGGGAACAAACAATATCAGTGTAAAACTTAATTCTCAGTGTACTGGCATCATCATTCAAGATGAACAATGACAGTCTGGGGACAAACAATATCAGTGTAAAACTTAATTCTCAGTGTACTGGCATCATCATTCAAGATGAACAATGATAGTCTGGAGACAAACAATATCAGTGTAAAACTTAATTCTCAGTGTACTGGCATCATCATTCAAGTTGAACAATGATAGTCTGGAGACAAACAATATCAGTGTAAAACTTAATTCTCAGTGTACTGGCATCATCATTCAAGATGAACAATGACAGACTGGGGACAAACAATATCAGTGTAAAACTTAATTCTCAGTGTACTGGCATCATCATTCAAGATGAACAATGACAGACTGGGGACAAACAATATCAGTGTAAAACTTAATTCTCAGTGTACTGGCATCATCATTCAAGATGAACAATGATAGTCTGGGGACAAACAATATCAGTGTAAAACTTAATTCTCAGTGTACTGGCATCATCATTCAAGATGAACAATGATAGTCTGGGGACAAACAATATCAGTGTAAAACTTAATTCTCAGTGTACTGGCATCATCATTCAAGATGAACAATGACAGACTGGGGACAAACAATATCAGTGTGAAACTTAATTCTCAGTGTACTGGCATCATCATTCAAGATGAACAATGACAGTCTGGAGACAAACAATATCAGTGTAAAACTTAATTCTCAGTGTACTGGCATCATCATTCAAGATGAACAATGACAGTCTGTGGACAAACAATATCAGTGTAAAACTTAATTCTCAGTGTACTGGCATCATCAATCAAGATGAACAATGATAGTCTGGGAACAAACAATATCAGTGTAAAACTTAATTCTCAGTGTACTGGCATCATCATTCATGATGAACAATGACAGACTGGGGACAAACAATATCAGTGTAAAACTTAATTCTCAGTGTACTGGCATCATCATTCAAGATGAACAATGATAGTCTGGGGACAAACAATATCAGTGTAAAACTTAATTCTCAGTGTACTGGCATCATCATTCAAGATAAACAATGACAGTCTGTGGACAAACAATATCAGTGTAAAACTTAATTCTCAGTGTACTGGCATCATCATTCAAGATGAACAACGACAGACTGGGGACAAACAATATCAGTGTAAAACTTAATTCTCAGTGTACTGGCATCATCATTCAAGATGAACAATGACAGACTGGGGACAAACAATATCAGTGTAAAACTTAATTCTCAGTGTACTGACATCATCATTCAAGATGAACAACGACAGACTGGGAACAAACAATATCTGTGTAAAACTTAATTCTCAGTGTACTAGCATCATCATTGAAGATGAACAACGACAGACTGGGAACAAACAATATCTGTGTAAAACTTAATTCTCAGTGTACTGGCATCATCATTCAAGATGAACAATGATAGACTGGGGACAAACAATATCAGTGTAAAACTTAATTCTCAGTGTACTGGCATCATCATTCAAGATGAACAATGATAGACTGGGGACAAACAATATCAGTGTAAAACTTAATTCTCAGTGTACTGGCATCATCATTCAAGATGAACAACGACAGTCTGGGGACAAACAATATCAGTGTAAAACTTAATTCTCAGTGTACTGGCATCATCATTCAAGATGAACAATGACAGTCTGGGAACAAACAATATCAGTGTAAAACTTAATTCTCAGTGTACTGGCATCATCATTCAAGATGAACAACGACAGTCTGGGGACAAACAATATCAGTGTAAAACTTAATTCTCAGTGTACTGGCATCATCATTCAAGTTGAACAATGACAGTTTGGGGACAAACAATATCAGTGTAAAACTTAATTCTCAGTGTACTGACATCATCATTCAAGATGAACAATGATAGTCTGGGGACAAACAATATCAGTGTAAAACTTAATTCTCAGTGTACTGGCATCATCATTCAAGATGAACAATGACAGTCTGGGGACAAACAATATCAGTGTAAAACTTAATTCTCAGTGTACTGGCATCATCATTCAAGATGAACAATGATAGTCTGGAGACAAACAATATCAGTGTAAAACTTAATTCTCAGTGTACTGGCATCATCATTCAAGATAAACATTGACAGACTGGGGACAAACAATATCAGTGTAAAACTTAATTCTCAGTGTACTGGCATCATCATTCAAGATGAACAATGATAGTCTGGGGACAAACAATATCAGTGTAAAACTTAATTCTCAGTGTACTGACATCATCATTCAAGATGAACAATGACAGTCTGGGAACAAACAATATCAGTGTAAAACTTAATTCTCAGTGTACTGGCATCATCATTCAAGATGAACAATGATAGTCTGGGGACAAACAATATCAGTGTAAAACTTAATTCTCAGTGTACTGGCATCATCATTCAAGATGAACAATGATAGTCTGGGGACAAACAATATCAGTGTAAAACTTAATTCTCAGTGTACTGGCATCATCATTCAAGATGAACAATGATAGTCTGGGGACAAACAATATCAGTGTAAAACTTAATTCTCAGTGTACTGGCATCATCATTCAAGATGAACAATGATAGTCTGGGGACAAACAATATCAGTGTAAAACTTAATTCTCAGTGTACTGGCATCATCATTCAAGATGAACAATGATAGTCTGGGGACAAACAATATCAGTGTAAAACTTAATTCTCAGTGTACTGGCATCATCATTCAAGATGAACAATGATAGTCTGGAGACAAACAATATCAGTGTAAAACTTAATTCTCAGTGTACTGGCATCATCATTCAAGATAAACATTGACAGACTGGGGACAAACAATATCAGTGTAAAACTTAATTCTCAGTGTACTGGCATCATCATTCAAGATGAACAATGATAGTCTGGGGACAAACAATATCAGTGTAAAACTTAATTCTCAGTGTACTGACATCATCATTCAAGATGAACAATGACAGTCTGGGAACAAACAATATCAGTGTAAAACTTAATTCTCAGTGTACTGGCATCATCATTCAAGATGAACAATGACAGTCTGGGGACAAACAATATCAGTGTAAAACTTAATTCTCAGTGTACTGGCATCATCATTCAAGATGAACAATGACAGACTGGGGACAAACAATATCATGCTATATAACCAAGATAGAAGATGCAATCTGAACCACTTACCATTGTACCGTTAACCATGACCTCATGACCTGAACAACTTACCATTGTACCATTAACCATGACCTGAACAACTTACCATTGTACCGTTAACCATGACGTCATGACCTGAACAACTTAACATCGTACCGTTAACCATGACAATGTGATCAGAACAGGGCCTCGGTGGCTGAGTGGTTAAGGTAGTTCATCTACTATTGATCACGTGGTCTGTCAACACTCATTGTACCATTGTACCGTTAACCATGACCTCATGACCTGTACAACTTACCACTTTACCGTTAACCATGACTTCATAACCTGAACAACTTACCATTGTACCGTTAACCATGACCTGAACATCTTACCATTGTACCGTTAACCATGACCTAAACAACTTACCATTGTACTGTTAACCATGACCTAAACATCTTACCATTGTACTGTTAACCATGACCTAAACAACTTACCATTGTACTGTTAACCATGACCTAAACAACTTACCATTGTACTGTTAACCATGACCTGAACATCTTACCATTGTACTGTTAACCATGACCTAAACAACTTGCCATTGTACTGTTAACCATGACCTAAACAACTTACCATTGTACTGTTAACCATGACCTAAACAACTTACCATTGTACTGTTAACCATGACCTGAACATCTTACCATTGTACTGTTAACCATGACCTAAACAACTTACCATTGTACCGTTAACCATGACCTCATGACCTGAACAACTTACCATTGTACCGTTAACCATGACCTGAACATCTTACCATTGTACCGTTAACCATGACCTAAACAACTTACCATTGTACCGTTAACCATGACCTGAACATCTTACCATTGTACTGTTAACCATGACCTCATGACCTGAACAACTTACCATTGTACTGTTAACCATGACCTGAACATCTTACCATTGTACTGTTAACCATGACCTCATGACCTGAACAACTTACCATTGTACTGTTAACCATGACCTCATGACCTGAACAACTTACCATTGTACTGTTAACCATGACCTCATGACCTGAACAACTTACCATTTTTCTGTTAACCATGACCTCATGACCTGAACAACTTACCATTGTACCATTAACCATGACCTCATGACCTGAACAACTTACCATTGTACAGTTAACCATGACCTCATGACCTGAACAACTTACCACTGTACAGTTAACCATGACCTCATGACCTGAACAACTTACCATTGTACCATTAACCATGACCTGAACAACTTACCATTGTACCATTAACCATGACCTGATCAACTTACCATTGTACCGTTAACCATGACCTGAACAACTTACCATTGTACTGTTAACCATGACCTCATGACCTGAACAACTTACCATTGTACCATTAACCATGACCTGAACAACTTACCATTGTACCATTAACCATGACCTGATCAACTTACCATTGTACCATTAACCATGACCTGAACAACTTACCATTGTACCATTAACCATGACCTGAACAACTTACCATTGTACCATTAACCATGACCTGAACAACTTACCATTGTACCGTTAACCATGACCTCATGACCTGAACAAATTAACATCGTACCGTTAACCATGACAATGTGATCAGAACAGGGGCCTCGGCCAAGTGGTTAAGGTAGTTCGTCTACTATTGATCACGTGGTCTGTCAACACTCAGATTGCGGGTTCGATTTTCACTGCGGGCAGGGTGTACTCGACTCCAATCTTAATTGACAAGGATTGCCAGTTTTCCTACCGCAGGTCAGGGGTTTTCTCAGGGTACTCCGGCTTACTCCCCCAATAAAAACTGGACGCCATGACATAGCTGAAAAATTGCTGAAAGTGGCATTAAACATCAAACAAACAAACAAATGATCAGAACAACTTACCATTGTACAGTTAAACATGACCTCATGACCTGAACAACTTACCATTGTACCATTAACCATGACCTGAACAACTTACCATTGTTCCAATAACCATGACCTGATCAACTTACCATTGTTCCAATAACCATGACCTGAACAACTTACCATTGTACCATTAACCATGACCTGAACAACTTACCACTGTACAGTTAACCATGACCTCATGACCTGATCAACTTACCATTGTACCGTTAACCATGACCTGAACAACTTACCATTGTACTGTTAACCATGACCTCATGACCTGAACAACTTACCATTGTACCATTAACCATGACCTGAACAACTTACCATTGTACCATTAACCATGACCTGAACAACTTACCACTGTACAGTTAACCATGACCTCATGACCTGAACAACTTACCATTGTACCATTAACCATGACCTGAACAACTTACCATTGTACCATTAACCATGACCTGAACAACTTACCACTGTACAGTTAACCATGACCTCATGACCTGAACAACTTACCACTGTACAGTTAACCATGACCTCATGACCTGAACAACTTACCATTGTACCATTAACCATGACCTGAACAACTTACCATTGTACCATTAACCATGACCTGAACAACTTACCACTGTACAGTTAACCATGACCTCATGACCTGAACAACTTACCATTGTACCATTAACCATGACCTGAACAACTTACCATTGTACCATTAACCATGACCTGAACAACTTACCACTGTACAGTTAACCATGACCTCATGACCTGAACAACTTACCATTGTTCCAATAACCATGACCTCATGACCTGAACAACTTACCATTGTACTGTTAACCATGACCTCATGACCTGAACAACTTACCATTGTACAGTTAACCATGACCTCATGACCTGAACAACTTACCATTGTACTGTTAACCATGACCTCATGACCTGAACAACTTACCATTGTACCATTAACCATGACCTGATCAACTTACCATTGTTCCAATAACCATGACCTGAACAACTTACCATTGAACCGTTAACCATGACCTCATGGGATTTTACTTCCTCTAGCTGCTGGACTGTACCTCCATACTGCATCTATAAATAGAAATAAAAATGTTTGTTTTTGGGTCTCATTAAATCCGGCAAGGGAAATCTGTCTGTTGCATTACCCAGTCCGAGCCCATAAAAGTCTTTAAATCGCCTTTTTACACACTAACAAACAAAACTGACATGACATAGGTTCTAGAAATTTTGTCACCACCTGTTAACTTTATTGTAACATGTCTATAATTACCTGTGCCAAGGTCAGTAACTCTGCTATATCAGCTCTCCCATTTGCTATAGCAATGTCTAATGGTGTCCTATCAAACTGAAAGTAGAAAATTAAAATATAGTAGTGTCTAACAGCTTAATGTCAAAATGATTGATTGATTGATTGGATGTTTGCTTTAAATCCAGGCAGCAGTATTTCAGCTATATTCAGGACGGGAACAAGTTAACAAACAATAAATCAATGGAAAAAAGGGGTCGGATGGGACACAGGGAACAAAATTTTGACTGCCACTGGAAAAGTACAGAGTATTGGGTAGAGTCGGTTAATTTAGCCTTTTGTAGTGGCTACAATGAACCTACTCTTTTTCTAAATCTACAAAAGGGGTCTTTATCGTGCAAGGAACGTGGCACTATCCAAACAAGTTACCCACTATGGTCTGCCGCCAGGCTTTCCGTATTATGACCTGACAACCACAATGAGAGGGTTTCACCTATCCCCCACCAGACGACGCACTGGGCTGCTCTGTGGGTCGAGCACTGGGAACCATCCCAGTATGGTCCCAGAATGTCAAAATGAAAGTACCGTAAAAAGCTGTTTTTTTTGTATAGTCCGCATTTACGTGTTGTCCGCACCCCTTTCTTGGACCAGAAAATTGCAGAAAAATCCTTATATGCATGTACAATCGACAAGTACAAGTTTTCACAAAACGTCCCAATATGAATACATCCGAGTCCGACTTGGCAGCACTTTTTAACAAGTTTTTACTCTAATATGTAATTTATTCTCTTTTAAAATAACATTTATGTTCATAGTTTTATTAATTTCTAGTGATTGTAATAAATTAAATAAAAAATAGTGCATTCTCATAGCGTCTATTTTGATCATTGTTAAAACGGATAATCACACATTTCAAAACCAAAAAAATTTGTCAACTTTCATTCATCAACGAAAACAAAAAGAACACTCGTTTTATTTTTATCCCTGAATGATTGCAATCAAAACATCGATCTTCAAACACTTGAGGTTACATAACAACGCCATTTGCATTTTATGCAATACAGGTTACACATCCGTTATTTTTGTATCCGTTTTAATTTTTATTCGTTCTATATAATTAATATAATATTACTAAAAATAATTTCAATAAAAATTAATATGTTTACAACCTATACATATGGTAGTTTGTAAAAAAATAATGTTAGAATAGTACGAAAATACCGCATATAACACAAGAACAAACAATCTCCACGCAAAGGATTCTGGGTATCCTACATCAACCACATTCACCTCTGCCATACCATTGGTTGACATTGTGAGAGATATCTCTCATGACGGATAAGCTTCGCGTACAAACGCAGTAATTTCAATGTAAAAATGTATCAAAAGTGTTTTCAAAGAATATATAAGAATAAATAAGATCTCGTGAATTATTTTACAAACATCGTTCTTTGTTTACCAACGTCACGGGCAGACGACAAATGTAGTCCCGCAGTAAATGGAGGATGACGTGTGGCAGAGGTTATATCTGGGAACCAGTTATGTTCTCTGTGCCGGAGAGTGAAGAACAAAATGCTCTAAAATGGCGACCGCTATTGACAACAATCAACGGGGCCAAAAAAACTCGATCGAATCTGTATTTACCTATAATCCGCACCATTCCTTTCCAACTACGATTAAAAGAAAAAGAATGCGGACAATACAACCCTTATTACGGTATACAAATAAATATAACAGTGACTAATAGTGTCATGTCAAACTGAAAGTAGAACATTTAAATATAGTAGTAGTGTCTAACAGCTTAATGTCAAAATGAAAGTATTCAAATAAATATAACAGTGACTAATATTGTCATGTCAAATTGAAAGTAGGAAATCCTAATAGAGAACATCTAAGATGTGATCTATATGGATACATGCATGTGTGTAAAAAAGTCACGTGACCCATATGAACAAACCCGTTTCAGATTGTAGCTGAGCTATCCGAAAATATTGTAGAAGAGCACTAAAATTAATTTAAAAGTAGACAAAAATAATTTTGACATCGATAAAATGAAAGTTTTTTTTAAATATACAACCAAAATGTCAGATAAATTTTGCGCAGTCGATGAAATGTTGTTAAAATAGACATCACGTGACCAATGGAAGAGTGCTCTGAAGTAACGTGATGAACCATAATATGTGTGAAGATCACATTAATGCTGAGTCTATAATCATAATACCAATCAAACTGAAAGTAGGAAATCTGAATATAATTGAGTGAAATCAACAGTCTGTCATCCACCACAGCATGAGGGGACATACATGTAAATATCCAAGGGCCGGTGGTCTGTCATCCACCAGAGTACGATGGGATATAAATATCCAACTGGGATGGCGATTTTAATACCAACCTTATTTTCACAATTAATATCTGCACCATGTTTGATCAAAGTCTCTAAAACAGGTTTGTGTCCTTTCTCTGAAGCCCAGTGTAATGGGGTCATTTTTAGCTAAAAATATAAAGAATTATCTGTCTAACTTATAGTCCAACCAATCAGAAGCCCAGTGTAATGGGGTCATTTTTAGCTAAAAATATAAAGAATTATTTGTCTAACTTATAGTCCAACCAATCAGAAGCCCAGTGTAATGGGGTCATTTTTAGCTAAAAATATAAAGAATTATCTGTCTATATTATAGCCCACCAATCTGAAGCCCAGTGTAATGGGGTCATTTTTAGCTAAAAATATAAAGAATTATTTGTCTAACTTATAGCCCACCAATCAGAAGCCCAGTGTAATGGGGTCATTTTTAGCTTAAAATATAAAAAATTATCTGTCTAAATTATAGCCCACATATCTGCTTACAAATACATGTAAGAGAGGTATAGATTTACTTATAAAATATCTTAACTGTCACTTTCTATATTGGATTGATTTCGTGTATTCAATATTCTAACTTACTTTTGGCTTTCCTTTTTAACGTTAAAAATCTATTTCAAATTTTAACAGACTTTTTTGCAGAAAATCAACTGCTAGTTTTGTGCTAGATATGATATAGAGTGATCCCTTTTGATGGAAACATACCATATCTTTGGCATCTATGTCAGCTGCATGTTGAATCAGTAACTCTACGATGTCACTGTGTCCTTCCTGGGCTGCCACATGCAATGGCGTCCTGTCTACCTTTGTTCGTGCATCACGACTAATTCCGGCACGTAATAAAACTTCTGCCGTATCATGATGGCCATACTGTGTAGCAAAATGTAACGGTGACGTTCCAAGCTGAAATCAAATGGATCAACATTTGTAAAAACTGTTAAGACACAAGCTTAGTTTCTGTTCATTTACATACGTCAAAATATCGTAATGATGCATTGTAATCTGAATATCTCTAGAGTGTTGACTAAAGTTTGCAAAAAAAGAGAAAACAAAATATATGCTGTTTAATGTTACTTTTTGCAATTTGATGGAAGTCAGAGTACCCTTCCACTCCCCCACAAGTTCATCGAGCCCCCAACCCCACCATCCCCTTGCCAATATGTAACTAGCTATGTACCCAGTCAGTTGTGAATGGGGCTCCATTGGACATTAACGTCCTAACTTCGTCCGTCTCGCCACGCTTGGCTGCTTCTAACAATCGCTTTCCCAGATCAACCAATGACATTCTGTGGAGATTCTTGGGTCCTGTCTTGGATTCCTGAATAATAATTTCTCTGTCCAAGGGAGGTAATACCAAAACTTCTCGTTCTGAATAGGAAATACATGTAAAAGTATTAACAATACACTTTAAGCTTGTAAATAATAAATGTTAAATATTGACTTTCTCAAATGCCAAATATCTTTATGATAGAAATCTATGGCCATTCGTAGCAATTTATGTATAGTTTTTGTTGGTGGAGTACATGAAGACTGGCAATACTTGTCCTAATACGAGTTTGGAGAACAACCTAGGTGAAGTTATGCTGGACCTTGAAACTGCAGTGTTGACATGAATACTAACTGTTTTAACCTTACCATGTGTTATAAATTGGCCACTGAGACTCCAAGTTGCCAAAAGGAGGATATCATTTTTAGGGGTAGAAATAAGAATTTGACATACTGGTGTTAAAAGGACTCCCTCAAATTCTTCTTAAGGAGTCCAGCATATATGTTGAGAGTCCTATCAATGACCAAAGGGTAATCACTACTCTAAGAAATTTGATTGACCTTTGAGTTTTCAAGAATGTGTTCTACTACAGAAGTGACTTACCAGAAACCTCAATTCTTCTGTTTTCTGACATCAATAGTATGTAGGTGTTTCATGGAAATTTTTTCTGTAAAAAAAAGCAATGTGTAATTTATGCAAAAATGTTCATTAACGAACATACATGAAGAAATTTTTAAGAACACAACAGGCAAGTTTTGTTTGTTTCTTTAGCAATCCACCCACCAACATCCACTCTATCAATCTCAGCGCAAAGGATTCTGGGTATCCTACGTCAACCACAATCACCTCTGCCATACCATTGGTTGACATTGTGAGAGATATCTTTCATGGATGATAAGCTTTGCATACAAACGCAGTAATTTCAATGTAAAATTGTATCAGAAGTGTCTAAAAAGACTATATAAAAATAAATAAGATCTCGTGTATTATTTTACAAACATCGTTCTTTGTTTACAAACGTCACGAGCAGACGACAAATGTAGTCCCGCAGTAAATGGAGGATGACGTGTGGCAGAGGTTATATCTGGGAACCAGTTATGTTCTCTGTGCCAGAGAGTGCCACTCTATCAAGACCTCAGATTGGTAAATAGTGAACACAAATATTTATTTTTGTTACATCTGGGGTGCTTCCCATTACCCGGTACGTACCAGTTGTACCTCCCAAAACTGAAATGGAACGCTCCGTACCTATCGGAACGTCTGATTCTTCATTTTTTTGGTTCCAACTTTGATCCAAGATGGCGGACACAGACGCAGAAAATGTGATGTGGAAAAGAATTTTAAGCTTTGGACGAAAATCAAAAGAAGAACAACCTTTGACATTGAAAATATTTCAAAGGAATGAAAGAGTGAAATTTTTAAGACGTTATGGTTATGTTTATGGTATATCAATACTGATTTCAGGGCGCCATTTTTCAAACAAATCGTCTCCCCCTTTGATGTTCCATTATCCCGAACCGATCCGGACGGTACGTACCAGATAATGGAAAGCAAGCCTGGTCTGTTGGGTTCCAGCACCACTGATAAGAAATGTAAAGTCAATTTTATAGCCTTGGTCTCTTTGATGACATCTTATTTGAACGTTTTTTAAGATCAAGGCTGAGCTTGATTCATACTATAGGCTCCCAAGAGCCTGTAATCGCTCACCTGAAACACAAATGGCTTCAATTATCCTTTAATTTTTGCAATTTACAGTTTCAGTCTAGTTGTTAAAGCTACTGGATAAAAAATAAACATTTCTTCAAAAATTTTGATTCTGAACACAATGTAATTGAATTTAAATCTTTCACAAGCCCCCCTTTTTCTTATTGTCCTTGTGAAGACAAAAAAAGGGGGTGCAAGCGAAGATTGAATTTTAATTTCTGAAAAATTAGATGATTTGTAAGCTTGTCATGTGGGTTAATTTGGTAATTTATATTTTTACTATAGGTGTTATAGATTTACATTATAACACAAAAACTTATTATTTTGTCTGAATTCATCATTAAAGGGCAATAACCCCTATAAAGAGCCATCTTACAATTTTGTATGCCTTGCCTTGCTGATCATTTGTGAACTTGACAGTTTTACTCTAGCAGTTATGGCATTTAAGTTACAGGGCAAAAATTACAAATTTCGCCAAAAATTGTCATGAAAGGGCAATAACTCCTATAAGGAGTTATCAGACAATTTTCGGACGACATATAATGATTGTAGGACTTTTCTTGGTTATTTTTGCTTCTTACAGTTTTAATCTAGATATTAGTTTTTGATTATTAAGGCAAAAAATCGCAGAATGGGACACAGAGGCCCCGCTAAATGAAGTCCCAAACAAGAAGTAGTTGTCCTACAGGTCTGAAAGTTGGTTAGGACGTACAACTGTTGATACTGAACCACCCTGCCAAATTTCAAATTGTTCTCATGTACGGTTTCTGAGAAAAGCTTGACGGAAATTCGTTCGAACGTACGTACGTACAGACAGATGGACGAGAGTAAAACTTAATTATCCCCAGACATGTTGTCGCAGGGGCATAAAAATGGTAATCTTGTAGAAATCACTGAAGGCAATAACTCCTATATGAAGTCATACGACATTTCAGACCAATAAAGTGAATTGTATATATATCTTGTATTGCTGTTCATTTTTGCAATTTACAGTTTCACTCTGGCTGTTGTAGAGCTTAATGTGCTTATCAATTTGATGTAACAGTTTTCTCTATAGCTATTATAATTTTTGAGACATTGACCAAAAATTTGTGTTGACACCTACGTTATATTTTTAGTAACTGTGGCTATCTTTGTCAGTTGATCAACATCATGGGTATAAACTAGGTACCCTAAGGATGATTGTGGCAAAGATTGAAAAAAATTGGCCAACTGGTTTCAAAGAAGAACTTAGAAGATTTTATTGTAAAGTTTATGATGCACGACAGACACCAAGTGATGGCAAAACCTCGCATGGACCTTTAAAATTGTTACATTTAAAATTTTCCAATTAAATAAGTAAAGAACAGCTTTTAGGAAAATAAAAGTTTAAAATTTGACCACATTAAATGAAAGTTCCTTCATGACTGGTTAGAATACAACTTACATTTAGCTTTTTAACACCCATCCACAGTGAAACTGTTACCATGCCAACCCTTTGAAGTTACAAGTTCATTGGATAGATTATAGGGTATACAATTTTATGTATATTTCATTGAGAAAAGCAGATGCACCAGAATGCTGTTCTCATGGACTTGTATTTTGTATGCACTTTCATTGCTATTTTATTTTATGCTTATATTTTTTATATAATTATTTTGTTATTTAATATGTTCTAATATAGTGCTCTATGTCTGTTATCTTATGTATTATTTTAATGTTTTTCTATCTTGATTGAACATACTGCATACATTTTCCTTTAATATAGATGAAATACTGCTTGCTGAGAAGCCATTTTTTTTACTACGAGATATCTGCAGTGATTGAAGGAATTCATGAAGAAATTGTGTTGTAGTCTGGGAAAATTATTGGCTAGTAAGTAGGACACATGCAGGCATGGTGACGGTTAAAAGTTACCATTGTAAACATCTCAACAAGAGTAGGGGGTCAGAATACATTTTTTTTTTGGTGTTAAGACTCCTTCTATCATTTCTTTCCAAATTTTTATCGGTTTATGGCCATATCTTGCCCCAAATGGGTTCAAATTCCTGTGGTCAGACACAGACAGATTCCTAAATTTAAATGGAATTACAAGACCAATTTCAAAATTTTCTTGGAGGGCCAGGAGGGGGGCTGGGACTAGTATAACTAACGGGATTGGACACTTACTAAGTCTTTAGTTAAGGGGGTATGATTTCCTTGTCGCGTGAGACCAGAACAAGATGAAACGAAAACGCAGAAATGACAGTATCTAGAACAATACGCTACCAATAATTCAGTTTAAATTTTTGCAATTTGCGACAATAAATATATTTTTTTTTTTAATGATTTTAAGTGCTTTATTTGACTACAGATTTATTATCGTGACCATGTTTTATCACTTAAAAATATTAAAATCAGCGAAAATCGCCAGCAATTGTAACGGTCTCGATTTTGTATGTCATTTTAACAAACTTTATACTTTTAGACCATACATTATCATAATGCACAGTTACACATTTAAAAGGTAGAGACCAACCAATTCGTCTTTTTTGTCGCACTGCAGCATATATTATTTTTGTTGTGAATCTCCAGTTATTATCGGATTTCGAAGCCTAAAATATTAGCAGGTTTTCGGGAAGATGGCATAAATCTTTAAACTGTCTCCTTAAATAAAAGCAATCTATGCCTGTCTCATGAATGCAGTATTCCTTTTTCTTTAATATTCTGATAGAGTAATGTTTTAAAAAGACAAAGAAATAGGTCATTATTGAGAACACAATGAATAAGCATACTTTTGTTACCCTTTTTCGAACACTTTTTTTCCACGAGGACATCTCCATACTGTTATGTATTTTCAGCTTCTATTTTACAAGAAACTCTATAATTTTAAATGAAAATAATGAAAAATTTTCAAAATTGGAATAAATATTTTCTACAATCCATTCCCTTTGAATCTGGTGGCCAACTGTTACAAATGTTAAGTAATTAATGTTAAGGTGTTGTGAACAAATGGTATAACAAGTTGTAAGAGGGTATATCACTGTAGGTAGCTAATAACTGTGTCATCATATAATTTGTCTAATTGGTAAAAGCCATAAACATCAAATAAAACCATAAAAGCTGGATTTGATTTTAATTCACTGGGTCTATTACAACAATCTTATTTTAGAGTTAATAAAAATGTTTTTTTTTTTGTTTTTGTTTTTGCTTGTTTAGTTTAGTTTTTTTTTTTTTTTTATTAAATACATCAATGTATTGATATATAAACATAGTGCCAGTCTCGAACAGACAGATTGCCGATTAGCGTCGTACAAAAGTCGTATATACGATCTTATGTGTCGACATTTGTTCGCTAATTAGAGTAGTGACCGGATGAGCAAAAGTATACGATATCGTTAGATTCCAGTCCCATTGATTTATAAGTTCCAGGGGGGCCTCTTGTTACTTTTCCAATTTCTTCTTTTTTACTCAACAAGTTAGTGACATCCCTGCCCACTATGACCCATGATCTCCTTTGCATGTTAATTCCCCATTGGGAAAGTGCTGAGCAGCTACATGTAGATACGAGTCAAGCCTGTCCTAGGCTAGGGGAACATTTCTAGTACCCAATGGCCAGACCTTTAATTTGAATGAGAAATAGCAAAGAAAACCGGCCGAACAACAAGAGTCAAAAGTCAAGGGACAGTTACAAATCCGGATATAGAAAAACGCAACACAAAAAACAGAGAGTAACCCGAACCCAATAAAACCCATGGGTGCACTCAGGTGCTCCGGATGAGTAAGCAGTGCCTGCCTCTAATTAGACACCCGTTGAGTTACTCATTGTCATGTCCAGAAAAGTCAAATCCAGGAATAGGAATCACTACCTCAGCGAATATGTCAGATTGTCTTTGAGAAACTAATTTCCTATAACGATCAATTAAGTCATGGTGACGACCATAGAACTTCTGGAGAGATAACATCAGCCTTGGTGCAACAAACCCTTGCTTGAGTAGTTTAGTAGTCAACAGCAGTGATCGGTCTAGAAAATCGGAATACCGATGGCAGGATCTCGAATAACGTATAAGTTGTGAAATGTACACCATAGGCTGGAGCTGCTGGAATGTTGCTGTCTATGAACGGGAAGTTGACAATTGGAAAGTTGAAGTCATCAAGTTTGTCCTAGAGTCTAGTTTGTAGTTTTCCTGAGTCTATTTGTAGAAGTAGGTCTATGTAAGAGGCTGAGCCTTAATAAAGTGTAGGAGTAAATTATATTGTTACAAAAAAAATCATTGTAACTTGTGTTTGAATTTATACACTACAGCCAAAACGGATTATGCCAAGTCCGTGAGTCCATGATGGACACCGATTGTAGTACGCGGACATTCCTGATGGACAGAAGTTCATCATTCGCGGACACTTCAGATATGATGTCCCCAATGGATCCGCGATTTCTTCCACATGTCCGCGAACGTAAACGTAATTGTCATGGACTGAATTCGATCAATACTTTGTTTGAAGATAGTGTATTGTTCCTGTCATTAAACCATTCAGTTATGTATTAATTCTTTCAGATCGTAGGTAAAAACATGTTCAAGAAGGGTACTTTATTAATTATTTTACATAATAAATATTAACATATTAATTTGTAAAAAAGGGGTAACAAAAACAGATATAGTTAACCTTTTAACAATAAAGGTGCGTTTAAACTTATAATATAAACAGTAGGTGTTAATAAAACACCTCTCCTTATGGTGCCCCGAGGAATTAGGATACCTGTCGTCCACCGGATGCAAAATAAAACGGTCCATTGATCAAGGAACACCTGCGATTTTATATTGTTGGGTCAACTAATATACGCGTGTATAAATGTGTGTAAGAGTTGAAAGGTATGAAATACGATAAATTTCATACTTATAATAAAAAAAAATGTCCCGCTGGCATCCTGTTCAGGTGACTGGTGTTAATTGATGAAGGTAACCAACACGTGGACTTTCCATGTAATAAAAATACTACGCCGACCGGAAAGTTTTATTGTCTCGAACGCATTGGTGCAATATTTTTCCCACACGTTTTCAAAACTTTGACTTTCGTAGGTTTGGTGGAATATTGTTAAAAATACATAATTACTTTAATTTTATTTAAGGAATTTTGTACACTTGTAAAACTTAAAAAATTTTGTCAGCCGGAGACACGAGTCACTTATAGTTTTTTGCGCATCCCATTTATTGAGTGATTTCCCCCTCACCTATTGATTTTTTGGTAATTGGTATGTAAGTTTTGGCACACCTATCTGTCATTAAACTAATCTCATCAGGTCTTCCAAGAGACCAATAATTGACACATGATTTCTCACTCTGTGCATGTCAAATTGTTATAGATTTTACACAACAATAGAATCTGTTGAATGAACAATTATGTAAAACCAACATAAAATAAAGACGTCTGAGTAACGAGGTTTAAAAAATGTTACTGCCTTTCTGCAACAAATACTTTCATTAGGAATTTCTGCAGTTACAACATATGCCTTGTACAATTGCCGTGTTTATCGCGGCAATACAGCGAAGTTAATGAATAGACGATTCTGTAGTCGTTGTGGTCATGGAACGTTCGCGGACAATTATCAGTAAAAAAATTGATTGCCGTGTCGCGTTCGGCCATGTTTTTTTGCGGACTTTGCGGAATCCATCTTGTCCGCAGTGTACTTTAAATTAAACCGATTTTATTCTGGGTGCGAAAGGGATACAGGCCCAACAGACCCGATTTCTAGAAGATCCGTCCCCTAGTTCGATCCGTCCCCAAGTCGATTTGTCCTAGGACGATCCGTACCCTGGTCGTTCCATCCACAGGTCGATCCGGCCCCAGTAAAACCAAAGGTAGGTAAAACAAATACAGAATGTAGGTAAAATATAAAACTAGAGGCTCCCAGGAGACTGTATCGCTCACCTGAACCTGAAACCAAACAACCCTTTTTTATCCAGCTTTTCGTTGCTATAAGGAATTGCCCAACACTTCTGCAAAAATCATTAATTTTGACCTTTTAATGGAAATAACTCCTATAAGGAGGAGCTTTTGATGCTAAGAGGGAAAAGGGAGGTTCACTTCAAATTTGCTGTTATACTTTGTTAACTATCAGTCGAAAACTCTCTCGACTCCCACCCCCCCCCCCCCCCCCCCCCCCCAAACCCCTTTTTTCATTTTTTCTATTTTAAGCCAACGTAGCTATGTAGGTAGTCAGGTGTCATGATTTGCAAAATTTTGGTAGAGGACGTTCTAAAGATGATGTGTGCAATGTTTCAAATCAGTCCTTTTATTGGTTAAAGAGGAGATTTTTAAAATCAAGTAAAATTGATTAAAAAAAATGTTCAAGGAGAATAATTCCTAAACGGTTCATCATACAATCTTGACCCTAAAGTCATTTTTGTAGCCCTCATAGAGCAGAACAATTAAGCAATGCTAACTTTTTCTCTAGTTCTAATAATTTTTAAGATTTTGAGGCAAAAATGTCAAAAATAATCAATTTGGACAATTAAAGGGCAATAACTCCTATAAGGAGTCATCATACAACTTCAACCCAATGGAGTGTTTCGTAGAGCTTTTGATGCAGATGAAGGCATGTCTCTCCGGTTTTCCTGTATCTGTTACACTTTTTAAAATATAAGCCAAAAACTGTATTTTACCCCTCCCCCCTCCATTCTATTTTTAGCCATGGTGGCCATATTGGTTAATCTGCAGCCATGGTTGGTGCAAACTGTTTGAGGACATTTGACGGATGATGTGTACAAAGTTTCAAAGCAGTACTTTCAGTGGTTTCAGAGGAGAAGATTTTTTAAAAAATCAATTAAAACCGATTAAAAAAAAAGGTTCAAGGGGACAACTCTTAAACGGTTCATCAGACAATCTTAACCCTAAGTCATTTTTGTAGCCCTCACAGAGCAGAACAATTAAGCAATTCTAACTTTTTCTCTAGTTCTAATAATTTTCAAGATTTTGAGGCAAAAATGTCAAAAATAATCAATTTCGACAATTAAAGGGCAATAACTCCTATAAATGGTCATCATACAACTTTGACCCAATTGAGTGTTTCGTAGAGCTTTTGATGCCGATGAAGGCATGTCTCTTCGGTTTTCCTGTATCTGTTATACTTTTTGAACTACAAGCCAAAAATTGTATTTTGACCCCCCCCCCCCCCCCCCTTCTTTTTTTAGCCATGGCGGCCACATTAGTTAATCTGCGGCCATGGTTGGTGCAAACTTGGTTGAGAACATTTGACGGATGATGTGTACACAGTTTCGAAGCAGTACTTTCAGTGGTTTCAGAGGAGAAGATTTTAAAAAATCAATTAAAACCAATTAAAATAAACAGTTCTAGGAGAATAACTCTTAAACGGTTAATCAGACAATCTTGACTCTATAGCCAATTTTGTAGCCCTCATAGAGCAGAACAATTAAGCAATGCTTACTGTTTCTCTAGTTCTAATAATTTTCAAGATTTTGAGGCAAAAATGGCAAAAATCATCAATTTTGACAATTAAAGGGCAATAACTCCTACAAGGAGTCGTCATACAACTTTGACTCAATGGAGTGTTTTGTAGAGCTTTTGATGCTGAAGAAGGAAGGTCTCTTTGGTTTTCCTGTATCTGTTATACTTTTCGAACTATAAGCCAAAAACTGTATTTTGACCCAACTGTTCTATTTTTAGCCATGGCGGCCATGTTGGTTGGTCTGATTTGTGCAAACTTGGCAGAGGACATTTTTACTGATGATGTGTGCAAAGTTTCAAAGCAATCCCTTCAGTGGTTTTGGAGGAGAAGATTTTTAAAGAAAAGTTAACGACGACGGACGCCAAGTGATGGCAATAGTTCGGGTCAGGTGAGCTAAAAAATTGCTGTTTCGTTTATTTATGCAGGTGCGTCGTTGCGTAAATGGTAGCTTCGCCACTGTACAGCAACGATACAATGACCACACACAACATAGCCTACAGTTATTAAGCAAACAATTTAAACATAATCAAAGCTTTGTACACGGATCAAAACTGTTATTATCATTTAATTAATTAAAACCAATATTTTGTTTATTTAGTTATTAAACTAATTTTAATTAACCCTTTATCAATCTCCAATTAAAATAAAATTCAATATAGTAATACACTAATAATTATTGACTGGGGACGGATCGTCTGAGGACGAATGGACCGGGGGACGGAACGACCTGCTACCAACTGACCCTCGTGCTCGCGGCATGCACAACTACAATAGTACAAGGCACAAGTACGTAGCTGTTGAAATGTTTTTAAATATGGTGACATGGAAAGAAACTGCACAAAAAGTCTTTAAACTGTTTTGCATTTTTATTTTTAATACATAGTCCATGATTGTTTCGCCAGAAAAGTTTTCAAAACACAATTGAACCGCGCAAACTGACTGAGAACGAAAATGTCAACAAAGACAAGCGGAAGTCGTGGTTGAAAAGCGGAAAAGGACGTGCTAAAACTTACTTCCGCCAACAGGTATTAGTGAATATGCTAACCTGGGTACCACGGTCTTATAAATTCACAACTATTTCCACTAAAACACCAATATCAATCAGAAATTACACTAAATTTTAAATTAATCTTTGAATTTCCTTTTTGCCGGAAGTAGATATTCTTCAGCATGACGGAAACACGTGATGAACAGAAATTAATACGCGAAAATATTACTTCGAAAAAATTATTGTTAAGTTTACATCAAAATATTTTATAGCAATTTTGCTTGCTACAAATCTTAGTTTTCTCGATAACAGCACAAAACCACTTGCACATGTTTATTCGTAATTTTGGAACTATTCTCACAGCGGTGTTAGAACGCAATGCGCCTAATCTCGTATTTTCTCAATATCGCCGAGATTCTTGCCGCTTCCTGAATTTAAACTGACCACGCCCACTGAGACAAATAAAAGGAAAAGAAAATGTACATTGCATATGAAAATTTTAATATAGAGCATGAATGTAAACTGGTTTTGTTCATAATTCTGCTGGATATAAATTTATGTCAATACCGAGCTATGGCACAACTAATGCGCTTACTTTAACCTTGATGCAATGCAATGACTACGAGCTACTCCAGAACTTTGTCCAGCGTTTGTGAGGTCTGTACCAACAAGCTTCAAACAGTGGCCGAGTTGCTGCTGCTGTCGTGTTGCATAAAACCAGTTTGGACAGATGCAGTAAAGGCAATTCCTCCAAATCTTGTACGAGATCAATTCAGTTCCTCATTGAAAAACATTTCTTTTCTAGCACAAACGCTGGTTTCAAATGTCCACATGATATCCACAAAATGGAATGATATTTGTGACACAATAAAAGAACTATCTTTAGTTATGGTTCAGTTTATGGAATTGACTAGTCATGCTGCCTATTTAATCTCCGTTAATTTTTCAAACTGTTCTGAAGCAGAAAATGGACTTGTAGATAAATATTTAGTATGTTACTCAGGTTTAGAAATCAAACTTAGTTGTACCAGACTGAAACGAACGCGTATTGATGAACTTTCTCCACAGCTTATAATTGACCTGTGTTCAAATATATCCAAGCATATATCTGTGATAACTGACATTTGTCGAGATGCAGGACAGGATGTAAACGATGAAAGCATTGCAGACCAATTTAAACTTAGTGTCAAGAGTGTTACATGTGCTGCAGGCTGCCTAATTGCAAGCATTAAATCTTATAAATCTTCACCAAACTTTATGCACCACAATCGAGTTATTGTATTCTGTGAACCAGTCCTTGCATCGTCTCAGGCACTTGTTTGCTTTGCTACAGAGAAGGATTTTATTGGCTTAGAAGGTGTTCTGACGATGCAAGCTAAAGAAATACAGAAAAGTATTTTAGGTAATACATTGATCAGTAGATTCAACTCCCACCAATAAAATCTGGACACCATGACATTTTTTTAAATGTTGGACAAAACCTCGTATTTGTGCAGTTGACATGTAAATAAAATTGTAATGTAATCATTCATTACAAAAAGCTGCTGAAGGGACCTTATGAAATAAAAAAATTGCATTGGACACTATAGGATTCTCAGACTATGCTAATTAATGATACAAATAGTTTAATTTTGGACTAATATTAACTGTTTTGAGCAAAAAAGTTAATTACTCAAATAGTATTTCCGATGTTTGCCGAACATTACTGAGATCTGCTCCATTAAAATACAATTGACATCCGCCAACTTTATACAGGTGTGCCAGTTTTCTACCAAAGGGCGGGTTTTCTCTGGCTTCCTCCCAAAATAAAAAATGGACACCAAGATATAGCTGAAAAATTCCTTGAACAAAATTCAAACAAACACACAAAATCAACTGTATACTAGTATACTAGTATGAGCATACATACCTTGCTGAAGGTTTACTTAACTTGACAGCATTTGTTGGGCTTGAAAGTCTGCTTATTTATGATATTTTATTTTTATTATAGGAGCTTGTATGAATATTGTATCATCCTGTATTCAGTTGTACAAGACAATCCGTGGATTAACTTTTGACATGATGACCTCTCACCACAGAGAACGTTTACGCTCATGCACAGAGTCGATTGAACATGGAGCAGGACGACTTTTGAAAATTTTGCAAGGTTATGATATAAACAGTCTTTTCAGAGATTATCTGCAAAAATGTGCTGATTCACAAAAATGGCAGGAAAATAAAACCAAATGTGGAAGTGATCTAACTACTTTATCTTTAGATCCAGACTTTAAGAATGATCCCAACATGTCACCGTCTGATCAACACTCAAATCACATAGTAAATGACTTAACCAGTAACCATGGAGAAGTAGAGATTGATCACCATAGTGATGAACATTCTACCTCATTTTCAGGCTCAGATAACTCTTGCCATTCTCAAGCATCAAGATAGACAATAATAGCAAACTAACTCATTTGTTCCTTGTTTCAAACTTCAGTACATGTAACTTTAAATTAGCTATGAAGAAAAAAGGAAGAAGAATCTCTTTTATGTTAACCTAAAATCAAAGTCCAGTTTTTTGTTTTATAGCAAACATTACAATATTACCTGGTATCTAGACTGTAGGACTTGTATTTGGGAGACCTATTCTCTATCATAGCCTGGTATCAGATTGTTGGACTCGTATTATGGAGTCAGCTACCTGGGACTTGTCACAGAGACATTTAGTGGGATTTCTATTAGGGAGACCCTTTGTTCAGCATTATTAAATATTATTACAATCTTAACACCAACAATACAAACATCCATATGTGTTAAATTGTGCAATATTTTCATACACATGAGATTATTGAGGTTTTATTGTTTATTAATGAATCATATTATTAAGTGACTTGTGTTGTTCCTTATTTTTATAATTAATGTGCTAAGGCCATACTGGAATGGTTTCCTGGAGCTGCAGCTGTCCTCAGCCTTAGGTGGCATATTTATTGTATGCCCTCTTATTGGGTGCTTTCAGGTCACAACTCCGATATATGGTTAAAGTAGGCTTGTTGCTACAAAAAGCAAAATTTTACAGTCCTACTCAGTAACACAATGATCTATACTTTGACTCTGGCATTCAAAATTATTCTCCCCTTTTGTCCTCCTTCTCTGTTGATCAATGTAACAACATGCCATTGGTATTCCTCTCTATACACCAAAATCCCATTATGATCATATTAAATGCTACTTTTTCAGGAAAATAATGAGATTTTATAATTACTTATAGCATCAATAATGATTATCATGTGATTATAAATTGAACAAAAATAATATGAAGGTGAGATATGGTCAATTTTAACCTTTTTTATGATCATCTAGGACAGACGTATTATGGTAACAAATGTCCATCCATCCATCTGTGTCTGTTGTCCACATGTCGCACTATGTCATAAGAATGTCTTGATACATTATCTTTAAACTGTACACAGTTTTTGACTATGATAGCCTCAATGTTTGTAAACTTCTTGGTAAATATCATTATAGAGGGGGGGGTGGCGGTCCATTAACGGGTTACGATTGTTTATTTTTCCCAAAGCAGATAACAGTAAATTTAAAATAATGATAACAGATAACTGCAATTTACATGACAAAAGAGACTTCAAGAATCGAAAAAAAACAGATGACATCAGAATCTCATTGATTCCTCCCTTTTAGGAAGACTCAATTACATTAAAAAAGTGGTGAATAAAATGATTAACAGATAACAGAGAAAAAATCTGTAAAATAGTTATCAGTGTTCTGACTTTTAACAGCAAACAGGGTTTTTATTGTCTCGCCTGCGACGATAGTCACTGGAGGCGAGACATAAATATAGGAATCCAGCGGCAGCGCCGTCAACACTTGAACATCTTGCTTTATATCTTTGTAAGCCCAAGCCCTAGGTCCATCCAATTTGGTCCAGTGGTAGCTTATGATAAGTACTTGCCAGTTAATTACCTGTCACCTGACCTTAACCTTAATTTCACGGTCCAGCGACTACGTTAAAGATTTTGGGTAAGGCAGTTCCTCTGTAACCATGCATGGTAGGATGACAATATTTGGTATATAGGTTGCTGACGAATAATATATGACTGTCTGGTAGGTGTCACCTGACCTTGTCCTCAATTTCACGGTCCAGCGACTACTTTAAAGTTTTGTGTTACGGCAGGTCCTCTGTAACTATGTATGGTAGGGTGAAAATATTTGGTATACAGGTTGCTGATGAAGAATACCTGACTGTCTGCAGGTGTCACTTGACCTTGACCTCAATTTCACGATCCAGTGACTATGTTAAAGTTTTGGATTAAGGCACTTCCTCTGTAACCATGCATGCTAGGATGACATTATTTGGTATATAGATTGCTAATGATTAGTACATGAGTGTCTCGTAGGTTTCAACTGACCATGATCTAAATTTTATGGTCCAGTGACTAAGTTAAAGTTTTTTGGATTAGGTCCGTTTCTCTGTAACCATGAATTGTATATTTTAAACGATAACAATTTAATGATATTTACGCAATGCTTATGACGTAATTTTTTTTCGTTACTGATGCGGAATGCATGTGAGACATTTTTCTGTGTCCACACTTGTTTTCATTATAACAGTTAACAACAATGTCAATTTTTGAGAAAACATAACAGCTAATGGTTAAAAAACAGTTAAAAGTGCTTTATTTAAAAAAAAACAGTTAACAGATGTGAAGAAATGCCCAAAACATGTTAACAGAAAAGATCTTGCCCCCCCCCCCCCCCCACCTCCCATTAGAGCTATGGGACTTTGCTCATGAAAAAAGTAGGTATTTTTTAGTAACTCAAAAACACTTTCATGAGTTTTCTTGAAATTTTGGGAATTGTTTATTTTATATAAACTTTATTTTAATTAAATTTTAATTAGTTGTCGGTTTGTAAGACATAAGACATTTTATTTCAATAAAGACCCCTCATGGGGTATGTTCGTACAATAACATAACAATAAACAAAAAGTGTGAACATATTTACATTAACAACATAGTAAACATGTAATGTGCATATATGTGATCTGACATATTTTAGGAATTTAGATAAAGTATATATTAAGTTGCAGGAAGTACAAAAAGTGAAAATTTATGATAAATTATGAAAAGGCTTTAATAACAATCTTACAAAATTTTGCAATTCCAATAAGTGTATATAAATCTGATGTAATTCATGAGCTCACTAAATTTGATAGCATTTGGATTATTACATATATTTCTTGGCAGATATTTAGATCTGGATGTGTTAAAAAAAATCACATTTGAACAAATAATGAAACTCATCACCAATCTCATTAACATTACAAAGATTACAATATCTTTCAGATCTATCAAATAATAAAACCTTCCAGCTTCTATAGGTAATTTGTTACTTAGACCACGAAATCTACATAAATACTGTCTTAAATCACATGGTAACAATGATAAATACTGTTCAAAACAGAAATTTGTTTTATACATTCTATAATTCAGACATTTTGCAGAGTTCATAACATTATTTTGCCAAGATTGTATAAACTTATCACTAAGACATTTTTTGGCATTTTTACTAATACAATCAGATTTTAAAACTTTCTGTTCATCCCATAACATATTATAATTGCATTCATACAAAGTATTCTTTATTTGTAATAGCCATTTAGATGATAAACATTTCTCTTGCTAAGCTGATACAAAATATTGTATAAGATATATGATATTTTTTCTCTTTTACCACATAATATGCATTGCCAAAAACCAACCATTCTAGCTTTAATAATAATGCTCAAAGGTACTCGACCCAATTCACCATAGACTATACAATGAGGCATACTTTTCTTTACCTTTAAAATGGTTTTACAAAATTGCATATGAAAATTTTCAATAATATTACAGTTTTCATAGCCCCATATTTCACAACCATATAATAATATTGGTACAACCATTGTATCAAATAATCAAGCTGTATATCTATAGGTAAATTCAACTTTCTGGCTTTTATACTACATACATAGCTTTCCTTGCTTGTTGCACAAGATGTACTTTTGCATCAATAAAAGAACCTTTACATGAAAATATAATACCAAGATATTGAAAATTTGTGACAATATTCAAGTTTTCACCATTATATTTAAAATTTAAACCAATTACATAAAGTCTAGATCTTGTAAAAACTACAACATTTGTCTTAGAGCTATTTACTTGTAATTTCCATGTTTGACAGTATAAATACATAGCATTTAGTGAGGCTTGTAGCTCAGCAGCTGACTCAGCTAAAATTACTGTGTCGTCTGCATACAATAAAAAGTATAAACGAAAATAAACAGAGATCTCATCAGTATCAAGAAGGCGTGCTGCAATACTCATATCAACTAAGCCATTATATGCATGAGACATAAATTCTACTGTCATTTAGAAAAATTGCAAATACAACAAGCGACAAATTTTCGCCCTGGCGAACACCAACATTAGATTGAAAAAAAGTTTGAATAAGTATTTCCTTGTCTAACACATGATTTTGCATTGTCATACATATTATTTATAACTTTAAACATTTTCCCATCAATTGAATCAAAGGCTTTCTTGTAGTCAACAAATACACAATAAAATTTTCTATCTCTGTGTAAATATAAATCAATTAGACATTTCAAATTGAAAATATGATCAAATATGATCTGTGGTCCTATAACCTTTTCTAAACCCTGCTTGCTCCTCACATAATAAACCAGAATTTTCTAAATATGAATGTAGACGATTATTTAATATACACGTAAAAAGTTTACAATAGCAAATAGTAATGACACGATAATTATCAACATAATTTGGATTACCCATGTTTTTGTAAATTGGACAAATATAACCTTCTGACCAGCTACTTGGTACAATTCCACTATTAAATACAACATTAAAAATTAAAACATAAGTTTAACAGTTGCATGTTTCAAAAATTCGTTTAATATTTAAGATCACTACCACAAGCCTTATTATTTTTCAATGACTTTACAGCATATAATATTTCAGCTTCTGTAATATTTTGGTTTAACTCAACATTATACTCAGTAATATTTTGGTTTAACTCAAAATTATACTCAGTAATATTTTCAGGCATTATAAAATCATTGTCAACATCATCGACATGTACAGTATTAAGATTTTTAAAATGATCATGTAATACATCGATAGCAATCTTATTAACAGTATTGTTACACTTTCTATCACATTTGTTCAATAAAGACCAATATGCTTTCGAGTCAGTTTTACGTAGATTCTTTAACTTATATATAATAGATTGTTGATACTTTCTAAATTGAGTTTAATGTTTCCTTATACTCTCTACTACTTGCAACAAGTTTACCATTTGTATCTGCCCTTCGTAACCTCCAATGAGGGTTTTTACCTGTACGATATTCTTTGCGCTTTAAAAAACTTTCAGGGTTAAAATAAGGTTTACACTTCATACACTGACCACTTGTTTTTTTCTTTGGTTTCATTTCTACAATCATATCAGCTTTATCTGCTGCACTTTTTATAATTGAGTTACAATTTAAAACCACATCATTTACAATATTGACATCAATATTGTTAGCATCAAGATTATGTTTTTTTTAATCCTGATTTCTCGTCATAGAGTTATGGGACTTGGTTCGTCAAAACGGGCGGGAGACTTTTTAGTTTTCAGACTGACACTCAAGACTCAAAAACGCTTTTATCAACTTGGTTTGAAATTTTGGAGAACAGTTTATTTTGATAGATCTGAGCTGCCTTCAGTTTTGGTATAATTCTGATTTTTAATCATAGAGTTATGAAACTGTTTTGAAAAAGGGAGATTTTTAGTTTTCTTGTCAAAAACGTTATCAGAAATTTTCTTGAAATTTTTGGGCATAATTGGTATTGATAGATCAGATGTATTATATCTCGTTAATGTAGATAGAATTATGCATGCATGAAGTGTAAAAGTCGTGTCCTTATCATCATACGGGTCGTATCATGCGATCATGGCGCTGCAGGTTATTAATTTACAACACGCTTGTGCTGTTTGGAGGACTATAGACATTGCGATGGGTCTCTCCAAGCCGACCTGTTTTGTACTAGTGTGAAGCTGAGTTCCTTGTAAGCCTACCGAAGAAGGGAAAAAGGACATTGGACCAGACCTTTAAATTCACATTCCCGTATATACATGTAAATGATGTCAATGATAAGTTTAGTTTGTATTTGCCTTTAATCTACCCTATACCAGCGAGTTTGAAATTAATGTCACCACCAATACACTTAAATTGGCCGCTTACCTGGACCTTTTGTTTTTGGAAAAAGGCTAGAAAAACTATTCTCTCCGAGAAACTTGATGGCACTATAATTGTTAATTTCCCGTTCATCCATAGTAACATTTCAACAACTTTTATATGATGCTCGGTATTAAAATTGTCTGTTGTACTTAAGTTGATTTATCCCTTGAGAAGTTCTACGTCACCACGCGTGACTTACGCGTCGTTGTGGGTAATGATGGAGCGAACGCAGACCCAGAACCCCTGACTTGGGAGGATGCGTTATGGGAAACTATCGCGAAAATATAATCAGACATTCAGACATACATTTTAGCTGAATAACAGCTAGTCTTTTGTGTTTTTAAATATGACTTTTGACGGGACATAGACGAGCATCTACTTAGATATTTTGTTTTGTGTGTTCGTATAAATTCTCTTTATGTCGTCATTATAACGTCACCCGATATATCCCCACTTCGCACACACTCACACTCAAACTCAATAAAAGAGTGCAATGACCAAACTAAAGTGTAATTTTTTATCAAATGTTGAAAACGAATGAATTAGTTTTCGACGTTAAGAGTATATATATGAGATTGTCTTCGCATCTTTTTTTCAACATCAAATGAAGCGTTTTAGAAACAAGCCAAAATAACAAAACCACATTTTTAGCTAAAATTGTTGGTTGAAAATGTACGTTACTTGCATACCTATGTTTTTCTGATGCAGATAAAATGAATTAGTGCTTACCAGAGTATCGTATATGCAAAAGGGAATGTGTCGATTTATTAAGAAGTATATTATTGATTTTTAGCATGTAAAATATAGCAATCTCGTTTCTTAGAAGATATGTTAAATTTTAACCTCCTTTATTACCTGCTTTAAAAAAAAACAAGACGTTTGCTCCAAATACTTCCATTATTAATTATAATTTAATAGAGTAATATGTTTGGTTAATATGAGTTTAATTTACAAATGAAAAAACAACAAAACAACAAATGAACATGTATTATATCTAGTTTAGACAAAAATCATTAAACGGAAACTCAATGAAAATGTAACGTACATTTCTGAAAGTAGATTAATTTTCTCACGGGTTGAACTGCCAATGAATCATGTCTTTTCTCAATTAATGCATATCTTTTATGCATTTACACAAGACGTTATCTTTACAATTAACGCTATTTTAGCATTCAAGGTTTTAAATTCAATTTTAACATAGCCGTCGCACATTCAGTCATGTAAGGATTAAATTTAGCTTCAAACAAGACTATTTGTCAATAATTTACGTATTTTTCTGGTATTTATTTGGAAGAATATATCAAAGGAAATAAAAAAACACTTATGAGCCTAATACCTTCTTAGAGACATGTGAAAATATACGTTACTTTGTATTTAAATGTACGTTACTTTGAATTAAAATGTATGTTACACAAATATAGACGATCTCAAAAGCAAATACAACTTAAAATTAGGTTCAGGCTGTGATTATGTTTACAAGCACACGCTTTTAAAACAATTTATAGTTCCACTTCAAAAGTGAACATGAAACCAATGTTCGTAATCACCATTGACTGAAATGTCCGTTACAGATCAAGTCACAACTGAAGTTCCGATATTTTGTCTCAATCAGAATCATTTAACTTAAACATCCTCGCAGATTTACCAGAAGCAGTTAAACCATTCACTTTAAACTTGACGTCAGAACCTTTACACCAAATAACATATTTATTACAAGGCCACTGAAACATTTGTTTTCGTTTCTCCATACAAGATATTTTATAGATGTACCTATCTGGATCTTCAGGATCAACGTCTTGAATTTTTCCGACAATTCTCGTTTTCTCATATAAATATTACAACAACAAAGGTGTCCGCACGGGGGGATGGGCTGAACTTTGTATATATAGGCTAATATGGATGTGCAGCCCGAATGGGTCACTTTTCACCTCCTCAAAATATATGAAAAGATATCTTTTTTCATTGAAATATATCATTGGGTAGTTGTAAATTTTCTAAATATATCCATGCCTCAATTCTCATCTTTAAGCATGTTAAGCCTACGTAAACAACAGTGATTTTACCAATAAAGTGTTCCATTAACATAATTCAATATATGATTAGATCCCGTTTTATAACGTCCAAAAATACGAATAGGGTGGGTTTTCAAATCTCCGTCCGCAGACCTGTACCTAAAAGTATCCTTAGCTTGAGGTATCAAATCGTTGACCGAAGCACATTCAATACATGATGAAAATGTGATTCGGTCAACGCTTTCATACGTCAATGAAACTTCAAAAGAATGCATTCAATTTATTTCATTTTAAAAAATGCTGCTCCTGATTTAAATTGTTCACAATGTATTTTTGTTGATTTAAATCACTCCGTGTTGTTTGTTTACTGTTGACGTCGTAAGGCAGCGCATGCTCTTCATGGTTACCGGTTTTATTGAGAAATGCCAATAATGATTCTTCGTCATCTGTAACGTTTTTAACCAAAAGAAATCTAGGATATCGATAAAAGACATACGTCATCGTTCTTTTTATCATTCTAGTGTTCAGAGAGTCGCGTTCCTTTCCTGTTTCTTCACACTGTTCCATGGAGACGAATCGGAATTTAACATTGTGCATTTTACAGTTTGGTGACTGAGTACATACAAAAAAGTCGTTGGCATCCTGAATAACAACTTTGCGAGATTTTACAGCCTGGTCTGCCAACCTTTTTGTAGCTCCTCCCAAACCATCACACGGGCCCTTACCATGGCCCGCTTCAAAGTAATTCCAGTGGCCCTTTATTCTTAATTTCTCCTCAAAGTTAGCAATGTAGTTTAATATTGTTCTATTCTTATTCTGGCTCGTTGGGCTATCCGTCCAGAAGTGCAAGCATTTAAAAGAAAATAGGTGTCCTGTAAATTGTATTATGCTATTTTTAATCTATAAATGGCACGTAGTGTTGTTAAAGTTGTTAAAGAAAATGTAAAATGTACGTTACCAAAGAGAAATGAACGTTATCGCGTATTGAGCTAACACTGAGTCATCAATACGTCGTTCATTGTGGTTTGATTTGTTTATTATATATGATATTTTAGATATAGGGAGTCATTTTTATCATTTATACTTCATAAGTTTTCAAAACAAATGTTTATTAACAATATTTTATTAAGATTTTGTTATTTGGTCTTTTGCTGATTGTGTATACGTTAAATTGATATTACGAGCCAGATTGCTCGAGTATAAATGTGTCCTTATACATATCAATGATAACATTTTGTTATAATAAGTACCATGGAAGTTGGATTACCGACAAAAAAGTATCTTGAAAATTATGAAATGTACGTTAACGAAGGTAACGTACATTTCACTGTTTTCTAACCTTATTATATTGTGAATGAAATATCACAATCGGTATGACGTAAATGAATGTAAGCACACGTTGAGTATGTACCTAAAATTGACTTAATAGCAATTTGTACAAGTGAAATATTTTATTTGCTACAGGTGATATATTTACTTACTTCTTATGGCATTTACTCAAACTGCTTTATTCAACCTTAAACACTATTTCACATTAATAAACATGTTAGTCAATATTTGTAAAGGTGGCGGGTACCAACTTGTATCACGTGATTTCCTTGTATCTGCATAATTTTCGCGTTTGCATGCATATGCAATTTTGTTCATCACGGACATTTCAGTAACAGACATTTCATACCTTATGAAAAACGTGAGAAAAAAAGTAGAATGTCGAACAGGGTTATAAAAAGTGCTCGTTTTAACTGTGTACATTGCAGTGATATATTTCCCTTGATTTTTTTAACACAATAAATCTTTCAGAAAAGATTGCTTTTGTAGTAACTTACATTTCAGTCTTATTTCTACGACCTCTACCACGAACTACAAAACCATATCAAAAATTTTAATGGGGTAAAATGTCTTTTATTTTAAATGTTTATAAGCGTAGACTTGGTATACAGTTATAACTATATTAGTAATTTATATGCATTTCGACTTGGAATTGAGTTCAACTTTGTTGTTTGAAGCTTATTTGCTTTATTTTTTTACTGAAAATGAAATCTAGCGACACTACATTAATGTGAACTCATAGGTAGAAAATTAATATTTGTTCAATAGATCTAAGCTTAACTAAGACCAGGGAAACCACTTAACAAATCTTAGCTATTATAATTGTATGGTCGTACAGGATCTGTTCAAAACAATTTGAAATTCAATAGAAAACGCTCCAGCGACAGTAACGAACATTTCCTATTACACTCTTTCAGGGTCTGCAAAATTTGTTTTCTACTTGTGAGATTCTTCTTGTTTTTAAATTAAAACCAGTTAGAGATATGCAACTTTTTGCAATTGCATGTTTTTGTCTTGGGTCTATAGTTTAGAAGAAGGAAAGCGGAACAAACCGTGCACCCTTTTATTGAGTTTGAGTGTCAATGCGACACAATATTTTACGATGTCACAATATTAACGGCTGAATTTTTAAGTTCTGATTAAAATAAAGGCAGTTGATATTTGTCCAACCAGCCGAAAAAATAGCCATGAGACTATTCGTCCGGCTAGCCGGAAAAATAGCTATGACACTATTCGTCCATCTATTTGTCCGTCTAGTCAGAAGAATAGTCCCTAGGCTATTTGTACGGATATATATGATCTAATTACTTCTGATTTTTTTGTCCATTGAGTTTATTTTGTCATGCTCTACCAATGGCCAAGTGTCGACTCATGCTTTATTATGTTAGGATCTTAAATGTTTAAAGTTAATGTCCTGGACGACAATATCGTGCGTGAATCTCTTTTGTAAAATTCTACATTTTTGCTAATTTCAAATTGACGGATTGTAATTGTAATTCTACATAAGAAGAAAATTTATGAAGTTCACCATTTTCAGGCACAGCAAGAGAGATAAGAAACTATACACTGAAATTCAGTAATGGGGATCAAACTGGTGTCGCCGCTATTTTTATTGGTGTTACATTATAGGTTATTTGGACGGATAGTCTCATGGCTATTTATAGATTATTACGTATATATGTCCAACTGCTTATGCGCGTAGTGCATACATCGTTGTCGTCAAATATAATGTTTTTTCAGTACATAAGACAGGAATTGGAAATACATACGTTACTGTCGCCAACACGAGGTTTTTACATAATATTGCATTTGTATTCTACATTACCAAACTACTGCATTCTTATTACGTTTGGCTGGATAGTACTCACTGGCGTAGTACATTTTATAATGTCTTATAATGGAAAATCACTTTTTATCATCCGAGGAAGCAGGGTCGCCATATACTTGTCAGGTATAGAAGATGTGTTTCGTAAAGATGATGGCAAAAGCACATGCGATATTAACACAACCTCATCTGTGTCAATGATCGAAATACATGTAACTCTTCACAATATGCAAACTAAGCTAACCGAGCTTGAGAAAAGTGCACTCTCCGGCACAGAGAACATAACTGGTTCCCAGATATAACCTCTGCCACACGTCATCCTCCATTTACTGCGGGACTACATTTGTCGTCTGCTCGTGACGTTTGTAAACAAAGAACGATGTTTGTAAAATAATACATGTGATAGTACTGCATTTTAATAATATTGTTTATATTGTATTTAATATCTTTTATTTTTAGTTTCATATCAGAACAGATTTACCTATATCTGTCATTTGATATGTATTTAGTATATTAAGTTAGTTTTGTATCTGCCTGATTATTACTCAGATCTGTAGTCTGCTAGTTTCGTTACTTTCTCCTTGTTGTCTCATTGGTTCTTTTGGTCACATGACTTAGTAGATTTTTAGGCTGGAATCTAGTTGGTTATTCACTTATTTACTCTCAGACAAAGGGTAGCCATTGCTGTTAGAATTGTGTAAAATTGTATTTTGTCTCTGGAAATTTCACTTGGTTTAAGGTATGTTGTTTCAATAATATTTAACAGTCTAGTCCTTAATGTCCTTGATTGAGAGATAGTATGAGAGTCCTTTATTTGAGTAAATCTGAGATTGATAGATTTATGAAAGGTCTGTTTGATTGATTGAGTACAAGTGTGAATAATTGTAAATTTTAATATAAACTATCTATAAAATCAGTTTTATAGTTAAGGTAATATTATTATGATTCATTTGCATAAAATTGACTAAATATTATGTAAATTGTAGGATAAGTAATTTAAATGGGTTCAAGATATTTTAACTGTATGAATGTGAGGGCATAAATAGGTTTACACTTCATATAAACTTTTAAGAGATAAATTTCTATAAAATTGCACAAGGGAAATAACCCAATTTTGTATATAAAAGCAGTCAGTAAGTAAAATATTTATAAGTGTAAATATTTGTACTTCAGGTCTGATGATATTGTTTATATTGACGTCTTTGACGCAGGAAAATGTGTAGACAGCCTTTATAAGATATTATAAGGTGGGTTTTACTATTCCTTTTGTATTTTTATTATTTGAATTGTTTGTGTTATATTTTTATAGCATGACTAAAGCTTTTTATTGCTTAAGTTTATTATTTGCCGTGAGATTAATTTCATTTTGTCATTTTGAATACTCATTCAAAATGAGGTTTTGTTTATGAGAATTATATTTTTAATTGCATTATACACAGAAATATATCTATTTCTGCAGATTAGCTGAATTAATAGATTCATGTTTTATTTATATTGTTACGTGGAATTTATTATTCCTATTTTGTTATTGTAGGGTGTTTTTCCCTGCTGTATTTTCCTGTTGTATTTTATCTCAACATCCAAACAAATTTATGTCAGCATATTTAAATATAAATAGCTTACGCTACAAATTTAGTGCAATTAAAGACATACTAAGTAAAAATACAGTTGATCTTTTGGTATTGGCAGAAACGAAACTCGACAACAGTTTCCCAGATTCACAATTCAGGGTAAATAACTACCATCTGTGGCGAAAGGATAGAAACATACATGGCGGTGGTCTGGCTTTATACTTAAGATCCGACTTGGCATGTGACAGAAAGAACAACCTTGAATTTGATAATATTGAGTCCATATGCGTTGAGGTCAGGGTAAATAACAGAAAATGGCTGATTTCAGGAATCTATAGACCACCAGGAATGAAAGACAATATTTTCACCAATGACTTTATTAAAACATATGATAAAATGTCAGTTAAATGTGAAAATCTTCTTTTTATAGGTGACATGAACTATGACCTGCTGGATAAAGAGAAAAGCCATCCCCTGTTAACTATATGTGACACTTGTAACCTAGACAATCTAGTGAAAGGACCAACATGTTTCATGAAGGGTGCGAGACCTTCCCTTCTAGATGTAATCTTAAGTAACAGTAAGCAATATTTACAAAACATTGTTAATTTCAATTGTGGTCTTAGTGACTGTCATAACCTTATTTCTGTACAAATGAAAGGTAGCCTACCACACATCGTAAAACCCTTAAAAACATACAGAAGCTTCAGAAAATTTGACCAAGATTCATTTTTGCAAGACCTAACAAATGCAAATCTCACTGAAAAAGTTACACAACAGCACAACATTAATGAAACATATGAACATTTTGAATATGAATTTAAAAAAGTAGTTGACAAACACATACCAATGAAAACAAGAAAATCAACACATAAACCAGCACCGTTCATGAACAAAGAGCTTCGTAATGCCATCTTCAAAAAACGAATGCTTTATAACAAATATATCCAATTTAAAACAAGTCACAACTGGGAAATATATCGACGACAACGCAATCTGGTCAACAAAACTAGAAAGGAATCAGTCAGACAATATTTTTTAGAAAGATGTGTTGGTGGGCCAAAACAAAAAGATTTCTGGTCAACAATAAAACCTTTTATAACGAACAAAGGTAGCCATTTTGAAAATAACATTGTACTATGTGATAACAATGATAGTATTATAAATGATCAAACTATGGTGGCTGAAAATTTTAATGACTATTTTGTTAATGTAGCAAGAGATATTGGTAGTAATAGCTGTGACGTAGACCAGAACCATCCAAGTATTAAGAGTATTTTTGAAAACTGTAAATCTGAAGGTAGTTTTTCTTTTAGTAACATAAATTTTGTAGAGAAACAAATTCATAAAATAAGTGTTAATAAAGCTACTGGCAGAGATGGGCTATCTGTTAAAATTTTGAAATTAGCAAAGCCAGCAATTGTGGATCCAGTTACTAAAATTATTAATAAGTGTATTGTAGAGGCCTCATTTCCTAATAAATTAAAAGAGGCCCAGGTAGTGCCCCTCCATAAAAAGAACAGCCAACTGGAGGTTGGCAATTACAGACCAGTCAGTATTCTACCGGTGGTGTCCAAGTTTTTCGAGAGGGCCATATACCAGCAGCTGATAAATTTTTTTGAGGACATATTTCATCCGTCACTGTCAGCTTTTAGGCCTGGCTATGGATGTAACACTGCGTTGCTAAAGGTAGTTGAGGATTGGAAGCGGGCAGTTGACGAGAACCTCTTTGTGGCTGCTGTGCTTATGGACCTCTCGAAGGCCTTCGACTGCCCGCCACATGACCTATTGCTGTTAAAACTCAAAGCATATGGTTTATCTGACAAAGCATTAAACTTAATTTCTAGTTATCTGTCAGATCGAAAACAATGTGTAAAGCTTGGTACATATTTAAGCACTTGGAAGAACATTTATAAAGGTGTCCCCCAGGGCTCAATACTGGGGCCAATACTTTTCAATATTTTTATTAATGACATTTTTAACTTTGTAAAAGAAAGTACTTTGTATAACTATGCTGATGATAATACATTGTCACACACAGGAGAAGACTTGGACGGATTAGTCAAAACTCTGGAAACAGAAAGTAAAATTTTGATTTCTTGGTTTGACGACAATCAGATGAAGGCTAATCCAGACAAATTTCAGGCAATTGCCATTGGGAAAAAGACTAAAAGTGGGAACCTAAAATTTAATTTGGATGGGAATGAAATTACTTGTGAAGACCAAGTCAAACTCCTGGGTGTGACAATAGACTATCAACTTAAATTTGACAGTCATATCTCTGAAATCTGTAAAAAAGCTTCAAGGCAGTTAAATGTTCTAAAAAGGGTTGGAAAATATTTAACTAAATTGGGGAGGCTAACTATTTATTATTCTTTTATTATGTCTAATTTTAATTACTGTCCTGTTGTTTGGCACTTTTGTGGGGAGGGTAATACTCAAAAAATGGAAAAAATACAGGAACGTGCATTGAGGTTTATTTATGAAGATTACTGTAGTTCATATGAGAATCTATTAATCAAATCTGGTCTACCTACTCTTAAAATATAAGAAGATTACGTACAATGGCTACTGAGGTTTTTAAAATTTTGTACAAACAGTCACCTTCATATCTTAATGATTTAATTAAATTTAAAAATACTTCTTATTCTTTTAGAAATGTTAATACTGTAGAGGTTCCTCAGGTAAGGACCACAAGTTTTGGGCTACACTCACTGAGATATGCTGGGGCCACACTCTGGAATGAGCTGCCAAATGCGATTCGTGCACAGACCAGTCTAAGCCAGTTTACCAGTCTACTTAACAACTGGAACGGTAACTTATGCAGATGTGGCTCCTGCAGATCTTAGTGAGTTTTAAACATGCTTCATTTTAGTTTGTTTCAGTTAAATATGCTTGGTTAATTTTATCTAGTGCTTTATTACTTTTAGTTTGAGTTTTAAACAATGCTTCAATTTAGTTTGTTATTAGTTAAATATGCTTGGTTTATTTCATCTACTGCTTAGTTTTAGTTCTTTTTTAGTTTGCATACCATGTTTTATGCTTATATATTCTTGCTATGTCTGTGCTATGTATTAACTATTGTGCTTGTAGTAATGTGTCTCATATGATGCTTATGTCTTATGTCTTAATGCATGTTGTTCTGTTTTATATGTGATATTTATGTTATTGTATAGTCGGCATAAAAGCTCTACAGAGCTTATGTTTGTAATTTTATATATCCGACTTAAAATAAAAGTTCTGTCTGTCTGTCTGTCTGTCTGTCTTAATATGATGATGAAATAAAGAACCCAAATATTCCTGAGATTTGTTTATTAATAGCCTGGCTATACACTACTACATGTGGTGCTCACAGTTTATTCATCAGTGTTGACATTCTGATTTGTGTTTACCTGTACAGATGTGTTTACCTGTGGGAATTCCCGTTACTGTATTTATCGTATGATGCGCATACACTAGTGTTTTCCGATAATAATCATTGGACATTACGATGCTTCCGGAAGTCAGTGTCAGGATCTAGGACGTAAACATTGGAAATCGGACAATTCATTCTCTAGCTGATTTTGACTTCGAGTAAGGGTAAATATTGTATTTTTTATTTATTTTGTATGCTTATTGTAACTACTATGTGGTGCACCAATTTGGTGTCTGGTCAATTGGTCCCACATGCAAATTGGTCCCAGCCAATTCGTCCCAAGTCTTTGCCAATTGGTCCCACTTTTGGACAATTGGTCCCAACACTTTTAAAATTGGTCCCAACTCTTTTAAAAAGTATATTTTAGAACAATTTTTGGTTTTGTATAGCAATTAATCACAAGTTATTGAAATTTAAGAAGCTCACACTACAAAACAAATCATAATTTTTTTCAAATTTGTTATTTAATATACATATTTATATATAAAAGTAATGACAAATATTATTAAAAATAATTTGAGAATTGTGCATTCTTTTTTAAATATAAAAGTTGTATAGTATAATAATTTTGTTTTATTAGTTTCATTAGCAGCTTGGGCATATAATTATAACTTTTTTATCTTTTGAAAGCATAAGGTTTTAGTTTTAATAATATTCAAGGAGCTATAAATGCAATTGATTGCCTTTGAATGTCATTATACAAAAATCAAGCAGTTAAATGTTTATCTGCACATTTACTCTTAAACCATACATTTGTATATTTTACAACATTTTCAATTAAATTTTGTACTCACTGCCCCTTTTGAAGTCTTAGAGAAACAATATCAAAGACACACATGATTGTGACTTCTGCTTGGAAGGTAGGGGTAAAAAAAATTATGTCTTATGATGTCAGTTATAGAAAAACTTATCAAATTTAATCATTTAATGAAAAAAATCATAAAAGAAAAGGTGTAGCTCTAAAAACCACTTTATTCGACATCATGTCTTCTGAATTAGTAATATGGACCAGACCAGTTTGTGTGAAACACCATGCCTTTACCTTTCAGGCTTTTTGTTGTGGGTTATACAATTCTTGGCCACACAGAAGATGTAGTTCTTTTTTAACTTGATTCCATATTTTACATTTGTTGACCATAATCATTAATAAACTTAAATGTTGTACAATAATCTTACAGGACAGAAAACCTTGTTGATGATTGCATTAAAGTCTTGTGTATTCTTATATCACTATATAAATTCATTAATTTTATTTTTGTAAATTATTAGATTTAAAATAACTTGGTCAGCAATGAAACTGTCAGTATTTAAAAAAATTGTAAATATTATACTTGCCTTCAATTAACAAAGTTGTCAATAGCATGTGCCACTGTTTAATTGGCTAATTAGATTACCTGAATAACTCAATTTTATAGCATTTGAATTTGCTAATTATAATGAAACATATTTACTTTTCTTTAGTCAGTTGTGTGAAAAGTCATTTTTGTATGGTGAAAGAAGGTATGAAAGTAGCATGTGAGAAAAGTAAAAAAGACAGTTTGTATGCAAGAATGAATGGGTAGGAATTAGTGCTTCAAATATATGTAAAATAATAGTATAGTGCTGTAAATCTCAATAAAGAACATACACTTGTTTTGTCTTCTATTGTTATTATCTTAACATATCATGTTAACTAAGAGCAAATATTGTATAATAAATTCTAAATCAGAAGCATTAATATACATCAATATGTTGAAATAATCTCTTAAATAATCTCTTGAACACAAATAAAACATTTTAAATGCAAGTTGGGATCAATTGACTTGGGACAAATTGGAAATGGGACCAATTGACCAAATTTGGGACCAATTGACTTGGGACGAATTGGAATTGGGACCAATTGACCTGTATCCACGTAATTCACCGTATTTTAGAACGATGATGAAAACAATTAGAATTGATTCATTTTCCCTTTGTCTGGTGTTGTTAGTTTTTTTTTTAATGGCTGACTGAAACACAAGCATTAACTTCGGTCAACAAATTATAAAGATTGGTTAGTACTACATGTTGTAAAGGATTAAACAATAAACTGACAAATGTACAACACAAAAAACTAAATGTCTGAACACCGGATTACTGTCACTTATGATAAGATATGATAAAGTGGATATACAGAAAAGACGGCTAATCAAATATCAATTATGTCTAGAAACAGAAAGGAACATTTGAAATATAAACTGGAAACCACATAATCCGTTGAAAGTTTCTTACAAATGTAGAACTGACAAGAAAATTCAACGATTAAAGAGTATATGGTGAGGGGCCCTTATGATAACAAAGACATATACATTGTATCATATGTCTCCTTATGATAACAGACATATACATTGTATCATATGTCTCCGATAGTAAAAATTACTTACAATTCAAATTTGCCCTCTCACAATAATGTAAGTTTTGTTTTCATTGAGACAGAAGTTGATAATCGAGTCTTCTTTTCATGAAATTCATGAAAGAAAGTTATAAATTATTATGTTTTTAAAACTTCCAGATTCCTCTATATTACAACTCTCACATTTAATTTGTGCATACAAATGATCTCTTTAAAAGAAAATAAAGGTGAAGTATACATGTAGTGACTAGGGATATGCTGGAGCCAAGAAAGAAGACAGTGATGACAACTTTCCAAGACAATCTGGGCCTGCCGGGCCGACGGAGACGACCATTATGACGATTTTTCAGGTCTGCGAGGGTCGGCTAATACGGCGATGACGAGAACCTTTCAGGTTTGTGGGGGGCCGACGAAGACAACACTGGCCGAGGTAGGGCTATACGGGTTTGTAACTACAGATTATAGTTACAAACCCGTATAACTATAATAGTCAGTTGATATAAACAAGTTTATGCCTCGGATTTACAACGTAAATATGATAAAACTTTCTAACATGTCCTCTGGTTAACATAAGATAATGTGTGCAAAAATCTTTTAAATCTAAATTAAAGTCATTAAGAGTAAAATGTTCACAGGCGTTTTGAAATAAACAATTCTACAAAGGACTTGATATAACCAGAAACGGGACCTTTAACGAGTGCCTCTACTATCAAATTTGTGGAAAAGACTGCTTTTGCTTTTGTCTTCTATTGTTATTATCTTAACATATCATGTTAACTAAGAGCAAATATTGTATAATAAATTCTAAATCAGAAGCATTAATATACATCAATATGTTGAAATAATCTCTTAAATAATCTCTTGAACACAGATAAAACATTTTAAATGCAAGTTGGGATCAATTGACTTGGGACAAATTGGAAATGGGACCAATTGACCAAATTTGGGACCAATTGACTTGGGACGAATTGGAATTGGGACCAATTGACCTGTATCCACCAATTTTATTACGATTTTTGGTTAAAAATTTTGTGAATTTCGACTTTGACAAACTTTGAAAGTTTTGTCCATTATTTACTGTGGTAATATATATTGAATCGAAGCTTTGTTTTATATTTGAACATTGTTGTTTCATATCATGGTTATATAGACATTATTATACCACATTGTGAACTTGATAGTGTATATCATGGTTTGATTATTTAACATTTTTTTTGTATGAGGCATTCATAGTTGTACTTGAGCATTACACCTCATTGACCTGACCCCCCTTTTTGACTACACCTTTTTGTTTATCAAGGTCAAGGTCAACCGGAAGTCAAGTAAACCTTCTGTTTGTAGTTTAGTGCACACAGATTGATTGAACATTGCCATTTTTTTTTGGTAAACTGATGTAACATAGACACTAAGTGCACATTATTATACACTTTTCAATTTACGATTTAGTAAATTATTTTTTTTGTCCCTTATATTGTACATTGAAGGTTCAGTACTTAAAAACCCGTCTCACACTCAGTGACCCATACACATTTGTTGATTTACACATTTAGGTACATTATATATCAATAGTTTTGGACTTGTCTTGTGTGTATATGTGTACTGCATTTTACTGCTTTGCTTATTAATATTGCTTTTTGTGTATTATATTTGTGCATATATGTGTATTGCTTTTTACACTTTGCTTATACGTCAGTATTTGTGTATTGTATTCAGTTTGTGTGTATTGTATTGCTTTTTATGTACAGAATTGTTTTATGTAAACTGTACTGTTAAAAAAACCCAAAACACTAGATAAAATTCTACATTTAAATAGATAATTAAAACGTATATGAGTTGGTGAGATCCTTACCCATTAACACTTGTACCAAACTAACTGCATGTTGTAACTAACCTCAAACCCAACCTACCTTGATATCCTTTACCCTTTGTAACCGCATGTACTAACACCTATTGCAGGTACTTTAAGGTCCCACTTTATGTAAGGGGAGGTAATTCTTGTTGGAGTTTACTGTTAGCTACAGTTCAGGTCAGTCAGTTGAAACTCAGTTAGGTTCAGATCAGGATATTGTTGTCCAGTATATACTGGTAGTTGCTGCTTTGCCGACAGATTGAGTGATTGATTGATATCAGAGAATAGCTGCTGCTCTTTCTATACTTTATACTTTACTATATTTACTTTAGTCAGGCAGATTACTTTTGTGTTTATTGCATTTCATTTGTATATAATTATTTTTTTTTGACATGAGTCTGTGACGTACAAGTTTTACATACTCATATCCAAGTTTAGGTATTTGTATCCAGCAGGTCAGTACATTGTTTGATATTGTGTTGATTGATTACGTCATTTGTTGACAGTGATTGATTGGTTGATATTTTGCACAGTAACTTACCATTATTTTGATTACTAATTAATCATTTCATTGTTGAGATTGATTGATTGGTGATTATTTCTTGTACTTTATTGTAATTTATTTTCAGCTCAGTTATTTGATTGATTCTTCTCATTGATTACATTTGATTATTGCACTCATTGTTTTAATCCTTTGCTTTAATCCTTACCTCTTCTATTTTTACAGTATTTAATATTTTCAGGAAGTTTTTGATTGCTCTATTTATTTAAATATTTTATTTTTTTTTGTAAATTATTGCTTTTCTTGTGTGACTTAAAATTAGTTTGCAGCAAGATATCATCATGTCTACAGATAGTGTTAGCGAAGAAACTTTAGAGAATACCATCTCACCTGAGGACTTGGCATTTTTGAAACTACTTAAGAAGGAAGTTAAGGAACCACCTAAGGGAGACGACTCAAAAGGACTTAAAGAATGGATGCTCCACTACCTTGCCACCAGCGGAGAACTTCAACCAAAAGAGGAACTGAAAGAATCCAAGACTAAGGTCATACCCACTCCAAGAATGCGAGACCCACCGAGAGTGTCTACATTTTCAGGAAGCAACGCCAAGGGAGAGACCACATATGAACTCTGGAGGTATGAGGTTTGTGGATTGATGGCAGATAAGCTATACGACCCAGAAAACATCACCTATGCTGTTCGACGATCACTGAAGGGCGATGCTGGTGTTATTGCCATGCACTTAGGATCCCAAGCCAGTGTGGTTGAGATCATCGACAAGCTTGACAGCATCTATGGAGCTATTGAGAAGAAAGAGGACATACTTGGTCAGTTTTACCGAGCCAGACAGGGTGATGACGAATCAGTGACCAAATGGAGTTGCCGACTTGAAGCTATCATTGGCCGTGCAGTAGATAGGAAGATTGTAGCCAAGAAAGATACCAACGCCATGCTACGTTCTATGTTATGGCCAGGACTTAGAGGAGAACTCAAAGACATTTCAGGCCATAAGTATGACACCATCAACGACTTCGACCAACTACGTATTGCACTACGTCAGATAGAACAGGACCAGGAAGAACGTCGAACCAAAAGACACACAGCTAAGTCAGCAGTCCCATCAGCTGAAGCTACTACCACCAACCAGATTGATGAAGTAAGAGGTATGATTCAGCAACTCAATGCCAGATTTGATAAGTGGGAACAACGACAAGACAGACCGTATAACCAGAACACCAACAGCAACAACAAACCATATTACCAGAACACCAGTGGTAACAACAAACCAAGACAACGCCGCTATCGGAACAACCGACGACAACAACCCCACACAGAAGGACCAAATCAACCCACTACTGATACCAACCAGAACCAGACAAGAAAGAAGATTGTGTGTTACAACTGTGGACAAGAAGGACACAAGAAAATAGGATGTGCCAACCCACCCAACTTATACAGACAGAAGTTAAACTTCCAGAAGCCTATGGAGCAGGACCGTCACTAGGCTTAAGTTGTTCTACATCAGGTCCTACAACCAACACGACTATACACCATGATACCACAGTACCACCTGGATTATTTGGAAAACCAACAGAGACTGATGTGATGTTGAATGGTAAGAAAGTAAAGACTCTACTAGATACTGGATCTACTATTTCTACTGTCAGTGACACCTATTACAACACCTACCTGTCATCCACACCGAAGCAGACCATAGATACCATCTTGGACATAGAGTGTGCTGGAGGTGAACAACTACCCTACTCTGGAGTTGTTGAAGCAGAGATTACCATACCTGGCCATGACATCCCCTATCCAGTTCTACTTTTAGTGATACCAGATAGCAGGTACAACGCCGAAGTTCCACTGCTTTTGGGTACCAACATCATGCAACCCATTATGGACAGTATTAGAGACCAACATGGAGACAGATTTTTACAGACCTGCCAGTTAACATCACCATAGTATCTTAGCTTTAGATCTATCACGCTTAGAGAGAAAGGCTTACGAAGGAACAACAACGTACTTGCCTTGGTAAAGAACTTGAAGGATCCTATCACCATTAAACCCAACACGAGTTTACGAGTGATTGGTTACCTCGACAAGCAGTTGCCTTATACCACCACGCCTGCTATGCTACTGTCATCTACTCTGCAACCGAACTGGAAAGACTTAGATATTGAACCAGGGTTAATCCAGTATAGATACAACAACAATGGAAGAGTCACAGTCCAGATATCCAACATCACTACCAGAACCATTACAATACCACCACGAGCTGTCATCTGCGAAGTCCAACCTGTTGCCGTCCAATTTAAGGACAATGATGTTTCAACACCAGCTACATCCATCCTTGACCAGGTCGAGATAACAAGAAGTGATTTGTCTGAGGAGCAGCTAGATGCTGGAATATCCCTCATCACATCTTTTGAGGATATATTTGCCAAGGATGACACAGATATAGGCAACACCCATGTGAAACATCGCATAGATTTACTAGATGAGAAGCCATTTAAACAACGGTTCCGGCGAATACCACCTGCCATGTTTAATGAAGTCAAAGACCACCTTCGACAGTTATTAGCTAGTGGAACCATCAGACCATCACACAGTCCGTGGGCTTCCAACGTGGTATTAGTTAGAAAGAAGAATGGTAAGCTACGTCTTTGTGTCGACTATCGCCAGCTGAACTCAGTCACCAAGCGAGACTCTTACAGCCTTCCTAGAGTTGAAGAACTGTTGGATTGCTTGGCAGGAAGTACGTTCTTCAGTACTGTTGACATGAAGAGTGGATATCATCAGATCGAGATCCTTGAGGAGCAAAAGGAGAGAACCGCCTTCACCGTAGGTCCCCTTGGATTTTTCGAATATGAAAGGATGCCTTTTGGTCTGACTAACAGCCCTGCAACATACCAGCGGATGATGGAGGATTGTTTGGCAGATTTACATCTGAAGATTTGTTGCATCTTCATAGATGACATCATCATCTTTGGTAGGTCATGGGAAGAACATCTCCAGAATCTCCATCTTGTGTTTGACAGACTGCGACAAGCCAACCTGAAGCTAGCAGCAGACAAGTGTTCCTTCTTTAAGAGAAAGGTAACCTACGTTGGACATGTTGTTTCAGCACAAGGTGTAGAGATTGACCCAGAGAAGACAGCCAAAGTTGTTGACTGGCCAACACCCACCAACCCAGAAGACGTTCGACGCTTCCTTGGTTTTGTTGGCTACTACCGCCGATTCATCAAAGGATTCAGTAACATCAGTCGTCCTTTGACAGAGTTGATGCCACCAACTGGAGGAACCAAGAAAACCAGGAAACCGAAGGACCAGAAGCCATGGTCATGGGGTCCAGAACAGGAAAGAGCCTTCGAGACTCTCAAGCAACACCTGATAACTGCACCTATCCTTGGATACGCCCTAAGTGATGTGCCGTTTGAACTACACACGGATGCTTCCGGTACAGCATTAGGAGCCGTTCTTTACCAGGAACAAGGAGATGTCAAGAGGGTTATAGCCTACGCCAGCAGAGGACTCACTAAGTCTGAACGACGATACCCACCACACAAGTTGGAGTTTTTAGCTCTGAAGTGGGCAGTCTGTGACAAGTTCCGTGATTACTTGTATGGAACCAGATTTACAGTCCTCACAGATAACAACCCCATGACCTATGTGCTGACTACAGCTAAGCTCGATGCAACTGGACATAGATGGCTGGCTGGACTTGCTTCATTTGATTTCCAGATCCTCTACCGTCCAGGAAAGAAGAATGGAGACGCAGATGCACTGAGTCGCTTGCCTCAACCTGATACAGATTTTGACAACAGAGAAAACCATCTCCATTGAATCTGTGCACTCGATTTGCAATTCCATCCTTCCGAAGACATACATCGAGAGTCTAGCTGTGAATCAAGATGTCATACCACCAGATGATCAATTTATGCAGGAAGACTTGGTCGATTGGACTGCTGCGCAAGCCATGGATCCTGTTATCAAGCCCTTTATTCAGTGTGTCATTGACGGAAAGAAACCAACCACCGCTGAAGTTGGACCCACACCACTTCTACGACAGTTTGGACATCTGAAAGTCAAAGACGGTGTACTGTTTAGGGAAGTCACTATCAACGATGACAGGAAATGCCAGCTGGTGCTACCATCTGTTCATGTGAACACTGTTTTAGAAGCTCTACACAACGACATGGGCCACCCAGGAAAGGACAGGACATTGTCATTGGTTCGTGACAGGTTTTATTGGCCTGGGATGGACAATGATGTGGAGCAGTGGCTACAACAGTGCAGCAGATGTGTGAAGCGCAAGACACCACCGAACAGTCAGAGAGCACCACTAGTTACCATCGAAACCCAGTTTCCACTTCAGCTCGTCTGTATGGACTTCCTTAAACTGGAGCGATCGAAAGGAGGTTACGAGAACATCCTAATTGTAGTGGACCACTTCACTCGATTCGCCCAGGCAATTCCAACAAAGAACCAGACAGCGAAGACAACAGCGAAAGCTTTCTTTGATAACTTCATCTGTCACTATGGAATCCCAGAAAGAATCCACTCTGACCAGGGGAAGAACTTTGTCAGTGAAGTCATCAAAGAACTCTGTGCTCTAACTGGTATGAAGAAATCCCGTACAACGCCATACCATCCAATGGGAAATGGGATGTGCGAGAGGTTTAATCGCACCCTTCTGAATATGCTAGGGACTTTGGAACAACATCAGAAAGCCAACTGGAAGGACTACGTGCTGCCAATTGTACATGCCTACAACTGTACCCGCCACGAGTCCACTGGTGTATCACCTTACTTTTTGATGTTTGGGAGAAATCCTCGCCTTCCAATAGACCTGGCATTTGGACTACACAAGGACCAGAGGCTACCAGCAACTCAGTACGTGAAAGATCTACGTGAGAGATTAGCACGAGCTTATGAGCTGGCAGCTGATTCGTCGAAACAGTCACAGGCCAACCAGAAGGAATACTACGACCTGCGTTGTAGAGGTGCATCCATCCAGAAAGGAGACCGTGTGCTAGTAAAGATAGTTGCCCACGAAGGTACCCACAAGCTAGCAGACACTTGGGAGGATTCACCTTATATTGTGCTCGACCAGACCAACGACAGTATTCCTGTATACACTGTCATCAGAGAGGACGGACAAGGCAGACCCAAGAAAATCCACAGGAATTTGCTGTTGCCCATTGGATTTTTGAGGGACAACACGACACCTTTGCAACCCAGACCTACACCAAGACCAAGAACACGACTGCAACCTGCGACCAAACACCAGACACCTTCAGATGAGTCTACTGATGAAGATGAATCTTCCGAGGAGTCTGATGCCGGATATATGCTGGAAGAAGAGACAGTTTACAGTGGACCAATACTCACTGGTAAACCAACTGTTTATGTGCCAGCACCCGACGGTTCTATTCCATCATGGGACTGAGGATAACCAAGGGTTGGAATCAGAAACTACAACAAGAAGCGCTTCTGACATGGCTGATGCTACAGCAGAACCCCAGGAGAATACACCTGAAGTTACAGTTGTAGATCAGGAACCTGAAGTCCGACCACCACCACCAGTTGCACCAAGACGTTCTGGTTGAGACCGTCGTCCACCAGGCTGGATGACTTCAGGTAAGTATGACATGGTCATTGCAGGTACACCAGCTAAGTCGATTCCAGACACAACTACTAAGACTACCCAGAGCAGTACTGAGTGGCAGAAAAAAGCTGAATACTTAACTTCTCTCGCAGGTTCCCCATTATTTTCAGGTCTGCAGAAGGAAGCAGCACTCGCCATTTTAGATGTTATATCCCACCATTAGAGATGACGAATGACGGGACGTCATTCCACAGCTGGGGGGAGTATGTGATAGTACTGCATTTTAATAATATTGTTTATATTGTATTTAATATCTTTTATTTTTAGTTTCATATCAGAACAGATTTACCTATATCTGTCATTTGATATGTATTTAGTATATTAAGTTAGTTTTGTATCTGCCTGATTATTACTCAGATCTGTAGTCTGCTAGTTTCGTTACTTTCTCCTTGTTGTCTCATTGGTTCTTTTGGTCACATGACTTAGTAGATTTTTAGGCTGGAATCTAGTTGGTTATTCACTTATTTACTCTCAGACAAAGGGTAGCCATTGCTGTTAGAATTGTGTAAAATTGTATTTTGTCTCTGGAAATTTCACTTGGTTTAAGGTATGTTGTTTCAATAATATTTAACAGTCTAGTCCTTAATGTCCTTGATTGAGAGATAGTATGAGAGTCCTTTATTTGAGTAAATCTGAGATTGATAGATTTATGAAAAGTCTGTTTGATTGATTGAGTACAAGTGTGAATAATTGTAAATTTTAATATAAACTATCTATAAAATCAGTTTTATAGTTAAGGTAATATTATTATGATTCATTTGCATAAAATTGACTAAATATTATGTAAATTGTAGGATAAGTAATTTAAATGGGTTCAAGATATTTTAACTGTATGAATGTGAGGGCATAAATAGGTTTACACTTCATATAAACTTTTAAGAGATAAATTTCTATAAAATTGCACAAGGGAAATAACCCAATTTTGTATATAAAGCAGTCAGTAAGTAAAATATTTATAAGTGTAAATATTTGTACTTCAGGTCTGATGATATTGTTTATATTGACGTCTTTGACGCAGGAAAATGTGTAGACAGCCTTTATAAGATATTATAAGGTGGGTTTTACTATTCCTTTTGTATTTTTATTATTTGAATTGTTTGTGTTATATTTTTATAGCATGACTAAAGCTTTTTATTGCTTAAGTTTATTATTTGCCGTGAGATTAATTTCATTTTGTCATTTTGAATACTCATTCAAAATGAGGTTTTGTTTATGAGAATTATATTTTTAATTGCATTATACACAGAAATATATCTATTTCTGCAGATTAGCTGAATTAATAGATTCATGTTTTATTTATATTGTTACGTGGAATTTATTATTCCTATTTTGTTATTGTAGGGTGTTTTTCCCTGCTGTATTTTCCTGTTGTATTTTATCTCAACACTTAATATGATGATGAAATAAAGAACCCAAATATTCCTGAGATTTGTTTATTAATAGCCTGGCTATACACTACTACATACACAAGATCTTATTTATTTTTATATAGTCTTTTTATTCACTTTTGATACAGTTTTATACTGAAATTTCTGCGTTTGTACGCGAAACTTATCATCCATGAGAGATATCTCTCACAATGTCAACTAATGGTATGGCAGAGGTGATTGTGGTTGACGTATGATACCCAGAATCCTTTGCGTGGAGATTGAGAAAAGTGATGCTGCAAAACTGAAGGTCATCGATGAACTACAGAACAAAAACAGAGCACTTAATACACGAAAAACTAGACCAACACATTAACTCGTACAGTCGTCAAGTTACCCAATATGACTCAAGTGTAAAATTGTTTAACCAAATCTCTAAATCAGAGAGCTTCGACGCCTACCGCATTGTGAAACTAATCCATGACACCGAAAATGAAATATCAAGACTAAATAGGTTAACTTCTAATATGAACAAATCTATATCTGAAATTAGATTTCTCTGTAAAGATTCGTATGCCGAGAAAGTTGCCAACCCGCATGGAACCCCAGCCAAACCAAATCAAGCCACTAATTCGTGTATTGGTGATACTAATAGTACTCACGTCGAACTTGTAGGCAATGTGCAATCGAGCGTTACAGAGATCAACGGTAAACCCGTTGAAACTGGTGTGAATAATTATATATGCGTATGTAGCTCAAAAGGAGAACAAAATATCAAGTGACAATGAACCGAAGAAGATTCCCGTTATAATTCAATGTCAGACGGCTAACTGTGACAACGATGAACCCTTCTCGGGTGTTTCCAGAAAACGAACTGCGAGGTTTTACTTATCCAAAATCGATAGATTGTCTACGCGCGACGAAATCCTTGCGTATCTAGAAAAACGTAACATAAGAGTGACATATCTTCGTGTGTTTCACGGAAAGGACAACTTGCCCTACATGAGTGCGAAATTGAATGTCATCGACGCGGATAGTGAAATCGTCGAAGATCGACGATTCTGGCCGAAAGGTGTCTTCTGTCGAAAGTGGTATAGTCAACGTGAATGGAATGAGAAAACAGACAGAGATAATACCAACTTTGAACATGAATATTTAAACTCATATGATGCTTAAAACCCCTGTCTTTGTTTTATTGTTATCTGTTTACTTATTAGTAGTATATATATGTCTAGTCTGAAAATTGTTGCATGGAATGTCCGAGGTATAATGTCTCAGTAAATTGTTAAATGAAACTAAATGTGACATATGTATCGTCTCAGAGCATAAGCTTAAAGTAGAGCATATTAATTATATGTGTAGTATTGAAAAAAGTTTTAAATGTATAACTAAAGCAGATTCTCTGCCTTCATCATATAGAGCCTTTCATGGTAAAGGCGGTATTGCATTGCTGTATAGAGTAGATTTACAATTTAGTATTAATGAGATATCTAATATCGAGTCTGAACGCATTGTAGGTATAGAACTTAAGCACAAATCATGTGGCCCTCTGTATATTTTTGGTACATACTTACCCTCTGATGATTGTATAGAATGGTATACTAGAGAAATAAGCCAGCTTGATAGCCTTGTAAATTACTATAGCGACTATGGTCAGGTTATTGTTGCAGGCGATCTTAACGCCTCTTGCTTATCTAATGTTAGTAAATCTAATAAGCAAAAGTCAAGTATTTTGCAAAAGTTTGTAAACGCGAATAACTTACTTTTTGCAGGTGGTAAAATTCAATATACTGGTCCTATTTATACCCATGTAAGAAAACAAACTGTGCGTGATTACATTTTAATGAACGAATGTTTGTTAAGGAAGCTAAGGTGTTATGTAAATCATGCTGAAGGGGATATAAGTAGCACATCTGACCATCTACCCATATTTGCGGAAATAAACATTGACTTTACTCAAAGTCGCGTGAACCAACATTCGAAAAAGCTACCAGCTTGGCATAAGGATAACGATGAGCATATACATAGTTATCAAAATGAATTAGAACCAGCACTATTTTCATTAATATACGACATTGATAACGGTTTAACTGATATAAACTGTATTTATGAAAAGCTTATGTCCTTTCTTCTATGTGCAGCTGACTTAACTATTCCGAAGTGTGGGTTCAACCCTTATACTAAGCCATACTGGAATGCTGACGTAAAAGCATCTCATGAAAATGAACGATTTCATCGCCGCGTTTGGATATCTCGATCATGGCCGTCCACGTGGCATGCAGAACGAATTCTATAAAAACTATAAATGTGCAAAATCGGAGTTTAGGCGTATGCAGCTTTATGCTAATGAAAAATATTTACAAACATGCGATGATGATCTGAATAATGCAGCTGGCTGCGATATGCGTTATTCTGGAAGTTAGTCAAGAAATCCAAACCAAGCGTTTCGAAAGTCTACCCAGAAATTCACTTCCAAGACAGTGTATATGATTCTCCCGAAGCAGTAGCGCATGCGTTTGCGCAGTATTTCGCCGAAATATTGCGAACAACAGGATGACAGTTATTTTGACAATTCTCACAAATATACTGTTGAAAATGAATATAACAAAATTCTCAGTGATTGTATGCAGAATAATGGTGATAAACTCTTACCCGGAGGTATAATTCAAGAAGATGAAGTACGCCAAGCAATTCGAAAGCTGAAGCGCCGAAAAGCTGCCGGGAATGACAAAATTCAACATGAGCATTTAATCAACGGTGGTCCTTTTGTTAGTAAACTTTTAACAATCTTGTTCAATTTAATAGTTGCACAAGGACGTGTAGTAACCTCTTGGAAACAGAGCCTTATCGTACCCATCTATAAAGGTAGCGATAAACCGAAAACTTCTCCCGACAGCTATAGACCAATCAGCTTATTATCATGTGTGTCCAAAGTTTTTGAAAACATTTTGAAGATTCGCATTAGCGATAACGTGTTACAAGATACACTTTTTCCGAATCCCCAACAGCAAGGATTTCAGCAATACCTTGGCTGCATTACCTGCTCTTTTAATTTGCATGAAACGATCTTTCATAATTTAGATTTAAGAAGTTCTTTATATGTAGCCTTCCTGGATAGCAGAAAAGCATTTGATACTGTGTGGAGGAAAGGTCTATTATATAAGTGTTACAAACTTGGTATGGTTAATCAATTATGGCTTCTTTTAAATGATTATTATACTGATACTCATAGTGCAATAATTGTCAACCAATGTCAATCAAATTTTTTCCCTGTATCAGAGGGTGTTCGCCAAGGTGGTGGCCTCTCGGGTTTATTATACCTTGTTTTCATAAATGACTTATTGTATGAATTGCAAATCTGTAATTATGATACCGGTGTATTTAATATTAACACATGTTGCCCTGCCCTAGCAGACGACGTTTCATGCATTGGAACAACCCCTTATGTTTTACAGAAAATGTTAGACATTTGTACTGTATATGCATCTAAATGGCGGTTTTCATTTAATGCAAAGAAATCGTGTAGTGTACAGTTTAGTCGAAATAGAACTGAAACAATAATTAACTTTGACTGGCATATAGCGAACAATATCATTCCAATTCAAGACAAGTGTATCCATCTTGGAATCGAACTAAACTCGAACCTTAAAATTGAAGACAGAATCACCAGTATGTGCAGAAAAGGACAAAACGTATTCTATGCTCTATCGAATATCAGTAACCAAAGGAAAAACCCGCAAGTACTTTTGAAACTATACGAGTCAGTTGTGTTACCAACCGTCTTATACGGATGCGAGATGTGGTCAAATTTAAAAAACAAGGAACGTTCAATGCTAAACCGATTTCAACATCTTATCGTCAAATGAATTCTTCAACTTAGGACTAACCAGATCAGATATGTGTGAAAGTCTTCTTGGTCTTTACCCAATAACCGCCACAATAGACAAAAGAAAACTCTCATTTTTGTATAAACTATGTTCTTTGGATGTTCTTTCCGTATCCCGGCAAGTATTCTTGAGACGCCTGTTTTTCTTTCCAAGTGACACTAATCGCCGACACAGTGGATTTGTACCTGACATCATTGAGATTCTCAATCGATATGAACTGTCCAGTTTCTTGATGGACTTTTTACGCAATGGAACATTTCCTTCAAAACCAACATGGTAATAGTTAAGAATGCGATAGAAACTGTACACAATAGAGAGTGGTCAACTCGTATTCACACTGACAATGACTTTGCAAGATTAAGATTAATCCACCAATCTGTCTCTGTTCCCAGATTCTTAAAAGTTGCAAAGACATCGAGAGAAATATCAAACTCCTACCTGATTATAAAACTATTAACTGAAGTACCATCTACTAACATTTTAAGTTGTACGATTTGTAACAGAGAATTCTCCGATTTATTCGTCCATGTGTGCTGTAATTGCACTGCTACTAAACTCCAACAGGATACCTTCTGGGATTTTATTATAGAACATTTTTCTTTAGAACTATTCACGGAACTATATGCATTGAACGAAGAATCGCTGTACCAAATTCTATTAGGTCGAAGTCCTGTTACTGATGTCGACGAATATGACGAATTCTTGATGCTTTGCCTGCCCATGTGGTTTCATGCATGGCCCATTATAACAGAACATATTAGTCAATCCACTACATGGAACGTCATGGGCACTGTTTCCATGTCTCCCTTATTATTACTTTACATTATTATTTGTTATTAAAACCTGTATCTGTGGCATCTCATATTAACTGTATGATTAACAATGATTTGTAGATATTTCGTATTTTGTATCTGTATATTATATATATTTATCATTTGTAAATCTCTGATCAGATATGAATGAATGAATGAACGTTACACCATATGTATATTGTTTAATACTTTGTTAAAAACCTGTTTTTTCGTCTTATTTTCTTTTTCATGTTGAACAATTTTTACTAGAATCTTATTTAGTAATAAGCATGTATTGTATTTAAACCAATCATAAATTTTGCGTAAAGAAAATACTTACGTTACAAATACATACTTTACCGTCCGTCCTAAATTTTTAATTTAAACATCGGTAATTAGCTAAATTATTAAGGAAATGACGTTATTTTAGCGTTTGGAATGTAAACAAGTTGCATGTTTGGGTGTATAGGTTGTATGTTTTATTCTATATTCCTATAGTTTGTGACGCATCAGGTGAGTAAGTTTAATATGATAAACCACAGAAAGCAGATTATAGATGTGCAACGTTTTTTAGAAAAAATGATACCTTAATATTCATACGGATTTATTTTTATACCGACATGACGTTGTTTTCATGTTAGTACGGTACAGGACTGTTACAAACTGCTGATACATACGTTACGTTGGATCACGTATGTATCGATGCTATAATTTAGATTATCGAAATACACAACGGCATATTTCACATAGAAATTTTGAATAGTGTGTTTTTAAACGTTTATAGAATTTAACAATAATAAAATATCGTGCTTATAGAGTCAATAGAGTTTGCTACGACCTTATTTACTCCAAACTGAAATGGCGGAGTTTGACCTTTCTCGGGAACTGTCATTAATATAAATGTGTATGTTTTTTGTTTTCAATTCAACAATATCACTTCATATACTATTTAAACTTCATATAACCAAATACAATTGATTAAACCAGCGTCATTCACTTAACGTTACGGTAACGTATGTATTGATACCTACGTTTAATATGTCTTATATTTGAACATGTGTAACTTTTTTATTGTACATTTGGTGTTGTTTATTTTTTGTGAAATGAGAGTTCTTACATTGTTCGTTTCAATAAAAATCATCATTTCGCTTACTCTTATAGTTCAGTTTTTAATTGGCTCTCATTAGTGAATTTCGGTGTATAAGACGTATCGAGGGCATTTTGTGGTAAAATATTCAATAAATGTCTTGTTAAAGTGTTTTTGTCCACCGTACATTGCAAACTTGAAAGAATTTCTTCACCATTAATTATTCATCATGAAAATGGCAGCTAGCAAAATCATGGCCTATATGGCTCGCTTGAATCGAAAACACCTGTAGGATTGTGTCATTATATTAGAAATATAATAATGAATTCTGGGTATAATGAACTTCTTTACACATTGGCTATCATGTTTATATTCATATGTAATTTAAGTTGTTTTGTGCATTTCAGTATATTTTTTGGATAGAATTATGGTAATTTCTGTTCCTCTCTGTAATGGAGTTGAATAAAACACTAAGGTTGACCACGATTATAACATGTCCTACGTAGTTCTCTTATCTTATCAAACAAGTGTTTACTGTCAGACAATGTTCACATTTAACATTTGGTGCCCACTGTATGTTATATATGCACATGGAATAGCTTCCGTTTCAGGTAATCTGCGACTTTACGTGTCAGGTAGTCTTTGACCATAAAATATCACAAGCATTTTTTTGCTTCATAACCTTTTCACGGCTTGTACACGGAGATGCCCAGCGCGTTCTCATGTTGCGGGCGGAGGAGGCCCTCTCATTGGGTGGGTTGTCGTTCCCGTTAGTCCCTTTTTGTTGTTCATATATTTTATATACCGGTAACTGAAGTATAGCTCGCTGGACGGCAATCAATCAATCAATCAATCAATCAATCAATCAATCAATCAATATTTAAGAAATATTTTAGTCGAATCAGAGTTTTTATTTCGTAATTTGATAATTACTTAATGATTGATTAATTAGTTTATATTTCAGCTATATTCAGATATATATTTTCCAAAATCCTAGAAAATGTCGATTTTCAATGTAGCGTACATGTAAATTTCATTCTGTAGAATTATCTCCATTTGCGAAATTTCTAATGTTTAAGGTATCCGACCCATAACTGAAGTCACCGTTTAATTTAATTTTTAGACCAAGAAATGCAAATTTATTTACTCAATATATTACTAATTAATGATATAAAGTAAATATATTGTTTTACTTTGAGTCAATGTTAACAGTTTTGAGGAAAAAAAGTTAGTTGCTCAAAGAGTAGTTCCGATGTTTGCCGAATTTTACCGATGTCTGCTCCTTTGAAAAACAATGGACATCCGGGACACCATATTTGATCACGTGGTCAATTGTGGTCCGGATACCTTAATACGCATGGGATATTTTGATAATTTTGTCTTAATTTTGTATCAAATAAAAATGTATACAATTAAAGATATGCATAATGTTAAAATTTTCTAAATTGTTCATTAAATCTATTTTTAATTAGAAGTTTACATGCAATTTATAATTGAAAAATACCATAACATTTTATTATATCAAATTATGACAGCTTAGTGCATGTGTTATGGAACACTGAAGAGATATTGGCTGAGGCCAACGGACGAGGTTGATATTCCTTGTAAGTGTTCCAAAAAAACCAAATTACATGCACTGAGTTTTTATTCCATTTCACTGTACATTTTACACTTTTAACATATAAGTGTTTAATTTTGTGTTATAAACAAAAGCTATAAAATGCAGACAGTCAACCACAGTCTGTTTTTAATTTCTAATACAACTAGTGAGAACAAAAATATTTCGCTTGTTAATCTTTTAATTTATTTTTCCAAAAGGAATAGCATGTTACGAATGCTTGTCGGCAGAACAGTTACCATGTAATACATCTGTAGAATGTCGACAACACGAGGTAAGATAGAAAAGTTACCATGTAATACATCTGTAGAATGTCGACAACACGAGGTAAGATAGAACAGTTAACATACAATACATCTGTAGAATGTCGACAACACGAGGTAAGATAGAACAGTTACCATGTAATACATCTGTAGAATGTAGACAACACGAGGTAAGATAGAACAGTTAACATATAATACATCTGTACAATATCGACAACAAGAGGTAAGATAAAACAGTTTCCGTGTAAAACATCTGTAGAATGTCGACAACACGAGGTAAGATAGAACAGTTACCATGTAATACATCTGTAGAATGTCAACAACGCGAGGTAAGATAGAACAGTTACCATGTAATAATATGTAGAATGTCAACAACGCGAGGTAAGATAGAACAGTTACCATGTAATAAATCTGTAGAATGTCGACATCACCAGGTAAGATAGAACAGTTACCATGTAATAAATCTGTAGAATGTCGACAACAGGAGGTAAGATAGAACAGTTAGATAGGAATACATCTGTAGAATGTCGACAACACGAGGTAAGATAGAACAGTTACCATGTAATATATATGTAGAATGTCGTCAGCACGAGGTAAGATAGAACAGTTACCTGTAATACATCTGTAGAATGTGGACAACAGGAGGTAAGATAGAACAGTTATCATGTAATACATCTGTATAATGTGACAACACGATGTAAGATAGAACAGTTGCCATGTAATACATCTGTATAATGTCGACAGCACCATGAAAGATAGAACAGTTACCATGTAATAAATCTATAGAATGTAGTCAAGAGGAGGCAAGATGGAACAGTTGCCATGTAAAACATCTGTATAATGTCGACACCACGAGGTAAGATAGAATAGTTACCATGTGATACATCTGTCGAATGTGGACAGTAGGACGTAAGATAGAACAGTTACCATGTAATACATCTGTAGAATGTCGTCAACACGAGGTAAGATAGAACAGGTACCATGTATAACATCTGTAGAATATGGACTACACCAGGTAAGATAAAACAGTTACCATGTAATTCATCTGTAGAATGTCGGACAACACCAGGAGAGATAAAACAGTTACTTGTAAGACATTTGTGGAATGTCGACAACACCAGGTAAGATAAAACAGTAACTTGTAATACATTTGTAGAATGTCGACAACACCAGGTAAGACAAAACAGTTACCATGTAATACATTTGTAGAATGTCGACAACACCAGGTAAGATAAAACAGTTACTTGTTATACATTTGTGGAATGTCGACAACACCAGGTAAGATAAAACAGTTTCCGGGTAAAACATCTGTAGAATGTCGACAACACGAGGTAAGATAGAACAGTTACCATGTAATAATATGTAAAATGTCAACAACGCGAGGTAAGATAGAACAGTTACCATGTAATAAATCTGTAGAATGTCGACAACAGGAGGTAAGATAAAACAGTTACCTTGTAATACATCTGTAGAATGTCGACAACACCAGGTAAGATAGAACAGTTACCATGTAATATATATGTAGAATGTCGTCAGCACGAGGTAAGATAGAACAGTTACCTGTAATACATCTGTAGAATGTGGACAACAGGAGGTAAGATAGAACAGTTATCATGTAATACATCTGTATAATGTGACAACACGATGAAAGATAGAACAGTTGCCATGTAATACATCTGTATAATGTCGACAGCACCATGAAAGATAGAACAGTTACCATGTAATAAATCTGTAGAATGTAGTCAAGAGGAGGCAAGATGGAACAGTTACCATGTAAAACATCTGTATAATGTCGACACCACGAGGTAAGATAGAATAGTTACCATGTGATACATCTGTCGAATGTGGACAGTAGGACGTAAGATAGAACAGTTACCATGTAATACATCTGTAGAATGTCGTCAACACGAGGCAAGATAGAACAGTTACCATGTAAAAAATCTGTAGAATATGGACTACACCAGGTAAGATAAAACAGTTACCATGTAATTCATCTGTAGAATGTCGACAACACCAGGTAAGATAAAACAGTTAACATGTAATACATCTGTAGAATATGGACAACAGGACGTAATAAAGAACAGCTACCTGTAATACATCTGTAGAATGTTGACAACAGGACGTAATAAAGAACAGTTACCATGTAATACTTCTGTAGAATGTGGACAACACCAGGTAAGATAGAACAGTTACCATGTAATACATTTGTAGACAGTCGACAACACGAGGTAAGTTATAATAGTTACCTTGTAATACATCTGTAGAATGTCGACAACACCAGGTAAGACTGAACAGTTACCATGTAATACATATGTAGAATGTCGACATCACCAGGTAAGATAGAACAGTTACTTGTAAGACATTTGAGGAATGTCGACAACACCAGGTAAGATAAAACAGTTACTTGTAATACATCTGTAGAATGTCGACAACACCAGGTAATACAAAACAGTTACCATGTAATACATTTGTAGAATGTCGACAACACCAGGTAAGATAAAAGAGTTACTTGTTATACATTTGTGGAATGTCGACAACACGAGGTAATATCAAACAGTTTCCGTGTAAAACATCTGTAGAATGTCGACAACACGAGGTAAGATAGAACAGTTACCATGTAATACATCTGTAGAATGTCAACAACGCGAGGTAAGATAGAACAGTTACCATGTAATACATCTGTAGAATGTCAACAACGCGAGGTAAGATAGAACAGTTACCATGTAATAATATGTAGAATGTCAACAACGCGAGGTAAGATAGAACAGTTACCATGTAATAAATCTGTAGAATGTCGACATCACCAGGTAAGATAGAACAGTTACCATGTAATAAATCTGTAGAATGTCGATAACAGGAGGTAAGATAGAACAGTTAGATAGGAATACATCTGTAGAATGTCGACAACACCAGGTAAGATAGAACAGTTACCATGTAATATATATGTAGAATGTCGTCAGCACGAGGTAAGATAGAACAGTTACCTGTAATACATCTGTAGAATGTGGACAACAGGAGGTAAGATAGAACAGTTATCATGTAATACATCTGTATAATGTGACAACACGATGTAAGATAGAACAGTTGCCATGTAATACATCTGTATAATGTCGACAGCACCATGAAAGATAGAACAGTTACCATGTAATAAATCTGTAGAATGTAGTCAAGAGGAGGCAAGATGGAACAGTTACCATGTAAAACATCTGTATAATGTCGACACCACGAGGTAAGATAGAATAGTTACCATGTGATACATCTGTCGAATGTGGACAGTAGGACGTAAGATAGAACAGTTACCATGTAATACATCTGTAGAATGTCGTCAACACGAGGTAAGATAGAACAGTTACCATGTAAAACATCTGTAGAATATGGACTACACCAGGTAAGATAAAACAGTTACCATGTAATTCATCTGTAGAATGTCGACAACACCAGGTAAGATAAAACAGTTACTTGTAAGACATTTGTGGAATGTCGACAACACCAGGTAAGATAAAACAGTTACTTGTAATACATCTGTAGAATGTCGACAACACCAGGTAAGACAAAACAGTTACCATGTAATACATTTGTAGAATGTCGACAACACCAGGTAAGATAAAAGAGTTACTTGTTATACATTTGTGGAATGTCGACAACACGAGGTAATATAAAACAGTTTCCGTGTAAAACATCTGTAGAATGTCGACAACACGAGGTAAGATAGAACAGTTACCATGTAATAATATGTAGAATGTCAACAACGCGAGGTAAGATAGAACAGTTACCTTGTAATAAATCTGTAGAATGTCGACAACAGGAGGTAAGATAGATCAGTTAACTTGTAATACATCTGTAGAATGTCGACAACACCAGGTAAGATAGAACAGTTACCATGTAATATATATGTAGAATGTCGTCAGCACGAGGTAAGATAGAACAGTTACCTGTAATACATCTGTAGAATGTGGACAACAGGAGGTAAGATAGAACAGTTACCATGTAATTCATCTGTAGAATGTCGACAACACCAGGTAAGATAAAACAGTTAACATGTAATACATCTGTAGAATATGGACAACAGGACGTAATAAAGAACAGTTACCATGTAATACTTCTGTAGAATGTGGACAACACCAGGTAAGATAGAACAGTTACCATGTAATACATTTGTAGACAGTCGACAACACGAGGTAAGTTATAATAGTTACCTTGTAATACATCTGTAGAATGTCGACAACACCAGGTAAGACTGAACAGTTACCATGTAATACATATGTAGAATGTCGACATCACCAGGTAAGATAAAAGAGTTACTTGTTATACATTTGTGGAATGTCGACAACACGAGGTAATATAAAACAGTTTCCGTGTAAAACATCTGTAGAATGTCGACAACACGAGGTAAGATAGAACAGTTACCATGTAATACATCTGTAGAATGTCAACAACGCGAGGTAAGATAGAACAGTTACCATGTAATACATCTGTAGAATGTCAACAACGCGAGGTAAGATAGAACAGTTACCATGTAATAATATGTAGAATGTCAACAACGCGAGGTAAGATAGAACAGTTACCATGTAATAAATCTGTAGAATGTCGACATCACCAGGTAAGATAGAACAGTTACCATGTAATAAATCTGTAGAATGTCGACAACAGGAGGTAAGATAGAACAGTTAGATAGGAATACATCTGTAGAATGTCGACAACACCAGGTAAGATAGAACAGTTACCATGTAATATATATGTAGAATGTCGTCAGCACGAGGTAAGATAGAACAGTTACCTGTAATACATCTGTAGAATGTGGACAACAGGAGGTAAGATAGAACAGTTATCATATAATACATCTGTATAATGTGACAACACGATGTAAGATAGAACAGTTGCCATGTAATACATCTGTATAATGTCGACAGCACCATGAAAGATAGAACAGTTACCATGTAATAAATCTGTAGAATGTAGTCAAGAGGAGGCAAGATGGAACAGTTACCATGTAAAACATCTGTATAATGTCGACACCACGAGGTAAGATAGAATAGTTACCATGTGATACATCTGTCGAATGTGGACAGTAGGACGTAAGATAGAACAGTTACCATGTAATACATCTGTAGAATGTCGTCAACACGAGGTAAGATAGAACAGTTACCATGTAAAACATCTGTAGAATATGGACTACACCAGGTAAGATAAAACAGTTACCATGTAATTCATCTGTAGAATGTCGGACAACACCAGGTTAGATAAAACAGTTACTTGTTAGACATTTGTGGAATGTCGACAACACCAGGTAAGATAAAACAGTAACTTGTAATACATCTGTAGAATGTCGACAACACCAGGTAAGACAAAACAGTTACCATGTAATACATTTGTAGAATGTCGACAACACCAGGTAAGATAAAACAGTTACTTGTTATACATTTGTGGAATGTCGACAACACGAGGTAAGATAAAACAGTTTCCGTGTAAAACATCTGTAGAATGTCGACAACACGAGGTAAGATAGTACAGTTACCATGTAATAATATGTAGAATGTCAACAACGCGAGGTAAGATAGAACAGTTACCATGTAATAAATCTGTAGAATGTCGACAACAGGAGGTAAGATAGAACAGTTACCTTGTAATACATCTGTAGAATGTCGACAACACCAGGTAAGATAGAACAGTTACCATGTAATATATATGTAGAATGTCGTCAGCACGAGGTAACATAGAACAGTTACCTGTAATACATCTGTAGAATGTGGACAACAGGAGGTAAGATAGAACAGTTATCATGTAATACATCTGTATAATGTGACAACACGATGAAAGATAGAACAGTTGCCATGTAATACATCTGTATAATGTCGACAGCACCATGAAAGATAGAACAGTTACCATGTAATAAATCTGTAGAATGTAGTCAAGAGGAGGCAAGATGGAACAGTTACCATGTAAAACATCTGTATAATGTCGACACCACGAGGTAAGATAGAATAGTTACCATGTGATACATCTGTCGAATGTGGACAGTAGGACGTAAGATAGAACAGTTACCATGTAATACATCTGTAGAATGTCGTCAACACGAGGTAAGATAGAACAGTTACCATGTAAAACATCTGTAGAATATGGACTACACCAGGTAAGATAAAACAGTTACCATGTAATTCATCTGTAGAATGTCGACAACACCAGGTAAGATAAAACAGTTACTTGTAAGACATTTGTGGAATGTCGACAACACCAGGTAAGATAAAACAGTTACTTGTAATACATCTGTAGAATGTCGACAACACCAGGTAAGACAAAACAGTTACCATGTAATACATTTGTAGAATGTCGACAACACCAGGTAAGATAAAAGAGTTACTTGTTATACATTTGTGGAATGTCGACAACACGAGGTAATATAAAACAGTTTCCGTGTAAAACATCTGTAGAATATCGACAACACGAGGTAAGATAGAACAGTTACCATGTAATAATATGTAGAATGTCAACAACGCGAGGTAAGATAGAACAGTTACCATGTAATAAATCTTTAGAATGTCGACAACAGGAGGTGAGATAGATCAGTTAACTTGTAATACATCTGTATAATGTCGACAACACGAGGTAAGATAGAACAGTTACCTGTAATACATCTGTAGAATGTGGACAACAGGAGGTAAGATAGAACAGTTATCATGATGTAATACATCTGTATAATGTCGACAACACGATGTAACATAGAACAGCTACCTGTAATACATCTGTAGAATGTGGACAACAGGAGGTAAGATAGAACAGTTACCATGTAATATATATGTAGAATGTCGTCAGCACGAGGTAACATAGAACAGCTACCTGTAATACATCTGTAGAATGTGGACAACAGGAGGTAAGATAGAACAGTTGCCATGTAATACATCTGTATAATGTCGACAACACCATGAAAGATAGAACAGTTACCATGTAATAAATCTGTAGAATGTAGTCAAGAGGAGGCAAGATGGAACAGTTACCATGTAAAACATATGTATAATGTCGACAACACGAGGTAAGATAGAATAGTTACCATGTGATACATCTGTCGAATGTGGACAGTAGGACGTAAGATAGAACAGTTACCATGTAATACATCTGTAGAATGTCGTCAACACGAGGCAAGATAGAACAGTTACCATGTAAAACATCTGTAGAATATGGACTACAACAGGTAAGATAAAACAGTTACCATGTAATTCATCTGTAGAATGTCGACAACACCAGGTAAGATAAAACAGTTAACATGTAATACATCTGTAGAATATGGACAACAGGACGTAATAAAGAACAGTTAGCATGTAATACTTCTGTAGAATGTGGACAACACCAGGTAAGATAGAACAGTTACCATGTAATACATTTGTAGACAGTCGACAACACGAGGTAAGTTATAATAGTTACCTTGTAATACATCTGTAGAATGTCGACAACACCAGGAAAGACTGAACAGTTACCATGTAATACATCTGTAGAATGTCGACATTACCAGGTAAGATAGAACAATTACCTTGTAATACATCTGTAGAATGTTGACAACACGAGGTAAGATATAACAGTTACCGTGTAATACATCTGTAGAATGTCGACAACACCAGGTAAGATAGAATTGTTACCGTGTAATACATCTGTAGAATGTCGACAACACGAGGTAAGATAGAACAGTTACCATGTAATACATCTGTAGAATGTGGACAACACCAGGTAAGATAGAACAATTACCATGTAATGCATCTGTATAATGTCGACAACACGAGGTAAGTTAGAATAGTTACCATGTAATACATTTGTAGAAAGTCGACAACACGAGGTAAGTTAGAATAGTTACCTTGTAATACATCTGTAGAATGTCTACAACACGCGGTAAGATAGAACAGTTACCGTGTAATACATCTGTAGAATGTCGACAACACCAGGTAAGATAGAATAGTTACCAAGTAATACATCTGTAGAATGTCGACAACACGAGGTAAGATAAAACAGTTACTTGTAATACATTTGTGGAATGTCGACAACACGAGGTAAGATAGAATAGTTACCATGAAAAACATCTGTAGAATGTGGACAACAGGACGTAAGACAAAACAGCTACGACGTAATACATCTGTAGAATGTCGACAACACGAGGTAAGATAGAACAGTTACCATGTAATACATCTGTAGAATGTCGACAACACCAGGTAAGATAGAACAATTACCATGTAATACATCTGTAGAATGTCGACAACACCAGGTAAGATAAAACAGTTACTTGTAATACATTTGTGGAATGTCGACAACACCAGGTAAGATAAAACAGTTACTTGTAATACATCTGTAGAATGTCGACAACACCAGGTAAGACAAAACAGTTACCATGTAATACATTTGTAGAATGTCGACAACACCAGGTAAGATAAAACAGTTACTTGTAATACATTTGTGGAATGTCGACAACACGAGGTAAGATAAAACAGTTTCCGTGTAAAACATCTGGAGAATGTCGACAACAGCAGGTAAGATAGAACAGTTACCATGTAATACATCTGTAGAATGTCGACAACACGAGGTAAGATAGAACAGTTACCATGTAATACATCTGTAGAATGTTGACAACACGAGGTAAGATAAAACAGTTACCATGTAATACATCTGTAGAGTGTCGACAACACCAGGTGAGATTGAACAGTTGCCATGTAATACATCTGTAGAATGTCGTCAGAAAGAGGTAAGATAGAACAGTTACCATGTAATACATCTCTAGAATGTGGGCAACAGGAGGAAAGATAAAACAGTTACCATGTAATACATCTGTAGAATGTCGACAACACCAGGTAAGATAGAACAGTTACCATGTAATATATCTGTAGAATGTCGTCAGCACGAGGTAAGATAGAACAGCTACCTGTAATACATCTGTAGAATGTGGACAACAGGAGGTAAGATAGAACAGTTATCATGTAATACATCTGTAGAATGTCGACAACACGAGGTAAGATAGAACAGATACCATGTAATACATATGTAGAATGTCGACAACACGAGGTAAGATAGAACAGCTACCTGTAATACATCTGTAGAATGTTGACAACAGGACATAAGATAGAACAGTTATCATGTAATACATCTGTAGAATGTCGACAACACGAGGTAAGATAGAACAGATACCATGTAATATATATGTAGAATGTCGACAACACGAGGTAAGATAGAACAGTTACCATGTAATACATCTGTATAATTTCGACAACACCATGAAAGATAGAACAGTTAGCATGTAATAAATCTGTAGAATGTAGTCAAGAGGAGGCAAGATGGAACAGTTACCATGTAAAACATCCGTATAATGTCGACAACACGAGGTAAGATAGAACAGTTACCATGTAATACATCTGTATAATTTCGACAACACTATGAAAGATAGAACAGTTAGCATGTAATAAATCTGTAGAATGTAGTCAAGAGGAGGCAAGATGGAACAGTTACCACGTAAAACATCTGTAGAATGTCGTCAACACGAGGTAAGATAGAACAGTTACCATGTGATACATCTGTCGAATGTGGACAAGGGGAGATAAGATGGAACAGTGACCATGTAAAACATCTGTAGAATATGGACTACACCAGGTAAGATAAAACAGTTACCAAGTAATTCATCTGTAGAATGTCGACAACACCAGGTAAGATAAAACAGTTACCATGTAATACATCTGTAGAATATGGACAACAGGACGAAATAAAGAACAGTTACCATGTAATACTTCTGTAGAATGTGGACAACACCAGGTAAGATAGAACAGTTACCATGTAATACATATGTAGAATGTCGACAACACGAGATACGATAGAATAGTTACCATGTAATGCATCTGTAGAATGTCTACAACACGAGGTAAGACAGAACAGTTACCGTGTAATACATCTGTACAATGTCTACAACACGAGGTAAGATACAACAGTTACCATGTAATACATCCGTAGAATGTCGACAACACCAGGTAAGATAGAACAGCTACCATGTAATACATCTGTAGAATGTCGACAACACGAGGTAAGATAGAATAGTTACCATTTAATACATCTGTAGAATGTCGACAACACCAGGTAAGATAAAACAGTTACCATGTATTACATCTGTAGAATGTGGACAACATGACGTAAGATAGAACAGTTACCATTTAATACTTCTGTAGAATGTGGACAACATGACGCAAGATGGAACGGTTACCATGTAAAACTTCTGTAGAATGTGGACAACACGAGGTAAGATAGAATATTTACCTTGTAATACATCTGGAGAATGTTGACAACAGGACATAAGGTAGAACAGTTACCATGTAATAAATCTGTAGAATGTCGACAACACCAGGTAAGATAGAACAGTTGCCATGTAATACATCTGTAGAATGTCGTCAACACGATGTAAGATAGAACAGTTACCATGTAATACATCTGTAGAAATGGCGTCAACACGAGGTAAGATATAAGTTACCATGTAATACCTCTGTAGAATGTGGACAAAAGGAGGTAAGAAAGAACAGTTACCATGTAATACATCTGTAGAATGCCGACAACACGAGGTAAGATAGAAGTTACCATGTAATACCTCTGTAGAATGTGGACAAAAGGAGGTAAGAAAGAACAGTTACCATGTAACACATCTGTAGAATTTGGACAAAAGGAGGTAAGAAAGAACAGTTACCATGTAATACATCTGTAGAATGTCGTCAACACGATGTAAGGTAGAACAGTTACCATGTAATACATCTGTAGAATGTCGACAGCACGAGGTAAGATAGAACAGTTACCATGTAATACATCTGTAGAATGTCGACAACACCAGGTAAGATAGAACAATTACCATGTAATACATCTGTAGAATGTCGACAACACCAGGTAAGATAAAACAGTTACTTGTAATACATTTGTGGAATGTCGACAACACCAGGTAAGATAAAACAGTTACTTGTAATACATCTGTAGAATGTCGACAACACCAGGTAAGACAAAACAGTTACCATGTAATACATTTGTAGAATGTCGACAACACCAGGTAAGATAAAACAGTTACTTGTAATACATTTGTGGAATGTCGACAACACGAGGTAAGATAAAACAGTTTCCGTGTAAAACATCTGGAGAATGTCGACAACAGCAGGTAAGATAGAACAGTTACCATGTAATACATCTGTAGAATGTCGACAACACGAGGTAAGATAGAACAGTTACCATGTAATACATCTGTAGAATGTTGACAACACGAGGTAAGATAAAACAGTTACCATGTAATACATCTGTAGAGTGTCGACAACACCAGGTGAGATTGAACAGTTGCCATGTAATACATCTGTAGAATGTCGTCAGAAAGAGGTAAGATAGAACAGTTACCATGTAATACATCTCTAGAATGTGGGCAACAGGAGGAAAGATAAAACAGTTACCATGTAATACATCTGTAGAATGTCGACAACACCAGGTAAGATAGAACAGTTACCATGTAATATATCTGTAGAATGTCGTCAGCACGAGGTAAGATAGAACAGCTACCTGTAATACATCTGTAGAATGTGGACAACAGGAGGTAAGATAGAACAGTTATCATGTAATACATCTGTAGAATGTCGACAACACGAGGTAAGATAGAACAGATACCATGTAATACATATGTAGAATGTCGACAACACGAGGTAAGATAGAACAGCTACCTGTAATACATCTGTAGAATGTTGACAACAGGACATAAGATAGAACAGTTATCATGTAATACATCTGTAGAATGTCGACAACACGAGGTAAGATAGAACAGATACCATGTAATATATATGTAGAATGTCGACAACACGAGGTAAGATAGAACAGTTACCATGTAATACATCTGTATAATTTCGACAACACCATGAAAGATAGAACAGTTAGCATGTAATAAATCTGTAGAATGTAGTCAAGAGGAGGCAAGATGGAACAGTTACCATGTAAAACATCCGTATAATGTCGACAACACGAGGTAAGATAGAACAGTTACCATGTAATACATCTGTATAATTTCGACAACACTATGAAAGATAGAACAGTTAGCATGTAATAAATCTGTAGAATGTAGTCAAGAGGAGGCAAGATGGAACAGTTACCACGTAAAACATCTGTAGAATGTCGTCAACACGAGGTAAGATAGAACAGTTACCATGTGATACATCTGTCGAATGTGGACAAGAGGAGATAAGATGGAACAGTGACCATGTAAAACATCTGTAGAATATGGACTACACCAGGTAAGATAAAACAGTTACCAAGTAATTCATCTGTAGAATGTCGACAACACCAGGTAAGATAAAACAGTTACCATGTAATACATCTGTAGAATATGGACAACAGGACGAAATAAAGAACAGTTACCATGTAATACTTCTGTAGAATGTGGACAACACCAGGTAAGATAGAACAGTTACCATGTAATACATATGTAGAATGTCGACAACACGAGATACGATAGAATAGTTACCATGTAATGCATCTGTAGAATGTCTACAACACGAGGTAAGACAGAACAGTTACCGTGTAATACATCTGTACAATGTCTACAACACGAGGTAAGATACAACAGTTACCATGTAATACATCCGTAGAATGTCGACAACACCAGGTAAGATAGAACAGCTACCATGTAATACATCTGTAGAATGTCGACAACACGAGGTAAGATAGAATAGTTACCATTTAATACATCTGTAGAATGTCGACAACACCAGGTAAGATAAAACAGTTACCATGTATTACATCTGTAGAATGTGGACAACATGACGTAAGATAGAACAGTTACCATTTAATACTTCTGTAGAATGTGGACAACATGACGCAAGATGGAACGGTTACCATGTAAAACTTCTGTAGAATGTGGACAACACGAGGTAAGATAGAATATTTACCTTGTAATACATCTGGAGAATGTTGACAACAGGACATAAGGTAGAACAGTTACCATGTAATAAATCTGTAGAATGTCGACAACACCAGGTAAGATAGAACAGTTGCCATGTAATACATCTGTAGAATGTCGTCAACACGATGTAAGATAGAACAGTTACCATGTAATACATCTGTAGAAATGGCGTCAACACGAGGTAAGATATAAGTTACCATGTAATACCTCTGTAGAATGTGGACAAAAGGAGGTAAGAAAGAACAGTTACCATGTAATACATCTGTAGAATGCCGACAACACGAGGTAAGATAGAAGTTACCATGTAATACCTCTGTAGAATGTGGACAAAAGGAGGTAAGAAAGAACAGTTACCATGTAACACATCTGTAGAATTTGGACAAAAGGAGGTAAGAAAGAACAGTTACCATGTAATACATCTGTAGAATGTCGTCAACACGATGTAAGGTAGAACAGTTACCATGTAATACATCTGTAGAATGTCGACAGCACGAGGTAAGATAGAACAGTTACCATGTAATACATCTGTAGAATGTCGACAACACCAGGTAAGATAAAACAGTTACCATGTAATACATCTGTAGAATGTCGGCAACACGAGGTAAGATAGAATAGTGACCATGTAATACATCTATAGAATGTCGACAACACGATGTAAGATAGAACAGTTACCATGTAATACATCTGTAGAATGCCGACAAAAGTAGGTAACACAGAACAGTTACCATGTAACACATCTGTAACTTGTCGACTGGATGAGGTAATACGGAACTTTATAACATCAACAACACGAGGTAAGATAGAATAGTTACCATTTAATACATCTGTAGAATGTCGACAACACCAGGTAAGATAAAACAGTTACCATGTATTACATCTGTAGAATGTGGACAACATGACGTAAGATAGAACAGTTACCATTTAATACTTCTGTAGAATGTGGACAACATGACGCAAGATGGAACGGTTACCATGTAAAACTTCTGTAGAATGTGGACAACACGAGGTAAGATAGAATATTTACCTTGTAATACATCTGGAGAATGTTGACAACAGGACATAAGGTAGAACAGTTACCATGTAATAAATCTGTAGAATGTCGACAACACCAGGTAAGATAGAACAGTTGCCATGTAATACATCTGTAGAATGTCGTCAACACGATGTAAGATAGAACAGTTACCATGTAATACATCTGTAGAAATGGCGTCAACACGAGGTAAGATATATGTTACCATGTAATACCTCTGTAGAATGTGGACAAAAGGAGGTAAGAAAGAACAGTTACCATGTAATACATCTGTAGAATGCCGACAACACGAGGTAAGATAGAAGTTACCATGTAATACCTCTGTAGAATGTGGACAAAAGGAGGTAAGAAAGAACAGTTACCATGTAACACATCTGTAGAATTTGGACAAAAGGAGGTAAGAAAGAACAGTTACCATGTAATACATCTGTAGAATGTCGTCAACACGATGTAAGGTAGAACAGTTACCATGTAATACATCTGTAGAATGTCGACAGCACGAGGTAAGATAGAACAGTTACCATGTAATACATCTGTAGAATGTCGACAACACCAGGTAAGATAAAACAGTTACCATGTAATACATCTGTAGAATGTCGGCAACACGAGGTAAGATAGAATAGTGACCATGTAATACATCTATAGAATGTCGACAACACGATGTAAGATAGAACAGTTACCATGTAATACATCTGTAGAATGCCGACAAAAGTAGGTAACACAGAACAGTTACCATGTAACACATCTGTAACTTGTCGACTGGATGAGGTAATACGGAACTTTATAACATCAACAACATGAGGTAAGATAACACAGTTGTCTTGTAATACATCTTTAACATCAACAACACGAGGTAAGATAACACAGTTGTCTTGTAATACATCTTTAATATCAACAACAACAGGTAAGATAACACAGTTGTCTTGTAATACATCTTTAACTTCAACAACAAATAAAAAATAATAATAAAAATAATAAATTCCTCCCCCCAATAAAACCTGGACGCCATGATATAGCTGAAAAATTGCTGAAAGTGGCGTTAAACAAAATCAAACAAACAAACAAACATAACATCAACAACACGACATATTAAATTTCGACAAAAAGAAGTTACAAATGTCAAAAAAAGAAGTAAATACGGATATCTTCAACAGGCACATGTTACAATTTAAGACTTATTAGATCAATAAGAGAACCAGCGTCACTAGACAGTGAGCAGACAAAGTCTTCTATAGAACGCCGGAACTGTTGCTTTAGTGTTCATGCGCATTGCCGTCAAATGTCGTTTACTTGACGCCGGAACTTTTGCAATTCATTCAAAATTTTCAGTACAAAAGTAGTCATTTCATCATAGATATTTATATATTAATATATTTTATACGCAGTTACTTTGTTCATGTTTCCATGACGTCATCTGAATGGCCTCTAAAAGTATACTTTTTTTGTACAGAATTGTTATATTGAGGAAAAGACCGTGGATTCCAAAACTTATTTTGAAAGAGGATGTAGAGACCAAAAGGTGATTAGTATTATGTTTATAAATAAATATTTTAATTTCTTATAAAGAATTGACTTTTAATTGGCTTAAAATATTTTCTATCTGTATTCATAATTGTTCAGTTCAATGGTTGCTCCTTTTCCAAAAAGAGGTAATATTAAAATTGTATTTTTAAAAAGACTTTACCAAAAACAGACGTAAATATGGCTGAACTTTATTCTTACTATGCGTCTTGGGGTACCAGTGTGACTCAAGAGATTTATTTCTTGTATGTTGCAGTTCCAACTTGGATAAGACAACCTGCAATCCATTTTGGTTGTTTGTTTGAATGGTGTTTTAACGGTACTTTCAGCAATTTTTCAGTTATATCATGGCGCCCAGGTTTTATTGGGGGAGGAAGCCTAAGGCCAAAGAACCCGGAGAAAACTTCCGACCTTCGGTATGAAAACTGGCAATTGACCAGGAATTAAGATTGCATTTGAATGCATCCTGCCTGCAGTGAGACTCGAACCCGCAAGCTCAGTGTTGACAGACTACGTAATCAATAGTATACAGATAGACTCGACGAAACTATTTACAGAATTCCCCCAACCCTGAAACACACACACACACACAATTATTGTTTGGTCCGTTTTTCACCATTTATTTTTCACAACATAAATAATCCTTTTATAGTAACTTCTAAATGATATAATGTGCATGTGACAGTTTAATTAGAAAATAAACTTATAATAAATGTCTCATAAGCTGGACAATTGCACATACTGTTAATCCTACACATTTTCATATGCATTATGATAGAAATACCACAAATGTCACAACAAGGGAGATAATTCATAGATGAAATATACATAGACTACTGTGAAAATTAAAACTTTATGAAATTAGGGAAAAATTACCACCTACTTTATTTATTTATGTATGTATGTATGTAAGTATTTATGTATTTATTAAGGAGGACCCATACGAGGAAATATATTTAATTTATTTTCTTTTTCTTTTAAATAATAAAGTTATATTTGAATTGCCAAAATAAACATTTTGCTCCCTTACAATCTGTGTACAAAGATTTATCAAGGCTTTACTGTGAGTTAGACGAATGGAAAGTGTGGTAAAATAATTATCTATAATATAAATTTAAGACCCCGCCCTGAGCCCCTTTAAATTGCCGTCTGCAGTTTTCGTCCCCCGAACTGAACTAAGTTTGATGAACTTTACATTTAATTAATTACTATTTTCTTCTGAAAAAAGCAAGATATCAAGATTCCAAGTTCTCTGCAGATAAAATGTATAAGCAGCAAATGAGCATGTTTACTGAAAATTATTTTGACAATATTGCGTTAATTGTCAGTTTTGCAATGAAAATGTGCGAAAGGTAAACGCTTTCATACGTCGATGAAACTTCTAAAGCATGCACTCAATTCCTATAATTACATTTTATATTTCATTACAAAATCACAAAGTCCTGATTTACGAGAACATCGTGCATAATGCACAATTTTGTTGACTTAAATTATTCCGCGTTGCTTGACTGTGCTTGGCTGTCGTTAAGGTCTTTCATCAACTGTTTCTTGAACGGAAGTGTTCTTAACCAATCAAGAGCGTTAAGTTGCATACAAAACATACAAGGGGGCGTTACTAAGAACATTTTATGACAAGGCGGCGTTACATAGAACATTCTATGACAAGGTGGCGTTACTAAGAACATTCTATGACAAGGAGGCGTTACTAAGAACATTTTATGAAAAAGCGGCGTTACTAAAAAATTTTATGACAAGGCGGCGTTACTTAGAACATTTTATGACAAGGTGGCATTTTATGAAAAGGCGGCGTTACTAAGAACATTCTATGATAAGGCAGCGTTACTTAGAACATTTTAAGATTTTATAACAAGGCGGGGTTACTTAGAACATTGTATGACAAGGCGGCGTTACTTAGAACATTTTATGACAAGGCGACGTTACTAAGAACATTTTATGACAAGGCGGCGTTACATAGAACATTTTATGAAAAGGTGGCGTTACTAAGAACATTTTATGAAAAGGCGGCGTTACTTAGAACATTTTATGACAAGGTGGCGTTACTAAGAACATTCTATGATAAGGCGTCGTTACTAAGAACATTTTATGACAAGGCGGAGTTTACTTAGAACATTTTATGACAAGGCGGCGTTACTAAGAACATTTTATAACAAGGCGGCGTTACTAAGAACATTTTATGACAAGGGGGCGTTACTAAGAACATTTTATTACAAGGCGGCGTTACTTAGAACATTTTATGACAAGGCGGCGTTACTAAGAACATTCTATGATAAGGCAGCGTTACTTAGAACATTTTAAGATTTTATAACAAGGCGGGGTTACTTAGAACATTTTATGACAAGGCGGCGTTACTAAGAACATTCTATGACAAGGCGGCGTTACTAAGAACATTCTATGACAAGGCGGAGTTACTGAGAACATTTTATGACAAGGCGGCGTTACTAAGAACATTTTATGACAAGGCGGCGTTACTTAGAACATTTTATAACAAGGAAGCGTTACTTAGAACATTTTATGACAAGGCGGCGTTACTTAGAACATTTTATGACAAGGCGGCGTTACTAAGAACATTCTATGACAAGGCGGCGTTACTAAGAACATTCTATGATAAGGCAGCGTTACTTAGAACATTTTAAGATTTTATAACAAGGCGGGGTTACTTAGAACATTTTATGACAAGGCGGCGTTACTAAGAACATTCTATGACAAGGCGGCGTTACTAAGAACATTCTATGACAAGGCGGAGTTACTTAGAACATTTTATGACAAGGCGGCGTTACTAAGAACATTTTATGACAAGGCGGCGTTACTTAGAACATTTTATAACAAGGAAGCGTTACTTAGAACATTTTATGACAAGGCGGCGTTACTTAGAACATTTTATGACAAGGCGGCGTTACTAAGAACATTCTATGACAAGGCGGCGTTACTAAGAACATTCTATGACAAGGCGGAGTTACTTAGAACATTTTATGACAAGGCGGCGTTACTAAGAACATTTTATGACAAGGCGGCGTTACTTAGAACATTTTATAACAAGGAAGCGTTACTTAGAACATTCTATGACAAGGCGGCGTTACTTAGAACATTTTATAACAAGGCGGCGTTACTAAGAACATTTTATGACAAGGCGGAGTTACTTAGAACATTTTATGACAAGGCGGCGTTACTTAGAACATTTTATGACAAGGTGGCGTTACTAAGAACATTTTATGACAAGGCGGAGTTACTAAGAACATTTTATGACAAGGCGGAGTTACATAGAACATGTTATAACAAGGCAGCGTTACTTAGAACATTTTATGACAAGGAAGCGTTACTAAGAACATTTTATGACAAGGCGGCGTTACATAGAACATTTTATGACAAGGCGGCGTTACTAAGAACATTTTATGACAAGGCGGCTTTACTTAGAACAATTTATAACAAGGCGGCGTTACTAAGAACATTTTATGACAAGGCGGCGTTACATAGAACATTTTATGACAAGGCGGCGTTACATAGAACATTTTATAAGAAGGACGCGTTACTTAGAACATTTTATGACAAAGCGGCGTTACTAAGAACATTCTATAACAAGGCGGCGTTACTTAGAACATTTTATAACAAGGCGGCGTTACTAAGAACATTTCATGAGAAGGCGGCGTTACTTGGAACCTTTTATGACAAGGCGGCGTTTCTAAGAACATGTTATGACAAGTCGGAGTTACAACATTTTATGACAAGGCGGAGTTACTTAGATCATTTTATGACAAGGCGGCGTTACTAAGAACATTTTATGACAAGGCGGAGTTACTTAGAACATCTTATGACAAGGTGGCGTTACTAAGAACATTTTATGACAAGGCGGCGTTACTTAGAACATTTTATGACAAGGCGGAGTTACTTAGAACATTTTATGACAAGGTGGCGTTACTAAGAACATTTTATGACAAGGTGGCGTTACTAAGAACATTTTATAACAAGGCTGCGTCACTAAAAACATTTTATGACAAGGCGGGGTTACTTAGATCATTTTATGACAAGGCGGCGTTACTAAGAACATTTTATGACAAGGCGGAGTTACAACATTTTATGACAAGTTGGCGTTACTAAGAACATTTTATGACAAGTTGGCGTTACTAAGAACATTTTATGACAAGGTGGCGTTACTAAGAACATTTTATGACAAGGCGGAGTTACTTAGAACATTTTATGACAAGGTGGCGTTACTAAGAACATTTTATGACAAGGCGGAGTTACTTAGAACAGTTTATGACAAGGTGGCGTTACTAAGAACATTTTATGACAAGGCGGAGTTACTTAGAACACTTTATGACAAGGCGGCGTTACTAAGAACATTTTATGACAAGGAAGCGTTACTTAGAACATTTTATGACAAGGCGGCGATGCTTAGAACATGTTATGACAAGGCGGAGTTACTTAGAACATTTTATGACAAGGCGGCGTTGCTTAGAACATTTTATGACAAGGCGGAGTTACTTAGAACATTTTATGACAAGGCGGCGTTACTAAGAACATTTTATGACAAGGCGGAGTTACTTAGAACATTTTATGACAAGGCGGCGTTACTAAGAACATTTTATGACAAGGCGGCGTTACTTAGAACATTTTATGACAAGGCGGCGTTACTTAGAACATTTTATGACAAGGTGGCGTTACTAAGAACATTTTATGACAAGGAAGCGTTACTTAGAACATTTTATGACAAGGCGGCGTTACTTAGAACATTTTATGACAAGGCGGCGTTACTAAGAACATTTTATGACAAGGAAGCATTACTTAGAACATTTTATGACAAGGCGGAGTTACTAAGAACATTTTATGACAAGGTGGCGTTACTAAGAACATTTTATGACAAGGCGGAGTTACTTAGAACATTTTATGACAAGACGGCGTTACTAAGAACATTTTATGACAAGGAAGCGTTACTTAGAACATTTTATGACAAGGCGGCGTTACTAAGAACATTTTATGACAAGGCGGCTTTACTTAGAACATTTTATGACATGGCGGCGTTACTAAGAACATTTTATGACAAGGAAGCGTTACTTAGAACATTTTATGACAAGGTGGCGTTACTAAGAACATTTTATGACAAGGCGGAGTTACTTAGAACATTTTATGACAAGGCGGCGTTACTAAGAACATTTTATGACAAGGAAGCGTTACTTAGAACATTTTATGACAAGGCGGCGTTACTTAGAACATTTTATAACAAGGCGGCGTTACTAAGAACATTTTATGACAAGGCGGCGTTACTTAGAACATTTTATGACAAGGCGGCGTTACTAAGAACATTTTATGACAAGGTGGCGTTACTTAGAACATTTTATGACATGGAAGCGTTACTTAGAACATTTTATGACAAGGCGGCGTTACTAAGAACATTTTATGACAAGGCGGCGTTACTTAGAACATTTTATGACAAGGCAGCATTACTAAGAATATTTTATAACAAGGCGGCGTTACATAGAACATTTTATAACAAGGCGGCGTTACTAAGAACATTTTATGACAAGGCGGCGTTATACTAAGAACATTTTATGACAAGGCGGCGTTACTTAGAACATTTTATGACAAGACAGCGTTACTAAGAACATTTTATAACAAGGCGGCGTTACATAGAACATTTTATAACAAGGCGGCGTTACTAAGAACATTTGATGGCAAAGTGGTGTTAAAGTCCATTGTATTCATTCTAGTAAGGACATTGGTGAAAGAGTGGTAAAGGTAGTAAGTCATTTACTATTGAACACCGCGAGTTCAGACCTGACTTTAGTTTTTGCTCAACTCTAACCTAAACTGACAAGAATTGCCAGTTGAGTATCGAAGCTCAGGGTTTTCATCGGTACTACATGTATACAGCTCTAGCCTTTTGCCCACTCGATGATGTTTTAGAGGCCTTTGAGGCTTTAGAAGAAGAAATAGGTGATGAATGCCGAGAAATACTGGATTACTTTGAAGATAACTACATTGGTAGACCGGGCAGACACCAACGTAGAGACCCATGTTTCAGCCTTGCCATGTGGAACATACACATACGCACACTTGATGAACTACCCAGAACAAACAACAACATTGAAGGGTGGCATCGTGGTTTCCAGTCATTGATTGGTTCTCATCATCCAAATATCTGGAACTTCCTTGGAAAACTGAAACGTCAACAGTCATTATACCAGGTACAACTAACCCAGATTCTGGCAGGTGACGTCATCCCACAGAGAAAAAAGTACCAAGATACTGCAAGCCCCCTACTCAACCTAGTATATACATGTAACTATACCAACAGACATGTAACGGACTTCTTGAGGGGTATTGCATACAATATTCACTTTTAGGACTTAGTGCTCAAGTGACATTAGTGCTGAACAAATATATTGCTTAAGAGACATTAGTGCTGAACAAATATATTTAAATGATTGTTAACTCTGTAATATTTGTGTTTGCTGTACTTCTGTGTGTCATTAATAAAAACAAATTTTCATCTTATGTATTCTTTTAATTTTTAAAACATGACAAATATATGGGGGCAATTGTCCAGTGGGGTGCAATTGTCCTTTGGGGCAGTTGTCCTAGGGGGGCAATTGTCCGGGGGGCAGTTGTCCTGCTCCCCATGTATCTTGATAAAACTCAACGCCATAACTACGGCTGAAAAATTGGTGAAAGTGGCATAAAACCTCAAACAAACATAATTGGTTAATTTTTTATCAGGTTTGTTTTTACGACACACAAGGTCACGTGCAGCCACAAGTGCCGATTGTTGGTAAAAGAGACGAGCAGACACAGATTAAAATAAGGGCAGAATGCTGTCAACATTCGTTATGTAATGGTAAATATTTGGAAATAGTTCTAATTAAAGAACATGCTTCAAAAATACAAAATGTAGCGGTTGAATTTCCATGCAAAGTAAAACTTTAAGGAAGACGACATGGATTACAAAATATAACAATACAACACTTCTTAAAATCCCAATTTTTAGTTTCGAAATATCACTATTGCATATCTAGCATTATGTGTAATACATCCCGACACTCGTAAGGTGCTATTTTTCCAATTTTGTTCGAACAAGACTAATAGGTTCTTCCATACGTTGTTGGGAAAGACCGGTTGATCTTTCACGTGTGATAGAAATTTTATGTCTTTTCGCGAGTGGAGCGCTATACTCTCCTTTGTTTTACTCCATTGCCTCTGAATCCAATCAGAACGCCGGAAACAAGAACGTCAAACAAGAACTGTGTTATGCTTCCATAACAACGTTCTTGTTTCTGGCGTTTTGATTGGATGACGCCGCAAGTACGGAAGTGTGCGCGTGAGCTCATCTGTACTGGGTCATCTGTATCAGAAATCGGCCATTTACTAAGATCGTAATGATTCTATGTTGCTGACAGACAGTGAATTCAGCTACACCACGTGACAGACTGTGAATTCAGCTACACCACGTGACAGACAGTGAATTCAGCTACACCACGTGACAAACAGTGAATTCAGCTACACCACGTGACAGACAGCGAATTCAGCTTCACCACGATATTTTTCTTTTATGAAAGGTTATCATATCTCTTTACAACATTCTTTCCCGCCAGTACAAAGTTATTGTTTAAAAGGAAATCTTGATAGTTCTGTCCATACACTGTAAAAAGACGTCGCAAGACAGTAGTCGCGTAAACTACGAATTACGCGCGGAATGGTTGTATTTAGTGATGTAAGCTATCAATAACGCGTGGGAAGGTTTATAAAGGAGTGTTATCATAGACATCGTCACAGGGGTTATCTCCCTTTTACCAAAAAAAAATGTATTGTTATGCTACTGAAATAAGTTAATAAATTTGTAATTCATTAATATCAAACTCAATACACCTAGTTCAGAAAGCACCTTAAAGTTCCCCATGCAACTCTATAATTTTTCAAAAATTTTCTAACGCTTAGAGGGTGCACAGACCCTCTTCTGCACCCCCTTTGCATAAAAAGCAGACGGTTATGTATGGTAAACTATTAATGACGACAACGAGATGGATATATAGCCTCGTCTAAGCGTACACTGCTATTTATGCCATTGGAATGAAACAGTGAAATTCAATGAAACTGTTATTTATTGAACTGTTTAATTTGCAGACAAATTTTCCGTACCATTTACCGGAACATGTGAAGATAGAACACAAATAGACTGTACCGATAGCACCGCTGTACATGACGTCATCTGCAATGACGACACACTCAGACAGGAATGTCCAGTCACGTGCAGACTTTGTGGTAGGATTTGTTCAGTTGTTTCTACCTCTTTGTAAATTCGTAATTTTATTTTTCACTTTTGATTTTATCTCTGTTTCGTCTGATTTACTTTGTAAACTGATTTTATGGATTGATGTCATCGGCGAAACCCCACGTCCCAGGGGTATCAAAACGAGAACGCGATCGGACTTGGGTTGACTTCGACCACTGGTTTCATGGCTTACTGTGAAATTGACGCGTTTATTTTTTTTCCTCATCTGGTTTCATATAGTTTAAATTTCATATTTTAATACGTTTTAATACCAAAACTAACTTACTGATCTCCCTATCCTCTCGTGGCGGTAACCAGTGCACATGATACAAGGCGATTTTGTTATAGCAAAACTAGTTTAGGTTTAGGTTTCAGGTTTTAAACTGGTTTCAATGAAGTTTTCAAAACTGGTTTTGGTTTAATAATGCGTAACGAATAATTAGTTTTCGGTTTAGTTTTAAGCAATCAATAAAGAAACATTCTTTAGTTTAATAGGAAGCAGATTACAAAATTATAAATTCGGGAAAACAAATTCTGCAAATTCTAATATTTATTGCATATACTTATAGTCAGATGGGTTTCTCCGAAAATTTTACTGGACTTTGTTTTTCAAAATCGTCAAATGCCAAAGAATTTGTTTGATAATTTTTATGTTTAACTTTTATTGATTTCCCAGAAAAAAAACACCAATGCCATGTTCTAGTAAGGATTTATCTTGTTTCTTGGATTTTTCAAACTATTTGTTCGTTTATCTTTACAATATTTCCACATTGCAACATTAGTGCCGCCATTTTTTAATACTCAAACCTAGAAACCTAAAACGCAAACCACCCTTGTTTGCGGTTTGAATGGTTTATGAAACCAGTTTCAGTTTGCAACGAACAAACGACAAACCTGTTTAGGTTCCAAACTAGTTTCAAACCGGTTCTCATCAACAAATAGTAAGTTTAATTTAAACTGAAACTGGTTTTGCACTAACAAATACACCCTATGAATATATTGTTTGTTTGAATGATGTTTAACGCCACTTTCAGTAATTTTTCAGCTATCTTCCTCCCCCAGTTTTATTGGGGGAGGAAGCCGGAGTACCCGGAGAAAGCCCCCGACTTTCGTCAGGAAAATGCATATTGCTACAAGTCCCTTTAATATAATATGAAAGCTTATGATCTCTATAATATATCTTTTGTGCAAGCGCTCGCATTGCATGTTATTGTGTAAAGTTGAGGATCAAAATTTTAACACTTATTAATATTTTGGGGGATTTTAGTTCCAACCACCACCACCGTAACTACAACTACTGTTACGACCACTCCAATGACCACAACCCCTACAACAATCCTGACCACGACAGGGAACCAGACCACAGCAGGGGTCCAGACGACAGGATTCATTGCTTGTGTTGACGATCTTCAGCTGTGTTCAAATCCTGATGTTGTAAAAATTATTTGTCTTGACCCGGAACTGAGGACAAAATGTCCTATATCATGTAATTTATGTAGTAAGTACACGTGAGTCACAACTAGGTTATTACATGGTACTTATTTTAGAACAAAGATTAATCAAATTTACCAGTGGATTAGACAAGGACTCGGAACAAAAAAAAACAATTCACATGCACACCTAGAGACAAGAACTTTATATATAATTACAAAAACCAAATTTTCGAAGTGGTAAGTGTGTTCTACATTACTGACGCGATATTTTTGTAGTCATGGCAACACGTCATATTTTCTTGTAATCACATATGGGTGGGTTGATTTTGGATTGAAAAAAGAAAACTATTGCCGCTTAGATGCTTAGTAGATAATCTGATGTCCAAACTAAGAACTGTCTAGACGCCATAAACAATTATTGCCTCTTAGATGCTTGTTAGCTAATCTGATGTCCAAACTAAGAACTGTCTAGACATCATAGACAATTATTGCCGCTTAGATGCTTGTTAGCTAATCTGATGTCCAAACTAAGAACTGTCTAGACATCATAGACAATTATTGCCGCTTAGATGCTTGTTAGCTAATCTGATGTCCAAACTAAGAACTGTCTAGACGCCATAGACAATTATTGCCGCTTAGATGCTTGTTAGCTAATCTGATGTCCAAACTAAGAACTGTCTAGACGCCATAGACAGGTCTTGATAAATATAATAAGCATTAAGATCTGACAGCGTTAATACAGACTCGGCTTTTTAATTTTCATTAGACTTATAAATTACTTATTCCTGGGTCATAAACCCACTGAGCGTTTTAAACTGAGTGGTCTTTTCTTAAATTTGACTCGGGGTTGTCAACAGACTGAAACTGAATGTATGGAGCTGGATAAATTTGTTGTGCGTTATTATCTTTCTTCGTTATGCAGACCGGGCATTATGAAAGGACTATGCGTTTTGATTTTTAAACTGTCGAATTTACAGAATATCAGTGGGAGATGTTTTCGTTGTCATTTTAAGAACTGAATTGGAGCCAATTTAGGCCCAATGGCCCAATTCCAACGGGACATTCAAACTAGTTTGTTGTGTCAGCCATGTTTGCTCCATGTACTTTTAGTCTTTTATAGTTATATTAATGTTAATCCTGCCCTTTACAGCTCCAACGACTACCACAACTACCACAGAGTTACCCACCACGACAGGTAATCCATCTTAGTTATATAACTTATATAATCTACATAATCTCCGATCATAAATAATCTTTTCATTGAGCGCCCACAAGTTATATTGGCATATTAATATAGAATTAATCTATGGGTTACCGACGACGGAGGACTAATTAGGGCCCCGCCACTGTGTGGCGGACGCCCTATAATGATCAGTCTGTCTGCCCGTGCGTCCGTCCGTCCGAAGCTTATCGTGTCCGAGCTATAACTTTTTTTTATCTTTTGAGGTAGGCTTTTCATATTTGGTATGTGAGTAGATAATATCATGGTGACCTATGACCTTGACCTCAAGGTCGGCGGGGCCCACAGAGATGGGTACCATCTCACTGATATCTAGTTGAATTAGCCCGTGGTTTACCGACGATAGAAGAACGTAATCGAATCAATTGGCCTATTACTCAAGACAGCAGAACGTTCCCGAATCAGCCTGTGAGCTACAGGTGATGGAGCAAGCTCTTAGATTGGCTCGTGGGTTGCCGATAATTGAGGAATGGAATGGAGGAAAGCACATAGGTTACCGACGGCGAGCGTAATAAGATACTGACCATTATTTTTATTGCAGTAATGACCTATAGACCATGTGATAAGCTACTGGCCATTATTTTTATTGCAGTAATGACCTATAGACCATGTGATAAGCCACTGGCCATTATTTTTATTGCAGTATTTCCCTACAGACCATGTTATCAGCTACTGACCATTATTTTTATTGCAGTAATGACCTATAGACCATGTGATAAGCTACTAGCAATTAATTTTACTTGCAATATTGCCCTATAGACCATGTAATAAGCTACAGGTCATTATTTTTATTGCAGTAATGACCTATTGACCATGTGATAAGCTACTGGCTATTATTTTTATTGCAGTATTGCCCTATAGACCATGTGATAAGCTACTGGCCATTATTTCTTACCCTATAGACCATGTAATAAGCTGCTGGCCATTATTTTTGTTGCAGCTTTGACCTATAGACCATGTAATAAGCTACTGGCTATTATTTTTATTGCAGTTTTGCTGTATAGACCATGTAATAAGCTACTGGCCATTATTTTTATTGCAGTATTGCCCTATAGACCATGTAATAAGCTACTGGCCATTATTTTTATTGCAGCTTTGCCCTATAGACCATGTAATAAGCTACTGGCTATTATTTTTATTGCAGTATTGCCCTATAGACCATGTAATAAGCTACTGGCCATTATTTTTATTGCAGCAGTGGCCTATAGACCATGTGATAAGCTGCTGGCCATTATTTTTATTGCAGCTTTGCCCTATAGACCATGTAATAAGCTACTGGCTATTATTTTTATTGCAGTATTGCCCTATAGACCATTTAATAAGCTACTGGCTATTATTTTTATTGCAGTAGTGCCCTATAGACCATGTAATAAGCTACTGGCTATTATTTTTATTGCAGTATTGCCCTATAGACCATGTAATAAGCTACTGGCTATTATTTTTATTGCAGTATTGCCCTATAGACCATGTAATAAGCTACTGGCTATTACAGCCGTTGCATTACAAGAACACGTTGTCTACCAAGGTGCTTCTATTTGCCCCGATAAATCAACCGGCGATGCTGACGCCACAATTATGAAGCTTTGTTCCGGTACAGAAAAGTCTTTGTGGAAAAAAGGAAAAATGGTAAGAACGACAAAATATGCCCTGACAAAAAACGGAGGACCCCAGTTACAGAAATACTATGATTATTTATTAGATGTTGTTTGGTGTTGTGTAGTTGTCACGTGTCAAGTTTTACTGCTTACAATTAATGTAATTGATGTATTTACTGTAAATGTTTTATTTTGTCTAAGGTTTGGGTTTCAAGTATTCCTGTTGTTTGATAAGAATCTTCCTAGCAACATCAAGAATATAGTAGGCTTGCGTGTTGCGTGTTATTTCAAGAGTCTGTGTTTGACACACAGTCGGCAGGGGCGTAGCTAGACTAGTTACAATATAGATTCACAAAATAACTAGGGGATTCCGGAATTTCCACCCCCCCCCCCCCGAAAAATTTTGAAAACAATGGTGCAATTTGGAGAATTCTAAGGTGCTTAATTTAGTACTGAAATGTACAGTTTATTAATTGCACAGATAGATTGCAATTTTTTTGTTGTTGTCGGTCACGTGGATTCAACCGCGTACTCGCGTATAGGCAGCTACGCCCCTGGTCGGTTTAATTTTTAGAATACGTAGCTGATGTCACTTGAAGGATGATGCTCCTTCCTGATTTGTACCGAACACCTAAGTAGTCTTGATTGAACCTGAACCATGGATAACACGAGAACTTACTGTTTACACGAGAACTCACTGTTAACACGAGAACTTAATGTTTACACGAGAACTTACTGTTTACACGAGAACTTACTTTTTACACGAGAACTTACTGTTTACACGAGAACTTACTGTTTACACGAGAACTGTTTACACGAGAACTTACTGTTTACACGAGAACTTACTGTTTACACGAGAACTTACTGTTTACACGAGAATATACTGTTTACACGAGAACTTACTGTTTACACGAGAACTTACTGTTTACACGAGAACTTACTGTTTCGAAAAAACACGAACAACAACAATGAACATATTAATAGGTTTTTACATACGTTTTTGGGAAAGCATGGGTGATCTTCTACGAGTGATAGAAATTTTATGTCTATTAGGAGATAACTGTATTGTATTTGAAGATTTGCCGGCATCAATTGATGATTTGATGGTCGGAAATTGAGTTTACTGGCGACGCGTAAGCGGAGCCACTAAACGGATATTTCCTACCATCAAATCACCAATTGATGCCGGCAAATTTTCAAATACATTACGGTTATCTCCATTCTAATGTTACGCCATAAAACACTAAATTAACTGATTAAAAAGGGATTTTTTACCGGAAATAAAGTCTGCGCTTGCGTTAACTTTTGACGGCATCAATCGTGGAATTGATGCCATGAAAGTTTTAACGTTGTCCATTCAGAATTGACGTTACATCAAGAGTTTCATTAGAATTACAAATTTCAATCACTAGTGGAAGATCACACTAGGTTTCCAAAAACGCATGAAAGTACCTATTTCTTCTGTAAACCAACATACTTTCGGATCGCGATATCCTATAGACTCTCCAGTTTTAAATATTCCACATTAACCAGAACGCCCGAAAAAACGTTCTTATTTCAATCATTTTGATTGGATGATGCAAAGAGTACAGATAAGTCAGATGTACCAGAAATCGGCCATTTACGAAAAAAGAATATGCATTCAGAACACGTGACCACCAAGTCTTTTGCATGATTTTTTTTTAAACTATTTGATCTTTTAGGTAACTGCTGACTGTGCAGGTGTACCTACTTATACAGCTGTAGCACAATTCCATAACAACGTCGCCACGGGCACAGCAGGAATTCTAACTTCATGTAACGGAAGTGATAGCTTTCAAGTATGCTGTTTTTGTCGGTAGCAAACCCGAATTTAGAAGCCATTCTATGAAGTAATAGATTTATGATAAATCATTTTAAATTTAACACGTTATATAAAGTTTATACACTTATTGACCAAAGGGGACCACTCGCAATTCCGTGAGTTAAAATTACGGTACAGTGATCCTAAGTATCGTTGGTCCGAATGTTAAATGGTACGGTGGTCTACTTTCTTTTGCAATTTGAATTAAAAAATAGTCTTATGCCGGTACTCTCACAAATTTGGTTAATTAAACATTAAATTCCCTATAGGATTTCGTATTCAACTAATGGATGAAAGTTGACCTTATTTTTATAGTTGATTTTTGCCTCATCTGCCGTTTGTGTTCAACGTTGTTAACGTATCTTTCAACTATATTCTCTGGGAGATGATAATAGAATTAGTCCGAGAATCCTCTGCCGTCCAACGCTTTTTTTTGGCTTTTTTTGCTTGGTCCCACGCAAAAAAAATACGTTGGACGGCAGAGGATTCTCGGACTATAATATAGAATGTAAATTATGAGCTCTTGTTTCAGATGATAGCCCAAGACTGTGGACATCCGCTACATATTGAAAACGTGATGTGGCCGAATTCGTTGACGTTTCACACCGTCTACTGGTGAATGGAATATGGCAGAATCACCGTATAGTAATTAACAGAGACTAATATACTGTCTACAGTTATTGTTTTTATGTATCTGATAGTAAATAAATGGTGTATATTGTTGGCGTTAACTGTTCAAGAAATAATTCACGGAGGCTGTGGTTTATCATTAATTTTAAAACGGATGGTTATTTATGTCGGTGAATTATTTCTATTCTAAAAAGGAACCTGTGAGTTACTGCTCACTCAGTATACCCCCGCTATTCACATCTCTTTATATTGACAAACTCGGTAAACAAAAAGTAGATATGCGACAGACCTGAAATACTCGCAATATAGGACCACATGGTTTGTTTGTTTGTTTGTTTGTTTGATGTAAAACGCCACTTTCCGCAATTTGTCAGCTATTTCATGGCGTCCAGTTTTTATTAGGGGAGGAAGCCGGAGTACCCGGAGAAAACTCCAGGACCACATGATAAGGTCACATATAAAATTTCAAGTGGTTGTCATAAGTAGTTGCTGAGAAAACTGTTACGAAAGTTATGTTGCGGACGGAAAGGAGGAAGGACGGACGGACACAGTTAAACCAGTTTACCCCCTCTTCTTCGAAGCGGGGGTATAATATGATAATTGCGGTTCATTTAGGATATTTACGCAACTATAGCGAACACATTTTCGCCATAAATTGGTTGTTCCGTCAATGTAACAATATATTGTTTGTTTGTTTGAATGATGTTTAACGCAACAATATATTGCAACGGATAATTATATCGTGTTACGATTTATACGTCGTCATACAGGATCTCCTGTACTTGGCGGTCACAATACTGGAATACCAGTATTGTAAACAATACTGGAACACAATTTTATTTCAGAATTGTTATTTTTTTCAAAAAAATACACAATACTGAAATATTGATGTTCCAGTATTGTTTCCTGATTAATGTGTTATAACTGCTTATGTTAATTGTTAATGAAGAGAATATTTCATGTATTTAGTTTTGTATTTTTTGTCAGTATGATGAAGTCTTTGTTACATTGTAATTACTGTAGATTTATTCCACATCTCATTATTATCTATTAAAAGCAAAGCGTGTTGCTCATACATAAATCTTTTTTTTTTTTACCACGGTTGTAGTTTCAAAGCGTTTGAAATACATCAAACTAGTTTTAATGTTTCAGCAATGTTAAAGATATATCACTCACTAGTTGTTATGGAGACCGAAGCCAGACTGGTACCCGGAAGGATCCCTTGACTTTCGGCAGAAAAAATAAAGTTTATATCATACATCATTAACTTGTGCATTCTTCTCTTGAGGTTATATTGAATAGTAGATGAATGGTCGTTGGTTGTATACACTGTACACAGGCATAGAATTGATAGTCTAGGATTAATTAACTTATCATTGACTATGATGGTTCCGATTGTCTGTTAGGGTATAGCACCTGATTCAATGAAGATGAAGATGAGGGTGTGACTATATTAGGGTTAGGAATTCTATTAACCGGCTAAATAAACTGAATCTTGGCTAGCTGTAACAGCTGACAAACTTTACAAAGTCGTTAATGATATGATATGATATATGATATGATATGATATGTTTGTTTATTGATAATTAAATCCCCCTTTCAGGCTGAACAATTAATATTAATTTCATACAATGATTAATGAGAACAGGTAAGTTCAGAGTGTTGTGTAACAGCCACTTTTGTGCTGCTTGCACATTTTATTATTCTATGCTTGCTGTTTTATTGTCAAATGCTAACAATTTATGTAGCAGTTACATAACATTGCTTAACTCCTACAATTGCTGCACCATAAAGCTATACAAATAAATTGTTGCTGTAACTTGGTTAGTTTCTCCTTGTCCTCTCTTTCAATGATTTAGTATAATGTTCTTGTTCACATATGTTCTTCAATAAGATATTAGTTGGTGATGTCTGACATTTCACCTGTAGGTAAGGCAGTACAATCATCAGAGAGCCTCACATTTCTACCTGTGTGTAAGGCCGTACAATCATCAGAGAGCCTGACATTTCTACCTGTGTGTAAGGCCGTACAAACATCAGCGAGCCTCACATTTCTACCCGTGTGCGAGGCCACACAGAGAGCCTCACATTTCTACATGTGTGTAAGGCCGTACAATCATCAGAGAACCTCACATTTCTACCTGTGTGTAAGGCAGTACAATCATCAAAGAGCCTCACATTTCTAGCTGTGTGTAAGGCCGTACAATTATCAGAGAGCCTCATTTCTACCTGTGTAGGACAGTATAAACATCAGCGAGCCTCACAGTTCTACCTGTGTGTAAGGCCGTACAATCATCAGAGAGCCTGACATTTCTACCTGTGTTTAAGGCAGTACAATCATCAGAAAGCCTCGCATTACTACCTGTGTGTAACTGTACGGAGAACCTCACATTTCTACCTGTGTGTAAGGCAGTACAACCATCAGAGAGCATCACATTTCTAGCTGTGTGTAAGGCCGTACAATCATCTGTCTTACCTTTCTACCTGTGTGTAAGGCCTTACAATCATCAGAGAGCCTCACATTTCTACCTGTGTGTAAGGCCGTACAATCATCAGAAAGCCTGACATTTCTACCCGTGGATAAGGCAGTACAATCATCAGAGAGCCTGACATTTCTACCTGTGTTTAAGGCAGTACAATCATCAGAGAGCCTGACATTTCTACCTGTGTTTAAGGCAGTAAAATCATCAGAGAGCCTGACATTTCTACCTGTGTGTAAGGCAGTACAATCATCAGAGCGCCTGACATTTCTACCTGTGTGCAAGACCGTACAATCATCAGAGAGCCTCACATTTATACCCGTGTGTAAGGCCATACAATCATCAGAGAGCATCACATTTCTACCTGTGTGCAAGGCCGTACAAACATCAGCGAGCCTCACATTTCTACCTGTGTGTAAGGCCACACAGAGAGCCTGACATTCTACCTGTGTGTAAGGCCGTACAAACATCATCGAGCCTCACATTTCTACCTGTGTGTAAGGCCGTACAATCATCAGAGTGCCTCACATTTCTACCTGTGTGTAAGGCCGTACAATCATCAGAGTGCCTCACATTTCTACCTTTGTGCAAGGCCGTACAATCATCAGAGACCCTGACATTTCTACCTGTGTGTAAGGCCGTACAATCATCAGAGAGCCTCACATTTCTACTTGTGTGTAAGGCCGTACAAACATCATCGAGCCTCACATTTTTACCTGTGTGTAAGGCCGTACAAACATCATCGAGCGTGACATTTCTACCTGTGTGTAAGGACAACAGAGAGCCTGACATTTCTACCTGTGTGCAATGCCAAACAATCATCATCGAGCCTCACATTTCTACCTGCGTGTAAGGCCGTACAAACATCAGCGAGCCTCACATTTCTACCTGTGTGTGAGGTCACACAGGGAGCCTCACATTTCTACCTGTGTGTAAGGCCGTACAAACATCATCGAGCCTCACATTTTTACCTGTGTGTAAGGCCGTACAAACATCATCGAGCGTGACATTTCTACCTGTGTGTAAGGCCGTACAAACATCAGCGAGCCTCACATTTCTACCGGTGTGTAAGACCAACAGAGAGCCTCACATTTCTACCTGTGTGTAATGCCACACAGAGAGCCTGACATTTCTACCTGTGTGTAAGGCCGTACAAACATCAGCGAGCCTCACATTTCTAGCTGTGTGTGAGGCCACACAGAGTCTGACATTTCTACCTGTGTGTAAGGCCGTACAAACATCATCGAGCCTTACATTTCTACCTGTGTGTAAGGCGTACAAACACCATAGAGCCTCACATTTCTACCAGTGTGTAAGGCCGTACAATCATCAGAGAGCCTCACATTTCTACCTGTAAGACCGTACAAACACCATCGAGCCTCACATTTCTACCTGTGTGTAAGACCGTACAATCATCAGAGAGCCTCACATTTCTACCTGTGTGTAAGGCCGTACAAACACCATCGAGCCTCACATTTCTACCTGTGTGTAAGACCGTACAATCATCAGAGAGCCTCACATTTCTACCTGTAAGACCGTACAAACATCAGAGAGCCTCACATTTCTACCTGTAAGACCGTACAATCATCAGAGAGCCTGACATTTCTACCTGTGTGTAAGGCCGTACAAACATCAGCGAGCCTCACATTTCTAGCTGTGTGTGAGGCCACACAGAGTCTGACATTTCTACCTGTGTGTAAGGCCGTACAAACATCATCGAGCCTTACATTTCTACCTGTGTGTAAGGCGTACAAACACCATCGAGCCTCACATTTCTACCAGTGTGTAAGGCCGTACAATCATCAGAGAGCCTCACATTTCTACCTGTAAGACCGTACAAACACCATCGAGCCTCACATTTCTACCTGTGTGTAAGACCGTACAATCATCAGAGAGCCTCACATTTCTACCTGTGTGTAAGGCCGTACAAACACCATCGAGCCTCACATTTCTACCTGTGTGTAAGACCGTACAATCATCAGAGAGCCTCACATTTCTACCTGTAAGACCGTACAAACATCAGAGAGCCTCACATTTCTACCTGTAAGACCGTACAAACATCAGAGAGCCTCACATTTCTACCTGTAAGACCGTACAAACATCAGAGAGCCTCACATTTCTACCTGTGTGCAAGGCCGTACAATCATTAGAGAGCCTGACATTTCTACCTGTGTGTAAGGCCGTACAATCATCATAGAGCCTGACATTTCTACCTGTGTCTAAGGCCGTACAATCATCAGAGAGCCTCACATTTCTACCTGTGCGTAAGGCCGTACAAACATCATCGAGCCTTACATTTATACCTGTGTGTAAGGCCGTACAAACATCAGCGAGCCTCACATTTCTACCTGTGTGTGAGGTCACACAGGGAGCCTGACATTTCTACCTGTGTGTAAGGCCGTACAAACATCAGCGAGCCTAATATTTCTACCTGTGTGTAAGGCCACACAGAGATTGTTTTGTTTGTTTTAATGGTGTTTTAACGCCACTTTCAGCAATTTTTCAGCTATATCATGGCGTCCAGTTTTTATTGGGGGAGGAAGCCGGAGTACCCGGAGAAAACCCCCGACCTGCGGTAGGAAAACTGGCAATCCTTGTCAATTAAGATTGGAGTCGAATGCACCCTGCCTGCAGTGAGAATCGAACCCGCAATCTCAGTGCTGACAGACCAAATGATCAATAGTAGACGAACTACCTTGACCACTCAGCCACCGAGGCCCCGCCACACAGAGAGCCTGACATTTCTACCTGTGTGAAAGGCCGTACAATCATAGAGCCTCACATTTCTACCTGTGTGTAAGGCCGTACAATCATCCGAGAGCCTCACATTTCTACATGCAAGGCCGGACAAACATCAGCGAGCCTCATTTTTCTACCTGTGTGTAAGGCCGTACAAACATCAGCGAGTCTCACATTTCTACCTGTGTGCGAGGCCACACAGAGAGCCTGACATTTCTACCTGGGTGTAAGGCCGTACAAACATCAGCGAGCCTCACATTTCTACCTGTGTGTAAGGCCACACAGAGAGCCTGACATTTCTACATGTGTGTAAGGCCGTACAATCATCATCGAGCCTCACATTTCTACCTGTGTGTAAGGCCGTACAAACATCAGCGAGCCTCACATTTCTACCTGTGTGAGAGTCCACACAGAGAGCCAGACACTTCTACCTGTGTGTAAGGCCGTACAAACATCAGCTAGCCTCACATTTCTACCTGTGTGTAAGGCCGTACAATCATCATAGAGCCTCACATTTCTACCGGTGTGTAAGGCCGTATAAACATCATCGAGCCTCACATTTCTACCTGTGTGTAAGGCTGTACAAACATCAGCGAGCCTCACATTTCTACCTGTGTGTGAGGCCACACAGAGAGCCTGACATTTCTACCTGTGTGTAAGGCCACACAGAGAGCCTGACATTTCTACCTGTGTGTAAGGCCGTACAAACAAAATTTATGACAATCTTGCATTGCTATACATAAATGTAATGTCAATTGAATTCTTCATACTGGTGTTTGAAATTGACTGTCTAGAATATGGATATCTTATAAATATCGCCAGTTTTCCTACCGCAGGTCGGTGGTTTTCTCCGGGTACTCCGGCTTCCTCCCCCAATAAAAACTGGACGCCATGATATAGCTGAAAAATTGCTAAAAGTGCCGTTAAACATCATCAAACAAACAAACTTATAAATATCAACAATGTCAGAAAAGTTATATACACCACAGACAGGTAATATTTCCTCATATTACATGTCATAAACCTGGATAATCTATAAATATCAGCAATGTCAGAAAAGTTATTTACACCACAGACAGGTAATATTTCCTCATATTACATGTCAAAAAACTGGATAATCTATAAATATCAGCAATGTCAGAAAAGTTATTTATACCACAGACAGGTAATATTTCCTCATATAACATGTCAAAAACCTTGATAATCTATAAGTATCAGCAATGTCAGAAAAGTTATATACACCACAGACAGGTAATATTTCCTCATATATAACATGTCAAAAACCTTGATAATCTATAAATATCAGCAATGTCAGAAAAGTTATATACACCACAGACAGGTAATATTTCCTCATATATAACATGTCAAAAACCTTGATAATCTATAAATATCAGCAATGTCAGAAAAGTTATAAGTTATATACATCACAGACAGGTAATATTTCCTCATATTACATGTCAAAAAACTAAATATCTTATAAATATTATAGACCATTATTAATCAATATAATACATAAATAAGAAATAATGGCATGAATATCATGTATTAAAATCTCAAGCATACCCCAATCATGGTTTATATTTACATACATAAACATTACATTACATGTTAGGGCTATTCCATTAGACAGTCTTTGGGAAGGGGGGGGGGGGGTGGGTAAGAAGTGATATTTAATATTTTGACAGGTGTTATTGTTACTTACAGTTAGTATTCCATTAGATAAAGCAAAAAACATAAAGTCTGATCTGTATTACCTACTAATAAATGGAACAGCCCAAATAAGCATTAGTTAACAAAAAATGCTAAAATAAACAAGTACATGGTCTGAAAAAATAATTTGATTGCTTTTAAAAAAATAAGTTTTTTAAACATATAACTGTATCAAATAAATATTTAAGAATTGAATGCATTCTTTTGGAGTTTCATTGATGTATGAAAAATATATTTTCAACGAAGTTTTGTAGTGCTTCATAATGAAAATTTGGCACATTCATACATCAATATAACCTCAAGAGAATGCACAACTTTCTATATCAATCATGACAAATGGTAAGTAAATGCCTGGTTTTGATTCACCACAGTGTAATGTTATTAACGTTGCTATGTTGCAGTGGTTTTCATTTGATGATTATTGAAAGATAACTTGTTAAAACCACGGAAACAAATTCGACCAATGAAATTCATAACAATGTAATTATAATACAAATAAATTTTATGATAAATGATAAAACTATGATTTAGTATAAAGAGTTATAAACGGTGGGAATTGTCAGAGTAACGAGATTCACCAAATAACGATATGTCTTGAGATGTATGATTTTAATATAATAGTTAGTATTTTAGTTAGTGACCCTCTACTCTTCCAAATATCCGAACAAATCAAAAGAAAGCTCCAGTGCTCTCAGAACTGGAGTCAATTACAATACATCCCATGACCAGAAAAGCAATAAACATGAAATACATCAGGCATGGGAGAGAACTCATTAGTTAATATTATTTGTAAATTAAATATCATAGTTAGTGTTAATGTTGTAATATCCATTTGTTATAATTAAATTATTCCACTATAATAATTTAATTTTATTAATAGAGAAATTTGATCTATTTGGTTGGTCTAGAAATGGTCACATGACATGTTACAACACATGTTCCTGTAAGCGATAAATTAGTCCTGGTAAAATTAGTCCTGACGGACCAATTTTACTAGGAAAATATATCAGTGGTTTCTTATTTTCCCAGTTACAAAAGTCCATGTCTAGTAAATCTAGTCCTGGGATAAATTTTCCTAGTAAATCTAGTCCTGCATCAACTTTCCTAGTAAATCTAGTCCTGGTATCAATTTTCCTAGTAAATCTAGTCCTGGTATCAATTTTCCTAGTAAAATACTCATAATGCAGACTATTTTTACTATTTAGGAATAACACTCCGGTACTGAAAATACTAGTAATAATAAACTGCATATAGAAGAATTTATCAATTATCTTATAAAATTATTTTGTTCACTGTAAACACTTATTATGTACTATATATATAGTAAATAGATGAAAAACATCAATTAACATACCTGAATTTTTTTTTTATAAAATGAATTCTATCACTGTAACATGTGTAAACACATCTCACTTATTTAAGTAACATTGCAAAATATCAATTCACAAACATGATTGTTTCATGATGAACACTTTTTATCCCATCAAAGTAATATATATATTGATGTAATGATAGAAGATTATCAAAATTGGCGTTGGTCTATTTAACTAATAAAATCTGTGGAATGGAAATATTTTACTAGTAAAAATAGTCTGGGGGACTTAATTTACAACCGTACTAATTTTACTGTTAAAGCCTAGAAATATTTTGACTTATTTTACTACTAGACTTGTTTTACACTATTATTATTAAAATTGGAATTGATTTGATAGGCCCCATTCTTAGAAAATGACAAACCTATCTCTAATAATGGTTACAAGTAAGAAGAAAACAATTTTATGCAATCATTCCTATTTTCTATATATATTAAATTTATCTCATATTTTCAGATATGATAATTACTGAAAAACATATTTCTGTTTTCAATATGCTAAATATATTTAATTTACTTCACATACTGCAAAATTATAATCAATTTTATGAAGAATGTTTTTTTTTGTTTATCTCACATTTAACATCAATAACAAAATTTTAAAATATCATCTATTAATGTTATTTCATACTAAGAAACCAAAATCAATAAATCAGTAAATTAACAAGTCAAGTAACTGATTTTCCTAGGAAAAAAAATACCGGACTTATTTGACTAAGCTAGGACTATTCTACCTAGGAAAATAAGTGAGAGGACCTATTTTACTAGGAAATTGAGTAACATGGACTTATTTTACTAGTAACAAAAGTCCGGGGGACTAATTTTACTACTGGACTTATTTTACTGTTACATTCCCCTATGTATTATGTCCTATCCTGCCAGGATTACTATCATGTCACCCCATGTTCAGCCCCTCCGATGTTTTGTGCAGTTTTTGACATCACAAGAGATAACATCTAAAAGGGGAAAAATTTTGATATTCACCTTATGTGCAGGCTATAATTGTTTTATTATACCAAACACCTACATGAACTCTATTGGCAGACAAAGACGATTGTAAACTTCTGGTTAAATTGTAATTTCGGAACGCAAAAAGGGTGTTTATGTAGGGAAATATTACCTAATGAGTTATCTCCCATGCCTGATGTATTTCATGTTTATTTTAGTAACATGAAAATTTGTTGAATTTTGTTGTATAAAACACAATATAACACTTCTTGTATACAATACTTATGATATAGAGGAATAAGACATTCTTTTTATTTTCTAAACATAATGCAAATTGTTCACCCTAAAAAATAATATTTCCCTCTGGCAAGCTCTTTGGGAAATATGATTTTTTTCTTGGGTGAAGAATTTTCATATTTTCCTTTAGAAAGGGAAATAAATGTAAAATATATCATTATATACCATATATCATATCACTTAACCTATTGAATAATTGCCCTGCACAAGTGACAATTATGTTTGTTGTTTACAATATTGTCCTTTTATCTGAATGTTATAATATCACAATGCCCCTTTCTTTCTTTCTTTCTTTATTTCTTTTTCTTTCTTTCTTTATTAAAATTCTTCTCTCTTTCAGTTTTTCCCATTTATCTTTCTTACAATTTTCCTTTATCACAATTTCCCTTTCTGTGTATCCCACAATTCTCCCTTTTATCTATCCCACAATTCTCCCTTTTATCTATCCCACAATTCTCCAGTTTATCTATCCCACAATTCCACATTCTATCCACATCATAACTCATCCTTTTTTCCACCTGTTCTGTTATCAGTAATGTCTTCCTTGTTTGTTTTCTCATTTTTTGTTTTGCTGTCTGATTTGACCTTTGACTTGTCTTTTATTTTATTGTTTATACTATTTTTGTCTTCAGTACTGTCTGTTGGTTTTGAATCAGAACTCTTCTGCAAACAAAAAATATGAAAAACAATATACAACCTAAACATTCTTTTGTTAACACAATGCTTTTTCCGTGGTAAAAAGGTGGCTTTTTATACATGTTTAAAAAGTAAAAATTGGATTCTTGTTTCTTCAAGCCTAAACAATAACGTTTTATTTAACTTGTTCCTTTGGACAAGTAACTATTAAAATTTACTTGTCTGCATGAAAACATCACTTGTTTGAAGATGTGACAAAACCAGTACTAAGGACTTTTCAAAAATTAGTTGATGTTACTAGATAAAAAAAAAAAACAAATTCAGAAATAACAATAGACAAACCTGCCTTTTTTTTAGAAATGATACTTTATAATTCTGTATGATATTTCCATATAGGCCAATTCTTATTTACTTGTGCCTACTTACAAGTGACTACTGAGTTTACTTTGTTCAACGGGCATTTCAGCTTGTCCCAGGCAATCAGACAAATTTTAGGACTGTTGTTTAAATGGAAACTTATATCTCTTTCACAAAATTTCAGCTATATCCTTCTGTCTAGTTTTTAACAAGGGGCGGGAGGGGGAGGAACATGTAGAACTCAATGGAAAACCCATATGTTAACAAATATAAAGTCTGTAAAAACATAATCCATAATATTACCAACCATTGATGCCTTTCCAGGATAAGTTTTGCCTTCTATGGTAACTTCTTCACATCTTTCTTGTTGTACAAGGAAGTCTTTAACTTGCCAAGCCTTAGAACCATCTGTCAACATAAATATTACCCTGTTGCTGCCCACAACATACCTGTAATTGGATTTCTATATTAATTTGTGTTTCTGATAACTTTTTTCATTGGTTGAAAACATATCACATGGGACACTTCATGACATTATCAATATAGTTTTCATGTGTTTCTGATAACTTTTTTAATTGGTTGAAAACACATCACATGGGACACTTCATGACATTATCAATATAGTTTTCATGTGTTTCTGATAACTTTTTTCATTGGTTGAAAACACATCACATGGGACACTTCATGACATTATCAATAGAGTTTTCATATTATTTAATTCCAAATTATAACAGCAATATTGTTATTTTGTTTTATATTTTTAACAAACAAACACAGCAGATAAAAAGTCAAACAGCTTGTTACTAAAAATATACATGATGTACATTAATAACACATAGCTTGTACATTTATAATTAGCTAAATATAAGCATTTATCCACCTCCGGGAAAAGTACAGATGTGTTCCGAACATCGCCTTTTATATTTTACTGTTGTTTATCCACCTCATACAAAAACAACAATCCTATTTCAATATTTTATTAATAATTATCATTGTTGACATAACAGTTGTATTTGCCAGCTGCATAATGGTGATTGGGGTCTAATTTTTCCTTGATGATCGTAATCGGAAGCATAAATCACTATCAATCAGAAGCATGGATAAATCACTGATTTTGCACAGACATCCTAGGTTTTTTAATATTATATTATTATTTTTTATAAATTTAATGGAACCAAAATACAAATTACTGAAGGACAATGGTGAATAAACAGCACTATCTTACAAAAATGCCACTTTTTAAACACATGTATAGCCATTTTTATGTTAGAAAGTATTTTGTGACACAAATTTTTGTGCCAGATGTTAAATGCTAGTCTTCACCTTTGTGTTTCAATATGAGCATTGAATAAACTTGTATGCCAAAGAAGTCCTGACCTTTGTGTATCAATATGAGCATTGAATAAACTTGTATGCCAAAGAAGTCCTGACCTTTGTGTATCAATATGAGCATTGAATAAACTTGTATGCCAAAGAAGTCCTCACCTTTGTGTACCAATATGAGCATTGAATAAAATTGTATGCCAAAGAAGTCCTCACCTTTGTGTATCAATATGAGCATTGAATAAACTTGTATGCCAAAGAAGTCCTGACCTTTGTGTATCAATATGAGCATTGAATAAACTTGTATGCCAAAGAAGTCCTCACCTTTGTGTATCAATATGAGCATTGAATAAACTTGTATGCCAAAGAAGTCCTCACCTTTGTGTATCAATATGAGCATTGAATAAACTTGTATGCCAAAGAGAAGTGATCTTTTCTGTTTCTTTTTCAGAGGGATTATCTGTAAACAAAATGAATTGTAATTATAAGTTTGTTTTTGCATACAAAAGCGATGTCTCTCCCCGTGGCAACTGTGGATTTTCAGCAAAAATCTATGTTCAAAGTCCCATTTCTCCCACAAAATTTGTAGCATAAAAATTTCCTCGTAATATGCACAACTAAATATGGTGTACTTGCTACATACCGAGTTTCATAAAATTGGGTGCAGTAGTTTCAGAGTAGTTTAGCGGAAACTATTTATGAGGAATTTTTGGAAAATTCTAAGTTCAAACAGACATAACTCCCACAAAATTTTGAGGATCAGAATTTCCTGGTAATATGCACAACTACTTGAGTAGTTTCAGATGAGCAGAATAACATTGTGATGGACAGGACAAAAACAATATGTCTCCCCACAAAGTGGGGGGAGACATAATAACAGTTATTTTAGCCATTATGTCATTGTTGTGAATGGTTTTCATGACATAAAAATAGTGTATTTTGCTCCAATTTTTATTTTCAGCCTTACAAGTCATGTTGGTTTGACAGTGGTGACAAAAATCATGGTTTTAATTACAAGAGAAAATTAAAAGGTGATTCAGACTAAAATTGGTTTAAATTGCCTTTGCAGAAGTAAACAAAGATTTGAGCTAAAATGTATAAAGTATAAAACTGGGTGTTATTGTTTATCATTTTAAAAAATCAATCTAATTGTTTAAATTATCTATATGTCTTATTCTTGTTAAAAGCTAAATTGACTGATGTGTGATTGGAAATTGCCACCTCTAACCAAGATATTAAATTATTAAATTATCTTGGTTGTTAGTGCACATTGTTTTCCATAAAAAGCGTACATGTAAGGTAGTTAAAACTATCCATAAAATATCTATCATCTGGATTAGCTTTACATAAACTGAGTCAGAAACAGAAAAGTTTTTCTCATGTCATAGTGTTGCTACAATAATGTAGCTCCTTTTTTTTTTATGGACGAAGCTACAAAGAGGTCCCATTACTCGTAATGGAGCAAGCTGGGAGTGATTCACACCCGGGGGTTTAATGCATGTAATAAGCTATTAAACTGTTTCCCTAAATTGCTACATACTTTTTAATGTCTTTGAAGTTTAACTGATATTTCCTCAACACCTACCCCCCCTTTGCTTTCAAGTCCAATTATCTCCCCTTAATGATATCCGAGGTCAATAAAAATCCTTCATGCACATCTACATATAATGTACTTCCTTTATGCTAAGTTTCATTAAATTTAATCACGTGGTTTAGGAGGAGTTCACTTGCAAGGGATGTGGACAGATGGACAGACAGAAAGACAGGGTGATTCCTATATACCCCCCAAACAAGTTTGCAGGGGGTATAAAAAAATTAATTTAACAAAAATATCAGTTTAATAACGGAAAATATTTATAAATCCCAAGAGTGTTTTTGCTCCATTATGAGTAATGGGACCTCTTTGTAGGTCCGTCCATAAAAAAAAAAAGAAAAAAAGGAGCTACATTATTGTAGCTAGTCATAGTGATATCTATTCATCATAGAGGATACATTTAATCATAATTTACCAGAAACAGTGGCAAACATCATCAGTGTTCTTCCTTTCTTTGACATTTTTAACATCTCCTCTGGATTTGAAGGATCAAGTTTAGACATGTCAACCTTTGGGGGTTCTCTCTTCCACTCTGGCAGTTCGTCCTCCTCCAATTCCTCATCATCATTTTCCTATAACATGAGACAATTATTAATGTGTGAATGTCTTAGTTTATGTAATATAATTATAAATACATGTACTCTTCTGTTTTATTGATTTAATCTGCCATAAAAAATGAATGCCTTCTTTTTGAAGTTTCATGATCATTGATTATGAAAGCGTTGAACAAAGCACATTTTCAACTCCATGAGCAGGGATCCTCGCAACGCGTCTAGATGCGTATTGTACGCGTCTTTTCAGTTCTGGACGCGCCTTTTCAACATCTAACGCGTCCCAGTACGCGTCCGTGTCAGTTGTCAGACGCGTACGAATTTCCGTCATGTCAATTCCGTCTCCGATGCGTGATTACGTACCTTTACAAATGGCGATCGATATCTACATGTCGTCCGATTCTCAGCAGGTAGCAATCACTCGGGCGGCAAATATGCTTTAATTAAGATGTTTATTAAACAATAAACGTGCAGTGTTGATGGACACTCTTTATGGTTAAAATTTAGCGTTGATAATACACTCGTTTCAAATTTTAATACACGTTCGGAACCTTGCATTGCAGTTGCACTCATTACGTTTTTTTTAAAGTAAGAATTCTTGACCGTTACAAAGATACCTTCAATATGAACATTAATTAGTTATCTTATAAACTTTTAATTTTTGTATATATCAATAAGATAATCTGCTATAGACTAGGATCTGAAAAAAAAGGGGGGGGGGTGGATGAGTAATGAGTTGTTCCAAAGAAATATTAATGTCAGCATCTGTATCAAGGTAAGACAAAAGTCTCTCTTTAATGGGCAAACATCAGCATGTTTCAAGTAATGAGTGCACATCAATCATACTCCAAAAGACTTCCAAACTCAGCTACTACTAACATAGCATTGGATAAACATTCTGCAAGCCATATATCTTTTTATAAAAAGACATTTAATGGGTCGGTCATCAAAGAAAACGGTTGTATGCAAGCAAATTGCTGGACTCATCTGCGATATGTTGGACTCATGAAAATTTTTTGGGACTCACCACTTTCAAAAGTCATGAGTCCAGGACTCGCCATAAAAAAATCCTACAAGTATCACTGTCCATGAGTACATCTCGGCATACCCTTAATACAGACGATACGAAAAATGCATTATTTTATTAAATATATGGCATGCATGTAAGACTGTAGTGGGTATACATAACATAAATGTGTCGCACTATACCTTCAATAAACAATTAATTGGCACCTACATGGGTAAAAACCCCATTAAAATATACGTATGTATCTGATATACAGACTTACAAATTAATTCCAAATATAAAATTGCCATCATTAAATTAAAAATGATAATTATGTACTGTCAGTGCTAACCAGGAAGTAAGATAAATGTTCACAGAACTGCTGTCCCCTAAACCATTGTGATTTACAGTTCATATGGTGTTAATGATAAAATTATATTTACATAATACAATGTTTATTTTTTTCAATATTGAAAATTTTCTCTTATTCTCTTTACATCCTTAGACCCACGTGTATTGATTTGATTGGTGATCAAGGGAGATAATTTTAGACACAAACCTCCCACTGGTCAAAAAGGCGCTCTAAATCTGCTTCACTATAATCACGAATGTTTTTCTTTTTCCACTTTTCTTCTGGTTTAGGGTCCTTGTCTTTCCCTTTATTTTTATTTGAAAGAGTCGATGTTACCACGCTAAGAACAATCAAAATGTGGATGTAAAATCGAAAGTTCCTTCTCATGTCTACCATATTGGATTTCGGTAATAAAACAATATATATTTACGAAACGAAATTTGCGTTATTTTTATTACTGCTTAAATTTCTGTCCATTTGTCAAATAATTAAATCAAATATATAAATGAACAAAATTATCTTCAAAATATTTTAAAGATGGCACTGTTTTAGAAAAAATAAAGTTCATTTCGTTTCATATTTTTCAATGTATCATGGGATATGTTGATATCTTCATCAGTATATATCAGCCTACTGCTCCGCTCAGAACCAAGGTTCAAACTAGAACCTCGACGCAAGTGAGAACCATAATTCTACGCATGTGCAGAAATGTTATATCTCGAATAGAATTATGTTATCTAGAATAGAGTTACTCCTCTTTATTTGATAGACATGTGTAGAACATATTTAACACAATATACGGGGACTCGTATCACTCGTATTGGATTTACACACGGATTTATAGATTCCTTTATTAATACCATGACCAAAATGCCTATAATAATTGCTTACAAGAAAATTAAAAATGAACAAAATTCATATCAAAATATCAAACGCAGAATAAAACGTTCCATAGAAATTCGCATAACGGGTCCTCCCAAATTACATATCCTACAGGATATCACGGGGGCGGGGGGGGGGGGGGGGTAACTTGGTATATATTGGGTAATACGGATGTGCGGCCCGAATAGGTCACTTTTTTACCTCTCCAAAATATATGAATAGGTAGCTTTTTTCATTGAAAAATATATCATTGGGTAGTCGTAAATTATCTAAATACATTATGCCTCAATTCTCATCTTAAGCATGCTAAGAATATGTAAAGCACAGTGATTCCATGTTCCATTAACATCACTTGGTCATTTTGGTAGTGAATGGACTATTTTGCCAATGGGGATGTGCTGTAATAAAATATATGAATAGCTCTGATTTAATCATTCAATATATGATTAGGTCCCGTTTTATAACGTCCGAAATATATGAATAGGGTGGGTTTTCAAATCTCCGACCGCAGATCTGTACCTAAAAGTATCCTTAGTTACCCCCCCCCCCCCTCCCCATCCCCCCCCCCCCCCGTGCAGGATACAAACGTAAATCAACATTCTGTGTCCGGGTCTCGATAATTTAAGGTCCGACCAATTTACTTATCCGGTCTTAAATTTAACTAGCTACAATAATGTAGCTTTTTTTTTTTTTTTTTATGGACGTCCGTCCATCAAAAAAAAAACAAAAAAAAAAAGGAGCTACATTATTGTAGCTAAAATTTATCTTGTGAAGATACAAAATAACAATCAAATACTAAGAACGTACATTCTGCACAATGACTTATATTATAGTGTTATTAAATTGGTGTTTTCATATTTGATCTGTGTTTTGTCCAAGGGAAGTTGTACTGGGTCGAGGATAGCTGTATTAGCCGAGCCAACTACCCCAAAGAATCACGTCCCAATGTTACTCGTGAGGAATTTGCACACATTTTAATGCAGGACGATGTTTTTACTGTAGAAATTTGTACAAAATAATTTGTCGACCATATGTTTATCATAATTTAAGAACAATTGTTATTCTTTACATTAATTTAATCCTGCTAATTTAACTACACATTTGGTAAGATCATGAATTATTTAATTTTATAAAAGAATGACTTACAGATAAACAACTTGCATAAAGCAAGCGAAAAACTAAATTTTCCGCTATATTTACATCAATATTTATCGCACAACGGAAAATGGTCATAGGCTGTTCAAAATGAAATAGGTTCAGTATGACATACAACATATGCATCTGACGAAAATTTTTGTATAACTTAAGAGATAGATTAGATAAATTGTTGATATTATTTGACTTAGTTACTTCTTGTTGACGCTACAAACTATATGTGATGATATGTATATATATATGTATATATGTATACATGGAATAGTGTAAGGTAAGGTAAAATTAATGAACAAAGGAAAACAAGGAATTGTGTGCAAAAAATAATGATCTATTAATAAAGGACTATATTGTCTGCGCTCGCATTTTGGCAATGCCTACTCCATATTATTACGTTACACCCCGGACCTATAATTACCGATACAAAAAGCGATAGAAAGCGGACCCAAAATGTAAACATTTCGGGTCTCTGCGGACCCGAACAAGTAATTATACTTAACCGGTCCTAAATTAAAATTTATAATTATCGGTATATATATATATATATATATTGACGTTTTCGAAATCCCATAGTCACGTGGTTCTGTTGGGGAGTCGGGGGGGTGGGGTGGGGTGGGGGGGAGTCGCGAGCATCTTTGGAAGATCAAGGCAATAATACCAACACATTACAATTTCCATAGAATATGTTTTTACAGTAGTTATAATTGTTTCAAAAGATTTGCAATTACACGTATTCCAATAGAAAACGTGCGCATAAACATTGTTAAGAACTTAATAATATTTTCAGAATTTAAAATAAACAACAACAAAAATGTTAGAAAAGAAATATTTTTGCAAAACAACCGATATGAAATAATTAACTTTTGTGATTTTTTTAAAACTAAATAAACTATTGATTTTTTTTTTAAATTAACTAAATTTTTTTTTTTAATTATTACTACATCTTTTAAATTTTCATTTACATTTTTTATTTGTGTTAGTTTTTAGGACTTCATATACCAAGGAATGTTTCATTTCGTTCTATGAGTATCAAAATATAAATTAACATTTATTTAATAGCTGTAAATCAACATTTGTATACACCATCAAGGATTGCGACTATGCCTTGGAGCTTTCAGAACCACACCTGTTGAGAGTTTATATGTAGAAGCAGGCGAGCCTTCTTTGTATCAAAGAAGAATAAAGCTCGCTTTGTAATATGCAACCAAATTAAAGGCATATCCTGGCAACCCCGCCCACGACTGTGTTTTCAAACCTCTTTATCAAAACATTTTCGAAAAACCTCCAAACAAAATTCAACCTTTTTTTTCTCCGAATTAAATCTCATTTGGAAAATTCTGGTAGAAATTTAGATGAAATTGCTGCAATCGAAATTCCGCATAATCCCTCGTGGTTAAACCCCAAACCGATATTTATTTATTATCTAAGAACACATACAAAGTCCATAAACCATTTAATAATACAACAACATTATGCAGAAATTAAATCTTTTTACCCTGACTATAGTACTATTTACACAGACGGGTCAAAAGACAGTGATAAAGTCGCCTCGGCCGCTGTCTTCGGAGAGCGTGTTGAAACTCGCCGCCTTCCGTCTTCCTCATCTGTATTTACAGCAGAGGCGCAAGCTAATCTTCTTGCGATGAAAATAGTTGCTTCGTCAGACGAATGCAAATTTATTGTCTGCTACGATTCCCTGTCTTGTCTACTGGCTATTTAAAATTTCAAAAAATCCTTATATTTTAAAAATTATTCAAATCTACAAATCTCTTGTTGCTTTGGGAAAAGAGATTATCTTCTTCTGGATTCCCAGTCATGTCGGAATCCGTGGAAACACAGTCGTGGATCAGGAGGCTAAAAATGTACTAAAGGATACTATCATTAACTGTAATATTCCTTTTACCGATTTTAAACCGTTGATTTTTAAATATATTTCTAATGTGTGGCAGAGTGGTTGGGATCTCCATTTTCATAATAAACTTCATGAGATCCAGCCACTACTGCACACAAATAATTTTAAATGTTTTGTAGGTCGAAGAGACCAAGTTGTTTTAACAAGATGTCGTCTTGGTCATACCAGGACGACACATACTTATATTTTAAACAATGAGCCACGACCCGAATGTGTGCCATGCAACAGTCCATGCATACACCATTAACCATGTCTTGGTGGACTGTGTGGACGTGGCCCACATTCGGGAACGTTTCTATAGTGCAGATACGTATTTTAATTTATATAAAACTGTCGCAGGCGACACAATTTTAAAGTTTTTAAAAGAAATTAATTTATTTAATAAAATTTAATTTCACTACTAAGTGTGATGCTTCATATCTTTTATTGTTTTAAGTACCATTTTTATCTATATATATTCTCATATTATTGTATGAGATCACGTTTTAGTATAAAAGGGAGGCATGAAGTACTACTAATTTAAAAATTGTTATTTTCACGTCCTGAATATAGCTGAAATATTGCTTGCTGGACGTTAAACAACAATCAATCAATCAATCAATCAATCAATCAATCAATCAATCAATCAATCAATCAATCAATCAATCAATCAATCAATCAATCAATCAACATTTGTATATCTTAAAATAAATAAAAATCAATATCTTTTATGACTTTATTTTATTATAAGATATTTAATTTCCTTCTATTTGCTATTGCATTTGACCACTGATTTTAACGATTTTATATACATATAACAGATCCAAATCGTTAAATAGATTTGCAATATACGCTGGACATAGTGCACAGTGTAACAACGGTTTGAGTTCGAATCCCGCTGAGGATATTTGATATTAACCCTGTATTTCTGATTTTTCAGAAATCCGCTGGATAGATATATGATATGGTTGTCACAATACTTAGACGTTTGTATATAAATTACTTACTGTGACTTTATGACAAGTAACTTTGTCATCCTATATAATATATACAAAAAAATGCTGAATTAGATTACTGTCAAATTAATACGTATTGGTTACGAAAATTCCATCGTCACACGCTAGAACACATGTACTGTGTCTATGTCTACGATTCACCCGGGTTAATGAAGCTATATTTTTTAAATAGCGGATTTGGCCGAGGGGTCTAGACCGCTGGATATAGTGCAGGCGAATTGGTGCCACAGTGTCCCAACGGTGTGAGTTCGAATCCCGGTGAGGGTAAGCAAAAATTTGACAGTGTTAAAAATCTAATTCTAACAGTTTTGAGCTTAATTTGTAGATATATATATATATATATATATATATAGTCTAAAAGAAAGCTGCTAAACCAGTACACTTAGTATAGGATCGACAAATATGATGATACAGCATAAACAAAAAATAATAATATACAAGTCTAGGAGATTATGCAACGATACAAATGACGGTATTTCTTGTCAAAAATTTTGACTGCTTCTCAGTCCGCTAACCGCGGACGTGCCGTGCTGTTACTTATCTTTGTTCAAATATTCCAACAAAAGTTATCATGGTGACAAATTCATTACGCCAGAAATATATAATTACAGAGGTATAGAAATACAAACAAAAATAAATTTACAGTATATCAAAAACAATGTACATGTAGAAAAAAAATACAACATATTTTTAAACAATATGATAGGAAAATTATTGGATTAACCTGGAGGACACACCCTCTTCATTACAATTCTAATAAATTTACAAAGTTTTCTAAACACCGGTGCAGATTCTGATGACAACAGATCATTATATTTCAAGATATTAGGATGGTTTCTGTATTTTGATGCAATATACAACTTATACAAATTAATACGTATTGGTTACGAAAATTCCATCGTCACACGCTAGAACACATGTACTGTGTCTATGTCTACGATTCACCCGGGTTAATGAAGCTATATTTTTTAAATAGCGGATTTGGCCGAGGGGTCTAGACCGCTGGACATAGTGCAGGCGAATTGGTGCCACAGTGTCCCAACGGTGTGAGTTCGAATCCCGGTGAGGGTAAGCAAAAATTTGACAGTGTTAAAAATCTAATTCTAACAGTTTTGAGCTTAATTTGTAGATATATATATATATATATATATATATATAGTATAAAAGAAAGCTGCTAAACCAGTACACTTAGTATAGGATCGACAAATATGATGATACAGCATAAACAAAAAATAATAATATACAAGTCTAGGAGATTATGCAACGATACAAATGACGGTATTTCTTGTCAAAAATTTTGACTGCTTCTCAGTCCGCTAACCGCGGACGTGCCGTGCTGTTACTTATCTTTGTTCAAATATTCCAACAAAAGTTATCATGGTGACAAATTCATTACGCCAGAAATATATAATTACAGAGGTATAGAAATACAAACAAAAATAAATTTACAGTATATCAAAAACAATGTACATGTAGAAAAAAAATACAACATATTTTTAAACAATATGATAGGAAAATTATTGGATTAACCTGGAGGACACACCCTCTTCATTACAATTCTAATAAATTTACAAAGTTTTCTAAACACCGGTGCAGATTCTGATGACAACAGATCATTATATTTCAAGATATTAGGATGGTTTCTGTATTTTGATGCAATATACAACTTCGTTTCATTAGCGGAACTGGAGCATTCAAACAGATAATGAAACTCGTCCCCTATTTTCCCTTCCCGAGCATAAAGGACAAAGTCTATCTTCCCTGTTTATTGTCCTCCATCTTCCAACTTCTATAATTAATTTATGGTTACTGGTTCTAAACTAACATAACAAAAAATTATCATTATCGTGTAATGATTCTAGGAAATTCTCAAATTTAAGTTCTTTTTTAAATAGTTTTATTATTACCTGTTTATAAAATCTTTTTTTTTTGTGTATAAAAATCATTCCCTAAATTTACATTTTCGAGGTTTATTATGTCGGTCTTTAATTGGTCTTTCATTTTTACCTTTCATCAAAATTAAGCGTTAGGTAATTAATAAGCAATTAACGATTAAACAATGCACATTTAATATACAATTACATCACAGAAATCTTACCCCCACGCCTCGTTCTCGGCGAATCTCGTGCGCGAGATTTTGGAATTTCGAAATCGTCAATATAAATATCTTCGACGGGCGTATAAAAATTAGAAGAGAAGATTATCACATGCCAAATGACCATTAACTTATCTCAATTAAGAAACACTTAAAGGTATTTTGTGTAATTTACCCTTCGAATCGTCTTAGTGTTTTTTCGATGTTTTTCAGCCTCATTATAAACTTTGTAATACAGAAAATGGTGTCCTTCGCAAATATTTAATGCTCTAAAGTGTACAGCAAAATGTGGGAATCAATCGGAATTGAATATGTGATTGAAAATATTAGTTCTTCCCAAATGGTGTCATATTTTGTACAGTTTAAGAGGAAATGAGATTTCAACCTGTCCCCATGTGCAGTTAAGAGAGTCGCAAATTTCGTACGTAGAAGTGCTCATTTAGCGAGTTACTCCCTAGTCGCAATCTGGTGTGTAATACCTGCCCCAATCGGGTTCCTACGTAGTAGGGAGGCTTTACTTCTTCGTTGTTTGGAAATATTTAACGACGTACAATATCGAGTATGCAAGGTTATTTTTTTCCATAATTTTACGACGGCAGAAAATATTTTGAGTAAAAATTTGTTCTTGAATTTTGAGATTGGCGGGTGTAATGTGTATGCGTATTGTCCATTGCCGAAGGTACCAATTTCCGCAAATAATCTGGAGTTTTAAAGAAAATCAATTTTTAAAATTATATAAGTTTGTGGGTCTCTCGCTTGTCTAAGATATTCCCATCCCGTTTCTTCATAAAATTTTTCAATAGAAGTTAATGTAGTACCTCACGTTACATACCCTTAATTTCTATTTGAACATTCTCTATTTTATTGACTAAACTTTTTGTTAATGTTGTGTCATATTAAATGTCCATATTCCAATAAAGGTCTAATAAAGAAAAGGAACATTTTATCTAAAACGAACCGATCAAGATTAAGTCGAAATTTGCGAAGAACTATTCTAGTGTCAAGCCTTATTACTATGTAACTCTTGTATGTCCTTATTATTCATAAGCAGAGAGAGCGGTACGTTTTTATGTCCTCTGTGGATTAAATTTGACTAGCCACTTATTTGACCTTAAGTATATATTTTAAAGATCACTATTCTGTTGGTTTTTATGTTTGAGTAGGGAAAAATGCCACTTACGGCATTTTTTTCAATTATATCATGGCGTGCAGTTCATTATTTGCCCAGAACATCGAGTAAAAAATGGCAGACGTTGTTAACCCTGCAGTAAAGTTCGAAGCCGCCACAACTGTTTTGAAAGGTCACGTTATCAATAGTGGACGACTAAATAACCTTAACTACTTGACCAGCAAGTCCGCCTTTCCAGTGTTAATCAATATTTATATAAATATTGATGATAAAAGTTTATAAACATGGGAAATCCCTTTTGACATATGACAATGGTGATGATAGAATTCATTGCGAAATGTCTATTTGCAAATCTGTTTAACTTTCAACTAACAGCTCGACACTGACACTGGAGTCTATTACGATTGAAACAAAACAACGAGTATATCTGTCCAGCATCCTCACAAGTCAGGGTTTCTGTGTCCTCATGCGTCCACACATGTGGACACAGAAACCCTGACTTGTGAGGATGTCTGTCCAGTTGATTTCTTTAGCTTCAAAAATGCCAAGTAGGAAATCTCGTTTGTTACTTCACGCCGATTTTAACCGTAAGTAATAAGAAGCGTGTCACAGAAACAGCCTTCCTGTTAACCCTATATCACCACTTTGTTCATAAATTTTGTTCCTGCTGCATATCGACTTGCTGTATGTTTTGGGGATTTTCCCCCTTTTTTAAATTATAAGCTTTGTATTTGCTTTTTTTGTTTTATAAAGTATGCCGGTGAATACCAAGTTGTCGTGTTTTCACCATTTTGTTCAGTTTTTAACGTTCAAATCATTAATTATATACAATATAGGATGGTAGGAAGAGCGGGTAATGTTATTAATCACTGGCGTGTCTGCACTAAGGTTTCGAGTGCGAGTCTTATTGCTAGTTGAGTTGGGTGTGGTAAACTGTAACCATATTTGACAAAGATTGCCAGTTTTCTTGCCGAAGCTTGGGGTTTCATCGGATACTTTGCTATTCTTTCGCAAAAACCTGTGTCATGATAAAGCTGTGAAATTGCTGAACGTATCATTAAATTCCATTCAATGAAAACAAACACAAATCTACAATATATATGTTTTTACCATGCATTTTGTTTGTATGGGACATTTTTTCTAGTCGGGCTGGATTTGAATACCAAAGTGTTTGCACGCCGTTTAGAAGGTGTAACTTAAGAAAACTGTCATGTTCCCAAATCCCATAAAATAAATAAAAATAAATCATACATGGTAGTTTCGGTTTTGTTTTAACAAAGATGTGTCCATGTTGTACCTTTAAGACAGCAACCTCTGCTGATTTAACACAAATGTACCTCAGAGTAATGAATAAGATACACAAGATAGAAATATTCACTTCCAACATTTTACTTAATATTGCAATATATTTGCAGATTTCGTTTTATTTATCCATCTACAAAAACTAGTCGGTTAATAGAGGCTTTTCTTTTCTGTCGAGTGAAGAATATTTTCTCGCAGAACTGTAAACATACCTTTATTCACCCTGACTGAATTCAAAAGATAGTAGTCAACGATGGAGAGGACACGGAGGGTCATTTATTTCGTCGGCAGGGAAAAAATCCAGCCCTCATATCAATGGTAATGTATACATGTATACTATTTTTTTCGGCCTTAAAATCTCATGGAAAGTTGACTAGACTTGCCACAAGTCCCTTTAATTTTTTGCTAAAAGAGAAATACATCTTTATTAGCATTTCCTATACTAACCATGTGTGTACACAAGTGGATAGTATAGGAAATGTTGATAAAGACGTATCTCACTATTAGCAAAAAAGGTACTTGTGGCAAGTCTAAAAGTTTACATGAATGCGTGCTTTGAAAAAAAAATGTTACAGATACAATATAGCTAATAGTTTATTTTAACATCCTAAGTTTTTGATTCAAAGATATCCCGTAGTAGTAATTAGAAATAATTAACCTTCAGGGGGTCTAATAATGCTTATCTTTAAGAGCTCGTTACGTTGGTTAAGCAATAAATGTTCTCTACGTCTTTTCACACGATGTAATTGTTTCTAAATCTTTATTATCTTATTGAAAGTTCAATAGAAACAAAGGCATTAACGCAATGTATCATATTTTATACGATGATAACTTGTGGGATTATTAAACTTGGTTTTCGAATTGTTATTTCCAGGGCATTAAGATCAGCGTAACATTTAAATCATAACCAACATTGCAAACACAAATTCTAATATGGCTTTATTTAAATGATAAGCCTATAAAATGAGCATATTTAAACCTTTTTCGGAGGCTACTTAATTTTTTGAAATATATAATCAAGAAGTAACTATTAAAAAAATCCAGTTAAATACAACTGATTTTGACTCAACATCAAAAGAATTGGAAACATTCCATTTTTTAATTTATCCTCTTAAAATAAAACTAAATGTAACAAAATTTGAGGGGAACATGTATCAATGCAATGAAATTATATCTAACACACACACATACACACACACACACACACACACACACACACACACACACACACACACACACACACACACACACACACACACACACACACACACACACACACACGACACCAATAGTTGAGAGAAGACCGATTCCTACTTAATATTTTAAGTGATTAAATAGATTTTTAAGATAGGTTTGATTTGTTTGATTGATTGATTGATTGATTGATTGATTGATTTACGTCCAGCGAGCAGTTTTTCAGTTATATTCAGGACGGGAACAAGTTAACAAACAATACATCAATAAAAAAAGGGGTGAGATGGGACACGGAACACAATTTTGACTGCCACTGGAAAAGTACGTCTTAGACCTCACAACGAAGGTTTCCTAAGACCATCATAACAGATATGTCATAACTATTTCCTTAAGTGTTCTTCCAAGAGGTACAGTATTTATTAAAAATTGATATAAAGTTATCAGAATCTAAATGTGAACTGCAGTAAGAAAAGTAAATCAACGTTTTATAAGTACATACAAACAGATATACATTTATATGTAAAATAAATTAGTACAAATTAAAACGTAAAATGTCACTTATATGCAGCCACTTTGTAATTGATAAGTCGGTGCTATTTAGCAATCCTTCCAATGAAAATTTAAAAATTAAAAATGATTGTTTTAAACTAAAACAATCCTAAGACCATCTTAGGAAACTTATTTCATTGTACTAAAGTTAGAATGAAAATTATGACATGTACATGTCATAAATTGCGACATCTTCAGATACACGAATTATGACGAAATTTATCCTAAGATGGTATTGGGATATTTCTTATTCCTAAGACACCTTCGATGACAGGGCCTCAGAATGTAACATCCCCCGGACCCCCCTAGTTATTTTGTGAATATACAATGTAACTATTCTAGTTACTCCCCTGTTTTTTTGGATGGTCATAGGTCATTAAATTTGTTGTCCTAAAGTTATGATGAAAATTGGGACACATCCTAACAACAGAGGTGTGCGATGAACCTACTTAAGACAACGATTTATCTTAAGACTAGCTAAGATAGGGTTGTGTCCTTAAATAGTATCATTAAACAGGTCACAGTTATCTAATTTGTCCAATTACAAGTAAAATAAAATAATCATAAAATAAAGGTTAAACTGTTCATTTATACCACTTTATTAACATTATTAAAATTGTGATCCTCTAGGTATGTCTGTTCAATCAATCAATCAATCAATCAATCAATCAATCAATCAATCAATTAATCGAATTTCCCACCGGCCGACCTATTCGGAACGGACTATACAGTATGCTGAAAGGGCTGTGTTTTTGTTTTGATTTTGTTCACAAAGTACAAGTAGCTTTTCCATTTTTCTATTTTTATTTATTAATTACTTATTTAAATAATTAAAATTATGTATTCTGCAACCTTAATTTAAACCATAATAATACTTTACTTTAACTTTCTGACTTCTCAAAGCGTATAAATGACGGCATATTAGAACTAAACTTTAATATTGCAAAGAACACAGCTATTATTTAATATAATATTAAAATTTTAATATATATTGCATTCTCACTGAATTTTTTAACACTATAAATAATGTCAGACAATGAGAACTCTAATTTGCAAAAGTTCAACAATAAGGAATAGAACTGGCCAAGTTTCATCACCGCCAGTGCAATAATTTTTTTTATTTTAAGCTAATTAGCTATGTATCACCACTTCAAAACGTTCACAGCTCATAAAAGTAAATGTAAACAATGTCCACAATAATTGGATTTGATTAACCTCTCTCATGTCCCATAAAGTAGAAACCATTTGATATCGCAATCATTATTCTGTTTAGAAGCCTTTGGCAGGGAGTGCAAACTTTACTGGTAAGTAAAAATTTTGTCTTCCATTACTTCTTTTAAATATGTATACATCAACGAAAACGCAACAACAAAAAAATTGTCGATTGCGTCTACATTTAATTACTATATGTATATTAATTTAAATTCTCTTACTGGGAGATAAAGCATAGTCAAATACATCACAGAGTTTACAATAATGCGTAATCCAATACACCACAAACATAGTACAATTATCAACATAAAAGTATACTTTTATGTATTCAATAATTCTAATGAAATAATAAATTGTGACTACATATAATTTTTCTTTAAAGTATGAAAATTTACAATAACTGGTATTTTTGCTACACGTTACGATGAAAATTATTTTTGAATAATTATATTTTTTAAAGATTGAAATCGCTTAGTGTATAATCTTCGTTTAAATATTAATAACAAATATTTTTAGTTCTCTCGTTTTGTATTGGGGTTAAGGAGACGATTGGCAGTCTTTATTAAATAAAACGTAAAAATGTATCTCTAAATCTCTAAATATTAAAACACGTGTATATAACATCACTTTCTATAAATATTTTTTTTAATTGTATTTTTATTTTGTATTTACACTTAACTGGTTGTATCTTATTCTATCTGAAAATTTAGGTTAACTCATTAATATGATTTTAAAAATAAAACATGTCGTTAATTGTAAAAAAATATATAATATATCATACAAAGGTTATAAACAATAATATCTTAAAACCATAACTGTAATTTGGCACTATAGACAATGCAAGAAAAAAAAACTTGTGGGAAATGTTAACAAACGTATGTTTTATTAGAGTATTTATTGGAAAGTAGTCTTGTAAAAGAATATAAAAATTAAACCTTCCAGAGATCTCCCGTACTGATTTAGTGTGGACAAAATTGACTTTATCAACGATTTAATTACTGCAACAGATGAGAATGACATTACACATAAACTTTTCTGTCAGGCTGCTATAAATCTGTTAAATTGTTTGGTGCCTTATCTTAAAAATGTCAGTGACTATGTATTTAGATATGTACTATTTCTTAATTCCAAAACTATTTTGAAAACTGAAGACTTTGTATAAAATTGCGACATAAAGGTTAATCCATGCGGCCACCACTTTTGATAATAATAAGGACAATTTTAGGACTGACATAAGGCTTTCAACAAAGCTATATTACTGTGCAGTGCTATCTTATGATTGTTCTACCAGGGATTATCTTAGGACCATCCTAGTAAATATTTAAAAATGAAAGTCATTATTTGAGAAAAAGATATGTACAATTTTTAATGATATTATAATAGTTTTATAATTCATTCTAAATATTGACCTCAGTAAAGCTATGATTATATTAAAAATATCTTTCAAAGACAGAAACTTGTATGCCGGCATACACGTTACATTTCAATCAACATATTATTTGAAGTAAAAAAAAAATTCGTTTGAAGTGGGACCGTTCTAATTTTTCAGTTAGGTTTTAAACGGAATTGTATGCGGCGATAAATTTTTTAAAGTTATTTTATTTCGTAACTTACCCTATAATAAAAATCTTAAATTATACATTCATTATTTTGAACGAATAAACATATCGATGTTATTATTTTAACTCATTCTGAAAGATAATAACAATTTCTACGTAATGAATATTAAATGATTTTAAATCTTCTTGATTAACATTATTTAAAACTTGACCAGAAGGTTTTTTCTCTACCAAAATTGAACACGATTTTTCAACTTTGGTACTAAATTGTGTTTAACTTATTAAACAGTCAAAAGTGGTAAACATATTCCTCTAGTAAATTTAAAAGCAAATTTAGTGATTTGTAACTCAATTTTATTTATAAATGGAAGAATTGCAAAAGTTGACTGGAATGGTGGCCCATTGATGTTTTATGCACATTAAAATTTAACTTTGAACTCAATTTGTAAAAATGTACAAAAATTAGTTATTAGAAATAATAACTAATGTACTTCGAGTATGTTTGTATTTGTATGCTAATGTTTTTGTTTATAATGTTATTATGTTGCTTTGACCAATATGGGTGTAATTTGCAATAAAGAATTTAGAATTATTCACGATGGGCGATATATATATGATTTCTAAGTTATGTTTATTTAGTAATCGTTCTGTTGACTTGATTAACATTACAAACCGATTTTAAGACTTATTATTGTAGGCTTTTTGTTTTGTGTGAACATTTATCTAATTTATTTTTAAGGGCGGGAGTGTTACTTTGATAAAGCAAAAGTATTTTCTGTTTCGCACTACAGTAAAGTATTAGGTATTAAGGATTATCTCTCCTAAAAATAACTAATTAATAGACAAAATAAGATTTTTTTAAAATCTATTATTTATGATTTTTTTCAAAATTGTCGTAATGTCTCCTTATTGCATGAAAGCATTGTCATATATGCTCTTTTGTACAAAATTTGGGACACATTTGACTTGAGAATATCTTAAAGACAAATACTTAGTTATCAACGATTTACTATAAAATTAAGAGATTTCATAACTTTCGTTGACTTGGGGTCATTGGGACATGCCTAACAGCATCCTAAGACATATACTAGTCCTAAGATACTTTCGTTGACATAGCCCCTGGCGTAGCCACATTTAAATATCCTAGAAATAAAATAGTTAAATTAACACAACAGAAAATAGCTTTTCTTATCATGAAGTTCGAGTCTGCATGGTTTTTATTTTTTTTTTATCTTTGTTATTCAATTAAAAAGATGTATAATTGAAGGATGAAAAAAGAATTTACTTAATTCACGATCTCTTTAAATATCATTTCATACATATCATAAAAAAAATAATACAATAAAAGAAACTCACTACATAAAAATTAAAAGCCTGACACAACAAATATATATAATTATATTTAGCATGTTTTCTATGGGCAGCCATTCGGGCAAAAAATATCAACATTTAAAAAAATGACTGTAAACCGTAAACTCACACACAACAATAAAAAAAAACAAAAAAAAAAACAAAAAACAAAACAAAACAAAACAAAAAACAAACAAACAAACATAAATTGTTTACAAACAAACAAACATAAAATTTTACCAACAGACGTTAAAAGATAAAAACAGATGTTACCGTTAAGAACAGACAACCATTTAGACAAAAACGTATACAATTTTAGATACAGACGATAAGCTAAAAACAGATATAAAATTTCAATAAAAAACCTTTTTAGAAAACAGACGGAAAAATACGAAAACAGACGCTAGAGGTCGTGGCAACGCTTTTCGGAAGTCCATAATCTGCGGAAGGGTGGGAAAACCGGAAGATTTTTTGTATATTTTTGGATATAACTTTTGAACGAATAAACATATCGATGTTATTTTAACTCATTCTGAAAGATAATAACAATTTTTTACGTAATGAATATTAAATGAATTTAAATCTTCTTGATTAACATTATTTAAAACTTGACCAGAAGGTTTTTTCTCTACCAAAATTGAACACGATTTTTCAACTTTGGTACTAAATTGTGTTTAACTTATTAAACAGTCAAAAGTGGTAAACATATTCCTTTAGTAAATTTAATAGCAAATTTAGTGATATGTAACTCAATTTTATTATTATAAATGGAAGAATTGCAAAAGTTGACCGGAATGGTGGCTCATTGATATTTATGCTCATTAAAAATTTAACTTTGAACTCAATTTGTAAAAATGTACAAAACTCCGGTCAAAATTCGTTAATATATTCCTTTAGTAATAATTATAGCAAATCCATTGATATATTAATTAAATTTGTTCATAAAATTGTCCGTTGGAGTATTACGTAGGGTGAAATTTCAACTTTGGACTCAATTTGTAAAAGCATGCCAAACTCCGATCAATATTAGTAAAAATAATACTTTTTAAAGAGCAGAAGTATTTTTCTTATTCATAGAGAATATATTATTACCAATACACTGATATCCAACTATTTAATTTAAAGGGAAACCTGGGACAAGTTTTCTGAATCCTCATATCGAGTATCTAAACTATGTCAGCTTAATTACTGGAAAAAATGTTGACGGAAGGGTGGTCCGTTGGAGTATTACGTACCGTGACATTTCAGCTTTGGACTCAATATGTAAAAGAATGCAAAACTGCGCTCAACATATTCCTCTAGGAACTTTTAAAGCAAATTCATTGATATATAAAGTATAATATGTATAAGGAAAGATCAATATATTTAAACTTATCAAAACATTGGTTCGTAAGATTTTTCACAACACGTTAGCTCAAATAAAAAACAACTTAAAAAGCACAGAAGTATTTTTCAAATTCTTAGAGATTATTTTATTTCCAATTCATTGATATACAAGAATTTAATTTAAGGCGAAACCTCAGATAGCGAGAGTATCTAAACTATGTAATATCAGCTTAATTACCCCTTAATTAATATGGAGTTAAACTATAGTATAAAATCTGGTGTTGTATGGGTAGTTATTATTTTTAATTGTAAGGTAATACGGAGTTTTTATTGAAAGAAATTATTATTAATATTAGCCATTAATGTGACATTTATTTTGAAATTTTCAAAAAAGGGAAGATTATGTCTTGCATTCGCTAAAGGCGGCAATATAGATGTCTTACGATGGTTTCAGTAAGGTAGATAAAAAGGATGTAATCTCTGCGTCATATACCGGGGCTATAAAGTCCTCTTACAGTATAGGCATTCCATTTTACAGTATAAGAGAACACAGTAACAGTCGAGCGGAGTAAGTCGTTAGGTAAAAATCAATAATTTTATTATGGTCAATGCAATTTAATTAATGTTTAATAAAGTATCAATTTTATCTTGTAAATAATAAATATCCAAACAAAACTAAAGAGACAAATTACGCTGCCTGCAAAATAAACCCCAAATTAATTATATATATATTATCGTACATTCTAACGGTTCAGAAAGGAGGTCTAGAGCATACGTTTCAATTACGGTAAGAACATTGTTTCGGTTTATTTGCAGAAAACCTTTACGAACAGATTATACAAGACTGTCACCGTTTACCGGATTCTACTCATGTAAATTACAGTATGTACAAGTTAAAAAATTTAGTAACCTTAATTGCACTCGTTACTTTTTTTATTGTATTATTATAGTCTTTTTATATGTCGAGTGTCTTTGTCTCCAAACAGATTTAGTCACTACTCTCTGGTTTAAATTCTTGTTGACCGACCGTCCACGGAGTACGCACAGTTTTAGTTTGGGTAGCGTTTATCATTTTAGGTGTAGTTTCTATCAGTCTTCTGTACGATGTCTTATAGTAGAACTCTTAAGTTTTGGATGTTTATTCTGAGTGGTTTTTTCTTTGAATTGGTATTGGACATGGTCATATGCGAAGCTCGTACAGAATGTTCCCGCCGAAATTATCATATTAAATTCATTGCACAAAGTATAGGTATTTTCGATTTTAGATTCGATCCGGGCCGTTGTATGTTCTGCTTTAGTGTAGCTGATATATTTTGTTGTTGTTCTGAGCAGCAGAAGCTTTCCTTTGGATACCTCGGATAGGATTAAGCATCTTTTCAATGGATTCGTTTACAAAATCCCTTCATGGGTTAGTTTCACTATATGTTATTTGCACAAAAATCGCTAAAACGTGTTCAACGACATAATATATCAAATGGGCTTCTGATACCCTGGGTAATAGTCCACCAGCAAAACACATCCACCTAATAGTTGCAAAAGTGTCCAAAAGATACCATGGTTATTAAAAATTACTATATCAGACGTTCGTTGCGTGTAATTAAACTCACTTAAACCATTTAATACAAAGCTTTAAGCAGATTAAAACAAACTACAGTTTGTAAACAAATATATTTTAATTTTAAAACTTTTCCACAGTTTCAGTGGATATAGTGAATTTACATATTGACAGTATTAATTAAGAGATCTATGATAAGTTAAAGAAATTGTTTCGTATATTTTCAGAACAGTTTACCATCATGTAGAGAACGATTACGGTTGTAAGTAAAATACCCCCAAAACAATAGTGCTGTGTCGTACTTAACAACAACAACAAAAACAAACGCATCAAAACATGCTTGCGACAATAAATAATAACATGCACATCAAGGAAGTTGTAAGATATATGTTCCAATCGGGTTCATTTAAACTATAAGTCACACCCACGTGGAATGCAAATTTTTGTCTTGCATTTTTTTATCATTCCATAATTTTATTACTAAAATTCCGTAGAAAAAATTTAGTCTCCCATAACCTGTCCATGTTTTATACTATGCCTCTGTTGATTACATGTCACAAATCGACCTTGACTTTTGCTACGGGAATTTTACATTATGTCAGACATGTTTTTTTCCTAAAGGAACCGAATATTTTTTACAAACGATCGTCTGCTTTCGTGACATACAATGGTTTCGGAGAAAACTTTAAACGTTTCCCGAGTCAACCGAAAACCACAATGCCTGAAAGGTATCGAAAAAACACAATTAAATGCACCTAATTCAGACTTCCGTTCTAATTTAGGTCAAATTTTACTATAGAAAATACCCGTATACGCATTTCAAGATCGGTCAATACTCTGAATATCTCCATGAAATAATTGTTAATTTCAAAATATACCCTATATATATCCTACCTACAAAGGGAGCACAAGGTGGACCATACGCGGTAAAAAGTTATTATTTGTCACGCAAAAACCCTTCACCAAAACACATAGACTTGTAATATAGTTGAATAGTGGTCCCAAGTAGAGTCGATATGTTTGATGTTTCGAACTAGATCCGTTTTTAGGGTATCGGTTCTATGTGTGCTCGCTAACAGAAGTAGCTTCTCGTTTGATATCAATTGCGCTTCCATACGAGAATATAGTAGCACAAAACAAGGAAAACAGTTGAAAGCGAACCCCGACAAAAATTAAATAATTGTATACGACAGATCTTATTTTTGTATGACAATATCTTGCTCTTGAAGCTGTCGAGAATGTGTCTCAAACACCTAGTGACTTATTGTTTTATTTATTTGCAGAATACTGTGAGGTAAATGATAGTCAAATACTTCAACCATATCAAGGAATCAACTGAAGTAAGTTATATACAATAAGTTAGTCCATTTAGTTATTGCACAGTCATTATCTACAATCGAAACACGAACAACATCCTAACCAGCGGTTCTTTTCAGACCGAGCGTGTAAAAGAACGTTTGTACTTAAAATTAAAATAAGACCTAGCACCCAAAACAAAAAAGAAAACGACAGCACAAAAAACCAAAATTCAAAATAACGGACCGCTATACAACGCCTCCAGCTAGAACCAACATGACAAAGACCACTGTCCGAATTTAAATCGGAGTATAAAGTCACAATCAATAATAAAAATAACGGTTAAACGCAGCATTAAAATCAACTGCACAATTCTGAACAAACAGGTGAGTGGACTGATACAAGAGAACGTTACTGCTCAGAATTAACATCAAGATTAGCGACTAACTTTAGAACCAACAAATAAAAAAGGTCACGCAAAGAATCAGCGGCACACAAGAAACATCCTCAGAACTATCATGCAAAAGAACGACGTAGTTTACAACTAACATCCCATAAGTCGGCTATATTAACACCATACTTCCATAAAAATACACTGAAGAGAACCAAATAATGCCTATATTCAAAATCAACGTACAAATGAAACGATCCTGCTAACATCCAACAGCTAAATCAGTGGCTCTGTTTGGAACAGTAACAATGAAAAGATAGAAAGATCCAACTTAGCAAATAATCACCATCCTATTCGACGGCTCTATTAAGAACCAGCGTCAAAAACAACAAGCAAGGTGTCTGCTCAGAACCCATGTCTACAACGACGGCTCAAATCAGAACCAACAATTAAATCTTGAATTTTATTAATAAGAAATGACCAAGAAAAAGCCTTGGTTAGAACCAGCGTGCATGAGGACAATCCCGCTCTCAAGCAACGTACACAATCAAGGTGCCGGCACAGAACCAATGTCTACAACGACGGCTCAATTCAGAACCAACAATTAAATCTTAAACTTTATTCATAAGAAATGTCTATGAAAACGGCCTTGGTCATAACCAGCGTGCATGAGAACAGATCCGCTGGCCAGTCAAGTACACAAGCAAGGTGCCGGCTCAGAACCAATGTCTCCAACGACGGCTCAATTCAGAACCAACAGTTAAATCTTAAACTTTATTCATTAGAAATGTCCATGAAAGCGGCCTTGGTCATATCCAATGTGCATGAGAACAGTCCCGCTCACAAGCAACGTACACAAGCAAGGTGCCGGCTCAGAACCAATGTCTACAACGACGGCTCAATTAAGAACCAACAGTTAAATCTTAAATTTTATTAATACCAAACGTACACTAAAACGGTCCTATTAGAACCAGATTGCAAAATAACAGTCGCACTCACTAGCATCGTACACAAGCAAGATGCAGGCTCAGAACCAATATCTACATCTACGGCTCAGTTCAGAACCAAATGTTAAATCTTGAATTTTATTCAGAACAAACGTCATCAAAAACGGTCCTGCTGAGAACCAACGTGCTATAGAACAGTCCCGCTTACAAGCAACGTAAGTAAGCAAGGTGCCGGCTCAGAACCAATGTCTTCAACGACGGCTAAATTCAGAACGAACAGTTAAAGCAAAGGTTTAATTCATAACAAACGTCTACGAAAACGGCCTTGGTCAGAACCAGCGTGCATGAGAACAGTCCCGCTCACAAGCAACGTACATAAACAAGGTGCCGGCACAGAACCAATGTCTACAACGACGACTCTATTCAGAACCAACGGTTAAATCTTAAACTTTATTCATAAGAAATGTCCATGAAAACGGCCTTGGCCATAACCAGCGTGCATAAGAACAGACCCGCTTTCCAGTAACGTACACAAGCATCGTGCCGGCTCAGAACCAATGTCTACAACGACAGCTCAATTCAGAACCAACAGTTAAAGCTTGAATTTTATTCATAAGAAATGACCACGAAAACGGCCTTGGTCAGAACCAGCGTGCATGAGAACAACCCCGCTCACCAGCAACGTACACAAGCAAGGTGCCTGCTCAGAACCAATGTCCACAATAACGGCTCAAATCAGACCCAACAGTTAAATCTTGAATTTTATTCATAAATAATGACCACGAAAACGGCCTTGGTCAGAACCAGCGTGCATGAGAACAATCCCGCTCACAAGTAACGTATAAAAGCAAGGTGCCAGCTCAGAACCATTGTCTACAACGACGGCTCAATTCAGAACCAACAGTTAAATCTTAAATTCTATTCATACGAATGACCACGAAAACGGCCTTGGTCAGAACCAGCGTGCATTAGAACAACCCCGCTCACAAGTAACGTATAAAAGCAAGGTGCCGGCTCAGAACCATTGTCCACAACGACGGCTAAGATCAGAACCAACGTTTAAAGCATACGTTTCATTCATGACAAATGTCTACGAAAACGGCCTTGGTCAGAACCAGTGTGCATGAGAACAGTCCCGCTCACAAGCAACCTACACAAGCTAGGTGCCGACTCAGAACCAATGTCTACAACGACGGCTCAATTCAGAACCAACAGTTAAATCTTAAATTTTATTCATCAGAAACGTCTATGAAAACGATCCTGCTGAGACCCAGTGTGCAAAAGAACAATCCCGCTCACCAGCAACGTACACAAGCAAGGTGCCGACTCAGAACCAATGTCTACAACGACGGCTCAATTCAGAACCAACAGTTAAATCTTAAATTCTATTCATACGAATGACCACGAAAACGGCCTTGGTCAGAACCAGCGTGCATGAGAACAACCCCGCTCACAAGTAACGTATAAAAGCAAGGTGCCGGCTCAGAACCATTGTCTACAACGACGTCTAAGATCAGAACCAACGTTTAAAGCATACGTTTTATGCATAACAAATGTCTACGAAAACGGCCTTGGTCAGAACCAGTGTGCATGAGAACAGTCCCGCTCACAAGCAACCTACACAAGCTAGGTGCCGACTCAGAACCAATGTCTACAACGACGGCTCAATTCAGAACCAACAGTTAAATCTTAAATTTTATTCATCAGAAACGTCTATGAAAACGATCCTGCTTAGACCCAGTGTGCAAAAGAACAATCCCGCTCACCAGCAACTTACACAAGCAAGGTGCCGACTCAGAACCAATGTCTACAACGACGGCTGAGATCAGAACCAACATTGAAAGCATAGGTTTCATTCATAACAAACGTCTACGAAAACGGCCTTGGTCAGAACCAGCGTGCATGAGAACAGATCCGCTGGCCAGTAAAGTACACAAGCAAGGTGCCGGCTCAGAACCAATGTCTCCAACGACGGCTCAATTCAGAACCAACAGTTAAATCTTAAACTTTATTCATTAGAAATGTCCATGAAAGCGGCCTTGGTCATATCCAATGTGCATGAGAACAGTCCCGCTCACAAGCAACGTACACAAGCAAGGTGCCGGCTCAGAACCAATGTCTACAACGACGGCTCAATTAAGAACCAACAGTTAAATCTTAAATTTTATTAATACCAAACGTACACTAAAACGGTCCTATTAGAACCAGATTGCAAAATAACAGTCGCACTCACCAGCATCGTACACAAGCAAGATGCAGGCTCAGAACCAATATCTACATCTACGGCTCAGTTCAGAACCAAATGTTAAATCTTGAATTTTATTCAGAACAAACGTCATCAAAAACGGTCCTGCTGAGAACCAACGTGCTATAGAACAGTCCCGCTTACAAGCAACGTAAGTAAGCAAGGTGCCGGCTCAGAACCAATGTCTTCAACGACGGCTAAATTCAGAACGAACAGTTAAAGCAAAGGTTTAATTCATAACAAACGTCTACGAAAACGGCCTTGGTCAGAACCAGCGTGCATGAGAACAGTCCCGCTCACAAGCAACGTACATAAACAAGTTGCCGGCACAGAACCAATGTCTACAACGACGACTCTATTCAGAACCAACGGTTAAATCTTAAACTTTATTCATAAGAAATGTCCATGAAAACGGCCTTGGCCATAACCAGCGTGCATAAGAACAGACCCGCTTTCCAGTAACGTACACAAGCATCGTGCCGGCTCAGAACCAATGTCTACAACGACAGCTCAATTCAGAACCAACAGTTAAAGCTTGAATTTTATTCATAAGAAATGACCACGAAAACGGCCTTGGTCAGAACCAGCGTGCATGAGAACAACCCCGCTCACCAGCAACGTACACAAGCAAGGTGCCGGCTCAGAACCAATGTCCACAATAACGGCTCAAATCAGACCCAACAGTTAAATCTTGAATTTTATTCATAAATAATGACCACGAAAACGGCCTTGGTCAGAACCAGCGTGCATGAGAACAATCCCGCTCACAAGTAACGTATAAAAGCAAGGTGCCAGCTCAGAACCATTGTCTACAACGACGGCTCAATTCAGAACCAACAGTTAAATCTTGAATTTTATTCATAAATAATGACCACGAAAACGGCCTTGGTCAGAACCAGCGTGCATGAGAACAATCCCGCTCACAAGTAACGTATAAAAGCAAGGTGCCAGCTCAGAACCATTGTCTACAACGACGGCTCAATTCAGAACCAACAGTTAAATCTTAAATTCTATTCATACGAATGACCACGAAAACGGCCTTGGTCAGAACCAGCGTGCATTAGAACAACCCCGCTCACAAGTAACGTATAAAAGCAAGGTGCCGGCTCAGAACCATGTCTACAACGACGGCTAAGATCAGAACCAACGTTTAAAGCATACGTTTCATTCATGACAAATGTCTACGAAAACGGCCTTGGTCAGAACCAGTGTGCATGAGAACAGTCCCGCTCACAAGCAACCTACACAAGCTAGGTGCCGACTCAGAACCAATGTCTAAAACGACGGCTCAATTCAGAACCAACAGTTAAATCTTAAATTTTATTCATCAGAAACGTCTATGAAAACGATCCTGCTGAGACCCAGTGTGCAAAAGAACAATCCCGCTCACCAGCAACGTACACAAGCAAGGTGCCGACTCAGAACCAATGTCTACAACGACGGCTCAATTCAGAACCAACAGTTAAATCTTAAATTCTATTCATACGAATGACCACGAAAACGGCCTTGGTCAGAACCAGCGTGCATTAGAACAACCCGCTCACAAGTAACGTATAAAAGCAAGGTGCCGGCTCAGAACCATTGTCTACAACGACGTCTAAGATCAGAACCAACGTTTAAAGCATACGTTTTATGCATAACAAATGTCTACGAAAACGGCCTTGGTCAGAACCAGTGTGCATGAGAACAGTCCCGCTCACAAGCAACCTACACAAGCTAGGTGCCGACTCAGAACCAATGTCTACAACGACGGCTCAATTCAGAACCAACAGTTAAATCTTAAATTTTATTCATCAGAAACGTCTATGAAAACGATCCTGCTTAGACCCAGTGTGCAAAAGAACAATCCCGCTCACCAGCAACTTACACAAGCAAGGTGCCGACTCAGAACCAATGTCTACAACGACGGCTGAGATCAGAACCAACATTGAAAGCATAGGTTTCATTCATAACAAACGTCTACGAAAACGGCCTTGGTCAGAACCAGCGTGCATGAGAACAGTCCCGCTCACAAGCAACGTACACAAGCAAGGTTCCGGCTCAGAACCAATGTCTACAACGACGGCTCAATTCAGAATCAACAGTTCAATCTTAAATTTTATTCATAAGAATGACCACGAAAACGGTCTTGGTCAGAACTAGCGTGCATGAGAACAGACCCGCTTTCCAGTAACGTACACAAGCAAGGTGTCGGCTGAGAACCATTGTCTACAACGACGGCTAAATTCAGAACCACCAGTTAAAGCATAGGTTTCATTCATAACAAACGTCTACAAAAACGGCCATGATCAGAACAAGTGTGCATGAGAACAGTCCCGCTAACAAGAAACGTACACAAGCAAGGTGCCGGCTCAGAACCATTGTCTACAACGACGGCTCAATTCAGAAACAACAGTTAAAGCATAGGTATCATTCATAACAAACGTCTACAAAAACGGCCATGATCAGAACAAGTGTGCATGAGAACAGTCCCGCTAACAAGAAACGTACACAAGCAAGGTGCCGGCTCAGAACCAATGTCTACAACGACGGCTCAATTCGGAACCAACGGTTAAAGCATAGCTTTAATTCATTAAATCGTCCACGAAAACGGCCTTGGTAAGAATCACTGTACAAAAGAACAGTTCCGCTCACAAGAAACGTACACAAGCAAGGTGCCGGCTTAGAACCAATGTCTACAACAACGGCTCAATTCAGAACCAACAGTTAAATCTTAAATTCTATTCATACGAATGACCACGAAAACGGCCTTGGTCAAAACCAGCGTGCATTAGAACAGTCCCGCTCACAAGCAACGTACACAAGCAAGGTGCCGGCTCAGAACCAATGTCTACAACGACGGCTCAATTCAGAAACAACAGTTAAAGCATAGGTTTCATTCATAACAAACGTCTACTAAAACGGCCTTGGTCAGAACCAGCGTGCATGAGAGAACAGTCCCGCTTACAAGCAACGTACATAAGCAAGGTGCCGGCTTAGAACCAATGTCTACAACAACGGCTCAATTCAGAACCAACAGTTAAATCTTAAATTCTATTCATACGAATGACCACGAAAACGGCCTTGGTCAAAACCAGCGTGCATTAGAACAGTCCCGCTCACAAGCAACGTACACAAGCAAGGTGCCGGCTCAGAACCAATGTCTACAACGACGGCTCAATTCAGAAACAACAGTTAAAGCATAGGTTTCATTCATAACAAACGTCTACTAAAACGGCCTTGGTCAGAACCAGCGTGCATGAGAGAACAGTCCCGCTTACAAGCAACGTACATAAGCAAGGTGCCGGCTTAGAACCAATGTCTACAACAACGGCTCAATTCAGAACCAACAGTTAAATCTTAAATTCTATTCATACGAATGACCACGAAAACGGCCTTGGTCAAAACCAGCGTGCATTAGAACAGTCCCGCTCACAAGCAACGTACACAAGCAAGGTGCCGGCTCAGAACCAATGTCTACAACGACGGCTCAATTCAGAAACAACAGTTAAAGCATAGGTTTCATTCATAACAAACGTCTACTAAAACGGCCTTGGTCAGAACCAGCGTGCATGAGAGAACAGTCCCGCTTACAAGCAACGTACATAAGCAAGGTGCCGGCTTAGAACCAATGTCTACAACAACGGCTCAATTCAGAACCAACAGTTAAATCTTAAATTCTATTCATACGAATGACCACGAAAACGGCTTTGGTCAGAACCAGCGTGCATGAGAACAGTCCCGCTTACAAGCAACGTACATAAGCAAGGTGCCGGCTCAGAACCAATGTCTACAACGACGGCTTAATTCAGAACCAACGGTTAAAGCATAGCTTTAATTCATTAAAACGTCCACGAAAACGGCCTTGGTAAGAATCACTGTACAAAAGAACAGTTCCGCTCACAAGAAACGTACATAAGCAAGGTGCCGGCTTAGAACCAATGTCTACAACAACGGCTCAAATCAGACCCAACAGTTAAATTTTGAAGTTTATTCATAAGAAATGACCAAGAAAACGGCTTTGGTCAGAACCAGTGTGCATGAGAACAGTCCCGCTAACAAGCAACGTACACAAGCAAGGTGCCGGCTCAGAACCATTGTCTACAACGACGGCTCAATTCAGAACCAACAGTTAAATCTTAAATTCTATTCATGCGAAATGACCACGAAAACGGCCTTGGTAAAAACCAGCGTGCATGATAACAGTCCCGCTTACAAGCAACGTACATAAGCAAGGTGCCGGCTCAGAACCAAGGTCTACAACGACGGCTCAATTCAGAATCAACAGTTAAAGCATTGGTTTCATTCATAACAAACGTCTACAAAAACGGCCTTTGTAAGAATCAGTGTACAAAAGAACAGTTTCGCTCACAAGAAACGTACACAAGCAAGGTGCCGGCTCAGAACCATTGTCTACAACGACGGCTCAATTTAGAAACAACAGTTAAAGCATAGGTTTCATTCATAACAAACGTCTACAAAAACGGCCTTTGTAAGAATCAGTGTACAAAAGAACAGTTTCGCTCACAAGAAACGTACACAAGCAAGGTGCCGGCTCAGAACCAATGTCTACAACAACGGCTCAAATCAGACCCAATAGTTAAATCTGTAAGTTTATTCATAAGAAATGACCACGAAAACGGCTTTGGTCAGAACCAGCGTGCATGAGAACAGTCCCGTCCACAAGCAACGTACACAAGCAAGGTGCCGGCACAGAACCAATGTCTACAACGACGGCTCAATTTAGAACCAACGGTTAAAGCATAGCTTTAATTCATAAAAACGTCCACGAAAACGGCCTTGGTAAGAATCAGTGTACAAAAGAACAGTTCCGCTCACAAGAAACGTACACAAGCAAGGTGCCGGCTCTGAACCATTGTCTACAACGACGACTCAATTCAGAACCAACAGTTAAATCTTAAATTCTATTCATACGAAATGACCACGAAAACGGCCTTGGTCAAAACCAGCGTGCATTAGAACAGTCCTGCTCACAAGCAACGTACACAAGCAAGGTGCCGGCTCAGAACCAATGTCTACAACGACGGCTCAATTCAGAAACAACAGTTAAAGCATAGGTTTCATTCATAACAAACGTCTACTAAAACGGCCTTGGTCAGAACCAGCGTCCATGAGAGAACAGTCCCGCTTACAAGCAACGTACATAAGCAAGGTGCCGGCTTAGAACCAATGTCTACAACAACGGCTCAATTCAGAACCAACAGTTAAATCTTAAATTCTATTCATACGAATGACCACGAAAACGGCTTTGGTCAGAACCAGCGTGCATGAGAACAGTCCCGCTTACAAGCAACGTACATAAGCAAGGTGCCGGCTCAGAACCAATGTCTACAACGACGGCTTAATTCAGAACCAACGGTTAAAGCATAGCTTTAATTCATTAAAACGTCCACGAAAACGGCCTTGGTAAGAATCACTGTACAAAAGAACAGTTCCGCTCACAAGAAACGTACATAAGCAAGGTGCCGGCTTAGAACCAATGTCTACAACAACGGCTCAAATCAGACCCAACAGTTAAATTTTGAAGTTTATTCATAAGAAATGACCAAGAAAACGGCTTTGGTCAGAACCAGTGTGCATGAGAACAGTCCCGCTAACAAGCAACGTACACAAGCAAGGTGCCGGCTCAGAACCAATGTCTACAACGACGGCTCAATTCAGAACCAACAGTTAAATCTTAAATTCTATTCATGCGAAATGACCACGAAAACGGCCTTGGTAAAAACCAGCGTGCATGATAACAGTCCCGCTTACAAGCAACGTACATAAGCAAGGTGCCGGCTCAGAACCAAGGTCTACAACGACGGCTCAATTCAGAATCAACAGTTAAAGCATTGGTTTCATTCATAACAAACGTCTACAAAAACGGCCTTTGTAAGAATCAGTGTACAAAAGAACAGTTTCGCTCACAAGAAACGTACACAAGCAAGGTGCCGGCTCAGAACCATTGTCTACAACGACGGCTCAATTTAGAAACAACAGTTAAAGCATAGGTTTCATTCATAACAAACGTCTACAAAAACGGCCTTTGTAAGAATCAGTGTACAAAAGAACAGTTTCGCTCACAAGAAACGTACACAAGCAAGGTGCCGGCTCAGAACCAATGTCTACAACAACGGCTCAAATCAGACCCAATAGTTAAATCTGTAAGTTTATTCATAAGAAATGACCACGAAAACGGCTTTGGTCAGAACCAGCGTGCATGAGAACAGTCCCGTCCACAAGCAACGTACACAAGCAAGGTGCCGGCACAGAACCAATGTCTACAACGACGGCTCAATTTAGAACCAACGGTTAAAGCATAGCTTTAATTCATAAAAACGTCCACGAAAACGGCCTTGGTAAGAATCAGTGTACAAAAGAACAGTTCCGCTCACAAGAAACGTACACAAGCAAGGTGCCGGCTCTGAACCATTGTCTACAACGACGACTCAATTCAGAACCAACAGTTAAATCTTAAATTCTATTCATACGAAATGACCACGAAAACGGCCTTGGTCAGAACCAGCGTGCATGAGAACAACCCCGCTCACAAGCAACGTATAAAAGCAAGGTGCCGGCTCAGAACCATTGTCTACAACGACGGCTAAGATCAGAACCAACATTTAAAGCATAGGTTTCATTCATAACAAACGTCTACGAAAACGGCCTTGGTCAGAACCAGCGTGCATGAGAACAACCCCGCTCACAAACAACGTATAAAATCAAGGTGTCGGCTCAGAAACAATGTCTACAACGATGGCGCAATGCAGAACCAACATTTAAATCTTGATTTTTGTTCATAAAAAACGTTCATGAAAACGGTCCTGCTTATAACCAGCGTGCAAAAGAACAGTCCCGCTTACAAGCAACGTACTAGTACACACGCAAAGGCCGACTCATAACCAATGTGTACATAGACGGCTCCATTCAGAACCGACAATTAAAACTTGAATTTCTTAACAAACGTGCATGACAACGGCCTTGTTTAGAACCAGCGTCACATGCAAATGCAAGCTTCGGTTTAAATCAACATAATATTTAGCGACTTCATTCCTTGTTAACGCACAAATGAACGGCCGGTGTCAGAAACATCATCCCAATCAGTGTCAAACAGAACATAAACACACATTTATTTTAATGTTATTAAAAGCTAAAAAATATCATTTTTTATCTAGACTTTGAATTGAAATGAACGAAAATGAGGTATTTAGAAGAGTATACAATAACCTTGATGAGTTTATAGCGACAAGAAAAAAGTGCAACGATTGCTGTAGCGGTAAATGTAAATCATTTCACTGCCCTTTGTGTCCTGTTACAAGATTCAAACCAGCCAAAGAGTGCAAGATCATCAGTCATATGCGAGTGCACTGGAAGACACGAATCGCTGTTGCCGAAGGTAAGATGTTCTGTTGGTTAAAATTTGTGATAGTGTTTGAACGCGGACAAACAAAAGTTGTAATGATATCCAGCAATTTGAATCGTAAGTAGTGTTCTTTTCCTTCTTCATACTTATTACAAGCAAAAAACTATTTATTGAAGGGCTTAATAGCGCTAGAAGGTACCCGTATCAGGACATTTAAAACAACAGATAATCTTTTTGATATAATGTCAATCAATTGGTGTACATTTTAATGATTGAATGAAAAATATGGTCTTTGTGTTAAATGTTTGCTTATAGAGATTGTTTGTGGTTTGAATGAAGTTTAACGCCACTTTCAGCAATTTTTCAGCTATTTCATGGCGTCCAGTTTTTATTGGGGAGAAAGCCGGAGTACCGGAGAAAACTCCCGACCTGCGGTAGGAAAACTGGCAATCCTTGTCAAATAAGATTGGAGTCGAGTACACCCTGCCCACAGTGAGAATCGAACCAGCAATCTCAGTGTTGGCAGACCACGTGATCAATAGTAGACGAACTAACTTAACCACTCGGCCACCGAGACCCCTGCTTATAGAGAAATAACCATTCAAAAGTTGCTAAAAAATGGTATTTTTGTGCTAAAAATTACCTCCCTTGTTGAAAAATGTTATTTTCCGTTTTTTGTCCTATACTGAACTCGTTTATGCGAAAACTTTGTATTTCAACCATTGATAAAGTGAAGTAATCTATTTTGCGATTTTCAAAAAAAACATGGCGGATGATGTCATGCATTCCCTTAAATACTGATACGTAGCAATAAAATGTTATTAATACTGTTTTAAATAATATTTATAGAAAGATTTGTTGTACGCTGTCATTTGGAACATACAGAGACAAAAAGTCGAAGAGGACACGTACATTGTCCATTTTGCGGAAAGACCATTGTACGGAAAGGTGCAGCTGGACAACATGTAGACAAGTGTTGCCACAGGAGTTCAAATGTAAAAGAAGTACATAACAGGTAAGATAAATAGACTGATTTGAATGTGTTATTTTATTAGTTTTTAGGCTTTCAATAACATGCATGGAATCAGATAGAAATAAAATTGTTTAATTACGACTAAATTGACATCAATTATTAAACTCTTTGTAATAACCATATTAGATTACATACGTTAAACATCTGTGTAATTGTAACTAATAAAATGTGAACACTCCATTCTTTACAGCATTTTTAGTCATTTTCATACACTACAATTTTTTTTTCAACATTTAGGGACGTAGTATGTCAAGAAAGTGATGCTACCAAAAACATCAGAGTTACAAATAGCGATAACTTATCAGAAGTAGAGTCACATTATGAACACAACTACAGGTTAGTAAAAAAAAACTATAAGAAAAACTACACAAACTGCTTCTTCCTCAAATATTAGGTCACAATGGCACTATGTGACAAGGATTCTGAGAAAGTATCATCGAATTTCATTTTGTGGTGTAAGTAAAGGTAAAGCTGCGGATAAAACATGAGTACTCCCTGTTATAGCCGACTGACGGACGAAAGCGGGATTTAATGAGAAAAATATTACCTGTACATTACTTAACTTTTGTTTCAGAACAGGAATTCCCTTTGACGTGTTTTTGTTTGGAAAAACCAGTATTCTTTTTAAAAAAAAAGTTTCTTGATATGAAGAACACCATTTGGTACTGAAGCCCGTTAGTGCCATGTTGTGTTTTATTTTTAAGTCGTTATAACGACTTACTTACTCGTCATAACGACTTAGCTTACTCGTATTTGTGAATTTTGTGATATGCAATATATTGGTGATGAGTTTCAATGTTTGTTTGAATGTAAATTTTCTCTATTGAAAGAAATTGATTGTTACCAAAAGATTAATTTAAACATACAAGTACTTTAAAATGAATAGACTTGTTCAACTCTAATTATTTTAAAACATGGTGAATATTGCTAAGCTTTGTAAGATTATACTTACTGTTGTAAATTAATAGAAGTAAATTAATGATCTACATAATCAGTATTATATTGCCTTCCTAATTTCATGCTGTGTTTATGTGTTTGTATTCAACATACCGCAGTTGGGGTCATTGAAAAATAAAAAGTCCAAGTTCAAGTTTAAAATTGGAAATGATATGAAGAGTTATAATAATGCGAAAAAATCAAGTAAAGAGTTAGTATTCCCATCATGGTAACGGTAAGTCGTTATAACGAGATAGTAAGTCGTTATAACGAGTAAGCTAAGTGGTTATAACGAGTAAGCTAAGTCGTTATAACCAGTAAGCTAAGTCATTGTAACGGGTAAACTAAGTCGTTATAACCAGTAAGTTAAATCGTTATAATGAGTAAGCTAAGTCGTTAAAACCAGTAAGCTAAGTCGTTATAACGAGTAACTAAGTCATTATAACGAGTAAGGTAAGTAGTTATAACCAGTAAGCTAAGTCGTTATAATGAAGCTAAGTCGTTATAACCATTAATCTAAGTCGTTATAACGACTTAAAAAACATGACACTAACGGGCTTCCGTAACTTGGCAATAAAACGTCAGACGAATAGATTTTAATTCCGGTTTTTTCTCTCTTTGTTCAGTAATGTTCTCCCTAATGGGTGAGATATATTGCTTTTGGGTTGTACGTGGTTTGATTAGATTTTTTTTAAAGAAGTTAAATTGTGCCCTCTGATTAGGATTTTTTTAGCAAAAATTGTGTACTCGCAACGCCGATTATCGGCGTTTTTTTTGGGGGGGGGGGGGTCACAACAATCTTCATTTTTTCTTCTTATTAAAGTATACCACCCCGAAATACTTGCTCATACAACCATCTCGCAAAACTCAAAACAACCCTATTTTACCTTCCTTCTAAGACAATATCCAACGACGTGGTAGAAGTAGTTTCAAAAACGTATAAACAACAATCACAGCGTTAAGCAAAGCATCCACGTGGACGGAATTAATTTGTTTAAATTTATTTTGTTTTAGTGTACATAATGATAAAAGATCACTTCTGACGTCAAAATACAAACAGACGCTTGCAGAAAGTCCTTGTCGGTAAGCTTTATTTGTCACTTCCTTCTGACACAAGTTTTTTTTCACAGCAATATTAGGACACCAGATTGATATTGCACAAGTATTATTTCACAAATTTATAATACTGTCTAAGTATTGTGACAACCATATAATATATCTTTCCAGTGGATTTCTGAAAAATCAGAAATACAGGGTTAATATAAAAAATTTATATATACGTCGACAAATTAAGCCCAACACTGTTAGAATTAGATTTTTAACACTGTCAAATTTGTGCTTACCCTGAACGGGATTCGAATATATATATCGATTTGATTTGCATTTATATATACATGTATTATTAGGACTTTTGTTTGTACACACCTGAAGATTGTTTGTAAACATGAAAGCGCTAGTGTAAATACAGAACAAAGACTCTGGTTATGTTTTACTGTTATTGGACACATATATAACAACTATAAAAGTGTAATTTTTCAGACAAATATATATATATATTGATTAACAAGATAACCAATTCACATTTAAACAGACATAAACATTTATATAAAATAAAACGTTTCAACCCGAAAAGGTGCAATGAAGAATGTTATAAGTTACTAGAAGCTATTGATATTGGATTAAACCATTAAAAAAAAACAATAAAAACAAAAAACAAAAAACAAAAAAATGAAACAAAACGTATTTCAACTGTGTTAATTAGTACGTGACAAGGCTAGAAATTTATAGTTGCATTAGTGGCAAAACTCTAATATAATGTGCTTTAAACCTTGATCACACCTGTGATTTATGTGGAAGAACTCGCGACGAGTAGGGCGCGTCTTGAAGGGAAGATAATTTATATATTTTAGCCTTTGCTGCTGCTCGAGAAGAAATAATGTGACATAAATAGTCATCCCGTTTATATACCGCAGCCCCCTCCCCCGAATTATTTCTTTATTAATTAACGGTGTGCGAACTCTGAGGTTGTGTTTTTAAGTTTTACTACAAACATGGTGTTTTCCATTTCAACAGAAGGTTGGGGTTTTCATCACCTCGTCCGGTTTCCTTCGTTTATAGATTCGTTTAACTTACTTAAACAAAAACAAAAAAAAAAAACAAAAACAAAAACAAAAAACAAAAACAAAACAAAAATCAAGAATTTTTATTTTTTTTTAATAAGTATTTTTTCTTAAAGCACGTCCAACATACCTGTGTCAAACAGAAAAAAGTGTCAGCAGTGCAACAAACTGGTGTCAAAGAAATGGTTTAAATCACACATAAATCTACACAGTAAACCTACAACGGATATAAACCAGAATAGACACCACCACACTGTTAACATCGACAAAAATAAAGGAATATATGTTTCTTCAAAAAACCTAAGAGGACCCTTCTCACCCGTCCATTTAAAAAAGATAACCACTGGATTGGATGCCGGGATATTTTGCGAAAATTTGCAATGTATTCAGGCACAGGAAGCGGCAGCACGAGGTAAAAATCTATCTTTTGAATGTTCTCACGCAAGGTCAACCCCGTATGCAAAAGTCAGTGTTCATACTATACTGACAGAACTGTCCTTGAATGAAATGGTAAGGGCGAAAATTATAACTTCGGAAAAATCACTAGCAGTACAACAGTTAAAAGAAGAAGCAGAATCCGAAAGAAGTCCTTTGGTTGTCTTCATTCCTTTGTCGGAAACCTCAACCTCAAATACAATTTACTGGTCAGTATATTCGAAACATATACGGTACTGGAGTCGTCTAAAAAGGACAGTTGTTTCCTACAGCAAGACAGATAATACTATCAGATGTAGCTGTTGTAGGGTAAAGCGAACATGTTTACACAAAATCGTTGCAAGATGGTATCTTTTCCAAGAAATGCCTGAACTCTTATCATCATCAAAAGATGACGAATGTGACAATGGGGAATACATTAACTTAAAAATTGAAAATTGCGATGACCTTTCATCCAATGACGACAACAATGATAAAACTTTAGCCTATATGCTGCAATACAAAAAGTACCCTGCAGTAATTGACATGTCAGAAATTCTAGAGCCAGCGGAAAAAATTATACCGTCTGAAACTATTTGTTTGAGTTGCACTTCTACCTTAAGTCAACCAAATTTAGTGACCAGAAATGGAAAAATTGTCATGAAGAACCGCATGATAAAAGGTAAATGCATTACGTACATTTTTTTTTATTGTTTATCGTATATAATTACTATTAGGAACATTAATATTTTTCTTGCAAAAAATTTAAAAAAATGCAATATTAGTTTAAAGTTTCATTGAAAAATAATCTTTTGTGTGACACAAAATATGTGATGTTTTCAATAGAGTATGGTTTTGTTTTAAGTCGATTTACGACGTTCATTGTGCTTCCAATTAATAACATTCACACACTTTTTCTTATTTATTTAACGTTAGTTGGGAGAAAAAAACACACCGTACGCATCACATTGATTAGACTAGTTCACATTTTTTGTCTTCTTTGGTTTTTAGATATCTTTGTTTATAATAAAACATGCTTAAAATGTGGAATGATCTACCGGTACCAAGAATGGAGTAACGGAATTCACAACTTCAACAATTCATTGTTTATTGGGATTGATGCATGTCATCTTATTAGGGCAGGACTTAAGGTACGTTTTTATGTTTAGTAAAGAAACATGTAATAAGCGAAATATATTAGACCTCATCTTTTCACCTGCGAGATGAACTGTTTGCTGTCTTATGTCCTAAAACGAAAATCTTAATCCTTTGCGCTAACAAGGAACACTAGAAAACTTGAACTGAATGGTAGGACTTAAAAATAATAATAATTGAACCAATCTCTGTGGCTGTACAGCGATCCGTATTTAAAACAAGTCTTGACAATTAGTTGTCAAGATTCTTAAAAGCATACAATCTTATTATATTTAAAATACTTGCAAAATTATGATTTTAAGATTCAAACTATACTTTATTTAAAATGTAAGTGATAAGAAACAACCGCATTAACACTTGATCTTCAGTGGCGGATCCAGGGGGGGCGTAAGGGGCGTACGCCCCCCTTTAAAAAAAAGAAAGGAAAAAAAAGAGAACAGGGAGGGTAACAACCAGCGCCAAAGACAAAAATGTAATCCCCGCTCGTCCTCGCCATAAATTAATGCATTAACGGTACTAACCCTGCCGTAAATGCGCCTCTGCGAGGGGCGGGAGGACCACTTCGTGGCCCTCCTTTTCCGATATCCCATTTTTACGCCCCCCTTTCGAAAATTCTGTATCCGCCCCTGATCTTTAGTACTTTCAGTATGATGCTTTTATATTTTGTTCCAGAATCATGTAGCCATCAGTCGAACGGTCTCCATGTTAGCAGAAACTCTTGGGGAAGATCTTCCAGCATACGAAATGCTTGTAGGATATTTAATGTTTGAATGTCTTTCTGACCACTCCTACTCCTTTCATTGTATTTTATGTGGCTATCATCCTGTTACTATGATAATGGATGGAATTAGAAAAACATGTTTTCGTTATGAAGGTAAGATAAAAGTCAGCAAATTTGCAACATGGCATTGTACCAAGGCAGCTGTTTTCCTTTCCTCAACTATGGTAGTTTTTCTTGTGACTTTGATATTCCATTTACCAGAGGAGTTCGTGCATGTTTAAAACTAATTTGTTATAAAACAGTTGTGAATTTGTTTCTTATTACAGTTATAATGTAAATTGTACATGTACAAATCAGGATGCCAATCAATTTTCAGCCGTAAACAGTTAAATGTCATAGAGTGGTATAAACGGCGTAGTCTTTTCGACAGGAGTACGCCCTTGTTCTCTTCGTGTAGAACAGTTCTTACTTGATGTCTTATTTTTGCTCACAATATGTGCAATTTCTGAAGAAATGTGCACTTCGATGACAACCAGATATCCCGAGGTATACCTCTAAGTGTTCAACTTTACCTCTGCAATAGTTCAGCATCCGGCGAATATATTATAGTTGAATAATAAATTGTCTAAAATAAGTTACAATACAATAAAATTGAATGACTTTATATACTATTTTGTAAAAGATCTGAACTACACTTGTTGTGATGTCTCGTTAAATTGCTAATTTGTTGTTGATTGGTTAATATCTTCAACTTGCAAACAGAATGCTTTGATGTGGGCAATGCTAGAATATGTAACAATCTGTACAGGCGACCGCTGATTTTCATTTGTTTGTTTTATCGATTATTTTATATATCAGCTTCGAAAATATGTTCAACCCTGAATGACATTTGTGAAACTGTTAACATTCAGAAATTTTGGAATATGGTGGACAAAGACATACTTAGAAAAGGAGTGATGAACGGTAAACAACTCTTAATTAGTTTCAGTAGTATCTTTGTAACTGATTATAATTTCTGGCTAGAAAAAAAGTTTCAATTAACTTGTATATGTGATAAAAGATTTATAGAAGGTCCGGTAAATAGTCAGAGAGAGAGAGAGAGAGAGAGAGAGAGAAGAAAAAACTCATAAAGTAATAAATTAGGGTTATTACGTCTTAAATTAATTTTAAAAATGTATGCGATTCTTTAGAACTGCATTAAAGCAGAAAATTTCTGATAGATGCAGTGTTTGTTCAACTAAATAGCTTCCGGTTATAGAATTTAAAATGGGTTTTTAATTGTCCATTGGGTTAAATAACTAATCTCCAAAACTAGGGAACACTTAAACTATATTGTTTTGTTGGAATAAAAACATTTATAAATTTGTTCTGTCTTTTCTTTTCAGACCTGGCAGCACCGTTACACATAAAACCTTGCTATGATAATTGGGCACCTTGGATTGGTGAAAAATCAAGAAATACAGATGCCATCTATAACACCGAATATGTCAAACTGTCTCGCGGTTCAGAGGGTAGTTTAGAGATGGAACCAGTTCCGGATGAAGTATTAAAGAATTTGCGGGATGAAAAGGTATTTACAAAACAAAAATAATAAGCTATTGAATTATATACGACGATATGCAATTCTGTCTGTTTCCTGCTCAATGAGTAAAGCGAAAATGCTGGTAAATTTAAAAAAGAAGGACGGAGACTAGCTTTCAGACTATTTGTCGGCCATTTGAATTGCGCATGCCATTTTCCAGAAGAACAGCTTGAGCTCTGCTGAAAGACAATTTCTGAAAACGTCGAAATTCATATCGGGGACAATTCACATCATGTACTGTGCTTTAGCCCATTTTTAGAAAACAATACTTGTGGCAAATGAGAAAAACAAGAAATAAAGACAAGGACCTAACCTAATGTAGTTACCATGAAAGCCGTCGTAATCATGACTTAAACACTGTCTTTTTATCATAAAACAACTTGTGTTAATTATTATTATTATTATTACTATAATTATTATTGATTTTAAACCTACCTGCATATCAAATTTCGTTTATCAGACAAGGTAAAACAACTGCCTCATAAAATGGCGGTTTTCGCGTCAAAGTTTGTTCGACAAAATTAAATGATCAGGATAATTAACTGTATCAGAATCAATTTTCATTAAAATTGCCCGAGCCATCCATATGAAATCGGAGAACTTCACTTTTTTCAACAGCGTCGATTTTGTGATCATTGGCTTTATAATAAGAAGTAACGGTGCAAAAACAATAAGTATCCAGAACTTTTTTTGGTCGATTTAACTAGTAATACTTTGTTATGATATCAGCACAAATTTGCCCAAAACCTCCATACATAGTATTTAATTGTAATCGACATTGAAATATGCACCAAAGTGGAATTTCGTTGAAGTGGGACAAAGCTGAATTTTGATTTGTTTGGGGCAGGGGGAGGTTGGTTGTTTTAAAATTGCTGCCTTTTTTTCTTCAAAATGTTCATGATAGTCAACTGTATCTGTGTACTAATTCCCATTGAGATAAATACTATGATTTGAAAAATGTACCTTCAACGGCGGTAATCCTGGACATTTATTAGTTGATTGAACAACGTTAGGTTAGTTCCGACATACTCACAAAGATTCGTGTTGATCAAACATTGCATCACTAAAAAACTAGCGGACAGCTTTTTTCGGTCTCGCCGGACAAAAAGCAATTGCCTTTAAATAAGTACAAACATTTTTACAGGCCCTAACTACTCTGCCATGGTCTTCTCAAACCAGGATGTTATGATGCTGTTCATAAAAATTATTCTGAAATGTCATTCTATCAACTGGTTTTAACTGCGATCAGTTATATTTTAAAAAATTCGTTTGCAATATGAATGAATAACCTTTAGTATCAACTTACCCAATTCTCACGTATTTGTTTGGTTTTATTTCCTACAGGCGTCGACAATAAGGAGATTTTGCCGAGCGCTAGGAATACGACCAGTTGGTTCCGTTTTAGACCTTATTGTAAAGTTGCGAGAACACTGCATTAAACAGAGTGATTATGATGCTGCATATGAAAAAATATTTGGAACTTCAGGTATAGTATGATATATGGTGTAAGACTTTAACGGTAGAATTTGTAGTGCAAATAGTATCTACATTGTTCCATTTCTCGAATGTTACCATCTGTATATTGTACAATACCTTTCTCGCATTTTATGGCAGATTTTTCAGAAACGGATAGTGTTGAAAAACAAGGATTTTTTACAGTTAAGTGGTAGTAGTTTGGAATTAAATTGTATGGTTGTATGGTTGAAATGTAACTCAAATATAGGTTCATCTGTTCTATCCAACGAATTTAAGAGGCTTTATACTTAATCCAACCAACATGTATTAAATGACTTTTAAATTTACTTTGAGAACAATATACTATTTTTTTTCTTTAGAAATTAACCAATTTCATGAAAAACCATTCTGATATCAGTAAAAATAGGAAATGTCAACTTGTAGTAAATTATGACCTTGACCTTTATATAGAATCTATTTAAGAATATACACAAATAAAAGCGATAACCATTGAGATATCTTCAAAAATTTTAAAATGTGTTTTGATAGAAAGATTTGAGACTATTATGTCTGATCTTTTGATAGGTACATGACACTTTGACCTTTGACCTCTAACATGGTGACTTAGACAAAGATCAACATCTGTTATAGTTATTGAAATATAGCTACATTTGTAATTAAGATAAATTTCATCTATCCAGGGATGTTAACTTCAATAAAAGTTCATTAAAATATGCAACAAATGAAGACCTTAAAGGGATCTTCTTTTTGGTTATCGTTTCAGTTTGTATCAGTTGTAGTAATGGAGATCAGCACACAACATATTGACAACAAATAGAATGTGACCATTGACCACGTGACCTTGACATTTTACTATGTAACCTTTTTCAAGGACAAGGTTAATGATGACCAATACTAAAGATCCTATCTCAATATCGGTTATATTGTTTCTTATTTGCAATAAATTTAATTGATACATGTTAGATAACTCTTACAGAAGGGCAATCAAAATATATGCTGATCAAAGACCTCTACAAGATCTGCCTTTTCGTTCAGGTTTCAGTTTGGTATGTCTTATGGCTAATGAGAAAACCTGCAGACGATGCAGTATCAAAGAATAGAATTTGACCTTGACTTTACTTATGACCTTTTTCAAGGTTACGGTCAATTATGACCAATATCGAAATCCCTCTATTTTACATTTTACAACGTGATTTACCAAGCTACACTATCAACATGCAATAAAAAGGGGTAAATTACTCCTACAAGGAGTCGTCAAAATCTTTTGCGTGATATGTAACAAAGTGTTGTGATGTATTGCTAGCTATGTAGAAACAACTGTCATAATGGCATCTTTGCGAATTCAAAGTTATCGGTACACAAGGTTTTGGTCTTGAGGGGTTCTGCTAAGAAAGGCTTCGGTGTACCAATGAGAACTGCGGGAGTGTAAAGTGTAACCGGTCTATGGTACAACATGTCTTTGCGAATATTCACGAACAAAATTATATTGAGAAATACAAGTTGACGGACAAAATGGCATAAAAAGAAACAGACTAAGAACAAGAAGGCTTTATTCTTTACGAGTGTAATAATGTAGCTTTTGGGACATTTTTGTTTTACAATGAGTTCCCTTTACTTGTAATGGAGCAGCCCAGAATTTAAAAACCCCCAGTGGTTTTACACATATTATCCAACTAAAATTGGTTTAGAGCTGAATAAATATTAATGATGTATGACGTTGGTACCTTTGATGACATTTTATTATAATTATCAGACTATTTTAATTAAGATGCCATCGTCTAAAAGTATATTTGACATTTTTGTTCATGTTTATATTTTGTAACATTGGCTTAACCATGGACAAGAACGTGTCGGGACCTTGTTATTACTGCCAAGGACACTAAATGAAGTTAAATATTCCACTCTTAAACATAAACAAGATTCATTATATTTTATCTTATCAACAAAAAAACAAATTCTTCGGATTGTAAGAAACCGTATTAAACATTGAAGTAAACACTGTCTCTTTTGGTCATAAGCAGAGCGGATCTAAAAGGTGCCCTTAAGTATTAAATATGGCACCGTGATGCAAAAAAAAAATACGTCCAGCTACTGGGGTTAGTCCCATTCCCTAGACGTTCTACTGTTCGGCCTCGTACTCTCCTCATTGAAATGCACACTGATGTTAACAATAGGTGTGTTACAGCAAAAAGGAATGTGTTCACCATTCTCACGGTTTGTAAATAGGAACGTGTAGAAATTCGAGGTTTTGAAGTTATTTATAACAGTTTTCAATATAGTGTTGCAACAAAAATTGTTTTGTTATTTTTTCAAGTGGTTAATGAATTGACGTTTTTATTTGATATTGATAGATTCTGTAGAAATTTTTGTATGTGGTCACTATATCTAAGACGGCGGATGGTTTTATTTCAGTTTCTACAAAACATATGTAAACAATTAAATAATATTTTAATTTACATTTTTCGACATTTTTAATTCCATAATTAGTGAATTGTGTGGTACATGTAGTTTCAAAAATTGTTTTTCAGGGGGATGGGTGGTTGGTACCTGCCCTCACACAGTCATATATGCAGCCAAATGCCTGTTGAGGGGAGAAAGTCCCCGTGACTTTGTTGACCTCCTCAAGTCAATGAAACATATGCCAAATGTTGTAATTGCTGACATGGCGAATAAAATAGCTTCCTGCGGAAATCGAGAAAATGCAAATATGTTCCATCCATTTGAAGGACGATTTGCGGAAGCGACACCAGAAAACGTCACTGAAGCAAATGCAGGAACAAGGACATGGAATATCTCATGTCTTGGTAACGCCGTAGCTACATCCTCCGACTTGATACACCAAGGATATAATCCTACCTCTGGTTCTTCCGATCATTATGCATTTTTCGATTGGTTTCACGAAGGAAATTGCAATGATCCCGTAGAAATACTGCGCAATTCATCCTTAGTTCAAGGCTTAGCAGGAATTATAGATACACAAGCTGCAGAACAGTTTTTTAACTCATTAAAACGTGATCTGTACTTTTTGAATCAAATGTCTGCGGCATTTCATGTGTTTTCTTTTCGTTTATTACTTCAATTTCACAACGAAGATGTCAATAAAGAACTTTATATGCAGCAACAACGGGCGACGTCTCTTAATTTATCATTTAATGAACTAGGACAAATATACCATGACATGGATATATCTGGGGTACAAACTTTATTTTCCGAGGAAAACACAACAGTAATTGAGAATTTAATACAAGCAACTGATACTCAGGAATTCATCACTTTCCCGGAGCCTATTTACTATGCAAGCAGAGTTAGCACACGGCCACATAACATCATTGAAGTCGTTCCTGTTGAAAATAATGCATTACTGTCTGCATTTAACAGGAAGGTAGACGAGTTTCTTGGTGTGACCGACTCTATAGATGGCAATGACTTGCTGCAGTTAAATAATAATATTCGATACGCTACAACAACCCTATACAAACGACCTGATCACACGCGGCTATTACAAGTAAAAGCAAACTGGTTGAATGGGGTATACATGCAAACGCAAGGTGGGTCAAACTATTGTGGTTTGTGTGTAGTTAATAACATAATTGGCCCTAATATTAATGGAGAATTTATCGTAACAGCAGATGAAATGGATCGTGCAGCAGACGAGATGTGGCTGAATCTTGCATTAGATCCAACTGTTGTTATCAGTACGGAAATTCCTGTTCTGAGAGACATTGAAGGGTTCTACAGTATGGAAGTACTGACAGCTATACTGGAACAACGAGGATATTCTGTCGTCAGATTAAATCCTACTATTGTTGATAATATAGAAAATGAAGAACTTCTCTCCAGTTTAACAGAATTTGTGCAAGATTCAGCTACATTTATACTGCGTTACAGAAACTCCGCTCACTGGGTCGCTATAAAGAACATAAATGGCCTACTTTACCTACTTGATTCGAAAACTCCATCAGCAAAAGAACTGACGTCTTCACAGTTATGCATTTTGATTCGAAGTAATTGTACACATCCTGGGGCTGTATATTTAGTGCAAATACCAGTAAGCTTTTATACTTATATTGCAACTCGGACTTTTTCTTTTTCTTACTCTTTCATTTTGTTTCATTTCTAACGCGATTAAGCGAGGTGTGAAAATGCAAAACTCAATTCACACGTCTCAGAGTACTTACTACCCAAAACTGCAACTGACATGACAATTAAAAAGAACAGAACAATTGAAAAACAAAGAATAAGATACCAGTTATAAAAAATTATATATATTTATGATTATATATTTTTGCTCATCAACAGACAGCCATTTACTTTTGAGCAAGTTTACATCGTCATTGTTTCGACCTCATAAACATATATTTTATAGCAACAATACTTTATAACACTTATTTTAGAAAATTATTTATTTTGAAGGACGTTCGAGCAGGCTCTGCACAAACAAATTTTCAAAAGCATCATGAAACTGCAGACAGCGATGTAATAGATTTAAGTCTGTTATTGGATAAGGAGGAGGAGCTTTTTAATATTAATGTCGCCAAAGAAGTAAGTAGAATTTGTTTTGTTTTATGTTGCAAATGGAATGCATATATGTAATTGCAATAATGTTTACTCTTTATGTTAGCATGCTCATTTATACTTTTTTCACTAATATTAAACTTTTTATCTTGAAGGATGTCATAGAAGATACTATGGCAGTCGATTCTGGAAATCAGCATGATTTTTCAGAAACTTATGTCATAGATGAAGATATTGTTCCTCCGTCATTGGATAAAGAGGAAACGTTTTATAATGTCAGAGCTGAAAAAGTAAGTAAATTTTCATGTCATATTTTTATCCCAGTCGTCCAATTTAGACAAATACACTTTCGTAAGAACATGTACAGGGGCGTAGCTACGTAAGGCTAAAGTAGGCTATAGCCTACACTCAAATTTGCTTTTTTTAATCGAGCGGTCGGTTGTTAACTTGTATTAATTATTGAAAATTCAATTTATAAAAGTTACAGATCGTGCGCGTACCAAATTCCGACAATCATTCCTTTTCCATTTCCGAGATTGTTCTTCCCGTAATGTGTTACAAGGTACATAACTCTCTCTTAAGATGGATAACTTTGTTGTCAAAACTAAAAGAAAAAGAATATCTGAAGAAAGTGAGTCAGACACCCCAATAGAAGGTGAATCAGGTCAACATTTACTGTACTTGCATATCAATGTATTCGGATTAAGATCCCAATACCCTGGTATCCACGTACAGTAAACGTTGAGCTAGACATTAAACAGTGTATAATGTGGTTGATACACAGTGTTATCATGCACTGACAGGACATCCGAGTCATCGAAATCGTACCCGAGGCGAATGCCGATATCATTTATTTTATAAAATATGGTAAGATTTCAATCAGATAAACTTTCTACTGCTAAAATAAAAGTATTTAGAGGTGAAGTTTATAGCAAATTAAATGCAGAGAAAATGAATTATATGGACTTAAAAATCGTGAAAATCGTTTTCGGCCGGGGGGCTTCGCCCCCCAGGACCCCCTACCAGGGCTCTGCCCTGCACCTGCTGGGGGCCTTGAGCGGCCCCGAGTCCCCCTGCCGTAATTAGCCTACATTTTATTGATACTCTAGCTACGCCCCTGATGTATTCGTTTAACGAGGAAGGCGATGATATAAATCATTTGTAATATGGATATGCCCTAAATCCCGCCCAATAATAACTAATAATCAAGGAGAGCGGTGCTTTTTATGTTGCCACCGATATTTGACTATTCACAGCCTATGCTATTGTTTCGCAGGAAAAAACAAAATAAAATTTGTTTTATTTCTTAAAATGGTGTTTAACTAAGACATCTAGTTGGGTTTTTTTAGGGGGGGGGGGACATGAGTACTTTTTGAAAACCCCCGACCTTTGATAGACAATTAGGATTGAAGACGAGTGCACTCTGCCTGCACGCAAAAAAAAAAAAATTCTACTGAATTTTATGAGCTTTTCTGTACAATATATTGTTTCTAATTGGTGTAAGATTTGCATGACTATTTTTATTTGAGTTTAACAGGCACAAGTGACCTTTCATGCAATATTATCCAAACTATTATTAAACTTTATTGTTTAATTTTATTTATATAGCAACAATCAAAGGTACTTTACCCGTATACGAAAAATACGATACTGTTCTTTTGGTACTCAATAGTAATACTTGTTGAAACTATATGGAAATGTACAATTGTTACCTTACAGGATGTTCTACAAAATACAACGCCTATTGGTTCTGACAATCAGAATGATTCTACAGACATAGATACATCACTACCTCCTTTATTGCATAAAGAGTGGAAAATATATAACTTGAGAGGCGAAAGAAAGGAAGTAAGTAGAAGTGATGTCAGTATATATTATAAAGGGATTATGGTCAGAGCGAGCAGGAAGTGCGGTTTTGTTTCGCCTCAGACGGCGTGATATGAAAGTAACACATTGTAATATTTCTAAGTATATAACCGATGGAGAAAATATAGCTTTTACAATAAATATGTATAAAGTTTTGAAAAATGTCAATTTATTATTCACCAATACAGACGCATGTTTTGTCAGGTGAGTGGAAATGAAATTAATTCAGAATAACGTTTATTGTTTCTACGTTTATTTCAGAAAAAACGGTCATCGTTTATATTTCCCTCTTTTGAAGCAGGAAAAAGGAGGTACTGTGTATGTAAAAGAAAAAATGACGGAAACACTTATTGGCAATGTGAAAAGTGTGAAAGGTGGTATCATCCAAAATGTCTAGGCTATTCAGACTCGGATGAGCCTGATGTGTTTGAATGTTTTGACTGTAAGGTAAAGTTTAATGAAAATTGTCGAATAATCCCGTCATCACATTTCATAACAAATTTGGATTTGATAATAAAATGAAAAACAATAACTGCTATAACATCGAAAATGGATTTTTCATTATCTAAACATAAAGTCATCAGAATGTGAATGTTATATCTTATGTATACATATTTGGAAATTAAACGTTTTAAAGATATGTGATATGGATCGTAAAACTGACTGAATGTAATTGATGTACCTTAAAATATTTGAATTTAAACGTTGATTCAATGCGCGACAATGGCAATCATTCTTTTCCTGCCACTTTGAATGTTATTCACTACAAAGCTTCAAGGGAGACAAAAATGATTGATTGATTGATTGGATGTTTGCTTTCCGTCCAGCAAGCAGTATTTCAGCTATATTCAGGACGGGAACAAGTTAACGAACAATACATCAATTGAAAAAGGGGTGGGATGGGACACAGGGAACAAAATTTTGATTGGAAAAGTACGGAGTATTGGGTAGGGTCGGATAATTAAACTTGTGTAGCAACTACAATGAGCCTACTCTTTTTCGAAATCTACAAAAGGGATCTTTATCGTGCAAGGAGCGTGGCACTCTACCAAACACGTTACCCACTATGGTCCGTGGCCAGGCTTTCCGTATTATGACCTGACAATCCCCCAACGAGAGGGTCTTCCCTATCCGCCACCCGGGACGCGCTGAGACAAAAATGAAGCAATTATATCCGAATCGAATCTGTGCAACATTTGTTAAAATATTTCACCCAAGAAAAGGAAAATATACATAAATCATTGATGGTTTTGTAACGTGTATATGGAAACAATATTTTCAGCATAGTGTGTAATTTGTAAACCCTTTTAATCCTTCTGTGTTAGGTTAGAAAGACTGAAAAGTTGCCGTTGGCTAATTTGTGCGATAGAAATTTCTATAAACTGATTTCCAACTTTTTTCCAGAAAGCACATATGGAATGTGATGATATGCCAAGACTTACAAAGGAGTGTTCACTTACAGGACCTGAAGTTCCAATACTGCCAAGTGAAGGTTTCTCAGTAAACAATAACAGCTCCGCAAAAGAGCTCGATTCTAACATCCATTCTGGTAATTCAGCATTCTGTTAAACCTTGTCTTTAAATAGAATGTTATTGTCTTACGATATTTTTAAGTGTCCGATTTTAGTTTTCATTGATTTAATTATCTTACGATTTAAAACATTAAAGATGCATCATTAACTTTATCTTATCATATATTCTAACATACGTATATATCTAAAAGTATGTGTTAAATTAAGACTTTTCTTTTGTTATTTGTTTGAAGATTCAATCATCACTTGTGACATAAAAATACAAATCTGTATTAGGTGAATCGTAGTATTTGTTTTGCTTGTAAGAAATGGGATCTTTTTATAATTCAAACATTTCTGGAAAGTAACAAGAAATAAAGATATGTATAAATATTTTCTATTTATGTTTGGATTTATTCATAAACAATGAATTAATTACTTTAAATTAGTCTTGAATTATATTTTTCAGGCATTCCAGAAGATTTTTGTCTTTCGAAAGTAAGTTAGTATTGTTTAATAAATACACTTAAGATGAAGTTTGTCAAATGCTAGATTTTCTATTTTACAAAATATTTGTTTGTTTGTAGGACATATTCTTTAACAGACGGTTGATATTCCAATAGGTAGTAAGTGTCCTCCTGTTTTTGCCTACCTTTTTTATACTCTTATGAGGCTGATTTACTAGAAGGCCTGCGACGAAAAAAGACATTGGTCCAATCCTTTCAAATTCCTAATATCATTAATGATATTAATGATCTCTTGAATCAGAACAATACTAAGTTAGATGATTATTTGTAGTAAATGTACCATTGTGAGCTTTAACTTAAAGACATAACCAAGGCCTCTTAAGTAAACCTTCTTCCGGACATAAACTCTGGGGAAAATGCAAACTTGACTCTACAACAAACGTGACGATTCCAACTTGTCAATTGTCAGCTTCACGTTCATTGATAGCAGTAACATTTCAGCAGCTCCTGCGCATTATGTTTACATTTCACAACTTATTCGTTATGTTCTTGTGATAGGTATTCATAATTTCTAGACCAGTCATTACCGTCGACTACTAAGGTACTCCAACAATTGTTATCCCTTCAGAAGTTCTATGCTGATATTAGCTCAGTCACATATTTTCCGTTCTTAGCCAGAATTTGACTTTTTCCTGAACATGACAATGAGTTCATAGAAGTGGGTTAATTAAGGATACGCACTTCCTACTTGTATGGAGCACCCACGGGTTACAAACTTTTTTTCGTTATATGTTTTCGAGTTGTATATGTTGTAATGTTTGTCTGAATCTGAGTTTGTAACCGTTCCTTGACTTTTTCACAGTGATTGTGCTACGATGTTTTTTGATACCCCTATTACTGACTAGTGGTACATTATCCATTTTCATCAACAAACATACTCAAATTCTGCGGTAATGGAAGCTTGAGGCTTGCATGCCATAAAACCTGGTAACCCACCATTTCGTTTGACATGTCTGTTCCAGGTCAGGACCATTGCTTTAGTAACTATATTTTTAGCTGTTGGTTCTGGAGTTTGCAGATTTATATGACTGATTTGTGGATTATCATTATTGACAGTTTCTTTCGTGTTCGGTATTTTGTTATTACCTTCATTGACATTTGGCTTTTGTAGTATATAATATGTTATGTAATATGTATATGTACTGTTATAATATATCTATCCATTGGATTTCTGAAACATCAGAAATACACTGTGGCACCCATTCGCCTGCATTATGTAAAGCGGTGTAGACCCTTTGGCTAATTCTGCTATATATACATTTGGCCATATGTTATGGACCACCAGGATTTTAGTGGAGGTGATTGTTTAAAACAAATATTTATAACAACATATAACCATCCCCTGTTCCTTTCACGTTTGGTTTAAAAAAGTCGACAATTTTAAAGAAGTTTATGGTTTTACTATTCAAAATGTAAAGAAAAGACCAACAAGATGTCGTTTGTAAAAATATGACATAAAACTGCAAAATCATAACTCGAAAAATGTTTCAGTTTGAACAGCTGGTAATGTTACATACACAGAGTTGGCATGTTGAGTGTTATTAAGATGTAAGAAGAAATCATCTTTAAACATTTATTCACAAGAAAAGAGTCAGTATCGTGTGTATCCACCACGCTTCCGGTGCAATTATTGAACTCTTCTGGATAAGTCTCTGAAGTTTACGTTGAGGTGAATTGCCGCCACTCCTGAATTAAAGTATCACTCAATTCTTGAATGTTCTGACATGGAGGGTCACGTTCATTCACTTTCCGGCCGAGATAGTCCCAAACATGCTCTATCGGATTCATATCCAGAGACATGACAGGCCATGGTAATGTCTCAACTGCCTCATTTGCAAGATAATCTTTGACGATGCGTGCTCTATGAGGTCTTGCGTTGTAGTCCATGAACACGGGTCTGTTTTCAAGTGGATGCGCATCAAAATGGGGCACAATTCGGGGGTTCAGAATCGGATCTCTGTATTTGGAAGCAGTTAGTGTGCCATTTAATGGATACAAGTCTAACTTACAGTCATATGAGAAGCAACCCCGAACTGTCACTCCGCCACCACCAAAAGCTGTAGTTCCCAGAACATGTGCAGGATCAAAAGCTGTGTTGCGTTGACGCCATACCCGCATCCTGCCATCAACTGGTTTAAGAAGAAAACGACTTTCGTCGGACCAATGAATTCTTTTCCAAGAGCGAATATTCCACCCGATATGGTCACGCGCCCACTGCAGCAAGGCATCCTTATGTCTTTTTGTAAGTGCTGGTCGCTTTATTGGTCTCCGTGCTCGAAGTCTTTCGCAGTTAAGCCTTCGAGCGATTTAAAAATTTTAACAATAGATACTACAAACCTAGATTTTGTTGATAACATATGTACAAAGAACCAGAAACAATCAATTTGTTTATTTATTTGAAGCAAAACCTGGTGGACCCTAACTTTTCTTCTCTTACAGATTCCTGTAGTTTTGGAATATTTATATTCAATGATGGCCTGTGACGATGACGATTGGTAAGTTCTTTTCGAATTTCCAGTATTTTAACGTTATTAGAAAAGGGACATCAGAACGAACTTAAATTCACACGCTGTAATCAACTCAAGTTTGTAACGGAATGACTGGGTTTTTACAGGTAAACAACTAGACTAGACTATACTAAATTTTGTATGTGAATATTTGGTTTAAGGTACAAAACAGTATTATAACAGATTATTTGCATATGAACATAGTGTTTCTGTTCATTTCCTAACTTAGTTAAATGTACAATTTAAGTAAGCAGTAAGTACGAGAGATGTTTTATGAAAACTTCATCAAATAAAAAGCAGGACATAATTGCTTAAGTCTCCATACAAATTAACTTAAGCACCCGTGACGTTACATCTGCAAGCATTGCATTAAACTTGAATTAACAGTGACATGTATTTTGTAAACCTAGTATCAATTAGCTTGAATGACTAATTAAGATATTAACATGTTTTATTGTGAAAGTGATGACTGATTAATAAGCAATTTTGAACTATATGCATACGATCCAGTGGTATATAACATCATTACACCTCTAGAATAATACTTTATTATACCTCAGTTTCATCGTACATAGGCCGCCGTGACACTGTAAAAAAAATTTACTGTCGAAAAAATAATGTTACCCGCTACCATAGGTACGAAATGTTGGAAAATTATACTGTACCATGCGCGCATGCGCAATATCTATTTTTATATTTTCCGTTGTAAACAGACGGCAATAATGTCAAACGTTTTTCTACCACAAACGAGGCAGAATTAAAGATTCTAGCTACTGTTAGTTTACTTTTATTGTTAAATTGCTGTTTTATTACCATTAATATGAATGTAGGCGCTGCCTCAATGCGAGCATCGCACATTGTTCATGTCGTTACTTTACACCTTAACAGTACCTCTACATTCCATTGATGACGTAACGTCTTATCTATTGTCTTGGTGACGTCACAAAACTCAATTTCAAATACAGCGCTTCAGATTGAAAAAAAATTGTCTGGCATTTTTGTAGTAATTTAAAAAATTAACACTTTAATTTTATCGATGTCAAATTATTTTTGTCTACTTTTATATTATATATTTTTTCGTTCGTCTACAATATTTTCTTCGGATAGCTCAGCTACCGTCTGAAATGGATTTGTTCATATGGATCACATGACTTTATTTACACACACGCATGTAACCGTATAGCTCTCATCTGCGATGCTCGCTATTACATCAATTATATACCATTATTGAATAAAGTTGTTTATGGTTTGAATAGTTTTTCGGTATAATAAAATAAATGTTACAGTAAAATTGTCAACTTCGGTTTTCGTCTCGGTTGACAGTATTTCCTCAAGTTGACAATTTTACTGTCACCCTGTCAGACATGTAATATTTATATAATATTATAGACTTTACATGCGCAGAAATACATACTTACTACCAAAGATTCAATAACCAATTAAATCAGACACTAAATTAAATGTTTATAATTGTATGATTGTAGTGATTTAGAAGAACACTGGCGACACCACGAGTTCCTGCTTTCGCCTTTGATAGTATACAATCGGGAACGAAGAACACACTGTTTTGGATCTGCGAGGTTCTCAAAGAAGGTACGGATATTTGTCGAAATGTAATTGATTTATATTGAAAGAACATTTGACATAGACAAGCAGGCAAACAAGTACAATTATAGTAATAAAAAGTTGTAATTTACCTTAGTCGAAGAGGATAGTTCATATTATTTTTTATTAAGGTATAAACGAGAGAGGTAAATCCAACTTCCACGTGCATACGGAATGTGGTAAAAAAATACAGGAAATAGTTCCTTGGAATTCATAATAAGAAAAATCTACAGTATAATATATTTAAAATCTATAAGTCGCACACTAAGTATTTTATTCACAAATGGGATTTATGTTAAAAGATGTATTTACATGTATTTTCAGATTTATGAACAGATAATGGAAACTCTAATGAAAGAATTAATTTATTCTTATAGAAATCCAAGGTTTGTGTTGACATTTGTATAAAAACATTTGTTCCGTTTATGAAATATGACGTTAGATAAATGATTTGATAAAACGGTACATAAAAACATCCTGGAATGCCACCCTTAATTCTATACACATCAAATATGTTCTTGTCAGAATTATTATGGGTTAACTAGTAGCGAAGCAAATTATCTGCGCAGTAGAGCAAGAATTAATGCATTTCTCCATAAACAATTGAAATGGTATGGTTATTCTTCTAACAAATTTAGAATTTTATTTCTTTATCTGATTAATTATTAAAATTACTAATGTGCATGATTTTCTGTAAGTACGAAATGTCAAATATAAATGTAAATATACCTGGTGGCAGACAAAACCAAAGAGTACAGAGAAAATGAGAGAAATAGTACCTCGAGAATGTTATGAGTTGTATGAGGCATTTGGTGTCAAATATGGGAAACCTTGTTACCCGTCTGTTCACTGATCATGGATTGGTGTATAGTTTTTTCATTCTGTTGTAATGTTTCCATACTTCTTATTCTTATATTAGGCGCCCATATACGGTTGGAGCAGTATTAAAAATACGAAACTTGGCAGATTGTAAGTTGCAGAAAGTGTTTGATAACCACAAATTGTAAGTATTAAATAGTTTTGGGTTTCAAGGTTGTGTTCTGTTGATGCGGTTGATTTTAAATCTTTGTTACACAGTTTAAAAATTCCAGCAATTATGATATAACATTTCGAATAGTAATAATAAATTGAATGTGTTGACAAATTTCTTGTTTTGTTATCAAGAGATGATTCTAGTTAATGAAACCTTATCAAGAGATAGCTACTGATAGGTTAATCGTTTTAAAGTTTATTTATTTTTGGTTTGTAAAAGGATATTATTTTATAGAAGTTTTAAGTTATGAATGTAAGTCATTTTTATTTATGATAATAAGGTAGTGATAGATTAAAATAACCTGTACACAATTTTTAAGTCGTCCTATGCATAACTGGCATATTAAACTTTAGTGGCGGCTATAGTAGATTTTAATTTAAGGTTAAATGTTCCATCCTTTCAAAGAATAAACATTTCTTCTCTCCTCTAAAATTGAAATATGACTATTTTTGACAATTTAAGTTGTCATAATTTCTTCCTGGAAAACATTTAGCCAAAATTTGTTAGTACCTAGTAATGCTTCAAGTTTTTATTCTATATCTATGGACTACAAATATAAGTTTTGACAAATAATGATAGGGAATGTTATCTTGAAATTGCAAGATATTTTGTATTTGTGGGCCTGTTTTGCTTTCGTTTGTTTGTTTGATGGTGTTTTGCCACTTTCAGCAATTTTTCAGTTATATCATGGCGTCCAGTTTTTATTGGGGGAGGAAGCCGGAGTACACGAAGAAACCCCCCCCCCCCGACCTGCGGTAGAAAAACTGGCAATCCTTGTCAATTAAGATTGGAGTCGAGTACACCCTGCCTGCAGTAAGAATCGAACCCGCAATCTCAGTGTTGACAGACCACGTGATCAATAGTAGACTAACTACCTTGACCACTCGGCCACCGAGGCCCCGTTTTGCTTTCGTATAGACATGTATACAACCATTGTTCATATATCATGCCAAAGGTGTCACTTGCGATGGCAATATTGGGATCTATGTCTAAATAAGAATTTTGCTATCATTGTTTAATTTCCGTTAAATATATTTATTAAAACTAGCATAAATCTAAAATATATACAGAATAATGGCGTTATTATATAAAAGTGTACCTACTTACTAAATTTGTATTTCATAAAATGTTGCGACCTTAGTATTTAAAATGTAGTAAGAGTACACTTGCCTTTTCAGACGTCGAACAATGATATGTGTCAAATACATAAAATACGCCTTTTGTATATTGTTCATTTGTACGATGTCTATATGCGGTTTTGTAAATTAGAAAAGTGAATTACTTTTAGTGAAAGTGCTACATATGCATCACTCTTTTTTTCAGCCTGGCAAGTATATACGTAATAAGTGTTTGCCTCAAGGAATCATTGATTTGGATTCTATGCAGATACAAAGGATGTCCTTATGTGGCAGCTGACAATGCGTTGTCAGAATCAGAAGTACATATGGACAGCCTTGTTAAAACAAGAAAATTGTAGAGCATCTTTATTGTGTAATATATTTAAATTTAATGTTTCATTATGTATATTTCTTTGACTATGCATATTTGTAATCTTTAATGGTGTTTATATAATTTATCTTTTGATGTCGGTTGTAATAATTGATAGTTATGGCATTATATGTTACATTGTTTATGAAAGCATGAACTTCAGTAAGTCATAAAGGGAGGATTTCTTTATTTTGTTCATATTTATGTAATTTTAGAATATTTATAACCAACAGATAAGATCTTGTATATGCGTACAGTATTTTGGGGGGTGGGGGGGGGAGTTACGGGACAGCCCTCCGACCATATCATACGATCCTTGCTATTTAAACATGCCCATGTTTATTTCATTAGGTTATAACGAAATTGCTTAAAATAATAAATGTGTCAGAAAGATGAAAACATTCCATAAAAACTATCCACTTTTAACAGCTATGATAAACTGTGGCTTAACCCACAAATAACTATAAAATTTGTTGTCTCAAACTGTCTGTTAATAGCATTGGACACAAATCTACAGAAATTTACCCGGAATAACTCAGTTGCAGAAGTATAAATAACAAACATAAAGTAATTCATAAAGCGACCATAAAACTTGTTGGGTATTCATTACAAGTTAAGAAAACGACACATGCTTAATTATTTAGCTCACCTATTAGCACAAAATGAAAAGGATAGATGTTACCTGTGTCCATATGATAATGACCAGGCACTTTTTTATACGCTGGTCGAAGACTGGTCGTATTATGGGAACACCAATGGCGGGCGGCCTCCACAGCGATTTCCGCTCTCTAACTCAAACAGTTGTTTTCCGATCTTCATGAAACTTGGGGAAACTGTTTATGGGCATAATATCTCTGACAATTTCGAAAACCAGCCAAATCAATTCAACCACTTCAGAGTAATGACCATTCATTTATACAAAAATGGCAAATTCACCTTTTCCGCTCTCTAACTAGAATAGTTATTGTCCGATCTTCATGAAACTTGGAGAAAATGTTTATGTACATAATATCTCAGCCAAGTTCGAAAACCAGCCAAATCACTTCAGCCACCTCAGAGAAATGACCTTTTATTATACACGAAATGGCAATTTCACCGTTTCGGCCAGAGACACCCAGATCAGATAAATTTACAGTTAAAATTGTATCGAATTACCCAGACCCCAGTATTCAGAGGCGGACCAAGCGGGTTAAGATTCTCCATAACGAATCGGCATATAAGGCCACATGATCCTCAAAAATGTGCCTAGACCACCTGCATAGCGCCCCCCTTTTCATACCAAATTTTCAGTAATAGTCTAAATGTGTGAATAATTACAAACATCTAGGTGAATGCCAGTTATATCTTACCTAAATGACAGGGCCAATTATTTAATGTATAAAATAAAATTAAGAAGTATCTTTTTTCCTTACATTCTATTTTCACTCGCCGGTCGTTCCTGTAATCATAGTTTTAAGGTTTTATATTTTAAGGTAAAATAAGCAACACGTACAATTATATTTACTTCTATCGGACAGAATTAAACAGCTTATATTCCCCATGTTCGGAATACAAGAGTTACTTCCCATTTGCAAGAGTTGTCTTTTATAACAGCATGTATCTAATATTGAACAGATAGGGAAAAATCACGTTTTTAATTTTTTTTAAAATAATGTCTGTGGACTGACTCGTCCAGTACACCTAAAAAAACTGCAGAATTAGTTTGCATATCATAATAAATTTTACCGGATGCTTTGCTATATGTGAATAAAACAATATTGTAGAAAAACTACTTTTTACCCACAGTAGGTACTATAAAGTACCTGCTCTAAAGAACAGTTAACTCTGCAAATGGGAGATAAATCTTGTTTACCGCAAGTAGGGAATAGAAGAAAGGGGGTCTAGGTGCACGAGTGGTTAAGGTAGTTCATAGTTTAGTATGGATCACGTGCCGGTTAAAAGTGAGGTTAAGGAAATAATACTCACTGCCGGCATGTTGTACTGTACTCGTCTAAAAAAACAAGTATTACTATTTGTTCTAAATGTCTGTAATGTGTTTAACACGTATAGATTATTACATGTCGAATTCCATATCTGCCCTGATATCTTCCTGAAACTCCTATATCTGCCCCAACGGAAGAATCAAGATATCAAGGCGAATATGGAATTTGACGTGTAATAATATATTTATGCCATATTTACATGTGATTTTAAAGAACGTACAATAATATTATTTGATTCATTTTTAATAATATTAAGATTTATATATGAGGTTGTGCGCTCGTCTTTTTGTTGCCTTTCTCTTTCATTTCTTTTCGCATAGCAGCAGATTTTTTTTCATGTCAGAAATGTCAATGTCTTCTAAAATATAGAGTTCGCATATGATAGCAAGCCATCGCTTGATTTTGCCAATATTTTATTCAGTTTTCCATTTGGTGTAAACATTATGGGATCAACGAAAGGGGACTTTTTGGTTGTCGTTAAATAAATAATTTCATAAAAAAATAAGAACGTAATAAAATTGAATTAAATTGAATTGAGTAAAGACTAATCAGTGGAGCTCAAACTAAAACCATATAAAATCCAAATAATTAAGATGTTGTATAGACCTTTTATAATAAAAATTCCAGAAATACTGAATCCGGTTTAGGTCATCTACACTTTGCGACTAGAGAAACATTAAAATTGAAACCATTTTCAAAAATTTAATGACAATAAATGTATGCCATGACTAAATCACTGAAAAAATAAATGATAATCAGCACCGAAGCGTGTAACTTTTTGGGCTGGTGATACCCTCGATGACTAACAGTCCATCAACAGAGGCATTTGCCCAGTCGTGAATTGCAAATAAAATGTAATCAAAGATACCAAGGTTATAAAATTTACTACGCCAGACGAGCGTTCCGTCCAATTAAAACTCTTTAGTGGCGTTCAAACCCAAAAACATTTTCTATACTAAAACTCTCTATGGTCTTATCTGTTAACGTATGACGTCATCAAAGCAGTGCAAATGTTATCTGCCCCCGGTGGGGGGGGGGGAGATATGGATCTGTCACTTCTACGTTTACTACATATGCATAATTACACCTTTTACATATAAATATGTGATAACTGCAATTATATGATAGGTACCTTGTTTGGTAATCATCCGTTCTTGTTCTGCAAAATACTTAATTTTGCATAGTGTTCTTGCATGTAAGTTATTCTGCTATGTTGTAGATCATATATATTTAAACACGTATTCACTTTTACTTTTAAATTTGTTATATCTTTAACAAGAGAGTGCAACTAATAAAATATATTATATGAAATGACTCCAGTTAATGTTTTATATTTAGTTTAACGGAACATATTTACGCTGTCTTACGAAAATTTTTACAACTGAAACTTTAACGGGCAATATTTCTGCTATATTCAACACGATAACAAGTCAATAACCAATTGTTTTAGCCCAAATTCATGATTGGGTAAATTTGGAAAACGGGGAAAAACGCCAAATTTAACTCCCAAGACTTCTCTTAACGAGTATGCTGTAGTGTGAATTTAAAGCGCTCGTTTGTAGTATTATATCGCGAAAAATGCATACAACAGTTTTGGAGGCTTGTATCCGCAAGCCGGGCAAGCTAGATATCATAATACACTGTGGTGTTCCGTTCTTAAGTATAAGATTACAAGGAATCTGTCAAAAGAAAAAACAATCCATACAAAAAACGTCCAAGAAACTGGCCAATTAATAAAAAAAATAATAAAGCGATGGTCCTGATTTGGAACAAGCGTTCAAATAAAATGAAGGGTTAAACCAGGTTTCGGGGTATGCCAAACCATCCAGCTTTTAAAACTGGCAGTGTACACCACTAGTCAGTAATTGTGATATCTTAAAATCATCGCAGCACAACTACAATGCAATGAATTAAAAAATGGGAAAACGTTCTGCAATTGCAATTTTTGGCTTTTAGATTATATACTTACTGCATGCATGCTCTATTGAAAAATATATACACAGTATGCAGCAGGAGAGGCTGGAATATTGCTGGACAAGTGAGGACAATCTATAATTTTAAAATAAAAAAAAATCTCGTATGTACTACATGTGTGTGATTTTTATAGATGATCATTTGCGTCATATTTGATGAATAAGTCTAAAATGATGTTGTTTCTGGGGTTTCTTTTCATGATTTACGGGAAATACAGGGTTGTTTATTAAAAGAAAGTCGTTCATCAAAGTATCGTAAAAGCAGAGGACCTAGCTTCTGATATCTTTTAGTCTTTAAAAGGACGTAGAGGAAATTAACCGGTCCTTTATTCTCAACTCCACCTACGATACTGTATGTAAATTTAATGCAACTTTCACAGAACCTTTGTCACATAGTGCCATGTAACATTTGACATTTTGATTTGATTGGTAATTAAGATTTTCCAATAGCAAAACATGGACTTTCTTGCCATTGGGAAACGGAGATATCAATCATTAACGGTAAGTTTTTTCTAGTTTTTTATTGTTTCAAAACCGAGAATGCACTAGTATAAAAGTTTACGTACATTATGGTGAATTGATGGATTGAAATTTGTAGATTGAAACCGCAAACACTTTTCTTGAAAAATTAAAACGAACTGATTACTACTTTTATGGTTTTTTCAATTCAACCCCTTCATCCGGATTGAACTTAATTTAAAATTTAAACTTACCGAAGTAATAACATTTTTTTTACTTTCTCGTCATTTTCAAGGTTACAAATTGTGTTATATTTTTGAGTTATAACAAGTAGTCCAGTTTTATTGTTTTTATGGGGGGTGGAGTTGAGCACAACTTTTAAACAGTGACACTAGAATAATCAACCTCAGTGTTTTATCACGTCATTGTCAATAGTAATGACCGGATGAATGTTCTGACAAAAATAAAAATAAATACCGGAAAACATAATACAGTATATCCAGTTACATGTAGTATTATTACGATGAAAACCCGCGTTTCAAATCCAGGATCAAATTACCCGATATTTGTATAAGTAGCATATATAGTTATTGTTAAATAAACATTAAAACAGGAAAGAAAAATACAAATTTGATAAATTCAAGGAAATAATCCAGAATCTTATGTGCTATTCATTTGTATAAATAAATAAATAAATAAATAAATAAATAAATAAATAAATAAATAAATAAATAAATAATAAATAAATAAATAAATAAATAAATAAATAAATAAATAAATAAATAAATAAATAAATAAATAAATAAATAAATAAATAAATAAATAAATAAATAAATAAATAAATAAAATTAATTTAATTATTTAAGCCTTTATCTCATATTAAAATAAACACAATAAAACAGATGTTCTAATAAAGAACATTATGAACTATAAATTATAGTAAATGGAGAGTAATAAACGTTCAATGCGTGACAGGATGACAGCTTAATGCGCTTGGTCAGTACTTTTGATCAAAAGCTAAGTGCATTTTTACAATGCATTAAAATATTATTCATTTAAATTCAGTTATTTGGTGTAATAATTAACAATAAACAACACTTAGTACGTGTTTGTTATCTTTTCGGTATTATGTCATACTTTTGGGTTCTCATCAGGCCAGGTTCTCATTTGCACCGGGTTCCCACTTGCGCCGTCGCCTGCTAGATGCTGATCGATATCTTCCAACAGAAATGTATCCAAATGTTGGAAATTGGAAAACATTTGGGAAGTTTAAGACATAGGACTTGATTATATTATAAACCATCCGAGCTTTTACTCAGTAAGAACTGCGTATTATGTTTCTGGGTTTATTGGGAATTCATCACTGCAGATATTGTGTACTTTCCTTTTCTCATCTGACACCAGAGTATCATGTGTGCTGGTACACCCAGGGTTGTTTTGCCCTGAACAAAATTAATTCTTCATATTCATAATAAGAATATAGAATGACTTGCCCCAGTCACGAGTCGCCCCATATTAATATCGAGTCGCCCCACATTTTAATAACGACTCATGCCACATATGTAAAATATATAAGTTTATAAATTTAATATTTTAAAATATATGGCCACACACTCGAATTTCGTCCATACTCGAATTTCGGCGATTTTCCTTCATTCAGCAATGTAAGCAATGAACCCAAGGTTAATTTACTTTTAAAATATCGTGCATTTATTGCTCTAACCAAATGATTCCTAAATAATAAAATATAGGGCGTTTCAACGAAATTACCGTCCGTTAAAGCAACACACTTTCATCGCCGAAATTCGGGTGTCCTAGTGTATTTAATTAAATTTATAGTATAAATTTTTTATATTTGCATAAATTTTATTGCTAGGTGTTTAAATTGGCGGTGGATCTCTTGAGATTAAAGTGACTCGTGTTTAATTCTTTAACTAATTATGATAATTATAATTGACCTACTAAAGGACAAGGAGTCCAACACCGATGCCATAGACGCCTACTTTGCCTATATTGAAAGAACCTGATCGACTGCGAAGGTTGGCATAACAGACTGAACAGGACGGCAAGAAAAGGTAATCTCGACTTGACTTTACGTTACTATTTCAAGATTGAAAGAACCTGATCGACTGCGAAGGTTGGCATAACCGACTGAACAGGACGGCAAGAAAAGGTAATCTCGACAAGACTTTACGTTACTATTTCAAGAGGCCCGAGATGTACAGTAACAGTGCAAACTTGTAAAAGAAAAGAAACTCAGACCCTACCAGAAATAATAGACTAGACAGGGACGCCTATTTGCCAAACAAATATGCCAATAAAGACAAATAATTTTAAATTATCTCAAACTGTTAATCATATCAAAGTTAATCACGATTGTAAACAAGCAAACATTCAATTATTATTCTTATAATTAATTAAAGAAGTGAACATGAGTTCACTTTAATCTCAAGAGATCCACCGCCAATTAAAACACCTAGCAGTAAAATATATGCAAATATAAAAATTTATACTATAAATTTAAATTAAATATATTTTTCAAATATTAAATTTATAAATTTATAATAAATATTTATATATTTTACACATGTGGGGCGAGTCGTTATTAAATGTGGGGCAACTAGAGAGTTGGGCGAGTCGTTATGATACCCATGATAATGATGCTGTATTGTTACAACTGAACTAGACAGGGATTTTCCTACCTTTTTTCAAATGGGGCCTGGGCCCCTGTTCATTGGGAAAATTACGACGTAATTTCCACAATTGGGAAAAGTCTTAAATATGAATAAAGTAAAAACATTGCTTTTAAACATCAATGTTTTTAATGTAAAATGTTTCTTGTATAAATTAGTCATGAATGACAAGATGGAATCTATGAGCGTGACCTGAAAACTGACAAATTCAAATCAGTTTTCATAAATATTTTGGAAAAAGTTATCAAAATTTACATATGTAGCCAACTGTGCTGACATCATACTCTAAGAGAAAAATTTCCATGAATCTTGGTGGAATTAAATAGAAACTGAGTTGCAAACATCAGATTTTACTTTCACTCTCGTTTGTTCTGGGGTCTTAATAAATGACTGGATAAGAACTAAATCAGATATACATAACTCTAAAAATGTGCATTGCATTGGCATTTTAGTTTACCCTGATTCGTATGCTAATCAGCATTCAACCGAACTTCGCTACCGACGGTCAAAGGTTCGGTTGAATTCCGATAATGGATGGGTCTAGAGGTGCAAGAAAACTCATTATTTTCTATTCACAAAGGCTCTGGTCAATATTTAATTTCGTAAAAACTAAATTTCCTAGTTTTGATACAATACGTCATCGTTCCACTTCGGTAGTATTTCGCGTTGTGTAATGCCATTTTTGAACGTTAATGCAGGGTCACGCTTCATTCCAAATGTATTCCTCCGACTTATTCTTTTCTAGACAAAGCTTTTTGAACCAAAAAAAAAACGGCCCATATTACTGGACATCGTAAAAATAAAGTAATTTGTCTTATTTGCGGCATACAATTATCTTTCATATTATTGAACAAAGTTACGCGACTTACCAAATCTCAGGGTTTTTTTTATATCATACCGGAATCTGCGTTTGGTATAAAACAAGCAAGCTCTAATATTAAACTGGTTGCCGTTATGACTAAAGATACCGGGAACAGTAATTATAAACCAATGTTCGCGTAGTAATCAGATTTTGATTTTGTTTGTAATATTTCGGCTTAGCGTGATTGAATTTATTTTTAGAAACCGGATTACAAAACCTCATGAAATGGGAATTTTCACTTTCATAATTGGGGAAAAAATATGGGTTTTTGCCATTGGGAATGGGGCCGAATATCGGCCCCAAAATAAAGGCAGGAAAATCCCTGTACTAGAGCAGACTGACATTATTAACAGAAGGGAATAGAAATATTTTAATACTAACTACAGCATGGAAAGATGATCAAAAATAAGATACTAGTAGTCCCTCCATCATTTTCTACAATGACCAATGAAAACCAGATTTTTTTTTTTTTACATTATCATTTCTGTTGTGCTTAATGACAATTTTCAAATGCAACATGCCTTCTGAACCTTTTGCGGCCAGTTGCTCCACATGAATGGAACGGGATAACGGTTCATTTTTCACTACACATTATTTAATAAATAAATAACTAAAATTTTGAAGCAATATTTTCGTCTTGGATCTATGTATATTTAAAAAAAATAATATCCTTTGGTATAGATATTTAACCAGCACAAAAAGAATTCAACAGTAATGTGTTTTTAACTAAATTGTTTTCTAGATTTTGATGGACTTGAAATAAAATTTTTATTAATGGTATTAAATAACTAATAAGTGATAAATAAGTGTTACATAAAAATCTGACTAAAATTTCAATAAACATAAAAATATATTCATTTTTTGACAAAAATATGTGACAACTTATTAATTGTGACTTTTTTTCCTGTGACTTTTTTTCCATTTACCGATTTGTATTTATGATGCTTTACATTGACTGATTAATTTTATGCTTTTGCAAGTGTGCAGAATAATGTTGATTTGTTAGTAACACCCGGCCCATGCCAGCAAGTCAGACAAATGGTGGCAGTGAAAAGAAAAAGAGACGATACAAACCCGAATATACTCTGAAATGTGGAAATGTTTGTAATTGTCTTCCAAAGTGGGGCACACCATTGCCTGCTTCGAGTTCTAAATAGTTGGTGCCAAAAACAACTGAAATTTATGTCGCCAGTTTTCAGATTCTGGCAAAAAAATAACTTTATTCTGGTTTCTTTTAAAAAAGTTGCCTTTTTGGTACATCAAGCAGGAGAGTCATCTTATAAAATTTCAGGGGGCCTCAGTGGCTGAGTGATTAAGGTAGTCATAGTCCTCTACTATTGAGTCACCTTATAAAATTTCAGGGGGCCTCAGTGGCTGAGTGATTAAGGTAGTCATAGTCCTCTACTATTGATCATGTGGTATGTCAACACTGAGGTTGCAGGTTTGAGTCTCGCTGTAGACAGGAGGTACTCAACTCCAGTCTTAAATCTGCAAGTTTTCTTGTCAGGTCAGGGTTTTCTCTGGGTACCTCAGGCTTCCTCACAAATTAAAAACTGGACTATATGATATAGCTGAAAAATTGCTGAAAGTGGCGTTAAACACCATTTAAACAAACAAAAAAGTGTCTGTATATGCCTCGTTGGTTTCCAGATGATAACTTGAAAATACATTAACAGATTTTGTGTAAACTTAACTTTGCACAGCTATAAAATGAAGTTCAAGTTGAATTTTCAGCACAATCCCTTTTGTTGTTTTGAGTAAGGCCAAATAGAAACCAAATTGTCAAAAATTGTCTTTTTTCAAACGATTACTTGAAAAAAAGAGATTTTGTTAAAGCTTTGCAAAGCTGTTCTATAAGGTCATATTGAATTTGCAGCACAACCCCATATGTGGTTTTTTTGGAAATTAGTTTTATAGGTGCAAGGGCCCGGTTAAAATTGTCTTCCGAGATGGACTGTTATAGAGCTCATTTTCCGATTTGTAATTCAGTAAAATGTGTTAATGAATATTAAAAGCAATGGAACCTGGCCGGGTATTATTTAATGTACCATTAGATGTCCTATTTTTTACAATAGATGTATAGTTGCTGCTTGTTTATGGCTGCAGTAGTTTGTTCCTTGATGATTGATTGATTGATTAGATGTCTGCTTTACGTCCAGCGAGCAGTATTTCAGCTATATTCAGGACGGGAACAAGTTAAACAATAAATCAACGGAAAATATGGGTGGGATGGGTCACAGGGAATACAGTTTTGACTGCCACTGAAAAAGTATGGAGTTTTGGGTAGGGGCGGAAAATTTAGCCTTTTGTAGCGGCTACAATGAGCCTACTCTTTTTCGAAATCTACAAAAGGGGTCTTTATTGTGCTAGGAGCGTGGCACTCTCCAAACACGTTACCCACTACGGTCCACGGTCAGGCTTTTCGTATTGTGACCCGACAACCCCCCAACGAGAGGGTCTCCCCTATCCGCCACCTGGGGACACGCTGGGCTGCTCTGTGGGTCGAGCACTGGGAACCCTCCCAGTATGGTCCCAGTGTTCCTTGATGAAGACTCTTAACTTAAATGTTTTTTTTTTGTGCAGATCATACCGAAAATGCCATCAACAAAGAAAGAACTATACTTAGCTAAAACTATTGGAGAGTTGAATAAATTAGCAGAACTCCCAGCTAAGATGTCGACCACTAATTCTAAAATGTAAGTTACATATATACATTTTGTATGTATATACACTTTAATATATAAGCTCAGTATTTTACACCTGAGATTCTGACTGATGGGCAACAAGTATGTCCTCTTTGAAATATGTTAGTGTATTAGAGTGCAAATAGAATGTACATGATTATAGAATCAAGATGAGAAAACAGAGTGATGACCCTAATTTATTTCAAGTTCCTGCATGTACGTGTATGTTGTCATCAGCAATTTACCAACGGCATGTCATACAAACAAATTTGGTCTAGTTCTAGACTTGTGAGTTTTTATGTTTTGTCTTTTCATTTACTTTCAACTTGGATTTTTTTCAACTTCAGATTGGTGAAGACTGCAGACAAAATGTTAAAGGAAGCAGAGCAGGGGGACCTTCTTGGTGATGAAGAGAGAGCTTATGTATTGTACATGAAGTATTTCAATGTAGTTACTTTCCTCAAGAAAACACCTGAATATAAAAAACAAAAGGTACAGTGGATTCATAATATAGTTTTCGTGGGAACCAGTTCACTAGTAACAGATTTCATGGGCACCTGTTCACTAGTACAGATTTTGTGGGTTCCAGTTCACTAGTACAGATTTCGTGGGCACCAGTTCACTAGTAACAGATTTCTTGTGTACCAGTTTACTAGTTACAGAATTATTGGGTACCAGTTCAATAGTACAGATTTCATGGGTACCAGTGTTCATGGTTTGAGAAAAATTGCTGTTTTTAAAATACTTAATTTTATTGTTTGTTCCTATCTGAGAAACTGGTAAAAACAGAATGATTTGTGTGTTCATGTTTCTTACTGATTGACTGATAAAGTGGTCATGGTGGCTGTTTTACAGGTATCTACTATTGACCATGGTGGACTTTTTGGTTAAGGTATTTACATGTATCTACTATTGACCATGGTGGACTTTGTGGTTAAGGTATTTACATGTATCTACTATTGACCATGGTGGACTTTTTGGTTAAGGTATTTACATGTATCTACTATTGACCATGGTGGACTTTGTGGTTAAGGTATTTACATGTATCTACTATTGACCATGGTGGACTTTTTGGTTAAGGTATTTACATGTATCTACTATTGACCATGGTGGACTTTTTGGTTAAGGTATTTACATGTATCTACTATTGACCATGGTGGACTTTTTGGTTAAGGTATTTACATGTATCTACTATTGACCATGGTGGACTTTTTGGTTAAGGTATTTACATGTATCTACTATTGACCATGGTGGACTTTTTGGTTAAGGTATTTACAGGTATCTACTATTGACCATGGTGGACTTTTTGGTTAAGGTATTTACATGTATCTACTATTGACCATGGTGGACTTTTTGGTTAAGGTATTTACAGGTATCTACTATTGACCATGGTGGACTTTTTGGTTAAGGTATTTACATGTATCTACTATTGACCATGGTGGACTTTTTGGTTAAGGTATTTAGTCCTCTACAATTGATCACATGCCTGTCAACACAAAAGGCAGGGTGTGCTTTACTTTCACCTTCAATGACAAGGATTGCCAGTTTTCTTACCAAAGATTGGGGATTTTTCACTAGGTACTCTGGCTTCCGCTTCCAATCAAAATAGATATGCTAAAATGATGTGCCTAAAATGGACTGTTCATTTTCAGTAGAATTAATAAAGGCCAACAAAGAATGTGGAGCAGCATCAAGGACACTCTCCAACACAGAGAACATAACTGGTTCCCAGATATAACCTCTGCCACATGGCATTCCCCATTCACTGTAGGACTAAGTTTGTCGTCTGCCCAAGGTGTTTGTAAACAAGGACCGATATTTGTAAAAAAAAATGCACGAGATCTTATTTATTTTTATATAGTCTATTTATACACTTTTGATACAGTTTTACATTGAATTTACTGCGTTTGTACAGCGTATCCGCCATGAGAGATAACTCTCACAATGTCCACCGATGGTATGGCAGAACCTTTGCGTGGAGATTGAAACCAAACCTTACAATTCAACTTTTTACTAATTGATAAAGAACATTTTCGTTTAGCAATTAGATTTGCTGCAAATTTTCAAAATTACAGCTACAGGAAAGTAAAAAAAAATAATAAAAATATCAATAAATGCATTAGTATCACAAGACTTTCAAGTTTATACTTATGTTGCTTAGTCCTCTGTGCCGTCACCAGAGACTTCCATGCCAGCTGTCTGTCCTGGGACAAATGGTGTACTTGTCACATGTCTAGTTCTTATCCTTCATCCTTCATCTCCTTCTCCACTGATCTTCTCCATGTCTCCTTTGGTCTGCATTTATTTCTACTTTAAAGTTTTATAAATAGATAAATTTTACTGAACCAAATCATGTTGAAGCACTTATTATGGAAATTATTTCTGTTTTTTGCAGGAATACTACGATAGCATATTAGGACAGAAGAATTTGTTAAAATCTATAGACAAGGCCGAAGAGCTGGCAGAAAGCCTGAAAGAAAGGTATTTATGTATTTTTGGTCTGTTGATCCAGACTTGTTGGCCATGCCATATGCATGGAATGTTTTAGGATTTTGAGGGCTTTAGTTACTTTAGCGGTTGCGCCGTATAAGCATCTGCTCAGAAGCATGCATTCATTGTACTGGTGAAATATAATTGTACAGTATAAACAACTACATGTATATTCTTTCAATTGCTGTGTATAAATTTGTTTAAAAAAATATAAAAAATAAATATAATTATAACAAAATGTGTATAAATTTTTAAAATTTATTTAAAAAGCGTTTGTTTATCAATCAGTAACAATTTTTCATTAAGGGCCATTGTACTCTTTGTTTTCTAAGTGGTAACCATCGGTAATTAGACGTACATGTATCTCGGATGTAAACAAATGGCGTGTATTCCTTTTAAAACCAGCAAAACATACAAAAAATGAGTTAAATAGGCAAAATCTTTGCAATTTTTATTTGCATTACATATTTAATCAAAAGGTGGAACTCTGTGCGCATCAGTACGATCTATGACACTTTTGTTTGCGTATATTGACAAGGAGCACCACTAAATCATGTTAATTGGATTACCTGTAAAAACGTCGATTCGACGATTGACACCTGCTGTTTAAAACAATCGAGGTGAAATAGTTTAATTTCCTGTTAATTGGTTTTGGGGTCATAAATATGTCGTTTTACACTTGGTAGAATGAATTTGAAATAGAACATTTAGTACTTGTTAGAAATCAGGTGACGAAATTGATTTAGAAATCTATCGTCAATTTTCAAATGATTTCGTCAATGACAAACGTGGCGAGCGCTAAAAAATTCACTGGATATGGATTTATTGGTCTGTTGGCCCAGGTAGGGAGGAAAATTAAAACATATATAATTTTGCAAATGTCACACTTTTGTCTTTTATTTACTTCAACCTGTAAATAATTTTGATTTTGCAGGACAATTATTTTTTTGTGTGTGTTTATTATTATTCATGATAAGCAGTAGCATTAAATAACACATAACTTTACCATTAATGATTGAAAAAACACCAGAAGTCGATTTCACAAAAAGTCGTAAGTGTAAAATCTGTCGTAAGTGCTGAGGTGGTTGACATAGGATACCCAGAATCCTTTGCATGGAGATTGAAACCAAACCTCACAATTCAACTTTTTACTAATTGACAAAGAACATTTTCGTTAACCAATGAGATTTACTGCAAATTTCGCTTTGATCTTCCAAAACTTACGATAGATTTTACACCTATGACTTTTTGTGAAATTTACTGCAGATATTGCATCTATTTGTTCTACTTAGGACTATAAGATATTAACCAATAAAAATAGATGAACAACATGTACACAAAATGTACAAAGAAATCAATGAGAGCGATTTCTGGTTATGCAAGAGGGATAAAAAAGTATTTTTGGCATGACGAGGTAATGAATTTGTAGGCAGGTCTTCATCTTGTACTAATTTGTTACAGACAATATATTTTTACTACTTATTTCTTGACATAGATTAAAATATATATGTTACATATGTAAAATACAACTGAGACATGTTTCTCTTTTAAGATATGAAGAGATAGAAGCGAAGATGATTGCAGAGAAGTTGTCTCCCCTAGATAATGGTCCTATCACCAAAGAAAATTCTGCGATAAAGTTGGAGAAAGAGGAAAAAAAAATGGATGTGAAAACTGAAGAACATAATATAGGTAAATTAAATTAGTTAAGGTGAAGGTCACTATACAAGTTAAGGTGAAGGTCACTATACAAGTTAAGGTGAAGGTCATTATACAAAGACATAAGGTTAATAATTGACTTTGGTTAAGCAGGGTTCTTGCCATGGTTACAGCATGTAAACATATTCTAGGTGCATCAAAATTGTGTGGAACTGAATTTCATGCATACATTTTAATAAAAATTCTGTTGCCCATCATATGGTTTGGAAACATTTATTTGATTGTTATGTTCAGAGATATAGCTATTTATAACTTATTTAGATTCGGACGTTCTAGGACATTTCTTCGTTCTAATACAAAATGAGGTATCACAAATATTTTCTAAATGGTATGTTAAACAAGGATGGATCTCTTCCTTGTGGAAAACTAAAGGGATCTGGCCCCAGCGCCATAAAACCTTTCTCAGTAAAAATTTTGTTGCTCAGCATGAGAATTTTCTCAGTTACCATCACAACAATGAAAAGTAAAATTTTGATTGGATGAAATTGAGAATACAAAAATTCTCAGCAAAGAAAATTTTAATGGGGTTGGGCCAAGATGTCTTTATATTTGTGTTAACATATTATTGTTATGAACATTCTACATGTCTAATGTCCAATATTTATCACAGTAAACTTTTAATGTCTGTTTCTAGCAAATAAAATGTCTGCAAAGATTCCAGACACAAGATAAATTAAACATTCTGATCCAGACTTTGAATTTGTCCAATGACATATACAGTCAAACCTGTCTTAAGGGACTTTTGACGGGAAATTGTAAAAAAGGTCACATAAGACAGGGGGTCTTTATACACAGGTCATGATGTTTGAAGACAAATCAACACAGTCATGTTGCCAGCTAGCTACAATAATGTAGCTCCTTTTTTTTTATGTACGGAGCTACAAAGAGGTCCCATTACTCGTAATGGAGCAAAAACCCTCTTGAGATTTATACCTCTTTGTAGCTACGTCCATAAAAAAAAAAAAAAAAGGAGCTACATTATTGTAGCTAGTTGTCAGCTTGTGAAATTGTGATTTGTAGACCTGTATTGTTTGTTTTATTAAGTAAACAATAAAATATGACATTTATTTTATGTATATAACGCAAGTACAAAATATACAACAATAATGAGCAATGAACAATAATTGATTTCCGATTGTATTAAAGGGGAAGGAAACCCTCTAAACATCTTTGCATAATTTTGCAGAAGATTCTTATATAAATGTATTTCTAACTATGTTCGTGTTACAAAATGGCACCATAAAGAAATAAATCAATATTTTGTGATAATAAATTTTGAAATTCCCGCCTCCATGTAGGCAGCCATTAATGTGGGATCTGTGACGTCACACCTACTATTCCGGTTTACCTGTCTCAGCATCTGCTAATTATGATTATTAAACTTTCAAAAATATTTATAACTGATAAAATTTATATCGTAAACAAAAACAGCTAAAACCAGATGAGTCTTCTTCATAATATTAAAAAAGATCTTATGTCTGAAGATATTGAATTCGAGAAGCATTTAGCATATTCAGAAGGGGGGTCTCAGAAGTTGTATTTCGGACATAGCGGAGTTTGGAAATTAGCACGAAATGCCGACCGCAGAAGAAAATATTTGTTTTTATAGAATTCGACTTGGTGCAAAAAAACTTGAAGATTACAACTGCGTAACGATGCACTCAAATTCTAAAATCTCGATGTTACATTTATACAGTCAGATTCATTGATGTTTAATGAAATACTACGAGTGCCAGAAGATTTGAACAATTATTTTTCGTGGTCTACTTCCACGTATTTTATTACTTAAATTTAAGCAATTTATAGTTTGGGAAGATGGCATAATTTAGTGCAGATGAAAGCAAAATAATATGAATATACATCGCACTGCCTATCTTTAACCGGAATAGTAGGAATGACGTAGACAATTGCACTGTTTGCACTCTTCAATGCAAAAGAGCGCCACAAAATGTCGACGCCCATGAACTAGCGGGAAATTCGAAAATTTTATTTTTAATTAATATTTCTCGACTTACCGTGTAAATTTTTTAACAACTTTAAATAGTAAATCTTATTTTTAACTTTTTTTCTTTCAATTGAGCTTAAATTTATTTTGTGGTTTCCTTCCCCTTTAACATAGGTCAACTTTCTTCCCCCATTTAGTTTTCGTATTTTTCTTTGTACCAGTTTTACTGGTTTCCTTGTGTTTTAACAATATGCTCTATGTAGAAAGTGTAAGTCGGTTTAGAACCAGTGTACACCAGTTTCGTATTGATTATTTCCCTTTGTAAAACAAAATGGCGTGATTATACGATAAACACGCCGTTATGAGAAACATCATTTCCAACCCGAATAGCAACAAAATCGAATAACGACATTAACGACTATTCAAATTTTACAGTAATCTGAACTTCGCTTCTAAGATAATAAAGCAGTTTTGATCGCTTCCAACTTTAGTTTTCCGTTTTGAAGAACCTTGATAATTGACAACAATGCCAATGGTCTACAAATCTTCTTTTGGTCAGACAGGGTTTATTTATTGTTTAATGATTTTATCAATCCTGATGGTCGTTTTAGACAGGTTTTCTTGGTCAAAACGAACGGAAAGACAGGGAGTTGTTATATAAAGGTAAAATGAATGGGAAAATGCTAGGGAGTAATAAATACGGTCGCATAACACAGGCAGTCGTTATATGGAGGGGGTCGCTAAGACAGGTTTGACTGTTGTACATCTAAATCAACATTTTTCATTGGATAATTTGTCTGGAATAATATTTGTGAGCAGTTCTGGCTTAATCTTAATCGAGACTAAACCAAGCAACTGGGACTATATCAATTCTTTTAGATTCCCGTGGGTACTATACCTGGGTATTACATGTTTACTAAAGGTTCTTAAATTCCCATGCTTTTTTGTGATTGACTCAGCAAGAATTATCTCCCTTTGAATTTTGTCACATTTTAATGGTGGTCTGATGTCGACAGTTGGTGTTGTTGTCTATATAAATCGGTTTGTCACAAACAGTTGACTGAGTTTTATTACAGTTTCTGATATATTCATTTTACTATATCTATTGGAGTTATCTCCCCTTTCAATATTGTGTTATGTCTTAAAATATTATAGATTTTTCCCTCTGGAACTGCTTTACTATAGTGTTGTCTGTACAAGTATAGTTCTGTGTCATGATAGAACAGTTTCCTTTTGAGAAGTCCATAATAGACAAGAAGTTCAGTGGCAGGCTTCTCGTATTATTCTCATTTATATTTCAGAAGATAAGTCTGTAAATTCTTTGAAAGGGGAGATAACTCCGACAGGACTTTATAATCTTTTGCAAGAACAGGATGTACAGTTAATAATTATGGACGTCAGATCTGAAGCAGAGTTCAAAGAATCACATATCAATCACAAATGTTGTATAAATATCCCAGCAGACATTATACCGCCAGGGTTAGTATTATCTTTTGACATTGGTAAATATGTAAGACACACAAATAAATAATAGTCAAGTAAAAAAAAAATTGTCTGTTTCTCTGCACGAAGATTCTCGTTATTTTTGTAAGCTGTCATTTTCGTTGTTACAGCAAAACATACATGGGACCCGGGGACGGCAAAACAAAAAAAATATATACATGGTTATGGTTGGATGGAAATTGCATCTATGGTAGATTGCTTTACTTAATAAAATGCTTGTGTGGGTGAATGTTATGTAAAATCGAAGATTTTTGTTACTAGTAAACTGAGTGTTGAAAGTCGTCCAATCAATGACATGAAATGGACTTATTGTAGCGAATGTTCTGAAAGAATGTAAACTTGCCAGGACAGCGACTCGGGCAAAGAAGTCGCCTTATCGTGGTCCCAATTTGGCCTCAATCATCTTCTAAAGAGAAGTGAAGTTGCCTTATCGTGGTCCCAATTTGGCCTCAATCATCTTCTAAAGGGAAGTAAAGTCGCCTTATCGTGGTCCCAATTTGGCCTCAATCATCTTCTAAAGAGAAGTGAAGTCGCCCTTTGATTTTGTTCAATCGACTTATGTCGTCTTTCACATTTTATTCCCATTTTGGTAAGAAATCTTTAGGTTTTTTTTATACAGCATAATGTTTATCATGTTTATGCGCCACAAAGTACATAAAGCATAGTTTGAAAATACGACTGGAAACCAGTTCAGAGCAAAAGAATATATGAAAATTTCTAGAGCGGACATGAATTTTGTGCCGGACATTGCGAATACGATGCTGATAGTGTTGAAATGAGTATTGCAATGATAGAAACATAATAAAAATTAGTATTTTGGCAGTAACTTTAAAATTTATTTTAGTTAAATATGTTTAAATACTTTTAATGGTGAATTTAAATTTACTACATAACATATTATGTGTTATAATGATGTAATTTTCTACTTTTAGTTCAAATACTGAAATAGTACTTCATTTATAATTCAATCAATTTGTGTACTAACAACAAAAAAACATTTATTTTAATGAACAGTTTTGTGACAGTTGATTTTTTTTTACTGTTTTGTTTCATACATATATTTATGAAAATGTGTGATAGAAGTATAATGATTGGTTAATCAAACTCTTTGTCTGTTACTTTATCCTCAATAAATTAAACTGCTAAATAAAACAATATAACAATAAAATTTCAAATGCCAAAAACTTTTAAAAAAAAATTAACAAACAAAACAGGACGCTTTTGCGACATATAATGCAACTTCTCCCTGTCAGCCCCAAAAATGAGAAGTGACTTCTCCTTATAATTTTGACCTAGCCTGAGCCCTTCTTGGATCCAATCACCTTTTCACATTTTGTCCTATATCCGATGCTTTCGTAATTTTACGTTTGAAACCAGGAAACAATCCGAAAATCTCAAACGTAATTAATAACAATTGTTGCCTCTTGGGATGTTACACATGTGTGTTCCTGGCTCCAAAATGCAGGTTTTGGAGTGTTCATTGACAAATTGGAAGGTAAACCTCAAAGCCCAACATTATTATTTTATTTGCTTCTATCGGTGCCTGTACAGTTTCTTAATTCACCTCTATTGATTGGTTAATCAAACTCTTTGTCTGTTACTTTATCCTCAATAAATTAAACTGCTAAATAAAACAATATAACAATAAAATTTTCATTAATGAAATAAGAAATAGTTTTAAAAAAAAACAAACAAACAAAAATTATTCTGTACAATTTATATAACTGAGGCAGAATTTATCCCATATCCAGCACAATAACATAATTAAGCAATTTAGGGCACATCCACAAACAATACAGGGCACATCCACAAACAATACAGGGCACATCCACAAACAATACAGGGCACATCCACAAAATACTGGGCACATCCACAAAATACTGGGCACATCCACAAACAATATAGGGCACATCCACACATGATTAAACAATACAGGGCACATCCACAATCAATACATGGCACATCCACAAACAATACTGGGCACATCCACAAAATACTGGGCACATCCACAAACAATGCAGGGCACATCCACAAACAATACAGGGCACATCCACAAACAATACAGGGCACATCCACAAAATACTGGGCACATCCACAAAATACTGGGCACATCCACAAACAATATAGAGCACATCCACACACGATTAAACAATACAGGGCACATCCACAAACAATACAGGGCACATCCTGATAGTGTTGAAATGAGTATTGCAATGATAGAAACATAATAAAAATTAGTATTTTGGCAGTAACTTTAAAATTTATTTTAGTTAAATATGTTTAAATACTTTTAATGGTGAATTTAAATTTACTACATAACATATTATGTGTTATAATGATGTAATTTTCTACTTTTAGTTCAAATACTGAAATAGTACTTCATTTATAATTCAATCAATTTGTGTACTAACGACAAAAAAAACATTTATTTTAATGAACAGTTTTGCGACAGTTGATTTTTTTTTACTGTTATGTTTCATACATATATTTATGAAAATGTGTGATAGAAGTATAATGATTGGTTAATCAAACTCTTTGTCTGTTACTTTATCCTCAATAAATTAAACTGCTAAATAAAACAATATAACAATAAAATTTCAAATGCCAAAAACTTAAAAAAAAAAAGCAAACAAAACAGGACGCTTTTGCGACATATAATGCAACTTCTCCATGTCAGCCCCAAAAATGAGAAGTGACTTCTCCTTATAATTTTGACCTAGCCTGAGCCCTACTTGGATCCAATCACCTTTTTACATTTTGTCCTATATCCGATGCTTTCGTAATTTTACGTTTGAAACCAGGAAACAATCCGAAAATCTCGAACGTAATTAATAACAATTGTTGCCTCTTGGGATGTTACACATGTGTGTTCCTGGCTCCAAAATGCAGGTTTTGGAGTGTTCATTGACAAATTGGAAGGTAAACCTCAAAGCCCAACATTATTATTTTATTTGCTTCTATCGGTGCCTGTACAGTTTCTTAATTCACCTCTATGGTAGGGTAGGAGTTGAAAAATTAAACTTCTATAGGGAATCCTCTTATTTTCGAGTGCCTTCCCCCTGTCCCATGTATGTTTTGCTGGAACAGCCCTAAAATACCAATCCCTTTGAGAAGCTTATTAAGGAATATGGTGGAAAATATAAGGAATATGGTGGAAAATAGTTTGAAATAAAATGACTATACAATAATAAATAGTGTTAGAATTAAATATGTTTATTTTAGCGGTAAATACAACTTTTAAAATTAATTAATGAAATAAGAAATAGTTTTAAAAAAAAACAAACAAACAAAAATTATTCTGTACAATTTATATAACTGAGGCAGAATTTATCCAATACAGAGCATATCCAGCACAATAACATAATTAAGCAATTTAGGGCACATCCACAAACAATACAGGGCACATCCACAAACAATACAGGGCACATCCACAAACAATACAGGGCACATCCACAAAATACTGGGCACATCCACAAAATACTGGGCACATCCACAAACAATATAGGGCACATCCACACATGATTAAACAATACCGGGCACATCCACAATCAATACATGGCACATCCACAAACAATACTGGGCACATCCACAAAATACTGGGCACATCCATAAACAATACAGGGCACATCCACAAACAATACAGGGCACATCCACAAACAATACTGGGCACATCCACAAACAATACAGGGCACATCCACAAAATACTGGGCACATCCACAAAATACTGGGCACATCCACAAACAATATAGGGCACATCCACACATGATTAAACAATACAGGGCACATCCACAAACAATACAGGCCACATCCACAAACAATACTGGGCACATCCACAAACAATATGCGGCACATCCACAAACAATACAGGGCACATCCACACATGATTAAACAATACAGGGCACATCCACAAACAATATATGGCACATCCACACATGATTAAACAATACAGGGCACATCAAGCACAATAACATGATTAAACAATACAGGGCACATTCACAAAAATATATGGCACATCCACACATGATTAAACAATACAGGGCACATCCAGCACAATAACATGATTAAACAATACAGGGCACATCCACAAACAATATATGGCACATCCACACATGATTAAACAATACAGGGCACATCCAGCACAATAACATGATTAAACAATACAGGGCACATTCACACATGATTAAACAATACAGGGCACATCAAGCACAATAACATGCTTAAACAATACAGGGCACATCAAGCACAATAACATGATTAAACAATAAAGGGCACATCAAGCACAATAACATGATTAAACAATACAGGGCACATCAACACATGATTAAACAATACAGGGGACATCAACACATGATTAAACAATACAGGGGACATCAACACATGATTAAACAATACAGGGCACGTCCACACATGATTAAACAATGCATGGCACATCCACAAACAATACTGGGCACATCAACACATGATTAAACAATACAGGGCACATCAACACATGATTAAACAATGCATGGCACATCCACAAACAATACTGGGCACATCAACACATGATTAAACAATACAGGGCACATCCACAAACAATACATGGCACATCCACAAACAATACAGGGCACATACACAAACAATGCAGGGCACATCCAGCACAATAACATGATTAAACAATACAGGGCACATCCACAAACAATGCAGGGCACATCCAGCACAATAACATTATTAAACAATACAGGGCACATCCACAAACAATACAGGGCACATCTACAAACAATATAGGGCACATCCACATATGATTAAACAATACAGGGCACATCAAGCACACTAACATGATTAAACAATACAGGGCAAATTCCAGCACAATAACATGATTAAACAATACAGGGCACATCAAGCACAATAACATGATTAAACAATACAGGGCACATCCAGCAACATGATTAAACAATACAGGGCACATCCATCAACATGATTAAACAATACAGGGCACATCCAGCACAATAACATGATTAAACAATACAGGGCACATCCAGCACAATAACATGATTAAACAATACAGGGCACATCAACAAACAATACATGGCACATCCACAAACAATACAGGGCACATCCACACATGATTAAATAATACAGGGCACATCCAGACATGATTAAACTATACAGGGCACATCCACACATGATTAAACAATGCATGGCACATCCAAAAACAATACTGGGCACATCAACACATGATTAAAAAATACAGGGCACATCCACACATGATTAAACAATACAGGGCACATCCACAAACAATACTGGGCACATCAACACATGATTCAACAATACAGGGCACATCCACACATGATTAAACAATACAGGGCACATCCACAAACAATACTGGGCACATCAACACATGATTAACCAATACATGGCACATCCACACATGATTAAATAATACAGGGCACATCCACACATGATTAAACAATACAGGGCACATCCACAAACAATACTGGGCACATCAACACATGATTAACCAATACATGGCACATCCACACATGATTAAATAATACAGGGCACATCCACACATGATTAAACAATACAGGGCACATCCACACATGATTAAACAATACAGGGCACATTCACACATGATTAAACAATACAGGGCACATCCACACATGATTAAATAATACAGGGCACTTCCACACATGATTAAACAATGCATGGCACATCCACAAACAATACTGGGCACATCAACACATGATTAAATAATACAGGGCACATCCACACATGATTAAACAATACAGGGCACATCCACACATGATTAAACAATACTGGGCACATCAACACATGATTAAACAATACAGGGCACATCCACACATGACTAAACAATACAGGGCACATCCACACATGATTAAATAATACAGGGCACTTCCACACATGATTAAACAATACAGGGCACATCCACAAACAATACTGGGCACATCAACACATGATTAACCAATACAGGGCACATCCACAAACAATACATGGCACATCCACACATGATTAAAAAATACAGGGCACATCCACAGATGATTAAACAATACATGGCACATCCACAAACAATACAAGGCACATCCACAAACAATACAGGGCACATCCACACATGATTAAACAATGCATGGCACATCCACAAACAATACTGGGTACATCAACACATGATTAAATAATACAGGGCACATCCACACATGATTAAACAATACATGGCACATCCACACATGATTAAACAATGCATGGCACATCCACAAACAATACTGGGCACATCAACACATGATTAAACAATACAGGGCACATCCACACATGATTAAACAATGCATGGCACATCCACAAACAATACTGGGCACATCAACACATGATTAAATAATACAGGGCACATCCACACATGATTAAACAATACAGGGCACATCCACACATGATTAAACAATGCATGGCACATCCAAAAACAATACTGGGCACATCAACACATGATTAAACAATACATGGCACATCCACACATGATTAAACAATGCATGGCACATCCACAAACAATACTGGGCACATCAACACATGATTAAATAATACAGGGCACATCCACACATGATTAAACAATACATGGCACATCCACACATTATTAAACAATACAGGGCACATCAACACATGATTAAATAATACAGGGCACATCCACACATGATTAAACAATACAGGGCACATCCACACATGATTAAACAATGCATGGCACATCCACAAACAATACTGGGCACATCAACACATGATTAAACAATACAGGGCACATCCACACATGATTAAACAATGCATGGCACATCCACAAACAATACTGGGGACATCAACACATGATTAAATAATACAGGGCACATCAACACATGATTAAATAATACAGGGCACATCCACACATGATTAAACAATACAGGGCACATCCACACATGATTAAACAATGCATGGCACATCCACAAACAATACTGGGCACATCAACACATGATTAAACAATACAGGGCACATCCACACATGATTAAACAATGCATGGCACATCCACAAACAATACTGGGGACATCAACACATGATTAAATAATACAGGGCACATCCACACGTGATTAAACAATACAGGGCACATCCACACATGATTAAACAATACAGGGCACATCCACACATGATTAAACAATACAGGGCACCTCCTCACATAATTAAACAATACAGGGCACATCCACAAACAATACAGGGCACATCCACACATGATTAAACAATACAGGGCACATCCACTCATGATTAAACAATACAGGGCACATCCACAAACAATACAGGGCGCAACCACAAACAATACAGGGCACATCCACACAAAATACAGGGCACATCCACACATGATTAAACAATACAGGGCACATCCACAAACAATACACGGCACATCCACAAACAATACAGGGCACTTCCAGCACAATAAAAAAACAAAAAAAAAATTGATTAAACAATACACCGCATCCACAAACAATACAGGGCACATCCACACATGATAAAACAATACAGGGCACACCCACAAACAATACTGGGCACAAACAATACACGGCACATCCACAAACAATACTTGGCATATCCACACATGATTAAACAATGCATGGCACATCCACAAACAATACTGGGCACATCAACACATGATTAAATAATTCAGGGCACATCCACACATGATTAAACAATACAGGGCACATCCACACATGATTAAACAATGCATGGCACATCAACAAACAATACTGGGCACATCAACACATGATTAAACAATACATGGCACATCCACACATGATTAAACAATGCATGGCACATCCACAAACAATACTGGGCACATCAACACATGATTAAACAATACAGGGCACATCCACACATGATTAAACAATGCATGGCACATCCACAAACAATACTGGGCACATCAACACATGATTAAATAATACAGGGCACATCCACACATGATTAAACAATACAGGGCACATCCACACATGATTAAACAATGCATTGCACATCCAAAAACAATACTGGGCACATCAACACATGATTAAACAATACAGGGCACATCCACACATGATTAAACAATGCATGGCACATCCACAAACAATACTGGGCACATCAACACATGATTAAATAATACAGGGCACATCCACACATGATTAAACAATACATGGCACATCCACACATTATTAAACAATACAGGGCACATCAACACATGATTAAATAATACAGGGCACATCCACATATGATTAAACAATACAGCGCACATCCACACATGATTAAACAATGCATGGCACATCCACAAACAATACTGGGCACATCAACACATGATTAAACAATACAGGGCACATCCACACATGATTAAACAATGCATTGCACATCCACAAACAATACTGGGCACATCAACACATGATTAAATAATACAGGGCACATCCACACGTGATTAAACAATACAGGGCACATCCACACATGATTAAACAATACAGGGCACATCCACACATGATTAAACAATACAGGGCACATCCACACATAATTAAACAATACAGGGCACATCCACAAACAATACAGGGCACATCCACACATAATTAAACAATACAGGGCACATCCACTCATGATTAAACAATACAGGGCACATCCACAAACAATACAGGGCGCAACCACAAACAATACAAGGCACATCCACACAAAATACAGGGCACATCCACACATGATTAAACAATACAGGGCACATCCACAAACAATACACGGCACATCCACAAACAATACAGGGCACTTCCAGCACAATAAAAAAACAAAAAAAAACATGATTAAACAATACACGGCATCCACAAACAATACAGGGCACATCCACACATGATTAAACAATACAGGGCGCACCCACAAACAATACTGGGCACAAACAATACACGGCACATCCACAAACAATACTTGGCATATCCACAAACAATACAGGGCACATCCACAAACAATACAGGGCACTTCCAGCACAATAACATGATTAAACAATACAGGGCACATCCACAAACAATACTGGGCACATCCAGCACAATAGAATGATTAAACAATACAGGGCACGTCCACAAACAATACAGGGCACATCCACAAACAATACACGGCACATCCACAAACAATTCAGGGCACTTCCAGAAACACATGATTAAACAATACAGGGCACATCCACAAACAATACTGGGCACATCAACACATGATTAACCAATACAGGGCACATCCAGAAACAATACATGGCACATCCACACATGATTAAATAATACAGGGCACATCCACACATGATTAAACAATACATGGCACATCCACAAACAATACAGGGCACATCCACACATGATTAAACAATGCATGGCACATCCACAAACAATACTGGGCACATCAACACATGATTAAATAATACAGGGCACATCCACACATGATTAAACAATACATGGCACATCCACACATGATTAAACAATGCATGGCACATCCACAAACAATACTGGGCACATCAACACATGATTAAATAATACAGGGCACATCCACACATGATTAAACAATACAGGGCACATCCACACATGATTAAACAATGCATGGCACATCCACACATTATTAAACAATACAGGGCACATCAACACATGATTAAACAATACAGGGCACATCAAGCACAATACAGGGCACATCCACACATGATTAAACAATACTGGGCACATCAACACATGATTAAACAATGCATGGCACATCCACAAACAATACTGGGCACATCAACACATGATTAAACAATACAGGGCACATCAAGCACAATACAGGGCACATCCACACATGATTAAACAATACTGGGCACATCAACACATGATTAAACAATACAGGGCACATCCACACATGATTAAACAATGCATGGCACATCCACAAACAATACTGGGCACATCAACATATGATTAAACAATACACGGCACATCCACACATAATTAAACAATGCATGGCACATCCACAAACAATACTGGGCACATCAACACATGATTAAATAATACAGGGCACATCCACACATGATTAAACAATACAGGACACATCCACACATGATTAAACAATGCATGGCACATCCACACATGATTAAACAATACAGGGCACATCCACACATGATTAAACAATACTGGGCACATCAACACATGATTAAATAATACAGGGCACATCCACACATGATTAAACAATACATGGCACATCCACACATTATTAAACAATACAGGGCACATCCACACATGATTAAACAATGCATGGCACATCCACAAACAATACTGGGCACATCAACACATGATTAAACAATACAGGGCACATCCACACATGATTAAACAATACAGGGCACATCCACACATGATTAAACAATACTGGGCACATCAACACATGATTAAACAATACAGGGCACATCCACACATGACTAAACAATACAGGGCACATCAACACATGATTAAACAACGCATGGCACATCCACACATTATTAAACAATACAGGGCACATCCACACATGATTAAACAATACAGGGCACATCCACACATGATTAAATAATACAGGGCACTTCCACACATGATTAAACAATACAGGGCACATCCACAAACAATACTGGGCACATCAACACATGATTAACCAATACAGGGCACATCCACAAACAATACATGGCACATCCACACATGATTAAATAATACAGGGCACATCCACAGATGATTAAACAATACATGGCACATCCACAAACAATACAAGGCACATCCACAAACAATACAGGGCACATCCACACATGATTAAACAATGCATGGCACATCCACAAACAATACTGGGCACATCAACACATGATTAAATAATACAGGGCACATCCACACATGATTAAACAATACATGGCACATCCACACATGATTAAACAATGCATGGCACATCCACAAACAATACTGGGCATATCAACACATGATTAAACAATACAGGGCACATCCACACATGATTAAACAATGCATGGCACATCCACAAACAATACTGGGCACATCAACACATGATTAAATAATACAGGGCACATCCACACATGATTAAACAATACAGGGCACATCCACACATGATTAAACAATGCATGGCACATCCAAAAACAATGCTGGGCACATCAACACATGATTAAACAATACATGGCACATCCACACATGATTAAACAATGCATGGCACATCCACAAACAATACTGGGCACATCAACACATGATTAAATAATACAGGGCACATCCACACATGATTAAACAATACATGGCACATCCACACATTATTAAACAATACAGGGCACATCAACACATGATTAAATAATACAGGGCACATCCACACATGATTAAACAATACAGGGCACATCCACACATGATTAAACAATGCATGGCACATCCACAAACAATACTGGGCACATCAACACATGATTAAACAATACAGGGCACATCCACACATGATTAAACAATGCATGGCACATCCACAAACAATACTGGGGACATCAACACATGATTTAATAATACAGGGCACATCAACACATGATTAAATAATACAGGGCACATCCACACATGATTAAACAATACAGGGCACATCCACACATGATTAAACAATGCATGTCACATCCACAAACAATACTGGGCACATCAACACATGATTAAACAATACAGGGCACATCCACACATGATTAAACAATGCATGGCACATCCACAAACAATACTGGGGACATCAACACATGATTAAATAATACAGGGCACATCCACACGTGATTAAACAATACAGGGCACATCCACACATGATTAAACAATACAGGGCACATCCACACATGATTAAACAATACAGGGCACCTCTTCACATAATTAAACAATACAGGGCACATCCACAAACAATACAGGGCACATCCACACATGATTAAACAATACAGGGCACATCCACTCATGATTAAACAATACAGGGCACATCCACAAACAATACAGGGCGCAAACACAAACAATACAGGGCACATCCACACAAAATACAGGGCACATCCACACATGATTAAACAATACAGGGCACATCCACAAACAATACACGGCACATCCACAAACAATACAGGGCACTTCCAGCACAATAAAAAAACCAAAAAAAAATTGATTAAACAATACACGGCATCCACAAACAATACAGGGCACATCCACACATGATTAAACAATACAGGGCACACCCACAAACAATACTGGGCACAAACAATACATGGCACATCCACAAACAATACTTGGCATATCCACACATGATTAAACAATGCATGGCACATCCACAAACAATACTGGGCACATCAACACATGATTAAATAATTCAGGGCACATCCACACATGATTAAACAATACAGGGCACATCCACACATGATTAAACAATGCATGGCACATCAACAAACAATACTGGGCACATCAACACATGATTAAACAATACATGGCACATCCACACATGATTAAACAATCCATGGCACATCCACAAACAATACTGGGCACATCAACACATGATTAAACAATACAGGGCACATCCACACATGATTAAACAATGCATGGCACATCCACAAACAATACTGGGCACATCAACACATGATTAAATAATACAGGGCACATCCACACATGATTAAACAATACAGGGCACATCCAAAAACAATACTGGGCACATCAACACATGATTAAACAATACAGGGCACATCCACACATGATTAAACAATGCATGGCACATCCACAAACAATACTGGGCACATCAACACATGATTAAATAATACAGGGCACATCCACACATGATTAAACAATACATGGCACATCCACACATTATTAAACAATACAGGGCACATCAACACATGATTAAATAATACAGGGCACATCCACATATGATTAAACAATACAGGGCACATCCACACATGATTAAACAATGCATGGCACATCCACAAACAATACTGGGCACATCAACACATGATTAAACAATACAGGGCACATCCACACATGATTAAGCAATGCATGGCACATCCACAAACAATACTGGGCACATCAACACATGATTAAATAATACAGGGCACATCCACACGTGATTAAACAATACAGGGCACATCCACACATGCTTAAACAATACAGGGCACATCCACACATGATTAAACAATACAGGGCACATCCACACATAATTAAACAATACAGGGCACATCCACAAACAATACAGGGCACATCCACACATAATTAAACAATACAGGGCACATCCACTCATGATTAAACAATACAGGGCACATCCACAAACAATACAGGGCGCAACCACAAACAATACAGGGCACATCCACACAAAATACAGGGCACATCCACACATGATTAAACAATACAGGGCACATCCACAAACAATACACGGCACATCCACAAACAATACAGGGCACTTCCAGCACAATAAAAAAACAAAAAAAAACATGATTAAACAATACACGGCATCCACAAACAATACAGGGCACATCCACACATGATTAAACAATACAGGGCGCACCCACAAACAATACAGGGCACAAACAATACACGGCACATCCACAAACAATACTGGGCACAAACAATACACGGCACATCCACAAACAATACTGGGCACAAACAATACACGGCACATCCACAAACAATACTTGGCATATCCACAAACAATACAGGGCACATCCACAAACAATACAGGGCACATCCACAAACAATACACGGCACATCCACAAACAATTCAGGGCACTTCCAGAAACACATGATTAAACAATACAGGGCACATCCACAAACAATACTGGGCACATCAACACATGATTAACCAATACAGGGCACATCCACAAACAATACATGGCACATCCACACATGATTAAATAATACAGGGCACATCCACACATGATTAAACAATACATGGCACATCCACAAACAATACAGGGCACATCCACAAACAATACAGGGCACATCCACTCATGATTAAACAATGCATGGCACATCCACAAACAATACTGGGCACATCAACACATGATTAAATAATACAGGGCACATCCACACATGATTAAACAATACATGGCACATCCACACATGATTAAACAATGCATGGCACATCCACAAACAATACTGGGCACATCAACACATGATTAAATAATACAGGGCATATCCACACATGATTAAACAATACAGGGCACATCCACACATGATTAAACAATGCATGGCACATCCACACATTATTAAACAATACAGGGCACATCAACACATGATTAAACAATACAGGGCACATCAAGCACAATACAGGGCACATCCACACATGATTAAGCAATACTGGGCACATCAACACATGATTAAACAATACAGGGCACATCCACACATGATTAAACAATGCATGGCACATCCACAAACAATACTGGGCACATCAACATATGATTAAACAATACACGGCACATCCACACATAATTAAACAATGCATGGCACATCCACAAACAATACTGGGCACATCAACACATGATTAAATAATACAGGGCACATCCACACATGATTAAACAATACAGGGCACATCCACACATGATTAAACAATGCATGGCACATCCACACATGATTAAACAATACATGGCACATCCACACATGATTAAACAATACTGGGCACATCAACACATGATTAAATAATACAGGGCACATCCACACATGATTAAACAATACATGGCACATCCACACATTATTAAACAATACAGGGCACATCCACACATGATTAAACAATACTGGGCACATCAACACATGATTAAACAATACAGGGCACATCCACACATGATTAAACAATACAGGGCACATCCACACATGATTAAACAATACTGGGCACATCAACACATGATTAAACAATACAGGGCACATCCACAAATGATTAAACAATACAGGGCACATCAACACATGATTAAACAACGCATGGCACATCCACACATTATTAAACAATACAGGGCACATCCACACATGATTAAACAATACTGGGCACATCAACACATGATTAAACAATGCATGGCACATCCACAAACAATACTGGGCACATCAACACATGATTAAATAATACAGGGCACATCCACACATGATTAAACAATGCATGGCACATCCACAAACAATACTGGGCACATCAACACATGATTAAACAATACAGGGCACATCCACACATGATTAAACAATGCATGGCACATCCACAAACAATACTGGGCACATCAACACATGATTAAATAATACAGGGCACATCCACACGTGATTAAACAATACAGGGCACATCCACACATGATTAAACAATACAGGGCACATCCACACATAATTAAACAATACAGGGCACATCCACAAACAATACAGGGCACATCCACACATAATTAAACAATACAGGGCACATCCACTCATGATTAAACAATACAGGGCACATCCACAAACAATACAGGGCGCAACCACAAACAATACAGGGCACATCCACACAAAATACAGGGCACATCCACACATGATTAAACAATACAGGGCACATCCACAAACAATACACGGCACATCCACAAACAATACAGGGCACTTCCAGCACAATAAAAAAACAAAAAAAACATGATTAAACAATACACGGCATCCACAAACAATACAGGGCACATCCACACATGATTAAACAATACAGGGCGCACCCACAAACAATACAGGGCACAAACAATACACGGCACATCCACAAACAATACTGGGCACAAACAATACACGGCACATCCACAAACAATACTGGGCACAAACAATACACGGCACATCCACAAACAATACTTGGCATATCCACAAACAATACAGGGCACATCCGCAAACAATACAGGGCACATCCACAAACAATACACGGCACATCCACAAACAATTCAGGGCACTTCCAGAAACACATGATTAAACAATACAGGGCACATCCACAAACAATACTGGGCACATCAACACATGATTAACCAATACAGGGCACATCCACAAACAATACATGGCACATCCACACATGATTAAATAATACAGGGCACATCCACACATGATTAAACAATACATGGCACATCCACAAACAATACAGGGCACATCCACAAACAATACAGGGCACATCCACTCATGATTAAACAATGCATGGCACATCCACAAACAATACTGGGCACATCAACACATGATTAAATAATACATGGCACATCCACACATGATTAAACAATGCATGGCACATCCACAAACAATACTGGGCACATCAACACATGATTAAATAATACAGGGCATATCCACACATGATTAAACAATACAGGGCACATCCACACATGATTAAACAATGCATGGCACATCCACACATTATTAAACAATACAGGGCACATCAACACATGATTAAACAATACAGGGCACATCAAGCACAATACAGGGCACATCCACACATGATTAAGCAATACTGGGCACATCAACACATGATTAAACAATACAGGGCACATCCACACATGATTAAACAATGCATGGCACATCCACAAACAATACTGGGCACATCAACATATGATTAAACAATACACGGCACATCCACACATAATTAAACAATACAGGACACATCCACACATGATTAAACAATGCATGGCACATCCACACATGATTAAACAATACAGGGCACATCCACACATGATTAAACAATGCATGGCACATCCACAAACAATACTGGGCACATCAACATATGATTAAACAATACACGGCACATCCACACATAATTAAACAATGCATGGCACATCCACAAACAATACTGGGCACATCAACACATGATTAAATAATACAGGGCACATCCACACATGATTAAACAATACAGGGCACATCCACACATGATTAAACAATGCATGGCACATCCACACATGATTAAACAATACATGGCACATCCACACATGATTAAACAATACTGGGCACATCAACACATGATTAAATAATACAGGGCACATCCACACATGATTAAACAATACATGGCACATCCACACATTATTAAACAATACAGGGCACATCCACACATGATTAAACAATACTGGGCACATCAACACATGATTAAACAATACAGGGCACATCCACACATGATTAAACAATACAGGGCACATCCACACATGATTAAACAATACTGGGCACATCAACACATGATTAAACAATACAGGGCACATCCACAAATGATTAAACAATACAGGGCACATCAACACATGATTAAACAACGCATGGCACATCCACACATTATTAAACAATACAGGGCACATCCACACATGATTAAACAATACTGGGCACATCAACACATGATTAAACAATGCATGGCACATCCACAAACAATACTGGGCACATCAACACATGATTAAATAATACAGGGCACATCCACACATGATTAAACAATACAGGGCACATCCACACATGATTAAACAATACTGGGCACATCAACACATGATTAAACAATACAGGGCACATCCACACATGATTAAACAATACTGGGCACATCAACACATGATTAAACAATACAGGGCACATCAACACATGATTAAACAATACAGGGCACATCAACACATGATTAAACAATACTGGGCACATCTACACATGATTAAACAATACAGGGCACATCCACACATGATTAAACAATGCATGGCACATCCACAAACAATACTGGGCACATCAACACATGATTAAATAATACAGGGCACATCCACACATGATTAAACAATACAGGGCACATCCACACATGATTAAACAACGCATGGCACATCCACAAACAATACTGGGCACATCAACACATGATTAAATAATACAGGGCACATCCACACATGATTAAAAAATACAGGGCACATCCACACATGATTAAACAATGCATGGCACATCCACAAACAATACTGGGCACATCAACACATGATTAAACAATACAGGGCACATCCACACATGATTAAACAATACAGGGCACATCCACAAACAATACTTGGCACAAACAATACAGGGCACATCCACAAACAATACAGGGCACATCCACAAACAATACAGGGCACTTCCAGCACAATAACATGATTAAACAATACAGGGCACATCCACAAACAATACAGGGCACATCCACAAACAATACACGGCACATCAACACATGATTAAATAATACAGGGCACATGCACACATGATTAAACAATACATGGCACATCCACACATTATTAAACAATACAGGGCACATCAACACATGATTAAATAATACAGGGCACATCCACACATGATTAAACAATACAGGGCACATCCACACATGATTAAACAATGCATGGCACATCCACAAACAATACTGGGCACATCAACACATGATTAAATAATACAGGGCACATCCCTACATGATTAAACAATACAGGGCACATCCACACATGATTAAACAATACTGGGCACATCAACACATGATTAAACAATACAGGGCACATCAACACATGATTAAACAATACAGGGCACATCAACACATGATTAAACAATACTGGGCACATCTACACATGATTAAACAATACAGGGCACATCCACACATGATTAAACAATGCATGGCACATCCACAAACAATACTGGGCACATCAACACATGATTAAATAATACAGGGCACATCCACACATGATTAAACAATACAGGGCACATCCACACATGATTAAACAACGCATGGCACATCCACAAACAATACTGGGCACATCAACACATGATTAAATAATACAGGGCACATCCACACATGATTAAAAAATACAGGGCACATCCACACATGATTAAACAATGCATGGCACATCCACAAACAATACTGGGCACATCAACACATGATTAAACAATACAGGGCACATCCACACATGATTAAACAATACAGGGCACATCCACAAACAATACTTGGCACAAACAATACAGGGCACATCCACAAACAATACAGGGCACATCCACAAACAATACAGGGCACTTCCAGCACAATAACATGATTAAACAATACAGGGCACATCCACAAACAATACAGGGCACATCCACAAACAATACACGGCACATCAACACATGATTAAATAATACAGGGCACATCCACACATGATTAAACAATACATGGCACATCCACACATTATTAAACAATACAGGGCACATCAACACATGATTAAATAATACAGGGCACATCCACACATGATTAAACAATACAGGGCACATCCACACATGATTAAACAATGCATGGCACATCCACAAACAATACTGGGCACATCAACACATGATTAAATAATACAGGGCACATCCCTACATGATTAAACAATACATGGCACATCCACACATTATTAAACAATACAGGGCACATCAACACATGATTAAATAATACAGGGCACATCCACACATGATTAAACAATACAGGGCACATCCACACATGATTAAACAATGCATGGCACATCCACAAACAATACTGGGCACATCAACACATGATTAAACAATACAGGGCACATCCACACATGATTAAACAATGCATGGCACATCCACAAACAATACTGGGGACATCAACACATGATTAAATAATACAGGGCACATCAACACATGATTAAATAATACAGGGCACATCCACACATGATTAAACAATACAGGGCACATCCACACATGATTAAACAATGCATGGCACATCCACAAACAATACTGGGCACATCAACACATGATTAAACAATACAGGGCACATCCACACATGATTAAACAATGCATGGCACATCCACAAACAATACTGGGGACATCAACACATGATTAAATAATACAGGGCACATCCACACGTGATTAAACAATACAGGGCACATCCACACATGATTAAACAATACAGGGCACATCCACACATGATTAAACAATACAGGGCACCTCTTCACATAATTAAACAATACAGGGCACATCCACAAACAATACAGGGCACATCCACACATGATTAAACAATACAGGGCACATCCACTCATGATTAAACAATACAGGGCACATCCACAAACAATACAGGGCGCAACCACAAACAATACAGGGCACATCCACACAAAATACAGGGCACATCCACACATGATTAAACAATACAGGGCACATCCACAAACAATACACGGCACATCCACAAACAATACAGGGCACTTCCAGCACAATAAAAAAAACAAAAAAAAAATTGATTAAACAATACACGGCATCCACAAACAATACAGGGCACATCCACACATGATTAAACAATACAGGGCACACCCACAAACAATACTGGGCACAAACAATACACGGCACATCCACAAACAATACTTGGCATATCCACACATGATTAAACAATGCATGGCACATCCACAAACAATACTGGGCACATCAACACATGATTAAATAATTCAGGGCACATCCACACATGATTAAACAATACAGGGCACATCCACACATGATTAAACAATGCATGGCACATCAACAAACAATACTGGGCACATCAACACATGATTAAACAATACATGGCACATCCACACATGATTAAACAATCCATGGCACATCCACAAACAATACTGGGCACATCAACACATGATTAAACAATACAGGGCACATCCACACATGATTAAACAATGCATGGCACATCCACAAACAATACTGGGCACATCAACACATGATTAAATAATACAGGGCACATCCACACATGATTAAACAATACAGGGCACATCCAAAAACAATACTGGGCACATCCACACATGATTAAACAATACAGGGCACATCCACACATGATTAAACAATGCATGGCACATCCACAAACAATACTGGGCACATCAACACATGATTAAATAATACAGGGCACATCCACACATGATTAAACAATACATGGCACATCCAGACATTATTAAACAATACAGGGCACATCAACACATGATTAAATAATACAGGGCACATCCACATATGATGAAACAATACAGGGCACATCCACACATGATTAAACAATGCATGGCACATCCACAAACAATACTGGGCACATCAACACATGATTAAACAATACAGGGCACATCCACACATGATTAAACAATGCATGGCACATCCACAAACAATACTGGGCACATCAACACATGATTAAATAATACAGGGCACATCCACGCGTGATTAAACAATACAGGGCACATCCACACATGCTTAAACAATACAGGGCACATCCACACATGATTAAACAATACAGGGCACATCCACACATAATTAAACAATACAGGGCACATCCACAAACAATACAGGGCACATCCACACATAATTAAACAATACAGGGCACATCCACTCATGATTAAACAATACAGGGCACATCCACAAACAATACAGGGCGCAACCACAAACAATACAGGGCACATCCACACAAAATACAGGGCACATCCACACATGATTAAACAATACAGGGCACATCCACAAACAATACACGGCACATCCACAAACAATACAGGGCACTTCCAGCACAATAAAAAAACAAAAAAAAACATGATTAAACAATACACGGCATCCACAAACAATACAGGGCACATCCACACATGATTAAACAATACAGGGCGCACCCACAAACAATATTGGGCACAAACAATACACGGCACATCCACAAACAATACTTGGCATATCCACAAACAATACAGGGCACCTCCACAAACAATACAGGGCACTTCCAGCACAATAACATGATTAAACAATACAGGGCACATCCACAAACAATACTGGGCACATCCCGCACAATAGAATGATTAAACAATACAGGGCACATCCACAAACAATACAGGGCACATCCACAAACAATACACGGCACATCCACAAACAATTCAGGGCACTTCCAGAAACACATGATTAAACAATACAGGGCACATCCACAAACAATACTGGGCACATCAACACATGATTAACCAATACAGGGCACATCCACAAACAATACATGGCACATCCACACATGATTAAATAATACAGGGCACATCCACACATGATTAAACAATACATGGCACATCCACAAACAATACAGGGCACATCCACAAACAATACAGGGCACATCCACTCATGATTAAACAATGCATGGCACATCCACAAACAATACTGGGCACATCAACACATGATTAAATAATACAGGGCACATCCACACATGATTAAACAATACATGGCACATCCACACATGATTAAACAATGCATGGCACATAAACAAACAATACTGGGCACATCAACACATGATTAAATAATACAGGGCACATCCACACATGATTAAACAATACAGGGCACATCCACACATGATTAAACAATGCATGGCACATCCACACATTATTAAACAATACAGGGCACATCAACACATGATTAAACAATACAGGGCACATCAAGCACAATACAGGGCACATCCACACATGATTAAACAATACTGGGCACATCAACACATGATTAAACAATACAGGGCACATCCACACATGATTAAACAATGCATGGCACATCCACAAACAATACTGGGCACATCAACATATGATTAAACAATACACGGCACATCCACACATAATTAAACAATGCATGGCACATCCACAAACAATACTGGGCACATCAACACATGATTAAATAATACAGGGCACATCCACACATGATTAAACAATACAGGACACATCCACACATGATTAAACAATGCATGGCACATCCACACATGATTAAACAATACATGGCACATCCACACATGATTAAACAATACTGGGCACATCAACACATGATTAAATAATACAGGGCACATCCACACATGATTAAACAATACAGGGCACATCCACACATTATTAAACAATACAGGGCACATCCACACATGATTAAACAATACTGGGCACATCAACACATGATTAAACAATACAGGGCACATCCACACATGATTAAACAATACAGGGCACATCCACACATGATTAAACAATACTGGGCACATCCACACATGATTAAACAATACAGGGCACATCCACACATGATTAAACAATACAGGGCACATCAACACATGATTAAACAACGCATGGCACATCCACACATTATTAAACAATACAGGGCACATCCACACATGATTAAACAATACTGGGCACATCAACACATGATTAAACAATACAGGGCACATCCACACATGATTAAACAATACTGGGCACATCAACACATGATTAAACAATACAGGGCACATCCAAACATGATTAAACAATACTGGGCACATCAACACATGATTAAACAATACATGGCACATCCACAAACAATACAGGGCACATCCACAAACAATACAGGGCACATCCACTCATGATTAAACAATGCATGGCACATCCACAAACAATACTGGGCACATCAACACATGATTAAATAATACAGGGCACATCCACACATGTATAAACAATACATGGCACATCCACACATGATTAAACAATGCATGGCACATCCACAAACAATACTGGGCACATCAACACATGATTAAATAATACAGGGCACATCCACACATGATTAAACAATACATGGCACATCCACACATGATTAAACAATACTGGGCACATCAACACATGATTAAACAATACAGGGCACATCAACACATGATTAAACAACGCATGGCACATCCACACATTATTAAACAATACAGGGCACATCCACACATGATTAAACAATACTGGGCACATCAACACATGATTAAACAATGCATGGCACATCCACAAACAATACTGGGCACATCAACACATGATTATATAATACAGGGCACATCCACACATGATTAAACAATACAGGGCACATCCACACATGATTAAACAATACTGGGCACATCAACACATGATTAAACAATACAGGGCACATCCACACATGATTAAACAATACTGGGCACATCAACACATGATTAAACAATACATGGCACATCCACACATGATTAAACAATACTGGGCACATCAACACATGATTAAACAATACAGGGCACATCCAAACATGATTAAACAATACTGGGCACATCAACACATGATTAAACAATACATGGCACATCCACAAACAATACAGGGCACATCCACAAACAATACAGGGCACATCCACTCATGATTAAACAATGCATGGCACATCCACAAACAATACTGGGCACATCAACACATGATTAAATAATACAGGGCACATCCACACATGATTAAACAATACATGGCACATCCACACATGATTAAACAATGCATGGCACATCCACAAAAAATACTGGACACATCAACACATGATTAAATAATACAGGGCACATCCACACATGATTAAACAATACAGGGCACATCCACACATGATTAAACAATGCATGGCACATCCACACATTATTAAACAATACAGGGCACATCAACACATGATTAAACAATACAGGGCACATCAAGCTCAATACAGGGCACATCCACACATGATTAAACAATACTGGGCACATCAACACATGATTAAACAATACAGGGCACATCCACACATGATTAAACAATGCATGGCACATCCACAAACAATACTGGGCACATCAACATATGATTAAACAATACACGGCACATCCACACATATTTAAACAATGCATGGCACATCCACAAACAATACTGGGCACATCAACACATGATTAAATAATACAGGGCACATCCACACATGATTAAACAATACATGGCACATCCACACATGATTAAACAATGCATGGCACATCCACACATGATTAAACAATACATGGCACATCCACACATGATTAAACAATACTGGGCACATCAACACATGATTAAATAATCCAGGGCACATCCACACATGATTAAACAATACAGGGCACATCCACACATCATTAAACAATACAGGGCACATCCACACATGATTAAACAATACTGGGCACATCAACACATGATTAAACAATACAGGGCACATCCACACATGATTAAACAATACAGGGCACATCCACACATGATTAAACAATACTGGGCACATCCACACATGATTAAACAATACAGGGCACATCCACACATGATTAAACAATACAGGGCACATCAACACATGATTAAACAACGCATGGCACATCCACACATTATTAAACAATACAGGGCACATCCACACATGATTAAACAATACTGGGCACATCAACACATGATTAAACAATGCATGGCACATCCACAAACAATACTGGGCACATCAACACATGATTAAATAATACAGGGCACATCCACACATGATTAAACAATACAGGGCACATCCACACATGATTAAACAATACTGGGCACATCAACACATGATTAAACAATACAGGGCACATCCACACATGATTAAACAATACTGGGCACATCAACACATGATTAAACAATACAGGGCACATCCACACATGATTAAACAATACTGGGCACATCAACACATGATTAAACAATACAGGGCACATCCACACATGATTAAACAATACTGGGCACATCAACACATGATTAAACAATACAGGGCACATCAACACATGATTAAACAATACTGGGCACATCAACACATGATTAAACAATACAGGGCACATCCACACATGATTAAACAATACTGGGCACATCTACACATGATTAAACAATACAGGGCACATCCACACATGATTAAACAATGCATGGCACATCCACACACAATACTGGGCACATCAACACATGATTAAATAATACAGGGCACATCCACACATGATTAAACAATACAGGGCACATCCACACATGATTAAACAACGCATGGCACATCCACAAACAATACTGGGCACATCAACACATGATTAAATAATACAGGGCACATCCACACATGATTAAACAATACTGGGCACATCCACACATGATTAAACAATGCATGGCACATCCACAAACAATACTGGGCACATCAACACATGATTAAACAATACAGGGCACATCCACACATGATTAAACAATACAGGGCACATCCACAAACAATACTTGGCACAAACAATACATGGCACATCCACAAACAATACAGGGCACATCCACAAACAATACAGGGCACTTCCATACAATAACATGATTAAACAATACAGGGCACATCCACAAACAATACTGGGCACATCCAGCACAATAGAATGATTAAACAATACAGGGCACATCCACAAACAATACAGGGCACATCCACAAACAATACAGGGCACATCCACAAACAATACACGGCACATCCACAAACAATACAGGGCACTTCCAGAAACAATACAGGGCACATCCACAAACAATACAGGGCACATCCACAAACAATACAGGGCACATCCACAAACAATACTAGGCACATCCACAAACAATACTGTTCACCCACAAACAATACATGGCACATCCAGCACAATAACATGATTAAACAATACAGGGCACATCCACAAACAATACAGGGCACATCCAGCACAATAACATGATTAAACAATAAGACGAAATAACAAAACAAGAATCAAATGGAAAGAATGAAACCCATAAAAATAATGCAAAATCTTGGTGGACTACAAATCTAGCACAAAATCATCAAATTTCACACCAAAACAAAAACCCAGGGATGAACTGTGGTACAAACTGGGTTAGATGAACTTGGGTACTGAGTTAAACAAAAACAAGGCTGAATTTGGGTACTATATGGGCACATCTACAAACAATACACGGCACATCCACAAACAATACAGGGCACTTCCAGCACAATAAAAAAAAAAAAAGTATGATTAAACAATACACGGCATCCACAAACAATACAGGGCACATCCACAAACAATACAAGGTGCATCCACAAACAATACTGGGCACAAACAATACACGGCACATCCACAAACAATACTTGGCATATCCACAAACAATACAGGGCACATCCACAAACAATACAGGGCACTTCCAGCACAATAACATGATTAAACAATACAGGGCACATCCACAAACAATACTGGGCACATCCAGCACAATAGAATGATTAAACAATACAGGGCACATCCACAAACAATACAGGGCACATCCACAAACAATACACAGCACATCCACAAACAATACACGGCACATCCACAAACAATACAGGGCACTTCCAGAAACACTTGATTAAACAATACAGGGCACATCAACACATGATTAACCAATACAGGGCACATCCACAAACAATACATGGCACATCCACACATGATTAAATAATACAGGTCACATCCACACATGATTAAACAATACATGGCACATCCACAAACAATACTGGGCACATCAACACATGATTAACCAATACAGGGCACATCCACAAACAATACATGGCACATCCACACATGATTAAATAATACAGGGCACATCCACACATGATTAAACAATACATGGCACATCCACAAACAATACAGGGCACATCCACAAACAATACAGGGCACATCCACACATGATTAAACAATGCATGGCACATCCACAAACAATACTGGGCACATCAACACATGATTAAATAATACAGGGCACATCCACACATGATTAAACAATACATGGCACATCCACAAACAATACTGGGCACATCAACACATGATTAAACAATACAGGGCACATCCACACATGATTAAACAATGCATGGCACATCCACAAACAATACTGGGCACATCAACACATGTTTAAACAATACAGGGCACATCCACACATGATTAAACAATGCATGGCACATCCACAAACAATACTGGGCACATCAACACATGATTAAATAATACAGGGCACATCCACACATGATTAAACAATGCATGGCATATCCAAAAACAATACTGGGCACATCAACACATGATTAAACAATACAGGGCACATCCACAAACAATACACGGCACATCCACAAACTACAGGGCACTTCCAGCACAATACAAAAACAAAAAAAAACATGATTAAACAATACACGGCATCCACAAACAATACAGGGCACATCCACACATGATTAAACAATACAGGGCACATCCACAAACAATACTGGGCACAAACAATACAGGGCACATCCACACATGATTAAACAATACAGGGCACATCCACAAACAATACTGGGCACAAACAATACACGGCACATCCACAAACAATACTTGGCATATCCACAAACAATACAGGGCACATCCACAAACAATACAGGGCACATCCACAAACAATACTGGGCACATCCAGCACAATAGAATGATTAAACAATACAGGGCACATCCACAAACAATACAGGGCACATCCACAAACAATACACGGCACATCCACAAACAATACAGGGCACTTCCAGAAACAATACAGGGCACATCCACAAACAATACAGGGCCCATCCACAAACAATACTGGGCACCCACAAACAATACAGGGCACATCCAGAAACAATACTGGGCACCCACAAACAATACAGGGCACATCCACAAACAATACAGGGCACATCCACAAACAATACAAGGTGCATCCACAAACAATACTGGGCACAAACAATACACGGCACATCCACAAACAATACTTGGCATATCCACAAACAATACAGGGCACATCCACAAACAATACAGGGCACTTCCAGCACAATAACATGATTAAACAATACAGGGCACATCCACAAACAATACTGGGCACATCCAGCACAATAGAATGATTAAACAATACAGGGCACATCCACAAACAATACAGGGCACATCCACAAACAATACACAGCACATCCACAAACAATACACGGCACATCCACAAACAATACAGGGCACTTCCAGAAACACTTGATTAAACAATACAGGGCACATCAACACATGATTAACCAATACAGGGCACATCCACAAACAATACATGGCACATCCACACATGATTAAATAATACAGGTCACATCCACACATGATTAAACAATACATGGCACATCCACAAACAATACTGGGCACATCAACACATGATTAACCAATACAGGGCACATCCACAAACAATACATGGCACATCCACACATGATTAAATAATACAGGGCACATCCACACATGATTAAACAATACATGGCACATCCACAAACAATACAAGGCACATCCACAAACAATACAGGGCACATCCACACATGATTAAACAATGCATGGCACATCCACAAACAATACTGGGCACATCAACACATGATTAAATAATACAGGGCACATCCACACATGATTAAACAATACATGGCACATCCACAAACAATACTGGGCACATCAACACATGATTAAACAATACAGGGCACATCCACACATGATTAAACAATGCATGGCACATCCACAAACAATACTGGGCACATCAACACATGATTAAACAATACAGGGCACATCCACACATGATTAAACAATGCATGGCACATCCACAAACAATACTGGGCACATCAACACATGATTAAATAATACAGGGCACATCCACACATGATTAAACAATGCATAGCATATCCAAAAACAATACTGGGCACATCAACACATGATTAAACAATACAGGGCACATCCACACATGATTAAACAATGCATGGCACATCTACAAACAATACTGGGCAGATCAACACATGATTAAATAATACAGGGCACATCCACACATGATTAAACAATACATGGCACATCCACACATAATTAAACAATACAGGGCACATCCACACATGATTAAACAATGCATGGCACATCCACAAACAATACTGGGCACATCAACACATGATTAAATAATACAGGGCACATCCACACATGATTAAACAATACAGGGCACATCCACACATGATTAAACAATACAGGGCACATCCACACATGATTAATGCATGGCACATCCACAAACAATACTGGGCACATCAACACATGATTAAATAATACAGGGCACATCCACACATGATTAAACAATGCATGGCACATCCACAAACAATACTGGGCACATCAACACATGATTAAACAATACAGGGCACATCCACACATGATTAAACAATGCATGGCACATCCACAAACAATACTGGGCACATCACAACACATGATTAAATAATACAGGGCACATCCACACATGATTAAACAATACAGGGCACATCCACACATGATTAAACAATACAGGGCACATCCACACATGATTAAACAATACAGGGCACATCCACTCATGATTAAACAATGCAGGGCACATCCACAAACAATACAGGGTGCAACCACAAACAATACAGGGCACATCCACACAAAATACAGGGCACATCCACACATGATTAAACAATACAGGGCACATCCACAAACAATACACGGCACATCCACAAACTACAGGGCACTTCCAGCACAATACAAAAACAAAAAAAAACATGATTAAACAATACACGGCATCCACAAACAATACAGGGCACATCCACACATGATTAAACAATACAGGGCACATCCACAAACAATACTGGGCACAAACAATACAGGGCACATCCACACATGATTAAACAATACAGGGCACATCCACAAACAATACTGGGCACAAACAATACACGGCACATCCACAAACAATACTTGGCATATCCACAAACAATACAGGGCACATCCACAAACAATACAGGGCACTTCCAGCACAATAACATGATTAAACAATACAGGGCACATCCACAAACAATACTGGGCACATCCAGCACAATAGAATGATTAAACAATACAGGGCACATCCACAAACAATACAGGGCACATCCACAAACAATACACGGCACATCCACAAACAATACAGGGCACTTCCTGAAACAATACAGGGCACATCCACAAACAATACAGGGCACATCCACAAACAATACTGGGCACCCACAAACAATACAGGGCACATCCACAAACAATACTGGGCACCCACAAACAATACAGGGCACATCCACAAACAATACAGGGCACATCCACAAACAATACTGGGCACCCACAAACAATACATGGCACATCCAGCACAATAACATGATTAAACAATACAGGGCACATCCACAAACAATACAGGGCACATCCAGCACAATAACATGATTAAACAATAAGACGAAATAACAAAACAAGAAACAAATGGAAAGAATGAAACCCATAAAAATAATGCAAAATCATGGTGGACTAAAAATCTAGCACAAAATCATCAAATTTCACACCAAAACAAAAACCCAGGGATGAACTGTGGTACAAACTGGGTTAGATGAACTTGGGTACTAACTGAGTTAAACAAAACTAAGGCTGAATTTGGGTACTATATGGGCACATCTACAAACAATACACGGCACATCCACAAACAATACAGGGCACTTCCAGCACAATAAAAAAACAAAAAGTATGATTAAACAATACACGGCATCCACAAACAATACAGGGCACATCCACAAACAATACAAGGTGCATCCACAAACAATACTGGGCACAAACAATACACGGCACATCCACAAACAATGCTTGGCATATCCACAAACAATACAGGGCACATCCACAAACAATACAGGGCACTTCCAGCACAATAACATTATTAAACAATACAGGGCACATCCACAAACAATACTGGGCACATCCAGCACAATAACATGATTAAACAATACAGGGCACATCCACAAACAATACAGGGCACATCCACAAACAATACACAGCACATCCACAAACAATACAGGGCACTTCCAGAAACAATACAGGGCACATCCACAAACAATACAGGGCACATCCACAAACAATACTGGCACATCCACAAACAATACTGGGCACATCCACAAACAATACAGGGCACATCCACAAACAATACTGGGCACATCCACAAACAATACAGGGCACATCCAGCACAATAACATAATTAAACAATAAGACGAAATAACAAAACAAGAAACAAACGGAAAGAATGAAACCCATAAAAATAATGCAAAATCATGGTGGACTAAAAATCTAGCACAAAATCATCAAATTTCACACCAAAACAAAAACCCAGGGATGAACTGTGGTACAAACTGGGTTAGATGAACTTGGGTACTGAGTTAAACAAAAACAGGGCTGAATTTGGGTACTATATGGGTTAATGAAAACCTTATAAGAACTCTGGTACTAACTGGGTAAACAAAGTATGTATTACCTTTAACATTTCATTTTGTTTTAGAACAACTGTAAAGTACATTGAGAAGTCTTTACCAGAAAATTCTGTATCACTATGGCAACAAAGAGGCAATGCTGATCATATAATAATACTGGACTGGAGTTCTAAGTTAGTGGACTGTAATACAGGGACCACGATCAGAACACTCAAAGATGCTTTATTTAAAGTAAGTGGACTGTAATATAGGAACAATGATCAGAACACTCAAAGATGCTTTATTTAAAGTAAGTGGACTGTAATACAGGGACCACGATCAGAACACTCAAAGATGCTTTATTTAAAGTAAGTGGACTGTAATATGTGAACCATGATCAGAACACTCAAAGATGCTTTATTTAATGTAAGTGGACTGTAATACAGGGACCATGATCAGAACACTCAAAGATGTTGTATTTAAAGTAAGCGGATTGTAATACAGGGACCAGGATCAGAACACTCAAAGATGCTTTATTTAATGTAAGTGGATTGTAATACAGGGACCACGATCAGAACACTCAAATATGCTGTATTTAAAGTAAGTGGATTGTAATACAGGGACCACGATCAGAACACTCAAAGATGCTTTATTTAAAGTAAGTGGACCTCAATACAGGGACCACGATCAGAACACTCAAAGATGCTGTATTTAAAGTAAGTGGACCGTAATACAGGGACCACGATCAGAACACTCAAAGATTCAACATTTTGGCCAGAAACTTGCTGTTCCATTAATGTAACACACAATATATTGAACCAGATAATTAAAGCATGTGTCGCTATTTATAAGATTAATATGTCATACACATAAGCTTTCCATTGGGAGTTACTGTTTTGCAATTGGAACAGCCCTTAAAGACACGCCCTCCTCATCATGTGTTGCAATTGGAACAGCCCTTAAAGACACGCCCTCCTCATCATGTGTTGCAATTGGAACAGACCTTAAAGACACGCCCTCCTCATCATGTGTTGCAATTGGAACAGTCCTTCAAGACACACCCTCCTCATCATGTGTTGCAATTGGAACAGACCTTAAAGACACGCCCTCCTCATCATGTGTTGCAATTGGAACAGCCCTTAAAGACACGCCCTCCTCATCATGTGTTGCAATTGGAACAGACCTTAAAGACACGCCCTCCTCATCATGTGTTGCAATTGGAACAGCCCTTAAAGACACGCCCTCATCATCATGTGTTGCAATTGGAACAGCCCTTAAAGACACGCCCTCCTCATCATGTGTTGCAATTGGAACAGCCCTTAAAGACACGCCCTCCTCATCATGTGTTGCAATTGGAACAGCCCTTAAAGACATGCCCTCCTCATCAGTTTTGCTAAATTGGAACAGCCCTTCAAGACACGCCCTCCTCATCATGTGTTGCAATTAGAACAGCCCTTCAAGACACGCCCTCCTCATCATGTGTTGCTCATAAATAAATTATTATTTTACCAGGGTTGTGGTCTCAAAATGTTTGAGGCATGTCATATCAGAATTATATTTTAACAACTATTGATAGTTTTGTTATTATCAAGTTTCTCTAGGAACAAGGGCTATGGCGTTCAACTATTTGTTGTTGGTCTAAGTATGACAATATAAATCGGTGTCTTATTTCTAGACAAGGGATATGACCAGTGGTTGCTGTATTATCCTCAGTTCTGTCTTTTATTTCAGTAGGATTCTACTGTGATAATAAAGAGTGAGCCTTTAGTTCTAGACAAGGGATATGACCAGTGGTTGCTGTATTATCCTCAGTTCTGTCTTTTATTTCAGTATAATTCTACTGTGATAATAAAGAGTGAGCCTCTAATTCTAGACAAGGGATATGACCAGTGGTCGTTGTATTATCCTCAGTTCTGTCTTTTATTTCAGTAGGATTCTACTGTGATAATAAAGAGTGAGCCTTTAGTTCTAGACAGGGGATATGACCAGTGGTTGTTGTATTATCCTCAGTTCTGTCTTTTATTTCAGTATAATTCTACTGTGATAATAAAGAGTGAGCCTTTAGTTCTAGACAAGGGATATGACCAGAGGTCGTTGTATTATCCTCAGTTCTGTCTTTTATTTCAGTTTGATTCTACTGTGATAATAAAGAGTGAGCCTTTAGTTCTAGACAGGGGATATGACCAGTGGTCGTTGTATTATCCTCAGTTCTGTCTTTTATTTCAGTTTGATTCTACTGTGATAATAAAGAGTGAGCCTTGAGTTCTAGACAAGGGATATGACCAGTGGTTGCTGTATTATCCTCAGTTTTGTCTTTTATTTCAGTTTGATTCTACTGTGATAATAAAGAGTGAGCCTTGAGTTCTAGACAAGGGATATGACCAGTGGTTGCTGTATTATCCTCAGTTCTGTCTTTTATTTCAGTATAATTCTACTGTGATAATAAAGAGTGAACGTTTAGTTCTAGACAAGGGATATGACCAGTGGTTGCTGTATTATCCTCAGTTCTGTCTTTTATTTCAGTTTGATTCTACTGTGATAATAAAGAGTGAGCCTTTAGTTCTAAACAAGGGATATGACCAGTGGTTGCTGTATTATCCTCAGTTCTGTCTTTTATTTCAGTTTGATTCTACTGTGATAATAAAGAGTGAACCTTTAGTTCTAGACAGGGGATATGACCAGTGGTTGCTGTATTATCCTCAGTTCTGTCTTTTATTTCAGTTTGATTCTACTGTGATAATAAAGAGTGAGCCTTTAGTTCTAGACAGGGGATATGACCAGTGGTTACTGTATTATCCTCAGTTCTGTCTTTTATTTCAGTATAATTCTACTGTGATAATAAAGAGTGAACCTTTAGTTCTAGACAGGGGATATGACCAGTGGTTGTTGTATTATCCTCAGTTCTGTCTTTTATTTCAGTAGGATTCTACTGTGATAATAAAGAGTGAGCCTTTAGTTCTAGACAAGGGATATGACCAGTGGTCGTTGTATTATCCTCAGTTTTGTCTTTTATTTCAGTAGGATTCTAATGTGATAATAAAGTGTGAGCCTTTAGTTCTAGACAAGGGATATGACCAGTGGTCGTTGTATTATCCTCAGTTCTGTCTTTTATTTCAGTAGGATTCTACTGTGATAATAAAGAGTGAGCCTTTAGTTCTAGACAGGGGATATGACCAGTGGTTGTTGTATTATCCTCAGTTTTGTCTTTTATTTCATTATAATTCTACTGTGATAATAAAGAGTGTGCCTTTAGTTCTAGACAGGGGATATGACCAGTGGTTGTTGTATTATCCTCAGTTTTGTCTTTTATTTCATTATAATTCTACTGTGATAATAAAGAGTGTGCCTTTAGTTCTAGACAGGGGATATGACCAGTGGTTGCTGTATTATCCTCAGTTCTGTCTTTTATTTCAGTTTGATTCTACTGTGATAATAAAGAGTGAGCCTTTAGTTCTAGACAAGGGATATGACCAGTGGTTGCTGTATTATCCTCAGTTATGTCTTTTATTTCAGTATAATTCTACTGTGATAATAAAGAGTGAGCCTTTAGTTCTAGACAAGGGATATGACCAGTGGTTGCTGTATTATCCTCAGTTTTGTCTTTTATTTCAGTTTGATTCTACTGTGATAATAAAGAGTGAGCCTTTAGTTCTAGACAAGGGATATGACCAGTGGTTGCTGTATTATCCTCAGTTCTGTCTTTTATTTCAGTAGGATTCTACTGTGATAATAAAGAGTGAGCCTTTAGTTCTAGACAGGGGATATGACCAGTGGTTGCTGTATTATCCTCAGTTCTGTCTTTTATTTCAGTTTGATTCTACTGTGATAATAAAGAGTGAGCCTTTAGTTCTAGACAAGGGATATGACCAGTGGTTGTTGTATTATCCTCAGTTCTGTCTTTTATTTCAGTTTGATTCTACTGTGATAATAAAGAGTGAGCCTTTAGTTCTAGACAAGGGATATGACCAGTGGTTGCTGTATTATCCTCAGTTCTGTCTTTTATTTCAGTAGGATTCTACTGTGATAATAAAGAGTGAGCCTTTAGTTCTAGACAGGGGATATGACCAGTGGTTGCTGTATTATCCTCAGTTCTGTCTTTTATTTCAGTTTGATTCTACTGTGATAATAAAGAGTGAGCCTTTAGTTCTAGACAAGGGATATGACCAGTGGTTGTTGTATTATCCTCAGTTTTGTCTTTTATTTCATTATAATTCTACTGTGATAATAAAGAGTGAGCCTTTAGTTCTAGACAGGGGATATGACCAGTGGTTGCTGTATTATCCTCAGTTCTGTCTTTTATTTCAGTTTGATTCTACTGTGATAATAAAGAGTGAGCCTTTAGTTCTAGACAAGGGATATGACCAGTGGTCGTTGTATTATCCTCAGTTCTGTCTTTTATTTCAGTTTGATTCTACTGTGATAATAAAGAGTGAGCCTTTAGTTCTAGACAGGGGATATGACCAGTGGTTGCTGTATTATCCTCAGTTCTGTCTTTTATTTCAGTATAATTCTACTGTGATAATAAAGAGTGAGCCTTTAGTTCTAGACAAGGGATATGACCAGTGGTTGTTGTATTATCCTCAGTTTTGTCTTTTATTTCAGTTTGATTCTACTGTGAGAATAAAGAGTGAGCCTTGAGTTCTAGACAAGGGATATGACCAGTGGTCGTTGTATTATCCTCAGTTCTGTCTTTTATTTCAGTTTGATTCTACTGTGATAATAAAGAGTGAGCCTTTAGTTCTAAACAGGGGATATGACCAGTGGTTGCTGTATTATCCTCAGTTCTGTCTTTTATTTCAGTATAATTCTACTGTGATAATAAAGAGTGAACCTTTAGTTCTAGACAAGGGATATGACCAGTGGTTGCTGTATTATCCTCAGTTCTGTCTTTTATTTCAGTTTGATTCTACTGTGATAATAAAGAGTGAGCCTTTAGTTCTAGACAAGGGATATGACCAGTGGTCGTTGTATTATCCTCAGTTTTGTCTTTTATTTCAGTTTGATTCTACTGTGATAATAAAGAGTGAGCCTTTAGTTCTAGACAAGGGATATGACCAGTGGTCGTTGTATTATCCTCAGTTTTGTCTTTTATTTCAGTTTGATTCTACTGTGATAATAAAGAGTGAGCCTTTAGTTCTAGACAAGGGATATGACCAGTGGTCGTTGTATTATCCTCAGTTTTGTCTTTTATTTCAGTTTGATTCTACTGTGATAATAAAGAGTGAGCCTTTAGTTCTAGACAAGGGATATGACCAGTGGTCGTTGTATTATCCTCAGTTTTGTCTTTTATTTCAGTTTGATTCTACTGTGATAATAAAGAGTGAGCCTTTAGTTCTAGACAAGGGATATGACCAGTGGTTGCTGTATTATCCTCAGTTTTGTCTTTTATTTCAGTTTGATTCTACTGTGATAATAAAGAGTGAGCCTTTAGTTCTAGACAAGGGATATGACCAGTGGTCGTTGTATTATCCTCAGTTTTGTCTTTTATTTCAGTTTGATTCTACTGTGATAATAAAGAGTGAGCCTTTAGTTCTAGACAAGGGATATGACCAGTGGTCGTTGTATTATCCTCAGTTTTGTCTTTTATTTCAGTTTGATTCTACTGTGATAATAAAGAGTGAGCCTTTAGTTCTAGACAAGGGATATGACCAGTGGTCGTTGTATTATCCTCAGTTCTGTCTTTTATTTCAGTTTGATTCTACTGTGATAATAAAGAGTGAGCCTTTAGTTCTAAACAGGGGATATGACCAGTGGTTGCTGTATTATCCTCAGTTCTGTCTTTTATTTCAGTATAATTCTACTGTGATAATAAAGAGTGAACCTTTAGTTCTAGACAAGGGATATGACCAGTGGTTGCTGTATTATCCTCAGTTCTGTCTTTTATTTCAGTTTGATTCTACTGTGATAATAAAGAGTGAGCCTTTAGTTCTAGACAGGGGATATGACCAGTGGTTGCTGTATTATCCTCAGTTCTGTCTTTTATTTCAGTATAATTCTACTGTGATAATAAAGAGTGAGCCTTTAGTTCTAGACAAGGGATATGACCAGTGGTTGCTGTATTATTCTCAGTTCTGTCTTTTATTTCAGTTTGATTCTACTGTGATAATAAAGAGTGAGCCTTTAGTTCTAGACAGGGGATATGACCAGTGGTTGTTGTATTATCCTCAGTTTTGTCTTTTATTTCAGTAGGATTCTACTGTGATAATAAAGAGTGAGCCATTAGTTCTAGACAGGGGATATGACCAGTGGTTGCTGTATTATCCTCAGTTCTGTCTTTTATTTCAGTATAATTCTACTGTGATAATAAAGAGTGAACCTTTAGTTCTAGACAGGGGATATGACCAGTGGTTGTTGTATTATCCTCAGTTCTGTCTTTTATTTCAGTAGGATTCTACTGTGATAATAAAGAGTGAGCCTTTAGTTCTAGACAAGGGATATGACCAGTGGTCGTTGTATTATCCTCAGTTCTGTCTTTTATTTCAGTAGGATTCTACTGTGATAATAAAGAGTGAGCCTTTAGTTCTAGACAGGGGATATGACCAGTGGTTGCTGTATTATCCTCAGTTCTGTCTTTTATTTCAGTATAATTCTACTGTGATAATAAAGAGTGAGCCTTTAGTTCTAGACAAGGTATATGACCAGTGGTTGCTGTATTATCCTCAGTTCTGTCTTTTATTTCATTAGGATTCTACTGTGATAATAAAGAGTGAGCCTTTAGTTCTAGACAAGGGATATGACCAGTGGTTGCTGTATTATCCTCAGTTCTGTTTTTTATTTCAGTTTGATTCTACTGTGATAATAAAGAGTGAGCCTTTAGTTCTAGACAAGGGATATGACCAGTGGTCGTTGTATTATCCTCAGTTCTGTCTTTTATTTCAGTATAATTCTACTGTGATAATAAAGAGTGAGCCTTTAGTTCTAGACAGGGGATATGACCAGTGGTTGCTGTATTATCCTCAGTTCTGTCTTTTATTTCAGTATAATTCTACTGTGATAATAAAGAGTGAGCCTTTAGTTCTAGACAAGGGATATGACCAGTGGTTGCTGTATTATCCTCAGTTCTGTCTTTTATTTCAGTATAATTCTACTGTGATAATAAAGAGTGAGCCTTTAGTTCTAGACAGGGGATATGACCAGTGGTTGCTGTATTATCCTCAGTTCTGTCTTTTATTTCAGTTTGATTCTACTGTGATAATAAAGAGTGAGCCTTTAGTTCTAGACAGGGGATATGACCAGTGGTTGCTGTATTATCCTCAGCTGACAACAAACGCCAACATAACTCGACCAAAGTCTGAAGTCTTCTCGACTCCATCATGTATGTATAAATAGTCATTAACAACACATACCCTATTTTCCAGACGATAAGTCGACACTTTTTTCTTGGGAGTCCTATCCTCGGTACATTTGTTTTTACATCTTGTTAAGTAAATTCCTAGTATTGACATTTTCAACTTACTTGCAAATTGCTGGTGGTACATCGATGGCCTCTTGGTTAGGTACATCAATGGCCTCTTGGTTAGGTACATCGATGGCCTCTTGGTTAGGTACATCGATGGCCTCTTGGTTAGGTACATCGATGGCCACTTGGTTAGGTACATCAATGGCCTCTTGGTTAGGTACATCAATGGCAACTTGGTTAGGTACATCAGTGGCCACTTGTTTAGATACATCAATGGCCACTTGTTTAGATACATCAATGGCCTCTTGGTTAGGTACATCAATGGCCTCTTGGTTAGGTACATCAATGGCCTCTTGGTTAGGTACATCAGTGGCCACTTGGTTAGGTACATCAATGGCCACTTGGTTAGGTACATCAATGGCCTCTTGGTTAGGTACATCAATGGCCACTTGGTTAGGTACATCAATGGCCTCTTGGTTAGGTACATCAATGGCCCCTTGGTTAGGTACATCAATGGCCACTTGGTTAGGTACATCAATGGCCTCTTGGTTAGGTACATCGATGGCCTCTTGGTTAGGTACATCAATGGCCACTTGGTTAGGTACATCAATGGCCACTTGGTTAGGTACATCAATGGCCTCTTGGTTAGGTACATCAATGGCCTCTTGGTTAGGTACATCAATGGCCACTTGGTTAGGTACATCAATGGCCACTTGGTTAGGTACATCAATGGCCTCTTGGTTAGGTACATCAATGGCCTCTTGGTTAGGTACATCAATGGCCACTTGGTTAGGTACATCAATGGCCACTTGGTTAGGTACATCAATGGCCTCTTGGTTAGGTACATCAATGGCCACTTGGTTAGGTACATCAATGGCCACTTGGTTAGGTACATCAGTGGCCACTTGGTTAGGTACATCAATGGCCCCTTGGTTAGGTACATCAATGGCCACTTGGTTAGGTACATCAATGGCCTCTTGGTTAGGTGCATCAATGGCCTCTTGGTTAGGTACATCAATGGCCACTTGGTTAGGTACATCAATGGCCTCTTGGTTAGGTACATCAATGGCCACTTGGTTAGGTAGCTAGTCATCTACTATGCCTGTCATTGATTACATATGTGCCAGTCATTGACTACATATGTGCCTGTCATTGACTACATATGTGCCTGTCATTGACTACATATGTGCCTGTCAGCACTGAGGTTGTGTTGACTACATATGTGCCTGTCAGCACTGAGGTTGTGTTGACTACATATGTGCCTGTCAGCACTGAGGTTTTGTTGACTACATATGTGCCTGTCAGCAGTGAGGTTGTGGGTTTGAAATACACTGTGGGCAGGTGACTCGAACCTTAATTGACATACAGGATTGCCAGTTTTCCTGCTGAAGGTCTGGGGCTTTTCATCATGTACACCAAAATTCTTCTGCAGTCATAATGGAATACCATAATAATGTTGAAAATTTGCTCTAAGTAGGGTTAAACAGTCAAACAGTGTCATCTATAATCACCAATTTTTCTGGGTGTATTTTTCTATTTTTACAGTGTAGTCTGATTACCCTGATTTTTCTATTTTTACAGTGTAGTTTGATTACCCAGATTTTTCTATTTTTACAGTGGACTTTGATTACCCCGATTTTGATGAAGCTTTTATTGCCACACCAACTACACCAGCCAATCAGAACCAGACAAATGGAAGTATTGACCTATCACAAACAAATCAAATTCAGCAGTTTCCAAAAATAGACCGATCAACTAAACCTAAACCAGGACTGACCACAAAACCGAGTAATCAGACAGACAGTGAAAAACTGAACGATTTAATTTCCAGTCAGACATCATTGTATCCTAGCAACAGTAGTTCAATATTAAGGACAATACAGCCTGAAAACAGGTCGATATCTGGGACAAAAACAATGGTGAATACTGAAGATGTAAGTGATGGGAAGAATAATTCATCATCTGGGACAAATTTGTCAGAAGAACTAGAAAGAGAGAGAGAAGAACTCAATAAAATAAGGAAAGAAAAGGAAGAAGAACTGGCCAGGTACCAGTTGGATAAAGAAAGAATTATAAAGGTAACCAGTACATTGTCGAACATTAGGTAACCAGTTATTAAACATAAGAGTCTAGGATACAAGTCAAACAACCATGATGTACCTCTCAGGGAATGATAATTTTTCTGTAGAAGGTCCAGGGTTTTCTGTAGGTATACTAGCATACAAATCAAACAACCCAGATGTAACTCACAGGTAATGATAATTTTTCTGTAGAAGGTCCAGGGTTTTCAGAGGGTATACTAGCATACAAATCAAACAAGCAAGATGTTCCTCACAGGGAATGATAATTTTCTCTAGAAGGTCCAGGGTTTTCTGTAGATGGTTTAGCGTTTTCTGTAGAAGGTCCAGGGATTTCTGTAGAAGGTCCAGGGTTTTTTGTAGAAGGTCCAGGGTTTTCAGAGGGTATACTAGCATACAAATCAAACAAGCAAGATGTTCCTCACAGGGAATGATAATTTTCTCTAGAAGGTCCAGGGTTTTCTGTAGATGGTTTAGCGTTTTCTGTAGAAGGTCCAGGGATTTCTGTAGAAGGTCCAGGGTTTTTGTAGAAGGTCCAGGGTTTTCAGAGGGTATACTAGCATACAAATCAAACAAGCAAGATGTTCCTCACAGGGAATGATAATTTTCTCTAGAATGTCCAGGGTTTTCTGTAGAAGGTCCAGAGTTTTCTGTAGAAGGTCCAGGGATTTCTGTAGAAGGTCAAGGGTTTTCTGTAGAAGTTCCAGGGTTTTCTGTAGAAGGTCCAGGGTTTTCTGTAGAAGGTGAAGGGATTTCTGTAGAAGGTCCAGGGTTTTCTGTAGAAGGTCCAGGGTTTTAGAAGGTCCAGGGTTTTCTGTAGAAGGTCCAGTGTTTTCTGTAGAAGGTCCAGAGTTTTCTGTAGAAGGTCCAGGGTTTTCTGTAGAAGGTCCAGGGCTGTAGCAGGTCGAGGGTTTTCTGTAGAAGGTCCAGAGTTTTCTGTAGAAGGTCCAGGGTTTTCTGTAGAAGGCCCAGGCTGTAGCAGGTCCAGGGTTTTCTGTAGCAGGTCCAGGGTTTTCTGTAGAAGATCCAGGGTTTTCTGTAGAAGGTCCAGGGTTTTCTGTAGAAGGTCCAGGGTTTTCTGGGGAAGGTCCAGAGTTTTCTGTAGAAGGTCTAGGGTTTTCTGTAGAAGATCCAGGGCTGTAGAAGGTCCATGGTTTTCTGTAGAAGGTCCAGAGTTTTCAGTGGGTATACTAGTTTTCTTGCCTCATAAATGTTTAAAAAAAACCAACAAAATGATGTACTGTATCTATTCGCATAAAAGTTCGGAAATTTTGAGTTTTATTTTTAAAGAAGGGCACCAACATATAAGTAAACCATATCGCAAGAGGAAAGAATTCTGTTCAGAGGTTGAAAACAGTTCTTAGAAAAAAAAACAATATACTAAATCAGGGATTTTCCTGCCTTTATTTTGGGGCAGATATTCGGCCCCATTCCCAACGGCAAAAACCCATATTTTTTCTCAATTATGAAAGTGAAAATTCCCAATTCAGGAGGTTTTGTAATCCGGTTTCTAAAAATAAATTCAATCGCGCTAAGCCGAAATATTACAAACAAAATCAAAATCTGATTACTTCGCGAACATTGGTTTATAATTACTGTTCCCGGTATCTTTAGTCATAACGGCAACCAGTTTTATATTGGAGCTTGCTTGTTTTATATCAAACGCAGATTCCGGTATGATATTAAAAAAAACCTGTGATTTGTTAAGTCCCGGAACTTTATTCAATAATATGAAAGATAATTGTATGCCGCAAATAAGACAAATTACTTTATTTTTACGATGTCCAGTAATATGGGCTGTTTTTTTTGGTTCAAATAGCTTTGTCTAGAAAAGAATAAGTAGGAGGAATACATTTGGAATGAAGCGTGACCCTGCATAAAGGTTCAAAAATGGCATTATACAACACGAAATACTACCGAAGTGGAACGATGACGTATTGTATAAAAAATAGGAAATTTTGTTTTTACGAAATTAAATATTGACCAGAGCCTTTGTGAATAGAAAATCACGAGTTTTCTTGCACCTCTAGACCCATCCATTATCGGCATTCAACCGAACCTTCGCTACCGACCCTTGTGGTGTCGGTAGCGAAGGTTCTGTTGAATGCCGATTAGCATACGAATCAGGGTAAACTAAAATGCCAACACAATGCACATTTTTAGAGTTTTGTATATCTGATTTAGTTCTTATCCAGTCATTTATTAAGACCCCAGAACAAATGAGAGTTAAAGTAAAATCTGATGTTTGCAACTCAGTTTCTATTTAATTCCACCAAGATTCATGGAAATTTTTCTCTTTGATTATGATGTCAGCACAGTTGGCTACATATGTAAATTTTGATAACTTTTTCCAAAATATTTATGAAAACTGATTTTAATTTGTCAGTTTTCAGGTCACGCTTATAGATTCCATCTTGTCATTCATGACTAATTACATACAAGAAACATTTTCGCTAAAAACATTGATGTTTAAGAGCAATGTTTTTACTTTATTCATATTTAAGACTTTTCCCAATTGTGGAATTTACGTCATAATTTTCCCAATTAACAGGGGCCCAGGCCCCATTTGAAAAAAGGTAGGAAAATCCCTGTAAATAAACTTATTTATGACATTACTAAAATTTTTTTACTTATTTTTATCTGTAGTCTATTCATTTTTAACACTGTTTACACTAGTATCTATTTATTTGTGTGTGTTACATCATACATGTACATTAGTGGTGTCATGATACAACTGAAAATCAACAATCAAGAAAACCTAATACACATATGTTACAGAATTTGTGGTTTTTGTTTTTTTTTATTATGATTTGTTATTTGAATTTACAAACCCTACAATTTGATTTTTTGTTTTAGATATCAATTATTTTGAAAACTATTTAATGTAAGAAAATGAATATTTATAGCGAGCACAGCTCGCTGCGGCAGTGAAGCTGTCCGCGAAGAGCGGTGATCTCTACAGCAATTACGTGTCACGTGGTCAAAATGTGAATCACATGATCAAAATCTGCTTAATGCTGATATTGATTTTTTTTTCGTCTGGAAGTTGATATCGTCAAAAAACTTTAACAAAGTGAATGAAACAGGGCTAAAATTAATTTCAAAGAATGACTTAAAAATAAAGTTGACATCGATAAAAAATAAACGTTATATTTAAAAATAACAACAAAAATTTCCTACAATTTTTTTGCATTTTCTAAATCGATCTTTAAAAACTGACAATCATAAGACATTTCATGTGACGTCACCATTACAAAGAAAGACGTCACATGATCACTGGAATGCAGTTGAGGCACTTTTAGGGTATTCGGAAGTAACGTCAATTATATGAAAGCGCATTGTATATAAATAATAAAGGACTATATTGTCTGTGCTCGCATTTTGGCAATGCCATATTATACATTATCTTGTTTTTGTCTGGTTATTAGTTCTATCATTCAGGGTAGATAATTAGGTTTGCATTGCAAAAACACATGTTGACAAACAACTTACTTTGTCATCTTAAATAAATTTGAAAACAAAAATAATAAAAAAATAAAACTTATAAAACATGAGAAACACATAAAAAACAAGACGTCTCACTGATTTTTTATTCACAAAATTACCATGTTTATTTGATTCTGACCTATTGGCAAACAGAAATGTCTACGGACCGACTTTTATGAACGTCAACAACAAATATCAGATTGGAAGGCCCGAAAATGATATATATAAATTTTATGATTGTGTGGGAGTAGTATTTGGCAAGTGAAAGGTAATATGGAATTCTTGTTCAGACAAAATGTAAAAGTTGTTGGTTGTCCAGTAAACTATTAAATTAGAAATTGATGCCAGCAAATCTTCAAATACGGTATATGTATCTCCTAATTATAAACAGGAGCATCAGGCAAGGATAGAAAGATTGAAAGATGAAGAAGAGAGGCTTAAGGCTATTGAGCAGAAAAAAACAGAACAAACCAGAGACCTAGCTGATCTAATGAGGAAAAAAAGAGGGTTGCAACAAGAGCTAAGTAAAGGCTCTGCAGAGGAGGCATTAAGGTTAAGTATAGATTATTTCTACTCTAATGAGCTGCTGAATAGATAAACAGAATATACACATGTTAAAATTTCATACAAACCACGGCTGGCAGATATTAAACTGGAATGTTCCCATTGGTTTATGGCACCATTACATTTAGTGCTTTGATTTGGGATAAGGTCATCTATTTGTTTTAGGAGCCTCAGTGGTTAATGTAGTAAATGGTCTGGCATGACTGAGGTTGTGGGTTCGAGTCTCGCTGCAGATAGGGTGTCCTCCACTCCAATCTTAATTGACAAGGATTACTGTTTCTCCGACCGAAGGTCAAGTGTTTTTTCTGGGTACTCAAGCTTCTTCCCCAATTAAAACTGGAGCCATGATATGGCCGAAAAATTCCAGAAAGTGGCATTGAAATGAACAATCAATCTATTTGTTTTGAGTAAACAGTTTAATCAAGCATTATGATTCATATAACAACATGCACCAGTTTAGTACATTAGTACATTCAGCACTTTGATTTTGTTTCTTCAGACGACAAGAAATGATTAATATAGAAGACGAAAAAGTGAAGAGATTAGAAGAAGTAGAAAAGCTAAGACTTGAGAGAAAGAAGAAGGAAGAGGAAAGGAAAAAATTAGAGGAAGAGAAAGAGGTACTGAGATAATTCTACCCTGGTGACCGTTTTATTCATATATTTAAGTCACTACCTGTTCTGTTTAGGTTTTTAAAGGTTTTCTGGCATAAATTCGTGATGTGTTGGTTGCACACTGAATTTACTAGCAACACATTCTAGAAAGTGATGACCAATTTATTCCAGCAAATTTTCAAATACATTACAGTTAATTCTTCATTCTAATGAAGCCACAATACAAATCTGCTTAACTAATATGAGTCATTTACCAGAAATCAGAGTGTGCACTTGTGTTTATATTTTGTTGCCATGAAGTTATTATCATTGTTCAATCAGAATTGACATTACATCAATAGAATTTGAAATATTTTATGTATCTACACTAAGTTACCATAATCAGGTATAATACTCACTTTTTGCTGATCATCATGGTGAGTATTATACACAAAAGGTCAAAAAGGTTAAATCAATATAATCACTTGTTGTTAGAACATATGATACGGTGTCATACATAATTGTGTATGATACTGTGAATGACAAGGAGGTGAATATGTTAGCTGTATAAACTGACCATGACCTTAATGTTGTCCATTTCTAGAAGGAAGAGTTGGATCAAGCAAGGGCAAGAGCAAGGTTGGAGGAAGAACAGAAAGAGTTAGAACTGAAACAAGCTACTGAGGCAGCTAAACGTCTGAGAGAAGAGGAAGACATACATGAACAGAAGCAGAGAGAATTAAAGGCAAAGATAGAGGAACAGAGAAAAGCAAGAGAACTTCAAAAGGTTTGTTAACCCTGAAAGTTTTTTCCTTCCAAGAAACTGCTTTTACTTTTCAGAATGTATTCATTCTTAACTATCAAAAATCTAATAATCTTATTAATCAGTCAGAGATAGATAAACCAAACAATATCCTCACAATTCAATAATCTGTTAACGGGAGATAAACTTAACAAGAATCTCATAATTCAATAATCAGTTAAAGGGAGGTAAACCAATCATGTACCTGATAATTCAATAATCAGTTAAAGGGAGATAAACCAATCATGTACCTGACAATTCAGTTAAGGGAGATAAACCAATCATGTACCTGACAATTGAGTAATCAGATAAAGGGAGATGAACCAAACATGAACCTGACAATTCAAGGGGTAGGACCACCATTGTTTATTGCCTCTTCGGCTATGTAAAATTAGTTGATTTTGAATTTTTCTGAACATTTTACCTTTGTTTCAAATAAAGGAATATTCCTGTCACATGACAACATGTAACCCCTAAGTATCTCAAAATTTCAGCACCACTTTCATGGCATATAAGAACGTACGACCAACCGGAAGTCAACACACTGAAAGAATCTACTTTCACTTTCATGTTCAGTCCCAAAATAGTGCATGTCATTCAATGACTCACATAATTTTTATTTTTAGTACACATCAGTTCAACTTTATTCTCTTGTTTCTTGACAATTAAATAATTAATTAAAGGGAGATAAACCAAACATGAACCTCACAATTCAATAATCATTTAAAGGGAGATAAACCAAACATGAACCTCACAATTCAATAATCAGTTAAAGGGAGATAAACCAAACATGAACCTCACAATTCAATAATCAATTAAAGGGAGATAAACCAAACATAAACCTCACAATTCAATAATCAATTAAAGGGAGATAAACCAAACATGAACCTCCCAATTCATTAATCAGTTAAAGGGAGATAAACCAAACATGAACCTCACAATTCAATAATCATTTAAAGGGAGATAAACCAAACATGAACCTCACAATTCAATAATCAATTAAAGGGAGATAAACCAAACAGTAACCTCACAATTCAATAATCAATTAAAGGGAGATGAACCTCACAATTCAATAATCAGTTAAAGGGAGATAAACCAAACAATAACCTCACAATTCAATAATCAATTAAAGGGAGATAAACCAAACATGAACCTCACAATTCAATAATCATTTAAAGGGAGATAAACCAAACATGAACCTCACAATTCAATAATCAATTAAAGGGAGATAAACCAAACAGTAACCTCACAATTCAATAATCAATTAAAGGGAGATGAACCTCACAATTCAATAATCAGTTAAAGGGAGATAAACCAAACAATAACCTCACAATTCAATAATCAATTAAAGGGAGATAAACCAAACATGAACCTCACAATTCAATAATCAGTTAAAGGGAGATAAACCAAACAATAACCTCACAATTAAATAATCAATTAAAGGGAGATAAACCAAACATGAACCTCACAATTCAATAATCAGTTAAAGGGAGATAAACCAAACAATAACCTCACAATTCAATAATCAATTAAAGGGAGATAAACCAAACATGAACCTCACAATTCAATAATCAATTAAAGGGAGATAAACCAAACATGAACCTCACAATTCATTAATCAGTTAAAGGGAGATAAACCAAACAAAAACCTCAGTTAAAGGGAGATAAACAAAACATGAACCTCACAATTCTATAAATCAGTTAAAGGGGATAAACCAAAGAATATCCTCACAATACAAGTAAAAATCTAATCACCAAAAATTACATCAAAGCAAATATCGGTTAAAACAAATAAGAGAGGATAAACTTCAGGCTTGGAACAGTTACACAACACATTATGCTGCTGGGTTGAACCAGTTTAAGTAACAGTCACATAACACATTAACAACACATGTATGACACAATCACAGAAGCTGCACAATACGGAACAAACAGGTATGATGTGCCTCTTATTTACAAGAATCTACATAACACTTATTGCAAACACAAAACACAAGAGGAAGTTAGTCAGGTTAAAATTAATTAGCTGAAAATTTCTGAAAGAGGAGTTAAAAAAAAAATAACTGGAAAACATGTAGTAAAAAGATAAGATTGGGTGGGTATTATACATCAATGTGTAGTATACACAGACAACTATGGTATATTTTAATAAGAAGATAAGATTGGGTGGGTATTATACATCAATGTGTAGTATACACAGACAACTATGGTATATTTTAATAAGAAGATAAGATTGGGTGGGTATTATACATCAGTTTGTAGTATACACAGTCAACAACAGTGTATTTAATAAGAAGATAAGATTGGGTGGGTATTATACATCAGTTTGTAGTGTACACAGACAACTACAGTGTATTTAATAAGAAGATAAAATTGTGTGGGTATTATACATCAGTTTGTTGTGTACACAGTCAACTACGGTATATTTAATAAGAAGATAAGATTGGGTGGGTATTATACATCAGTTTGTAGTATTCACTTACAACTACGGTATATTTAATAAGAAGATAAGATTGGGTGGGTATTATACATCAGTGTGTTGTATACACAGTCAACTATGGTATATTTAAGTTATTTTGGTAGTAAGCATTTTCAATGTCCTCATTTTTATTCTTACATCAATTTGTTTAGGAAGTAAAACTTGAAGAAGAAAGAAAGTCAAAGGAAGCAATGGAAAATGAGAAGAAATTGGAAGAAGAAAAGAGACTGAAAGATAAAAAGGAAAGGGAAGAAGTTCTGAAGAAGCTGGAGGAAGAAAGAAAAATTAAGGAAAAAGAAGAAACAATAAGAAGACAGGAGGAGGACAGAATGATTAGAGAAAGACTTGAGAAAGAGGCCCTTGAGAGGAAAATCAAAGAGGAGAGAGAAAAAGAAATGAGGCAACAAGAGGAAGAAAGAATGAAAATTGCCAAAGAGAAAGAAGAGAAGGAGAAAGCTGATCAAGCTAGAAAAGAGGCTGAGGAGAAACTCAGACTGATTCAAGGTAATGTAGAAGGCAATAGTGTCTGTTGTTTGTATTTCAATACTGTATGTTATAATCTTTTGGGCAATATTGTCTGATTTTGTATGTAGGGCAATAATGTCTGATTTGTCCATTGGGCAATATTGGCTGATTTGTGTGTAGGGCAATTTTGTCCGATTTGTATGTAGGGCAATAATGTCTGATTTGTCCATAGGGCAGTATTGGCTGATTTGTGCATAGGGCAATATTGTCTGATTTGTCTGTAGGGCAATATTGTCTGTTTATTTATGTAGTAAGCTGTGCAGTATTGTACTATCTGTACAACAGTATTGTCATAGCTACAGGGCATCAGTTTCTGTTATTGTGTAGGACAATGATGTTGGATTGCAAAAATTTCTCTTCTGTAAAAATATACACCACTTGTATTGCCAAAGGATATATGGCAAGAATTAAAACAAATTTCAGCATTTTTTTAACCATTTCTTCAGACCAACTAGTTTTTATTACCAAACGTAGCTGGATAATCAAAGTGTATTAACCATTTTGGATTAAATAAAAAAGGCAAAAGAAACCGATCAAACAACAAGAGCCAAAAGTCAAGGGACAATTACATATCTGGATATAGGCAAACATATACAGCGCAAAACAAAAACCAAATACATAAAACAGAAAGGGAATAACCCGAACCCCCCCAAAAGACCTTGAGTGTTGGGGTTAATAAATTTGGTGTGTATACTGTACATTATAATGTTTTAATTACAGATGTCTTTGTTGATTTTTAATATTTTTGTCTCGCCTGCGACGAAAGTCGCTGGAGGCGAGACATATGTATGGGAATCCGGCGGCGGCGGCGTAAACACTTGACATCTTGCTTCATATCTTTGTAAGCCCAAGCCCTAGGTCCATCAAATTTGGTCCAGAGGTAGCTTATGATGAGTACTTGCCAGTCAGTCACCTGTCACCTGACCTTGACCTCAATTTCACGGTCCAGCGACTACGTTAAAGTTTTTGGGTTACGACAGTTCCTCTGTAACTACGCATGGTAGGATGACAATATTTGGTGTATAGGTTGCTGATGACTAGTACATGACTGTCTGGTAGGTGTCACCTGACCTTGACCTCAATTTCACGGTCCAGCGACTACGTTAAAGTTTTTGGGTTACGACAGTTCCTCTGTAACTACGCATGGTAGGATGACAATATTTGGTGTATAGGTTGCTGATGACTAGTACATGACTGTCTGGTAGGTGTCACCTGACCTTGACCTCAATTTCACGGTCCAGCGACTACGTTAAAGTTTTTGGGTTACGACAGTTCCTCTGTTACTACGCATGGTAGGATGACAATATTTGGTATATAGGTTGCTGATGACTAGTACATGACTGTCTGGTAGGTGTCACCTGACCTTGACCTCAATTTCACGGTCCAGCGACTACGTTAAAGTTTTTGGGTTACGACAGTTCCTCTGTAAGTACGCATGGTAGGATGACAATATTTGGTGTATAGGTTGCTGATGACTAGTACATGACTGTCTGGTAGGTGTCACCTGACCTTGACCTCAATTTCACGGTCCAGCGACTACGTTAAAGTTTTTGGGTTACGGCTGTTCCCCTGTTACTATGCAGGGTATGGTGACAATATTTTGTATACAGGCCGCTGCTGATATTTAATGCTATTTACGTAATGCTTATGACGAAATTTGTTTTCGTTACTGATGCGGAATGCAGGCGAGACGTTTTTCTGTGTCCACACTTGTTAAAATGTTAGTTTTATATTTTCAGACTTCAACAATAAATAATTATGTAAAAATAAAAAAATATATTTTCAGGTCAAAGTCCTAAAATAAAAACAATACCATCTCCAAACCTTCCAACAGGATGGGAGAAACGTATGGACCGGACCACACATAGATATTACTATATCAACCATAATCAAGGAACTACCCAGTGGGAGCCCCCACAGACTGAACCAGGTAATAATGAAAAGGTTATAATTCCATTGTTGAATGTTAACCCAATGGAGCCTCACAAACTCTACCAGGTAATAATGAAAGGGTAATAATTCCATTAATGAATGTTAACCCAATGGAAGCCCCCACAGTCTGTACCAGGTAATAATGAAAGGGTAATAATTCCTTTGTTGAATGTTAACCCAATAGGAGCCTACAGACTGTACCAGGTAATAATGAAAGGGTAATAATTCCTTTGTTGAATGTTAACCCAATAGAAGCCCCCACAGACTGAACCAGGTAATAATGAAAGGGTTATAATTCCATTGTTGAATGTTAACCCAATGGGAGCCCCACATACTGTACCAGGTAATGATGAAAGGGTAATAATTCCTTTATTGAATGTTAACCCAATGGGAGCCCCACAGACTGTACCAGGTAATGATGAAAGGGTAATAATTCCATTAATGAATGTTAACCCAATAGGAGCCCCACAGACTGTACCAGGTAATAATGAAAGGGTAATAATTCCATTATTGAATGTTCACCCAATGGGAGCCCCACAGACTGTACCAGGTAATGATAAAAGTGTAATAATTCATTTTGTTGAATGTTAACCTAATAGGAGCCTACAGACTGTACCAGGTAATAATGAAAGGGTAATAATTCCATTATTGAATGTTAACCCAATTGGAGCCTACAGACTCTACCAGGTAATAATGAAAGGGTAATATTTCCATTATTGAATGTTAACCCAGTGGGAGCCCCCACAGACTGTACCAGGTAATAATGAAAGGGCAATAATCCCATTATTGAATGTTAACCCAATTGGAGCCCCACAGACAGTACCAGGTAATATGAAAGGGTAATAATTCCATTATTGAATGTTAACTTAATGGGAGCCCCCAGTCTTTACCAGGTAATAATGAAAGGGCAATAATTCCATTATTGAATGTTAATCTTTATTTTATTGGTCAGCTTCATGGCAATATTTTAGCAAATTTAGTGGTATTTTATGCTAATTAATTAATGTTTTAGGAAAATCAGTACAAATTAAATTCTATACAAAGAGAATCATTTGAAATGAATTAACTGTTTTTCTTCTTGATTTGTTATTATTTATCCATTTAATAATAAATATGTCAGCAATACTTTATCCACCAATTACCCTGTTTGTTTTAATTTGCCACTTTGGGTGGTCTTTTTGATGTTTGAGAGCTATGCTAGACAATGGAGAAACAAGTGTTGCTATGGGTTGTTAGCACAGTGACTGCCATATATGTTTTAATAAATTGGCCTTCATTAATGTGCATATGTACCAGATTAATTTGGTATAGGCTCATGTAACCCTATGGTTTCCTCTTTGTTGTTTTACAGCATTGGTCAAGTACACCACAAAGCTAAAGGATGAACCATCAACTGTAAAACGTGGACTGTCAAGGTCTAACTCATCACCTAATATTGCAAAAATGGTGGAAGATGAAGAACGGGCTGAATTAAAGGGACCCCCAATACCCAGTATAGACAGATCGAGTAAACCAATTCAGAGGTACAATATTGGTGTATTGGCTTGAAATATATGTATATGTGTACGAGGTTCAGAAATCGACTCTAGTCAAGAAATGCATTCCCTGTTGTAAGAAAACTGTATAATACCAAGGACCAAAGTAAACTGTATCAGGCATACAAGACACAGGTTAATGACACCGTATTAATGCTTGTCATGCAGAAAAACTGTTTTTTATAACCCTGCTTCAAAGAAGAGGGGGTATACTGTTTTACACTTGTCCATCCGTAAAAAAAATTTCCATGGCAGTTTTCTAAGCAACTATAGCATGTATCAGCCTGCTATTTTGCATATTGCTTTATCCTATAGTGCCATATGGTGTTTAGCGATTACAGTGTACATGCTCCTTGGTCATCTACTTCCTGTTTACCGAATACTTTTTGGCGGGGTATCACTAGTGAGCATTAGCTCACAGATACACTTGTTTTTATTGTTTAAATTGAAAATTATTTTTGATATCCATTAACATATCGCAGCATTATCAATCAATCAATCAATCAACAGTTAAACATGACAATCTATGCACATGAATGGCGTGCAATCAGTATATGCTTAGGTTGAAATGCTCAGTGCCTAAATACAGCATAAATGTATAATGAAAGGCTTCAGACATTGGTAACTAGTATTATACTGGAAGTCATCCTTACTTCATTTTTATCGTGCTGGGGGCCTTGGTGGCCTAGTGGCTATGGTAGTTAGTTATCTTCTATGGATCATGTGGTCTGTCAACACTAAGATTGCGGGTTCAAGTCTCACTGCAGACGGGGTGTACTAAACTCCTATCTTAAATGACAAGGATTGCATGTTTTTCTACCAAAGTGAAGGGTTTTCTCCTGGTACTCCATCCTCTTCCCACAATTAAACAGGATGCCACAATTTATCTGAAAAATAGTTGAAAGTGGCATTAAACACCATTCAAAATAACAAACACTGTCACATTAGAGGCCACCTGTAGTCAGCCTCACATCACTTCACTCATAGGTCACCTCAGGTCAGAGGTCAGCCTGAGATCCTCACTTCACCTCACATCATAGGTCACCTCAGGTCAGAGGTCATCCTGAGATCCTCACTTCACCTCACATCATAGGTCACCTCAGGTCATTTAATATTTCAAATACATGCAAAAACTTTATTTGTTTGCAAATATTTGTAAAACAAATTTGTAAAACAAACTCTGATTGGATGATTGATTTCTTCCTGAGGACACCACTGATGTGGTGTAAGATTTCCCCTGCAGTGACAATAAACAAATGGAGAATACACTGTTAATTGATATAAGAAGTATTTACATAATTTTTATAGGCTTATTGTACCAGAGATAAATCGACCTTCACCTCAGAAACAAGCTGCTAGATTCCGTAACCTCAACCCTGTGTATGGGAATGTGGTAAGTTTTAATCTGTTGTCATAAAAGCTAAATCGACCTTCACCTCGGAAACATGCTGCTAGATTCCGGAACCTCAACCCTGTGTATGGGAATGTGGTAAGTTTTAATCTGTTACCATGAAAGCTAAATCGACCTTCACCTCGGAAACATGCTACCAGATTCTGTAACCTCAACCCTGTGTATGGAAATGTGGTAAGTTTAAATCTGTTATCAAGAAAGCTAAATCGACCTTCACCTCGGAAACATGCTACAGATTCTGTAACCTCAACCCTGTATGGGAATGTGGTAAGTTTAAATCTGTTATCATGAAAGCGAAATCGACCTTCACCTTGGACACAAGCTGCCAGATTCTGTAACCTCATTCCTGTGTATGGAAATGTGGTAAGTTTAAATCTGTTACCATGAAAGCTAAATCGACCTTCACCTCGGAAACATGCTACCAGATTCTATAACCTCAACCCTGTGTATTTAAATGTGGTAAGTTTAAATCTGTTATCATGAAGCTAAATCGACCTTCACCTCGGAAACATGCTACCAGATTCTGTAACCTCATTCCTGTGTATTTAAATGTGGTAAGTTTAAATCTGTTATCATGAAGCTAAATCGACCTTCACCTCGGAAACATGCTACCAGATTCTGTAACCTCAACCCTGTATGGGAATGTGGTAAGTTTTAATCTGGTTAAACACTCTCTAACTTAGATATATGTCACCTTGAAATCACACAATTAGAAAATGTGACCTTTAAGTCAAATTCTGGACTTCAAGAAGGTCCATTCCATAAAATACTCTTTAATAAAAACTGAATGCAATTATATGAGAGAAAAATAGTTGAAAAGTGGCATTACATTTTCATGACATTGTTCTCTGGCAGTCCTTTGGAGATATGATTTATCAAAAGGAAAGTTTTAATAGTATGTAAATATTCAACACCTGAGCAGTGAGCAGTCATAAGAACCACAACACCAGTGAAAGCTTCTGACTCCTGAGCAGTGAGCAGTCATAAGAACCACCACACCAGTGAAAGCTTCTGACTCCTGAGCAGTGAGCAGTCATAAGAACCACCACACCAGTGAAAGCTTCTGACTCCAGAGCATTGAGCAGTCATAAGAACCACCACACCAGTGAAAGCTTCTGACACCAGGGCAGTGAGCAGTCATAAGAACCACCACACCAGTGAAAGCTTCTGACTCCAGAGCAGTGAGCAGTCATAAGAACCACACCAGTGAAAGCTTCTGACTCCTGAGCAGTGAGCAGTCATAAGAACCACAACACCAGTGAAAGCTTCTGACTCCTGAGCAGTGAGCAGTCATAAGAACCACAACACCAGTGAAAGCTTCTGACTCCTGAGCAGTGAGCAGTCATAAGAACCACCACACCAGTGAAAGCTTCTGACTCCTGAGCAGTGAGCAGTCATAAGAACCACCACACCAGTGAAAGCTTCTGACACCAGGGCAGTGAGCAGTCATAAGAACCACCACACCAGTGAAAGCTTCTGACTCCAGAGCAGTGAGCAGTCATAAGAACCACCACACCAGTGAAAGCTTCTGACTCCTGAGCAGTGAGCAGTCATAAGAACCACAACACCAGTGAAAGCTTCTGACTCCTGAGCAGTGAGCAGTCATAAGAACCACCACACCAGTGAAAGCTTCTGACTCCAGAGCAGTCATAAGAACCACCACACCAGTGAAAGCTTCTGACTCCAGAGCATTGAGCAGTCATAAGAACCACAACACCAGTGAAAGCTTCTGACTCCTGAGCAGTGAGCAGTCATAAGAACCACAACACCAGTGAAAGCTTCTGACTCCTGAGCAGTGAGCAGTCATAAGAACCACAACACCAGTGAAAGCTTCTGACTCCTGAGCAGTGAGTAGTCATAAGAACCACAACAGTGAAAGCTTCTGACTCATGAGCAGTGAGCAGTCATAAGAACCACAACACCAGTGAAAGCTTCTGACTCCTGAGCAGTGAGCAGTCATAAGAACCACAACACTAGTGAAAGCTTCTGACTCCAGAGCAGTGATCAGTCATAAGAACCACACCAGTGAAAGCTTCTGACTCCTGAGCAGTGAGCAGTCATAAGAACCACCACACCAGTGAAAGCTTCTGACTGCTGAGCAGTGAGCAGTCATAAGAACCACAACACCAGTGAAAGCTTCTGACTCCTGAGCAGTGAGCAGTCATAAGAACCACCACACCAGTGAAATCTACTGACTCCTGAGCAGTGAGCAGTCATAAGAACCACCACACCAGTGAAAGCTTCTGACTCCTGAGCAGTGAGCAGTCATAAGAACCACCACACCAGTGAAAGCTTCTGACTCCTGAGCAGTGAGCAGTCATAAGAACCACCACACCAGTGAAAGCTTCTGACTCCAGAGCAGTGAGCAGTCATAAGAACCACCACACCAGTGAAAGCTTCTGACTCCAGAGCAGTGAGCAGTCATAAGAACCACCACACCAGTGAAAGCTTCTGACTCCTGAGCAGTGAGCAGTCATAAGAACCACAACACCAGTGAAATCTTCTGACTCCAGAGCAGTGAGCAGTCATAAGAACCACACCAGTGAAAGCTTCTGACTCCTGAGCAGTGAGCAGTCATAAGAACCACCACACCAGTGAAAGCTTCTGACTCCTGAGCAGTGAGCAGTCATAAGAACCACCACACCAGTGAAAGCTTCTGACTCCAGAGCAGTGAGCAGTCATAAGAACCACCACACCAGTGAAAGCTTCTGACTCCAGAGCAGTGAGCAGTCATAAGAACCACCACACCAGTGAAAGCTTCTGACTCCTGAGCAGTGAGCAGTCATAAGAACCATAACACCAGTGAAATCTTCTGACTCCAGAGCAGTGAGCAGTCATAAGAACCACCACACCAGTGAAAGCTTCTGACTCCTGAGCAGTGAGCAGTCATAAGAACCACACGAGTGAAAGCTTCTGACTCCAGAGCAGTGAGCAGTCATAAGAACCACACCAGTGAAAGCTTCTGACTCCTGAGCAGTGAGCAGTCATAAGAACCACCACACCAGTGAAAGCTTCTGACTCCTGAGCAGTGAGCAGTCATAAGAACCACACGAGTGAAAGCTTCTGACTCCAGAGCAGTGAGCAGTCATAAGAACCACCACACCAGTGAAATCTTCTGACTCCTGAGCAGTGAAAAGTCATAAGAGCCACAACACCAGTGAAAGCTTCTGACTCCTGAGCAGTGAAAAGTCATAAGAACCACACGAGTGAAAGCTTCTGACTCCTGAGCAGTGAGCAGTCATAAGAACCACCACACCAGTGAAATCTTCTGACTCCTGAGCAGTGAAAAGTCATAAGAGCCACAACACCAGTGAAATCTTCTGACTCCTGAGCAGTGAAAAGTCATAAGAGCCACAACACCAGTGAAATCTTCTGACTCCTGAGCAGTGAAAAGTCATAAGAACCACACCAGTGAAAGCTTCTGACTCCTGAGCAGTGAGCAGTCATAAGAACCACCACACCAGTGAAAGCTTCTGACTGCTGAGCAGTGAGCAGTCATAAGAACCACCACACCAGTGAAATCTACTGACTCCTGAGCAGTGATGACATACAATAAACCCTTCATATTTAAGACCAACTATTGAATCTACTGAATTTTTTCTTTGTTACTTCCAGGGGAGAGCTCTAACAGGACTAAGGAATCTTGGAAACACCTGCTACATGAACTCTACTATACAGTGTCTCAATAACTGCTCCCCTCTTGTCACCTATTTCCTGACAGACAGTTACCTGTATGACATTAACAGGTATGTACGGTACAGTATAATTAAGGGAGGGATATTCAGTTGTTATATTTAATCAAGTGATTCAATTTTCCTAATTTTCACAATTTGAGATATTGCTTGCTGGACATAAAACAACAATCAATCAATCAGTCAATAAAATGAGTTATTATGTCCTCACAGACATGTTAAACATTAAATCTATGTAGACAGTTATATGTTAGCTACAGTTCTGTTTTACTGCTAAGTGACCACATGCAGTTAATTTCAGAAGGTGTCTGAAGGATAATTATTTATAGGTATTTTGGTAGTGGCTGAGTTTTATTTTATAACAAGATTATGTACAAAAATTGATACTTTAAGAATAGGATAGAAATACAAATAATGGATTGAGGAATGAAGATTTGAAAGAGTCCACTCTTATAATGTTTAATTGTATTTAGGTATCTCTCCTGTACAGATATATGGCAGACAATTTTTTAATGTGTTTTTTTGGTTAATTGTTATGAACTTCAGAACAAATAAATAAGTTATGACAGAGTTATAGCCCTTTGCAGGTTTTTATGTACATGTATATTGCTCCTATTTAAATAGATGTCCTAGTAACATTATAATTTTAGTATGTATGTATTGATTTCAACAGAATTTTCGCTTGTTAACATTTATAAATTCATTTATACCTTCATAGAGAGAGTGAGTTAGGTAGCCATGGAGAAGTTGCTGATGAATTCGCTGTTATAGTCAAGGGACTTTGGTGTGGACAATACAAATGTATGACCCCTAGGGATTTCAAGGTCAGTACATATTTATGACCATTGGGGGACTCAAGGTAGAAACACATTTATGTCCCATAGGGATTCGAAGGTGAGTGTATATGATCACCCCTAGGGATTTCATTTCTAGGTCAGTACACAAGAATTCTTTATAATAATCTGACCTTGACCTCAATGTCACAGTCCAAAGCCTACATTAAAGTTTTTCGAGTAGGTAATTTACAATGTGATCATGCATGGTATGATCACAGTGGTTGGCATATAGAATGCTCATCAGCAGAACGTGACAGTCTGGATGATGTCACTTGACCTCGACCTCAATTTGACAGTCCAGCGGCTATGTTTAAGTTTTTTGGATTAGGTCAGTTGTAATGCATCAAAACTACATACATGTAATATATTTTGTATCATGAAATGACATATAATGATATTTATGTTGCTCATGAATTATAATTTGTAACTTGGTACAAATTTTATATGATAGGTCATCTACAATATTTCTTATTGCATCATGTCTGGTCACCATGGGCAGTCCTTGTTCCTCCTCGTAGCCCCACTTGATTGCGACTTTGCATTATATCATATAGGTGTTTAATAACGATTTCCAGTATGTCGAGGGTATTTCTTCCTTCCCCAATAAAAACTGGATGCCACGATATAGCTGAAAAATAACAATTTCCAGTATGTCGAGGGTCTTTCTTCCTTCCCCAATAAAAACTGGATGCCACGATATAGCTGAAAAATAACAATTTCCAGTATGTCGAGGGTCTTTCTTCCTTCCCCAATAAAAACTGGATGCCACGATATAGCTGAAAAATAACAATTTCCAGTATGTCGAGGGTCTTTCTTCCTTCCCCAATAAAAACTGGACGCCACGATATAGCTGAAAAATAACAATTTCCAGTATGTCGAGGGTCTTTCTTCCTTCCCCAATAAAAACTGGATGCCACGATATAGCTGAAAAATAACAATTTCCAGTATGTCGAGGGTCTTTCTTCCTTCCCCAATAAAAACTGGATGCCACGATATAGCTGAAAAATAACAATTTCCAGTATGTCGAGGGTCTTTCTTCCTTCCCCAATAAAAACTGGATGCCACGATATAGCTGAAAAATAACAATTTCCAGTATGTCGAGGGTCTTTCTTCCTTCCCCAATAAAAACTGGATGCCACGATATAGCTGAAAAATAACAATTTCCAGTATGTCGAGGGTCTTTCTTCCTTCCCCAATAAAAACTGGACGCCACGATATAGCTGTAAAATTGCTGACAATTAATTTGCATCTTTACTTTCTTACATGTACTGTTATCTAAAAAACTTTCTGATAGACTGAAGTACATAATGGCGGGGAGGGGAAAAATACAAATATGTTTTGGTTGTTCATAGAGGTTAATAGGTCAGTGGATTCTATGTTAGAATTAATGCTTTACAGATAACAGTAGGAAAACATCAGCCAATGTTTGCAGGCCATGACCAGCAGGATTCCCAAGAATTCCTGACGTTCCTGTTGGATGCCTTACATGAAGGATTAAATAAGGTAAGACTGTAAACATAACCAGCAGGATTCCCAAGAATTCCTTACGTTCCTGTTGGATGCCTTACATGAAGGATTAAATAAGGTAAGACTGTAAACATGACCAGCAGGATTCCCAAGAATTCCTTACGTTCCTGTTGGATGCCTTACATGAAGGATTAAATAAGGTAAGACTGTAAACATGACCAGCAGGATTCCCAAGAATTCCTTACGTTCCTGTTGGATGCCTTACATGAAGGATTAAATAAGGTAAGACTGTAAACATGACCAGCAGGATTCCCAAGAATTCCTTACGTTCCTGTTAGATGCCTTACATGAAGGATTAAATAAGGTAAGACTGTAAACATGACCAGCAGGATTCCCAAGAATTCTTTACGTTCCTGTTGGATGCCTTACATGAAGGATTAAATAAGGTAAGACTGTAAACATGACCAGCAGGATTCCCAAGAATTCCTTACGTTCCTGTTGGATGCCTTACATGAAGGATTAAATAAGGTAAGACTGTAAACATGACCAGCAGGATTCCCAAGAATTCCTTACGTTCCTGTTGGATGCCTTACATGAAGGATTAAATAAGGTAAGACTGTAAACATGACCAGCAGGATTCCCAAGAATTCCTTACGTTCCTGTTGGATGCCTTACATGAAGGATTAAATAAGGTAAGACTGTAAACATGACCAGCAGGATTCCCAAGAATTCCTTACGTTCCTGTTGGATGCCTTACATGAAGGGTTAAATAAGGTAAGACTGTAAACATGACCATCAGGATTCCCAAGAATTCCTTACGTTCCTGTTGGATGCCTTACATAAAGGATTAAATAAGGTAAGACTGTAAACATGACCAGCAGGATTCCCAAGAATTCCTTACGTTCCTGTTGGATGCCTTACATGAAGGGTTAAATAAGGTAAGACTGTAAACATGACCATCAGGATTCCCAAGAATTCCTTACGTTCCTGTTGGATGCCTTACATAAAGGATTAAATAAGGTAAGACTGTAAACATGACCAGCAGGATTCCCAAGAATTCCTTACGTTCCTGTTGGATGCCTTACATGAAGGGCTAAATAAGGTAAGACTGTAAACATGACCAGCAGGATTCCCAAGAATTCCTTACGTTCCTGTTGGATGCCTTACATGAAGGGCTAAATAAGGTAAGACTGTAAACATGACCAGCAGGATTCCCAAGAATTCCTTACGTTCCTGTTGGATGCCTTACATGAAGGGTTAAATAAGGTAAGACTGTAAACATGACCAGCAGGATTCCCAAGAATTCCTTACGTTCCTGTTGGATGCCTTACATGAAGGATTAAATAAGGTAAGACTGTAAACATGACCAGCAGGATTCCCAAGAATTCCTTATGTTCCTGTTGGATGCCTTACATGAAGGATTAAATAAGGTAAGACTGTAAACATGACCAGCAGGATTCCCAAGAATTCCTTATGTTCCTATTGGATGCCTTACATGAAGGATTAAATAAGGTAAGACTGTAAACATGACCAGCAGGATTCCCAAGAATTCCTTACGTTCCTATTGGATGCCTTACATGAAGGATTAAATAAGGTAAGACTGTAAACATGACCAGCAGGATTCCCAAGAATTCCTGACGTTCCTGTTAGATGCCTTACATGAAGGATTAAATAAGGTAAGACTGTAAACATGACCAGCAGGATTCCCAAGAATTCCTTACGTTCCTGTTGAATGCCTTACATGAAGGATTAAATAAGGTAAGACTGTAAACATGACCAGCAGGATTCCCAAGAATTCCTTACGTTCCTGTTGGATGCCTTACATGAAGGATTAAATAAGGTAAGACTGTAAACATGACCAGCAGGATTCCCAAGAATTCCTTACGTTCCTGTTGGATGCCTTATATGAAGGGTTAAATAAGGTAAGACTGTAAACATGACCAGCAGGATTCCCAAGAATTCCTTACGTTCCTGTTGGATGCCTTACATGAAGGATTAAATAAGGTAAGACTGTAAACATGACCAGCAGGATTCCCAAGAATTCCTTACGTTCCTGTTGGATGCCTTACATGAAGGATTAAATAAGGTAAGACTGTAAACATGACCAGCAGGATTCCCAAGAATTCCTTACGTTCCTGTTGGATGCCTTACATGAAGGGTTAAATAAGGTAAGACTGTAAACATGACCAGCAGGATTCCCAAGAATTCCTTACGTTCTTGTTGGATGCCTTACATGAAGGGTTAAATAAGGTAAGACTGTAAACATGACCAGCAGGATTCCCAAGAATTCCTTACGTTCCTGTTGGATGCCTTACATGAAGGGTTAAATAAGGTAAGACTGTAAACATGACCAGCAGGATTCCCAAGAATTCCTTACATTCTTGTTGGATGCCTTACATGAAGGGTTAAATAAGGTAAGACTGTAAACATGACCAGCAGGATTCCCAAGAATTCCTTACGTTCCTGTTGGATGCCTTACATGAAGGGTTAAATAAGGTAAGACTGTAAACATGACCAGCAGGATTCCCAAGAATTCCTTACGTTCTTGTTGGATGCCTTACATGAAGGGTTAAATAAGGTAAGACTGTAAACATGACCAGCAGGATTCCCAAGAATTCCTTACGTTCCTGTTGGATGCCTTACATGAAGGGTTAAATAAGGTAAGACTGTAAACATGACCAGCAGGATTCCCAAGAATTCCTTACGTTCCTGTTGGATGCCTTACATGAAGGATTAAATAAGGTAAGACTGTAAACATGACCAGCAGGATTCCCAAGAATTCCTTACGTTCCTGTTGGATGCCTTACATGAAGGATTAAATAAGGTAAGACTGTAAACATGACCAGCAGGATTCCCAAGAATTCCTTAAGTTCCTGTTGGATGCCTTACATGAAGGATTAAATAAGGTAAGACTGTAAACATGACCAGCAGGATTCCCAAGAATTCCTTACGTTCCTGTTGGATGCCTTACATGAAGGATTAAATAAGGTAAGACTGTAAACATGACCAGCAGGATTCCCAAGAATTCCTTACGTTCCTGTTGGATGCCTTACATGAAGGGCTAAATAAGGTAAGACTGTAAACATGACCAGCAGGATTCCCAAGAATTCCTTACGTTCCTGTTGGATGCCTTACATGAAGGATTAAATAAGGTAAGACTGTAAACATGACCAGCAGGATTCCCAAGAATTCCTTACGTTCCTGTTGGATGCCTTACATGAAGGATTAAATAAGGTAAGACTGTAAACATGACCAGCAGGATTCCCAAGAATTCCTTATGTTCCTATTGGATGCCTTACATGAAGGATTAAATAAGGTAAGACTGTAAACATGACCAGCAGGATTCCCAAGAATTCCTTACGTTCCTATTGGATGCCTTACATGAAGGATTAAATAAGGTAAGACTGTAAACATGACCAGCAGGATTCCCAAGAATTCCTGACGTTCCTGTTAGATGCCTTACATGAAGGATTAAATAAGGTAAGACTGTAAACATGACCAGCAGGATTCCCAAGAATTCCTTACGTTCCTGTTGGATGCCTTACAAGAAGGATTAAATAAGGTAAGACTGTAAACATGACCAGCAGGATTCCCAAGAATTCCTTACGTTCCTGTTGGATGCCTTACATGAAGGGTTAAATAAGGTAAGACTGTAAACATGACCAGCAGGATTCCCAAGAATTCCTTATGTTCTTGTTGGATGCCTTACATGAAGGGTTAAATAAGGTAAGACTGTAAACATGACCTGCAGGATTCCCAAGAATTCCTTAGGTTCCTGTTGGATGCCTTACATGAAGGGTTAAATAAGGTAAGACTGTAAACATGACCAGCAGGATTCCCAAGAATTCCTTACATTCTTGTTGGATGCCTTACATGAAGGGTTAAATAAGGTAAGACTGTAAACATGACCAGCAGGATTCCCAAGAATTCCTTACGTTCCTGTTGGATGCCTTACATGAAGGGTTAAATAAGGTAAGACTGTAAACATGACCAGCAGGATTCCCAAGAATTCCTTACGTTCTTGTTGGATGCCTTACATGAAGGGTTAAATAAGGTAAGACTGTAAACATGACCAGCAGGATTCCCAAGAATTCCTTACGTTCCTGTTGGATGCCTTACATGAAGGGTTAAATAAGGTAAGACTGTAAACATGACCAGCAGGATTCCCAAGAATTCCTTACGTTCCTGTTGGATGCCTTACATGAAGGATTAAATAAGGTAAGACTGTAAACATGACCAGCAGGAGTCCCAAGAATTCCTTACATTCCTGTTGGATGCCTTACATGAAGGATTAAATAAGGTAAGACTGTAAACATGACCAGCAGGATTCCCAAGAATTCCTTACGTTCCTGTTGGATGCCTTACATGAAGGATTAAATAAGGTAAGACTGTAAACATGACCAGCAGGATTCCCAAGAATTCCTTATGTTCCTATTGGATGCCTTACATGAAGGATTAAATAAGGTAAGACTGTAAACATGACCAGCAGGATTCCCAAGAATTCCTTACGTTCCTATTGGATGCCTTACATGAAGGATTAAATAAGGTAAGACTGTAAACATGACCAGCAGGATTCCCAAGAATTCCTGACGTTCCTGTTAGATGCCTTACATGAAGGATTAAATAAGGTAAGACTGTAAACATGACCAGCAGGATTCCCAAGAATTCCTTACGTTCCTGTTGGATGCCTTACATGAAGGATTAAATAAGGTAAGACTGTAAACATGACCAGCAGGATTCCCAAGAATTCCTTACGTTCCTGTTGGATGCCTTACATGAAGGGTTAAATAAGGTAAGACTGTAAACATGACCAGCAGGATTCCCAAGAATTCCTTACGTTCTTGTTGGATGCCTTACATGAAGGGTTAAATAAGGTAAGACTGTAAACATGACCTGCAGGATTCCCAAGAATTCCTTAGGTTCCTGTTGGATGCCTTACATGAAGGGTTAAATAAGGTAAGACTGTAAACATGACCAGCAGGATTCCCAAGAATTCCTTACATTCTTGTTGGATGCCTTACATGAAGGGTTAAATAAGGTAAGACTGTAAACATGACCAGCAGGATTCCCAAGAATTCCTTACGTTCTTGTTGGATGCCTTACATGAAGGATAAAATAAGGTAAGACTGTAAACATGACCAGCAGGATTCCCAAGAATTCCTTACATTCCTGTTGGATGCCTTACATGAAGGATTAAATAAGGTAAGACTGTAAACATGACCAGCAGGATTCCCAAGAATTCCTTACGTTCCTGTTGGATGCCTTACATGAAGGATTAAATAAGGTAAGACTGTAAACATGACCAGCAGGATTCCCAAGAATTCCTGACGTTCCTGTTGGATGCCTTACATGAAGGATTAAATAAGGTAAGACTGTAAACATGACCAGCAGGATTCCCAAGAATTCCTGACGTTCCTGTTGGATGCCTTACATGAAGGATTAAATAAGGTAAGACTGTAAACATGACCAGCAGGATTCCCAAGAATTCCTTACGTTCCTGTAGGATGCCTTACATGAAGGATTAAATAAGGTAAGACTGTAAACATGACCAGCAGGATTCCCAAGAATTCCTGACGTTCCTGTAGGATGCCTTACATGAAGGATTAAATAAGGTAAGACTGTAAACATGACCAGCAGGATTCCCAAGAATTCCTTACGTTCCTGTTGGATGCCTTACATGAAGGATTAAATAAGGTAAGACTGTAAACATGACCAGCAGGAGTCCCAAGAATTCCTTACGTTCCTGTTGGATGCCTTACATGAAGGATTAAATAAGGTAAGACTGTAAACATGACCAGCAGGATTCCCAAGAATTCCTTACGTTCCTGTTGGATGCCTTACATGAAGGGTTAAATAAGGTAAGACTGTAAACATGACCAGCAGGATTCCCAAGAATTCCTTACGTTCCTGTTGGATGCCTTACATGAAGGATTAAATAAGGTAAGACTGTAAACATGACCAGCAGGATTCCCAAGAATTCCTTACGTTCCTGTTGGATGCCTTACATGAAGGATTAAATAAGGTAGGACTGTAAACATGACCAGCAGGATTCCCAAGAATTCCTTACGTTCCTGTTGGATGCCTTACATGAAGGATTAAATAAGGTAAGACTGTAAACATGACCAGCAGGATTCCCAAGAATTCCTTACGTTCCTGTTGGATGCCTTACATGAAGGATTAAATAAGGTAAGACTGTAAACATGACCAGCAGGATTCCCAAGAATTCCTTACGTTCCTGTTGGATGCCTTACATGAAGGGTTAAATAAGGTAAGACTGTAAACATGACCAGCAGGATTCCCAAGAATTCCTTACGTTCCTATTGGATGCCTTACATGAAGGATTAAATAAGGTAAGACTGTAAACATGACCAGCAGGATTCCCAAGAATTCCTTACGTTCCTGTTGGATGCCTTACATGAAGGATTAAATAAGGTAAGACTGTAAACATGACCAGCAGGATTCCCAAGAATTCCTTATGTTCCTATTGGATGCCTTACATGAAGGATTTAATAAGGTAAGACTGTAAACATGACCAGCAGGAGTCCCAAGAATTCCTTACGTTCCTGTTGGATGCCTTACATGAAGGATTAAATAAGGTAAGACTGTAAACATGACCAGCAGGATTCCCAAGAATTCCTTAGGTTCCTGTTGGATGCCTTATATGAAGGATTAAATAAGGTAAGACTGTAAACATGACCAGCAGGATTCCCAAGAATTCCTTACGTTCCTGTTGGATGCCTTACATGAAGGATTAAATAAGGTAAGACTGTAAACATGACCAGCAGGATTCCCAAGAATTCCTTACATTCCTGTTGGATGCCTTACATGAAGGATTAAATAAGGTAAGACTGTAAACATGACCAGCAGGATTCCCAAGAATTCCTTACGTTCCTGTTGGATGCCTTACATGGAGGATTAAATAAGGTAGGACTGTAAACATGACCAGCAGGATTCCCAAGAATTCCTTACGTTCCTGTTGGATGCCTTACATGAAGGATTAAATAAGGTAAGACTGTAAACATGACCAGCAGGATTCCCAAGAATTCCTTACGTTCCTGTTGGATGCCTTACATGAAGGATTAAATAAGGTAAGACTGTAAACATGACCAGCAGGATTCCCAAGAATTCCTTACGTTCCTGTTGGATGCCTTACATGAAGGATTAAATAAGGTAAGACTGTAAACATGACCAGCAGGATTCCCAAGAATTCCTTACGTTCCTGTTGGATGCCTTACATGAAGGATTAAATAAGGTAGGACTGTAAACATGACCAGCAGGATTCCCAAGAATTCCTTACGTTCCTGTTGGATGCCTTACATGAAGGATTAAATAAGGTAAGACTGTAAACATGACCAGCAGGATTCCCAAGAATTCCTTACGTTCCTGTTGGATGCCTTACATGAAGGATTAAATAAGGTAAGACTGTAAACATGACCAGCAGGATTCCCAAGAATTCCTTACGTTCCTGTTGGATGCCTTACATGAAGGGTTAAATAAGGTAAGACTGTAAACATGACCAGCAGGATTCCCAAGAATTCCTTACGTTCCTATTGGATGCCTTACATGAAGGATTAAATAAGGTAAGACTGTAAACATGACCAGCAGGATTCCCAAGAATTCCTTACGTTCCTGTTGGATGCCTTACATGAAGGATTAAATAAGGTAAGACTGTAAACATGACCAGCAGGATTCCCAAGAATTCCTTATGTTCCTATTGGATGCCTTACATGAAGGATTAAATAAGGTAAGACTGTAAACATGACCAGCAGGAGTCCCAAGAATTCCTTACGTTCCTGTTGGATGCCTTACATGAAGGATTAAATAAGGTAAGACTGTAAACATGACCAGCAGGATTCCCAAGAATTCCTTAGGTTCCTGTTGGATGCCTTATATGAAGGATTAAATAAGGTAAGACTGTAAACATGACCAGCAGGATTCCCAAGAATTCCTTACGTTCCTGTTGGATGCCTTACATGAAGGATTAAATAAGGTAAGACTGTAAACATGACCAGCAGGATTCCCAAGAATTCCTTACATTCCTGTTGGATGCCTTACATGAAGGATTAAATAAGGTAAGACTGTAAACATGACCAGCAGGATTCCCAAGAATTCCTTACGTTCCTGTTGGATGCCTTACATGAAGGATTAAATAAGGTAGGACTGTAAATATGACCAGCAGGATTCCCAAGAATTCCTTACGTTCCTGTTGGATGCCTTACATGAAGGATTAAATAAGGTAAGACTGTAAACATGACCAGCAGGATTCCCAAGAATTCCTTACGTTCCTGTTGGATGCCTTACATGAAGGATTAAATAAGGTAAGACTGTAAACATGACCAGCAGGATTCCCAAGAATTCCTTACGTTCCTGTTGGATGCCTTACATGAAGGATTAAATAAGGTAAGACTGTAAACATGACCATCAGGATTCCCAAGAATTCCTTACGTTCCTGTTGGATGCCTTACATGAAGGATTAAATAAGGTAAGACTGTAAACATGACCAGCAGGATTCCCAAGAATTCCTTACGTTCCTGTTGGATGCCTTACATGAAGGATTAAATAAGGTAAGACTGTAAACATGACCAGCAGGAGTCCCAAGAATTCCTTACGTTCCTGTTGGATGCCTTACATGAAGGATTAAATAAGGTAAGACTGTAAACATGACCAGCAGGATTCCCAAGAATTCCTTACGTTCCTGTTGGATGCCTTACATGAAGGGTTAAATAAGGTAAGACTGTAAACATGACCAGCAGGATTCCCAAGAATTCCTTACGTTCCTGTTGGATGCCTTACATGAAGGATTAAATAAGGTAAGACTGTAAACATGACCAGCAGGATTCCCAAGAATTCCTTACGTTCCTGTTGGATGCCTTACATGAAGGATTAAATAAGGTAGGACTGTAAACATGACCAGCAGGATTCCCAAGAATTCCTTACGTTCCTGTTGGATGCCTTACATGAAGGATTAAATAAGGTAAGACTGTAAACATGACCAGCAGGATTCCCAAGAATTCCTTACGTTCCTGTTGGATGCCTTACATGAAGGATTAAATAAGGTAAGACTGTAAACATGACCAGCAGGATTCCCAAGAATTCCTTACGTTCCTGTTGGATGCCTTACATGAAGGATTAAATAAGGTAAGACTGTAAACATGACCAGCAGGATTCCCAAGAATTCCTTACGTTCCTGTTGGATGCCTTACATGAAGGGTTAAATAAGGTAAGACTGTAAACATGACCAGCAGGATTCCCAAGAATTCCTTACGTTCCTATTGGATGCCTTACATGAAGGATTAAATAAGGTAAGACTGTAAACATGACCAGCAGGATTCCCAAGAATTCCTTACGTTCCTGTTGGATGCCTTACATGAAGGATTAAATAAGGTAAGACTGTAAACATGACCAGCAGGATTCCCAAGAATTCCTTATGTTCCTATTGGATGCCTTACATGAAGGATTAAATAAGGTAAGACTGTAAACATGACCAGCAGGAGTCCCAAGAATTCCTTACGTTCCTGTTGGATGCCTTACATGAAGGATTAAATAAGGTAAGACTGTAAACATGACCAGCAGGATTCCCAAGAATTCCTTAGGTTCCTGTTGGATGCCTTACATGAAGGATTAAATAAGGTAAGACTGTAAACATGACCAGCAGGATTCCCAAGAATTCCTTACGTTCCTGTTGGATGCCTTACATGAAGGATTAAATAAGGTAAGACTGTAAACATGACCAGCAGGATTCCCAAGAATTCCTTACATTCCTGTTGGATGCCTTACATGAAGGATTAAATAAGGTAAGACTGTAAACATGATCAGCAGGATTCCCAAGAATTCCTTACGTTCCTGTTGGATGCCTTACATGAAGGGTTAAATAAGGTAAGACTGTAAACATGACCAGCAGGATTCCCAAGAATTCCTGACGTTCCTGTTGGATGCCTAACATGAAGGATTAAATAAGGTAAGACTGTAAACATGACCAGCAGGATTCCCAAGAATTCCTTACGTTCCTGTTGGATGCCTTACATGAAGGATTAAATAAGGTAAGACTGTAAACATGACCAGCAGGATTCCCAAGAATTCCTTATGTTCCTATTGGATGCCTTACATGAAGGATTAAATAAGGTAAGACTGTAAACATGACCAGCAGGAGTCCCAAGAATTCCTTACGTTCCTGTTGGATGCCTTACATGAAGGATTAAATAAGGTAAGACTGTAAACATGACCAGCAGGATTCCCAAGAATTCCTTAGGTTCCTGTTGGATGCCTTACATGAAGGATTAAATAAGGTAAGACTGTAAACATGACCAGCAGGATTCCCAAGAATTCCTTACGTTCCTGTTGGATGCCTTACATGAAGGATTAAATAAGGTAAGACTGTAAACATGACCAGCAGGATTCCCAAGAATTCCTTACATTCCTGTTGGATGCCTTACATGAAGGATTAAATAAGGTAAGACTGTAAACATGATCAGCAGGATTCCCAAGAATTCCTTACGTTCCTGTTGGATGCCTTACATGAAGGGTTAAATAAGGTAAGACTGTAAACATGACCAGCAGGATTCCCAAGAATTCCTTACGTTCCTGTTGGATGCCTTACATGAAGGATTAAATAAGGTAAGACTGTAAACATGACCAGCAGGATTCCCAAGAATTCCTTACGTTCCTGTTGGATGCCTTACATGAAGGATTAAATAAGGTCAGTTTTTATGATACAATCTTCTGTAAAAGGTCTTTTTCTGTTTAATATTTTACCTTAGAATCTTAAGATATTTTTCCTTTTGAACATAATATATTTTTAAATTTGCAGGAGGTTTCCAGTCACTTTGTTCTGACATGAAGATTTCGTGTCATTTTTGGCCGGTTTGCATTGAAGTGCAAACCCGGGTTATAGTATGGTGAAGTCGGGCGGATGAGTGGGCGGTTGGGTGGGTTGTTGGGCGGGTGAGGAAAATACGGTATCAATTTTGTGTAATCAACTCCTCCTACAGTTTTCAACCCAAATCTCTGAAACTTCACAGAAAGATTGTACATGTATTGAAGATGTCCCCCTGCTAATATGGAGGTGTTCAAGGATTTTTTTCCTAATTTTCCAGCCTTGGGAACTTAGTCATTTTTTCAGAACATTTCCACAAGATGGTACAGTAGACGGGGGGTAATTGGATACACAAAATGTCAGCTCTAAGTATTCTACTTCGCGAAGTATCCAATTTGCCGGTCATCGTATATTTGATGACAAGGGGGGGGGGGTCAAAAATGTTGTGTCCAGGACAATACTGGATGATATCTTCATAAATATTATTGATATTTACCACATTTCACAAAAAATATGTTGATATTATTTATGTGTATTAACATTTGTTATTGTTTTCTTTGAAGGTCAATATTGCCGAAATGGCATTCGTGTTACACGTGTTGTTATCACACTCCAGATTTATCTTTCTGCTGTTTTTCAGTAAAGTTTTCTTTACATTGATCTGAATTTAACTGTTTTCTTTTTCTTTTTATTTGTTTATTTTCTTTCCAAATATCGTAAATATGATGTGTATTTGGTGACCTACTATGGGTCGATGTCACAGTAAAACCTCCATTCAGAATATTCTTGAGACATGTGCTTTAGAAATGTTTAATTAACATACAAATTTCGAAATTTACTGCACAAAACTAACTAAACATATTAATTACAAATTTTAACTTCCTGATTGGATTTTTAAATCTCAGCGAACAATTTTTCAAAATGATAAACGTACAATAAATGTCAACAGTTCGGATAATTTTATGTCACTGTATTTAATCTAAAAATAGCTTGGTATGTAAATTATCTCCAACCTACATTTAATCTATATTTGGACAATCGATGCGGTCTTACACTTGATCAAAATTATTAAAATGATCATGTATATAATGGAAGAAACAAACGGACATAATAAGTAATGAAACAGTTTGTGTAACAGTTTTAGGTCACGATGTCATCACAGTCATTGAACAAAATGGCATCTTCCAAATTTTGTTTATTGTCGTATGCAAATGCACACGTCACCTTAAGATATTGGGACATCAACATTTTTCAATTAAATATTCGATATAAACAACCAACACAAATTATTTTATAATTTTATCAATACCAATAATAAACAATAAGTTTTTTTATTCAAAAATCTTTCAAAATCAATTTCGAACTTCCGGTCAACTTGCCAAAATTCCAGTCGAGTTCCGGCGTCATTTTTTGTAAACAAACAGAAAATATTCGATTTCTATATTCTTGTCAAGAAACTCTAACAGAAAATATTCTATTTCTATACATTTGGCAAGAAATTCTACAAATTTTCTTTCCGATTGTCCGAATTTTTCGACTATCCGATATCCAAATTGCCGATTAAATTTACGTTATTTAGATATGAAATGGTTCGGTCTTTGAAAATCATATCCGATTTGCCGATATATCCCTTTATTTGGAGTCCACTGTACCTATTTTGTGTAATCAACTCCTACAGTTTTCAACTTACATCTCTAAGACTTCATAGAAAGATTGCACATGTATTGAAGTTGTGCACCTGCTGTTATGGAAGTGTTCCAGGATTTTTTTCCTAATTTTCCAGCCTTGGGAACTTAGTCATTTTTCAGAACATTTGCATTAGACATTACTATAAACCATTCTCTTTCATATTTATTAAGGCACTTGCTTTGCAACCCGGCCATTTCAGACTTTTGCTATTTTTCAATTTTGAGGTGAGGGTTATTTTGCTATTTTTAGCTCAACATTCTTTTTCTATTTTTAGGTCAAGGTTAGGCCCAAGATACCAGAACAAGACAATGACAACTTACCAGACCACGTTAATGCAGAGTTGTCATGGAAACATCATCGTATGTTACATGAGTCTATAATTGTAGAATTGTTTCAGGTACATAAAATAGATTACACATTTTCTGTTCTAAATTTCAAGGGTACTTGATGTATCATCTAATGTGATTGGTTCATTTAGGTTGACCCATCATGTAACATCTGATTTCATTGGTTGGCTTCAGGTTGACCCATGATGTGAACTCTATTGAAAGATCTCTTAAGTCAGGTTTCGCTGTTTTTATTTCATTTTGCTGTGCATTTCATTCAAATTACATCTAAAGTATGTGCTCACTGTCTATTGTGACACCATTTCAAGGGTCCTTGATGTATCATCTAATGTGATTGGTTCATTTAGGTTGACCCTTCATGTAACATCTGATTTCATTGGTTGGCTTCAGGTTGACCCATGATGTGAACTCTATTGAAAGATCTCTTAAGTCAGGTTTCGCTGTTTTTAGATATAAATATTATGTATTGAAAAGGGGAGATAATTAAGAAATTGTTTATAATAATTGGGGCCCTGGCACTTTGTGGTGGACACCCTATAGTGATCAGTCTGTCCGTGTGTGCGTGCGTCCATCCGAACTAATCGTGTTCGGGCTGTAACTTTTTAGCTCACCTGGACCGAAGGTCCATGTGAGCTTTTGCTATCACTTGGCGGCCGTCGTCCGTTGTCCGTCAAAAACTTTTTCAAAAATCTTCTCTGAAACCACTGGGACAATTGTTTTCAAACTTGGCCACAATCATCCTTGGGGGTCCTAGTTTCAAGTTTGTACCCAGACAAAGATGGCCGCTGTTACTAAAAATAGAACATGGGTGTCAACACAGGTTTTTGATCATTATCTCAAAAATTATAATAGCTATAGAGAAAACCTTTACTTCAAATTGATCAGCACATTAAGGTCTACAATAGTTGCTATTAGTGTGAAGTTGTGTATTGGCTTCTTGTAGGAGTTATTGCCCTTTATTGACGATTTTTGACAAAATTTTTGGTATTTACAATATAACTTGAAAACTATAAGAGGTAGAGTGAAACTGTAAATGGCAAAAATGATCAGCAATAAAAACCCTACAATTCACTTGATTGGTCTGAAATTGTCAGATGACTCCTTATATGAGTTATTGCCCTTAAATGACAATTTTTTATGAAATTTTCCTTATTTGTCCTGTAACTTGAAAACTATAGCAGCTAGATTAAAACTGTAAATTGCACAAATGATCAGCAATACAAGCCCTACAATTCACTGTATTAGTCTGAAATTGTCAGATGACTCCTTATAGGAGTTATTGACCTTAAATTGCAATTTTTTATGAAATTTTCCGTTTTTGTCCTGTAACTATAGCAGCTAGATTGAAACTGTAAATTGCACAAATGATCAGCAATAAAGGCCCTACAATTCAGTTGATTGGTCTGAAATTGTCAGAGAACTCCTTATATTATTTATTGCCCATAAATGGCAATTTTTTATGAAATTTTCCGTTTTTGTCCTGTAACTTAAAAACTGTAACAGCTAGAGTGAAACTGTTAATAGCAAAAATGATCAGCAATACAAGCCCTACAATTCACCACATAACACTCCTTATAGGAGTTATTGCCCTTAAATTGCAATTTTTTATGAAATTTTTGGTTTTTGTCCTGTAACTTAAAAACCATAACAGCTAGAGTGAAATTATACATAGCAAAAATGATCAGCAATAAAAGCCCTACAATTCACTTAAATTGGTCTGAAATTGTCAGATGACTCCTTATAGGGATTAATGCCCTTAAATGACTATTTTTTAATGAAATTTCCATTTTCGTCCTGTAACTTGAAAACTATAGCAGCTAGATTGAAACTGTAAATTGCACAAATGATCAGCAATAGAAGCCCTACAAATGATTGCTTAGTCCAAAATTGCAAGAGACTCTTTATAGGAGTTATTATTATGGGTACCATCTCACTGATATCTAGTTGCAGGAAGTGACATCTGATGTGTGAATTTTGATAAAGGCTGACATGATAGGTTGACTAAGGATAACCCATAATGTGAATTATTTGATCATTTATAATCTGAAATTATTTTATTTAACAGGGACAATTGAAGTCCACTTTAATGTGTCTGACATGCAAAAAACAGTCCGTAACATTTCAAGCCTTCATGTATCTGTCTCTTCCGATTCCATCAGGATCTCGCTGTCGATTGGATGTAAGTATTCTACCTCCTTGCACTATGCTCATTATTTTTTACAAGCAGACTGGAAACATATAAATATTATGTTAATATAGTTTTTCTCTCCAAGCATTTACCAACAGCACAATTGTGTTTGTGATTATAGGAAAATTTCGAATAGCAAAAGAAAAAGGAAAGATTAAAGTCAGATATAGGCATATTTCTTGCTCAGAATCAATTTCATCTTTTGAAAACCCCCATTGCCAACCATAATTGACAAGGATTGTGAGCTCTCCTACCAAATGTCTGTGGTTTCCTCTCCAAATAAAAATTGGTTGCCTCATTTAGCTAAAAAATTGCTGTTTTATGAGTGGCATCAAAGCAAACAAAACAAACCCCCCATTGTTCAAACAAACCTCCCATTGTTCAAACAACCCCCCCCCCCCATTGTTCAAACAAACCCCTCCCATTGTTCAAACAAACCCCCCCATTGTTCAAACAAACCCCCCATTGTTCAAACAAACCTCCCATTGTTCAAACAACCCCCCCCCCATTGTTCAAACAAACCCCCAATTATTCAAACAAACCCCCATTGTTCAAACAAACCTCCCATTGTTCAAACAAACCCCCCATTGTTCAAACACCCCCATTGTTCAAACACCCCCCCCCATTGTTCAAAACCCCCCTCATTGTTCAGCAGTAATTGTATGCATATATTTCATTGTTTGTTTTTTCAGGATTGTCTTCGACAGTTTCTTAAGGAGGAGAAAATGACTGGAAGTTCTAGGTGGCGCTGTCCTCGATGTAAGGTTGACAGAGATTCTGTTAAAAAGATCGATATTTGGAAATTACCCAGAATTCTGTTGATAGGACTTAATAGGTAGGTTACCCAGAATTCTGCTGATAGGACTTAACAGGTAGGTTACCCAGAATTCTGTTGATAGGACTTAACAGGTAGGTTACCCAGAATTCTGCTGATTTTTTATCATGTCGGCTGTTAAAGATGTACTTTAGATCTGTGGTAAAATTATCCTGGTAAATTATGTTATTATATTTGATATTTGTTGAAGTTGCTTATAATGGAACCTGGGGTCTCGGTGGCCGAGTGGTTAAGGTAGTTAGTCATCTACTATTGATCATATGCCTGCCAACACAAAGGTTACGAGTTTGAACCTAACTGCAGGCATGGTGTGCTCAACTTCAGCCTTAATTTACAAGGATTTTCAATTTTTCTGGATTTATGTTGGTTGTCCAGGGTTCCTCCCCCAATAAAAAGTGGATGAAATAATATAGCGAAAAATTGCTGAAAGTGTCTTTAACCTGATGCAAACTAGTTACTATGGAACTGACTGTCTTGTGTTTTATTTAAAATTTGTTTCTATTTTTAGATTTGTTTATGATGGACAGTGGAGGGAGAAGATTAATGCTTATGTGGATTTCCCTGTAACAGGTTTAAACCTGAATCATGTCGTAGGATCACAGACGTCAACAAAGAATACATACAATCTGTACGGCATTTCTGTAAGTAAATAAAAACATACATGCAAATCTGAAACAAAATATAAAATAAAAATACGTAAAAGTATATTGTCTGTCGTTCTGAAAAAAAAATATAAAAAAACAAGTGTATCTTTGAGGTAATGCTCACTAGTGATACCCCGCCAAAAAGTATTCGATAAACAAGAAGTAGATGACCAAGGAGCATGAAATCGTTAAACACCATATGGTACTACAGGATAAAGCAATTTGCAATATATCAGACATGCTATAGTTGCTTAGAAAACTGTGATGGAAATTTTTGTTATGGACAGACAAGGGTAAAACAGTAAACCTTCCTCTTCTTCAAAGAAAGGGTATAATAAAAATTTCAAGAATGAAATGGCTGTTTATCACATTGAAATATTGATAGTTGGTCTGTTGATTGACATCATCTAGCAATATTTTAGCTGTATTCAGGACAAAAATAAAACAAGCTACATACATCCCTGTTCTATACCTCTATACATTTTTAGTTTTAGTCTGTCTGGATTACTAGATGAAAATTATCTACCATAAATCTATCTTGTTTTATTTTCAGAATCACTATGGAACAATGGATGGTGGACATTGTGAGTATTAATGTCTGGTTATCTTCAGTTAAAGGTCACATGAATATTTCTCTTATAAAACAACTGGTTATCACAATAAAACTGGTTACCTTAATACAACTGGTTGCCACAATAAAACTGGTTACCTTAATACGACTGGTTGCCACAATAAAACTGGTTACCTTAATACGACTGGTTACCACAATAAAACTGGTTACCTTAATACGACTGGTAGTCACAATAAAACTGGTTACCTTAATACGACTGGTTGTCACAATAAAACTGGTTACCTTAATACAACTGGTTACCACAATAAAACTGGTTACTACAATAAAAATGGTTCCATCAATAAAAGATCAAATTACACATGATTACACACTACAACTGGTCACCAAAATCAATCTGCAGAACATAGTTCATATCCATTCCGTTCCATACTCTATACCACCATGCTTGGTATGACTGTTCCATATTATTTTTTAATGTTGCACTTTTTAATCTCTGAAAAAATTAACAATCAATTAAACCTTTTTTCTGTTATATTTTTTACTGTTTTTCACATTGTACTTTGTTATTTGCCTAGTGTTATGTTGGTGATCATGTCGTAACCAATGAAAAATAAGGTCCATGTCCTAAAATAGTCTTGTTGACATACAGTTTTCATTGGTGGAAAAAAATTATTATTTCAGACACAGCCTTCTGTAGAAACCCATGTACAAAGAAATGGTACAAGTATGACGATGAGCAAGTGTATGACATGTCAGAATCTGATGTCAAGGTTTGTAAACATACTATTTTTTTTATTTCCTACAATACATAATAGATGCCTTGATACTTATAAAAAATTGCTAGGTTTAACAACAAACTGTAACGTAAAGGAACAAGGGTCATAGGTCAACTAAATAGCATTGTTGTAGATAGTCAGGTTTGTTATCCTTTGATGTAAATTAAATCAGACTTTGGAAGTATTAGTTCTTTATGTTATAAGTTTATCTTTAATTTTAAGTGTAATTAATTGAATTATGAGGTTTATCTCCCTTTGTCTGATTAATTGAATTCTTTTTCTTATAGACAAACAAATCTTGCTTCGAAAGCAACACCTGTTGTGTTCTTAATAATAATGTTACATTTTTTACTTCAGAGTTCTGCTGCCTTTGTGTTATATTACACATCTATAGAACTGTTACCACCAGACTTCAGACAGAATTTCTAATGATTTGGATAGAGCTAATATCACCAGACTTCAGACAGAATTTTTAATGATTTGGATAGAGCTAATATCACCAGACTTTAGACAGAAATTTAAAAAATGTTTAATGATCTGGAAATATCAGCCCAAGAGCTGAACATTTTACAACTGTAAACAATATTATAAAAAAAAAAACACATTGGCGGCATAAGAACAATTGCCGTTTGTAGTTCAGAACATGGTTTGAACATCAGCGGTTTTTTGAAAGATACCATATTACAAAGGCCATCACAAACATTACGTTGTAAATGACATTCTGCAATATCTGGTTCATACTCCATTAATTATGATGTCACCAACCAGGTTTTATCATAATGTTGTAATAATATATCTGACATCCATGACGATAAAATATTAGACACCATTGGGAAAGATTTTGATGGTCTCTGATACTGGTCCAGCCTTCAATTGTGGAAATTTTCCCATCATGCACATTCATTAGTGTTATATATTATGTATTATGAAGCTGCTGAAGATCAAAACTGTTTTGCATTGTTAAGCATAAATACAACCACCCACACATAAACATTTTAAGGTACAGCTTTTGTGATTGTTTCAGTATTATATAAGATATGTGTGAACATATTCACTTATCATGTATTATATAAAGCATGTCATATATTCAAGTATTTGTTTTTATGAATGTCTATTGGTTTCTTTATCGTCATGTCACCACATAACTGTATTTTATTTTTAACTTTTAAATCATTAGTGCAATATTTTGTTATTAATTGATAATGTACAGAGTAGGATTAAACGAAACCAGATTGGTTTTTTAATGCATATATATTGTGCACTGATGCCATTTTCACATTTTCCTTGACACTCCATTGGTCAGCAAAAATGTATTATATTTTGATTTGTTTGAATGATGTTAAAAATTGACCAATCAAACAGCCTGTTAATTGAATGTGTTTAATTTTTCATCTGTATATCTTTGGTGTCAACAGATATTACTGTCATATTTGTTGCAACATGCATTTAATTTTTCTAGAGAATGTATTCCCTCCCCCTAGAAATATAGAGTTATGTCCCATGTTTTTATCTTAGAAACACTATTTATTGTATTGTTTAAAGGTTTTTGAAAACTAAAAGAATTTTGTTAAAGGAATAACCTTTAGACATTTAATTCTAAAACTTTATTTTAGAAACATTACATGCAGCAAGATTTCTTCATGAACAATAACACTACACATTGATTACATTGCTATGACAACAGTGTTTCTGTGATATTTTAGATTTATTTGCAGTCAGTTGTTGTTGACTTCATGTAGAATATAAATTGAATATCATGCACCACATGTTAAGCAGACACATAAATATCATTCCGACAGCTATGTGTATCATATATTTAAACCATGCTTCAATGTTTATCTTTTTGTTTGTAGGAATAAAGCAGTAATTTATATCATGTTTCTATCTATATTCATGTTCCTGGTTAATGGTACATCACATTTGATGTCGTGTTTGTGTTCTTGAGCTTACACTGTAACTTTAGTTTCATTTTTAGCTCACCTGACCCGAAGGGTCATGTGAGCTATTGCCATCACTTGGTGTCCGTCGTTGTCCGTCGTCGTCGGTGTCGTCGTCGTCGTCGTCGTCAACTTTTCTTCAAAAATCTTCTCCTCCAAAACCACTGAAGGGATTGCTTTGAAACTTTGCACACATCATCAGTAAAATGTCCTCTACCAAGTTTGCCCAAATCATGGCCTCAGACCAACCAACATGGCCGCCATGGCTAAAAATAGAACAGGGGGTCAAAATACAGTTTTTTGCTTATAGTTCAAAAAGTATAACAGATGCAGGAAAACCGAACAGACCTTCCTTCTTCAGCATCTAAAGCTCTACAAAACACTCTATAGGGTCAAAGTTGTATGATGACTCCTTGTAGGAGTTATTGCCCTTTAATTCTCAAAATTGATGATTTTTGCCATTTTTGCCTCAAAATCTTGAAAATTATTAGAACTAGAGAAAAAGTTAGCATTGCTTAATTGTTCTGCTCTATGAGGGCTACAAAAATGACTTAAGGGTCAAGATTGTCTGATTAACCGTTTAAGAGTTATTCCCCTTGAACTGTTTTTTTTAATCGGTTTTAATTGATTTTTAAAAATCTTCTCCTCTGAAACAACTGAAAGTACTGCTTTGAAACTCTGTACACATCATCCGTCAAATGTCCTCAACCAATTGTGTACCAACCATGGCTGCAGATTAACCAACATGGCCACCATGGCTAAAAATAGGATGGAAAAGGGGGGGGGGGGGGTAAAATACAGTTTTTGGCTTAAATTTAAAAAAGTGTAACAGATACAGGAAAACCGATGAGACCAGCCTTCATTTGCATCAAAAGCTCTACGAAACACTCCATAGGGTTGAAGTTGTATGAGGACTCCTTATAGGAGTTATTGCCCTTTAATTGTCCAAATTGATTATTTTTGACATTTTTGCCTCAAAATCTTAAAATTTTTTAGAACTAGAGAAAAAGTTAGCATTGCTTAATTGTTCTGCTCTATGAGGGCTACAAAAATGACTTTAGGGTCAAGATTGTCTGATGAAGCGTTTAGGAATTATTCTCCTTGTACCTTTTTTTAATCAATTTTACTTGATTTTAAAAAATCTTCTCCTCTTTAACCAATGAAAGGACTGCTTTGAAACATTGCACACATCATCTTTAGGACGTCCTCTACCAAAATTTTGCAAGTCATGACACCTGACTACCTACATAGCTACGTTGGCTTAAAATAGAAAATATGAAAAAAAGGGGGGGGTGGGAGTCGAGAGAGTTTTCGACTGATAGTTAAAAAAGTATAACAGGTACAGCAAATTTGATGTGAATCCCCTTCTCCCTCTAACCATCAAAAGCTCCTCCTTATGGGAGTTATTTCCCTTAAAAGGTCAAAATTAATGATTTTTGCAGAAGTGTTGGGCAATTCCTTATAGCAACTAAAAGCTGGATAAAAAAAGGTTTGTTTGGTTTCAGGTTCAGGTGAGCGATACAGGCTAATGGGAGCCTCTAGTTTATTGTTTGTATTTTTGTTTGTATAAATTGGACCCTGTTTATCAGAGTTCACAGAGGTCACATCAAGTTTATAGGTCCCACTGATAGTAAAAAGGCATTCTGCTAAACATAATCCATGAAGCTTAGAATACCAATATTTTATTTGTGTATATAATGCATTGTTTTGTACAATAATTTATTGTTAGTTGTTAAGTTTTGTAAGGTAGATATGTTTATGTTATAATAAGTGTTTATATTTATACAGAGAGGCATAATTTCACTTTTGATCACATAATATGCTGTCATGTAATAATTGAGTATTTTACAGTATATTTGGGTTAAAACTTAAGATTTAAGTCTGAATCATGACTATGTTTATTTTGTCATATCAGTAATGAGGTTGTACAAATATTAAATGTACACTGACTTGAGCTTTATTGCTTGCATATTAGCTGGCTGAACATTAACCATCTACCAATCAATTAATGGTTTTTTTCTTGCTACAGATGCATGAAAAATAGAAAATGGTAAACAACGATTTGACTTTTTTTTTATTTTTGATTTTGGAAGATTTTAAAAAAATTCTTATTATCGAATGTCTATCAAGAAAAAGTAAAAATTCTGTATAGAGTTACAGTATTAATTTTACCGTTAATCACCATCATGTTAAAATAACACTTTTCAATTTTATAAAAAGATTTCATACACAAATGCAAGAGCCTGCTGCATTTTGCTTGCATGTATATTTCATAATAAAAATGTAATAAGTGATATAATATGGTATAGTAAAACAACAGTAGTAACAGTTTTATCTGACAACGTCACAAGATATAAATATGCTTAAGGACAACTTTTTAGTACAGATATTCTTTGTGATGTTGCATGTTTTCAGTGGTATTTTCATGTACCATTCAGCTTGATATTAAACTGATGTTTATTGATTGTTTGTTGTTTTGTCTTTTTGATATTAAGTTGGTAAGTAGTGCTTTATATGCCACTTTTAGCTTATTCTTAGCTATATCATGTCATTCAATGTTAATTATGGTAGTAGCTGGAAGACCAAGGAGAACACTTTTATATCAGCCACAAAACTCTGTTAAATTCTGTTGTACCACTGTGTAAATTATCTCCCATTCCAAATAGAGTGGTACTACTGTGTAAATTATCTCCCATTCCAAATATAGTGGTACTACTGTGTAAATTATCTCCCATTCCAAATACAATGGTACCACTGTGTGAATTATCTCCCTGTCTTATTACAATGGTACCACTGTGTAAATTATCTCCCATTCCAAACACAGTGGTACTAATGTGAAAATTATCTCCCATTCCAAATAGAGTGGTACTACTGTGTAAATTATCTCCCGTTCCAAATACAGTGGTACCACTCTGTAAATTATCTCCCATTCCAAATAGAGTGGTACTACTGTGTAAATTATCTCCCTATCATATTACAATGGTACCACTGTGTAAATTATCTCCCATTCCAAATACAGTGGTACTACTGTGTAGATTATCTCCCATTCTAAATACAATGGTACTACTGTGTAAATAATCTCCCTATCATATTACAATGGTACCACTGTGTAAATTATCTCCCATTCTAAATACAGTGGTAATCTGTGTAAATTATCTCCAATTCCAAATACAGTGGTACTTATGTGTAAATTATATCCCCTTCCAAATAGAGTGGTACTACTGTGTAAATTATCTCCCTATCTAATTACAATGGTACTACTGTGTAAATTATCTCCCTATCTTATTACAATGGTACCACTGTGTAAATAATCTCCCTATCTAATTACAATGGTACCACTGTGTAAATTATTTCCCATTCCAAATACAGTGATATTACTTTGTAAATTATCTCCCATTCCAAATATAGTGGTACCACTGTGTAAATTATCTCCCCATCTTATTACAATGGTACTACTGTGTAAATTATCTCCCATTCCAAATATAGTGGTACTACTGTGTAAATTATCTCCCCATCTTATTACAGTGGTACTACTGTGTAAATTATCTCCCATTTCAAATACAGTGGTACTACTGTGTAAATTATCTCCCATTCCAAATATAGTGGTACTACTGTGTAAATTATCTCCCCATCTTATTACAATGGTACTACTGTGTAAATTATCTCCCATTTCAAATACAGTGGTACTACTGTGTAAATTATCTCCCATTCCAAATATAGTGGTACTACTGTGTAAATTATCTCCCCATCTTATTACAATGGTACTACTGTGTAAATTATCTCCCATTCCAAATACAGTGGTACTACTGTGTAAATTATCTCCCTATCTAATTACAATGGTACCACTGTGTAAATTATCTCCCATTCCAAATATAGTGGTACTACTGTGTAAATTATCTCCCATTCCAAATACAGTGGTACTACTGTGTAAATTATCTCCCATTACAAATACAGTGGTATAACTCTGTAAATTATCTCCCATTCCAAATACAGTGGTACAACTGTGTAAATTATCTCCCATTCCAAATATAGTGGTACAACTGTGTAAATTATCTCCCTATCTTATTACAATGGTACCACTGTGTAAATTATCTCCCTATCTAATTACAATGTTACCACTGTGTAAATTATCTCCCATTCCAAATACAGTGGTATAACTGTGTAAATTATATCCCATTCCAAATACAGTGGTACAACTGTGTAAATTATCTCCCATTCCAAATACAGTGGTATAACTGTGTAAATTATCTCCCATTCCAAATACAGTGGTACTACTGTGTAAATTATCTCCCTATCTAATTACAATGGTACAACTGTGTAAATTATCTCCCATTCCAAATATAGTGGTACTACTGTGTAAATTATCTCCCATTCCAAATACAGTGGTACTACTGTGTAAATTATCTCCCATTACAAATACAGTGGTATAACTGTGTAAATTATCTCCCATTCCAAATACAGTGGTACAACTGTGTAAATTATCTCCCATTCCAAATATAGTGGTACAACTGTGTAAATTATCTCCCTATCTTATTACAATGGTACCACTGTGTAAATAATCTCCCTATCTAATTACAATGGTACCACTGTGTAAATTATTTCTCATTCCAAATACAGTGATATTACTTTGTAAATTATCTCCCATTCCAAATATACTGGTACCACTGTGTAAATTATCTCCCCATCTTATTACAATGGTACTACTGTGTAAATTATCTCCCATTCCAAATATAGTGGTACTACTGTGTAAATTATCTCCCCATCTTATTACAATGGTACTACTGTGTAAATTATCTCCCATTCCAAATATAGTGGTACTACTGTGTAAATTATCTCCCATTTCAAATACAGTGGTACTACTGTGTAAATTATCTCCCATTACAAATACAGTGGTACTACTGTGTAAATTATCTCCCATTCCAAATACAGTGGTACTACTGTGTAAATTATCTCCCTATCTAATTACAATGGTACCACTGTGTAAATTATCTCCCATTCCAAATATAGTGGTACTACTGTGTAAATTATCTCCCATTCCAAATACAGTGGTACTACTGTGTAAATTATCTCCCATTACAAATACAGTGGTATAACTGTGTAAATTATCTCCCATTCCAAATACAGTGGTACAACTGTGTAAATTATCTCCCATTCCAAATATAGTGGTACAACTGTGTAAATTATCTCCCTATCTTATTACAATGGTACCACTGTGTAAATTATCTCCCATTCCAAATACAGTGGTACTACTGTGTAAATTATCTCCCATTCCAAATACAGTGGTACTACTGTGTAAATTATCTCCCATTCCAAATACAGTGGTACTACTGTGTAAATTATCTCCCATTCCAAATACAGTGGTACTACCGTGTATATTATCTCCCATTCCAAATACAGTGGTACTACTGTGTAAATTATATCCCTATCTAATTACAATGGTACCACTGTGTAAATTATCTCCCATTCCAAATACAGTGGTACTACTGTGTAAATTATCTCCCATTCCAAATACAGTGGTACTACTGTGTAAATTATCTCCCATTCCAAATACAGTGGTACTACTGTGTAAATTATCTCCCATTCCAAATACAGTGGTACTACCGTGTATATTATCTCCCATTCCAAATACAGTGGTACTACTGTGTAAATTATATCCCTATCTAATTACAATGGTACCACTGTGTAAATTATCTCCCATTCCAAATACAGTGATACTAATGTGTAAATTATCTCCCTATCTAATTACAATGGTACTACTGTGTAAATTATCTCCCATTCCAAATACAATGGTACTTCTGTGTAAATTATCTCCCTATCTAATTACAATGGTACTACTGTGTAAATTATCTCCCCTTCCAAATACAATGGTACCACTCTGTAAATTATCTCCATATCTAATTACAATGGTACTACTGTGTAAATTATCTCCCCTTCCAAATACAATGGTACCACTCTATAAATTATCTCCCTATCTAATTACAATGGAACTACTGTGTAAATTCTCTCCCATTCCAAATGCAGTGGTACTACTTTGTAAATTATCTCCCTATCTAATTACAATGGTACTACTGTGTAAATTATCTCCCATTCCAAATATAGTGGTACTACTGTGTAAATTATCTCCCATTCCAAATACAATGGTACCACTGTGTGAATTATCTCCCTGTCTTATTACAATGGTACCACTGTGTAAATTATCTCCCATTCCAAACACAGTGGTACTAATGTGAAAATTATCTCCCATTCCAAATAGAGTGGTACTACTGTGTAAAACTTGAAACTTGAAACTTTATTATTTGCTTAAACGCCTGTTTCTACAAATGTATTCAATGGCGTTGTACAATTCAATTCTAAAAAGTATACAAATAATTATAAAAAATATATGCCTATATACACACAAATAGACTGCTCATAGAACAATGATTGCTGTTTAAATACTTCCAAAATAAAGCAAAGTAATCTTCAAAGTAAAATGATTTCAATTTGCGTTTGAAGATATCAACAGATTTACAAGTTCTTAAAGTAACTGGTAGCTCATTCCAAAGTTTAGGCCCAATTGTACTGAAGCTTCTGTCAGAGAAAGATTTTTGTTTTATTAAAAGGAATGACAAAACATCCTCCAGACGATTCTGAGGATCTTAATGTACGTTTAGGAACCTGATGGGATAAAAGATCAGTTAAATAAGATGGTGCATTCCCTACCGAACAGTTGTACATATATATAAGTATCTTAAAGTTTATTCTCGCTTTTACAGGAAGCCAATGCAAATCGAATAATGCCTGTTTTGAACTATCATACTTTGAGCGATTTAACACAAGCTTGGCACACATGTTCTGTATACGCTGACGTTTCATTAGTTCTTTTTTAGCAATGCCATACAAAATTATGTTACAATAGTCTAAATGGGAAATGACTAAGGATAATAACAGGGTCTCTGTAGCCTCTTTTGACAAATATTTTCTGATACTCTTAATTTTAAAATAATAAAGCATGGCTGTTTTACACTTTCGTTTAACATGTTCCTTAAAATTCAGAGACTTGTCTAAAAAAGCCCCAAGATATCGTATACAATTTGTTGACTTGATAACCTCATTACATATTGTTATTTCTTTAGTACTACACTTGTTTAGTTGTAATCGACTACCAAAAAGGATAAATTCAGTTTTTGAATTGTTCATTTTTAACTTATTGTTGTTCATCCACTTGTTAATTTCGATAGCGCAGTTCTGCAGATCGTCAATGGCACAAGCTTCTTCTGTTGGTGTCGGTTTAAATCGTGTATTGGCTGTATGATCGTCGGCGAATCCATACACAGTTATAGAAGGGGGCACGATATCAAATATAGTTCCCGCATATGCCAGGTACAACCAAGGACCCAGACAGCTGCCCTGTGGCACACTACAGTCAAGCGTCCGTTCGGAGGATACAGACGAGTAAACACTTACACGACAGCTGCGGGGGCGCAGATACGAATCTACCCATGCTAGTGCGGATCCACAGACGCCATACTGGTTCTCAAGCACATCGAGAAGAATATCGTGGTCAACCGTGTCAAAGGCGGCACTAAGGTCTATCGCGATCAATGCAGTGACTTCCTGCTGTTCCATTCCGTCTAGAATGTCATTGACGAGTCGGAGAAGAGCAGACTCGCAAGAATGAAACTGGCGATATGCTGACTGATTTTTCGGAAGAAGATTGTTGGCACTCACGTGTTTGTTGAGTCGATACAATGCGGATTTTTCTATCAGCTTTGACAAAAATGATAAATTACTAACTGGACGATAGTTGGAAAACGTAAGTTCAAGTCCAGCTTTTTTCAACAGCGGTCTGACAATTGCCTGTTTCCACTTTAAAGGAAAAATACCTTGAGTCAAAGAAAGGTTAACAAGCTCGGTAATTGTTGGCAAGAGTTCGTTTAGAAATAACTTAAGCACTTTTGTAGGCAAGATGTCAAGTTCACAAGTTTTACATTGCAGCTGATTAATCAGAGCTTTTACTTCATGTTGTGAAAGACTGTTAAAGGAACTAAACTCTTGCACGTCTTTAGAAAGCGGCTTATAACTATCGAAGTCTTTAAGAGAATCGCGTATTCGTTTGATCTTGTCCATGAAATGATCTGCAAACTTGTCGGCGAGAATATTTTCGTCTTCTGCTGGCGGCATGGGGTTTTCTGATGTACTTCCGGTAAGTTCTTTCACAAGCTTATAGAGTTTTTTAGAGTCACCTTTGAAATCTATTATCTTTTGACTAAGGACGCATTGCTTTTCGTTCTGTAAATTATCTCCCGTTCCAAATACAGTGGTACCACTCTGTAAATTATCTCCCATTCCAAATAGAGTGGTACTACTGTGTAAATTATCTCCCTATCATATTACAATGGTACCACTGTGTAAATTATCTCCCATTCCAAATACCGTGGTACTACTGTGTAGATTATCTCCCATTCTAAATACAATGGTACTACTGTGTAAATAATCTCCCTATCATATTACAATGGTACCACTGTGTAAATTATCTCCCATTCTAAATACAGTGGTAATCTGTGTAAATTATCTCCAATTCCAAATACAGTGGTACTTATGTGTAAATTATATCCCCTTCCAAATAGAGTGGTACTACTGTGTAAATTATCTCCCTATCTAATTACAATGGTACTACTGTGTAAATTATCTCCCTATCTTATTACAATGGTACCACTGTGTAAATAATCTCCCTATCTAATTACAATGGTACCACTGTGTAAATTATTTCCCATTCCAAATACAGTGATATTACTTTGTAAATTATCTCCCATTCCAAATATAGTGGTACCACTGTGTAAATTATCTCCCCATCTTATTACAATGGTACTACTGTGTAAATTATCTCCCATTCCAAATATAGTGGTACTACTGTGTAAATTATCTCCCCATCTTATTACAGTGGTACTACTGTGTAAATTATCTCCCATTTCAAATACAGTGGTACTACTGTGTAAATTATCTCCCATTCCAAATATAGTGGTACTACTGTGTAAATTATCTCCCCATCTTATTACAATGGTACTACTGTGTAAATTATCTCCCATTTCAAATACAGTGGTACTACTGTGTAAATTATCTCCCATTCCAAATATAGTGGTACTACTGTGTAAATTATCTCCCCATCTTATTACAATGGTACTACTGTGTAAATTATCTCCCATTCCAAATACAGTGGTACTACTGTGTAAATTATCTCCCTATCTAATTACAATGGTACCACTGTGTAAATTATCTCCCATTCCAAATATAGTGGTACTACTGTGTAAATTATCTCCCATTCCAAATACAGTGGTACTACTGTGTAAATTATCTCCCATTACAAATACAGTGGTATAACTCTGTAAATTATCTCCCATTCCAAATACAGTGGTACAACTGTGTAAATTATCTCCCATTCCAAATATAGTGGTACAACTGTGTAAATTATCTCCCTATCTTATTACAATGGTACCACTGTGTAAATTATCTCCCTATCTAATTACAATGTTACCACTGTGTAAATTATCTCCCATTCCAAATACAGTGGTATAACTGTGTAAATTATATCCCATTCCAAATACAGTGGTACAACTGTGTAAATTATCTCCCATTCCAAATACAGTGGTATAACTGTGTAAATTATCTCCCATTCCAAATACAGTGGTACTACTGTGTAAATTATCTCCCATTACAAATACAGTGGTATAACTGTGTAAATTATCTCCCATTCCAAATACAGTGGTACAACTGTGTATATTATCTCCCATTCCAAATATAGTGGTACAACTGTGTAAATTATCTCCCTATCTTATTACAATGGTACCACTGTGTAAATAATCTCCCTATCTAATTACAATGGTACCACTGTGTAAATTATCTCCCATTCCAAATATAGTGGTACCACTGTGTAAATTATCTCTCCATCTTATTACAATGGTACTACTGTGTAAATTATCTCCCATTCCAAATATAGTGGTATTACTGTGTAAATTATCTCCCATTCCAAATATAGTGGTATAACTGTGTAAATTATCTCCCATTCCAAATATAGTGGTACTACTGTGTAAATTATCTCCCATTTCAAATACAGTGGTATTACTGTGTAAATTATCTCCCATTACAAATACAGTGGTACTACTGTGTAAATTATCTCCCATTCCAAATACAGTGGTACTACTGTGGTAATTATCTCCCTATCTAATTACAATGGTATAACTGTGTAAATTATCTCCCATTCCAAATACAGTGGTACAACTGTGTAAATTATCTCCCATTCCAAATATAGTGGTACCACTGTGTAAATTATCTCCCATTCCAAATATAGTGGTATAACTGTGTAAATTATCTCCCATTCCAAATACAGTGGTACTACTGTGTAAATTATCTCCCATTCCAAATACAGTGGTACTACTGTGTAACTTATCTCCCATTCGAAATATAGTGGTATAACTGTGGAAATTATCTCCCATTCCAAATATAGTGGTATAACTGTGTAAATTATCTCCCATTCCAAATACAGTGGTACAACTGTGTAAATTATCTCCCATTCGAAATTTAGTTGTACCATTGTGTAAATTATCTCCCATTCTAAATATAGTGGTATAACTGTGTAAATTATCTCCCATTCCAAATATATTGGTATAACTGTGTAAATTATCTCCCATTCCAAATACAGTGGTACTACTGTGTAAATCATCTCCCATTCCAAATATAGTGGTACCACTGTGTAAATTATCTCCCATTCCAAATACAGTGGTACTACTGTGTAAATTATCTCCCATTCCAAATACAGTGGTACTACTGTGTAAATTATCTCCCATTCTAAATATAGTGGTACCACTGTGTAAATTATCTCCCATTACAAAAATAGTGGTATAACTGTGTAAATTATCTCCCATTCTAAATATAGTGCTATAACTGTGTAAATTATCTCCCATTCTAAATATTGTGGTATAACTGTGTAAATTATCTCCCATTCTAAATATAGTGGTACCACTGTGTAAATTATCTCCCATTCCAAATATAGTGGTATAGCTGTGTAAATTATCTCCCATTTCAAATATAGTGGTATAACTGTGTAAATTATCTCCCATTATAAATATAATGGTATAAATGTGTAAATTATCTCCCATTCCAAATATAGTGGTATTACTGTGCAAATTATCTCCCATTCCAAATATAGTGGTATAACTGTGTAAATTATCTCCCATTCTAAATATAGTGGTATAACTGTGTAAATTATCTCCCATTCCAAATATAGTGGTACCACTGTGTAAATTATCTCCCATTCTAAATATAAAGGTACCACTGTGTAAATTATCTCCCATTCCAAATATAGTGGTATAACTGTGTAAATTATCTCCCATTCTAAATATAGTGGTACTACTGTGTAAATTATCTCCCATTCCAAATAATAACTGTAAATTATCTCCCATTCCAAATATAGTGGTATAACTGTGTAAATTATCTCCCATTCTAAATATAGTGGTATAACTGTGTAAATTATCTCCCATTCCAAATACAGTGGTACTACTTTGTAAATTATCTCCCTATCTTATTACAATGGTACCACTGTGTAAATTATCTCCCTATCTAATTACAATGGTAGCACTGTGTAAATTATCTCCCATTCCAAATACAGTGGTATAACTGTGTAAATTATCTCCCATTCCAAATACAGTGGTACAACTGTGTAAATTATCTCCCATTCCAAATGCAGTGGTATAACTGTGTAAATTATCTCCCATTCCAAATACAGTGGTACTACTGTGTAAATTATCTCCCTATCTAATTACAATGGTACCAATGTCTAAATTATCTCCCATTCCAAATAAAGTGGTACTACTGTGTAAATTATCTCCCATTCCAAATACAGTGGTACTACTGTGTAAATTATCTCCCATTCCAAATACAGTGGTACTACTGTGTAAATTATCTCCCATTCCAAATACAGTGGTACTACCGTGTAAATTATCTCCCTATCTAATTACAATGGTACCACTGTGTAAATTATCTCCCATTCCAAATACAGTGATACTAATGTGTAAATTATCTCCCTATCTAATTACAATGGTACTACTGTGTAAATTATCTCCCATTCCAAATGCAGTGGTACTACTTTGTAAATTATCTCCCTATCTAATTACAATGGTACTACTGTGTAAATTATCTCCCCTTCCAACTACAATGGTACCACTCTGTAAATTATCTCCATATCTAATTACAATGGTACTACTGTGTAAATTATCTCCCCTTCCAAATACAATGGTACCACTCTATCAATTATCTCCCTATCTAATTACAATGGTACTACTGTGTAAATTATCTCCCATTCCAAATACAATGGTACTTCTTTGTAAATTATCTCCCTATCTAATTACAATGGTATTACTGTGTACATGATCTCCCCTTCCAAATACAATGGTACCACTCTGTAAATTATCTCCCTATCTAATTACAATGGTACTACTGTGTAAATTATCTCCCATTCCAAATACAGTGGTACTAATGTGTAAATTATCTCCCATTCCAAATACAGTGGTACAACTGTGTAAATTATCTCCCATTCCAAATACAGTGGTACTACTGTGTAAATTATCTCCCATTCCAAATACAGTGGTATTACTGTGTAAATTATCTCCCATTCCAAATATAGTGGTATAACTGTGTAAATTATCTCCCATTCCAAATACAGTGGTACTACTGTGTAAATTATCTCCCATTTCAAATACAGTGGTATTACTGTGTAAATTATCTCCCATTCCAAATACAGTGGTACAACTGTGTAAATTATCTCCCATTACAAATACAGTGGTACTACTGTGTAAATTATCTTCCATTCCAAATATAGTGGTATAACTGTGTAAATTATCTCCCATTCCAAATACAGTGGTACAACTGTGTAAATTATCTCCCATTCCAAATATAGTGGTACCACTGTGTAAATTATCTCCCATTCCAAATATAGTGGTATAACTGTGTAAATTATCTCCCATTCCAAATACAGTGGTACTACTGTGTAAATTATCTCCCATTCCAAATACAGTGGTACTACTGTGTAACTTATCTCCCATTCGAAATATAGTGGTATAACTGTGGAAATTATCTCCCATTCCAAATATAGTGGTATAACTGTGTAAATTATCTCCCATTCCAAATACAGTGGTACAACTGTGTAAATTATCTCCCATTCGAAATTTAGTGGTACCATTGTGTAAATTATCTCCCATTCTAAATATAGTAGTATAACTGTGTAAATTATCTCCCATTCCAAATATATTGTTATAACTGTGTAAATTATCTCCCATTCCAAATACAGTGGTACTACTGTGTAAATCATCTCCCATTCCAAATATAGTGGTACCACTGTGTAAATTATCTCCCATTCCAAATACAGTGGTACTACTGTGTAAATTATCTCCCATTCCAAATACAGTGGTACTACTGTGTAAATTATCTCCCATTCTAAATATGGTGGTACCACTGTGTAAATTATCTCCCATTACAAATATAGTGGTATAACTGTGTAAATTATCTCCCATTCTAAATATAGTGCTATAACTGTGTAAATTATCTCCCATTCTAAATATTGTGGTATAACTGTGTAAATTATCTCCCATTCTAAATATAGTGGTACCACTGTGTAAATTATCTCCCATTCCAAATATAGTGGTATAGCTGTTTAAATTATCTCCCATTTCAAATATAGTGGTATAACTGTGTAAATTATCTCCCATTATAAATATAATGGTATAACTGTGTAAATTATCTCCCATTCCAAATATAGTGGTATAACTGTGCAAATTATCTCCCATTCCAAATATAGTGGTATAACTGTGTAAATTATCTCCCATTCTAAATATAGTGGTATAACTGTGTAAATTATCTCCCATTCCAAATATAGTGGTACCACTGTGTAAATTATCTCCCATTCTAAATATAAAGGTACCACTGTGTAAATTATCTCCCATTCCAAATATAGTGGTATAACTGTGTAAATTATCTCCCATTCTAAATATAGTGGTACTACTGTGTAAATTATCTCCCATTCCAAATAATAACTGTGTAAATTATCTCCCATTCCAAATATAGTGGTATAACTGTGTAAATTATCTCCCATTCTAAATATAGTGGTATAACTGTGTAAATTATCTCCCATTCCAAATATAGTGGTATAACTGTGTAAATTATCTCCCATTCTAAATATAGTGGTACCACTGTGTAAATTATCTCCCATTCTAAATATAAAGGTACCACTGTGTAAATTATCTCCCATTCCAAATATAGTGGTATAACTGTGTAAATTATCTCCCATTCTAAATATAGTGGTACTACTGTGTAAATTATCTCCCATTCCAAATAATAACTGTGTAAATTATCTCCCATTCCAAATATAGTGGTATAACTGTGTAAATTATCTCCCATTCTAAATATAGTGGTATAACTGTGTAAATTATCTCCCATTCCAAATGTAGTGGTATAACTGTGTAAATTATCTCCCATTCTAAATATAGTGGTACCACTGTGTAAATTATCTCCCATTCCAAATATAGTGGTGTAACTGTGTAAATTATCTCCCATTCTAAATATAGTGGTACCACTGTGTAAATTATCTCCCATTCCAAATACAGTGGCATTACTGTGTAAATTATCTCCCATTCCAAATACAGTGGTACAACTGTGTAAATTATCTCCCATTCCAAATACAGTGGTACTACTGTGTAAATTATCTCCCATTCCAAATACAGTGGTACCACTGTGTAAATTATCTCCCATTCCAAATACAGTGGTACTACTTTGTAAATTATCTCCCATTCCAAATTTAGTGGTACCACTGTGTAAATTATCTCCCATTCTAAATATAGTGGTATAACTGTGTAAATTATCTCCCATTCCAAATATATTGGTATAACTGAGTAAATTATCTCCCATTCCAAATACAGTGGTACTACTGTGTAAATCATCTCCCATTCCAAATATAGTGGTACCACTGTGTAAATTATCTCCCATTCCAAATACAGTGGTACTACTGTGTAAATTATCTCCCATTCCAAATACAGAGGTACTACTTTGTAAATTATCTCCCTATCTAATTACAATGGTAATACTGTGTAAATTATCTCCCATTCCAAATACAGTGGTACTACTGTGTAAATTATCCCCCATCCAAATAGAGTGGTACTACTTTGTAAATTATCTCCCTATCTAATTACAATGGTACCACTGTGTAAATTATCTCCCATTCCAAATACAGTGATACTAATGTGTAAATTATCTCCCATTCCAAATATAGTGGTACTACTGTGTAAATGTTCTCCCTATCTAATTACAATGGTACCACTGTGTAAATTATCTCCCATTCCAAATACAGTGGTACTACTTTGTAAATTATCTCCCTATCTAATTACAATGGTACCACTGTGTAAATTATCTCCCATTCCAAATACAGTGATACTACTGTGTAAATTATCTCCCATTCCAAATATAGTGGTACCACTGTGTAAATTATCTCCCATTCCAAATACAGTGGTACTACTGTGTAAATTATCTCCCCTTCCAAATAGAGTGGTACTACTCTGTAAATTATTTCCCATTCCAAATACAGTGGTACTACTGTGTAAATGTTCTCCCTATCTTATTACAATGGTACCACTGTGTAAATTATCTCCCATTCCAAATGCTGTGATACTACTGTGTAAATTATCTCCCTATCTAATTACAATGGTACCACTGTGTAAATTATCTCCCATTCCAAATACAGTGGTACTACTTTGTAAATTATCTCCCTATCTTATTACAATGGTACCACTGTGTAAATTATCTCCCATTCCAAATACAGTGGTACTACTGTGTAAATTATCTCCCATTCCAAATCCAGTGGTACTACTGTGTAAATTATCTCCCATTCCAAATACAGTGGTACTACTGTGTAAATTATCTCCCTATCATATTACAATGGTACCACTGTGTAAATTATCTCCCATTTCAAATACATTGATACTACTTTGTAAATTATCTCCCATTCCAAATATAATGGTACCACTCTATAAATTATCTCCCTATCTAATTACAATGGTACTACTGTGTAAATTATCGCTTGAAATTTTGAAAAGGGCTGCCATCCGAACACCGACCCCTAAAAACGCAAAAATTAAACGTCATCCGATTTCACTGAAATTTGGTACACAGATAGCTTAGGGTCCCCTGAGTGTATCCTTTAAAATTTTTGTCCTACTTTCGGTTTCAAAATGGCGGCCATTGTACTACGTAAAAAAGTCTACTTTGTCTGATTTCAACGAAATTTGATTTCTATATGTATTTTAATGTACAGATTTGAATGAAATACTATTCATGGAGATTTTGGGCGATTTGTGTGTTGGCGTTCTAACACAAAAATCTTTAATTTATTTTACTGTCAAGTTGATTGACGTACATTTCGGCAAAGGACTATGGTACTTCCAAAAAACTTCAACTTCCTGTTTTATAAAAATAGAAAATAGAGATTATAGAATATTTACAGGTAGGACTTTAGTTTTAACATAACCTTCAATTTGTATGATTTACATACCAGAGTATTTTTACTGGGATAGGAATGTGTAAACTTTTATTCAACATTAAAATAAATATGTCATATATATCCGTGACCTAATTCTTTTTTCCCCACTTGTGAGCATTTTGCAAATACCCCATTTTAACTTTCAGTTTCTAATGAAATGAATGTAAACAAACTGAATTGTAACAAAATGTATAAAAATGTTATTTTAAAGGATCTAACACAAATTTGTATCACTATGTAAAACTCAATTCATTCCGAATTACTTAGAAAATATTGTACACATGTCAACACAACATATGTACTCAATACAACCGTTCTACTACAGAATATGGTATGTGTTTAATGCTTAAAGTGCATTTTTCAGCAACGCTTTTTTTAAAATGTTGTTTTTAAAAGTATAAGTTGTCAGCATATCAAACAAAACCGTAGTTTATAATTAATATAAGCGAAATATAAGTATCTATTTATCTGCCAAATATTGTCGTCCATTTTGTAATAATTACACACGGTTTATTCATTATGTGTATGACAATAAAAAATTTTTACATTTAAATATAGATGTCCAAATGTCGCATACAGACGTTTTGCGATATTTGTATAATTGCGCATATTGCAATCGACCTACTAATTAAACTATGTGTTTCTACTATGATTACTCCATTTCAAAAGTGTTTATGATTTATTTCTAATTAAAGACTGGTGTATACATTTACCTGGGGAATGTTAATTGTCAGTACGTGACATTTATTGCAGTATTGAATGGGTAATTCACCCGTGAACAACCACGGCTTTTATTGGGTTCATGTTACACTTTTTCTCTGTTCATGTTTTTGTTTTGCGTTTTATTTGTTTGTCTATATATGGATTATAATTGTCATTGATTTTCGACTCTTAAACAAAGATTTGAACATTAGTTTATGTAAAAATGTTTTTGTAATAGGAAAGTATTTTATTGTTGAACGAAAGAAGGTATAACAAAATAAAACGCCACTTAAAAAAAATTTCCAAGTTTCTCAGCTTGCATAAATGACAAAATCCGTAATGCCAAAACATGGAAGAATCAAGACGACGAAGTGGTTGATACATTGTTTTGAACTATAAGCTTTTACTTCAACATCTTATTATCTATGACTTCAAAGCCACCCCTGATTGGTCTTTCTATTATTACCCAAATATAGTTCATTAGGTTTTGTTATAACTAGTATTTGAAAACCATCAAAAATATAAAAAGCCTCTGTAACATTTTGTCCAAAAGACAGAAACACCATAAACGAAGCGGACTATGTCCTAAAATACGAAAAACAAGATTACAAAGAGTTTGATACTTTATTGGAATTTATCAAAGGTGTGATATGTTATATATTTTTCATTTACAACAAAATATTAGTATCAGCGGCATCATCAGTCTTCAAAGATCCCGATATGACAAAAACCTTGTTTGACATTCATGACAAATATTTTGTTGTTCCAGTGGAAAGGATCCATAATACCATCATTTTTATTTGTAACAACATAACATATTATGATAAAATAATAAGGTATTGACAGTTCACGAGGCATTTCTACTAAAACTCATGACGCTTTCAAAAGAGGAAAAATCAAAAGAAAAATCACAGTTCAATGTTGACTTCATTACAAGAAAATACCAAAGAAAACCGACCGAACAACAAGAACAATACAAATCTCTAGTTAAGATGATGATTACGTGTACCGGGTACCTAAATTTCACAACAACCAGTAAAAACATCATTACATAGCAAAGGTATGCAATGTGTTCTCCCTTCTTTCAAAACTACTGACAGGAATTTTAACTATAAGAAAAAGGACCTTAAAAACAAATATGATATCTGTTATTCCATGAGTGGCACAAATCAAATGTAAAAGTCCTTCTGAACATCTTCAGGTCAGGCTCTCGTTCAGAATATAACATAAAACCTTCCATTTTTTCCGATTGAGTACTACCATTCTTAATATGCAGCTTAAATTTCAGACTCAAATAGGTGGTCATAAGCTACTTTATGTAGGAAAAATGGAAAAAAGCGATACTTGTACCTAGTGATAAATCACAAAATGTCAGTAGTAATACAACACCCAATAATAAATTGACTGCAAAGGAAATATATCTTATGTAGGATTTTGTAATATAATGGACAGATTTTTAATACAAGCTATTGGCATTCCAATTAGTACAAATTGTGGGGCTCTCCTATCCGACTTGTTTTTTACTCGTTTATGGCCGAACTGTTTTAACGTATTAAAAACAAAAAATCATAAAATTATCTTTTGCTTTAAATACGGCCGAAATTACAACAAATATGTTATGCTTTATCATAGGAATCTTAAGATTAAATACTGAAAATCGGAATTTATTGCTTGTATTTATTAAAATTGAGATTCGGGGACCCGTTAGGTCGCAATAGAAATGTTTCGGAATTATTCAAGATAACTAATTATGAACCAGTTGTATAAAATACATGTTAAATTGTCCATACAATACGGATATAGTGAATAGTCCCAATACATAAAAAACAGGGCCAATACAGAAAAACATGGCCAATACAGAAAATTAGCATCAATACAGAAAAAATGGGACGTAACGGAAAAAACAGGACCAATGCAGGGATGTCATTCCCGGTAATTTATATATAAATGTCATTTTAAAAACAAACACATTTGTTTTGCATTACGTAAATTGCAGAATTTTCAGGGACAAAAACATATTCATTCTGCAGGTTGCTCATGTTAATCTTTTATTATGTCCATGAGAAGCCAGTTTGGATCGAGTATAGCTATATTGGTCAATGATAAAATAATACTAAAATTTACTCAACTGGTAATAATATACTGTTTACTTATATAATGGGTTTTTTCATATACTACATGTATTATGTCCTCGGGAAGCGGTCTTGGGCCACGAATAACTGTATAATCCCTCGGCGTTGCCTCGGGCTAATACAAATATACACCTTCTCTTGGACATAATACAAGTCAAATATGAAAACACCCATTTAATAACATTAAATTATTACAGTTGTAAGTTTTATTAATGTTTTGTTGTCTATATCAAACACTATACACATCATTTTGTTAAGAAATTAACCCGTGATAATCAAGTAACGGTTACTAATATTTTTGGTTGTCCAGTAACACGCTAATATGTATCGTACCATTATTTACTTAAATCGCCATGATAGTGCATCACGGATGTATATGTATTCCTGATTGGACAATAGACAGCAACAAAAAACCACATTTCTGTTTTAATTATTGTAGTTTCAAAATGTCTATGCTTGACAAAGCTAATAGCAAAGATGTTGCCGACAAACCCAGAAATTTTCTCCCTTCACTAATCGAATACTACAACTAAAATCGACGTTAAGATAAAAACAGGTAACAATCGATACATTACACAGGTCCTTGCTCACATTATAAAGAATACCACACGTATAGACCTTCAATTTGGCATAAAAGAAAAATCATTTCGTTCAAACATCATCAACAAAGTTTTCCCCAGATTTTCAGGGTTAATGTCTAACAGTGTCAATAGTTGTGCAAAGTTTTGCTCTTACCTAAGTGTAAAAGGAGATCATATGTTCATTGCTAGAAATTATCTGGTAAACGTGTTTAATTGACAGTAGACTGTCGATTGTGAACACTATATTGCCTAATCTTTTCACGTTTTATAAAATGTTTGTTTTCGTCTTGTGTTTGAAGATCAATAATAACTGAAACTTTATCATAACTTTATCATAACTTTATCATAATTTTATCATAACTTTATCATAACTTTATCATAACTTTATCATTTGTTGTGAATACGACATAAATTACGGTAGTATATCCAGTTTTTTGTTGAGACAAGTGCTTCTATTATCCTCTCCATACGAATGATACATAAGGAAGTATAAATACACAATAGAAACACGCTTATCAAGTCGGTAATAGTTGCCATATATTGACACGACAAAAAGGAAATAACTGTTTAAACAATCCTTAAAATGCAACATGTAATGTTCTACATTATAGATTATACCTATGTTAAAGAGGAGATAAATGTATCACACTTTGTCAATAGATAAGCGAAAGTAGAATTGGGAGGTTTAAATATTACGATCTTAGATCGATTGCATTATTCACAATAATAAAAACATCGTAAACATTTATGAACTTACAGTACTACCTATTCAATCTTCATATCTACGACTCAAATGGAAAAATATACTACAAGCGTGACGACTTTGACTTCCCATTTTCCACTTTCCTTTAATCATCCAAAGCTCCGCGGAATAGTTTTATATTTAAAAACTCATATAATAAGCTAGATCTTGCGATCGTTTTCAGATTGTCTAGACAGGAAGCTTCTGTTGACAAATACATTATTAAAACAGTGATCTGTGGTACAAAGATTAATCACATTTCTTCAGAAGTACTGATGCCTTCATCCTTATTTAGCTGAACATTGTGTAAAATCCATCTCCTTCATTTGATCAGTCATTTTTTCTTAGCCTTTCGCTGGATTTGAATATAACAAGGACGTATCTATGAGTTACTCGATCTAACTAGACACAGGCATTCATTACTCGTCTGAAGCACCAGAGTCCACACATTTTGATTTATTAAGCTCTGCTTACTCATTTTACTTTTTGTGTTCTAGGTTAATCTATTAAATCTATTATTATTTAAATGATTAATGACAGCTGAAAAACCATACGGTTAGAAAGATTACATCATAACAATGAATAAATGACAATATTACTGATACAGCTGTCTATTCTGAGCATGTTTGCGAAAAAAATGCACGCGAATGACACCATTTTGTAATGGCGGCCGTTTCACCACACTTACCCCCCAAACGTCAACTTAGTCGGATTGCAATGCAATTTAATATGTAGGTAGATTTTAATGCGCAAACTAAGAATATCATGTGTATTTGGGGGTTTTCAACATGCTTAAGAATACAGTGGCAATGGGGATTCGTTTGGGAGACATTTTGTGTTTGCATCTCAACACAATCAACACCAGTTATTATTATTATTCTTTATTTTTTATTGATCATGAACTTGTCCGGAATTTTTTAACTAACGAAGGTTCATACCATCATTATGATACTTGGCATAGTGAATTTTTAGGGTTTCAAGTTGTGCATATTGGTTTTGAAATTTTGAAAATGGCCGCCCTCCGAACACCACCATCTAAAAAAGCAAAAAATTCAACATCATCTGATTTCCAAATTTAATTTCAGGGCGTATTTTAATGCACTGATTTGAATGAAATACTATCCATGGGTATTTTGGGCGACTTCTGTGTTGGCATCCTAACACAAAAATCTTTAATTTATTTTACTTTCAAGTTGATTGAAGTACATTTCTGCAAAGGACTATGGGACTTCCAAAAACGTCAACTTCCTGATTTATAAAAAATAGAAAATAAAGCTGATAGAATATTTACAGGTAGGACTTTAGTTTTAACGTAACCTTCAATTTGTATGATTTACTGGGAGAGGAATTTAAATTTAAATTTTTATTCAACATTTAAATAAATATGTCATATATATCCATATATATCACTGATCCTGAATTCTGAATTCATAACAGGGCACCACATCAAATAATTGTCTATTCTGTTTAAGAACAACAATGGTTTCCAAGGAACAACGAGATTATCTAACACTCTATAAGTCTATTATGGACACGGGAGCTGAGGTAGTTCGAATGTATACTGAATCCAAGTGTAAAAGCAAATACGGTATCGACTTTGCTGCTTACTTAGAGAGTGAGAAACATTATTTCTATCATCAATGGGAAATAAAAAGAAAGAAATCGTTTTGTTGCGGTTGTCCTCCGGCAGGTTGTAACATACTTAAAACTGGAAATATGAATAACAAAATGTTTACAAAATGGTACAAATTTTATTCAAATATTCCGGTCCCAAGAGGTCACATGGATGCTCAACATTTTTGCATATGCCAATATACAGCCCAAAATTTATCAATAGAGGGACTCGACTTAAGTGATCTAAAATTCTTACTTAAAAACACAAAACTGTTATCTCAAGCAGACGCTTATCAGCTTGAAATTATATCGACTGTCAGAAACTCAGTCTGCCATGCTGTGTCTACGAAAATGTTTACAGAAAAAGATTTGAAAGATTTACGGTTAAAGTTTGAAAGTGCTACTTTGCAATTAACTGAGGAACTGAACAAACGGATGGTTAAGATGTTACTTAAAATAGAGCCCTTATTAAGTAACGAGGACGCTGAGAAGTTGATGAAAGAAATTTCAGATTTGCATGTGGTAAGTGGTTACATGTAAATGAGTTTAAAATGGATTAAAGACAGGATAGCTACGATAATGGTGCATTTGGCTTTACCATGTCGTTTATCGTCTTTAAAACGTTGTGAACTATTCCTTATTTTGTAGGCTATTATAAATATAGTTATAATTACAAATATTGAAAGATTAATTTACGGTTTAAGTTTGAATCTGCTACTTTGAAATTAACAGAACAACACAACATACGAATGGCCAATATACTATTAAAATTAGAACACTTTTAAGTAAATAGAAAAATGTTGATGAAAGAAATTTTTGATTTGCATGTGGTAAGTGGCAAAATAAAAATGTGTTATAATCTAACGGGGTCGAGGCATGTTTTCTTTTACGGTTATAATCCCTTTATTATCTTGTAAATTACTGATAATATCGTTTTAAAAATAAATTCAAAATCTAAGAAACAAAATCAAAGTATCGAGCATGTATTCATTTAATCAGCTTCACTTTTGTAATGGTTTGGTAGCCACATTACATAATAAACATGTATTCAAACATCAACTGTATTAACAGGTATCAATGATGAGAAATTGTTACATCTTAATAAAAATAAGGGATTTAGATACATATAACCGTATTGTGTTACAAATGGTTATTGCTTATGACTGTCTTGACAGGAAAACAATCATAACATGGACACTGTCATATCAACAATTGATTATTATGTCGGAAAAAGTGAAAACAACATCAAACATAATGTCACAGAAGTGCTCAAAAAGACTGAAAACAACATCAAGGATCATGTCACAGAAGTATTGTCATGTGAAGTACAACAAGTGAAAAATGAAGTTACGGAAAGAAGTTCAGTTTTAAGAGAAGATATTTTGCAATGTACAGCAAAAATAGGAGACAGAATACAATTAGCAGAAGAACGAATACAAACGACAACAACATTAGTTAAACAGGGGCAAAACAAATTAGCAGGCGAAATAACTGAAAGTATCAATGATTCACAACAAAAGATCAGAAGTGATATTAATGCAAACAAGAAAGAATTGAACGATTGTCTAAATAAACATATGGAAGATACAACAGTAATAAGATCTGAAATTAAATCATTGAAGGACAACATAGAAGACATAAAAAGTAAATAGAATTAGTAAAATTATATAACAACAGTGTTTTTTATGTCTACAAACAGACCTGAATATATTAACTATAATAAACTGTTTACTTTGCTTTTTATGAAATATTTTTAAAACAACAACATCTACCGATTCAATTGATCTTACAATAAAAGAACGACAACATACATGTATATCATATTGTTGCTGTATCAATTTGTAAATAAATAAATAAATAAATAAATAAATAAATAAATAAATAAATAAATAAATAAATAAATAAATAACCAATCAATTAATCAATCAATTGCGAATGCGTGGGACAGTACAAAGTGAGATTAGGTAAATTCGAATGCTTGTACACATGTATGAATGTTCTCAGATACTTGTCAAAAACAATTTGACAACTTTTTAAAACCTTTTCCTCCAGTAAAACATAAAATATCACATGACAGTAAGTCTGCCAAAGAAAATCTCCTAACATAACATTCGTCCCTTGACCGCCGATTCTTTTGGTTTCGGTGTCCTTACTATTTTTGCCTAACATCTTTATTAGTGACGACAGCCCCTTTTGGAAATTCTTACCGCGTAATCTGGCTTACTCCCAAAACAGGACCTCTTTGTATAGCTACACAATCATCATTTAACTTCAACATAGAACAAACAAGTATAAATACTGTTTTTATTTATGGGATCTTACATATACGAAAGTTTAATGAACTGTTTGGAGTAAAATATTTTTTCACTTAGGAGGTCGATAATATAAATGAGCATTCCAACTCACTGAAAAGACAAAAAATAAGCGAGTTAAACAAAAGTTAACACAATTATTTATCAGGGAAAATGTACATTTAAACATTTAGAATACAATAAATTCGCTTAAATTGTTAGAAAACAATGACATATCATTTGAAATATGTTTATCATTTTTTATTAAAAAGTTTGAAAATTTCTGTAATGGAGGGTAAAATAAAACCAAACCGAGAGTTGTGTTAATACATGCATAAAGTATGATATTTGCAATTGTTTTTCTCAATGTAGTATTATATTGTAGGAGTTATGGAAGAAAAGTTCACTGAACTAACAGCCAAGATAGAAATAAACAGTCTAAGGCAGGCTGGTACCAACACCAATGAACGTAACTACCAATTTCTTATAAAAATAATAACTAAAATTACCGCGCAACATCTTCTATATTAAAGTATTGCGTCTATTACCGAAATTAAAATCTTATTTGTTTCTCATATAATACGAAACGTTAACACCTTGTGTTAGTTAATTTTTTGTAAATAATAGAATTCCTCTATGAAATTATATGTATTTAATAAAACATATTTATGGAAATGTTTTTACCTGAATATTTCATTTTACAGAACAACGACAAGTGAAATTCGAAATAAAGTTTGAATCAGACGTTCTAAACGAGAATACGGCTCAGACAAATCTAACATCGCAGACTGTTCCTTATACAGAGGAATGTGATACCGATGAAAACAAGATTAAGGTACATTCGGTAAAGAAAAACTGTATACTACTGGAGGCATCGGCATCGTCCAATATATTTAGAAGTGAAGAAACATTGCGGTCTGCAATACGAGCACTGATTCAAAAAGTGTTAGATGCAGGAGAAGTGGACACAAGTAAAGAATCCACTGTAAAAGTTAATTTTCAAATTATTTCTCCTCTGAATGATGGTGAGTTGAATTTAAGTAATTAAAAAGTAAATTAAACTAATATACACTAAAAAAATATCAGATGCTCATTGGCACTATGTAACAAAGGATATGTTAGAGCTTCATCAAATTGCATTCAGTTTTGTAGGAATAGTGTAGGTGAGATGCTCCGTATTTGAAAGAAAGTCCATGTTTTGCTGTGGGAAAATCCCAAATAGCGTTCTGATTAAAATGTTAAATATCAGATGCACAATGGAACTATCTGACAAAAATTCTTTTAGAGTAACATCAGATTCAAGTCTTTGGTGTAGGTAACCCAAGTGTAACAGATAGACGGACAAACGTCTAATAATTATTATAAATTATATCATTTAATGAACATATTCGGGAGATCTGAGATAATTATAGTGTTATGTTGGTGTCACCAGATTACTAACACTGCATATTTTGTATTTAGGTTAGCAACTGCCTGTGTTATTTAAAAGCTGATTTCTTCAGCTATTAAAATCATATTAAAGTTCCTCAATTTTTTTAACTACACTTTTAGTAAATTATATAACGGTAGCAACTAGAATAGTGCATAGTGTTTCGTTCTTATTATTGTATAACATACGAAAATTTTTTCATAATGGTCGTCCTAATATTATTATTTTTTGTGTAGACGAAACACAAATTGTTTGTAGAATGATTTGCAGAGAAAAATCCACAAAAGGTAACCAAACCGATAAATGCCAAGAAAATCAACAAGGAACGGTTGAGGAAGTGTATGTTCAAGGTATGTTAAATACCATTTAAGCAAGCAAGTATATTTTTTGTGTGCAAAGATGACAATTCATTTCAATATTTGCGTTTGTTATAAAACGGCACTGATGTATATAGCGCTTAATTTGTCTAGAAACACTTACTTTGTCCTTTTATTGTTGTAAAAAACAGGCTTGTAGTATGCTAGATTTTCGATGATCGACACCATATATATGTAACTTTTGGAAGATGTTTTTTCAGCAGTCACTCGGAATTTCAATGGGTACAAAATGTGCCCCACTTCTTACCGATTTGTTCCTGTATTCTTATGACACGGAATTTCTTCGACGTCTTATTAAAGACAAAAAGATAGCAGAAGCTTGGTCTTTTAATTTACATATAGATATATTAATGATGTCCTTTCAATTAACAACCCTCAATTTGCTGGGTGGCTTCCGTTAATATATCCTTAATAACTAGAAATTAAAGAAACTACTTAAACAGCTTCATCTACATCCTTTTTAGACTTACACCTCGAATATGATACCAACGGTCATCTTAGCACTAAAATTTACGGCAAACGAGAGGTTTTTATTTTCAAAATTATAAATGTTCTCACCTATGCAGAAATATTATAGCTTCTCCTGCATACGGTATCTATATTTTTCAATTGATCAGGTATGCAAGAGCTAGGAAGCGAGTATACTGATTTTTGCAAACGTCACCAATTTCTTCGGGATAAACTTATAAACCAAGGTTACAAGAAAGAACGACTTGTCCGCGCCTTCAATAAGTTTTACTATAGATACAACTTCCTTGTCGAAAAATCTCGTTTGATAATATAGTTGCAGATAGTTGCTATGATGATTGATTGATACACCTGTTAGTGACTAGTGGTATATGATACTCATCTATTTTAATCAACTAACCAACTCACATTCTACAGTAATGAAAGCGGTAGGTTTGGCATGCCATAAAACTTGGTTTAAACCACCATTTCATTTTTAGTGCCTGTACCAAGTCAGGACCATTGCTGTAGTTGCTTATGTTGATTGTTGGTTCTGGAGTTAGCAGGTTTCTCGGACTTTGATTTGTGGATTGTCTTTTTTGACAGTTTCATCGGTGTTCGGTATTTTGTTATTACCTTCAAGTATTATGCAGCTTATTGTCAACATAACTATTAACCTGGTAATAGTTCTGCTTGAAGAAAAAAGAGGTTGTTGATATTAGTTTTCAATATAAAATCTAAGTAAAGTATAATTATGAAATGTTTTCCATAATTTATGATGTATCTATCTCAAAACGATTTTTTAGTCGAAAATATTTTGTTAACAGGGCAACAATATATATATATATATATATATATATATATATATATATTTATATATATATATATATATAAGGCCATTCGTTGGTCAGTCTTTGTCTAAATTTTTGACAAGAAACACCGTCATTTGTATCGTTGCATAATCTTCTAGACTTGTATATTATTATTTGTTTATTCTGTATCGTCATGTTTGTCGATCCTATACTTAATAAGCTTTACTGGTCTGTAGACTCTTTAGACGTTTATATAATATTTTGAACTACCTGTATTGTGTTTTTACACGATCCCAGTGGACTTATATCATTCCATCATCGAATGAAAAAATACTTGAAGCATTTAGAGTTAAACGCCACTGATGAGTCTTAAGTAGACGAAACGCGCGTCTGGCGTAAGGAATTTGTCACCTTGGTAATTTTGATTACATCTTGTTGGAATATTTGAGGAAAGCCAAGTAAAAGCGCGGCACGTCCGCGACTGGCGGACTTGAAAAGCAACTATTTTGGGTTAAGTTGGAAATGAGAAAGTTTAAGATTAAAATGTTATGACTTGTTTACGTCATTTATTTATATTGACATTCAATGACTAAGGCCATTCGTTGGTCAGTCTTTGTCTAAATTTTTGACAAGAAACACCGTCATTTGTATCGTTGCATAATCTTCTAGACTTGTATATTATTATTTGTTTATGCTGTATCATCATGTTTGTCGATCCGATACTTAATAAGCTTTACTGGTTGGTAGACTCTTTAGACGTTTATATAATATTTTAAACTAACTGTATTGTGTTTTTACACGATCCCAGTGGACTTATATCATTCCATCACCGAATGAAAAAATACTTGAAGCATTTAGAGTTAAACGCCACTGATGAGTCTTAAGTAGACGAAACGCGCGTCTGGCGTAAGGAATTTGTCACCTTGGTAATTTTGATTACATCTTGTTGGAATATTTGAGGAAAGCCAAGTAAAAGCACGGCACGTCCGCGGCTGGCGGACTTGAAAAGCAACTATTTTGGGTTAAGTTGGAAATGAGAAAGTTAAAGATTAAAATGTTATGTCTTGTTTACGTCATTTATTTATATTGACATTCAATGACTAAGGCCATTCGTTGGTCAGTCTTTGTCTAACTTTTTGACAAGAAACACCGTCATTTGTATCGTTGCATAATCTTCTAGACTTGTATATTATTATTTGTTTATGCTGTATCGTCATGTTTGTCGATCAGATACTTAATAAGCTTTACTGGTTGGTAGACTCTTTAGACGTTTATATAATATTTTGAACTACCTGTATTGTGTTTTTACACGATCCCAGTGGACTTATATCATTCCATCACCGAATGAAAAAATACTTGAAGCATTTAGAGTTAAACGCCACTGATGAGTCTTAAGTAGACGAAACGCGCGTCTGGCGTAAGGAATTTGTCACCTTGGTAATTTTGATTACATCTTGTTGGAATATTTGAGGAAAGCCAAGTAAAAGCACGGCACGTCCGCGACTGGCGGACTTGAAAAGCAACTATTTTGGGTTAAGTTGGAAATGAGAAAGTTTAAGATTAAAATGTTATGACTTGTTTACGTCATTTATTTATATTGACATTCAATGACTAAGGCCATTCGTTGGTCAGTCTTTGTCTAAATTTTTGACAAGAAACACCGTCATTTGTATCGTTGCATAATCTTCTAGACTTGTATATTATTATTTGTTTATGCTGTATCGTCATGTTTGTCGATCCGATACTTAATAAGCTTTACTGGTTGGTAGACTCTTTAGACGTTTATATAATATTTTGAACTACCTGTATTGTGTTTTTACACGATCCCAGTGGACTTATATCATTCCATCACCGAATGAAAAAATACTTGAAGCATTTAGAGTTAAACGCCACTGATGAGTCTTAAGTAGACGAAACGCGCGTCTGGCGTAAGGAATTTGTCACCTTGGTAATTTTGATTACATCTTGTTGGAATATTTGAGGAAAGCCAAGTAAAAGCACGGCACGTCCGCGACTGGCGGACTTGAAAAGCACTATTTTGGGTTAAGTTGGAAATGAGAAAGTTAAAGATTAAAATGTTATGACTTGTTTACGTCATTTATTTATATTGACATTCAATGACTAAGGCCATTCGTTGGTCAGTCTTTGTCTATATATATATATATATATATATATATATATATATATATATATATAAACGCCTAAAGAGTCTACCAACCAGTAAAGCTTATTAAGTTTAGTTAAAGTGAGAAGGTTCAAGATCAATATTTTAAGACTTGATTACGTTATCTATTTAAATATATTGACACTCAAGATTAAGACCATTCGTTGGCCAGTCTGTGTCTATAACCTTGGCAAAAACACCTTCGTTGCAAAATCTTCTAGACTTGTAAATATTTATGTATGCATAAAACCTTGCACATGCAAATTTGAATATTGCATCAGAATGCATCAGCTGTTTTCATGAGCGATATTGGCCAGGAAAGAGGGCCAATATATTTTTAAAAATAAAATGAATGTAACATACGTTATTGTTATACATATATTAAATGCTCCCTATAATGGACACCACATATAAGGACAAATTGTCTTTATTTTGTTTTTCAAGTTGTAGATACACCTGGCGACATCTGCAGTGGTTCTCATGCATCAAATGTATGTGCACGTTGTGATGAACTGCAGAAACTACTAGAAGAGAAAAATGATATCATACGTAGGGAGAAAACACATCTGAATCTGTATAGACGTCGTTCTAACGAATTGCAGGGGCTACTAAAAAAGAAAGATGATATCATACGTACGAACAAAACACATCTGACTGTGTATGAACGTCGTTGTGAGGAATTGCAGAGGCTACTAGAAAAGAAAGATGATATCAATTGGAAGCAGAAAACACATCTGACAGTGTGTGCACGTTGTGGTGAACAGCAGCAGCTACTTGAAATGAAACACGAGATGCTGACACTTGAAAAAGAAAAAAGTGAATTAAAAACTGAATCACTACAAAAAGGTAATTAATACAGCATTTTCTAAATATAATAATAAACATTTAGTCGATTTACTAGCATACTTATTTAACGTATCGAAGTGCTTTGATTTTTATTTAATTGTGTTTGTTCTTGAGGTTTTGACACATCCAATTTTATAATTGTTTTTTCTTAATTATTGCCAATTCATTCGAGCAGTATTCATTAAACAATATCAAGGACATACAAGAACATGTTTAAACAAACAAGGGGACAACAACGCAACACACAGACACACAACACAAAACCAATTACTGTTTGACACGAACCGCACAAAAAGCCGGGAGTTAGTCCAGGTGCCCGAAAGGGTAATCACTTCCTGCTGTACGCGTGGCAGCCATCATATCAGTCAGGTAAAAACTCGATAATTAGTCATATCCTGGGGTAATCATAACCCAGTAAGAAGGAGGGATGGAGACTAGAATTTTCTATGTGATGACTACAATCTTGCCACTCATTCGGGTTTTAAATATTGTTTGGGTTTTAGCGCAACTGATGGGTCTTAACGCGCGTCTGGCGTAGTAAATTATATTAACCTTGGAATCTTTGATGACATTTTATTTGCAACCACTGGGTTAATGCCTCTGCTGGTGGAATGTTCGTCCTCGAGGGTGTCACCAACCCAGTAGTCACACTTAGATGCTGACAGGAATATCATTTATTCTTTCAGCGGTATAGTCATTGTCTAAATTTACTACCCGTGTCGCCGGGTTATTGTCCCTTGTATGGCATAAATAATAAGTTGTTACCCAAATATTTTATTTGTTTGTAAATAAACAATATTACAATAATAATAATACATTTACATTATAATTTAATTCAGTATAAACATTCAAATTTCACTTGAGCAATCCAATAACATATAAACTGAACTGTAAATAAACAGGGAACTATTTCAAAATAGTCCACTCAGACCCACGTACAGTGTTGGAATGACTACAGGTGTTTGAATGATTCAGACAGGTGCGAAAAGCATGCAAAGGTGTGTTTGACTTTAGGTTTGTAGGAAAAACATGCAAAGGCATTTTTGACTTGAATATACGGTTGATTAGTCAGGCATCAATATGAAATGATGAACATATATGGATGATATATGATAATGAAACGAATAAAATATCTGAAAACACCAATCGGAGAGCGTCCAATTTAAATAAAATAATTAGCTTCCCGTGACACCCGGGAACTCAGCCTCATTAGAGTACAAACACAAGCAAGGATAGAAGCACAATCGGTGATGGTCGTGTAATAACAATCACAGGATTTAATAACGTTATATTGGGAAAGAGATCAAGTCCTTAAAATGTCTACCACGTCTTTTGAATTAACTTTTCAATACTAAATTGTTGGTTTTTGTATTGAGTGTCTGTTTTTTTTTTGTCCCCTCTTTAGTGCAACCATGGCTTTTTCTGTCCTTCACTTACTGTTAACGGATCTTTGATTCTTTTTTCTGAGCCAGTGCTAAAATAGTACCTGCTATAAAGTGTCACTGTATATTTAAAGGCCAGTTTTTATTGCTGTTCAAATATTAGTCAGTAGTTTAGATTTAATTGAAGGAATGAGATCTTTCAGAAATCTTCTCAATATACATGGCACATCCCATCAATAAGATCTTTGCGCTACATATTATTTGTTCTTTTATCCAACCTTCAATGTATGAATTCGCCATTTCAAAGATGTATAACTATGCTTTCGTCTAGACATTGTAACAATTAACAAAACTTGTTTCATTATAAGATCTAAAGCATTTTTTTGAATACAGTATTTTGAATGGGAAATTTAAGAACAAGTAGCCCTGGGCTCTAAACAGGTGGCGCAAAAAATCTCCCACTGAAATTGTCTGTAGTTGGTTCTTAAAATCTGGCGACAGGTAAAAAGTTGTTAAAAAGTTAGAAAATCAAACGGTCAACGAGAATGGATTCCCGCTGGACAGAGATTTAATGGTATTAAATCCAGTCAGAGACAAAGAAAGATACACATTGACGAGAAACAAAGAACAATAAAAACAAATATGATAAAAACTTATGTCTCCATGTATTTCAGTTGGCAAATATACTTTACATGAATGAATATATACGTACAACTTTGCATTTGTGATCAGTTTTCCTTATAATAAAATGGCACGACATGGATAATTCCTCTAGTGAGCATTATTGTATTAAACACATTTAACAATTTGAAGCAACATTCCAGCAGCTCTAGCATATGGTGTGTACATTTCGCAACTTGTACGTTATTCTAGATCCGGCGATCGGTATTCTGATGCTCTAGAGTGTTCGTTGTACCTAGGTTGATGTTATTTGCCAAGAAGATTTATACGATAGACACCATGACTTAATTAATCGTTATGGGAAATAAATCAATCTCTAAAATACGATTTGACAGTTTTGCCCAGTCATCCTATTCCCGGATTTGACTTTTTCCTAGACATGACAATGAATAACTCTACGGTGTCTAATTTGTTACTCGTACGGAGCACCTGAGTGCACCCCTGATTTTTATTGGGTTCGATTACCCACTTTCTATTTTTGTGTTTTTGGTTTTTGTTTTGCGTCGCATATGTTTGTCTATATCCGGATTTGAAATTGTCCCTTGATTTTCGGCTCTTGTTGTTCGATCGGTTTTCTTTGTATACTACCTACTTGTAACTCCTAAAGTTTGAAGTTTATATTATGGTAATACATTGATTGCTCTTAAAAGCAGGTAAGAATGTAGAACATATTTTACTTTTCATTTTAAGATTATGCATTTAAATAATAGCTTTTTACTGCTTTAATTCTGTTCTCTAAGAATCGATTTTTCTCTTAACGTATAATGTCATTTTTGACGTCTAAAAAGGCTAGTTTGTGCTGGTCTATGCTTTTGTAAGCATAATTAAATATGAGCAACCATTTATATCGAGGATAAATTATTATTGCTAACAAACTTTTTAATACATGTAAGGAAGTAAATACCTTTCTCCATATTGATGTGATGAACCGAACATCTTTTTAGGACCAAAAGCTTATCCTTTGTCTTTATTTTTTGCTTACTGGCGTCTTCCTACACTTTTTTAGCATTTGTAAACAATTAACAATTTAGTATGTTATTTTCTGTTTAATTTTGTTCAAACGAAGCACAAGTGATGTAAATAACAGACAAACCTGAATTGTAGACATCTGGTCCGAAAATAGTCAGTTCATTTCAGGTAACAGAGACAATTCTTGGAATTCATTAGATACATCTCCTCTCAAGTTATTTATAAATGATATTCAAATTTCAGCGCCAGCGCAACCGTCACCGGCCTCATTGACAGGTATGATGTTTACACTTATAATTAAATTAAGACAAATGACGATGTTTTAATTGATGAAAAACAGCGACGATGAAACGAACATATACCTTGAGAAATAAGCTCATACAAAATGATTGCGAGCAGTAAAATATGATATAAAGGCCAACTCGTTTGTGTAAATGATTACAACTCTGTACACATGATGAGTTATATTTGAGGTCATTTAAAGTTTAAACGCAAAAAACAACCACGGTAGTGTAAAATATAAATGTTAAAAAAGAGTGTATTCTGTACGTCACTCTCTTATTGAACTACTTAATATGTACTTAAGAGAAAACCATGCAAAGTGGTCCAGGTGACACTTTTGGAACTGTCAAATAATTATGCATACTTAAAAGGTATATGCATAGAAAATTGTTTAACATCAATAAAAATGTCCGCACTGTTTCTATTTTTCGAAACAGGGAATTTGATTTTTAGTCGCATCTAAAAGGTCAAATTTTCTGATTTTAAATTAAAAAGTATGCTCTTTTAATTATGTCACTCTTGAAAAATACGAATGGATACTGTTATCATATGATATCAAGATAATCAATAGATCGTCTTTTTTGGACATATTTGCAGAACATAGAAATTGGCACCTTGCCACGAATTTTAAAAACATTCCAAATCATGCATATAGCTTGAATACTTATATTTGGCGGTCTATTTAATCAAGGTAAATGCCTAAAATTAATTAAATGTATTAATTACTTATGAAATGAATAATATAAAAATGGGCTAGCTTTTACAGCCTTTGAAACATTATATATTTTTGTGAAGATTTGCGTGATTTTACCAGATAATGTTATGTGTATTTGCATTTCGTAATTTCTGTTGTCAACACCTATAGGTAGATATTGTCAAGCATAGTCTAAACACCCATTAAATTCAATGATTTGCTGTTACGGGTTAAATTTCAAGTCACACATTTAAAATCCTTTACTTTATTAACTATATGCCCTTCTTGACCCCCTTCCACCCCTCAACTTATATTTCAATATGTTTTATTTATCTTCTAGAGGTCGTACTTGTGACATAACACACATATTTCACTGAAAATATGAGTTTTCCGATATATGCCATCTCCAAGTAGGGTCCTTTCTCCAAGAACCTGTGCCGTAGACCTATCTTGAGGATTTTCCATATTTGTATTGAAATGACAAGGCACAACTTTCTAATTTGATTTATTTATACTTTCACCCAAACGTCTGCCTCTACCTGTTTATTTAAGTTATGTCTAGAACAGTAAAACTAAAAGAGAACTTCTGCAGAGTTGTTCATATGCAAACATAATAGAGAGAGTAGGGACAAGGGAGATAATTACAGTAATATTAAGAAGTGGGGTTCCACAGAGGATATCTAAAGTAAAGATGCAATTCCGAAAATTACGGATAAAAATGGATTGTGTTTTTATTTCAACTGCTTCGGATTTAAATAGGGTATTTTCAAAGTATTTATATATACAATAACAACTTTCTGACTTTGTTTAGTTAAATTTTGTTCGAAATAAACATTAAAATGAGTCAATATTTTGTCTCAAATTTACCATCTTTACGCAACAAAAGGAACATCAAATATTAATTTGCAAAGCTAGACAATTTAAAGCAAGCGAATGAAGTCCATGATGGAGATGAACTGATTGCAGCAAAAAACAGATACTTTAAGTGTTTACTTTCACAATATAGCTCAATGAAGTTTAATCCATATTTAAGTTGACATCTTAAGCGCCTGGCATGCCGCCAATTTCTTTGATTTTTATTAAAACAACATTTAGCCACCTGTATATAACTCAGAACTACGAAAGCCCAGAAGGCTCATTCGAGATTCGAGAATCGAAATTAGAAATTCGAGATTCGAGATTCGAAATTCGAAACTCGAGATTCGAGATTTGAAATTCGAAATTCAATATAGTTATAACCAATCAGCTTGCGTGTGACATAATAGTCTACCAATCAGAATAGTTCTTATATAAACGTAGCCACGTGCTATCAAGTTCGCGGGTTTTGTGGAATATAATTGTGTTCTTTAAAATTATTTTTATTTGGGGTTTTAACTGACTGAGTAGTTTCAAAGGATTTGTCCTGACAAGATAATCAATGGGTATTTTCAGCACATTTCTAAGTTCAATGGGCCAAAATAAGCCAGAGGCGGATCCAGAAATTTCGAAAAAAGAGGGGGGCACTAACTGGCCCAGGCGGGACTACTTTGGTCATGTTTCAATGATTTCTTATATATCCAACCTAATTTTGCCGTCAAAAGGGAAGTGGCCCAGGCCCCCTCTGGATCCACCCCTGATAGCCCCACACAATCATTGAGGACTAAAATGCCCTGGTAATATGCAAAACTAAATATGTTGTACCTACTATATATCAAGTTTTGTAAAACTCCACACAGTAGTTTCAAAGGAGTAGCTCAGACAAAATGAGTATTTTCAGCAAATTTTAAGTTCAAAGGCCCATAACTCCCACAAAAATCTGAAGATCGAAATTCCCTGGTAACATGCACAACTACATATAGTGTACTTCCTACAGACTAAGTTTTGTTGAATTCCGTTCTACAGGTACATTCTTGTTTCTTGATTTGTAAAATCAAAATGTAATTGTGAACTAAATTAATTTGATAAAAAAACAAATAAAGCTTATAAATTTTATTTATAACTTATATTCAAATGTCACTTAATATAGGTATGATAATCATGTCCACTTTCCTTACTGCATGCATCATTTACTATATATAAATTCGAGATATTTATAAGTGGAAGTCAACTAACTTACGAAAGACTTTAATGCAATTTTGCTGTTAATGACATTATAATGATATAACAAACATGTCATTGTAGACTTTATAGCCCTGGAACTGCAAAGGATGCGTCAAGGTAGTAATGAACTGCAGACAGCATATCCTAAAATTGGATACAAAACAGAACAAGAAAATAAAGATAAACCCCTGAAACAAGGTTTAGTAATTAGTATTAAAAAGCTGTGAAAAATATATAAATTTATTTTTAGCTTGATAAAAGTACTAAATGTTCTTTTCGAACCATGACTTATAGTTATCAGTATCCTACCAGGTTATACTTTATTGCGGCAACAACACTTTTAACACTTCTTTAAAGCTGAAAATGTCACTGAATTAATATTTTTTCTTCTTGTATATGAACTTGTATATGTTAGACTAGTATAATTAAATAGTTAGAGTACTATATTTATAACAAAATTGGTTATTGTGATTCTTGAAAAATTTATAGCAGAAGGGATAATAACTGATGATACTTTTGGGCTTTTCACTAAAATATCTTAGTTTCTGTTCAGTAATTGTATGATCAATTTACGTTTTACAGATTTAATCGAATATCACAGAGCTGCTCCCTTTGCTAAAATGAAAGCTGTTGTTCCCACTATTATGCTGAAAAGCGGAACGATGTACTATGACACTGAAATCAAACCAGGTAATTTGGTATAACATAATAAATCAACGTTTTGTTCATTTTGAGAACTGACTATCATACAATTGATTTAATATTTCATTGCGACAGTTTTAAAAATGTATTAACCTAAATCATAAATTGTTGAAATGCTAAACTTAAAAATTTTAAGCAATTATACTACATACATTTCTTTTTTTTTTCTACACCATTGCTTGTTCCAATGTTTACTCCTGCTTTTCGCAACTTTAAATAGAGCACTCTTGATTTCAGTCAGACATAACAAAGTGTGTCTGTTCCTTAAAAGCATTGATGGTGACTTTAAGTAACCAAATTTTATTCCCCCTCCTCCAAAAAATGTCAAACAATGTGGCGATAGACAACAATCACACATCAAAATGTCAACAGTTAAACTAATTTTAATACACTCCAACTAACAAATTACATAGGCTATGGTTATCGCAAATCTTTTTAAATGCTTATTTATTGACCAGCGAAAAATTGTGCAAGTAATAAATTAGACATTCTATGCAAACGAAATATGATTAATAACATGACTGACGCTACGCTGACAAATATTATTCCTCGTTGGTTTTTTGATTGGGCTTTTACACTACTTTCTGCATTTCTTTGGCCATGTTATTCGTGACCAAGAAATCTAAAGTGTAAAAAGTGGTAGTCTCTGTACTGCAGCAAATAATTTGATTGATGACCTGTTTTATCCTGTAAGATCTTTACGGTTTTTCATAATCTCTTCGTTATGTAAGAGTTTCAGCACAAAAAATCTTTATTACAAGTATCGTGCTATGAAAACTCAAAAAGCTGTTTTCAAACTTTTAAATATTCTATAAAACATAATTTAAAATTGTATCTGCAGCAAAAGAAGAAATTAAATTGCTTAAGTATAAAACACGTGGTGTGGACATGTTTGGCGGCACATTAAGGTAAAGGACCAACATATAAGTAATTAACTTCATTCTTGATTATTGTTAATAGTTTGTTATAACTGATAATGTTCTTAGTAATTTTCTGTCCAGCAATTTTTCGTCTATTTGTGTCATTCTTACTCCTTTGTGTTTGCCTTCAAAATTACAAATTCCGTCTATCTTTTCAAAAATGGACAAAAGATTCCACTCCTCTTTGTCATCTTTTTGTTCAATGTCTTGTTAACGGCATTCTTTATTTACTTTTGCTCTTTACGATATATTTGTATATTCTGTTATATCTGTTATTAGTTCATAGTTAAATTTCGATATTAGAAAATGAAACGTGATCAAAGGAATAAAGGTCAAATCGCTCCACGGTAAAATCGCCCCGGTCAAAAACTCCGCCACGTTTTTCAAAATCGCCCCTTGTAAAAACGCCCCCACCTTAAACAAAATCGCCCCGTCAAAACGCACCAGCTTTCACAAAATCGCCCCCATCAAAAAGCCCCACATTAAGCCAAAGCGCCCCACTTACAAAAATCGCTATATATTTTTATTTCTTTGATTATATGTTATGATCTCTGTTAAGATAACAAATAAATATGTGCTGTTTCTTCGGTTTTATTAAAATTATGTATGTTTAAAGTTTTTAATCGTTCTTTCTTTTATATGAAAAGACAAAAAAAAAACAACAACAATATCATTTTTTTATTATAGCAGAAAACAAGATAACAAACAATGGGTACAAACAATAATGTACTAAGAGCAATTTATCTGAATATGGGTTGTGCGGGCACGATTTCTTTGCAATCGAGACGACTTGTCTTCCGATAATAGTTTGCATTGGAGAGGATTAATGCTGGCTTCTGTGTATAGGCGCTGTATCAGTGTGTAATTAGGATAATTAAAGCAAATAACGACATAATCGACCATTATTAATCAAATATTTCTTATTTTTAATCAGCGACAATACACTCCTTAAAGTCGAAAATAGCTGTACAACTTTACAATTTTATATTATAAAGTTATTTTTGTAAGTGGGGTGATTTAATTTACGGTGGGGCCGATTTCGCTTTTGGTGCGGGTGTTTTTACCGGGGGCGACTGCAAATAGTTGGGGTGCTTTTGACGGGGCGATTTTTCCGTGAGGCGATTTGACCAGCTACCGATCAAAGATACCAAGGTTATAGAATTTACTACGCCAGAGACAAAAGAGACAACAAAAAATATTAAAAGAAAAGCCCTTATACAGTGTTTGCTGAAATACGTGCAAATCAGATATATGCTTTAGTTATTACTGCCGAAGTAATCAAAAATAACAGTATACATATCTATACTGCTATCGTCTTATTAAGCAGATTAAATGCGTTGACTGATTATTTGTATCTGATTAACATTTACTGGCTTATAAACCATTTTAAGCCACGCCTACATAAAGATTTTAATAATGTACCTTTCTTGCCAACGTAAACAAATCGATGTGCTGCAATCACGCAAATTACTTGTTTTGATATTTTTTAATTACTTTTATTAAACGTGTTACGTTTATTACTTTTGAATATATAATTCATTCCGAACAGTAGAACTGTACAAATCTCTCAATTTTGGACATTCATGCTGATCACAAAAATACTGCACTCACAATACTGTGAGACCTAATACGGGTATACTTTTAAAGGGAATTTTAAAAGAATACAAAAAGAATGTACTTTGGAGTAAACAGATTGTAGGATAAACTTAAATTAGTGTATTTACTAGACACAAACACAATATATCATCAAAACGAAACGGCTAAGCCTTGTACTTATATTGTGCTAACGCCAAGTCAATACACTTATATTATAAAATAAATACTGCCTTTGGTATATCATATCTCAAAGGACAAAATACTTTATTTTATATCACCATGATAACCCATATAGGTTTCAATGTCACACAATACTAGTGGAATACAACTTTAAGGAACACTTTAATTCTTTAGAGAAAAATATTTAAGATACAAATATAAAAACATCAGAAGCAAATATAAAAGGCAATAACACACTTTTCTGTGATGAATCGGTACCTGTTCGTTCCAAACAGGTGACAATTGTCTAGGCTACCTTTTGTTTCTAATGGGTTTTTATTTCAAACTTGTCAAACAGACGTACTTTTGTTTTGGTTGTTGTCTTTTTACGCCTAATTAAAAGCGAAGCCGTGTATGAATTCTAAATATGGTAACATTTTAGATCTTTGAAATATAATTTAATTTTAACGATAATACTTGACCCTTTCAAAGGGAAAACAACGAAGACGAATGACATGGAACTAATTGAATTTCGAACGGCGTAAAAATAGGTCATGTGATTAACGCAAGTTATATCGTATAATACGAGTTGCTACAAGGATTTTGCTTAGAACGCAAAAGAAAGTATTTAATAAAATAATTACTAAACTAAACACATCCAAATGAACTAATAAAATGATATACTACCTATACACCTTAAATGGTGTTTTATTCATTTATTTATTTATCTGTTTACGTTTAATTTCCTTATGTATCCTTTTATATTTGTTATTAAATCAACAATAAACGTCGACAAAAATAGTAACAAAACAGATGTATTATTGTCGATAAACATAAAAAAATATTAAAATTACTAAATACTAGTATGTCAAACTTTAATAGATTACTTTCGAATAAGTTTCAGCTTCGCAATGACTGAATTTTTAGTTTTACAAAGCAGTGATTATATTGTGTTATATAATTTTTTTTAATGTTTTTTAGTTCTGTTTGTTTGCGAGTATTATATTTCTTACATATGACACTTTTAGTCTGCCGTATGCATCAGTAAAATCAGATGCCGAACCATGCACAATTAATGCAGGGGCAGTTGTTTTGATTCAAAGAACTAGAAAGAAAACCGTACCATTAGTTAAAAGGACTACAACAAGTCAAGCTCCTTTTGAAATGCATGTGGAATCGTACAGTGGTAATTAATTAAATGAATGTGACAAAATATATTATTGTAACAATTTTTAATTTTATTATTCTTGGTACACGAAAAGTGTTATTTTTGTGTTTAATACATGTATAAGACGCATACAAACGTTGCTGTATTATAAGAAAATATATATACAAAAATAAAATAATTTGTAGGAAACAACAGATATATAAATTAGTGTCCACTTAATACTGACATAATCAACATGTTTACACTTCAATTGGATAACGGGTCGTAAAAAATAGAAGATAGAAATAAATAGCATATTTTATACATTTCAGCATTTGATGTATATCTTCCTTTATATCACAAAATTTTAATGTTTCAATGTAATTTTGTTCACCAAATGGTAAAATACGTAAACCCAACTTACAAAGGCGAATGAAATAACCACATTTAAGTCTAAAAAACAGACTTCATTGCTTGCTGTTTATAAAGAATATTAGTTATTAAACTACTAACCTACATAATTTGTCGAAAAACATCCTATTGGAACAGAACTGAATGACGTCCCGTTACACATGCAAATAAACATAGTATGTCTAAATCATTAGTAATTTGATTTTCATACTGAGATGAGGTGAATTTGCGTTTATCTTCAGATGAATCAAAATTGCACGCAAAAATGACTTCGACCACTGGTACCGACACAAAGAGGTAAATATATTAGTAGCTGCGATATCTTTTATTGTTTGAAAGCTAAATAAATGCTAAACTAAAGCGGATGGTCTGATTTCTTTTGTGTGAGTATTCTACTTACTTTAGGAAGTTCAGCCGTTTAGAAATGTTTTAAAGCTAAAGCTAAACGTTAATCTGTCAAGGAATGTTTATTATAACATCTGCCTTCTACTGATGCTCAGATGTTCTCTGAAATGTACTCTTACTTAAACTTAAAAAAAAACTGGATATCATTACAATAGGAAAGGTTCTTTACACAATTTACCACTTGCCTAATCCTTGGTGTTAAGTGTAATATTTAATCAGGTCAGCAAGTGTTTCATTTAACTTTTGAGAATTCAACGTTAGGAATTAAAATCTAACTTAAAAATAGTTACACCAAGTGCATGCATTACGAAAACTAAACTGACTTAAGCTTAAGTTGAGTCATTGAAATACAAGCATTTGCAAAAATATGATATATTTAAAAGTCATTCCCATCCAATTTATATGGTAACACTCTTTAAATGCTAGTAGATCAAATACCTGCTATCTCTCAACAATAAATGGGTAAATAAGGCATTATCATTTAGTCCATTAGGCCATTGATTTCAATAACCATTCTAAATTAAATAATTACCGGAATCTCATGTTGATTTACGATATCTTGAATATAATTAAGGTCAGTTTCTAAGCATATGTAATTGGGATTTTGTCGATTCTTGCAATCTGTCGTTTTTACTAACCATACATCATCTAAGCCCCTTTTTTTCTTGTCTAGAACACTTGTTACTAAATGGTTCATATTGCTTATTTGTTGCAAGCTACTCTGTTGTATTTGAGAGTTGTTTTGTTAGCTGTGGGTTTTTTTATTGTATCATAGGATTTAAATTGCATATATCTTTTTAACTATTCTTGGGTACCTCATGTCAGTTTGTAAAGAAAATTCAGACAGCATATCCACCAATAGACAGTTGTAGTTTGACATTCATAACATTATTGAATTTCATCTTTCTTATGTTGCTGTAATAATATGTAACAGAATCGAAATAATTTAGGCCTGTCTATTCCCAATCTTTATTGTTCCTTTTTTCTATTTTTAGCCTAAAGCACTTTTAAAATCCACATTTACGAGAAGGAACCTTTGTCTAACTATTTTCCAATAATTTTTAGACATTAGGAAATGTAAAATTTTTATTGTAATTTTCTTATATAAATAGTATCTGGCTGCTTAATTAAGAGAACACAACACTGAATTATATATCTCGACACAATTTGCATCTGAACTGCAAATACAATATTAAGCGCTACAGTTCTTATTTTGAAACGACTTTTACTTGTAATCTTTGACAACCTATACGTTTGTTACTTATCTTTTCAGGTCTTCTGATAAAAGGATGTTTTTGGAAGAAAACCCCGCAGATTTTACTGCTATTGCGAAGCGGTTTGCAAAATTTCAAGGATTTATGTTCCATGAATACATTAATCCATATTGGCATGAAAGTGGTAATTTTATAAATTTTATATTTATGTCGAGTAGTATTGATGTTATACCACATAATGCATGTATTATAATTGTCACAGATTCTTTTACTTTAGCTATATTGACTATGTCATAGTTTTGCAAAATAATTTTCCAAGTCGCAATCATAAAAGCACAAACAAGGACTTTTATGATATGTTTTTGAGTAAGTTAGGTTTTGTTGATATACCGATAAATCCATTAAAACGTGTTTTACTCTTATTATTCTTTAAAATTGCATTAATAATTTAATTTTTCATTTTTTTGTTTCTTTTTTGGTAGCGGGACTGACCACGTATGAATTTTTTGTTGAAGTGCCAAATGTTATTCATAAATCATCTTTTAATTTATAACACAGTTTAACTTAAATCTATAACTTTATTTTCTTTATCGAACACAAGGAAAGTAAGAATTTAACAAATCCTTCGTCGATATTGAATGCCGCCATCTTTGTCTACATTGGCTAAACTAAATATAGTTCAGTCAACGTCATGTTTCCAACAATAAATTGAGTCAACTTCATTTATCAAAAAATAAATTCCTTTGGAATCCTCAACTGGAAGTAATCTCGGTCAATTAAATAACGTTTTTTTATATATGCAAATTACATTAGAATTATTTACCATTAAAAGGTACCTCAAAGATTAATTAGGTTAACTTAGCAGGCTCTCATCACAATGATGACATCACACTTATTTTTGTCCATTTATTACACCTCTGGTATCCATTTTGGAGCTGGATGTGCTAATAGTACTATTTTGTTCAAAGGAAATCGATTTGCTTAATTTCTTGAATGTTTTGACTGTTTGTTTGATTGCTGCGTTCGTACGTTTTTTCCTCGACTCGATTTTTTATAATGGATTGCATGCTTGTGTTTACACCTCAGTATCTTCTGATTGATATTTAATAGATCAAACATAAGAAAATAATTAGTAATATGTTTTATGTTACACTCGGAATATTTAGCATGTATAACATTTATACAGAATATATAAAACATATATATCTAAAGTTTCTCAGCTCATATTTATGCACGTCTCGAAACTGGACTGATCTACCTGTATGTATGATTAAATACCCAACGGTGTTATTAAATTGTGTCCCTTGTTCTGATTATGCAAAAAAATATATTTTGAAGTTTTTGTGGCAACCTGGATTTTTAAGGGCTTTTATTATTCAGGTTTATCGACACAATTATTTACATTAGTGTTTAAACCCTTTAAAAATTAAAACATATACAATTTGAAGCCAAATCTAACGATTTAAAAGATGTAACGTATTTTTAATTGTTTGTTATAGTGTAGAGGCATCAAAACTTTTTCAAATAAATAAATTTATTCCAGTTGTTCATTTTTTAAGAAGAGTCATAAGTGCTGAGACGGATTGCTTGATTGTGCTAATTCCGCAATGGTCAAAATGGAGCGATATTCAACTTATAAATATATTCCGTGAAATAACTTCATTGCACAGAATTAGACCAACAGTTATCATTTCGCAGGTATGTCAAAGAAGAAAATGTCAGACAGAAAAGTATATCAAATGTATTTGCAATGAAGGTGTTGACAAAATACCGAACACCGATGAAACTATCAAAAAGACAATCCGCAAATTAAATTCCAGAAACCGACAAACTCCACAACCAACATAAAGCAACTACAAAAATGGTTCTCGCTTGGTACAGGAATTTCAATTAAATGCCTTTACCAAGTCAGGACAACTGCGGTATCTGCGAAACGAGACGATTTGGATTTCAAAATTATAAAAAAAAATTCACTTGTGCAGTATTAGTCCTGCATCTCCTGAGTACATATTTCGCAATTGATCAGGTATGTAAGAGATTGCAGCGAGTATACTGATTTATACAAACTTCACTAATTTCTTCTGGATAAGATTATAAACTAAGGTTACAAAAAAGACTCGTCGCGCCTTTAATAAGTTGTACTATAGATACCACTCCTTTGTCCAAAAATATTCTTTTGAAAATATCGTTCGAGATAATTTTTCCAAATATTTGAATTCAGTGTAAAGAAAGTGTGCTGTGATGTTTATTGGATACACCTATTATTAACTAGTGGCATATGATATTCATTTTAATCAACAAACTAAATCACATTCTACAGTAATGTAAGCGGGAGGTTTGGCATGCACTACAAACCTGGTTTAACCTACCATTTCTTTTGAATGCCTGTACCAGGTCAGGACCATTGTTGTAGTTACTTTATGTGTAGTTTTTGGTACTGGAGTTTGCCGGTTACTCGAACTTTGATTTGTGGATTGTCTTTTTGACAGTTTACTCGGTATTCGGTAATTTTTTATTACCTTCAACTGAATTGATTATAAGCTAAAGAGGATGATATGATTTCTCTTGTTAGTGTATTTTATTTTGCTTGTAAGTTCAGCTGTTTAGGAATGTGCTTAAGCCGAAACAGATTGGGACTTCTGAATTCTCTTCTTTATACGTTCGTCTGTCATTTATACATTGTGCTCAGGTTTTCCATTTACTGTAGTTTGTTTTCCATTTAATTTTTGATTTGTATAAAAAATATTTAAAACAATCTGCTAAAGTATTTATTCTTTAATCTGGACTGTGGATGTACCTATTTAAGTTATTTTAATACAAAGGTAATGTACTAAGTAATAGTGTACTGTAGTAGTGCTTGTTTGGATAATGTGTCAAGGTGATTAGTTATGTAATTTCCAAAACAAACAAAACATAATGATAGTACACTTCTGTTATTGAATTAGACACAGGGAAATGACTATAGAGAAGAAGTGATAGAACAGATATTTAGAAGCCAGGATGTTATTTTCGCTATGTTCAAAGGTATTTTGTTTTTTGTTGGGAGGGGGGTTAATGTTGATGTACATTGTTTTGCTATCATTTGTTTTCGCGAAGGTCCTACGGGCAATCGTTTTGCGTTAGAGATTTCAACTTATTAAATTGTATTAATAAATTATTACGTTTAATATTTTAAGCATGTATACCAGTAAAAAAAGCTTTGAGACTATTACATTTTCGTTTAATTAAGTGCTTGGAGGAAGACAAAAATATGGAAAGATATAGTGTATTGAGGCTTGTGATCTGTTTTTCTGTTAGTTTTTATTTAAAAGCAGTTGCTTTATGATCTGCCATGATACATTTCGTTCTACAGCAGACAGAGAAGAACCAATAGCAGAACTGTTGAATTATGCAATGGACAACATGAAGAGCGGGGACGATTTTTCGAGTGTACTACTAGCAGTAATCAAAGAATTTAATGCCATGTTTAATTCATATAGTAACAGCTCACCAAGCGTCATGATTTCAACATTATCAAAAGACTTACGTTTTAACATTAGAGAACAATCCTAGATTCTGAATGAATTGTAGTATATACATAAAATTCTTACCAATGTCTAAGTATTGAAGAATTTTCTGTCTTTGTATTTTTCTTTGAGAATTTATTTTAGAGGTATCTGTTATTGAAACAATGACATCTATAAGCAGTAGTATTTTTATACGGCACTGTTTTGGTCAAAATAAGGCTTAAACTTTTAAAGTTCTACAAAACGGCCCCTTTGAATCACAGAATCTCTGCAGGTTTACAAAGCAGATTGGATAGTCAATGACGGTAATAACCAAATACCGAACACCGATGAAACTGTCAAAAAAGACAATACACAAATCATAGTCCGTCCGAGAAAACTTTGATCAAATGTCTTTAACTAGTTGCATGCTTAATGCATTCCGAGGCTGTATATCATAATTTGCTTACAAAACTGTCGTTGAAATGAAATGTATTATCGTTATGCATACTAATAAATTTCTTTCTTTTTCGTTCTGTCTAAGTATTTCTGAAATAAGTACAGAAAATGTTTTTTTTTCAAACTTACAGAAAATGTAAAAATACACCATTTACCTATTAAAGAAAAATGAAAGGTAGTAGGTACAAGTGTATTGTATCAGTTTTATCACAGAGCCTTGCCTATAACAGAATCATGTAAAACTTGCTACATCATGACATTGGCAATAAGTATGGACTCATCAGCCTTCCACATATTTTATAAAATTTACAACAAAATCAAATTTTGAATGTTATCCTTCAAAATAAAATACTAAACAACAAATCATTTGTTTAAATAAAACGCTACACAATTTAAAAAGAAGAAACATAATATTGTTTCATCAACATTTCAAATAACAGCTAAACTACCTTAAAATGGTTTCTGAATGTTTTATAATAAAGACAAAACTTGGAAAATTCATTTATTTAGAATGTTGTCTAATGTATACAGATAAAATGAACATGCATACGGTATTATGTACCCTATAAGGATAAAGTAAAATATTTCCTTAATTATGACAATTAAAATAACTACGTTCATTTGTTTTAGCCTTATACCGAGCAATTTGGATCTTTTAGAAGTCAAATTATTTCCCTTTTTTCTCAAAATGACATAATGACCGAAGTTAAAGTTGAGTTAAAAATTGCACAATGTCAGATTGTTGCTATGAAGAACATGAACAGACTCCAATAGTTAATGCAGAATGAAGCTAGTTGGTACAATATGCATATTTGTTGTAAAATGTTTATACATACTGAGGTTAAAGTAAACTCGTTGACACGGTATATATGCGTTTTTGTACATTGGGATTTTTTTTACAAATTATCATTAAGTAAACAGCAAACATGTATTATATATACAAGCAAATTATTTAATGACTACTTAAAGCATAGTTTACATACTTAAAGTAGATAATTTATATTCAAACGATAATAGATATTATAATAAATCATTATCATAAAAAATATTATTTACATGTAATAAATTTCTTTGAAACAAACATAAGTACTTGGTAATAGTTAAATGAAAACTGATACAATTAAAAATGTATACACTCGAACCTAGTAGTCTCGATCTTGGTTGACTTGAAACCTCGATTATTCCGAAATAATTTTTAAGTCCCAGCATTTTTCCATATCTACAATGAATTTCTTTCTAAGATGTAATGATCTCCGTTGTCTCAATATTTCGCCTACCGCTGTCAATTCAATACAATATCAATTGGTGGCATTTTAACCCCTTCTCTGGAAGTAAATTTTGCTGTCGATAATATATATCATAACTTACAATTTCATTTGTTTTGTTACTAAAGTCACTTATTAAACTTACTTAATTTTTATCCACACACCTGTTAAACATTGTCTATTGCAATTTAAATTCAATTTGGTAATTTAATAAAACGAATCAATAATCAAAGCGCAGTACATGGATTATGAACGTCAATGGATGATCTGCTCATAAATGTCCGAATTATGATTTCATGCTTAATTAAAAAAGATAATAACTGAATTTTTTAAATCTTGTTAAAGATTTGTGTTTCGTTTATTTGAAGACATTCTGTTATTTTAATTGACTGGTGTATTGTTTTCAATTATGTAACAGTCTGTATTCTATATTTAGTGCTTTAGAACTGTAAATTTATAAGTGCTTCTTGCTATGTTTTTCAATGATTTCGTAATAATGTTTATAAATTTGATGGGAATATTTGTTAATTATTGTAGATTTACTTGAAGGGATACATAGCGAAAATACTTTGATATATCGCTACAAACACAAACTATGCTGAAAGTTCGAAACCAATATACATTTTTGACACATCACATAATGAAAATGACTTCACATCCTCAAACAGATTGACTCGAAGTTCGGATAACTTGATATATAGTTTTAAAACATGTATTTGAGTATATCAAAGGGTTAGAAAGATTCCATGTTGATTAATACCTTGTAAAGAAGGTTTTTGAAGCACACAATTCATCACACCCTCTTATTCTCTAATTATTCTTATATCTTTAATATTATTCTGGTACATTCCATTTATCTAATATATTGTACAGATCTTATCTTACACATATAATATAATTAGTATTCAATTGTATGCATGCTCTGTGAACGTTCTTTTGTAGCATATTGTATATTTGGAGAAGCCATCATAAATTTGTCTAACTTGAGTCTTATCCTATTTGCAAATTTGAGAAAATAAAATATGTTTAAACTAAAAAACTCGATATATTTTTACGATCCCACAAACTACGATTGATCAAGATTTGAACTGTAATTATTACTCAATTTAAATGGTTTTTTAAAGTTCTAATAAAATTTATATTTTACACTAGTATCAATAATGTCTGTTAATGTTAGAACCGAATTAATCATGTACTTGTTCAGATATTGGTTGGAAAATGTCAACCAAAAACTGTTTGTTACATGTACCTTGAATAGGAGTCTTAATTTTGTTTAATTTTACATTAATTCTACTTAAGGATAGTTCAAACGAAACTATGTAAGAACTCCATTTAAGTGAATCAATAGAAGACGAAAAATTCCGAAAGAATTAAATTTTTGTCCCGTTTTGTTTATTTACGGTCTTAATTTTCATGACAGTTATTGTAACTCATTTGGAAAATCTAATATATAAATGGTGGAAGACCAGTCATGTCTTTTTTATAAATAGTGCAAAATAAAATATATCTTAAAAATATAAGACGTCTAGATATTTTGCAGATATATGTTCTTTTGGCGACAAACTAGTTTGATCCCGTGGATGCAAGATTGCGCTCTAGCTACTTTAAGACGTTAATCAACTTGCCTGTAGTGTTTAGCCTCCGTAGTACAGGTTCATCGTTGTAAGTATTTTTTTGTAATTTATTGAGGAAATATGTCATTAAAACTCATTTTACAAGGCGGAAGTACAATACTAGTGGATGAGAGGTATCCGGCGAGCAAGAACAATAACATTTCTCGCCTCCATTTTTAGTCAAAAACAAATCTAGAATACCCAAATATTAAATCAATTCTGAAGCAAAACCACATTATTTGTGGAAAAAAACGGATGAAATTGTCTACATCAGATTGTTAGAACCGAACGAGAAGACTACACATATTTTTGCGAGATGTCTTTTAATTTTTTCAACTGTTTACATTACAAATCGACAGGTAGGCATTTTGACCAAACTTGTTTGAAAACACTTAAATACAGCACCCAGTCGTATCCATTGACATAAACAGATATAATTAAACCGATAAAACGTAAAATTCATATATTAATTTATTTTTTGTTATTATCAACAAAAATAGCAATATTTAGGAGCTTTTTTATAAGGGGTATAAAGGAGTTCTAATAAGCAGTCTATATTATATATCACAATCCACCTAAATATTTATTACAATAACGTTTTCTAATGTTGAGAATATATTGGTTCCGGGTTTTCAGTTTTGCTATGATTGTGTAATAACCAGAGCGATGCCCTTTTTACAGTCACTTGCCCTTCTTCAAGTTCCCGGCAGTAACAAGGCTTTCTCAGCCAATAAATCTATTCTGCCTTAGAAGTCGCAGATAGGATAACCAGTCAAAAACAAATATTCAAATTTTATTTCAAAGTTCATGAAACATGTTGAAGTGGTATATAGAACATCAAGTGGCAAAAGAGTACAAGAAAAAATACAAAGTTCTTAGTAACTCAACAAATATTTGCAAAAATGACATATACATGTACAAAAAATACATATACAAATAACATCATAGCAAAAACTATACCTCAAAATTCCAATTTGAAAGTTCAGCACTATAACTTGACCAACATTAAGCAACTATATGATTTATGCCTAAAAAGCCTAAATTGCTGTCTATAAACTGTATGTGTGTAAATTTTCTCATGTATGAGTGTCAATAGAGCTCGTATACTAAGTACCTCAATTAGAACATATTGGCACGAAAAGATTAATAAATGTATCTGTTCGTACAAATTGCAAAATATGGATGCATGTAAACAGTGTGTAATTACTTTGAGTGTCATGAGCACACAAGCAAGCAATTGGTTATCGAGTAATACTAAACATTTGTATCACAAAAAGGGTAGCAAATACAGATACAGTGTATATAAACGTACATTGTGAGCTGACATGGTTAGGTACAACTTTACTTTGCAAATATCAGGAGACTTCTTCATACAGGGAAACGAAACGTATAAATGTACTAAAACCTGGAGTACAAAATTTTATTGTTACACTAGGAACAGGACACTCCCCGTCTGATATTTTTCCAGATATCACCCACATCAATTAATTTAAATGTTACAATGCCAAATACCAACTAATTTAAGTACTCCAAGAAATCATACAAGCATACTACCAAACATAGTATACACATACCCTGAAAAATCCTAGCATAAATGTAGGATGAAAAGGCGTAACATACAAGTACATGACAGATTATAATTAAAAAATGTCAGATACTATTTCATAATAACAAGCTATTCAAAGAGTAACTAGTAATACGAATATATTAGTCCACTAGTAATACCAGCTCGTTTATTGGACGAATGTGTTATTTTTTATTCCTTACACAGACGAACACTGACTTTTCCAACTAACTGGTCGTAAATGCGAAAAAACTTCAGATATGATGCCTAACGGCCATTATACTCTATGAGTGGATTTCTCGCGAAGTAACATCACGTCTCCAATTTTCAGAATGTCATTCACATTTTACATTTCTGTCTATTTTAAAGAAAATGTAAAAAGTCATTTCTTCAACGTTTCCAAAAGATGTCGGACATTACCTGAACGTGTTTCCACTGTGCGTGGTATATATTGTTTGAGTCGTAGGACTCGGCATTTATAGATAGGTATTATACTTTTTCCGTAAGAAGCAATGACGGACTCAAAATCAAAGGTTTTTCCGGGTCTGTTGAAATTTGAGCAATCGGTCTAGAGTTAATTATAGCGACAACTTCCGCCATAAAGGTGACAAGACATTCGTGAGTCAAGTTTTCATATTTGATTTCATCCAAGATTTTCCGAGATAACCTAATCATCCTCTCCCACACTCCTCCTATGTGGGAAGAGTGCGGAGGATTGAGTTTCTACACTGAACCAGAGTCACGAAGAAACGTTTTGACTGCTTTATCCACCACAAAGATCGCCTCAACATTTAAATCATCTTTGGCTCCTTTGAAATTTGTTCCACACTCTGAGCGATACACTTTTACTGGACCTCGTAAAGACTGAAAGCGTCTAAGTGCATTAATAAAGGACGAACTGCTAAGATCTAGTTGTCATACAAGTGAATAAAAGGGCCCAACGTTTACTATTTGAAGAGCCGTCTCTGGTTTTACGTGTGACAACGTGCCATGACCCAAAGGTATCAACACCCACGTAAGTGAAAGGTGGCCCAGGTGTCAATCGGTCAGTGGGTAAATCAGCCATTAAAGGTAACGCACTTGTATTCATAGCCTTGACTCCAATCAAAATTTTCTTGTCTAGCTCAGGGTTAACTAACGGAAACCTTTGATACCAGAAGAATGCATACCGGATGTTCCGGTCAACGAAGCCATGCACTTTCTTTCAAATCGATACCACATGTAAACCTTGTGCTACAATCGGCAGGATTTAGATGTGTTGGTACGAAATTTCATTGGTCAGATGATGCGACTTTCAGTATACGTGAGACACGGTTGGATACATATGTATGAAAACGTCTTGTCATATTGTTCAGGTATCCAAGCACAACCTTGCTATCAGAATAATACTTAATTTATTCTGGTAATACCTTAATATTGCTACAATTGTTCCACTCTGATGCCAAGACTGCGGCTCACAGTTCAAGCCTAGGAATCCATTCTGAGGTGACAACTTCGCTTTTCCTCGAAGAAAATCTACATGAATTCCTTCATGATCTACGGTAGGCAAATAAGTTTAATGAATCAACTTCACTGACGGAGATGTCAAAGTACATGCGCGTAATTAACAGATTCGTAAGTGATAAGATAGATGCTCTCCAATTATTCCACATAATTTGGAATCTTGGTTCCAATGGATCATCCCAATTTGTTCCTGAATGAAAAACTTATCGTAGCAAAATATTTCCACTGATTGTAATCGGAGACATGAAACCAATAGGATCGAAAACGAAGACAATATACCTCTACGAGTGCAATGTTTTTCTTTTGTAAATGGATAAAAATTGAAGGTATTATTGTTTTATGTCCCATGTAAGACCAAGACTACCATATAGCGGAAACTTACTTTCTCCTATATCTAAAGTGCTTAAATCACTACTAATATCCTGTTTCGGAAAAGCCTTCAAAACATATGACCTAAAAGATACGATTTTATGTGGTCTAATTTGTCCAGTAACTTTAAGCCATTCCTGTGTTCTTGTAAGAATGTCAATCACCAGCTGGGAATCAGGTAATGAGATTAGCCGGTCATCAACATAGAAATTGTTGCGAACAAATTGTTTAACTTCAGCGTTGTAAGTTTCAACAGTTTTGTGCAAACCAAATATTGCGATAGCTGGTGAAGGAGATTTGCAAAAGACGTGTACTCGCAAACGATTTTTGATTAACTCGTTATCTAGTTTGTTGTTTTGGTACCAAAAGAACCGTAAGTAATCTCTGTTCTTTGTATCAACATAAAATTGGTAGAACATTTGTTCTATATCAGCTACTTTGTCCTTTCGAAATCGGAGCAAAATACCAAGAAGATTATTAGTGAAATCAGGTCACGGCAAAAGCATCTGATTTAACGAAACACTTTCAAATGTTGAGAAAAATCCCTCTTATGCGATCTGGTTTGTTGGGTTTGATAGACACCAAACAAAGGACTTATGCAGCACTATTCCAATTTTTCTTTCCTACGGTGTTTTTTCAGATTTTTACAAAATCAGCAATTCTAAGGGATAGACGTAATAGCCTGTTTTACAAGAAAAATGGCTCGTCCGTGCTTTCATTTAGTTTTACAATAGGAACCATACTTTTGTTGATAAATATTCTCATGTGAATATATGATATGCAGAAATTTTTTTACAATTTTTGAATTCAGCACACAATGATTGTACTGTGATAATCATTCTTAAAACTTGTTAGTAAGTAGTTGTGTATGATTCTTCCTGTCGTTGTGGGGGTTTGAGAGTACTTATACTGTATTCTGGCTTGTTCCCGGACGCCTTTATATAGATACACAATGTTAATTTAAGACAAACAAGTAAAAATTATGCTGTTGTAACTATTTGTTTGATCTTACATATACAAAAGGTTAATAACATGTTCCGAGTAAGATATTTTGTTTCACTTTTGTAGCAATAAAAGGTGAAAGTAGACAAAAGTTCAATAAATTTTAAGTCGTAATACATGTATAGTGAAAAGAAAGAAAAATGATTACGACAAACGGAGCAAATCAATGGTAATTTGTGACACTTCGTAACAATAGCAATGAAACAAGTTTGTGGTATGATTGATCGATAACGTATATGTAATTATCGAAGAACGCGTTTTTCAGCAGGAAATCTCATTTCCACTGGGTACAAACTGAGCCAATTTGATTGTGTATTCTTAACAAACGTCTTATTAAAGACAGGAATATACCAGAAGATAGGTCCTTTAATTTCACTTTTATATAAATTGAAGACGTGCGTACAATTAGCAAACCTCAACTTGCCAAGGGGCTTCTGTTAAGATATCCTTCAGAACTGAAAATTTTAGGAACCACAGAAACAGCTTCATCTACATAATATTTAAACCTACACCTCAAATATGACGCCAATGGTCATCATAGCACAAAAGGTTTGCGGCAAACGAGATGATTTTAATTTCAAAATTACACATTTTATATAAGTTTATATTTATGCAGCAATATTTCGGCTTCTCTTGACTACGGTGTCCTTATTGATCAATTGATCAGGTATAAATGAGCTTGCAGTTAGTATGCTGATATTTGCAAACGACACCTTTTTCGTAGGGATAGACTTATAAGCCAAGTTTACAAGAAAAATGGCTCGTCCGTTAGTTCATTTAGTTTTACAATAGGAACCATTCCTTTATTGATAGATATTCTCATGTGAAGATAAGATTTGCAGCAAGTTTTTCCAATTTTTGAGTTCAGCACACAGTGATACTATGATAATCATTCAATACGACTGTTACTGAGTAGTGGTGTATGATACCATTTTCAATAACACAAGAACTCGCACATTACAATAAAGGAAGCGAGGTTTGGCATGCTGGACGACCATGTTTAACCTTTTTAACACAATAGCTCTTTTGAAATGCTCGAACCATGTCAGGAGAGTTGAACCAGGTTTTATGATTTTAAGTCACAATAATCCAGGTTTGGTGAATCCAGATTAAATCCAGCCACTGCGTCAGCACACGGTATGGTATCCTGGATGCAACCACTGAGATTGAATGTGCAAATACAGGTGTAGTTATGTTCACAAGCACTAACGGCTTTTCTCCTGTTTGGTCTTCTCTGTCATTAAGATGATCTAAAACTTGTGTGCAGTACTAGTCATGGACCGTGTATTTTGGTTATATTAAAGATCTAGAGACTGAAGCATATCTGCGCATCCAGTCAAAACAAACAGTAGGGAGATGTTGTCTTTGAGATGTTAAAGTTATCGTTCTCCTCGATAAGCTTTATATACGTGTCATTAAATATGCAAACACATTTCAGATTTACGGACCTCTCAGACAGTGGCTGGTCGTCAACGATTTACTCTATAAATATTACGAAGATCAAATTATATTCAATTCGACCCTCTAGATTAATTTAAGTGCAAATTAAGTCTAGCATTTATCTGCATGTATTGTCTAGCTAAGTATACCTCACGATAAAACTGAAAAGAGGATGGATAAAGAGGGAGATATAGCATACGTTACTTGAAATGTTGTATAACAAAAATAAAACATGTGTCAGTCAGAAACTCATTATGGTCAAATGTCAAAAACTGTGATACGTGGAAAGTCACATTTAAATGATTTACCCACAGGCCAAATATAAAAAGCCTACCTACAACGAGGACATAATTAAAGCCCAGATACAATTTTTCATTTATGACACAATAATTGGACTATGAAGTCAAGGTTAATAATTATGGTTTGCATCATGTTGTCTTAAAATGGTCTCACACATGCCTTATATCACAACCTTAGCTCAAACGAGAAAAGTGAAGAACCGAACGGAAATACTGATAACTATAGTGCAACCGCCCTGGTCTTGGCGTTGGCGTAGTAAATTATCAGAGTATGCCATTTCTCATAGCTCTGAATAACATGGAGTTTTATCACAATCGCTTTTACTCCGATCAATTCATGACTAGAACAAGCGATGGATGTGACATAGAGTGTCTGGAATGCGAAAATAAGAAAACAAAGTGTATTTGTAATAATTCCTAACCATCTCACTAAATGGGTAAACAGAATAAGATTTGTAGTTTATAAAAACAATACTGAGTAACAATTGGTTATAATGAATAAGGATTTAAAGTGTTAGTGAAGAGATGGAGTAAAGGAATAGATTTGATGTTTCACTTTAACAGTGTTTAGTTCAGTTAAATATTTTTAGTACGAATAATGGTATTAATATTGAGTGCAGGTAAAACAAATCTACAAATTATGCTTGATTGAGTGCTCTAAAAGTTGCTAAAATAAAAACCTAATGGTATTGAATCAGACAATTTACTCGTTACGTTTAATTAAATTTACAATTAGGAATCTACATGATAACAAAGTTGTACAATAAAAGACGATAAAAGGCTATAAGACTAGGATATCTTAAAACAAAGTCATGTTAAACGCTGTATGATTCTCCTATTTCACCCTAACAAATTGTTTCCTAGAAGAGACATCGAAATACATTATATTGCTTTGCAATTACAAATGTCTATTGTGAAGAATTTTTTCATAAATAATATCTAAGTTTCATTACCTTTTTATATACAAGAGTTGTTAATTCAGAGTTACATTTTCCCTGCTATTTTGTGACCTGCCGCTTTAATTTTAATTTTTTGAAGACCTTTCCAATAAGTTGGTTCAAGCCCTTATGTGTAAAACATTTCTGTCGTTTCTTTGCACTACCAGCCTATTTATCTTTATTGCACATGAAATTCCATTTACTGGATTTGTGGTTATAACTGCTGAAACATTTTTAAAAAGTAGCGAATGACTTACGTCAAAATTTCACGCAGCCCTCCCAACCCTGGTGTTGGATGTTCTATTTATGATAGGGTTGCATAAAAAATAAAATTCTTTGAATTCAAAACGGAATATCACCTTTATTGACGAAAAATACCTATCCTATCTAAATAAGCCAATAGAATAGTCTCGTGCACAATTGTCACTCTGCATGGAGTATATCAACACCATAATGTATGTTCGTAGGAGATACACCTATTAACCAAATTGCCTAAACAAATCATACACATGGAAAATGCTAGTGTGTTTAAAAAGTCTCCATGTTGAGTTGATACTTGTATCAAAACAACCATGTACAATGTTGGGGTTCAGTATACATGAATCCCACAAAAATTAAATAAAGCATCCTCCAAATAAATTGACTACATAAGGAAAAGTCAAATCTAGGAATGGGAAACACTACGTATGACTCAGCGTATTTGAGACACTGATTTCCCATAACGGTCAATTAAGTCATGGTGACGACCATATAACTTCTGGAGAGATAACATCAACCTAGGTACAACAAACCCTTGTTTGAGTAGTTTAGCAGTCAACAGCAGTGATCGGTCTAGAAAATCGCAATACCGATCGCAAGATCTAGAATAACGTATAAGTTGTAAAATGTACACACCATACGCTGGAGTTGCTGGAATGTTGCTGTCGATGAACGGGAAGTTCACAATTGGAAAGTTGAAGTAATCACGTTTGTCGTATAGTCTAGTTTATAATTTTCCTGATTATATTTCTAGAAGTAGGTCTAAGTAAGAGGCTGACCTTAGTGTATTGGTGGTGTCTTTAATTTCAAGATCGTTATGGTAAATTGAATGTAAATAGTCCCCAAATTTTGCATTGTTGGAGGGACAAGACATCATCAATATAGCGGAATGTTAATTTTCTATGTTTCTCAGTGTCTTTTCTTTTTTCGGCAGGCTTTCTAGGAACTCAGCCACATAAGATTACAAAACAGGTCGGCGAGGAAAGGAGCACAATTAGTACCAATTTGAATATCATAACTAACTCAAACTTACGATAGTAAAATTTTATAGAATAATTGAATTTGTGCTTTCCATCCAGTGAAAATTTGTATCTGTTCAGGATAAGAATATTTTTACAAAATAATAAATCTTCTGAAATATACAACTGTAAGTGTTCTGGATAAATATTGGGTATTGAGTAGGGATGAAAGTATTAAGTTTTTGTACAGGGAACAATAAGCCTACTATTTTTTCAAAACCTCTCTTAGTCGTCTTTATTGTTCATGGAGAGTGGAACTCTCTGATAAAGTTACCTATTATACGTGACTAGCATCCATCGGAGGGCTTTCCATATCCCTCATCTGGGGACGCGCTGGCAGCTCTTTGGACTGAGTACTAAAGATTAACTAACGCGGAATTAAAATGTGTTAATCTACTTGATGTGAGCGAAATCTATTTGTCTTTAATCCGTCAACGTTCTATAGTCCTTCAGCAATTAGCTAGCAATCAGTCAGATCAGCCAAATTGTTCCCCATCCGTCCATCCGTCAATTGACGGATTTGGAACGACTTGACTTATCTGACGGATTGATTTGGACTGATCGCTCCTATCCATCCACTCAACTTCTGGCCAGTGAAATTAATATTTCGAAATGTTGAAATTCGTTTACCTTGCAAATATTCGAAGTTTTAAAATGTCAACTGGTATTTCCTTATTTCTGGCTCGTTTTACCTAAACATGATGCTTAAACTAGTCTAAAGGTATTAATGATATAAATGGAAATTCCTCCCAATCTATAACTAATGCATCTGTGACGGAATATAAACATAACATGTGGCATTTGATTTAAAATAATAATACTAATAAACAAAAATATAAAAAAACACTAATATCAAATTAATAAATCAATAAAATATGTTATTATTCAAATTGAAGGCCGCTCTTTTAAAGAGCAAGTTTTGAAAAGGGAATGTTTATTCGATATGACTATACTGACAAGGTTTCAACCGATCATTTCTCCGCAGCGTTATTGGTGCATCGTGGCTGATTGGTAAGTCATCTACTATTTATCACATACTCCAACTTAATTGACAAGGATTGTCGGATTTAACTTATATTCCTGGCTTCCTTCCCGCCCACCTCCAATAAAAAATGGACGCCATGAAATAACTAAAATGTTGATGAAATCCCTAAATCAAACAATGCAGCGCAATTTTTTTAACCACTTTAATTGCGTGTCAAATAAAACTTGCGATAACTTTATATTTAGTAAACAACGTGTTTTCTTTGCCAATTGGTGTTCAACAGTTAAAGAATTGCTTATAAATAACAGTTTATAATTGATTTTAAAATGTTGTAAACTAAATAAAAACATGCAGGTATACATTTCAGTAACTTGACTTGTTTTTTTTTCTAATTGTTGTGTAAAAATGATGTCTGTCAAAAAGAGACCATGTCCTTTGCTAAATGTGTAATAACTCTGTTACTGACAGCGACTTACGAAAAAATTTACATGTAACGGGTCACAGGAAATAATCAGAAATCACTTGTCGTGGAAATAAAAAAGAGGATCAATAATGGATTACGAACATAAAACATTTACCTCGTCGCAATTGATGTGCCTTAAATGAACGGAGTTTTTTAAGGTTACAGCGATGCCCTGTCTTAAAGAAATTAATGCTTAATTTTATAATGTAAAAAATTGTCTCATGTGTATTAACTGTTCTTTTGAATACATGCGATTATTTTATAAATTCATATATACAATAATTAAATGACGTATTCTGGATCGAACTGATTGGACTGATCGATGACAGTTACCAAGGTTAGGACGGATTCATAATTTTGGACGGATGTATTCGTTAGCAACCCGTCAGCGTTTTAAAATCCGTCATCTATCAGTTATCAGTCAAAGCGTTGCGTTTACGGGTGCAATTACTTAAAAAATGTTTAAAAAACCAAGACGTTTCATCAAAGGATTCCAAACCCCTACCATTACAGTAACACTTTTATGGAATTAACTCGAAACATCATTCTATACACAAATTTAGAATTGCAATCATTTTCAATGAAAGCCATACGCCAGAAATATCCATCTTTGTCTCTCATGAGACCTTCTTTGAAGTACGAACACTAAACCATACCTCCTGCTATTCTTTCTGTTGAAGGTGCTAAACAGTCATCAGCAACTTCTAGCGTGCATTTCAGATTAACAGTTCCTTCCTATTATTAAAAATATACTTTTTTCTTTTGTTGAAAACAATACACACGCTAAGACACAAATTTATATATTTTTAAAATCGAGATGTACTGTTTCCTTAGTAATGTATAATTCCATTTATTTTCTTCGCCATGAGAAATTTCAAGGTTACTCTTCCCGATTAGATAAGACAATTACAGCTAACATTGGGCTTACCACATTAAAGTAAATACAATTCAGAATAATCACATTTGTATGATTGTGTTTTACGTGCGAAATCATTTTTTTTTAGATTACTTGTTCTTGTTTAGACAATACTTTACGAACTGAATTCCTTAATTATGATCTAAGCCAGGCCTCCTTTATTGACAATAATGTAATTGTGTCTAAGAAAAGATATCTAAAACCTAACTGCATGATGGAAAAAACAGCGACGATTAACATGCTTTCACCTTTTTTCCTTTTGGAATCGAAGTTCAGGAATTACTTTGCTGGGTATGAAATATATACATGAAGTTATTTGGACTAGTTTAAAGTTTTGTTGTGAATTTGCCGTGCAGTTTGGTAGTTTTTACTGGTAAGCAGACAATGCAGACATATATTTTAGTACATATTGGCTTGTTTAAGTGATTTCATAGTTCTAACCTATGAATGTTTAACAATGTATCACGTGGATACACAATTTTCCCTTATTTGAATAATATGTATTAACAGAGTGTTTTTAATTTATAATGTATTCCAATGGTACAATCATAGGTTCTCATAACTGATATTTTGAATGTTTTTCATTTGATATTTGTACAGTTTTGTATTTCATTTTAATATTACATTGTAAATATGAAATACACAGTCCGTAAAAGCGTTTACGCTTCAACCTTTAGCTACTATTTTAAGTAAATGGCTACCATGCAGGAATTGTTCAGGTGTGAAAATTGTACACCTTTTGCACCTATTGGTTTTTTACAATAGGATATGATTTATTTCCCACCGAGTAGCTATTGGTGTTTTACTTTACGACTCGTTCACTATACACAATGCATTCAATATGTTGAATTATATATTACATAAGTGTTTCATTGGTAAAGAATTAGCTACAGGTTGCACTTTGTAATGCGGGACTCAATGGCGGGGGGGGGGGGGAGCACCAGCTTAGATCATATTGTTTCACTTTTTTCACCCATAACATACGTAGCTCAAAAATTCAAATACGTGAAATACTGCATACGCTTGGAAATTTCGATGTTATTTTCGCCGAATCTCGTTTAGATAGTAATATTAATTCAGGAAAGATTTTATTATTTTGTTTTACAAAATCTACCGGAAAGTCAGAATACTTCGGGTGGGGGAAGACTTAGAATTAGCTTATGTTGATTCAATGTTGTTTGAACTTCATACTAATCAATCCCTAATACTCGTCAACATTACAGAACGTTTTGAACTCACTTTGCACAAATGATTCAGAGAACTATTGACAAAAATAATAACATTATATCTCAAACATTTTTGGCAAATGTGTCTAATATTCTTACTGCAAATGAACTAACATAATTTTACATTCAACGAATTTTTTGGTAACACTGGGACTTTATTAGATCAAATTCTAGTAACAGATAATATACCAGTGGTTGACCGCGATACTGTTCATATGAACAGACTGACTAGTGACCACGATGGCACATACATTGCAACACAAACCCGTTCACAATAGAAGCGTGGAATTAAAAGCCATGTAACTACGACCTTATGAGGGAGAGAGCAAGGGAGACAAACTGGTATGAGATTATTTAAAAACAGACAGACATTAACAGCTTACACAATTTTTTTCGACACATTTCTAAGTATTTGTAAACTTTGCATTTCGTCACAAAAAGTCGTCAACAGAGAAGATGAGAGGATATGGTTTAACTGCGACTTACGGAAATCTATCAGACAATTAAAATTCAAAGACAGTAAATTATATTAGAAAACCAATAAGATGTTAATACATAATGAAAATCCGGACAAACAATCAGCCACCAGCTTTAGCATGGATTTTCGCCAGGACATTTTATTAGTCATCAGCCTGTCGCAATATATCATGAGCTTGGGATATAAGTCGTGCTTTTGACAGTCTGGATCCAAGGTCCTATTTGTTAAATAGAAAATTAAGGCGTTAAGGGAACACTGCTAAGATGGGTGAAGAGATATTTAGAAGATATTAAACAACGATGTGTTCTGAAAAATGGCATATTTGAACTTGGCTACTTAAAACCTGGTGTAACCCAGGGATTACTTCTTGGTCCTCTCCTTTTCCTCGTATATATTTATAATAATGTTTATGAAATATTAGGACTTTGTCGACTATACGCCAACGACACTTCAATGGAACATTCTTCTCCCAATGAACTCTTGTCAGTATTGTTAATATAGATTTAGAAAATCTGTAAGGGGTATACTGTTGGTAAGTCGAACTAAATCTGGAAAATCCTGAAATAATTGTATTCACCACTAAAGCTCTATTCCCCCAATTCTAGAATATTCCTGCGAGGTGGAAAAATTGTAGTCAAGAAAATGCTTAACGTTTAGAAAATCGCCATTTTCAATTTTTCACAATTATTAAAACATACGAATATTTATGATTGATTGATTGGTCGTTATTTTACGTCCAGCAAGCAATATTTCAGCTATATTCAGGACGTGAAAGTTATAATAATTGGATTATAATAAAAATAATAATAATTGGATTATTTGCAACAAGACATCTCTCCCTTAGTAATTAAACGTTATTTCATACAATAATATGAGCATATATACAGCTAAAAAGGAAAATTAAACAATAAAAATATAGATCACAAATTGCCGGAAAAATTAAATTTTACTGTACAAATTAATTTCCTTTAAAAAATTTAAAATTGTGTCGCCTGCGACAGTTGTAAACAAACTACTGTAAGTATTTACAGTATAAAAACGTTCCCGAATGTGCGCCACGTCAATACAGTCCATCAAGACATGCTTGACAGTGTATGGACTGTTGCATGGCACACATTCAGGGCGCGGCTCATTATTTAAAATATAATTATGTGTCGTCCTAGTATGGCCAAGACGACACCTTGTTAAAACAACTTGATCTCTACGATCTTTATAATTTTTAAAATTATTTGTTTGCAGTAGTGGCTGGATCTCGTGAAGTTTATTATGAACTTGAAGATCCCAACCACTCTGCCACAAACCGGAAATATATTTAAAAATTACTGGTTTAAAAGGAAAAGGAATATCACAGTTTATAACATTATTCTTAAGGGCATTCTTTGCCTCCTGATCCACGACTGTGCTCCCATGGATTCCCACATGACTTGGGATCCAGAAAAAAACACAACCTCTTTTCCCAAAGCTATTAGAGATTTGTAAATTTCACAAATTTTTAAAATATAAGGGTTTTTAATTTTGAAATTTTGAATAGCAAGTAGACACGAGAGGGAATCCGAGCAGATAATAAATTTGGAATCGTCTGACGAAGCAACTATTTTCATGGCAAGAAGCTTGCGCCTCAGCAGTAAATACGGATGAGGCAGACGGGAGACGACGAGTTTCAACACACTCTCCGAAGACAGCGGCTGAGGCAACTTTAGCATCGTCTTTTGACCCGTCTGTATAAATAGTACTATAGTCAGGGTAACAAGATTTAATTTCTGCAAAATGTTGTTGTATTATTAAAGTGTTTGTGTCCGACTTTTTATGTTTTCGTAAATCAAAAATAAATACCGGTCTGTGGTTTAACCAAGGGGGATTATGTGGAATTTCGACTGCAGCAATTTCATCTAAATTTATACATGAATTTTCTAAATGAGATTTAATTCTTAGGCCAAAAGGTTGAATTTTGTTTGGATGTTTTTCGAAAATGTTTTGGTAAAGAGGTTTGAAAACACAGTCGTGGGCAGGGTTGCCAGGATATGCCTTTAATTTGGTTGCATATTGCAAAGCGAGCTTTATTCTTCTTTGATACAAAGAAGGCTCGCCTGCTTCTACATATAAGCTGTCTATAGGTGTGGTTCGAAAGGCTCCAAGACATAGTCGCAATCCTTGATGATGAACCGTATCAAGGATTTTGACATATGACTTGCTAGCCGAACCATAAATAAAACAACCATCATCCAATTTAGATCGAACCAGCGATCTATACAAATTAAGTAAAACGTCGCACTCAGCACCCCAGTCGGTGTTGGCTACGACTTTTAAAATATCTAATGCCTTTAGGCATTTATTTTTTAACATTTTGATATGGGGAAGAAAGGTGAGCTTTGAATCGAATATTAAACCAAGAAAAGTAGTTTCTTTCACAATTTTTATAGGATTGTTATATAATGTAAGTTCGGGATCTGGATGCATTTTTCTTTTGTTGCAAAAATGCATGCCAACAGTTTTGGCAGTGGAGAATTTAAAACCATTCTCCATTGCCCATTTTTCTATTCTATTTAAACATAACTGTAGTTGACGTTCAATATTATTCATGTTTTTTCCTCGATAACAAATGAGAAAATCGTCAACATATAGAGAACCATCAATATTATCTTTCAAGACTTGAGCAAGACTATTAATTTTAATACTGAATAAAGTAACAGAAAGGATGCTACCTTGAGGAACACCTATTTCTTGTTCAAAAGGGTCAGATAGAGTTGAATTCACACGAACTTTAAATTCTCTATCAGACAAAAAATTTGAAATGAAGGTAGGAAGTCTACCTTTCAACCCCATATCAAAAAGATCTTTTAAAATGCCATATTTCCATGTTGTGTCGTAAGCTTTTTCTAGATCGAAAAAGATCGACACAACATTTTCATTTTTGGCAAATGCGTTTCTTATGTATGTTTCGAAACGTACCAGATGATCTAGGGTACTTCGCCCTTGTCTAAATCCACATTGCATATTTGACAGAAGGTTGTTTGATTCTAAGAACCAGACCAGGCGATCATTAATCATCATTTCCATGGTTTTACAAAGACAGCTTGTGAGGGCTATAGGCCGATAGTTAGACGCTTCTGAGTGATCTTTTCCTGGTTTTGGAATAGGCACAACAGTGGCCATTTTCCAAATAGATGGTAAGTCACCCGTTTCCCAAATGTTGTTTACAAGATTCAGAAGACATTGGAGAGAAGATTGTGGCAGATGTTTGAGAAGTTGATAATGGATGTCATGGACCACATGCTGTAACGTGAGATTTGTTCAATGAAGTTTTTAGCTCTTCCAAAGAAAAAGGTTTATTATAATCTTCTAAATTTTTTGACAGGAAATTAAGTTTTGATTTTTCTTTTTGAATTTTGATCCGCTGAAAATTGGGATGATAATTTTCAGCAGAGGAGTGTGTTGCAAATGTTTCGGCTAATTTATTTGATATGTCTGACTCTGATGTTAACAAGTCTTGTCCATCCTTTAAATGATGGACATTTGCTTTACTGTTTTTACCTTTAATTTTACGAATCATGTTCCAAATTTTATTCATAGGGGTATGGTTGTTTAATTTAGAAACAAAGTTACGCCAAGAGGTGCGTCGATTTTATTTCGTTACCCTGCGAGCTTTCGCTCAAAAAATTCGGAATTGGTTAAGATTATTTTGAGTTGGTTGTTTATTAAAGCGTCGCTCGGCTTTTTTCCGGTCTTTAATAGCGTCCTCACAGCTGTCATCGAACCATGGTTTACTAGGATGTTTTGGATTTGTCGAGGTCTTAGGAATTGTTTCATCAGCAATTGAAATAAGTATTTCATTGAATTTTAAAATTGGATCAGAAATAGCTTCAAAAGTACCCGAGTTAAGTCGCTCTATACATAGTTGTTCAAATAGAGGCCAATTGGCTCTATTAAATTTATACCGAGCGAGCCGCTCTGTTCTGTGACGGAGGAGTGCAAAGATTCCAATATAATGGGAAAGTGATCACTGCCACAGAGATCGTCATGGACTTTCCATGAGAAATCGGGCAGCAGAGAAGGATCTGCTATTGCAAGATCAAAAGCCGAATATGATCCATTCCCAGGATGTAAATATGTATTGGTTCCATCATTAAAAATACACAGATCTTCCTGATTCATTAAGCCTTCAATAATTTTTCCTTTATCATTTATTGTGTTACTGCCCCATAAAGGGTTGTGTCCGTTGAAGTCCCAAGTAATATATAAGGGGCCGGAAGCTGATCATTAAGATGTTTCAACTGATTTAAATTTAATGAAGAATTCGGAGGGATATACACAGAGCATAAAGTAATTGTTTTGTCTAAAGATATTCTAACAGCAAAGGCCTGACGATCAGTGTTGAGATCTACAGGGCTATGTAGAACTTGATCTTTTACAAGAATGGTAGAGCCGCCAGCAGCTCTATCATTCTCGTCTACATATGTGCTGTATATAGAGTAGTTTTTTAAGGACATGTTATCACTTCGTTTTAGGTGGGATTCTTGGAGGCAAAATGCAACAGGAAGAAAGGCTTGAACTAATAAAGTAATTTCAAGAAAATTAATCTTAAGACCTCGACAATTCCATTGTATTATTGTACCCATTATGGTCTGCGAATAGGGGAATAGTTTTTTTGGGGCTATTCCGCCGGTTTCTGCTGGGGGATCTACTTTTAGATCCAGTATCTGGGGGTAGTGTATCCATGGGATCGCCCCAGATAGTAGTGTCTAGATGATCTAGACTTCCAAACCTGTTGTGGACCTTTATGGGATCCCTCAGCAGTTTTGGAGTACGATCTCCTTTTTGATTTGAGTTTTTATTTGAGTTAGAAGAATTTAAATTGGAGTTGATATTTTTTGAATTTTTTTTTTGGCTGCTTGAAGAATTGGTTGAGGATTGAGAGGGTACTGAAGACGTAGCAGTTTGAGAGGGTGCTGAAGACGTAGCAGTTTGTGAAGATGAAGATTTTCGTGAAGATGTAATGATTTTGTCTGTTGTTGTAACTGTTAATTTTGAAGGTTCCTGTTTGTCAATAGGCCAGGTGATGATTGTCTGCGTTTCAACTGACGTGAGAACGCGTTTGGCTACACTGGCGTATGACGTTGATGCTGGAGACGAGGGATTATTCGTTGTATTATATTGACGACGAGACTCAGGGTAAGGGATGTTTTTTTTCAGTTTTTATTTTTTGAATTTCTTTTTCCTTTTTAAAGTGCTGACAGTCCTTAGATGAGGACATGTGGGCTTCACCTCAATTAGCACACTTTGGAGGTTTAGTGCAGGTGAAGCCCTCATGTCCTTCCTCTGCACACTTAAAACAAATCTGGTGACCTCTGCACTGTCCCTTTCCGTGGCCGAACTTTTGACATTTAAAGCAGCGCACAGGTTTGGGAATATATGCGCTGACTTTAATATTTTTGGAGACATATTTTGATTGATTAGGGGACAGTTGGAGAGTTAAAATTTAGAAGGAAGGTGTTCAGTTTAACCTGAACACCTTGTCTGTTGGCAATAAATCTTTTAACTTTTGTAATACCCTGAGGTTGTAATTCTGTACAGATCTCGTCGTCTGTAAGCTCGGCGAGATCATCGTCGCGATAATGAATAATTCCTTGACTTGAGTTTACTGTTCTATGGGCGGAGGCCGAAATTTCTAAATCTATAATTTTTGTAAGTTTTAGCAAGTTCAAGGATTGGTGTTTTTTGTTGCATTCAATGAGAAGACCACCAGATTTCATCTTGGTGACGTTCTTAACATCTCCTGCACAACCTTTTATCACTTTTTCAATAACGAATGGAGAGACTTTAGTTATTAGTTTACTAGGATCTTTGCTGGATAATACAATAAATCTTGACCAGAAGTCTTCATCAACCATCTCTTCAAGCGGTTAGTCATTTTTTCTTTTTTTGGACCATTTTTTATTTGTTTTTCAGTAGCCATGATGAGAAAAATGCGGTTCACCACCCTTGTCACCCACCCTCCACGGAGTGCCAACAGGGGCGATGCTTGGTCTCTGCGGATCACCAGCAGAAAGCATCAGGTGTTCCAAGGGTGGTATACTCAAATAGATGAATTTCTTAATGAACGCAAGCTTCGTGCCAGAGTTAACTGGCGAAACAACCGTTCGAAACTCTATCTACTCGATTGACCCATGAGCCACCGCCTTCTTAACAGCTTGTAACTGAACAACTTTGGGACTGAAATTCACAAGATATGATCAAGTGATAAGAAAAATAAGACAAGCTTGTTAAGGGCTCGGCATGACCAGCCGATTGACCGAACCGGGTCCATCCGGTCTCCCGTCTAGTTGAAGTCAGGGCCAAAGTGGTGTATTGAAAATCGAAACACGCTGACCCGCACTAATGGATGCAGCAGAGAGTGATCTCTCAACCACCAGGATCCCTTCCTCCACCATCACGGGTTGCAACACACGGCAAACATGTCGCCTCTATAAAGCTGAGGAAGCTTTGCCCTTCAGCCACCGCCTTCTTTGCAAATCCTATAAGGAAGCCGTCTATCATTTCATGGATCAGTTTGAAGGAAAATAATGTAAGAGTAGCTTAAATGATAAGGATTCACAAAGGGCAAGACGTGACATGCCGATTCATCGAAGTCAGGGCTAACTCGATTTCCCGTCTAGAAAAAGTAAGGGTTCAGTAAGTTATCGGGACCGTTTATCCGGCTTACTGAAATCCCGTCCTGTAATCGACACGGGTCGCAACACACGGCAAGTGTTGCCTCTGTTAGCAGACTCTTACTGCAGGCTGAGGAAGCCGTGGGTCTATTCTCCTGTGCCCCGGGTCCCACACGGGGTCTAACATTTATGTGATTTACATACCTTTTTGATTTGTATAGTATTTACCTTGCCTGAGGTACTTGGATACAGGGATAAAAACATTATTTCTAGAGAATTATACATTATATAACATTGCAAATACATGTGTTTGCGTAGAATATTTTTCATATGTACCACCTATCTTTCAACCCCATTTACAAGATTTATTTCATTCAGTTTTAATAACTTTTTGCAGAAAATTCTGAATGCCACTAGAAAAGTATAGGAAGGGCTGACCATTTTGTAGCGGCTACAACGATCCTTCTCCTATCGATATCTAAAAGGGGATTTTTGCATGCATGGAGCGCGGCACTCTCCAAACACGTTATTTACCCACAGTAGTCCGTGGTCACGCTTTGCGTATTATGTATGACCTGACAATCTCCCAAAGAAAGGCTGTCCCCTATCCGCCACCGGGAGACAGGCTAGCATCTCTTTGCGTCCATAATTGTGAGCCATCACAGTATGGTTCCTCCGTCAATACATTAAGTGAAAAATATTGAATTTCCTTTATGCTTGGCGTGATTGCCTTTTTTCATAGACTGTTTCTTTATCCTTGCCGTGTTTATACCGAAATAGCTGGCTAGTTCACAAGCAGCTTGCAATTATATTTGTTTACCAATTGCAATGGAAAACACTCGACGCATAAGCGCGAAATGTCCTAGTAAGGGTTTATTTACGGTAGGGTTCAAAATTCAGTAACCCACTACCTACAGTATATGGGATGTACTATATAGTCTAAAGGTTACTTTGTCCGTCAAACAGTTACCAAAAATGTAAAAAAAATATTTTTAGAGAAACGACGAAACCGTGCAAAAATGTAATTATTTAATAAATGTGTAAATATGGATTTCCAAAGGAGTAAGGGTGATAAGCATATTTGTCCCAAAATTTCTGAGAATATATTTGTGTGAAAAAAATCATTTTAAGCCTTTCTAAACGTAATGCTTCAAATCAATCATAATCATGTTTATGACGTCATCGGCATCTCGTGAAACATCGTCTTTTTAAAACTTTTGCTCAAAAACAGGGTGAACAAGAAACTTATGTAAATTAAAGTGCATGCGCAGCTAAGAAACAACTTCATACTTAAATATGTTATTTATTTTAGTCAGGAGCTCAATCTGTCAAAATATTTAGTTGTTTCTTGCATGCGCAAGGTACGAAAAAAGATTAAAAGTAGCACTAATCCGTGATCATTTTTGATTACATTTTCGCGTCGTGAAGAAGGAAGTAACAATTTATAACATGATATGGCTAATTGTTCAAGGACAATAAGAAAGGTTTTTCCCGAATTCCTCTTGAAAATTATTTTTCTTCATCTGTTGTTTTGAACGTGACAACATAGGCTGCTGGGTACCGAGTAAAACAATATATGGTTGTCAAGGACTTTTGTGGCTGTTGCTAGGTACAAAATGCCACTTCCGGTTGTAAAATTACATTTTAGTAAGGTACAGTATCCTGATTTAAAAAAAATATATCGTTGCTAAGGACTTTTTGTAATAGTTACCTTGTTGCTATAATATGACCTTGACCCATAACCTTTAAAAAAGGGCTCAAATTGAAGGCATTGACCTGGTGATCATATTAAACTTGTATGTTTACTTTATTATCTCTAACCGTTTTCAAGTTGTATGCAAAAAACTGATTAAACAAAATGAGTCAAAGGCTCTAACTCGAAACGGTTCATCGCACAGTTTCGGACCAAATGTATCAAATGAGAGTCTTGATGGCGGGAAGTATATTTCTCATTTATTGTTTTCCATTTTTTATAGTTGTAATGATAACAAGATTAGAGGCCTTCTGTCGAGGTCACTTCTGAACTTTGACTTTGAGATTTTCTTTCAGGACATGTCACTGGACGACAAATGGTAAAGAGCTTTCGTGATTGTGACTTACGGTTTGTGAGCTTTTGTCATAAGTCTTCAAACATTCAAGAGATATCGCTCGACGCCGCTAGTCAGAACTTTTTAGCCAAATTATGTAATAAAGTTATCTCAAAAGGTCCTTAACATTTGTCACTTTTCAGTTGTCTTCTATCTGTTATGGTTCCAGAGATTTCTCGATAACAAGGTTTTCGGTGCTTGGGCAGATAACTCTGTAAAGAAAAATATTTCGGTTTCAGATGGTGTATTCCGAATAGAGTTCCAGTGTCCAAAGCTTGATGCGAAACAACAAAAAGATAAATCGCGTACTTTTTATACTGTTTGGTTTTGTAAGTTGGCGGGAAAAAAAGACAAAAATAATAATAGAATTAAAAGCAATAAGGTCTTCCCACTAAAATACTATGCAATAGTACATGCTATAGTCATTTATTTCAAGTGAGAAGAGGTTTAGAGTTATTCAATCAATCAATTAATTTGTGTATAATAAAGCTGTTTGATTTATTTCTTTTTCTTGCTTGAATGCAAATCTTAACCGTCAGCATTTTGACGCGACCGGGATTTCATAGTTTTCTATCACACAGAAATACGTTTGCAGACGGCATCAGATGATGTAATTCACCCTTGATGAATATATCCACTCTCTAATGTTAATAACCTCATAATTTGTAAGTTGACCAAAGGTGACCTTTTAGCTTATTCTAGATTTTTGGGAATTCCCAAATCTATTTTTGGAAGAAAAAAAAAACAACACCAATATTTTTCAAGACTTACGTGATAACAAACAAAAAGCTTTCAATTTTGATAAAATCAAATCAATATTTGTTTTGGCACACGGTATTTTCAATGAATATGTGTGTTATACTAAAATTAAAAAATACTGACACAAAAGCAAAAGTAAACATTTGTCTATTTATAAATAAAAACAAAACACAATAAAAGTGTTAAAACCTGATAAGAAAAAAAAATGTAAATACATCTGTATTCATGTTATCACTCATTATTGAGGCACAAGCACATACTAAATGTTTACCAACAGTCTAGGGAAATCGGGAAAAATTTTAAATCATGACATCCTTCAGAAGTGAATTTAATGTCAACATCATAATAATCCAAAGTAAACAGTAAACCTTTCACCTTGAAAAATGGTACATAAAAACAGATTAAACAAAACAAAGGAGTATATTTTAAAATAATTTTAGATTGCATGACAGTGTGATTTGAATTTTGTTGTAGGTTCAGCTTACCGAAAAGGACGTACATATAAATTCCGAAAAAAAATGTAACGTTTGTTGTTGACCTTCTCTACCGAAAATAGAAAGTAGTAAGTTTGATGTTGGGTTATTTCGGTGACATTTTTTTACCCGTGAGGTCTGTGTCCTGCAAAACTGTTTATTGTTAATATCTTTTAAACGGGAAACAATATTGTTGAATTTCTTTACTTGTTAGGAAAATTAACCCAACCCTCTAGGAATAAAACTGAGAGACTTTCACAGATATAGTGAAAAGAGCATCCCAGAAAGAACTATTGATCCATTTCTTACGCACGTTATCTCGATAGTCCGTGCGACAAGGAAAACCTATATTATTTCAAATATTTAAAGACATGAACAAAAAATTCACTGTTGTGTAGGAAAACTTGTTTCAATTGTTATAACAAACTACACAAGACATGTCAGATATACATTTGTATATTAAATAATCATATTCCCACTCGTTAGAGAGGTTGCTATATTACAATCACTTTGTCTCTCTGTACAAACTTTAGTATCATATTTCTCAGATGTCAAATTTAGTACACCGCCTTAGGACATTGAGTAATACCGTGCCTCCCCCTTCCAGGTAAGTCGGTCATCTACTTCCTGATTTCTAAGCCGACTGAGACTGTTTTAAGGGTCAAAAATAAAAAAATTCATAACAGATTTCTTAGCTTTTACTCACGGGATTTCAAATTTGGTACAAAGCTTTATCAAGAAGCCAAGTCCGTTGATCATCTACTTCCTGTTTTACGGATGGTTGAGTGGGGGTGTGCTTAGCACGACTTAGTACAACCCTTTGGTTAAATTGATAAAACTTGGACACATTTAATAGAAATGATATTTATTCAGTACGATAATGAATCCAACATTACTGATAAAGGCAAACAATTTCAAAGTACGTAAAACGTAAAAATAAACACTTAGTCGAGAAGTTGATACTAATGAAAAAAATTGCATTTTATTTCAGCATTTTATTTCAGCATGCCTCCTCCAAAGTGTTATCCATGTGCCTTGTGCTCTAAACGAACAAAACCTTTAAAAAAAAGGAAATTAAGTGGCAAAAAATAAAGATTTAAGAAAATACCTTATAAATAAACTGTTTATTTTACCACATACTGTGAAAGAGGGTGTCAGATTATTAGAAGGAAGTATATCAAAAACAAACTATAAAGAGAAAGCAAAACCAGGACAATAATGATCCAGATTTCGTGCCGTTTGTTAAGATCTGCCAACCAAACAGTTCAGCTTTACTTAAATCGCCTCCTAGTGTACATTTAAAAATACCGTCAACTACGTCTAGTCATTCGCAATGCTTGGTATGCAAACGCCATGTGCCTTAATTATTAACAGTTCCAAATTCTGCTAGATATGACTTATTCTTACAAAAACTTATTATTTTGCCCCAAGGTGCAAGATGCTGCCCAATACATCTTACATGAGAATATTTTACAGGAGAAATATGATGCATATGAAAAAATAGCAGAGAATCAGACTGAAATAACTAATTTATTGAAACAAATTTGAGATATGAAAAAGAATGGCAAGAAATGTATTGATTTTGATACACCAAATGCTTTATCAGATAGTGATATTTACAATTTAACTGGTTTGACACTAGATAATTTCAATAACCTATGTTCTAAAATCCAAACAACAACATCAATGCGCGAAGCACATAGAGATGTAAATAGACTGGCCGTTTCTTTAGATAGGAAGTACTTAATGAAAACTTTCCTTCCAGAAAATCTTGGATTCAAACACATTTTCCGCGAAGATGCCATTACAAAGCATACTCGACCTTTAGCTCTGTCTTTGTTTGGTAATGAATTCAATCCAGCAATTCTTGTTGTCGACGGTACCTATATATTTTTTCAAAAGAGCGGACACTTCCAATTTCAGCGCAGGCAGGTTTTATAGTTTACATAAACATAGGCAATTAGTAAAACCAATGGTTTTTGTTACAATTCCGGTTATATTGTTAGCGTGATGGGACCCTATTTCAGTGATTCAAAAAAAACCAATGACTCAAACATTTTAAATCACATTTATCAAAACTGACATGGAAGAAATTACACCCAGCTCCATGAAAATGAGGTGTTAATTGTAGATAGGGGATTTCGAGACTCACTTGATCTTTTGAGTGATCATGGTATCAAAGCTGAAATGCACTTTTTTTACCCCGTGGACAAAACCAACTTACTGTTGACGAAAGTAAAATTACACGACTTGTTACTAAACTACGGTGGCTTGTTGAGTTAATTAATTAATTAATTAAAGTTCTTTAGGTATCCGGACAATGTTTTACCTACCAATCAAATCCCATACATTGGTGCATTTTTTTAAATCGTATTCGCTTTAATTAATAAGTATTTTAAGCTAATGAATGTATGTTATCTACAAGCTGATGAATTGCTGGGTGCCAAGATGACTTATCTATCAAAACAAAGCAACGAATTGCACACGGGAGTAACAGAGCAAGGCTTAGATAAGCGCAGCTGCAAGTGGTCAAAAAATGATACTAGTGATATTGATATTGTCGTCCCTCATTTTAATAAAGCGTAACTTAACGTTAGGGTCTTATCAGATTAAAATGGAAAAAATCATATACTGACGAACATATGGATGCACATGGAGGGTATTAGGTTTTAATTTACACTCTAGATGCGTCATTACTTTCAGCAAAGGTCCAAAGTAGACATATCAGTTCAAAAAATTACCAGCTGTGGATTAGTTGTAGTGAGGGTTTGATACTTGGATGGTTTTGTAAGTGTAAGATCACGTGTAGCATACATGTGCTCACATATCAGTCATAGCGGAATGACGTGACCCTTGTTTATTGTCTCAGTTGACATTTGATTTGTTGTGTATCTTATCTAATTATCTAAAACATGTAGTATAAATTAGCTATTAATTATTTCAAGAAACTCGTGATTTTTATGATTTTCACACGTTTTTCCTCACAGTTAAACATTTCAACTTCTATATAATTAGAATCTTATTATACTAAGATGCAGTAATGTAAACCTTCAGAAAATATTGGTCTGCAGATACCTGTAGTAGAGTATAAAATAGCTGTCAAATATTTCCAGAAATACCAGATTTTTAATAATTTTCACAATTTTTACCTTAAAAATACATATTTCTACTAAAGAATACCTGGAATAAAACTGTATTATGATAAAGTGTTGTCGAGCTAAGGAATATGTTCAACAACATAACGGTACTGAAGGGTAATTGCTATACATTTTTTTCAGAATTCCTTGATGTTTATAATTTTCACATTTTTTGTCCCAAAAATACATTGTACAATTTAAGTATATCTAAAATAAAGGTGGGTAATTCTGAACTTTTGCTTAAAAAAATGAAAACTGTACTTGAGTACTTTTAAAATTAAAATTCCAGAAATCCCTAGTTTTTTCACATTTTTCCCCCAAAAATGAAAATAAATGCATTTTTGGTGTAAAAATTGAATTTAATGTTGAAACTATGTGTGATGTGTGAACTAACAAAAAAGCCTAAAAACAACTATTTTTAAGTTTCAAAATTTTTTTATCACCCTTTCTCCTTTCTCTATAGATTAGTCAATTTGGATAATGATATACTGTAAAATGGAAAATTTTTCCACTTTTTTACTATGATAATAATGCATTCGATAAACCGTCGCAATAAATCACTTAATTCTGATTTTGTTTGCAAAGTGTGTTGATTTATTGCCGCTTAAATAGAAGTGAACTTAAATTGTTCCTACAGGTATCTTTTTATAGCCAGTTATTACAATATTGATTGTATGGCTTTATCAACATCATCTGTAGTAATAGTCGTGTGTGGTACTTGAAAATAGTTTGTATTTATTTTATTTTTCATTTAATCTATAATATCAATCTTTATGTATCAGCTTGCATAAATAACAACATATATCAATGCCTTAGCATTTTCATTCGAACTGACTATTGTTTGTTTGTTTGTTTGATGGTGTTTAACGCCAATTTCAGCAATTTTTCAGCTATATCATGGCGTCCAGTTTTTATTGGGGATGGAAGCCGGAGTACCCGGAGAAAACCACCGACCTGCGGTAGGAAAACTGGCAATCCTTGTCAATTAAGATTGGAGTCGAATACACCCTGCCTGCAGTGAGAATCGAACCCGCAATCTCAGTGTTGACAGACCACGTGATCAATAGTAGACGAACTACCTTGACCACTCGGCCACCGAGGCCCCTCAAACTGACTAAGATAACTTATTGCTGACATGCAAAAGTCAGAGCGAAAACAAGTTGACAAACAATCAACGTGAAAAGGAGGTATCACATCTAAAACACTGACAAATTAAGAAATATTGAGACATGATTTAGCCACTTGTAATGGCTCAATAGAACTTTTTTGCATGGGTCTCTATTGTGCAAAAAGCGTGGCACTCTCGAACACGTCAAACCCTAATGTCCCTAGTCAGGATTCCAGTATTATGACCTGATAACTCATATCAAATAGATATAACTTTTCGACACCTAGTGGTGCGCTGGTTAACTCTGTTGGTCGCGCACTGTAAAACCCTCCCAGCATAGGGCCAGTAATTGAACTATGAGTTTTAGGTATCCTACTGAACACCTAGAGAAGACATACTCTATAGTAGAAAAATCGGCAGGTTGTTGAGTTAAACACACATAAACTTTTTGATTTTTTCACCGATCATTTCGCATTAAAATAAACTGCTTTCTTCATCTACATTCATAAGTATATGATACTTCATATAGTGACATAAGTTAGGCATACTCAATTTGTTCTTTAGGATTACTCCCTTCCATTAGCTGAAAGAGTGAAAATACAAATAATATTTGTCTAAAAGAACGTTTGCATTCATGTAGTATTTGAAATTTAGGCAACACATTGACAAATTATTTAAACTTAATAATTGTATCTGTCTTTATGTAAATTTAAATTGAACCCCATTTTATATATTTCATTACGAAAGGTGTAAAAAGAGGGAAAAGGGTAGAAAAACTTAAAACTAAATTTAAAGAAGCATAGAATAGTATATGAATATAACGCATACATGTTTAAATCTAACACCCTGTACATTATCTGCACCGCGATTGACTGCCATATTCATATTTATCTAATACAGAGACGTAATTATCATTATTAAATTAATTGATTATGATTAGGGTGATTGTCTCGCTTTTGTCATGTTTTCTTTTTGGTGTTTAAATTGCTGTCTAGCTTACCAGTTGCATTATATTATTTGTCAATATATTATTTGTTTACCTGTTACAATGCAAAGCATTCGGAAGCGTTTCAGCGCATGTGCGCGCATTGTCATGGAAAGGTTTTATTTACTAATATGTTGAACGAAGGTTACACAGTTTCGTAACCCACTACCTACAGTACATGGTATGTTTTAAATACTGCTTAAGGTGATTAATTTCAGATAAACTGTTACTAAAATGTCAAAAAAATTAGTTTGATAAATGTCTAAATTGTAAGCACGGCAAACAAGAAAAACAGTTTATAATAAATATATGTATTCATTTATGTAACTAATATTTTCGGACATTTTAGAATCATTACACATATTTGAAAACAACTAATTTATTGATTATATGTCATACAAAAAGTTACGTTTTAATATACAGAGACGTCTCAACTAAAATTTCCAAACAAACATCAGTTCAATTTTTGATATACTGTATGTATATTTGGAAATTTTTACGAAGCTTTTTTCTTAAATAAGAATAATGATCGATAAACGATTTTTAAACTAGCCACCCAATTCACTTTTGTTTACAAAGTGTGTTTGATTTATTTCCATTTAAACACAGTTGAATTACAGTTACCTCTTGTCTAGCATGTCAATAGATGACAATAATTACAATGTTTATTATATGGTTTTATAGTAATGTCGACTTCACTTACAACATATGTTAGTGGTATATGAAAAATTGTATTTCATGTTCCGCTAAATATATAATATCATTGACACGCCAATCTTTTTGTATCAGCTTGCATTAACAGCAAAATATGTAAATTGTTTACCCTATTTATTTAAACTAAGACAACTAATTGCTTCCAATGTTACAATGTTGATTCTGTTTCTGATGTAAAAAAGATGCCGCTTGATTATCAAACTCTATTTACACACACTTATCACTTCATAAGTAAAGACACATGACGAATGTGTCCACCAGTATCCAGAAACCAGCGTTTTACGAGTCAACAACACACTATAAACCCACATTTTCTCAGCTTCTAATAAAAAGCTATTAGTAGATGCCGTGTATTGCGACCTGTATACATATTTTAGAATCGGATCTCCGTAGGCCAGGTTAATGGTTCCGATAACTTACTGAAACATAACGTTTTCTAGACAGGAAGAAGAATTAGTCCTAGGTAGATGAGTCGGCATGTCATGTCTTGCCTTTGTAAATCTTTTCAGTTTAGCTATTCTATTGAAACGCCGTTTTTAACTATACTTATAAAATGTGTAAATTCTATTGATAGATAGCTTTGTTATAGAACTTTGAAAAAATGTGATGATTGAAGGAAAACGCTTCCTCAGCTTTTTTTACATGTTTTGACTTGGGTCTAGGTAGGAATCCTAGTGTTTAAAACACAACACATTGGCCATTACTTCAAGGTTTGTTTTAAGTGTACGGAGGTAAGCATAATGGTTTAAGTGTACTAAAACTTTTTTAAAAAGTCTGTCAATTGTAAAGACGTGCACATTACCTTATAAAAGGATTGTCAACATTTTAAAAATGAGAACGATATCAAAAAGTTAAAAAGCAAAAACATATAACCTACAATGAGGCACGTCGTATGTTTTGCTCAACGAATAATCTCTTGTCTTTTGCATGAATGTCACATGCCAGCCTGACTAAGTGCGAGTTCGTTACATTCGAAACTCAACTGGTCATGGACAAAAAACCTTTAAGACTACCTATAAAACCACAAACAATACCATAAAATCATCATGTAAATATTCTAATAACAAAAACTTCACCACCACCAGCATCCGTATTGTGCAACATATATGTTTCTTAAAGAAACAAAAAAATAACAATACAAACTTAACCAAAGCTAATTCACAAGAAGAGTCCAATAAAAAAATCTCCCAGTTTAGAAGGAAAGGGTAGAATGCAGAATAAGGCAAGTATTCTCTCATTCTTCCCCCTGATAACAGGCAAAAATATAAAGTGGAATAAATTTAGTAATTTTGTATCTTTCGACACGTCTTATCGTAAAATTAGCATGCTCTTTTCAATTAAAAAAGACATGTAACAAAACTTTTAAAGTTGGCAAAAAATAGCTGCAGCAAAGTATTATTCTATCTATAACTTTATTTAGTATTAAAATTAATAATCTTTCTCAAGGTTTAATACATAATATTGATGGTTCTCTCGAAACATATATGAATAAAACGCATACGAGCTTAAATCGAACATCCTGGACATTATCTGCATTACCGCGGTTTTCTGCCATATTCAAAACTTTAATACTATTTGCACAGGTGAAAGATTCTGTTTTGGTGTGGCATAATAGCTATAAATCATAAAGGATTTTTGGGGGGTAAAACCGAGACGTAATTATTATAAATAAATTTATTGAAAAAGATATATTTCTCGTTATGATTAGAGTGATTGCCTGTTTTTTTTTCGTCATGTTTCTTTTCTTTTTGGTGTTAAAATCACTGACTAGCTTACCAGTTGCATTAATAATTTATTTGCTTTAATATATGCGGGTCTCCACATTATTTGTTTACCGGTTACGATGCAAAACATTTAAGAATTATTACACCCTTTAACACAACTCCTTTATTCATTATATTTCATACAAAAAGTGACTTTTTAATAAATGTATAAATAGATATCTCCATTTAAATTTTCAAACAAACAACAATTTAGTTATTGATATAATGTATTTTCGAAAATTTTAAGAAACTTTTTTAATGAGAATAATAATCGATAAACGATTTTAAAACTAAGCGACTCAATTTTACTTTTGTTTACAAAGTTTGCTTGATTTATTTCCATTTAAACACAGATGAATTACAGTTACCCCTTGTCTAGCATGTCGAAACATGACAGTTATTACATAATTTATTATATGGCTTTACAGGGATGTCGACCTCGTTTTTAACAACATATGTTTGTGTTCATGAACAATTTTATTTCATGTTCCATTAAATATATAATATAACTGACACGCCAATCTTTTTGTATCAGCTTGCATTAATAGCATCATTTGTAAATTGTTTACCCTAGTTATATAAACTAAGCTAACTAATTGCTGACAACGTTGATTTTTCTCTCTGATGTAAAAAATTGCCGCTTGATTATCGAACTCCATTTTTACACTTATTACTTCAAGAGTAAAGACCCGTGGTGAATGTGTCCACCAGTATCCAGAAACCAGCGTTTTATGAGTCAACAACACACTTTTGTAATCATTTCTATGTCCCAAGCATAGGTAAAGAAAATAGATATGTATTATATTTAATATAGAGAAACTATTTACAGAGAGTACCTTGTGTGGAACCCGTAAAACTAATGAATAAACCCACATTTCTTCAACTTCTATTAAAAAGCTATTAGTAGATGCCGTGTATTTTCAGTTGCATAGATTTTAAATTTGATCTCATTAGGCCAGGTTTACAGTCCTGATCCGATAACTTACTGAAGCCTAACTTTTTCTAGACAGGAAGAAGAGTACGTCCTAGGTAGATGATTCGGCATGTCATGTCTTGCCTTCGTAAATCCTTACAGTTTAGCTATTCTGTTGAAACACCGTTTCAGACTATACTTATAAAATGTGTAAACTCTTTTGATAGATAGCTTTCTTATAGGACTTTGAAAAAAGGTGATGACTGAATTGCAAACGCTTCCTCAGCTTGTTTTACATGTTTTGACTTTTGTGGAGGTAGGAAACCACGTGTTTTAAAACACCACACACTGGCCTTCACTTCAACCAGAATGCATGTTGCCATGTTGACAAAGTGGCTGATCTCTCCCAGACATTTGCAGTAGTATCTTATACTTTTATAACCACTGGTATATCTTTTGTTGATCGATCGTAATATTCACTATCTCCCATAACAGGTTGATAAAAAAACGGTGGCTCATGAGTCAAAAACGTAGACAGATTTCTAAACGGTTGTTTCGACAGGTAAAACTTGGCACAAAGGTTGCGTTTCTTGAAGAATTCATCTGTTGGGGTATATTTTTGGAACGCCTTTGGCTTCTGTCGGAATCCTGCAGATTACAAGCATCTACTCTGATATGGGTGGGGAACAAATGTAGATAGCCTACTTTCATAAAACATGACTTAAAACACCCCCACTGCAAAAAGTTAAAAAAAACTGCTTGACGAAATTGTTGGCGATGAATACTGGTCAAAGGTTTTTCTGTTTGCCTAACAAAGGTCCAAGGAAAGCTGTTTTAGAATTGAGGCCTTAGGGCCTAGCGAAATTCATAACATTTATTGCCAATAGACTAGATGTTCAGGTTAAACTGAACATTACCCTGTTAAATTTCATCACTTTAACTGACCCCAAATCAATCACATTATGCCTCTACAAGTTTTAAGACAGTGCATATATAGCCAATTAAATGTCAAAAGTGTGTCCATAGAAAAAGAAAATGCAGAGGCTCTTTGGTTTGAGTTAAGTGTATGGAAGTAGGCATAAAGGTTTAATATCACTAAAACTTAAAAGTGTGTCAATTGTAATGACATGAACATTTAAGCAAAGGATTGTCAACATTTTAAAAATGAGAACGATATCAAAAAATTAAAAAAGCAAAAACACATTACCTACAATGAGACACGTCGTCTGTTCAGCTCAACGAATGATCTCTTGTCTTTTGCATAAATGTCATATCCCAGTGTAACATAGTGCGAGTTCGTTACATTTGAAACTCACCTGGCCATGGACAAAAAACCCTTAAGACTGCCTGTAAAACCACAAACAATATCATAAAATCATCACGTAAATATTCTAATACCAAAACCTTCACGGCCACCAGCATCCGTACTGTGCAACATATCGTCTACTTCTTAAAGCAACAACGAAAGAAAAACAATACAAACTCAACCAAAACTAATTCACAAGAAGAGTCCAATACCATGAATTCACAGTTTAGATAGGAATGGTAGAATGCAGAATAAGGCAAATATTCCCCTCATTCTTCCCCCTGATAACGGACAAAAGTATACAGTGGAATATATTTAGTTATTTTGTATGATTCGACACGTCTTTTCTTAATACTAACATGCTTTATCTATCTTTTTCAATTGGAAAAACCATATGTAACAAAACATTTAAAGTTGGTGCAGGAATGGTAGTATTCTATATGTACCTTAATTGATTATTATAACTAATAATAGTGCTCACGGTTTAAAACGTAATGGTGATTGTTCTCTTTAAAAATATACGAATAAAATGCATACCAGTGTAAATCGGACCTCTTGCACATTATCGCTATTTTGCAGTATTTTTCATTGTTCTTCGTGTGCGGTATTATTCCATCTCATTCTACCAGCGTGAGATATATAGGATCTAACACCTGTGGGAGAGCAAGACGGGAAAATCTCAGACACCAAAGTGAAAAGATTTCTGGTCTCCAACGAGGCTCTGCCGAGTTAGACCAAAAGAAATCTTTCACGCGGGTGTCTGAGATTTTCTCGTCTTGCCTTACCACCGGTGTTTGCTTCTATTTCTCACTAAGTCGTTCTGTTCTGTTGGAAGATGGCAACAAATCGAGTTTTCTACCCTGAACGTAAATTCCAGTCTACATATGTTGCTTCATAGTGTTTGTTTTGATGTAACCGCTATCATATTGTGGTATTTATTCGGTCATGGAAGCTCAGATATGTTGTTTTCATGTTAATATTTTAAAAAAACATAGTAAACCAACACAACTAAAGCAAATATTTAAAACTTTTTATTGCTAAACCGACAGATGACGTCACAATACATTTTTACGGGAAACGGAGCGTGAAATTCTTATCTCACCCACGGGTTGAGACAAGGATATCTCAACCGGCTTAAAATAGGTACCACGCTGTCTCATTAGTGAGAATGGCCCATCTCAGATCGCTGTCAAGACGTCGTTAAGTAAACAATGTGACGTCACAATAGTACAAAACATCGATAAACAGATTAATTACGTCTTATGAAACTCGATGCATTTTCGCGTCATCTCATTTCAGGGCTGACGCCCTTCGATGAGATATGGACGAGAAAACGCATCTCGTTTAAAAAAAACGTAAATAATCTATAATTATCTGCAATGATGCGATGTACTGCCATATTCAAAACTTTAAAACTATTTGCACAGGTGAAAAAATATGTTTTGTTATGACTAATAGCTATAAATTACAGAGATTTATTTTGGTAAAACCGAGACGTAATTATTTTAATAAATGTAATAAAATTTATTGACTTAGATAGTTAGATAGATTTTCCGTATGATAGCCTCGTTTTTTGTCCCTTTTCTTTTCGGTGTTTTAATCGCTGGCTAGCTGACCAGTTGAATTAATGATTGATTTGTCTTAATATTTGCGGGTCACCATATTATTTGTTTACCGGTTGCGAAGCAAAACATTCGGAAACGTTTAAGCGCATGTGCGCGCATTGTCATGGTAAGGTTTATTTACTAATATGTTGAATGGAGATTACACAGTTTTGTAACCCACTACCTACAGTATATGGTATGTATAAAATAGTGCTTAAGGTGTTTAGTTTCAGGTAAACTGTTACTAAAATGTAAAAAAATTAGTTTGATAAATGTCTAAATTGTAAGCACGGAAAACAAGAAAAACAGTTTATAATACATATATGTATTCATTTATGTACCTATTATTGTCGGCTTGCATTAATAGCATAATTTGTAAATCGTTTACCTTAGTTATTTAAACTAAGCTAACTAATTGCTGACAACGTTGATTTTTATCTCTGATGTAAAAAATTGCAGCTGATTACCGAACTCCATTTTACACTTATCACTTCATGACTAAAGACCCATGGTAAATGTGTCCACCAGTATCCAGAAACTAGCGTTTTATCAGTCAACAGCACATTCTGTTATGTACTCATTTCTATGTCCCAAGCAAAGGGTAAACAAAATAAGATATGTATTCTATTTAATATACAGAGAACACCTTGTGTGGGACCAGTGAAACTAACCAATAGACCTACATTTCCTCAGTTTCTAATAATATGTATTTTTACTTGTCTAAATTTTAGTACCGGATCTCAGTAGACTGGGTTAACGGTTCCTATAACTTACTGAACCCTAACTTTTTTCTAGACAGGAAGTTGTAGGTAAATGAAGCGGTATGAAATAGATAATGTAATAGATTTAGTTTTAAAAGTAAATTAAACTGAAGTTATATAACACTACAAGTCTGCACTTGACTGTGGCAATTTGGCTTTGAGAAAGCACACTTGACGACAAATGAGAAGATATCCTAAAATACTATGTATACCACATATGTCATTGGAAAAGAAGCCTGTGAACACTAACCTTGAGTCCGGTGCCGTTAAACTATCTCTAAATAAAACAATTATTGTATGTTAAATGTGAATTCACCATTAAATTAGTGAAAACATCTTACTGATCATTTACCGGATCCATATATATAACTAGGGATTTTAAAGTTACAATTTTCTTTGGTTAAGTTAAAAGATTAGACGACAAAATTAAATTGGTGACATGATGTCACAGAAAGTGTGTCCTGTATATGATAGTTACAATATCAGATCCTTTTCTCCTGCTCAATGATCTCTACATTCTATTAAACTGGAGATTCTATGCAAACTTTTAATAAGGCCAATTGGCCTCTCTTTGAAGAAAATTGTGGAAAACGACTCAATTCAAAAACTTCAGAAGTCATTTCTATCCCGATTTTAAATTTTAAATGAACTTCCGGAGCACCTGAGTGCACCCATTGTTTTTTAAGGGGGTTCGGGTTACTCTCTTTCTGCTTTTCGTGTTTTTGGTTTTTTGTTGCGTTTGTCTATATCCGGATTTATAACTGTCCCGTGACTTTTGGCTCTTGTTGTTCGGTCGGGTTTCATTGCTATTTTTCTTAACCGCAAGTGCTGACGAGACCAATTCAAAACTTCTGCAAATCCAATACATCCTTCTAAACCAAGGTTTGATTACGACTGTGAGGACGCTGTTAACGATCGGTGCAAAAAGACGCCTCAACAAACAAGGAAAAGGTCGCAGAGTAACGAAACTAGAAACACCCTGGCGTACCTTGGTATGTGTTGACACGTCATTTCTTATTATTAACATGATTTATCTATCTTTTTAGATTAAATTATATGACACAATACATAGCAATATGGTATTCTAAAAGGATCTTTCGTTGAAAAGTAGTTTTCCCACGTTTATTTCAAAACTTTTGTGAAAACGAGAATTTAAAATTAAAGTTGGCAAACAATGGCTGTAACAAAGGTAGTATTCCATCTGTAACTTTATTTAGTATAAAAATTAATAATCTTCCTCAAATGTTCAAACATAATGAAGATGGTTCTCTATAAATTGACGATTTCCTCATATGCTATCGAGGTTTCAATTTCTCCACTGCCAAAACTGTTAGAATCTGGCCCTTATAAAAAATGAGGTAATAACAAAATACCGAGCACTTCGGCGTATGTGTGTACATTTCGAAACTTATAGGTTATTCTAGATCCTGCGATCGGTATTCCGATTTTCTAGACTGATCACTGTTGTTGACTGCTAAACTACTCAAATAGGGGTTTGTTTTATCTAGTTTGATCAGTGTATCAAATACGATCTGAGTCATAGGTAGTGTTTCCTATTCCTGTATTTGACTTTTCCTTGGACATGACAATGAGTAACTCGACCGGTGTCTTATTAGAGGCATGCACTGCTTACTCGTCCGAAACACCTGAGTGCACCCATGGTTTTTATTGGGTTCCGGTTACTCTCTTTCTGTCTGTATTGTTTCTGGTTTTTGTGGTGCGTTTGTCAATATCCTTAATTGTAACTGTCCATTGACTTTTGTCTCTTGTTCTTCGGTCGATTTTCTTTGCTATTTTTTTTATCTCACTACTTCTGTCCACAAATGTGCTTTAAAACCTCTTTACGAAAATGTTTAAACACAAAACACCAACAAAATGTAAAATAATAAAACATAATTCGGAAAACTAGGATACACATTTGCATGAAATTGCAGAATTTAAAAGTCCACATAATCTAATTACTCCAACCTAAGACCGGTATTCATTTATAATCTAAACAACTGGAGCAATCACTTAGAATTTTAATAAAATTTTATGAAATAAAATTAACCATCCTGACTATTGTTCAAATTGTACAGATGGATGAACGGACGGATGTTGCTTCGAAAAGCGCAAATTATTATCCGCTCTCACCCCTTTTTCTGCCGTTGTTTTCGTTCTATTTTACCCGACTTTTTCATGTTAGAGCAATTAGCAAAAAAATATAATCTTAATTCCAGCCTATTGTTTTTTAGTTATACAACACATCATACAATATAATTTTGTTTGAAATGTTACAATAGCTTTTTTGCATTTTATAGATGTATGTTCTGCATTTGTTTTTATCTGTAATTATCCTGATATTTTTGTGCAAGATCCAAATTAAGTCAATTGAAAAATTGGGTATAATAAAGTTTAATTGTTAACGTCCTCAATACAGCTAAAATATTGCTCGTTGGAATTTAGGCAATCAATCTACAAGCGCGAAATAGTTCATACAAAACCGTACCAACGCGCAGTAACATTTTTGTTAAAATTGCCTAAAATCGTCAAAATTTGTAAACGGATACTGAAATAATAAATGCCAGCAGTAATTAACAAATTGACCATACTTTTACATTATTTATAAAGATACTCATTAGGATACCCTACACTTTAGGAAAAGTACACTTCACAATCTATTAGTAATATATTATTGCTTATTTCATTCAAATGCCAATTCCATAACAATCTGATTCAGTGAAATAGTTATTGGTGTCATTATTATCCACTTAATATTCAAGAATAATGGTTTGTTAACTAATTCAAGTGCAAATATTATATCAGCAAAAACTGCGGGTTGAGAGAAATTCAAACAATGTCCTAGCAAAACGTTTATCAAATTAACAGTGGCTTACTGATGTTAAAAAAATAAGATGTAATTATATCTAAATTTACACGCAAATTATTATCCGTTATCACCCTTTTTCTGGCGTTGTTTTAGTTCTATTTTACCTCGCTTTTTTATATGTTAGAGCAATTAGCAAAAAAATACAATCTTAGTTCCAGCCTATTGTTTTTAGGTATATATAGGTACAGTTGGATAAGGTGGCATTTTGCAAGAAATGCAATGAATTTCATTTTTGACCTAACTCAAATTAGTACCATTTATTTGTGTTTACAATTTTGTCTTTGTGCGCAGTATCTTTTTTCCATTAGTATATGACAGGCTTGTTATTCATTGAGATTAGTAGTTCAAGACAACCTCGGCTAATGTATTTCTATTGAATATAAAGTCTAGTTTAAACGATATTGTCAGATATTGAATTGCGCGGACGAGATATTTTTGTCATTAAGCTGTGTATAATTTGATGTCGTGTAATCAAAGATAGTAAATCTAACTCGACACTAAACTTATGCAGTGGTCAAAGAATAAATCCTTCTTTCCTCTTATAAACTATTCTTGACTTACAAGAAAAACATAAAAATATCTATTTAGCGATCTATTCGTAGGACAATACTAATTTTTAATAACTTTAAAAAAAATAAAATTAAATGCAATTCAGTGTGAAGGAGGTAACGAATTAACACAAAAAATTGGTGATAAAATTTTGAGCGTAGAGCAACAGTAGTGGAAAAGAATGCATATTTACGTAAGTGTTCCAAAACAATGGCACTCTATCTTAATCCAAATAATTCTACAGTAGTCAAATTCAAATTCCACAATAATCTGCTTCGGTAAATTTGTATAAGTGTCACAATTATCAGCAAATTATTCGGGAATACATTTTCATGTATTTTTATTCAGTTAAAAAATTAGATTTAAAAGTGCTTGTTATTGCTAGTCTTACTAAACCTTGAAAAATAGCAACACCACATTTTACCAACATGTGTCGTATATCCTTGCGTAACTTTGGAACGGAATGATTGAAGGCATCTGACGACATCTTACACGAATTATCCCGCCTTAAAATAAAGGTATAATTGGCATCCAAATACATTTCAAGAAGATAGAGACGTGGTGTCCTCACTATAGCTAATCATGACCAATGACATTGACAATGGACAAAAGGTCAAGACCACTTTCTAGATTGCGACATTTGATTGCTATTGCTACTTCTTTGAAACCGTAAAAGATAGGTAAACACGAGTAAAGGTTGGACATGTTGGCGTTTTAAGACGTAAAATTGTCCTATTTGTATGGACGTAATTTGGCTTTATCGTATAGGAGTTATCTTCCAATAAGACAGTTGATGCTTAGTTTTTCAAACATACCTTGTTAACTATTGATAATATGGGAATGAGGTCTTTATTGTAGACCTTCATGACCTTTAACCTTTATATTAATAGTCATGTTCTAGATGTTTACATTTAAATGTTATTGCTACCACTTTGAAACCGTAATAGATAATATAATCTTATATCAGAAAAACTGTTGGCCTTATAAAGTCGTGACTTTGTTACATTTAGAAGGAACATTACGATTAAATTTAGACATTACACGACATGATTTTGTAACATTTAATATATAGGATTTCCCGATCTAAACATGCTTATCGCTCTCAAATAATAAAGGCAATTACTTAAAAAATGTGGGTACAATATTTTCTTTTAAACTGTTATTGCATGATAACGCATTAATTTGAATGTGGCACAACCAAATGTTGATTAATAAAAGGGAAATTTTAATTACTTTTCATCTTATCACGTAGTGCAGAATTCTAAAATTGAGTTGACCCTCAAGACCTTACTGCATTTTTTATGATATTATCACTTGGTTCCATTAGTCATTTACACTGGTATTATCACTTGTGCACAAAATGAAACTGATCTATTGTAAGTATCAGTGTCCATGTCAAACGTACGTCAAAAGTCAAGGTCAAATGTGTCCTTTGGTCTTGCTGGCACTATATTTAAAGAACCATAAAGAATAGATGCAGGCAAAATTTGATGTATTTGGTTCAAACTGTTTGCACGGTTTTCGCGTTACAGCACTTAACGTTTTTTTCGTTAATCGGGTTTGGCTTATGACTTAAAAATGGATTTAGTAAACTATAAAACATATAGTAAATTGACTTATAGGAAAACAGCTTCAATTTGAGCACAAGGTCAAATGTCATGGGTCAATGTCGTACCATAGTTACAAGGTAACTGTTATAAAATGTTCTTAGCAACCATATATTATTTTAAAAATTAAGATGATTTACTTTTACGGAAAATGTTATTTTACAAAAGTGGCATCCCCAGCAACGAGCATACATGTCCTTTACAAATCTGTATTAGTGAATTGGGACCATAGCTTTACTCAAGTCACATATTTCCATGACGCAAAGTTATTTTGCACTTATCAACAAACAAAAAGTTTATAACATTCATATATTTTCTGACTTTCGACCGTAACGGGGGCATACGTGGCCGAGTGGTTAAGGTAGTTCGTCTACTATTGATCACGAGGTCTGTCAACACTGAGGTTGCGGGTACGAGTTTCACTGCTAGCAGGGTGTCGTCGACTTTAATCTTAATTGACAAGGATTACCAGTTTTCCTTCTGAAGGTAGTTGGTTTTCTCAGGGTACTCCGGCTTCCTCCCCATATAAAAGCTGGACGCCATGACATAGCTGAAAAATTGGTGAACGTGGCGTTAAACACCATTCAAACAAGAAAACATTCTATAACAGAAAATAACATTACATTATCGCGGCATAGCCTTTCGATACTTTATAGCATTGATTGGGCATATCCGGAGATGACTTGGTTCACTCTGTGAAGCCAATCTATTTTTAGTAAGAGGGTTATTTGCCCGAACACAGTAAACACTTGTAAAAACCATAACCAATTATGAAAATCTAAATTTTACAAAAACACACAATTTTTTATCAATCGACTTCCTGTTTATGCATTTTTGATCCAAAGACAAAGAGTATTGCAACTCGTACAATTTTTCTCGAAAACCGTACGTCCTACAACAAACCACCAACATTCATCTGAAGTAACATATAACATTTCAAATTGTCCAGGTCAAAGATCGAAAGTCAAGGCAAAGGGTAACTTTTCTTGATGTAAGCAATATATCTCAAAAGCCATAAAAGGCTGAAAGAGATAAAAAAAAGGAAAATACTCCTCTTATCAAGAACAATAGGTTTTAAAGTGTTCACTAAGTCGAGACCTTTATTAGATATATTGGGACCGAAACTGTTCGATGAATCGTTTTCGAGCAATCGTACTTCACACCTTTTGGTTTATCGGTTGTTACCTAAGAACTTAAAACATGTTAGAATATTATAAGTAAAGAAGTAAAGTTATCAGTCGGAAAAGAGCTTCAGTTTGCGCCCAAGGTAAAAGTCTTACCATAGCAACAAAGTATCCGCTATAAAAAGTCTTTGTTTTTAAATCAGCAGACATGCCTACACCTTATAGCTTCAAAAAAAGTAAGGAGATCCCCCAAAATAGTAAGTTGAAGTGTTAAATATTAAGGCTCCTGTTCTGTTGCAACATTGCTTGTTTTGGTTCATTGTGATTTTGAACAGTACCCTAACAGGATCTTTGAATGACCAGCAATACAATTCCTTTAATTTCGCAGACTATATGGTGACCAAAATTTTATCTGGAATGTCACCATCGTCGTAAAAATTTTGTGTTTCGACATCGTTTTTCTTTGCTTTCATGCCAACCGGAAGTGCTAAATGCTACAGTAATACACGGCATCTGACTAATAACGGAACAAAACTAAGAAATGTCATAAATTGGAATAGCGTAAGATTAACTTAACAATTGTAAGAATTACGCTAAAATAATAATGATAGGCAAGTTTGAATCAGAATGATGAACTTTACTGAAATGTATCACTTTTTACAACCGGAAGTATCATTTTTGTCCATAGGAACGGACAAAAAATCCTAGGCTACTAATTATTACTTAATTTTGCACCATATGATGTACACGTATATCAAAATTTAATGCCCAAAAGATACATTTGGTCCTAAGTATATAATTTGTATGTTCTTATTTGAACACAAACTTTTTTATATATATTTGAAATTGGTAACTTAGCCCATCACTGCAGTAGCTTATTACCAGGAAAGACAACTCAACACAACTACCTTTTTAAATATCATTGTATCTTGTTATCTGGTTCCGTTAATTGATAACAATTTCCACTGTTTACATGCTTTATTTGTTTATTTATTTTCTTCGCATGTCGTTTATTGGTCATACTATGTTTTTTTTCATTTCTATTACTTGCACTTCAACATTGTGTTCATTTTTCGTTTGTTTAAGTTATTTTATTGTATACTATTTTATAGCACAACAATGTTTTCACACAAACAACGAGATTATTTAACATTGTATCAGTCTATTATGGACACAGGAGCTGAGGTAGTTCGAATATTTATAGAATTTAAGTGTAACGAAAGCCACCATTGTGATGTTGCCAACTACATGATGGGCCAAAAACATGATTTCTTTCATCAATGGAACAATGGAAAGCGGAGTTGCGTTTGTTATCGGGGTGGTTGTCCCATATCTAATAATGAGAGTAACAAAATATTTTTAAAGTGTTACCAACGTCGTTCTGAATACCGTTGTACCGCTAAAAAGGTTCATTGTATATGCCAATATGAAACAAATATAAGGAAACTTGACTTAAGTGCTCTACACATCTTACTTACAAACACAGATGTAATATTCAAAACCAATGTTACTCAGCTTCAAATAATAAAGGAAGTCCGAAATGAAGTTTGCCATGCTGCAAATACAAACAGTTTTACAGAACCCCAATTAAAAAGATTACAGTCTGATTTTAAAAAAGCTACTTTAGAGTTAATTGAACAACCAACAATCAAAAGTTTCGTGACAATGTTATTAGAACAAAACCAGATTTTATGTTACGATGATGACAAGTTGGTGAATGAAATGTCGGATATGCACGAGGTATGTGGTTACTTTTAAAAATAAAATAATTTAAAGACAAGCTAGCTATGTCAAGGTACTTAATCATGTGTGTGCCTTTTTTCAACAATCTTAAGCGTTCATCTAATTTATCGGTAATTCCGCCATTCCCCATTTTGGAGATTAATATAAAATAATATAATATAATATAATATAATATAATATAATATAATATAATATAATATAATATAATATAATATAATATAATATAATATAATATAATATAATAATATAATATAATATAATATAATATAAACTAAACTAAACTAAACTAAACTAAACTAAACTAAACTATACTATACTATACTATACTATACTATACTATACTATACTATACTATACTATACTATACTATACTATACTATACTATACTATACTATACTATACTATACTATACTATACTATACTATACTATACTATACTATACTATACTATACTATACTATACTATACTATACTATACTATACTATACTATACTATACTATACTATACTATACTATACTATACTATACTATACTATACTATACTATACTATACTATACTATACTATACTATACTATACTATACTATACTATACTATACTATACTATACTATACTATACTATACTATACTATACTATACTATACTATACTATACTATACTATACTATACTATACTATACTATACTATACTATACTATACTATACTATACTATACTATACTATACTATACTATACTATACTATACTATACTATACTATACTATACTATACTATACTATACTATACTATACTATACTATACTATACTATGTATCAGAACAAATTTACAATTAAAAATAGAAATCTAAACATCTAGCTTCTATACATTTAAATAACTTCATTTTGATACTATTGTTAGCACTTCAACTCTGTACACATAAGGACATTACTTTATAAACATAGACAACATGTTAATGTAATAACAACAATCAGCTCTAAAATATCAATAATGAAGAATTGTGGCATCTGCTGCTTTTGTTGGTAACACTATTATAGCAAACTTAAAATTGTGACTTTTAGGAGATGCCTTTTAGAGATTAGAAACGTTAATTTTCACAGCGCTTTACGGATGATAATTGATCTAAATTTTCTTTACAGAAAGACAACCAACAAAAAGGCAGGGTAATGTCAGTAAGTAAGCATGGTGATGACATTTTATATGAAAGACAACAGGTCAAAAGAGATAACAATGATATCAAAAGACATTTTATTGAACCTGTTTGTAAGTAGAATTAGATATTTGTAGTGTTTTTTTCTATCAACGATAATGCATTGACCTTAAAAACATCGTTATTTACAGATTTCTTTGGTGTTTAATAACTTTATAATATATTTTAAAAACTCATGAATGATATATCTATCAGCAAAACTGTCTACAAAACCTTGACGCTAATGTTTTCAAAAATAAGAAGACCAAGAGGTGAGTTTAAGATTTATTTTTAAGTTTATCATAATGTTCTTCGAACTATTGGAACACAATTTAATAACTTAAGTAATGTTTTATAAATATATTTCGTTATAATTGATAAAATGGATATCCTAAAACGCAACATAGAAAATTATGGCATTATCGAATTGTTTTCTTCCTGTCAATGTTCAGAGTTTTACGAATTATCATCATGTATTTTGACTCCCTCACTAGCAAAACTGGATGCCTTGCTTTTGCTAAATATGCTAAGTGTTTTCTCTTTTGCTAGTTGACCAAACCGATAAATGTCAAGAAAAAGAAGAAGAAAGGATTAATGGAGTGTCTGGCCAAGGTACATTTTATATCCCTTTTTGTCCCAGGTGTACCCAAAGGGCATATTATGTACATAACATACTAAACGCAACATTGGTTTTGTTCCCTTTTCTTAAAGTTGAACTTTAATGCCACAGATTGCCTTGTTATCAATATTTTTGAAAGTAAAAATTGTAAAACGCCTGTTTTGCTTTTTGTATTTTATAAAAAAATATTTGTTTATATCTTGTTACAAATATTTTATTTACGTCAATAAGTTTTCGTTTTATAAAACAAATATTTTTGCAGATTGAACGTTTTTGTCATCATGTTTGCTTTATCTAGGTCGCGAAGAAGGACACATATATTTAAAATTAAATCGCCATTTGTTCTGAGAACAAATGAAAAGGTCTTTCTAACTGTCCCTCTAAAGTCAAAAATATATATGTGATGGGATTTTTTGTCTTGCTAAGCCCAAAATGTATCTTCCAGTCATAACAATAAGTTATTTGAGTGAAGAAAGTTGTCCCGCGCAAAGAAATATATGGTTCTTAAGTACTTTTATTCCCTTTGCCATGGACAAATTGCTACTTCCGCGCATGAAATGACATGATCCTAAAAATATATGGTTGCTAAGGACTTTTTATAACAGTTACCTTGTTGCTATGGTATAACCTTGACCTGTGACCTTTGACCTTTGGCTCAAATGAAGCTCTTTTTCTACTGATCACTTTAAACCTATATGTTTGCTATATTATCTCTAACCGTTTTCAAGTTGTAACCAAAACAAACCGATTAACGCGTCAAGGGCTATAACTCGAAAACGGTTCATCCCATAGCTTTGAGCGAAATGTACCAAATGGAGGTCTTGACAAGAGGAGCATTTTTCCTATTTATTGTCTGCTTCTATCTTTTATATTTTATGAGATATAGGGCAAACAAAACTTATGTTGATCTTTGACCATGACATTTTAAAATGTAATAAATGTCACTTAGGATCAATGGTGATGGTCCCAAGTCTCTAGAGAAAAAAATTGACGCGTTGTGATATTTTTCAGGTCAAGAACATGTAAAGAGGAAGTCGATTGGGAAAAAAACTAAATCATGGCCATAGGTCCTCCGACATTGTGTGTTCTTCAGATTTTGATAATCGGTTCCGGTTTCTGAGTTTATCTGCTAACAAGGGTTTACGGTGTTGGAGCAGATAACTCTGTTACTAAAAATAGATCGGTGTCCCAGGGTGAGTCATCTCCCAGTATGACCGATTAATTGTACCAAGTATGAAAATGATCGCGTCACTCTTTGCAAATGATTATTTTGCGGAAAAAAGAAAAATAATAATCATAAGAAAAGGAGGAAGGTCTTCCCACTGTAGTATTGCTATGGGACTTTTTGTCTTTCTAAGCACACAATGTCACTTCCGGTCATAAAAATAAGTTATTTAAGTAAAGAACGTGGTCCCGAGCCAAAAAATATATTGTCGTTAGTGTATTTTATGCCTGTTGTTACGGACCTATGACCGTTAACTCAAATTGAAGCTCTTTTCCTACTGATCACTGTAAACCTATATGTTTACTATAACCGTTTTCCTGTTGTAACAAAAAAACGATTTACCGAAATGCATCAAAGGCTTTACTCGAAAGCGGTTCATCGCACAGCTTCGGGCCAAATGTACCAAATGAAGGTCTCGATAAGAGGAGAATTTTTTCCATTGTCTGCTTCTATCTTTTACGGTTTATGAGATATGGTTCTAACAAGACCTATGATGACGTTTGACCTTGACTTTTGACCTTAGACCTTGACATTTTTCAATGTAATATATGACACTTAGGATCAATGGTGGTGGTCCCAAGTCACTAGGATTTACGGTTTTTCGAGAAAAAAAATGTTTGCGACATTTTTCAGGTCAAAAACACGTCAACAGGAACATTGTGTGTTAAATCATTGCGATGAGTCCACCGACATTTTGTACACTTCAGATTTTGAGAATCTGTTACGGTGTGTGAGTTTGTCGGCGTACAAGGGTTCACGATATTTGGGCAGATAACTCTGTTACTAAAAATAGGTCGGTTTCACAGGGTGAACTGAGTCATCTGCAATAAATATTTTTATATTATTTTTGAATTATATGCTAAAGATTGGCATTCTAAGAGAAATAACTTCTATAAAATTGTGATGAAATTTCTCACGGCATGTCTTAATTTACTCATGATTATTAATAGAAGATTTTAGGAAGAAAAATCATTTCAATGTCAATCAAAATAGTAAAGGTAAAAAACTAGTACGAGACCTTGACCTTGTGTACATTTTTAAGGTCAACTGTTATTATGGTCTTTTGTCTCCATCACTCTACTGTTAATACCTTATGAGTTATGTATGTAAACTAATAATTACTTGATTTAATGGGAGAATGGTCAAAGGTCACGAGGGTCAATGTTGAAGACCCCATTCCTCTACCATCGATAGTTAAAAAGATCTATATGAAAAACTAATAATCAACTGTAACTCCTATAAAATGAAGTCGAATTACTTAGCTCCAAATGTGACAAAGTCTTGATAAGGTGTATATGTTGATCTACCTATTACCGTTTCAAAGGAGTAGCGATAACAAGTCATTTAAATATCTATAATTAACAAAAAAGGTCACAAGGTTTTTATTATTTTTAATTATTTGCTAACGACTTGCATTCTAAGAGAGATAACTCATATACAATGTTGATGAAACTTCTCACAACATGTCTTAATTTACTCGTAATTATTAATAGAACATCTTGAATATGAAAGTCTGCTGCTGATAATAGACGAGAAGAACACAGAATTGGTGAAACTGAGAAAACAATTGGGTGAAGCAATGTGTGAACTAAAGAAACTACGAGGTGACTCATTCAACATTTCCGAAACCTATAATTATTATTCAGTGGGTTTACTAACAGAATCATTTAACTTAACAGAACCGGTGATAGTCTTTAATTGGTCCTTCTTGTCATGCTTAACGATAAAACGTGGCACAATTATAATAATCTTGATAACATTTAGTCAGAATAATGTTTTCAATATGAAAATAGCAGTCATCAATTGATATTCGTGTACGGCGGTGACGATATGTACACAATTATACGAAAATACCTGTTTATAAACTTCTAAAAAGCTTACAGATATGAATTCTTTAAAATTACTTTAATTTTCAGAAAATATTGAAATTGATAAGGACATGCTTGGCAACAAATACAGGTAAATAGCAAAACTATTATTAATTTATATTTTTAAATGTGTTAAATAGTTTGTCATACTGATAATGCTTTTCATATTGTCTAATTTTGCTTTTGCTGTTGTTGTTGTTGTTGTTTTTGTCATTCTTTTATTTTATACAGTCATACTTATGAATTCCGAATGTCTTTTAAATTGGACATTCGCTTGCATATTGCAACTGCAGAATTTGGTTCAATGTATTTTAAACTGCATTGTCGCTGGATTAGGTTGATCTATCGATTACATGCTTAGAACACATCATGTCGTCATTTTACATCTCGTCTCTTTTACATTAAACCGTTACGAGAAAATAACAAAATGTTAATACATAAACCTTATATAATGCTGTTGCTTATAACTGGTTTGCATATTATATTGAAATACATTTTCTATGAAAAAATATCTGATAATACATTTGGTTCTAGAAGTAATGTTATAATAAATCTAAACTTTATTGGTCGTTTGTTTGCGGCTGAATTAAGAGGTTATTTTTTAACTTTAACATTGACGACGTAACTATTTTATTTAGTACAGAGATTGGTTCCGAGAAACTACGTGATTATTTAAAATTGTATCAATCCATTAAGGTGGTTAGAATCCATGCGGACTCTATGATTAACATCAAAGAATATCCTGGACAGTTTTCTATTATATCGAATTTTCAAACACAAGTCTGCAATGCTGTGAAAACGAAAAAGTATACGACAGTGGAGTTGAAAAAATTATGGTCAACGTATAAAATGGCTACTCTAGGCATAACTAAACCAATGTACCACGGGCTTAGGAAGATTTTTTTAGAAAAAGAACCAATTTTGAGTCAGGGGGATGTTAAAAACTTGACGAAAGAAATTTTAGATTCAAATGGAGTAAGTAGTTACATGTAAATTGTATAATAGCTTAATGATAATTCGTTATAGAATGAAATAAAAAATAAAAAAAATATTATATATATTTAAAAAAAATAGGCGCATTACGCAATAAACGCAAACAAAATTAAACTGCCATTTGTTCTGAGAACAAATGAGAAGGTCTTTCCCACTGTACCTCTAATGTAAGAAAAGTTAGGTGATGCTATGGGATTTTTTGTCTTGCTATAGCACAAAATGTCACTTCCAGTCATAAAAATGAATTATTTGAGTAAAGAAAGTGGTTCTGAGCCAAAAAATACATGGTTGTTAAGGACTTTCATTCGGTTGCTAAGGACAAAAGGCCACTTCCGGTCATGAAATGACATATTTCAGTAAAGTACATCATTCTGATTCTAAAAATATATAGTTGCTAAGGACTTTTTATAACGGTCACCTTGTTGCTATGGTATGACCTTGACCTATGACCTTTGACCTTTGGCTCAAATTGAAGCTCTTTTCCTACTGATCATGTTAAACCTATATGTTTACTATATTATCTCTAACCGTTTTCAAGTTTTAACCAAAAAACTGATTAACCGAAACGCGTCAAGGGCAGTAACTCAAAAATGGTCCATCGCACAGCTTTTGGTCAAATGTACCAAATGAAGGTCTCAATAAGTGGAGTATTTTTCCCATTTATTGTCTGCTTCTATCTTTTATGGTTTGCGAGATATAGTGCTAACAAGACCTATGGTGACCTTTGACCTTGACTTTTGACCTTTGACCTTGACATTTTTAAATGTAACATATGTCACTTAGGATCAATGGTGGTGCTCCCAAGTCTCTAGGACTTACAGTTTTTGAGAAAAAAATTTTGACGCGTTGCGACATTTTTCAGGTCAAAAACGCGTAAACAGGAAGTCGATTGGAAAAAAAAAATTTGCATGACAAATCATCGCCATAGGACCAGCGACATTTTGTACACTTCAGATTTTAAGAATCGGTTACGGTTTCTGAGTTTATCTGCTAACAAGGGTTTTCGTGTTGGGGCAGATAACTCTGTTACTAAAAATAGATCGGTCTAAAAGCATGAGCCATGTCATCTCCGGATATGACCGATTGATGTTACCAAGTATCGAAATGATACGTCCAGACACTTTTTGGCAAACCTCCGCGGAAGAAGAAAAATAATAATAATAATAATAATCATAAGAAAGACAAGAAGGTCTTTCCCTTGGAAAGGGGGAAAGACCTTAATAATAATAATAATCATAAGAAAGACAAGAAGGTCTTTCCCTTGGAAAGGGGGAAAGACCTTAATAATCATAAGAAAGACAAGATGGTCTTTCCACTGTAGTGGGAAAGACCTTAATTAAATGTCGATACATTTGTTCAAAGAAGAAATGTGAGGTCTTTCCCGGCATTTTGGTAGTGTTATGTCTAGGTATATGGTTGATAATGACTTTAAATCGAAGGGCTTGACATATCGATCACAAAAAACTTATATGTTTACTATATAATCTGTAACGATTTAAAAGTTATTGACAAATAACGCAGTTTACGATATGTTTTTGGCCACCATTTTGAAACCACTCAACCGAATATGTACTTCTTGAGATCAAATTGTAGGAATTTTAATTCTCTGTCAAATGAGCCATATGTTTCATTCATCATCAGTAACGTTTAAAATGTTATAATGCAAAAACCATTTTCAAAATATGAATCAAGGGCAATAACTCAAAAAACAAGTTTTACGCTTTCATATATGAAACATTTTTTGTACATTTCGATGTGACGAACATTTTTCCCTGTATTGGCTGCTTCAGTTTTGTACGGTTCAAGTGTTACGGTGTCGGCCATTTTGAAAATGGCTGCCCGTACCCATTTGACTTTGGTCTTAAACTGAAGGGCTTGTTATGACGGTCATAAAACACCATATGTTCACTATATTATCTCTGAAGGTTTAAAAGTTATTAGCCAAAAACTGATTCGCCGAAACGTGTCAAGGGCCATAACTCGAAAACGGTTTGTCGCACAGTTTTTAATCCTTTAAATCAAATGTAGATCTTAATGAGAGGAACATTTTTCTGATATATTGTCTGCTTCAATTTTTTTATGGTTTTTGAGTTATATTGAAAACAAAATTTAGCCGAAACGTGTCAAGGGCCATAACCTCGAAAACGGTGTATCGCACAGTTTTTGACACTGTATATCAAATGTAGATCTCAAAGAGAGGAACATTTTTCTGATATATTGTCTGCTTAAATTTTTTATGGGTTTTGAGCTGAAAACAAAATTTAGCCGAAATGTGTCAAGGGCCATAACCTCTAAAACGGTTTGTCGCACAGTTTTTGAACCTTATATCAAATGTAGATCTCAATGAGAGGAACATTTTTCTGATATATTGTCTGCTTCAATTTTTTATGGTTTTTGAGTTATTTTGAAAACAAAATTTAGCCGAAACCTGTCAAGGGCCATAACCTCTAAAACGGTTTGTCGCACAGTTTTTGAACCTTTATATCAAATGTAGATCTCAATGAGAGGAACATTTTTCTGATATATTGTCTGCTTCAATTTTTTATGGTTTTTGAGTTATATTGAAAACAAAATTTCAATGGCGGCCATTTTGAAAATGGTGGACCGAAAAAAATTTTGATCCGATACATGTAATTAGGACCGTCATATCTACTTGGAAACCAAGTTTTGTGTAAATCCGACAACTTTGACGTTTTGGACAAACTTCACGTCAAAATCGCGTAAACAGGAAGTGGATCGAAGAATGTTTTTTTGCATGACAAATCTTTGCCATAGAACCAGCGACATTTTGTACACTTCAGATTTTAAGAATCGGTTACGGTTTCTGAGTTTATCTGCTAACAAGGGTTTTCGTGTTGGGGCAGATAACTCTGTTACTAAAAATAGATCGGTTTAAAAGCATGAGCCATGTCATCTCCGGATATGACTGATTAATGGTACCAAGTATCAAAATGATATGTCGAGACACTTTTTGGCAAACCCGCGCGGAAGAAGAATAATAATAATAATAAAACGTCATTTGTTCTGAGAACAAATGAGAAGGTCTTTCCCATTGTTCCTCTAAAGTCAGAAAATTTAGGTGATGCTATGGTATTTTGTGTTTTGCTATAGCACAAAATGTCGCTTCCAGTCATAAAAAATGAGTTATTTAAGTAAAGAAAGTGGTCCCGAACCAAAAAATATATGGTTGTTAAGGACGTTCATTCCGTTGCTAGGGACAAAAGGCCACTTCTGGTCATGAAATGACATATTTCAGTAAAGTACATCATTCTGATTCTAAAAATATATGGTTGCTAAGGACTTTCTATAACGGTCACCTTGTTGCTATGGTATGACCTTGACCTATGACCTTTGACCTTTGGCTCAAATAAAAGCTCTTTTCCTACTGATCATGTTAAACTTATTTGTTTACTATATTATCTTTAACCGTTTTCAAGTTTTAATTAAAAAAGCGATTAACCGAAACGCGTCAAGGTCTGTAACTCGAAAATGGTTCATAGTACAGCTTCGGGCCAAATGTACCAAATAGAGGTCTCGATAAGAGCAGTAGTTTACCCATTTATTGTCTGCTTCTATCTTTTATGGTTTATAAGATATAGTTTTAACAAGACCAATGGTGACCTTTGACCTTGACTTTTCACCTTGACCTTTGGCTCAAATTGAAGCTCTTTTCATACTGATCATGTTAAACCTATATGTTTACTATATTATCTCTAACCGTTTTCAAGTTTTAACTAAAAAAACCGATTAACCGAAACGCGTAAAGGGCAGTAACTCGAAAATGGTTTGTCGCACAGTTTTCAATCCTTTAAATCAAATGTAGATCTCAATGAGAGGAACATTTTTCTGATATATTGTCTGCTTCAATTTTTTTATGGTTTTTGAGTTATTTTGAAAACAAAATTTAGCCGAAACCTGTCAAGGGCCATAACCTCTAAAACGGTTTGTCGCACAGTTTTCGAACCTTTATATCAAATGTAGATCTCAATGAGAGGAACATTTTTCTGGTATATTCTCTGCTTCAATTTTTTATGGTTTTTGAGTTATATTGAAAACAAAATTTCAATGGCGGCCATTTTGAAAATGGTGGACCGAAAAAAATTTTTGACCCGATACATGTAATTAGGACCCTCATATCTACTTGAAAACCAAGTTTTGTGTAAATCCGACAACTTTGACGTTTTCGACAAACTTCGCGTCAAAATTACGTAAACAGGAAGTGGATCGAAGAATGCTTTTTTGCATGACAAATCATCGCCATAGAACTAACGACATTTTATACACTTCAGATTTTAAGAATCCGTTACGGTTTCTGAGTTTATCTGCTAACAAGGGTTTTCGTGTTGGGGCAGATAACTCTGTTACTAAAAATAGATCGGTCTAAAAGCATGAGCCATGTCATCTCCGGATATGACCGATTAATGGGACCAAGTATCGAAATGATATGTCGAGACACTTTTTGGCAAACCCCCGCGGAAGAAGAAAAATAATAATAATAATAATCATAAGAAATACAAGAAGGTCTTTCCACTGTAGTGGGAAAGACCTTAATTATCCAGCATTAATCTTTAAAAATAAATTAGAAAATCCATTTTGAAGATAAAAAAGAACAATATTGTCGGTAGCGTGTTATGGATGATTCTTTCTTATAACTTTCTTCACAGAAAGACAACCAACAAAAGGACAATGTACCATTAAAAAGTAACATGTCTCGCAGAAATGGTATAAAAAGAAAACAGGTTAAAATTGACAACAATGAAATCACAAGAGATAATTATAAACCTACAAGTAAGTAATATTACGAATTTGTAATATTTTTATTCTACAAAAACTAACACATTAATTTAAAAATTGTTTTGCACAGTTTTTATTTGATAACAATACTTTTTAAATTATTCTTAATACTCAAAAATGATGCATCTAATCACACTGTGTACAAAACGTTATCATAAGAAGAGAAAGAAAGCCTTATACCTCTCACCGTGTACACTGGCGTAACTTAAAACATAGTAATTTTTGTGTAATCTTACATTTACAAAAGTTTACATGCATGTTTTGGAGTTTTAAACATAATGTATTTTTAACATATAAATGAAAGTGTATATCAAATAGCATGAAATGCAATAATAAATAAATATATTGAGAGATTGAAAAAGTGAATTTGTTCGATCAGTAAGGGTCACTAGTTCAAGGAGAATTTATGGTTTTTGTCCAGCGTCTTATTATTAAGGCGTTCTTTGTGGAAAGCCTTTCGGTTATGTGTCTGTTTTTTTATTTAGGCTTTCTACTGCAGAGTGACAGCCTTATTGATTCTTGTTTGTTTCTTTTTTCCACCGAGTCTTTTTGCTCGCATCATGTTTTCTTATGCGACATGTAGTAAAGACATTTAGTACCATAGATGTATTAGACATCACGCTGTCGCAGTTAACCTTATGACACAAACTAATTTCGTCTATGAAGTTATCTGCCATATCACACAAAAGGGTGTGTGCATATAAGCTTTCAAACCGTGAAAGGTGTCACAATGAAAGTTCTTCCAGCATGGTAACTGAATGATTGCGAAACTTTGTAGATATCGTGTGCAAAGGTTTTTTCCATCGCCTTATATGAGTTTTCTCCCCCTTTTTTATTGCAAGTTGAATTTTTAACATATTATCTCATGAACCAGATCAAAAAAGGCTGTTGGTCATTTCTAAACTTGACTTTGAAAAGATCACAAGGTCATATCCTAATTTGGCATTGTGTTTTGTGCAGATCTCCTCCTTAACCATAAACGATACAAAACTTGGCTTTTGTTGTTCGTCCGGTTTTCTTTGCTATTTTTCTTTGACCAAAATGTAGATCTTATTTTAGGTCTTGAATTGACATATATTTTGACTTTGTATCTTTCCTGGATCGATGACATTTATTGTAAATAGCCATAACTCAGTAATTGGTCATCAATGACCATGACCTTGAAAGATCACGAGGTCAAACGTACAGATCATCTTTTAATTTTTGCATGTTTTCTCCTTAATAGATACAGAACTGAAACAATAACCAAAATAACCATCTCATTAAGGTAAAAAATATATTTTAACTTACCCTTTGCAAGAGTTTTCTCCCCTAGATAAAAAAAATCTTAATAACTATAAAAGATATTGTATATTAAACATATTTTATTTGCATACTATCAAAGCAAGATGAGATTGGGCACAAGTTATTACAACATTATAGAAGCCATTTCTATACCATTTACAACATGCATTAATATGACAGTAACATAATTGTAAATAGAAACAAAGTGGAGAAACGTCAAATGCTCTAATAAAAACAATTTCTATGTAAAATGTTCAGTTAGTTTAAATTAAACATTTAGGTTTGTATTATTTCTTGTATAGCAATAATAATAACAAATTAAGCTTACAACAATAAGAATTAATAGAACAAAACATGCAAGGAATAAGAGCTGTAATAAGGCCTGCTGAAGTTAGTCGAAACGGTGGGTACTTTTAATATAGTTATGGACGGCACTGAAAATATCAACGTTTTGATCTACATTTAAACTATCTTTACCAAAAAATATAATATGAAATGAAATTTCTCCGTATATTTGAAGTATTAGGAATAGATTATGTCTGAATTATAGAGTGGACATTCCATGAAAGAATGGCATGCATTCTCACATGGATAACCGCATAAACAGGTCGCATCGTTTCTAAGGTTAAAACGAAAAAGATCAAAATTTAATGCACTAAAATTGTGTCGCAGTCTTGTATGAAGTATATTCATTTTCCTATTTCCAGTATGAAACCCTTTATGTATAGAATATGTCTGTGCTGTAAGTGCTCTCTTAAATTGTGAAAAAGTAGGAATATTTCGTAAATCAATTTTCAATTTATTCAACATTCTAAGTGTCGACGGAAAAAATAATTATTAGTATTTGTGAGTCTATATCGTGGAATACTGAAGTTACCATTATTTCTGAGGTAATAGTGTGAAATTTCTGAAATATAAGATATCGGATAGGTATGAGGGACAATTTTTATTTACAGCATTATACATCAAACATAGGCATCGTCTATTTCGTATGTCTATCAACTTCTCACACCCTGTTTCTAAATATAGCGATTCGCGACTTACATAATATGGGAGGCCAGTTACTATTCTGGCTACTTCTAACTGTATTTTTCTAGTTGTTCTGAAAGTTCATTCCCGCAGCCATTCCACAACTCACAACTATACTCCATAATCGGTCTGATGAATGTAAGATATATCTTGCTAAGAGAATCACGCTTAAGTATATATTTAAGTTTTCTAAGCATAGACGTCTTCAGAGAAACACTTTTGCATATATTATCGATATGACAATGCCTCTTACATTCGTCACTTAGGGTAATTCCCAGGTGTTTGTGCTTGTTACGTATATCAAGTTGGTTATTTGAAACATTAAACTTATATCTCCTATCAGCATTTTCGAACAATACAAAAATAGTTTTAGCTGGATTGAACTTTATCAAACATTTTTTTTTACCATATATCAATTCTGTATAGATCTCTGTTTACAACACTTTCTAAAGTTTCACTTGAGTCGGAACTGTACATAAGAGACGTGTCATCTGCAAAGAGTCTTGTGATTGACTCAATAGAATCCGCTACATCATTAATACGTTGAGTTATTAAGTTTGCTCTATAGTTAGATTGTTTCTCGCCGGACTTAAATAATGGTGTAATAACAGATCTTTTTCAATTGGTTGGAAACCTTCCTTGTTGTAAAGACAAATAAAAAATCACCGATAAAGGCTTTTTCACACAATTAAAAGTGTAACGAACTCTTTTTCGTATTTTGCGATTTCTTCGTGTATGGGTGTCAATACTAGTTGCACCATATTGTCAATTATAGGTTTCATGGCTTGTATAATATGAGGTGCACTTATTTCTGGAAGTGACGGGCTTTTTATTGTGTCCTATATCAGTTTAGTAAGATTTATGATAATGTTGATCTTAATAACTGATGAGTTCGTAATGCATAATATATGAAAGATCTTAAGGTCAGTGGTGAATGTCATTCATTTATCTGGAGGTCCTTTTTAAGACCCTGTTTATTTCAAAAGTAATCGAAATGGTTTTTCCCTCTATTTGTTTAAATATATTCAATTTTAATCAAATAGACTGTCAGGGGTAAAGTCATAATTTCTATAATTCTACCTTCCCTGTTTTAGCTTATATTGGAAAAGTTTTCCTTTCAAATTGGAAAGTTTTGAAGACAAATTACAAATAGGCTTTAGAGGTTACATTTCAAGGTCCTCCTATGGATGTATTAGACATTGCGCTTTCGCAACTATCCCTGGCTCATTTTTTTTGCAATTATTTCACCTGTCTCAAAAAGCTTGTAAACTTTGAAATCGCAATAGATGTCTCGATGAAAATTGAATTTTGACGACTCTTATAGTTATTTCACCTTCTTTGTTGCAAATGAAATCTGTAACATTGTATCTCATAAATCATACAAGATAAAGGTTTTCAATGTTGCCATCATTGAGCTAAACTACAAAAAAAAGGTCACAAGGTCAAAGTTCAAGTTCACATTCTTATTTTTAACCATGTGTTGTGTACGGATTTTCCCCTAAACCATAAAAACTGCCGAAGTAAATCTACTACCCAAATGTATAGGATATTAAGGTCTTGAACGATTCCAATACTTGAGTATACTTGTGAAAGAGTTATCTCTCCTGGTCAATAAAATATACGGTGAATGACAAATTTCTTAATAATAACAGATTTGATTTTGACCTCGGATATTCTCTACTGCTGATTGTTAATTTTCAACAAGCTCAATGTCGGAGGTCACAGTCAAGTTTCTTTTTATATTTGTATTGCCAATGTATATAAAGTCTACTTAGAGGTAGTTAAAGGTTAAATAGAGGCTTAGGAGAAACGCAGACAAATTGAAGGTATCATATAATACATGATGACGAGATACTAAGACTAATTAAAGGTAACATACAAAGCAGGTTGAGGAGAAATTCAGACTGAATTAAGGTAACATAGTTGACAAGCAGAGGAGAAACTCAGACAAATTCAAGGTAACATATAGGACAGGCTGAGGAGAAACTCGGACTAATTGAAGGCAACACAAAGGGCATGGAAAAGAGGCTGAGAAGAAACTCACACTAATTCAAAATCATACACAAGGCGTACAAAAAATGCTGAGTAGAAAAGTGGCTCAGAAGAAACTCGGTGTGATTCAAAGTATTATATACTTTTTGGAAAACGGCTGAGAAGGAACTCAGACAGAGACAAGATAGGATGCAATGCATAGAAAACTGGCAAAGAAAAATCTCCGACTAATTTAAGAGCATAGAAAAGAGGTTGAGAAATCACTTCAGGCTAATTAATGGTAAAATTGAGAGCATAGAAAAGAGGCTGAGAAGAAACTGAGACTAATTCCTCGTAAAATAGAAGGCCTAGAAAAGAGACCGAGAAGATATTTAGACTAATTCAAAAAACAATAGAGAGCAAAGGAAAGTGGCTGAAAAGAAACGTAGACTAAGAAACGTACAGGGTATTAGAAGAGGCGGCGAAAAAACTCAGACTAATTCAAGGTTAGATAGAAAAATAGACTGCAAAGAAAAGATGCTCAGACTAATTATATAGGTAAAATAGAGGCACAGAAAAGAGTGTGAATACAAAATAATTCAACGTAATATACTGGGCATACAAGAAGGGCTGAGAAGAAACTCAGACAAATTCAAGGTAAATTAGAGTGCATAGAAAAGTAGCTGAGAAGATTTTAAGATTTACTCATCGTAAAATGAAGGGTATAGAAAAGAGTGTTTTTGCTTGTAGTTCTATACTGTAAATTATAATCTTTTGGAATAATATTGTCTGATTTGTCTTTTGGGCAGTATTTTCTGGGTTTTTTTGTTTGCCAATAGCATTGACTATTCATTTTTGTTTTTGAGTTATTTTGTCACTTTTGGTGGTCTTTTCAAATTTATGTGTGCTAATACTGAAAAAGAGAGGAACTTTAAGTAATTCTATGGATAGTTACAGCATTTAAATTGTGCCTTTTCTTGTTGCTACATAAGAATGTACCAGGTAAGCGTTACAGGCTCATGTACAGCCCCTGAAACGTATGTTTACGATTTGATGGTTTGTACATCTATCGTTTATCGTTCGTAAAACGTCCGTACATCGTTCGTATATGGTACCGTAAACGCATAGTATATCGTGAATCGTTTTCTCATCCATGTATGTTTTATCGCTTTTTCTATCGGTCACAGTATGGTTTTCAGTCTGTTATTTCGTACATCGTATGGTTTAACGTGCATCTTATGGTTCATAATGTGTGGTTTCCTGTACCTGTTTGTGTACATCGTATAGTGCATGGGTTATTTGATTGCACATGCACATCGTTTTGTACAACGTTTAAGTAAACTTCAAAATTAAATAACACCTTTCGGCTCTACGGATAACAACTGTGCTTTGAACTAACTTAATGAATAAGTGATGTTAAAGATTCCTAAAGGTGATAAAAATTACATTAACAGGAATTCGACATTAGGCGTAAGTCAAAAAGTAAAAAACAATAAATCAGTAGAAATAAATAAATAAATACATATAAAAAATTAAGAAATGACACAAAAATAAAAAATTAACCGCTCTATTTGTGTGTAATTACATGTAAAAGACGCTTCCATTCCAATCTGATACATTTCAAACTTATATAATAATATGATTTTAACTGTCTAATTAGATAAGTATGTGCACATACACAACACCTATATGAGCGAGGGTATTGTAGACGGTTGTAACATGTTGGGCCTGTATGTTAGGTTCCTGAAAAAAATGAAATCATTTCATTCCGTAACTAAACTATGTTAATGTGTAATTGACCTTAACCAAAGTTAATTTACGATATATTTCAAGAAGTACACTTATCTGAACCTTTCCAGCAACACAATATGATACTGCCCGTATGATATAGTTACTTTAATACTGCCATTTGATACCGTTACTTCGAATTTAGAGTCATTATAAAACGATATCAAGTTGTTATACAATTTATTCTTTAACATAATCACTTCAAAGAAACAAGTTTTGATTTATTACCAGTGGTCTATGCAATTAACAAATTAACATCTCATCTTATCTTGCAAGATGACACATTTTCAATCACATGAATAAAGAACCAGTTTTATCGGTAATAACAATCCCTACAAAAAATTACTTTTCCGTATTTTAAATGAACTTATGATGCACAGGTTTCTTTGTTGTTAACTTTTTAATTAGTATTATAATTTATGAAAACGTATGATTGGATTACAAAATGTATTGGTCTTTTTTCTTCAAAGAGCCGTAGTGCCGTAATACATATATATATATATATATATATATATATATATATATATATATATATTCAAGTCTAGAAGATTATGCAACGATACAAATGACGGTGTTTCTTGTCAAAAATTTAGACAAAGACTGACCAACGAATGGCCTTAGTCATTGAATGTCAATATAAATAAATGACGTAAACAAGTCATAACATATTGATCTTAAACTTTCTCATTTCCAACTTAACCCAAAATAGATGCCTCCCAGTCCGCCAGCCGCGGACGTGCCGTGCTGTTACTTGGCTTTTCTCAAATATTCCAAAAAGATGTAATCAAAATTACCAAGGTGACAAATTCATTACGCCAGACGCGCGTTTCGTCTACTTAAGACTCATCAGTTGCGTTTAATTCTAAATGCTTAAAGTATTTTTTCATTTGGTGATGGAATAATATAAGTCCACCGGGAACGTGTACAAACATTCAATGACTAAGGCCATTCGTTGGTCAGTCTTTGTCTAAATTTTTGACAAGAAACACCGTCATTTGTATCGTTTCATAATCTTCTAGACTTGTATATTATTTTTTGTTTATGCTGTATCGTCATGTTTGTCGATCCGATACTTAATAAGCTTACTGGTTGGTAGACTCTTTAGACTTTTAAATAATATTTTTAATATTTTAAACTACCTGTATTGTGTTTTTACACGATCCCAGTGGACTTATATTATTCCATCACCAAATGAAAAAATACTTTAAGCATTTAGAGTTAAACGCCACTGATGAGTCTTAAGAAGACGAAACGCGCGTCTGGCGTAATGAAGTTGTCACCTTGGTAATTTTGATTACATCTTGTTGGAATATTTGAGCAAAGCCAAGTAACAGCACGGCACGTCCGCGGCTGGCGGACTGGGAAGCAACTATTTTGGGTTAAGTTGGAAATGTGAAAGTTTAAGATCAATATGTTATGACTTGTTTACGTCATTTATTTATATTGACATTCAATGACTAAGGCCATTCGTTGGTCAGTCTTTGTCTAAATTTTTGACAAGAAACACCGTCATTTGTATCGTTGCATAATCTTCTAGACTTGTATATTATTTTTTTGTTTATGCTGTATCGTCATGTTTGTCGATCCGATACTTAATAAGCTTACTGGTTGGTAGACTCTTTAGACTTTTATATAAACGATCCCAGTGGACTTATATTATTCCATCACCAAATGAAAAAATACTTCAAGCATTTAGAGTTAAACGCCACTGATGAGTCTTAAGTAGACGAAACGCGCGTCTGGCGTAATGAATTTGTCACCTTGGTAATTTTGATTACATCTTGTTGGAATATTTGAGTAAAGCCAAGTAACAGCACGGCACGTCCGCGGCTGGCGGACTGGGAAGCAACTATTTTGGGTTAAGTTGGAAATGTGAAAGTTTAAGATCAATATGTTATGACTTGTTTACGTCATTTATTTATATTGACATTCAATGACTAAGGCCATTCGTTGGTCAGTCTTTGTCTAAATTTTTGACAAGAAACACCGTCATTTGTATCGTTGCATAATCTTCTAGACTTGTATATTATTTTTTTGTTGATGCTGTATCGTCATGTTTGTCGATCCGATACTTAATAAGCTTACTGGTTGGTAGACTCTTTAGACTTTTATATAAACGATCCCAGTGGACTTTTTTATTCCATCACCAAATGAAAAAATACTTCAAGCATTTAGAGTTAAACGCCACTGATGATTCTTAAGTAGACGAAACGCGCGTCTGGCGTATTGAATTTGTCAACTTGGTAATTTTGATTACATCCTGTTGGAATATTTGAGCAAAGCCAAGTAACAGCACGGCACGTCCGCGCCTGGCGGACTGGGAAGCAACTATTTTGGGTTAAGTTGGAAATGTGAAAGTTTAAGATCAATATGTTATGACTTGTTTACGTCATTTATTTATATTGACATTCAATGACTAAGGCAATTCGTTGGTCAGTCTTTGTCTAAAATTTTGACAAGAAACACCGTCATTTGTATCATTGCATAATCTTCTAGACTTGTATATTATTTTTTGTTTATGCTGTATCGTCATGTTTGTCGATCCGATACTTAATAAGCTTACTGGTTGGTAGACTCTTTAGACTTTTATATAAACGATCCCAGTGGACTTATATTATTCCATCACCAAATGAAAAAATACTTCAAGCATTTAGAGTTAAACGCCACTGATGAGTCTTAAGTAGACGAAACGCGCGTCTGGCGTAATGAATTTGTCACCTTGGTAATTTTGATTACATCTTGTTGGAATATCTGAGTAAAGCCAAGTAACAGCACGGCACGTCCGCGGCTGGCGGACTGGGAAGCAACTATTTTGGGTTAAGTTGGAAATGTGACAGTTTAAGATCAATATGTTATGACTTGTTTACGTCATTTATTTATATTGACATTCAATGACTAAGGCCATTCGGTGGTCAGTCTTTGTCTAAATTTTTGACAAGAAACACCGTCATTTGTATCGTTGCATAATCTTCTAGACTTGTATATTATTTTTTGTTTATGCCGTATCGTCATGTTTGTCGATCCGATACTTAATAAGCTTACTGGTTGGTAGACTCTTTAGACTTTTATATAATATTTTGAACTACCTGTATTGTGTTTTACACGATCCCAGTGGACTTATATTATTCCATCACCAAATGAAAAAATACTTCAAGCATTTAGAGTTAAACGCCACTGATGAGTCTTAAGTAGACGAAACGCGCGTCTGGCGTAATGAATTTGTCACCTTGGTAATTTTGATTACATCTTGTTGGAATATTTGAGTAAAGCCAAGTAACAGCACGGCACGTCCGCGGCTGGCGGACTAGGAAGCAACTATTTTGGGTTAAGTTGGAAATGAGAAAGCTTAAGATCAATATGTTATGACTTGTTTACGTCATTTATTTATATTGACATTCAATGACTAAGGCCATTCGTTGGTCAGTCTTTGTCTAAATTTTTGACAAGAAACACCGTCATTTGTATCGTTTCATAATCTTCTAGACTTGTATATTATTTTTTGTTTATGCTGTATCGTCATGTTTGTCGATCCGATACTTAATAAGCTTACTGGTTGGTAGACTCTTTAGACTTTTAAATAATATTTTTAATATTTTAAACTACCTGTATTGTGTTTTTACACGATCCCAGTGGACTTATATTATTCCATCACCAAATGAAAAAATACTTTAAGCATTTAGAGTTAAACGCCACTGATGAGTCTTAAGAAGACGAAACGCGCGTCTGGCGTAATGAAGTTGTCACCTTGGTAATTTTGATTACATCTTGTTGGAATATTTGAGCAAAGCCAAGTAACAGCACGGCACGTCCGCGGCTGGCGGACTGGGAAGCAACTATTTTGGGTTAAGTTGGAAATGTGAAAGTTTAAGATCAATATGTTATGACTTGTTTACGTCATTTATTTATATTGACATTCAATGACTAAGGCCATTCGTTGGTCAGTCTTTGTCTAAATTTTTGACAAGAAACACCGTCATTTGTATCGTTGCATAATCTTCTAGACTTGTATATTATTTTTTTGTTGATGCTGTATCGTCATGTTTGTCGATCCGATACTTAATAAGCTTACTGGTTGGTAGACTCTTTAGACTTTTATATAAACGATCCCAGTGGACTTTTATTATTCCATCACCAAATGAAAAAATACTTCAAGCATTTAGAGTTAAACGCCACTGATGAGTCTTAAGTAGACGAAACGCGCGTCTGGCGTATTGAATTTGTCAACTTGGTAATTTTGATTACATCCTGTTGGAATATTTGAGCAAAGCCAAGTAACAGCACGGCACGTCCGCGCCTGGCGGACTGGGAAGCAACTATTTTGGGTTAAGTTGGAAATGTGAAAGTTTAAGATCAATATGTTATGACTTGTTTACGTCATTTATTTATATTGACATTCAATGACTAAGGCAATTCGTTGGTCAGTCTTTGTCTAAATTTTTGACAAGAAACACCGTCATTTGTATCATTGCATAATCTTCTAGACTTGTATATTATTTTTTGTTTATGCTGTATCGTCATGTTTGTCGATCCGATACTTAATAAGCTTACTGGTTGGTAGACTCTTTAGACTTTTATATAAACGATCCCAGTGGACTTATATTATTCCATCACCAAATGAAAAAATACTTCAAGCATTTAGAGTTAAACGCCACTGATGAGTCTTAAGTAGACGAAACGCGCGTCTGGCGTAATGAATTTGTCACCTTGGTAATTTTGATTACATCTTGTTGGAATATCTGAGTAAAGCCAAGTAACAGCACGGCACGTCCGCGGCTGGCGGACTGGGAAGCAACTATTTTGGGTTAAGTTGGAAATGTGACAGTTTAAGATCAATATGTTATGACTTGTTTACGTCATTTATTTATATTGACATTCAATGACTAAGGCCATTCGGTGGTCAGTCTTTGTCTAAATTTTTGACAAGAAACACCGTCATTTGTATCGTTGCATAATCTTCTAGACTTGTATATTATTTTTTGTTTATGCCGTATCGTCATGTTTGTCGATCCGATACTTAATAAGCTTACTGGTTGGTAGACTCTTTAGACTTTTATATAATATTTTGAACTACCTGTATTGTGTTTTACACGATCCCAGTGGACTTATATTATTCCATCACCAAATGAAAAAATACTTCAAGCATTTAGAGTTAAACGCCACTGATGAGTCTTAAGTAGACGAAACGCGCGTCTGGCGTAATGAATTTGTCACCTTGGTAATTTTGATTACATCTTGTTGGAATATTTGAGTAAAGCCAAGTAACAGCACGGCACGTCCGCGGCTGGCGGACTAGGAAGCAACTATTTTGGGTTAAGTTGGAAATGAGAAAGCTTAAGATCAATATGTTATGACTTGTTTACGTCATTTATTTATATTGACATTCAATGACTAAGGCCATTCGTTGGTCAGTCTTTGTCTAAATTTTTTACAAGAAACACTGTAATTTGTATCGTTGCATAATCTTCTAGACTTGTATATTATTTTTTGTTTATGCTGTATCGTCATGTTTGTCGATCCGATACTTAATAAGCTTACTGGTTGGTAGACTCTTTAGACTTTTATATAATATTTTGAACAACCTGTATTGTGTTTTTACACGATCCCAGTGGACTAATATTATTCCATCACCAAATGAAAAAATACTTTAAGCATTTAGAGTTAAACGCCACTGATGAGTCTTAAGTAGACGAAACGCGCGTCTGCCGTAATGAATTTGTCCCCTTGGTAATTTTGATTACATCTTGTTGGAATATTTGAGCAAAGCCAAGTAACAGCACGGCACGTCCGCGGCTGGCGGACTGGGAAGCAACTATTTTGGGTTAAGTTGGAAATGTGAAAGTTTAAGATCAATATGTTATGACTTGTTTACGTCATTTATTTATATTGACATTCGATGACTAAGGCCATTCGTTGGTCAGTCTTTGTCTAAATTTTTGACAAGAAACACCGTCATTTGTATCGTTGCATAATCTTCTAGACTTGTATATTATTTTTTTGTTGATGCTGTATCGTCATGTTTGTCGATCCGATACTTAATAAGCTTACTGGTTGGTAGACTCTTTAGACTTTTATATAAACGATCCTCATTATTCCATCACCAAATGAAAAAAATACTTCAAGCATTTAGAGTTAAACGCCACTGATGAGTCTTAAGTAGACGAAACGTGCGTCTGGCGTATTGAATTTGTCAACTTGGTAATTTTGATTACATCTTGTTGGAATATTTGAGCAAAGCCAAGTAACAGCACGGCACGTCCGCGCCTGGCGGACTGGGAAGCAACTATTTTGGGTTAAGTTGGAAATGTGAAAGTTTAAGATCAATATGTTACGACTTGTTTACGTCATTTATTTATATTGACATTCAATGACTAAGGCCATTCGTTGGTCAGTCTTTGTCTAAATTTTTGACAAGAAACACCGTCATTTGTATCATTGCATAATCTTCTAGACTTGTATATTATTTTTTGTTTATGCTGTATCGTCATGTTTGTCGATCCGATACTTAATAAGCTTACTGGTTGGTAGACTCTTTAGACTTTTATATAAACGATCCCAGTGGACTTATATTATTCCATCACCAAATGAAAAAATACTTCAAGCATTTAGAGTTAAACGCCACTGATGAGTCTTAAGAAGACGAAACGCGCGTCTGGCGTAATGAAGTTGTCACCTTGGTAATTTTGATTACATCTTGTTGGAATATTTGAGCAAAGCCAAGTAACAGCACGGCACGTCCGCGGCTGGCGGACTGGGAAGCAACTATTTTGGGTTAAGTTGGAAATGTGAAAGTTTAAGATCAATATGTTATGACTTGTTTACGTCATTTATTTATATTGACATTCAATGACTAAGGCCATTCGTTGGTCAGTCTTTGTCTAAATTTTTGACAAGAAACACCGTCATTTGTATCGTTGCATAATCTTCTAGACTTGTATATTATTTTTTTGTTTATGCTGTATCGTCATGTTTGTCGATCCGATACTTAATAAGCTTACTGGTTGGTAGACTCTTTAGACTTTTATATAAACGATCCCAGTGGACTTATATTATTCCATCACCAAATGAAAAAATACTTCAAGCATTTAGAGTTAAACGCCACTGATGAGTCTTAAGTAGACGAAACGCGCGTCTGGCGTAATGAATTTGTCACCTTGGTAATTTTGATTACATCTTGTTGGAATATTTGAGTAAAGCCAAGTAACAGCACGGCACGTCCGCGGCTGGCGGACTGGGAAGCAACTATTTTGGGTTAAGTTGGAAATGTGAAAGTTTAAGATCAATATGTTATGACTTGTTTACGTCATTTATTTATATTGACATTCAATGACTAAGGCCATTCGTTGGTCAGTCTTTGTCTAAATTTTTGACAAGAAACACCGTCATTTGTATCGTTGCATAATCTTCTAGACTTGTATATTATTTTTTTGTTGATGCTGTATCGTCATGTTTGTCGATCCGATACTTAATAAGCTTACTGGTTGGTAGACTCTTTAGACTTTTATATAAACGATCCCAGTGGACTTATATTATTCCATCACCAAATGAAAAAATACTTCAAGCATTTAGAGTTAAACGCCACTGATGAGTCTTAAGTAGACGAAACGCGCGTCTGGCGTATTGAATTTGTCAACTTGGTAATTTTGATTACATCCTGTTGGAATATTTGAGCAAAGCCAAGCAACAGCACGGCACGTCCGCGCCTGGCGGACTGGGAAGCAACTATTTTGGGTTAAGTTGGAAATGTGAAAGTTTAAGATCAATATGTTATGACTTGTTTACGTCATTTATTTATATTGACATTCAATGACTAAGGCCATTCGTTGGTCAGTCTTTGTCTAAATTTTTGACAAGAAACACCGTCATTTGTATCATTGCATAATCTTCTAGACTTGTATATTATTTTTTGTTTATGCTGTATCGTCATGTTTGTCGATCCGATACTTAATAAGCTTACTGGTTGGTAGACTCTTTAGACTTTTATATAAACGATCCCAGTGGACTTATATTATTCCATCACCAAATGAAAAAATACTTCAAGCATTTAGAGTTAAACGCCACTGATGAGTCTTAAATAGACGAAACGCGCGTCTGGCGTAATGAATTTGTCACCTTGGTAATTTTGATTACATCTTGTTGGAATATTTGAGCAAAGCCAAGTAACAGCACGGCACGTTCGCGGCTGGCGGACTGGGAAGCAACTATTTTGGGTTAAGTTGGAAATGAGAAAGTTTAAGATCAATATGTTATGACTTGTTTACGTCATTTATTTATATTGACATTCAATGACTAAGGCCATTCGTTGGTCAGTCTTTGTCTAAATTTTTGACAAGAAACACCGTCATTTGTATCGTTGCATAATCTTCTAGACTTGTATATTATTTTTTTGTTGATGCTGTATCGTCATGTTTGTCGATCCGATACTTAATAAGCTTACTGGTTGGTAGACTCTTTAGACTTTTATATAAACGATCCCAGTGGACTTATATTATTCCATCACCAAATGAAAAAATACTTCAAGCATTTAGAGTTAAACGCCACTGATGAGTCTTAAGTAGACGAAACGCGCGTCTGGCGTAATGAATTTTTCACCTTGGTAATTTTGATTACATCTTGTTGGAATATTTTAGTAAAGCCAAGTAACAGCACGGCACGTCCGCGGCTGGCGGACTGGGAAGCAACTATTTTGGGTTAAGTTGGAAATGTGAAAGTTTAAGATAAATATGTTATGACTTGTTTACGTCATTTATTTATATTGACATTCAATGACTAAGGCCATTCGTTGGTCAGTCTTTGTCTAAATTTTTGACAAGAAACACCGTCATTTGTATCATTGCATAATCTTCTAGACTTGTATATTATTTTTTGTTTATGCTGTATCGTCATGTTTGTCGATCCGATACTTAATAAGCTTACTGGTTGGTAGACTCTTTAGACTTTTATATAAACGATCCCAGTGGACTTATATTATTCCATCACCAAATGAAAAAATACTTCAAGCATTTAGAGTTAAACGCCACTGATGAGTCTTAAATAGACGAAACGCGCGTCTGGCGTAATGAATTTGTCACCTTGGTAATTTTGATTACATCTTGTTGGAATATTTGAGCAAAGCCAAGTAACAGCACGGCACGTTCGCGGCTGGCGGACTGGGAAGCAACTATTTTGGGTTAAGTTGGAAATGAGAAAGTTTAAGATCAATATGTTATGACTTGTTTACGTCATTTATTTATATTGACATTCAATGACTAAGGCCATTCGTTGGTCAGTCTTTGTCTAAATTTTTGACAAGAAACACCGTCATTTGTATCGTTGCATAATCTTCTAGACTTGTATATTATTTTTTTGTTGATGCTGTATCGTCATGTTTGTCGATCCGATACTTAATAAGCTTACTGGTTGGTAGACTCTTTAGACTTTTATATAAACGATCCCAGTGGACTTATATTATTCCATCACCAAATGAAAAAATACTTCAAGCATTTAGAGTTAAACGCCACTGATGAGTCTTAAGTAGACGAAACGCGCGTCTGGCGTAATGAATTTTTCACCTTGGTAATTTTGATTACATCTTGTTGGAATATTTTAGTAAAGCCAAGTAACAGCACGGCACGTCCGCGGCTGGCGGACTGGGAAGCAACTATTTTGGGTTAAGTTGGAAATGTGAAAGTTTAAGATAAATATGTTATGACTTGTTTACGTCATTTATTTATATTGACATTCAATGACTAAGGCCATTCGTTGGTCAGTCTTTGTCTAAATTTTTGACAAGAAACACCGTCATTTGTATCATTGCATAATCTTCTAGACTTGTATATTATTTTTTGTTTATGCTGTATCGTCATGTTTGTCGATCCGATACTTAATAAGCTTACTGGTTGGTAGACTCTTTAGACTTTTATATAAACGATCCCAGTGGACTTATATTATTCCATCACCAAATGAAAAAATACTTCAAGCATTTAGAGTTAAACGCCACTGATGAGTCTTAAGTAGACGAAACGCGCGTCTGGCGTAATGAATTTGTCACCTTGGTAATTTTGATTACATCTTGTTGGAATATTTGAGCAAAGCCAAGTAACAGCACGGCACGTCCGCGGCTGGCGGACTGGGAAGCAACTATTTTGGGTTAAGTTGGAAATGTGAAAGTTTAAGATCAATATGTTATGACTTGTTTACGTCATTTATTTATATTGACATTCAATGACTAAGGCCATTCGTTGGTCAGTCTTTGTCTAAATTTTTGACAAGAAACACCGTCATTTGTATCATTGCATAATCTTCTAGACTTGTATATTATTTTTTGTTTATGCTGTATCGTCATGTTTGTCGATCCGATACTTAATAAGCTTACTGGTTGGTAGACTCTTTAGACTTTTATATAAACGATCCCAGTGGACTTATATTATTCCATCACCAAATGAAAAAATACTTCAAGCATTTAGAGTTAAACGCCACTGATGAGTCTTAAATAGACGAAACGCGCGTCTGGCGTAATGAATTTGTCACCTTGGTAATTTTGATTACATCTTGTTGGAATATTTGAGCAAAGCCAAGTAACAGCACGGCACGTCCGCGGCTGGCGGACTGGGAAGCAACTATTTTGGGTTAAGTTGGAAATGTGAAAGTTTAAGATCAATATGTTATGACTTGTTTACGTCATTTATTTATATTGACATTCAATGACTAAGGCCATTCGTTGTTCAGTCTTTGTCTAAATTTTTGACAAGAAACACCGTCATTTGTATCATTGCATAATCTTCTAGACTTGTATATTATTTTTTGTTTATGCTGTATCGTCATGTTTGTCGATCCGATACTTAATAAGCTTACTGGTTGGTAGACTCTTTAGACTTTTATATAATATTTTGAACTACCTGTATTGTGTTTTTACACGATCCCAGTGGACTAATATTATTCCATCACCAAATGAAAAAATACTTTAAGCATTTAGAGTTAAACGCCACTGATGAGTCTTAAGTAGACGAAACGCGCGTCTGCCGTAATGAATTTGTCCCCTTGGTAATTTTGATTACATCTTGTTGGAATATTTGAGCAAAGCCAAGTAACAGCACGGCACGTCCGCGGCTGGCGGACTGGGAAGCAACTATTTTGGGTTAAGTTGGAAATGAGAAAGTTTAAGATCAATATGTTATGACTTGTTTACGTCATTTATTTTTATTGACATTCAATGACTAAGGCCATTCGTTGGTCAGTCTTTGTCTAAATTTTTGACAAGAAACACCGTCATTTGTATCGTTGCATAATCTTCTAGACTTGTATATTATTTTTTTGTTGATGCTGTATCGTCATGTTTGTCGATCCGATACTTAATAAGCTTATTGGTTGGTAGACTATTTAGACTTTTATATAAACGATCCCAGTGGACTTATATTATTCCATCACCAAATGAAAAAATACTTCAAGCATTTAGAGCTAAACGCCACTGATGAGTCTTAAGTAGACGAAACGCGCGTCTGGCGTAATGAATTTGTCACCTTGGTAATTTTGATTACATCTTGTTGGAATATTTGAGTAAAGCCAAGTAACAGCACGGCACGTCCGCGGCTGGCGGACTGGGAAGCAACTATTTTGGGTTAAGTTGGAAATGTGAAAGTTTAAGATCAATATGTTATGACTTGTTTACGTCATTTATTTATATTGACATTCAATGACTAAGGCCATTCGTTGGTCAGTCTTTGTCTAAATTTTTGACAAGAAACACTGTAATTTGTATCGTTGCATAATCTTCTAGACTTGTATATTATTTTTTGTTTATGCTGTATCGTCATGTTTGTCGATCCGATACTTAATAAGCTTACTGGTTGGTAGACTCTTTAGACTTTTATATAATATTTTGAACTACCTGTATTGTGTTTTTACACGATCCCAGTGGACTAATATTATTCCATCACCAAATGAAAAAATACTTTAAGCATTTAGAGTTAAACGCCACTGATGAGTCTTAAGTAGACGAAACGCGCGTCTGCCGTAATGAATTTGTCCCCTTGGTAATTTTGATTACATCTTGTTGGAATATTTGAGCAAAGCCAAGTAACAGCACGGCACGTCCGCGGCTGGCGGACTGGGAAGCAACTATTTTGGGTTAAGTTGGAAATGAGAAAGTTTAAGATCAATATGTTATGACTTGTTTACGTCATTTATTTTTATTGACATTCAATGACTAAGGCCATTCGTTGGTCAGTCTTTGTCTAAATTTTTGACAAGAAACACCGTCATTTGTATCGTTGCATAATCTTCTAGACTTGTATATTATTTTTTTGTTGATGCTGTATCGTCATGTTTGTCGATCCGATACTTAATAAGCTTACTGGTTGGTAGACTATTTAGACTTTTATATAAACGATCCCAGTGGACTTATATTATTCCATCACCAAATGAAAAAATACTTCAAGCATTTAGAGTTAAACGCCACTGATGAGTCTTAAGTAGACGAAACGCGCGTCTGGCGTAATGAATTTGTCACCTTGGTAATTTTGATTACATCTTGTTGGAATATTTGAGTAAAGCCAAGTAACAGCACGGCACGTCCGCGGCTGGCGGACTGGTAAGCAACTATTTTGGGTTAAGTTGGAAATGTGAAAGTTTAAGATCAATATGTTATGACTTGTTTACGTCATTTATTTATATTGACATTCAATGACTAAGGCCATTCGTTGGTCAGTCTTTGTCTAAATTTTTGACAAGAAACACCGTCATTTGTATCATTGCATAATCTTCTAGACTTGTATATTATTTTTTGTTTATGCTGTATCGTCATGTTTGTCGATCCGATACTTAATAAGCTTACTGGTTGGTAGACTCTTTAGACTTTTATATAAACGATCCCAGTGGACTTATATTATTCCATCACCAAATGAAAAAATACTTCAAGCATTTAGAGTTAAACGCCACTGATGAGTCTTAAATAGACGAAACGCGCGTCTGGCGTAATGAATTTGTCACCTTGGTAATTTTGATTACATCTTGTTGGAATATTTGAGCAAAGCCAAGTAACAGCACGGCACGTTCGCGGCTGGCGGACTGGGAAGCAACTATTTTGGGTTAAGTTGGAAATGAGAAAGTTTAAGATCAATATGTTATGACTTGTTTACGTCATTTATTTATATTGACATTCAATGACTAAGGCCATTCGTTGGTCAGTCTTTGTCTAAATTTTTGACAAGAAACACCGTCATTTGTATCGTTGCATAATCTTCTAGACTTGTATATTATTTTTTTGTTGATGCTGTATCGTCATGTTTGTCGATCCGATACTTAATAAGCTTACTGGTTGGTAGACTCTTTAGACTTTTATATAAACGATCCCAGTGGACTTATATTATTCCATCACCAAATGAAAAAATACTTCAAGCATTTAGAGTTAAACGCCACTGATGAGTCTTAAGTAGACGAAACGCGCGTCTGGCGTAATGAATTTGTCACCTTGGTAATTTTGATTACATCTTGTTGGAATATTTTAGTAAAGCCAAGTAACAGCACGGCACGTCCGCGGCTGGCGGACTGGGAAGCAACTATTTTGGGTTAAGTTGGAAATGTGAAAGTTTAAGATAAATATGTTATGACTTGTTTACGTCATTTATTTATATTGACATTCAATGACTAAGGCCATTCGTTGGTCAGTCTTTGTCTAAATTTTTGACAAGAAACACCGTCATTTGTATCATTGCATAATCTTCTAGACTTGTATATTATTTTTTGTTTATGCTGTATCGTCATGTTTGTCGATCCGATACTTAATAAGCTTACTGGTTGGTAGACTTTTTAGACTTTTATATAAACGATCCCAGTGGACTTATATTATTCCATCACCAAATGAAAAAATACTTCAAGCATTTAGAGTTAAACGCCACTGATGAGTCTTAAGTAGACGAAACGCGCGTCTGGCGTAATGAATTTGTCACCTTGGTAATTTTGATTACATCTTGTTGGAATATTTGAGTAAAGCCAAGTAACAGCACGGCACGTCCGCGGCTGGCGGACTGGGAAGCAACTATTTTGGGTTAAGTTGGAAATGTGAAAGTTTAAGATCAATATGTTATGACTTGTTTACGTCATTTATTTATATTGACATTCAATGACTAAGGCCATTCGTTGGTCAGTCTTTGTCTAAATTTTTGACAAGAAACACCGTCATTTGTATCATTGCATAATCTTCTAGACTTGTATATTATTTTTTGTTTATGCTGTATCGTCATGTTTGTCGATCCGATACTTAATAAGCTTACTGGTTGGTAGACTCTTTAGACTTTTATATAAACGATCCCAGTGGACTTATATTATTCCATCACCAAATGAAAAAATACTTCAAGCATTTAGAGTTAAACGCCACTGATGAGTCTTAAATAGACGAAACGCGCGTCTGGCGTAATGAATTTGTCACCTTGGTAATTTTGATTACATCTTGTTGGAATATTTGAGCAAAGCCAAGTAACAGCACGGCACGTTCGCGGCTGGCGGACTGGGAAGCAACTATTTTGGGTTAAGTTGGAAATGAGAAAGTTTAAGATCAATATGTTATGACTTGTTTACGTCATTTATTTATATTGACATTCAATGACTAAGGCCATTCGTTGGTCAGTCTTTGTCTAAATTTTTGACAAGAAACACCGTCATTTGTATCGTTGCATAATCTTCTAGACTTGTATATTATTTTTTTGTTGATGCTGTATCGTCATGTTTGTCGATCCGATACTTAATAAGCTTACTGGTTGGTAGACTCTTTAGACTTTTATATAAACGATCCCAGTGGACTTATATTATTCCATCACCAAATGAAAAAATACTTCAAGCATTTAGAGTTAAACGCCACTGATGAGTCTTAAGTAGACGAAACGCGCGTCTGGCGTAATGAATTTGTCACCTTGGTAATTTTGATTACATCTTGTTGGAATATTTTAGTAAAGCCAAGTAACAGCACGGCACGTCCGCGGCTGGCGGACTGGGAAGCAACTATTTTGGGTTAAGTTGGAAATGTGAAAGTTTAAGATAAATATGTTATGACTTGTTTACGTCATTTATTTATATTGACATTCAATGACTAAGGCCATTCGTTGGTCAGTCTTTGTCTAAATTTTTGACAAGAAACACCGTCATTTGTATCATTGCATAATCTTCTAGACTTGTATATTATTTTTTGTTTATGCTGTATCGTCATGTTTGTCGATCCGATACTTAATAAGCTTACTGGTTGGTAGACTCTTTAGACTTTTATATAAACGATCCCAGTGGACTTATATTATTCCATCACCAAATGAAAAAATACTTCAAGCATTTAGAGTTAAACGCCACTGATGAGTCTTAAATAGACGAAACGCGCGTCTGGCGTAATGAATTTGTCACCTTGGTAATTTTGATTACATCTTGTTGGAATATTTGAGTAAAGCCAAGTAACAGCACGGCACGTCCGCGGCTGGCGGACTGGTAAGCAACTATTTTGGGTTAAGTTGGAAATGTGAAAGTTTAAGATAAATATGTTATGACTTGTTTACGTCATTTATTTATATTGACATTCAATGACTAAGGCCATTCGTTGGTCAGTTTTGTCTAAATTTTTGACAAGAAACACCGTCATTTGTATCATTGCATAATCTTCTAGACTTGTATATTATTTTTTGTTTATGCTGTATCGTCATGTTTGTCGATCCGATACTTAATAACCTTACTGGTTGGTAGACTCTTTAGACTTTTATATAATATTTTGAACTACCTGTATTGTGTTTTTACACGATCCCAGTGGACTAATATTATTCCATCACCAAATGAAAAAATACTTTAAGCATTTAGAGTTAAACGCCACTGATGAGTCTTAAGTAGACGAAACGCGCGTCTGCCGTAATGAATTTGTCCCCTTGGTAATTTTGATTACATCTTGTTGGAATATTTGAGCAAAGCCAAGTAACAGCACGGCACGTCCGCGGCTGGCGGACTGGGAAGCAACTATTTTGGGTTAAGTTGGAAATGAGAAAGTTTAAGATCAATATGTTATGACTTGTTTACGTCATTTATTTTTATTGACATTCAATGACTAAGGCCATTCGTTGGTCAGTCTTTGTCTAAATTTTTGACAAGAAACACCGTCATTTGTATCGTTGCATAATCTTCTAGACTTGTATATTATTTTTTTGTTGATGCTGTATCGTCATGTTTGTCGATCCGATACTTAATAAGCTTACTGGTTGGTAGACTATTTAGACATTTATATAAACGATCCCAGTGGACTTATATTATTCCATCACCAAATGAAAAAATACTTCAAGCATTTAGAGTTAAACGCCACTGATGAGTCTTAAGTAGACGAAACGCGCGTCTGGCGTAATGAATTTGTCACCTTGGTAATTTTGATTACATCTTGTTGGAATATTTGAGTAAAGCCAAGTAACAGCACGGCACGTCCGCGGCTGGCGGACTGGGAAGCAACTATTTTGGGTTAAGTTGGAAATGTGAAAGTTTAAGATCAATATGTTATGACTTGTTTACGTCATTTATTTATATTGACATTCAATGACTAAGGCCATTCGTTGGTCAGTCTTTGTCTAAATTTTTGACAAGAAACACCGTCATTTGTATCATTGCATAATCTTCTAGACTTGTATATTATTTTTTGTTTATGCTGTATCGTCATGTTTGTCGATCCGATACTTAATAAGCTTACTGGTTGGTAGACTCTTTAGACTTTTATATAAACGATCCCAGTGGACTTGTATTATTCCATCACCAAATGAAAAAATACTTCAAGCATTTAGAGTTAAACGCCACTGATGAGTCTTAAATAGACGAAACGCGCGTCTGGCGTAATGAATTTGTCACCTTGGTAATTTTGATTACATCTTGTTGGAATATTTGAGCAAAGCCAAGTAACAGCACGGCACGTTCGCGGCTGGCGGACTGGGAAGCAACTATTTTGGGTTAAGTTGGAAATGAGAAAGTTTAAGATCAATATGTTATGACTTGTTTACGTCATTTATTTATATTGACATTCAATGACTAAGGCCATTCGTTGGTCAGTCTTTGTCTAAATTTTTGACAAGAAACACCGTCATTTGTATCGTTGCATAATCTTCTAGACTTGTATATTATTTTTTTGTTGATGCTGTATCGTCATGTTTGTCGATCCGATACTTAATAAGCTTACTGGTTGGTAGACTCTTTAGACTTTTATATAAACGATCCCAGTGGACTTATATTATTCCATCACCAAATGAAAAAATACTTCAAGCATTTAGAGTTAAACGCCACTGATGAGTCTTAAGTAGACGAAACGCGCGTCTGGCGTAATGAATTTGTCACCTTGGTAATTTTGATTACATCTTGTTGGAATATTTTAGTAAAGCCAAGTAACAGCACGGCACGTCCGCGGCTGGCGGACTGGGAAGCAACTATTTTGGGTTAAGTTGGAAATGTGAAAGTTTAAGATAAATATGTTATGACTTGTTTACGTCATTTATTTATATTGACATTCAATGACTAAGGCCATTCGTTGGTCAGTCTTTGTCTAAATTTTTGACAAGAAACACCGTCATTTGTATCATTGCATAATCTTCTAGACTTGTATATTATTTTTTGTTTATGCTGTATCGTCATGTTTGTCGATCCGATACTTAATAAGCTTACTGGTTGGTAGACTCTTTAGACTTTTATATAAACGATCCCAGTGGACTTATATTATTCCATCACCAAATGAAAAAATACTTCAAGCATTTAGAGTTAAACGCCACTGATGAGTCTTAAATAGACGAAACGCGCGTCTGGCGTAATGAATTTGTCACCTTGGTAATTTTGATTACATCTTGTTGGAATATTTGAGTAAAGCCAAGTAACAGCACGGCACGTCCGCGGCTGGCGGACTGGTAAGCAACTATTTTGGGTTAAGTTGGAAATGTGAAAGTTTAAGATAAATATGTTATGACTTGTTTACGTCATTTATTTATATTGACATTCAATGACTAAGGCCATTCGTTGGTCAGTTTTGTCTAAATTTTTGACAAGAAACACCGTCATTTGTATCATTGCATAATCTTCTAGACTTGTATATTATTTTTTGTTTATGCTGTATCGTCATGTTTGTCGATCCGATACTTAATAACCTTACTGGTTGGTAGACTCTTTAGACTTTTATATAATATTTTGAACTACCTGTATTGTGTTTTTACACGATCCCAGTGGACTAATATTATTCCATCACCAAATGAAAAAATACTTTAAGCATTTAGAGTTAAACGCCACTGATGAGTCTTAAGTAGACGAAACGCGCGTCTGCCGTAATGAATTTGTCCCCTTGGTAATTTTGATTACATCTTGTTGGAATATTTGAGCAAAGCCAAGTAACAGCACGGCACGTCCGCGGCTGGCGGACTGGGAAGCAACTATTTTGGGTTAAGTTGGAAATGAGAAAGTTTAAGATCAATATGTTATGACTTGTTTACGTCATTTATTTTTATTGACATTCAATGACTAAGGCCATTCGTTGGTCAGTCTTTGTCTAAATTTTTGACAAGAAACACCGTCATTTGTATCGTTGCATAATCTTCTAGACTTGTATATTATTTTTTTGTTGATGCTGTATCGTCATGTTTGTCGATCCGATACTTAATAAGCTTACTGGTTGGTAGACTATTTAGACATTTATATAAACGATCCCAGTGGACTTATATTATTCCATCACCAAATGAAAAAATACTTCAAGCATTTAGAGTTAAACGCCACTGATGAGTCTTAAGTAGACGAAACGCGCGTCTGGCGTAATGAATTTGTCACCTTGGTAATTTTGATTACATCTTGTTGGAATATTTGAGTAAAGCCAAGTAACAGCACGGCACGTCCGCGGCTGGCGGACTGGGAAGCAACTATTTTGGGTTAAGTTGGAAATGTGAAAGTTTAAGATCAATATGTTATGACTTGTTTACGTCATTTATTTATATTGACATTCAATGACTAAGGCCATTCGTTGGTCAGTCTTTGTCTAAATTTTTGACAAGAAACACCGTCATTTGTATCATTGCATAATCTTCTAGACTTGTATATTATTTTTTGTTTATGCTGTATCGTCATGTTTGTCGATCCGATACTTAATAAGCTTACTGGTTGGTAGACTCTTTAGACTTTTATATAAACGATCCCAGTGGACTTGTATTATTCCATCACCAAATGAAAAAATACTTCAAGCATTTAGAGTTAAACGCCACTGATGAGTCTTAAATAGACGAAACGCGCGTCTGGCGTAATGAATTTGTCACCTTGGTAATTTTGATTACATCTTGTTGGAATATTTGAGCAAAGCCAAGTAACAGCACGGCACGTTCGCGGCTGGCGGACTGGGAAGCAACTATTTTGGGTTAAGTTGGAAATGTGAAAGTTTAAGATCAATATGTTATGACTTGTTTACGTCATTTATTTATATTGACATTCAATGACTAAGGCCATTCGTTGGTCAGTCTTTGTCTAAATTTTTGACAAGAAACACCGTCATTTGTATCGTTGCATAATCTTCTAGACTTGTATATTATTTTTTTGTTGATGCTGTATCGTCATGTTTGTCGATCCGATACTTAATAAGCTTACTGGTTGGTAGACTCTTTAGACTTTTATATAAACGATCCCAGTGGACTTATATTATTCCATCACCAAATGAAAAAATACTTCAAGCATTTAGAGTTAAACGCCACTGATGAGTCTTAAGTAGACGAAACGCGCGTCTGGCGTAATGAATTTGTCACCTTGGTAATTTTGATTACATCTTGTTGGAATATTTTAGTAAAGCCAAGTAACAGCACGGCACGTCCGCGGCTGGCGGACTGGGAAGCAACTATTTTGGGTTAAGTTGGAAATGTGAAAGTTTAAGATAAATATGTTATGACTTGTTTACGTCATTTATTTATATTGACATTCAATGACTAAGGCCATTCGTTGGTCAGTCTTTGTCTAAATTTTTGACAAGAAACACCGTCATTTGTATCATTGCATAATCTTCTAGACTTGTATATTATTTTTTGTTTATGCTGTATCGTCATGTTTGTCGATCCGATACTTAATAAGCTTACTGGTTGGTAGACTCTTTAGACTTTTATATAAACGATCCCAGTGGACTTATATTATTCCATCACCAAATGAAAAAATACTTCAAGCATTTAGAGTTAAACGCCACTGATGAGTCTTAAGTAGACGAAACGCGCGTCTGGCGTAATGAATTTGTCACCTTGGTAATTTTGATTACATCTTGTTGGAATATTTGAGTAAAGCCAAGTAACAGCACGGCACGTCCGCGGCTGGCGGACTGGGAAGCAACTATTTTGGGTTAAGTTGGAAATGTGAAAGTTTAAGATCAATATGTTATGACTTGTTTACGTCATTTATTTATATTGACATTCAATGACTAAGGCCATTCGTTGGTCAGTCTTTGTCTAAATTTTTGACAAGAAACACCGTCATTTGTATCATTGCATAATCTTCTAGACTTGTATATTATTTTTTGTTTATGCTGTATCGTCATGTTTGTCGATCCGATACTTAATAAGCTTACTGGTTGGTAGACTCTTTAGACTTTTATATAAACGATCCCAGTGGACTTATATTATTCCATCACCAAATGAAAAAATACTTCAAGCATTTAGAGTTAAACGCCACTGATGAGTCTTAAGTAGACGAAACGCGCGTCTGGCGTAATGAATTTGTCACCTTGGTAATTTTGATTACATCTTGTTGGAATATTTTAGTAAAGCCAAGTAACAGCACGGCACGTCCGCGGCTGGCGGACTGGGAAGCAACTATTTTGGGTTAAGTTGGAAATGTGAAAGTTTAAGATAAATATGTTATGACTTGTTTACGTCATTTATTTATATTGACATTCAATGACTAAGGCCATTCGTTGGTCAGTCTTTGTCTAAATTTTTGACAAGAAACACCGTCATTTGTATCGTTGCATAATCTTGTAGACTTGTATATTATTTTTTGTTTATGCTGTATCGTCATGTTTGTCGATCCGATACTTAATAAGCTTACTGGTTGGTAGACTCTTTAGACTTTTATATAAACGATCCCAGTGGACTTATATTATTCCATCACCAAATGAAAAAATACTTTAAGCATTTAGAGTTAAACGCCACTGATGAGTCTTAAATAGACAAAACGCGCGTCTGGCGTAATGAATTTGTCACCTTGGTAATTTTGATTACATCTTGTTGGAATATTTTAGTAAAGCCAAGTAACAGCACGGCACGTCCGCGGCTGGCGGACTGGGAAGCAACTATTTTGGGTTAAGTTGGAAATGTGAAAGTTTAAGATAAATATGTTATGACTTGTTTACGTCATTTATTTATATTGACATTCAATGACTAAGGCCATTCGTTGGTCAGTCTTTGTCTAAATTTTTGACAAGAAACACCGTCATTTGTATCATTGCATAATCTTCTAGACTTGTATATTATTTTTTGTTTATGCTGTATCGTCATGTTTGTCGATCCGATACTTAATAAGCTTACTGGTTGGTAGACTCTTTAGACTTTTATATAAACGATCCCAGTGGACTTATATTATTCCATCACCAAATGAAAAAATACTTCAAGCATTTAGAGTTAAACGCCACTGATGAGTCTTAAGTAGACGAAACGCGCGTCTGGCGTAATGAATTTGTCACCTTGGTAATTTTGATTACATCTTGTTGGAATATTTGAGTAAAGCCAAGTAACAGCACGGCACGTCCGCGGCTGGCGGACTGGGAAGCAACTATTTTGGGTTAAGTTGGAAATGTGAAAGTTTAAGATCAATATGTTATGACTTGTTTACGTCATTTATTTATATTGACATTCAATGACTAAGGCCATTCGTTGGTCAGTCTTTGTCTAAATTTTTGACAAGAAACACCGTCATTTGTATCATTGCATAATCTTCTAGACTTGTATATTATTTTTTGTTTATGCTGTATCGTCATGTTTGTCGATCCGATACTTAATAAGCTTACTGGTTGGTAGACTCTTTAGACTTTTATATAAACGATCCCAGTGGACTTGTATTATTCCATCACCAAATGAAAAAATACTTCAAGCATTTAGAGTTAAACGCCACTGATGAGTCTTAAATAGACGAAACGCGCGTCTGGCGTAATGAATTTGTCACCTTGGTAATTTTGATTACATCTTGTTGGAATATTTGAGCAAAGCCAAGTAACAGCACGGCACGTTCGCGGCTGGCGGACTGGGAAGCAACTATTTTGGGTTAAGTTGGAAATTAGAAAGTTTAAGATCAATATGTTATGACTTGTTTACGTCATTTATTTATATTGACATTCAATGACTAAGGCCATTCGTTGGTCAGTCTTTGTCTAAATTTTTGACAAGAAACACCGTCATTTGTATCGTTGCATAATCTTCTAGACTTGTATATTATTTTTTTGTTGATGCTGTATCGTCATGTTTGTCGATCCGATACTTAATAAGCTTACTGGTTGGTAGACTCTTTAGACTTTTATATAAACGATCCCAGTGGACTTATATTATTCCATCACCAAATGAAAAAATACTTCAAGCATTTAGAGTTAAACGCCACTGATGAGTCTTAAGTAGACGAAACGCGCGTCTGGCGTAATGAATTTGTCACCTTGGTAATTTTGATTACATCTTGTTGGAATATTTTAGTAAAGCCAAGTAACAGCACGGCACGTCCGCGGCTGGCGGACTGGGAAGCAACTATTTTGGGTTAAGTTGGAAATGTGAAAGTTTAAGATAAATATGTTATGACTTGTTTACGTCATTTATTTATATTGACATTCAATGACTAAGGCCATTCGTTGGTCAGTCTTTGTCTAAATTTTTGACAAGAAACACCGTCATTTGTATCATTGCATAATCTTCTAGACTTGTATATTATTTTTTGTTTATGCTGTATCGTCATGTTTGTCGATCCGATACTTAATAAGCTTACTGGTTGGTAGACTCTTTAGACTTTTATATAAACGATCCCAGTGGACTTATATTATTCCATCACCAAATGAAAAAATACTTCAAGCATTTAGAGTTAAACGCCACTGATGAGTCTTAAGTAGACGAAACGCGCGTCTGGCGTAATGAATTTGTCACCTTGGTAATTTTGATTACATCTTGTTGGAATATTTGAGTAAAGCCAAGTAACAGCACGGCACGTCCGCGGCTGGCGGACTGGGAAGCAACTATTTTGGGTTAAGTTGGAAATGTGAAAGTTTAAGATCAATATGTTATGACTTGTTTACGTCATTTATTTATATTGACATTCAATGACTAAGGCCATTCGTTGGTCAGTCTTTGTCTAAATTTTTGACAAGAAACACCGTCATTTGTATCATTGCATAATCTTCTAGACTTGTATATTATTTTTTGTTTATGCTGTATCGTCATGTTTGTCGATCCGATACTTAATAAGCTTACTGGTTGGTAGACTCTTTAGACTTTTATATAAACGATCCCAGTGGACTTATATTATTCCATCACCAAATGAAAAAATACTTCAAGCATTTAGAGTTAAACGCCACTGATGAGTCTTAAGTAGACGAAACGCGCGTCTGGCGTAATGAATTTGTCACCTTGGTAATTTTGATTACATCTTGTTGGAATATTTTAGTAAAGCCAAGTAACAGCACGGCACGTCCGCGGCTGGCGGACTGGGAAGCAACTATTTTGGGTTAAGTTGGAAATGTGAAAGTTTAAGATAAATATGTTATGACTTGTTTACGTCATTTATTTATATTGACATTCAATGACTAAGGCCATTCGTTGGTCAGTCTTTGTCTAAATTTTTGACAAGAAACACCGTCATTTGTATCGTTGCATAATCTTGTAGACTTGTATATTATTTTTTGTTTATGCTGTATCGTCATGTTTGTCGATCCGATACTTAATAAGCTTACTGGTTGGTAGACTCTTTAGACTTTTATATAAACGATCCCAGTGGACTTATATTATTCCATCACCAAATGAAAAAATACTTTAAGCATTTAGAGTTAAACGCCACTGATGAGTCTTAAATAGACAAAACGCGCGTCTGGCGTAATGAATTTGTCACCTTGGTAATTTTGATTACATCTTGTTGGAATATTTGAGCAAAGCCAAGTAACAGCACGGCACGTTCGCGGCTGGCGGACTGGGAAGCAACTATTTTGGGTTAAGTTGGAAATGAGAAAGTTTAAGATCAATATGTTATGACTTGTTTACGTCATTTATTTATATTGACATTCAATGACTAAGGCCATTCGTTGGTCAGTCTTTGTCTAAATTTTTGACAAGAAACACCGTCATTTGTATCGTTGCATAATCTTCTAGACTTGTATATTATTTTTTGTTTATGCTGTTTCGTCATGTTTGTCGATCCGATACTTAATAAGCTTACTGGTTGTTAGACTCTTTAGACTTTTATATAAACGATCCCAGTGGACTTATATTATTCCATCACCAAATGAAAAAATACTTCAAGCATTTAGAGTTAAACGCCACTGATGAGTCTTAAGTAGACGAAACGCGCGTCTGGCGTAATGAATTTGTCACCTTGGTAATTTTGATTACATCTTGTTGGAATATTTGAGTAAAGCCAAGTAACAGCACGGCACGTCCGCGGCTGGCGGACTGGTAAGCAACTATTTTGGGTTAAGTTGGAAATGTGAAAGTTTAAGATAAATATGTTATGACTTGTTTACGTCATTTATTTATATTGACATTCAATGACTAAGGCCATTCGTTGGTCAGTTTTGTCTAAATTTTTGACAAGAAACACCGTCATTTGTATCATTGCATAATCTTCTAGACTTGTATATTATTTTTTGTTTATGCTGTATCGTCATGTTTGTCGATCCGATACTTAATAAGCTTACTGGTTGGTAGACTCTTTAGACTTTTATATAAACGATCCCAGTGGACTTATATTATTCCATCACCAAATGAAAAAATACTTCAAGCATTTAGAGTTAAACGCCACTGATGAGTCTTAAATAGACGAAACGCGCGTCTGGCGTAATGAATTTGTCACCTTGGTAATTTTGATTACATCTTGTTGGAATATTTGAGCAAAGCCAAGTAACAGCACGGCACGTTCGCGGCTGGCGGACTGGGAAGCAACTATTTTGGGTTAAGTTGGAAATGAGAAAGTTTAAGATCAATAACGTGTTTACGTCATTTATTTATATTGACATTCAATGACTAAGGCCATTCGTTGGTCAGTCTTTGTCTAAATTTTTGACAAGAAACACCGTCATTTGTATCGTTGCATAATCTTCTAGACTTGTATATTATTTTTTTGTTGATGCTGTATCGTCATGTTTGTCGATCCGATACTTAATAAGCTTACTGGTTGGTAGACTCTTTAGACTTTTATATAAACGATCCCAGTGGACTTATATTATTCCATCACCAAATGAAAAAATACTTCAAGCATTTAGCGTTAAACGCCACTGATGAGTCTTAAGTAGACGAAACGCGCGTCTGGCGTAATGAATTTGTCACCTTGGTAATTTTGATTACATCTTGTTGGAATATTTTAGTAAAGCCAAGTAACAGCACGGCACGTCCGCGGCTGGCGGACTGGGAAGCAACTATTTTGGGTTAAGTTGGAAATGTGAAAGTTTAAGATAAATATGTTATGACTTGTTTACGTCATTTATTTATATTGACATTCAATGACTAAGGCCATTCGTTGGTCAGTCTTTGTCTAAATTTTTGACAAGAAACACCGTCATTTGTATCATTGCATAATCTTGTAGACTTGTATATTATTTTTTGTTTATGCTGTATCGTCATGTTTGTCGATCCGATACTTAATAAGCTTACTGGTTGGTAGACTCTTTAGACTTTTATATAAACGATCCCAGTGGACTTATATTATTCCATCACCAAATGAAAAAATACTTTAAGCATTTAGAGTTAAACGCCACTGATGAGTCTTAAATAGACAAAACGCGCGTCTGGCGTAATGAATTTGTCACCTTGGTAATTTTGATTACATCTTGTTGGAATATTTGAGCAAAGCCAAGTAACAGCACGGCACGTTCGCGGCTGGCGGACTGGGAAGCAACTATTTTGGGTTAAGTTGGAAATGAGAAAGTTTAAGATCAATATGTTATGACTTGTTTACGTCATTTATTTATATTGACATTCAATGACTAAGGCCATTCGTTGGTCAGTCTTTGTCTAAATTTTTGACAAGAAACACCGTCATTTGTATCGTTGCATAATCTTCTAGACTTGTATATTATTTTTTGTTTATGCTGTTTCGTCATGTTTGTCGATCCGATACTTAATAAGCTTACTGGTTGGTAGACTCTTTAGACTTTTATATAAACGATCCCAGTGGACTTATATTATTCCATCACCAAATGAAAAAATACTTCAAGCATTTAGAGTTAAACGCCACTGATGAGTCTTAAGTAGACGAAACGCGCGTCTGGCGTAATGAATTTGTCACCTTGGTAATTTTGATTACATCTTGTTGGAATATTTGAGTAAAGCCAAGTAACAGCACGGCACGTCCGCGGCTGGCGGACTGGTAAGCAACTATTTTGGGTTAAGTTGGAAATGTGAAAGTTTAAGATAAATATGTTATGACTTGTTTACGTCATTTATTTATATTGACATTCAATGACTAAGGCCATTCGTTGGTCAGTTTTGTCTAAATTTTTGACAAGAAACACCGTCATTTGTATCATTGCATAATCTTCTAGACTTGTATATTATTTTTTGTTTATGCTGTATCGTCATGTTTGTCGATCCGATACTTAATAAGCTTACTGGTTGGTAGACTCTTTAGACTTTTATATAAACGATCCCAGTGGACTTATATTATTCCATCACCAAATGAAAAAATACTTTAAGCATTTAGAGTTAAACGCCACTGATGAGTCTTAAATAGACAAAACGCGCGTCTGGCGTAATGAATTTGTCACCTTGGTAATTTTGATTACATCTTGTTGGAATATTTGAGCAAAGCCAAGTAACAGCACGGCACGTTCGCGGCTGGCGGACTGGGAAGCAACTATTTTGGGTTAAGTTGGAAATGAGAAAGTTTAAGATCAATATGTTATGACTTGTTTACGTCATTTATTTATATTGACATTCAATGACTAAGGCCATTCGTTGGTCAGTCTTTGTCTAAATTTTTGACAAGAAACACCGTCATTTGTATCGTTGCATAATCTTCTAGACTTGTATATTATTTTTTGTTTATGCTGTTTCGTCATGTTTGTCGATCCGATACTTAATAAGCTTACTGGTTGGTAGACTCTTTAGACTTTTATATAAACGATCCCAGTGGACTTATATTATTCCATCACCAAATGAAAAAATACTTCAAGCATTTAGAGTTAAACGCCACTGATGAGTCTTAAGTAGACGAAACGCGCGTCTGGCGTAATGAATTTGTCACCTTGGTAATTTTGATTACATCTTGTTGGAATATTTGAGTAAAGCCAAGTAACAGCACGGCACGTCCGCGGCTGGCGGACTGGTAAGCAACTATTTTGGGTTAAGTTGGAAATGTGAAAGTTTAAGATAAATATGTTATGACTTGTTTACGTCATTTATTTATATTGACATTCAATGACTAAGGCCATTCGTTGGTCAGTTTTGTCTAAATTTTTGACAAGAAACACCGTCATTTGTATCATTGCATAATCTTCTAGACTTGTATATTATTTTTTGTTTATGCTGTATCGTCATGTTTGTCGATCCGATACTTAATAAGCTTACTGGTTGGTAGACTCTTTAGACTTTTATATAAACGATCCCAGTGGACTTATATTATTCCATCACCAAATGAAAAAATACTTCAAGCATTTAGAGTTAAACGCCACTGATGAGTCTTAAATAGACGAAACGCGCGTCTGGCGTAATGAATTTGTCACCTTGGTAATTTTGATTACATCTTGTTGGAATATTTGAGCAAAGCCAAGTAACAGCACGGCACGTCCGCGGCTGGCGGACTGGGAAGCAACTATTTTGGGTTAAGTTGGAAATGTGAAAGTTTAAGATCAATATGTTATGACTTGTTTACGTCATTTATTTATATTGACATTCAATGACTAAGGCCATTCGTTGGTCAGTCTTTGTCTAAATTTTTGACAAGAAACACCGTCATTTGTATCATTGCATAATCTTCTAGACTTGTATATTATTTTTTGTTTATGCTGTATCGTCATGTTTGTCGATCCGATATTTAATAAGCTTACTGGTTGGTAGACTCTTTAGAATAAACAAACGTCTTGCAAATATATAGTGGGAATTTTTAAATTGGAACAGTAGCTCTATGCGAATTAGAACATGGTAAGACCTTATATTTGTCTTCATTTTATACCTCGCTATCGCTCAGTATAAAATATTGACAAATATAAAGTCATGTACTAATTTGCACAGAGCCCGCTCGCAATAATCTATTTCTTAAATAATTATAAAAACCCGTTATATAGTGCTCAAAATAACTGTCTGACTGTATGAGGGACAATCAGTTTGTGTTGGAGTTTCCTACTTATTAATTTTTTCAATACTTGATTAAATTCTATACCCATTTCAAAAATATGAAGGAAACCGATCAAACAACAAGACCTGAAAGTCAAGGGACGATTACAAAATCTGGGTTTAGACCAGCATATACAACACAAAACAAAAACCAAAAACACAAAAACAACGCGAGTGACTCGAACCCAATAAAAACCATGGGTGCAAGTTCCTAAGCTTAGTAGTCAGTACCAGTGACCTGCATAGAAAATTGAATACCTATCGCATGATTTAGCATAACGTTTACGTTATGAAATGTAAACACTATAAAACAAGTTTACGAAGACAATTAGAGCTTTGCGAACGATAGATTTTTGCCAGCCTTTCTATTAGAAAGTAGAAAATACTATGCATAGAAAGAAATGAGCGTACTAAGTCTTGTGATCTATTTTATGTTTATATTCATTTGAAATGTTTGTTTATGATCTGCTTGATATATTTCGTTCTAAAGCAAAAACAGAAGAAGTGGTAGCAAAACTGTTGGGTGCTGCAACGGACGAAATGAAGAGCGGGGACGATTTTGCGAATGTCCTTTGAGCTGTAAGCAAACAAGTTGAAGGTGCCAAAATGTCACAAAGCATCGTGCTTTCAACTTTAACAAAAGAGTTATGTTTTCAAAAGAAGAAATCTAACTGAGATTCTAAACACACTGTAGTGCAATAATAGCTGGTACAAATGTTTGTTTGTTGTAGTGTACTCTCATTAGCTTGTTACCAATGTGCTTGTATTGTTGTGTACTCACATTAGCTTGATACCGATGTGTGTGTATTTTAGTGTACTCACATTAGATTGTTACCGATGTGTGTGTATTGTAGTGTACTCACATTAGCTTGTTACCGATGTGTGTGTATTGTAGTGTACTCACATTAGCTTGCGATGTGTGTGTAATGTAGTGTACTCACATTAGCTTGTTACCGATGTGTGTGTAATGTAGTGTACTCACATTAGCTTGTTACCGATGTGTGTGTATTGTAGTGTAATCACATTAGCTTGTTATCAATATTTATGTATTGTAGTTTACTCACGTGAGCTTGGCACCAATGTTAATGTATTGTAGTGTAATCACATTAGCTTGTTATCAATATTTATGTATTGTAGTTTACTCACGTGAGCTTGGCACCAATGTTAATGTATTGCAGTGTACTCAAGTGAGCTTGTAACTAATGTTTATGTATTGTGTTCTCACGTGAGCTTGTATGTATTGAAGTGTACTAACGTAAGCTTTTTACCAATATTTATGTATTGTAGTGTACGCACATTAGCTTGTTACCACTGTTTGTGTATTAAGAGAGTAATCACATTAGCTTGGTACCAATTTTTATGTATTATCGTGTAATCACATCAGCTTCTTACCAATGTTTATGTTTTGAAGTGTACTCCCATTAGCTTGTTACTAATGTTTATGTATGGTTTACTCACGTGTACGTACGTTAGCTTCTTACTAAGGTTTATTCATTGTGTACTCACGTGAGCTTGTTAATGTATTGTCGTGTACTATCGTTAGCTTGTTACCAATGTTTATGCTTTGAAGTGTACTCACATTAGCTTGTTACCAATGTTTATTTATTGTGTACTCACGTGAGCTTGTTATCATGTTTATGTATTGTCGTGTGCCAACGTAGGCTTGTAACCTATGTTTATGAATTTTTTATATTTTTTTAAGAGATTTCAATATATTATTTACAGACATAAACAAACAATACAAAACATAACATACAAAGACATTATTTGTACATATCATGTTGAATATAAATATATTGTAGATTCATTTTTCTGAATATTATTAGATTGCATCTCTTATTAATTGTAACATGTTAAACCTGTCTTGCATCATTACAGCTTTTCATTTAATTTTTGTGAATCTCAGCAATATATGCTAGAGGTAGAAACCCATATATACCAATACACATGTATAAATTAAATCCATAATATTAATAGTAAACATGTTACAAAATATATGATATTTGTTGTCCGATGCCATCAAACCATGCAGAAAAGATTACATAATACCTACTAGTACAATATATGTACATGATGTTCTTTTACAAGGGACCATTTTCTTTCATGTTTATATATTTTATGTTCAACTAATGCATTATTTTTTCTAAATTTTCTATTTGTTTCACTTTTTGTTTAAAAACACTAAGGTCTGTCTTGGCTTCAGTCCACTTACAGCAACGGAAGTTCAAGGAATGTACATGCGTCTTGAAAGATACCTCCTAGAATTGCTAGTTTTGGAGAAAGATCAAAAGTTGTTTACATCCAATGCTGATGAAATTCAAAAATTAAATATAGACCAAAAATTTTGAATAACTGGTCAGTCCCATTGATAATGATATATTGAGTCTTCCTCTTTGTTACAGAAATTACATAAAGTAGTGTCTTTTTCCCATCTTATATAATGATTTGTTATTTGGAAGAATATGATGAAGTAATTTAAACTGAAAGTTTCTGAGTTTAGTATCATTAGTGGTTTTATATATATCATTAAACAATGTGAAACAATCTAACTCTAACTCGAGTTTTTGCAACCATTTCTCAATACCTTTGACATTGACATTATTTGGTAACTTCTTATCTATAAAATATGAGTATACAAATTTTGAAATATTTTGTCTACCTTTTAGATTTGATAGCAGAGGTGGTTTTAGTAATATATCTTCTTTGATCAAAGTTTTATTAATACATGTTGTGATGCCATAATATGTTAAAGCATTAATATGGACATCTTATTTGTTAAGAAACATTTGATATGTCAGGAAACTATCATTTTCATCAAGAAAATCACCTACTGTTTAATACCCTTTTCTGACATTTTTTGATGTAAAGTATATTGTTATCAAAGGTAACAATAGAGTTATACCAAACTAGATCTGATTTTGAGACTTTTTTAAACTCTCAAAATTCAGAGATGAATTCCAAACAAGTATGTTGTGTCAGAATTTTGATTTGATATTAAGTCTCTGAGCAGCATATTCACTTTAATTGCTATCCCATAAAATGTTGTCTTGAAGATACTTAATTCTAGCACATATCATATGTTTCCAAAATGCATCATAATTCTTATCATATAGTTTGCATAACCATTGAAATTTTACAGATTTTGCATAAATTTTCTTACTTTTGTATGTTTTTCATCCTACAAAAATTTCATAATTTTCTTTTCAATGCCATTGAGATAAGCATTATCTGGATTAGGTAAAATGCTCAGTACATATGTCAATTGTGCAATAATCAAATTTTTAATAATTGTCAGTTTACCATAAAGTGTTAAATCTCTTTTGCCAATTTTGTATAATTTCTTCTATTTTTTTCTTTTCTATGAAAACAATTTTCTTAAATCAAATATCAAATCTTTGTAAAGAGCATTTGTGAGAATAACGATGCCAAGTACCTAAATTTATCTGTAGTTATTTTTATACCTGGTGAAAAGTTATGTGTAAATTTCTACTTTTGAATGACCAATTGGTATCCACTCAGATTTATTTAAATTTACCTTTAACCCGCTTATTTTTGACAAATTGTTTAAAAGATTAATTAACTTCTTGATAGACTCTTCAGACCTATCTAAAATTATCTGAGTATCATCTGCATATTCAGAAAGTTTCACGTCTAATGACAATACCAAGGATCTCTGCACACAAAATGAAAAGAAAAGGAGATATAGGAGAACTTAGTCGACTTCCTCTGTCTACTCGAAATAATTCAGTTGACCATCATGCATTTAGGACACAACTTGATACATTTGTAAATAATATGTTAACCCATTTCTTGACAGATTGACCAAAAATTAAAATAGTTCAGATATTTATGTAAAAACTTCCAACTGAGTGTATCAAAAGCTTTTTCAAAATCAACTGATAGTATTATGCATGATAAATCTTCTTTTTCCACTGTTTCTATAATTTCAATAATATTTCTTATGTTATCACCTATATACAGAAGCGTATTAGGGCCACATTATTTTTTTATTTTTTAATTTGTCGACTTTAATCTTGGAAATTCCAACTTTAATCATGAAAATTCCAACTTTATTCTTGGAATAATGAACTTTAATCTTGGAAATTCCAATAAAAATATTAAATGTGGCAATATACGCTTTTGTACCTATATACCTATCTTTCACAAAGACAGTCTGGTCTGTTTGAATGTTTGTAAGGACCTTTTTCAATTTGAGAGCTAAACATTTGGTCATCAACATATATTCAATATTCAAGAGAGATATAGTTCTCCAGTTTTGTAGCTGCTTTGTATCTTTATCAGCGTTTGGTAGTAAAGTTATGATACTCTGTGTCTGTGAAATGTACATTTCGCCATAGTCATAGCTATATTGGAAAGAGTCAGTAATAGACATCAATGACATCCTTCCAGAAAATCTTATAAACTTCTGCTGGTATTCCGTCTGTACTTGGGGATTTGCCATTTTTAAATTTTGTAATTGCCAAAACACACTAATCTTTAGTAATAATACCTTCTAATCTTTATGTATTGTGTACTCACTTGAGATTATTATCAATGTTTATGTATTGTAGTGCAATCACATAAGCTAGCTATTAATGTTTATGTATTGAAGTGTACATACGTTAAGGTTTTTTGCCTTTATATTTTATTTTGGGTGCTTATTCTATTTTAATTTGTTATTGAAACAATGGCTTGCACCGAAAATTTATAATTTGTTTATACTGGCATGGTATTGATCAAAAATGTTTGCTTAGCGCTTACAAATGTAAATGTTCTGTGTAAACTGTTGTCTTTGAATAACAGGTTAATCTTTTTAAAAATTTTCACTTCGTAAACTAAAAAGCGAGTAATAAATTAAATTATAGCATTGTTGTCTTCTCATTTCGTTTTTATTTGTCTGTTTACTATGATTTCATTATTAAATTATATCCCGTTTCAATGGAAAGATCTTGTTGCTATTGTTTTGAGCATGTTTTTTTCCAACACTTTTCTGCTTAAAAACAACATCAAATATCATTTTGCTGCTTTGCAACAATTAATGGCACTGAGGTATATTTGAATTTACCCTGTAAACAACTGATGAGCAGCAAAAAAAAACTACGATGCTACTTCACACGTTATGTTGAAAAATTAAGGTGAGTGTTTTTAGTTATTTTCATTGTAAAATTCAACAAAATCTTTAATGTTCAATAGTCTGAATGTTGTAAATAGCTAGGGTATTCAACAGTGGTCATCTTAAGACATGATATTTTTAAGGGGACATGGTGACAATACGGTACGCTCTGATCTTGTTAGTTTAACACTACGATACTTGCTGGGACGACAAATTATGAAAACCTTTGGTCTTACCATTGGTCATCTTAATATTTGACCTTCAAAATGGCATCAAGGTCAAATTTTTGTTCAAACTCAAGTACATGTTTACAAAAGTGCCAAGCAGGCATGATTTTTTAGATGTAAAACAACATAACCATTTTATTGTAAGCCATTCACGATTTTCAAAAGTCTTTTTCGGTTTAAGTGTTCTTAGCAACCATGGAGGGATTCATGCAAAGAATTTTACAGGAATCTTGGAAGTACCTTCCAAATGTTTGCAACAATTAGCAGTTGTAGTAGTAGTGTAAGTAGTAGTTAGTATTACAGAAATCCACACATCGGACAACAGGGGGACGTTTTGTAGAGTGTCACTCACTAATTAAAGATGTAGCTAAAATTAGGGCCATAGGAGCTGCTCGAAAATGCAAAATTGTCTGTCCATTTCCAACTGTTCATACTTTCAGAGACAATGAAAATTTCCTTTTTCGACTGTGCCATTCCCTGATTGATTTATTGTTGTTCAGGTTCTAGAATTTAAGCCCATGTTGTTGAAAGATAAACAAACATTGAGAACATATATTGAGAGAGGTGGGTGTGTGAAATGATAAATAAATGACTGACATCAAATTCCTACTTCCCCAACATGACCTACGTACTCAAGTAAATCTAGTTAGACTCACTTATCCCTTTGCAATACAGTCAACTTTGTAAATTAATATATTTCCATTTATCCTACTTCAGATTAACCCTTTACTACTTAAACTTTGCCAAATTTCATGCTTAAGTCAATTTTCTAAGATTGATCTAAAATTAAAGCACTTTAATATACGTCCGAGGAAACACTTTTAAGCTATTGAAACAGGACTAATTAGCTCTCTCCCTTTATTTGTGTATGCCAAATGTATTGACCAAAACACGCTTAAGGTCGTGAAGTTGTTTTAGACATTAACCTACTGAAAACTTAGCGGATTCGAGTCTATCTGTGGGCAAAGTGTGCTCGATTCCAATCTTAATTTACAAGGACTGCCATTTTTCCTACCGCTGGTTGGAATTTTCACTTGGGTATTACGGCCTCTGCACGTCGTGACATAGCTGAAAATTGCTGAAATTGGCATTAAACACCATTCCAACACACTACTACCTTACTAAAGGAAGAATGAAACCAATGGGCACACGCTGTTTTGTAAATACCTTTTATACAGTGTCAGTAATCAAAAAGACATGGAATAAACTAGATGAACATTCATACCAGTACAGAAACCTTGTCTAAATTTTTCAGACGTCTTATTAAAGACAAGAAGATAGCAGAAGCTAGGTCCTTTAATGTTACATATAGATATATTGATTATGTCCTTTTAAGTACCAACCCTAATTTCCTGAATAGTTTCGGTTACTATATCCCTAAGAACTGGACATTACAGAAACAAAAGAAAGGCTTCATCTACATAATTGGACATGCAGCAATATTCTAGCTTATCCTGCATACGGTGTCTATATTTCTCAATTGATCAGTTATGCAAGAGTATACTGGTTTTTGCAAACGTCACCTATTCTTTTTTTTTCGAAGAACTTATAAACCAAGTTACAAGAAACAAAGAATCAGCGCCTTTAATAAGTTTTATTATAGATATTGTCGAAAAATATTTTTTCCAGTATGGTTGCAGATAGTTCTCAATTTTTAAAATCAGTCTACACTACATATGTTTGTTAGATACACCTATTACTGACTAGTGGTATATGATACCCATCCAAATTAATCAACTCACATGCAACAGTAATGAAAGCTGAGGTTTAGCATGCCATAAAATCTGGTTTTACCCACCATTTCTTTTGAAATTCCAGTACCAAGTCAAAACTATTGCTGTAGTTACTAATATGTTTGTTGTTGGTTCTGGAGTTTGCCGTTTCTATAACTTTGGTTTGTGGATTCTTTTTTTACAGCTTCCTCAGTGTGCGTCATTTTGTTGTTACATTCATTAAATATAGAATGCTAAATGTGGAAACGCATTCTAGATATCCCTTGTTAAAGAAGACGTGAAGCATCACTTACTCATTATTGCCGACTCTTCAGTACCTCAGGTAATAAGTTTTAACTGCGTCTCTAGCTACTCACATCACTGAGTTAAAATATCGTCTTTGACATTTTACAATTATATTTTTTTTTTCTTGTTTAACATTTTAAACGTTTTTCTACAATCATGTTCTCGAAATCAATTGTTTCAGTATCTTTTTGTCAACACTTGAACTGTCCAATGACTTTGCACTAACAGATATTAATATGCATACTAACATATCCAGCATGAGATACCTTTGTCGGAGAGCTTTTCTACTGGATTTGTATAAATGTACCCCTCCTTCGATATTGACCTTCATCGTATTTATCTGAAATCAAATTGTGTTGCTGGACCTGTTTTCGTGGGTGTTCGTTCTGAGGTACCGATAGAAGGTATTTCATTGTTATTAGGTAATGACTTAGCGGGGAAGAAGGTAATTGCTTACCCCATTGTAACTTTTAATCCAGCCGTAGATGAGACATGAAGTGAAGATGATAATAACCTGTATTCAGCATATGAGGTTACCATACTATGTCCAAAAGACAAGATGGTAATGCTTCTGTAGACCTTTCTGTTACTTTAATTGCAAATTTTGAAAGTATGTTTACTCCAACTGTTTAAAAATTAGATGAAGAAAAATATCCTCAGAATAAAAGCAACTTATCATAAAGCAGATTAATGACCCGGAAGTTGGGCAGAGAAAAGAAAGTGAATACCAGCCAGAATCTCACGTAGCCTTGGAAAGATTTCATCATGACTTTTAGAATATGAGGATATTTGGTTTAAATTTTGAGAGAGAGTGGAATGGATGTTTATTTTCCTTCTGTTTACTACAAGAGAGGCTGTTCAGGAATCTCGTGATTTTAATATGTTCGAGTCGGTGGTTGGTCACATGGTTAACGGTCCTTTGAAATTAGTTAAGGAAAGATGGCTTAATGAACACACTGACTTGAACATTTGTAACTTTGTGTCTAAAATAAAAAAAATATGCTTTAACAAAGATGCCACAAACAGTGGTTTCAAGATTTGTGATAAGGTGGTTGTAATATTGCCAGTTCGTGGTCATCCGTTACAGGCTATATATTGTGAGCCATATGAGAATGAAATTAATGATTTAAATTAATTGTTAAAATTCCATGCCGGCAAAAATGCCATGTATATGTATTCAAACCAAATGTTAAACGCATTACTTTTTGTGATAGTAAACTAGTTTCTTCTCGTCCAACTCATGCCAATCCATGGAACTATTGGCTATTACAGAAAGTTTTCTACAAATTGTTTAAATGTTTTAGCTCAATTTTTATATATGTATATTTATATTTTTGTTTCATTGTAACCAATGTATATATATTTTATTAATTTTTCATTGCATTCAACATTTTCATCACCACCACTTTTCATGTTTGTATGTAATGTATTTATTTTTTGTATGTATGTATTCATTTTCATTTTCATTCAAACGTTTTCTTAAGAGGGGATGTGTTATGAGATACTTGTTTGTTTGGCCTTGGATGTAAATTTAATATTTGTTTGGCCTTATATTTGTTTTCAACAAAACTTCATCAATAAATTGCATTGTTATCTTTAACATTGATTGTTATTTGTTTATTCGAGAAAAAGAATATTCTTGAACTGTTAATTATGCAATAAGTCAGGTACAAAAACAACAGCATTCCGTGAACTACTAAATTCTGGAATATTCATTTTGGAGATGTATGCAAAAGACGGGTGCAGATTTAAAGGACATATTTTGGAATAACTTTCATTTGTATTATTGGAGACAGATTTTATTTGAGCTTCATATGTGTGATTGGAGACAGATTTTGTTTTTGACTTTCATTCGTATAGAAGAAAATAACATTTTTATATTAGATACTTCATTAATATTGCACTTAATATTTCGTACTAGTGGACTTATATTTTCCGGACTGTTGGAAATTTAACTTATCGTGGATACCACAGTTGGAAGTTCGATTGTACAATTCACTTTGGACACCGATTGGAAATTTGGAAGACAGCTAAGTAAACAGTTTACTCTATTATTGTAATTAATAAAGTGTAATTAATTATAATTGATTAACAATTAAATTGTACTTTGTATTTGTCTTTTGTTTGCTAAATTTAAAGGTTATTTCTACTTGTAACAAGATATTTATACCATTCAGTTGCAAATAAAGTCCTCTTTACATAATAAATTAATGATAAAGCCTACATAACTTTTTCATGCAGAACATGAGTAATTTATTTGATTTACTTAACTGTCTAACATTAATATGCATTTATGTGGTTTAAACTAAAATTAAATGTCATCTAACATAAAACAGTATAAGATAGTATAGATCTGTGACCAATTGTATGTTTACCGATGACCCCATTTTACACTCAATTTCTTTTGCGGTAAATGTATAAATACTGATTTCTTAAAAAGTTCACCAAAACTTAAATCTTGCAAGATCAGACAAACATTTGACCAGTTTCAAATATTTATTTCATTCCGAAGCTTATACATACAAAAAATGTACACATCTTATCAGTACTGAACCACGTGACGTTCTAAATATTTCCTGTTATCTTGTACACAACTGATCCCTTGTCACTAGTACATTCTACCCACAATTTTAGGTATGTATTAAATAGTTTTTGAAATACTGTTTTGTTAGCAAAAGTCAAGATCGTTTAATTAATTTAGTGATTCTTTGCTTACAAAATTGTCAATCATTTGTGATTAGTACACACAAAAGGAAGTAACAAACTGTTTAAGTATGTTTCTGACAATAATGACTGTTTTAACAGTAAATGAATATACATGATGTCACATTTCTGTAAACATATAGCAGTTTGTATATGGTATTTATATACTGTAAATGTTTGATGATTTTATTATTGCAAATACTATGATCAGCCCACTTCGATACGGGTGTACAACATTATGTGTAATTGTTCATACAGAATTTTTATCTAGAATTTAAATATTGAATTGATAATATGATAATAACACAGATTTAGACTAATGCTTTATTTTGATTATCTATAATGTCAATAACACCCTTATTTAATCTTTATTTATATTTCTTTCCCTTGCATAAATAACAGTATCCCCTAAACCCTTTTATATGAAATAACTAAGATAATGAACTTTATACAAAGTAATTTATTTCTGTTTAATGTAAACATTCAATGACACATTATTTCTCCGGTCGAACATCATTCTTTACAAATACCTTTCCGATATGTTCAAACGTACCCAAAAGCGAGCACGCTATTGAGCAACAAAACATATTTATAATTAGTTCTAGATCCACAACAGAAGCAAACAAATTAAAATGTATAGTCTATTTATTATTAAGATATTATCCACAATCAAAAAATAGCTCATCAAGAGATGACTATTACCAAGTAATAATTGTTCCAACATAAATAGCATAAAAACCGACAGAACAACAAGACCTGAAAGTCAATGGACGATTACAAATCCGGATTTAAACTCAAAACAAAAATAAAAAAACTAAACAAGAAGAATTTGAATAACCCAAACTCAATAAAACCATTTCTAAACTCTGGTGTTTAGGACGAATAAGCAGAGCTAACCAGTCACGTTTCTCATGGCCAAGAGTCAAATCGATAATATGAAAGACCACCTTAATATTTCTGATAATATTTGAGGGTAGGATTTCCCGTAAGTAGTCAACAGCAGTGATTCGAAAGATATTTTGTACATGTGTAAAATAGCTGAACTGTCTATTCTGTCATGTCTTGCAATATTATGTGATGACGATTAACAAGAAATATGTTCAAATCTTCCTGGAACTCCAGATTCTGCCAATATTTACATTGAAATGCGTGTCATTTACATCTTATATTCCATCGCCAAATGAAAAAAATACTTTAAGCATTTAGAGTTAAACGCCATTGATGAGTCTTAAGTAGACGAAACGCGCGTCTGGCGTAATGAATTTGTCATCTTGGTAATTTTGATTACATCTTGTTGGAATATTTGAGCTAAGCCAAGTAACAGCACGGCACGTCCGCGAGTGGCGGACTGGGAATCAACTATTTTGGGTTCAGTTGGAGTGAGAAAGTTTAAGATCAATATGTTATGACTTGTTTACGTCATTTATTTATATTGACATTCAATGACTAAGGCCATTCGTTGGTTCGTCTTTGTCTAATTTTTTGACAAGAAACATCGTTTGTATCGTTGCATAATCTTCTAAACTTGTATATTATTTTTTGTTTAATATGCTGTATCGTCATGTTTGTCGATCCGATACGTAATAAGTTTACTGGTTAACACAACATTTGAATCTTTTAATCCCATTATTTTGTAAATAACTTACTGAAAACAAAATGCTAAATTAACAATGACCATTTCAACCAGTGTTGAGGGGAATATAATACTTGCTTGCATTTGATGAATTTATGTACCTTACTAATACTATATACAATTGGCAAATTAAAGGTTTCGATTTGTATAGATTCTAGTACAGTACAGTACAAACATAAAAGAAATAAACGCTGCACATATTAGATAATCCTATTAGAAAATAAAAATAGCCTTGTTCAAATTATTGAATTTAGTGACCAACAATACTGTCAAAAATGGAAGATAAATATTTTTACACTTCAAAAGAATGTCTTTTTATGAAAATTTAAATAAATGTTTCTCATTATTAAAAACAAAACAAAAATGTTACTGTCTGAAAAATATAAATGTTGAATAAAATATCATTAAGCTATACAGTTCAAGGATCTATAATTTTATCTGTACCAATTAGTCATAATCACATCTGTCAATATCAATCATGTCCCAAAATTTCAAGAAAATTTATGAAAGCTTTTTGAATTGCAGTTTACAAAACTAAAAATCAACATTTTTTCCAAAGCAACGTCCCATTATGAAAAAAGCAGATAATTGCCAAACGCGAATCTAAACAATTATCGGAACTTTTAAGGAAATCGATGAAGTTGTCTAAAACTAAAAAAATACCCCTTGTCGAGAACAAATTCGATAGCGAAAAAACAATTATCCTGAAGCTAACATATTTAGCAACTGTGTGTAGTTTGACAAAAATCTGTGAAAGCTTTCTCAAGATACAATGTGATCATAGACGGACACAATACATCTGTTATAGATCATCGTATACAACTATACAGTAGTTATATATTTGGTTTACATTTAAAGGGTCTCAATATGACTTGTACAATGTGGCTGATTGTTGTGCTTGTTTGTTTTTGTTTTTTTTTTAACTTCTTTTGTTTACAATATTTCTTTACTATTTTAGGATCCCCATCTGCTATAAAATTACATTATCAACATTAGGAAAGTCATCTCTACAGTTAATACTGCTCATGTTTTGATCTCAATAATAAATTGAGTCCATATTGTGAAGTACGACCTACTACGGTTTGTTAATATTCAAAGCCAGTTGCGAATTGTTCTTTAAAAAATAAAAATTATATAATAACTTAAAAAATGCATACTATGTCAGAAATGACAAGATTGAAAATATTTTCCCCGCATAATGTTACCCATCATTTGCAAAGAAGGTCACCAAAATGGCACACATCGATTAATCAGCAAAAAGACCTTTAATCTAAAGTGATACAGAATCTGCTGACAATTCGCCAATAAAAATGTATAACTTCCAGAACAGAGACTTCATTTTTTCCTTCATAATTCACCTCTGCCACACAAGGAATTCAGCTCCTCTCATGTTTATTGATGTGTTAGCCCCTGTAATATAGAAACACAACTTATTGATCAATAGATTTCACATTAAAAATATTACATTCTTATTGAATCCTCAAATATAGGTTAACTAAACTATAAACATTGATTAGCGTTTTCATATTTATTTTGATATCATATACGTTGTGTATTCTTTTCAATTTCCGTAATAAACACATCTTTCAATCTTATTTACTTTTCAAATTATAAATCAACTGGGTATTTCTATATTTCTATAATTTGGACCGATCAATAGGCGGAATATAAAGGGAAAGCTCGTGATTGTGGGGCAGAGGTGAAATCCTAAGCGTAGTGTTACTTAATACGGAACGGAGCGAATATGACCTCGGCTATGGAGATTGAAAAATGACTCCCTACTGTTTCTTGGATGCAAAACATGTAGAACTTTAGTATGGAAAATTCCCTACATTTAAGTCGTCACAAAAATAAAATTTACTAAAAAGATGTAGTTATCTTATAGATTCATTTATCGGCTTTATAATAACAAAATGTAAGGCACTGACACACTAGCTGAAAAAAAAGGATTATGTCTCGGTCCTCGACGTTGACTTTAAGTTAGTTAATATGGTCCTCCCGATTAAAATACCAATAAACCTAGAGAGCTACAGTTGCAAGGATTGGATTTGGGACAATTACATTTATGGCCACCTACTCGAATTGTTTAAGATTTTCAGTTTTCTGCAATGCAAACAATCAGTCCGAATATCAGTCACAATTATAATATCTTTGCATTTACTCCTGTAAACACAAGATTATCAATGATTTCAGTTTTGCAGTTAATGTTTTTATTTGTTTGTATGGTGTTTAACGCAACTTTCCGCTTTCTATATTTATTGGGGAGGTTGCCGGAGTACCCGGAGAAAACCCACGACCATCCGTGGGAAAAGTAGCATTTTTGGAACACCGGTTTCAACTGCTAGTCTGGTTAGGTAAATTCATAAAATTTCTAGTTGTGTATGTGCCTGTGATTTCTAGTGTTGTCTAATCCTTAGATCAATTTGTTATGTGACAAAGCAAGAACTATTTAATTGACATTGAACTGTTTTTGGTACTACCATTCTTGGTATGCTACTTAATATTCAAACTCAAAAATGTATTCATAGCTACTTTATGTACCTATCGATAAATCACACAATAAATAATAAAGAATAAAGAAGAAATATATCTTATGTAGGATTTTGTAATATCATGATTAAAGGACAGATTTTACATACAGACTATCGGAATTCTAAAGGGTACTGATTGTGGGCCTCTCCTCGTCGACTTGTTTTTGTACTCGTATAAGGCTGAGTTCCGTCATCACGAAAAAAAACAAACGTTTTACACAGACTTTTTGATTTCATCTTTCTTGTTTTCTTGTCACTTTAAATTCGGTGATAACTTGTTAATGTTTAATCATAGGAAGCTTGCGAATAAATGCTAAAACTTGGAAGTTTTGGCTTGTTTTCATTGCGATTTGTTTGGCTGAGGTAGCAAAAAACTGTATCGGAATTATTCATGATAAAAAAATTATTACAGTGGTAAGTTTCTCTTATAGTTTTGTTGAATACACATTTCACTTTGTAAAGGGATTAATCCGTGTCAAAGATCTAGGAACGATTACAAATATGTTTGGTTGTCCAATAACACGTTTGGTTTGTGAATATAGAAACCGTCCGAACATTTCTCATGTGTCTTAAGTAATGAGATGATCTGTGCAAAATTGGGTTAGGTATGGCTTTTATGTATCACGTCATTATCGTAATCCATTTAGTAGCCACGGTAGGGACTCACTGATGTTTTTTTGTATTCTCGCAAGGATAAGAAACAGCACAAAATGTTTGGCATGTCATTGACAACTATAACTAAACACAACGTTAGTGAAAAGCAGGTAACAAACACTATACTACAGATGCCCTTGCTCACATTTATAAAGGACGCTGCACGTAAATTCAGCCAAGATCAGTAACTTGGCATAAACTAAAACTCTTTTCGATCATCAACAAGGTTGACCCTTGATTTTTAATGTTAAAGCCTAAACTCTAAATGGTTGAACAACGTTTCATCATGAGCTATAGTCAAACGAGATCAAATTTTCTTTGATTGAAAAAAAATCTGCTATAATGGTAATACTGACAGTATTAAATCACATCGTAGAACCGACCCGTATCATTTTTGTTGAAGCCCGTCGGATATGATACACAATCGTCAGCAGTTTTGGCGGTGTGTAACAGAAAAAGCGTTTTGTTTTTCTTGTAATCATCTTTTTTTTTAATGAACCAAAGCTTGTATTTGTCGATTCGATGTAGTTACTTTTGTGCATGAGAGAAATTGATATTACTATACAGTAATCATTGCAACCGGGTACTTTATTTCAGAAAAATGCGTTTTCTATTTTGCAACGGCATTTATACAATTATTAAATGGTATATTGATATAAAAATGGCATATGTTTGAAAAATTACATATGAGCCGTCTCATGAAAAGGTACAAAAACTATTTTTTATCGAAATTCAGATTTTAACATTATAGCTTAAGTCCTGCTGATTGAAATACGCTTTTCGCATCTTTATTATGAAGAAAAATATTCACATATATAAAACCAAATCCAGAATGACCTTTTGAGAATCGAAAGAAATGGTACTGCCAAGAATCCATGCCAGATTTCCGAATCCCAAATTGCCTACTCCCAACTTGCCGAGTCCATTTTGTCGATTCCCAAATTGCAGAATAAAACAAATGTATGCTTAACTATTTTTCATTTGAGGAATTACTTACAACTTATTAGAAAAAAGTTTTTAATTGACACGGAAACTATAGTAGAAATAGTCATTTTGATCGTTGTAAAGTTTTTGATTTGATCGTTCTGAATTGTCAGTTCGAACGTTCAAAATGAAATTACATGTAATTTGCAATTATTATTGTTCGGCAATATAACAAGTAAAATTGGCTACCGATAGTTAAAACAAAAATTGATTACTGTTGTGCAGTTGAAAACACAACCTTTTCTTGTTTCCGCAACACAAGCTGCTGTTCTGAATTCAAAGAGTACAATGCAAGCCGGATCACAAAACAAAATCAATTAAAATCGTCAAAAACACCAAAAATACAATAAAATCATCAATAACATATAGTTTACTTTTAAAATGCAGATCGAAAATTGCATTAAAAGAATTTGTTAATGGTGTATTATAAAAATAAGCTTCGTTCTTTTTGTATATACATACGGAATATTGAAAATTTCATTTTTGATGCAGGCTTTATCACGGCAAGTATCAGATAAGCGCGCAGGACAAACCTGATACGTTATGCTATTGCAAAGTCTGTATAAAATACAAACGGGCTCTATTCTTTACATAAGCTTCTGACCTGATGAATTACAGTTTGTTTTAATTGATGATCGTATAAATCCGCTGCTACAAGTTTTTTCTAACTTTATCAGCGGTTACAGACAAAACGGAAAATGGTATTGCACAAATTATCTACAACTCTTAAATTAATACCTGATTTTGACTTTTTTGAGCCATTATTTAAAAAAAGAGGGTTCCGATGTTAAGCAGTTCCAAACTTCTCACCGTAACCAAGAGTAGAGAGTGCAGGATCTAAAATTGATATCACATGTACATTTGACCCATCTTTACCTAAAAATGTCAAACAACATTTAAATACTGGCCACATATAACACGGTAACATGTTAAAATTAGTATGGATGTAAATACATACATGTAGTTGCTACATGTATGTGTATGCGGTCATCACCACCCTGGATCTTGCCCTCAAGCCTATAATAAAAAGAATACTTTACAGTCGTGTTGCTCCTACGAGAATTTCGGATACATACTATTAATGCATAATGCACGTGAATGTAAACTCGTTAAAATTGTATCCTACATATTGCAAATACCTTCTTGATTTTATGATTAACATCATGTGGTGACTTCATATGTTCTGTGCATAGATAGAATGCAAGAGTTAGTGTTCTTGGCTACAGTGTAACACATAGAAATAAAAGGATTAAGCTTGAATTTCAATGTCGGTAGATACACAAGCAGTTGCTTATAACATAAAGCAAAAATTAGATTTATGATCATATCTTCGAATTAAGAAAGGGATATATAAGTAGGTTCTTCGTGGAATTCGATACGTGTATCTACTGTAACCAATATAAATTGACGATGAAGCTCATTTCTTGTAAAACTGTGATCAAAATAAAAATTATAGACGCCCTTTATTAAGACATCTCAATGTTTATTCCCAAAAATTCCGACCTTGAATGTTTAATAAACTACTAAACCCAACACTTATCGGCAAATTCATAGTCTTTCCTCCTTTATAAAACATTCATGTTTATTATTCTGTCAAATTTTTGGTTTTTGTCTGCGTGTGTGTGTATTATCTGTTTACTGTCACTAATCATTTAAATGTTGATTTACTGACAAATAATGTTATTTATTAACTGTTTTAATTTTTCACACTTTCCACTTACATCATCTTTTGGTCCAGCTAAAACTCTATGTAATTCTACATCCAAAGTTGACTTGTACTTTTCGTGAAGTTTTAAAATAGCTTCGGACGAAGAAAGATAGATCGGAGGGTCTTCATAGCGTCCTCGTGGAGCCGCAGGAAGTTATGGTCTACTAGAAATTTACTTGAATGTTTTGGTGTAGCACTGGCATTTCCATGTTCACGAGGAACAGCACAATTTTTATCCATATGAATTTTAAATTTCGAAAATACTTTTCACCAATGTCGAAGCAAAATTCAAAACATTCGCTGCATACTGAACGGCTTGTGAAGGTAAATGAACACCTTGTCGAGATCCTCTGCCGTCCCACCCCGTGTGGGACCCGGGGCACAGGAGAATAGGCCCACGGCTTCCTCAGCCTGCAGTAAGAGTCTGCTAACAGAGGCAACACTTGCCGTGTGTTGCGACCGTGTCGATTATAGGACGGGATTTCAGTAGGCCGGGTAAACGGTTCGATAACTTACTGAACCCTTACTTTTTCTAGACGGGAAATCGAGTTAGCCCTGACTTCGATGAATCGGCATGTCACGTCTTGCCCTTTGCGAATCCTTCTCATTTAAGCTACTCTATTACATTATTTTCCTTCAAACTGATCCACGAAATGTATATACAATTTGATAGACGGCTTCCTAACAGGATTTGCAAAGAAGGCGGTGGCTGAAGGGCAAAGCTTCCTCAGCTTTATAGAGGCGACATGTTTGCCGTGTGTTGCAACCCGTGATGGTGGAGGAAGGGATCCTGGTGGTTGAGAGATCACTCTCTGCTGCATCCATTAGTGCGGATCAGCGGGTTTGATTTTCAATACACCACTTTGGCCCTGACTTCAACTAGACGGGAGACCGGATGGACCCGGTTCGGTCAATCGGCTGGTCATGCCGAGCCCTTAACAAGCTTGTCGTCATTCTTCTTGTCACTTGATTTTATCTTGTGTATCTTACTACCAAAGTTGTTCAGTAACAGGCTGTTAAGAAGGCAGTGGCTCATGGGTCAATCAAGTAGACAGAGTTTCGAACGGTTGTATCGCCAGGTAATCCCGGGCACGAGGCATGCGTTCATCGAGAAATTCGTCTGTTTGAGTATACCACCCTTGGAACACCTGATGCTTTCTGCTGGAGATCCGCAGACTCTAGGCATCGCCCATGTTGGCACTCCGTGGCGGGTGGGTGACAAGGGTGGTGAACCGCATTTTTCTAATCATGGCTTCCGAAACACCCCCTTTAACACAAAAAGGTCCAAAAAAAAGAAAAAATGATTTTCCTCTTGAAGATTTGGTTGTTGAAGAAAGTTGGCCTAAATTTATTGTATTATCTAGTAAAGACGCAACTAAACCTTTGGCAAAAGTATCTCCATTCATCATTGAAAAATCTATCAAGGGTTGTGCAGGAGACGTTAAAAACGTCACCAAAATGAAGTCCGGTTCCCTGCTAATTGAATGCAGTAGAAAACACCAATCACTGAATTTACTCAAACTTTCCAAAATTGTAGATTTAGATATAACTAGCTCACCCCACAGAACGTTAAACTCAAGTCAAGGGATTATTCGCTATCGAGGTGAAGATCTCTCGGAATTATCAGATGATGAAATCTGTTTAGAACTAGAGCCTCAGGGTGTAACAAAAGTGAAAAGATTTATTGCTAACAGACAGGGTGTTCAGGTAAAACTGAACACCTTTCTGTTGAATTTCAATTCACCCACTGTCCCCGAGTCCATCAAGATTGGTCTCTACAAAATTAAAGTCAGCGCATACATATCCAACCCTGTGCGCTGCTTTAAGTGTCAAAAGTTCGGCCATGGAAAGGGACAGTGCAGAGGTCACCTGGTTTGTTTTAAATGTGCAGAAGAAGGACATGAGGGCTTTACCTGCACTAAAACTCCAAAGTGTGCCAATTGCGGTGAAGCTCACATGTCCTCATCCAAGGATTGTCAACACTTTAAAAAAGAAAAAGAAATTCAAAAATTAAAAACTGAAAAGACCATCTCATACCCTGAGGCTCGTCGTCTGTATAATACCATGAATAATCCCTCGTCTCCTGCATCAACCTCATACGCCAGTATGGCCAAACACGTTCTCACTTCAGTTGAAACGCAGACAATCATCACCTGGCCTATTGACAAACAGGAACCTTCAAAATTAACAGTTACAACAACAGACAAAATGATTAAATCTTCACGAAAATCTTCATCTTCTCAAACTGCTACGTCTTCAGCACCCTCCCAAACTGCTACGTCTTCAGCACCCTCTCAATCCTCAACCAAATCTTCAAGCAGCCCAAAAAAAAATTCAAAAAATACAAACTCCAATTTAAATTCTTCTAACTCAAATAAAATCTCAAATCAAAAAGGAGATCGTACTCCAAAACTGCTGCGGGATCCCATCAAGGTCCACAACAGGTTTGGTAGTCTAGATCATCTAGACACTACCATCTGGGGTGATCCCATGGATACACTACCCCCAGATACTGGATCTAAAAGTAGATCCCCCAGCAGAAACCGGCGGAATAGCCCCAAAAAACTGTTAACTATTCCCCTATTCGCAGACCATAATGGGTACAATAATACAATGGAATTGTCGAGGTCTTAAGATTAATTTTCTTGAAATTACTTTATTAGTTCAAGCCTTTCTTCCTGTTGCATTTTGCCTCCAAGAATCCCACCTAAAACGAAGTGATAACATATCTTTAAAAAACTACTCTATATACAGCACATATGTAGACGAGAATGATAGAGCTGCTGGCGGCTCTACCATTTTTGTAAAAGATCAAGTTCTACATAGCCCTGTGGATCTCAACACTGATCTTCAGGCGGTTGCTGTTAGAATATCTTTAGACAAAACAATTACTTTATGCTCTGTGTATATCCCTCCAAATTCTTCATTAAATTTAAATCAGTTGAAACATCTTACTGATCAGCTTCCGGCCCCTTATATATTACTTGGGGACTTCAACGGACACAACCCGTTATGGGGCAGTAACACAATAAGCGATAAAGGTAAAATTATTGAAGGCTTACTGAATCAGGAAGATCTGTGCATTTTTAATGATGGAACTAATACATATTTACATCCTGGGAATGGATCATACTCGGCTATTGATCTAACAATAGCAGATCCTTCTCTGTTGCCCGATTTCTCATGGAAAGTCCATGACGATCTCTGTGGCAGTGATCACTTTCCCATTATCTTGCAATCTTTACACTCGTCAAACACAGAACGAGTCGCTCGGTATAAATTTGGCAAGGCCAATTGGCCTCTATTTGAAAAATTCTGTATAGAGCGACTTAACTCGGATACTTTTGAAACTATTTCAGATCCAATTTTAAAATTTAATGAAACACTTATTTCAATTGCTGACGAAACTATTCCTAAGACCTCGACAAATCCAAAACATCCTAGTAAACCATGGTTCGATGACAGCTGTGAGGACGCTATTAAGGACCGGGAAAAGGCCGAACGACGCTTTAATAAACACCCAACTCAAAATAATCTTAACCAGTTCCGAATTTTTCGAGCGAAAGCTCGCAGGGTAACGAAACAAAGACGACGCACCTCTTGGCGTAACTTTGTTTCTAAATTAAATAACCATACCCCTATGAATAAAATTTGGAACATGATTCGTAAAATTAAAGGTAAAAACAGTAAAGCAAATGTCCATCATTTGAAGGATGGACAAGACTTGTTAACATCAGAGTCAGACATATCAAATAAATTGGCCGAAACATTTGCAACACACTCCTCTGCTGAAAATTATCATCCCAATTTTCAGCAGATCAAAATTCAAAAAGAAAAATCAAAACTTAATTTTCAATCAAAAAATTTAGAAGATTATAATAAACCTTTTTCTTTGGAAGAGCTAAAAACTTCATTGAACAAATCTCACGATACAGCATCTGGTCCAGATGACATCCATTATCAACTTCTCAAACATCTCCCACAATCTTCTCTCCAATGTCTTCTGAATCTTCTTAACAACATTTGGGAAACGGGTGACTTACCATCTATTTGGAAAATGGCCACTGTTGTGCCTATTCCGAAACCAGGAAAATATCACTCGGAAGCGTCCAACTACCGGCCTATAGCCCTCACAAGCTGTCTTTGTAAAACCATGGAAAGGATGATCAATGATCGCCTTGTCTGGATTTTAGAATCAAACAACCTTCTGTCCAATATCCAATGTGGATTTAGACAAGGGCGAAGTACCCTAGATCATCTGGTGCGTTTCGAAACATACATAAGAAAAGCATTTGCCAAAAATGAACATGTTATGTCGATCTTTTTCGATCTAGAAAAAGCTTACGACACAACTTGGAAGTATGGCATTTTAAAAGATCTTTTTGATATGGGGTTGAAAGGTACACTTCCTACTTTCATTTCTAATTTTTTGTCTGATAGAGAATTTAAAGTTCGTGTAAATTCAACTATGTCTGACCCTTTTGAACAAGAAATGGGTGTTCCTCAAGGTAGCATCCTCTCTGTTACTTTATTCAGTATAAAAATTAATAGTCTTGCTCAAGTCTTGAAAGATAATATTGATGGTTCTTTGTATGTTGACGATTTTCTTATATGTTATCGAGGAAAAAACATGAATAATATTGAACGTCAACTACAGTTATGTTTAAATAGAATAGAAAAATGGGCAATGGAGAATGGTTTTAAATTCTCCACTTCCAAAACTGTTGGCATGCATTTTTGTAACAAGATAAAAATGCATCCAGATCCCGAACTTACATTATATAATAATCCTATAAAAATTGTGAAAGAAACTACTTTTCTATATTCGATTCGAAGCTCACCTTTCTTCCCCATATCAAAATGTTAAAAAATAAATGCCTAAAGGCATTAGATATTTTAAAAGTTGTAGCCAGTACCGACTGGGGTGCTGAGTGCGACGTTTTACTTAATCTTTATAGATCGCTGGTTCGATCTAAATTGGATTATGGTTGTTTCATTTATGGTTCTGCTCGCAAGTCATATGTCAAAATCCTTGATACGATTCATCATCAAGGATTGCGACTATGCCTTGGAGCTTTCCGAACCACACCTATAGACAGCTTATATGTAGAAGCAGGCGAGCCTTCTTTGTATCAAAGAAGAATAAAGCTTGCTTTGCAATATGCAACCAAATTAAAGGCATATCCTGGCAACCCCGCCCACGACTGTGTTTTCAAACCTCTTTATCAAAACATTTTCGAAAAACATCCAAACAAAATTCAACCTTTTGGCATTCGAATTAATTCTCATTTAGAAAATTCAGGTATAAATTTAGATGAAATTGCTGCAATCGGGATTCCACGAAATCCCCCTTGGCTAAACCCCAAACCGGTATTTAATTTTGATTTACAAAAACATAAAAAGTCAGAAACAAACCCGTTAATAATACAACAACATTTTGCAGAAATTAAATCATGTTACCCTGACTACAGTACTATTTATACAGACGGGTCAAAAGATGAGGATAAAGTTGCCTCGGCCGCTGTCTTCGGAGAGCGTGTTGAGACTCGTCGTCTCCCGTCTGCCTCATCCGTATTTACTGCTGAGGCGCAAGCTATTCTTCTTGCCATGAAAATAGTTGCTTCGTCAGACGAGTGCAAATTTATTATCTGCTCAGATTCCCTGTTTTGTCTACTTGCTATTCAAAATTTCAAAATTAAAAACCATTATATTTTAAAAATAATTGAAATTTACAAATCTCTAATAGCTGTGGGAAAAGAGGTTGTGTTTTTCTGGATCCCAAGTCACGTTGGAATCCAAGGAAACACAGTCGTGGATCAGGAGGCAAAGAATGCCCTTAAGAATAATATTATAAACTGTGATATTCCTTTTACTGATTTTAAACCAATAATTTTTAAATATATTTCTAGTTTGTGGCAGAGTGGTTGGGATCTCCAAGTTAATAATAAACTTCATGAGATCCAGCCACTACTGCACACAAGTAATTTTAAAAGTTTTAGAGGTCGCAGAGACCAAGTTGTTTTAACAAGGTGTCGTCTTGGTCATACCAGGACGACACATAGTTATATTTTAAATAATGAGCCACGACCCGAATGTGTGCCATGCAACAGTCCATACACCATCAAGCATGTCTTGATGGACTGTGTGGACGTGGCCCACATTCGGGAACGTTTCTATTCTGTAGATACGTTTTTTACTTTATTTAAAACTGTCGCAGGCGACACAATTTTAAAGTTCTTGAAAGAAATAAATTTATTTAACAAAATTTAATTTCACTATTAATTGTGAAGATTAATACTTTTTATTGTTTTAACTACCATTTTTATCTGTATATATATTCTCATATTATTGTATGAGATCAAGTTTTAGTATAAAAGGGAGGCATGACGTACTACTAATTTAAAATACTAACAACTTAAAAATTATAATTTTCACGTCCTGAATATAGCTGAAATATTGCTTGCTGGACGTTAAACAACAAATAATCAATCATCAATCTTAACCAATTCCGAATCTTTCGAGCGAAAGCTCGAAGGGTAACGAAACAAAGACGACGCACCTCTTGGCGTAACTTTGTTTCTAAACTAAATAACCATACCCCTATGAATAAAATTTGGAACATGATTCGTAAAATTAAAGGTAAAAACAGTAAAGCAAATGTCCATCATTTAAAGGATGGACAAGACTTGTTAACATCAGAGTCAGATATATCTAACAAATTGGCCGAAACATTTGCAAAACACTCGTCAGCTGAAAATTATCATCCGGTTTTTCAGCGTATCAAAACTCAAAAAGAAAAATCAAAACTAAATGTCCAGTCAAAAAATCTAGAAGATTACAATACACCTTTTTCTTTGGAATAGCTAAAAACTTCTTTGAACAAATCTCACGATACAGCATGTGGTCCAGATGACATCCATTATCAACTTCTCAAACATCTGCCACAATCTTCTCTCCAATGCCTTCTGAATCTTCTTAACAACATTTGGGAAACGGGTGACTTACCATCTATTTGGAAAATGGCCACTGTTGTGCCTATTCCAAAGCCAGGAAAAGATCACTCGGAAGCGTCCAACTATCGGCCTATAGCCCTCACAAGCTGTCTTTGTAAAACCATGGAAAGGATGATCAACGATCGCCTTGTCTGGTTTTTAGAATCAAACAACCTTCTATCGAATATCCAATGTGGATTCAGACAAGGGCGAAGTACCCTAGATCATCTGGTGCGTTTTGAAACCTACATAAGAAACGCATTTGCCAAAAATGAACATGTTGTGTCGATCTTTTTCGATCTAGAAAAAGCTTACGACACAACATGGAAATATGGCATTTTAAAGGATCTTTTTGATATGGGGTTGAAAGGAAGACTTCCTACCTTCATTTCAAATTTTTTGTCTGATAGGGAATTTAAAGTTCGGGTAAATTCAACTCTGTCTGACCCTTTTGAACAAGAAATGGGTGTTCCCCAAGGTAGCATCCTTTCTGTTACTTTATTCAGTATTGAAATTAATAGTCTCGCCCAAGTCTTGAAAGATAATATTGACGGTTCTCTATATGTTGACGACTTCCTCATATGTTATAGAGGAAAAAACATGAATAATATTGAACGACAACTACAGTTATGTTTAAACAGAATAGAGAAATGGGCTATGGAGAATGGTTTTAAGTTCTCCACTGCCAAAACTGTTGGCATGCATTTTTGTAACAAAAGGAAAATGCATCCAGAGCCCGAACTTACATTATATAACAATCCTATAAAAATTGTGAAAGAAACTACTTTTCTTGGTTTAATATTCGATTCAAAGCTCACCTTTCTTCCCCATATCAAAATGTTAAAAAATAAATGCCTAAAGGCGTTAGATATTTTAAAAGTCGTAGCCAACACCGACTGGGGTGCTGAGTGCGACGTTTTATTAAATCTATATAGATCGCTGGTTCGATCTAAATTGGATTATGGTTGTTTTATATATGGTTCGGCTCGCAAGTCATATGTCAAAATCCTTGATACTATACACCATCAAGGATTGCGACTATGCCTTGGAGCTTTCAGAACCACACCTGTTGAGAGTTTATATGTAGAAGCAGGCGAGCCTTCTTTGTATCAAAGAAGAATAAAGCTCGCTTTGCAATATGCAACCAAATTAAAGGCATATCCTGGCAATCCCGCCCACGACTGTGTTTTCAAATCTCTATATCAAAACATTTTCGAAAAACATCCAAACAAAATTCAACCTTTTGGCCTCCGAATTAAATCTCATTTGGAAAATTCAGGTATACATTTAGATGAAATTGCTGCAATCGAAATTCCACATAATCCCCCGTGGTTAAACCCCAAACCAATATTTATTTATGATCTAAGAAAACATAAAAAGTCCGACACAAACCCTTTAATACTACAACAACATTATGCAGAAATTAAATCTTGTTACCCTGACTATGGCACTATTTATACAGACGGGTCAAAAGACGGTGATAAAGTCGCCTCGGCCGCTGTCTACGGAGAGCGTGTTGAAACTCGCCGCCTTCCGTCTGCCTTATCTATTTTTACAGCAGAGGCGCAAGCTATTCTTCTTGCGATGAAAATAGTAGCTTCGTCAGACGATTGCAAATTTATTGTCTGCTCTGATTCCCTGTCTTGTCTACTGGCTATTGAAAATTTCAAAATTAAAAATTCTTATATTTAAAAAATTATTCAAATTTACAAATCTCTTGTTGCTTTGGGGAAAGAGGTTATCTTCTTCTGGATTCCTAGTCATGTCGGAATCCGTGGAAACACAGTCGTGGATCAAGAGGCTAAAAATGCTCTAAAGGATGCTATCATTAACTGTAATATTCCTTTTACTGATTTTAAAGCATTGATTTTTAAATATATTTCTAATTTGTGGCAGAGTGGTTGAGATCTCCAAGTTCATAATAAACTTCATGAGATCCAGCCACTACTGCACACAAATAATTTTAAAAGTTTTAGAGGTCGCAGAGACCAAGTTGTTTTAACACGCTGTCGTCTTGGTCATACCAGGACGACACATAGTTATATTTTAAATAATGAGCCACGACCCGAATGTGTGCCATGCAACAGTCCATACACCATTAAGCATGTCTTGATGGACTGTGTGGACGTGGCCCACATTCGGGAGCGTTTCTATTCTGTAGATACGTATTTTAATTTATTTAAAACTGTCGCAGGCGACACAATTTTAAAGTTCTTAAAGGAAATTAATTTATTTAACCAAATTTAATTTCACTAGTAATTGTGATGCTTCATACTTTTTATTGTTTTAACTACCATTTTTATCTGTGTATATTCTCATATTATTGTATGAGATCACTATTTAGTATAAAAGGGAGGCATGACGTTCTACTAATTTAAAAATTATAATTTTCACGTCCTGAATATAGCTGAAATATTGCTTGCTGGACGTTAAACATCAATCAATCAATCAATCAATCAATCCTCTGCCGTCCCACTCTTTTTGCGTGGAACGGCAGCAGATTTTCGGACTACTTATCCACTTTCCTTTACCTTCAATTTTATCCAAATATTTATTATTTAAGAACAAATTGGTCATTGCCCGAACTAAAAAAGATTATCTTTTATTTCCTTTCAATCAATTAATTCAAGCATTCATGGGGCTTACTCGAATAACAACCCTTAATTAGAGCCACGTCTACATCATTTAAATCATTGTGAAAAATAACAGCACTATTACTTTGAATAGACCTATTATCACATTCAGTATTTATTTCAGTTGAAAACAGACGCAGTCTTGCCGTAGTGAGAATTGTTTCATTAATTTGACCATTTAGATTTTCGGAGAAACTCTCATCCCGATTTTCATTTTTATTTTCTCGTATGGGCACTTGTTGTCCGAAATGTTTATGACACAGCTTGTAAATTTTATGTAATATTATTTAAACACCATACATTCTTAAGAACAGATAGTTAACAAAGCAGCAACAAAGTTTTATAAACAGCGTAAATAAGTAAACAATTGCACTAAGGCAACTCATTGAAATGATGTACTCCAAATAATTTGACTTAATTTCACAATCACTGTTAATGACTTCTTACTATATTTAAATTTATCATTTTTTCTGATCTATTAATTGATATTTCGGGGGTAGGGGGTTATAAAACAACATTTTGACTTCAAGGGCAAACAAGAATGAACATTTAAAGTCAGATTGATTAGGTGTTGTTGATAACTTAAGTAAATTATAATAAGTATTATGTGTGCACAGGAAGTAAAGAAAGTGTTTCCGTACACGAAAACGTTTCGTGGTTGCAAAAATATGGATCTATTATAGGAATCGATGTCATAATCTTGAAGAATAAATGTTCGAGTACAGATATGTAGATCACCAACAATCATGTTGGCAGTGAGCATTCACAAAGTGAACTCAACAACAAAGTTAGGGGTTAATTCTTTATTATTATATTATTGTTTATTATTATTGTTAGACTCCTACGCTCACTTTGATCACAACATTTTTTTTTCGTTTTCTGGCCACATTGCGCCACAAATGATATGGGTTCACATTCCTGTGGTTTGTGTGTGTGACAAAAAATTGTTTTCAAAAGATTGGTTACGCATTTAAAGACTTTCTTATTCTATTATTGTTCTGTTAAAATAAAGGTCATAAAAATTGCAAATTCGATTATAAAAGAAATCAATTCAATCTTGTATTGATTAGAGATATTTTTAGAAATTTTGGACATGAAGGGTCACGTGAATGAATCCGTAAATAGTACTTTTACTTTCACTTGAGCCCGGGATACGTTTCCACAGTACAAGGATAATAAAATGAACATTTCAGTCTGCATATTCGTCAAATAAATGAAAAAATCAAGAAAATACCATGCTTGCATCTTCAATGGGGGTTTTCAGTGACTGACGTACTGATTATTGACCTGTTGTAAAATCTTTCTATAGAATTAAAAATAGCGGGTTTTTTTCTTAACAGTTACAAAGTAATAAATCGATAGTCAAATAATCTTATTTTCCCAAATTTTGTAAAGTTTTGACAACCCATTGTCAAGTTTTTTACGGAGAAACTGTCGTCTGCAAACACAACTCGCAACTGAACAACACTAAAATCATTACGTTCATTCCGAGGCCGATCGATTTCTCGATAGCAACGTCACGACGTGATACGGCTTGTATATAATTCTACAATGTCTCATAAATATTTCAATATACATGTATAAAGTAATTTCGAATAAAATTCCATATCTTTTGAGGTAGCCGGCTAAGGCGATGATACAACAATACCCGTCTAACTATAGACTCTACTGAAATACCCTACCGTTAGAAAGATTACATTAAGCAGTCAATTATTATGACATTAATACTAATTCAAAAATATAATAAAAATTAATGGAATCGATGAGTTATTTCGTTAACAAGTGAGACTTTAAGATTTTGCTAGAGTGGAGAGTTCATGAGGAAAATGCATGGTTGATATTAAGATATCAAATAATGATTCATAAGAAGGTTCCATGTTTGTAGATATCACTAACTCTGAATTCATAACAGGCCACTACCACAAATAATTGTCTATTCTGTTTTAGCACAACAATGGTTTCCAAGGAACAACGGGATTATCTAACACTGTATAAGTCTATTATGGACGCGGGAGCTGAGGTAGTCCGAATTTTTACTGCATCCAAGTGTAAAAGCAAAACTGGTTTTGATTTTGCCACTTACATGGAGAGAGAGAAACATTATTTCTATCATCAATGGAAGATTAAAAGAAAAAAACCATTTTGTTGCGGTTGTCCTCCAGCAGGTTGTAACATACCTAACACTGGAAATATGAATAACAAAATGTTTACAAAATGGTACAATTTTTCTGCAAATATTCAGGTCCCAATTGGTCACATGGATGCTCAACATTTTTGTATCTGCCAATATACAGCTCAAAATTTATCAATAGACAAATTTGACTTAAGTGATCTAAACTTCTTACTCAAAAACACCAACCTATTATCCCCAGCAGACGAAATCCAGCTTGATATTATATCGACTGTTAGAAACTTAGTCTGCCATGCTGTTTCAACCAATATGTTTACAGCAAATGAGACGAAAGATTTACGGTTAATGTTTGAAACTGCTGCTTTGCAATTAACTGAGGAAAACAACAAACGGTTGGTTAAGATGTTTATAAACATGAAACCCTTTTTAAGTAACGAGGATTCTGAAAAGTTAATGAAAGAAATTTCAGATTTGCATGCGGTAAGTGATTACATGTAAATGCGTTATTTTAGAATATTTTAAACACAATCATGCAAGCTGGCTCATAACCTTTATAAGTCTAAAGTTTTCTTTATAAAAGCATTTATATCTTATTACATATTATTGATCGAATCTGTTAAATATTACTTAAAAAGTTTACACAGAAATCGGAACAATGGGTGTGTATAAGGTAAGGAGGTTCACTTTTCTAGTACTTCCAATAAACACATTACGTTATAAAATTGAACTTTATGTAATTGCAATAAAACAATAAATAGATATCAATAATGTGGAAATCGGCCTTTGGCGCAACTTGTACTGAATCTAAATAACAAATATTGATTTAAATTAAATTTTGGATATACGCCTTAGGGTTATAACATCCAATTTTTCTCTCAACATTTTATTATTGACGATTGCAAATAACTATTCGACAGGAAAAGAACCATAACATGGACACTGTCATATCAACAATTACTGAGTGTGTCAGAAAGAGTGAAAACAATATTAAGCATCATGTTAAAGAAGTCTTCAAAAATAGTGAAAACAACATCAATCATCATTTTACAAAAGTCTTGTCATCGGAAATACTACACTTGAAAAATGAAGTTTCAGACAGAAGTATGGTTATAAGAGATGATATTTCACAAAGTACAGCGACAATAGAAAACAGAATACATGCGAGTACAACATTAGTAAAACAAGGTCAGAACGAATTATCAGGGGAAATAACTGGAAGTATAATTGAAGCACAGCAGACGATCAGAAGTGATATTAATGCAAACACGAAAGAATTGCACGATTGTCTAAATAAAAATCTGGAAGATACAACACTAATAAGAAGTGAAATAAAAGCATTGAACGACAAATTGGAGGAAGTAAAAAGTAAATATAAACAGTAATATTATATAAAACAGTGTTCATATGTCTACAAACAGACCTGAATATATTAACTATAATAAACATTGTTTTTTACTGTTTACTTTGCTTTTTTATAAAATATTTTGAAAACTCGAGATCGACGCAACAACATCTACTGATTCGATTGATCTTACAATGAAAGAACTACGACTTATATATATTTTAGTGTTGCTGTATCATTTGTTAAAACAAATATAAATAAATAAATAAATAAATAAATAAATAAATAAATAAATAAATAAATAAATAAATTAAATAAAATAAATTGCGAATGCGCGGGACAGTACAAAGGGAGTTTAGATAAATTAGTATGCTTGTTTGAATGTTCTCAGAAACTTGTCAAATACAACTTGAAAACTTGTTTAACCTTTTCCTCCAGTTAAACATGATATATCACAATAAAGTAAGTCTGCCAGAGAAAAACTCCTAACAGAACATTCGTCATTTGACACCCGGTTCTTTACACATATGTACATGTATTTCTTATAGAAGGCTTCGGATACCTATATATAACTTTAAATTAATAGGTTTTTTGTTGATAACATTGTAAATATTATATCATAAAACATAGTTATGTCGAAAATATGGCGTGATCGTAATTCTTACCGCGTACTCTGGCTTACTGCAAAAACATGACCTCTTTGTATAGCTATACAATTATCATTTTATTTCAACCTGTAACAAACAAGCATAAATTGTACTGTTTACGTTTTATGGGATCTTACATATACGAGAGTTTAATTGAAATGTTGCGAGTAACTTTTTTTTTACTTAGAAGGTCGATAATAAAAATGGACATTCTAACTAATTGAAAAGATCAATAAGAAACGAATTAGACAAAAGTTCACAATCTTTTTCATCAGGGAAAATGTAGATTCAAACACTTAGAATGCAATAAATTCAATTACAATGTTAGAAAACAATGACATTGTAATGGAGGTAAAGTATAAACAAAACTGATAGTTTTAATATAAAGAAGATATTTGCAATTCTTTTCTGAATGTAGTATTATATTGTAGGAGACATGAAAGAACAGATCGGTGAGCTTACAGTCAAGATGGAAATATGCTGTCAAACGCAGGCTGGTACCAAAACCAATAAACGTAACTACCAATTTGTTATAAAATTAATAATTAAAATCACCGCACATATCTTCTATATAAAAGTATTTCGTAAATTTTTCAAAAGTAAAATATTTTGTTCTCATATCATGGTAAACGTTAACACCTTGCGTTACTTAACTACATAAGTAGTGTGTTTATTTAAATTTTAAGTTTCTTTATATAGTACCTGTTGTGCACTTTGATGTAGATGTTCTAGATGATAAACAACTTTGTAACTTGTTTAAAATTATTTTAGACTATACAAACAAAACTGTACAGAGAATTTTCTGTAGATATTTGAAAACGTATATGAAATATATGTATTTAGAAGAACATGTTTATTGAAATTATATTACGTTATTATAACATTTTGCAGAACACAAAAAAAAATTGGAAATAAATTTTGAATCGGATGTTCTAGACGAGGATAAGGCTCAGACAAATCTATCAGCGCAGACTGTACCTTATACAGACGAATGTAATAACGATGAAAACAAGATTAAGGTACATTCGGTAAAGAAAAACTGCATTCTGCTGGAGGCATCGGCATCGCCAAATATATTTAGAAGTGAAGAAACATTGAGGTCCGCTATACGAGCTCTGATTAAAAAAGTGTTGGATGCAGGTGAAGTGGACACAAGTAAAAAATCTACTGTAAAAGTTCATTTCCGCATTATAACTCCTCTCAATGATGGTAAGTTACATTTGAAAATGTTAATCAGAATAATATAATATGCTCATCCAAAAAAAATGACAAACAGCGTCATTCGGAAGTAGAAGTTAAATTGATTCAATTGCACTAAATTTATACACATTTATAAATTCATTTTTTCAAATATAAGAAGGGTAATATGAATTAATACTCATTTCGCAAGTTTTTAAAAAAGTAACAAATTTAGAAAGATAATTTACGTAAATGTGTTGTATATTATAAAACATATGCCAGCAGAATATTTTCCGTTCTTCTCTATAATAATTTTGGCAAGTACATCGGGACTATCTTATGTTAGTTTCAAGACAATTTGTTGTTGTTTTTGTTGTTTTAGACGAAACACAAATAGTTTTGCAAATGATTGGCACAGCAGAATCAGCAAAGGTTAAGAATAACGACATACGCCAAGAAAGACAGGCAGACGGAGGGTTTGTTACAGGTATGCATTTTTTTCAATATTTGGATATTTATCTGTATATGTACAGGAATTTTGCTTTACTTAACATTAATTTTCAGAACTATTAACCGCGTGTTAATTACCATTGAAAAAGCAAGGATTGTTGATATTATCTTTCAAGGTATAAATAAAAAATTTTAAGTAAAGTATAATAGTAATATTTGTTTTATTGTATAATTAGTAATCATTTCCATATTGACTTTTTATAATGTTATTTTATTATTTATCAGGCAAACACATATCTGTCAAATCTACCCTGTCAGTATGAAAATTGCAGTACTTCAGTTCTGGTTGAGTGACATAGGCAAGACAGAAGACCAATATGCATGCATTTATAATAAATAACAGGCACAAACAAAACTCCCATGGTTCAGTAATAGACGCGGGAGGTTTGTCATGCCATAAACATGCCTTAACATATCATTTCATTAGAAATATCTGTAGCAAGTCAGAGGACCATTGCTGTTGTTACTTTATTGTTGGTTGCTGGTTCAGGAGTTTGCATGTTTCTTGGGTTTTGATTTGTGGTTTGTCTTTTTGACAGTTTCCTCGGTGCTTGGTATTTTGTTATTACCAGCATGCGTTGTTTTTAGAAATATATTATAATTGCTGAAAACGATGAACTTAGTTCTTCTCATATTTAGGACAAATTTGTGTTCGTATTTTGTTTTTCACGTTGCAGATACAACTACAAACATTGGCAGGTTTGTATCATATAAGTGTACACGTTGTGATAGACTGCTGGAAGATCAAATCGATATAATTCACAAACTTTCGAGTGCGCGTAGACGCTGTGACGAACTGCAAGGGTTACTGTCTGATATGTCACGTAATCAAACACAAATTCTAGCTAAGAAGGACATCAGAATGGAGATACTGGAAAAAGAAAATAGTGCACTTAAACAACAATTACAAGCACAAGGTGACTAATACGATATGAGGGTTTAATAGAATTTAAGCATAATAATAAATATTAATTGGATTTACTAACAGAATTAATAAACGTAACCTTTCTGGTTTTTATTTAAGTGTAAATGGAGTTCTCTTTTGGATGAGTGTTTTTTTTTTAAATCACTACATAATTATTGCGTTGGCTGCTTCAGTTTCTATAATTTCTAAGATTTTTTAATTAACTTCACGCTTCCAAGCCTATATTAGGAAAGATATGTACGTTTGGGCTTATTTGAGATCGTGAGCTGATTGGTAAAAAAGGAATTAGGTGATGACCCAACTACTATGTTATAACATGTCAAATGTCGTTCTCGTTACTAATGTAAACGGGGCCTCGGTGGCCGAGTGGTCAAGGTAGTTCGTCTACTATTGATCACGTGGTCTGTCAACACTGAGATTGCGGGTTCGAGTCTCACTGCAGGCAGGGTGTACTCGACTCCAATCTTAATTGACAAGGATTGCCAGTTTTCCTACTGCAGGTCGGGGGTTTTCTCCGGGTACTACGGCTTCCTCCCCCAATAAAAACTGGACGCCATGATATAGGTGAAAAATTGCCGAAAGTGGCGTTAAACACCACCAAACAAACAAACAAACAAACTAATGGAAACAACGCAAATCCACAGAGATGACAGAATGGTACAAAACGATCAATACAAATTAAAACCTCAACCTATAAGAAGACCAACCCAAACACACACAAAAATATAATTATAGATTTTCTTTCTTTGCAATTTACATTAAAGTCATATCAAAGAAAGCTTGTGCGATTAACCATGACGACGAACACTGTGCTTTTGAACATGCTGCAACAGGCCATAACGGGACTTATAAATGCCGTTTGTTATGTGTTATCCATAATCGTTATTGTTTATAATTCAGTTATTTTTAGTCTGAATTCTGAGATTTATATGATTTAAACTACTCCCGATACATTATTTTTTAACAATTCTACATTCGAATTAATATGAGGTCACAATTAGAATTCCGATGTCATATTACGCTGAACTGAAAATTTCAAACTGGAACAATGCAATTTCGTTAAGATTTCTCAATATTTTTTGTCAATTTTATTTCCTTTAACATACTGGTTTGGGATGTATCTTATTAGTTTCAACAAAACAATATTACCATTTAAAGCGTCCTCTTAGGGCCGCTTCGAAATTTTAAAACATTTGTTAGACATATTAGAATCGAAATAGATTATTGCGAGCGGGCTTTATGCGAATTAGAACATCGTTAGGTATAAAATATTTACAAATATAAGGTCTGACCATGTTCTGATTCGCATAAAGCCCGATCGCAATAATCATTGTTTTTAATTTTAACAATCAAACGTGAATCATTTCTAAACAATGTCTCGTACCTACACCACACAAAACCTAAAAATTGATGTGTTTGTCCTGTTAGAATAGAAAACTCTTGGTTTATCTAGTGTTGTACTCATTTACACACCGAGTATGTCTTTATATTTATATTTTATAGCCAGAGGTAGGTGTAAAAGTATAAATCGATTTTTGAAAATTTCCAAGAGTAGGACAAACAAATAATGGGTCCGTGTAGTTTAGATTTTTTTTATGAACTGAGAACAATCTTGATTTTATTCAGTATTTGTTTGATAAAAGTACGTATTGCAGACCATGGGAGAAGAAAGGATTTTCGGTCTCTAAAGTCAAGGATGGTCCGTTCAGCATCACAATGTATAGCTACAATTGAACCAGGTATGTTTGCAGTACACAAAACAGTTTTTTCCTACTGGAAAGTAGAATCATTTTAATAAATATTGTTTTTATGATTCGATTGTAATATTTTGTAATGATAGTAATACAAATCTAATAACATTTATTATTAACTGTAAAAATGTTAAAACTTGAATCAGTTTTTTACAATCGCACTATGAATTTGTTTTTTTTACACCATGGCTTTTTTAATCTATACTCGTGCTTTGTACTATTCTTAGCAAGTGTTCTAAATTCCCTTTGGATAAAAAGCTGTGTTCGTTACTTTCGAGCATTGGTGGTGGTGAGTCTAGGTATTCGAATTCAATCTTCTAAAATTTGTTGTCATTTTATCAATTTGCAAGTATCATATGTCCAACAAATTGTAAGTACTACAAGAAAAATGTCTACTTCATATTACGATGCGTGACGAAGCGACACAAACGGACAGATTATTTGCTATTGAAGTGGGAACACAAATTAAAGTTGTACCAGGTTAGCTTGAAGACCAAAAACAAATGGAATATTTATCCTGTTTGAGAACTAACTATTGAAAGTAGTGTGAGTTTAGTATATTTAGTTTCCACACAGTAGCAATATCGTGTAATAGTTTTACGAATATTTAAACCAATATTTGGTGCGAATCCAGTCGAGTGCTCTTTATTTTTATCCCCAAATAACACTTGTTGCCTACAAACTGTTGAACAAGGTGACGATAAGCATTAATCAAACTATCATTTGTCAAACAAATTGTAAGAACTTCTAGAAAAATAATATTGTGTAACGGTAGTTTTTAATAAGTATGAACCTAAATCACTATGACAATGTTACAACTTAACTAAAGTTTTTAACAATTTGACTGCGATATTTTCTTTTTCTTTTACCATGGCTTGTTGTGATCTTGACGCGTGCATCTTAATGATAAGAGATCAAGATTCTTTAGAATCATCTCCTTGTACGACCATGATATGTCGTGACAGTATTGTTCTAACATTTGAATCATATTTACTTGTGCGTTATTTTGGTATTGCATTTGAGTGGGGTTTTTTGGGGTTTTTTTTTTTGCTGTCTTGGGCTTTTTTAATATGTTTTTAATGTTTCCAATTTTTTTTTTGTATTTTGTTTTAAAATTTGATTGTACTAGTTTGTGTGCGATACCTTTCTATATATTACAAACGTATTCCTTTAACTGGTTTATACTTTAACGTTGCTATGCCATCACATTTATCAATTTATTTTGTGTTTTCGTTTTTAGCTCACCTGACCCGAAGGGTCATGTGAGCTATTGCCGTCACTTGGCGTCCGTCGTCCGTCCGTCGTCAGTCGTATGTCCGTTCAACTTTTCAAAAATCTTCTTCTCTGAAACCACTTGACAGAATGCAACCAAACTTGGTATGGTTGTTGCTTAGCATGTCCTTTACCAAACTATCGTTTGGATTTTTTATTCGTAAAAAAACATGGTCGCCATGGCTAAAAATAGAACAGGGGGGTCAAAATACAGTTTTTGGCTTATAGTTCAAAAAGTATTACAGATACAGGAAAACCGAAGAGACCTTCCTTCTTCAGCATCAAAAGCTCTACAAAACACTGTATTGGGTCAAAGTCGTATGACGACTCCTTGTAGGAGTTATTGCACTTTAATTGTCGAAATTGATGATTTTTGCCATTTTTGCCTCAAAATCTTGAAAATTATTAGAACTAGAGAAAAAGTTAGCATTGTTAAATTGTTCTGCTCTATGAGAGCTACAAAAATGTCTTTAGGGTCAAGATTGTCTGATAAACCGTTTAAGAGTTATTCCACTGAACTGTTTTTTTAATCGGTTTTAATTGATTTTTAAAAATCTTCTCCTCTGAAACCACTGAAAGTACTGCTTTGAAACTTTGTACACATTATCCGTCAAATGTCTTCAACCAAGTGTGCACAAATCATGGCCGCAGATTAACCAACATGGCTGACATGGCTAAAAATAGAACGGGGGGGGGGTTCAAAATACAGTTTTTGGCTTATAGTTCAAAAAGTATTACAGATACAGGAAAACCGAAGAGACTTTCCTTCTTCAGCATCGAAAGCTCTACAAAACACTCCATTGGGTCAAAGTCGTATGACGACTCCTTGTAGGAGTTATTGCCCTTTAATTGTCGAAATTGAAGATTTTTGCCATTTTTGCCTCAAAATCTTGACAATTATTAGAACTAGAGAAAAAGTTAGCATTGTTTAATTGTTCTGCTCTATGAGAGCTACAAAAATATCTTTAGGGTCAAGATTGTCTGATAAACCGTTTAAGAATTATTCCACTTGAACTGTTTTTTTTTAATCGGTTTTATTTGATTTTTAAAAATCTTCTCCTCTGAAACCACTGAAAGTACTGCTTTGAAACTTTGTACACATTATCCGTCAAATATCTTCAACCAAGTTTGCACAAACCATGGCCGCAGATTAACCAACATGGCTGCCATGGCTAAAAATAGAACAGGGGGGTCAAAATACAGTTTTTGGCTTATAGTTCGAAAAGTATGACAGATACAGGAAAACTGAAGAGACCAGCCTTCATCAGCATCGAAAGCTCTACAAAACACTCCATTGTGTCGAAGTTGTATGATGACTCCTTGTAGGAGTTATTGCCCTTTAATTGTCGAAATTGATTATTTTTGCTATTTTTGCCACAAAATCTTGAACATTTTTAGAACTGGAGAAAAAGTTAGCATTGCTTAATTGTTCTGCTTTATGAGGGCTACAAAAATGACTTTAGGGTCAAGATTGTCTGATTAACCGTTTAGGAATTATTCTCTTAGAACATTTGTTTTTAATGAATTTTAATTGATTTTAAAAAATCTTCTCCTCTAACCAATGAAAGGACTGCTTTGAAACATTGCACACATCATCTTTAGGATGTCCTCTACCAAAATTTTGCTAATCATTACAGCTGACTACCTACATAGCTACGTTGGCTTAAAATAGAAAGGGGGGGGGGTCAAGGGAGTTTTTGGCTGATAGTTAAAAAAGTATAACAGGTACAGCAAATTTCAAGTGAACCTCCCTCCTAAGCATCAACAGCTCCTCCTTATAGGAGTTATTTCCCTTAAAAGGTCAATATTAATGACTTTTGCAGAAGTGTTGGTCAATTCCTTATAGGAACGAAATTCTATATAAAAAAGGGTTGTTTGATTTCAGGTTCAGGTGAGCGATACAGGCTCTTGGGAGCCTCTAGTTTGATTAATTGAATGACAAGATTCGTGTTTGGTCATCTTATCGTTTTATAACAATTATCGTCCAAACAATTATTTTCTACAAATATGTTTAAGTCGAAGAGGTGGTCGTTCACCTGTCTACAAATGCCGGGATGAGAGGCTATCAAGAAACTGAAATTAACACAGAAAATGCCGACAGAAGACGTGGGCGATTGATTATCAGTGTCATACTATGTTGTACCTTTTTCGCAAATGCATGTATTATAAAAATTCTACGGAAATGACGCTTAATTACATTTCTTTTCATCTTGTATATGAACTTAGTGCTATTGATTGAGTTCAATACGTATAACAAAATTAAAGAAGTAACAGCGGGAACAGAAACTTAATGCACCACGGTTCTTTGAATGTTGCTTTGATCAGTTGTTAATTTTAAATATCTTGAATGATGTTTATCTTCAGATTTATCAATACGTTTTGCAGATTCAATCGACATGACAGGAGGTATATCTAGTTCAGAGTATTCGACAACAGATTCTTTGATGCATGACGAAGTGACACTTACTAAAACGAAAAGTCGTCTAGGGTCATTTAAGAAACTGGCAAATAGGCTTAAAAGAAAACCTGGTAAGCATGGATAACATAATAAAAGAAACGTAAATTGATTTTTAGAACTAAAATTTGAGTTGAGTATGTCTTTGAAAAATTTAGTTTTCACCCTGTTTATTTAATAGAAATCTGTTCAAACGATAAATTTACATAGTATTACTAAATTATCAAGTGTTAATTGGTTTAAATAAATGTTAGATATTCAAACATTTAAGTTACATGTTATTTTCTATATTATCTCCTACATATAGGACCAGTTAATAAGTTTCTTTAAAGTTAGAATGAATTAAACTTTGGTTTCAATATTGTTATTTAAATTTAACTATTCCCCATTATGCAAAACAAATTATTATTAATATAATTAGTTAAATAGTATAGTGCAATTACTATTTATTAGGTATTTTTCTATAGTCAGATTTCCATTATAAAATAATTTGAACGTGTGATCCTATTGCAAAATGTGGGAAATCAAAACATATTCAAAATACAATGCTTCCTATAAATCAAATTTAAATTTAAATGTTACTTCTGATATGTGATTTTTAATCCGAAAATGATTATGCTTACCGCTTAGTTTGTTGTGCATGTGTCCATTTGTCGTGCCACGTTACAAGATAAACTATAATGTATTAATTATTTAGTGTGTATATACAAGTAAACAAGATTACATACGAGAGTATGTTAGATTCCATTTTGATATAATTTAAGCTTTTTAAATATTTCTTTGTAAACTATGAGTCAAATGAATCACGCGCAATTTTAAGAAAATTGTTTTGTTGATGTCATTACGATGCCGATACAAAAAATATCAATGTTGATATTATGGTAAAAAAGGGAGTGTTGGGAGTGATTGCCAAGCCTGTCGAAGAATTGGCGATAGCTGGTCCTAAAATTCGATACAATACAGAAGAAGACATGGGTGAAAAATATTTGACAGAACGTTTAGTTATTGTCGCATGTTTTGTTACGAGTCTTTTACACACACGCAATGCAGTTAGTGTTGCCATGTAATATGTTGTGTTCCAATATCACAAATCCTGCTGTCAAGCATAACAGAAATACCGCTTAATTATATTTTATAAGAGCTATTCTGTGTTATGTAAGCTACGTTAGGTAGCAAGTATCGACACAATGTTTTTTTACGTGGATGGATTCTACTATGATTTGTGAACCCCACGACACTTGATATAAAACCAAAAAGTGCCCTTTTGTGCTTTCAAATCTTATTTTTATAGGGATGTCGCAATGAGTGACACAATACTTAATTTCATTGAAGTTCTGCTTCGAAATAAATGTTATGAGATCTTCGTGCATTTAAGTTAAATGTTATGTACTATAGTATCTCCTACATGTTGTAACAGATAACAAGTTACTCTAAATGAATTAATCTTTGGTTTCAATTTTATTTCCTCAAATGTTCAGGGATAGGCAATTTTATTTAAATTTAACTAAAATTATTATAAACATATCCAGTAAAATAGTATAGTGCAATTATTGTTACGAGGTATTTTTTGATACAGTCAAATCTCCATTATAATATTCAAAATGAAATGTTTCATATTAAATAAAATTTGTATTTAAAATTTAACTTCTGATATGTAGTTTTAAAACCGGAACGTATGCTGCTTACCTCTTAGTATGTAGTGCATGTGTTCACTTGTACAGCATTACAAGATCAATTGTTATCTATTCAATGTTTAGCGTATTAATAAAAGAAACTTTCAGTGCGAAAGTATGTTAGATTCCTTTTCATATAATTTAACTTTTAAAATATTTGTTTGCAAATTATTTGTCATTTGAAGGCAAGTGCTTTGATAATGAAATTATGACGTGAAAACAAAAATGTCAATTTTGGTGTTATAGCAAAAAAAGGTGTGCTAGCAGAGATTGGAAAACCTGGTGAAGAATTGCAGATATCTGGTCCAAAAAGTCGACACAAATCAGAGGAAGAAGGTACATGTGGTAATTGACAAAAGGTTAAGTTTTCATTACCAAACAGCCGCATGATTTATCATGCGTCTTACACACAAAAAGCAGTACATCCGCCATATTCAGATACAAAATTAGTAGTGTAGTGGTGTTTTAAAGTTATAACATCAACAACGGAACCACATACGCTCAGCTTTGAAAAAGAGTTAGTCACTGACGTACTCAAATATTCTCAATATCGAGAAGTAAATGGATTATGCTAGGCTTTATTTAAACGCTTAGTGACAACTTAATTACATGAATGGAATTGCACTGTTCTGCCACATAATATGTTACTCCAATAACACGAGTGCTGCTAAAAAGCTGCACGCATTATCGAAATACCTTTAAATTATGTCGCCTTGTATCTGAACTTGTATATGTGTGTCTCGTACAGTCTATTAGATAAAGAACGATATTTATAACAAAATTGATTGTTTGAAAATTTTAAACAGTACGGTACAACATAATGGAATTTCTATTCAGTAATTGTCTGCTACGTTTTAAACATTCAGTCGATATTTAAAGAGAAATGCCCCCTTTAGATTATTTTACAAATGATAATAAGATACATAGAACTTACCTTTGATATAATGTTTATTATATTTTGATTGGAAGGTAATATTTAATACCTATGGTTATTTAATCTAATCATCTTTATTACGAATTATAGAAATGTTAGAACTTAAATAAGGTTCTAAACAATTGCACTTTGTGAATTACTTTTTTACACTATGGCATTTTGTAATCTTTACTTGTGTTTTGTGCAATTCCAATTTTTATTACCAGTGTTATGCGTTTGACGTCGATAACACAAATACTGTAATTAACCTACACATAACAGAGATGCCACTTAATTATATTTCTTCTCCGATTTCTTAGACCTGCCACGAGTAATGACTACAAAGCTACTCAAACAAAGGATTGTTGTAACTGTGTTGATGTTTTCTCTTCAGACTGTCTTCATGACGTAATTGAAAGTGATGAAAAATCCATTTGTTAAAAAGATCCGATTTTTGACTTTTGTTCTACACATGAAAATGAGTAACGCGAGGTGTGTCTTATCAGAGGCAGGCACTGCTGACTTGTCCGTTGTCTCGAGCAACTGAGTGCATCTAACTTAGTATTGTCTAGGGATTACTACTTTTGTTTTTTTTGTGCTTTTGGTTTTTGTTTTGTGTTGTATAACTTTGTCTTTATTTGTAATCGCATCTTGACTTTGAGTTCTTATTGTTTGGTCGATTTCCTGTTTAAATTCCTTTTGTATATTCTTTGTACGACGAATTGTATTAAATTAGATTTCATGTATAACAAAATTGAAAGAAGTGATTTTTTTGTAAAATCAGCAATAGCTGGGACAAAACCATTGACACCACGGTTATTGTGAATGTTAATTGATCAGCAGATAATTATTTTTTATTGGTATTTCTAATCAGTAATTATTATGTAAATATTCGTTTTAGAAGATGCAATCGACACTGCAAGAAAAATGTCTACCTTCGATTATTTTACAAAAGATTATAAGATGCATGAAGAAGAGACATTTACAGTAGCAGACCTTCGTGGCACTCGCAAGTCATCGATATTTTCAAGACCTAAAAGTGAACTAGGTAAGTTTGCATTACATAATGAGGCAACGTGAATTCCGTTTGAAAATTATTTGCTGAAAGTAGAATGAGCTTAGAAAATTTAATTTTCCAGCAATTGATTTGATATTATTATATTGTCGCAATAGTCATACAAAACTATTAATCTAAATTATGAATTATTGAAATATTGAAACTTTCGGTTCAGAGAGTAAGACAACTAGACCTAACACTAGATGCAATGTCGAATTGTGGTAAGGACGATAGGTCGTTGTCTACAATTTCGCATCAAGAATCTGAGACATTTAATTATTGATCGAATTAAATCCGTATTCAAAACGAGGAAGCTATGAGGTGCCTAACTTTCTGCCATGACAAATTGGTTTTATAAATATGAATGCTTCATTAAAGAACTGGGTATCAACAATTACTCTTGTTGTAATTCCACGCTTAAACATATTACATTTATCAACGATAAATTCCTGGCCAAACGAAAAGTCTTTGAAGACTGACCATACTGGAATCTGATACATTGCATTAATCGAAATAAATTCGTATTCTAAACGAGGATGCTATGATGTGTCGCACATTCCTCCATGACAAGTTGATTGAATACATATGAAGGCCTCATTAAAGAGCAGGTCATCAACAATTACTCTTGTAATTTAACTTTTAAACATTTTACATTTATCAAGGATACAATCCTGGCCAACGATTAGTCCTCGATGACTGACCATACTTGTACTTTGTTCCAAGATTGCACAAAATTCTTACAAGGAGATGTACTAAGCCACTGTAATTTGCAAAAATGTGCAGATCACAACACACAACAGAGTCTAAGAAATCATTAGAAACTGTAGTTAGATCATTGCCGAAGGTTAATTAATCTTTAATAACCTGGTTTTCCAAAACTAAAATGTACGCTAGTCATGAAATATGTCAATCGATTGCCATTGGTAATAACAATTATTTGGCTAATGGTGTCTCTAGTCATGAAAGTGTTATAATAAATTGCAATTAGGTGGTTAAACATTTTGGGTGTCACATAAGACTTCAAATAAACTTGTCATTCTCACATAATAAAAAAATCTGTAAAAAGGCTGCAAGACAATTGAATGTCCTTAAGCGAAAATGAAACCATTTAAATTGGCTGGGAACATTAACTATTTATCACTCTGTTATTACGTTCGATTAAAGTTATTGTCTGATAACCTAAAACAAAACAAGCAAAACTGAAAAAAAAATTAGGAAAGAACTTTCAGTGATACACTATGATGAACTTTTAGAACGAGCAGAATTGCATTTTTAAAAACAAGACACATGAAAACAATTGCCTTGAAGACTTGGAGACCTTTAATATGATTAACAAAAAAGTCATATATTCTGACAAGACTTGATTGTTCTAAGAAACAATTCTTTTAACTTTAGTTATTCAAATACAGCAGGTCATCCAAGACCCAGAGCTGCTAGGGATGAGAAGAACTCGTTCAGGTATAAGGCTGCCAGACTGTGGAATACACTGCCAAACATGGCACGAACTATGTATTTCCTTCTGTGAGCAGTTTAAGAATTATATTTCAAGTTGGTGGGTGGGGAAAAAGGTTTTTGCACTGCATGTAAATCACAGTCTGTGTGACTTCACACCAGAACGAGTTCTGTAATGGTTAACCTTGCTCCATAGGTTATTAGTTTATTTGTTTAGTTTGTTCTACTAGTCTTGCATATTTTTATGCTATTTAATTTGTTGCTGTGTTTCTGTGTTCCGCTTTTTAAAATATGTATTAAGTGCATGTTTTTTTTATTTTGCTCATTCATAATGAATATCCTGCTTTTATATACTTTGGATGTTCTCCTTTTATTTGTGATTTGTTCAGTCCTAGTTAATTAATCTATCTAAAATACATGCTTTAACGTGCATGCATGCCTGCTTTTAGTTTAGTGCTTTGTTTGCTTTTTAACTTGTGTTCAGCCTTTTTAAATAAATCTATTCCAAATATATGTTTTAAAATGTATACTGCTTTTATATACTTTGTATGAATGTACCTGAACATGTATGTTTAATTTTCGCTGTCATGATATGTTTTTGTGATTTGTTCCATTGTATAAAATATTAAGTCGGTTTAAGAGCTCAAGAGAGCTCATGTTTTGTTACCATGTATATATATCCTTGTGTTACTGTGCATATATTTCAGACTCCAAATAACATTTACTTTACTTTACTAACCCTCAATTGGATTCTGCTAATATATCATTCATAGTTATAAATTAAGAAAACTACAGAAACAGCTTCATATACATTATTTTTAGACTTAGATCACGGATATGACACCAATGGTCGTCTCAGTTCTAGACGATTGTAATTTTAAAATTCTAATTCTTAATTTTACTAAATTGTGAAGCATTTATGCATGCGGTGTATTTTTCATTGATCAGGAAATCAAATGATTGCAGTTGGCATAAGGTGTTTTTAAAGGCAACAATGTCTTTGAGATAGATTTATAGGCTGAGGTTTTAAAGTCTTGTACGTGACTTCAAAACGTTTTGCAATAGAAACCATTTATAAACATTATATCTCTAGTGCGTGCAAATATGATTGCAGATTGTTTTCCCAATTTTGGAATTCGGTACGCAGTGATTGTATTCCTATGGACCTATTACTGACTAGTGGTATCTAATACCCAAATTTTTTTAACAACACACTAAAATGGAGAGGAAGTTTTGGCATACCATAAACCTGGTTTAGCCAGCATTTCTTTTAAAATACTTGTACCAGGTAAGGTCCATTGCTTCGTTTATGGTTGTTGGTTCTGAAGTTTGCCACTTTCTGAGACTTGTATATTTTGACGATTTCCTTTGTATTCGATATTTGTTATTACTTTTATTGTACGATTCCAAATCCAGCGTTTTTAATATCAGTCTGATAGAAGTTTATTTAAGCATTGGCGGTGAGTCAATGTAGTCAAACTTAAAATAAAATCTGCAGTCAAAAACCTGTTCAACAAGATGACTATAATCGTCAGTCAAATTATCATTCTATCAAACAAATGTAGGAACAATTAGAAAAATGTCTACTTCAGATTGAAAGACAAGATATTATGTGATTAATTGTGCAACCCGTAAAAGGTGGCTTAAAATAATTTGTGAAACTAAAATGGTGACACACAGTAGATAGCGTGTAAAGATAATATCCCTTTCTGAGCAGGATGAAGATCCCTGTTGTAGATTCAAGGCTAGTCCCATTATTGCCGCTACAACATTCTGAATATCCTTCCCTACCTTTTACTACATAGTTTCCAGCGAAGGTCAACACTTTGTACCCAATGTTCACCCATTGTCCCGTTAATTATTGTTATGGTCGTTTTTCTGCTGAGTATGTCATACTCGCTGGACATTAAGCATACTTTAATTAATCAGTTAATCAATGAATCTTAATTGTGTATTGGATTTACAATATTTTTTTTTGTTTTAGATTGCTCTGATAGTAGCTATGGATCGGAAGATGAGTATGGAAATGATGCCAGATCGAAATATGAATATAGTATTCATTCTGATCCTTTCGCAATAGAAGGTTTGTTGAATATTTTAAACAAATGTTTTCACTTCCTGATTTTAGAGGTGGTTTGAAATAAAAATCTTTTAGTATTCAATACACAAAGCTTTTTGTTGATATACATTTGACTAGCATGCAATTTATGGTAATAAACATGCGGTTAATCTGATTCCAGTAATTACAGTAATCACTTTATAATAAATATAGCGAAATCCGAGCGTAAATTGCAAAAAGTAATATTTATTCTCTTATGACTGTCCTTAGTTATCTAGTTCGTGTGCTTATATCATCTTTTCTTATTTAATTTCAAGAAAATAACAAACGAGCCGATGGAGAGCTTATTATTTCGTTGAAATTAAATAACTAAAGATGATATAAAGCGGATTCTGGGAGTACTATGCAAGATGTAATCCCAAGCTTTTACAGTTTAACGAAGCGATCCAATAGAAAAAGAATGTATATGACTTTTTTCAAGTCACGCAGGTAGTAGATAAATAAGGACAATTATAAGAGAAAACGTAGTATACAATAGTGATCGGTGTGATACGAACAAGATATAAAAAATGCACTGTGAGGTCAATCCCTGACGAAAAGTATAGTATTCTAAAGGGAAATAAAAACAGTGTGCTAAACTAAACAAATATTAAATATCGATCACTAATGTTGTGTTTAGCAGAATAACTGTTTCTGATTAGGAAATGTTTCAATAATATATTGTATATATTAATTATTAAAGTGTGGAATTCCATTTTCCTCTAGTTTTACCTAAATATCATACCTTACATTCGAATTAAGTTTCAGGGATGCGATAAGAACGTTGGCTTGGTTTCTTAACATATGAGAACCGGTTTCTGTGTAACTTTCTGTGCAAGATTACATATTGCTATTATTTTGATTTGGTGCTGTAGTTTTGTGAAAAATAAATCCGTTTCGTCATGTCAGATAATGTGCTAGCGTGTTTGAAAATTCAATTTTGATTATGGCCAACTACAAATGCATCCAAATTTAAGGTGTGTGTATGTGTATTGATACAAGTTCAATTTGTTCTAACATTAACACAAAACACTGTAATAAGTATAATCATAATCAACATACAATTTGTTCCTGATCTCTACACTTTATTCGTATGATCAATTGTTTGTTTCACGTCTAAAAGATGTATAATATTTGTTCTGATTATCTGGTGTGACGATAAACAGACATAATAGCTCGCAGCGGTGAGGTCTACAGCATTCTTTATCACGTGATCAAAATCTGCCGAATGCTGATATTGGTTTTTTTTCGTCTGGAAGTAGGAACCTTCAAAAAACGCATTTAATGGAGAAAAGCACTAAAATTAACTATAAAAGTGGATTTAAAAATAAATTCGACATCGATAAAAAATACGGTTTTTTGAAATTACGACAGACATTTCAGACAATTGTTTATAACCTCTGGAACTTTTTATTAAAAAACTGATGACATTCATGTAACATCATCATTATATAGAAAGACGTCATATTACCACTGGAATTCAGAGGCACTGTTTGGCGCTTGGCATTAACGTCAATTATGAAAACATCATTTAGTTTCGACTTTCGAACTAATGCAGTTGATCTAATGACTTTAAACTTACATAATCATGATCATCACCAGCAGAACTACACACCGACATGTTTGGTATTTCATGTTTAAACTTAAGAAATTATGGGCTATTATATGCGTTATTTAAATGTACAATATTAACAACAAACTAGAACAACTTTTAGGTCATTAATTTATTTTTGTTGGTCCTTCAAAAGGGGGTTTCAAATAGGGGCAATAGCAATTAGGACAGTAACACTGGTCAAGAAGGCAGAACTAAACGGAACTAGGTGCATTTATTAATGAAATTAAGACGTAAAATTATGACTGTGCGTCAGCAGAAAATGGAGGGGGACAGTCTGTTTGAAAAAGGGTTTTTGGTTTTGAATGAAAAAACAGGCATATGCACCTAACCAATATATAATACATATATTTTTATCCTTCATATACTCTAATAAATAAATTAATAAATTGTTCACATCTATTTGACTTCATTACTTCATTACTTCATGTTGACAATTTATTTGTTTGTTTGTTTGTTTGTTTGATGGTGTTTAACGCCACTTTCAGCAATTTTTCAGCTATATCATGGCGTCCAGTTTTTATTGGGGGAGGAAGCCGGAGTAGTGGAATGACTAGTAAGGTACTCGTAAAATAAATAAGCAACGAAAACCAATGGATTTGGTGAAAAAAAACTAATAAACGATTATTTTGTCTGTGCTCGCATTTTGTCAATGCCTACTTCTTATAATTTTTCATTAACTACAACAACGTAAAGGCTGGCTGGTATTAAAACATATATTGACATTAAAGTGACCTTACTCAATCACTTTAGAATTCAATATGCTACGCAAGAACACATTGACTGTTTCTACTACAGCTATCACTAGATGCGTCCCGATCTCCATCACCTTTTTTTTAAGAGGACTACTCTTGTAAGATTCTTACCCGTGTCCAATCCCAGATGCTTTTTGTCAAAAAAGTATGTTTAAACTAAATTCGATGTTCTGTATTTATCAAATGTTCGAATGATGACGATATGCACAAAAATTCATCTTTCGATTTTAATTTTATCAAATCTCCTGCTTTAAAACTCAAAATGTCTATAAAAGTTTCCTTTACAAATTTTTTTTTATTTTCAGAAAAAGAAGAAATTAAACAGCTTCCACATAAAAAAACTGATGTAAACATTTTTGGCACATACAGGTAAACGATCAAAGTAATATTTTACCTTGTCTTTTAATGTTGTAAATTCTTCATTAGAACTGTAACTGATGAATTCGAATTTAATTTAATTTATTCTTGTTTTCTTATCATTCTTTTTCCATTGTCTATGTAAGCAAATCTACATAATGTTAATAAAAGGCCCTTATCTACTTTGTTCGGTCATGACTACACCTGCAAAATCAGACATTTACTTTAAATACAGAAGAACTTATATATCAATACATACACCTCGCCATATGTTAACCAACACCTACAATTGCCTTTTTATAAGTTTAAAAATCTGAATGAATATTAATGTACTTAAGGCTTCTTTAGAGCACGGTAAAGTTACTTAAATTCACTCCTCAGGTACATTTTTAAATAGCAAAACCCCTTTGTCATACGGTAGTCGAGCACGCCTAAAAGCCTTGTTTTGCTTAACGATTAAGTGTTCCTCTCCTGGTCTTTTTCGACTTCATCTTTACATTTTTGCAATGCCTAGACGGACATTAAGTGACGCTGAGTAGTGGAAGATTGTTGGAATGCGTAATAGTGGACAGATCTTGCGTTAGATAGTACACCACTTTTGTATTCACTTTAGTATTGTATCACGGCTACTGAAAGGTGATCAAGATGATGGAACTATCCAGGAACGTCCTAGGTCAGGTCTACCACCAAAAACATCTGAAAGGGAGGATAGAGCACTCGTTCGTGTAGCCAAACGCCAACCGTTTTCCACTGCAGGATATTTTCGAGACGACTAGAATATTGCAACCAGAGTCGTCAAGAGCTCGTCGTCCCTTGAAACGTCCACTGTTGACACAAAGACATCGTCAAGCACGTTTCGAGATGGCACGATTTCACCGCCATTGGAATATTCGAAGCTGTCGACGAGCACACTAGACCGACGAAAGCAGATTCCTTCTTCGTCATATTGATGGGCGCATGAGCGTTTGAAGACAAAGAGGCACTACTTACAACCAGAACAACATCCTATGCACTACAGCGTTTGGCGGTGGTGGTGTTACAGTGTTGGGAGACTTTTCATACGACTGAATCTGTGAGTGGTTGATGGGACAATGACAAGGCAGAAATATCGAAATGACGTCATTGACGCTATTATTGTGCCACATTTTGACAATCATGCACTTGATAACAGACCCATCTTTATGGATGACAACGCAAAACCTCACCAAGCTGTAATTGTACGTGATGTTTACGAAAGGGAAGTTATTAAGAACTTTCATGGCAATCCATGTCACCCGGTATGAATCCAATTGAACATTTGTGGGATATCATTGGCCAGAAAATCAATTACAGACCACCTGCTTGTCAAAATGTCCCAGAACTACGTGTTGCCATTCAAAATGAATGGCAGAATACCACGTGCTACACTTCGTCGTTTAGTCAACAGCATGAGGAGGAGAGTTACTGAACTGTACCGGAATCGTGGCGGTTACACGACTTACTGAGTATGTTTGCGTTTAACACATTTCAAAGTGTTTTGTCTTTCCCTGAACGTTGACCTGTGATGATGTGTTTACTTTAAGTTCATGAAATTGAAGAATGCAATCAAACTTATTTTTTGACTTATGAAAGTTATACTGGCACTGTTTTTTTTTATAAATTTGAAATAAATGACTGCAATGAGGTTGTTTGTATGTTTCATTTGTTATTAATGTTTAATAAATTGTTTTTTTTAAATATTATATATATATTTTTTTAATCTTAAATGAATTCCTGGTTGAATAATAGGGTGTTGCTTAACTTATGGCGAGGTGTATATATATTTTTGCATTTGGTTGAAATGTTATGTTATATAAACGCCGAAAGGACATCAGCAAGATTTTAATTTAAATAAAACAATAACCCACAACCAAGTTGGTACATATTTTATTTCACTAAAACTTTCATGTTAGTAGAATACAACTGTACCCAAAAGGTTTTGTACATAATGTATAGTGCCTAGGTCATTATTTAACTTTCGTGATTTTTTTTATAGTTTTTCTAATAACTGTATGCTACTTAAAACAATTTTAAAAATCTCATTTTTCTATTCATAAAACTGTCATTTGCCATACTAAGATACAATAATGATCTGTAATAAATAGTTTATTAGTACTGGTAACGATGGCAACGAATCGGTTAAGGTTGAATTCATTTTAAAATTTTAATTTAAACATTTGTTTTTATTTAATGGTTGTTATGGTGACCAGAACTTTTTATTATGTGTAAAAAGATGTTTTATTCTTTCCCCTAATCTTATGGTCAGGAATGTTACCAGATAACAAGTGATACATTTTAACTGTATGTAATTCTAGCATATTGAATACATGTTTTTCTTGGTTTTCAATGTTGTATTATGAATTATGATTTAGTGTTTGCATAATAACAGAGGTTAAGCACAGTAAGTTTAAACAATTTAGTTAGTTTATAATTTGTCTAATCTGGTTATTATGGTTACCATTGCCGTAAACACAAACACATGTATGCATGTTTTGAAATACTGGGTGTGTATATATATATACATAAATATTTCAAATGTTTTACATGTAACGCCTGGTCGGCAGTTGGGATTATATATCTCTTAGTTGTTGTTTGTTCATGTGTTCATTTTATCATGTGTGTGTCCACAAATAAGAAGACCACATAGCGTATACTCTACTACAGCATTAATGACCTAATTTTAATAAAAGTTCCGGAAGTGCACATCGCTAGTGTTAAACCCTTCCATAATTTTCAGATTTGACCATATAGGGAGGTTCTCCACTTAGATCATATAGTACAAACTATGTGTGTTTTGTGTAAGGGGAGTTACCCCACAAAGTTACATATGCTTTACTTGTGCTATGTTGATCAACGTATTTCAGTACAACTTCTTTTAAAAGGTTCAGTGTAAAGGATGTATAACATTTAAAGATTTAAAAGATTTAAAGTTTACCTTATTAATAGACTTGTATATATTAGAAACAACTTTTGGATATTTACACTTTATAGTTACAAAAACACGCCTACAAATCCTACAATAAAACGTCATGAAGAAATAACTAAAAATACATTATTAATTTTAAACTATTGCTGTACTTTATGTATTATAAATAAATGTATTTTAAACATAGGTTGTAGTAACATTTCGTGCTGTCTCTAATTCTTTACTCATTCTTTTTATATATTGTTGTATATGTATACATTTAGAAACAAATTAGTAATGTAATCTTTATTGCTTCATTTTATCTATTAGCTTTAATATTAAACTTGTGACCACCTGCCATTGAAAAATGAACAATTCGCAAAGCAACAAAAACACTTTATTTCTAACAAAAATTTATATTTTTAAGGATAAAACCTGCAATAAGGCCTGCCAATCACAAATACATGATTTGCAATTACAATTTTAAGAGTTGTTACTACACTATTTTTATCCAAACTGCACAAAAAAGTGCATATTAATATTTGCTTTCATCAGTTTTGGAATTCATGGTTGCAAATAACTTCAATTAAGTGCATGTCAAGTTTCTCAGCTTCTTTCATATAATTGTGTCAAAGTAACTTTTATGTGTACAATGTCTATACTACACATTGTCGATTATCTAGAAAGCTAAGAAACAAAAACAGATTGGTCAAATATTGGTCAGGATTTCAAGTACCATCATTGATAAGTCATCTGGTCAATGCATTTTTCCATTTATAACATTGCTGTCTTCCATTGTTCCTTCCCAAATTGTCAACCTTTTAAGCCATATACTTTTAAACCACTTGTTGGTTGATGAAGATTACAACAGGACGCACTTGGTAATCAAACAAGTGGACTGCTTGCACATCAACAACAGTATACACCTGATAACCGACAAAGTCAATAACTGCAACAACAATATACACTCGGGACCCAACCAAGTCGACAAGAACTTGGACAACAACTCTAGCAACACATAATTGATCCATTTCCAGTTGTACATGATTTATCTCTTCTCTTACTTCCGTTTAAATAACTACGGCTGTCATCCGTAAAAGCCTATGATATTGAAATACAGATGTTGCCTTGTTTTTGTATTGTTTGTATATGCCAATAAAATTTTCATCTAATTAATCTCATTAGTAGATTTTACTATCGTCATACGTGAGTTTGAATATTAAACAACACTGTTGTCACTGGTAAGCTTGTTTAATGGAGCTAATAGCTGGAGTTCTACCTCAGATTAGCATCAGGTAAATGTGGGCAATAAACATCGGCTAATTAATTACGGATCACGTTTAAACAACATGAAGTTTTTATAACAACCCCACTCAGATATAGACAACTGTCGTTCACCTGAAGCGTGACAATTTATCAAGACAATTGTCCATTTCAAAAGTTTTCAACAGGACAAACTCCGGCTACACTCCCAGTTTTTAGTACCAGAAGTTGACTGCAGGTTGCGTTTTTTTATTTGGAAAGTCGTCAATTGTTAACCAACTAAGTCAACAACTGAAACAACATCAATTGCAACAACATCGATCGAGAATGTCAACAAACACAGCAACATACACTTGCTGACCCACCATACCAACAACTTTAACATACTCTTGATGATCAATAAGCCAAAAACATGGACGTCAACGACACCTTGAACAATATCAACAATACAAAAACAATGACGACAAAGTAAACAGGTTGAACATCAACAGAAACACATCAGCTACAACAGCAACAGTTAACAACACCAACGCATTGTAGACCGAACATCAACACCACTACTCACAGGGTGAAGAATTCCAATCTAATTCTATATTGATTGAAAAACAACATGTACACTTTGGACAACTTCACCAGGAAAGACAACAATTACAACACACATGAATAGAATTACAATACGAGTATTCCCACATCCAGCGAAGTGTTGCTCAATTACAACAGCGATAATAACAGCTCAACCAGTTGGTTGAAGGATTACATCAACAAATTGAACAGCATGGCAAGGGTGTTAACAAATTGTCTAAACACCACGGATGTCTATAATCCATTAATTGAAATCTGGGTCAGGATAACAAAGCCATGAACTGAACACTAAACCCTCATTTAACCAGGCAACCAGAGCAACTGACGTTAACCGTTTTTTTTTTGCACCGCTAGTAAATGAAACAGACTTATCATAACTGCTAATGGACCTACATAGCAAACAAAAACGAAGACAGCTCTGTTGGTGTTTGGAGGACGATGCAAGTGACCACTATAACTTGTTGTTTGATGAAGACCCATTCTTTATACAGACATTACGTATAAAATTGAGAAACTCTTTGACTATCAGGATTTACCTCAAACCTTATTGGCAGAGTTCAATAACTGCGCCAAGTTAAAATAGGAAAGTGTTGATGTGTGTGTTGATTACCTACAATTGATGGCTTTTTGATCTTTTGAACGATAGTTTGATAACGAAACAGTAATAGATCGTTTTTGTCAGGGATGTTTCAAACATGCTTTCCGCTCCAGACCATAAACGCCAAACAAAGCGCTGAATATAAACAGATATTTTTGGAAACAAGCAAAGCTATTGACTCCACACCAATTGAAGCACTGATCACTTATAATAACGGGTTAGGAACTTCTTAAAGTTCAGGCTCACAGTAGAAAGCAGCATAAAACTACTGAACAAATCACATCACTGCAAGATAAAGTAAAGACAGGGGTTTCCAGTTAAACCTAAATAACAGACCCTTTTTCAAAATAAATAAGTGTTACATCCAGTAAAATGACAGCTATAACAAAATGTCAGTTATGACTAAGCAGCTAAACCAGCTTAAGCAATAAAACACTTAAACTAATCATCCATGCACATAGACAGGTCCGTCTCCGAAATGGTATCTGAGGGTGAACCGGAATGCAAAGAATACACAACAGCAGAGCACATACAAACCTGCTGTAAAAGATAAACATGAAGAGCAGGCAGGATCTTGGGTCTGTTACAATTGCTACAAGCTAATGGCATAACCGCCAAATACGGGGTTCACCGCTACCCCCAGACGAAAAGGGTTACATTTAATTATGAGAAGTACCCCAATATGAAGGGAGTAAAACAAGAATATTATAAAAGTACCGAGTCTACCGATGGTGCACTTGGAATAAATAAACTGGGAGCATCAAATATTCCGAGAGTTCAATTAACAGTTGATGACTACTTATTGGTTGCAGTTGTGTATACAGCCGCGAAAGTCACAGTTATATTGGATGAAAAATATACTAGTTTAAAAAAAAACAAGACTGGTTCGCAGCATAGAGGTGCATAAAGCTTATAGAGGATTTGAATTGTGCGCTTAGCGCACAGTTCCAAGTGACCTACGGATTGGCATGCGTAACTGGCATTGCATACACAGTCCTTGTTACGTATAAGATAGCGAAACGCATGATGTACTAACGATATCCGACAAATTAACGGACGATATACGAACGTTGTACTCACAATATACAAACGTAGTACGCACGATGAACATATCGATAAACTGTGATCAGACGGTATGATTAAGCGTTTATCGTTTTGATAGATCGTTTCGTCTATCGTATGGCGTATCGTATTCGTTTATTGCACCGCATATTTTATGGTGCATTGATTCCTACGCCGTCAGTGCATGGTTTAATGGTTATTATCAGTATTGAAAGTATTTACTAGTTTTCATAGATTCATAATTATTTATAGGTACTAAACTGATAATGGATCACAATCGTTTCGTAAATTTAAGCATTTGTTTTTTTATTGAACGTAACCAGACACATATAATTACATTAAATTTTAATCATTTGTCTCTGGCGTAACTGATCATTAACATTACTGTTGACCTCTATTTTAAACAACTTTTTTGATACATTATTACATAAAAATTGTCTGCATTTCTATACAAAACGTTTAGAGTAATACGATTGAAAAAGACGACCAATCATTTCTACTTATTTCATTTCATTTAAGAGCAAATATTTACTCTACATACAAGGTATATGGATGGACATGTTCGACTTTTATGTATTTATTTATTTATTTATTTAACAACATATGTCGCACCTTTCTAATGTAATTTTGTTTCAGCGTAAGGAACTTTTAACGTCACTGATTCATTAAGTTATTTAAAAAACTATTAATGCACAGTTATTATTATAGAGCATATTGTCGTTACTTACACAATTTTGCAGTTAATTCAATGTTGTAAGAAACGATGTGCACGTACAATCAACTCATGCACTATATGTTGCACGCTAAGACAAAGAAGAAACCATTCGACGAACGATAGCATAAACAAAAGACCATACGACACACGATGTAGAAAACAATGTACGATAATCCTCGAATGAAAGCTAACGGAAACGCATAGATGAAGAATGAAAACGATGCACGAGATACGTAATAAGGTACCATATACGAATGATATACGCACGATGTACGAACGAAAAAAATCGTTATCTTATACGTTCTGGGGACTGTATTAGGAAGTAACATAAAATAACCATTAATGCGTTATAAACAACACAAAATAGGATGAATATACTGGATACGTCAAAAATTGTAGGGAAGAACAGGAATTTGAGTTCACACTAGAAAGGACCAGGATTAGTTGTTAAGGGGATTACACCCTACGTCAGTTACTTTTAAACCCCAGAGGTCGCTTTTCAACATTAATCACGACAAATTTAATATCTTCAAAAGCCCTAACAGTCAAGTTGTGGGGCGATAGAACTTCTCTCGAGGAATGATCTGAGAAAGGGAAATACTAACAAAATTTGTAATGGAAATCAGGGGTTGGGGTTTGACATCGTCACTGGGGTCATTTGTCACGGACAGTCTCCGATTGTTTGAAGGTTTTGAGACAAAATTTTGTTTTCTGTTTTAGGAATTAGTGGAGAGTTCCGAATGATAGGTATAGGGAGAGGTGCCCTCTATTTAAGGGTGGTTTTGGTAATGTCTCGAGTAGTTGCCGGCAGAGGAGAATTGGCGACGGCCGGTAGGGAGTGCATGCAGTAGTGGTTTAGGAAGTACTGGTAGTGTGGGAAAATTAGTCACTGTAATGATGGAGGAGCCACAGAAAAAGCTGGGCGCTCTTTTTTTTGGGGGGGGGACTGGAGTTGGAGGCACGACTTCCGCTACCAACCAGCGAAGGCCAGAGTATACTCAGGCATCCTAGGTATTTAGGAAGTGGATTCCTCAAAGGAGAGTTGACAATACGGACAATCCTAGTATGTGATAAGTCTACAAGAAGAAGATGTTTACAAGAAGATGTTCTTGTGATCTAGAGAGAGGTGTGCTTGTCGCCGGATGCAGCAGGGGAGGAATCAATGGTTTGGTACCCGACGGGTGGAGGCTGAATTGATTGAAGATGATGATATCCTGTACGAAAGAGATAACGGGTGACAAGATGAGGAATTATCACATAAAAATGAGTTGGTGGTCATTGGGTAATCCCGGAGGAGTAGACGAAAACAAAACCTGAATAGGCCACCCCAGTGATAAAAGAGGTGGGCGGAGCAGTTTGCTTGGTGGCAGCTGGGAGAAATTAAAATTAATTTGCAGCGTTTGGGTTTGAGCCTTTTACCGTAAGGCTGGCCACATACTGAGGTAGCATTCATCGTGGTTTCTTTAAATCTATAGACAAACCACACAACAAATAAATGATTTTTTTACATACATGTATTTTGAAAGCTGAGATTCAAAGCTTTATTTGATACATTGTTTATTTTTTTCCTTCCTTTCAGACGAGAATCCAACTGCGAACAATACGCAATTAAAGCAGGGGCAGTTTTCGTGGTTCGTGGTAATTATTTTAAATACTGTTACTTTGATGAACTTTTAACGGATTATAAACGTTAATACGTTTACATTATGGCTAAAAACTTTACAGTGTTATGTGCAATTAAAAAGGGTAAAGATATATTTACAAGTAATAGAGGAAACCCCTTTACAAAATATTCGATCACACAATCGTAACATAGTTTTCTTATGTTGTTCACCCAATTTGTACAGTTTTAATTAGTTTGCATATTTAAACACTAAAGTTTACCGTTAAAGTCGTTATGTAATATATTAGCAAGTGTATTATTGTAATAATATCACAGTAATTAAATGTTGTTATGATTGGTTTATTTTTTAAATATAACATGAATACAAATGTCACCATAATGCTCTTGAAGGCAAATAAACGTTCAGTAATAAACGTATATAAAAATTAATTTCCACTTAAAAATGACATAACCAATATTGTTCATGGCTACCCATGTTTAATTAATAAATTTAAGGTGGTCATTATACTTATTAATATTTTACCACATCACACTTTTCAACGAACTTTAGCCTTCAATGGCTTCATATATTTGAATAATCTTTAAAATAAAGACTGACAAATTATCTCCATTCTAACATGACAATAAATTTGTACAATATGTTAACAATATCCCCTATTTTCGTCGATAGTGTCATTGGTGATAGAAGACATGTGAATATCTGAAATGGAATATATATTTAATTAACAGTTTATTTATTTAAAAAGAACGAAAATCGTTGTACGTTGTACGTTTCGTCAAATGACATCTTGGAAACAAAAAGGGTGGCGAGATGAAGGTCGAAAGGTTGCATACGTACAATAATGTTGTTAAAAACGGCATTATGATTATATTGAAAACAGACAATATATATAAGACGAATTTCGCTGTGAAAATAATTTCAAAATTTTATTGGCGTATTTCACACACTGAAACTGATATTTGATTAAGAATTCAAATATTGCTTTGTTTTAATTAAATGTAAGACATGTCATATGAGAAAATGTTTTATTTTATTTGTTAATAAATAAATTTTGCGAGAATAATGACTTTTGATTGGCTGGAAAATATTTTCTATCAGAGGATGGAAAACAATTTGATCGTCATGGAGACACGCGCCATTTGACGTCATATATTACTCCACTGGAAACTAACAGTTTTTGTGTTGATCTGTTTTTTTTAAAAAATGTCCAGTTACAAAAATTAAATTTATTCTATTGTTTGAATTTATTTATAAATATTAACTACAAAAAATACGCGGATTATACAATGTGCAAAATGGAAATTTTGTTATCCCTCGATGGAGAAAATATTTTGTGTAGTTAATCCTTAAATAAAGTTCGTAAATGTTGCACTACGCAAGGAAAGCAATTATAAACCATAAAACTTCAATTGAATTTCAAAATGGAGATTGAATTAATTTGAGTTTATCTTCAGATATGAAACTACATCATCATAAAGCAATGCGTTGGAACATTTTTGACCGGAAATTGAGGTAAAAGTATTAATAGATGTTATTGTTAGAAAGCGGATTGCGTGAGATCTTGCGTGAGTGTATTCTATCTTACTTTAACAAGTGCATTCTATAAGGGCTGGTTCTTATATTTCTTTATATTTAAGTCTCCTGCTGAAGACCAGATTTTCTCTGAACTGAATCGTCCCCGAAAATAAAAATAGAAATCCAAATTTATTTCCAACGTTCTGACGCTTCTTTGCATATTTATTTAAACGGTTCGTTCTAAAATATGGGCTCTTTTACATTTATTGTACGGAATTTAAAACATTTTTTAAATTATACTTATGTATCTTACTTTAGACCTGTACTTAAATGAATGATGGTTTGTACTGCTCTTATGTTAACTATGCCTGACAACATTTATTTTTGTGTTACAACTACAGTCCTCATAGTGCACTTATAGTGTCCACCAAGTTGCTAAATAATAAAAAGTCGGTTGAGAGCCATTATTTACGACAATATGGGTGGTTTTATTTTTCCTATAGTGAATGTTCCATTTTTAGAGCAACATTTCAGATGAATCTGCGTATGGAGTACACGTACAATTTTTGATCATGTACTCAAAAGACTGTATAAACATGGTCCGAGAATCCTCTGCCGTTCAACGCTTTTTTGCACTTTGATGAGAGCGTGGGACGTCAGAGAGCTCTCCTTAAACAAAACAGCGGACTTCGCGACATGGGTCTGTTATACAATTTCGGTTCAACTATATATAAGTTGCTTCTTACGATCTTTGACTCAATGATATGAATGATCTTAACTTCAATTAGTCTGATTTAAATCAATTTCTAAGCTCATTTCTATCACATCTCTGAAAGTGGAAGTAAAATGGCGGAAAATTGGGTATGATAATAGAAAGGATAGTAGAAATGGATAGATTGATTGGATGTGTGCTTTATGTGTAGCAAGCAGTATTTCAGCTATATTCAAAACGAGAACAAGTTAACAAACAATTATTAACGGAAAAAGGGGTGTGATGGAAAAGAGGGAGCACAATTTAGACTGCCAGTGGAAACGTATGGAGTTTTCGGGTAGGAGCGGCGAATTTAGCTTTTTGTAGCGGCTACAGTGAACTTACTCTTGCTTTAAATCTGCAAAAAGGGTCTTTATCGTGCTTGGGGCGAGGCACTCTCAAAACACGTTACCTACTACGGTTCGCAGCCAGACTTTTCGTATCATGACCTGACCTGTGGGTCGACCACTGGACTCCCTCCCAGTATGGTCCCAGTAGCAGAAATGGACAACAGTTAGCTTGATTTAAGGTAAGATTATAATTTGTGTTCGGTAACGTTTAAATAGCTTACAGTTGCAGATAGCTTTTAAATATTCTTGTTTATCTCGGATCAGATATTTTCAGTGTGAGGTCATTTCCGTCATATTGTCAAAAATATGTTTTTTTAAATTTCTATTCTGCTCTAAACACAATTAGGCAAACGACATTTACCAGAAGGCAAACATTTTTCGATTTTCTATAATTTCCTTAATAGTTTATTATTTTCGAGATATCGTCCTGAAACAAAGTCAAGTAAATATGCTATCGCGTAAGCCGAGATTAATGCAAGGCTACTTGTTGTACACAATGACAAAAATGGATGACGAAGCTGCCAGAACTAAATGAATACAAATACAACCTGTTAAGTCCAATAAGCACTCGGGAACAACACTGCATTGATTTCGATTACCCATTATCGCTTTTATTACCAATACATATATCCATGATAATTGACAACCCGGAAGTGAGGTACATCATTGATGTGGACAAGCTTTATCTTTCTTCTGAGGAACCCTTTACGCTTGAAACTTGTCTTTTCAGGTCTTTAAGCAAGACGTTTTCTGACGCAACAATAGAAGATTTTGCCTGCATTGCGAAGCGTTTTGCAGAATTTCAAGCGATTAAATTCAATCAACATATTAATACAACTATTGATGAACTTGGTAATTTTGCATTTTAGAATTTTGAATCTATACCAGAGAATTGAGAATATTATGTCGAATGCTAGTGATGTTATAATATTATATTTTACGCGATGAACAACTAAAATTTGGCACAATCGTTTTAGTTCTTATGATGTCTTATTGTTTTACAAACTTCATGTTATTGTTTTCGTTATAAATTGTTTAAGCGGTATAAGATATCCCCTTTAGCGGTTGACCAGTCTCCCTCGTTCATGACATGACAGTTATTTTGACCATTTTTACCGGGTGCCCATTGTAAAGCATGACATGCTAATATCTTGACCTTTTGAATTTAAATTTGGTTTGAGTTTGAACGCTATTGGTGAGTCAAGATTATCGAAAGTCAGTCACTGAATAATATAGAAAGCTCCTTTCGTTGTTTGAAAGCGCGTTTTGATCAATACAGTGTGAAGGTTAGTTTATGCAATATTTTTTATTAAAACTAACTAAAACATTGCAAAAACAAGAAATGTAAATACGGAAAAAGGCGAACAATTTTACAAATCACATATTTCTGTTCGTTTCGTCATTCATTTTATATATACCTTATAGTAACTTTAATATTTGTGTGTCCTTATTTGTCGAAACTGACCTACGCGTATATAAAAATCGGTTGCAGTTAATTTAGGTGTCCCTTGTGCATCCATTATGTGTTCAGTTAATAAAAATCTATATTTAGAACACAAATAATCGCTTTTCATTGCAATAACCTCAATTATTCAGCAATGAAAATATATTAACATTAGTATTTAAGATTCAAAACAAACAATTTTAGCTAAAACTAACGATTAAAGAGATTTACCCTTTTTTACATGCATATCAAATGGTTTAAAAAGGGTTTCAAACTTTTTAATGAACGAATAACTTTATTATAGCTGACGATATTAACAGAAGATTCGAAAGTACGAATTTTGATTGTTTGGTTTTGCTAATACCACAAATACCACCAGGGAGTATTAATGACGTTTTAGGATATGTTCCATGTCTAAGTGGTGCACCAACCGTTATCATTATACAGGTATGCTGAATAAGAGAAAAATGTTTATAGTACATCTAAATACGTAGACAGGAGCTTTTAATATAGGATATTTTCTATTAAATGTATATTATAAATATATTGTAACGTTACATCCTGTTAGTTGACTGTTTCAATCTTCAACATATAATGTCTTTATGACAATATTCTATAATAATATGTTATTATTCAGTACTGTACAAGATTCAATGTAGTATATCCCGCGATTCAGAAATGTTCTTGAGACGCTGCAGGTTCCAAGGATAGTATGAGTTTCAGTTTAATATGGACAAGTACAATATCTTCCCACATTTGTGACTGAAATGTATAATAAGCTATTTGTTATTTTACTTATCCAATGATTTAAAACGCAATATTTTTCAATGGCAATATTAACAGAAATTTCAACAAAGTATTAACCAATTTATCAATGCAATAAACTGTTTGAGTTCGATGGCCGTTTACAATATCAACCTTAGTTACACTATAAAAACCGCAAATACGTACAGACTATGAAGATAATTGTGTATTTCTTTAACCAAAAGCTTCAAAATGTATTATGATGACAATATTGTTTTACATTTTTTATTACTAAGCTAATTCCAAATTGCGTATATATGATATTACATAACATACTTTTTTAAATTTACGGCTTACGCGGTTTCTATTTTACGTACTGTCAAAAATGACATAAATACGTTTTTCTTTGCGGTTGTACAATTAGAAAAATGGTATTGTATGATCACGTGTTATGAATGCAGCTTTTTAAAACTGTCTTATAATAATAACGTAGATGTTTCATATGTTCTTCTAGGGTCAATTCAGACGCTTACTACATAATATTATCTAAAGAAACAGATGCTAGGTCTTCCTAAGTAGTTCATTTGTATAAAAACATTTTTCGGTTTTTGTTAAATTTATGTAATATTCATTAATCCTGCAAAATATTTATACATCGAGCACATATTTATTTTTGCGTTAGTAGGTCAAATATGAAATCATCATTAAAAATGTGTTTTGACACTAACAAAATATTCTCATAGAATGTGAAAGAGAAATTTGCCAAAATAATTCTTGATTCATATTTTCATTCATCTAGATGGAAAACAAATTATTTAATTTAAATTCTCAAGAGAAACCTCTTTATATCAATCGATCCGTAAAAAGTTCAATGTATAATCGCAATTGTTCCTATGGATCGTTGCATATACGAAAACTATAGCTTGACCTTATCGTGGGGCAAAAGTACGTAAATATAAATATCTTGGGGAGAATGATTGTTTGACTTTGATCAAATCTAATATGCGAGCTTATAAGATAATTTGTTCCTTTATTTCAAAACTTGAGGCTGTAGTTCGAACTCACAACTCAGTGTTTACACGCTGATGACCATAGTAGAACTAGTTGGACTACAGGCCCACCTGTATTGTTTAAAATCTACTGATTGTTTATTATTTTGTTTTGTAATTAGTAACATGTCACAAAACAGTAATAGTAGGAATCCCTAAAATGAAGAATATTGTGTGAATCACAACTGGAACTATACCAGGTGTTAGCTTTTATCCGCTTTATTTACAATTTATCTTTTTAATCTTTCTGTAATGCATGTTCTCTAATAAGATCGTAGTTCTGTAAAAAAAAAATAAATAAAAAGAACTAAATTATTTGTTAACGAATTTCTGTGATCTCTGGTTGAATGGTCAAAAATCTACATTTGTAATTTCCATGCTCCAACAAGATGACAAATATTTCTTTTATTAAGGTTTACAATTTAAATTTAACTCCTATTTATACAAAAAAATGTGTGTTTGTCTGAGCCCGAAAATTATATTTACATCCAGATGTTATTTTCTTTTGTTTGGAAAATTCAAACATCAAACTGTCCTATTAAACGCAAAACTCGGTTACACTCATTGCTTGTAAACATTATCTTCCTACTTGATAGTTGTGTAAATTATCAAAAATTGTAATATTTTACATAGGCAGAAGAGAATGACTTTGAGCCACACATGATACCGAACATACTTACAAGACATGATTGTATTTGTGCAATCTTTAAAGGTAATTTACGGTAGTTAATGAGGATAAATAAATAAATATATATATATATATATATACTTGGCAACAAGTTAGGGAACACCAGGTTTTGCTTCAAATAAATAAAAAAAATAATTGTTTCTGGTTCTTTGTACATATGTTATCAACAAAGGCTAGGTTTGTAGTATCTATTGTTAAAATTTTTAAATCGCTCGATTCACGATACAATAACATAGAGATTTAAAAAACACTAAGTTTTGCGCCTTTTTTCATTTCATTATATGTACGTGCGTAACAGGTAAAATTAATCTTGCTTTGAAATCCTTTCAACATGGTACGTCGAAAACTAGGAGATGCAGAGAGATGGCAAGCAGTTGGTATGATAAGGGCTGGAATGACACAGCGGCAGGTGTCAGATAGGTTCAATGTTAGCCATTTCGTCATCAGTAAGCTAATGAGACGAGATAATAAAACTGGTATTGTTGGGAAAAGGCTGAGGTCAGGGCGACCGAATAAGACAACAGAGAAAGAAGATAGACTACTTCAAAGACTTGCTAGACAACAACCTTTTACCACTGCAAACAGGTTGCGTAGTCGATGGATTGTCCATGTTAGAATCAGTAGACGGATAGTAAACAGAAGGCTAAACTGCGGAAGACTTCGAGCACGAAGACCAATAAAGCGACCAGCACTTACACAAAAACATAAGAATGCCCAGCTGCAACACAGCTTTTGATCCTGCACATGTTCTGGGAACTACACTTTTGAGGGTGGCGGAGTGACAGGTTGGGGCTGCTTCTCATATGACTCTAAGTTAGACTTGTATCCATTAGATGGCACACTTACTGCTTTAAAATACAGAGATAAGATTCTGGACCCCGGTATTGTGTCCCATTCTGATGCGCATCCACTTGGAAACACACCGTATTCATGGACGACAACTCAAGACCTCATAGAGCACGCATCGTCAAAGATTATCTTGCAAATGAGGCAATTGAGACATAACCATTGCCTGCCATGTGAATCCAATAGAGCATGTTTGGGACTATCTCGGCCGGAAAGTGAATGAACGTGATCCTCTATGTCAGAACATTCAAGAATTGCGTGATACTTTATTTCAAGAGTGGCAGCAATTGCCGCAACGTAAACTACAGAGACTTGTCCAGAGCAAGAGGGACGAGTTCAAGAATTGCACCGGAAGCGTGGTGGATGCGCACGATACTGACTCTTTTCTTGTGAATAAATGTTTAAAAATGATTTTTTTTTTATCTTAATAACCATCAACCTGCCAACTCTTTGTATGTAACAGCGGTTCAAAGTGAAACTTTATTTGAGTTTCGATTTAGCAAATTTATGGCATATTTTTACAAACGACAACTTGTCTTTTCTATACATTTTGAATTAGTAAAATCATAAACTTCTTTAAATTAGTCGTCTATTTTAAACGAAACGTGAAACGAACAATGGAAGGTGATATATTGGTAAAAAAAATATTAATTTAAAAAATCACTGCCGCTAAAATCCTGGTGGTCCCTAACTTATGGCCAAGCGTATATATTTCCGTTATGATCTGCCAAAATAAATTTCGTTCCTCAGCACAAACGGAAGAAGTAGTTGCGGAACAGTTGGGTGCTGCAATGGATCAAATGAAGAGTGGTGACGATTTTGTAAATGTCCTTCTAGCTGTAAGCAAAGAAGTTGACAATTCCACGTTTAAGTCTAATAACAAGTCACCAAGCGTCGTGATATCAACTTTAACAAAAGACTTATGTTTTTAAAGGTGGAAATCAAACTAAGATTCTGCATGAGTTGTAGTGTACATATTAACTTGTTACAAATGTTTATGTATTTAGTGTACTCATTTTAATTTGTTACCAATGTTTATGGGTTTTTTTTATTGCACTAACGATAGCTTGGTACTAATGTTTATGTATTGTAGTGTACACACATAAGTCCGTTCCCAATGTTTATGTAATGTAGTGTACTCACATAAGCTTGCTTCCAATGTTTATGCATTGTAGTCTACTCATGTTAGCTTGCTTCCAATGTGTGTGTATTTTACTCAAATTAGCTTGTTACCGATGTTTATGTATTGAAGAGTAATCATATTTGATTGTTACCGATGTATGTGTCTTGTAGAGTAATCATATTAGATTGTTACCGATGTGTGTGTCTTGTAGAGTAATCATATTTGATTGTTACCGATGCCGATGTATGTGTCTTGTAGAGTAATCATATTAGATTGTTGCCGATGTATGTGTATTGTAGAGTAATCATATTTGATTGTTACCGATGTATGTGTATTGTAGAGTAATCATATTAGATTGTTACCGATGTATGTGTCTTGTAGAGTAATCATATTAGATTGTTACCGATGCCGATGTATGTGTATTGCAGTGTAATCATATTAGATTGTTACCGATGTATGTGTCTTGTAGAGTAATCATATTAGATTGTTACCGATGTGTGTGTCTTGTAGAGTAATCATATTAGATTGTTACCGATGTATGTGTATTGTAGAGTAATCATATTAGATTGTTGCCGATAGGTGTGTCTTGTAGAGTAATCATAACAGATTGTTACCGATGTATGTGTATTGTAGAGTAATCCTATTAGATTGTTACCGATGTGTGTGTCTTGTAGAGTAATCATATTTGATTGTTACCGATGTTAATTTATTAAAGTGTAATCATAGTAGATTGTTACCGATGTTTGTTTATTGAAGAGTAATTAGATTGTTACGGATGTGTGTGTCTTGTAGAGTAATCATATTAGATTGTTACCGATGTGTGTGTCTTGTAGAGTAATCATATTAGATTGTTACCAATGTATGTGTATTGTAGAGTAATCATATTAGATTGTTACCGATGTGTGTGTCTTGTAGAGTAATCATATTAGATTGTTACCGATGTGTTTGTATTGCAGTGTAATCATATTAGATTGTTATCGATGTTTGTGTCTTGTAGAGTAATCATATTAGATTGTTACGGATGTTTGTGTCTTGTAGAGTAATCATATTAGATTGTTACCGATGTGTGCGTCTTGTAGAGTAATCATATTAGATTGTTACCGATGTTTATTTATTAAAGTGTAATCATAGTAGATTGTTACCGATGTTTGTTTATTGAAGAGTAATTAGATTGTTACGGATGTGTGTGTCTTGTAGAGTAATCATATTAGATTGTTACGGATGTTTGTGTCTTGTAGAGTAATCATATTAGATTGTGACCGATGTTTGTGGATTGTAGAGTAATCATATTAGATTGTTACAGATGTGTGTGTCTTGTAGAGTAATCATATTAGATTGTTACCGATGTTTGTGGATTGTATAGTAATCATATTAGATTGTTACCGATGTATGTGTATTGTAGAGTAATCATATTAGATTGTTACCAATGTTTATGTATTATAGTGTAATCATATTAGATTGTTACCGATGTTTTTGTATTGCAGTGTAATCATATTAGATTGTTATCGATGTTTGTGTCTTGTAGAGTAATCATATTAGATTGTTACCGATGTGTGTGTCTTGTAGAGTAATCATATTAGATTGTTACCGATGTTTGTGGATTGTAGAGTAATCATATTAGATTGTTACAGATGTGTGTGTCTTGTAGAGTAATCATATTAGATTGTTACCGATGTTTATTTATTAAAGTGTAATCATAGTAGATTGTTACCGATGTTTGTTTATTGAAGAGTAATTAGATTGTTACGGATGTGTGTGTCTTGTAGAGTAATCATATTAGATTGTTACCGATGTTTTTGTATTGCAGTGTAATCATATTAGATTGTTACAGATGTGTGTGTCTTGTAGAGTAATCATATTAGATTGTTACCGATGTTTATTTATTAAAGTGTAATCATAGTAGATTGTTACCGATGTTTTTGTATTGCAGTGTAATCATATTAGATTGTTACCGATGTTTTTGTATTGCAGTGTAATCATATTAGATTGTTACAGATGTGTGTGTCTTGTAGAGTAATCATATTAGATTGTTACCGATGTGTGTGTCTTGTAGAGTAATCATATTAGATTGTTACCGATGTTTATTTATTAAAGTGTAATCATAGTAGATTGTTACCGATGTTTGTTTATTGAAGAGTAATTAGATTGTTACGGATGTGTGTGTCTTGTAGAGTAATCATATTAGATTGTTACGGATGTTTGTGTCTTGTAGAGTAATCATATTAGATGGTTACCGATGTTTGTGGATTGTAGAGTAATCATATTAGATTGTTACAGATGTGTGTGTCTTGTAGAGTAATCATATTAGATTGTTACCGATGTTTATTTATTAAAGTGTAATCATAGTAGATTGTTACCGATGTTTGTTTATTGAAGAGTAATTAGATTGTTACGGATGTGTGTGTCTTGTAGAGTAATCATATTAGATTGTTACCGATGTTTGTGGATTGTAGAGTAATCATATTAGATTGTTACCGATGTATGTGTCTTGTAGAGTAATCATATTAGATTGTTACCGATGTGTGTGTCTTGTAGAGTAATCATATTAGATTGTTACCGATGTATGTGTATTGTAGAGTAATCATATTAGATTGTTGCCGATAGGTGTGTCTTGTAGAGTAATCATAACAGATTGTTACCGATGTATGTGTATTGTAGAGTAATCCTATTAGATTGTTACCGATGTGTGTGTCTTGTAGAGTAATCATATTTGATTGTTACCGATGTTAATTTATTAAAGTGTAATCATAGTAGATTGTTACCGATGTTTGTTTATTGAAGAGTAATTAGATTGTTACGGATGTGTGTGTCTTGTAGAGTAATCATATTAGATTGTTACCGATGTGTGTGTCTTGTAGAGTAATCATATTAGATTGTTACCGATGTATGTGTATTGTAGAGTAATCATATTAGATTGTTACCGATGTGTGTGTCTTGTAGAGTAATCATATTAGATTGTTACGGATGTTTGTGTCTTGTAGAGTAATCATATTAGATTGTTACCGATGTGTGCGTCTTGTAGAGTAATCATATTAGATTGTTACCTATGTTTATTTATTAAAGTGTAATCATAGTATATTGTTACCGATGTTTGTTTATTGAAGAGTAATTAGATTGTTACGGATGTGTGTGTCTTGTAGAGTAATCATATTAGATTGTTACGGATGTTTGTGTCTTGTAGAGTAATCATATTAGATTGTGACCGATGTTTGTGGATTGTAGAGTAATCATATTAGATTGTTACAGATGTGTGTGTCTTGTAGAGTAATCATATTAGATTGTTACCGATGTTTGTGGATTGTAGAGTAATCATATTAGATTGTTACCGATGTATGTGTATTGTAGAGTAATCATATTAGATTGTTACCAATGTTTATGTATTATAGTGTAATCATATTAGATTGTTACCGATGTTTTTGTATTGCAGTGTAATCATATTAGATTGTTATCGATGTTTGTGTCTTGTAGAGTAATCATATTAGATTGTTACCGATGTGTGTGTCTTGTAGAGTAATCATATTAGATTGTTACCGATGTTTGTGGATTGTAGAGTAATCATATTAGATTGTTACAGATGTGTGTGTCTTGTAGAGTAATCATATTAGATTGTTACCGATGTTTATTTATTAAAGTGTAATCATAGTAGATTGTTACCGATGTTTGTTTATTGAAGAGTAATTAGATTGTTACGGATGTGTGTGTCTTGTAGAGTAATCATATTAGATTGTTACCGATGTTTTTGTATTGCAGTGTAATCATATTAGATTGTTACAGATGTGTGTGTCTTGTAGAGTAATCATATTAGATTGTTACCGATGTTTATTTATTAAAGTGTAATCATAGTAGATTGTTACCGATGTTTTTGTATTGCAGTGTAATCATATTAGATTGTTACCGATGTTTTTGTATTGCAGTGTAATCATATTAGATTGTTACAGATGTGTGTGTCTTGTAGAGTAATCATATTAGATTGTTACCGATGTGTGTGTCTTGTAGAGTAATCATATTAGATTGTTACCGATGTTTATTTATTAAAGTGTAATCATAGTAGATTGTTACCGATGTTTGTTTATTGAAGAGTAATTAGATTGTTACGGATGTGTGTGTCTTGTAGAGTAATCATATTAGATTGTTACGGATGTTTGTGTCTTGTAGAGTAATCATATTAGATTGTTACCGATGTTTGTGGATTGTAGAGTAATCATATTAGATTGTTACAGATGTGTGTGTCTTGTAGAGTAATCATATTAGATTGTTACCGATGTTTATTTATTAAAGTGTAATCATAGTAGATTGTTACCGATGTTTGTTTATTGAAGAGTAATTAGATTGTTACGGATGTGTGTGTCTTGTAGAGTAATCATATTAGATTGATACCGATGTTTGTGTCTTGTAGAGTAATCATATTAAATTGTTACCGATGTTTGTGGATTGTAGAGTAATCATATTAGATTGTTACAGATGTGTGTGTCTTGTAGAGTAATCATATTAGATTGTTACCGATGTTTATTTATTAAAGTGTAATCATAGTAGATTGTTACCGATGTTTGTTTATTGAAGAGTAATTAGATTGTTACGGATGTGTGTGTCTTGTAGAGTAATCATATTAGATTGTTACCGATGTTTGTGTCTTGTAGAGTAATCATATTAAATTGTTACCGATGTTTGTGGATTGTAGAGTAATCATATTAGATTGTTACAGATGTGTGTGTCTTGTAGAGTAATCATATTAGATTGTTACCGATGTTTATTTATTAAAGTGTAATCATAGTAGATTGTTACCGATGTTTGTTTATTGAAGAGTAATTAGATTGTTACGGATGTGTGTGTCTTGTAGAGTAATCATATTAGATTGATACCGATGTTTGTGTATTGTAGAGTAATCATATTAGATTGTTACCAATGTTTATGTATTATAGTGTAATCATATTAAATGGCAAAACCCGTGGTGACTCATCTGGAATGGTTACATTTATAAATAGCCATGGGTCCTCAATAGTTGACTATTGCATTAGTAAAGCCTCCTTCTTAGGTAATAGATTTGATTGTATCACTTATTAGATGATTAAGATATTTTTCTTTAAAAATAAAATATTTATGTTAAGCTATTTAATATGGTTTTAAACACTAGTGTATTTCCTTCCATCTGGAGGTTAACTATATAAAGCCATTGTTTAATGGGGCTGTGCAAATGATCTGTAATGCTATAGAGGTATTACTGTCTCCAGCTGTTCGAGTAAATTTTTTTCCAGAATTCTTTATAACAGACTTGATAATTATCTTGAAACAAATAACATAATAAAGTCTGAACAAATGGGATTTAGAACTGGATTTAGACCAAGTGATCACATTTTCACCTTAAAAACTTTAATTTATAATATTTTTAGAAAATCCAAATATTCATTTACTTGTTTCATTGATTGACGCAGGGCCTTTGATACTATTAATTAGCAAGGATTATTATATAAATTATGTGGTACAATATTAAAGGTTACTTTTCAATATTATTTAAGATATGTACCAAGAAGTAAATTTTTCTTTGAAACTTCGAGATGGGATAATTACAGTAATTTATGTCGTATGTTGGAGTTAAACAGGGATGTGTACTTAGTCCCACATTATTCTCATTATATTAATGACATTGTAGATGTCTTTGATGTTTCTTGTGATCCAGTAACTTAAGGTGCTGCTAAACTGTCATATTTCCTATCCTGATGATCTTGTATTATTGTCTAACTCTTCAAAAGGTTTACAAAGTGCATTAGATAAACTTTTTAATTATTGTAATAAATTGAACCTTATAGTAAATATTGATAAATCTAATATTATGATTTTAACGAGGCTGAAAAATCCTTAAAAGGGTACAAATTTTATAAGTATTCTTCAGCAGTGTAATGAATATAAATATCTGGGCATTATTTTTCAGCCCTCAGGTATATTTTTAACTGATATAAACCATATATCCAAAAAAGCAACTAAAGCCATATTTTGCATAAGAAAAACTCTTTTCTCAAACAAAACTAATGCTTTGGTACATTTAAAACTTTTTGACTCCTGTATAAAACCAATTCTTCTATATTGTTATTAAATCTGGTGTTTAGATAGTTTAATAAAACCTAATCAATCAATCAATTGAATTATGAAACAAACAATTGGTCCCAAACTATCTACAAATCAAAAATGCAAAATATATTCTAGGTGTTTCAAGAAAAGCAACAAATTATGCAGTTTTATCTGAATTGGGACTATTTCTATTATCAATAGCATCAATTCAAGCCACTGTTGGCTTCTTGAATCACTTGATTAAATTAAAAGACATTTGTCTTGTAAAGATGTCATATTTAGACAATTTACAAATAAAAGATAGCTCTTGTAGTAAATTCGAAAATTGATTAACTAGATTAAATTTTGGGCATGTTTGGGAGAATCAATGTACTATATAAAAAAGACTAGTTCTTACAATTTCGAAGAAATTAAAAGAAAACTATATTTCATCTTGGAAAGAACTACTAAATGACCAAGATAGGAGACCCCAAACCACCAATAAACATGTAGGTAACAAATAAAGGAGTTATAGAAATTTAAAAAATCGTATGTATTTAAAAGATACCTTTTATCTGATAATAACAAGCGAACACTTATCAGTCTTCACTAGAATTATAATTTCAAATAGTTACCTCCAAGTAGAAAGAGGTTGTTACCAAGGTTTACAGTTTGATCAAAGAATTTGTCCCGTATGTAATGATGGAGTTGAGGATGAATTTCATTTTATAATTAAATGTAAGGCATTATTAAATCCAAGAGAGGAATTTTTTAATAAATTAAAAAATTAACAGAAGTTGTCCTAACCTTTAAACATATGAACCCTCTTTATAAATTTACTTATATTTTTACAGTGACTGATTTAGACCTATTTTCCATATTTGTAACCGGGGTATATAATATGTACAAAGTGAACCGTGAGCTCAAAAATATATGAACTATAAACATAGTTTATGCGAATCCAGGTTTTGTTTTTGAATGTGATACTAAATCGTCTGAGAGTCTTCTCTACAATTACTAGGCTGATATATAAATATATCTTAAAAATATGATAATTGTGTTGAACTATAACATTTCTGTTACTTCATTCCTTGTCCTATTAATAAGTGTATGTTTCTTGTTAATTGTGTTGAACTGTGACTGGTTGTATTCCTTTTATTTTAGAATTGTATACCAATGAACAATTTGAATTTGAATTTGAAATTATTAGCTTATTACTAATGATTATGCATATTAGGTTTTTGCTTGTGTATTTTTTTTTTTGAATTTGTTATTGAAACCGTAACAAATAGTCGTTTGTTAATATATGCATTGCATTGATGAACGAAACTTTATAAAGGCTAAAAAATGTAACTTTTTGGGTAGCACCGTTAAACTTTGAAAAACAGGATCACCAAAGCTTTATAAATTGAATTGGATAGCACACTTTTAAACCTTTTTATAAATTTCTGAAAACCGACTGCTTCATTTACATTCATGGCATTGTTGTTTCCAATATATTTGGCTATGTTATTTTATTATTAAAGGTCTTCGCCTTTCCGTTCATCATAAATATATGACGCTACAATGAATCTGGTCTCTAAAATTGATTTCAGAGGTAAAATATTCACAAGAAAAATGCGTAATTTGTAGAATGCTTAAAGTCGTTTGAAAATAACAGAAATTACTAAATTATGGACCATTTGTGTAAATTCATATAATACATTTCAAGATAAACATAATAGCAGGCCTCTCCTTTTGCCCGTTTCTACTCATTATCCTTAATTATTGTTTGTTTTTATGTCAAGTCAGTACACTAATATGATATATTTTCAATCCTCCAATAGGGCACAAGTCCAAAATTCAGCCTCCTTTCTTACACGAACTGGTAAACTGGTGGCTCTTTATTCCCTCTTGCTGCATAGATAGCTAGGCAAAATGAAACACACCTGCCAGAAACCTCCAAGGTATTATAACAAAAAACTAATTTAACTCCAAAATAAGGCCTCGAAGTCGGGCGAACGAGTTTTTTATCGTACGGCTATACAGTCTGAGCTGGTAGAATAGCCGTCCATATCCATACATTTTAAGTGGTAACCTGACCACATTTCTTAACAAATCATATGTCTACAAAAAGTGAACAAATCCCTTCATACCAAATAACATCCACGCTGGTGTTTGTCTAGTAATGTTTATTGACGAAATATCTGATAAAACAATAAAGGGATGCTTAAGACGCAATAACCTATTAGTATCAGAACTGTTATCGAAACTGTGATCGAAAAAGTACCTGAAATGAATCCAAACTGAATTGTGTTATACACTATGTACCATCCTTCACAACCCTCTGCAACCTGTTCTACGGTCCTAAGAGGGTTGGTTCTCTCTCCTGAAGAATTAATCCATCAGACGATGTTGTTATTAAGAGCATATATACTTTATTAGTAGACAAGTATTATCTTAAAAACAGATATTCGACGCATTTAACTCCTAGAGACGAATGTAAGGTATAACGGAAACCGAGCAAACAACAATAAGAACAAACTTAAAAAAAAAATTATCAAACGAAAGAAAGAGACAGGAAACATTAACGTTTTCTTTCATTGATGTGAGTGGGGGAGGTTAATAATTAACGTGTTGCGAACTGTATCCAATCAAAATAAGGCTATTATTTATGAAGATTGCAACATTCGTGGATTTTTTTAAATGTTATTAAACAATGAGGTATTTTCAAAAAGAGACTTTGCAGTTAGAGCTCCGTCTCCTGTCTGCACGTTAATGAAGAGACACGCAAAGAAAGAAAAAAGGCATTAATGGCTTTAAAAATCATAGAGCTAACAATAATCATATTTAATTATCCCCAATGAAAAGCTATTTCAGAAGTTGAAGACCACAATGCTAAATAAAAAAAATACAAACCTTTCTATGTATATGCCGGAGTTGTAAGTTTTTTCTTGTGATGTATCGTATATATTAACTCGAAAACAAGTTAGTTGGTCAAAACAGCACCTATTTTTTTAATAAATTTTATAAGCAAATATATACTTACATGCATCAAGTAATATTCATTCACATGTATTCATTATAGTTTGCTATTTTATTAGAATGTCTTTTAAAATGGGAACTTCTAAGTAAAATATTTTAATTAGATTTGTATTAACAATCAGTTAATTTTACTCTTAATTCTATGTGCTGTGTGTATAGTAAACAAAATGTGTCTCATGCCTGTCATTTGGCGTTCTGACAAATACAAAATACAAATAATTTATTGGCATAAACAAATCAATATTACATGGTTAAGGCTCAATATAATGTGTACAAATATGAAGATTTTGGCTTATAATTGTATATTGTAAATAAAGACGCACAAATGAAATTAAAACGAAAAAAAAAAGAAGTATAATCTATAAATAATAGGCTTTTTCTACTTTTCATACAATTTATAATGAACAAGGAGGTTAATATGAGGATTTTGTATGAATTACTATTAAAAATTATTAGGAATCACATAAATTATATAGTTCAATTATATGTCTCTGTGTTTATCAACCAAAACTAACCGGATTCACCAATAATTAAAATACATATTAAAATTGGCATTATAAATTATTTTGTATCTGAACCCATTGTAAAACATTTATCAATTATAAACTCTTACTCTGTTTTAATCAAAAACAACCTTATTCTCAGATTCATACTAAAAGAATTTTATAAAGGAAATTACAGATTACAAAAATGTTAGTAACTTAACTCGTTAGAATAAATAATTCATCCAGAAGTATTGTTCCAAAAATATGTTTGTTATAGGAATATGTCTTTAGTTTGTTGCGTAAATTTCAAAATGCCCACATCAGACCAAGAACATTCAATTTCTGCCACTTAATTCCCATTAACAAATCGGAACACGAGAACTGCACATATGACTATGCCAACCAATAGAAAATAGATATTAGGAAATACACTACTGAACAGAGTTAACATACCAAAGAAACTACTAGAAATAGAAATACAGTACAGACTCGAGCTAATGTGTCAAAGTAGATAACCATGTCACATTTAAGCAGAAATGGTCAATTAGTCAATCAGTCAAAGAAATAAATATAGCCATTTAATATCAATTGGACTGAAATATAAAATCAATATTATTATAAAACACTCTACCACATACTCCACCGTCATCTAAAATGACGTCCTCGTCATTCTACATGTAGTAAACAAGCTGAAATAAAAACAGAAATCAAAGAAATAAGTATATCAGCATTGTCTGAAATTGCAGTGTACAAATCAATCTGAAAGCGATAACAGTTAACTATTAAACAAAACAATAGCATATTAGTGAGAACTGAGAATAGCAAGCAATGTTTTGCCTGCTTCTGTTTCAGTACCTGTAAATAGACCTTTGTCTACAAATAAAGATAAAATATCTGCCTTCTGTTTCCACTCGGCAGAGGCAGATGGAATGTTTGGTGGGACTGCAGCCTTGGTGACATAACTACCAGACCTCAACCACTGAGTCTGAGTCCTCTTACGAGTTGAACGTCGTAGGACTGGAAAGGAATCAACATTATCATCTTCTGTAAGATGAGTCGCTGTGACAGCAGCGAGTTCGTCTGACATCGTCTCTTCCTACATCTGTTGATCGGAAACGCTTCCATTAGAACTGTCATCTCCTGTATATTCTACAGGTTCGATTAAATGGACGTCTCCATTATGTTCTGTGTATTCTTCAAATGCATATGCTGTATTCCCTGTGTCGTCCGTAACATTGTGTTGAATGTTACGACCAGTTTGTACAGGTGATATCCAAATCTCCGAATTATCACTTTCTGTTTCTAAGTCCTCTATCGTTGTTTCTAATTGTTCCTCAGTAGTTGGTGGCTGCTGCTTAGCTTTTCTCGTCCTCGGTTTCGGTACTGGTCTCAATGTTGTTGTTTCTTCTATGTAGTCGTAGAGATATCCCTCTGTCAACAAGAGATTTCTGTGCAATGTCCGTTTCCTTCCTTCTCCGCTCTCTTTTTGAACTTCATATACTGGTATGCTGTTATTCGGTCGGTCCAATACAATGTATGGATCATCTTCCCATTTATCCTCAAGTTTGTGCATTCCATCGAAAACCACTCGCTTTACCAACACTTTGTCACCTTTTCAATGACTGCTACTCTTGTTTGTAGACTATAGTATTTTTTCTGTTTTTCTTTTGCCTTTCTTGACGAATCAGAGGCGAGTTGGTATGCTCTAAGTAATCTGTCTTTCAAATCTTGGATATATTTAGTCTGTGGTTCTTTATCCTTTTCCTGTATTAAACCAAAAGCTAGATCTATTGGAAGTCTTGGCTGGCGTCCAAACATTAAAAAGTACGGCGACTGGCCAGTTGCATTGTGCCTAGTACAGTTGTACACATGAACTAATGGAGCAACGTAGGACTTCCAATTTGATTTCTGGTGTGGCTGAAGTGTCCCGAGCATGGAAATCGGGGTTTTGTTGAATCTTTCTGCTGATTTATTTCCTATAGGATGGTAGGGGTTAGTTCTTGATTTCTTTATTCCAGTAATTCGACAAAGTTTCTGTATGATGTTGCTTTCAAATGTCTGTCCCTGATCTGAATGTATTCTTCCTGGCACCTTGAACTTGGCTCCGCTAAGGTAGTCATGGAACTTGTCGCTGATCGCCCATTTCAAGGCAAGAAATTCCAACTTGTGTGTGGGGTAATTATGCTCTGCTTTGGTCAATCCCCTACTGGCATATGCAATTACACAAAGTTGTTTTACCTGTTCTTGATAGAGTACAGCTCCAAGTCCTTGTCCACAAGGGGTTACGGGGTTCAAAAGGCTTTCCATAATCTGGATATCCGAGTATAGGTGCTGATACTAACAGATCCTTTAGATGGTTAAAGGCCTTCTCTTGTTCACACTGCCAGGGTTGTTGTTCGTGTTTGTTTCTTCTTTCCTTTCTTCGTCACATGTGATGGCATAATCGATGTGGCTTGGCTATCTTACTAAAGTTTGGAATAAATCTTCTAAAGTATCCTATGAAGCCAATAAATCTGCGAACATCCTCTTGTGACTTTGGGGTGGGTCAATTCTTTACTTTTTCAACTTTTTCTGGATCTGTCTCTACTCCTGCTTCTGAGACAACATCTCCAACAAATTTGACCTTTGGTTTGAAGAAAAAGCATTTCAGAGGTGACAGTTTCAAATTTGCCTCTCTAATTCTCGAAAACCATTTTGCGTCTTATAGATGTTCTTCAAATGTGCATGCAAAGATGATGATGTTGTCAATGAATGCACAACAAATGCGCATGTGAAGATCCTGTAAACAGTCCTGCATAAGTCTTTAGTAAGAAGCTGGAGCACAGGCTAGTCCAAATGGCATTCTGGTGTGTTCGAGATGTCTTAAAGGTCCTACAGTAAAGGCTGTTCTCTCCTTATGTTGCTCCAAAATTTCGACCTGATGATATCCCGATTTCATATCAATGGTGCTGAAATACTTGTTGCCAGCCATGCAATCGAGCATATCTTCTATCCGTGGGAGTGCATATGTGTCCTTTTTCATCTTTCGAGAAAATGTCCTGATAAGACATAATAAATTTTGTTCCTTGTTGAAGTTTTATTTCTGTAATGTTGCCAGTGGATATCTCTACTTGTTCCAAGAAGTACTGGTACTTTAGAATGGCATGAACTCTCTGGTATTACTAGAAAAATATATGGGTAGGTAGTGTGTTTTTTTCAAGTTGAATGGAAGCTTCTATGTATCCATGGTATGGTAATTCCTGCCCATTTGCACACTATATATGTATGATGTTATCTAAGGGTTTAAGTGGTAGCTCCTTCAAGTGATCATCATAAAATTTCTGTGAAATAGTTAAGACTGTGGATCCAGTATCTAACAAGGTTGATGTTTCAATTCCATTTAGATAGATGGTACTTTCAGTTGGTCTTCCACAGAGTCCGGGTGGTATTATTTTCACAGCTGAATTTAAATTAGGACAATATTGTTCCATGTCTATCGGCTGCCCTGCGCCGATGACATCCTATAGTTTAACGGCTTCCCATTTACATCTGTGGTACTGTGGCATCCTTGGCTATGTGACCTTCTCTATGGCAACGATAACAAATTACATCAGCAAATTTGAAAGTACCAGTCTGTTGCTGCTGCTGTTGTACATATCCTCTACCATAAACTCTACCTCTGAATTTACCTCCTCTACTTCTAACTCTGTTGTAGCTGTATCCCCGTTGGTATTTATAGGGTTGTTGTGATGAATTCGGTGGTTGTTGTTGATATCCTATTGTTTTGCTGTTGTTAAGATTCTAATTTCTCTAAACGTGTGATGATTTGCTTTAATATTCCTGTAAGCTCTGAGCTATCTTTTTCTTCTGCTACTATGGCCTCTTTGAAAGTTCCTTTAACATTACCAATAACTGGATGGTTTAACTGATATTCCTATCAATTCTCCTTAGGGTTGTTCGCAATGCATCAAAATTACTGTAGCGCTCTTTCTCATAATGGGTTGCATCATTCAATGATGGCTTCGGTCCCTTCCATAACATATCATGCAGCATGGAATCGGCTTGCGTTCTACTAACTTTCTGTGCAGCAATAGCTCTATCCAGAATTCCTTCCTAACGACAACGCCATGTAGAAACATCCTCATTTTCTGCTTGACTAGCATTTCAAAAGTCACTCATTACTGTTTCCAATTCATCTACACTTCCATAAACAATTTCCATCTTCATCAGTAGTTCAATCAAAGAAGCATCTGGTCCCAATCTTATGGCTACAAGGCCAGCTTCTTCCTTCTGATGCCTTGAATAAGAGCTTCTTCTTAATGGATTTCATCTTTAATCAATTCCATTATCTCATATTGCCACAACTCATATGATGTTTCTCCTCCTTTTTTGTCTTTACTTCCAGAAAATGTATTGAGTCTGGGTGGCTGGATATTTGGTGATGAAGTATTGGTATATGGTTCCTTTTTCACTGCACTGCCCATTTTTCCATTGCAAATGCTCCAATCCATTCTTCAAATTTCTTTGGGTTGGATGCTTTTGGCTTAATGTTCATTTTCTGCAGTGTGGAGATGAGTTCTTTGTATTCCTCAGGTACTGGTTCTGCCATGGTGTCAATATATAATACAGATTCAATCAGTTTCTATAAATATGGATATAAACTACAAATTAACCTGACTACCAGGTTTTGCTTCAAATAAATAAAAACATTAATTGTTTCTGGTTCTTTGTACATATATTATCAACAAAAACTAAGTTTGTAGTATCTTGTTAAAATTTTTAAATCGCTCGATTCGCGATACAATAACAATAGAGATTTAAAAAACACTACCCTCAGATTTTGAAAACCCACGTTTGGCGCTTTTTTTCATTTGATCATGTACACGTGCGTGACAGGTAAAATTTATCCTGTTTTGAAATCATTTCAACAATGTACGTCGAAACCTAGCAGATGCAGAGAGATGGCAAGCAGTTGGTATGATAAGGGCTGGAATAACACAGCGGCAGGTTTCAGATAGGTTCAGTGTTAGCCATTTTGTCATCAGTAGGCTAATGAAACGATATAATGAAACTGGTATTGTTGGGGAAAGTCCAAGATCAGGGCGACCGAAGAAGACAACAGAGAGAGAAGCTAGACTACTTCGAAGACTTGCTAGACAACAACCTTTTACCACTGCAAACAGGTTGCGTAGTCGATGGAATGTCCATGTTAGAATCAGTAGACGGACAGTAAACAGAAGGCTAAACTGCGGAAGACTTCGAGCACGGAGACCAATAAAGCGACCAGCACTTACACAAAGACATAAGGATGCCCGGCTGCAGTTGGCGCGTGACCATATCGGGTGGAATATTATCTCTTAGAAACGAATTCATTGGTTTGACGAAAGTCGTTTTCATCTGAAACCAGTTGATTGGAGGATGCGGTTATGGCGTCAACGCAACACGGCTTTTGATCCTGCACATGTTCTGGGAACTACAGCTTTTGGTGGTGGCGGAGTGACAGTTTGGGGCTGCTTCTCATATGACTGTAAGTTAGACTTGTATCCCTTAGATGACACACTAACTGCTTTAAAATACAGAGATCAGATTCTGGACTCCGGTATTGAGCCCCATATTGATGCGCATCCACTTGGAAACAGACCCGTGTTCATGGACGACCACGCAAGAACTCAGTGAGCACTCATCGTCAAAGATTATCTTGCAAATGAGGCAATTGAGACATTACCATGGTCTGCCATGTCTCCGGATAAGAATCCGATAGAGCATGTTTGGGACTATCTCGGCCGGAAAGTGAATGAATGTGACCCTCCATGTCATAACATTCAAGAATTGCGTGATACTTTAATTCAGGAGTGGCGGCAATTCCCTCAACATTGACTTCAGAGACTTGTCCAGAGCATGAGGAGACAGGTTCAAGAATTGCACCGGAAGCGGGGTGGATACACACGATACTAACTCTTTTCTTGTGAATAAATGTTAAAAGTGATTTATTCTTACATCTTAATAACCCTCGACCTGAGAAGTCTTTGTATGTAACATTACCAGTGGTTCAAACTGAAACTTTTTTTGAGTTTTGCAGTTTTATGGCATATTTTTACAAACGACATCTTGTCGGTCTTTTCTTTACATTTTGAAAAGTAAAATCATAAACGTCTTTAAAATGGTCGACTATTTCAAACGAAACGTGAAATGAACAATGGATAGTTTTATATTGATAAAAATATTGGTTTTAAAAAAAATACCTCTGCTAAAATCCCGGTGGTCCCTAACTTATGGTCAAGTGTATTAATAATCTGAAAAATAAAGCAAATATGCTGAAATAAATAAAACGCTGAAACACAAATATGCTGAAATATTCAAAGAAAGAAAAAATTAATAATCTGAAATGAAGAAAAATAACCTACAAAATTAGAAAACCTACAGGAATATAAATCAAATAATATTATCAATTAATTGTATACAGTGCCTACAATAAACTAAAGTACCTAAACTAGAAAGGAAAAAAATCAATGTAATAACCTAATATAAAGTAAAGCTACAAGAAAAAAATATGAAAGCTGCAAGAAAAAATATATGAAAGCTACAAGGAAAAACAAATATTAAAAACTGCTACATGGAAAAACAAATATGAAAGCTACAAAGAAAAACCAAATATGAAACTACAAGGAAAAAAATATGAAAGCTAATATGAATATTAACTCTGCATGTACTGGATGTACACTATATCGTGTATCTGAAATGAAAGTGTAGATAACATTGTTTTAATAAAGTAAGAAAATACTTAACTAATATATAAATAATATCAGTACCTGAAAATATTGTAAATAATTTAAGTATCAGAAATTACAGTAGTTATATTAGATATAAATTAACAACGTCTGAAGTATAAGACAACAACAAAATTAATTAGAATTAATTAATCTATAGAAAAAAATCTATTAATTAGAATTATAGTATATAATAAATCAAAGAGTAATAAAGTAACTACCTAAATATTATATAAGGCCATTCGTTGGTCAGTTTGTGTCTAAATTTTTGACAAGAAACACCGTCATTTGTATCGTTGCATAATCTTCTAGACTTGTATATTATTATTTTTTGTTTATGCTGTATCGTCATATTTGTCGATCCGATACTAAATAAGAGTACTGGTTTATCAGCTTTCTTTAGACTCTTTATATAATATTTTGAACTGCCTGTATTGTGCATATACACGATCCCAGTGGACTTATATTATTCCATCTCCCAATGACAAAAAAAATTATTCCATCTCCCAATGAAGAATATCTTAAACATTTAGACAGCAAGATTGTTACCGAGATGTAAACAAACCAAATTGAGGCAAATTTTCTTACAAATATGAAATCCACTGAATAAACAACGTCACTAAAGTCTGTTATTTGTGGATTTTTATTCTTGCAAATCGTGGTGGAAGTGAAATCTAACAGAATTTGTTCACACTGAAATCGGGCTGAAATATTTGTATTATTAAAAATGAAGGCAGATGTCCTCCAGTTACAAAATTAACTGACAGCCTGTCATTTAAATTTAAACCTTCACCAACGAAGATATTGATGGAAAAAAGGCTTTTGGTTCATGCGGTCATCTAGTCTGAAGGCAAATAGTCAGAATTAGACTTTTTCGCGTGCAGGTCGGTTGCGTGTATCGAATTCGTACCTGGTTACCCATTATTGCAGTAAAATTGAATTATGGCAAACAGCTAAATATGGAACTCCACTCACTTACTTTGAAGGAAGTGGACGTACCTAATGGATCATGGGATCAGTTCTGACATAATTGGGCTAGCTGTTCATCCTCTGCGATTGCTGAAGGCCAAACAGTTGTGAATGTTCATCGATAATAACTGCTTGTTACCGATGATCCAGAAACCTGCAGCCCTAATAGCACCTTCGGCGAAAGCTTTATCTTGACGGCATACCATATCGTGCTGATAGCGATCCATACTACAATAAGTGGCTTCTTTTTAAGAAGAGCTAGTGTTAAGCGTTGAATTTTCCCTCCCATTTTTCCCAAATCGAGAAACGGGTTCAAATTGGTTATTGAACTGCGCTGTGGAACGAAAAAAGTATGTTTTAGACACGCGATTTCGTCTTCTTAAGACGCCTTGGACTGCATATTCTGAGCAAAGTCTTGGGCGTCCCGTATCAGGTGGCGAGTTAATGCTTTCTGCCAAAATTGTTTCATCTAAATAAAGCGGGTAACGAGCTTGAGGTGGGCAATGGCGCCCTCAAGTTTATTCCAAATCAAAAATCCAGTTAACTTGTTACTACGCAAATGTTCGGACTTTTGACAAGTAGATCACTATTGAATCTCTTTGTAATTGTCTGGCGCGACTAGATTGAAAAGATTATAAGCTGCTTCGGTCTTTACCGTACCATTTAGATATTTTGAGTCTTTTAGCTAATTACTGTCTTGAATTTCTTTTGGATTGTATAGACATGGTAGCGGAATACGCTGGGTTTTTGCTGGTTGAAACATTGTTTATTGATCTGGATGTCTGACTTTCCTAATTTTCTCAACATGGTTGGTCACGTAAATTCAAGTCACAAAATTTCCCTTTGTACAAAAAGTCAAATATATGCTTTATTTAATCATTTCGTTACAAATTGTCAATTAGACGTTCACCAAAAATTAGTTAACGAAATCTGCGGCAGTCTATTTTAAAGAACGCGATTTCTTTCCCGTCCGTGTTTCAGTAAATGTATAGCAAGCCGTTGTGGTTACATATTTAGACTGTAGCTCTTTCTACATTTCTATTATTAATATGTTATTGTTATTATGATTGTGCAATCATATTTTTTCTTTAGTTGAATAAAAATATAAAAGTATAAATCCTAACTTGTTATATTTTTATTTAATAATAATACATGCACTGTTACAACTCATCTGTATGTCGGTATAATTAAATCTATTATTAATAGACTCATGTCCGTCCGTCTGTCTGTCTGTCTGTCCGTACGTACGTTCATACGAATTTCCGTCAAGCTTTTCTCAGAAACCGTACAAGAGAACAATTTGAAATTTGGCAAGGTGGTTCTGTATCTCAAGTTGTACGTCCTAAGCGACTTTTAGACCTGTCAGACAACTACTTCCTGTTTGGGACTTCATTTAGCGGGGACATCTGTGTCCCATGGACACATTCTTCGATTTTCTTACATGTAATTCCTCAGATTTTGTACATGAAGCAGATTTGATAATTTTGTAATGTTTGGTCCAACAAATTTTAAAAATACTGTATACTGGCATGACAGAAACAAAGATTTGGTAAAAACAAGAATATGTCCAAAAGACATAATGCCCTATCTTGAAACATTTGAGATGAACAGACGGACGTGAACACTGTATACCCCCTACTTTCGTAGATGGGGCATAAAAAGCTATGGTAATAAAAACACATTTGTTATCATATAAATACCTCTAACACACTGTTGCAAGTGTTCCTTACTAGTTTATCTATGTCCAAATCTGAAATTAAATACAATTAACCAAATTACAAGCTTTACAAATGAATGGTAAATTTGAATATAGAGATAAAGAAAAAAATTTCCATGATTTGAAAACTTTTAGACCTACATCAATGGCCTTGTACTCAGGCTTGTAGGTTACTGTTACTGCTTACTGGTACTCTCCAGGAGCACCAGAGTTCATTCTTGCTTTTACTGGGTTCACGTTGATGATTGCAGTTAGTTTGTAATATTTTTTATTTGTATGAAAGGTATTTTGTTTTTCTGATGATGATTTTGTCTTAATGACAGACATCATTCATTCTGGAATTGGTACTTTTTTGCTTCAATTTTGAAATTAATTGTTTTCCTGCAATTGAAAGTAAATGTATGACAGAATCAAATTATTAGAATATTTCCAATTGAAGAGATTAACATAATTAAGAGTATTACGAATTAAGAGGTTAAATATGAATACTTTTGTAGCACATTTCAACTAGGTACAATATTATCATGATTATGTAATAGATACCTAAATCATCATTCTTTAAGGACAACACTTTCTTGCAGCAATTCCTACATATTCCTGAAAGATAAAATTCTATTTCGAACAAGATTCTTATTATATTTGTACATTGTATAATTTAAAAGTAAAAACAATTCAATTCAATTCAATTTTTTTTATTGCTCGACCTCAATTACAATAATTGGGTTAGGCTCATACACAATTGATAATAGAAATATAATAAAGCAATCTAAGTAACTAACAAAATAATATCTTTTGTGTGTTCATCATGCCCATAGTATTATTATAAAAGTAAAATTGCTCCTAAATTTCAATTCACATACATGTACATTAGTTGTTTTGTACAAAATAATGCACATAATTGACTGGACATGATTTACATGCTGTTGTGGAATCCATTAAGTTACTCTGCTGTCAAAAAAGATAAAATTATTGTCAATCTCAAATTATATATTCTAATACTCTAATACCTGTAAACAAATAACCCTTTGTCCATCTTATATTCTAATACATTAACCAATCAAAGTGGACAAGTCAAAAAAACATTTACAATATAAGGTCCTGACAAATTAACTGCATGATCAAGTACAAAATATGACCAGGCCCTATAACTGAGACCACTACAAAATTTGTAAACATAAAAGACTAATTTTAAACATTAATTTACCATAAATACTTACCAACTGGAAGCAAGGTACCAAGGCTGTGCAGCACATTTATACTTTCTGCCAGTCAACCCTCTAAAAGCCTTTCCATTTCCTGTGTGCAGCGGATAAATACAAGTCCTTGTTTCTTTAAAGTAAATTCCGAGTTTGTAACGATGCGATGGGCACACAAGTAAATCTTTATATAAACTTTCATCCAAAAATGCCAGCACGATACAAAATGAGCTGTCCTTTTATGCTGACTAGAACCACAGGGGCTTGTAAAAATAGATTTACTTGCGCTTTCGAATGATACTGGGTCGATTGTGTTATACTCCCACACTATAACCAATCGACCCAGTATCATTCGAAAGCGCAAGTAAATCTATTTTTACAAGCCCCTGTGCTAGAACTAAAGTGTCTGTATGAGCCTCCTGCCACGTTAATGCTCTTCGAATGGTTTGAAATGTCCTTACAGCAACTTTTAATTGGTATCAGGTCATGTTCTTTGGGCAAAAGATAGTAGTCGCCACATAATAAATTGGATCTATATTCTGAAATTCCATATTTTTTAATTTTTGTTGCATCGTCTGCCATTTTCAGCCAAACGAAAGTGAAAGTAGAGTTCAGCACAGAATATTCATATCTTGAATAAAATTTCAGGAAAAAGGTACAATTTGATATTATCTTCATAAAAAGCTAATATTATTTATTTTTACATGTATTGTCACATTTTCTATTTTTTTCATTGAAGTTTGACCTTGAAATTACTTGCAACATATTGAAGAGGAGTTACTTCCCTTTGACCATTTTTGAAAATAAGATCTACTTTAAAAGGATACTATTTAAAAATAAGCATATGTGCATCTGGTGATTTTTTTAAATTTTGTACACTTAAATGTGTTCTTTCATTTGATACTGTCAGAAATGGTAAGCTATCAAGGATATTTGTGAAATCAGAGGATAAAACTTCAAATATTTCAATGAAATAATAAGGGGAAAAGTTGCAGTTAGGTTTTCAGTTACTCATGATTTGCTGGAACACCATAAGTCAGATTGCAATCAAACTTGGCAGAAAGTTTCTATTTGGTTTTGGCTTTCTATCATTTAAATATTTTCAATTTTCCTTTCAATTGATAAATCACCAAAATTCAGAGCATTGCATGATTCTTAGATGGACTGGCACTTAAAACAAATCAAACATAAAATCCCAAAATAAAACCTCTTCTTCATATCAAATCACTCATGAGAAAATAGAAATATAAATTACAACCATATTAAATACATAATATCACTCCAGAAACTTTTGCGATGCAATTAAAAACATATTTCTCATACAAAATCACTCCAAATACTTCAGCTATGCAATTGAAAACCTTATTTCACATATAAAATCAATCCTGATCCCATTGCAATACAATTAAGAACCATATTTCACATATGAAATTATTCCTGAGACATTTATAATGCAAATATAAACTATATTGAACATATAAAACCAATCAGGAGACTATAGCAATGCAATTTTAACCATATTCCACATATAAAGTTACTCTGGAGACCTTAGCCATGTGATTAAAAAGAATATTTTAGATATAAAATCACTCAAAGAAACTAAAGCTATGCAATTGAAAACTATATTTCACATAAAAAGTTACTCTAAAGAGCTTAGCCATGCAATTAAAAACCATGTTTTGCAGGCAATACCATAAAAACAAAATATTCAACATATAAAATCAATCATGACACCTTAGTGATGGAATTAAAAACCATATTTCACTTATAAAACCTATCCTGAAACTTTTAAAATACAATTAATATCTATATTTCACATATAACATCTCTAATGACACTGTAGCAATTAAATTAAAAACTATATTTCACATATAAAGTCACTCTGGAGACCTTAGCCATGCAATTCCAAACCATATTTTACATTTAAAATCAACCCTGAGACCATATTGATGGAATTAAAACCATATTCTGCATATAAATCAATCCTGAAACCTTGGCAATACAATTAAAAAATATATTTAACATATGAAATCACTAATAAGACTTTAGCAATGTAATAAAAAATCATATGTCGCATATAAAATCACTCTGTAGACCTAAGTGATGCAATTAAAATCCATATTTAACATATAAAATCAATCTTGACACTTTAGCAATGCAACTAGAAACCATATTTCACACATAAAATCAATCCTGAAGCCTTGGTTATGCCATAAAAAACAATATCTCACATATCAAATCACTTTGGAGAGCTACACGATGCAATTAAAATCCATAATTAACATATAAAATCAATCTCGACACTTTAGCAATGCAACTAGAAACAATATTTTACATATAAAATCATTCCTGAAGCCTGGTAATGCCATAGAAAACAATATCTCACATAAAATCACTCTGGAGACCTAAGCGATACAATTACAATCTATATTTAACATATTAAACCCATCTCGAGACTTGAGCAGTGCAACTGGAAACCAAATTTCACATATAAAATCATTCCTGTAGCCTTGGTTATGCCATAATAAACAATATCTCTCATATTAAATAACTCTGGAGACCTAAGCGATGCAAGTAAAATCCATATTTAACATATAAAATCAATCACTAGACTTTATAAATTTTACTAGAAACCATATTTCACATATAAAATCATGGTATATGCCATAAAAAACAATATCTCACATATAAAATCACTCTGGAGACCTAAGTGATTCAATTAAAAACCATATTTCACTTATAAAATCATTTATGGGACAATAGTGATGGAAAAAAAAACTATATTTTACATATAATATCAATCCTGAGACCTGAGCTATCAAAGTAAAAACAAAACTTTTATGTATTAAATCACTCTGGGGATATTAGTGATGGAATTAAAACCATATTTTACATATAAAATCATTCCTGATACCCAAAGGTGCAACCAAAATGTGGGTTGTACCATTGTAAATTATTGTTTAATCGTTGTGTATTTTAATAAGATTTAGTGGTTAAAATACAGAACTCTCATAGATTTTAAACCTTTTTTTATTATTATCACACATTTTGGATATTGCAATATACTTTCAATTGGATACATAATGTAGACTTAATTTATATTTTGAATGATTGCTAAGTTCAAGAGTTGTAATTATTATTATGATATCGAAGAATTGCTTGATTGATAGATATTTTATAATTAATAAAAATATATAAAGATATGTCTCACTTTATTAGACTATACATTAATATTTAATAAAAGGAAACAACTGCGCGATAAGAAATATGTTTATGATTTAAAACATTTTTGTTGATATGATATGATATCCTCCAGAAACACGTAAGGGACCGACCATTTAACTTGCAGGGGGGAGGGAAGGGGCTCGATTTTTTCCTAAAAAAATATTCTGAAAATGATTTTTGATGAAAAAAATATTTTGGAAGCAGAGGGTAAGAAAAAAAATATTCTGAAGAAGGATTTCTGGTATATAAATTAATGCTAATAATGAAAAAAAATATTCTGTCTGACCAAAACAAAAAACCAAGGCCCCCCTTTCAAGTTAAATGGTCTGTCCCTAAATAACAAACAAATCTTCAATATAAAATTCTTTCATTACTAATTTTGTGTTATATCGATTGTTTTTTGGTAGTAGGATTTTAATAAACCACAAAGGATTTGAGTTTCATCTTTCGTATACTTTTCATAATTCCGACAACGCGCAGATATAATAAATGGACGTACGGTACAACCAGTCGGTCTTTCGTAAAAAAAAATTGTCAAAAAACATTAAAAAGGTAAGGGGTCGTCCATAATTTTCAACCATTTTCACAAGTGTGCACAAAGCACACTTTTTGAGACCCCCACCCCCCATCAAAAGTGTACATCAACCATTAAACTAATAACGCTGTCCAAAATAAAAAGGGAAATTCTACTGATTCCCTTTTCCTGTCGAAAGTGAAAAGTGCATCCCTTATGAGAGTGAATTTTTATAATTCTACATATAAACCATGAACGAAATCAGAAAATTTGATCTTTTGTCGTATATTTGTATATAAAATGTATGACAGGATGAGAAAAACATGGGAGAAATTTCTCCAATCGGTTTGATTTTAACTGTTTAGTATTAAAATCATGGGAGAAATTTCTTCCATCTTTCTGATGTTAACTCTTTAGAAACACAATCATGGGAGAAATTTCTCCCATTGGTTTGATATTGCAATCATTGGAGAAATTTCTCCCATCGGTTTGATTTTAATTTTTAATATTGCAATCATGGGAGAAATTTCCCCCATCGGTTTGATTTTAGCTATTCAGCATTACAATCATGGGAGAAATTTCTCCCATAGGATTGCTTGTAATTTTTATTATATCAATCATAGAAGAAATTTCTCAAATAGGTTCCTTCAAGATTTTACACTGTATACTCCATGTTGTTTATTTTCTGAAAAATAAAAGAGATACAATGTTTTTAAAATGTTTGATAAAATTTCAGTATTGTATCATTTATCCGAGGAAAATGTGACCGTGAAAATGCATAAGTTATATGGACGGCTAAAAGTTGACGAAGTCGGTTAACAAGAAGGAATCTGAAAGATCTGAAAATAAATACCATAAAATGACATGATGATACAAGGATACTGACAAAATTTAAGTATTGGATCATTTATTATTTGTGAGAAAAATGTGATGGAAAATGAATTGTTGATATGGTCGGCTGAAAATTGACGAAGTTGGTAACAGGAAATCTGAATGGTAGAGGTCTGAAAATGGACCTCACAATATGTCATGATCATAAAAAGCTAATTACAAATTTCAGTATTCTATTATTGATCATTGCTGAGAAAAATGTGACGGAAAATAGTTACGGACGGATGAAATTTGACTAAGTCGTTTAAGAGGTAGTAAAATTCGGAAAAGTCTGAATATAAATCCCATAATATGGCATGATCATACATGGCCACTGACAAAATTTCATTATGGTATCACTTACCACCGTTGAGAAAATGTGACTGAAAATGCTCACCGTAACAGTGACACAGACCGAAAACTATACCCTTATCCCCTTCAAGGGATGTAGAGTGTTCAAACAAATTTTAACTATTGGATTAAAAATAAGTATTAGCATAAGCTGTTAAACTGATTGCATACATTAACAAATTCTCAATTAGGTAGGAACACTAATATATAAATGTTGTAACTTGACTCACCAAAATTATGATGCGCTTTCCTTGTACTACGCTAGACCAAACATTTGACCAAACATTTGACAGCGAGATGATTTTGCTTCTGTTGTCACCCGCATTTTGCAATTACAATCTGTAGGTAAATATAGCAATACGGATTTAGATGTTATCAACATTTTCCTACGTAAAATTTCAAAACTCCTGTTACGCTCAACTGAAAATTCCAAACTGGAAAAATGTAATTCCGTTAAGATTTCTCACTATTTTTGTTTAAAAGGTATACGTATATTCAATAAAATAACGAGAATATACGTTTATGTCAATTTTATTTGCTCTAACATTCTGTTTTGGGATATATCTTATTGAAAGCGTCCTCTTAGAGCCGCTTCGAAATTTGTTAGACATATTAGAATCGAAATAGATTATTGCAATGCCGCACTATGCGAATTAGAACATGGTCAGACCTTATAATATTTGTCCTCATTTAACACTTTCCCACGAGGTCAGTAGACTATAGTATTAAAGTTTTATTACCGCTTTGATGATGATTTTTATTTAATGTTCATAGTTCAATGCTATAGGGTCATCGTGGCGATGACGTTTTCTGTTCGAAATTTAATGCCCTAAAATTTAGTATACTAACAGCAGTAATGATAATAATGATAATACGAATATTTCATGAATCGAATGAATAATAATGTTCGAAATGACCAGAACAAGTAATAGACAACCATATAAATTAATTAGCAGTAAAACTTTCTTTGTCTAGTATTGAAACGTTTACAAATATTGTTGCCTAAACTATTTAGAGCTGTTAGGTTCTTTTTTTGTAAAAAAAAAGATGCATATGGTATCATTGAAGAGCCTTGAGCATATATATTTATTTCATTGAACTTTGTATTGAATATTTAGGTTGGACAATCGACAACAATAGAGAATTCATCGTCTACCAGTTAATGTGTACAAAAGCAATATTTTGATAAAAAAACAAAAAAACTTCAATAGTGTACATTTCGAATGAAAAGAAGCGTTCCTGGGACACTTGAATTTTACATGAACTTCAATTAGGATAAATTTGGAACGATGGCCTTTTCAAATACGATTCTGTATTATATTTTATTTCATATCAATGATGTAACAATCTATTCCATTGGATGAATTGCAGTCAGTATTGTAAGCTACACTTGCAGTTACAGATGTAACAGGGATACAGCCTGATCAAAAAGATTATTCGTTTCCATGTACCGCAAAACATGCATATACATGTATAGAAAAGTTCACTTTGTGAACTATTAAACTTATTTGTTTTCTAATGTGTTCAATGAAATAAAAAGTAAAACTTACTTGCGTGTATGACCGTATCAGAAATACGGTCATACACACAAGTTACTATTGCACAAATAAACTGTACATTTCTTTATTACTCGTATGATATATCTTAAATCAAACTGTACATATACATGCGTATGCGTCAAAACAGATACCTTCGATATTCATCTGTAAAATACGACAATTTGGTTTCCGTTCTCTGCCAAGTCACCAGGAATTGTCCGGATGAAATTTTGCTTTATCTCTGACTGGACTGGACAAATTAGGTCAGGCGCTTTTATAGCATTCACATAGAATTCCTTGATTAAATAACTAGCATTTGACCAATGCGATCGTTCACTTCCTCCTGTATTGTGCATTATTTTGAAAATGCTTTATGTTTCCTGGTTCCATCTTACACTCGGTGCACATATTACGTTTAAAAAGAACCTTTATATAAAGAGATGAATCAAACACAAATCTCTTCATTTAAATCAACGTTAATTTAAAGACAGCACATTGAAATGAAATGCACAGAAAAAAAACACAAGAAGACTGTAACTTTTTAAATTATAGATTTTATATTTACAGCCATGATGCACGTACGCATTCTTTTGTAGGAAATTTGTGGTAATCTTAATGTCACGGGGTAGGTACTGGTTTTTAATTTCATCAACACTAATGTTCCTATATGCATATTTATTTATATAAATATTTCCAAATAATAATTATTAATACACGTCCATTCACTTTCATTCTATTTCATATCGAGGTACCTCAACTTTCACTGAACTTGCAAACACATAAAATTAAGGCATGTCATTATTTATTTTTGACTGCGGCAGAAAGATCACCAGGTGGTAGACAAAAACCTAATCTTCTAATGATATGTCTGACACGGGTCATTTAAACTTTAATTGATAGATACTGCCCGTTCTTCTTATCAACCAATTACTAACTATTGGGTTCATGACTTTTGTAATAAATTATGAACAATTAAAATTATGTGATTTAACGTTTGCATTGCCAGCTATTCGTTTTTCTTAATAATATTGACTATTGTGTGTCGTGGACTTAAATATAGTTAATCATAATCGATTTAAAATATCATGTTTACGTGATTCTAAAGGGGGTGTGTGTGTGTGTGTGTGTGTAAAAAATAAGCAGAAAAAATTGTACTTCTGTGCGGCAATAACGTGTATTACATACTTCTAAATAACACTCATCTTATTTTCGCATATGAATTTTAGGATTATAATTAACATTACACAGATTCAACGATTCAATATTTGGGAATAAATAGGCAATATGTGTTTTTAATATCAAGACTTTGTCTGGCTGAAAAAAATTACTGTTCCGTATTTTATACATATTTCTAGAATAAATAAAATATTTAAACTAATATAACTGAATATTTAAAGAAAAATTTAATCGTAAACATTACAAAAAAATCTCATATAATTTTTAATGTACTTCAGTTCAAGAATATCATATGCGGTCTTTTGTCAATTTTGATTTCCTTTTGTAAAGGTGGAACTTTAACTTGTATTTTAAGTTTTTAAAGCCAAAGATGTTCAATATTTAATGAACGAATCAATATCTTGTGCCTTCTTTATTGTAAAGAAATGTATTTTTTAATTTTTATTTCTTTTGTAATTTTTTCTTTTTAATTAAACTTCATGAACATATGCAATACTTTTATATGATGAGTGTGTAAAATGAAACAAAAACTCAAATTATAAAACTAGCCTTGCCAATATTTTAAACATAAAACGAAAAAATGTATTTAATCAGAAAAGAAATATTTTTCGATGGTTTAAGATAGCAAATAAATAAAAAATGGATATGCATGTAATGAATGTATTTTTAAATGTCTTAAATGCCTATGTCCATCTGCGATTTATAACGCTTCTTTTGCAACCTGATGACAAATCTGTTAAATGTTGACCCCTAGTTCGTACCCGCTAAGGGACAATAAAAACGATCATACTGGTTTTAATTGGCTTGCACAAAATCACAAAAATAACTTGTGAGACTCTATAGGATGGTTTTCTTTACGTAATAAAATAAGTAACCTCAAGCATGTTAAGAAATATATTATTATATTATTCGATAGTATACTAACGCAATATTATTTTGATTTTAAAGGCGATTATTTAACGCCTACATATCAAATCGGGGGAGCAAGTAAAAAACGTAATTTTGGTTAGATTGAAAGAATTTTATTTGTTTTTTTTTTCATTTCTGATCAAATTGCCAAAAAGTGGTCCAAAACCAAATTGTGTTGCCGTGAAGTAAGGATACTATATCCAGATCTTTTTTTTGGGGTGGGGGTGGGGATGGGGAGGGGGTTGGTGGGACTGAGCAGTGTGTGTCCACAACCAAGTAACTATAGCTTGTAGTGGATTTATAGTTCTTTGTGGGATGCTATTCAATTATTGTGTAAATGGCAAACAGCTAATTAAATGTTGTACGGGACAGGCGCATACTTTCCGATTGTCTAGCTCATCCCATGCATGTTTGATTTGGTTAAAAAGACAATAGAAAAGAGAAATTTAGTTTTGAATTGCAGTGTGCAATCACTGTAATTGCGTTGTCGACGTCGTGATGCAAGGTGCGGGTCAGGGAACGGACTTCGTGGCATCACCTGGAACTCCACAAACGATTTCTGATCGTGCATGTACATTATTTGAGGGAACATGAAAAAAAAAACTAAATATCTCTGGCTGTTTCCGTGGCTGTCTGAAATCGGTTACAGCGATAGACAAAATGCATGCGGGAATCTTGTCGTCGTGATGTAACGCGCTGAAGTATGCTCTTGAAACGATCAGCTACTTTTACCTGTAGCTCTAAGATGGCCGAGCAAGCGATCAACAGTTGACTTTTGAACTCCTTGTTGCTGTGCGATGAGAATTTGCTATTGACCCTTAAAACTCAGACGCACGACATAAAACGCGGAAAAATTATTCATTAAACAACGAAAAGAATCAATTAGGGTATAACATGTAAAAAAACGTATTTCCCAGTCAAAGAAATTCTGTCCAGTATAACTTTATAAAGCGATCATTAGAAGCGCGAACATGAGGTTCATATTGTTCCGACTATTGCCTTTTGATAAATAATAAAGTTTAATTCATTTATAATTTTCTAATATATGTTTTGTTTATGTATGAATATTTTGGTGTGTATGTGTTGCTACATCCAGGGTTTTTCATATACAATAAATATTATTATTATTATTGTATAAAACCCCGAATGCATGTCAATCACATCCAGATCTTCTCAATAAAGAGTTTAGTGGCTTTTTGTGCCCCGTCGTTGTTTTTGCCGTTTTAAACTTTTTGGTGAAATCAATTGAAATAAACATGTTAAAGAGATAAATCGATGAAATCACATGTTGATGCACTATATATATAATAAATCAAAACTGAATTCATCTATAATCCCAATTTAATGGGCACACAGGTTCCCGGGGCCATGTGCCTGAAGGGTTCCAAATGTCATAAAACAGCATCTATGCAATACAGAACGTAATGTAAGGTTTTGGAAAATTGTAAAACGAAAACAAATCTCCTTATCTTATAGCATGAAATACAAATACAGAACTATGTGTATGAACAACATGTGTTTTCCTTCAAAATATCATTACAATACGTATTCCAGTTTGAAACATCAATACACGGGCTAGACAGTTTGTTTTAGTTATATGGTAGATATAAATGTATGTTGAGGTCAACGTTTGAAAAGCGAAACAAAAAACTAGTAATACTATGTTGGAATGCCAGCACAAATTCGCCTAAAATCCCGAAATCTCATGGAATGTATTTCATTGAAATTGGTATAAATTCTTTTATGCCATGGAAAAAAAATCGTTGAAATCGGACAAAGTTGCCTGGTAAATGACAGCGTTTACAAAATGGCTGCTTTTGCATCAATGGTTTTACTCCAAAATGTTTAGGATAGTCAACCGTATCAGTATACCAATTTCTACCATTTTTTTATTGCAATCGCCTACAGAGATCTGAGAAATGTCATTCTATTTTTAGCGACGACTTTTTTTTAAATGACGACCCTTTTACAAATTATTTTAGCTCATTGCACAACTTCAGGACAGCACCAACATACTCACAAAGCTTCTTGTTTGTTGATCAGACATTACATGTGTAAGAAAAAGGTTTACAAGATTGATGTTTAAAGAAAAAATAAAGAGTAAGAACCAGTGCTGATTGTGATTGCAAGCAAGACACAAAAATTCCCCTCCCGTCTACAAACATAGTCTGTCATATGACCTATCTTAGTTTGTGCATTTATATCTACCTACATATAAAACATTTCGTTGAAATTGACAAAGCTGACATTAGGGGGGTTGGGGACGATGTTTTACAAAATATTGGTGTTTGAGTCCAATTTTTTCCGGCGAAAATTCTCAGGATAATCAACGGTATCAATTTACCAATTTCTATTGATTGATTGATTGGATGTTTGCTTTACGTCCAGCGAGCAGTATTTCAGCTATATTCAGGACGGGAACAAGTAACAAACAATAAACCATTTTAAAAAGAGGTGGGATGGGACACCCGGAACAAAGTTTTGACTGCCACTGGAAAAGTATGGAGTATTGGGTAGAGTCACATAATTTAGCATTTGGTAGCGGCTACAACGAGCCTACTCTTTTTCGAAATCTACAAAAGGGGTCTTTTTCGTGCAAGGAGTATGGCACTCTCCAAACATGCTACCCACTATGGTCCGCGGCCAGGCTTTCCGTATTATGACCTGACAACCCCCCCTACGAGAGGGTCTCCACTATCCGTCACCCGGGTATGCGCTGGGCTGCTCTGTGGGTCGAGCACTGGGAACCATCCTAGTATGGTCCCAGCCAATTTCTATTGAAATCACTTCAGCCATTCCCGAGATCTGACAACTGCTCTTTTCTCAACTGCTGCCATTTTGAAAAATCTAAAACCGATGTGCACAACTAGACAGATCTTTCGACTTGTTCTACAAAATTCCCGGCCAAACTCAATTACCAGAAAGATGAAAAAACTATTTATGATCTCATGGATCGTGAGTGGCTCCCAAACGACCCCGATGGACCCTCCAGTTCAGACATCCATTCGCTGCATCTTTATCTACATGGAAACCGAGTTTCGGGCAAATTGCTTGCAGCATTTTTCATTATAGATGGCCATCTTTGATACAAAATGGCGGCAATAGAAATTCGATATGCATGTGAGTGTTCTGCAAATCATATTCTACTCATATACCAATTTTAATTGAAAATTCATTTATATTTTTTATTTTTCTTTTAAAATTTAAAAATTGCCGTCATTTCAAGATGGTAGCCATTATCAAATTCTCATTTTCAGACGGCCGTCATAATTAAGTCGCCGACCACGAAGTGTCGGGCGACTTATTGTTTTTACTCCGTTTCTTATTATTATGTCTCCCAAACGAAGTTTTGGGAGACATATTGTTTTTGTCCGGCTTCTTATTATTAAGTCGCCGACCACGAAGTGTCGGGCGACTTATTGTTTTTACTCCGTTTCTTATTATGTCTCCCAAACGAAGTTTTGGGAGACATATTGTTTTTGTCCGGTTTCTTATTATTAAGTCGCCGACCACGAAGTGTCGGGCGACTTATTGTTTTTACTCCGTTTCTTATTATTATTATTATTATTTTCATATTTCTTATGTTTTCCCCTCGCAATGTTGTCCGCACATTTTCTCAGAGATGCAATGTCCAATCAAGATGAAACTTTGGGAACATGTTAAGGGTGACCTGAAGTTGTGCAATCCACTTTTGAAATTTTCAAAATGGCCGCCATTTTCAAAATGGCCGCCGTTGAAAAAAAATGACGGCCGTTGTCAGATCTCAGTAATTGCCAAAGCAATTTCAATGAAAATTGGTATACTGATACAGCTAACTATCCCGAGCATTTTTGCAAAAAAAAATTTGACGCGGCCGACATTTCAAAATGGCCGCCATCCGAACACCACCCCCCTAAAAATGTAAAAATTTAAACGTCATCCGATTTAGACGAAATTTGGTATTCAGGTAGCTTATGATACCCTTAGTGTGCCACTATTTAAAAATTTTTTGTCCGACTTCCGGTTTCAAAATGGCGGCCATTTTACTGCAGGAAAAAGTCAACTTTGTCCGATTTCAACAAAATTTGATTTCTAGGCATATTTTAATGTACTGATTTGAATGAAATACTATCCATGGGGATTATAGTGGCAATGGGGGTTCGTTTGGGAGACATTCTGTGTTGGCATCCCAACACAATCAGCACTAGTTAAGTCGCCGACCACGAAGTGTCGGGCGACTTATTGTTTTTACTCCGTTTCTTATTAAATGAAACTTGGCCAACTGAAAGCTCATGTTATGAAGTTGTGCTCTTGACTTTTCGTTCCCTCTACTCGGTCAAAAGTGTGGAACGGGAGGCGACTTCAACGTTTCGGGAAACGTAAATTTTAATTATTCTTCTTCTTTCTTTCTTTCTTTCTTTCTTTCTTTTTTCTTTCCGTTCAATCTTGTCCGCACATTTTCTCAGAGACGCAATGTCCAATCAAGATGAAACTTTGGGAACATGTTAAGGGTGACCTGAAGTTGTGCAATCCACTTTTGAAATTTTCAAAATGGCCGCCATTTTCAAAATGGCCGCCGTTGAAAAAAAATGATGGCCGTTGTCAGATCTCAGTAATTGCCAAAGCAATTTCAATGAAAATTGGTATACTGATACAGCTAACTATCCTGAGCATTTTTGCAAAAAAAAATTTGACGCGACCGACATTTCAAAATGGCTGCCATCCGAACACCACCCCCCTAAAAATGCAAAAATTTAAACGTCATCCGATTTAGACGAAATTTGGTATTCAGGTAGCTTATGATACCCTGAGTGTGCCACTATTTAAAAATTTTTTGTCCGACTTCCGGTTTCAAAATGGCGGCCATTTTACTGCAGGAAAAAGTCAACTTTGTCCGATTTCAACAAAATTTGATTTCTAGGCATATTTTAATGTACTGATTTGAATGAAATACTATTCATAAGGATTATAGTGGCAATGGGGGTTCGTTTGGGAGCCATTCTGTGTTGGCATCCCAACACAATCAGCACTAGTTAAGTCGCCGACCACGAAGTGTCGGGCGACTTATTGTTTTTACTCCGTTTCTTATTATTATTATTATTATTTTCATATTTCTTATGTTTTCCTTTTTCCCCTCGCAATGTTGTCCGCTCGTTTTCTCGCTCATCTTTTAACCGATCGAAATGAAACTTGGCCAACTGAAAGCTCATGTTATGAAGTTGTGCTCTTGACTTTTAGTTCCCTCTACTCGGTCAAAAGTGCGGAACGGGAGGCGACTTTAACGTTTCGGGAAACGTAAATTTTAATTATTATTATTCTTTTCCACACATTTTTCTTAATCGTGAACTTGTCCGACACATTTTTTGAAAACGCTTTGACCAATCAAGATAAAACCTGCTGAGGTGGGTGGAGGGTCACTCAGAGGGGTGCCATCCACTTTTGAAATTTTCAAAATGGCCGCCATTTTCAAAATGGCCGCCGTTAAAGATTTTTGGCCCCCTCTCAGATCTCGGAGATGGCTGGATGGATTTTAATGAAAATTGGTACACTGGTAGAGTTAACCATCCTGAGCAGTGTGGCGAAAAAAAATTTGATGCGAACGCCGCCATTTTAAAATGGCCGCCGTTTTACCACACCCGCCCCCCAAAAACGTCAACTTTGTCCGATTTCAACGAAATTTGATTTCTAGACGTATTTTGATGTACTGAACCTGCTGAGGTGGGTGGAGGGTCACTCAGAGGTGTGCCATCCACTTTTGAAATTTTCAAAATGGCCGCCATTTTCAAAATGGCCGCCGTTAAAGATTTTTGGCCCCCTCTCAGATCTCGGAGATGGGTGGATGGATTTTAATGAAAATTGGTACACTGGTAGAGTTAACCATCCTGAGCAGTGTGGCGAAAACAAATTTGATGCAAAAGCCGCCATTTTAAAATGGCCGCCGTTTTACCACACCCGCCCCCAAAAACATCAACTTTGTCCGATTTTAACGAAATTTGATTTCTAGAGGTATTTTGATGTACTGATTTGAATGGAATACTATCCATGGGGATTTGGGCGACATCTGTGTTGGCATCCCAACACAATCATGTTTAATTATTATTATTTTCATATTTCTTATGTTTTCCTTTTTCCCCTCGCAATGTTGTCCGCACATTTTCTCAGAGATGCAATGTCCAATCAAGATGAAACTTTGGGAACATGTTAAGGGTGACCTGAAGTTGTGCAATCCACTTTTGAAATTTTCAAAATGGCCGCCATTTTCAAAATGGCCGCAGTTGAAAAAAAATGACGGCCGTTGTCAGATCTCAGTAATTGCCAAAGCAATTTCAATGAAAATTGGTATACTGATACAGCTAACTATCCCGAGCATTTTTGCAAAAAAAAATTTGACGCGGCCGACATTTCAAAATGGCCGCCATCCGAACACCACCCCCCTAAAAATGTAAAAATTTAAACGTCATCCGATTTAGACGAAATTTGGTATTCAGGTAGCTTATGATACCCTGAGTGTGCCACTATTTAAAAATTTTTTGTCCGACTTCCGGTTTCAAAATGGCGGCCATTTTACTGCAGGAAAAAGTCAACTTTGTCCGATTTCAACAAAATTTGATTTCTAGGCATATTTTAATGTACTGATTTGAATGAAATACTATCCATGGGGATTATAGTGGCAATGGGGGTTCGTTTGGGAGACATTCTGTGTTGGCATCCCAACACAATCAGCACTAGTTAAGTCGCCGACCACGAAGTGTCGGGCGACTTATTGTTTTTACTCCGTTTCTTATTATTAAGTCGCCGACCACGAAGTGTCGGGCGACTTATTGTTTTTACTCCGTTTCTTATTATTATTATTATTATTTTCATATTTCTTATGTTTTCCTTTTTCCCCTCGCAATGTTGTCCGCTCGTTTTCTCGCTCATCTTTTAACCGATCGAAATGAAACTTGGCCAACTGAAAGCTCATGTTATGAAGTTGTGCTCTTGACGGTCAAAAGTGCGGAACGGGAGGCGACTTCAACGTTTCGTGAAACGTAAATTTTAATTATTCTTCTTCTTTCTTTCTTTTTTCTTTCCGTTCAATCTTGTCCGCACATTTTCTCAGAGATGCAATGTCCAATCAAGATGAAACTTTGGGAACATGTTAAGGGTGACCTGAAGTTGTGCAATCCACTTTTGAAATTTTCAAAATGGCCGCCATTTTCAAAATGGCCGCCGTTGAAAAAAAATGAAGGCCGTTGTCAGATCTCAGTAATTGCCAAAGCAATTTCAATGAAAATTGGTATACTGATACAGCTGACCATCCTGAGCATTTTTGCAAAAAAAAATTTGACGCGACCGACATTTCAAAATGGCCGCCATCCGAACACCACCCCCCTAAAAATGCAAAAATTTAAACGTCATCCGATTTAGACGAAATTTGGTATACAGGTAGCTTATGATACCCTGAGTGTGCCACTATTTACAAATTTTTTGTCTGACTTCCGGTTTCAAAATGGCGGCCATTTTACTGCAGGAAAAAGTCAACTTTGTCCGATTTCAACAAAATTTGATTTCTAGGCATATTTTAATGTACTGATTTGAATGAAATACTATCCATAAGGATTATAGTGGCAATGGGGGTTCGTTTGGGAGACATTCTGTGTTGGCATCCCAACACAATCAGCACTAGTTATTATTATGTCTCCCAAACGAAGTTTTGGGAGACATATTGTTTTTGTCCGGTTTCTTATTAAGTCGCCGACCACGAAGTGTCGGGCGACTTATTGTTTTTACTCCGTTTCTTATTATTATTATTTTCATATTTCTTATGTTTTCCCCTCGCAATGTTGTCCGCTCGTTTTCTCGCTCATCTTTTAACCGATCGAAATGAAACTTTGGTAACGTGTTAAGGGTGACCTGAAGTTGTGCAATCCACTTTTGAAATTTTCAAAATGGCCGCCATTTTCAAAATGGCCGCCGTTGAAAAAAATGACGGCCTTTGTCAGATCTCAGTAATTGCCAAAGCAATTTCAATGAAAATTGGTATACTGGTACAGCTAACTATCCCGAGCATTTTTGCAAAAAAAAATTTGACGCGGCCGACATTTCAAAATGGCCGCCATCCGAACACCACGCCCCTAAAACTGTAAAAATTTAAACGTCATCCGATTTAAACGAAATTTGGTATACAGGTAGCTTATGATACCCTGAGTGTGCCACTATTTTCAAAATTTTTGTTTGACTTCCGGTTTCAAAATGGCGGCCGTTTTAAAGTTTTACAAAATGGCGGCCGTTGTCAGATCTCAGTTATGGCCAGAGCAATTTCAATGAAAATTGGTATACTGATACAGCTAACTATCCTGAGCATTTTTGCAAAAAAAATTTTTTGTCCGACTTCCGGTTTCAAAATGGCGGCCGTTTTAAAGTTTGCTCGTTTTATCGCTCATCTTTTAACCGATCGAAATGAAACTTGGCCAACTGAAAGCTCATGTTATGAAGTTGTGCTCTTGACTTTTAGTTCCCTCTACTCGGTCAAAAGTGCGGAACGGGAGGCGACTTCAACGTTTCGGGAAACGTAAATTTTAATTATTCTTCTTCTTCTTTCTTTCTTTTTTCTTTCCGTTCAATCTTGTCCGCACATTTTCTCAGAGATGCAATGTCCAATCAAGATGAAACTTTGGGAACATGTTAAGGGTGACCTGAAGTTGTGCAATCCACTTTTGAAATTTTCAAAATGGCCGCCATTTTCAAAATGGCCGCCGTTGAAAAAAAATGAAGGCCGTTGTCAGATCTCAGTAATTGCCAAAGCAATTTCAATGAAAATTGGTATACTGATACAGCTAACTATCCTGAGCATTTTTGCAAACAAAAATTTGACGCGACCGACATTTCAAAATGGCCGCCATCCGAACACCACCCCCCTAAAAATGAAAAAATTTAAACGTCATCCGATTTAGACGAAATTTGGTATACAGGTAGCTTATGATACCCTGAGTGTGCCACTATTTACAAATTTTTTGTCTGACTTCCGGTTTCAAAATGGCGGCCATTTTACTGCAGGAAAAAGTCAACTTTGTCCGATTTCAACAAAATTTGATTTCTAGGCATATTTTAATGTACTGATTTGAATGAAATACTATCCATAAGGATTATAGTGGCAATGGGGGTTCGTTTGGGAGACATTCTGTGTTGGCATCCCAACACAATCAGCACTAGTTATGTCTCCCAAACGAAGTTTTGGGAGACATATTGTTTTTGTCCGGTTTCTTATTATTATTCTTCTTCTTTCTTTCTTTCTTTCTTTTTTCTTTCCGTTCAATCTTGTCCGCACATTTTCTCTGAGACGAAATGTCCAATCAAGATGAAACTTTGGGAACATGTTAAGGGTGACCTGAAATTGTGCAATCCACTTTTGAAATTTTTTAAATTGCCGCCATTTTTAAAATGGCCGCCGTATAAAAAAATGGCGACCGTTGTCAGATCTCAGTAATTGCCAGAGCAATTTCAATGAAAATTGGTATACTGATACAGCTAACTATCCTGAGCATTTTTGCCAAAAAAAAATGGACGCGAACGACATTTCAAAATGGCCGCCATCCGAACACCACCCCCCTAAAAATACAAAAATTTAAACTTCATCCGATTTCGACGAAATTTGGTACACAGCTAGATTATGATACCCTGAGTGTGCCACTATTTTCAAAATTTTTGTCCGACTTCCGGTTTCAAAATGGCGGCCGTTTTAAAGTTTTACAAAATGGCGGCCGTTGTCAGATCTCAGTAATGGCCAGAGCAATTTCAATGAAAATTGGTATACTGATACAGCTAACTATCCTGAGCATTTTTGCAAAAAAAAATTTTTGTCCGACTTCCGGTTTCAAAATGGTGGCCGTTTTAAAGTTTTAAAAAATGGCGGCCATTGTAAGATCTCAGTAATGGCCAGAGCAATTTCAATGAAAATTGGTATACTGATACAGCTAACTATCCTGAGCATTTTTGCCAAAAAATTGGATGCGAATGACACTATTTTGTGATTGCAGCCGTTTCACCACACTCCCCCCAAACGTCAACTTAGTCCAATTGCAACGACATTTGATATGTAGGTAGATTTTAATCCACAAACTAAGAATATCATGTCTATTTGGGGGTTTTCAACATGCACAAAAATATAGTGGCAATGGGGGTTCGTTTGGGAGACATTCTGTGTTGGCATCCCAACACAATCAGCACTAGTTATTATTATTTTCATATTTCTTATGTTTTCCTTTTTCCCCTCGCAATGTTGTCCGCACATTTTCTCAGAGATGCAATGTCCAATCAAGATGAAACTTTGGGAACATGTTAAGGGTGACCTGAAGTTGTGCAATCCACTTTTGAAATTTTCAAAATGGCCGCCATTTTCAAAATGGCCGCCGTTGAAAAAAAATGACGGCCGTTGTCAGATCTCAGTAATTGCCAAAGCAATTTCAATGAAAATTGGTATACTGATACAGCTAACTATCCTGAGCATTTTTGCAAAAAAAAATTTGACGCGGCCGACATTTCAAAATGGCCGCCATCCGAACACCACCCCCCTAAAAATGTAAAAATTTAAACGTCATCCGATTTAGACGAAATTTGGTATTCAGGTAGCTTATGATACCCTGAGTGTGCCACTATTTAAAAATTTTTTGTCGGACTTCCGGTTTCAAAATGGCGGCCATTTTACTGCAGGAAAAAGTCAACTTTGTCCGATTTCAACAAAATTTGATTTCTAGGCATATTTTAATGTACTGATTTGAATGAAATACTATCCATGGGGATTATAGTGGCAATGGGGGTTCGTTTGGGAGACATTCTGTGTTGGCATCCCAACACAATCAGCACTAGTTAAGTCGCCGACCACGAAGTGTCGGGCGACTTATTGTTTTTACTCCGTTTCTTATTAAATGAAACTTGGCCAACTGAAAGCTCATGTTATGAAGTTGTGCTCTTGACTTTTAGTTCCCTCTACTCGGTCAAAAGTGTGGAACGGGAGGCGACTTCAACGTTTCGGGAAACGTAAATTTTAATTAAGTCGCCGACCACGAAGTGTCGGGCGACTTATTGTTTTTACTCCGTTTCTTATTATTATTATTATTATTATTAAGCCGCCGACCACGAAGTGTCGGGCGACTTATTGTTTTTACTCCGTTTCTTCTTATTATTAAGTCGCCGACCACGAAGTGTCGGGCGACTTATTGTTTTTACTCCGTTTCTTATTATTAAGTCGCCGACCACGAAGTGTCGGGCGACTTATTGTTTTTACTCCGTTTCTTATTATTATGTCGCCCCAGACTTTGTCGGGGCGACATATTGTTATTCTACTGTTTCTTTTTCACTATTATTATTATTATTATTATTATTATTCTTATTATTCTTATTATTATTATTATTATTATTATTCTTCCTCACTTTTTGTCCGGCTGATAACTCGGAGATGGCTGATTGGATTAGAACATCACATGGCATAAAGTAGAACCACTATCTGAAGTTGTGCCATCAACTTTAAAAATGGTGATATGTGGAACCATCTCCATGGAAACCAGAAAGTTATGCATGAGTGATTTTGGGCATTTTCCTTAATTTTTCGGAAACCTAGAAGCACAGAGGGACCAAACTTGGTATGATGGAAGACCATAATGAGATACAGGTTTGAGATGATTTTGGGGCGGAACGGAAAAACAAGATGGCCGCCATGGCTAAAAATAGATTTAACATGGGGCCTATGGGAAAATGATTTTTCTACAATAGCTTCACCATGGTTTGAGATATTCCAAAGATTTTTTATAGGAAGTTGGACCTCATCGACCTCGAGAAGACAGGAAAGTTTGACAAAAAAATTTCACACCGTGTGGCCGCAGCCACAACCGTTACGTTTGCATAGAAGCCTATGGGGAAATGGAGGTTTTTTGTCACCTCCATTTCTCTGCTATGCATTGATGGATTCCAATCAAACTTTACACAAAGCACCGTCATCATTACATCTTGGAATTCACATATAAAAAAATTCTAAAATGGCCACCTTTTACAAGATGGCCGCCACGTTACATTTGCATAGAAGCCTATGGGGAAATGGAGGTTTTTTGTCGCCTCCATTTCTCTGCTATGCATTGATGGATTCCAATCAAACTTTACACAAAGCACCGTCACCATTACATCTTTGAAATTCATATTACGAAAAATTTCAAATGGCGGCCATTTTTAAGATGGCTGCCGAGTTACGTTAAAAATTACAACATTGTCGGAATTCAACGAAAATCAACTTCTAGAGATATTTTGATGTGGGGAGCAACATGGAATCATCGATTTTGGAATTCACATGACGGAAAAAAAAAATTTCGGGGCGACATCTGCTATTGCTGGCAATGGCAATTCTAGTTATTATTATTATTTTCATATTTCTTATGTTTTCCCCTCGCAATGTTGTCCGCTCGTTTTCTCGCTCATCTTTTAACCGAACGAAATGAAACTTTGGGAACATGTTAAGGGTGACCTGAAGTTGTGCATAACACTTTTGAAATTTTCAAAATGGCCGCCATTTTCAAAATGGCCGCCGTTGAAAAAAATGACGGCCGTTGTCAGATCTCAGTAATTGCCAAAGCAATTTCAATGAAAATTGGTATACTGGTACAGCTACCTATCCCGAGCATTTTTGCAAAAAAAAATTTGACGCGGCCGACATTTCAAAATGGCCGCCATCCGAACACCACCCCCCTAAAAATGTAAAAATTTAAACGTCATCCGATTTAGACGAAATTTGGTATACAGGTAGCTTATGATACCCTAAGTGTGCCACTATTTAAAAATGTTTTGTCCGACTTCCGGTTTCAAAATGGCGGCCGTTTTAAAGTTTTACAAAATGGCGGCCGTTGTCAGATCTCAGTTATGGCCAGAGCAATTTCAATGAAAATTGGTATACTGATACAGCTAACTATCCTGAGCATTTTTGCAAAAAAAATTTTTTGTCCGACTTCCGGTTTCAAAATGGCGGCCGTTTTAAAGTTTGCTCGTTTTCTCGCTCATCTTTTAACCGATCGAAATGAAACTTGGCCAACTGAAAGCTCATGTTATGAAGTTGTGCTCTTGACTTTTAGTTCCCTCTACTCGGTCAAAAGTGCGGAACGGGAGGCGACTTCAACGTTTCGGGAAACGTAAATTAAGTCGCCGACCACGAAGTGTCGGGCGACTTATTGTTTTTACTCCGTTTCTTATTATTATTATTATTAAATCCCCGACCACGAAGTGTCGGGGATTTATTGTTTTTGCACCGTTTCTTATTATTATTATTATTCTTCTTCTTCTTCTGGACCTAACTTTGTCCGTAGGATTTCTCGAAGACGAAAAGACATAGGTCAATGAAACTTACCAGAAAGATAGGTCACCACTAGGAAATGTTGTTTCCGATTTCGAAATTTTGAAAATGGCGGCCATCTTGGATTGGCGGCCATTTTGAATTTGAAAAAAATACAAAATTAATCATAAAAAATCACAAACAATATGGATATGAACCAAAATAGGTTTATAGGTCAATATTAAGGTCCCGGACAATATGGGACCATTTTCCGAAAAATCCAAGATGGCCACCATATTCAAAATGGCCGCCAAAGTGCGAAAATTGAAAAGTTGTCCGATTTCAACGAAAATTGGCATTTAGGTCAATATTGATATTACGAACAACATGGTGACATGTTCGAACAAATCAAAGATGGCCGCCAAAGTCCAAGATGGCCGCCATATTCAAAATGGCCTCCAAAGTGCGAAAATTGAAAAGTTGTCCGATTTCAACGAAAATTGGCATTTAGGTGAATATTGATATTACGAACAACATGGTGACATGTTTGAACAAATCCAAGATGGCCGCCAAAGTCCAAGATGGCCGCCATATTCAAAATGGCCGCCAAAGTGCGAAAATTGAAAAGTTGTCCGATTTCAACGAAAATTGGCATTTAGGTCAATATTGATATTACGAACAACATGGCGACACTTTCGAACAAATCCAAGATGGCTGTCATATTCAAAATGGCTGCCAAAGTGCGAATATTGAAAAGTTGTCTGATTTCAACAAAAATTGGCATTTAGGTCAATATTGATATTACGAACAACATGTCGAACAAATTCAAGATGGCTGCCAAAGTCCAAGATGGCCGCCATATTCAAAATGGCCGCCAAAGTGCGAAAATTGAAAAGTTGTCCGAATTGTGACAAAAGTGGGCACGGGAGGGGATTTTTTTGTGACTTGCTTGCAATCACAATCAGCACTTGTTATTATTATTTTCATATTTCTTATGTTTTCCTTTTTCCCCTCGCAATGTTGTCCGCTCGTTTTCTCGCTCATCTTTTAACCGATCGAAATGAAACTTGGCCAACTGAAAGCTCATGTTATGAAGTTGTGCTCTACTCGGTCAAAAGTGCGGAACGGGAGGCGACTTCAACGTTTCGTGAAACGTAAATTTTAATTTTAATTATTATTATTATGTTTTCCTTTTTCCCCTCGCAATGTTGTCCGCTCGTTTTCTCGCTCATCTTTTAACCGATCGAAATGAAACTTTGGGAACATGTTAAGGGTGACCTGAAGTTGTGCAATCCACTTTTGAAATTTTCAAAATGGCCGCCATTTTCAAAATGGCCGCCGTTGAAAAAAAATGACGGCCGTTGTCAGATCTCAGTAATTGCCAAAGCAATTTCAATGAAAATTGGTACATGGTACAGCTAACTATCCCGAGCATTTTTGCAAAAAAAAAATTTGACGCGGCCGACATTTCAAAATGGCCGCCATCCGAACACCACCCCCTAAAACTGTAAAAATTTCAACGTCATCCGAATTAAACGAAATTTGGTATACAGGTAGCTTATGATACCCTGAGTGTGCCACTATTTTCAAAATTTTTGTCCGACTTCCGGTTTCAAAATGGTGGCCGTTTTAAAGTTTTACAAAATGGCGGCCGTTGTCAGATCTCAGTTATGGCCAGAGCAATTTCAATGAAAATTGGTATACTGATACAGCTAACTATCCTGAGCATTTTTGCAAAAAAAATTTTTTGTCCGACTTCCGGTTTCAAAATGGCGGCCGTTTTAAAGTTTGCTCGTTTTCTCGCTCATCTTTTAACCGATCGAAATGAAACTTGGCCAACTGAAAGCTCATGTTATGAAGTTGTGCTCTTGACTTTTAGTTCCCTCTACTCGGTCAAAAGTGCGGAACGGGAGGCGACTTCAACGTTTCGGGAAACGTAAATTTTATTATTATTAAGTCGCCGACCACGAAGTGTCGGGCGACTTATTGTTTTTACTCCGTTTCTTATTATTAAGTCGCCGACCACGAAGTGTCGGGCGACTTATTGTTTTTACTCCGTTTCTTATTATTATTATTATTATTATTATTATTTTCATATTTCTTATGTTTTCCTTTTTCCACTCGCAATGTTGTCCGCTCGTTTTCTCGCTCATCTTTTAACCGATCGAAATGAAACTTTGGGAACATGTTAAGGGTGACCTGAAGTTGTGCAATCCACTTTTGAAATTTTCAAAATGGCCGCCGTTGAAAAAAATGATGGCCGTTGTCAGATCTCAGTAATTGCCAAAGCAATTTCAATGAAAATTGGTATACTGGTACAGCTAACTATCCCGAGCATTTTTGCAAAAAAAAATTTGACGCGGCCGACATTTCAAAATGGCCGCCATCCGAACACCACCCCCCTAAAAATGTAAAAATTTAAACGTCATCCGATTTAGACGAAATTTGGTATACAGGTAGCTTATGATACCCTAAGTGTGCCACTGTTTAAAAATGTTTTGTCCGACTTCCGGTTTCAAAATGGCGGCCGTTTTAAAGTTTTACAAAATGGCGGCCGTTGTCAGATCTCAGTTATGGCCAGAGCAATTTCAATGAAAATTGGTATACTGATACAGCTAACTATCCTGAGCATTTTTGCAAAAAAAATTTTTTGTCCGACTTCCGGTTTCAAAATGGCGGCCGTTTTAAAGTTTGCTCGTTTTCTCGCTCATCTTTTAACCGATCGAAATGAAACTTGGCCAACTGAAAGCTCATGTTATGAAGTTGTGCTCTTGACTTTTAGTTCCCTCTACTAGGTCAAAAGTGCGGAACGGGAGGCGACTTCAACGTTTCGGGAAACGTAAATTTTAATTAAGTCGCCGACCACGAAGTGTCGGGCGACTTATTGTTTTTACTCCGTTTCTTATTATTATTATTTTCATATTTCTTATGTTTTCCCCTCGCAATGTTGTCCGCTCGTTTTCTCGCTCATCTTTTAACCGAACGAAATGAAACTTTGGGAACATGTTAAGGGTGACCTGAAGTTGTGCATAACACTTTTGAAATTTTCAAAATGGCCGCCATTTTCAAAATGGCCGCCGTTGAAAAAAATGACGGCCGTTGTCAGATCTCAGTAATTGCCAAAGCAATTTCAATGAAAATTGGTATACTGGTACAACTACCTATCCCGAGCATTTTTGCAAAAAAAAATTTGACGCGGCCGACATTTCAAAATGGCCGCCATCCGAACACCACCCCCCTAAAAATGTAAAAATTTAAACGTCATCCGATTTAGACGAAATTTGGTATACAGGTAGCTTATGATACCCTAAGTGTGCCACTATTTAAAAATGTTTTGTCCGACTTCCGGTTTCAAAATGGCGGCCGTTTTAAAGTTTTACAAAATGGCGGCCGTTGTCAGATCTCAGTTATGGCCAGAGCAATTTCAATGAAAATTGGTATACTGATACAGCTAACTATCCTGAGCATTTTTGCAAAAAAAATTTTTTGTCCGACTTCCGGTTTCAAAATGGCGGCCGTTTTAAAGTTTGCTCGTTTTCTCGCTCATCTTTTAACCGATCGAAATGAAACTTGGCCAACTGAAAGCTCATGTTATGAAGTTGTGCTCTTGACTTTTAGTTCCCTCTACTCGGTCAAAAGTGCGGAACGGGAGGCGACTTCAACGTTTCGGGAAACGTAAATTTTATTATTATTATTATTTTCATATTTCTTATGTTTTCCCCTCGCAATGTTGTCCGCACATTTTCTCAGAGATGCAATGTCCAATCAAGATGAAACTTTGGGAACATGTTAAGGGTGACCTGAAGTTGTGCAATCCATTTTTGAAATTTTCAAAATGGCCGCCATTTTCAAAATGGCCGCCGTTGAAAAAAATGACGGCCGTTGTCAGATCTCAGTAATTGCCAAAGCAATTTCAATGAAAATTGGTATACTGATACAGCTAACTATCCCGAGCATTTTTGCAAAAAAAAATTTGACGCGGCCGACATTTCAAAATGGCCGCCATCCGAACACCACCCCCCTAAAAATGTAAAAATTTAAACGTCATCCGATTTAGACGAAATTTGGTATACAGGTAGCTTATGGTACCCTTAGTGTGCCACTATTTAAAAATGTTTTGTCCGACTTCCGGTTTCAAAATGGCGGCCGTTTTAAAGTTTTACAAAATGGCGGCCGTTGTCAGATCTCAGTTATGGCCAGAGCAATTTCAATGAAAATTGGTATACTGATACAGCTAACTATCCTGAGCATTTTTGCAAAAAAAATTTTTTGTCCGACTTCCGGTTTCAAAATGGCGGCCGTTTTAAAGTTTGCTCGTTTTCTCGCTCATCTTTTAACCGATCGAAATGAAACTTGGCCAACTGAAAGCTCATGTTATGAAGTTGTGCTCTTGACTTTTAGTTCCCTCTACTCGGTCAAAAGTGCGGAACGGGAGGCGACTTCAACGTTTCGGGAAACGTAAATTTTAATTATTATTATTATTTTCATATTTCTTATGTTTTCCCCTCGCAATGTTGTCCGCTCGTTTTCTCGCTCATCTTTTAACCGATCGAAATGAAACTTTGGGAACATGTTAAGGGTGACCTGAAGTTGTGCAATCCACTTTTGAAATTTTCAAAATGGCCGCCATTTTCAAAATGGCCGCCGTTGAAAAAAATGACGGCCGTTGTCAGATCTCAGTAATTGCCAAAGCAATTTCAATGAAAATTGGTATACTGGTACAGCTCCCTATCCCGAGCATTTTTGCAAAAAAAAATTTGACGCGGCCGACATTTCAAAATGGCCGCCATCCGAACACCACCCCCCTAAAACTGTAAAAATTTAAACGTCATCCGATTTAGACGAATTTTGGTATACAGGTAGCTTATGGTACCCTTAGTGTGCCACTATTTAAAAATGTTTTGTCCGACTTCCGGTTTCAAAATGGCGGCCGTTTTAAAGTTTTACAAAATGGCGGCCGTTGTCAGATCTCAGTTATGGCCAGAGCAATTTCAATGAAAATTGGTATACTGATACAGCTAACTATCCTGAGCATTTTTGCAAAAAAAATTTTTTGTCCGACTTCCGGTTTCAAAATGGCGGCCGTTTTAAAGTTTGCTCGTTTTCTCGCTCATCTTTTAACCGATCGAAATGAAACTTGGCCAACTGAAAGCTCATGTTATGAATTTGTGCTCTTGACTTTTAATTCCCTCTACTCGGTCAAAAGTGCGGAACGGGAGGCGACTTCAACGTTTCGGGAAACGTAAATTTTAATTATTATTATTTTCATATTTCTTATGTTTTCCTTTTTCCACTCGCAATGTTGTCCGCTTGTTTTCTCGCTCATCTTTTAACCGATCAAAATGAAACTTTGGGAGCATGTTATGGGTGACCTGAAGTTGTGCAATCCACTTTTGAAATTTTCAAAATGGCCGCCATTTTCAAAATGGCCGCCGTTGAAAAAAAATGACGGCCGTTGTCAGATCTCAGTAATTGCCAAAGCAATTTCAATGAAAATTGGTATACTGATACAGCTAACTATCCTGAGCATTTTTGCAAAAAAAAATTTGACGCGACCGACATTTCAAAATGGCCGCCATCCGAACACCACCCCCCTAAAAATGCAAAAATTTAAACGTCATCCGATTTAGACGAAATTTGGTATACAGGTAGCTTATGATACCCTGAGTGTGCCACTATTTAAAAATTTTTTGTCCGACTTCCGGTTTCAAAATGGCGGCCATTTTACTGCAGGAAAAAGTAAACTTTGTCCGATTTCAACAAAATTTGATTTCTAGGCATATTTTAATGTACTGATTTGAATGAAATACTATCCATAAGGATTATAGTGGCAATGGGGGTTCGTTTGGGAGACATTCTGTGTTGGCATCCCAAAACAATCAGCACTAGTTAAGTCGTCGACCACGAAGTGTCGGGCGACTTATTGTTTTTACTCCGTTTCTTATTATTAAGTCGCCGACCACGAAGTGTCGGGCGACTTATTGTTTTTACTCCGTTTCTTATTATTATTAAGTCGCCGACCACGAAGTGTCGGGCGACTTATTGTTTTTACTCCGTTTCTTATTAAGTCGCCGACCACGAAGTGTCGGGCGACTTATTGTTTTTACTCCGTTTCTTATTATTAAGTCTCCCAAACGAAGTTTGGAGACTTATTGTTTTTACTCTGTTTCTTATTATTATTATTATTCTTCTTCTGGTTTCCCCGTAGAGATTTCCGACACTTTTCTCAGAAACCGTAAATGGGATCAATTTGAAACTTGGTAGGATGTTAGACCCTATTGGCTAGATGTGCAATCATCTTTCGGAATTTCCAAGATGGCCGCCACTTTCAAAATGGCCGCCATTTAAGTTTTCCCGCCAAAATGCAGTTCCCGGAGAACCGCCAGATGGATTTCGATGAAACTTGGTATGTAGGTTCAGCATAGTGGTCTTGATTTATTTTTGGCAAAAAATCGCGCGCGAACCGGCCGCCATTTTCAAAATGGCCGCCGAATCGCCAAAAATTCAAGTTTGTCGGATTTCAACGAAAATGGGTTTTAACAGTAAATTTGGTATGCCGAGTCCAATGGTCAACTCAGAATTTTTATACGACGCGCCATTTTTTGTAAAATGGCCGCCAAAGTTGCCAAATGGGCAAAAATTCATTATTATTATTATTTTCATATTTCTTATGTTTTCCTTTTTCCCCTCGCAATGTTGTCCGCTCGTTTTCTCGCTCATCTTTTAACCGATCGAAATGAAACTTGGCCAACTGAAAGCTCATGTTATGAAGTTGTGCTCTTGACTTTCAAAAGTGCGGAACGGGAGGCGACTTCAACGTTTCGTGAAACGTAAATTTTAATTTAATAATTATTTTTATGACCATTCGCGACAGCATAAGCTACCTGAAAAACCAAGTTTCGTGCAAATCGGGTCACTTTGGATATTTTGGCGACCATCTTGGATTCAAAATCACCGCCATAGAAATTCAACACGTGCCTCATATGGTGCGGTATAACATACTCCACTTATATACCAACTTTTATTAAAATCCATACTCTTTTGGATATTTTTCATTTTCAAAACGAAGCGGCCACTTAAGATGGTCGCCATCATCGAATTAAAATTTTTATGACTAACATCATTCGCAACAGGGGCATGCAGTGCCGAGTGGTTTAGGTAGTTCGTCTACTATTGATCACATGGTCTGTCAATACTGAGATTGCGGGTTCAAGTCTCACTGCACTCCAATCCATAATGCCAATTTTCCCACCGCAGGTCGGGAGTTTTCTCCGGGTACTCTGGGTTCCACCCTTAAAAAACTGGACGCCATGATATAGCTGAAAAATTGTTGAAAGTGGTGTTAAACATCATTCATTCAAACAAACAAACAAAAAACAAACCATTCGCAACATATCATTTTCGATAAAAACCGTTCGTGCAAAATCCATTGACTTTTGGATTTTTAAGGAATATTTTTCATTATCAAATTTTTTTAAATTAGCATGCATTATTCAAGTTCATATCGATCCAATGTACGGTCTCTTAGAAAATGGTCGGACAAAATATGTGGAAGAAAAAAAATAATATGAAAACGAAACAACGCAAAAACAATATGTCTCCGCAAACTTAGTTTTGGAACGATAATAATACGAAACTGGGCAAAAACAATAACTCCTCCGACAATTCGTGGTCGGTGACTTAATAAAAATAAGAAACCAGATAAAAACAATAAATCGCCGAAAACTGTGTTTTGGGCAACTTTATTACCATTCAAGAGATGGGGCAATAATATTCGTCATTTTAAGACAATGTATACAGATTGCATCAGTAGTTAGTTTAGACAAAACTAAACAAAATATACAAAGCAATACATTATAAACAATGCAAGAAAGTCAACCATAATAATAAGGGGGGTCGAGCTATGCAGAAAATCGTTTAGAATGGTGAATGTAACTGTGTACATGTCTAAAAATTATAGTGTTTACTTCGTTACTAAGGCTATCAGAACCAAATAGAACAATTTCAATAGAGATTAGTAATTCGCATCAACGGATGTAAAAATTTATTTTTTTTTTATCCGTACTTTCGTTTTAATATGTAATAACCTGCTACGATTGCTGCAATTTATTATTCTCAACCTGTGACATTCTGAAAGTTTTGATATTATTTAAATTTCATTTGTAAAACGTTGTACGAAACGATGTATCATGAATTGTTTGTTTGTTTGTTTATTGTCAAACGCTACTTTCAGCAATTTTTCAGCATATATAATGGCGTCCAGCTTTTATTGGGGTTGGAAGCCGGAGAAAAACCCCGACCTTCTGTAGGAAAACGGTATTGTACGCTCAAAAACGGAAAGCGTTGCGATATACGATATAATAAACGATAAACCATACAATTCAAGCAGGAGAAAACAATACTAAAGTGTTGTTACTAACAGGCTTAATCTGTATTGGCCATGTATTGATTTTAGGTGGCTGTATTTGTCCCTAGACCCGTAGGGTCGAGGTTCAATACAGCCGACATAGAGTCAATACAAGGCAAATACAGAATTAGCCAGTTCGTAACATGTGTAAATAAACCAAACAGTCTGTATAGCTGAGCAGAACGAATTATTAGCCAGTCAAACAGGAGCACATAACAATACACTACAACACCACCAATTACGACAAATCATCAATATACCAAATATCAACACACTCAAATTTTAAATAGCAAAGAAAAATGCGAGAAAATAATGTAACATTAGCAAAACAATATTCCCTACGACATATGTGTCACATAGGAAAACAAATTAAGAAAGTTGGGTATCTGGCAAACAGTGTCTGGATAGCCGCAACTGTCAATAGTATATTCTGTTATAAATACTATTTATCGTACCTGCTTCATATTCACTCTAGTCCTTCTTCTGTAAGTTCAACCAGAACTTTGCAAATAAACTATCAATTTAACTACATGAAGCGTCATGACAGTCCTTCTCGTAACCAAGAACTAACTTACTGATCAGGAAGACCGGAGGTGAGATCGTAACCAGGCAATATGACACTCCGTATTGCCCTGCTGGCCGAATTTATAAAGTTATTACCCTTATTAAAAAAAATTTAGTAATCAAGATATTAATCATTCCGATTTTAGCTTATTAGGCCCGAAATTTACGTATTATTTAATAATATACGTTATACGCTACAAAACGATTAACGTTAAACCATATATACGAACAGTATACGCATAATGTACGAATGTCGTACAAGCAATAAATACACGATATACGAACGATAATATCGTTAATTTATGCGTTCCAGGGACTGTAGCAAACTACTAACGAATTATAATCGTACCACGCTTGTAAAAAAGTGCAAAGGAGGCATTTATATACATGATGAAGTTTAAAAGTGTATTGCCCAAAACTTTTTGTTTTCTCTGTACAAAGAAACCGAAACTGCCAAGCACAGTAATATTTCTGCTCTAGAGATATAGAATTATTTTCAGTTTACTAGTCAAATACACGTTAACTTTGTACTATTAAGTTTCATGCGATGAAGTGTGTCTGTTACTTGTTCAAGATCAGCGGATCGTTCTGTGGCACTTTGCCTTTCTCTATTGCTTGTTCATGTAGACAATTAGAAATATACACATTACAAATTTATAATTAATTGTCTGTAGAAAGTTCCACAGTTACGGGAGGGGGGGGTGGTAGAACATCCATACAATCCACAATTGTTAATTTAGAATATATACGAAAGGGTCTCTTTTAACCTTTCCAAAATATACACCTCGCCATAAGTTCAGCAACACCTACAATTTTTTTTTAATTTCACAAATCTGAATGAATATTAACTTTGTGTTATTTATGTACTAAAGCCATCATTCGAGCACGGGAAATATACTTTAATTAACTCCTCAGGTAAATCTTTAAATAGCAAAACCAGTTTGTCATACGGTAGTCGAGCACGCCTAAAAGCCTTGTTTTCCTTAACGATGAGGTGTTCATCTGGTCTTTTTCGACTTTTTTTTACATTTTTTCAATGCCTAGACGGTGATTGAGTGAAGCTGAGAGTGGCAGATCGTTGGAATGCGTAATAGTGGACAGAGCTTGCGTCCGATAGAATAACACTTTGGCATTCACTTTAGTATTGTATCGCATGCAGGTACTGAAGCGTCATCAAGATGATGGAACTAGCCAGGAACGTCCTAGGGCGATCACCAAAAACATCTGAAAGGGAGGGTAGAGCACTCATTTGTGTAGCCAAACGCCAACTGTTTGCCACTGCATTATATCTTTGTGACAATTGGAATATTGCAACAAGAGTCGCTGTTCGAACAGTTAACAGGCGCCTAAACAATGCAAGGTTGAGATCTCGTCGTCCCTTGAAACGTCCACTGTTGACACAGAGACATCGCCAAGCATGTTAAGAGTGGGCACGATATCACCGCCATTGGAATATTCGAAGCTGGCGACGAGTACACTGGACCGACGAAGCAGATACCTTCTTCGTCATATTGATGGGCGCATGCGCGTTTGAAGACAACGAGGCACTGCTTACAATCAGAACAACATCCTAGGCACTACAGCGTTTGGAATAGTGTTACAGTTACGAATGTAATGTATGTGGTTGATGGGACACTTACAGGAAATGACGCCATTAACGCTATTATTGTTGTACATTCTGATAATCATGCACATGGTAACAAACCGATCTATATTAATGACAACGCAAGACCTCACCGAGCTGCAATTGTACCTGATGTTATCGAAAGGGAAGCTATTGAGCATCTTCCATGGCCATCCATATCACCCGATATGAATCCAATTGAACATTTGTGGGATATAATTAGCCGTAAAAGCAATAATAGAGCACCTGCTTGTCAAAATGTCCAAGAACTACGTGTTGCCATTCAAAATGAATGGCAAAATTTACCTCATGCTACACCTGTACCGGAAGCGTGGTGGTTACACGACTTACTGAGTATTTTTGCGTTTAACACATTTCAAAGTGACGATTCTTTCCCTGAACGTTGAATTGTGATGATGTGTTTACTTAAAGTTCATGAAATTGAAGTATGCAATCAAACTTATTTTTGACTAATGAAAGTTATATTTGCACTTTTTTTTATATCTTTGTTTTGAACATTTTTTTATCAAACAATAAGTAAAGCGACTGCAAACATGTTGTTTGTATGTTTCATTTGTCATTAACGTTCAATAAATTGTCATTTTTTTAAACACGAATCTCTGGATAATAATAGGGTGTTGCTTAACTTATGGAAAAGTGTATATATAAAAAGACAGCTCTTTTCATTGAACAATATATCATTGGATAGCTGAGGTAAACCACAGCGACGTGCTCCATTAACATCACTAGATCAAACGAAATGCCTATATGTTGTTAAATAAACCAATAAAACAGGCGTCTTGCTACAGTGATAATAAATGGTAATGAATGTGTTGGTAGGAATGCCCAAAAATGTTAGTACAAGGTGCGATTCTGTCATCGTGCCAGCAAGAGAGGAAATAAACAGGAAGAGTTCTAGAAGACAAGAAAAAAAATTTATTGTATGTTCTAAGATGTCGCTTAAATTTTCTGTATTTTTTTTATAAACATTATAATAGTAAATGTACTGTTTTGTCTAGGTGGACGTACAATCATAAAATGTTTGAATAAGTCTGGTTTAAAAATTAAATATATAATTCCTATATTATAACGTGCGAAAATATATGAATAGGGTGGGGTTTCAATTCTCCGTCCGTAGACGTGCACATAAAAGTACTCTTAGTCCCCCCCCCCCCCCGTATGTCGAGCAATGTTTAATACACATGTACTTTGATAAATGAGGCGGGATGACTTAAAAACCTTTAGCGTCCCTTGTACAATTTTATTATGCACACTGAATATTTTAAACAACAGTAGATGGAGATAAAAGCACAAACATGGCTTTATTTAAGAAATATAATTAAAATAGCTGAAAATAATTATGATACAAATTTTAACGTTTAATTCATATAGTAGTGTATAGAAATATTGACAGCTGTCAATATACTTAAATTGGCATCGATACAGACATCAATAAACTAATGATGAATCCCAGTATTTCAATGTTAATATCACTTGCATTTATCTGAATATAGAGTTATTCTGGATCATTCGAGAAAACTACAAGCATCTCATTAGGCTTATCCGCATCTACATTTGGATTATTGATTATATTTATTCCGGCTGTGTGTGTGACACTGGTGACTTAGTCGTGGACGTATATTAAGAATTCGGTTACCTTGGCCAAAATACTCTTGGGACTTGCATCATACATCTTTAATTCTTTCGTTAAAAAGAAAAATTGTTGGATAACCACGAACAGTTCTGTTTAAGCTGTTAAAATTGAGGTATTTACATCTCATGTCTCGGGGTTTAATTTTAGAGGATTTTTACAAATAAAATCTTAATTGCAGGTACCCCATATGGAAGATGCATTGTTAAATAGTTGGTTTATTGTAACCTAATGATGAAAACACATCATATTTAATGACGTGACCACAGCATGTAATGGTGAAAGCCTAAGTTTTTGGTGAAAATCCGAAATCCAAGATGGTCATGACATTGGAACACATCTTAAATCGAAATCCGTCAGTAAAAGAAGAGACAAATAAAATTGCACAGAAATGCTGCCAGGGTAGTTCTCTGCCATTTTAGGAGCTGATTGGAATCATATTCTATGCGAAATTAAAGTAATGGTTTTAATCTTAGATGCCTCATTCATTTTGCTATTGTGCTCGACTCCAATCTTAATTGACAAGGATTGCCAGTTTTCCTACAGAAGGTCGAAAGTCGCGTTTTTCTCTGTGTACTCCAGCTTCCTCCCCTAACAAAAACTGGGCGTCATGATATAATTGAAAAAACATGCTGAAAGTGTCGTTAAAAACATTCAAATAAAAAAACAAACAAACAATGATTTTGCTAGTATCTATAACAATATAATACATGCTGTCATGCTAAGTTTCATTAAGATACAAAGATGATAAAAGGCTCGTCTTGATTTCTTTACGCTCTAAGTTAGATGATTTGTTACCAGTTCGATATTTAAATGTTTGCATTTTGTGCTCGTTTACAAAAGAAAACCTGTTCATCTGCCTCTTATACCTTTTGACAGTATTTATAGCAATTAAATACAACTTGCCCCACCAAGCTTCACGAAGACTAGAAGAAGATGAAATGTCCGTCGTACATTGGGCGCTTGCGGGTATTTAGTTTTACCAGTTCGATATTAAAATTTGTACCCCTCAGTTTTATCAAATTCATGGTATTATCTTTTTTGTCTCTTTTAAATGAAGAAAAATTGCAGTTATTTTACAAAAACGATTTGAACAAATTGATTGATCGAATGTTTGCTGAACGTCCGCGAGCAATAATTTCCACTATATTAAGGGCGAATAAAAGCTTATAAAAAACAGGTCAACGGAGAAATGAATAGACCAATGGGAACACAATTTAGACTGCTACTGAAAACTTTGGAGCATTTGGTAAGGAAGTAGAATTTAGCACTATTTATAAATCTACAAAATGGGTCTTAATCTTGCAAATAGTCGCCACTCTCCAAACAAGTCAGCCAATACGGTTCGCTGCCAATCTTTTCGTTTTATGACCTGATAGCCACGGTCCCCCCAACAAGAAGGCTTCCCCTATATGCCACCTGGGGATGCTCTTGGCAGCTCTGTGGGTCAAGCAATGGGAACCCACCCTCTTAGTATGGTTCAGTATACCAAATAGAAAATTTCATTAAATATTTTTTAATACGGCATTAACTGATTAGATGGAGAAGTTGTGTTTAAAACCTACAGGTGAATATGATATGCAACTCCCCCTCCTCCGCAACCTATAAAATGAAAAAAAGTTTAAAATACGACATCAATACAAAAAATCCTTTGATTTTTTTCCTTGTATCTGTATAAAAATAAATAAATTGTATGAAAATATTGACTTTTGATAGGCTGGAAAATATTTTCTATCAGAGGGTGGAAAAATCATAGTCATGGAGACACGCTCTCTTTGACGTCATATATTATTCCGCTGGACATTTGTATTGATCTTTTTTTTCAAAAATATAAATTTAAAAACATAAATGGTTAAGCTAATTCTCATGTTTGAATTAATAATAATTAACTACGAAAAATATAACCGCGTAGACAATGTGCAAAACGGAAATTTTGTTATCCATCGATGGAGAAACTAATTTTTGTAGTTAATCATCCTCACAAGTCAGGGTTTCTGTGTCCAAATCTGACTTGTGAGTATGGTAGTTAATCCTTAATTAAATTGTTTATCCGCTGGAAATCAGATTAGAGTGAATAAAAACAGGGTTTTAAAAAGTGGTATAGTTCACATGGAATATATTTGATCAAATTCAGAATGCATCATCCACACAAGTCAATGTTTCTGTGTCCACATGTGTCCACGAAACCCTGACAAACTTAGCTAGGAAATTCCTTGGCTAGAAGTCATTAATTTGATTGGCTACATCATACCTGAATGTAGCCAATCTAAAGCTCGCTTTCTTTCACGGCTTGGTTAGGGGATATCCCGATGTCGATTGTAAATAAACTAAACGGATGTGTTGCAAAGATCATGTGAAAATCAGTTTATATTGTACAGTATTGTTAATAGTTTGTTATTATCACCGTTATTTATTACTTTGCGTTACGTTTTCTTCCAACTTAAGAATGAGTAAGAATGACAACCACAGGCACTTGGGGTCAGGATATTTTTTTATGGAATAAAAAGCCAGTAAATGAGTTTACAGTATGTGTTCACTCGTATGGTAACTAGTCTGACACGTCTCATTGTGAAATATTGACCTCAGAAAAAAAATTTTTTTTCTTTATTATATAACCATCCTCACAAGTCAGGGTTTCTGTGTCCAGATGTGTCCACGAAACCCTGACAAACTTAGATAGGAAATTCCCGGGCTGGAAGATTTTCGTATGACGTCAATCATTCGAAATATCAACTAATGAAATTGCTTGAAAGAAGCAAGTGTTTGGCAGTAATCATTCTTACTCATTCTTGAGTGGGAAGAAAACGTAACGCAACTAATAAATAACGCGGTAATAACAAACTATTAACACTAGTGTACAAAATACACTGATTTTCACATGGTCTATGCAACACATCTGTTAGGTTAATTTACAATCGACATCAGGATATACCCTAACCAAATCGTGAATGAAAGCGAGCTTTTGATTGGCTACATTAAGGTATGATGTAGCCAATCAAAATAGTGACTTCTAGCCCGGGAATTTCCTACCTAGGTTTGTCAGGGTTTCGTGGACACATGTGGACACAGAAACCCTGACTTGTGAGGATGTTATATAACAACAAGGCATGAATCTTATCCAAGTTCTAAAAATAGCTCAAGTTTTATTTACTGGATTCACCACGTTTAATTTAAAAAGCATACCGTTCCGAGTGTCCAGTCAGGAATGAGGTCTGTCCGTTTAATATTCTCTTGATAACTACCAATTAACTTCGCTATGTTACATCGTATTTCATTAAAATTTGTATTTTCTTATATCCAAGCGAACAACAATTTTTATCGGGAATGTTTCCTTTTTGGTGTTCAGAGTCAAATACATCAGAGACCGCACACACACACACACGCACGCACCCTCACGCACGCACGCACACACACACACACCCACACATTCATATATATATATATTATATATATGATTTTGAAATTTCAATGTCAAATGAATCTTTTCATATGCATGCGTCTTTATAGCTTTTTACTTTTTGAATTTAAGAGTGAAAAATAAGTAAAACTAGCTGAAAAGTATGCCCCGGCAGCTGCGAATTAAATGTTGATAAATTATGGGGAATGTTTTTTGGAAAGTAAAGTGTGTTCTACATAAATGATGCGGGGCCCGCCTGACCAGTGAAATTACGGGTGTGTTGCAACAGGCAGAAATAATAAGAAATTTTAATGAAAATCAAAATCTTTTGGTCCTATACACTATCATTATGTGTTCAAACATCTTACTTAATATGAATGCTGTAGCTTCAAGGATAAGTGGGCGGACAGGGTAGTGGGAGACAGGAAAAGAGGGGGAGAAAGGAGCAGTAGGGAGGGAGAGAGGAGCAGAGGGGAGGGAGAAAGCAGCAGTAGAAAGGAAGGAGCTGAGGGGAGGGAGAAATGAGAAAGGTATACCCCCTCAAATATGAAGGAGAAAATAGCCGAACAAAACATGTAAACTATCTGAGTTCACTGGTCTGCAATCTAAGACCAATTATCTGTAGTTTCAAGAATATTTCACAACAATTAAAATCATTTGGCCCTGCATACCTCCATTAGATGTTTATAAGTATAAATATCAAATATAAATGGTGCAGCTTCAAAGTTGTACGTGAAGATAGCCAGTCGAAACATGCACCTCTCTATGGCATGCAACCTTTAAAGTTCAACTATCTGTGATTTGATTAAAATTAAATGAAAATCACAATCCTTTGGCCCTGCACACCTTCATTATGTATACCAACATTCTGCAAAATTTAATTGTTGTAGCCCTAAAACTGACGAAGTTAGCAGATCACACTAATCAGACGGAGGGACCAGTGTAAATTAATATGCCCCTCAATTTTCGTCATGGGGGTATAAAAATGACAGAAAAGTTTCTATGCTTTTGGCGTTTTAGTATTCCATGACGAAAACTATGAATAAATCTGAATCAAATGTGTGGAAGCATTAAGTGGAAGATCCAAACACATTATTTGTTTCAAATACGAGTTGTACATTAAAAGCTGCATCTGTGTATTCTTTCGTTGTGGATGGATGGATGAATGGATGGATGGATGGATGGATGGAATGGATGATGGATGGATGGATGGATGGATGGATTGCCAATGGAAAAAGTTTAAAGTGTTTTGTAGAGGCACACCATCAAGCCTTTTATGCAAACGGGGTCTTTGGTCTTTATCGCGGTCCAGCTTTTCGTATTATAATCTGTTAGCGCCTTTAACGAAAGGCCGTCTACTATCCACAAAAGAGCCTCGGTGGTCCAGTGGTTAAGATAGTCTACTATTGATCACGCGGTCTGTCAACACTGAGATTGCGAGTTCGAGTCTCACTGAGGGCAAAGTGTACTCGACTTTAATTTTAATTGACAAGGATTGCCAGTCTTCCTACCCCCAATAACAACTGGACGCCATGATATATCTGAAAAATTGCTGAAAGTGGCGTTAAAATTCAAACAAACAAACAAACAAACCAAACCAGACGCAACCTTGGGATGCACTGTGCAGCTTTGTTTAGATTAAAGCGTTTACTGTCAAAGGAACTTGACTTAAATTTGCCACACAAATTCATTTCATTCGGCTGGTTTTTTCCCTTGAACCAATTTTATATATCGCTGACAAAACTCAACTTACACATTAAGTTTTTCTGCTTGGGACAATAGATAACCATGAAATAAGGAATAGTATGTAGTCTAATTTTATTAATAAATTCTGATCACATCGAACATGGATGCATTTTAATTAAACTGTATCTAACCACGTTTCATCAGTAGTTGCAGAACTGGGGTTTCTAGCGACCTTTTCTCTTTGTTAATCCTACGGAACAAAATACTTCGTGGATACCCTATTGTGGATACCCTTTAATGATTTTTTTAAATTAATTAGGTCAATTAAGAAACTGAATTAAGTCTTTAATAGTTCATTATGGATCTATTTGTTAAATCCTATGATATAATTTAACCCTAATTAGATGTATTTTAAATCTAGATTAATTAACATTTTAGATGTTCTATAAATAGACAATTGAGTCTAAATCTATAAATAGAAATCTAAAGAATGTCAACCTTTTCTTACCGTGTACAACTATTCCAGTTTCTTTTATGATTTATATTTAAATAGGACGATAATGTATATAAATTGTACCACAAAGACATTAATTAGAAGTAATACGATTCTAGATATATATACACAATGTACTCACAAGTGAACCCCCCACCCCCCTTTTTCATAGCAGATCTATATATTTCACAAGTCCTAACAATTGTTATATTTTTAAATGTTAAGAAAAAATCGTTTGCTATTAATAAACATTTAAATCTGTAGTTCACTGACCTTAACGTGATGTGACTTGAGAAAATAGTATCGATTCGTTTTTAATTTTATTAATAGGTGTATTATAATTAATTAAATATATTGCAGATTCCATGGTAGCCTTTCACTGTGAGTGTAGTAATTAAAATGCGTCATCCCCCCTTTTTTCATAACAGATCTCCATATTTCACAAGTCATAACAAATGCTATTTTGTCAACGTAAAAATTCGTCTACTATTAATAAACATTTAAATCTATAGTTCACTGACCTTAACGTGTTGTGACTTGTGTGTATGACTCATTAAAATATAGATTATCGGCGTCATGTTTGAAAATTAGGATTTACATAAATAATTTCAAAGATAAACGAAAATTAATTATAAAATTGTAGACATTTTTTCAAGAATTGGCTTTTAAGATAAAATAATGTATGTATTGACAGAATATCGGCTGTCCTAACCCCCCTGTATGTAAAAATAATCATGTATCGTCTTCTATTTATAAACATTTAAATCTATAGTTCATTAACCTTAACGTGTGTATGCCTCATTTCAATATAGATTATCGGCGTCATGTTTTAAAATTAGAAAAAATATTGAAGGTAGAAATAATGTAAAAGATACACGAAAATTAATAATAAAATTGTAGACATGTTTTCAAGAATTGGATTTTAAGATAAAATAGTGTATGTATTGACAGAATGGCGACTGTCCTATATCTCCCTGTATGTAAAAACCATCATTTATCGTCTGCTATGAACATTAAATCTCTAGTTCACTGACCTTAACGTGTTATGACAAGTGTGTATAACCGGTTCAATCCAGGTCATCAAAAATGTTTGAAAATTATAAATATCGAAGGCGTTATTAAGAATTAATGTAATTGGCAACTTTGATTAAAAAGAAAAAATAAATCGTTTATAATAAAGCAATTGTAGACATTGTCTCAAAAATTGACTTTAAAATAAAATAATGCAATAATATAGTATGACGATTCGTTGTACCAATCCCCCTTTTTCCTACCGTTGTTTATGCGATAAATCCAATAGATTTACAATAAAGTCGTAAATTGAAATGATATATCTACAAGAAAATATACAAAATCAACACAATAAGTAGATAATATTAGTGTTTTACCCGATGCATAGTCAAATATATAGACTTTAATCGGAGCGATAAAAAACACGTCTGTTCAAAATGGCGACATTACACAACTGACGCTTTAAATAGACGAATCTAAGCGAAAAGGGTGAGAAGCATAAAACGACTTACAGATTATTTTGCAAAAATCATATATCTTAAATTTATTCATCAGATATGTCTAGTTTAATATAAAATTAATTAACAAATAGATCTTTGGAGTATTGTTATTCCAAATTTCAATATATTTTAATCACGACATTGTCCTGACATTTCCTGTCGTATGGTATAGCTCGCGGCATCTATATAAGCGAGAAAATCGAGAGGAATTTTAATTATGAATCGACAGTCAAACTGAGAGGACGTATTAGACATTTAGCCTGAATAAAGCAAGACAGTTGGAATTATAGTGAAGTATTTATAAAAATTATGTTAACATCATATTTGTAATGAATGTAAAATATTTAAGACTAAATTAACAAAATATACATTAGCATCGGCTACTGGGACCGACTGCGTGACTCTCTCGACTATATGAGATTAAGGGAGAATAATATCTCATATGGACGTCACCTGGTAGCTTCTCCGTAGCATTTTTATCATTGTTTTGAAGAGTGGCTCCGTTGTGGAAGACGAGAGCGGTAGTTATGCTCGCAAGTCACCACAATAGTTTACAAGTACGCTACCAAAGCTTGTAAAATGGGCGCTTCAATGATGATGATAAGGGTGTCATTGTAATGAAAAAAAGGGGGGGGTATAATTAGATAAAAATAAATATGATGAAATTATTGATTGTATTCAGAATAAACATGCATAATAGAACAAACTAAATCAACAGCTCATTAGAAATATAAACTGAACTAATTTCCATTATGTATTAATAAAATAATATGATCTTTCAATAATTTAAAAACTTATAGAATGTTTGAGATAGCCTCCTGCATGTACTTTGTGTACCAGTCTAGGGCGATATCATAGCTTACAACGGAAAGGAAAGTAATATGATATGTCCCCGCGATGACTGGGAATTTCCTTTCCGACTGTGTACATGCAGCCTCCTGGTAAGGGCAGCTCCGCTTTGTAGTGATACAAGGCGTCGATGGGCGGTGGCTACCTTGACGAAAGTCTTAATCAAACGTTCTTTAGGTATTTGTTTTTTTTAATTGTTATTACTATAATGAAATGACGCTTTCTTTTACTAATAATTACAGCAATTCGAAATATTTGTCTTTTAGACCTTGAAAGATGGATAAGCCGAAAACCTATGATTGTTGTGTCTGTGGCAAAGTATTCAAACAGAAATCAAACCTATACCGGCACAAGAAAGCGGTGCATTCAAAAGAGAGATATTCGTGTTCCAAATGCAGTTTTTTTAAATGTAACAGAAAAGACAGTTATTTACGCCATATGAAGAAGCACATGGAACCAATGATTCAAACCGGTGGTGGCAAAGAAGTCGGCTACAATTATGATGAAACGTGCAACGATCGAGCTCTTGGAGGAACAGTGACCACGCATACTATTACGGCTGAAGGTATTGCAAAATTCGACCCAATGACTTTTTTGAGAAGCAAATATGACAACGTTAAAGATGTCATCAAACAAGCCATTAAAGAACGAGGCGGAATCAAGTGGTATCTGTCTATGAAAGTGAAAATGACTAAAAGAAACGGCGATAAAATAGAATCAGCAGAGCCACATTTTCGCGGTAAATGCCAGACAAGTTTAAAAGCTGAAGATATCGACGAAGGCATGAAAGAATCCATTAAAAAGACGTACAACTCCTTTATCGAGTATCAACGGCAAGGTAGCAATTGGACGGTGGACAAAGTTATCGATTTAACCATACACATGGCACGTTATAGACCACTGCGTGGATCTAGCTATATTCCACTCCCAATTAAGCTGAGATCAAAACATGCAATAATAAACGTGAAGAACACAGACAAGAAATGTTTCATGTGGTCAATTCTAGCTGCATTGTATCCGACAAAACGGGATGGGGAGCGTATTTGGAAATATAAAGAACATGAATCGAAATTAAACTTTAGAGGTATATCCTTTCCCGTGAGAATGGAAGATATACAGAAATTTGAGAAGCAGAATGATATTTCCGTCAACGTGTTTGGATACGAGAAGAACGAAGTATTCCCAAAGCACGTGACCAACAATAGATTTAAAAGACATGTAAACCTTCTCTTGATATCGGACAATAATAAGTCTCACTATTGTTGGATCAAGGACTTGAATCGATTGCTCAGTGATCAACATAGTCACCGAGACAAACATTTTCATTGTCCTTATTGTCTTCATGGATTTAAGACCATAAACCATATTGTCAGACATATGGACCACAAAAAAATCGAAATGCCAAAGGAAGAGGACAAATGGTTATTTTACAAAGACATTCGTAAGCAACTCAAAGTACCCTTTGTCATCTATGCTGACTTTGAAAGTCTTCAGGTGCCCATTCAAGGTTGTGATAATGATCCAGATAAGTCCTCAACGACAAAAACTACAAAGCATATACCATGTGGATTTGCATATAAAGTCGTAGGTCTGACACCGGCAACTTCCAAGAAACCTGTTGTCTATCGAGGTTCGGATGCTGCTGACAAATTTGTGGAATGTATGGTCAGCGAACAAGAGGATATAGAGAAAAGGTTTAAACATTGCGAGCCTATGGTTATGACAGGTAGTGATTGGCAATCATTCATAAAGGCTACTCATTGTCATATCTGCAGAAAACCATTAGATGATGATCGAGTAAGAGACCATTGTCACGTGACGGGCAAATTTAGAGGTGCAGCACACAGAGACTGCAATATCAATTTCAAGTTTACGGGACGCATTCCTGTTATATTCCACAATCTGAGGGGTTATGACAGTCATCTGATCATTCAAGCTATAGGAAAAGTCAACAAGCAACTAAAATGTATACCAAATAACATAGAGAAGTACATAAGTTTCTCACTGGGCTGTATGGACTTCATCGACTCTTTTCAGTTTATGCCATCATCATTAGAGAAATTAGTCGATAACTTAGCCAAAGAAGGATCTTCAAATTTCAAGCATATGATGGAACATTTTGGAAGCGAAAAAATAGAATTACTATTAAGAAAGCAGGCCTATCCATACGAGTATTTCGACACTGAATCAAAATTTTCAGAAAATAAGCTACCACCCATAGAAGCGTTTCACAGTTCATTGTCAGGAGAAGACATTACAGAAGAGGATTATACACATGCACAGGAAGTATGGAAAGAATTTAATCTAAATGACCTCGGTCAGTACCACGACCTCTACGTCCTTACAGACGTTCTCTCCCTAGCTGACGTATATGAGAACTTCAGAGATATATGTCTTAACTACTATGGATTAGATGCAGCTCACTTTTACACCTCTCCCGGGTTGGCATGGCAGGCTGCGTTGAAAATGACAGGTGTACGACTGGAATTGCTGACCGACATAGACATGCACCTTTTTATTGAAAAAGGATTAAGAGGTGGAATATCTATGATATCACATCGCCATGCTAAAGCTAACAACAAACACGTCCCAGATTTTGATCCAAGTCAACCAAGTAGCCATGTAATGTATTTAGACGCTAACAATTTATATGGATGGGCGATGTCACAAAGCCTTCCTGTAGATGGGTTTAGATGGCTTGAAAAAGAAGAAATGGATAACTTCGATGTAAACTCGATATCAGATGACAACTGCGATGGATACATATTAGAAGTAGACCTGGAATACCCACATGAACTTCACGATCTTCATAACGAATATCCTTTAGCACCAGAAAGAATGACAGTCACAGAAAACATGTTGTCACCCTATGCCAAAAAGCTTTTAGAAGATCTTAATTTGAACGGAACTTCAACAGAAAAACTTATCCCTAATCTAAGACCCAAAGAAAAATATGTGGTTCATTACAGAAACTTGAAACTATATTTGAGTCTTGGAATGAAGCTGACCAAAATTTATCGAGTAATGACTTTCAGACAGGAACCATGGTTGAAAAGGTATATTGACTTTAACACAGAGAAGAGAAAGATTGCCAAAAACGAATTCGAAAAAGACTTTATTAAGCTAATGAATAACGCCGTGTTTGGCAAGACAATGGAAAACCTTAGAAAACGAATCGACGTTCAACTAGTCAACAACCAAGCAAGAGCAAGAAAACTCACAAGTAAACCTACATTCCATGCTTTTAAGATTTTCAACGAGGATTTGGTGGCCGTGCATTTACTGAAGCAAAAATTGTATTTAAATCGACCCATTTATGTAGGATTCACCATCCTCGATTTGTCGAAGACGCTTATGTATGATTTTCATTATAACTACATGAAGAAGAGGTATGGCTCAAACGCACATCTTTTATTTACGGACACGGACAGCCTATGCTATAGCGTCTATACAGATGATATATACAGTGACATGCTCCAAGACAAAGAACTGTTCGATACATCAGAGTACGACCAACGTCACCCCCTTTACAGTATAGTCAACAGAAAAGTTCTAGGCAAAATGAAGGATGAAACCCATGGTATACCCGTTCAAGAATTTATAGGTCTAAAATCTAAGATGTATTCTCTTGTATATCAAGAAGATGAAAAATTGATCGAAAAGAAGACAGCGAAAGGAATCAAGAAGAGTGTCATTAAACAGCACACCAGACACCAACATTACAAGCAATGCTTGTTTGATAAAACCATTCACATGTCTTCGATGAATCAGATAAGATCATATGACCACCAGTTATACAACATTGCTATCAACAAACTAGGACTATCACCATTTGACGATAAAAGGTATATTCTCGAAGATGGAATCAGCAGCTTGGCCTATGGACACTGGAGAATTTTATAAATATTAAAAACTGTTTTATATCTGTCAGTTTTATTTGTGCCGTTGACGAAGAAGGACGTGTATTATTAAAGTCATTTGTGAAAACCATGTCTAATATTTGCTCTGAGTGTAATATGAAATTCTCCAGAAAAGATGTTATGATGAGACATCAGAGAAATAAACATAAAACCATTGATGCATATCCACCAAGCAGTGAAGCGTATCCACCGAGCAATGAAGCGTATCCGCCGCCGCCGCCGCCGCCGCCGCCACCACCGCCGCCGCCGCCGCACAACGTTGTTCTAAAACATCCTTTCACCATGATGTTAGCAGGACCGACTGGATCTGGGAAGACGTTTTGGATGAAACGACTCCTCGAAAATGCGAAGACTATGATAAAACCAAATCCAGAACACATCATTTGGTGCTATAAAAGATGGCAACCCCTGTTCACCGAAATGAAGCAGACAGTAAAACACATAGTATTTGTTCAGGGTATCCCGGCGGACTTAAATGAAGATTCATTCATAGACACAAAATTCCCCACTTTAATAATCTTAGACGATCTAATGAAGGATGTTACTAATAGTCAGGATGTTTGTGAACTCTTTGTGGAGGGAAGTCATCATAGGACCCACAATATTTGCCAGACAGATGTATCCAAATAATTCCAAGAAGTTTATGACGAAATACAATGAAGGAACAAAGCAACCTCATGGTTATCTATTTATAGATTTGAAACAGACCACACCAGAAGATGAAAGATTGAAAACTGACATCTTTGAACATTCGAAACCTCCTCAAATCGGCAGCGGACAGTATATAAAAGAGGAAAGGTCAGATATGCCTCATTTGCCAGACAGACATCGAAGGGAACAGACAGATAATTCAGAACACCAGAAGAATAAAGAAGTGAACCAACCAGATATTTCGTTAAAAGATAAACACGAAAACATGCCTTCCTGTGACGATTGTGGGTTAGTGTTTGAAAGCGTGCCCGACTTAGCTCGACATATGAATAGATGGTGCCCAGAAAACGATTTGAAAAGAAAATTAAACGAGGATGATAACGGTGACAATAATAAGAAAAAACTGAAACTTGATATCGAAGACGATGAAGACGCCGCTTTTGAACAAATAGCATTCTTAGCTAGAAAGTCAAACGAAGACAAGTGGGAAACTAAAGTCGATCAATATATGTCTGACGGCTTAGATGAGGAAGAGGCTAGGAGCAAAGCTGATCGCAAACTTAGAGACGAGGATATGGACGAGTTTATTTCAAAATATTCTAGTCTTATTCAATATCTGCTACAGTTACATAACGGCAAATTACACAACAAGGTCATGAAAACGATCGATGGATTAGTAACAGATGGCGTGGACTATGAAAAAGCCATAAAAATATCTGTTAGGAAATATAGGTCATTGTTGGAAAGCTACCTCGATGAAGTCGTTGACAACGAGGAATACGAAGACGAAGAAGAACAGGACGGAGAAAATAACAGCGAGGGAGACGAGGAGGAGGAGGACGAGGACGACAAGGATATATAAAACTCAGAAACATACTAATTTTTAACATTCACTGAAAGTGTGTAGATATGGACAGGTGGGAGCAATATTTGAGTTCAATATATCACGATCCGTCAAGCCCAGCTAGTTTCGCAGGACCTGACAAGTTGTACAGATTTGTACGACAAGAAGGAAAATTCGTACTCAGTAAATATAAGATACGAAAGTGGTTGCAGCGACAAGAACCATATAGCCTACAGAGACCTGTACGACGATCCTTCAAACGAAATAGAGTCATCACAATAGGGATCGATGATCAGTGGGGTGTGGATCTTATGGATATGACGAAATTTGCCAAATCAAACTTTGTTCTTATGGTTATAGACATCTTTTCAAAATTTGTATGGATGAGACCATTAAAAGATAAAAAGGGAGAGTCTGTAGCCAACGCATTGAAAGACATCCTTCTAGAAGGGAGAACACCAAATCGAATACGCACAGATAAAGGACAAGAATTCAGATCTAAACAAGTAGCGGTATTACTTGAACTACGAGGGATACAACATCTTTTTGCCCAAAATACGGAAATAAAGGCCAACTATGTAGAAAGAGTCATTAAAACTATTAGATCAAAGATAACAAGATACATGACCTTTAAGCAGTCGTACAATTACATTGATTCCTTACAGCATTTCGCAAACAGTTATAACAAGACATATCACAGAACTATTGGGATAACACCTGAAAAAGTTACAAAGAGTAAAGAAACCAACTTGTGGTGGAAAATGTATTGGCCTAAGAAAACAGTGCCAATAGTCAAATCAAAGACAACAAGAAAACCATTTCGTTTTAAACTTGGAGACAAAGTACGCATCACTTATATCAGAAATCCTTTTACAAGGGAATACGATGAAAAATGGTCTGGTGAAATATTTAAAATCTCCCAACGCATTTTACGTGATGGACTACCAGTATACAGAGTAGTGGATTTTAATGACGAAGAAATAAAGGGAACATTTTACCAATCGGAGTTACAAAAAGTCGATGTGCGAGTTGACGATCTGTGGAAAATTGAAAAAGTTATCAATACAAGAGGCAAGGGACGTAACAAACAATATTTCGTGAAATGGTTAAATTGGCCAAAGAAATTCAACTCGTGGATATCCGCTGGAGATGTGAATAACCTGTAAATCATGAACTATAAATCTTTGTTTATATTGTTGTATAAAGTGCTATATTTTATTATGTATATTGTAAAGACAGTTTGGGATGGCTCTCCGACCCTGCTGTTCTCATGACGGAGAAAATAAATACTGTATATAAAATATGTCTTTTATTGTTTTTAGCTGAACAACACGTTATTAACACCCTTACATTGATAATGAATTAATCCCCCCCCCAAAAAAAAACCATAACGCATTTTAATAACTACACTCACAGTGAAAGGCTACCATGGAATCTGCAATATATTTAATTAATTATAATACACCTATTAATAAAATTAAAAACGAATCGATACTATTTTCTCAAGTCACATCACGTTAAGGTCAGTGAACTACAGATTTAAATGTTTATTAATAGCAAACGATTTTTTCTTAACATTTAAAAATATAACAATTGTTAGGACTTGTGAAATATATAGATCTGCTATGAAAAAGGGGGGTGGGGGGTTCACTTGTGAGTACATTGTGTATATATATCTAGAATCGTATTACTTCTAATTAATGTCTTTGTGGTACAATTTATATACATTATCGTCCTATTTAAATTTAAATCATAAAAGAAACTGGAATAGTTGTACACGGTAAGAAAAGGTTGACATTCTTTAGATTTCTATTTATAGATTTAGACTCAATTGTCTATTTATAGAACATCTAAAATGTTAATTAATCTAGATTTAAAATACATCTAATTAGGGTTAAATTATATCATAGGATTTAACAAATAGATCCATAATGAACTATTAAAGACTTAATTCAGTTTCTTAATTGACCTAATTAATTTAAAAAAATCATTAAAGGGTATCCACAATAGGGTATCCACGAAGTATTTTGTTCCGTAGGATTAACAAAGAGAAAAGGTCGCTAGAAACCCCAGTTCTGCAACTACTTTCATCCATTATAAAACTGATTTTTTGAGTACTATTAATCCATTTTAATAATTTAATTGTAGTAATAGAGAAATCTGATTGGTCTAGAAATGGTCACATAACATGTTTAAATTAATTGCGTCCCCCCAACTCGCTACTTCGTACCTTCCAAAGAGTACTACACTTTAACCCCTCTTGCAATCACCTTAAGATCTTTGAATCTTTGATGCATCTCCCAATTCACTTGTTTCGTAGACCTCGAAGTTTGTTTCTCTAACAGACTCGTATTGGCAAATTGTTTTCCCACACACTCTTTGTAGAAAAAGTAATTTGTCAATTTCGCTGTCGTCTGGCAGATGATTGATTGATTGGATGTCTGCTTTACGTCCAGCGAGCAGTATTTCAGCTATATTCAGGACGGGAACAAGTTAACAAACAATAAATCAACGGAAAATATGGGTGGGATGGGTCACAGGGAATACAATTTTGACTGCCACTGGAAAAGTATGGAGTTTTGGGTAGGGTCGGAGAATTTAGCCTTTTGTAGCGGCTACAATGAGCCTACTCTTTTTCGAAATCTACAAAAGGGGTCTTTATAATGCAAGGAGCGTGGCACTCTCCAAACACGTTACCCACTACGGTCCGCGGTCAGGCTTTCCGTATTATGACCTGACCACCCCCCCCACAAGAGGGTCTCCCCTATCCGCCACCCAGGGGACGCGCTGGGCTGCTCTGTGGGTCGAGCACTGGGAACCGTCCCAGTATGTTCCCAGGGTTTTCGTAGATCTTGTGATGCAAAGGATTTCCTATGTCTATTAAGATAAAGTTTTATTTTTAGACATGGCAACCATTTTTTATGTAAAGAAAGAATTCATTTGTGCAAGTATTTAAGTACATGTAGATACATGTACTCAAATAGATGCTTGCATATGGCAAAGTTTGGTTTTATTTGGTTTAGTTTTCGGACAAGATTTGTATAAAGTTGAAGAAGTAGACAAACACAAAGTAATGAAATAGCCCACCCGGACCAAATAATTTGGAGGTTATAACTAGTTTATAACAATGCAATCATATGGGTTCAATGCATCTTTTAATGCTTCAAACATAAACATTATAAAAAGAACATATAAAATTTTGTTTAAACGCAATGTTTGCGTTTAATCGCAATAAGTTTTGCGTTTAATCGCAATAAAAAACATTTTCCAACAAAAGTGGCCCGACTAAGCTTCCGTATGTGTTTAACATAACAGTATTTATTTTTACTAATAACTATCTTCGCTAGCGAAGATGACTTATAACTGACAGGAATATTATATTTTTCTTATCAATTTTTCTTTATACTAATATTTATTTTGCTACTGACATGCATCCCTTCATTGTTAGCCTCTATATCTCTTCGTTCTTTTAACGACTTTTATTTTCTAATACTTCTAGTTATGGTATATTTCGATTCATTGTCAGTTCTCTACATCTCGTTCAATCTTTGTTTCTCAGGCGTAGAAATTCATGACTTTATTAGTGTGCTTGTTTATGTTATGTGACCCTTTATGTATTTACTTTTAGTTGAACATTCAGAAACGCTGCTTTAATACACTGCCATTAATTATAGTCAAGAAATAACAGGTGCCAGGTTTGATGAACTCAAATAAATATCAAATTACAACCTTTCTCCTGATTACATTTCTATTGATCGCATTTATTTTATGACGCAGGACAGCGAACATACGTGAAAAATGGCATCTGACCTGACCCGACCTGAACTAAAATTAAACGACGACATTCACGTCTTAGTTTACGATGGCTACTGCACCCTGGACAATTTTCCAAAACGAGATTGTTTTTCAAAAATGAAAAGAAGAAAATAAACAAGTAAGAAGACGACGCAAAACAACGTTTTAAAATGGTATGTTATAATACATGTAATAACAGCAATTATAACTAACACAGACAGACAGACAGACAGACGACATTTATTTGTTAGTTCGTTCATTCATTCATTCTTGGTTCAACGAACAGATGGTTTTTGAGTTTATATTCTGTTGTACTAAGAATTAATGAAGTTGTGCAATCGACAATGAAATCTTTTCATAAAAGAAAAATTCGGTATGTTTTAATAACCATTCATCTTTTTGCATTTTTCACAGACAAATCGACTATCAGGAGTTACTAATTAAAAGTAACTTTGTTGTTGGTTACTTTTTCGGAAAATTAATTGCTGATTGATTGATTGATTGATTGATTGTTTGATTGATTTGTTGCAAGTAGCTGCTTTATATTTAGGACGAGAAAAGCAACTCAAACATTGATTGATTATTGATTGATTAATTTGATTGATTGATTTATTGATTGATTGATTGATTTGTTGCAAGCAGTATTTGAGCTGCTGTAAATTTAGGACGAGAAAAACAACTCAAGCATTTTAACAGGGACTGCACGTAAATCAGTCGGGGAAATTGTTTGGGTGTAGAGACTTAATTTGGACTTGCACTGTGACATTTATTTTACTTATTATAATACAATCTTTATATTAACATAACGAAACGATTTACGAAGTCATCGAATAAAATCACATCCATACATTATTACGTTCACTGCACGCCATAATTTACATTTCAGCTCTCTCATACCATGGGGCCCCGTCATCAGATTTCCAGACATGACAATAAATGAACTTTGGTAAACATTCTTGCACATAGAATTCAACGGTATATGAAAAGGATGGTAGAACTAAAACACAGCTGACGTCATAAATAATTTTGTCAATCGGCCATACACTCTGATACACATCAGCAAGATAATGATTGTAGATATTTGAATCGACCATTACAAATTGCTGATTAAGATCAAAGGTAATTAAAATAACGATAAATTTCACACTTATGACAACACAAACAAAGTATGAAGAATTAATTAAGGACGGAAAAGTTGTTCTTTTGTAGCGGTTACTGTGCGCTTACTTGTTTAAAAAAATATCAAATCCGTCTTTATCGCGCAAGGATCGTGGCACCACCAAAGACACGTTCTCAACTATTCTTCGCGTCTCGCTTATTTTTTATTTTAATCAGATAATACCCAGCAACGAGAACCTGAACGAGTTGGGCAGCTCTGTAAGTTGAGCAATAGAAACTGTCACCTGTAACAATGTTACTTGCTATGATCGGAAATGCGAACTTTATGTTACCGCAGGGCTTTGTTTTACATAGGACCAGTGGCATCTTCTGAAGCAACTGAATGAATATCATTCAAGACATGCTACATATAATTATTTATTATAAGAAATATAATAAGTTTCACGTGGGTAGTTCATAAGTTTAAAAAATGAGGATAAAGAATAACATAAACTTTCAATTCAATTTGTGTTAAGTAAAATTCTCTGGAATTAATTCTTTAAAAACACGAGATAAAAGTTAATAACCGTGTTGACCACACTTAATACACTTAATAATGATTAAATTATATTATTTTAGTATGGAGTAGCATTGCCAAAATGCAAGCACAAACAATATAGTCCTTTATTATTTATATATAATGCGCTTTCATAATTTACGTTACTTCCGAATACCCTAAAAGTGCCTCAACTACATTCCAGTGATGATGTGACGTCTTTCTTTGTAATGGTGACGTCAAATGAAATATCTTATGATTGTCAGTTTTTAAAGATCGATTTAGAGAATGCAAAAAAATAGTATGGAATTTTTGTTGTTATTTTTAAATATAACATTTAGCTTTTATCGATGTCAACTTTATTTTTAAGTCATTCTTTGAAATTAATTTTAGCCCTTCTTCATTCATTTTTGTTTTTTTTTTTTTTGACGGTATCAACTTCCGGACGAAAAAAAATCAATATCAGCATTAAGCAGATTTTGAACACGTGATTTAATTTTTACCACGTGACACGTAATTGCCGTAGAGCTCGCCGCTCTTCGCGGACAGCTTCGCTGCCCGCTGCGAGCTGTGCTCGTTATTATATTAGAGGGAGCAATAATTTGGGCATTGGACGTTACACATATTATACATCCGCTCCCATATGTTGCATGCTGTTTTTGATCTGTGTGTGTTTAGTTTTGTGTGTCAGATCATGTCATATTGTGGGATTTGTTTTCAGACTTCTTCGACTCCTACTTCCTGTTTACTGACAGTCAATTTCAGCCGTCCGTAACCATTTTATGTCACATTTTTCTTAATAATTATAAATGATACACAACTGAAATTTTGTTAGTAGCTTTGTATGATCATGCCATATTTTGGAATTATTTCTCATTCGGACCATTACGACTCCTATTTCCTGTTTAACGACTTTGCTGTGGGATTTATTTTCAGAGCTCTCCGACGTCTAATGCCCGTTGAACGACTTTGTCAGTTTTTAGCCGTCTGTACCATATTTCACATTTTTGATAATTCTTCTCAGCAATGGTAAGTTAAACAATGCTAAAATTTTGTCAATTGCTTTGTATGATCATGCCATATTGAAGGATTTATTTTCAGATTTATACTTCCTGTTTTACGACTATATCAATTTTTAGCCGTCCGTAACAATTTTCAGTTCCCATTTTCTCAGCAATGATTAATGATACAAGGCTGAAATTTTGTTAGTGGCTTTGTATGATCATGAAATAATGTGGGATTCATTTTCTGACATTGCCGACCTCTACTTCCTGCTTACTGACCGTCAATTTTTTACCTTTTGAACGGAGTATTGTAATTTTCTGTCACATTTTGCTCAGCAAATTTGTGTAAAAGCTTAATAGGACCATGACATACTGTCATGACTGTAGAATTTATAATGACCCCGCTCCCAATAAAGGATAGATGTTATAATTTTGTGGTCTGTGTGTGTTTAAAGTTATCATGGTTATAGAGCGGGGTTATCACCAGGGAGCATTAGATTACAAAAAATACATGTTACAGTGCTGTATTCCCCATGTGTGCTTCATTTATACTCAATTTATGCAATAAATTAGTTTTACTTACAAAGCTAAACATTGCCTCTTAATAGACAGATGTTATTTTTTCCAACTTTGAAGTTAAACTCGGAAAAATGTTACTATCCATAAAACAAAAAATATTCACATTTTAATTTTATCCAAACATTTTTAAAACATCATTTCTCTTTTATTTTCAGAAAAGACACAAAATGGAGTATACAGTGAAAAAACCATTGGGAAAAATTTCTCCCCTGATTGATCTAATAAAAATAACAATCAAACAGATGGGAGAAATTTCTCCCATCCTGAATAGCCAAATTCTAATTGATGGGAGAAATTTCTCCCATGATTGTTATACTGAATAGCTAAAATCAAACTGATGGGAGAAATTTCTCCCATGATAGCAATGTTAAAAATTAAAATCAAACCAATGGGAGAAATTTCTCCCACGCTTTTAATACTTAGAGTTAGAATCAAACCGATGGGAGAAATTTCTCCCATGATTGTGCTACTAAAGATTTAACATCAAACCGATGGAAGAAATTTCTCCCACGATTTTAATACTAAACACTTAAAATCAAACCGATTGGAGAAATTTCTCCCATGTTTTTATCATGCTGGTGATACATTTTTATATACAAATATAAGCCAAAGATCAAATTTTGTGATTTCTGTCATGGTTTATATGTAGAATTATTAAAATCCACTCTCATAAGGGAAGCACTTTTCACTTTCGCCTGGAAAAGGGAATCAGTAGAATTTCCCTTTTTATTTTGGACAGCGTTTAATATAAAAACCAAACTCCACGGAAAAGAAAAATTTCTGAAGACAAAAAAAGTGTACACAAAAATGTCGAAATTTTTAACACCCTCCCTCAAGTGCGCGGTTTCCACACTTATGAAAATGGTTGACAATTATGGACGACCCCTTAAAGTTTAAAGTGTTTTAAAGTACAGTCGAAAGGTTAGCAAGTTGACGAAGTGGACACATATTTCTAAAATAAAAAAATTTCCAGTGGATAAAATTGCGACGTGACAAAATTGTCAGAACAAAAAATGTCCTGTTGACAAACTTGTCACGTGACAAAATTGTCAAGAGAAAAAAAAATATCCAGAGGACAGAAATTGTCAAAAGAAAAAAAGTCCAGTGGACAAAAATTGTCAAAAGAACAAAAATGTCCAGTGGAAGAGATATTGTATATTGTATAAACAAATTGTCAAAAGAACATCCCAAGTTAACTTGGGTTGTCAAAATCTCTGCTCAAACCAGTCAAATTCTCTGCTCGAAGTTAACTGAAAGCAGTCAGAATCTTTGCTTTACAAGTTAACTAGCATGTTATGTTAGGACTGCACCCAACTGTATCGCCACGCAGCCCATTTTGATGCCAATCTATCTGACACCGGATCATCCTAGTCTGTTGCTTTGGATGTCTATTCTCTCAACATTATAATTACGGGAGCTAAAAATCTATGTTGATCGTAAATATTGTTGATAGGGGATAGAATGCTTCTAATAGTTATTAGTATTTTGACACCAGGAACACATGTCCAAGACGAGCCTAAGCTTCGTTATACGTCGGATTTTAAACCTAGATCCTTGAAGTTGACGATTAGATGATTTGTTGCAACGACGGTCATTACTTCGCTGCTATTGGACGCAAACCTAATACTGCAATACTTTTCGGTTTAGCTGCTAGTGCTAGCTACATAGTCCAAGAGTTGCAACAGCAGGAGACGTACTGTTTCCGAAAATGTGAACTCACATCCTATATTCTATAAGGTATTCATTAATGTCGTTGAGAAATATGTGTAGGACATCGGCAGTATCTGCTACTATTTCACGCTTGTCTCCGGGAAATCTTAACTTTCTCGTATTTCAAAATGATTGTGGACGGGTTTTAGCAAGGCTGATTTGACTGACGTAAAATGTGTATCCTATTACACTGACATTGTGCGATACATGCTGCTTGTCAATACAAGTTTATATGATTACCCAGTCAAGATTTAGCTGCTGAGCATACGGCTTAATGGGTGTTATTTTTTTATCAGATGGTGGGCTTCCAGAATATCCCGTCCGATAAGTACTCAGACGTTATATTTGTCATCAATTAGTGTTATTCATTGGCTTGGTTTGGTTCTTTTTTATAAGGAATGTTATCGACAATTTCTGGTGTCGGATTTCCATTTGTGTTGTCTGGAATGTACTCGTAATTACTCACTGATGGAAATCAATTTCATTAGAACTTTGTGGTGTTCTGAATCCAAATCCCTTCTTTATTTACCGACAGTTTCTCAGCAATCCATGCAGACATTAAATGAATGCTCCATATGATAATAACGCAATTTAGATTATCTTTATCATCAGTTTTTTTAAAGTATTTAATGGTATTTTTGATGACTTATTGGTTCTCTTTGCCATATTCACTTTCTGAACTCTTTCGGGTTTGAAACTGTAACCCTGATTATTCTGAATTTTCACTGCATCCTCCACGAAAGAAGAGAATTCGGTAAGAGGTGGATGTGCAGTGTTGCGTTGCTTATTATAGCATACGGTTACAGAGATCCATTTTGTGACGGAGACCGTATGGCAGGGTCTGAGGGTAGGCTTTTATTCCAGACGATGAGTCAACATAAACAAGACGATTTTAAACTCTGGTTTCTCTTTAGTGTGTCAATTTTTTTGTCAGAATATCGGAAAGAGCGTACAACTTTTTAGAATCATTGCTTATAATCTTCGGATATTCGTTTAGGTTTAAATGAATCAAATGTTTAAACATTTCTGTCGCGCCTTAACGCCCGTCTAGTCTACACTGAACGCGATCTAAACTTTCTCTTCGGTGTTTGCTCCTGGAATGCTGATTGTGTGATGTTTACACTCATTTCCGGGCCACTTTACTCATTGGTCTAATTGCTCATCCATCCCCTATCAACGAGTTTGGTCATAACTCATATAAAGGTGTCTTTCCATGAATGGTACGACTCCGGTTTGTCATCAAATGTTGTCAATCTTGAGAACAAATCCAGGCTGAGAAGCGCTTTGGCACTCGAGGACATATTTTGTCTCGTAGGTATGTACGTGCGTGCACTCACGTCAACTTTAGATTGCTGAGTTTGAACAGAGATTGATGGTTTAGCCATTGGTCCTGTTTGAGCTATGAAACTTGAAAATTGATAATCCGCCTAGCCATGTTTGTTTACTGAATCTGTTGTGTTTCAACAGTCTTTTAACACACTTCGATAAAAATTCGTTGTAAATATTTTTTAGCGCGTGGGGTTGTTCGTGACCTGTGCGTTTTGTTGGCTCAACATGGGAATAATCCTGGATCGTTTGGGCTTGGTTGATTAATGTAATAACAAAATATCGAGCGCCGAGGGAACTGTAAAAAAACAATCGAAAAATCAAAGTCCGAGAAACCTGCAAACACCAAAACCAACAACCAAAATATAGCAACTACAGCAATGATTCGACTTTCAACACAAATGGAGAGTTGAACCAGGTTTTATGATTTTAAGTCACAATAATCCAGGTTTGGTGAAGCCAGATTAAATCCAGCCGCTGCGTCAGCACACGGTCTGGTGTGCTGGAAGCAACCACTGAAATTGAATGTGCAAACACAGATGAAGTTTTGTTCACAAGCACTGACGGCTTTTCTCCTGTTTGGTCTTCTCTGTAGTTAAGATGGTCTAACACTTGTGTGCAGTACTAGTCATGGAAGTTGGACCTTTGCTTCTCCGTGTATTCTTGGTTATATTAAAGATCTAGAGACTGAAGCTTGTCTACGCATCCCGTCAAAACAAACAGTAGGGAGATGTTGTCTTTGAGATGTTAAAGTTATCGTTCTCCTCGTTGAGCTTTATATACGTGTCGTTAAACATGCAAACACATTTCAGATTTACGGACTTCTCTGACAGGGGCTGGTCGTCAACGATTTACTCTATAAATATTACGAAGATCAAATTATATATTTAATTCGACACTGTAGATTAATTTAAGTGCAAATTAATTCTAGCATGAAGCAGCATGTATTGTCTAGCTAAGTATACCTCAAGAGAAAACTGAAAAGAGGATGGATAAAGAGGGAGATATAGCATACGTTACTGCAAATGTTGTATAACAAAAATAAATCATGTGTCAGTCAGAAACTCATAATGGTCAAATGTCAAAAACTGTGATACGTGGAAAGTCACATTTAAATGACTTACCCACAGGCCAAATATAAAAAGCCTACCTACAACGAGGACAAAATTTAAACCCAGACACAATTTTTCATTTATGACACAATAATGGGACTATGAAGTCAAGGTTAATAATTATGGCATGCATGATGTTGTCTTAAAATGGTCTCGCACATGCCTAATATCACAACCTTAGCTCAAAAAAGAAAAGTGAAGAACCGGACAGAAATACTGATAGCTATAGTGCAACCGCCCTGATCTTGGCGTTGGCCTAATAAATTATCAGAGAATGCTATTTCTCAAAGCTCTGAATAACATGGCGTTTTATCACCATCGCTTTTACTCTGATCAATTCATGACCAGAGACAAGCGGTGAATGTGACATATAGTGTCTGGAATGCGAAAATAAGAAAACAAAGTGTATTTGTAATTATTCCTAACCCCCCCCCCCCCCAGGGTAAACAGAATAAGATTTGTATTCGGTTTAATGGAAAGGATTATCTATAGACGACAAGTAGTTTATAAAAACAAAACTGAGTAACAGTTCGTTATAATGAATGAGGATTTAAAATGTTAGTGTAGAGATGGATAAAGGGAATAAATTTGATGTTTCACTTTAATTATTTTACAATAATCAGTTTTAGTTCCGTTAAATATGTTTAGTACGAATAATGGTATTAATATTGAGTGCAGGTAAACAAATCTACAAATTATGCTTGATTGAGTGCTCTAAAAGTTGCTAAAATAAAAGCCTTATGGTATTGAAACAGACAATTTACTCGTTACGTTTAATAAAATTTACAATTAGGAATCTACATGATAACTAATTTGTACAATAAACGACGATAAAGGGCTATAAGACTAGGATATCTTAAAACAAAGTAATGTTAAACGTTGTATGATTCTCCTATTTCACCCTGACAAATTTATTCCTAGAAGAGACATCGAAATACATTATACTGCTTTGCAATTACGATTGTCTATTGTGTAGAATTTTTTCATAAATAATATCCAAGTTTCTTTACCTTTTTATATACGAGAGTTGTTTAATTCAGGTTTACCTTTTCCCTGCTATTTTGTGCCGCTTTAATTTTTAATTTTTTGAAGACCTTTCAATTAGTTGGTTCAAGCCCTTATGCGTAAAACATTTCTGTCGTTTCTCTGCACTACCAGCGTATTGATCTATATTGCACATTAAATTCCATTTACTGGATTTGTGGTTATAACTCTTGCTGAAACATTTTTAAAAAGTAGCGAATGACTTACGTTAAAATTTCACGCAGCCCTCCCAATCCTGGTGTTGTATGTTCTATTTATGATAGGGTAGCATATATACCTAAAAAATAAAATTCTTTAAATACAAAACGGAATATCACCTTTATTGACGGAAAATACCTATCCGCTAAGTGTCCCATCTAAATAATCCAATAGAATAGTCTTGTGCACAATTGTCACGCTGCATTGAGTATATCAACACCATAATGTATGTTCGTAGGAGATACACCTATTAACCAAATTGCCTAAACAAATCATAAACATGGAAAATGCTAGTGTGTTCAAAAGGTCTCCATGTTGAGTTGATACATGTATCAAAACAACCATGTACAATGTTGGGTTTCAGTATACATGAATCACACAAAATTAAATAAATTGACTACATACGGAATTTATTAGGGAAAATCTATAAAAATATATCACACAGTATATCCACAAAATAAATAATAATATAGTATGTAGTAGCGAAAACCGATTCCCTTCACAAAATCGTGTAACGAAAAATAGCAAAGAAAACCGACCGACATTAGCCAAAAGTTAAGGGACAAATCCGGATATAGACAAACGCACCATAAAAACCAAAAACACAAAAACAGAAAGAGAGCAACTCAAACCCAATAAAAACCATGGGTGCACTCAGGTGCTCTGGACGAGAAAGCATTGCCTGCCTCTAATTAGACACCGGTTGAGTTACTCATGGTCATGTCTAAGGAAAAGTCAAATCCAGGAATAGGAAACACTACGTATGACACAGCGAAAATGTCAGATCGTATTTGAGACACTGATTTCCCATAACGGTCAATTAAGTCATGGTGACGACCATAGAACTTCTGGAGAGATAACATCAACCTAGGTACAACAAACCCTTGTTTGAGTAGTTTAGCAGTGAACAGCAGTGATTTTTCTAGAAAATCGCAATACCGATCGCAAGATCTCGAATAACGTTGTAAAATGTACACACCATAAGCTGGAGCTGCTGGAATGTTGATGTCGATGAACGTGAAGTTCACAATTGGAAAGTTGAAGTAATCACGTCACGTTTGTCGTATAGTCTTGTTTGTAATTTTCATGATTATATTTCTAGAAGTAGGTCTAAGTGAGAGGCTGACCTTAGTGTATTGGTGGTGTCTTTAATTTCAAGATCGCTACGGTAAACTGAATGTAAATAGTCCCCAAATTTTGCATTGCTTGAGGGACAAGACATCATCAATATAGCGGAATGATAAATTTCTATGTTTCTCAGTGTCTTTTCTTTTTTTCAGCAGGCCTTCTAGGAACTCAGCGTCATAGGAGTACAAAAAGAGGTCGGAGAGGAAAGGAGCACAATTAGTACCCATTTGAATATCATTACTAAGTAATGATAGTAACATTTTTTAGATTAATTGAATTTGTGCTTTCCGTCAAGTGAAAATTTGTATCTGTTCAGGATAAGAATATTTTTACGAAATAATAAATAAGCTGAAATATACAACTGTAAGTGTTCTGGATAAATATGGGGTATTGGGTAGGGATGAAAGTAAAGTTTTTGTATAGGGAACAATAAGTCTACTATTTTTTCAAAACCTCTATTAGTCAAGTTTATTGCTCATGGAGAGTGGAACTCTCTAATAAAGTTACCTATTATAAGTGACTAGCATCCATCGGAGGGCTTTCCATATCCCTCATCTGGGGACGCGCTGGCAGCTCTGTGGACTAAATACTAAAAACATCACAATGCTAAATATTTATTAAAACGTCAATTGACTATTCTCTTAATCCGTTAAATGTCCAAAGATAATTCAAAATCACTATGAAACTAACTACTCAAAATTAACTAACGCGGAATTAAAATGTGTTAATCTAATTGATGTGAGTGAAATCCATTTGTCTTCAAGATTTTATTCCTTTGGCACGAGATCAACCCTACATGCTTTTAACACGACACTAAAGTGAAATGTCAGTATTCTACTGACTGACTCTTTAAAGAAACAGATTTGAAAGAATTAAACTGCCCATCTAAAAAAAGGAAAACTGTACTTCAGATTGAAAATGCAACACCTTTAGCAATTCGTCAGCAATCCGTCAGCGTTCTTAAGTCCTTCAGCAATTAGCTAGCAACAGTCAGATCAGTCAAATCGTTCCTAATCCGTCCATCCGTCAATTGACGGGATTTGGAACGATTTGACTGATCTGACGGATTGATTTGGACTGATCGCTTCTATCCTTCCACTCAACTTTTGGCCAGTGAAATTAAATATTTCGAAATGTTGAAATTCGTTTTCCTTGCAAATATTCGAAGTTTGAAAATGTCAACTGGTATGTCCTTATTTCTGACTCGTTTTACCTTAACATGATGCTTAAACTAGTCTAAAGGTATTAATGATATAAATGGAAATTCCTCCCAATCTATAACTAATGCATCTGGGACGGAATATAAACATAACATAGTGTCATTTGATTTAAAATAATAATACTAATAAAGAAAAAAATAAAGCAACATTAATATCCAATTAATAAATCAATAAAATAAGTTATTATTCAAATTGAAGGCCGCTCTTTTAAAGGGCAAGTTTTGAAAAGGGTGTGTGTATTCGATATGACTTTACTGTCAAGGTTTAAACCGATCATTTCTCCACCGCTTTATTGGGGCATCGTGGCTGATTGGTTAGGCATCTACTATTTATCACATGCTTCAACTTAATTGACAAGGATTGTCGGATTTAAATTATATTCCTTGCCTCCTCTCACCCCACCTCCAATAAAAAGTGGACACCATGAAATAACTGAAATCGTGCTGAAAACACTAAATCAAACAATCCAGCGTAGTTTTTTAACAACTTTAATTGCATGTCAAATAAAACTTGCGACAAGAATCGCTGTATGTTTTAAAATATGTTGAACTTTATATTTAGTAAACAACGTGTTTTGTTTGACAATTGTTGTTCAACAGTTAAAGAATTGCTTATAAATAACAGTTTATAATCTATTTAAAAATGGCGTTAACTTAATAAAGACATGCAGGTATACATTTCAGTAACTTGACTTGTTTTTATTCTAATTGTGTGTAAAATGATGTCTGTCAAAAAGAGGCCATGTCCTTTGCTAAGGTGTCATAACTCTGTTACTGACTGCGGGGAAGGTCGCTTTAATATTTACCACAACAATATACATGTAGCGGGTCACAGAAAATAGAATAATCCGAAATCACAAGTCGTTGAAATAAAAAAGAGGATCAATTACGGATTACGAACATAAAACATTTACCTCGTCGCAATTGATGTCTTAAATGAACGGAGTTTTTTGTTAAGGTTACAGAGATGCTCTGTCTTAATGAAATTAATGCTTAATTTTATGATGCAAAAAGTGTCTCATGTATATTAACTATTCTTTTGAATACTATATGATTAAACACAGGGTTTTAGGAAATTATTAATGTGTAAACTCCGGCGACTCACTCACAAACTAAATAAAGTCCGAAGGACTTTATGTCAAGTTTGTGAGGGAGTCGCCGGAGTTTACACATTGATAATTTCCTAAAACACAGTGTTTAATCCTTATAATTCTGTGAAATAATCGTTGCGATTTTTAAAACAGCAAAAACATGCAGTTACAGAAACCCTTCTAGACCTCAAAACGTACCTGGGCCGGAAAGCGTAGGATATGAAAAACGTAGTAGCAAAGGAATCGCTGTTCTGTAGATATTGATTGGAAAAAACAAAACGAAACACTAAATTGTATTTATATTATTTTTTATTTGAAATCTCAATCGATTTAATTGGGAAATCATTGGGGCAGAGAAAACATTCTCCCCTCTCCCCGACAATACGCTAGGAGGACGCCATCTTGTTTACATTGGATACTGAAAGTAGTCCGCTCAGAGGAAATATCGATATATAAATTATCTGAGAAGACGCCATTTAATTGTTTTTATCCAATCAAAGCACTTAATATAAATAAATTACAGCATGAATAGAATTATTTGCGTTTATTTGATAAATTCATATATACAATAATTAAATGACGGATTCTGGATCGAACTTATTGGACTGATCGACGACGGTTACCAAGGTTATGACGGATTCATAATTTTGGACGGATGTATTCGTTAGCAACCAGTCAGCGTTTTAAAATCCGTCATCTATCAGTTATCAATCAGTACAAGGGTTAAGTTTACGGGTGCAATTACTAAAAAAATGTTTACAAAACCAAGACATTTCATCAAAGGATTCCAAACCCCTACCATTACAGTAACACTTTTAGGGAATTAACTCGAAACATCATTTTATACACCAATTTAAAATTGCAATCATTTTCAATGAAAGCCATACGCCAGAAATATCCATCTTTGTCTCTCATGAGACCTTCTTTGAAGTACGAACACTTAACCATACCTCCTACTATTCTTTCTGCAGAAGGTGCTAAACAGTCATCAGCAACTTCTAGAGTGTATTTCAGATTAACAATTCCTTCCGATTATTAAAAATATACTTTTTCTTCTGTTGAAAACAATACACACGCTAAGACACAAATTTATATATTTTTAAAATCGAGATGTACTGTTTCCTTAGTAATGTATAATTCCATTTATTTTCTTCGCCATGAGAAATTTCGAGGTTACTCTTACCGATTAGATAAGACCATTACAGCTAACATTAGGCTTACCACATTAAAGTAAATAAAATTCAGAATAATCACATTTGTATGATTGTTGTTTACGTGCGAAATCAATTCTTTTAGATTACTTGTTGTTTAGACAATACTTTACGACCTGAATTCCTTAATTATGATCAAAGCCAGACCACCTTTATTGACAATAATGTAATTGTGTCTAAGAAAAGGTATCTAAAAGTAACTGCATGATGAAAAAAACAGCGACAATTAACATGCTTTCATCTTTTTTCCTTTTGGAATCGAAGTTCAGGATTTACTTTGCTGAGTATGAAATATATACATGTAGTTATTTGGACTAGTCTAAAGTTTGTTGTGAATTTGCCGTGCTGTTTGGTAGTTTTTACTGGTAAGCAGTGACAAAGCAGACATATATTTTTGTATATATTGGCTTGCTTAAGGGAGTTCATAGTTCTAACCTATGAATGTTTAACAATGTATCACGTGGATACACAATTTGTTGTTTTTTCTCATATTAACGTTTACAATTCCTATTTTGAATTGTTTTCCACTATTTGAATATTATGTATTAATAGAGCGGTTTAAATTAAGGTCTTTCCCACTACAGTGGGAAGACCTTCCTACCTTTCTTATGATTATTATTTTTCTTCTTTTCTTTTCCGCCATCATTTGCTAAAAGTGTCGCGACATATCCTTTTCATATTTGGTACCATTAATCGGTCATACTGGCAGATGACTCAATTCACCCTGTAAAACCGATCTATTTTAGTAACAGAGTTATCTGCCCCAACACCGTAAACTCGTGTTAGCAGATAAACTGAGAAACCGCAATCGATTCTTAAAATCTGAAATGTACAAAATGTCGCTGGACCTATGGCAATGATTTATCATGCATAATTTTTTTTTCTATTCGACTTCCCGTTTACGTGTTTTTAACCTGAAAAATGTCGCAACGCTTCAAAATTTTTTCTCAAAAACCGTTAGTCCTAGAGACTTGGGACCACCACCATTGATCCTAAGTGACATATGTTACATTTACAAATGTCAAGGTCTAAAGTCAAGGTCAAAGGTCACAATAGGTCTTGTTAGCACTATATCTCACAAACCCTAAAAGATAGAATCAGACAATAAACGGGAAAAATACTCATCCTATTGAGGCCTTCATTTAGTTCATTGACCCGAAGCTGTACGATGACCATTTTCGAGTCACGTTTCGGTTAATCGTTTTTTTTGTGTTAAAACTTGAAAACGGTTAGAGATAAAATAGTAAACATATAGGTTTAAAGTGATCAGTACGAAAAGAGCTTCAATTTGGGCCAAAGGTCAAAAGTCATAGGTCAAGGTCATAGCAACAAGGTAACTGTTATAAAAAGTCCTTAGCAACCATACATGTTTAGAATCAGAATTACTGAAATATGTCATTTCATGACAGAAAGTGGCATTTTGTCCCTAGTAACGGGCATAAGAGTCCTTATCCTATTAACAACCATCTGTTTTTGGCTAGGGAGCACTTTCTTTACTCAAATAGCTCATTTTTATGACTGGTTTGTGGTAAGTAAGACACAAAAGCGCATATCATCACATATATTTTCTAACTTTAGAGAAACAAATGGCGGTTTAATTTATAATGTATATCAATGGTACAATCTTTGTTGAAATTGGAATGCAATGCCACAAGCTCATAACTGATATCTGTTATGTTTTTTCATTTGATATTTGTATAGTTTTGTATTTCTTTTTAATATTATATTGTACATATGAAATACACGGCAAGTCCTTAAAAGGAGTAAAGGAAAATTACAGGCATACATTTGTATGCATATTTCCTTATTTTCTTATATAACTGTTAAGAAAACACAATGTGTGAATTTCAATTCATACATAATTATGTCCGGCTCATCATTTACAAATTAGACTCTGTTATTGATACTAAAAATAACACCTTTATCCTCATTCAATCAATCAATAGACTGCTGGAATACGAAAGGACTAAAATTCATATCCGTGATCGTTAACAGTCTAATTTAAATTAGCCAATGTGTGTTTACTTTTTCCGTTGTGTCGCAACACAACGTAATTTTAATTAGACTGTGATCGTTAATTACTGACAAAAGTACAATAATGAACATTTGGTCTAAAATGATATGTGTGGTAATTAATTAATGTCATAAAATTTAATGAACACAGTTTAATCGTCATGGTTCGATCTCAAAGTGGAAAGACGCCGTCCCCGCAAATGATATACCGATATATATATATATTCAAATTTCATATATTAACCTTGCTCACTACTACGATTTAAAGAGAGCCACTATCGAAGGTGCCAATATTTAACACATGGGTTGGATGAAAGACCAAAATTAAACACACCAAAATAAAAAACACTGCTTTTGAGAGAAAAACGCCAAAATATCCCGACGCCAAAATAAGAATTATCTACAGGTGGCACTTTGTAAGCATTTACTTTGTATTGTTTATTGTTTATATATTGCTACTACTGTCTAGGGGTATAAAAATCCGGGACCCAATTGGGGGGGGGGACACCAACTGAGATCATAATCATTATTTGACTATTTTCAACCATAGCTCAAAAATAAAATACGTGATATACTGCATACGGTTAGTGATTTCGATCTTTTTCCCCCGAAATTCATTAAGATAGTAATATTGATTCAGAAAAGATTTTATTATTTTGTTTGACAAAATCTATCGGAAAGTCAGGAATACTTCGGGCGGGGGCCTAGAATCGACCTGTGTTGATTCAATTTCGTTTGAACTTCATACTAAGCAACCCCTAATACTCGTCAACATTTCCGAACTTCAATCGGGTCCGAGTTTTTGAACTCACGTTAAACAAATGATTCAGAGAGCTATGGACAAAAATAATAACATTATATCTCTTGATGACCTTAACAAAGATTTTTGGCAAGACTTCCTGCAAATGTGTCTAATATTCTTACTGCAAATGAATTAACTAACATAATTGTACATCCACGAATCTTTTTGGTAACACTGGGACGTTATAAGATCCAATTCTAGTAACAGATAATATACCAGTGGTTGACAGCGATACATAACAAATATGAACAGACTGACAAGTGACCACGATGGCACATACAATGCAACACAAAACCTTTCACAATAAAAGCGTGGAATTAAAAGCCAGGTTACTACGGCCTTATGAGGTAGAGAGCAAGGGAGACAAACTGGTATGATATAATTTAAAAAAACAGAGAGACGTTAACATAGCTTACACAATTTTTATCGACAAATTTCTAAATATTTGTTAACTTTGCATTCCGTAACAAAAAGTAGTCAGCAAAGAAGATGAGAAGATGTGGTTTAACTGCGACTTACGGAAATCTATAAGCAATTAAAATTAAAAGACAGTAAATTATATTGGAAAACCAATAAGATGTTAATACATAATGAAAATCAGGACAAATAATCTGCCACAGGTTTAGTCTGGATTTATGCCAGGACATTTACTAGCCATCAAGTTGTCGGAATATATCCTGAATATGTGATATAAGTCGTGCTTGTGACGGAGTCTTGAACAAAGGTCCTACTTTTTAACTAGAACAATATGGCATTAACGGGAACACTGCTAAGATGGGTGAAGACCTATTTAGAAGATAGACAACACAAATGTATTCTCAAAAATAGCATATATGATACTGGCTACTTAAAAACCCAGGGATTACTTCTTGGTCCTCTCCTCTTCCACGTAAATGTTTATGATAATGTTGATGAAATATTAGGACTATGTTGACTATATGCAAACGACACTTCAACGAACATTCTGTTCCCAATGAACAAACTCTTGTCAGTATTGTTCATATAGATTTAGAAAATATCTCTAAGTGGTATAATGATTTGTAAGATTGGTAAATCTAAACAAGCTGAAGCTCGACACTCAACATTGCGATTTAAATGTAACAACCTCCCCATTGATCCAGTTGTCTCTCACAAACACCTGGATTTAATATTCAGTTTCGATGGGAAATGAACTGTGCACATTAATAGCACTATAAATAAAGCTTCCAAGCAGTAAAACTTTTTGCGCAAGCTTAAATTTAAATTAAATAGGGAGTACTTAGAGCGGATTTATATGACATGTATTCTTGCAATTCTAGAATATTCCTGCGAGGTGGGAGAATTGTAGTCAAGCAAATGCTGAACGTTTAGAAAATCTTCATTTTAAATTTTTAACAATTATTAAAACATACTAACATTGATGTGATTACGATACCTTTTTTATTTTTATAGCATTTACCTAGGCTGAGGTACGTGGATACGGGGATAAAAATATTATTTCTAGAGATTATGTTGGAGATGCATTATACTACATTGCTACTGCATGTGTTTGCGTAGAATATTTATCATATTTGCCACCTATGTTTTAACCCATTTTACAAGATTTCTTTCTTTCAGTTTTGATAACTTTTCGGAAAGACGGACCAAAGGGCAGAAAATTCTGAACGCCACTAGAAAGGTATAGGTTATGGGAAGGGCTGACCATTTTGTAGCGGCTACAACGAGTCCACTCCTATCGATATTTAAAAAGAATTTTAGCATGAATGGAGCGCGGCACTCTCCCAACACGTTACTTACCAGCGTAGTCCGTGGTCACGTTTTTGACAATCCCACAACGAAAGGGCATCCCTATCCACCACCGGGAGACAAGCTAGCATCTCTTTGCGTCCATCATTGTGAGCCATCACAGGTTGGTTCCTGCGTCAATACATTAAGTGAAAGATATTGATTTTCCTTTATGCTTGAAGTGATTGCCTTTTTTCATCGGCTGTTTCTTTTTCTTTGCGGTGTCTATATCGAAATCTCTGGCTAGCTCACAAGGTGCATTTATGTTTGATATGTTTAAATATTAGCAGCTTGCCATGCTATTTGTTTTAAAAATTGCAATAGAAAACACTCGACGCATAAGCGCGAAATGTCCTGGAAAGGGTTTATTTACTGTAGGGTTCTAAATTCAGTAACCCACTACCTACAGTATATTTGATGTACTATATAGGCTAAAGGTTATTTTGTCCGTCAAACAGTTACCAAAAATGTAACAAAATATATTTAGAGAAACGACGAAACCGTGAAAAATGTAATTATTTAATAAATGAGTAAAGATGGATTTCCAAAGGAGTAAGGGTGATAAGGGCCATATTTGTCCCAAAATTTCTGAAAAAAATATATTTGTGTGAAAAAAATTATTTTAGCCTTTCTAAACGTAATGCTTCAAATTGATGCACTCCAAATCAATCATAATCATGTTTATGACGTCATCGGCATCACGTGAAACAACGTCTATTTTTAAATTTTGCTCAAAAACAGGGTGAACAAGAAACTTTTGTAAATTAAAGGGTATGCTCAGCGAAGAAACAACTTCATACTTAACTATGTTATTTATTTTAGTCAGGAGCTTAATCTGTCAAAATATTTTGTTGTTTCTTGCATGCGCACGGTACGAAAAAGATTAATAGTAGCACTAATCCGTGATCATTTTTGATTACATTTTCACGTCGGGAAAAAGTAATAATTCATGACATGATAGGGCTAATTGTTCAAGAACAATAAGAAAGGTTTTTTACCAGATTCCTCTTAGAAATTATTTGTCTTCATGTGTTGTTTTGAACTTGACTACATAGGCTGCTTGGCCATTTTTAGGCGAAAAAGACTATTTCTGTGGTACCGAGTAAAACAATACGTGGTTGTCAAGGACTTTTGTGGCCGTTGCTAGGTACAAAATGCCACTCCGGGTTGTAAAATGACATTTTTAGTAGGGTACAGTATCCGATTTAAAAAATATATAGATGCTAAGGACTTTTTTCTGATGGTTACCTTGTTGCTATAATATGACATTGACCCATAACCTTTAAAAAAGGGATCATATTGAAGGCATTGACTTGGTGATCATATTAAACCTGTATGTTTACATTATTATCTCTAACCGTTTTCAAGTTGTATGCAAAAAACTGATTAAACAAAATTAGTCAAGGGCTCTAACTCGAAACGGTTCATCGCACTGTTTTGGACCAAATGTATCAAATGAGAGTCTTGATGAGGGAAGTATTTTTCTCATTTATTGGCGTCTGCTATCTTTTATAGTTTTTGAGTTGTAACGATAACAAAATTAGAGGCCTAAGGTCGATGTCACTTTAACTTCGAGATTTTCTTTCAGGACATGTCTCAGGACGACAAATGGTAAAGACCTTTCGTGATTTCGACTTACGGTTTGTGAGCTTTTGTCATAAGCCTTGAAACATTTAAGAGATATCGCTCGCCTCCGCTAGTCAGAAAGTTTTAGCCAAATTATGTTATAAAGTTGTCTCAAAAGGTCCTTAACATTTGTCACTTTTCAGTTTTCTTCTATCTGTTATGGTTCCAGATATTACGCTATAACAATATTTTCGGTGTTTGGGCAGATAACTCTGTTAAGAAAAATATTTCGGTTTCACATGGTGTATTCCGAATAGAGTTCCAGTGCCCAAAACTTGATGCGAAACACCAAAAAGATATTTCGCGTACTTTTTATACTGTTTGGTTTTGAAAGTTGGCGGGAAAAAAGAGAAAAATAATAATTGAATCAACAGCAATAAGGTTTTCCCACTAAAATGCCATGCAATAGTCATTTATTTCAAGTGAGAAGAGGCTTAGAGTTATTCAATCAATCAATTAATTTGTGTATAATAAGTAATAACCCTTTCCTGTTTGATTTTTTTTCTTGCTTGAATGCAAATCTTAACCGTCAGCATTTTGACGCGACCGGGATTTCATCGTTTTCTATCTCACAGAAATACGTTTGCAGACGGCATCAGAAGATGTAATTCACCCTTGATGAGTTTATCCACTCTCTAATGTTAATAACCTCATAATTTGTAAGTTGACCAAAGTTGACCTTTTTGTTTATTATAGATTTTTTGGAATTCCCAAATTTATTTTTTAGAAGAAAAAAAACAACACCAATATTTTTCAAGACTAAAGTTATAACAAATAAAAAGCTTTAAATTTTGATAAAATCAAGTCAATATTTGTTTTGGCACACTTTATTTTCAATGAATATGTCTGTTATACTAATATTAAAAAATACTGACACAAAAGCAAAAGTTAACATTTTTCCATTTATAAATAAAAACAAAACACAATAGAAGTGTGAAAACCTGATAAGAAAAAAAATTAAATACATCTGTATTCATGTTATCACTCATGATTGAGGCACAAGCACATACTAAATGTTTACCAACAGTCTAGGGAAATCGGGAAAAATTTTAAGACATGGCATCTTTCAGAAGTGAATTTAATGTCAACATCATAATAAACCTTTCACCTTGAAAAATGGTACTTAAAATCCGATTAAATAAAACAAAGGAGTACATTTTCCAAATAATTTTAGATTGCATGACAGTGTGATTTGAATTCTGTTGTAGGTTCAGCTTACCGAAAATGACGTACATATAAATTCCGAAAAAATGTAACGTTTGTTGTTGACCTTCTCTACAGAAAATAGTAAATAGTAAGTTTGATGTTGGGTTATTTCGGTAAAATTTTTTTACTGTTTATTGTTAATATCTTTTAAACGGGAAACAATATTGTTTGAATTTCTTTACTTGTTAAGGAAATTAACCCAACCCTCTAGGAATAAAATTGAGAGACATACAAAGATATAGTGAAAAGTGCATCCCAGAAAGAACTCTTGATCCATTTCTTACACAAATTGTCTCGAAAGTCCGTGCGATAAGGAACGCCTATATTTTATCAAATATTTAAAGACATGAAAAAATAATGCACTGTTGTGTAGGAAAACTTGTTTCAATTGTTCTAACAAACTATACAAGACAGGCCAGATATACATTTGTATATTAAATAACCATATTCCCACTCGTTAGAGAGGGAGCTATATTATAATCACCTTGTCCCTCCGTTACAAACTTTAGTAACAGATTTCTCAGATGTCAAATTTAGTACACAGCCTTATCACTTTGAGTAATACTGGGTCTCCCCCTTCCAGGTCAGTCGGTCATCTACTTCTTGATTTCTAAGATGACTGAGACTGTTTTAAGGGTCAAAAATGAAAAAATTCGTAACAGATTTCTCAGCTTCTACTCAGGGGATTTCAAATTTGGTACACAGCTTTAGCAAGAAGCCAGGTCAGTTGATCATCTACTTCCTGTTTTACGAATGGTTGTACAACCCTTTGTTTAAATTAATAAAACTTGGGCACATTTAAAAGAAATGAAAAATGTTAATATTTTATTTAGTACGATAATGAATCCTACATTACTGATATAGCAAACAATTTCAAAGTACGTTAAAATAAACACTTAGTCTAGTAGTTGATACTAAAGAAAAAAAATTGCATTTTATTTCAGCATGCCTCCTCCAAAGTGTTATCCATGTGCCTTGTGCTCTAAACGAACAAAACGTTTTAAAAGAAGGAAATTAAGTGGAGAAAAATAAAGATTTAAGAATATACCTTATAAATAAACTGTTACTGTGAATGAGGGTGTCACATGTAATAGAAGGAAATATATCCAAATTCAACTATAAAGAGAAAGCAAAACCAGGACAATAATGATCCAGATTTCGTGCCGTCTGTTAAGATCTGCCGACCAAACAGTTCAGCTTTACCTAAATCGCCTAATAGTGTACATTAAAAAATACCGTCAACTACGTCTAGTCATTTGCAATGCTTTGTATGCAAACGCCATTGGCCATAGTTATTAACAGTTCCAAATGCAGCTAGATATTACTTATTATTACAAAAACTTATTATTTTGCCCCAAGGTGCAAGACGCTGCCCAGGACATCTTACAGGAGAAATATTGTCCAATGATGTATATGAAAAACATAGCCGAGAAGCAGACTGAAATAGCTAATATATTGAAGAAAATATGAGATATTGCTTCAAAAAATGGCAAGAAATGTATAGATTTTGATACACAAAATGATATCTACAATTTAACTGGTTTGACACAAGAATATTTCAACAACCTATGTTCTAAAATCAAAACAACATCAATGCGAGATACACATTGTCGTAATATTCGTACATTTCTTGTTTGGAATGTCAAATAGATTATTGTCAACTCTATTTAATCTTGGACGTGATGCAATTATTCTTGGACGTGATGCAACTGGTCATTTCTTCAGCTAGGAAGAACTTAATGAAAACTTTCGTTCCAGAAAATCTTGGATTCAAACACATTTTCCGCGAAGATGCCATTACAAAGCATACTCGACCTTTACCTCTGTCTTTATTTGGTAATGAATTCAATCCAGGAATTCTTGTTGTCGACGGTACCTATATATATTTTTTCAAAAGAGCGGACACTTCCAATTTCAGCGCAGGAAGGTCTTATAGTTAACATAAACATAGGCCATTAGTAAAACCAACGGCTTTTGTTACAAAATCAGGGTAAATTGTTAGCGTGATGGGACCCTATTTCAGTGATTAAAAAAATGACTCAAACATTTTAAATCCATTGGTTCCATGAAAATGACGTGTTAATTGTAGATAGAGGATTTCGAGACTAACTTGATCTTTTGAGTAATCTTGGTATCAAAGCTGAAATGCCTTCTTTTGTACCCCGAGGAAAAAACCAACTTATTGTTGACGAAAGTAACATTACACTACTTGTTACTAAACTACGGTGAATTGTTGAGTAAATTAACGGCAAAATAAAGTTCTTTAGGTATCTGGACAAAGTTTTACCTACAAATCAAATCCCATATATAGGTGAATATGATGAAATCGCATCCGCTTTAATTAATAAGTATTTCAAGCTAATGAATGTAGGTGATCCACAAGCTGATGAATTGCTGGATGCCAAGATGACTTATCTATCAAAACAAAGCAATGAAATGCACTCGGAAGTTACAGAGCAAGGCTTAGATAAGCGCAGCTACAAGTGGTTAAAATTATGCTAGTGATATTGATCTTGTCTTCCCTCATTTAAATGAAGATGAATTTCGTGACTTAACGTTAGGGTCTTATCAGATTCAAATGACAAAATAATATACTGACGAACAGATGGATGCAAATGGAGGGTATGAGGTGTTAATTTACACTCAAGATGCGTCATTAATTTCAACAAAGGTCCAAAGTAGACATATCAGTTCAAAAAGTTACCAGCTGTGGATTCATTTTAGCGAGCATACTCGACTTTTAGCTCTGTCTTTATTTGGTAATGAATTCAATCCAGGAATTCTTGTTGTCGACGGTACCTATATATTTTTGCAAAAGAGCGGACACTTCCAATTTCAGCGCAGGAAGGTCTTATAGTTAACATAAACATAGGCCATTAGTAAAACCAACGGCTTTTGTTACAAAATCAGGGTATATTGTTAGCGTGATGGGACCCTATTTCAGTGATTAAAAAAATGACTCAAACATTTTAAATCCATTGGTTCCATGAAAATGATGTGTTAATTGTAGATAGAGGATTTCGAGACTAACTTGATCTTTTGAGTAATCTTGGTATCAAAGCTGAAATGCCTTCTTTTGTACCCCGAGGAAAAAAACAACTTACTGTTGACGAAAGTAACATTACACTACTTGTTACTAAACTACGGTGAATTGTTGAGTCAATTAACGGCAAAATAAAGTTCTTTAGGTATCTGGACAAAGTTTTACCTACAAATCAAATCCCATACATAGGTGAATATGATGAAATCGCATCCGCTTTAATTAATAAGTATTTCAAGCTAATGAATGTAGGTGATCCACAAACTGATGCATTGCTGGTTGCCAAGATGACTTATCTATCAAAACAAAGCAATGAAATGAACACGGAAGTTACAGAGCAAGGCTTAGATAAGCGCAGCTACAAGTGGTTAAAATTATGCTAGTGATATTGATCTTGTCTTCCCTCATTTAAAGGAAGATGAATTTCGTGACTTAACGTTAGGGTCTTATCAGATTCAAATGACAAAATAATATACTGACGAACAGATGGATACAAATGGAGGGTATGAGGTGTTAATTTACACTCAAGATGCGTCATTACTTTCAACAAAGGTCCAAAGTAGACATATCAGTTCAAAACGTTACCAGCTGTGGATTCGTTTTAGCGAGGATTTGATACCTAAATAGTTTGTAAGTGTAAGATCGGTGGACGTGTAGTAGGCTTGTGCTCACATATAGCATCTGCGATCTGGTACATAGATTATGGTAGGCATACCAGCAAACAGTTCCCAATCAATAATTGGGGACAGCATCTACTTGATGCCAAAAATAGTCCTGTCCCTAAGGACATTGATGAAAGCGAGGACGAAATTTCAGTCATAGAGGAATGACGTGACTCTTGTTTGTTGTCTCTGTTGACATTTGATTTTTGTATATCTTATCTAAGTAGTATAAAATAGCTGAATTATTTCTAGAAATTCTGGATTTTTATGATTTTCACACGTTTTTCCCCAAAGGTAAACATTAAACTTTTATATAACTAGAATCAAATTATACTAAGATACAGTAGTGTAAACCTTCCGAAAATGTTGTTCTACACATACATGTAGTATAGTATTAAATGGCTGTTAAATATTTCCATAAATCCCAGATTTTTGATAATTTTCACATTTTTTGCCATAAAAATACATATTTCAGCTAAATAATACCTAGAATAAAACTGTATTATGATAAAGTGTTGTCAAACTAAGGAATATGTTCAACAACATATCGGTACTAAAAAGATAATTGCTACTAATTTTTTCCAGAATTCCTTGATTTTTATAATTTTTCACATTTTTGTCCCAAAAATACATTTTACAATTTAAGTATATTTAAAATACAGTTATGATATGATAAAGGTGGGTAATTCTGATAAACTTTAAAAATTAAAAACTGTACTTGAGTACTTTTAAAATTAAAATTTCCAGAAATCCTAAGTTTTTCTTAACTTTTAACATTTTTTGCCCAGAAATGAAAAATAATGCATTTTGGGGTGTAAAAATTTAATTTAATGTTGAAACTATATGTGAACTAACAAAAAAGCCTAGAAAGAACTATTTTTTGAGTTTTGGCCAAAAATGACCCTTATCACCCCTACTCCTTTCTCTATAGATAAGTCAGTTTGGATAATGATATTCTGTAAATTGAGAATTTTTCCATTTTTTTATGTTATATGTACAGTACGAGTCATTTACTGTATCTGATTTACAGCGAAGGGGCGTGAATCGAGTCCGATAGGACGAGATATCGCCCCTTCGCTGTCAATCAGATAGAGTAAATGACGAGTATTGTAAATTATTTGTGGAATTGTTCAATGAAATTTTTCTACGTAGAATTTATTACTACATGCGTCAAAATTTTAAAAACTGCAACGATGTTAGATTTAAAGGACATAACAGAAGAACAAGAAATGGAAATTTTCATCATGTTTGTCAGTGGGAGCAATCTTATGATTTTTCAAGTAATTTATGGCCGCCGGATCATGATAGTTCAAGTTTGAACGCTATTACGTTGTCACAAATAGCCGAAAACATGGAAAATGAAAATTACGTTTTTACCGAAATGGGAGAAAAGTCAATCTGTCCAACAATATCTTCCACATTATAATTATATAATATATACTTATATTAACTACATTTATTTATGTCATTTGGATCTATGCATGTATGGTCATCATTTTTTATATGTTACCATTTATTATTTTGTACCATCTCTGTTTATGTTTTCTTTGGGAGAGGAACGTGTAAAAGTGCTTGTTACTTGGTTTCCAATCCCAATCTGTGTTATCTGTTTGTTATAACGTCATCTATTTGCTAATAAATACTGTTTACACTAATATCGTCCACGTGGAGATTTTAACTTGGATTTTTCAATGTCAGACAGTGAATCAAATTCTAGCACAGTGAAACCCGATTCATATGTTTATTCCACGAGGTGCATGAAACCTGTTACGGACGAGGAGCTTAGATGCTGAATTGAAAAATAGCATTTTGCCATCTCATAAAAATGTGAATGTATTTAACAAACAACGGAGTCCGAAAATTCAATCCATTGAAGTCGAAATTGATTTATGTAAAATTGTTACAGAGATTCGTTTTGAGGCTAAGTTGAACTTAATATACCACTAAAGTTTGCGCACGATAAAATGTTCCAACGATGCAAGGGGTGGAGCAATAGTTATTGAACTGTTGTGATGTCATACAAGCTGCACACCTTGCATCATCTAAATTAATGTACACTTAACTTCAAAGAAAACTAAGACAAACCATTCCACAATATGATAATAATGCATTCGATAAACCGTCGCAATAAACCACTTAATTCTGATTTTGATTGCAAAGTGTGTTGATTTATTGCCGCTTAAATACAAGTGAACTTAAGTTGTTCCTACAGGTATCTTTTTATAGCCAGTTATTACAATATTGATTGTATGGCTTTATCAACCTTATCTATAGCAAAATTCGTGTGTGGTACTTGAAAATATTTTTGTAGTTATTTTATTTTTCATTTAATCTATAATATCAATCTGTTGTATCAGCTTGCATAAATAACACCATATATCAATGCCTTAGCATTTTTATTCAAACTGACTAAGATAACTTATTGTTGACAATGCTATGTTTTTCTCTTTGATATAACAAATTGCCTTTTGTTTATCAAACTCCAATCTTCACAAATCACTTCTTAAGTAAAAACAAATGTGTCCACGGTATCCATAAGCAAACGTGTTATGAACAATAACACACTTTTGTAGTCAGGTCTGAAAATCTTTTATTTTTAAAGGCGCGAAATAATAATACATAACACATGGAAAATTCCAAATGTTTCATCTTGAGTTTGACACGGACAACAGCGGACTTTAATTTCTACTTTCAGCTTATAAGGAGTCGCCATAGCTGATTTCATCTCACGTCAGCTTTCTGATGAATTTTCGTTTTTGCCTGTTTGCTAATTAGAGTACTATTGGAATACGGCCTGGTGATATGCGGAATTTACCTTTAAGCTGATCTGCTTTGGAATTGACCTAGCATAATTGAACGTTGTGCTACATTGATTGGTTACCCATCATTTTTTTCTTGTCAACAAGTTGTATGTTGGCCAATAGACATTTGAATTTTACTTTGCTTATGTTATTGAAAAAATACTATTCTCAAATTCTAAACATAATTTTCTACTTTGTTCATTACTTCAGTTCCAAACACATATTGCACCACTGTGAAAATTATATATTATTCTAAACACAATAGTACTAATGAATTAATTATAATGAATTCCAAGCAAAACGGCACTTCTGTGTAAATTATCTTTAATACCAAACACAGTGGTACTTGTGTGTAAATTATCTTTAATACCAAACACAGTGGTACTTGTGTGTAAATTATCTTTAATACCAAACACAGTGGTACTTCTGTGTAAATTATCTTTAATACCAAACACAGCGGTACTTGTGTGTAAATTATCTTTAATACCAAACACAGTGGTACTTGTGTGTAAATTATCTTTAATACCAAACACAGTGGTACTTGTGTGTAACTTATCTTTAATACCAAACACAGTGGTACTTGTGTGTAAATTATCTTTAATACCAAACACAGTGGTACTTGTGTGTAAATTATCTTTAATACCAAACACAGTGGTACTTCTGTGTAAATTATCTTTAATAACAAACACAGTGGTACTTGTGTGTAAATTATCTTTAATACCAAACACAGTGGTACTTGTGTGTAAATTATCTTTAATACCAAACACAGTGGTACTTGTGTGTAAATTATCTTTAATACCAAACACAGTGGTACTTCTGTGTAAATTATCTTTAATACCAAACACAGTGGTACTTCTGTGTAAATTATTTCCCATTCCAAATACAAATACAGTTATTCTACAGTGTAAATTATATACAATTCCAAACACAAAGTACTACTGTGTTAATTTACTGCTGTTGTCAATGCAGTGGTACTACTGTGTAAATTATCTCATATTACTGCCACAATGTTACAGCTGTGCAAAACATTTTCCATTCCAAATACATTGTGGGGCCCTCTACTCCAATTTTTTTTTACTAGTATTTTCAGTTTTCCTTCGAAAGTAAGGGATTTTCTCAGAGTGATCTGGCTTTTTCCTCCATTAAAAATATATACCATGATATATCTGAAAAAATTGCCCTAAACACCAAACAAACAAACCAAATATAGTGGTAAAAAAGTGTAAATGGTCTCCTATTCATAATACAGTAGTGCCATTCTGTACATAATCTCAATTCCAAACACAATGGTACAAAATATTGCGAATTATTTCAAATTCCAAAAACTACTGTCGTGTGTAAATTATATAAATTTCCAAGAACAATGGCACTACTGTGTTAATTTACTGCTGTCGTCAACACAGTGTTACTACCTGGTAAGTTATATCGAATTCCTAACAAAATGGTACTGCTGTGCAAATTATTTCCCATTCCACATACAGTACGGGCCTCGGCTCCAATATTAATTGACGATGATTTTCAGTTTTCATACCAAAGGTCTAGGTTTTCTCTAGGTACTCCGCCTTCCTCCCCAAAAATAAAAATTGGACGCCATTATATAACTGAAAAAGTGCTGAAAGTAGCTCGAAACAACAAACAAAACTTTGATATATAAGGTAATTTAAATGACATTTCCTTTCTGCTGAAAGCAACACAGTGCATCACACAAATTATCATATTTTTAAGTCACCCTGTAGTCGTTCTGTAGAAATTGTATATTGCCGTCTGTTTTTGCATAAGATAAGAGAATTTGAAGTATTGTTTTCACAATTAGATACATACCATAATAATATGAAATGTTGTTTTTAAAGAATTAGCATTGGGGTAACCAATTAAAACAATTTGTTTGTTTTTTTTATATTAATAAAGTACTACTTTTTTCATATTTTTTAAATCTTCCAATTGTTACCATTTTTCTGAATACATTTTATGTGTCATGAAGACAGATAAATTGTATTCAGAAAAAATGGATTGACCTTATTAGAATTTATTAATTTCAATTTTGTAAACCCATATGTGAACCCCCAAAACGGAAACTATAACTTACACATATAGAGTGTTAAGCTTACAGAACGTTCACGTTATATGGTATGTATTAATAGTATTAAGGGTTAATTTTATTCCACAGAAGAGTAGCTAAATTGCACAATTTTATAGAGTCGAAACAGTAAGCACGGTGAACAACAGCAAACAGTTCACAATCAATGAAAATTTGTAGATATTTATTTGTGTGACAATTATGTCTGCCATTTTGTATCATTACACACAACAGGAAACAACGCGTTTATTCATTATATTGATGACAATCAATGACTAGTAGATCTCAAAACATACAGCCGTTTGGATTTGATAATCGTCATTTAAAAATGATTAGGCTTCTATTTGAATATGAAAATATAAATTAATAGTAGTATCTTATGAATGTAAATATTTGACAGAATGTCACAACACCTGAATCCGGGTACTCCGGCTTCCTGCCCCAATAAAAACTGGACGCCATGATATAGCTGAAAAATTGCAGAAAATGGCGTTAAACATCATTCAAACAAACAACACTTGAAATAGATTTTGTTTGTTTGTTTGATATTTAAAGCCACTTTCAGCCGGAGAAAACCCCCGACCTGCGGTAGGAAAACTGGCAATCCTTGTTAATTAAGATTGGAGTCGAGTATACCCTTCCCGCAGTGAGAATCGAACCCGCAATCCCAGTGTTGACAGACCACGTGATCAATAGTAGACGAACTACCTTAACCACTATGTCACCGAGGCCCCCACTTGAAATAGATGACAAGAAATTATTACTCACCGTAGGATTAGATTGCAATGGTCTCTGATACTGCAAGTCTAACCTTCCCAACGATGCACTTTCATTTGTGTCAGATAATAGGTATTTCCCATAAGGCTGCTACACCAAATATACTTTGGGGATGACATGGCTCTTAACGAAAAATTTAAATAAAGCTGTGTTTCGATTGTTAATCTAAAATACAACCACCAATACAAAAACATTTAAGGAACAATTTTTTACCATTATCTCAGTCTATCAGTGTAATATAAGATAGATGGGGACATCATTTAATAATGATGTCCTTCTATTACATCATATATATTAAATATTTATGCCCGTTTTTCCTGAAGTCTATTGGTTTCTTTAGCATCAAATGACTATATAACTTTTAATTCATTTTAAATTTGAAACAGTTTAGTGCAAAATTGTGTTAATAACTGATAATTTACAAGTTTAAGTATCACACCAAATTGGTTTTTATGCATATATATAGTACCCTGATAACATGTTCAGAAATTAATGAATGTTCTTTAGACTCCATAGAAACAATTTTGTGGATTATTGGTTTACTACATGTTAAACATTGACCCTATTGACCAGACAACTGTTAACTATATGTGTTTACTTCTCCCCTCACCAATCAACTTACTACTTATTTCTTTGTTGTTGACATATTGTTAATCAATAAAAAGCCATTTAAAGATATACGCGCGTTTATTCTTATCAAGACTTAACAAAAGCGCTCATTCCAAAACCAAATATTAAAAATCCGAACGGTTACGATTCTGTAGAGCTTTCATTACCAAAATTGCAGAACGTTATACCAAATCCAGCTAAGGCTACATACACCTTGAAAATAGAAGAACTGTCATGTTGGTTGAGAGGTGCATTTATTTTTTGCACAGAATGTATTCCCTTATAGAGGTAGAAATGTTACTTCCAATGTTGAATCCTAATAAACATCATTTATCAAATAGTATTTGAAAACTCAAAGAAATTGGTAAAATGGAATAACATTAATCCGTTTAAAATTTATATTTTATCAATTTGATCTGTGAACAACATTAACATCGCATTTTGACAACATTAACTCTGCTAAGACAACAGTGTTTCTGTGATATTTTAAATTAGTTTGCAGTTAGTTGTTGTTGTTGTTAAGTTCATATATAATGTATATCATATGTGTGTTTCACAGTATTATGTGACGTATTAGTGTTTAAGGTAGTGAAATGCAATTGGACAGTTGATTGTGAACAGCTTTTTTGCCTAACCTCTTCATGCTGATACAATTTGTGATTTTGTCTTGTTCAAGAAGATTAATAATAACCAGCAATTATTTGTGTTATCAATTGTCGTGAATGCGACATAAATAACAGTTATATAGAATTATATTATGTATCATATATTCTGTTATTGTTAAGATAAGTGCCTCTATTGTCCTATCAACACGCAAAGTACATACGGAAGTATAAATACTCAAATGAAACAGGCGAATCAATTTAGTTATTGTTGTCACATATTGACACATAAAACAGGAAATAACTGTATAAACAATCCTAAAAATGCAGCAGATTATGTTGTACATGTGTTAAAGAGGCGATAAATGAAACACATTTTGGCAATAGATTTACGATTGCTAGGTTTAATAATTCAGTAATAATAAAAACACCGCCCAATTTATGTACACTATTGATTCAGTGATTCAATCGACCTCATATTTAAGACTCAAATTGAAAGCTTTCATCTCTAGAACAAACCTGATGACTTCAACTTCCCTACTGCCTGTTCATTGATAGCAATTTGTCAGCAGTTCTTACCTATAGTTTTCGTATATTTTACAACCCATTCGTTATGATAGATCTTGCGATAGTTGTTCCTGATTGTCTCAAAGTACGTTTCTATTGACCAATAAACTATGTTGCGTCGATTTGTTGCACAAATGTTGATAGCATCTCTTGAAAACTGATGTCATCATCACTATTTAGCTGAACGTTATGGTAAATTCATCTCCCAAATTCGAATAGTAATTTTTTTCTAATTTTGTTCCTGAATTTGAATTTTTCAAGGACATGACTTTGAGTAACTTGACCTAACTAGAGAAGTCACTGCTTACTAGTCCGATGCACCTTAGTGCACCCATGTTAAATTAATGACTTCAGGGTACTTATTTTGCTTTTTGTGTTCTTTTTTATTTCTTCTTTATGTCGTGTGTCTGTCTTAATCCAAATTTTGTCACAGTCCTGCGATTTTTATTTCTTTTGGATCCTTTGATATTTTTTAAACGAGACAAATAACGATAATTAATTTTATTTAATAGTAGTTCGTTTCTTTTTGATGTAAAAAAATTGACCATTTTTTAGCAAGACAAACTCCGTTCTCTAAACAATGACTTAATGACAATAGACATGCTACGAATATGTAGAACTGTATTCGAATTCCTCAACAAGAGTGTATTGATACACAAAACATGATTATTTCTTGATAGTTAAACAAAGGAAATCTATATTAAGCTAATATTATACAATCATGTCCAGGGTCATCAGTCAGCAACTAATCTGTTGGACCCAAGATGTGAACAGTTCAGACTGAGAGCTACAGATCAGCTTTTGCTGATGACCAAGTAAATAACTGTTTGTTATACATTCCATAATTTTTCATTCATCTGCAAGGACTTCATATAAGATTTTTAAGCTTCAAAAACAATTTATTTTTGACAGCTATTTTGCCGCTTTTGTTTTAATCACTAACTCGGAGCTAGTCGACATTTTCTTAAATTTTTGACCGATGCACTGGTTCTGGCATGTCGGGATATTCGCAAAAAATCGTCCGAACATTTATAAAGGGATAACAAACTTAAGTATAACAAAGAGAAATTATCTACAAACGACAAATAGTTCATGGATCCTGACAACTGCTAAGTAGTGATTCGTTATAACGAATAATTGATATAAATACTTTTGCGAGACGGACAGTTACATTTTTGGAGGGGTCTCCAAATCGCAATAATAAATCCCCGCATAACCTTATAAAATATTATTGCAGGTTTACAAATCTTTTATTGTTATTTAGAAGATTAATGACTCCACTGAAAAACGTTACCGTTAGAAAGATTACATTATACAACCAATAATTATGACAATGTTACCTAGAATATCTAAAATATCTAATCTAATATGAAATGTTGTTTTAAAGAACTAACATTGGGGTAACAAATTGAAACAATTTGTTCGTTTTTTATATCAATAAAGTACTACTTTTTCATATTTTTTAAATCTTCCAACTGTTTCCATTTTTCTGAATACATTGTATGTGTCATGAAGAAAGATAAATTGTATTAAGACAAAAATAGATTGACCTTATTAGAATTTATTTATTGCAATTTCGTAAACCTACATGTGAACCTCCCAAAACGGAAACTATAACTTACACATATAGAGTGTTAAGCTTACAGAACGTTCACGTTATATGGTATGTATTAATAGTGTTCAAGGTTAAAATTATTCCACAGAAGAGAAGCTAAATTGCACAATTTTATAGAGTCGAAACAGTAAGCACGGTGAACAACAGCAAACAGTGCATAATCAATGAAAATTTATTGTAGGTATTTGTACATATTTATTTATGTGACAATTATGTCTGCCATTTTGTATCTTTACACACAACAGGAAACAACGCGTTTATTCATTACATTTATGACAATCAATGACTAGTAGATCTTAAAACATACAGCAGTGTGGTTGATTGATTGATTGATTGATGTTTAACGTCTAGCAAGCAATATTTCAGCTATATTCAGGACGTAAAAATTATAATTTTTTAATTAGTAGAATGTCATGCCTCCCTTTTATACTAAACCGTGATCTCATACAATAATATGAGAATATACACAGATAAAAATGGTAGTTAAAACAATAAAAAGCATGAAGCATCACAATTAACAGCGAAATTAAACTTTTTCAAATAAATTAAAAACTTTAAAATTGTGTCGCCTGCGACAGTTTTAAATAATTTAAAATATCTACAGAATAGAAACGCTCCCGAATGTGGGCCACGTCCACACAGTCCATCAAGACATGCTTAATGGTGTATGGACTGTTGCATGGCACACATTCGGGTCGTGGCTCATTATTTAAAATATAACTATGTGTCGACCAATACGACAGCGTGTTAAAACAAATGGGTCTCTGCGACCTCTAAAACTTTTTAAAATATATTTGTGTGCAGTAGTGTCTGGATCTCATGAAGTTTATTATGAACTTGGAGATCCCAACCACTCTGCCAAAAATTAGAAATATATTTAAAAATCAATGCTTTAAAATCGGTAACAGGAATATTACAGTTAATGATAACATCCTTCAGGGCATTTTTAGCCTCCTGATCCACGACTGTGTTTCCACGGATTCCGACATGACTGGGAATCCAGAAGAAGATAACCTCTTTCCCCAAAGCAATCAGCGATTTGTAAATTTGAATAATTTTTAAAATATAAGAATTTTTAATTGAGACATTTTCAATAGCCAGTAGATAAGACAGGGAATCGGAGCAGACAATAAATTTGCATTTGTCTGACGAAGCTTCTATTTTCATCGCAAGAAGAATAGGTTGCGCCTCTGCTGTAAATACAGATAAGGCAGACGGAAAGCGTCGAGTTTCAACACGTTCTCCGTAGACAGCGGCCGGGGCGACTTTATCACCGTCTTTTGACCCGTCTGTATAAATAGTGCCTTAGTTAGTGTAACAAGATTTAATTTCTGCATAATGTTGTTGTATTATTAAACGGTTTGTGTCGGACTTTTTATGTTTTCTTAGATCATAAATAAATATCGGTTTGGGGTTTAACCACGGCGGATTATGTGGAATTTCAATCGCAGCTATTTCATCTAAATTTATACCTGAATTTTCCAAATGAGATTTAATTTGGAGGCCAAAAGGTTGAATTTTGTTTGGATATTTTTCGAAAATGTTTTGATATAGAGGTTTGAAAACACAGTCGTGGGCGGGGTTGCCAGGATATATCTTTAATTTGGTTGCATATTACAAAGCGAGCTTTATTCTTCTTTGATACAAAGAAGGCTCGTCTGCTTCTATATAAACTCTCTACATGTGTGTTTCTGAAAGCTCCAAGGCATAGTAGCAATCCTTGATGGTGTATAGTATCAAGGATTTTGACATATGACATGCGAGCAGAACCATAAATAAAGCAACAGTAATCCAATTTAGATCGAACTAGCGATCTATAAAGATTGAGTAAAACATCGCACTTATCACCCCAGTCGGTGCTTGATACGACTTTTAAAATATCTAATGCTTTAAAGCCTTTATTTTTTAACATTTTGATATAGGGTAAAAAGGTTAGCCTTGAATCAAATATGAGACCAAGAAAAGTAGTTTCCTTTACAATTTTTATAGGATTATTATGTAATTTTAATTCGGGATCAGGATGCATCTTTCTCTTATTACAAAAATGCATCGCCACGGTTTTTGCAGTGGAGAATTAAAAACCATTCTCAATTGCCCATTTCCCTATTCTATTTAAACATAACTGCAGTTGACGTTCAATATTATTCATGTTTTTTCCTCTGTAACATATGAGGAAGTCGTCAACATATAGAGAACCATCAATATTATCTTTTAGCAAGGCTGTTAATTTTAATACTAAATAAAGTGACAGAAAGGATGCTTCCCTGGGTAACACCATTTCCTGTTCAAAAGGGTCAGATAGAGTAGAATTTACCCTAACTTTAATTTCTCTGTCAGATAAAATGAAATAAAGGTAGGAAGTCTACCTTTCAACCCCATATCAAAAAGATCTTTTACAATACCATATTTCCATGTTGTGTCATATGCTTTTTCTAAATCGAAAAAGATAGACACAACATGTTCATTTTTGGCAAAGACGTTTCGAATATACGTTTCGAAACGTACAAGATGATCTAGGGTACTTCCCCCTTGTCTGAATCCACATTGGATATTTGAGATTAGGTTGTTCGATTCTAAAAACCAGACCGTTAATCATCCTTTCCATGGTTTTAAAAAGAAAGCTCGTGAGAGCTATAGGCCGATAGTTGGACGCTTCAGAGTGATCTTTTCCTGGGTTTGGAATAGGCACAACAGCTGTATCGTGAGATTTGTTCAAAGAGGTGTTTAGTTCTTCCAAAGAAAAAGGTGTATTGTGATCTTCTAGATTTTTTGAATGGAAATTAAGTTTTGATTTTTCTTTTTGAGTTTAGTTATGCTGAAAATCGGGATGATAATTTTCAGCGGACGAGTGTTTTGCAAATGTTTCGGCCAATTTGTTAGATATATCCGACTTTGATGTTAACAAGTCTTGTCCATCCATTAAATGATGGACATTTGCTTTGCTGTTTTTACCTTTAATTTTACGAATCATGTTCCAAATTTTATTCATAAGGGTATGGTTATTTAGTTTAAAAAACAAAGTTGCGCCAAGAGGTGCGTCGTCTTTGTTTCGTTACCCTGCGAGCTTTCGCTCGAAAAATTCGGAAATGGTTAAGATTATTTTGAGTTGGGTGTTTATTAAAGCGTCGTTCGGCTTTTTTCTGTTACTGCCCCATAAAGGGCTGTGTCCGTTGAAGATTTACGGTTAAAGTTTGAAACCTCGTACTCTGGCTTACTCTAAAAACAGGACTTCTTTGAATAGCTACATAATGATCATTTAACTTCAACCTAGAACAAACAAGCATAAATTGTACTGTTTTTATTTTGGGGATCTTACATATAGGACAGTTTAATTGAAACGAAATGAAATTGAATGAGTAAGATATTTTTTCCTTTGGATGTCGACAATACAAATAGGGATTCCAACTCATTGAGTTGAAAAATAAGAAAATAAGAAAAGTAAGACAAAAGTTCACACAGATTTTTATCAGGGAAAACGTAGATTTGAACATTTAGAATACAATAAATTCGCTTTTGATGGTAGGAAACAATGACCTGCCCACTTAAACTATTCTTTATATGTTTTTTGTTATAAAATCTTTGAAATTTTCTGTAATGGAGACAAAATATAAACACAACGGATAGTTGGTAAAGAATGATATTTTCAATTGTTTTCCTCAATGCAGTATTATATTGTAGGATTCATAGAAGAAAAGTTTGATGAACTAACAGCCAAGATAGAAATAAACGGTCAAAGGCAGGCTAGTATCAACCTCAACGAAGGTATTTACCAATTTGTTATACAATTAATCATTAAAATCACCGCGCGACACATCTTCTGTATGAAAGTATTCCGAAAATTAAAATCTTATTTTTTTCATACAATGTTCGCCTTGTTGTCAACAATATTATGCACTATTCTTAAGTAGAGATCTTCGCGGAAGTAACATTTGGTGAAATTATATTCCTAATATTTAGTATTATGACCTAACTACATTATTAGTATGTGTGTTTAAATTTTACTTCATTTATTTAGGACCTGTTGTGCACTTTGATGTAGATGTTCTACTTTATGTTCTTCAAAATGAACAACTTTGTACCTTTTCTCTAAATTATTTAGACTATAAAAATACAACTTTAAAGTATTTTTTGTCAATAATTGAATCCCTATATCCAGAATATGTATTTAAGAGAACATGAATTTAAAAATAATTTTACCTCATTGCATTTTTTACAGAACACCGACAAGTGAAATTAGAAATAAATTTTGAATCAGACGTTCTGAACGAGGATAAGGCTCAGACAAATCTAACATCGCAGACTGTACCTTATACCGAGGAATGTGATACCGATGAAAACAAGATTACGATACACTCGGTTAAGAAAAACTGTATACTGCTGGAGGCATCATCATCGTCCCATATATTCAGAAGTGAAGAAACATTGTGGACACAAGTAAAGATTCTACTGTAAAAGTTAATTTTCGAATTATTTCTCCTATGAATGATGGTGAGTTGAATCAATATACAATTTGAAAATGTAATAAAACTAAAATAAAATAAAACTGGGATGAATGCTTACTAATTACAGCGCCCAAAACATCATTCTGATCAAAATGTAAAATATCAGGTATTCAATGGCACTAGGTGGCAAGGAATATGTTAAAGTTTCACCAATTTACATTCAGTGGTGTAGGTAGACCTGCGAATAAGAGATTTCCTGTATATCAAAGTAATTAGACGTTTTGCAATGGGAAAACCAAATTATCATTTTGCGCAAAATGTTAAATATCAAGTGCACAATGGCACAATACGACACAAATTATGTTAAAGTGTCACCAAATTCCATTGTGTGGCGTAGGTGAAGCGTACCCCAAGTGTAATAGATAGACAGAAATAAATTATATCATTTAATGAAAATATCTGAGTGAACTGAAGTATTAATATTGGTAGAGCAGTAGGTGTACATATAATTTAACGGTGTAATAGTTTAACTAACAGTGCATATTTTGTATTTAGGTCTGTAACTTCCTGTGTAATTTTAAAGTACCACTTTTTATTAGAATCATGCAAAGAGCGATTCATGGGTGGAAAGCCTACACCACTTTATTTTTGATATGTTACTCCTACTTCCACCCTGATTTGATAATTTGTACTCTTTTTCCAAACTAGCCCTGGTCCTGAGAGAAAAAAATATATAGAATGCATTGGAAAATTGTAAGAAAGGGAGATAACTCTTAAAACTGTCAATAATTTCAATAGAAAGCATTGTAATAAAATGGCAAGATTTATCCCAGGACCAGGCAGTTATGAGCAAATTGTTATTTATTTCTTATTTTGTATACTTTGAACTATCTTTCGTTAAAAATAAACCACTGTAGCCTTTTTATCGATGAATCACTTTTCTTCAATTTTGCATGATTCTTAGGTTGACTACTACTTAATAATACTATTTGTTTAGCTCTTAAAATCTTACCGTAGTAACTCAAATTGTTTTTCTAAACTGTTGTAAATTATAAAACGTTAGCAACATAATATTTTTGGTGCTGTTGCATAGTGTTTTTGTCTTTATACAATTATTATTGTGTTACATAGGAACTTTTTAAATAATGTCTTTTCAATGGACGTTTTTGTTTAGACGAAATACAAACTGTCTGGGATATGGTTTGCAGAGAAGAATCCGAAAAGGGTGACCGAACCGACAAATACCAAGAGAACCCAACAGAAACGATTGACGTAGTGTGTGTTCAATGTATGGTTTTATTATTTTCCGAATTGCAACTTATTTCAACATGTGGATATGTCTCTGTACCTTAGTTATGCTATGCTCAACATTATACAGTTATAAAACGTCACTGAGGGATTTAGCGATTTTATTTGTCTTGAAAGATTACTTTTTCCAGACGCGGCAGCGGAGGAAAACAATACAGCGCTGAAAGACAAATAAAATCGCTATAACCAAAGATAGTGTTAAATAACTGTTTTATTATCCTGAATAAATATGAAATTAGATAGTTAAAATACTTTTTTATGTTAAAGTCAGGATGAATTTCATTTATTCGTAACCGCGCGAAAAGAAAGTAATCAGTGAAATTCCGATCAATCTCAAGAGGTACAAATATCGAAAGCCCCTTGAAAGACCATCAATTTAATTCCTATAAATTTCATTTTGTCAAACCTTTAATTCCATATATGGAAAACCGACACAAATGAAGTCAAAGAAGTATTATCCAGGTAATAGTTCTTTTTGAAAGAAAAAGAGGTTTTATGAATTGCGAATATTTCATTTGAGTTAATACTTCATAAACAGGACAGCCACAAATGTAAGATTAAATACAAATGTTTCCCAAGTCAATTAGAAAACTGCTTCAGTATGGATTGGCTGTTTTCAATTCTTTATGAGCGATATATGTCAGGAAACTACATAAACTACAATGACTACAACATATGTTATGGCTATACATATACTTGCTACTCATTGACTTTTTTTACATTATATAAAGGACAAACTATGCTTAGTCTGTTTTTACATTGTAGGTACAACTGAAGACATTTGCATTGGTTCTCATCGATCAAATTTATGTGCACGCTGTGATGAACTACAGAAAATACTAGAAGAGAAAAATGATATCATACGTAGGCAGGAAACACATCTGATTGTGTGTGTACGTTTTGATGACTGCAGAAACTACTAGAAGTGAAAAATGAGACCGTGCTGAAACTGGAAAAAGAAAATAGTGAATTGAAAACTGTTTTATTAACAAAAGGTAATTAATACACCATTACTGTATCATAATCTAAATATACTAATAAACATTTAGTGGATTTTCATAATTATTTGACGTTACGCAGCGCATTGAACGTTTATTTATTTGTATTTGGTCTTGGGGTATTTTATTTTCTTGTAATAGTCATTTTAAAATTACTAACAAATCATTCGAGTAGTATTCATTTCACAATATTTCAAGGACATACAAAATCATGGTTTAACAAACAAGGAGACAACAATACCACAACCAGACACACAACACAAAAACAAAAACTGCGTGATACGAACCGCACAAGAAAAACCAGGAGTGAATCCAGGTGCCCGAAAGGGTAATCTACTCCTGCTGCACGCGTGACGACCGTCAGTCAGGTTAAAACTCGGTGATTAGTCATATCCAGGGGTAGTCATAATCCAGTAAGAAAGGGGAAAGTAGCTCAAATAAACAGAATAAATCGATGCTAATTGACAGATATTCCGTAAAGCTCAACTAAATTTTGATGGCCACTATAAAACTGTCTAAGTGATGACGTTTAACATAAAAAGTGTCTAAAATACGCACTATACGCCGGAACTACTGGAATGTTGCAATCAATGAACAGGATGTTGACAATCATAAAGATGTAGTCATCACATTTGTTATAGTTTGTAGTTTTCCGAAGCAGGCCTAGGTAAGATGCTGACGTACGTGTACTGATGGTGTGGTTAATTTTAAGCTCGCCACTTTGGATTAGATTTAAGTCCTTACATTTTGGATTGCTCAGGGATAAGACATGAAAAATGTGTCTTTTCTTTATTCATCAGTAGTTCTTTTAGGAAATCGGATTCACAAAAGTACACACACAGGTCGCCGAATATAGAAGCACAATTGGTATCCCTTGGAATTCCGATCGCATTTTCCAAACATGACAAGTACAATATTACATTTGACAGATTTCATGTTAAGTGTATATATTAATTTAGAGTCATTGATATCGAAGTATGTTTCTTTCATGGCTAATCATCAGGTATGGTTTTTCTTAAAAAAGCAGCCTTTAATAACATATTTGGGCCTGATCTTAAGGTGCATTTGTGGGATGGTCGTATAATAACAATCGCAGGTCTTAATGTTGGAATGAGATCGAGACCTGTAAATGTCTACCAGGTCTTTGGAATTCTTTAATATTCACTTTTCATTACTTTTTTGTGTTTGTATTGAGTGTCTAATTGTTTAGTTTTAGTCTTTTTTTACTGTAACCATGGTTTTGTCTCTCCTTGACTTACCAGATTTTAAAAGGATTAGAAAAACTGGGAACGAACTGCAGACAGTTCATCCTAAAATTCGGCAAAAAAAGATCAAGACTTTTAGCAGGTAAGCTAAAGTGTACAAAGTGCGATGCCCTTTTCTACAGCAAATAATTGGAATGATGACATGTTTGATACTGACAGACGAACACACTGCCTCTACGGTTCTTCATAGCCCGCGTATTTCCTCCTCGTTAGATAAGAGTTTCAGGACAAAAGTATCTTGTTATTAGATCTCAATCAGCTATTTTTAAACATCATAACTAAAAACTACTTTATCTCTAGCAAAAGAAGAAATTATACCGTTTCGAGATAAAATGCTTGACATAGACATGCTTGGCGGCACACTCAGGTAAATGACCAATATATTAGTAATTAACCTCATCCTTTAATGTTGTAAATTGCTTGTCATAACTGATAATATTTTTTGTAATTTGCTGTCAAGTTTTTTACTGTTTTCTTGTCATTCTTCCTTCCTACTTTTTATCTGTCTTCATAATTACGAATTTTTACTATCTTTAACAAATCTAAAAAATAGATTCCACACCGGGATCTTGTGAAAAGTACTTTTTTTATTCTTTGTTGGAGTCATCTGTTAGATCATAGTTTAATTAAGATTGTATAAATTATGCTCTTATGCTACTTTTTCATATATTGTTTGCATTTAAACCAAAGGTATAAAATATTTATAAGTGCCAAAATAACCAAATATAACAATATATAATGCAATTGCCCTATTAGAGCAGCTAAAGTTGACTAATCACGTGTGTGTGTGATAAACAGTCACCGACTATTAAAAGAGTTTTAGCCACACCTATTTTAGGATTTTAGTAATGTACTTCTTGACCTTTCTTGCCAATGTAAGCAATTCGACATGTTGAATAAAGGTAATAACAAAATGCCGAACACCGAGGAAACTGTCAAAAAAAACAATCCACAAATGTAAGTCCGGGAAACCGACAAACTCCAAAACCAACAACTAAAACTATAATAACTACAGTAATGGTTCTTACTTGGTACATGCATTTCAAACGAAATGGTGGGTTAAACTAGGTTTTATAAAAAATGCACTCAAATTACGAGTTCTTTTGATAATTATTTTATTAAACGTGTTACGTTCATTACTTTTGAATTCATTCCAAACAGTAGAACTCTTTTGTCACAAATCATTCAATTTTACACATTAAATGTGGATTACCAAAATACTTCACATAATGTTCGAGGCGTAATACGAGCATACTTATAAAGTGAATTTTAAAATGAATAAGTCAGTAGGAAAAGAATTAGAGCTCAAGATCAAAGGTCATAGGTAAAGGTCATGTCATAGCAACAAGTTTACCGTTATAAATAGTCTTAAGCAACCATATATTATTAGAATCAGGATGGTGTATAAAGACAAATAGGAAAGAAAACCGACCGAACAACAGCCAAAAGTCAATGGACAGTTACAAATACGGCACAGCGCAGCACAAAAACAAAAAGAAAGTCACCCGAACTCAATAAAAACCATTGTTGCTCCGGACGAGTATAAACATAATATTAAGTGACTAGACATGAACACAATCTAAAAAGTCAAACGGCTAAGTCTCTTCCTTTTGTTGTGTTTAGGTTAAGGATGTTATGGTATATTATGTCTCTAAGGACACAATATTTTATTTTATATCCGCATGATAATCCATATGTGTTTTAATTACATTAAATATTTATTAGTGGAATACAATTATAATGAACACTTAATTCTTTAGAAAGATGTATGTGATACATTTTTAAATTGATAATGAAATTTAAAACGGAAATTCATTTAAAAGGCAGCAACACACTTTTCTGTAATTCACACATGTACGAATCGGAAAAGGTCGGTACAAAGGTAATAATTGTTTTCAAGTTGAGTACCGTTTGGTTCTACTGGGTCTGTGCTACAAACGTTTCACAGAGTCGCTTATTTAGGGAATATTTCAAATTTTATTAACATGTTATACAATATAATCCGGTTGTTGTCTGATTACGCCTAATTAACTGCAATGCTGTTTATTAATGCGGAAAACAGAACTAAACCAGGTTATGGAGTAAAAATTTCAGAAATTTAAAATATTCTTTATAATTTAATCATATTTGACCATTCTTACGAAAAAATAGCAATGTCCTCATGGATCTACTTGAAATGTAACTGTTTAAGAAGAGTTCGCGTGACCAACTCATATTATATAATATATGTTAATCCATTTGAATACCAATAACATTTTAGCTTACAACTCAAATAAAATTATTTGAAAATAAACTCCTGCAAATACAGTAATGGAAAGAATTACTACCAGAACAGGCATGTGAATTTTATTCATTTTTTATTTTTCTGTTTACGTTTAATTTCCTTATCGATCCTGTATGTAGGTTGTTATTGAATCAGCTACAAACACTATAAACAGTACAAGTAACAAAACACATCTTTAATTATTGCAATAAAATAAAAAACAACACTACATTGGTACACATGTCGATCTTCACTGGATGGCTTATGCTGTATTTTTGCATGAGAATGTAGTAGATTGTATGTATGTTCTGTAGTTCTCTTGATTATTTACTAGTTGTGAATCATTTCAGTTTTTCTTCCAAGGGTACGTATGACCTATTTAAAGAAGAGCAATCATCTCTTGTGCCTCAAATCTTCGGAGTAGGTGAATTTCAAAGTGCCGTACCACCTTCTACTAAAATACACGCGAAATCGTACAAAGGTAAATATTTTCAATATTAATACTTAAATCAGTTGTTAAACGGAATATAAAAGATAACACATATAAAATAGTTTGCATGTGAAATGAAGGAAAAGGGGGTATGGATATCTTTATTTACATAAAAGTACGAAAACATTTTAAAATTCTTCACTAGCACATGTTTTACATGGTATTTTGGGTCCTACATTTTTCTAGGTAATTTAAACGAATTTGAGAAAATATTTTACTTTTTAATTTTGTTTTATTTGGGTGAAAGGACTTCAAAGTAAACTGTTCTCTTTGTGTGTGTGAGTATTTTGTGTTTTTAATACATGTATAAGACAAACACAAATGTTGCTGCATTATGGGAAACCTTGTATGCAAAAACTAATTTGTAGAAAACAATAAATTAGGGTCAACTTAAGTTGATTCAATCAACATGTTGCTATCTAGTTTGAGTCGAGAGTTAGTAGGGCCGTACAAAATAGATTAAAATAAAATCACCATTTACATCACAGTTATGTTAATTCAAAATCATCACATATTACTAGTATGTGTGCAAACGTAACGATGTTCATTTCGTAATGTTTCAAGTTCATTTTGTTCAACACATATTAAAATACGTCAACCCAGCCATCTCAAGCGTCTGAAATAACCAAATTAGAGTATATAAGAAAGCACAGTTCTGTTTATAAAGTAAAACAATTTCTAAAACTACAAACCTATATATTTTCTTGAACAGAACGGAATAATATTCCGTTACACAATGCGAACAAACACATGTCTAAATAAGTAGTAATTTGATTTTCATACTGAGATGTGTAGAATTTGCATTTATCTTCAGAACGAAAATTGCACGAAAAAATGACATCGACCATTGGCAAAAAGAGGTAAAAATATTAGTAGCTGCGATATATATTTTTGAATACAGCTAAATGTATGCTAGAGCTAAATCGTCGGGCCTGATTTCTCTTGTGAGAGTATACTATTTACTTTAAGAAGTTTAGCTTTTTAGGAATGTTCTAAAGCTAAATCAGATGGAATGTATTATCTTTCTATAAGCGTTCATCTTGGTATTACATTGTCTGAGGCTCAGTTTTGCTTGAAATGTATTCTTTCTCCCACAACAAATGGAAAACTTTGTCTGCTACATGGTTCTTTACATTTACAACTACACTTACGTCTTTACACTTATCCCTGCAGATAAGTCTTCTTCTGAAAACATAGTGTTATGTAAGTCGCATTAATACCAATATCTCATTAAAGAGCTAGGCATTAAAGATAACTCTGGTAATTTCACTTACATACGTATCACATTTGACAAAGATGAAATCCTTGCTATTCATAAGTCCTTCCTGACTTCGTTGAATATTCATAACGACAAAGAGTCTGAAGAATTGCCATACTTGTATTGGATTCCAAAATTACATATAAAATCCTTAAATGTAAAGGTACACATCTTGAGGCTCATCTACGTGCTCTGCCAAAGATTTGGCAAAACGGTTGACTAAGATTTTGTCTGCAGTGAAAGGACAGCACACACAATTTTCAACTCTTTTACCACCTTGCCTCATAAAAAACTAAAATTAATCCCTCTTAAAAAACTAATAAATGAAGCCTTAGCTTCAACATATGCATTCACATTTGCGGATTTAGGTTTCAAAAATACCTTTTTTTTCTACTTAAGAACTAAGAGGCAAATTATGCTACAATGAGTAACAGGTTTATGGTATACTAGATTTTCTGATCGACAACACATTTTTTACTTTTGGAGAATCTGTTTTTTCAGCAGGCAATCGAAATTTCAATGGATACAAACTGTGCCCCATGCCTTTTCGAATTGGTCCTGAATTTTATGAAACAAAATGTCTTCAACGTCTTTATAAAGACAAGACAATAGCAGAAGCGAGGTCCTTTCATTTCACATATAGATATAATGATGATGTCCTTTCAATTAACAACCCTCAATATTCTGAGTGGCTTCCGTTATTATATCCTTCAGAACTAGAAATTAAAGAAACAACAAAAACAGCTTCTCCCACCCACATCATTTCGACACTTACACCTTGAATGACACCAACGATCATCTTAGAACAAGAATTTACGACAAACGATACGATTTTAATTTCATTAATTGTTCTCACTTATGCAGCAATATTGAAGCTTCTCCTGCATACAGTGTCTATATTTCTGATGATCAATTGATCAGATATTCAAGAGCGTGCAGCGAGTGTAGTGATTTATGCCATTTTTGGGGGGATAAACTTATACTTTGTTATATAAAAAAAACAACTCGTGCTCGCCTTTAGTAGGTTTAACTATAGATACCATATTCTTGTTGAAACATATCTCGTTTGTAAATATGATTGCAGATAGTTTTCCCGATTTTAGAATTCAGTACACAACGACTGTGCTGCGAGGAGTTTGGATATAACTATAACTGACCTGTGGTTTATGTTACCTATCCATGTTCATAAACAAACTAACTCGCATACTACAGTAATTAAAGCGGGACGTTAAGCATGCCATAAGACCTGGTTAATCCACAATTTCTATTGAAATGCCTGTACCAAGTCAGTATAATTGCTGTAGTCGTTTTATTTTTGGTTGTTGGTCCTAAACTTGGCCAGTTTTTTTGGAGTTTGATTCTTCTTATTATTAAAGTCAGCAATATTTTTAACATTCAAGTAGAACAGTGTTTATATGCAACCAATCTATGAAAAATTTTATAATGTTTCAATCAAATATAAAAGTATATACTGCTTTCGGAGATAAGCAGAAGTGTAAATTCGAATTATGCATTAGATATTACTGCCGAAATAACAAATATAACGATATATATTTAATACTGCTTTTGGATGAGATGTTATTGTATATTATGTCTCAAATGACAGCATAATTCATTTTTTACCTCCATGTGTGTTTTTATTAAACTAAATACTCACTGATACAACTATAATTAATAATAATGTGTTGGGATGCCAACACAGAAGTCGCCTAAAATCCCCATGGATAGTATTGCGCTCCACTCAGGACATTAAAATGTACCTACACATCAAATTTCATTAAAATCGGACAATGCTTAAAATTTGACGCGTTTTTGGCGACCATTTTGAAACGCACGGTTGACAAAAAATTCTGAATGCGGAGTTCCACTCGGGACACTTAAATCTACCTCCACACTAAATTTTGTTGCAATCACAGCACGTTAAATTTCATCGAGATCGGATAATGTTGAAAATTATACAGGTTTTTCGCCACCATTTTGAAATGCGATGTAGGAAAAAAAAATTCAAAGGTAGCCTTTTACTCGAAATACCAAAATCTTCCTCCACACCAAATTTCGTTGAAATCGGACCACGGGAAAATTTTTTGCCATTTTTGGGTGGGTGTCTTCAAGTGTCGGTCTACAACTGTGCAAAGTTTCATTTGATTCTATTAAGGCGTCTCTAAGAAATGTGTCGGACAAGTTCACAATCTAGAAAAAGTGGAAACCGAAATAATAATAATAATAAGAAGAAGAAGAAGAAGAAACGGTGCAAAAACAATAAGTCGCCAAAACTTCGTTTTGGGCGACTTAATAAGCACTTTAAAACATTAAAAACACGTATTTAAGATACATATTTATTACACAACATCAAATGAAACTTCAAACTAGAAATTTATCTAAAAAGGAACAACACACATTTATGTAATTCACAGAAGCAGGAAAAGTCGGTCCAAACAGGAGATATTTGTTACCAGCTACCTTTTGGTTCTAATGGGTCTTTATTTCAAATTTATCACAGAGGCAATTATTTAATTAAGGAGTATTTCAATTTTATTAACATGTTATACAATATAACCTGATTGTTGTCTGTTTACGCCTAATAAACTGCGATGAATTTTATGAATGCTGAAAACAGAACGAAACCAGGTTATGGAATAAGAATTTCAGATATTTGAAGTATTCTTTAAAAATACTTGCCCATTTTAACGGAAAAACATCGATGACGACATGGAACTACGCATACAAATAGGTAATGTGACCACCGCAATCTATATCGTATAATAATATTTGTTTCATTTGAATTGTCCAATAAGATTTTAGCTTACAACGCAAATTATTTGAAACTACAAATAGACTAATAAAATGATTACTTTCGAATTAGTTCTAGCTACGTGATGACTGAGGCTGTAGTTTGAATGCAGTTATTGTATGGTGGTTATGTAATTTTATTCTTCACGTCTGCAAATTTGTGAATATTATTATTCTTGGGTTAACAATCTTTTAGCTATTTGTCCGATACGTATGAATCAGTAAACGCAAAGAGCGAACCATACGAAATTAATGCAGGAGCAATGGTTTTGTTACGAAATACTAGTGAAATGCATGCCGGATATTATAATGGTAATTATATTTTAATATTGATATTTTAATATACTGTTAATAAATATATTATGTTTTACACGTGAGGCGAATGCAAATGTTATGAGTGAAATGCAACAAACAGTGGTATAGATGTATTCACAAATCGCACGAAAACCTTTGAAAAATCTTTACTCGAACTATGAAAACACATTTTCAAATGACTCTTGGGTCCAAGAGTCTTATTAAATTGGCACTTTAAACGATGAAGGTCAGAAAATATATTATTGAAACACTTGTAGTATTCTTGGATTAACGAGTAAACGGACTTATAAGTAATACTGCTCTTTTGAAATTATTTGTATGTGTGTTTATTACGTGTATTATTATAAGACGAATACAAATGTTGCCGTATTATGCGACAACCTCGTCTGCACAAAATTAATAAACGAATTTGTAGAAAAAGGAAGATAAAAAACAGTGTCTACTTAAGACTGATATGATCAACATGCTTACATGTATTACAATTACTTTAGGAATGTATCTGTGTCGTAAAAGATAGGATTTGTTTGATTTGTTTGAATGGTGTTTTGACGCCACTTTCAGCAATTTTTTAGCTATTTCATGGCGTCCAGTTTTTATTGGGGGAGGAAGCCGGAGTAGTAAAAGATAGGAGAAAAAATAAATATCAGAATGTTTTAAACATGCCAGCATGTTTATCACATTCATATGATATGTTAATTCGGAATCGTAACATATTGCTAGCATCTTTGAAAACGTCATGATGTACATTTTGCAAGTTTTAAGTTTATTGTTTTCAACAAATGTTATAATAATAAAAAACGACTAAAATAACCACATTACAGTTTATAAAAGCGGAGTTCACTCAGCACAAAGTAAAACAATTTCTAACACTTTTAACCCTTTATATTGAGTCGACAAACAACCTATTGGAACAGACCTGAATGGCGTGACACAATGCACATAAATACAGTATGTCTAAGTCAGCAGAAATTAAATTTTTATATTGCGGTAACGTGTGGTAAATTTGCGTTCATTTTCAGAAAGAAATTTGCACGAAAAAGAACAAATGATTTCGACACTTGGTATCAGCACAAAGAGGTAAAAGTATTAGTAGTTGTGAAAACTTGTATTATTTAAAAGCTAAATTAATGTAAAAGCCGAAGCTGAAGCGAAGGGCCTGATTTCTCTTTTGAGTGTATTTTATTTATTTTAGAAAGATTAGGAATGTGTTGAAGGTAAAGCAGATGGACTAAATTATCTTTCTTTAAACGTTCATCTATCACGAAATGGTTATTCTGATTATTATTTAGTCTGATTTCTGCTTAGGCTTATAATTGATTTTCCCTGAAATGTAATCTTACTCTTCAAAACACTAGAAATCTTTATCTGATACAACGGAGAAGGTTCTTTACGTATATAATTAAATGGTTCCTTCCGAACTATTGTCTTATGATAAATGTTTAAATATGACATTTTATCAGGTATGCAAATTTTCTTTTTACGTTTGAGGCTTTAATGTTAGGAACACACGTAACTTAAAAATTCTTATACCAAGGAAATGGATTCCATAAACTGTTTTAAACTTTTAATAAGTAAACTTATAGCATTTGCCAAATCTAAAATATGGTATTCTTCAAATTAATTCTCATCCAATTTAGTATAACGTTCTTCAGATACTAGCAGCAAAAACGCCGAGGCATTATCTTTTCCTACAAATAAAATACCTACAATCGCTCAACAATAAAGGAGTAAAACAAATCAGTTTATGACATTATCACCATACAGCTTCCTCGGGTGAATAATTGTCACCCATGTGCTGCACGCTTTTTCAAGTAAACTCAATATACCCAGGTACCTGTGATTATATAAATTCGCTAGGCTACCCCACTCTTGTCGTTTGACATATGCGCTACATTGAAAGACGCTGTCTTTCTGAAAATTTTACACTTTTGTCATCAGTGTACTAGCCCGAAAGATGAATTAGAAATTTATGCATCCGGTAATGATTAAACTTATCGCATGATATTGGATGCTCGATATCAAAAGATGAATCCAGTTAGCGCATTGCTACTTCTAACGGAAAAGGAGGTAGAAACTTAAGGGCACGAAGACATCTAAGAAGTCTAAAAGAGGCGCCGAATTTCCTGAACCTCCATTGAAGTATATTGCTGCCTGGTGTCAATGATGATATATGGGTATTACTGTCAAGTCATATGCAAGCTAGAGTTACTAGTTTAGAGAAGTTCAACAAATAATGAGCATTAGCATTATTCCAATTTTAAAATTAGGCAAAAAGATTATATCGAGAAATTTCAAGCTGAAAGATGCACGTTACCTCGTTGTTATTATAGTGTTAGTATGTTCGTCCATTCATGAAATCAGTACAAGTAGAAAACAATTCTTGAAACCGGTTTTTGGAAAGAAATGTCAATCATTGTTTAGTGTAGTGAAAGTAAATTTAAAGGTTAAAAGTTGTTACTTGGCGACATTTTAAAACAAATCAAGGAAATTTCTGATAAAATGAGAAAGGATAGAAGAGGCAGAGGCATGAGAGTCGATTATTGAAGGTTAGTACTTTTACTACTGGTAGATTGAAATATAATTTGAATAATTGGGATAGAATAACATCCGATGATTCTTAGATTTTACAGACTATAGGTGGATATAAAAGTAGAATTTGACAGAAATTCCAGTATGAAAACGCCACCAAAACCTATTCATTTTAACGAACAATAAAACGAGCTAATAACTTTTGAAGTTCATGATTTAATATGAAAGGTGCAGTTATTGAATGTGATGACGAGTTCATTTCTCAGTATTTTCTTAGAACGAAAAACGTGCAATTTAAGTCCGTTAACAATTTTTAAGAAATTGAATGACTTTATTGAGTATTATCATTTTAAAATGGAAACTTTGAATGTGGTCTAACAATCTTACAGTGTAAGAGAAAATGCATTCTTTAACGCAATAGATTTAAAATTTTATTGGAATATAGATCGTGTTGAACGTTCAACAACCTTTTCATTTGCAAAATATAATGGAAGGCTTGGTTTCCTATTAAACACTAAAAAATCCTCAATTGTACCTAAAAAGCAAATAATTTTTCTTGGACATAGACAGATACATTTATAGCCAGTTTGTCAGAGGAAAAACGTAAAATAATGTCATTTTGCCAAATGATTTTGAACTAAAATTCGTTTCAATAAATAAGCTCAATCTTTACTTTATCAAGTAGAGCTAAAAATCTAGTAAATTTATTTTTAGAAATCTTGATCAAGATTCTAATTCTGCTTTATATATTACATGAGAATGATTATTCAAAAGTTGCAAGAGTTTCGCAAAATGCAAAAAGTTAAATTCAATGGTGGATTAAAACAATAAGTCATGAATGGAAAACCAATAAGACCCCATAAAATAAATTATTATATTGAATTGATGCTTCAACCGAAGATCGGAGTGCTTATTTCAAAGGACATTTACTGGTGGTAGATGGATCTGCCGAAAAAAAACTTCATAAAAATGTTTTATATCTAAAGGCAATATATTTGGACTTGAAACATTCTGCTAAAATTTATCAGAAGTTCATATATCTAAAAGTTGTGATAATACAACCGCAAAATCATATATTGAGAACGACGGAGGCTCTATTACGGAAGTGCATAAACTTGTAGTAGAAATAATATCAGAAGAATATCCCTTTCTGTAACACACATTCAATAGTGTAAAAATGTTGAAACAGATGATTGTCCTAGAACATTCAACGACAATATTGAATGGAAGTTAGATACTTATAGATTATTTACGTTTTCTGAAACGAGACGCAAAATAGCGATGATGTTATCTTCTAATGAAATATGAATCTATTTGCATCGAGGCTGAAAAAACAGCTTGAAAAATATGTTGCATGGAACTCAGAACTAGATGCTTTTGTTTCATATGCATTTTCTATATTGTGGACAAATATTAATCCATACATATTTCCTCCTTTCACTTTGATATCACAGACTGAACAATATAAAAGACGAAACTGTAAAAAGCTATCCTGATAGTTTCAAATGGGACAAAACAAAGTTGGTTTCTAATTTTGTTCAGTATGTTTATAGTTTTACCGGCAAACTTGCTAATGAGAAAGAATGTGTCGGTAAACCATGCAAAAAATCAAACGCGCACATTGAACAAAGGGATGGGATGTTAAACTTTAAGATTTTTCAGAAAAAGCTCAAAAATATATCATTTGGTCGTGGCGACCTTCAACTGCAAAACAATATGATTACCTATGAAACAGTGGATATTTTGATGTAATAAAAAACAAATAGATTCCATTAGTGCCACTGAATTATTTAACTTAATTAGCAGAAAATGTGTCATAGTCAGTTGTCAGTTCTCATAAAAGTGCAATTGGTCAAACTATTATATCACTGGACAGCCAATCGGTCAAGTGCAGAAACGTTTTTTTCAGTTTTTACAACAAAAACATTATAACTGATATTTTTCATGGTCTGAAATTTCATCTAACGATCGATTTGCCTCTGTTGTATTAAATGATAATAGAAAGTTCCCCGTGTCCCATTCCATCCTTTTTCTCCTTTAATTTGTTTGGTTATTTGTTCTAGTCCTTACTATAGCTAAAATACTACTCATTGGACGTAAAGCAAACATCCAATCAATAGATAGACAGTTTGCGATTTTCTTGTTAATGATTATCCACAGGTGTAATAAAATGTTGAATAGTATACTGTTATACATATTTTATTTCAGAATGAATGTAATTTACTTCATTTCCCACCTGCATTTCCCTGGTACATTGATATGAAAGGAATAACATAGAACTAAGCTTTTAGATTCCATTTAGTGTCAAAGACACTAGAATCAGTATATACGGCAGTTACACGTATATTATATATGTCTATAATCGTTTTGGTCCGAACAAAACACTATGGAGACAGTTTTACTTGGTATCATGTCAATTCGCGGTATGTGAATTGTTTGCAATATACTCTTTTATTCCATGCAGGTTCAAATTACCCTGAGGAAGCCGTAGGGTAATTACATAATAAAATTTGGGCATCATTGCAGCAACTGAAGGATAAGCAGGATGATGGTTATTTTATGAAGAAGCCCGGAGACTCTCGAGGATTTAATCTATTCTACCTGAATAGCACTCCTATTCAAATAATTTCCAACAAATAAAATTAGGGTAGCCTGCCGTCGTATATACGCACATGCATCCTGGGTATATTGATTTTACATTGAAAGCATGCAACACATTAGTGACAATTGTTCACCATTAACCCTCAGACGCCTCCTCTTCTTAAAATGGCCTTTCTAAAGTAAATAATTACATGAGTCTCGAGTTGATATACGATTTTGAATGTAATTTAAGGTCAGTTGATAACTATGTGTAATTAGGGTTGTGTAAGTATTCTTGAAATCTTTTAAACAACGACATATCAACTTAGCCCCCTTTCTTCTTGTCTAGAACACTTATTACCAAAGGGTACATACTACTTATTTGTTTCTGTTTTTTGTGTTTTTGAGAGTTGAGAGCGATGGGCTGTAACTATCCCATGGGATTTAAATTCCATGTACATATTTAACTGCACGCATTCTTTTATACCTCGTATCAGTTTGTAAATTAAGTACAGGCACTTTATGCACCCATAGACATCTGAAGTTTTACTTTAATAACATGTTTTTTACGTTCATTTTGCTTATATTTATATAGTTAACAATGTAACATGTAAAATAATCGCCATAGTGTAAATCTGTGGAATATGTCAAAAAAGTGTATTCCCCCTACTTCTTTGCTGCTTTACATTTCTAGCCTAAAGCCCTGGGAAAACCTTTATATTATAAAGAGTATCTGGTTGCTCAATTAAGAGAACACAACACTGGACAAAATTTGCATTTGAACTGCCGATAAAAAAACTAAGCGCTACAGTTTTAATTTCACCTGATTTTACCTTTCATCTTTGGTATCTTTTACGATTGTAAGTTGTCTGTTTCAGGTCTTCGGCGAAAAAGATATTTTTTGACTATAAAAGCGCAGATTTTGATCGTATTGCAAAGAGGTTTGCAGAATTTCAAGGATTTAAAACCCATGAAGCTAATAAAAAAATACCGAACACCGAGGCTGTTGTCAAAAAGCAATCCACATTTCATATTCTAGAAACTGGTACCTTCCAGAACCATTTCAGTAAAAATTGTGTGTTAAACCAGTTTTTATGCCATTCCGAATCTCCAGCTTCTGTGACTGTAGTATGAGAGTTGGCTAGTTGATTGCAGTGGATTAGTATCGTATACTACTAGTCAGTAACAAGTGAATCTAATAATCATATGTTTATCCGGAAGTAAGTGGTGACGTTTCCGAAAATCAGTATGAAATTAAAATTGTCTCGTTCGTCGTAAACTATTTGCTAAGATGACCGTTTGTGTCATATTCGATGTGAAGTCTTAAAATGATGTAGATTGATTGATTGATTAGATGTTTACTTTACGTCCGACGAGCAGTATTTCAGATATATTCAGGACGAAAACATGTTATAAAAATATATTACTTGAAATATGGATGGTATGATACACTGGGAAAAAAATGTTGATTGCCACTGGAAAAGTATAGAGCATTGGGTAGGGGCGGGGCCTACTGTTTTTCGAAAACTACAAAATGCGTCTCTATGTGCAAGGAGCGTGGCACTCTAAAACACGTCACTCAATACGGTCCGCGGCTAGGCTTTACGTATTATGACCTGACAATTCCCCCCGCCCCCACAAACGAGACGGTCTCCCCTATCCGCCACCCAGGCAAACGCTGGGCTGCTCTGTGGGCCGAGAAATGGGAACCCTCCAAGTATTGTCCTTGTAAAAGGATGTAGAAGAACCTGTTTTGTGGTGTCTTTAATATCTAGTTCTGAAGGAGATTTTAACGGAAGCCACTCAGCAAAATTGTGGGTTGTTAATTAAAAGAACATCATCAAAATATATATTTGTAAACTTAAAGGACCTAGCTTCTGCTGTCTTCTTGTCTCTAATACGACGTAGATGAAATTTAGTTTCACAAGAATGCAGAAAATTAATCAAAATGGAGCGAGGCACAGTTTGTAACCATTGGAATTCCGATTGCCTGCCGAAAAAAAACGCATCCAACAAAAGTTACAACTATTTTGTGGATAAGAAAATCTAGCATTCTATAAACCTATTATTCGCTGTAGCATAAATTGCCTTTTAGTTCTTTAGTAAAAAACATATTGTTGTGACCGAAAACTATATATCGATAAATTTAACGTGTTGTTTAACAATAAAGATACAAACGAAATGACATAAAAATTCATGGAACACTTTCTCGACATTGTGTGCGAATGTGTGGCATCCAAAACTGTCACGATTAGATCTAGTGCTAAACTTTGGTTTAACAATGAATTAAGGAAAGAAAAAGAAAACGTAATGGATTAAGGAAAAAAGTTCAAAAATTAAAAAGAAACTGTGATTTAGCTAAATACATGCAGCAAAGAAACAAAGTAAATAATATGAAAAAGGCTGCAAAGGAACATTTATTTTAGAACATAATTATATCAAACTCAAAAGAGTATTGAAAAAAATGAAAATGTTGATAAAATGAAATAATGACTCATACGCTGTCCCTCCACTTATTAATGTAGTAAACTATTGGCGATATGACATGCAATGACTTAGAGAAGTGTACTTAAAAGTAGAGACATCAAAGCAACGATGGCGAATAGAATTTGCATATTTAAAATGTAATTAATAGCACTTCAAGCATCTCAATTTAATGCAAATGTTGAAATAAAAATCTCTAGTTGAACTTTAGAAAACTTTTAATTAGTATATATTCACCCTATTTTGGAGTATGCCTGTGAAGTATGGGATAACTGAGAGGCTGCTTATAATAATAAGTTAGGAAACAATCAGCTAGACGCTGCCAGAATTGTTGCCTATTTTTACAAAAATTGAACATTTTTATCTCGAAACCTGATGGGAAACTTTAAAACACAGAAGGGAAGGAAGACAACTGCACCGCCATTTCTAAATACACTAGTTTTGTCTACAGTTCAGAGCAAACACCATTAGTTATCCCCTACGAAACAGAAATGACTTAATTAAACCATTGTGTAGACTTTCGTTAACTATGAGGTCATTTTTGTCATCCTTTGTAATTCTTTGGAATAAATTAAACTCAGCTTTGAGACAAATAGATACCTTGTCAAAATTTAAAAATTATCTCAAACAAAAAGATAAAATTATAGTACCTTCAATCTATAGCTTTGGTACTAGAAAATTGATGACCTCACCCTTATTTCGACAATTATTTACACCGAATATACATAACATATATTTCGACCACAAATAATCGCTTTCGTTCTTGTGGGATTCTTTTAAGAGCCTTATCTATTCATGTGTGAACATATTTGCATTAGTATTTTTAATCCTATAAAAACCAAAACAATGGCGATTTTTAGCCAAAACTAACGATTTGAAAGTTGTAATGTATATTTACTTGCATTTTAAATTATAGTGGCATGACAACTGTTTTCAAATGAATAAATAAATTTATTACAGTTTATGATAATACGAAAAACATCCCTTTTGATGCGGATTGTTTGGTTTGTCTACTTCCCCAAATGTCAGAATGGGATATTGATCACATAAATGACATTTTATCACGAGTTTTGCTTACAGTTGGGCCAACAGTTGTTATTATGCAGGTATGTAAACTTTTAAATGTTTACAGCACACAAAAACACATGCATGTACAGTTGTTTGCTATTTAATTTCCATTAGATATATTGTGTAATCAAGCATCTATGTTTCCTTCATAATCAAAAGTATGTATTAATTAATCTGAAATGTGGGCGACCATAATATAATGCGTTAATATATCAAGTATCACGTATGAATTCCCGTAATTCATTCGAATAAAGACATGTTTTGGTATTGTTAAAAGTATATATACACTTATCTTGTAAAATTATTAGACATGTATTATTCTTATGTGTTTTCTAAATATTAACATGCCATTTAACTGCTTTTTGTGGCATTCTCTAAATGAATAATGTTACTGTAGAAGAAATTAATATTCGAACGAGTTTCTGTCTCTAGTCAAATGGTAAATGTATATATTTGATATTCATTAGTCACCTAGATGCCCAATATGTTTAAATTATGTAACAGTTAATTAAATTTGTTCATAGTATAATAAGTCTTTGATTATTATTAAGGCTTACTGTTACATTCTACCCGCTTTATAGTTTTAAAAATGTGTTTTAAATCTGAACCATGCAGTAATGTTTTACATCCTGATTTTTATTACGTCATTATGTTCTCTTTAGATGAAAACACCAAACTGTTTCATTAAATGAATTATTTGTATAAAAAGATAGTACACTAATTGCTTGTCAAAAACATTATGATTGAACGTAATTAGTTATTTCATTACAAAAAAAACAAAAAATCATAATGATATTATATTCCTGTTACGTGATTAGGGAAGGCAGAATTTCCTGGCAGTAAATATCATAACGCAGATAGTTAGAAAGTATGACACGATTTTGGCAATCTACACAGGTATTTTGTTTTAGCATTTAATTCTGATGTACATTTTATTATTATTTATTTTGTAAGTCTGTATTAATAATATAATTATGAAATTTTACAATACAACTGTCTGAGGGACAAATGTTTTGCGTTATAATTTTCTACAGTAAAATGTATTAGCTATTAAATTTAATTCACATGTTAAACAAGTATAAGACGAAAACATTACATGTTCGTTTAACCTAGTGCTTGGAAGTGGAATATACTCCTGAAACATATTAGTGGATTGAGGCCTGTGACCAGTTCTATCTTAATATGTATTTTATGGTAGTTACTTTATGATCTGTAAAATTATACATTTCGTTTTACAGCAGACACAGAAGAACCAGTAGCAGAACGGTTGGGTGATGCAATGGACAACATGAAGAGCGGGGCTGATTTTGTTAGTGTCCTTCTAGCTGTAAGCAAAGAAGTTCAAAATGAGATGTTTAAGTCCAAATATGGCAGGTTACCAAGCCTCGTGATTTCAACTTTAACAAAAGACTTATGTTTTATCCGTTCAACTCAATTTTAGATTCTGAATGACTCGAAGTGTACATATTAGCTTGGTACCAATATTTCCGCATTGAGGTGTTTTATGTTGCTTTAAGTGTTTATTTTAGATGAATCTGCAAATAAACCAATGGCACCTCCAAACAGTAGTAATTAACCAAATTTTAAAAATGCAATGACCGGTGTAACAAAAATTAAAAAATTATAATCAATTGTGACAGTCAGTCGCGTACTATCAGACACAACGGAAAAAGGTCTGTGACAGACATTTTTCGACTGATACAACGGTAACGCTATTGTAACAGAGGAATTTTGACCGAGTCAACGGAAAATATGTCTGCGACAGGCATTGTTTGACTGATACAACGGAAACACCGTTGTAACGGACAAATTTTGACTGCTTCAAAGGAAAACATTTCTGTGACGGACAAAATATGTCTGTTACAGACATAAAATGTCGTTTGCAGTCAATTCCAGTTATTGACAGACGGAAAATGACTGCCACTGGTATTTACAGTCATTTTTATAGCCAGTAGTGTTAGATTAAATAGAAATTAGACTGAAGATATTTATTTTGGAAAATTTATATCATCTAGAGACAAATCTGAAAAATGATTGGAGTAATTATAAACCTATCGAATGTTCGCGAACATATTTGTACACAATAAAAAAAGAAATTGCAATACAAGGCAATTAACCATCATGGGTAGTATAACTGTAGTAAAATCCTCGATTTACTAAACTTTGTTGATGCAGCTTGTATTACTGTTGTCAGTAAACAATATACTGGACAATTTAAAAAACTAATAAACAACTTTATTTAGAACTATAAGTATGGAATGATTAAAAGAGACATTTTACAAATATACTATAAACAAGAATGAGAGACCATGTCCATTTATTAACGCATTAAATTTTACGCAAGGAAAAACGATTAATTGAAGGTAATCACAAAATACCGAACACCGATGAAACTATCAAAAAATAGAATCCACAAATCTAAGTCCGGGAAATCGGCAAACTCCAGAACCAACAACCAACATAAATCAACTACTGCAATCTGCAAATTGGAATATTATACATAGATTTTTTATTTTGGTAAAAGCAGCATACTTTTTTTTATTTTAACATATGATATGAAGTATATCCAACCTTTGAAAACAAACTGCTAAACACCTGATTAATTTTTTTCAAAACCACCAATGTTAAATCGCTTTAATAAAAGGATATTCGACAAAAAAAAATATGGCAAGATGTGCAGTGCATAAGTAGCATAAGTAATCGATAACGGGTGGAATCATATTTATTTATAACATAATCAAAGTGTTATAAATAAATTGTCAAAATTATTTAACCGATTATCTGGATACAAGAAATTATATCTCTGCTTTAGAAAAGCACGGAAAACCAATTTTAAAACAACAAAAAATGTGTAAACGAATGTAGTGAAAAATTAGTTTCCTTTAACATAACAAATTTATTTGTTATTGATTTATAAAAACACACCCGTAAAACCGGTTTGATTTCTTAGATGGGAATATATGTTAAGTTTTATATTTTTTCTGTTTTCAAGACAGTAAACTAGAAATGTTACGATACAAATAATTACATTTATTTTCCCCATGTAAATAAATGATAAAAATATTTGAAAATAAAAGTTCCATTAATGGTATTAAACAAACAATTATGAACATTTTTGTATGTAAGTATTTAAAAAGCTTTTTACATTACATAGGAATTAAATTGGGTTTTGAATAATACTTGTCATTAAATTATCTTATTATTGAAATAATTTTCACTAGCTATAAATAATATTTTCTGTCAAATTGTAACGAAGTTGATTAATTGAATTGATGAGAGATGGAAAGATAACGGTACAGGTTAAAGACAAAATTAAGCAATCAGATAATCTCGGTTATGTCCCGCGCTTGATAATAATGAATTTACCGTCACTGTAGAACCAAACAAATGAAATAAACGAAACATCACGTCGTGACGTAATAGGTAAAAGATTTAATGATAATGACTGGAAATAGTTCAAAATAGAGATCATTTAACTCCTTAGCCACTTTAACGACCCTTGACAAAGACAAGAGATTTTCCGATTGGAAATTAAAGTAAATCTAATTAAAAATTATAGTCAGAACTGGGCATTACAGAGGGTAATTTTCTTATTTTGTACATTATTGTCTGTCGACATTATTGTTTATAAATCAAATTGCACATTTCACTAATAAATTTATTGAAATAATGAAAAATCAATCGTGTAAAGGCCATACTCTGAAGGTCAATAGTCAGAATTACACTTTGTTACCTGCAGGTCGGTTGCATGTATCAGGTTCGTACCTGGTTACTCATAATTGTAGAAAAATTGCTTAATGGCAGACAACTAAATATGGAACTCCACTCACTTACTTTGTAGTAAGGCGACGCACCTTATGAATCATGGGTCAGGTCTGACATGATTCGGTTAGCTGTTCATCTGCAATTGCTGAAGGTCGAACAGTTGTGATTTTCTATCGAAAATAACCTCTTGTTACCGGTGATAAAAAAACCTGAAGCTCTGATAACACCTTCTGTGAAAGTTCTATCTTGATGACATACCCTGTCGTGCTGATATCGATCCAAAAAACATTGCAATATGGAGCTTGCCTACCACAATCAGTGGCTTCTTTTTGAGATTAGCAAGTATTAAGCGCTGAATTCTCCCAATCGAGTAACGGGTTCAATATTTGCATTTGAAGTGCGATCAATAATCGAAAACTATGTGTTTTAAGCACAAGATTTTGTCTTCAAACTCATAGGACTGCATATCCTGAGAATAAAGTCTTGAGCGTCCAGTCTCTAGTGGCATTTTAACGCTTTCTGTCAATATTGTTTCATCCCAATACAGCGGGTAAACGTGCTTGAAGAAGACAATGGCACCCCACAGTTTTATTCCAAATAAAAATTTCATGAATTTGTTACTACGCAAATTTTCGCACTTTTGACACGTAGATCACTGACTGAATCTCTTTGTCATTGTCTGTTTCGCCTAGATCGATTAAAGGCTGCTTCGGTCCTTACCATACCATACAGATATTTGAATCTTTTAGCTAATTACTTTCTTGAATTTTTTTTTGGATTGCTTAGACCTGGTAGCGGAAAGAGATGGGTTTTAGCTAGTTGAACATAGTTAATTGATCTAGATGTCTGAATTTACTAATTTTCTCAACACGGTTGGCCATGTCAACGAAGATTCTCCTTGTTGTATTATTTTGTATATCCGAGAACGAATTAACTGTCATTATAATACTTGACATGATAACTGTTCGACGGCAAATTGAGCAATATATATGACAAGTACAGCCGCACAAAGTTCTAAGTGTGGAATTGAATGTCCATTTGTCGGTGTCACTTTCCTATCTTGTTTATAACGCCAATCAACTACTCCTCTTTCGCCTTTTTCTGATGAATATCTACCTTGTGTTTCACTAAAATGTGGTAGATATGTCCTCGCAATTCGTAAGAATTCAACATCTACGTGAATATCTCGCCAGGACGCCCATTTTGATGCAAATTGATCCGACACAGACTCATCCTAGTCTGTTGCTTTTAATGTCAAGTCTCTAAACAGAAGTTTCCCTGTTTATACTTAGGGAGCTAAATATTCAATTTGATAGTAAAGACTGTTGATGATGGATAGAATGGTTGCAATAATTATCGGTTCCTCGTCTTTTAACAGCTGGAACAAAAAGTTGTCTGCATTAATGTCCCCGACGAGACCCAAGCTACTTTGTAGGGGTTTGTCGTCGAATTCTAAATCTAGATCCTTGAAGTTGGTGGCCAGATATTTTGATGCAAAGGCGGTCATGAGTCGGTGGCATTTGACGAAAAACGTGTGTAAGTTAAGATTGCCATACGTTTCAGAGCACTCTGTGTGTCTTGAATGATATGAAAGGTCGCTTTTGCTTTGGGGCAGGAAGTTAACCCATTGTCGACACATTAAAAGTTCTTTTTCAAATTCAAGTGCATGGGAACAAAATTTCGGTTCAGCTTCTTGTACGGTTATACACAGTCCAAGATTGGCAACTACCGGAGACAGACTCAACTCGTATCCGATATTCGATAAAGTTTCATTAATGTCGTTGTTCTTTTACCATCAGTAATTGCGAAGATCCTCGCGCACAACGAAACAATGAAACATGTGCTGTTTTGACGCCGAAAACGCTTGAGTTTCGATCACCAATCAAACACATCTTGAATCTGATTTGTTTTTTGTTCGGATGATAGACACCAAAAAGAGGAAAATATAAGCAGTCCTCATTGTCAAGTAGAGACGTAACGACTTCTGTTTGTAACCCATTTTAGCACCATTTCCGAACGGTGTGGTCCAGCCTTCAATTTTATGCTCGAAGGAGATTCTATGTCCATTAGGGCCATGAATTGTTTCTCCTCCAACGACATACTTTGTCGTTATTAACAGTTCTTTCAACCATTTTTGATGCAGACTGTGGGGCAAGGAAAGGCTTCACTCCAGATGAATCAAAATAACCAAGAAGATTTTTAATTCCTGTGTTTCTCTTTATATTGTTCATTAGCAGTCAAAATATTGGAATGAGCTTGCACCTTTTTGAAAACCTTGCTTATAAGCTTCGTAAATTCGTTTAGTTTTTGATGATGCGAATGTTGAACGATTTCCGGAACGCCATAACGCCCCGTCTAGTTTTCGCCAATAGAGATTCATACCTTCTCTTCGAATTGTATTATAGGACTATGCTTTGTAATCTAATGTTGTCATTTTTAAAAACAAGTTAACGCTGAAAATGAACTTCGTTAGACATTTTTATTTTCCGCGATGAATGTTCTGAACTGATATGAGCGCAGACTGTTTAACGGGAACTTTTCCTGTTATATTTTAGTCGGCAATGATGAAAATTGAATTGGCTGTGTTTTTCCGACCATTGGCACTAGTTACAATATTTGTCTTTGTCGCTGCATTCCGGTCAAGTTTAGATTGCAGGAAGGAAGCTCCACTGAAGTTGGCGGTTCTTTTAATACACTTCTGATAAAATGTACACGATTCACTGTAAATACTTCAGTCAGGTCGCGCGAGGTTATTCGCTACCTGTGCTTCTTGCTCATTCGATATTTGGAATAATTCCGTCCTGGATCGTTGGGGTTTAATCAACAAAATACCGAACACAGAGGACACTGTCAAAAAAGGCAATCCTCAAATCAAAGTCCGTGAAAGCTGCAAACTTCAGAACAAGCAACCAAAAAATAGCAACTATAGCAATAGTACTGACTTGGTAACGGCGTTTCACTACAAATGGATGGCAAACCCACGTTCACGGTTTTAAGTCACAATAATCCAGGCATGTTGAAGCCTGATTAAATCAAGTCACTGCGTATTACTATTGTCTGGTGCGCTGGAATCAACAACTAAGCTTGAATGTACAAATACATATATCGTAATGGTCACAAGCACCAACAGTTTCTTCTGTTTGGGATTCTCTGTCGCTATGATTATCGACCACTTGTGTGGAGTAAAAGTCATGGAAGTAGGACTTGCGCTGCTCCCTTCATTCTCGGTTTAATAAAAGATCTAGAGACTGAAGCTAATTGGTGCATGCAGTTGGAACAAACGGTGAGGTCATATTGTCTTAGAGATGTTGTAGTTAGCGTTCTCCTCGTTGAGATTTACATGCGTGTCGTCGAAGATGCAAGCAATTTTCTGATTTACGGACTTCATTGGCAGGGCTGGTCGTCAACGATTTATATTTAATTCGTCATTTTAGATTAATTTCAGCCCAAATCAATACTAGCAGAAATCTGCATGTATTGTCAAGCAAAGTATAACTGAAAAGAAGAAGGAGAAAGAGTGAGGTATGGCACACGTTACTGAAAATGATGTATACCAAATATAAAAATGTGTCAGTCATAAACGAATAATATTAATTGAATTAAAAAGGTCAAACCTCAACAACTGTTATATTAGCTTACATTATAATGATCTAATACCTACAACGAGAACATGATAAAAGCCCAGACAAAAATTTGTCATTTTGAAATTCATAATGTGATCTTCAGGTTAAAGGTTACAGACTAAGGTTCGCATCACGTTAAAATGGTCTTATCAAGTGTTACCCACCTAGCCCAAAAGAGAAAAGTGCAGACACAGATAGGATTTGTCGGACATACGTATTGATTACTATAGGACACCCGCCCTTTTCGTGGCTTGGCCCTAACAAAATGTATTTGTAATCATGTCTAGATCACCAAAAGAGGTGAAAATGCGTTGTATATTCCGTTTGATATATAAAAAATAGCAAAGAAAACCGACTAAACAACAACAGCCAAAAGTCAAGGGACAGTTAAAAATTCGGATATAAAAATTCTACTGAACTCAGTAGGACGAACAAAGTAGATTTCATAGAATGAAAAGTAACAATAAATATTTCATCATTAGATTTCAGATGAGTAACATCACAGTGACACGTTTCATGCTACTAACAAAATTTTAACTCCATCTATACTCATTCTATTCGGCAATCTATCATTGCAACCGTTCTTTTTAAATAGATGATTCTTATATGATTTGCATATTTAGAAATACGCATATTTGATTGGCGGAGATTAAGTTCGGTAGAAGTTTTCAACGAAATTTATTTTTTGATAAATAAAGTTGACTAAATATATTTTTTGGATAAATGACGTTGACCTATTTTTAGTGTAACTAGTGTAAACACAGATGACGTCATTCAATATCTACGGCGATCAAATTAATGATTTGGTACTTGTGGTCGTTAAAGAAAAAAGTTATAGATTTACGTTTAAACTTGTTCCTTTTTATTAAAAAATAGATTGTTTATGGAATAACATTTGGTACGAAAATTCAACAAAATATTCATACTTTATGTCAATCCTGCTACCAAAATCCTCAAGAAATATGGAATTGAACTTGAGGCAAATTAATTTCTCAATGCAATTTTAAAGAATAATAAAGATTAAACACCGTTATAAAAGGATTTATCGCTATATTCACATACAATAAAAGTCCCATTCATACTTTTATCTTTGTGTGAATGAGCTGTTCTTGTTGATACCGATACATACATAAAAAATGATTTTCAATCCTATAATATTTCGAAGTAATTTTACAAGATAAGATACATACCATTACAGTACAAAGATTATTTGCAGTACAATTTCTTTACCTTGGAGTTTTGTTTCCTTTTATGTCTACAAAATTTCTTTGAAGAGCATAAATTTGTTGTTATATCCTAAATGGCTTTTTAAAAAAATTACTATTTGCCATTTGTTTACTTTTACGTACAACCTCTGGTTTTCGGCATTTGGTTGTCCTACACCAATACACAATATCACAGTATGATTTAATAGCACTTCAATCAATAACGTGTATGTCCACCACCAGAATTCATCACAGCTGCACATACTCGGTGCAAGTAGTCGATCAGACGATTACGAGCGCCTTTGAAGTATGTGCGACTTGGCTTGTCTACATTTAATCGCCTGAGAACTTTGTACTATAAATTCGCTGTAGGGTTCAGATCTGAACCTCTCGATCTGAAAATGTATATTTCATGTAGTAAACCATCATTTCAATTAGCCTGACCTGTACCCTATTGATTTCGAGTCATTAAAAATATTAACCATCCATCAAACAGTCCAAACTTTAGTACACCTCTGCGTAGACAGAGAGAACAGTACTAGATAAAACACTTGGTACTGCAATATCGCATGGGTGCAATGACAAAGAATAGGGAACCTTTCAATCACTAGATGTAGTTGTGTGAACGTAATAAATAGTGTAATTAAAAAAATCTCCAAAATTTAATCTTGAAAGATCGGCCAAAAATTGTACCATTAAAAAAAAAATTTTCCGAGGCTTACAGAGAAACATTTTACACTATCTACCCAATCAGAACCAATCATAGGTATTCATTGATATATAATGTTATATTTAGTCATGTTTAGTTTCTATTTCAATAAAAGTGACATTACCTGGTGAACTTGAATTGTTTATGCAGCTTCTTATTTCTTATCTAGTTAAAAGGTAACATTTATTACAGAATTTATTGCATGATTTTATCAGGGATATGGGCCTTATCTATATCTATGTGTGTGTGTGTGGTTATTAGACATTTTTATTTGATGTGCATTTTTAAAAATCTATAATATCAATAGCACGTCAATCCAATCTTTTAAAAATATTTTTTCTTAGCTGGCAAACATAATAACATCCGTAAAGCCTTAGTAATGCCATTTAAGCTGATTGCACGATGTCATTTGTTTCTCTTTGGTGTATAAAATGTCATTATATTAGCTAGGCGTAACACCATTATACACACATTATTTCATAACAAAAGATGTGTGACTAATGGGTCCAACAATCTTTAGATTCCCAAAGCATGCATGTAAAGATGAGAACAACACAAATTTGTAATCATGTCTGGATACCCAACAGAGGTAAACAAAATTAAATGTGTGTTTCGTTTAATATAAAAACTTATTTACATAGTAACAATTCGTTGTAATGAATATTTTTCGCTAACTTAGCCGATCTCCATGTAAAGACAAATTTGATTTTAGATCTATCGTTCTTTCTGTATGCAAATGTTACTGCAGTAAACTGTGACGGCGGTAGAGTGCAAATGACTATAAACGGACAGACGGATGCAGTGATGCTGGCTTTAGTCCTCAAAATCACATAAACACTAATTGCACTAATCTACAGTTTATTAAATATATATACATCTCAATTATCTACAGTCAATTTTACAACATAGTAGGAGGGATGCCTTTCACAAAATCAGGACCAAACATTACATTCAGGATATTATATCGGCCAAACGCACATGAGGGAACGGTTGAATATAATTCAACATAGTGGAATAACTAACAAATAATCCACCACAAAACACGCATAAATCCCATAACACAGAACACAGACTAATCCAAAGTCACAGGTTAACCATTAAGTACATCCAAAAACATCTCATGGCTCATATCAAAATTACACCAAAGAACCTACTCTAACATTGCCACAACTGCCTCTCCTCTTCTTCCAAACTAACAAACAACTTGGTACTTATATACCCAAGCCTTATCACCTGACCTCAATTATCTCCTAAATTTATCCTAACTCTCTCCTAAAATTCTCCTAACTTCCTCCTAATTTTCTCCTAACACTGACATCACCATAATAGTAAACAAACCATAAATCAGTTTAAACATGCATATACAGAACTGATAAAAGATATCATATTACTACTTTCACTACTCCCAGACTAAGTTAATGACTTTAACACATGGACAATACATAGATTACACTATAAAGACTAAAACAAAGTTGCTTATCAATTGGACACAAATTATAATTATGACAATACATAATTTCAATCAGCCAAATCACCCTATTCTGTATCCCTGAAACACTTTACCATTTAGTTAACAGTCTTAACCTGGGTACACTTTTGAGTAGGCCGAAAGAAAAGTACTGGATTCAAAACTTTATGCGGCAATAACGTATAGGTGTAATGACAAAGCTGCACCTTTCAATTCCTAATGTAGTCAATGTGATGAGCCTATTCTGTTATAACCATAGACAAGACGGAGGCATGGTCATCGTCATCATTCATCTCCACGCCTTCACTGTTTCGCCAGAAATAAATGAGTTTGCATCACATTCACTATAAGGTATTTTCATTAGTACTTCAAAATGTCTTTTCCTTACGAGGAATATCTCTGCCAGCTTTCTTTACAGGTAAGTAGGAATTATTTTGGACCGGGAAATCACAGACTGTTCAAACTAAAAAATATACACAAGGATATCGAGAAGATTTATTTTGTGCTTTCTTTATCTCTTGCCAGCAAGTACTTAGATACCATCATTCTTGGAAATGACTTACATGGATAAGCAAGTCAAAAAAGAAGACAATATATTTTAAACACAAACCGGTTTTGACTATTTCCTATACCCATACTACGTCCACTGCACAGCAACAAAAATGCTTTGCAGGACGTTTTGATCGATGACTTCAAAGCCCCTTACAGATTATAGTCCATAAGGTCACGTTATAACAGGAGATTTGAACATCATTAAAAGTAAAAGCCTCCGTAATGTTTTACCCAGATGACGAAAATATTGTGAACCGAAATCCATCAATTGATGGTACGACTTCAAATTGTTGAAAGAGGACTATGTTAGAGAATGGACTAAACACAACAGGACGGACCAACCATGCATTGTTAGAATTGATCAATGGTATGAGGTATTTCATTGCAAACAGACATCAAAATAAATAAACTGTTGAATTTTCAATAGACAACATGCACCTTAGGAAGTCACATTTTTCAACAGATACTGGCATTCCAATGTTCCTCTCCTCGCCGAATTTCTTATTTAGTCGTCCATGCAAAAGGCTGAAGGTCTATTGAAGAAAAACGAAAAGATGTTAGCACACAAGTTGTAACTTCACCTTTCGCTAGAAAGATGGTGTCACTGAATAGCTATAAGTTCGGTGAATACGTTTAGTTTATCCTAGGGAGCTTGAGATTTACGATACTGCTTTTTCAATCAAGTTGTCCTGTAAACTTCTTGCAAGAACGAACTTAAATGGAACACTAAACTGTACAACAAACCTGATAACGTAAACTTCCATTCCGTTTATTTCCAGCAATATTTCATCAGCTACTGCCAATAGTTTGTTATGGTAGATCTTACTATCTCTATTCCAATTTTCCGGACGGAGAAACATGGAGATATAACATGTATCACCTCTGAGGTTGAGGTACATTTACGAGACATGGTGTTGTGACATTGCCGATAGCAGATATTGAGTTCAATTCAACGGATGACATTAAGTTACATTTTTCTGACACGGTGAGATAACATGGATAACTGCAGACATTGAGTAGCATGTATCTGATATAGTGGAATGACCTGGCAGAATGCTGACATTGATTTGCATTTATGTGACATGGTCGGATGACACTGCCACTTGCTGATGACATTGAGTGACATTCATGTGACATGGTGGGATGACATGGCTAACTGCTCACATTAAATTACATTCATGTGACATGATAGGATGACATGGCAGGTTGATGACATTGAGTTACATGTAAATGACATGATGCGATGGCATAGCTAACTGCTGATATTGAGGTATCTTCATTTGACATTGTAGGATGACATGGCTCACTTTTGACATTTTGAATTTATGTGTCATGGCGGGATAACACATGGTGGGACGACATAGCTATCTTCTGAGATTACATTACATTTTTGAATTGGTGGGTTGACATTGCTAACTGCTTACATTGCGTTACTTTTATGTAAAATGGTGGAATGAAATATGTGACATGGTGGGATGACATGGCTGACTGCTGACATTGAGTTACTTTTACGTGACATGATCGGATGACATGGATATATGCTGACATTGAGTTACATTTATTTGACATGGTTATATGACATAGCTTACTGCTGGCATTGAGTTACCTTTATGTGATATGGTGGGTTGACATTGGGGACCTGTTAACACTAAGTTACATTTATGTGATGTGGTGTGGTGACATGGCTGACTGCTGACATTGAGTTATATATTGTTGCATGGTTGAATGATATAGCTTACTGCTACTGCTGACATTGAGTTACATCTGTTTGACATTCTTGGGTGACATAGCGAACTGCTGACATTCAGTTACAATTATTTGATATCGTTGAATTACATGGCGAACTGCTTACGTTACATTTATGTGATGTGGTGTGGTGACATGGCTGACTGCTGACATTTAGTTATATATATGTTGAATGGTTGAATGACATAGCTAACTGCTGTCATTTAGTAATATTTGTTTGATATTCTTGGATGACATAGCGAACTGCTAACATTGAGTTATATTTATATGGCATGATGGCATGGCATTGCTTACTGCTAACATTGAGTAATATTTATGTGACATATTGGGATGACATGAGTAACTGTTGACATTGAGTTACATTTATGTGACATGGTGGAATCACATGGCTGAGTGATGACATTGAGTTACATTTATGTGACATGGTGGAGTCACATGGCTGAGTTCTGACATTGAGTTACATTTATGTGACATTGTGGGATGAGACGGCTGTATGCTGACACTGAGTTACATTTATGTGACATGTTTTGATGACATATCTGATTGCTGACATCTTTACATTTCTCTGACATCGTGTGTTGACCAGTCTAACTGATGACATTCAGTTACATAAATGTGAAATGGTTGGATAACACATTCTGACATTGTGGAACTTTTATGTTACATGGTGGGATGACATGGCTGACTGCTTACATTGATTTAGATTGTTACATGGTGCTGACACTGTTACAGTTATATGACCTGGTGTGAAGACCTGTCTGACTGCTGACATTGTGTTACATTTATATCACATAATGGGATGATATTGAGTTACATTTATGTGACATGTGGAATGATTTGGCTAACTCCTGACCCTAAGTCACATTTACAAGTGCAGGAGTTGCATAACCCTACAAATTTTGCACACATCGCATATGTTAAAATTCTAAAAAAAACAATTGAAGTAGAAAAGTACATGCTTCTACTGTTAAGTCGTCCTATATGTGTTTGTGTGCTAAAAGTTTAATTATAGCAGTAAATATCAACACGAGTAATTTAATTATGGCTAGTATTTCTTTACATGTAACTGTATTCTCTTAAAAAATACTGCAACCAGACCTTAACACGTTAAACTGAGATTGTATATATTGAATCCGTTTTTCACACGTTTAGGGTGTTGAATTGTTTGTCAATACTTCATTATTGCGTTACTATGTTGTATCTTCGGTAACCCACTTACTGTGGCATAGCCGTAAATTATATTGAGGCATGTAGGCAGTTTTCTCCTATCACGGGCATGCAGAAGAATATAGAACAAAAATATTACATGTAGATTACAGAAATAGCGGTAAGACTTGTGGAATCCATCCTAATGTGCGACTATGCGTGGTGGTATGGCGAGAATGCGACCGAGAAGAAAGTATAGAGTGTAAATGTACTTGCGTTGTTTTTTTTTTAACTTTTAGTCAATTTATTGTTATTTGTTGCTGTCGGCTTGTTTTATTATCGTTTTGTGATTCGGCGCAAATGAACGAGTAGAATTGAGTCTTTTTAAATGTTTTAGTATGCTTAATAATGAGATGTAAGAACCACTCGACCCCCTTCAATGAGCTTACTTAGAATTAATCACGAACGTTGCTTACTAATTATCTAATATTTAAACGTGTTTATTTCACGTTATAAGTTCCATACAATTTATTTGCGTACATACTGTTACCATTCGGGTGTAAGTGTATGTATTGAAACTATACTTTAGTGCAAATATATACTTGGGCACAGAAGTATTTTGGTGGTAGCTGGCATTTTCGGTATACTTGCCATTACTGACATGTTTTTTCAAGGCACTGGTTTTATTATAAATACATTGGGTAAAAAGAACTACTGTTATAGGTTAACAACAACAATTTGATATCATAAAGATACTTTTTTCAATAAATACATATTGTATACAAGAAATTCCCAGAGCAGAATAAGAAAAACGGACAGGCACCCTCACGGGACTTTGGTATGTCAATAGTAAATGTCGTCGCAAATATCTAGGTCACGTATTATATTATAATAAAATGGGTGGGTTACGTACTAAGGTTACTAACAATCCAGGTAACGGAATGTTTTAACTGTGGCTGGCGCCGCTCTGGTTAATTATTACGGTTAATTCCCTGGCCTCGGGTCCACAGTCGTTATGAGCAGACGACGTTTGGCCTTTTATACTTTTATACTCCCGAATGACGCACGCCCCACAACTGTGTGCGTTATCGATAATTGATTGTTTCCACGCCTATAAAGTCAAAAGCTCGACGTTCTAAATTTCTTTCTCACGGTTGCACTTGCGAAGTGAGACGTAAATATGGAAAATGGCAGTTCAGAGCAATGAAACTAATTCACAGACACTTAATAGGGAAACGGGTACAATGACCTATATAAGAATTTGTATTTAAGGAACAGAGCAAAATTACAGTCAACAGCCTTAACATAAATAAATAATGCAAGTAAATAACAGGGATAAAGAAGATTAAGCGAGAATTAAGGCAGGGAACATGTCGCGCCACTTCGGTCGACAGTGAGAACGAACTCGTACTATCTAATGTTATCTTTTCTTTTCATATAATATAACAACAATATATAAAAACAATAAATATATTAACAGTAAATCTCACTATGGTAAATAAATGCGCGATTAACTAGCGGTAAATCACAATGGTCTACAAATTGACGGCAAAACGTGTGAAAAGTGAAAGTAGAAAAATGATGTTAGACCGGAAATAATACGTTTACAAAACTATAGCCTCCTAACTGTAACATATACATTCAATATTTATGAGAAAGATACTATTATGAAGATGATGTAACTTTTGGAACATGCAAAATCAGTAAGAATAAAAACATAGGATGCAGTGAATGTTCAATGAAAGAAAAATGAATTCAGACCCCAAAATAATTAGGCGGGTATTTTAGACTATAATTTTTAAATTTATACAGTTTCATAGATTGTTTTATTGATTGAGGTCCTGCGGGAAATGTTTTAGCTATATTCAGGACGAAAACAAACCATAATGCAACGGGCAAGGCGGTGGGGTATCGCGAACAATGTTTTGACTGCTAATAGAAAAGTATGGTGTTATGGGTTGCAACGGAAAATTTAGCCTTTTGTAGTACATTGTGCCTGCACTCTTCAAACACGTTAACATATATGATCCGCGTCAGAAATTGCCGAATTTTTATTTGACAATCTATATCGAGATGGCCTCCTCTTGCCAAGACCTGGGATACATCATCTAAAGCCAAATATATATAAGTGCAGCATCCAGCTATATTACCTAATACAGTTATTCGATGCCCCCATATACCTTCCCGAGGACATAATACATGTAGAATATGAAAACACCCATTTAGTGACACTTTTATTAACCAGAGTAACCTTTAGTACCATTTTGTCATTAATAATATAACTATACTTGATCCAATTCGGTTTCTCATGGATGTTATTAAAGATTTTTATGTTCAACCCTCTTCATGAAAATTTAATTTTTTGCCTAAAAATTCTGCTGTAATTTAGGTAATGCAAACCAAATGTGTTTTTAAAATGATATTTATATATATAAATTACTGGAAGTGCCAATCCTGTATTGGTCCTGACTTTCTGTATTGATCATGTTTTCCGTATTGGCCTGTTGTTCTGTATTAGCCCCGTTTTAATCATCTACAGTCAGCCAAACACTATACGGCTGTATTACCTACTGCCAGCAAAAAAGTTACACTTAATCTTCAAAATTTAACGGATTAAGAAGTATTTTCTCTTCGGGTATGCAAACGATACGTAACGTATCACTGATTCCAAATTCAGAACAGGGCATTCCACTATATAATTGTCTTTTCTGTGTTTAGTACAACCATGATTTAAAAGGCCCACTAGACTGGTCAAGTGATTCAAGGTTTTGGATTAGGTCAATTTATGTAACCATGCATAGCAGAATAACAGCATTTGGGTACATATAATGCTAATGAATAGTAAATTACTGTCTGGTAGGTGTCACGTGACCTTTACCTCAATTTTGCGGTAGACTACTAACTTTTTGGATTAGGTTACGTCCACTGTAACCATGCATGGCGCGATGCATATATAAGAAACATAGGTCGTAAATTACTAGTACATGACTAATTTGTAGGGTCAACTGACCTTGATCTCGATTTTACGGTCCAGTGATTACATTCAAGTTTTGGAATATGGTCGGTTTCTCGGTACCAATGTACTGTATAGTTTATATGATGACAATATAATGTTTTTGCATGTTGCTGATGAAGTAATGTTTGCACTACTGATACGAGATATATTTCTGTGTCCACATTTTTAGACAGCTCTTTCTTTTCCGATTCAGTACCACTTTTTCTTTGGACAAGTTTACATCATTTAATGTTAAACAGATGGAAGCCAGTCTGACATTTTGATGGAAAGTTTAGTGCATTTTACAAATATTTGTGGGTAGTGTTTTTTGTTACTACCCACAGAAATTTCCAATTTTTGCTATCATTAGTTTGTTTCTTGTTAAGGCTTTCCACTTCACAGTAGAATGCCTTATTGTCTTTGGTCTGTTTCTTTTTTCCCCATTTTTACGCATATATTTGTTTTCACAGCTTCTTAGGATATTTTATACCATAAGATGTGCTGGACATACACAATATTTCTTTTATACGGAGTTATTTCGATGAAGATTTACAGTTTTATTGTTTAGAATGCAAAAGACGTTTTGGACGATCTGACCGATTGCGAACGTTTTGTTTGACGTTCTATGTCCGTACAACAAAATCTATAATGCTAAGTAAAGAACTTTTTTTGCAAAATTACTAAGGCGTTTGATTGAATTGCAATAATGTAAAAGTTCATTCGAAACTGTGTCTATTCTGCCGCAGAACAAACAAATTAATAATTCTGGTTCTTAATGTGTAGAAGAAAGAAATATAATATATTGGTCATTGATAAACCTTCTGATGGTCGTATAGGGATCCACAATACAACTGTGCGGGAAGGTGTACTCAACTCAAATTTTAATTGCCAAGGATTGCAAGTTTTCCTGCCGCAGGTCGGGGTTTTCTCCTGGTACTCCGGCTTCATCCCCCAATAACAAATGGACGCCATAATATAGCTGACAAATTGCTAAAAATGGCGTTAAACATCAAACAAACAATAAAACTGCAAAATGTCGAAATAGGTTTTTTAGGCTGAGTATAAAAATGGTGTAATCATTAACTATGAATGTATAAATAATTGTAAAACATGCAGTTCAATGCACTGTTTTAAATACTTAGTAAAATATTTAATCCCAATCACACTCGAACTAATGGATTTAGAACCAAAGTAATGGTTTCACTGAACGGGTTTAATCGTTTCCCGGAATATGTTCTACGTAGATGTGTAAATCAAAATGAAAGTGACAGCCGTAATGGCTTAAATATCACTCGAACATGAAAGTACTAAGCAATCCCCTTGTATAATGATGCCTCGACGGTAGATTGAGCTCCCCATCTACAACGCAAATGATATAATTGTGAAGAAGATGGGAAAATTTAATAAGGTCTTAACTTCCAAGTAAAACTTTGGAACGTACGAGAATACGCACGAACATATATTATTGCGTCCAGTGATAAACAAACACGGCGATTAAGATTGCTGGGGCTTTACTCTTTGTCTAGAACGTAATATTTGATTCCAAATCTGCAGAGGCCTCGGGATGAACTAATTGCATCCACTTTTGAACCACAGACTAGTGGAAGATAGACACCTAAACTAAGAACTCTTCTTTAAACAAGGCCATCACGACAATGTAGTCATTACTCAATTAACTCATCTGTCCGACATTTGAGCACCTCACATGGATTCGAAACAATTAGTAGAAACATGGTTAAGTATATGCCATATAGAGTTATTTCTTCTTTACATAGACAGGCAATCACCAAGTAATATAGGATTAAACACTGGGTTTTAGGAAATTATCAATGTGTAAACTCCGGCGACTTACTCACAAACTAAATAAAGTCCGAAGGACTTTATGTTAAGTTTGTGAGGGAGTCGCCGGAGTTTACACATTGATAATTTCCTAACACCCAGTGTTTAATCCTTATAATTCTGTAAAATAATCGTTGCGATTTTTAAAACAGCAAAAACAGTTACCGAAACCCATCTAGACCTCAAAAGTACCTAGGCCGGAAAGCGTAGGGATATGAAAAACATAGTACCAATGGAATCTCTGTAGATATTGATAGAAAAAAAACAAAATGAAACACTAAATTGTATTTATATTATATTATATTTGAAATCTCAATCGATTTAATTGGAAATCATTGCGGCAGACAAAAACATTGTCCCCTCTCCCAGACGATACGCTAGGAGGACGCCATCTTGTTTACATTGGATACTAAAAGTAGTCCACTCAGAGGAAATATCGATATATAAATTATCTGAGATGACGCCATTTTAGTGTTTTTATCCAATCAAAGCACTTAATATAAATAACTTACAGCATGAATAGAATTATTATTGAATAAACTGTTCCATATTTGTTCATACGTGATTTGGGTAACCTAACCCTGGGGCCACTTCTGAAGGAAAAACGTTTCACATGTTTTTAGACCAACTACGAACATACAACACTTTACTGAAACATTAATACGAAACCTTATAAAACGTAACATAAAGTAAAAGTGTGTATATCAAAACATAGAAAATAACAAATATTATATCTGTATTAAGGAATACATTACTAACATTGTAGGGATTTTACTGACGCCATCCATCACCGCCAGACCAGGCCTATTAATATGCATATAGTGTCATTTAATCACAGCTGGCTATATTTTTGTAAAAATTGGTTACAAAAAGCGCTTAAAAACAACAACAAAATAGTATATTCACTTTCAATTTCTCGACTTATTTTTGCTAATATAAAATAAATACAGAACTGCTGATGGTATTTATTCACAGTAAATAAAAGTTAGAGCAAGACAAATTGATCAAATCTCTATATGGAAAAATAGGAGTCACACACATAAAAGCACTTCAAATGAAGGTAATAACAAAATACAGAATACCGATGAAACTGTCAAAAAAGACAATCCACAAATCAAACTCCGAGAAACCAGTAAACTCCAGAGCCAACAACCAAAAATACAGCAACTACAACAATGGTCCTGACTTGGTACAGGCATTTCAAAAGAAATGGTAGGTTAAACCAGATTTTATGGCATGCCAAAACTCCCGCTTCCATTACTGTAGAATGTGAGATGGTTAGTTGTTTTAAATAGATGAGTATCATATACCACTAGTCACTAAAAGGTTATCAAACAATCATCGTATCACATTCACTGTACACTGAATTCAAAAATTGGGAAAACTATCTGCAAGCTTATTTTCAATTGAGAATATTTTTCTACAAAGAACTTGTATATATAGTAAAATTTAATAGAGGCTCCGACGAGTCGTTTTTTCTTGTAACCTTAGTTTATACGTTTATTCCGAAGAAACATACCAATTGAGAAATATAAACACCGTATGCAGAGGAAACTGGAATATTGCTGCATAAGTGAGGAAAATTTATAATTTTGAAATTAAAATAGTCTCGTTTGTCGTAAATTCTTGTGCTAAGATGACCGTTGGTGTCATATTTGAGGCATAAGTCTACAAATGATGAAGATGAATCTGCTTCTATGGTTTCGTTAATTTCTAGTTCTGAAGGATATATTAAGGTAAGCCACTCAGCAAATTGAGGGTTGTTAATTGAAAGGACATCATCAATATATTTATGTGTAAAATTAAAGGACTAGTTCCTGCTATCTTCCTGTCTAATAAGACCTCGAAGAAATTCAGTTTCATAAGAAAGCAGGGACATATTGGCAAGGAGTGGGGCACAGTTTGTAGCCATCGGAATTCCGATTGTCTGCTGAAAAACACATTTTCCAAAAGTAGTAACAAATATGTTGTCTATCAGGAAATCTAGGTAGTGTTTCCTATTCCTGGATTAGACTTTTCCCTAGACATGACAATGAGTAACTCGACTGATGTCTAATTAGAGGCAGGCACTGCTTACTCGTCCGGAGCACCTGAGTGCACCCATGGTTTTTATTGGGTTCGGGTGACTCTCTATTTGGTTTTTTTTGTGTTGCCTTTGTCTATATCTGGATTTGTAATTGTCCCTTGACTTTTTTGCCTCGTGTTGTACGGTCGGTTTTCTTGCTATTTTTCTAGCATGCTATATACATGTTCTTCGCTGTAGCATAATTTACCTTTTAATTCTTTAGTAGAAAAAACGCATAGTCGTAACCTAAAACTACATATTTGTAGGCATATGTGGAAGCGAAGGCTTTATGTATGATTTCCTTAAGACGAGATTTTAGTTTTTCGAGCGAAAGGTAGTACAAAGAGTTGACAAATCAAAGATTCTAATAGATGAAATTTGAGATATCGATCTTGGTTTTAAATTTCCCAAAATTTCTTTTACATTGTTCAGAATCCACATATGATTAATATTACTTCGCGCATAAGCAGTTTTACAGTAAATGCTCTGATACAACATCCAAAAAAAACATCTTACAACAGTGCAATAAAAAACTAATGTTCAATTGTTTCAATATTAGTCTCACAAAATCCACAGAGAGTTTTGTATTTTTCAGTTTAACCATAAATAAAAAAAATTTTGTTGGAAGTATTATATGTAAAATTTTGCGCTGAAAAGTCTGCAGATATGTATGTTTATTACACATTTCTTCAAAGTCACAAAATATTTTGACCAGTTGTCAAACAAACACAAGACTTTCTTTCTATTTAAGAAGTTTATTATTGGGTGCATAAAAACTTGATTTCTTAAATACTTATAAACAAACTTAGGCTTCTTGGAAGCCATCAGTTTGTCAAAAAATTGTTTACTACTGTAAAGTTATACAAATTGAATTTTATTGCATTTTCTTTAATACACTTTTTCATAAAATTAGAAATACTTGATATCAAACTATAATACTTCATAAAATTGTTGTTACATAGCTTATTTTTCATTACATCAAAACCATAAAATTGCCTGTGGATCAATAATATAATACTCGTATTGAACTCCGAAATTCTTTGAATTACTGTAATATTTAAACTATGAACATGGAACAAAATTTAATAAATCAGTAGATAATACATCAACTATGCTATGTTTTGACATAGACTTTGCAGATGCTATGATTATTATCACATACTTCCAAAATAAATGTGTAATTTTTCCCCAACATCTTGCATTGTTTCACTATTTAGTTTATATTTAACTCCATGGAACACTTTCAGCTTTCATCAATGTAAAATTACTCAAATTTTATTGTTGATTGTATTATTATGTTGGATTTTATTTTCAGTATTAAATGCAAAAATATTTTCTCCACAAAGGGATAACAAAACTATATTTGATCGCATTTAATATAATCCACTACCCGGGTTATACAATTTGCAAAGCGGAAATTGTGTTATCCTATTGCGAAAATAGTTTTTGTAATCCTCAATAAAAGTAATGGATTAAGTATTTATTGTTGAATATACTTTGAACAAAAAGAACAATATTAGCAGCTATCTGTAGACATGTCACATGAGACACTGCATTAATGTTTGATTCTATTGTTATAAACATACATTCAATTATAGAAAAGATAATAATACATATATAAAATGCCATAAACAGCATGTATGTGAAGAAAGATTTGTCTAACCACAAGGAAACTTTAACATCATATGATGCATATAGATACCTGATTAAATTTAAAACAATTCAAGTTCTCATTACTATATTTAAGTAAATGAAATGATGACGTTAAAGTAAATGCCACGATGTCCTGTCAAATTTTGAAGTTAGTAGAAGGGGGATAACTACAGCACAAATTTACGAACATTCATGTTCAAACTTATTTCCGCTACCCGAAGTTTGATCCTCTTAAACCTGCAACATTCATATCTGCTTTGAAATTAATTACCTAGCCCATATCATGGAATGACGAGCGAAACGTATGATGATTCCTTTCATTTTTATTTATTTTGTTTATTTTGAAAGCTAATAGTGTGGTTGTTCTAAATCAAGCAAAAAGAACATCATATATATATTGTCAGGTTTTCATATTCTCTGTGTACGTACTTTCACCAAAACGACGATTTTTTCCATAGTTGTTGTGATTTGCAATCAATAATTTATCGTCCCGCTTTCATTTATTTTGACCTTCGTTTTATACAAGACATGTCATTGTTATTAGCTCCAGGCAACATCATGATCTTCATTTACATGTGCAATCTGTAACATGTTTACATATATTTACCTATGCATTTGTTAAGGCAGTCCCAGCCATTTTAAAAATCACACCCATGTGTGCTCAGTTTTTTTTATTGTTCCATATTGTACCTTAGAATTACGAAAATATAATAGAAAAAATGTTTCCACGATATACCACGTCTAAATTGCATACGATGCCTTTATTGTTTACATGTCATAAATCGTCCTTGACTTCCACATTGACATTTTCAAGTTTGAATGATTATATAAGAAATATCGACCTTATTTATATCATTATTTGCATTTATAAATGGGCAGTAATTTATTTGATATTTAATTTAAAGAAAATAATAACAAAATGTAACACGCAATTCCAATAAAGAATTTTCTATTTTCTCACGTAGCGTGCATACATCAAACATCCGTAAAGCCTTGCCATAGCCATATACCTTGAATACGATAATACTTTTACACAACATAATTTATTTCTCTTTTGTTTACCAAATAATCGTTTTGATACCCACGCTGCACCTCAATATTCATTATCAAAGACACGGGACAAGTGTTTCTAATCTTTAACACAGGTAAAGCCCTTTTAGAAAATGAAATGTTTATTCCGCTTGGTGTAATAAGATTATTTACATACGACAAACAGTTTACAAAAAACGTACGATTGTTGAGTAATAATTGGTTTTTATTTTATCTATTTGCTACCTTAGCTTCGCAAAAATAAGAAATCATATTTTGGCAAGTTTCCCCGAATAAATGCACACAGTAATTTCCGAATTTACATTATCCATTCAAATATTACACGTATTCATTGTTCAATAAGAGCTATCATAAATTAAGGCAATAAAAACTAAATTTTTTTAACTGTCCACACCAAATCAAGACCATTGCTGTAGTTGCTTTACTTTAGGTTGTTAGTTTCTTCGTGGATTTGATATGTGGATTGTATGTGTTGTGTTTTCTTCATGTTCGCTATTTCGTTATTAACTTCATTTAAAGATACATACTTTGACATGTAAGTTAAAAAAATATATATTTTTTTACTTAAAACAACACACTAAATAATTGTATACCGCCATATGTTGACCTTATTAGTTTGTTGACATTCTGTTAACCCATACGTGAACCCCACATAAGTAAACTAAAACGTTCGGTTATATAAAAATAGATTGTTAAGTTTACGGAACGTTTACAGTATATGGTATGCATCGCTTAGTGTAACTTATCATGCATTTGTGTAGAGTAAAAGTCGAAATAGAAAGCACGGCGAACAACAAAAGTGTTAATAATTAATTTAAAGGAATTGTAGGCATTCATTTTTGTGACATATAATGCTGAGAATTTTGTGCGCATTACACACATCAGGTAACAACCGATTCATTTATTATATTTATAATGTCAATACATGACTAAAGAAAGTATATTTTTATATAATTCAGCAGTTCGGATATTGATATACGACGCAAATAATATAATATTGAACAAAGACTAGAAACGTAACATTTAAACAATTATTAGGAACGCCATTGGATACCCTTTTCTTTATTAATATTTCATTTTATTTATTTAGCATAATAAATTATTTTAAACTTAATGAGGACTGTTAAAGGGAGAAATTTGCTGATGCATTTGTACATTTCGGTGTGAACAACCAGGAACTAATAATATTTGGAATGGAGCGATAGAGAATCGGAATGGAATGTTTGCTTACAGATGAAGCTATAAATAAATAATACATATATTAACTTACATAAGACCACTCTCTATTAAAACTGTAAACTTTTTTCAGCAATAATTTGTTGCCGTGTAATAATATGCGAGTTATCTTTCGTGTTTTCGGTTATTTGAGTATTGTTAACCAGAATTACTTCTGTGATATGTTTCTTTTTGTAACATTTTTCCTCGGATAAAGATTCAAAGGCCGAAAACAAAAATCCTTGGCATCTATGAAAATCTACACTTTTGAAACATACTATAACATATTTGGATACTTGGTTGGTTTAATTTAAAAGCTTATTACATTTAAATTATAGAAAGGCGATATCACTCGTAGACACAACATAGAAAAATATTTAAAGCCATAAGGAAAATAAGTTATAGCCCAAAAGTCAGATTATGGTTTCACACGTGGAAATTTAATGTTACAACAATTTACTTGCCAAAGCGAGATTTAAAATTACTACATCTATGTTAATCATCACTCAAACAATTATTAACGTTGCAACAAATCATGGTAAAACATTTTACATTTTTCTTTGTTAACTGTACTTTTTTTTAAATTTGCGAGCCTATAACAATAAATTTGAAATTTTTATCTAAACAAGTATGAATGACATTATTTTTATTTTTGTTGCGTTTTAAGTATTTTCTGTTGTTGTTTACTGTCGTCTAGTGTTTTTATTACTGCACGCCCCCACCTCTTTTCATAAGTCAGTGCTTAGCAAATCCTTTCGAACAAGCGCAATGTTTTGTTCATATATTGATTAGCATTAACATTTTAATTGATTCGGAAGAAAGATCTTTTGTTATATAATGTATGATTCATACCTCATAACGCTGTAATACGCTTCATTATATAGTATTATATTACAGTGCAACCATGGTTTCAAAGAAACAAAGGGATTATTTAAAATTGTATCAATCCATTATGGACACGGGATCTGAGGTAGTTCGAATGTATACTGAATCTAAGTGTAGAAGCAACCACGGCATTGACTTCGCCACTTACATGGATAGCAAAAAACATTATTTCTATCATCAATGGAAAACAAAAAGAAAGAAAAGGTTTTGTTGTGATTGTCCTCCGGTAGGTTGTAATATACCCAACACTAGAAATATGCATAACAAAATGTTTACAAAATGGTACAAATTTGCTCCTAGTATTCAGGTTCCGACTGGGCACATGGATGCTCAACATTTTTGCATATGCCAATATACCACTACAAATTTGTCAATAGAGGAATTTGACTTAAGTGATCTAAAATTTTTACTCAAAAACACTAACTTATTATCCCAAGCAGATGCTTGTCAGCTTGAAATTATATCGACTGTCAGAATTCAGTCTGTCATGTTGTGTCTACGAATAAGTTTACGGCAAACGAATTGAAAGATTTATGGTCACAGTTTGAAACTGCTACCTTGCAATTAACTGAACAACAAAACAAACGGATGGTGAAAATGCTGCTAGAAAGAACACTCATTTTAAGTAAAAATGATGTTGACAAGTTGATGAATGAAATTTCAGATTTGAATGTGGTAAGTGGTAAAATATAACTGTTTTATGTTAGAATATTTTCAAGTCAGACTAACTTGGTCCAGGCGTCTCAAGATGCATTTTCCTTTTTCCCCCACAGGTAATCGTCTACGTTCATGTTTTTACTCAGTTGTAAGCCATTAATTATCTTGCAAATTACAAAAATGAATAAATTCAAAATATAAGAAAGAAATATGTATAACTTCAAACAGCTTTAGTATGAAAATAGTATTAGCAATTCCAATACATATGTACAAATAAGCACGTTACATAATAAACGTGTACCACATGTAATTAAAGTAATAAAAACTGTAAAGATATCAATAATAAGAAACTGTTACATCAACCGTTTATGTTGTACAAATTTTAATAACTCTTAGAAATTTAAATCTATTATGGCATCTTGTTATGAATGATTAAAGGCTTATTACTTTCCTGGCAGGAAAACAACCGTAAAGTTGACACTGTCAGAACAGATATCAATGCAAACACAAAAGAATTTCAAAATTGTCTAAATAGAAACGTCGAAAATACAACACAAATAACAACTGAAATCAAAGAAATTAAAGGTAAGTAATTTTGTATACCTGTGGTGTTTTTTCTACAATAAGTAATTATATTGGATGAAATTAACATTGGCTAACCGAGATTTTATGTAAGATTTTGAAAACTAGAGAACAATGATTCAACAATTGCCACAATTGACTGTGGATATAAAGGATATAATAATAGAAACAAATAAAACATACAAATATTTTAGTGTTGCAGAATAAATTTGTGAAATTGGCCGCATTGCAAAACAGTAGAAAGTAAAGGTAATTTTAATTTTAGTTTAAATTGTCTGTTTTTCTTCTAATGTTCTCAAAATACAATTCGTCAACTAACTAATGAAAGCCCCCCCCCTATTAAACAAACATTCTAAGGTGTCATATTAAGGTACGTCTGTCAGACTAAATTCCCCAACATCACGCCAAAGTATGGAGATGTTCTGACCGGTAGTATATAATGACTTCCATGCTTGTGAAACGTTGGATAAAAGATTTTCTTTATAGTTGTAAACATTTTTCACATAATTATGATGGATACCCTCGTCTTCCTTGATATGGTTGGGTTAAAGATTTCTCACCGTTTTCAGACGAATAATAAATAAATGGTATTGTGTCATGTGTGTTGGGTTCTATACAGAAGTTTAGGTTAAGTTTTTTGTCTCTTTTGAATATTTAGCGAAATCGGGCAAAAGTTTCACGCAGACTTTTTTCAGTGAAAACTATTAACATTCAATTCGTTTCATTCAATAAAAATGGTGTGCAAGTTAGATATATTAATTGGTTAATTTATAACCAAAAAATTGAAGCTAGAGAGGAGTATTAAACGGACAGTTAATCATGTAAAGACAAAACAAAAGAAGGGACAACAACAAAACAAACAGACACACAATAAAAACACACGCAACTTGTAAAAACCAGAGGCCAGGTGGTCATGGTATATTTGATGACATTTTGTTATAAAACTAAGTCCAATCAAAGAGAATTGTAACGTAATTTTATCAATAACTGAAATAAGTATGTACGTGAAAGGTATGTTAGAGAATATGATTTTTGAAATTATTTCAACAATATATTATTTTACAGAAAACCAACAAGTAAAATTTCAAATTAAAATTGAATCAGACGTTTTGGATGAGGATAAGGCTCAGACAAATTTAGCATCACACATTGAACCTTATACAGACGAACATAATAGTGACGAAGACAAGATTAAGTTACATTCGGTAATGAAAAAAATGCATACTACTGGAGGCATCAGCATCGTCAAATATATTTAGAAGTAAGGACAACTTGAGGTCAGCAATAAGAGAACTGATTCAAAAAGTATTAGATGCAGGAGATGTGGACACAAGTAAAGATTCTACTTTATAAGTTAGACTTACGACACCTCTGAATGATGGTAAGTTAAATCAAAATACATTTAGGAAATATAAATCAAAATAGTATGAAATGCAAAAATAAATTAAGCGATATCGAGAAATCATAAAAAGTGAAATCGATATTCTGTTTATTTATTTTTGTAATAATTGTGTCTTCAAACAAGTCTTTGATGTGTAATTTTCATACTTTTTATCTTTTGTTTAGAAGAAATACAAACTGGTTTTTTTTGGTAATGATTTGCAAATCAAAATCAGAAAAGGTTAACATGGCCAGTAACCAAGCATAAACTGTTGAAGAAGTATTTGTTTAATTTTATTTTTCAAAGTCTACCCGTTATTATATACATGCCTTATTCTACATTCAGCATTAGTATTCATATATATTTTAAATGTAGTATACAGTTCGTTTTGCCTCGTTATCAATATGTTCTACCTAGCAAAAGTTACAATTATATTCTGCCTTTTTTATATTGTCGAACTTTTCTGTGATCATCTTGCATTGATCTCAAATAAAATTGTTCATGAATCGTTGCAAATAATTATTAAAGCATGTAAAACATTGCATAAACAAGATATATATATATATAAGCCACATATATAACATTTTAATAAACAAACGTCTTGCAAATATATAGTGGGAATTTTTAAATTGAAACAGTATGCATAGAATGTTTTCAAACTTGCTTGACAAGTTTAGGCCAGGAAAGAGGACCAATATATTTATAATCAATATATAAACACACATTGACTCCTATAAGCGTCATTGCTTTACATACAAATTATAAATACTGACAACGACCTTACTCTGATAGTGTGATTTCATTTTACATAAAGGACACATTTTGCTCAGTGTTTTTTTAGTGTTTCGCATTGCAGATACAGCTGCTGATACAAGCATGGTTTCCCAGCCTTCAACTATGTGTTCACAATGTAATGAACTACTGAGGCTACTAGAAGAGAAAAATGATATCATACGTAAGCAGGAAACGCATCTGACTGCGAAAGACATTAGAATAGGGACACTGAGAGCAGAAAATGATGTATTAAGAAAACATTTACGAGTTTATTCAAAAGGTGACTAATACAATAAGACGGTAACGTAAAAATTATTATTAAGTGTGTTTATTAACATTATTATTTAACATATCGTTTCTGGTTTTTATTTTATTTTTGTTTATGTTAAGGTTTTACTCAATTATTGATAAATTGTTGTTGTTTTAAATTAATTACCAAATTATCATCTTCAACAATAGTTCGTAGTTCCTAGATTGAATATATTCCTTAAGATATTCTGTGACCGTCACTATTAATTAATTGACCGTTATTGAAAATCTTTATCTGAAATACGATCAGTCATTGGTAGGCTTTACTCTTTCTGAATTTAACTTTTTTCTTAATATGACAATAAGCAGCTTGACGGGTATCTAATTAGAGACATGCACTGTCATCTCGACCGGAGCATCTGAGTGTACGCATAGTCTTTATTTGGTTCGGTACACCAATTTTCGGCTTTTGTTTTGTGTTGTAGATGTGTGTCTAAATCGGGATTTCTAATCGTCCCTTGACTTTCAACTCTAGTTGTTTGATTGATTTGCCGCAGTATTTCTTGAACCTTTAAATCTTACTCCTCACATGAGGTATTTAAATTGTTGATTACGGACTGTCGGACTGTCGCTTCGGAACATCTGGATGGTATTCTATTAATTTTTCCCAACATATGATATCAGATTGACGTGAATTAATACGGTCTTCATAATATAATATTATTATTTAGATTATTTAGTTCAATGAAACAAAACATTGACAGGGCATTGTTCGGCACATACTTTTCTGTATACTTTAGCTATTACTAAGACAAAGCAAGAAATATTTTGCAGATGATTTACGAGATGAAATCAGTAGTAGCATTGTTTAATTTTATAATCTAAAAAGTGTCAACTACATCGGAGGGATATACAGCGAGGAAATACCAAAGTGGTAATTAAATCTTGCAGTCTAAAACATCAATACAAACCCATGGGATACATAAGAACACAGAACAAGCGACACACAAACAAACCCTAGCGGAACGAATTCTCAATAAAATGAGAGTAAACTCGGGTGCCCCGAAAGAGTGAACAGTTCGTGTAGTTGGCAGTAATGCAGCGTTGTTCAAGTCATGTAAAGGAGGGTATCACAAAACCTGTGTGACAAACCTACATTTAACGTGTATTTGTCTACAAATACATGATGTCTTAAATAAAACATCGTTAATAAAGACAACAAACTTTAAGCAACAAAACCCTAGGTTTGCAGTTTCCGTGTCAGTTGAATGCATTGATCATGAAAATCGTGGTAACCCTCAAAAGCTCTAAAATACTGTGGTTTCACTTTTATTCGTGGGGTACCAATTTTCGTCGTTTTCGTGGGTCGGGACAAACCACGAAATTACGAATTCAACGAATAATGATCTCAAGAAATCTATAATGACGGTAAGACGACATAAGAATCTGCTATGGGACAATTATTTACATGGATAATGTTTGCTGATGTTCAAGATGCATCGTTATATTGATATGTTTTGAATAGATATGACAATTTTGCGTTATTAACAACTTTAGTGTGTTTATGACACTAAATAGAAATAAAATTGATTAAAAAAACATCGTTGGTATTTTTAATTGCGTAATCCCGTCGGTAATAAACGTACTTCCTGTTGTGCCTTTTCGTTGTAATGTGTTGATGTATACACAAATGTTCAAGTAACTTTCTTAATTGAAATAACGATTAATAAAGCAATCTATCTTTAACACCTTTTATACTGATTTCCATCTTTAAAAACCACTAATTATATAAAGTTTTTTTCCAACAAACAAACTTAATCTTAGCCCCAGAGAATGTACGACGAATTTACAATGATCTGTTTACTTGGTTTTAATAAAATGAAATGTTTATTAATTATGTTAATTATGTTTACGGCTACAAACAAAAAATATGTTTAATCTATATAATTTTATGTTCCTTTGAAAACAAAACAGTCATTACGCCGTTTTCATGATAGCTTGCTAGATGTACATTATCAGGTGATAAATGGTATCGCGTGATTTTATTTAGGGCAATTTACTCAACGCACCGTCTTTTAAAATTGTGTTTACAGACGACATAAAACGGCAGAAAACGCAACCCCTTTCATAAATTTATGATTAGTGTGGACCATGCCCCAACAAAACAGGTTTCGTTTTGCATCGTCTTTCAGAAGCCGTTCCATTTCGTTTTAATGTTGCCGCTTTCCGCTAAAATACCGTAAATTTCTATGAAATCCCGTGATCAGCATTACAATTGTCACCTCCAGAGAGCTATTATATCTTGAAAATGACGTATTAGAAAATGTACAGACTAACCCTGTATGAATACCAAATATTTGTAAGCAATTACCTCATTTTTCATTTTTGATTTTTTTTATTCCGCGAACCACAATTTAAGAATCCCACGAAATGTCTTTTTCCTCCAACCACGAAAGTTGAAACCAACGAAAATAAATGAAACCACAGTAACATATCATTTGAGAAACATAAACTCCATACGCTTGGTTGGAAAAGAAGGGCAGATTCACGATTGAAAAGTTAAAGTAGTAGAGCTTAGTAAAAACTTCTCTTTAATTTTGACTTCGATCTTTAAATTTAAATATGAAGCGGACTTATTATTGCCCTTAATCGCAATCTCTTTTGGATAAATGAGATGTAGTAACTCAACTTATCGAAGATTATTTAGTGAAAGAACATCATCAATTCAACGGAAGCTGAGATTAAAAGCCTGAGGTAGCTTTTGGTCTTTCTTTTCTAAAGGTGATTGAAAAAAGCCCCTTCTTATAAATGGAGAAAACATCGGCAAGCATATGTTGCAAATAAAACAACCAAGCATTTCAATGAAATTTTCGTAAATTTGTTTTTAGCTTTGGACTTAATGATGACAAAAAAGTCTCAGTAAGATCAACAATCGATTATGTGTGTTTACGTTTTCCACTTTTTAGTAAAGCAAATTTCAATCAGTTGTGCCAATTTTGACTTTAATTGAGAGAACCATATAAATCGCATATAAGTAATTTCAATTTTGAATTTTGTTCCAGTAATAAATTGTGCAGCTATTTCTGCAAGAATTTGTTATCGAGCGACAGAGAGGTTTGGTTTTAAAAATTTTCATGCTACTGCATCCAGTGAATTGTAGAAATCTCCTTGGTTTATATGGTACCTGCCTCAAATGAATTGTTTACTTCCATGATAGACAGATATGCTTTATTTCATGTATAAAACAAAATTCTCTTATTTAGCTGTGCCTCTGTGGCCGATTGGTAAAGGTAGTGAGTCATCTACTATTGATCATGGCATTGAGGTTGTTAGTTCACCGAGTCTCACTGCGGGCAGGGTGTGCTCGACCCTACTCTTAACTGAAATCGTGTATTTCAAGTATAATTTGTTATACCCCAAGCAAAATGTTTTAGAGGGTATAAAGTTTTTGACTGGTCCGTCCGTCAGTCCTATTCCTCTTTAACTACTGATCAGAATTTTAGGAAACTTTGGAATGAAGGACATCGTATGTAGTTGGGCATATAGAGAGAAAATTATGATAAGATATATTTTGTAGGAGTTATTGCACTTTTGAACTTAGAATTTTCTCAAACTATTCATTTACGCGCATCTCCTATGTAACTACCGATCAGAATTTTATGAAGTTTGATAGTAATAAATGACACCATATTTAGTTGTGCATATTGACAGGAAATTATCAGACGATATTTTTTGGGAGTTATTCCCCATTTGAACTTGGAAATTTCTTAAAATATGGCATGAAACAACTCGCATGCGCATGTATTCAGAAACTACCAAACAAAAATTTTCGCGGAGCTTAATAGGTATCTCGGAGCGTAGGGTTCTTTAATTTTTATCCCAGAACAATTCGCTAAGATAATTGGTGAAATAGCGCAAAAATAATTTATAAAATATATTTTGATACAGTCAGATTTTCTATTAGCTGCGTCAATAAGGTTTTCTACAAATTTAAGTAAGCCAGAATAAGTCAATTTAAGATTCAATATAAGAACAACAATTTGATAGTTTCTTCCACGTTTGAAAAAAAAGAGAAACAAAGATGTATATAAAATAAGATTTATATTATTATTATTTATATTATAAATGTTACCTCTTTTTATTCAAATTGTTTGTCGAAGTTTAAAGGGCACCCCCTCCCTAAAAAAAAAATAAAATAAAATAAAACCGCCACTGCCTTATTCTAACATGTGAACTCAATTCTAAGTGATATGCGCTACGCAAATACATGTACCATATACACCTTATAAGGAATTGTTTATTTAAAGATTGATCCACTATTCCTGGACATGGCCTTCCGGTATTTACATGAATTGTCATATCGTTTTGCCTGTCCTGTTGATGAACCTGATTTTATGCGTTGTTTAAATTGTTGATCATGGCTATATATTTGTAATATTTGGATAAATCTATCTGGAATTGAACAATTCACTTCTTTTTGCTATTTTATTGATTTATTTGTAAAGTCACATTACTCCTGTTTTCATAATTGTAAAAGCACGAATTGTTAAGCGCAAAAATTTTTCTATATACCTGAGTTTATATGCAGATGAAACCATAAAAATTATGCGAAAAATATACAAAATAACATTTAAAAAAGAAATGCTTGATTAAAGCATTAAAATTTAGCAGTCTGAGACATAGTGCTATACTATTTTTGAATGATATAATCTCGATAGCATCAACTACTTAACAAAAATATAATGGCATAATGCTTTTTGGAAATCAATCAATCAATCAATCAATCAATACAACTAAATTGTGCATTGGATTAACGATATATTTGTTTTGTTTCAGATTATATTTCTGTCGACACTGATAGTACCACTAAATCTGCTGACAAATATAAAGGTGAATATAATAAAATTTCGTCTGTTTTTCTCAAACTCATGGCGATAAAAAGAAGGAAGGTTTGTTCAATAATGTATAAATAGATGTACTCATGTCCTGATTATTATAAATGGTTCGGAAAAAAACCATGTAGTGTTTAATGAGACTTGATGGTACATGTGCCTATGGTATGCGGTAGTAACCCGATTAATTGCACCAAAACCAGCATGATCCGAAAAAATACATTTAAATAATTATAATTTATTTCATTTCATTGTTAATTTCCAGAAACAGTAAACGGACATTTGAATGTAATTTGTAGTGTTTAATATGTTATAAACTAAAGCCTTTTCAATTTAAGAAAGACTCTAGCTACTTTTATGCGATGTAATTTTTTTATCATGACTGTGGACTATTTATTATTTGTAAAACATATGATATCTGACTGTTTTAATTGAGTTACTCTGGGTTGCATAATAGAATATTAATATTTAGTACAATGAAAACTAAGCAAGCAGGTAATTGTTCGGTGCATAGCTTCTTCTGTACAATTTAGTTTATATTTAGACGAAGTACTAAATATGATTTACGAAATTATATCCATAGCAGAATTGCTTAAGTGATATGATTTGGAATCTTTTAATTTCTTTAACCCTCCATTTTTTTTAAATGCCCGTACCTAGACAGGATCATAGCGGTAGTTGCTTTATGTTGGTTGTTGGTTCTGGAGTTCGCCGGTTTCTCGGACTTTGATTTGTGGATTGTCTTTGTTGACAGTTTCATTGGTTTTCGGTACTTTGTTATTACCTTCATTCGGAGGGAACATTATACGTCGTAAACATGTGTTTTACAGTCCATTTCAAATTGAGTTCTTTTCATAAACTATACCGTTAGTTATGTTGCCGAGAAATATTTATCAAGCCAAAGTGAGGTTAGGTTTAAAAAAACTACACGCTGCAGCGTCCAATGAATTGAATCAACCTCCTTAGTTCATATGATACTTGTCTTAATTTTTTCTTTCTTTTATTTTTTTAATATCTTCATTTAGTTTTGATATAATTATCTCGTAACACCTTACGATACTTACTTTTAAAGATTTATGTATAGCATTGTGTAATTACTTAAATTAAAAAGGAACAATATCTACCAATTTTGAAAATATAGTAATATAGTTAGGAATTTATGCAGTGTACTTCAATAAACAATTATGAAATTCAGTCGTGTAGGTTGTATTTTGAAGAATTACTGCTTTTCTGATAATAATATGTTTAAAAATAATGGAAGGATATGTTTTATTTAATGTATAGAACGAAATTATCCTTGTTGGCCGAGTTGTTATGATAGCTAGTCTACTATTGATCATGTGATTAGCGACACTGAGGTTGAGGTTCGAGTCTCACTGCGGGCATGATGGGATGCACTCCAATTTTAATTGACAAGGTTTTCCAGATTTCTTACCGAAGGTTGAAAGTCTTCACCGGGTACTCTTCCCCTATTAAAAACTGGACGCCATGATATAGCTAAAAAAATTGCTTACAGTGACGTTAAACACCATTCAAACAAACAAACAAACAAAAAAGACTAACGATGACGCATTTAGTTATCTATAAACTCTAAAAGTGTATAAAATACAATTTAAAAGACTACTAATTTTAGCTTCAGCAAAAAAACGGATTAAACGAGATAGAGATAATAACGCAGACATATTAGGAAAAACATACAGGTAACTAACACAAGTATTTGTAGTTTACTTAGTCTTTAATGTTGTAAATTGTTTGACTAGCTATTTATTTTTTCTGTCACTATCAGTCCTTTGCTTCTGTCTTCGTTATTACGAATTCCGCCTCTCTTTCGAAAATGGGCACCAGATTTGACATAACATTGTCATAATTTGTTTAATCATTTCTGACACTGCCCTATTTATTTCTTGAATTTTGCTGGGTTGTTTTTTATTCATTGCTTATATTTTTAGATCATAGATAAAGTTATTTTTAAGGTAGTATTTTAGAAACGTTTATCATATCATTTCGTCTACTTTTTATTCATCTTGGAGGGGTCCTCGGTTGCCGATTGGTTAAGGCTGTTCGCATACTTTACATGGTCTGTCAACATCTGTGAAGGTGCGGGTTCGAATCTCACTGTGGGCACTGCGCATTCGACTTCAATCTTAATTGTCATGGATTGCAGTTTTCCTTGCGAAGATTGCTAAAAGAGGGGTTAAACACCATCCACACAAACAAACAAACAAATATTGTTCCATCTACTTTTAACAATTCAGAGACAAAAACTAAAATGTTACTAAAATGGGTCTTATATAGCTTTTGTGGCGATAACCAGAGCCTGTATTCCTATCCAGATCTCCTTGATAGCTGATGTCTGACAGAAAAGATACTTTACCAAGGTTAACAGTGTCAAGATTAAAAACATCACTTCTTATAACTGTGTTATGACTAACCCCACCCCCTGATATGAATAATTTCTGAATTTTAACTAGGCTTATTGGACGGGTGCCACGCTTGGAGAAGGAGTTGCTTACCCGTTCGTAGAACATATACTCATTCTCGGTTTTAATGTGGTTCGCGTCACTCAGGTTTTGGTTTTTGGTAGATGGTTTCTGCTGACAGAAAAGATACTTTACCAGGGGTTAACAGTGTCAAGATTGAAAGCATCACAGCAAATTTTACGGTCGCCATCATGATTTAGTTGACCGATACGAATTAACTGTGTCACCAAAGACCATTGATTTGTTCCGTTTGTCGATACCACTTTCCCTCCATCTTACTGAGTTGTGACATCCCCCCCCCCGATATGAATAATTAAAGAATTTTTAGCTACACTAATAGAACGGGTGCTACGCTTAGAGCAGGAGCTCCTTACCCGTTCGTAGTACCTATACTCATTCTCGGATGTTAGTGTGGTTCGCGTCACTCAGTTTTTGGTTTTTGTGTTGTGTGCCTGTTTGTTTTCGCTCTTTTTATTACCATGGTGTTGTATTTTCCTGACTTATTGTCTATTCAATACTCCTCGGTATCTTCGATTCTTATAAAACCGTTCTCTACGCTATATAACTTCGAATGAACTTTTTACAAATATATAGAAAAATTCAGGAATTATATTCCTGTCCAGTAAGTTTTAGATTCACGCGGTGATACAGATCTCTATTCGATGACGTAAACTTTAGTTTTATATAACGAGTGACCCAAGTTGCTGGATAATAGATATCATCTTTAGAAAACTATTTTTTTACATTATTTACTTCAGTTATGTTTATGTGAATGTTGTGTTTTTTTCCGCCTTCAGTCCACAGATATGTATGAATCGGTAAGACTAAAAGGGGAACCATACTTAATTAATGCAGGAGCAGTGTTCGTGTTTCAAACGACTAGATTCAGGTCTCACTTATCTGCATGGACTAATCCAGATTCTACTTTTTTGCCGTTAGATGGTAATTATTTTAAATAGTGTTACTTTGATCAACTGTGAAACAAGTGGAAACGTAATCAATGGTTTAAATGTAAGACAAATGCTAACGTTGTTATGTGATGTGCAATAGACAGAAAATAGAAAAAAAGTTATAGATATCAAAAGCCTTTAAAAACTTGTAAATAAAATTTACTTTAACAGCATTTTATGTTTTTATCTGGTTTGTATCTGTTGCTGAAACAGGCGAATTTAAACGCAGTGTTAAAGTCATTATTGAACTTACAAGCAAATATGTTTTTGTAAATAATTTAAAATGTTGCTGTTTTTAAAATAACGGATAAAGGACTATAAAAGTAGATTATTTTGGTTTTTTTAATATTAGCGGAATATGCAACAATTAAAGTAAAAAATCAATTTGCATTGTATACATTTCTACGTTTGTTGTACGAGAAAATTATTCGTATCGCAGTTATGTAAGGTCGGAATTAACATTTTACTATCTTCTGTGGAAGCAATGTTTCTTTCATAAATGATTAAGCAGTTCCAGACGAAAGCTTTACCACAAAACCAATGTTCATGGCGTGGCTCAATCAGTAGTAATGTGAATTTTCATAGTGAGATTTGGTGAATTTGAATTTTTCATTAGAATTGAACCGGCATGCTATTGAAGCAGCAAAATGTGTTACAGAAACACATTGGTAAGTTATAAAAGTATCTTTTATAGAACTTTCTCACCATTAATACTGGACATCTTAATTTGAATCCACCATTTCTGAAGCTTGATAAAATATTTAACAGAAGGTTCCCTCCAAGATATGAACTTAACTATTTACATTGTGCGGAAGGTAAAACGCGTTTGGCAATCCGTCTTATATATATATATATATTGCCTCATTCATTGTTGATGATCTGTATACATTAAAGTTGTGGTACTGTCTGTTTAATTTGATATACAATTCTAAATTGTAGACTCATCGTGGTGTGACATTCATAATTTTCTACCCTGTCATTTTTTGTCTCATTTCTCCTTTTTTGGTTTCTCTAATAGATGTATTTTGATTTCATGGCATGTCGCACTATGTTTTAAAATTTCACGGTGAAATATCCTTTATGGATTCCTTTTTTAGATATGAACTTGATGATAAGGAGGATGTGAATTGTCTACTTCGGTGTTAGATACATGTTTTCGCATCAACAACAACGGCGGGTTGAGCTCTCAATAATGTTAAAACGCGACGACTATAATTCTCAAATTATAAATTTTTCAGCTCTCTGTAGAATAATTTATGCAGCACCCTCTTATGAAGTATTTACATCACAGCTTACATCATATTTCAGTGACTGTGATTCGTAAAATGAACGTTACTCATGATTTCCTTTATCATGAGTTGATAGATCGTCACATATATGATGAAGACGGATAGTCTTTAGTAATAGTCCACTTAGTTCTCTCATCACTTTCACATTATTAGGGAAGCAGTATTTAGCAGAAGGCAATCATTTTTATTATTATTTTCTATCATTTTCTTAGACGTTTTACTTAAACTTGTGTTTAATGCTGATTTTCGTATAGGATTAACACATATACTCTTCAAAAAAGGAAACGCGTAGTGGGTTTGTACATATTTTAACAAGCGACATTCAAATCATTTTTTTTTAATTACGCGAACGATATGCACTTTAAATGTTTGTTGCATGCAAAGTAACCGTCATTGCATTTATAAATCACAAATCACAGTCAATTAATCACAGTTCAAAGTCACTTCCCGTCATGTGCAAGTTAGCAACGTGTGTGACCACCTCCAGAAGCCAGCACTGCTCTGCATCTCCTCGGCATGGACTCAAAACACGAAAAATATTTCGAAGTATTCTTCGCCATTCCTCTTGCAACATCTGTCACTGTTGATCCAGCGTCTGCGGTGGAGGTTGGCGCTGGCGCACACGTTTGTCCAGTTGGTGTCATAGATGTTATATGGGATTAAAATCCGTCGAATTTGAAGGTCATGGGAACACATTAATGTTATTCCTCAAAAGAAAGCCTCTGCTAAGTTGAGCTGTTTGCGGCCTAGCATTGTTCCGCTGAAATAACTGGTCGATAATTGGAAGATGTGGTTGAAGGATGTCGTCTCTGGACGTCTGAGCCCTTAGTACGTACAAAATCTCTTTTTTTTGGTTTTGTCATCTGAGATAGCCGAACACATCATGACTGGATCTACCCACCTCTTGGACACATGACTGCGCGAATCGTTCATTTCTTTGGAGGTAAACACGTTTTCTACCATCACGCTTCTTTAGCAGAAACTGCGACTCGTCAATCAACCAGATTCTGTGCTAGTTCAGGAATATCCAGACCCTCGACGAGCAGTACCATCTGTCGATGTAACTGCTACAAAGTACGGTCTCCTGGATCTAATTCCATGTTGTTTTCCAACATCTTAGGAGCTAATTCTTCCCAATCCAGGTATTTTGACTTCAGTAGTTTTTGCTGTGGCTGTTCGATTCCGTAGATGAAATACCCGGATGTAGAGATCTTTGACGTGCTGTGGTTATGCTTAGTCAACCACTTCTAGCACGGTCATTAGTCGAACCGGTCTGTTGTTATCGGGCCCAAAATCTGGAAATGGTACTCTGGTTCACATTCTTGGTCCGTTCAATCTCACTTTGGGAGACTCCAGACCTAGTCGACCAATGATGATGTTTCTGATAGCAGAATCCAACCGCGGCATGGCATAACTTTTACGTTTGACGTGTTGGACCATGAAACCTGTTCCTTTTATACGCTGAGTAGACCACGAACTTTACGATTTTTTTCAAGGGTCATTTTTCTAATGTGGCATTCGGCCAAATCTGAAGACAAAACGCTAAACCATTTAAAATTACATATACATTTAAAAACTTCAATTGTCATTTAAAATTACAATTGATTATTATTTAAAATTCATTAATTAATAAATTAAAACGTATCTGTGTGTTTCTTTTTTGAATACAAAAGGGTGTTCAGACGGAAAAACTGCCGATTTTGCAAGAATTGCGGAGCGGTTTTCAGAATTTCAAGGGTTTAAATTCCACGAACAGATTTCGTATAACGATGTTTTTGATATTGGTAAGCTTGCATTTTTAGATTTTAGATTTGTACCTGGGATTGATGACACTCGTGCGGAGTGGCAGTATTGTTACAAATAGGATTTTTTTATACAAATTGCGCTCCCATACGTGCCGAAATTGTCTTCATACATGCAACATGAATTTTCTTTGTTCTTTGGCACTGTCATTATATTTTATCTTTCGCTATATTTTCGATCAATTAAGTTATGGTGACGACCATATAACGCGCTGAAGGGATAATATCAACCTAGGTTCAACAAACCCTTTATTGAGTAGCTTAGTAGTTAAAATATTTCATCATTATATAAAGACTTAAAAAATTGTCACTTACTAGATTTTTACCCAAACTAACAATTAAACTTTTTATACATGCATGCAATTTTAGTGGCTTTATAACTTATTGAAATGATTTGTTAATTGATTTAATTAATTCCAGTTAAGGAGACAAGTAAAAGAATCAAGACTGAGATGGATTGCTTGGTTGTGCTGATTCCACAAATAGGAATAACGTCAGACTTCAAAGACATTTTAGAAATATCTTTGTCCGTGCCAGGTGGTAAACCAACAATAATTATTATGCAGGTAACAAAAACTAAAGAAAGAAAAATCATTGCAAACATAAACTCAATAATTGTCATAATATGTAGATTTTCACAGACGCTTTAAATTTATGTCAGTTTTTCATTATTGAATTTGCATGAGAATATTTGATATATAACATCTCGGTAGTTCCGTCTTTTCTTGCTGATTACCTTAAGATTTAGTAAAAAGTCCAATCGTGAGTACCTCTACTATGGTGGGAAATCGGAAATCTTTTCTAACTGTAGATTCTCTTAATTTTGTAATCCACAAGAGGAATACAAAAATGTACTTTGAACGGTTAGTGCTTAGCAAAAAGTAACATAGCGAGTAGGCGCTCAGTAAGGTCCACTTAAAGTGTTAGAAGGTTATCGCAGCCGCTGTTCTCATCGTACGCCTGCAGACTATGTATCGTCGATTTTCCAATGCCTATTTCAAGTAAAGACCGTCTATACAAAATACAGCTGGCCTGGAGTGAGACACAGAAATCGACCGCGAGGTTTACATCCAACCTTCGCGTTTAATGTAGAGACCATATCAGAAAGATTTATTACCGGCAATACTTCCTTACCCACTCAGAAACTTGGGGAAAGGAGTTTACGCCAAGATACGAATTGTGGCATACACAAGACCTGCCAACATAGGTAGGAATCCACATTTCTTTTGCATCTTCAACTGCTCATTACTGAGTTCCAAGGTCAGACCTCCTTTTTCACTATTCACTAACTTCCTGATCTTGTTAATATGTCACTTGATGAGTAACATTTCATGACCCCCAGATAGATTGACATGGGACAAACGGAAACTGGCTGGACAACCGATCTTTACCACTCGTTGTATCTTTTTCACTTTACTCTTGGTCAAGTTTAAACCGTAGGGGTAATATTTCATTTATTAACATACCGCGAAGTGGAAAGATGTTATATTCGTAGATACTTCAATCGAACTGACATCGATAGATACACTCGATAGTTTTTGTTTAAATTTAGCGTTGCTCTCAACGTACTGCGATTGGCACCGATGATGATCTTACCCTTATGCCTGTTGGGTTGGAGTTGTAGCCGAATCTCGTCGTTTATGTCTTCGATGCTGTTTAAACTCGTGTTCCGGTCGACAAAGAGAATCCATGCATTGCGATGCGCTGAAATAACTTTTTATTTATTTACTTAAAAATGTCTTTTCGCAATCAAACTTTAATTGGATGATACTATATTTGATCACAATGAAAAACGCTTGAGCGTTTGCTACGACTTTGCGCGTATATTTGGCCTGATGTTAACCAAAGATTCTGTCAGCTTCTCAGACTGAAAACTCACATCGATAAAAAAGAAGAGGTCCAGTTCTATGACGTCTCCAGTTAATGCCCCGGTCTATGGAATCTTTTAGATTAGTTAAATGATTGTCGTTTATGTCAAACTAAGGAACTAAAAGAATCCAAACTTTTCTACTAAGTTAATCGCAACAATGAGAACACCACTTCTTCAAACGACCACACCTTCAATAGCTGTTTCAAAACTTACAAGCAAATGTTCCTACAGGCGACCGTACTCTGGGTTCAATTTCGTTCTTACTATATATTGGTAGACTGTGGTAGTTCCTCAGTTGGCTGCTGTTTGGATTCCGTGAGAGTTTAAATAAACTATTCAGCTGTTGGTTTAAACATTTTGTTAAGCTTAAGTATTATAGCGGTTCACACCTCTATCAGCTTTTCTGTGCGTTCTTGGTTAGCATACTATACCCCTTTATGCCTTCCTTGGCGATATGTCTGAAGTTGGTTGATTGTAATGGTTACTACTATCTTACCACCAATTGCTACCTCTTCACATTTTAATCCTGCGTTATGCACTGTTTGCTGTGTTTCTAGCAGAACCGTCTTTTATCATTTTCCTCTACGGGATCACTATGAACCAAATTAAGGACTGCAATTAACATACACAGTTCAAATTTTATTCAAAGAAACTGATATTCACTGTAAATCTACAGTTCGTGATCTTTAAATCACTGTACAAAATACATACATTTCATGTCAGTTATCTTACAATTTTAACCTTTTTACTGATTGGTTCTGTCCTGTACTGTTTTGAAACCATTGAGATATTTACAAACTGTGATCCTAATCGTACATACAGACTTTTGTCTATTTTTACGATAACGTTTACGGTTGTAAACACTTACTAAATCGTAAATATTTTTACAGCACTAAGGGTTCAACTATGAAATTGTAGTCACTGTATAGCTTTTAAATAAAATCATCCTTGATTTTTGTATCTACATCTAATGATTGTTAATATGTATCAGGTGCTAATTGAGTGTACATCACCACGGGAATATAGCGAATGAACAATGAACAATGAGACATTTTTTGTTAGTTAAAGAAAGTTAGTTAATAATAAATATGTAATAATTTTCAGATGAATTCAAAATCGAAACATGTCAAGATTGTAATAATCTGAGAATCAATAAAACGCAAGTCACATTTAAAATGATCACAATATCTTTTAACAGTTTAACGCATTGTTAATACACATGTAGCTCACATTATTTACATTTATTTGAAGAAAAAACATGCGTTTTCTTGTTTTAAGTTATACGCTACTGTAAGTATTTGTTTGCGTTCAAATGAAAATGGAGGAGGAAACCGGAAATCCCAATGATAGCCCTCTCCACTAAAATGTAAATGTCGTTTCAGTCACAAATCGATAGCAGTATTTCTTCCACGAAGCAGTTCTTTCACATTAGCTTCTCTATTTCAGGATGGCCACATCAGGTCTTGGACCTTTTTCAATTTTCCATGCAGACTCATTTCCATTCCTTCCTTACTACTTACACCATTTAGTCAACTCCAACGGTCGTTGGAACTCATAGTTATGTCGTAAAAGGCATCGCTTAGATAATATTTTATGTATATATAAAATATTCCAATGATACAAATACTTGTACATTAGTTAATGACACTAAATAGCGCGTTAATGTCAGAAAGGCAGTGCGTCATTGACGTCACAACGGAATTTGAATAATACAACCTCCAGAATCAAAAGTCAATACCTAGTGTGACCACCACCAGAGTTGATGCATGGCTATGATGATGGTTTAAATGACTACCTGAGACATATTGTTCAATTCCTCTGTGAATGCGAGTGGTAGTTCAGCTTGTATCAGAGGTGCATGTGGGTACTCTCGGTATAGGACTATCAGTAACGGAACTAGTGGCTAGAAATCGCTGTCGTAAACGCACTGTTGTATACTGGTGACAGTTAAGGTTTTTGCGACCTGTCTAGTGTCAAGCAATTATAAATATTTTGTAACAAATGAGCATTTTGTAGTGTTTTTTATCTTGTTGAGTATATATCAAGAAAAACACTGTTCGTTTTCATTTTCGGATCACTTGACCGTTTTTTTTGTTGTCATTTGAGTCATTGCGGCAAGCTCGGATTTTTGTGTCCTTCTTGAAAGCATTTATTATAGTAAGATCATTTCTTTCTGTGGACATATTCTTAATTATTTGTCAACGAGTTTATGTGTCTGGTCAACACCTAGATGTCAAGCTCAGTTTATTTGCTCGGTAAAGTCACTTTTATTTTATGAACTAAAATTACTTAAATTGAAATTATACCGTTATGGTATTCTCGTTGGCTTACCATTACAGTTTAATCTTTATTTATGGTTGTAAAAATGCATTTTCAATTTGAAACTAGTAATTATGTTTTTACTTTCAGTTTTGTTTATCGATGACGAATATTTAAGGATAAATGTTCTGACGTTCTTTAAATCTCTTTACATAGAAAAGTTGTTGGTTTTTTTAATAAGGTGTTACACGAATTGTATCTTAACATTATCTGCGAGTCTGATAGTTGGGTAAATTAAAAAAAATGATATAACATTATGTTTTGTAACCAGGCAGAGACAAATGACCTAAAATCAAGCTTCCAAACAAAAGTTCTTACAAAGATAGATTGCATTGTAGCCATTTTTACAGGTATGTTGTATTGGTATATAAGGCAAAACATTATTGTTATTATTTATTATGTTATAATTGCAAAAACCCGTTATATAGTGCTCAAATATAACTGTTTGACTGTATGAGGGACAATCAGTTTGCGTTGGAGTTTCCTACTTATTACTTATTTTTTCAATACTTGATTAAATTCGATACTCATTTCAAAAATATCAAGGAAACCGATCAAACCACAAGACCTGAAAGTCAAGGGACGATTACAAAATCTGGATTTAGACCAGCAAATACAACACAAAACAAAAACCAAAAACACAAAAACAAAACGTGAGTAACCCGAGCCCAATTAAAAACCCAGAGTGCAACGCTCTCATGGCTATGTTGCATTCATGGCTATGCCTGCCTCTAATTAGACACCCGTCGAGTTACTTACGTCTTAGGAAAAAATCAGTTCCAGGAATATGAAAGACTTAGTGGAAATCATATTTCCCATAACGATAAATTAATTCATGGTGACGGCCATAGATCGCCTGAAGGGAAGGGGTAACATCAAAATAGGTGCATCAAAACCTATGCTTAGTAGTCAACAGCTGTGACCTGTCTAGAAAATTGAATACCTATGGCAGGATCTAGCATAACGATTAAGTTATGAAATGTAAACACTTTAAAACAAGTATACGAAAACAATTAGCATTTTGCGAACGATACATTTTCGTTTGACTTTCTGATAGAAAGTAGAAAGTACTATGCAAAGAAAGATATAAGCGTACTGAGTCTTGTGATCTGTTTTATGTTTATATATTTTTAAATGTTTGTTTATGATCTTCTTGATATATTTTGTTCTAAAGCAAAAACAGAAGTGGTAGCAAAACTGTTAGGTGCTGCAACGGAAGAAATGAAAAGCGGGGACGATTTTGCGAATGTCCTTCGAGCTGTAAGCAAACAAGTTGAAAGTGCCAACGTGTCACAAAGCATCGTGTTTTCAACTTTAACAAAAGAGTTATGTTTTCAAAAGAGGAAATTCTAAACAAATTGTAGTGTAATTATATTAGCTTGTTACCAATGTTTATGTATTGTAGTGTACTCACATTAGCTTGTTACCAATGTTTATGTATTGAAGTGTACTCGCATTAGCTTGTTACCGATGTTTGAGCATTGTAGTGTTATCAGATTAGCTTGCTACCAATGTTTATGTATTGAAGTGTAAACATTAGCTTGCTACCAATGTTTGTTTATTGTAGTGTACTCATATAAGCTTGATACCAATGTTTATGTATTGTATTGTACTCACATTAGCTTGTTACCAATGTTTATATTGTGTAGTGTACTCACATTAGCTTGTTACCAATGTTTATGTATTGAAGTGTACTCTCATAAGCTTGTTACCGATGTTTGTGCATTGTAGTGTTATCAGATCAGCTTGCTACCAATGTTAATGTATTAAAGTGTAAACATTAGCTTGCTACCAATGTTTGTGTGTTGTAGTGTACTCATATAAGCTTGTTACCAATGTTTATGTATTGTAGTGTACTCACATTAGCTTGTTACCAATTTTTATGTATTGAAGTGTACTCGCATTAGCTTGTTACCGATGTTTGTGCATTGTAGTGTTATCAGATTAGCTTGCTACCAATGTTTGTGTATTGTAGTGTATTCACATTAACTTGTTACCAATGTTTATGTATTGTAGTGTAATCACATTAGCTTGTTACCAATGTTTATGGATTGAAGTGTAATCACATTAGCCTGTTACCGATGTTTATGTATTGTAGTGTAGTCATATTATAGCTTGTTACCAATGTTTATGTATTGTAGTGTATTCACATTAGCTTGTTACCAATGTTTATGTATTGTAGTGTACTCACATTTGCTTGTTACCAATGTTTATATTCTTATTCGCCAGGCTTAAACGAATATAAAATATTAAAAACCATTAAACTTCTAACTATTTATTTAGGAAACGGCTCATGATGTGTCATATATCAAATGAACTCATCACAAATGTCTCAAAACTCCAAAAACTCCATTTTGTCAACATCCGGACCATCTCAAATGATCCATAAATCACATATCCATTAATCACAAGACAACATATTCCAAAATAAAAATGTTTAAAAAAACAATGCTCTTCAACATCTTAATGGCTTAACAATCTACAAAATACAAGATTATAATTAAAATTCATATCATAATAGAGCGTTAGGTGGGTGGGAGGTAGTAACGTGAGGTGCAGTATATGCCACGGAAGAGCCTCGAATGACCAATACTAAACTAACGTGAGGTGCAGTATATGCCACGGAAGAGCCTCGAATGACCAATACTAAACTAACGTGAGGTGCAGTATATGCCACGGAAGAGCCTCGAATGACCAATACTAAACTAACGTGAGGTGCAGTATATGCCACGGAAGAGCCTCGAATGACCAATACTAAACTACGCACCTAGTTGTACTTCATAAACATAAGCTTGCTTTGCATGAAGCGCGGCAAACTTTCTACTTCAACAAGCTTCACTACTACCCATTAAGAATCATGCAAGAAAACCATGCATGCATTGATCAAAGATCAAGTACCCAGTTATTATTTGTTTACAATAATAACAACTCATGCGAATCAGTCAATAGTTCTACCGTAACATATATAAAATATTAAAAACCATTAAACTTCAATTTATTTATTTAGGAAACGGCTCATGATGTGGCATATATCGAAAACAATAAAGAAAGGTATATACCAAAAAGGGGGGTTATAGTCCAATGTTTTGTGTGACTGATAACTTTACTTGTATATTTTCATGAACGTAACCATCTTTAGCCGAATCGGATGCCCACCTTCCATTCTTTTTAAACAATCTGTCGTCGATTCCTGCTGTTGCCGCCGCTGTAGCTCCACCAGATCTCAAACTATGTAACCCAAACTTTGATTTGTTTAAACCTAGAGATTCTAAAGCATTTAACAATATCTCTCTAGCTCTAGTATACGATAGTGGGTTATTTTTCCTTAAGATGTAATCATTTTACTTTTTACAATACGACACAGACCCCTGAGTAAAAACTCATCTGGTTTTATAATATTAGACTGCTTAATGTAAGTCTCTAACATCTGTACAGGACATGTTAAAGTGTTTGATTTTGAAATCATAACTTCACTTCCTTCACTTTTCTTATCCGTCTTGCTTTTTTCAAAAAAAGTGTTACGTATGAATGATAGAATTTTAACGTCTTTTAATTTCAAGTTAACTAGTTCTGAAAATCTTAAAACTCCAGCATATGAAATGAGGCACATACAAGCTAGACGTCTGTCACACAAATAACTAGAATTTCGTCCGTATTTCGATACAATATCTTTCAATATTTCTGGTGATATTGGTTCTTTCTTTGCTGAAATAGCATGACCTATAGATTTGATTGAACATTCTCTAACTGATTAACAAAGAAATGAACTGCACGGATCTGGAAAATTAGCCAGCTTATGAACCCATTTTATAGCGTAAAACGCTTCATCGATTTTTGATTTTGATTGTCTTGATTTACAAAGATGAATGAAATAGAGAGAAACATGTACTTCAGATGCTGGTAAAGCCTTTATATTATTGGTAGTGTACCATCTGCAAAAATTATCATAAGCATACCTTTATTTCTTGCATGTGTTTTCTGCTCTTGATTTAAGACACATTTCAGGTAAATGGTTTGCCAGTACTTTCAAATAATCAGTGTGTGTGTTGTCTATGTGGTACCAGACAGAAAAGTTGAAGACATCTGAAAAACATAATTACATAAATACAAAAATTATTTATTCATTTATTTATTATCTTAGCTCTCATTAAAAACCGCCCTTGCCGAAATACATATTTGGCCTTGCCAAATTAGATTAGTAGAAAACAGTTATCTACTACGACATACTAAGTCTCACAGCCAGTATTTCCGATTTGAACAAATCTGTTCCGAAAATCACGTTTTTATTTATGCCCTTTACAAATATATTTTATCCAGGCGAAAATTCTAAAACTTACGAAAAGACATATTTCGACCAAATAGTACAGTCCAAAAAGGCGCCGACGGCAATTTAGCAACTATTAAAGTTCCTTTTGCTCTGCATAAAACTAAATGTTTTATAGTTTTATAAATGAGATTTATCGGGGGAACAAGCCAGTTATTATCTTTTCCCCAGTTTTGAGAATACGCGTCAACCGCTTCACAACCAGGATTCCACACTTTAGAATTAAAACGATGCAATTTAGAATTTGAAAATTGGCAAATCTATCAACTGAAAAAGGACCCCATAAGTTCTCCATAAACGAGAAGAAATCATACGATGTTTCCCAGTCATCAAAGTCAATAATTTTTGAAATACAATCTGCTTTCTCGTTTTCAAATCTAGGGATCCAAACTGGAAAGAGATTTATTCCCAGGCTCGAACATGTTTTTAAAATGTCGTATGAGAGATTTTGTAAATGCATTTTTTTACTTCCTTTTTCGACGATCTTTACGCAGTTTTGGTTATCAGTTGTCCATTGTACTGTTCTATTTTTTAATACCGATTGAAAAGCATGCAGAGCAAGCTGTATTGCTCTTAGTTCTCACCAAGTGGAACACATTTTCTGTAATGTTCATCCCATGTGTAATGAAACACTTCTTCACTAAACTCAACAGTATAAGCAGCAGCCGCAATATTACTAGCGTCAGAATAAACTATAATTTCGGGTAAATATCCCGAATTTAGATTTTTCATATTCAAAGAATTCAAATTTTCTTTGAATTCCAAAAATTTAACTCTGCAAAAACATTTTCTTTACGATCAAGCTTTTCGACATTCTATAGCGAAAAACATATTTCTGGACATAAGATTTGCTACATTGCCGAATACAGGTGTCATCGAAATAATTTTCCCCGTGAACTGAACAAGCTCCCTTGCAGTTATTCTAGGGAAATTTTCAAATAAAAAGTCCAGCGTTTTATAAGCGTCTTCAATACGACGTTCAGTGATATATAAGGAGTATTTTTTTGCATCCCATACTAGTTCTAACCATTCTAAGCGCTGTATAGGTTTTAAAATAGATTTGTCATAGTTAATCAAAAAACCTGCTTTAGTCAAAGTATTCTGGATAAATTCAGAATTTTTAAGACATGTATCATAGCTATCGGCTAAACCTAGACCGTCGTCTTAATACAGAACAATGCTCGTTCGCCAGTATTTAACAATGGGTCTCAAACATTTTGTAAAAATGTAAGGGGCCGAGGCCAAACCAAAAGGTAAAACTGAAAAGCAGTAAAATTTGTGTTTCCATGAAAACCCAGGGTATGTGTGTTGTTGCTTGCAAATGTCTATATGAAAATACCCACTTGTCAAGTCGAATTTTAATTAAAAATCTTTATTAAAATATTGACTTGCGATTCCCCAGTCTTAGAATTTAAATTTTGACTTTTCTACATATAAATTTAATTCACTCAAATCTAAAATTAATCTCTTTATTCCCGAATTTTGAACAGCTACACTAAGTGGATTTACAACAAATGGCTGAAAAGGAAGTTCATAGATGCATCCATTTTCTAATAGTTCATTAATTGTTGAATCTACAAAATCACTATGATCTAAAGCCGATTTATTGTTCCGAAAAAAAACATTGGAGGCGGACTAAGGCTAAAAGGGATTAAATAGCCATTACTAATAGTATCTAATATAAATTTACTTGCCCCTATAAGTTTCCGAAAATCCATATTTTTCTTCAAACTAGATTTAACACCTTTAGCAGTTTTGAAAAATCAACATTATCGCAGTACATTGCGTGCTCTAAGAGAACATTCATGTTGAATGAACAAGTCACTTGACAATCTAAATACTTATCTCGAATTTCATTTGGTCGCTAAAGTTCCTGTGATAGTTGCTGTTTTGAGGGTTGGACATGTCTTTCTCCAATGTCCGAATTGACGGCATTCGTAGCACAAGTCATAGGGAATCGCCTCGCGGCGACGGTTCCTATGAAAAGGCTGCTGGCATTGAGGAACATTAGAATAATGAGATGCTTCAGAAGTTGGACGCGTAACTGTAGCAGCTGGTGTAATTCTCGAATAAGGTTTAGACCTGTTCTTCTTCTCCTGGATAGAATGGAGAGCACGGTTTTCAGCTTGTCGTAGCCGTTTTTCATCTTCTGAGTCCGAAGCAAGGTCATCGCTCTCATATTCTCTTACAGTTGACCAACCTGCAGGCGATTTATCAGCTATCCTTATCAGCCTATTACGCTTGTTGATTTTAACCAGAAGATTGGATACAATGTTTTGAGAAGTGAAATCTTCAGTAGGTATTCTGGACTGTAACTTCTGTAGTTCTGATAATATTTCAAAATTAAAAGTGAATTGAATCTGATTTCCCTCACCTCTTAAGGATTTAACTTTTGCTTTGGTTCTCAATTTGGATGCTAAGGAATCGGTACCTGACAAAAGCTCTTTCTTCAGCGAAGAAATCTTAGTATCAAAATATGATGTAAAAAGTTGAAATTGGTCGTCACTAAAACGGGCAGTTTCAGGAGCGGGATGTCTGGATGTATGCTGAGGTGCTGTAGTATCGTCGAGCATTAATTCTTCGTCTGACATTGTTCAATAGTTCTACCGTAACATGTTTTAATATATTTATGTATTGTAGAGTAATCATATTAGATTGTTACGGATGTGTGTGTATTGTAGAGTAATCATATTAGATTGTTACCAATGTTTATGTATTGTAGTGTAATCACATTAGCTTGTTACCAATGTATATGTATTGTAGAGTACTCACATTAGCTTGTTACCAATGTTTATGTAATGTAGTGTACTCACATTAGCTTGTTACCGAAGTGTGTGTATTGTAGAGTAATCATATTAGATTGTTACCAATGTTTATGTATTGTAGTGTAATCACATTAGCTTGTTACCGATGTTTATGTATTGTAGTGTAATCACATTAGCTTGTTACCAATGTTTATGTATTGTAGAGTAATCATATTAGATTGTTACCAACGTTTATGTATTGTAGTGTAATCACATTAGCTTGTTACCGATGTTTATGTATTGTAGTGTAGTCCTATTAGATTGTTACAGATGTTTATGTATTGTAGAGTAATCAAATTAGCTTGTTACCAACGTTTATGTATTGTAGTGTAATCACATTAGCTTTGTTACCGATGTTTATGTATTGTAGTGTAATCACATTAGCTTGTTACCGATGTTTATGTATTGTAGTGTAGTCACATTAGCTTGTTACCAATGTTTATGTATTGTAGAGTAATCATATTAGATTGTTACCAACGTTTATGTATTGTAGTGTAATCACATTAGCTTGTTACCGATGTTTATGTATTGTAGTGTAATCACATTAGATTGTTACCAATGTTTATGTATTGGTTACCGATGTTTATGTATTGTAGAGTAATCACATTAGATTGTTACCGATGTTTATGTATTGTAGAGTAATCATATTAGATTGTTACCAATGTTTATGTATTGGTTACCGATGTTTATGTATTGTAGAGTAATCACATTAGATTGTTACCAATGTTTATGTATTGTAGAGTAATCATATTAGATTGTTACCAATGTTTATGTATTGGTTACCGATGTTTATGTATTGTAGAGTAATAACATTAGCGTGTTACCGATGTTTATGTCTTCCCAACACAAAAATCTTAAATTTTATTTGAATTTGTTATTGAAACCGTAACAAATAGTAGTTTGTTAATATTGGCATTGAATTGATCGAAGAAACTTGCTACAGGCTAAAAACTGTAACTGTTTTGGGTAGCAACGTTTAACTTTGAATAACAGGATCACCACAGCTTTATAAATTGAACTGGATAGCAAACTTTTAAACATATTTATAAATTTCTGGAAATTAAACTGCAAACCGACTGCTTCATTTCCATTCATAGCATTGTTGTCTCCAATATATTTGGCAATGTTTACTGTTATTTTATTATTTATAATGCTTCTTGTGATTTAAGGTAGTCACTAAGCGCATGTACAAACTTTTTTCACGGGAACTCGCTTTTTTTCAAAATTATTTTGTCGCATGACTTCACCATTTACAAATATTAGAATTCGTATATAAACCATATGTAACATGACACCCTGATTTATTAATACCCATGATAACCTGTTCCAAATCATGCATGCCTGTCAAATATTACATGACAAAAAACGAGCTATACAAACCAATCAACTGTTGCATAACCAACCAAAACCAAAGTAAGTCTAGAATAGCAAAGGACTGGAGATTTTGTATAACATATATCAAACAGGAAAATGTGGAGGACAAATAATCTCCCCCTTAGGACAAATAATCTCCCTTTTAGGACAAAAGAAATCTTCCCTTTAGGACAAATAATCTCCCCTTTAGGACAAATAATCTCCCCTATAGGACAAATAATCTCCCCTTTAGGACAAATGATCTCCCCTGTTGAACTTAGTGTATTCCGATACAAAGTGACAAAGTACAAATGCTCTTGTTTGAAAGCTTACATATTCGCTGAGCCATAGGTAGTGTTTCCATGGATTTTATTTGGTTCCGGGTACTCTCTTTGTGTTTTGGTTTTTGTGTTTTTCTGTATTTGCTTGTCTATATCTAGATTTGTAATTGTCCTTTGATTTTCGGCTCTTGTTGTTCGGTCGGTTTTCTTTGCTATTTTTCTTACATGATGACATTGATACTTGTATTAAACGAAACAGTTTCGCATGGAAAGGGAAATAACTCAAAAAGACAAATCCTACTAAAATCAAACAAGGCATCTACCAAATAAACATAAGTTCAACTATGTATTTTCTTATATACTGGGAGAAGAATTTATAAAAGTGCTTGTAGCACTTGTTTTCTAATCCCAACTTGTATTATACCTACATGTATTGTGTACTATGCATTTATCAATAAAATAATGTTTAAAACAAGTTCAACCCTACAACTTGAAATGACTATATTCTCTCGAGCAGCTAGTCAATAAGTTAACCAATGTATCAGATTTATTGATCGGGCTTGTTGAACCTGAAAAGAAGCAATCATTTCAGCTTTATGCAGAACAAGACCAAGTAAATAAACGGACAACAGGAAAAACACCGACTACTAATTTAAAGTATGGAGTACCGAGTATAGAGACAAATAAATTAGACTGTGGTATAGTGTGCAATGCGCTTCTCGTTTCATAAAAACTACAAAGGGGTATTTGTTTTCGTGCAAGGGGCGTTCAAAGTTACCCACTATTTTAACCATGACAACTATTTCCAACCAAGAGAGGGGCGAGTAGCAAAGTTTATTAGTTGTGTTGTACCTGCACAAGTTGCAGTTCACGCCTCGCCTATTTACCAAAAGAGCAGCTCTGTGGTTAGATATCCCAATATACCCTGGTTTAATGGCGGAAATCTGTTGGTACAATTAATTATTCCCGGACAACTAACGACGGTGGTTAGTCCAAACAATAAGATCCACTGTCATGGCAGATGTGAGATAAGTAAAACTAACTTACTTTATATAATGGACAACAAAAAAACGAATGAGAAAATAGCAAAACGGATTGATTGATTGATTGATTGATTGATTGATTGATTGATTGATTGATTGATTGATTGATTGATTGATTGATTGATTGATTGAAGCTATATTCAACAGAGAAAAAATTGGATTAGACCACATATCCGTTTTTTCATCGGCAAATGCGCTCTGTGTAAGGTGAGCTCTGTTTATAACCCAGCGAAAAGAGTGCACGGTATTGGCATAGACCACAACGGTTTTGACACACATTTTATTTGGAATAGGTGCGTTACCTTGTCATGTACTTGTCCAGTTCGCATTAGTTCATGTCTACATACATACATACTTTATACATATATATTATATTTGTAACACTTTTACTATAGGCTTAAATGGGCTATATTTCGTATGTTGTCAACCTCTCTATATCTTTTATTTTGGTTTGCAATTAAGCCTAAGTTGTTTTAAGTGTCTAAGGTCGTGACTGTAAAAAAGTTTTTATTCAAATTGGCTCTCTGCACTATATGATATACATTTTTGGATGCCATTATTTTGCATACATTTCCTTTTATGTTAGCTTAAGGAAGAGTAGACTTGCCATAAGTCCCTTTGAATGTTTTGCTATTAGAGAGATACATCTTTATTATCAACATTTCCTATTCTACACAAGTATATAGTATAGAAATGTTGATAATAAATATATATCTCTCTAATAGCAATTTCAAAGGGACTTGTAGCAAGTCTAACAGAAGAGACTTAATGGGAATCTTCAAGCAGGTCTATGTGTTGAATTCAATTTTAATAATGTAGGTATGTGCATGCTTTCCAACAATGTTCGCCTTGGTAGAAAAATGGGGAGTCATTTTCTCAACAAGATCAAAAGTTTGGTGAAAATATTTTCATTCTGTCTAAAGGTGGGTATCTTATTTTTAAACCCCCAAAAAACACAGATGCTAGATGCTTTAGTTGAGATTTATCAGGATGGCATTTTTGTGCTAGTTCGCGTAATGTAAGCTTATGGAAGATACTTCTATGAGAATCTTCAAGCAGTTCTCTGTGTTTAATTCTATTTAAATTTTATTTGTAGTCGGTAAAAATATCAAACAACTTAAATGTATAAAAAAATTCTGACGAACTTTTAAAAACCGACATTTCGACATATAACAACTATCAAACGAAACAAGCACAAGTTGCATACATTTAAGGAATATTTCAAATTTCTGAACAGATTATACGATATAATATGGTTTGGGTCTGTTTACTCCTAATAAACCGCGAAGCGGTTTATGAATAGTGTTAACATACCCAAACCATATTATATCGTATAATCTGTTTAGAAATTTGAAATATTCCTTATAATTTAATTTTAACTATAAATCTTATCAATTTTTGCGGTAAAAACGTCGATGACGTCTTGGAACTATTTGAATTTTAACGGCGTTAGAATAGATCATAGGTCACGCAAGTTATTTCTTATAATATGGGTTGCCCGATTTGAATTGACCAATCAGATTTCAGCTTACAAAGCAAATTAAATTATAAAAGCATGCATACATGTCCATAAAGCCAAAGGTAATAGATACCTCAATGGGGGAAGACCATACGTTGGGTTTAACTGACAACGGCCTCTTAATTATTTCCGTATTGTGGAAACTATTAACATTTTTTTCTCTGACTCGGGCACCAAGTTTCGTTGAGTAATGAGAGACCCCTCAAAACGAGCGAAATCATTTCACTAATATTACATTAAATTTTCGGGGTGTCATGTCAAATAAAAATTTTCGCAAATTTAGAAAAACAGAAGGGTATTCAAGGAAACTCACAAACACCCATAAAATAGTCCAGAAATGGGCTTTGCACAATCAGCTGAAAAATATGCAATACATTTAACCAACTATATAAATAAATTTATTTATCAATTCTGTATGAAACTGCTTTTTAAATGCAGCTCTAATATCTAAATTCCATTGAATAATAAATCCACTGTCCATGCTACAGCTCGGCGCAGCCAAATATCAAAATAAGAACTAATTTCCTCTCCCTCAGTCAAAGGTCATTTACAGAGCCGTTGTCAAGTGCTATATTTGAATATCTTAAAAAAAAACTGTGTTAATAGGTTATTATTTTGTATCAATAATGTAACAACCCGATTTACTGGATGATTTGCAGTCTGTAGTAAGTTAATGTGTTTATGAATAAAATATTCAGCCGGGCTGTATCCAATCTATCGTTACAGTCTGGAGTTTGATACAGTCCGGGATGTTACGGTGATACAGCCTAATCAAAAAGACTTCAGTCGAATTTCTATGTGCCACAAAACAAATGTATGTACATATATTGAAAATTTCATTTTGTCTTGTAAAATATTAAACTTGTTTGTTTTCTAATGTGTGCGATGAAATTAATTAATAACTTGTGTGTATGGTCGCATCAGCCTTTGGCTCGGGCTGTAACGGGATAAACGGTCCGTATCGGGTCCTTCATCCACATGTTAGCTAACATTACATGATTAGACCATGCTTGTAAGTATACAGGCGATTGTTTGTCTTCTATTTTTAAAACTTGAATTTCAAAAGACAGTATTATTATAAAAACGAAATGATGGTATCTTAGATTTGATAAGTAGGTCTTCATCACTTGGGGGGGGGGGGGGTAACCATGTATACTTTTAGGTACAGGTCTGCGGACGGAGATTTGAAAACCCACCGTATACTTTCGGACGTTATAAAACAGGACGTAATCATATACTGAATTATTAAATCAGACATATTCATATATTTTATTACTGCACATCCTCATTGACAAAATAGTCCATTCTCTACCAAAATGATCAAGTGATATTAATGGAACACTCTGTTTGTAACATCATTGTGGTTTACATAGACTTAACATGCTTAAGATGAGAATTGATGCATCAATTACAACCACCCTACCCAATGATATATTTTTCAATGAAAATTACCTTTCACATATTTTGGAGAGGTAAAAAGGTGACCCATTCGGGCCGCACGTCCGTATTACCCTTTAAATACCAAGTTACCCCACCCCCCCCCACACCCCCCGTGGTCTTCATATGTAGTAATAACTAACTTCAGCTGAATTGGTCTTTGGCCGTCCGACCAAGGGCATTAAGTTGTCGGTGTAGGACGTAAAAAAACTTCCCAATCAATTGGTCTTTGTCGTATGGAGTTACAAAAATGTACCTCGGGTACAAACTTGTATACAAAAATATACCACTAGTTTGTTTGGGCGAGAAATTGTACCCTGTGAAAATTAAGGGTATACCAGATCGAAATCTCGTTGGGCAGTGAACGTGTTTTTTACGTGAAGATCGCGACGTAATGTTGAGAGTCATAAAATAGTTCTAAATTTTGTGTACAATTATGTACCCAAGGTACATTTTTGTAGTACCCCATATGACAAAGATCAATTTACGCAAGGTACATTTTTGTAGTACCCCATACGACAAAGACCAATTATGTACCCAATGTACATTTTTATAGAACTCCAATATTGGTCTTTGTCGTATGGGGTACTACAAAAATGTACCTTGGGTACATAATTATACACAAAAATGTACCTCTGGTACATACTTTTATACGAAAATGTACCTCGGCTTTTGTTATTCAGCCTAACTTCATCGTGATTTGGTGTTTTTCTCGCTAAAGAAGAAAAAAATACTTGAAGACACTCAAGAAAGGGCCCTAAGATTTAATTAATTTTAATATAACAAAAATTAGTCCAAATTTAACACTGTACATGAATATTGTGTATCGTTTTGTAGAAAAAAGGGGAGTGGTCATTTTTAATCACGGCAAATTTGGGGTCAACATATTTTCATTGTGTCTAACAGAAGCTCACTCCCCACCCCCCCCCCAAAAAAAAAAACAAACAAAAAACAAAAATGAAAAGAGAGAGAAAATAGAAGCCCCCCCCCCCCTCCCTTTCCCCACCACACACACACAAACCAAACACAAACAATAACCGATAAGTCAACTATATAATGACAGACAAAAATAACAAATTCAAATACTTTAGTGGCACAAACACATCAATATAACATGGTTACAGTCAAATATAATATGTGTACAGATATAAAGATTTGGAAATACAGTTGTATATTGTTAATAAAGACACATTAATGAAAAAAAAAAGTATAATCTATTATAATAGGCTTTTTCTCATGTTCATACAATTTATTATTTGCAATTAATTACTTTTTTATTATCTACTAAATTTAGTATATTTGTGTAATGATTTTAGATCAATCCCTATATATTCCATAAGGTATTTCCTATTTTCATGTATGTACATTTAGGAGTAGCCTGGGGTCATGTAAGTTTACTGATTTCATCATCCTTATTTCTATTTAGTTAATATCAGCAGGGTTCCGGCATAAATATGTCGACACCACAGTTATTTTATAGTTCTGAGATAAATACCAGATGTGTTCTTTATTTAGGCCGGGAAAGGTCAACTAGGACCATGACTCCTTGTGATCCTAGTGACCTACTAAAGTTTTACTCCTTGTGTACATACTAGTGTAGTGGGAGTCATCCTACTCCTTGTAGGTCCCACTGGGAGTCCATGGTATTTCATCAGAAAGTTGCATCAGAATGATTGCGTGAGAAAGTGTGGGTGCTAAGAGTGTGCCAAGGTCGTTTGAGAGGTTGGTATAAAAGAGACTCGCGAGAATACAGGTTGTCTTACCTCGTCTTACCTCGTCTTACTTCGCTTTATGTCTTACTTCATTTTGTGTAAGGACTTACTCACTATTTCGAAATTACCTATCTTTGGCCCAGGGGATTAACTAAATTATACTGTGATTTTGTATTTGGATTTATACTGTGAAACTGACAATACAATTATCAAACTTTACTGTCTTTTATTCACTGGCATTTGTTAGACTACACAAGGACCCACGAGTATTATTAGATTTGTGACCAAGGAGATTTACCAGGAGCACACTACCATATCAAACACTATAGAGAGGTGAATCCCTTGTTGGAAAAGGTGTGTGGACACTAAGTATCTGTCGTTTCTTAAATGGCATAACAAATAAGCCATCTCAGCAGCATCTAGTCTTAGCAGCACGATATCTAGTGACAGTAGCTTTGTCAAAGCCTTCCCTTTTTTTTCCTGTCGTCACATTGGTGGCAGCGGTGGGATTCATTGAATTGAATCATTCAACTTGTGTGACATAACAATTTCGCCTTATTCATACTTACTGTGCTTTCTAATCAGTGCAATGGATACTCCCAGGCTTAAAAGGAGAAGTTCAGACAAGGTTTATACACCTTATGAGGTAAGACCAGTTAGTAACATTAGGACTCAGTTGTTCCAGTCAGCCGATTCTGGATTCCATGGTTCGCCGTATCCAATGTCCAGTGCTAGAAGTAGAACTCCCGGTAGGGTGACGTCCCCAAAGAGGTACCCTGCGATACCCGAGGTTTACACAGAAGAGTACGACGAGGAACAATTGGAGTCTGGTGAAGAGAGCAATGGATGGGGGAAATTTTGGTTGATCTGGTTTGGTTTGATGGCTGTTAGCAGTGGAGTCGTAGCTTTTACCTGGGCGTACTTCCCAAACAACAGGGTAGTACAATTGTCCCAAGAGTATGTGATGAAAGGAGTTTTGGCGGTATTAGTCACTACTTTCTTACCGATTCTCATTAAACTTCTGAATCGAATGTGTAGGAAGAGTCAAAGTTGCTCAAACTGGAGTGTATATTCCAGGACGCCTGGATTAGGAAGTGATCTAACTAACCAGGATTGGCAAGGTGACAGACGCATGTTCGAGCAAGAAGGTCACCTGACACACGGAGGAATGCCGGAGTACTCGGACGCAACTCCGACCAGTCCTGCTTTGCACGGGCAAGGACGGAAAGCGTCAGATAAACTAAGGCAGGGTGACCCCGAATGTAATAATGAGGGAATCAATCATCCGACAACAGCTACTAAAAGCAACTGCGAAGACGGAATTGGCCAAGCAGATTCGACTATTCGTGCTGACACTGTGGAGATGGCCCCACAACCCCCGCCTAGTACGCTAGGGAAAGATCCAGAAAGGAGGACCACATCAGTTCACAATCAAGAGTATCCAGTACGGAGAACGTTCTCCGGTGGGAACACGGATGTGTGGGCTGAATTCCTGCAGTACTTTGAAAATATTGCAGAGTTGAACTCCTGGGGATCAGAGAAATCTAGAAGAGTGTTGTTGAGCACATTTCGCGGCCAAGCCGAGACGTTCGCGTATGGCATGCCGTTGGTAGTGCAAAGAGATTATGAGAGACTAAAGCATAAGATGGAAGAAAGGTTTGGCCATACGGCCATGAAGGAGAAGTACCTAGCCGAAGCTAAGTTGAGGAGGAGGCAACAGGGAGAGTCACTACGAGATTTTGGCCAGTCGATAGGAGATCTATATCGCCGAGCTTACCCGGAGAATCCGGACATCGTAGAAGAAAGCGCAATCAAAGCCTTTCTGGACAAATGTGGGCAGTCCGAAGAGTTTAGATTGGCAGTTAAAAGGACTCGACCAAGGACCTTGCAAGAAGCAGTGGTGAATGCTATGCAAGAGGAGTGCCTCCGTGCTGGCGAAAAGGAGCTAGCAAAAGAGAAGCCAAGTAGAAATGTATATGAGGTAACGGGAAGCCTAGAGAAAATTAATGATGACACCAGGGGATCCCCAAGTGCAGGATTCTATGGTGATGATGAAGAAAATGCGGATAGCGACAGTGCACATCGCTACAAGTACCCGAATAGGTTCGGAAGAGGAGGACATCATTCCTATCCGTTGGCCCGCGGACGAGGTAGAAGGAGACCTTACGTACCGAATAGGAACAGGCCGGAGCCCAGTGGTCCTACAAGGGTGGCTGCTGAGGAACTCAAGAACGTGCCGTTAAACTAGAACTGACCGGTACAGATGGCCATGTACCGGTCAACCTTACAAGGCCTAAATATAAGAGGAAACGTAGAAAGAAGAAAGAGGCCGAAAAGGATTCGAGTAGTAATACAAGTCTGAAGGAGCCTAGTTCCAATAAGAGAACTTTAGGAACCTGTAGAGAACCATTACCTGCCAAAGTGGCAAGTGTGGAGAGTATGATAGTCAGAGGTTTGGTAGAGGGGACCAGTGTTGAATGGAAAATAGACACCGGGTCTAGGAGCACCTTTATCACTAAAGATACTTTTGACAATATCATTGATAAACCAAGATTGGAACCAGTAGGCGGTAGCTACGTGACAGCCTCTGGACAGAAGGTGAAGTGTTATGGAAGAGCTATTATGAGGATGACGTTTGGGGACCATGTGTTTGAACAGGACGTAGTTGTAGGCGGAGTCCGGAATAACTTGATTGGCGAGGACTTTATTACGACTTATCGCTGTGTGTGGGACCACGATGAAGCGTCTTTCATAATAAAAGGTAGCCGTGTGCCGTTGCAGGAGTCAGACAGAACTCTGCGGGCGAGCAGAGTTATTGCTCTGGAGACTGTTCGAGTACCATCGGGACATGAGGCGGTGATCAGATCAGGTTTAACAAACCGGAGAAATGGTCACCTGGTCTCCAATTCCCTGGGTATCTTGACGCCAGAACGTCCGTTCATGGAGCGACACGGTTTAGCAATAGCAAGAACTCTAGTAGATGCAGCCAATGACATTGTTTACACCAGAGTATATAACCCGGGTCCGCTAGATGTTCAGGTATACAAACATACTCATATGGCGTTGTTTACACCTGCTAGCAGAATAGGACCAACTTTGGACCTGAGGAGGTCTGGCGGAGAAGATGGATTTGGTGTACTTGAAATTGGTGAAACTGACGTTGGAAACATGCCAGAACATGTTGTCCCAGTTTTTGAAAAAGGCTGCAAACATCTCAATGAGAAGGAGAAGACGGAGCTGAAGAAGTTTCTCTGTTTGAATGAAGCCTGTTTTGCCCGCCCGGGTGAAGTTGGAAGAACTAATATGGGGACCCATAAGATACAGTTAAAGGATGACAAGCCTATAAGAGAGCCACCCCGCAGGATACCTTTGTATAAGCGAAAGGCCCTGGAGGAAGAAGTAAAAAAATTAGAAAAGAACGGTCTGATAGAAAAATCCATGAGTCCTTGGTCATCACAGACAGTCATGGTACAGAAAAAAGACGGATCTTGGCGTATGTGTGTGGACTATCGGAAATTAAATGAGAAGACCGTCAAGGATGCATATCCACTCACGAGAATTGACGAGAATTTAGATGCGTTAGAAGGGTCCAAATATTATTCGTCTTTAGACTTAGATATGGCATACCATCAAGTGCCACTAGAAGAAACAGATAAAGAGAAAACAGCATTTGCAACGCCAAGGGGAGGATTGTTCCATTTTAAGACCATGCCATTCGGTCTTTGTAATGCAGCTGGAACTTTTAGTCGTATCATAGAGAGAACACTAGAAGGATTACAGTGGGAAGTAGCTGTGCTCTACTTGGACGACATTGTGGTAATAGGAACATCGTTCGAACACCATCTTGCCAATTTGCAGAAAGTATTTGATCGTCTTTCAAGCGCAAATCTGAAATTAAAGGCTAAGAAATGTAATTTGCTACAGAAAGAGATTTCCTTTCTGGGGTACTCCGTGTCAGAAGCGGGAGTTAAGACGGACCCAGCTAAGGTTGCGGCAGTTAAAGAAATGCAGAGGCCGGCATCAGTAACCCAAGTTAGGAGTTTCCTTGGTTTAGCATCATACTACCGGAAATTTGTAGAAGGATTTTCGAAGATAGCGAGACCTTTATTCGATCTGACACGGAAAGAACGAGTTTTCCATTGGGATGAAAACTGCGAGAAGAGCTTTAAAGAGTTGAAGGACCGGTTAGTTACAGCTCCAATATTGGCATTTCCACGGGCAAATGGGTCCGAATTTATTCTTGATACGGACGCCAGTGCTTATGCCATAGGAGCAGTACTATCGCAGGTCCAGGACGGCAAGGAGAGAGTCATTGCCTATGGGAGTCGTTGCCTTGACAAGGCGGAACGGAATTACTGTGTGACCAGGAGAGAAATGCTGGCAGTAGTGTTCTTCACAAAGTATTTCAAGCACTATTTGCTTGGGCGGAAATTTCTACTCCGCACGGACCACGGATCTTTGTCCTGGTTGCAGAAATTCAGAGAGCCAGACGGACAGATACATCGCTGGATCCAGCAACTCAGTCAATTTTACATGGAAATACAGCACCGTCCAGGCCAAAGGCACGGTAATGCAGACGCAATGTCAAGATTAATTACATCGGGAGGAGAGATGTGTAAACAGTGTAAAATGCCCTGGGACTACACCTATGAGGGTCCGAATAAAATAGAGGCAACGAACATTCGAGAAGAACATAGTAAAGCTGTAGATGTTTTATCTGACGGTTCAGATTCTGATAGAGATGAAGTTGGCGATGATGTGCAACGAGGCCCTTTACGTGACTTGGACTCGGACTTAGGTCAAGGTCCGGTCGGACAAAATGAGAGTCCTCCAGGAGTAGGACGTAGATTAAGAAGGGGGAGAAAGCCTAATCGACCAAGGCAAGCAACGCAAAAACCTAAACCAACTTTAGAATTAGACAATTTAGAACTTTTAAGAAGTGTTCAGGAGAAAGATGAGACTCTAGGAAAAATTTTAAAGATGAAACTTGAAGGAAAAGATAAACCAGGAATAGGAGATATGAGTTCGAGAAGTCGAGATTTTAAATTCTATGTTGCCCGTTGGGAACTTTTGGAAGTAAAGAACAATGTACTTTGCATGAAGTGGAGTGATTCCATTAGTCGAGCGACTTTGAAGATTTGTTTGCCAACAAGATTATCGGACTCCGTGTTGTGGTACCTCCATGACTCCGTGTTAGGAGGGCATCAGGGAATCAAGAAAACGTATGGGAAGGCTAGACTATCCCCGTTCTTTTGGAAAGATATACATAAGACCGTAAAGGATTATGTGAGTCGATGTGATATATGCGGAGAAAAGAAAAATCCACCTTTTAAGAAACGCCACGAATTACAATCGTACTTAGTGGGAGAACCTTTTCAAAGAGTAGCTACAGACATCGCTGGCCCATTTCCGACTAGCAACAATGGAAATAGATATATTCTTGTGGTTGGAGACTATTTCACCAAGTTAACAGAAATGTATGCCATCAGAGACACTCAAGCAGAAACCATTGCTGACGTCATTTTCAGAGCGTGGGTGAAAAGATTTGGGTGTCCGGCCGAACTGCACTCTGACCAAGGACGTCAATGCGAAAGTCAACTATTTCAAGAACTATGCAAGTTACTGGATATACATAAAACTCGTACGACACCGCTACATCCTAGGTCGGACGGCATGATTGAAAGGATGAATAAGACCGTGAATGACATTTTATCTAAATATGTTAAAGTGCACCAAAAAGATTGGGATAATTATCTTGACTATATCATGATGGTTTATAATTCTACACCACACGAAAGCACTGGGATGACCCCTCATAGGATGGTATATGGGGAGGAGATGCGATTCCCGATTGACTTTATAACTGAAAAGTTGAATATTGAAGGCAGAGAAAGAACATTTGTGACGGAGTATGTGGCTAACCTAGAAGATCGGTTGTCGGAAGCGCACAAAATAGCTCGGTCGAATTTAGGAATTTCGGCAGAACGTCAAAAATTGATATATGATGCCGGTGTAAAGTCAAAAAGGTATTCAGTCGGAGATATGGTCTGGCGGAACCAAAAGAAAAATGTGGTCGGTAGAAAAAGCAAGATCGCTCGACATTGGTCTGGCCCTTGGGTTATTTGTGAAAAGTTAAGTGACGTTTTATTTAAAATAAAGTTCTCGAGGAACTCTACTCCTGTCGTCGTACACGGAGACAATTTAAAGCCGTATACAGGTGACAAAAAGTTTGATTGGTTCAACCTTGAACTAGAAAATACGTCGGAAAATGAGGTCATGGAATTCCCAGAGTTAGATCATTTCGTGGGGTCCTACTAAACGCAGAGAACTGCAGAGAACTGCAGAGAAGTGCAGAGAAGTAATAAAAAAAATGATTTATTCGATTAAATAAAGGTTTATTATATATATATTTGTTATATTTTGTATAAATTTATCAAAATTGACAAAAATACAACCTTATTTCTATATAATTCGTCTGTGAATGGACAATTTCGAGCAGTTCGACGATGTTTACATAGGTTGTAATGGCGGGCAGTAGAGAGAAGTAACTGTATAATGTATCACACATGATATTTATTATGTAATAAGTATGATTCTGAACAATTGTATCACAAAGAACACTTTTCTGTGAAAAAATTGTTATTAAAACCATAATAAAGAGTGATTTCATAGTAAGTAAACCAAGTGTACATTCTCGTACATTGTGTAAACAAATGTGCATATAATTACACCACGATTACCGGTTAAATTCCGGATTGACAGTTCATATTGGACAACCATTATATACAACAATTAAAGTATATAATGGAAGAGCCCCCACGCCACGTCAAGGCTATGAACTATGTGGAGGTGGGCCCATTAATTTTTTAAACTAATTATTGTGACCCCCCATTTTATTTTGAAATTTTAAAATTTTTAAATTATATTTTTAAGTGACCCCCAAAATTTATGACTGATATGTGAGTATTTAGTTTAAGTAGTTAAACCGTCAGTATTGTCTGTGATTCTCCTGTCTTGCAGGCGAAACACAATTCAATGTACGTCAAGTCACACAGTCCCCTCCCCTAAATTTTTTATCATTATAGTCTTTGTGATTCTCCTGTCTTGCAGGCGAAACACTATAATTTAAAATATTAAATTTTACATCTCATTCTTTAAAACATTATTAAATGGGGTTTTAAATATGGCAAATAAAATAATAAATTTATAAATTAATTTAATATTAATAATGAGTTTTTTAAATTAAAATTAAACCTTACGTTTTTTATTTGGAGCAGTAACTGTCTTGCAGTTTTTACTACGTTTTCGTTGCCCCGGTTTTTTGGCAACTCTACCTACCTCTGGTATGGTCAAATGACCACCAGTAGATGTCAAAGAACTGGACGTCTTTTGCTTAAAATTTGCCAATTTTAAAAGACGCTTTGACCTTTGATCAGGGGTAAGTTGCGTCCATGTCTCGTGTGAGACTTTAAGGACGGATGCCTGCTGCGACAAGATGTATTTGCCACTGTCAGACAAGGCACCCCTAACGTCTCGAGTCTGGTCCTGCTCGAGTTCAAACAACTGTTTAACTAAGTCAGGTACCTTAAGGACTACCCAGTCAGTACTCCGCTTGATAACATTGTTGTAAGACTCGTTGCAGTTATTATACCAGAGTCGAGGCAAATGAGGGTGACGTAGGCGAGGCTTGAACACGAATGTGTCCAAGTTGGGGAGTAACCTGTCTCGCAGATATGCCACATCTGGATAAGAGGAGGTCAGTTCAGCACGAATCTCGTCGAACGTGACCTGGTCCTCTGAAGACAGAATGCCTGTTTCCCCAAAAAGCTTGCTGATAATTTTGGTAACCTCAGGCTGAGGTAGTAACTTACCAAGATTATCAAACCTGTGTAAGCACAAGATTTTGAAATCACAACTTTCGGCTCGGATCTTAAAAAGATACGTTCGAGCCGAACAGCATCGTCAAATACATCTTGACTAACTGTAGACAAACGCTGCAAGGCGTTGTCAAAGTTGTAAGTAGCTACATTGCCATAAAGACAATGGTGACAAATATAAGACAGGGTTGTCTTATTTAAGAATAAATATTCCTGGTGAGATAAGTTCTCACATAAATAGTGAAACCACCTATTGCATGTATCACATGCAATGGCTCTGTCAGAAGAGCAGTCACTTTTACAAACACCGCACGGATAGATATCCATGCCAAATAAAAAAAATTAAATTAAAAAAGTACTTAAAATGAATAAACAAAAAGGTTTAGCACTAAATATTTACAGAAAAAACAATTAAGCACTAAAGCAGAACTAAAACAAAATATGTACACACAAAATGAAGCACTATAATTATTTACAGCAAAAAGTAATTTTGAAAGTCGAATTTATCAAGTGATTAAATAATATCTATAAAATAGTTATAAAACCACAATGAAAGCCAAAATATCTTCTGACGTTTAAAAAAAATTTCAGAATATTTATGATGAACTGACCAAGCTGAACTGTAATTTTGAGAAAATAAATAAGTTTTGAGTTCAACTCAAACATCTCGTAATTGTTTGACACCTCTGTTAATTAATTTGAATTACATTGTTGTTGTCACACGCTTGCTTCTGTATTCCGATATCACAATCCAATTAACATAACTTTCCCTGATTGAACAAAATAAGGCACAATGATCAATTATTCTCAATAGGGTCGTCAACGAAAATTGTTAGTTTAATAAATGACAAGATTAAAGAAATTTTCCGCATATTGTTTAGACTACCGTTCAAAAGCTCAAATTTCTTCATTAGTCAATTTACAATTATTTTCTTTTATCTTTATTTCTTTACCGACTATGAGAAGAAATGTACTGCGATTAAAAAGAAGTGGAAATACGAATACTCAGCGAACGTAATCTTACTTTTGCATTTTTTAAATAATATAATCATATGTTTGACCATTTTTATAACATTTTATGCAATATAAAAGAATATAACATAATATATCAGATACTGTGTCATGCCGTACATTACACAGATCCACTCCCGAAACCACCAGGAATTTACTGTTCAGCTTCGTCAATCGCCATATTGAATTTACATAACATCGAACAAAATTGGATGAAATAAAGTCGGTTATGATAAATCTAAGTCCGTTAAATATGTTAAAGCTTATTTAACATAATAAATTGTTTATGATAAAACTTATTGGATAAATTTATTAAAGATAAATAAACCATTATTTATGTTTCTCTCGTACTTCTCTCCACTTACATCGTATGTAAACATCATCAAACTGCTCGAAATTGTCAAATAAATGACAAATTATGTAAAGATATGGTCTTCTTTATGTTTATTTCTACAAAATATAACATATATATCTATAATAAACCTTTATTTAATCGAATAAATCATTTTTTTATTACTTCTCTGCAGTTCTCTGCAGTTCTCTGCGTTTAGTATGACCGATTTCGTGGGAAAGTTTACAGAAGCTGATGCAACTATGCTTCAAAATGATGAAACTATTTTTTCCACTCCTTCTGACGATTCAGGGAGCGCCAATGAAATGCCAGAGGTTTACTCGGGTAGTGTTGGTGATTTTCCGGAGTCAGGGGTCCGACCTCGTGCCAATATTAGTGTAAGCCCCAGATCTTCTTCTGAGCATGCACATTCAATACAAACTAGATTTGGCCGGAAGGTTAGCAGACCACGACATTTACAAGATTTCATTCAAACAATTACGATGTCGACGCAAACAGAACGATGTCATCATTGTGGGAAAAGATATACGTGTTTAAAGAACTTACAGAGACACTTAAACCAGGTACATAATCCTCTGGTGAATGCTATTCGTTGTCCTGCGGCTGGATGTGACAGAATTTTCCTGAGACGAGAGTATCTTCGAATTCACATAAAGGCAGCTCATAAGGAGGAGTATGAAGACCCTGTAAGTGTAGCGAAGGCCACACTGTTCCAATTTTATCAACGCGAGCATATCCAGGGAAGCTACTATGTGGGACCCGTCCACACGGAACTGGGTTTACCGGCCCCAGAAGTTATTGATGTCAATGAAGAATCAGAGGATTCAAGGTCTAGTATTAGTAGTGAATCTGCTCAGGGAGACTTAAATGATGAACTAAATTGTAACAATATAAGCTACGAGTCGGATGGTGTTGGACCTGAAGATGATGTGTCAGATGGAGAAGTCCTAGGATCTTCAGGAGACGCAAGGGATGCTGCACCGGGAGAGCAACAGGAACCGAAGGAGATAGTGGAACTTTTCACACTGAGTTTAGTAAAGAGGACTGTAAAAGACTCCAATGGCAATGAAAAGGTGGAAAGAGAACATCATTTCGCGATGTCCCCTCACTACGATATCAAGAACTTCAATTGGAGGGATTTTGTTAGATACATGGGATTCGAGTTGGTGCAGCACATGCAGGCAATGGATTTGAAGGAGAGGAAGCCATACGGGTCTGTCCGCGTCGCAGAAGTTGATGAATTGGGAACAGAATCAAGTGATTAGGACTGTCATGACTATTAGCGACTTCCTAGACTTTAATTTCTAGTCAAAGTTAATTTACCTTGTTATTTTGATTTTATGGTTAGATACATTTGTTTTTGTTTTTCTTAGTTTAGTTTTGTTTCAGACATAATTAATGTCAGATTTATTATTCTATGTGTTTTGTGCCATATACATGTAGATTGTATTATGTATAATGCATGCGATTAATAGTCAAACATTCTTGTCCGTCCTATGTTTTGTGTAATAATCAGCCTACGAGTCCTATTTTTGGTGCTTTTTGTGGCCCTCATACTGGTACTCGGTGGTGGAAGTATATTTTTGGTTGTTTATTTTTGTTTTTGTTTTGAAGGTTAAAACACTCATTTTTATAAGAAGTCAGATTAATTTTTTTTTTGTTAATTGTTGGTTAATTACCTCAGAGTATATTGTTTCAGGTGGAAAAGTATTATTTTACCTTTTTCAGGTTAATATTTTTGTTATATGTGCCTAATGTGTTCAAAAGTTTTTGATATGCATATTGTTCTTGTTATAATACTCAAAAGCTTTAATAGTTTCATGCGACATGATAATCATTTCATAAATTTCATATTTTTGAAGTTTAAAGTCATAAATTTGCTATGTGCACAATTTTCATGGTCATTTTACAAGTTTACATGTTTAATATCTTCATTGTATATATTTTTCTACAAGTACATGTATATGACAAGTGCTCTCGCATGTATTTCTGAACAGTGGAAGTTCAGTTCTTTTTCGTCGGGGGGCTGTGTAATGATTTTAGATCAATCCCTATATATTCCATAAGGTATTTCCTATTTTCATGTATGTACATTTAGGAGTAGCCTGGGGTCATGTAAGTTTACTGATTTCATCATCCTTATTTCTATTTAGTTAATATCAGCAGGGTTCCGGCATAAATATGTCGACACCACAGTTATTTTATAGTTCTGAGATAAATACCAGATGTGTTCTTTATTTAGGCCGGGAAAGGTCAACTAGGACCATGACTCCTTGTGATCCTAGTGACCTACTAAAGTTTTACTCCTTGTGTACATACTAGTGTAGTGGGAGTCATCCTACTCCTTGTAGGTCCCACTGGGAGTCCATGGTATTTCATCAGAAAGTTGCATCAGAATGATTGCGTGAGAAAGTGTGGGTGCTAAGAGTGTGCCAAGGTCGTTTGAGAGGTTGGTATAAAAGAGACTCGCGAGAATACAGGTTGTCTTACCTCGTCTTACCTCGTCTTACTTCGCTTTATGTCTTACTTCATTTTGTGTAAGGACTTACTCACTATTTCGAAATTACCTATCTTTGGCCCAGGGGATTAACTAAATTATACTGTGATTTTGTATTTGGATTTATACTGTGAAACTGACAATACAATTATCAAACTTTACTGTCTTTTATTCACTGGCATTTGTTAGACTACACAAGGACCCACGAGTATTATTAGATTTGTGACCAAGGAGATTTACCAGGAGCACACTACCATATCAAACACTATAGAGAGGTGAATCCCTTGTTGGAAAAGGTGTGTGGACACTAAGTATCTGTCGTTTCTTAAATGGCATAACAAATAAGCCATCTCAGCAGCATCTAGTCTTAGCAGCACGATATCTAGTGACAGTAGCTTTGTCAAAGCCTTCCCTTTTTTTTCCTGTCGTCACATTAGTATTAATGTGTCTCTGATTTTTAAATTTAAGAGCTTTGCAGTTTAGTAGAAAATAACACCAGAATAAGCCAATGTTAATTCAGAGTAGTATATAATTATGATCACTTATTTTGTTAGCTCTACGTTGCTCCTGTGACGATTTAGATCTCGAATATTCATTGTGACCTAACAAGAAAATACACAAAAATATTCAAATTTCGTGTTACTCAATTCGCATTTTTATTTTTTTAAAATACACTTGTACAACGCGTGTGTGTATAGTAAGTTTCCCATTCGTGTGGAAAATAGACTCGACCACATCTTGTTTCCAGAGACTTAATTTGAATGTCTGTGTTTGGGCGAAGAAAAAAAACAATTGTTTTGTTGTAATTTAAGTGGAAATAACCAAGTATTCTTTTCTTAGCTTAAACAACATACTTGACGCTATATTACTAAGGCTTTTTTCGTGGTCCCAAGACTGCTCCGCGAAGTTAAAATATAGGTCATGTTACAGGTATGATCTATTCACACCATTCGGAACTCCGCGGAAAAGGAAATAAACATGTTTTATTATAATTAAACTTCATAAATTAAACAAAACTGACAAACATAAATTATGTGTCAAAATTTTACAGAAATTTAATGCATTGTTTTCTTTAAAACCGTAATTTGATCATTTTGATACCGACGCCTACCGAGTTTGTGTATCAGCAGGTTCCACTATAACATTACACAAAGGGGTGGACAGGTTATTGTTTATACGGCCGACATGTATGTTGGTGTTTTTCAGTGACGAAAAATGTTAATTTTGTTTAAGTTTTAGGAAAGTCTGAAGAATCCTTTATAAACGTTAGGAAAGGTAAGACTTTATAGCACTAGAAAATATGAATAAGTTATAAAATTAAACTCGCGTTGTTGATATATAAGTTGTAACATTTAGTGATATTTTAGTGTGCTGTCGGCCATGATGAAAGTTGGCTGTGCTAAAAATATCCGCGGGAAAGCCTTTGTAATTAATATAATTTAGTCATTGTAGTTTTGTCTTGTTATTTTGGTCACATTAGGTAATAAGCGTATTGAGTGACGTAATAACAACACGGAACGAGCTTGTTTTTAGAATTGCTGGATGTCCTCGTTGTCCTCGCGTTAACAATAACAGTATTAAATGGATGAAATCGTTCATCGACGAGTACCTTTTGGAGAGTTGTTCTCGCCATTTAAATGACAAGTGATTTTTGCCGTTTAGCAGCTATTTTCTCATTAAAATTGACAGCAAAAGCTTCATTTGGATACAGGGTTCGACATTAATTTTTTTAATGACTTGTCCTTTCGGACAAGTGGTGTAAACAGTTGACCTGTCCGAAATTTACATTCACTTGTCCAAACTTTCTTTCAATATTTCAAACTAATAGTACATGTCACTTGCCTTTTATGATTCTCAATTAATTCATTGAATTAAATATGCTGTATTATTGTGTTTTTAAAAATATATTGTTGTATAAAAGTAATCTGAAGAGAAAGCACAGAAGTTACATCTTTATAGTTACTGGTAGAAAAAAAATAGGATGATTGTTGTAGAAATACAGTACAAAGGTGTAAAAGCTGTACAGCTTACACAAGGGCACCCATTATCTTTTAAAATTTATTTGAATCAAAGAAGTAGTTTAAATTATAGTGCGATAAAGTATCATTGACATTGGAAGAAGAGAACAAACAGTTTTTTTAACTTTCCAGTCTTCTTTTTACAAAATAAAATATATCACACATTTCCATGTTAATTTCGATGAAATGAATCAAATGTCACAAAACTGTACAATAAAATAAATGTTTCTTTGTCATGAGTAAGTACACATTCCAGTTGATTGAATTATCAAATGAAGAAGAACTAGAAGTAGAAAATGGCATAATTGTGTAATATTTATTATGTATTCAATAGAAAAATGCACTATTACAAATACTTAAACAGATTTAAAATGATTGTTTTAAAGTGACTACCAAAATACTAATTTATTATGTTTGAATCTTTGCAGTAATTTTTATCGTATTTGCAATCTCCGTAACCGACTTCGTATCCTATCCGGAGACTTGTCGTATTTTCGTGTTTTCTTTTTTACTGGTTTCTTCAGAGATATTATACTACGCTTTATGTACACTGTAAAAGTCACGCAAGGAACCAGCTTACAAATGGCGCGTCAACATGATAAACATAACGGGGTGACAGAAATATCTGATCCAAATCTTGAAATGGCTATAAAAATAAAAGGTGATCTACGGCAACTTCAAAATCGCTTTTTAAGATGAAGAAGGCAATCAGGACTATGATTTTAAGATTACTAGCCTATAAGATTGTTTTAAGCTTTTTACTTGTCCGATCGGACATGTACAAGATCGGTTTTACTTGTCCGAACCAGACTTTAACCTGTCCCGGGCGATCGGACAGCCGTTAATGTCGAACCCTGTGATATATTTCACAATCTTCCACCCAAAACAAGTTACGCTCATCATATTTAAAATACCAATTTTTCACACACTATGTGAAAAGATCGTGTTTACCAGGGGTGCGACTTTTTAACACACGACACCACAGGTTACCGCAGGCCACCCCATGCACCGTCAATATACCACAAAATACACTTTTGTGTACAGTTTTGGTGCTTTTTATGTCGTTTAATGTAGAAATAATGTCTTTCTTGCATTTTGTAACTTCATTTTTAGTAGCAGATTCAAAATTTAATCCGATTCATGTACCATTGGTCTACTTAAAATCATTAAAAGACAACCACATGCTGTCAGAATGCCAAAATATTTATCTTCTTTGTGGTTTTATTGAGTTTTATAGTGATATTTCATGTAAATATGAGATATTTTATGCATTTTTAAATGTATTAAAATTGAATATTAAAGGAAGTTTCATGCAGTTAGTTTTGTAAGTTCCTGTGGTTTGTCTTTTCATGATCATAAGTGGCTCATTATCAAGGATACACGGAACGGATTAAATGTTGATTCTACTATGAAAAAGATGTTACAAAAAGCACTGGAGACATTATTTCTACATAAAATAAAGTAAAAAACCTATAAAACTGTACAAAAACTGTATATTGTGGTATTTTGACGCTGCATGTGGTAGCCTATGGTAACCTGTGGTGTCGTGTGGTAAAAAGTCACACTGGTTTACCAGTAGCTTCTAACTGATTTTGTTCTGATTGAAGGCACTACAAAGAGATTCTATCAATGGTAATAAAGCAGCTAGAGTGTGATTCACAGAGGGGCAATACATCTGTTTCTGAAGTAGCCACCATCACAATGAAGTTTCCCCCAATTTTTGCTATTAAGCTGTTTCTGTGGTTTATTTAAGAAATAATTCATTGTGGCACAAATATATACTGATTTTACCAGCTGGGTTGGTCCTTTATGCCAAATATTTTTTCCTGTGCATTTGCCAATGGTAAAATGTGGACATGAAGGGTCAACCCTTGGTAAAATCGGTATATATTTGTGTCCCCATGAATTATTTGGTTTGTCTGAATACCAAAGAACATCATGAAAGTAGGCAACCTGTGTGTTGTTATATTCTATTTTATAAACTACAAATTGCAAGTTAGAGATTTTATGCCAACTTACCCCAGTCCGAAAATCTGTTGCAGTCTAGTGCATTGTTAGACTACTGGAAGCACAGGCTGCCAGAATGCTCTCCATATGCAAGACAGCCGGACATTTAAATAGCTCTAAAAGTTTTTAAAAAATGCTGTTTGTTTGTGCTAAATAAAAATATAGGGGATTAGCATGATTGACAAACCCTGCCATGGTAGTGATTTATACGATCAGTTACCCTGTGTATCATTTTTAATAATGGCTCCATAGTAAACATCACTTAATTTGTTTTTTCCTTTACTTAAATACAGGTAGAATATGTTCTTTCTATTGCAGAGTTACCTAACTGACATTTTCTAAAGACATTCTTTAAGATAATGCAGCGTCGTCCAGACGAACAGGTCAGTATTTATCATTATATGATTGGTAGCCAAGGTAGACACTTGTTTTAAGGCGCTGAAAAAAAATAGAGTTTACATGTTCTTAACACTCTCTTATTCCAACATAAAATGCAGTGATCTTGAAAGATTTTTAAATAATGGGCCCATGGCCCCTTAAAAATAAAATCAATGGGCTATGCCACAATTTTAATGGGCCATTTTTTTTTATGAAATAATTTCAGTTCTCACCATGATCATGATGCAAACTAAATATGATTGACCTTAAAATGCAGTCTATTGTGGCAGTTAATGTTCATTTGCATATTTATTTTCATAACTCGATGTTTTTTATTGTGTCAATGTATGTCTTAGTCCGAGAATCCTATGCCGTCCAACGTTTTGGACAGCAGAATATGCATGTCTGATCATAAAAGCAACAGAGAAAACAGATATAGTATGTTTCCCTCTCACTTCAGCCATTTTGATATTGATGTACATCTCATAATGACTTTAATTCACAATAATGAATATTTCATTTCAGTAGAAATTTGTTTCATAACAGTGCATTATTTCTAAAATAAACTTAAGTCTGTCAATTACCAAGACTTTTAATTGTTCTTGTATGAAAGATTTGACCAGATGCAATTTAAAAAAAAAACTTCCATCACCCACTGCACCATAAAATGCAAGTTACAAGGCAGAAACATTAATATGGTCTCCTGTAGCTGTTGGTTTCGATGGTTCAGAAATGGTGCCAGACTCGGAGGGGGTATCAGTGTTGTCAATGTCATCAATCAAAGCATCATTTCAAATCAACATCATCATTGATCATCATCGCATCTCCGTTATTATTTTTATCATTTTGGCCCCCAAACGAAGGATAAGAAAATAATGATCACTGTCCTGGTTCAGGCTCCTTAATAATTTTTTTCTTTCGTTGCATTTTTTTTATTGGCCATTGACCTCTGAATTATAATACACAGGATTTGGATAGGAGGGAGGAAATTCTGGAAATTGCGGCAATTTAATTGGTTAAAAAAATAACACAATCGGTCATAACTATATTAAGTAACAGGGAAATTACGTGGAATGTAGAAAGAAAATCGATGTAATTCAAGAAAAAAAAATTTTTTTAAAATAAATTTTCACAATTTAAGTTCTCCAGGACGTGACCAAACAGACACTGTAGTACAGTCAAGAGTAAAATAGACTGCGCCATGCAGGCACATGGGTTCAGTGTATTTCTGCGCCATTTTCTGATCAAATGCGCATGGCGAACAACTTTCCCAAACACTGAAATGTAATCCACGGACTCAATATTCCTTTCTATGTTATTCCACAGCAATCCACTGACTCAGAAATCACTGCTCTGATTTCACCAGCAACCCACTTACTCAGTGACGAATTCATCATCAATCACTTATGTGTGATTTCAAATACACTGACTCGAAAATCTGTCTGTAATCTACAGACTTAATAATTTCATCTCTGCGATTCCACTAGCAATTCATGAAGACTTAAACAATCCTTTAAAAAATTTATTCTTTCCATCTCACAATTTAAAAAGTAGAAGGTCAGAAATTTCATTTTACTTCAAAAATTTCAAATAGAAACATTTAATAGAATCTATTAACAACTGCATTGGACAGAATCTGGTGCAGTTAACTCACCTTGTCATGGAAGACTTATTGTTCTTTATTGGATTCATTGTTATATTTAGACACAAAGAAGAGTGACCCCTGGTGAGCCCCAGTTTCCACGAGTTATTGCTGCGTCAGCCCAGAGATTTGGAGAAGCAGGTGGAGATAATTCAATGGCATTTCCATTGCATAATTTTTCGTAAGTTCAATAGTTTTTTTTGGAGTATATATAGAAATAAAGAAAAGCAGTAAAATGTTTGATCTTACTTGTCTGTATATAGATTTTCTGTTTTGGTTGTTGGTTTTATTTGATATGATTAGGTATATCTTAGAAGGAAATTGAAGAAAATGTATTTAATTGAAATTAGCCATAACATGTTTAGTTGGTGATTTTTTTGGTTCTTTTCAAGTCTGTTAAATCAACAACTTAGTAACTGTTCTTGGCGAATGGTTGACAGTACACTGCATGTGAAAATTGTATGTATATAAAAACAAGATACTGGTCAGTATGTCTTTCAACAGATTTATTATGTTTTCAGAGTCAATCAAGGTACTGGTTTACACCCAGGCCAAGCACCTGTGGCCCATCATGGTGTCCAACAGCCAGCACACCAGCAGTCATCACAGGCCGCCATCCCCCAAGTGGTCCCGCCTCCACAGGTAATCAGAATCTGTTAGGGGTTTAATGAAATATGCATGTCATAGGTGAAAGTTTTCCCGTATTTTATGAATTTTAGGATGTTAAGTAATTTTATGACTTGATTATTGCAAACATTTAGGTGTTAAATGTCACCTACTGGTATACAAAGGAACAGCAGTGGGGTTTGAAATTATTCTAAAAAAAATAAAACATGGCAAAAAATATAAAAAAATTGTTTATAAATTGACTAGAAAACACATTGTTTGAGATGTAGTCTGTTTCCATGGTAACTACAAAGTAGCCTCAGATGTTAAAATTTTTGGGACAAAATTTCTTCATTTGAACATTAGTCAGAGCCATGAAAGTTCTGTATCAGTGGTCCCGGGATGTCCATGTTATTTTGCCACAGTTAAGTTTTTAGTGCTCGCCACTTTTGCATTGATGAAGGCATTTGATAATTGATGATTGATTTCTAAATCAATTTCGTCACCTAAATTCCCAGGAGTATAAAAAATTTGTGTTACACATTCATTCTACCAAGTGTAAAAGGATATATTTATGACCAATTAACCAGAAATTAAATTATTTCAATTTCACCTCGATATTAGCAGGTGTCAATTGTTGTTTTTACAGGTAATCCGATTAACATGATTAAGTGGTGCTCCTTGTCACTATAGGCCAACATACTTGTTGTAGATTGTACTGATGCACACAGACTTTTATCTTGTGATTAAATATGTAATTCAAATAAAAATTGCAAAGATTTTGCATATTTAACTAATTTTCGTATGTTTTTATGTGTTTCAAATGGATTACACACCATTTGTTTACTTGTCAAATTACCAATGATAACCACTTAGAAAACAAAGAGTACAACGACCCTTTATGAAAAATTGTAACCGATTAATAAGCAAACACTTTTTAAATAAGTTTTAAAATTAAAGTTCTTTCAAAATTTATAAACATATTTTATTTTAATCATTTTTTTATATTTGTAAGTTGCAATCGAAAGAAGATACCTGTTTATTCTGTACAATTGTATGTCATCAGTACAATAAATGCTTCTGAGCAAATGCTTATGTGGTGCGTCCACTAAAGTGACTAAAGCCCTCAAAATCCTAAAAAATTCCCTTCTGCTGTATGGTTTGTGTTTAAGGTCAATTGTTCTGGCACTATTTTTTTTAAGCATGCACAGTTTATGAATATGTTTTGTTCAATTATGGTTTGCATTGATGTATATAGGAAGGCTTCTTTTTTTTTTGGTTGGTCTGACAAAATTGGCATGACAGAAATGTAAGACATAAGCTTAGACTAATATTTCGCTTGTTAATCTGTACTGTATTTGTGCATATGAAATTTAATTTATATGAAAATTTTATTCATGGACCATGTTCATACAACCCTTGTTTCAATATAAATTTTTTTTTCAAGATGCCATGAAAATGGAATTGGATGCCAATTTTTGTTTGTGTTGTTTTGAAGACAAGTTTATAAGTCAACTTTTACATGAAGAGACAGTTAATTATTATTATTTTATAGTGTTTTTTTTTGTGTAAATATTTACTTCATTGATATAATATCAGGCACACTGCAACTTCAGCTTGAATACAAACATAAGGTTTAAATGACTGAATTTTTTTATTTTAAGGATGACAAACACAAACCCATAGTCATCCACACAGAACCAAAACAAGACACAGCTGTGAGTTATCTCCCTTTGTAATGTGCACTCTAAACTGGTTCCCTGTTTTTATTTTGCTTATGTACATGTGTATATAGCTGACCTGATATTGAGCTGGGATTAGTTCAGGAAGTAAAAATTTAAATGTTTGAAATTTTGAAAAGAAAAGTTAAAAGACAGTAAAAACTAAGATTTCTGTTCAATCATAAATTTTCAATAAACAAAAAGGCAAATAGATTAGCATATACAGCAGAGAACCAGTTTAACTGTCTTGAAAAATATTGGGTTGTCTCCCATCAGATCACACATAAATATGGGTTGAGACCTTAATACACAAAGCAGCTATATAATATTTGATTACTTATTTTTTTTTATAGAAAAACATTAGCATTTAAGTAGATTTTCAAGGTATAAGAGAATTTAAAACATTTTTAGACAAAGTAAACTTCTTAAAAACTGGCTAGCAAAATTCTTCAATAAATGGTTACATTTACAAAGAGTGTTGCAGGTTATATTAATTTTGTGTTTGGATTGCTATTCTGGCTTATCCTACTTTTTAATGATGTTTTCTTCAGTATAACTACCATACTTGTGTGTGTCTATCTGATGATATTCGTTTCAAGTTAACATCTTTCTTTTATTCTCCGTCACTTCAATAAATAAATACAAATAAATTGTAATAAATGGTTCATGATGACAGGCAATTTCTTACTCTATTAGACCTCATTGATGGCAGAAATTTACATTTTGTATTTGAGATATATCTTGAAGTGCCACCTTCTTCAATCCTCCACCTACTTGAAATCTTGAAGCATGTATATTTGGGTATTGTGTCAAGTTTTATTCTTTATACATGAGATATCCAATCAGATTCCTCAATTAAAAATACAACCGTGAAATACTGCGATGCCGTAATTCCTCAAACAAATTTACTTTTCTTTTATAATTTGAATTAAAGTAAGGATCTGACCACTTTACACAGGTCTGTTTTAAAAGACTCATTTTTCTTCACTGTTTTTATGTGTGCTAACCTTGACCTACTTTTGGTCTGTGACATTGACCTTTACCTATGACTGCTTTACATGTCTATTAAAGGTGAATTTTAATATATTTACCCATGATCCATGTGGTTGAATTACTGATTTAACATCTAAGTGATTCCTTCCACACTTCATAGAAATCTTGTGGCGGGTCAAGATTATTGTATAGGTTTGATGGATGGGACATATGGTAGAGATCAACCAGGTTTGTATAGAATTTTGACCTTTGACCTTGACAGTACTGCAATCCAAGGTTTGGGGATGTATGGTAGATCCTGACAGAATTTGTGCAACGTTTGACAGTACTGCTTACCTTGGTGTGGGATCTAACAAGTCTGCTGTAGTTTGGACTAATATTCATCACATCTAGAGTAAGCCAATGAAATAACATATTAGCTTCTCATCTATTCACCATTATAAACAAACCAATAAAAATGGTTTCCTGTGTTTTGGTTTCTCCATTGAAAGTGTTAGTAACATTTAAAAGATTTATGTTGCTATATTGTTAATATGCAGGTTAACTGAAGTGGTGTCTGTCCTGTTAGGTAGTTACAAGTAGACAAAAAAAAACAAATCTTTTCTGCTTGTTCAAATATCCTGGTAGGCAAAAAAACATCTTTTCTGCCAGTTCAAAAAATGTTTAATTGATCTGAGATGCTTATATGTTATATGGGTTGGATGAAATGTTACACAGTAAATTTGATCAATTATTTTCAGTTTGTAAAATACAACATGTTTAGTAACATTGATTACATGTGTGCAAATGACTTTACAACAAATTTTGATTTTGAAATGTTTTGCTATTTATAGGAATTATATATATTTTTTATGTGATTTCAATTTAAATAATTTCTGCGCTGTTACCATGGTTACACCTATTAATAATGGAGTATTCAGTCAAGGAATATTCAGATATCATGTTCGACTCCAGTATAAATTGTTTATTTTATGCCAGAAAATCTTGCATCATTAATTTCTACAGTTGTTTTTCTATTTTGAAGGATGTCTTTTTGCAGGCCCATACTGCAGCACAAGTTCAAGGTCAGCAGCAACAGTTTCAGAGGTTGAAGGTCGAGGATGCTTTATCTTATTTAGATCAGGTCAAACTGCAGTTTGGAAATCAACCCCAGGTGTACAATGACTTCCTGGATATCATGAAGGAATTCAAATCACAGTCGTAAGTAATTTTACAGTACCGCAGGTGTACAATGACTTCCTTGATATCATGAAGGAATTCAAATCCCAGTCATAAGTAATGTTAAATAGCTGCTATGCTATTAATGTACATAAAACTATTCCTTATTTTCGGAATACAAGAGTTACTTCCCATTTTCAAGAGTTGTCTTTCATAACAGCAGGTATCTTGTAATGAACAGATAGGGAAAATCATGTTTTTATTTTTTTAAATAATTTCTGTGGACTGACTCTTCCAGTACAACATAAAAAAAACTGCAGAATTAGTTTGCACATCATAATAAATTTTATCGGATGCTTTAATATATGTGAATAAAAAAATATTATAGAAAAACTACTTTTTACCCACAGTAGGTACTATAAAGTACCTGCTCTAAAGAACAGATAACTCTGCAAATGGGAGATAAATCTTGTCTAAGGCTTAGTATCATAAATTAAATTATATTTTATTAACATTTGTGTTGTGTGGTGAAGTATCTTAAGACCAAAGCTTGTTTTCAAGACCATAATTGAGGAGTCATTTTATTGGTTTTCTCAGGGTGATGGTAGATCTTCCACCAAGTGACAACAGTCAACAGAGACACATGACTTATAAGTAACACTGTTTCCTATTTTAGGATTGACATCCCCCAAGTCATTTAACGAGTATCAAATCTTTTCTGTTTCTGATTTTAGGATTGACACCCCTGGAGTCATCAACCGAGTATCAAATCTTTTTAAAGGACATCCAGATCTGATTGTGGGCTTCAACACTTTCTTACCACCAGGATATAAAATTGAAGTCCAGGCCAATGAGATCAACGTTCATCAGCCGGGCCAGCAGACACTTTGTATCCCCACATCAGCCCCAGTCAATTTATCATCAGTAAGTCTTTGGTTACTACTTTCAGAAATACAAGAGTTACTTCCCATTTGCAAGAGTTGTCTTTCATAACAGCAGGTATCTAGTATTGAACAGATAGGGAAAAATCACGTTTTTATTTTTTTTAAATCATGTCTGTGGACTGACTCTTCCAGTACAACTAAAAAAAACTGCAGAATTAGTTTTCATATCATAATAAATTTTACCGGATGCTTTGCTATATGTGAATAAAAAACTATTGTAGAAAAACTACTTTTTACCAACAGTAGGTACTATAAAGTACCTGCTGTAAAGAACAGATAACTCTGCAAATGGGAGATAAATCTTGTTTACCGGAATAGGGGTTATCAAATGTTTTCAGAATTGTACTATTGTTAAATTGAAGAAGCTACTTAAAATAATAAAATACATGTAGTTTTATCAAATTTTTGTATTAATAGAAAGTACCACCTCCAGCGCACATGCCCAGCAGTCATAACCATAGCAACCAATCATCACACCATAGTTACCATCAATCACCGCATCGGAACCAGGAACCAGTTATAACAGGGAACCAGCATAGTACACCCATCCAACAGCAGCAGCAGCAGCAGGCAGGGCAACCAGTAGAGTTTAATCATGCAATTAATTATGTCAACAAAATAAAGGTAAACAGCTGATTGTAATTTTATACTTCAAATTGTGTTAAAAGCGATGATGACCAAAAAAATCTGTTCAGTCATTAGCTAATATAGGAAGGTTTAGTTATAGAATTGTAATTATAATATTCATGGTTAGGTCATTTTTTGATTGGTAGACCGTTATCGCTCCTTTTTTCGATAAACTATTTGCAATAAAATAGTGCCTTCATTTAATTAAAATGAAATATAATAAAAAGGTTTGAGAATTAAAATAATTCTTAAATTATGGAATTATGAGGAATAGAAGCTGCTTTTACCCCATTCATCGATGTATGTACTCACCAACTCACTCACAAACTTTCACTAAAATTAGTAAAGTGTGTGAGCGAGTTGGTTCTATTCATACATAATGAATATGGTGAACGGCTTTTATTCCTGTGATAACCCACATATTAAGGCTGTTTCAAAAAATTTGAATGTGTTGGGGAGGAAGTAGGTGGAAAGACCTTTTTTTTATCCTCCCATAATCTAAACAGGATTCATTCTTAGGTTTGCTTCAATTCCCTTGAGAAAACAAATATGTATAATTTGATTTTAAAACTCAATAGATAAATTTTTGTTTTTTATCAAATAGATTTGAGTTGTTTAATTCTTTAGTGATTTTGGTTAAAGTGACCCTTTGTCTGTGTATCACACTTAAATTGGAATTAAGAGCTTTTGGTAAAAATAAGAAATGCCCATTAGAAATCAAGGTTATGGTTAATCCCTATCACAGATCCATGGCATTTTTACTGGCCCTTTGCAATTTGAACTCAATTGTAGTTATCATAGCCAAAATGATTTACTCGATTGTAGATATAGCCAAAATGATTTTTTTTGTCAAAAATTTGGTGGTTATCAGATGGTAACTTGAAAATGCAACTCCATTTTGCTAGAAGTAAAAGTCCTTGGTGTATGAAACCTGTTATGGATAGTTGTAATTAGAAATAGCTAAATTATATTGATTTTCAAGGTAAATTGTCTTGTTCCTTTCAGCTGATTTTTAATTCAGCATCTGTGTTAATGGATATTAAATACAACATAATGTGGCAGGGTATCACTTAATGTCCTCTGTGTTAATGGATATTAAATACAACACAATGTGGCAGGGTATCACATAATGTCCTCTGTGTTAATGGATATTAAATACAACACAATGTGGCAGGGTATCACTTATTCTAATGCAGTTCTTGATGTAACGTCAATTCTGATTGGATAACGTGAATAATTTCATGGCATCAATTCCATGATTGATGCCGTCAGATTTTAACGCAAGCGCAGATGTTATTTCCGGCAAATACAAAATTCCAATATTAATCAGTTAATTTAGTTTTTTATTGCCGTAGCATTAGAATGGAGATAACTGTATTGTATTTGAAGATTTGCCGGCATCAATTGGTGATTTGATGGTCGGAAATATCCGTTTACTGGCTCCGCTTACGCGTCGCCAATAAACTCAATTTCCGACCATCAAATCACCAATTGATGCCGGCAAATCTTCAAATACAATACAGTTATCTCCTAAATGTCCTCTGTGTTAATGGATATTAAATACAACACAATGTGGCAGGGTATCACTTAATGTCCTCTGTGTTAATGGATATTAAATACAACACAATGTGGCAGGGTATCACTTAATGTCCTCTGTGTTAATGGATATTAAATACAACATCATGTGGCAGGGTATCACATAATGTCCTCCGTGTTAATGGATATTAAATACAACACAGTGTGGCAGGGTATCACTTAATGTCCTCCGTGTTAATGGATATTAAATACAACATCATGTGGCAGGGTATCACATAATGTCCTCCGTGTTAATGGATATTAAATACAACATCATGTGGCAGGGTATCACTTAATGTCCTCCGTGTTAATGGATATTAAATACAACATCATGTGGCAGGGTATCACTTAATGTCCTCCGTGTTAATGGATATTAAATACAACACAATGTGGCAGGCTATCACTTAATGTCCTCCGTGTTAATGGATATTAAATACAACACAGTGTGGCAGGGTATCACATAATGTCCTCCGTGTTAATGGATATTAAATACAACACAGTGTGGCAGGGTATCACTTAATGTCCTCTGTGTTAATGGATATTAAATACAACGCAATGTGGCAGGGTATCACTTAATGTCCTCTGTGTTAATGGATATTAAATACAACACAGTGTGGCAGGGTATCACTTAATGTCCTCTGCGTTAATGGATATTAAATACAACACAATGTGGCAGGCTATCACTTAATGTCCTCTGTGTTAATGGATATTAAATACAACACAACGTGGCAGGGTATCACTTAATGTCCTCCGTGTTAATGGATATTAAATACAACACAGTGTGGCAGGGTATCACATAATGTCCAATTAGATTTGTGAATTGACTCAAAGTCTGCCAAAATTTGAAGGAAGCATAATTTGTTTCTTTATTATGTTTTACAAACTGATATTTTCCTTTATTTGAACCAGTGTTCAATCTAGAGCGCGCCATTGCGCCATTCCCGCATTTGTTGTTGAATTGACGCGCTTAAAAAACCTCCTGGGTCATTACTGGCGCCACCTAATTTTTCATTGCTTTGAGAAATTCCCCCATAGTCAACAGCTTTGAGAAAGTCCCTTTAAAATATACCAGAAATTTAACTGTATTCTTGGTCCTAAGTACGCTTTTTATCATGTACAATTACAATTTAGCAAGCGTCTAAATCACGTAGACAATATATTATCGATTTTTTTATAACGTGTTGTTCATGCTTCAAGATGAAGCGTATTTCTTCATATTTTACTCCATTGGAGATAAACGTGCAGTTGTCATGTCTCTATATTGGTTTTATTGACCCCTAGCTATAAATTCTGACCCCCTATGGTAAGTTATTAGGGCCATCATGACCCCCTTAGGCCAAATTCTAGATTGAACACTGTTTGAACCTCTTCTTTGTCACACAATATTTTATATTAAATATGTTTTTAATCCAGGTATTTCTCTTTACAGAATAGATTTCATGGTCAGCCAGAAATTTACAAAGCTTTCCTGGAAATACTTCATACTTACCAGAAAGAACAAAGAAATCTCAAAGAGGTAGGTGCAACATGCTTGTCTGCAGACTTTCGTCATTGGAATTTTGAGTTAACTTTGTAGGAATGATGATTAATGAGGATTTCTACAGTGATTTCCTTCTAGATTTTAGATCCTGCGATCAGTATGCTAATTTTCTAGACTGAATTTGTCTATATCCAGATTTGTAATTGTCCCCTGACTTTTGGCTCATGTTGTTCGGTCGGTTTTCTTTTGCTTTCCTTTTTATCTTGACTGGGCACAAACATGACTCGGTATTAGGTTTTGTGTTCATTGCAGTAGCTAAGTAATCTTATAGTATCAATTTTAGCATATTCCAGTTAGAGACAAAATGTCATTCATTCTCCACTAATGAATGGCCTTTTCTTGTCCTTTATACATGTATTAGGTCAGCTACAATTAGCAATCTGACAAGATTACTTGGGCCAACAATTTTCTGCAAAAAGCATATCACAATGTAACATGTCAGTTGTCAAGTAAACTCGCAGATTATAAATTAAGAGATTGTAATAATTTTCCTACCTCTGACTGAAGCTATACTGTAAGAAAAATCCAGCTTTAAAGTCAACAAACTGTTTTATTTTATACAGGGAATTGTAACCAGTTACAAGCCTCTGACTGAAGCTGAGGTATATTCCCAGGTTGCTAAGCTGTTTCAGAACCAAGAAGACTTACTAGCGGAGTTTGGACAGTTTCTACCAGATGCCAATGGTTCTTCATACGGTGGTTATGTAAGTAATATGAATGTAGGCGCAGCCTAAATGCGAGCATCACACATTGTTCATGTCGTTACTACAGAGCCCCCTTACAGTGCCTCTACATTCCATTGATGACGTGACGTCTTATATATAATGTGTTGGTGATGTCACAAAACTCAATTTCAAATACAGCGTTTCAGATTGAAAAAAATTTGTCTGGCATTTTTGTAGTAATTTAAAAAATAAACACTTTAATTTTATCGATGTCAAAATTATTTTTGTCCACTTTTATATTACATATTTTTCGTTCATCTGCGGTCTACAATGTTTTCTTCGGATAGCTCAACTACTATCTGAAATGGATTTGTTCATATGGATCACGTGACTTTTTTTACACACACGCATGTAACCGTATAGCTCGCATCTGTGATGCTCGCTTTAATTATATATGGAGCTTGTAAAGCTGTAGTCATTATAATTCAGAAAAAAAACCAAATGTAATGTGTCTCTAAGTTAATTTATCTTCACGTCAGTGTTCAGTTGTATCATGTATGATGTAATTATGTAAACGGTGGTGTCTAAGTTAATTTATCTTCATTGTCGGTGTTCAGTTGTATCATGTATGGTGTAATTATATAAACGGTGGTGAATATGATTGCAAACATGGAAATAAACTGTATAAAATGAATAATGCACAAGTCAGAACCAAATCTTAACTCCCAATTTCTGAATTATGTTTGGCCTCTTCGTATGTGGTCTAGTTTACATTAGGTCCGGTCTATTAATTTATAATGCTACCAAGACTGATGATCCAGCCGTGAAAAAAGTCTTAATGTCAAACACTGAACAAATAGATAAGACACAAGTTTTGCAACCTAGAATTGTTTTCTTTTCTTCATAAGCTCATTTTTCTGGCCTGCCCTTCCCTATAGCCCTTTAATTACTCAGGCTTGCTCTCTGCCCTTCCCAATAGCTCTTTAATTACTCAGGCTTGCTCTCTTCCCTTCCCTATAGCCCTTTAATTACTCAGGCTTGCTCTCTGCCCTTCCCAATAGCCCTTACATGTTTGGGCATTCTTAAAAAATATTTAGTTTTGCTGTTCCCTCAGCCATTACTTAGGTAGGTAGTTTATATTGTCTTGGGCTGTTTGAATACATTAAAGGTTTTTTGATGGCAATTCTTTTTACAGACTGTTCAATGGCAAACATGTATCATTTCAGTTGAATATGCTGCAACATGACTCGTCATTAGGAGTCCGAAATGACCACTCTAGCACTGTAAAAAAACCTGGTCTGAAAAGTCAAATGAACAAAAGTAGTCAACATAGAAGGCCCTCTAGTGGCCAGCCACCTCCTCAAAAGGTAAGGCCATCTAGTGGACAGCCACCTCCTCAAAAGGTAAGGCCCTCTATTGGCCAGCTATGTCCTCAAAAGGTAAGGCCATCTAGTGGCCAGCCACCTCCTCAAAAGGTAAGAACCCAAAATTTAAAAAAACGACATAATTCACTGCACCAAATGAATGAAAAGCATAAAAACTAGACATTTAACAAAACATGTGAAATGCAATATTTATAACCCAGCAACAATTTTTTTGCACTGTCTTTAGGCCAAAAATTTGTGGTGCTACACGTTTTCAAAAAATGAAATATCATCTATTAATAAATAAGAATTATGTATTTGAAGGGAGATAAACCCTACTTTCTCAACAATGAAACAGAATATTTGTTCAAAGTTGCATTCTTTATGCTTATCAGTGTTTGACCTTGTTTTCAGAAACAGAAGACTGGTACTTTAAAAGACATCTCATTAGCTGAAGCTGGCAGATATGGCACTCTGAATGAATTTGCTTTCTTTGATAAGGTAATACACAGCTTATAAAACCTGTGATAATGTCACACGGTCTTGTAAATTAAGTTTAATTCTTCCACCTTGTCCATAGCGATATTCATCCATTCTCATCTGCTAATACTGTGAAATACTTTTTATTCGTGGGGTATCAATTTTCATGGTTTTCGTGGAGGCCTCGGACCACGAAATTAAAAATCCAACGAAGAATAAAACTTCATTAACAGATGGGAACTTGGGAACAACGATCTGAAAATGTACGAGATCGGACATTTATTTGTAAATGTAATGTATGATGTTGTGGTTCGATCCATTACTAATGTTCAGCTCAAATTCATTCTTAATGATTATGTTACAGGTTTCATGTTCGAATTTTGTTTTTATTAAATGTAGGTATTATTTAATTGTAAAGCGTACGAAGAAACATCGACTTCCGGTCAAGGTGGGGATATATGAGGTGTTCATTTTCGATGTTAAAAGTAACAAATTATTATCGGAATAATGAGTTTGGTTGCTCCTTTGAACATAAATTTAAATAACAAATAAAATATTGAAAAGATAAGCTATACTTTATCTTTATAAGTGCATATCAATGACACGCTATATCAAATGGATGTTGTGATAATACCGATCGTGGTACAAATGACATTAAATTACACCTTTGTATTTATTGCTGCTCAACACATGAGGCCAAACAAAAAAATATGTGTGTTTCCGGTTACATAGATTATAAAATAGGTAGGTAGGGTCGGTTTTTTTTTTTTTTTTTTTTTTTTTATTTTTTTTTTTTTTTTTTTTTGGGAATGAATCGTGTTTGTTAAATTAGTAATTTAATTTTTACCTTTATCTATTATAACTGTGTAGGTGTAAAGCTTGTAAGTTTCAAGAATTTACTATAAAGGCTTTAAAAGTATACACTAATACAGTCATTGAATGAGCTATCAATTTCGTTACAAGCGTTCATATGTTTCCATTTCGCCGCCATGTTGTGGCGGAAGTATGAAAATAGAACTAAAACCAGGAACAATACCGGGAGTTTTCCGGTTCGAAGTAAACTCCGTTAAAAACGCAAAAAAAAAGTTTAGGGTCGGCTTCAAAAAAATAGGTAGGGTTGGGTAACCGGAAACACACATATTTTTTTTTTTGGCCTGAAGTGACAAATGCCCTTCGGCTAGGAATGCTTCTATAGATAACAATTAGAGAATTAAATAGACTCAAAGTAGTTTTTATTGCAATTAATCAGTTAATTAATACATTTCCGTGTTTATAATTAGCTATTGATTTCCGTGTTGTTAATTTTTACCTTCGTTACCACGCGCGTAAACAACATCATGTAATGAAACTCTTTTGTCTTCTTTATATGTAAATGTTTATTATCAACAGTGAAAATGATTCTGATGTAATCATTTGTTTTGATCGCCTCCTCACTTTTTGCCTTTTTGGAAGCCGTCAGTCCACGAATTTAAGAACCCACGAACATGTAAAATTTCACCAAACCACGAAAATTAATACCCACGAATTTAGATACTTTCACAGTATAGATTGAAATGTGCAACTTTTTCTCAGTATTTTATGGTATTGAAATTACTAATAGAAAGTTGCTTAATATCATTACCTGTCCTCTTTCATGTGAAAGTTGTTGGTTTAGAAAAAAAGGTACATGCACTTTTAGGAAAACCAGTATTTTTAAGTTTTAAAGGTCATAAACCTGAATTCAGATAAATGTTATTGCCTTGTACTGGAAACAATCGAGTTACCTCCCTTAGTGTGTACTGGAAACAATCGAGTTACCTCCCTTAGCGTGTACTGGAAACAATCGAGTTACCTCCCTAAGCGTGTACTGGAAACAATTGAGTTACCTCCCCTTATTTTCTGTCTATTCACTTGTTCTGTTGCATTCCACTGGCGGAAAAACATAAAATTTCTATCACTTGTGGAAGATAACAGTCTTTCCTATGTTTGCATTACTTTTGGACTTATCTATTTATCTAATTTAATTATACAAGCCTGTATTTACCTGTTTAAAAGTCAACAAATGTGTCACCTTGGTTTTAAAGCAAATAATCAAATACATGATTTTTTTTACAGGTGCGGAAAGCTCTGAAGTATCCTGAGGTTTATGAGAACTTTTTAAGATGTTTGGTGCTTTTTAACCAGGAAGTAATATCCAGATCCGAGTTAGTTCAACTGGTCCAAACATTCTTAATGTGAGTTTTAAAGGTCATAAACCTGAATTCAGATAAATGTTATTGCCTTGTACTGGAAACAATCAAGTTACCTCCCCATATGTATTGGAAACAACCGAGTTACCTCCCTTACCGTGTACTGAAAACAATCGAGTTACCTCCCTTACCGTGTACTGAAAACAATCAAGTTACCTCCCCTTATGTATTGGAAACAATAGAGTAACCTCCCATTAACAAATATACATGTACATTCTATTGAACTTATCTGATTATGAAAAATTGTGTATGGAAATATGTGTACTTTTCAGTGTTGACATGATTTTTGTTTGTTTGATTGATTGATATTAAATGACATTTTCAGCAATTTTTCAGCTATATCTTCACATCCAGTTTTTATTAGGGCCCCGCCACTTTGTGGCGGACGCCCTATAGTGATCAGTCTCTCCGTCCGTCTGTGCGTCCATCCGTCCGAACTAATCCTGTCCGGGCTGTAACTTTTTTATCTTTTGAGGTAGGCTTTTGATATTTGGAATGTAGGTAGATAATATCAAGGCGATGTGTTGCATACCATGGTTGATAACCTTTGACCTTGAACTTTGACCTTAAGGTCACATTATTGCTTTCTGTCTGACAAATTCATGTCGAGGCTGTAACTTTTTTATCTTTTGAGATAGGCTTTTGATATTTGGAATGTAGGTAGATAATATCAAGGCGATGTGTTGCATACCATGGTTGATGACCTTTGACCTTGACCTCAAGGTCAGCGGGGCACAAAGATATGGGTACCATCTCACTGATATCTAGTTTGGGGAGAAAGCCGGAGAAAACTGGCAATCCTTGTCAGATAAGATTGGGGTCGGGTGAGATTGAAACCCACAACATCAATATTGACAAGCAACAAGGGCCTGTGTTGACATGCATTTTTGTACAAATTTACCTGTTATAAAGTGGTGTGTATCTCAAGGTAGCCTTGCTTTGAACTCATTATTTTTATGCTCTTTAACTTTCGGTTCGACTTTGGCTTTGGCATTAAATGTTGTAACAGATGTTTGAATTATGTTTGTTTTCAGAAAATATCCAGAGCTGTATAAATGGTTCAAAGATTTCCTTGGTTACAAAGAATCTGGAGGAACCACAGAACCAATTCCTATGGGAGCTACAGGAAAAGAAAGAGTTGGTGGTGACCTTGCTATGGAAATAGGTAGGTACCATAATAACATGTATTGTGAAACGATTTGACAGTCATCATTTCAAGGGTTATAAGGCAATTTTCAAAGTTTCATGAGAAGTTTGGGAATTAAATGATAATCTACTAACTTACAAAAGTAAAATTATTTGTGGATATTAAGTTTTTAAAAATCATTTGAAAGATTGTCTTTGTTTATTTGTGTGGAGTTTAATGACGTTTTCAGCAATTTGTCAGCTGTATAATGGCTACTAGTTTTTACTGGGGAGAGAATGAGAATACCTGGTGAAGCACTGACATTTGGTATTGAAAACTTGCAGTCTTGGTAGATTCATATTATTCTAGTGTTGGTTGAATACAGAAGAATTTTAGATATGTACTAACACTCTCTTTGTTTTAGATTATGCAACATGTAAGAAATATGGTACAAGTTACAGAGCTTTACCCAAAACTTATCTACAGCCACGATGTTCTGGCAGGACATCTCTTTGTAAAGAGGTATGACTGTATTCTTTGAAGATTTAAAACTACGATGACAAATTGAAAATAAGATCTTTCAATGATGTATTAGAGTAGTTACATTGTGGATTCGCAAAATAACTGGGGGGGGGGGGGGGGGGGGGGTGCAATTTTGGTACATTTTGGAGAGTTGGGAACATCGTAAACTTACTTTAATGGGTAAAATTACAGTAATTAAGAGTTTAGCAATATCCAAGCTTATTCATCTTTTTACAGCATAGCCTAATCTGCAGGACAATAAATTACAGGAATTAATTACCATGTTTTACAAATTTATTTGGAGTGGGAAATCAGATAAAATTAGAAGAACCACCTTGATTGGTGACCTAGATCATGGAGGACTTAATATGATCCATTTACCTTCTTTTGTTGCTTATTTAAAATCTGGATGGATTAAAAGATTTTATGATAACCCTGCAGGTCCATGGCAGAAAATTTTATCATGTTCTCTAAAACCATGTATGAATGACACTGAACGCTTTTTCAAACTACATAGTGAAAAAATGCAAGAGGTCGGGGAGAGAATTACAAATTTATTTTGGAAAGATGTGATAATAAGCATAGCATCTGCAAAACCTCTGCCAAGACATTGCATAATTGATGTATTATCTACTGATTTATTGAATTTTGTTCCATGTTCAGAGTTTAAATATTACAGTAATTGGAAGAATTTTGGAGTTCAATACTTGTATAATATTATTGATCCACAGAACGGGCAATTTTATGATTTTGATGTAATGAAAAATAAGCTATGTAACAACAATTTTATAAAGTATTATAGTTTAATATCAAGTATTCCTAATTTTATGAAAAAGTGTATTAAAGAAAATGCAAAAAATGTCAATTGGCATAACTTTACAGTAGTAAACAATTTTTTTGACACACTGATGGCTTCCAAAAAGCATAAGTTTGTTTATAAGTATTTAAGAGATCAAGTTTTTTATGCACCTAATGATAAACTTCTCAAATGGGAGGAACATCTTGGGTTTGAAATCCACAACTGGTCAAAATATTTTGTGACTTTAAAGGAATGTTGTGAACATACTTATCTGAAGACTTTTCAATACAAAATATTACATAGAATCCTTCCAACAAACAATTTCTTATATATGGTAAAATTGAAAAATACAAAACTCTGTGGATTTTGTAAGACTGATATTGAAACAATTGAACACTTATTTTTTGATTGTACTATTGTAAGATGTTTTTGGGATGTTGTATCAGAGCATGTGAAAAGGTTTTACATGTATGTTTTTGATCTGTTAAAAGAATCTGTACTTCTTGGGTATGTTAATGAGCAACCGTTTTTTAATTTTATCATACTAGTGACAAAGAACTATATCTACCATTGTAAATTAAAGGAAAGAATCCCAAACATTATTGAACTTAAATCTAAGCTGAAATATTTTTATAGTGTTGAACAATACATTGCAAATAAAAACCATTGTATGCATAAGTTTGAGCAAAGGTGGGCCCCGTTTAACCATATTTTTCCATAGATTTGACACATTTTTCTTGTTATAACTTTTTATATACTTTAAATAAATACCATCAGCAGTTTTGTATTCTTTTTTTTTATATTAGAAAAAGTAATTTGAGGGGAGAAAGTGAGAGTGAATGTACTATTTTTTAATTATTGTTTATTATTTTTTATATTTTTTAAATTTTTTGGTATTGTTGTTTTTTAGAGCATTTTGTAAATTATATATATATATACAAAAATATAGTCAGCTGTGACACTATATGCATATTAATAGCCCCAGAACACCCTGGTCAGGTGGTGATGGATAGGGTCCTATGTAAAACCCTGACTATAAAAAATAAATTTTAAAAAAAAACCTATTTTTAGCCAAAAAAAAAAAAAAAAAAAACATTTTGGAGAGTTCTAAGGTGCTTTGTTTAGTGCTGATAATGGACGATTTGAGGAACATTTATCAACTAAAAACATTAACTTAGAATATTTCTTCAAAATCCTGTGGATTCCGCAGCATACTCTCTCGCATATAGGCAGCTACACCCCTGTCAATCCTATAAAGCCCATTAGATAACGGCAGGGAATTTTTTAGCGCTCGCCACTTTCGTCATTGACGAAATCATTTGAAAATTGACGATAGATTCCTAAATCAATTTCTTCACCTGATTTCCAACAAGTACTAAAAATTTTCGTTACAAATTCATTCTACTAAGTGTAAAATGACATATTTATGACCCCAAAGCCAATTAACAAGAAATTTAATTATTTCACCTCAATAGTTTTAAACAGCAGATGTCAATCCTGAATCGATGTTTTTATAGGTAATCCGATTAACATGGTTTAGTGGTGCTCCTGGTCAATATACGCAAACAAAAGTGTTGTAGATCATACTGATGCGCACAGACTTCCACCTTTTGATTAAATATGTAATGCAAATAAAAATTGCGTATGTAATTCATTTTTCGTATGTTTTGCTTGTTTCAAATGGATTGCACGCCATTTGTTTACATCCGAGATACGTATAATTACCACTTAGAAAACGACGAGTACAACGGCCCTTAATGAAAAACCGATTGATAAACACACGCTTTTTAAATTAGTTTTAAAATTAAAATTCTTTGAAAATTTATAAACATTTTGTTATAATCATTTTTTAAAAACAAATTTATATACTGCAATTGAAAGAATATAGTTGTTTATACTGTACAATTATATTTCACCAGTACAATAAATGCATGCTTCTGAGCAGATGCTTATATGCTGCATCCGCTAAAGTGACTAAAGCCCTCAAAATCCTAAAAAATTCCCTGATAACGAAAAATCATACAAAAAGTATTTTGAGGATCTATTTTGATCTTCTATTCTAACCTCCCCTTTAGTTTGTCATGGTATAGCCTTTATAGGTCTGCATTGTAATATTTCAGGTACTGAATGATACATGGGTCTCATTTCCATCCTGGTCAGAAGATTCGACCTTTGTCACCTCACGGAAAACCCAGTATGAGGAACATATATACAGGTGTGAGGATGAGAGGTTTGAGGTGAGTTGCATTATTTTTCTGCAATTTGAAGAGCACCTCATAAATTCTTTTTTTAAAGATTTTATCTGACTTTTATACATGTGCCTGTTGCCATTCCAACCCAACCATTAGTTAGGATGTAATTTAGGCTGATATTACACTTGTTCTAGTCAATTTATTTTTATTTTATATATTTGTTTTTGTCTTGCCTGCGACGAAAGTCGCTGGAGGCGAGACATGTGTATGAGAATCCGGCGGCGGCGGCGTAAACACTTGACATCTTGCTTCATATATTTGTAAGCCCAAGCCCTAGGTCCATCAAATTTGGTCCAGAGGTAGCTTATGATGAGTACTTGCCAGTCAGTCACCTGTCACCTGACCTTGACCTCAATTTCACGGTCCAGCGACTACGTTAAAGTTTTTGGGTTACGACAGTTCCTCTGTAACTACGCATGGTAGGATGACAATATTTGGTGTATAGGTTGCTGAAGACTAGTACATGACTGTCTGGTAGGTGTCACCTGACCTTGACCTCAATATCACGGTCCAGCGACTACGTTAAAGTTTTTGGGTTACGACAGTTCCTCTGTAACTACGCATGGTAGGATGACAATATTTGGTGTATAGGTTGCTGATGACTAGTACATGACTGTCTGGTAGGTGTCACCTGACCTTGACCTCAATTTCACGGTCCAGCGACTACGTTCAAGTTTTTGGGTTACGACAGTTCCTCTGTAACTACACATGGTAAGATGACAATATTTGGTGTATAGGTTGCTGATGACTAGTACATGACTGTCTGGTAGGTGTCACCTGACCTTGACCTCAATTTCACTGTCCAGCGACTACGTTAAAGTTTTTGGGTTACGACAGTTCCTCTGTAACTACGCATGGTAGGATGACAATATTTGGTGTATAGGTTTGCTGATGACTAGTACATGACTGTCTGGTAGGTGTCACCTGACCTTGACCTCAATTTCACGGTCGAGCGACTACGTTAAAGTTTTTGGGTTACGACAGTTCCTCTGTAACTACGCATGGTAGGATGACAATATTTGGTGTATAGGTTGCTGATGACTAGTACATGACTGTCTGGTAGGTGTCACCTGACCTTGACCTCAATTTCACGGTCCAGCGACTACATTAAAGTTTTTGGGTTACGACAGTTCCTCTGTTACCACGCATGGTAGGATGACAATATTTGGTGTATAGGTTGCTGATGACTAGTACATGACTGTCTGGTAGGTGTCACCTGACCTTGACCTCAATTTCACGGTCCAGCGACTACGTTAAAGTTTTTGGGTTACGACAGTTCCTCTGTAACTACGCATGGTAGGATGACAATATTTGGTGTATAGGTTGCTGATGACTAGTACATGACTGTCTGGGAGGTGTCACCTGACCTTGACCTCAATTTCACGGTCCAGCGACTTCGTTAAAGTTTTTGGGTTACGGCTGTTCCCCTGTAACTATGCATGGTATGGTGACAATATTTTGTATACAGGCCGCTGCTGATATTTAATGCTATTTACGTAATGCTTATGACGAAATTTATTTTCGTTACTGATGCGGAATGCAGGCGAGACGTTTTTCTGTGTCCACACTTGTTTTATAAAATCATTTAAATCAGGTATGAATGAATATCTGTCCCATGACTGTTTGTCTTTTGTTGTATGAATGCTTATTTTTGTAATTCATTATGCCTGTAAAGGCCCTGTTATTAGGAAATATATATATAATTATTATTATTATTATATTAGTTATGTTTTCTTCTAATTATAGTTGGATATTGTCATCGAGTCTAACTTATCTACAATAAAAGTGCTAGAAGGTGTTCAGAAGAAGATGGCTCGTATGAACTCGGAGGAAGCATCTAAATTTAGACTGGACAATACGTTAGGGGGGTCTTCTGAAGTTTTACACAGAAAGGCAATACAGAGGTAAAGTCACTTATATTTTAAATGATGTATAATGTCGAAGTAGATTAGTATTGACTCAGATTATATTCAGGCTGCCGAGTGGTTAAGGTAGTTCGTCTACTATTGATCACGTGGTCTGTCAACACTGAGATTGCCGGTTCAAGTCCAACTCCAATCTTAATTGACAAGGATTGCAAGTTTTCCTACCAAAGGTCGGGGGTTCTCTCCTGGAACTCCGTCTTCCTCCCCCCAATAAAAACTGGACATCATGATATAGCTGAAAAATTGCTGAAAGTGGCGTTAAACAATATTCAAACAAACGAACAACATATTCTGGCTTAAAGTTTTAAGAGTAATTCTGACTTGTTGCTTTCATTTCTTTTCCATCATATTTTTGACATCATAGTGTGTTCTGTATTCATGACATAGGGAAGACCCTATCTAAATCGGTTAACAAAATATTAGGATAGATTTCTATTTGTCTGTTTTGTTAAGGTTGTTTTGGCCAACAACAAAAAATGCCATATTCATTTTCCAAAATTGGGGGTGGGGTGCACATTTTATGTTTTTATTTTTTACTTTTGGGTCATTTTTAAGGGAAATATAAACAAAGACCATGTTTTCTTTTTGATGTAGAAATAGATTGAAAGCGTAAGTCACCTGAAAATTAAATATCACAAAATCTAAATCTTGCACGAAAGTGAATGTTTCCGTAATTGCTGTTTGCGATATTTTTTCAACATGTGAGTTTATAAATTAACAAATCGGAGAGGGCATTAAAACCCGGGCACGTAGGTATAAGAATCTGATTTTCTTTATAATGGCCTTACTTCCACTGTATATTTTTCCATTTTATACCTTTACTGGCATACATTATTTAAAATGATAATATTAAAGTGTCCTATTTGTATATTTACAGTTTTTAAAGCAGAAAAATGTAACCTGTGGTATTTTATCCATAACTATTTAAGTCATTATTGTTTTGCAGAATATATGGTGACAAGTCTCCAGATATCATAGATGGATTAAAGAAGAACCCAGTGGTAGCTGTTCCATTAGTGCTCAGAAGGTAAGATTCTACGTGACCTGGCTCAACATGGTTCAGAATATTGAAGTTGATTCTGTCACGTCTAATGCTGCAGCTTGAATGAAAAAATGTATGTAATAGTATCTTGAACAAATATTTAATAGATGCCAACCCTTTGAGATTTGTATACTTCCCTCTCCCCCCCCCCCCCCCCCCCCCCCCCTTTGAAAAGTTGGGGTTATATAATGATAAGGAGTGCCAGTCTGTACTTGCATCTGTCTTTCCGCTACACTACCCATCTGTTATCTGCAACCACTCCCACCCAGCCGGTGATGTTAGCCACTTTCCAGAAGCCAGAGACTAGTAATTTTGGTTTCAGCTATTAAAATTATAAAATCAGTAGCCAGGTATAAGCAGGGTTCCCACACCACATTAAAAATGGGAAAAAAACAGGAATTTGGTTTTTTAGCTCACCTGACCCAAAGGGTCATGTGAGCTATTGTTATCACTTTGCGTCCGTCGGCATCGTTGTCTTCGTCGTCGTCAGCGTCTGTAAACTTTTTACATTGTGATCTTCTTCTCTGAAACCACTTGGCCAATTGAAACCAAACTTAGCCATATTGTTCATTGGATGGACCTTTACAAAGTTTGTGTTTTTTATTTTGATTGGTAAACCAATATGGCCGCCACCTCAAGACTTAGTTGAACATAGGACCCTATGGAAAAAAGTTTAAAAGGGCTTCTTCTCTGAAACCGTTTAACCAATCAAAACAAAACTTACTAGCAATATTGTTTGGATGGTCCTCTATAAAGTTCGTGTTTTTGATGGCAATTGGAAATTCAAAATGGCCACCACCGCAGGACTTAGTTTAACATAGGACCCTATGGGAAAAAGTTTTTAAAGGCTTCTTCTCTGAAACCAGTTAATCAATGAAAACAAAAACTTACTAGCAATATTGTTTGGATGGTCCTCTATAAAGTTAATGTTTTTTATGGCAATTGGAAATTCAAAATGGCCGCCACCGCCGCAGGACTTAGTTTAACATATGACCCTATGGGCAAATAAAAAAAATCTTCTCTATACAACCGGTTAACCAATGGAAACAAAGCTTTCTAGTAATATTGTTTGGATGGTCCTACATGTATTTTAAGTTTATTGAAAATTACAGGACTTACTTTAACATCAAGGAAATACCATCTTCATTGCCTATAAAACCAAGTGAGCGATACATGCTCTTAAGAGCCTCTGGTTCCTTTTCCTGGTTGGGAAATGTCTGGGAAATGTTTTATTTTGAAAAGTGATCAGGGTTGCACGTTAACCTTACCCATTGATTTTAAAACTTTTTGCAGTCTCATTGTTACCTTTACAAGATAACATTGTGCTAAAACATCCTTCTTCGTTGGATTTTAGATTAAAGGCTAAAGAAGAAGAATGGCGAGAAGCTCAGAAGAATTTTAATAAAGTTTGGAGAGAACAAAATGAAAAATATTATCTCAAGTCTCTAGATCATCAGGGAATTAACTTTAAACAAAATGATGTCAAGTCTTTACGTTCTAAAGCATTGTTAAACGAAATAGAGACGATCTACGATGAGGTGAGTGTGCAAAGTATACGAGGGTTGATGTCAAGTCTTTACGATCTAAAGCATTGTTAAACGAAATAGAGACGATTTAGGATGAGGTGAGTGTACACAGGAAACGGGGGATGATATTGATTGATTTGTGATGTTCACAGTATACAGTGGTTGATATTTCCATGTGATGGTATTGATTGATTTGTGATGTACAAAGTTTACTATTTCTGCAACAGGAACAGTTTTCTGAGAACTCTGTTAAATATATGTGTTTACATTTCAGCGACAGGAACAGTTTTCTGAGAACTCTGCTGAACCATGGAATCCTCATTTAACATTGTATTACAAAGATAAATCCATGTTGGAAGACGCTACATCATTAATCATTCATCATGTCAAACGACAGTCAGGTAATTACTATAACCATTATTGGGGAGGGGAGCCATGTTGGAAGACGCTACTGCCTACATCATTAATCATTTATCATGTCAAACGACAGGTAATTACTGACCAGAAAATCATAGACACCCAAGTGAAAATCTTTCACACAATTGTTTGAGATTTTCCTTTCTTGCTTCCGGTTTTTAATTCTTTTTTCTCACGAATGTGTAAAAAAAAAAATCTGGTGCGGTTCTGTTGGAAGATGTTAACAAATAGAGATATCTACGCTGGTAGTGATCTCCAACAAATAGAGTTATCTACCCTGGTAGTGATCTCCAGTGTGTATGTTTTGTGGAAACGCATTTGTTTTGAGGTGTACTGCTGTTGTATATTGTGGCATAAATATGGTCTTTAAAGCTTGGATATGTTGTTTTCAGTTTGATATTTATAAAGGCAAACACAGCTAAAGCAAATATTTTGTGATTTTTATTTCCTGAACTGACGTCGCAATATATGTTTACGGGAAAAGGAGTGTGAAATCATCCATAGGTTGAGACAAGGATATCTCAGTATCTCAACTGGCTAAACATGGGTACCACGTTGTCTCACTAATTATTACCGTCTCCCATGGGAGACGGTATACATAGTCAAATGATGATCAGTCTTCTGAGTAAATGACTCTCTGTTACTTGATTGGGTGGTTTACTAAATCTATATATATTTTTGTCATTTCATTGGTTTACGTCAGGATCGCACTAGTATGTGTACTGAAATTTCGATATATTCTTAGGTTGAATCGGGGTTGTAATCAGTATTTTAGTGTAGTAATGTTACGTTCCACATATTGACTTCTATTTCATTCAATGCATTGGTCAGTGAAGTGACAATTATAAGGTAAACATTGTAAGAAAATCTCCCTACTTTATAAAGCTGTTTTGGAAAAAATTATATGTTCTATATCTTTATTTTCGTTAAATCAGTATTTTAGTGTAGTAATGTTACGTTCCACATATTGACTTCTATTTCATTCAATGCATTGGTCAATGAACAATTAAAAGGTAAACATTGTACCAAAATCTCCCTACTCTTTAAAGCTGTTTGGGTTAGGCAAAAATTATATGTTCTGTATCTTTATTTTCGTTCTGATATTGATGCAAATTTAACAAAACATATTTTTACCGCTCATTTTGAACATTTGTTTAGGGAGTCAACTTTTGTTTAATTATTTTTTAAAAAGCACGTGTGAAGTGACGACAGGCATTTAAATCTCTCAAGCACCATTGGATAATAGTTTAGCGTAAACAAAGTCCTTACAAGGTACATATAAATTCCAAAAAAAAACCCCAGAGCCTTTAATAAATCCATAAAATTTGAAATGCAGCTAAGAGACGGTTAGCTTTTTAGAAAAGCTAAACTTGTTCACTACCTATGTTATTTAGGATGGCCGAGATGTCACAATGTCTGCCCCCCCTTTTTACATGTTGTATGTTACTGTTAATGTTTATGTGAGGTTTATCTCCCTTTGACTGATTTATGGTGCAGTTCACGCTTTGATCAAACAGAAGTCGAAAAATAAGAAAACGTGCTAAATTTCCATAGGTCCTAATGTAATGGAAATGTGGTACATTTATCTTATTATACTCCCCACAAACTTGTTTGGGTGGGTATATAGGAATCACCCTGTCTGTCTGTCCGTCTGTCCACATCCCTTGTAAGCGCAACTCCTCCTAAACCGCTTGATGAATTTTAATGAAACTTATCATAAAGGAAGTACATTATATGTAGATGTGCATGAAGGATTTTTATTGACCTCGGATATCATTAAGGGGAGATAATTAGACTTGAAAGCGAAAGGGGGGGTATTGCTTTGTGAGCGTCCTCACAGTCCACGCTTGATTGTGTACTGCATTTACAATTTTATGTAAATAAGATTGTTTTTAAATCATTGATGCAAATTGGCTGTTTCGTGGGTGATAACTGACAATTTATCAGCTTCATTTACATATGGCATATGTATTTTGCTGCCATCCTTCTCGATTTCACACAGTATTGTTTGGCAATGAAGCTGCCATTTTGATTAAAGGGGTCAAGTGGTCTTACAGACAGTCTCTGTGTTTTACTATTGTAACAAGGATGACATCCAAGGTGTCAAGTTGTTTTACAGACAGTCTCTGTGTTTTACTATTGTAACAAGGATGACATCCAAGGTGTCAAGTGGTCTTACAGACAGTCTCCGTGTTTTTCTATTGTAACAAGGATGACATCCAAGGTGTCAAGTGGTCTTACAGACAGTCTCCGTGTTTTCGTCTCGCCTGCGACGAAAGTCGCTGGAGGCGAGACATATGTATGGGAATCCGGCGGCGGCGGCGTAAACACTTGACATCTTGCTTCATATCTTTGTAAGCCCAAGCCCTAGGTCCATCAAATTTGGTCCAGAGGTAGCTTATGATGAGTACTTGCCAGTCAGTCACCTGTCACCTGACCTTGACCTCAATTTCATGGTCCAGCGACTACGTTAAAGTTTTTGGGTTACGACAGTTCCTCTGTAACTACGCATGGTAGGATGACAATATTTGGTGTATAGGTTGCTGATGACTAGTACATGACTGTCTGGTAGGTGTCACCTGACCTTGACCTCAATTTCACGGTCCAGCGACTACGTTAAAGTTTTTGGGTTACGACAGTTCCTCTGTAACTACGCATGGTAGGATGACAATATTTGGTGTATAGGTTGCTGATGACTAGTACATGACTGTCTGGTAGGTGTCACCTGACCTTGACCTCAATTTCACGGTCCAGCGACTACGTTTAAGTTTTTGGGTTACGACAGTTCCTCTGTAACTACGCATGGTAGGATGACAATATTTGGTGTATAGGTTGCTGATGACTAGTACATGACTGTCTGGTAGGTGTCAGCTGACCTTGACCTCAATTTCACGGTCCAGCGACTACGTTAAAGTTTTTGGGTTACGACAGTTCCTCTGTAACTACGCATGGTAGGATGACAATATTTGGTGTATAGGTTACTGATGACTAGTACATGACTGTCTGGTAGGTGTCACCTGACCTTGACCTCAATTTCACGGTCCAGCGACTACGTTAAAGTTTTTGGGTTACGACAGTTCCTCTGTAACTACGCATGGTAGGATGACAATATTTGGTGTATAGGTTGCTGATGACTAGTACATGACTGTCTGATAGGTGTCACCTGACCTTGACCTCAATTTCACGGTCCAGCGACTACGTTAAAGTTTTTGGGTTACGATAGTTCCTCTGTAACTACGCATGGTAGGATGACAATATTTGGTATATAGGTTGCTGATGAATAGTACATGACTGTCTGGTAGGTTCCACCTGACCTTGACCTCAATTTCACGGTCCAGCGACTACGTTAAAGTTTTTGGGTTACGGCTGTTCCCCTGTAACTTTGCAGGGTATGGTGACAATATTTTGTATACAGGCCGCTGCTGATATTTAATGCTATTTACGTAATGCTTATGACGAAATTTATTTTCGTTACTGATGTGGAATGCAGGCGAGACGTTTTTCTGTGTCCACACTTGTTCTATTGTAACAAGGATGACATCCAAGGTGTCAAGTTGTCTTACAGACAGTCTCTGTGTTTTACTGTTGTAACAAGGATGACATCCAAGGTGTCAAGTTGTCTTACAGACAGTCTCCGTGTTTTACTGTTGTAACAAGGATGACATCCAAGAGGTCAAGTTGTTTTACAGACAGTCTCCGTGTTTTACTATTGTAACAAAGATGACATCCAAGGTGTCAAGTGGTCTTACAGACAGTCTCTGTGTTTTACTATTGTAACAAGGATGACATCCAAGGGGTCAAGTTGTCTTAGAGGCAGTCTCTGTGTTTTACTATTGTAACAATGATGACATCAAAGAGGTCAAGTTATCTTACAGACAGTCTCTGTGTTTTACTATTGTAACAAGGATGACATCCAAGGGGTCAAGTTATCTTACAGACAGTCTCTGTGTTTTACTATTGTAACAAGGATGACATCAAAGAGGTCAAGTTATCTTAAAAAAAAAAAAAGAGCTGCTAGAGTAATTCTAGATGCTGATCCCTTTGCACCATCAGAACCTTTATTTAAAACACTGGGTTGGATGACTGTAGACAAACGAATCAAGTATCATAAATATTTGCTTATGCATAAAGTTATAAATGATGAAACTCCAGTTTACCTTTCAAGCATGTTTAAGTTTTCTGATAACCCATACCCATTACGGAATAATGATTCAATGAAGAAATTAACAGTCCCAAGACCTAATATTGAGATGTACAAGCAATCTTTCTTATATTCTGGTTCAAATTTGTGGAATGATTTACCAACAACTTTTCATAATGTACCAAACAAAAATTTGTACAAAACAAAAATAAAGAATTTTCTACAATCACATTTCTAGATGTTATTTTAACTTAAATAAAACAGTTACCTTTGTATTGCATTATATGATAAAGAAAATTGATTGTATTGTTCTTATCATTATGTTCACTTTTATATTACAATTGTATTTTGCAATTTTTACTGAGGGCCTCAGGGAAGATTAGTTTTACAAACTAACTGAGCTACCCTCTTGAAATAAAGAATTTACTTACTTACAGACAGTCTCTGTGTTTTACTATTGTAACAAGGATGACATCCAAGGGGTCAAGTTGTCTTACAGACAGTCTCTGTGTTTTACTATTGTAACAAGGATGACATCCAAGGGGTCAAGTGATCTTACAGTCTCTGTGTTTTACTATTGTAACAAGGATGACATCCAAGGTGTCAAGTTGTGTTACAGACAGTCTGTGTTTTACTATTGTAACAAGGATGACATCCAAGGTGTCAAGTTATCTTACAGACAGTCTCCGTGTTTTACTATTGTAACAAGGATGACATCCAATGTGTCAAGTGGTCATACAGACAGTCTGTGTTTTACTATTGTAACAAGGATGACATCCAAGGTGTCAAGTTATCTTACAGACAGTCTCTGTGTTTTACTATTGTAACAAGGATGACATCCAAGGGGTCAAGTTGTCTTACAGACAGTCTCTGTGTTTTACTATTGTAACAAGGATGACAGCCAAGGTGTCAAGTTGTCTTACAGACAGTCTCTGTGTTTTACTATTGTAACAAGGATGACATCCAAGGTGTCAAGTTGTCTTACAGACAGTCTTTGTGTTTTACTATTGTAACAAGGATGACATCCAAGGGGTCAAGTGGTCTTACAGACAGTCTTTGTGTTTTACTATTGTAACAAGGATGACATCCAAGGGGTCAAGTTGTCTTACAGACAGTCTCTGTGTTTTACTATTGTAACAAGGATGACATCCAAGGTATCAAGTTGTCTTACAGGCAGTCTCCGTGTTTTACTATTGTAACAAGGATGACATCCAAGGGGTCAAGTTATCTTACAGACAGTCTCTGTGTTTTACTATTGTAACAAGGATGACATCCAAGGGGTCAAGTGGTCTTACAGACAGTCTCTGTGTTTTACTATTGTAACAAGGATGACATCCAATGTGTCAAGTTGTCTTACAGACAGTCTTTGTGTTTTACTATTGTAACAAGGATGACATCCAATGTGTCAAGTGGTCTTACAGACAGTCTCTGTGTTTTACTATTGTAACAAGGATGACATCCAAGGGGTCAAGTGTCTTACGACAGTCTCTGTGTTTTACTATTGTAACAAGGATGACATCCAAGTATCAAGTTGTCTTACAGGCAGTCTCCGTGTTTTACTATTGTAACAAGGATGACATCAAGGGTCAAGTTATCTTACAGACAGTCTCTGTGTTTTACTATTGTAACAAAGATGACATCCAAGGTGTCAAGTGGTCTTACAGACAGTCTCTGTGTTTTACTATTGTAACAAGGATGACATCCAAGGGGTCAAGTTATCTTACAGACAGTCTCTGTGTTTTACTATTGTAACAAGGATGACATACAAGGGGTCAAGTTGTCTTACAGACAGTCTCTGTGTTTTCTATTGTAACAAAGATGACATCCAAGGTGTCAAGTTGTCTTACAGACAGTCTCTGTGTTTTACTATTGTAACAAGGATGACATCCAAGGGGTCAAGTTGTCTTACAGACAGTCTCTGTGTTTTACTATTGTAACAAGGATGACATCCAAGGTGTCAAGTTGTCTTACAGACAGTCTCTGTGTTTTACTATTGTAACAAGGATGACATCCAAGGTGTCAAGTTGTCTTACAGACAGTCTCTGTGTTTTACTATTGTAACACGAATGACA